>CM048755.1:503843070-506343070 GCA_026315105.1 Locusta migratoria | reverse complement strand
GGGGCTAAAATGGTTGGCTTAGTCATTTCCAAAGCGTCCAATTTCTTTAGCGACCATCTGAAGCCCAAATAGGGCATTTTATCAAGACATGTTACTACATTTTCCACACGTAAGGACATAGAAGACGAGTGCAACATTCATAGTAAGGCACAACAGTTTGTGGAGGAAGTGAACATGTTTGTAACAGAGGTGGGTGTGGAGAAAGGAAATGTTTGGAACAGTGACCAGACTCAATTCCAGCATCAGTACAGTCCTACAGAGCAGAGAAAAGTACAGGTAGTGTGTTGTAGTCTGTACATAGCTCTACCAATAGCTACACAATTGATGTGGCTTTATCAGTGCCAGGAACACTAGCAAACAAGTCGTACATCAGTTTTCAAGAGACAGAAGGAGCTTTCGGTCGAAATGTTTCAAAGAAACCTGAAACAACCTCTCCATAAAACAATCGTGTGGAGGCAAGCAAAATTGGAAAAATCACTAATCAACACATGAAACGTTTTCCAACTTCGGTCCTTGGTCAACGTGTAGCAAATTATAAGAGCCTGCCGTTGTGTGATTCCTGGGAGGGTCATACAAATCGTACCCTTCTAGATGCAAGTTTACCAAACAAAGATGTTACGCTGAAGATATTGCCACCGAAAACAATAAAATATTGTCAACCTCTTGGTGTTTACTTCTTTCGACAATATAAAATGTATATCATAAGGATACTGATTTTGTAAGACTACTAAATGCCAAACCACAAGTGAAGAACATGACCGTTATTTCATCGTGAAACTTCACTCTATGATTTAAAATCAATTTGCTACATACGCCTGTGGTGCAATATGCTTGGCGAAAGCCAGAGTATGTCATTGACGTACTAACATCATAATTTCGAAATATAATTAGCGTGGTTTTTGCTACTGGACTGCGCGAATGCGAAAGTGATTTGGAATGTCATAACGTGGCTTTATTAAGATGTACACATAGTTCTCCACTTTGTTTTAACCACTTCATCGACATTCAAATGTTCAAATGTTTGTTAAGCTTATAGGACTTAACTACGGCCGGCCGCGGTGGCCGAGGGGACTGAGGCGCTCCAGTCGCGGTCTGCACGGCCACTACGGTCGGGGGTTCGAATCCCCCCTCGGGCATGGATATTTGTGCCGTCCTTCGTTGTAAGTAGTTCATAATTAGTTTGTAAGTTTAGGGACTGATGACCCCGTAGTTAAGTCCCATAGACTCTACAAACATTAACTTAACTAAGGGGTCATTAGTCCCTAAACTTACAAACTACTTATCAACTACCTTATACTAAGGACGGCACAAATATCCATGCCTGAGGGGGGATTCGAACCCCCGACCGTAGTGGCCGTGCAGACCGTGACTATCGACATTCCGCATCTCTACTTTGAGGACTAATATAAGCACTTTCAGGTGTGTGTTACAGCCATTATAAGTACTTTAAGCAGAGTGTTTTTGGCGCTGCTGATTGAATATATAATGTTACGCTGACCCCATCAAATCTCTATGTATAAAAATGTAGTGTTGGTTTGTGTGTGTTTGAAAATCTCAAAAAGTTCTTCGCCGATTGAGCTCCAAATTTGTCACAACGTTGCACTGTAACACAGGAAGTTTTTTTTAGATACCTACTCATTTAATATATATATTATGACACTTTTGTGATTTCTGGCAACAACTTTTCCACATTGTAAAATGTATATAAATTCGTATGTGATATATATTTGAATAATAGGTATGTAAAAACATCCGCGTAATCCAGTAGTACGTTGTATCAATATTTCAAAGCATTTCGGTCAAAAACTTTCGTAGATATAAGATATTTAACATAAGACTAAACATGGTTCTAAGTTAGATTTCTAAGACTTCACAAAAATAACTATGATTGCATGCACCACGACCCATTTGTATTTTTATGACCTATTCTGCTGAATTGTTGTATCGAATGTACTTCTCTTGAAATTATATTGCTTGATTTGATTTGATTTGATTTTTCCAGGGAAGCCAAAACAGTCTTGCTCGAACCCGCCACTGCCCGCACCGAAACTAAGTTTATTGTGCGGTATCGCTCCCTGTATATCTAGTAAAGCCAACCACTGCCCTTGAACAGTGCAAGGAGTCCCTTTACCAGTTCTTTATTAGACACAATTTCTTCGGGTCTGGTTGTCCCAAATGTTCTGTGCCTGTTACTCTCCAATGCAATGCATTCGAAGATTAGATGCGATGCAGTTTCATCACCGTCATCACAGAGCCTACATTTAGGGTCCTCTTCTGTTATTCCCATTGTATGTAGGTGTTTTTTGAAATTCCCATGGTCTGTCAGCAATCCAACCATGAGTCTAATCTCTCTCCTGTTCAGACCCAGGATTGCAGAGCTTCTTTTAAAACATGGCTTTGGCATCATTACCTTGGCATGTTTTTGTTGATGGACTTTGGTCCAATATTCTACGTGCTGTCTTCTGAGCCAGTTACGTAGCTCCAATTTGATCATTGCCTTGGTGATAGTCAGGACAGGTTCCGGTCCAATAAATGGAGACTCTGCCCCCATCCTGGCTAATCTGTCGGCATGTTCGTTGCCACTGATCCCCGAGTGGCCAGGGACCCACAATAGGTTTACTCTATTGCTTTCCCCTAGCTCCACCAGAACCCTGTGACATTCTGCAACAATTTTAGACCTTGTTTCAGGAGCTGCCAATGATCTCAGGGCTGCCTGGCTGTCTGAATAGATGTAGATGCTACGATCTCTGTAGCACCTACGCAAATTCTCCTCCACACAGACCCTGATGGCAGTGATTTCGGCCTGGAATACTGAGGCCAGTTTCCCTAGAGAGATGACACCCTCCAGTCTTGGCTGCACCCCGTATACCCCGGCCCCAACGCCTTGGTCTGATTTCGACCCGTCAGTGAACCAGACAATATCCCCTGTACGGTGTCGAACTATTGTCTCCCACTGCTCCCTACTTCCAATTGTTATACTGAAAGGCTTGTTGAAGCAGGATGGGGTTATAATATAGTCGGCTGGCATTTCCCCAACCTTTCCTATATTTACCTTACTCACTATTTTAGTGTGTGATTCTGGATATCCCAAAGAGTTCCAGTTGTTACCAGTTTTGAGCCTGTATGCACCAGCTGCTGCCTCCATTTTGACCCAAAGGTGTAATGGGGGCATATCCAGCATGGTTTCCATCCCAGTAGTTGGTGTGCTGCTAATTCCGCCTGTTATGGCTAAGCAGGCTAGTCTCTGCTCCTTAGCAGCAACCTGCTGTTCTACCTTCTTCCACCACACGACCGCCCTATAGGCGATCCTGGGTCTAATCACTGTGGTGTATATCCAGTGCATACCCTTGGGGCTCAGGCCCCAATCTTTGCCACAAGCTCTCCTGGTACTTACTAAAGTACCTTTTGCCTTGGAGCAAATATTCCTAATGTGAGGGGTCCATGTCAGTTTCTCATCTAGGGTAACCCCTAGATATTTCACTGTCCCCTTCACAGGTAGTGCTTCATTGAAAAGCTTTAGATTCCAACCTGAGTGTTGGATATATTTCCTTGTGAATGGTACAACAACAGTCTTCTTAGGACTAACCCCCAGATCCTGTTTTCTGCACCAGTCTTGCACAATGTCCAAAGCACATTGTGCCATATTCTTCACTGTGTCAGCAAATTTGCCAAGTATTACTATGACAAGATCATCTGCGTATCCTTGGTAAAAGTACTGCCTAGAGTTTAATTCTCCAATGAGATCATTCACCACTAGATTCCACAATAAAGGGGAAAGAACTCCTCCTTGTGGGCAACCCCTAGTGGTGTTGATTACCATTTTTTCATTCATCATGGTAGCCTCTACCTTTCTTCCACTGAGCATGGCCCTAGTCCACCTACATATAGTGGTCCCTAGGTCATGCACCTCTGCTGCCCTAACCATGGAATCGAAGGTCGTGTTGCTAAAAGCCCCCTCAATGTCCAGGAAGATACAGAGGGCTATCTCCTGAAAGTGTAGTGCTTTCTCCACCTTCCCAACAAGTTGGTGGAGAGCTGTCTCACATGATTTACCTGGTTGATATGCATGTTGGTTTGAATGTAGAGGAGCCCTACTTAACCTCCTTTCTCCAACATGCACATTAACCAGCTTTTCCAATGTCTTAAGAATGAAGGAGGACAGGCTGATTGGTTTCATATCCTTGGCCTTGGTATGATCAATTCTCCCTGGCTTTGGAATGAAGACAACCTTCACTGCCCTCCAGGCATTGGGAATGATTCCTGCTGCTAGGCTAACCCTGAATAACCTGCATAGGAATCTAATAAGATTTTCTCCCGCTTGTTGCAGGAGAGCTGGATAGATTCCATCGGGGCCAGGTGACTTGAACGGTTGAAATGTTCCCACCGCCTATCGGACCTTACTGAAATCGACACACTCCTTTGCCAGATCCCAGTCCTCTTTGCGAATACCTGAGAACCGTTGTCTCTCAGGAATCGCATTCTGGTTTGAGTTATCCCCCAGAGTATATTGAGGAAAGTGAGTCTTGAGGAGCAGTTCCAGCGTTTCATGTGCTGTCTTTGTATACTCCCCATCCTCCTTCCTCAATGTTCCTCCTGGATTAGTTGGTACCCTAGTGAGGATTTTATTAAGTCTCTCTTGAGCAGCCGTGCCCTCCACTTCCTCACAGAATACCTTCCAGGATGCCTCCTTTGCCCGTCTGATGGCAAGGTTGTAATTGACAAGGGCCTCACGATATTTTGCCCATTGTCCTTTGCGCCTCGCAAGGTTAAACAGTCTTCGTACCTGTTTCCTTTGCATTTCCAGGTTATTATTCCACCAAGGAACACTCCTATTTGTGCACTTCTTGGTGATTGAGCAGTTGTCCTGGTATGAGGTCACTATAGCAGAGGTTACGGCCTCTGCTACTTCCTCAAACTCTGCTGGATTCCTTATCGAAGTTTTAATTTCTGATAGGCTGAAGTCAAGGTCTCTCCTATATGTCTCCCAGTCCGTTTTCCTGGGATTCCTATAGGTCATGGTCTGTCTGGATCCCATTTCAACCTTGAATTTAATATACATGTGATCTGACGAGGATGGCTCCAGGACCACATGTCACTGTTTGACATAACTTCCCATCATCATGGAACAAAAAGTTATGTCAATTACTTCTTCCCTTCTACTATTCCTGAATGTAGGTTCATCACCCGTATTCAGGATCTCCAAGTTGTTAGATAGGAGAAATTCAAGAAGGTGCTCACCTCTACTGTTGCTGTCCTTGCTGCCCCACGATAGATTGTGGGCATTGGCATCACATCCCACCAACAGTTCGTCACCTTGCCGATGGCAGGCTTCCGTCAGTCTCCTCACTTCCAAAGGAGGAGAGCTGTCTTCGTAAGGAAGGTATGCTGAGGCCAAAACAATTTCCCTCTTGATACCTTCCTCACATTGCTGCATCCTGATGGTCACCAGGTCCCTGGAACAAAAATCCATCATTGGTATGAAAGGTATTCCATTTCTAACATAAATGCATGTTCTGGAGTTTTTTAGATTTCTTGCATAAATCAGCTTACCTCCAGTACCACCGAGGCCCGATACACCCCCTTTGTATAAATAGGCTTCTTGTATCAGGGCCACGTCCACCTCCTGTCTCCCCAGGCGACGGCTCAGGGCAGCAGTGGCCCCTTTACTGTGCTGCAGGTTTATCTGCAGCACTTCCAGTCCCCATCTTGCTGCCATTATTGCCTTTATGGTCTTTGATTACCCTGACGGCGACCTGCGAGAACCCTAAAAAACAGTTTCAGGCCTTGCTCTCGCATTGCCTTCAGGGACTTCTCTCCGACCTCCACCACCAGGGTTCGTCCTTCCGGAACGACCTTTTGGTTAATTACCCTCAAATCCTCTGTCGAGACTTTTGGGTTCTGGACCCTTTTGGAGGTCTTGGGCTCAAGCCCTTTTATTTCCCTCCACTTATGTTTAGGAAGCCATTCTTTTCCTTCCTTTTGCTTCTGTTCCTTGAGAAGTTTCCTCCTCTGAGCCCGAGACAAGGCCTTAATCCTAATCTGGTCCAACTTCTCTGTTACAGTTCCCACTTCTTGCTCAGGTCTAGACCCTGATTGAGAAGTAGGAGTGCACTCCATCGGTCCTGATCCCGATGTTTGAGTATCTGAGGTCTCAGATTGCCCCTCGGATTCTTTTAAAATAATTTTTTTCTCCGTGTTCATCTTAGTCCCACGAGAGTTGGGGATTTATATGGTCCACACCACGATAACCCCGCGCGGTACAAGGCAACTTACTCAGGGAGGTCGCCCGGTATCCCTGAGGCTTCGTTCGAGACACATCCACCCATGTGCCACGCACCCCTCAGCACGGGTCGCACCACACCTTGGGTTGGGAGGCAGTTTAACGTCGTGCCCAGGACGATAATTATATTGCTTACCATGACCTTAAAGAATTATCACTAAAAGAAAAGTTATTATCAACCGTAGTTATATTTCTATCATTATTTATTTCCTTTAATGTATGACATTTCCTCCTACTAATGTACCTCCTACAGTCATTCCTTCCAACTTTGCTATAAATATCTGCACTCCGTTTCTTCCTGTTCATATCACTCCTTCAATCTGATAATATGTTCTTACTTTGAGACCTGTCCTGTATCTCACACGTAAGTACAGCAAGAAAAGTTCTAAAAAAAATATTAATATGACTATTTGCCATACAAATTCTGTATCTTTGTAGTCAAATACTGTTACTGGCATCTTAAACCTACAATCCTTTGTAGATAAACGAAGGAATAAACGAATACATAAAATTTTTACGAGCTGGTCTTCGATAAATAAAAATGTATTCTCATAAAACTCACATTAATGTGCGTTTAATAATCGATCATTGATCCAATGTACCACGTGGCAGGAGGCAGAAAATGCTTGACAAATGAACTTTTAGCGTATATACTTTTTTAAATCTTTTCGATGGTATAAGCCTTTAATTTTACTAGAGGTTGGATAAGCTAACAAAAAGCATCCTTCATGTGGGATTTTATCAATCTCAAACGTTTCCGAGAATAATAATTCCATGACAACTTCTCACGTATCTCTGTCTTCACTTCCTGTCTCATTGACCAAAGAATAGATCAAATGTTCAAATGTTTGTAAATCTATGGGACTTAACTGCTTGGTTATTAGTCCCTATCTTACAAACTACCTAAACTAACTTAAACTAACCTAAGGACAACACATAGACCCATGCCCCAGGGAGTACCCGAACCTCCGACGGCGAACGGCCGCGCGCACCGCAGCACGGCACCTCATTGCGCAACGGCTATTCCGCCGCGGCCACAGAATAGGATATATGTGGTAACAAAAAGTAGAGAGGGGGACAACTTTCATTTTGTATTCGTATCTCTTCAGGAATCCCGGTTTAATGGAAAACATTGTTATGAAATGAAACAATAAATCCTGTAAACACTCTTCTTTTGATCATTCAAACAATTGCTTTCATCTAATGTATCAAAAATATAATCTATAGTAGGAAGTTCTTCTTCTGGATTTGTTGACAGTGAATTATGTTGACATTCTGTAGGCTGTTGTATGTTACATACATTTGACAACCTAGCATTGCTCATCTTAACAGTCACCCTCTGGCATAACCTGCCGTGTCGCACGGTAGTACGCAGTAAATTTGAAGTTAACGTCTTTCCTCCTTGTTCGATACAACATATACCTCGAGGAAGGTTGACAATAGCCCCCCTCTCCGTCTTAAATATTCCATTCCTAACAAACACGGAACCACTAATCTTTCCACGACCAAAAACACACATTCAATCCTTCCATATTAAAAATTTATCTCAATTAATATTTGTTCATCTCACCTTTTGGTGCTTCTAACTAAAGATTAAAAAATACGGTTTCATACGGTTGAATTCAGAAACGTGTCGTTTTAATGCGCTTAAAACAATATATGATTCGGTAGATAGGTTCATTTCATCCTGGTTGTCAGTCAACCCGCAGCACTGTACGGCAATGTGAACTGCGTTCAAATCAGGCGCTACCATTTGGGAAAGAACAGAATGAATCCGGAAACAACCAGGACTGGGGTCATAGCAACACCACCTAGAGAGAAGGCCGCAGCGCTCTCGTGTGACGTCAGGTAGAGTAGGTTGACGCTGGGGTATGGCGCACTATGCCGAAGAAGCGAGCCAGTCAGCTACGCGCGCGCAACCTACTCTGCCTGACGTCACACGAGATCGCCGCGGTCTTCTCTCTAGGTGGTGGTGGTCATAGCCGACAGGTTTATATATAGACAGACAGTGCGGATACTCCTTAGTTGGCCGGCCGCGGTAGCCGCGGGGACTGAGGCGCTTCAGTCACGGTCTGCACGGCGACTACGGTCGGGGGTTCGAATCCCCCCTCGGGCATGGATATTTGTGCCGTCCTAGTTCGTAAGTAGTTCATAAGTAGTTTGTAAGTTTAGGGACTGATGACCCCATAGTTAAGTCCCATAGACTATACAAACATTTGAACATTTTTTACTCCTTAGTTCATGTTAAGCTGAGCTATCATATGCAATCAGACAGGATAGGAGATTAAGTTCAATGCCTCCTCGATCGAAGGTGTGGGATTCCTTCGATGGAGGGCAAGTTGATGGTAAGAGACATGCAGCATGTATATATTGTAACACCACATATCGTAACGCCTCGGCACCACGATTAAAAGAACATCTTACCAGATGCGATCTGTACCTTCAGTCTGTTAAACGAACAGCTTCAGATGATACATCGCAGGTGAAAAGCAGCAAAACGCATATGCCAAGACATACTGGGGTGAGGAATATTGACATAGCAGGGACTGCGTCTTCATCTACGCTATCGTCATTGCCTTCTGATTCTGCTCTCAGTGAATGTTCAAATGTTTGGTAAGCTTATGGGACTTAACTACGGGGTTATCAGTCCCTAAACTTACAAACTACTTATGAACTACTTACGAACTAGGACGACACAAATATCCATGCCCGAGGGGGGATTCGAACCCCCGACCGTAGTGGCCGTGCTGACCGTGACTGGAGCGCCTCAGTCACCTCGGCCATCTCAGTGAATAGCTTAAAACAAAACCAAAACAACAACCTTCTACATCTGGGCATAAAGATACCCTGCTTTTCTAGTCTTCAAATGTGTCTTTCATTTTCCTATAGGCGGTATCTAACTTTCATCTAGTTATACATTCTACTACGGTCTTGCATTTCTCCTCTATCCACTCCTGCTTAGCCAATCTGCACTTCCTGTCAACCTCAATTTTCAGATCCTATCTCTCAGAGCTGTCAATTCTTCTTCTACTGTTTTAATTTACCTCATTTCAGACAATCCTTGCCTAATGCTCCCTCTGATACTACCTCTGGTTTCTTCAATTTGTCCTGATTACATCTTCTTAATTTTCCATCTTTTAGCAGTATCTTAAGTTCGAAAGTAATAAGTTATGATCAGAGTCTATATCTGCCCCTGGATATGTCTTACAGTTTAAAACTTGGTTTCTAAACCTTATCGTAACAATTATAAAGTCAATATTTTACCTTTCAGGGTCTCCAGGTTTCTTCCACGTATATAACTTTCTTTGATGATGATTAAACCAAGTGTGTTATTATTAAATTTTGCTGTGCACAAAATTCTACCAGGCGATCTTCTCTTTCATTTGTTTCCCCCAGTTCATATTCACATACTACATTTCCTCTTCTTCCCGTTCCTAATGCCGAGTTTCAGTCCTCCATCACAGTCAAGTTTCCCTCTCCTTTAACTGTCTGACTATTTATCCGATCTCTTCATCTTTGGCACAGCTAGTTGGCATACAAATCTATACTATTGTTGTCGGTGTAGGCTTCGTGTCTATCTTTGCTACAATAATGTGTTCACTATGCGGTTCATAAAAACTTATCCCATCCCTATTCTCCTATTCATTATCCAACTCCTGGGTTACCACCAAGTTTCACCTGAGCAGAAATCCTGTTCATCCTGCCACCGAACTTCACTAATGCTCATCATATCAAACTTTTAACCCATACATTTCTCTTTTCAAAGTTTCTAACTTATCTACCCGATTAATGGATCTAACATTCCACGCTCCGATCCATAGAATGCCTATTTTGTTTTTCTGGATGACGACATCTTCCTGAGTAGTCTCCGGCCGGAGATCCGAATGAGGGACTGTTTTACCCCCGGAATATTTTACCCAAGAGACGCCAAACTCATATATTTATACAGTAGAGCTGCATATCTTCGGGAATATTAAAGACCGTTGTTTTTTCTTACTTTCAGCCGTTCGCAGTAACTGCATGGGAAAGCCACGTTAGATGATGTTACAAGACCATCTCAGACAATCATCCAGACTGTTGCCCTTTTACCTCTTCAGGAACCACACGTTGGTCTGCGCTCTCCACAGATAACCCTCCGCTGAGGTAGCACGTACTGTACGGTTATCTGTATAGCTGAGGCACGCAAGTCACCCCACGTCGGCAGTGTCTGTGCATCATGAGGGTGGAGATCTTTCCCATTTCTCGTAATTTTACTTTTCACGTACTTATCTTACGCATATTGTGCGGTAGACTTGAATTTAGTCCACATTTGCGCAATACTATCAGTGTTAAGGACTAAACTATCTTGTTTAACAGTCATTTACTCTGAAATATGACCCTATTTGCTTTTGATAAATCTTCCTACCCTTATTGATATCTGTGTTTACAGGTGTATTAATTGATGCTGTAATGGCCGTATGGTTACTGATTCTCAGATCTACGCTAACTGGATCGAAATGTTTTAGTCTGTATGTCATAAACAGGTCTAACACTTTACCTCCACGAGTCAGCTCTGTATTTAACTGTCCGAAGGAGCAACGGAATATCCGGGCGCACTAATTGGCCTTGCTGTGGTGCGCGCGGTCGTTCGTCGTCGTTCGAGTTCTCCCTAGGGCATGAGTGTGAGTGTTGTTCTCAGGATAAGTTAGTTTAAGTAGTTTGTAAGTTTATGGACCGATGACCACCGCAGTTAGGTCCCATAACTTCACAAACATTTGAAAATTTGAACTGTCTCAAGTTATCTGCGGATATAGCACTTAGAACAATATTGCTCGATTATCAGTACTTGCCACCACGTCTTAAACACAGTTGTCTCCCAGTCTGTAAGTCAAAATCTCCACCTAAAACTTTAAAAGACTAGGAAATCTACGGGAAATATTTTCCAAGTTTTCCCTCAGAAATTGTGCCAATGCTGCTGATGAGCCAGGTGGTCTATAAAAATTTCCAATCACCACATTTGAAGCACTTCTCACGCTGAGTTCCGCCAAAATTATTTCACATACCCAATCTGCGCTAATTTCATTCTATAGAATCGTATTCTTTATCGCTATAAACACTCTTTCCCCTACAGTGTTCGTCTCTACGGTATACGTTCCATTCTGAGTTTGGGAAACCATTATTATTTACGTATGGTTTGAGCCAGCATTCCGTCCATAGGACTACGTAGGAATTGTATTTTAAAAGTGTGAGCAGTTTTGTGATTTTTCCATACACGCTCCTGCAGTTAACTACCACTATATTTGTCGTTTCTTTCTCCGTTCTATTGTACCGAGTGATGCCCTATCAGCGTCCCCTATGCCGAATCAGTAAGCGTCTTAACGGAATTGTGTAGGGATTTTTCTATCATAAAAATTACACATGTGCACTGCTTACGCACTCCGATACCCTAGTAGCCGCTTCCTACTTGCAGTGCCCTCCTTAGCTATGCAGGGGGATTCTGATAACGGAGGTCGATAAATTTAAACACACAAGATCGTCACAGAATTGTCTGAGCCTCTTGTTTAAACCTTGGTGCCGACACGATCAACGATTTGAGCCGGGTGCACCCAGTGTTCTCTATCGCCGCCGGCAGAGCCTCCACCAAATCTCCCACGCGAAGCCAACAGAGGGCACACTGGCATTCTGTCCCGACATTTCCCTAAGGGGCTCTAACACCCGCATAACACTGGAGCTCCTCATCATACCGATGGGAGTTTACGAATCCGTCTTCTTCCAGAGAATTAGCTTACCGAGGCATGTTTTCGGGATGAGACAAGCTGGACGTTACTCAATTATGCTCTGGCATACATTCAACTAGGCATTTATGAGTCCAATGGAACTCGCGCATGGCACCATGACGGCCAAGAAGTATGGTACACTGCTACACTCTTTCAGACGCCGTTTCCCAACGGCAGTGGTACATTTCAACAAGGTATTCTCCTATCTCACAAAGGTAGCAGTGTGATCGATTGGTTCGAGAAACGCTGTGACCACTTACAGTGGATGTCGTGGCCACCCAACGAGCCAGATCATAACCCGATCAAACTAATCTGAGATGTTATTGACTGCGGCGTCTGAACTCAGCTCCCCCTTTTCATGAATTTATAGTAAGGGAATTAAGTACATTATTGGTGAAGATGGGTTACTAACGCCTTCCATTGACTTACCAATGCCCGATTGCTTCCAAGCTCAGATATATAATCTTTGTTTTGCGTGCCAAATGTTGACATTCCTTTTATTAGTTTCTTGGACATATTGTTCTGGTGGATCAGTCTATAAGGGGAGTGATCTCAGCATCCCAGATTAATGTCCATGCCATTGAAATTGCAGTTTTCAACTACGGTACAGTTCCAAACTGTCGTATATTCCGGTAAACACATCGTGTAACGATTCCCCATAGATTCATCGTTGTATATAAATCCCTATTTCTCTGAAGTAATTTCCTTCATCTTGAAACCATGTCTAGGGTAGTTCCCAAGTACTTGAAGATGGGGGTGAGACACATGGGACGATCATGGATGTTTAGTATAAATCGTGGAGCCCGAAGTAGGAGGTGGTTCGTACTATGACAGTCGCCTGGGTTTTGGTGGAGTTGATGAAGATGAGCCACTGGTTGCATCAACTGGTAGAGTGGGTGAGGTAGGTCTGGAGAAAGTGGTGGGACCATAGATGGGGAAGGAGCAGATGGTGAAGGTGTTGAGTGAATGGGAGATTCGTGAAAATATCTGTCGCTAGTCCTGACATCTTTTAGCAGACAGAAGACTGTACTTATGTTCGCTTGGTTGCCAGTGGTGAACAAGTGTATCCCAGGCATGGTTCTGGAGGAAGGAGCAATTGAGGCTGTGGGAGCCTTGGATGAGAAGGACGGCCTGTGGATGAAGGTTGTGACAATGCTGGTGGATGGCTTTGATGAGAATGTGAGCGGACCTAGTGTCAAGCAACATCAGTTGGAGAAAAGGGGTGGTGTGGTCGAAAACTTCATGGCTGTGCAAGAAGAGAGGGTGGCTTTCGACCTGACGATGAGTGATGGAGTGTCAGTAGGTATTTTAGTCAGCTTGAGCATAATTGGAAAAGTTTGGGGGAACATAGAGGAAAGTACAGTGGGAACGAAAGTTCGGGTTTATGGTGTGGAGGATGTGGTCATGGTCACTGCTGATGGAGTCAAGGACTTTGGTGGTGATGCACCCAAGGAAGTTGGGGACGCAATGGCGACATCTGGTGTAGTGCTGCTGATAGGGCAGATGGGGTGATAGAGCAGAGTGATTTAACCTATGTTGGCGAGTAGGAACTGATGCCACCATCAGATATCAGTACGAGTGTGGGAGTGGATACTGAGGTCGGCAGCGATCACCAAGTCGAAAAGGTTCGGACGATATGGGTAAGGAAGGCATAGGGAAGAGGGATGAAGAATGAGACGTATATTCGAGGGTTGGGACTTTAAAAGTGAGAACTGTTTATTAACAACCGATATAAAAGCGTTACATATTTGCATCTGTTGATGTGCTTAAAAGTACTCACAAGCGTTGTGTAGAACCCATTGAAGTAAAGTGGAAGGGGTAGTACACCGTTAATGGTGCAAATGGAACGGTCTACTGCCTGTTGAATCTCTGGAATAGTTCGCTGCAATCAAATCAGTCACAAGGACTAAAGTCCAGGGAGTATGGTGGATGGTACAGTACTTCCCATTCTCATCGACCGAAAAGAGCAGCCACAGCTGGCGCTGTATGTACTCGAACATTGTCGTAAGAAAGCCTCTTCTTCGCGCACCTAGTGCGTCTGAGCAGCATCGTAACGCATCGATTTCTGCATTTCCGTCAATTCAAGCGGAACCCATCGTGTTGCTTTCCAGCACGCTTCTTGAAGACCTTGATGACACTGTCGTGCAGTAAGACCTCTGGCACATTCAATTTTGATCCAGTTGTTTTGGAAAAGTGACACCGTTACATTAGACCTCTCGTTCACAAGTGACTGTGTTTATCTCGATTGTGCTCATGCCGGTGACGTGGGACGGGCGAGTCTATTTTTTCGGAGGTAAGGTAGGTATGTCAATAATGTGTGCTATCAGCGAATATAGTAGACTCCATTGCATAGTGTCTGCACAGCAGTGTTGCCACTAATTGAGTTCCAACCTTCGTAGTAGTCGAGGTAACAGTGAGGAGAGGAGGAACTAGCTAATGATCAGGTGTTCAGAGCGATTATTGAGTAGGGGTTGAGGACGAAGTGGATGATGTCAGAGACAGCCAATTGTGACTTCACCTAATGCTAGGGGACAGGAATAGTCAATATCGTGGAGCGTGGAGGAATTAGGGGCTGGTGCTAATGGTATGGCAGGGTAGGACGAAGGTTTTGTTAAGGATAAAGACGACCGCACAGTGTTGGGAGAGGGTATATGTGAACAGGTGTTTGTTGTCAGGGAGGGAGAGGGCATTGTCGTACTGGATTGAGTAGTATTGCTGCATCATAAGGGAAAGAAATGAGGGGCAAGGCGAGAGGTAGGGCTATGGGAAGGGAAGTGGCTTCGACTAATATATCAAAGAGGGAGAAGTTAAAGTGGGCTTAATCGTGGAAATATGAGGCGAACATTATTATCTGAAAGGCTGCGTGGGTGGGGAGGTCAATTTTCTGGAGGGTGTACGGCCGTTGGAAGAGGTGAAAATTCTGAAGGACAATGGTGACAAAGCATATGATGTCCTCGGCTGCAGGAGTGGAGCAGGTGGATTTGTTAGAATGGAGTGGATGGTCAATGGGTTGATGGAGACACATAGTTGAAGGGTAAAAGGAGGGGTCTGGCTTTACACTTATAAGAGTAGGTAGGGTGTGCCTCACTGCAGGTGATAAAGGCGGGGCTCAGTGAGGTTTGGCCAGTGTTTAACGGCATGTGGAGGTTTGCAGGGGTGAGATTTTACAATTTTCGGTTCGTTGACCGTTTGTAATGGGTGGGATTGGGGGGGGGGGTAGAGTTGGATGGGTAGATCTTGTGCCTACAATTAAATATAAGGGGCCCTTTGGTGAGGAGACTGTGGATGGATGGTATGTCTTTGGTAAAGACGCATATAGGAGGGTGGGCACATCGCAGTGTTGGTGATGATTAGTTGGTTAGGAGTTTAAGGTTTGGGTTCGAGTGGAAGGAGGCGAGGAGCAGGCCCTATGGAGGCAGCGACTTTTGCTGGTGGTTGCGGTGGCAGCAAGTCCATGGCGATGAATGACGAGGCAGAGGTGGATGTGGGGTGATGACAGGAAGAGGCTGTGTAAGGAGTGGTGCTTCTGAGAAGGGATGGGATGGGGGATTGTAGGAAGTGTGTAGGACCTATGAGCAGGACCTCCAGGAGATGGTGGTGGGGGTGAAGGCGGGGGAATGTAATGGATAGTGGTGTGATGGAGGTTACTGGAGGTGATATGGTTACAGGCATGAGGAAAACTTACACTGATGGGCTACGAACGACCTACACAAGGAACGTAGGCCTACCAGATGTAGATGTAGACTCCCAAGACGAGGACAGAAGGGGAGAAAGTTGAGGGTGGCAGAGACGGTAATAGCTGACGGAGGGGGATGGGATGGCTGCATCTCCCGACGATCCAAGGAAATGTTGATGGGTTGACCACGGCGATTCTTCGGGACGGACTGCAGTGGCGGCGAGGAGCTGGCAGCGGCCATCGTCATCATGGTTCTGACAGAAGGCGTCGCGGGTGGAGTCGGGGACTGCGGGTGTGGACCTAGGCGAGCGGCCTAGCGTTATCTGGGGTAGGCACGACCCTCATAGGTAGGACGCAGCGGCCGTCAGAGCTACGGCGGCGGTGGAGGACGCGGGAATGACTGCGATGGACAACAGCAGACCTCTGGTGGCATTCAGCGATACGGTTCGGACGGCACCAATAGCACGGCGGGTCAAGCACCGATGACAGCTAGAACACAGCAAATGTGTTGAATGCGAGAAGACACATGTCAGCGAATGGAAAAGCTGCGCGCATACGAGATACTGACGCCATTCACATGGAGGATGCCTGCGTGACTTGTCACAGACTACAGGTATAGTGCTGAATATGTTCTTACTTATATGCTCTTCACCCGGTAGAGGTCTTTCCACTCAGCATTACCATGATATCTGCCTTACAACGTTAGGATAAACTGTAGCCGGCCGCGGTGGCCGAGGGTACTAATGCGCTTCAGTCACGGTCTGCACGGCCACTACGGTCGGGGGTTCGAATCCTCCCTGGGGCATGGATATTTGTGCCGTCCTTAGTTGTAGCTAGTTCATAAGTAGTTTGTAAGTTCAGGGACTGATGACCCCGTAGTTAAGTCCCATAGACTCTAGAAAAATTTGAACATTTGATAAACTGTAAATATAGCGAGCAGTTGATATTAACCACTGTGCGCGTCGTCCAGCGGACCTGCCTTTATAAATCTTCCACTCCTACATCCCCGAGAGACTACGTTTCATTGGTTTTTAAGAACTCCTCTTAATTCTTATGGTGGAAAGGGAATATATTTTGTGTTTCTTTCTTGTAATCAGTTGGAGAAATTTCGTGCAATACAAAGTAAGTAAAATTACTTCTTCCCTCTTTCACTGGTAACCATGTGCCTTTACAATAATTGCTATAATAGAACTTCGCTTATGATGTCTTGCAATCATTTTTGGGATCTTTTCTGTTTCAGTGTTGCGTTGCGGTGGAGAATCACACCAGGCAAAGCTGCATTGTCCCTAAGCCGCGCTGGCGTCATATAACGACTTGGTACTCTTCAGTAGCAGAGAGTCCAGAATGCAGGCGGGCGAGGACTCCGGCTCCTTCTGGGAACCTGGTAACTACCGGCGCATAACGCAGCGCGTTTCTGAAGCTGAGCGTCTGTGCAAGGACATGGTGGCTCTCCTCAAGGGCAGGGCGAATATTGAGAAGGCCTATGCCAAAGAGCTGCAAGCCTGGGCCAAAAGGGGGCGGCAGCTCCTTCAGGGTGGGCCTCAATGTGGGACATCGCAGGCACTGTGGGGAGCCATCCTAACTGAAGGCGAAAAACTGGCCGACCTGCACCTCACAATGAAAGACCAGCTGTCTAATGATGTTATAAAAGAGTTGGAAAGTTGGACAAAAGATTCGTTTCACAAGTCGAAGTCGCAAATCAAGGAGAAGAAAGAAATGGAAGAAGCGTTTAAAAACGCCCAGAAGCCTTGGGAGAAATTAATGCACGATGTGGAAGACGCTAAAATTGAATACCATACAGCCTTCAGAACTGAACAATCTGCTTTTAACCAGTTGAGAAACGCTTATGGTGACACTGACTTGCCGCTGAGAAAAATGAATAAGATAAAGGATCGCTCAGAACAATGTACAGAGAGATTACGAATAGCAAAAGAAAAGTACGTAGCAGCTCTTCGTAGAGTGCATTTATATAAACACAAATACATTGATGATATGATAGAAGTTTTTGAACATGCCCAGGAAATGGAGAGGGAGAGATTGCAGTTCTTCAAGAAAATAATGTTCTCTGTTCAGAAATGTTTCGATGTAACGCAGAACCCTACATTCCAGCAGATATATGAAGAGTTTTATGCGGCAATTGATAACTCTGATCCCGAAAAAGAGTTACAGTGGTGGTTACAAAATCATGGACCTGACATGCATACGATGTGGCCCACTTTTGAAGAATACGACGAAGGTATGAGGGAAATTGTAAAAGGCAAATCAAATACGGAAGTGGCCCCTGAATGTGCTCTCATAAACTGGAGGACTCTAGATGAAGATTCGCACGAAACCAATCTTAGAAGCAAGATGTCTGCACAAGATGCAACTGATAGCAAAAGAAAAACTTCCGCAGCAATGAATAACATGGAAGGAAGCACTTCAGCCACAGTGACAGGTATGTGGCGAAGTGCATATCAGTTTAACGAAGATGAAAGTGATAACGAGCCTGACGAAACATTCCTTGACTGTGGAGAGGGTGGAATTCAAGTGAAAGCACTTCAAGACTATGAAGCAAATGCTGTAGATGAATTAAACTTTAAAGCAGGATACGTATTTGAGAAGCTTGATGAGCCAGATGAGCGCGGATCGTGCAGGGGCCGCAACGATGACCGTCTCTGACTGTATCCTGCAAGTTATGTGGAAATCGTGGAACAATTGTCACGATCCCATATGTACTGAAGTTCTATATTGCTCACTGTTTCAGAAGATTGTTCTTTACGTTAAACAAGAAATTATTCTGCTGCTTCAGTTGTATCAAGGGATCATAACTGTTTTTAGTGACTGGTTGTTATAAAAATTGTGTCTTGTTTGAGAAGTCACTAAACTATATTTATTAATATCCTGACTTACAGCATATAGACTACTTCAGTATTATGAGGACAGAATCAACGTGAGGATGTTTCTGGCAGTTATTGAAGATCTGGTTGTAGCATAAGAGCTTACTCTGACTTACTACATAAAGACTCATGTAGTTATTATAAAGATTGTTTCAACGTAATGAACTTCGTTGTTGTGATTGGGGATGTGTTTACACTATATAATAGAAAGTGTTGGCAATATTAGAGCTCAATTGTGTACCAAAGACTCACTACATTATTTGTTTCTTATTCGTATCGCACTGTTAAATATGATTATTGGTGTTTGGAATAAAATCCTGTTCAGAGCAGTATACTTCTTTTCCTGTTCCAGCAGTATTGAGTTCAAGATATGGAAGTCATAAACATTGAAACACCAAATGTATGTGTTTGCCCTAGGGTACAGTCAATTTATAAAACGTTTTTGGAAATTCCAATTAGGAACTCTGAGGATTAATAGAGGGTAGTGAGTACATAAATTTCGACAAGGAACCAATGGCCGGTAATCTCATCCAGCGAAGCTGTGAGTACATCATTCTTTTCGACACTGTGAAACAACAATTTTCTAAAGCAAGATCTTTGCTTTCCATTTTTTGAAAGGAGGTAAAATGTACCAAAACAAGATAAAATTGTTGTTAACATGCTCTATAAAATCATTACCTTATGACCTATGACCGCTTGACACTTCGACGTCTCATTGGCTATTCTCCTCTCTCCCGCCAAACCACCACCTTTTAGTTGCAACCACTGCTATTCTGTTTCGTTAGATCTCACTACAATTTTTATATGTACATATTAAAATTGCCCTTTACATGAAGCATCGCAATCCACAAAAATTTAGTAAGACTGAGTTTTACAAACACATACGTTTTTCAGTAAGCATCATAAATAACATCTCTTTACAAAAAAATCACACAAATATTTCATACGCGAAGTTATTCATACAGAAATCATTATCAAATATCATCATACAGATTATTACATTACGTGAAAAAGAATATCAAAGAAATCGATATACACAGCATAATAAAATAATAATGGAGTTTTACCTATAGTGATACACGTGGTTTGTTGGTAATAACAATACTGAAGTAGACTGGCCGTCAGAGCCCCAACCTGAACGCAATGAAACACCTTTCCTTTGAGTTAGAACGTCAAATTCGCTGCAGTGTCTAGATGCTGACGTCCCTAACTTCTCTAGTTAACACTGTTGTAGAATAATTGGGTGCCGTTCCTCCTTCCTCCGAAGATATTGAGCCATTGATATCGTCCTAAACAGAGTTCAAGATATAAAGAAGGTCAAGAGTGAACACACCTCATATAAATGCTAACTAATGGGTGACGGATGCCTTTGATTAGTAGAGAACCTATCAGAATCCTATTACCATGTATTCTGCCGTCTCCAGATTTCCCTTCATTAAAACAAGTCATATAATTAGAAACTTAACTGAGCACGTTTCTGCAAAACAGGCAGTGAGATCCTATAAGTTATCACTTATACTCTCCATGACGGCTAACAATCTACTCCAAAATGGCTACTTCTCTTTTTTGTGGTTTATATGACAAGGTTAGATGTGATTATATTTAGGTATAACTGGGTTATACATTTCATACATTTAAGTGAACTGATCAAAACACGACATTTATCAAAACCTACCTAGTAGAGAAAATCATGTGTAAATCAGTAATTATTTAACCGATGTGACTAAACTGATAAGGGTACCACGCAAGAACTGCAGAATTACACAGAGCATATAAACTCACCTGGAACAGGTACAATCAGTTTTACAACAGAGAGTGTTACAACTTCGTAACACAGTAAAACACAAGCTCTTTTCCTTTCGGAACTACGATATTTTGGGTCAAATCTGGCACCTAAGAATCATTGAAAAACAAGAAAGAAAACGTTTCAGTATCAAGAACAAGAGTACTATTATACCGAGAAAGCAAAAGCTAATCTATAAAGTACAGAAATAAATCAAAGATACATTTAGCACACAACTATGTACACCAGTGAAAAATTAATAAAAGGTTTGCAAGGAAAATTTAAAATTAACATTGTAACACCCGGTCAGAGAATTTAATGAAGATTCAAATTAAAATGGTGTTCATGATGACGTAACTCGCGGTACAACAATGCTTATAACCGTATCTTAAGAACACAAATTTTCTATGAAGTATACACGATAACACGGGGAGAACGAAGTAAGAAGAAACGATATTGTGAAGGCCAGCTCGCTCCAATCGTCCACGAAATCCAGAAACCAGTACATTCAGCTCCCAGGTAAGTGTCATGTACCTTGACTTCTTCGTCGATACAGTTCCGCACTGTTTCTTAATGAAGAAAATTCGAGTCGACGGAGTTTCAGGTCAACATTCTCACAGGCCTGAACAATTCCTACCGGACGGAACACAGCATATTACTCTCAATGGCGACAGGTCTTCAGACCTGATATTGACTTCTTTTGATCCGAAAAGAATGTGATAGCATCAATAACTTTCGCAATATATATACATGACTGGTAAACAACATCGGAGCTTCTATGAGGATATTCGCGGATGATTCTATAGTATATCGAGAAATCGCAACGCTGAAATGTGTGCCGATATGAAAGAGTATTTGCAATGTATCGACGTTTGGTGCATGAAGTGGCTATCAACACGCAGCATAAATGAATGCAATGTGGTACGAATACACTGAAAGAGAGATCAATTACATTGTTGTTATACTATTTCTGGACAATCGCTAAAAGTAGTTACTTCCATAAAATATCTGACAGTAGGTATATGAAGTGATTTGAGATGGAAAAAAATACATAAATTTAATCGTGAGTAACGTAGATATCAGACAGATTCATTCGATGAATTCTCAAGGAATGTAGTCAATTAACAAAGCAAGCGACTTCAGAGTATTTTCCCAAGAAATAAATGAATACTTTTTGTATAGGTGAGATTAACATCTTTGCAACTGTAAATCAGTCTAATTCAGTCTGAATTAGAGTATAAATTAGAGTAATTTACAGTTGCCAAAGACAATAATCCAACCTGAAATTACGGAGAAGGAGGCCCAAAACCAAAGAAGAATCATGTAACTGAATACTGCTCATTTATGTTGGATCCACCCCTAGTGGCTTTGATAAGCGGATACAGATGATCTAAGAAGAAGGGTAGCATCAATGGCGGACTGAACGGGGAGGGCGGGGGGCCTCTCGTCCTGTTGAGCATCCTAATCTCAGAGACCTCCAGATTCCAAGGCCTCTTTGGAGCAGTACATTTTTAATCAAGTCCCAAATAATATTCAGTAGTTCACTAGATAACGGGTAGTCTGTAGTTCGTGGCCTTTTACAAATGCAAAATACACAGGTAAGTACACTTGACAGCAAAAAAAAAAAAAAAAAAAAAAAAAAAAAAAAAAAAAAAAAAAAAAAAAAAAAAAAAGGGGGGGGGGTCACAGAAGAATGTAACCCGTTTAACATTGCTGTGTCGCAGGTTCTCTAGACATCCAACCCCTGTGGCGTACAGTTGTTTGACAGATGCAAAGAAAAGAAATGCTTTATACAACAAATATTATAAAACGTGTTATTAGATATGACAGTCCTTACATCTACATATATACTCCGCAATCCACCGTAAAGTGCGTGACGTAGGGTAAACTGTACCACTACTAGGCAATTTCTTTCCTGTTCCACTCCCAAACAGAACGAGGGAAAAAAGAATGTCTAAACGCCTCTGTACGATCCCTAATTTCTCTTATCTTGTCTTTGTGATCTTTACGCAAAATGTAAGTAGGAGGCAGGAAGATCGTTTTACATTCAGTTTTAATTCCGGCCCTTTAAATTTCCTCAACAGAATTACTTGAAAAGAACGTCGTTTTTTCTCCAGCGATTCCCATTTCAATTCCCGGAGCATTTCTGTGACACTCACGCATTGGACGAACCTACCAGTAACGAACCTAGCTGCTCGACTCTGAACTACTTCGACGTCATAGTTTAAACTGATCTGCTGCGAGACCGATGACTGTACCGATTTTGATATTTGAATATGTCATTCGACGTAAAATTTAATGCTCTTTTACTTTGGTAAGGATAACATCTTCAGTAGGATGCATAGTTTTCTAGTAATAGGAGAAAATCTGAAGAAAGCCCCAAAATTTTGCACTTTTTTGGCCATAAAAATGCTGTACCGTGGGTTTTGAAGGACGAATACATATATTCTACACATTTTCAACAACATACAGAAGATAAAAAAAGATCTACCTCATTTTTTACAATCAAAAGCGCTTTTGGTGACGTTACTGGTCCATGCATTCCGCTTAGACTTTATATATGCTGTTTCCCAAAGGAAACAATTTTTTTAAATAAAAATATCCAAGAACGGGTCTTTGAGTGTGTTGTCAGACAGAACACGCTCCATTGTCTCTCCCCCCTCCCCCTTCTCCCTCTCCCTTTCACAACGGCCGCAGATGTTCAAATGTTTGTATAGTTTATGGGACTTAACTACGGGGTCATCAGTCCCTAAACGTACAAACTACTTATGAACTACTTACTAACTAGGACGGCACAAATATCCATGCCCGAGGGGGGATTCGAACCCCCGACCGTAGTGGCCGTGCAGACCGTGACTGGAGCGCCTCAGTTTCCTCGGCCACCGCGGCCGGCATAACGGCCGCCCGTCCGCTAACCCGCTCGCCCGCTCTGGCCCAAGGCACTGCGCGCTCGGGCGCTTCACTTTACCACTCGATTAGAAATACTAGAAAACAATGCAACATATACGAGAATTTTTACTTATTAGTAAAAGTATTGAATATTAAGCTCCAAGAAGCACATCGCTATACAATTTAAATTACGTCCACTAGATTTTCTTAAAGAAAAATATTTATCTCGGCTCCACAAGGTCGTAGATGTGGTGTCGCACAAGTCTAAAGTGCGCGCCACGTACTTTCGCCGCGCGCCGCCATGCACGCACGGCGAGGCGTCCTTACGACGTCGGCCACGGGCGCCCTCTGCTGCTATCCCGTTCGTGGCCACCACTGAACGACATCGTCACTTGGGAATCAGATAGGCACCAGTTAAGACTTGGCTATCGGATAGGCACTAGTAATCATCTGTAGGCAGGCCTCTATAGAAACTATGTATCAACATTCTACTAGACAGCTGCTCTCCAAGTTAAGTTTTGTAATCTTTCTACGAAATATACTACTTGTTCTAATTTAGTCTAGTGTTTCTAGTTTCTGCTCTCCCACCGGCTGGTCACCTCCGTACCTGCACACGCGTGCATCCTATTACCCTGTGTCGGTCTCTCTCTACTCGGCCACCGACACCCTGGACAACTGGCGGAAACGAGACACAAAAGGGGCGACAAGAATGGGACACAAAAGTAGAGCAAAATTATTTGTTTTAAAATCTGCGAAAAAAGGTCAACAGCATATTTCTTGAACAACTCCTTTCACAACATAAATTAGAAATAGTCAGTTGAAAAATACGGTCCCAATAAGTTGAAGTTCTTCAGTCATTCTTTGATACATATAATTAACAAGATCTAAAATTTTTTTGAATAGTATGGTATTACAGCTCTTCTCTAAGAAAACAGACGAAAAACCGTTACTCTAGGTCGATTCCCTGACCAAATCTAGCCAGTTTACTAGGAGCCCTTTCTTTAAAAAATCAATATATCTAAAACAATAACGAAAATTTTTAATTTTTTCGAAAAATGTATTCTTTGACTCATTTCGTGCCATACTTGTGGTAAATAGTAAATTTGGAAACGTGAATGTTGTCGAGTTATAAGGAATCTAGTTTTTTAAGAATTTTAAGTGTTTTATCGATATATCTCGAATCGTACCAACTCAATCGATACGTAAAAGAAAGCTATCGATAGATAATCTTAAGGGCTATAACTTTCTAATTCAACATTTTCCCATCGGAGCTATCGTTTTTTATTTATTTAATAAAAACCTTTTTTGGAAATTTGCGAATTTTTTCGGCAAATTTCCACATCTAGGCTCGAGTTTCAAAAAATAGAAACTCTATTTGAAATTTAATTTCCTACGCGCTCATATTTTTTATTTTCAGGTAATAATTTCTGAAAATTTAGCATTACACCGTCACAGAATGCTTGGACTAATAGTCAGTCGAGCTAAACGCCTCACACCGTTAACATCTTGGAGTCGAGCGAGAGGCTTCAGACAGTTAACATCTAAGAGTCTATGTAAATCGCTTGTGAGTTTAGCGTAAAGATGTTTCATATTGTTAAATGCTTGTGAATATTAAGTATATAGTTGTGGCTTACTGTAAAGGAATAGTGAATAATAAATAAAACAAGGAAAGCCACTGGCATCTCAAAATTTCGTGTGACATACCTTATTTTCAAATCAAAGCCTTGCCAAATTATATTACTATTTCAGCCTCACATCAAGAAACAACGGATCCACGACCTGAGTGCTGCTTCTGCGCAGGGGACAACAGCTGCGAAAGAAGATACCAGGTTAGTAAACAGAAATTCTCGTCTTCATACCCTGACGAGGTAGGAAGCAATACGGCCCCTCACGTGCAGTGCATTTTTCTATCACAAGGAGAAATATTATCGTGAGGTGTCCTGGTAACAGGACCGAGTGTAAAAAGAAGGGAAAAAGTTGGAAACTTCATATTCACTTCCAAATAATTAACTTTCTCGAATGTTCAAGACATTACCCTATCTTTTCCTCCTTTTTATCCCGCCATACATGGCATCCCTGGTTTGGATATCTTCAAAGATGAAGCTCTTTGGAGAAGGTTTTTTGAACAAATAGTGAGACTTGAACATGGTAGTGAAATTTGTGAACAGCAATAACAACGTAGGTAACGTGTATACAAACTGGGCTAGATCTGTGCTCGAACTGTGGCTGAAACGTCATTGCAGTACAGCTGAAATGTGCTGTGTGGGAACAGTTAAGTGGTGTTGAGAACTGTCAGAAGTGTGGTTAAAACACACGTTGCAAATCTTGTGTGCGCGGTCCTAGGATTATGTTCTTTCATCGGCAAAGAAGATTTCATCACACTATGGGCAGCCCCGGATCTACGATTTTTCCGAACTGGGCAAAAACTCATAGTGGCACCCCCCTCCCCTTCTAGCTTTTCAGACAACGTTGCCAATCAAGAAAAATTTCTTCCGGTAAACTAGCGATTTCTATACAACCTGGATGAATAACTCTGGTCTCTGAGAACGAAACTGTAGCGTGCCTGTAGATTGATATGTTTTGCAGATGATTTTGCTTTGCCCGTCGTGTTGTAATTTGACAAACGAAGTTTCGTTAGTTTGCTTCTTTACTTCTTGTTTTGAACTTTATGTGAATATGTGATACAACAGGCTGGTATGGAAGCGGAATTGATACGTATTTTCTTTTATTATTTCAGTTACCTAGATGCGTGCATGCTCAAGTTTGGTAAGAAACGAAATATGAACAACTATTGCTCCCACGCTCAAACAGCTGAAATTCAACATCCAAGTAGTTTAGAGATCAATGCTTTAGACTAAAGTAGAAAACCCTTGAAATATTATTGTTATTTATCCCGCCCCCCCCCCCCCCCCAAGACGAATGAATTTTTAACGCATTGATAACTAACAAACAAATACTTCCACTGTTATTGCATTTTATTATTATTATTTCTAAAAGAAATTTTGTGTATGCTTGACATTATTCAGCTCAGTGGGCGATCTCAATTGTTACATGTTCTGGAAATATGCCAAAATCGATGTTTTCAAATCTTTATTTAACCGGCTTCGACAATGCTGTCATCTTCAGCCCATATTTTCTTCTCCACCTGTCATTTAACAGCTTCGCACAATACCTCATTAAAATTATTAAATAAAATCGTGCTGTGTCACGCAAAGCACGTCATATACAAAGACATTTACATCAGACATGTTGCACTGAGAAGCATGTTATGCAGGGCAGCTGTATAGAGACTATAAAGTTGCCCTGGATACCACTGCTTCTCAGTAATGTAACGCAGTCAACCTTCCCGGATTCTGCCGCACCGTTTCGCATCGGAAGACTCAATGAAAGTGTCCCGCAAAATGCCTAATTTGTCCCGCATGTCCCGAATTCTAGTGGTTTTCACATTCCACCAACTGCAGTTTAATCCCACGTGTAGTAAGCACTACGAATCAGGATATGAACTTATGATTTATGAGTGTGATTATGTGCAGTCCCTTTAAATGCTAGTGTAAATAAAAAAGAAAGAAAAACAACACTTTCAGTTACCCCGGAGTGACCTATCTTAGTTATCTGAGGTTGGTAGCGATCTGAAAAACAATAGGTTCCAGACGAGGCATTTCCGGTGATGCCGAATTTCAACGTGCGCTTGTTTAGGTTGTAAGTTATTCCACGTGGCGTTCCACTTTGTTATTTGCGTTTGCGTGCTTCGCCGAGTACCGTGATCTAATTTGCTTGTTTTACTTAGCAATACCGTCGATTGTTAAATAGGGAAGTTGTCAAATTACGAAGAACTTAGAAATGACTGTCCTAGAGAACTGTATCATACTTTCAAAAGTGCAGTGCAAAACGTGTAATTGGGGTGTTCTCCATTGCTCACGGGGGGAAACACGATGAACAACGTCATTTAACATCTGACAATCATAAAAGGGCGCAAACCGCTGCAGGTACAAAATCTCTCTCAACCTACTTCCGTCAGGAAAACTTCACTTACTACGAAGAATGTGCAAGAGCCGAAGGTTTGTGGGATTTCCAGATGGTTAGTCATAACCAGAATTTAGATCTATGAAATACAGACAGAATTTAAAGTCGTTCCATATATCTGTATCTGTACAGACGTTTCAAACCACAAAGACCTCAAAATGTTTCAAATACTAGTGCGATGCTTTTATCCAAAGACTGAATTTAATGTTAAAATATTAGATATGCTGAATTTACCTAGTGAAACTGCAGTTATTACATTCCTGGCCATTAAAATTGCTACACCACGAAGATGACGTGTTATAGACGCGAAATTTAACCGCCATGAAGAATATGCTGTGACATGCAAATGATCAGCTTTTCAGAGCATTCACAAAAGGTTGGTGTCGGTGGCGACACCTACAACGTGCTGACATGAGGAAAGATTCGAACCGGTTTCTCATACACAAAAAGCAGTTGACCGGCGTTACCTGGTAAAACGTTGCTGCGATGCCTTGTGTAAGGAGGAGAAATGCGTACCATCACGTTTCCGACTTTGATAAAGGTCGGATTGTAGCCTATAACGATTGCGGTATATAGTATCGCGACATTGCTGCTCGCGTTGGTCGCGATCCAATGACTGTTAGCAGAATATGGCATAGGTGGGTTAAGGAGGGCAATACGGAACGCCGTGCTGTATATCCCAACGGCCTCGTATCGCCAGCAGTCGAGATGACAGGCGTCTTATCCGCATGGCTGTAACGAATCGTGCAGCCACGTCTCGATCCCAGAGTCAACAGGTGGGGACGTTTGCAAGACAACAATCATCACCACGAACAGTTCAAGGACGTTTGCAGCAGCATGGACTATCAGCTCGGAGACTAGGGCTGCGGTTACACTTGGCGCTGCATCACAGACAGAAGCGCCTGCAATGGTGTACGCAACGACCAACCTGGGTCCACGAATGGCAAAACGTCATTTTTTTCGGATGAATCCAGGTTCTGTTTTCAGCATCATGATGGTCGCATGCGTGTTTGGCGACATCGCGGTGGGCGCACATTGGAAGCGTGTATTCGTCATCACGATACTGGCGTATTCAAATGTTCAAATGTTTGTATAGTCTATGGGACTAAACTACGGGGTCATCAGTCTCTAAACTTACAAACTACTTATGAACTACTTACGAACTATGACGGTACAAATATCCATGCCCGAGGGGGGATTCGAACCCCCGACCGTAGTGGCCGTGCAGACCGTGACTGGAGCGCCTCAGTCTCCTCGGCCACCGCGGCCGGCGATACTGGCGTATCACCTGGCGTGATGGTTTAGGGTACAATTGGCTACACGTCTCGGTCACCTCTTGTTCGCATCGACAGCACTTTGAGCAGTGTCCGTTACAATTCAGATGTGTTACGACCGTTGCTCTACCTTTCATTGGATCCCTGCGAAACCCTACATTTCAGCAGGATAATGCACGACCGCATGTTGCAGGTACTGTACGGGCCTTTCTGGATACGGAAAATGTTCGACTGCTGCTCCGGCCAGCATATTCTCCAGATCTCTCGCCAATTGAAAACGTCCGAGCAACTGGATGATCACAATATGCCAGTCAGTACTCTTAGTGAACTGTGGTATCGTGTTGAAGCTGCATGGACATATGTACCTTTACACGTCATCCAAGCTCTGTTTGACTCAATGCCCCTATCAAGACCGTCATTACGACCAGAGGTGGTTGTTCTGGGTACTGATTTCTCAGGATCTATGCATCGAAATTGCGTGAAAATGTAATCACATGTCAGTTCTAGTATAATATATTTGTCATATGAATACCACTTTATCAACTGCATTTCTTCTTGGGGTAGCAATTTTAATGGCCAGTAAAGTATATATCATTCTTAATGAAAAATCTGGAAAAACATGGGCCTAAGAATAAAGTTTCTCAGTTTGTGCAGACAATACCAATACAAATTTTGGCGGAGTTCAATGGGATTCTTCAGACTTAAAGAGGACCTAGGGACAAAATTAATTTGTGTGGGATGGGCAGCGCATATTTCACACAATACTATACAAAGATCAGCAGATTTGTTACCAATGGAGGTCGAATACATTATAAGGAAAATATATTCCAACTTTTATGTACACACAGTGCGTGTAGAAGTTCTCAAAGATTTTTTCGAACAAGAATGAAATGAAATACAAAAGAATCCTGGACTATACTATAGTAAAACATGATTGGTGGACTTTGCCTGCGGTAGATAGAGTCCTGCTAATGTATGTACCATTGAAATCTTACATTCTATCGCACGAAAAATGTCCGCCTGTATTACAAGCATTCTTTTCTAATGAATGTTCCGAGTTTTGGTTAAAATTTGTTCATGTACAAGCCGCTTTGTTTAATGACTCTGTGAAGATTATTGAAGGACCTAAAACTTTCTTTAAGTAAGTTTGACACTTGGTTATGGATCTCAAAAAACAAGTACACAAAGCGCTTAGAAACGATTACATTACTCTGGGTATACGTAGTGAGATAATAAGTCTTGTGGAGAGTAGGCAAATAAAAAAAAATATTTTATGGGATATATACGCAACTTCTATGATAGCTACATTCAGTACCTACAGAGGTATGTGCATCAGTACAATGAATTCAAAGCATACGATTGGATTGAGTTAAAAATAATATGAAATGAGCTGATGTGGAGCAGACGTACCAACAATTAATTGTGCAGCTGACAACGACGGCAACTGCAATAGCTGAAGATAAATCGTTTGAGGAGGTAAACTACATTTCATAATTCATCTTTGTTCTTTTGGCCTCCTTCTCTGCAGTTACAGTTATACAATTTGTGTAAGTTAGGTGAGCGTCTTTTGCAACTGTAAATTAGTCTAATATAGACCACACGCGTGTCGCTATATTTTAATGCATCTTCGGTGGTCAACTGTACAGGAAATATTTTTTGTTTTACATTTTTTGTTTTGTTTTTTCGTTTATACTAAATTCGATCATGAACAGAACTCATGCAATGGTATAATTTAATACTGAATAAAATCGTAAATATCCCATAAAATCTTGATAGTTCATTTGATTCAGAATTAAATAATCCCATTGCATGTGAACTGTTCATAATCGAGTTCAGTATAAACCAAACAAAAATGTAAAACAAAAAATATTTCCTTTACAGTTGACCACTGAAGATGGTTTAAAATATAGCAAAACGCGTGTGGTCTGAAGTATACTAAATTATAGTTTTAAAAGACGGTCACCTAACCTATACAAACTACATTCTGTAGAGATGAGAAGTTATGGAGAGCATCACATAGGAGTAGGGCTTATAGATGTTCAACAAAATATACAGTATATATTACTTACAAACTGCCTGGCCATCGTCCAACATGTACTTGGCTTACCAGAGACGAACACACCTTCGTTGGTAAATACTATGAGGACATCGGAAAAACTTCACTTAATGTTTAAACAGTGCGTGCAATGCTCATTGTAAAATTCAGTATAGGAACTTGTGAATTTTTTTATGAAATTCTAAATGAAAACTAGGTTTAGTAAATCAATGTCACTCATGTCTGAAATACGCTTTCAAAAATAAATAAAAATTAATAAATTATGTTTCTTTTCTAATTTTAGCACATTAATTTGGCATGTACTAAACTTCCTACATTGACTTTGGCCATCTTAAGCAAAAAACAGTTAAAATAGTGCCCGACTAAAAATTTAATATAGGCGTTTACGAACATATATATGAAGCGATAATAAAGTTTAAGAATTAAAAAAACGCCACTTATATTAAATATATTATTTTAAAAGTAAATGAGTTCTAAATGTTTCTATCCTAGTTTCAGAATAACTAACACACTAATCAGTGGCGGAGAAACAAGTGAGGGGCGAAACGCCTTGGGCCTCCCGTCTTGCGGGGCCTCCCAATATCTCGAAAGCTACTTTCTTTAGTAATACATCTTTTTCCTCATTTTTCTCATTATTTTTGCCGTCCTGGCCCTCCGACAGCCTTAGTCCGCTCCTGAGTAACGTTTTCATAGTCCCCATTCGTCCATCCACATCCTCGAAACGTCTAGGATTGGGATTTGAAAAATTTGGCCGCCTTACAGTAATGTACAGTATATCCTTAAAGCTATACTGACATCAGGAAACGCTTCTTGCAGGTCATGTTTGCACAGATGTTGTAAAAGGTAAAATGTACTTGATTTAATTTAGTTTTGTTACTAGCTTTTTAACACTCTCTGTACCGGGTCTATTTTGTCCATCCGTCCATAGAAACCGGGTAATTGTACCAATATTTGAAAAATCACTGCATGAAATCTATTGTTTGGATTGCGGCAAATTTAGCACTATTTTGAAACTGCGCTTTTCTACTTTAATTCTGTGCGAAAGAACCTAGTTTGGAATCTTTCTGTCAGTCTACAGTACCTATACAGCAATTTTACACAGAATGTTATTCCTTTTGTATTCAAAGTCGTCTCAATCACTCTCTGCGTTAGCCAGAGTGCCGCTATCCTTAATCACTTCCGCGATTTCTGCGTCTGACAAACCCCGCCGAGAAATGATAATGAGCAACACAACGATGTAAAAAAGAATGAGATCGCAAAGATAAGTTTTAACATGAATTACGGCGCTCTAAAGAACACTGCTGTGCCATCTATGGATGCATATTGTTACTCACTATCTGTACAACATGTAACTCTGGCCAAACCAGTAGAAGTAACGTTGCAATGTTTTGCATTAAATTAAATGTAGTGGCCCGTAGATTTTACGGATCTGGTGCTTTTCGATCGATCCCAGACCCTTAAATTTTACGAATTTGGCGCTTAGAGTGTTAAATACAGGGAGTTCCCGGCAAAATTCACTGCATTTAAATCTTTTGAGTATTTTCGTGCAAGATCGTCTCCTTATTTCTGCATATCCTTAGTCGACATGCTTAAAAACTTAAAAAAATTAGTATTGTACGACATGAAGCTATTACCTCACGCATTCTGTCTCAGAGAACCGTAACGCTGTCCATTACACCACCTAAACATAAGAACAATGTCTGGTGTCGGTGATAGGTGAATACTTATTATGTTCATAAAATTGCGCGAGCATAGAATAATTTTCTTTTTAATATCAAGTTTCCTTTCATTTGTGGGATATCTGACTGGACTATTACACCAAAAAGATAATATATGTAATCCTCCTTACCTATTATTACTGGCAATTGTTAGTTTCAACTACGGTTGTTTCAACGTACAGACTTCGCTAGTACTTTTAATAACACTGATTATTCGCACAATCAATTAACCACAGAAGTAAAAACTGATCGTCGCCTAACGAGTAACCATTCGGGCTTATTCGGCTCAGATCTTGTAGACACGTGCCCTTTTGTTTGCGAGAATTCTTGCATTCTACCTGGCAAAGTCATCACGTACACTGTACAGGCTGATCCAGCTCGAGAGTAGGCGGGGACGCCCGTCGGAACTGACGGGCAGCAGCGAGGCAACAGCAAGCACCAAACTCTGGCAAGGGAGGAGCAAATACAGGCTCACTGATTACAATTAATGAAAGAAATTCTATATGCCAAACGTTCCAACAACATGCGCTGACGTTTTGTGAAGCAAAATATTATTTTTCCCCCTTTTTTTTTGCCAAACATATGAATTTGGCGCCGGGAGCAGATGCCCCGTTTGCACCCCATTAGATCCGGCGCTAACAATGGGAGGACGCAGCGCGGCTGGTATAGTACGATTAAAATGACTTGCAAGTTGAAGTTTGTCAGCTGCGGCTACAGTGTTGCCATGACAGCTGCCGGCTGAGAGCTGGCGCTCCGTACAGGCGGCACTGCGCCGAGTACTGTTGGCGATTTGCCCACGTTCAGTACCGGTAGTTGCTGACAATACTAATTAGTCAAGCTTTAAATGTACTGAGATGACCTTCACAGTTAAATATTGTTAACATTGTCCACATCAATAATACTGATAACGTTTACTGTTGACAATGTGACTTTACAAGGCTATGATGTCGAACAGCAAAGAGAAAGCGTGTAACGCAATTATTTTCGCTGTAACGAATACAACGAAAAAGACGGAATACTTCTGACAATGGTTGAAAAAAAATACGTCTGTGAATGGATGTAAAGGGACAGAGTTGTTTTGTGTTATTTTCTGACTAAAATGTTGATGTGATATACGAGAGATAAAAAAAAAATCGTTAATGAGATGAGAGAATAAGTGTAGCGTAACTGAGATTATTGGCGACAGGCAGCTTAGTGCTTCAATATTAACCAAGACAACTAGCAAAACTGTTATTAAAACCAGTGAAGTATAGTTGGACTGAAACGATACAGTCAGGTAACAAACGTAAAACATATATTTTTACATTTTTTCGTAATCTGATAACGCTGATTCATATTTAGCAGTCACTGAATATTTACTTATGTGCTGCAGGGACTTCCATGTTTCCAAATTAATAAAGACATGCCATAGTGAACACGCCGTTCACTACTGTAAATTGTTAATTCGACCACTGTTCTATAGTTTTATTAAAACTGTCCAGAGTTAAAAGACCCCTTGAAAAACTGAATCTGACAGTCGTTATACTTAGAGATGAAGTAAAATAGTGAACACACAACGCTGTGTGGTTGGTTCATGAAGCTTTCTCAACATCTGAATGTAGAATGCTGTCAACATGTTAATACTCGACGATTAAAACTAACATCTACGAGCAAATTCGAAACAGAAGTCAATGCTAAAAATAAACTATAATTTCTCGCCTTAATTAGTTACATGAAACTGTCCTCCATGAGCTGATGCGTTACAGCTTATAGGCGACACAGTCACGACACTTACATTGTAAAACGAATCGCACCATTTAAAATTAAGGAAATTTTCTGTGTGCACGTATCATCACCAACTGCTAGCTGCAAGCTGTTGCATCATCGGCAAGAGGGTAGATACCACTCATTTCCGAATCACTACAAGTTTCCTATGTGGATGAACCGCTGAAAGTAATGTTAAGTTCTGTCACACTGTTTTCCAGAAGACCTTCATTTTTCCATGCTTCATCTATTATTAGCTTTGTATGCATCACAACAGCCTACCAATCCATTTCGGTGACCCTTTCCAGGCCCTGAATAGTTAGTTTTTCGACTTCACTCACAGTAAACGTTTTATTTTCACGAGCAACATAGCCTTTCACTTAAGCCCAAATAAGTTCAATCGCATTAAAGTAGCAGCGATATGGCGGAAGTCTTATCACTCTATGTCCATATTTATAAGCCACTTCGTCGATAATGTAAGTTGGAAATTGTTGTTTACTACGTGATACGAGTTCCATCAATTCAACTTTTTTCAGTGTATCGTCGACAGTAACTTTATGTTGTTTTAACTACTGAATAATGTCTTCCTTTCGAGATGACATGGTTGGAGCCTTATCCTTCCAATTTTGAAGAATAATTACTGAAGGATTTTCTTATCTTGGTAGCAATGTATTTTCGAACCAATTGAGAAATGTTTCATGATTCATTTCTTCATGGTACTCAGACGTTTACTTTGATCTGAATAACAGTTGACAGCCGGGAATAAAACCACGGCACATACCGGCATGCAAAAGAATTATTCTTCCACATTTGCCGGTAGGGAGTGCTATACTTTCCCCTTTGTCGTCACTCCGACCTTTCGTAACTGTATGACCTGCATTCACCCTTGTTTCATCTATCCACACAATGTCCTCGAAATTGATGGCTTTCACTTCACGTAAAAATCTGCACCGCCATGCGGCTATGTCTTCTCGTTCCAACAACATTATACGACCTGAAATATTCTTGTATTTGAAACCGAGATTCTGCAGAAGTATTCGCAACGACGATTTGCTGCCTTCAAAAAGTTCGGCCTCACGCAATGTAGTTTGAAGCCTATCTAATGTAACCCGATTTCTGTTATGGTAATAGCTGTAAATCTGACGACGAATAGCGTCTTGTGCGAAAGGATCTAAATTTGTTACACGTTTTTGAAAATGTCTCTTCTTCCTTGTCGTATCAAGGCAAGAGGGTCCTGCTTCACTTATTTCTTTTTCATACTTTTCTTTGCCAATGCGGTTTACAATAGCTTCACTAACTTTAATCACAGCTGCGGTTCGCGCGACTACTTTGGAAAACGGTAAGAGAGGTCCCCCGTTGTCCGCCTCCCTCTCAAAGTATTCTCGCACAATGCACACGAGTTGTCGCGATTGTCCTTTAACCGCAATTCCTTGCCCGCTTTTCTTAGCTGACGTCTTTTCATCTCGAAGTCTGGGCCTGCCCCTCTTCTTCTGCACTTCACCGGAAATTACGACAACACCAAATAACAACACACACGCACAACGACAGCAACGAAAACGGTTCCTAACCTAAGGCCCACGCTTCTACACAGCACTAGCCAAACAATGGACGCGAGCTGGCCACCTGTTGGGGCAGCTTGGGAACAGGGAGCAGTCTGGGCGTGACGTTGAGCGCTCTGATTGGAGGAAGGGAGCTCCAGCCCGTCAACTAGCAAGTAATTTTAATCTGAGTATAGCAATGAACAACACGGAGCAGAGCACGACGCCAGGTGCAGAAGGAGAAGTGAACGCAGCGAGCCAGCACAACAACCAGTGTGGCCCTTCATTCCAAGACAACGTGGGTGCACCCATCTCAGCAGCCGGTAGTAGTACACGTCGACGGCAGCATGCAGTACGCCGGAAAGAGTAAGCATTGCTAAACTTAGTTTGACATATGTAGTGGGCAGTAAGGAGGATAGTGAATAATCAAAGAATATACAAACCAGATTTTTGGAGAGGAGCCTGTATATAATTTTAAACCTATTTAATTATAAAATGGCTGATAACAGCGAGAACAGATAAATTCTTAGAAGTAGTAATACAAACCAGATAGATGACAGCAGTGGTGATGAATCAAATCCCCTAATAAATTTGTAAACTAATAACATTGAAACTTATCTCTTGGATGAATCAGAAATGGTAGATATTAATGCTGAAAGTTTTGTTAATGGAAATGGAAATGATGTCGTAAATAGTTGTACTGAAAACGTGGATTCTGATCTGCAAAACCAATTAGATGTTTTACATTCGAGCCAATACGCCTGAAGTATTGAATCTGACATCTGTAATTCAACTGGATTAGCAGAAGAATTGAGTAATGTGAGTCATGAAATGGGTTCAGGAGACACATTACCAACTAAAGAAAATATTCCGGAAAAAATTGTTGAACAAGTTTCAGAATATAAGTTTGATAGCAATAATGCAAACATTATGACAAAAATGGAAGCAAAACTTGAGGAAAATAACAAAGTTCAAAAAGAGGTTATAGCTAAATCAGAACAAGTAAAGAAAGAGATAAAGGAGGAATTTAGAAGGATAAATATGCAATTAGAAAGGAATTTGAGGAATTTGAAACAGGGTAAACAGAGTTTAAAAATGCGTTAGAAGCAGGACAGAAAAAATTAGGAGCAGGGATGAACCAAATTGATAAGAAATTTAATGATTTAGAGATAAAGGTTAACAATATTGAAGCTCAAACCAGTGGCGTAGCTATGTCACCAAGGGCCCCGGGGCAGAAATGACATTGGGGCCCTCCTTAAACTGAAACTATGCAAAACTTCGTCATCAGTTCCTTACCACCCACTGGAAGACATAATAAGGCAAACCTAAATACTATTAAGTAAATTATTATGTTTCACGTAGCACATAACATGTAATTGTACTCTCAAATATAATTATAGCTGTGAAACTTGGTTTGTTTGTTATGCTTTCACGCAAAAGTTACTGAGTGGATTTGAATGAAATTTTGCAAAGGAATAGATTTGGACCTGGGTAGGACATAAAGGTAACCGACCTCTTTGGATAGTTTCCGAAGTTGGTCCATACTAGGTGAATGAAGTCGCAGGCATAAGCTAGTAAAAATTAACAATGAAGAAGTATTACTTAACCATGAAAACATGGCCCCCTGCCGCGAAGCAAAACAGGAACAGTCACGTCCGTGATGACAGCAGACGGACTGTTGTCGGTGCCGACATCTCACTGTCTAGCTAAACTCCTCGCTGTTATGTCATTGCTCCGTACCGGTCAGCCTAATTTCGTTGACAGCCGAATCAAAGAAGGAAAATAGGGGAAATATTCGTGTAGGATGGTTTCAGAAAAGAAAGTTGCTGGATTTTGTTTGATGGATACATTGGTTTGCGCGGTGCCCCTACCAGGTTTCATGAAATATATATTAATGACTGTCCAGGAAAAAGTAATAAGTAAAATAACTAAGTTGACATCTTCGCTTATTATAGTGTCTTGAATGCACAATTTACTATTGTGACAAAGGAACCATATTTTCTCTTCTTCTTGCACGAATTTCAGAGTGCAATTGGTTACAGCACTTCATTGGGATCTATGATTATGGAGCACACCCTTGGGGAATTCTCTACACAAACAGTTGAGTCACCATAATAATACCGTTCTGTAATAATACATTGTAGAGATTTCATATTCAAATGTGGTCACACTGTCTACTTTCAGACACTGTGCTAGTAATTCATCACCATTCAGAGATTGGCAGGCACGGCAACTCCGACTTCAACCTACAATACGCTGACGATGGCAGGGCCCACGTCTTAGCGGACAAGCAAAGCACCTTGTTATATTTATATTCTGGGGTGCGAATAATTTTTGGATTTCACTTCGTGCGTTTGAGGTTTGTTGGTCAGGGTTCAAAAAGTTCCAAGTCGGAAACCCTTCATTCAACTAAATTATTATATACAGTAGAACTTCGATTATCCGAAGTAATTGGGGGACATGAAAGTGTTCAAGGATCTACGGTAACTTTTTTCGAACGTCGCTCACGTAGGCCAGGGGCCCCTTGAGGCCGGGGGCCCCGGGGCACTGCCCCGCCTAGCCCTGTGATAGCTACGCCACTGGCTCAAACTGATTAGCATCTTAACAAACTAAGTTGTGAAACAGTAGAGTTACGGAAGAAATTGGAAGTTTGTAAGCTTGAAATAACTCAATATGTTGATACCAAAATCAAAGTTTTAGATGTTAAGGTGGAGAGTCAGTGTAAAGATGTCAGTCAAATCAAACAACAAATTGAAAATTAGGTGGCATGCACACTAAAGTAGGAAAAACTTGTAAAGATAGGTACCAGCAACAGATGACACAACTATACACTTTCGTAAATGAACAAAATGTAATAAATAGTAAAATATCAGAAATAGAATTGAAATGTAAAGTTAACACCAATATGATTCATGGTAAGTTGATACCTGAAACTGAAACGGTCACATCTGATGTTGCAAAATTAAAAGAGGAAATCATAGAAGTAAGCAGAAGAGGCTGTGCAATTATTACAGTAGGTCACACAACTAATGCAGGTAAATATCACACATTTTCAAGTAAAGAAAACTTGCACGCTGTTGCTTTCATTCGACAGTTTGAGAATAATATGCCTCCACAATACACTGAACAAAAGAAAATACACATGGTTGCTAGTAAATTTGAATGGGATATAATCTCATGGGGTTCCGAAGCAAGACAATGGAGCTACTGCGCACCTCGCCTTGTGCTTGCTCAAATCCTCCATGAAGGCAACATCCATACTTTGTTTTTGACACATTGAAGATTCATCAGAAACACGTCATATTTGGTAAAATGACTTATAACTATAAATTAAGGACACATCGACTGTAAAAGCCTTCAAAAGATCCGATCATGAATAATAATGAAGTCACTACTCTTCTCCTAGCGGCATCGCGCTGTGCTGTCGAAGGTAGTGGGTTCGAGTCCGACAGCTAGCAACTTTTTTAAAAGCCTTCTTTTAACAGATATGGGAACAACAATGACTTTTGTATTGTTACTTGCCACATATCTTTAGACGTTGTAGCAAATGATTCGCGATTTTGAGCGTAAATAACATTCGTTATAAATATATTTAATTGTTTGAAAAATTATGGGGGAGAGCACACATTGCACATGCGTTAGGTTCGGAGTGCTGCTGCTTACAATGTCACCTGACCCAAAGGTAGCTTGTCTCTCCATTGTAAAAGATTCATTTTGTTACAGTCACTTAACAGTGTAATCAGTTACTTACTGTGTTTTAGTGTTCATGTTCGTATTAATATGTCGTTGGTGTTTATTATCAAAGAAAAATGAACAATATTCAGTATCTTTTAGAAACAAATAACTCAGCTTTCAGTTTGGAACAAAAGTGTGAAATATAGAACTATGGTAGGCCGACGCCTCAGCTCGAGTTTGAAGCAAGCGCAAAGAAGCCGAGGTAAGACATTCTGCAGATCTTTTAACGAAAATATATCTAAAGGGGGAGGGTGGTTAAGGCCGTCTCACACCGCGGTCACACTATGTCACGTGACAGACTTTTCTACAGATCTGTTTCCATAGTTTCGAATGGGACAATTCACACCGACCTCGCAGAGCCTCATAGACGCTACAGACGTCGACACACAAATCTGCGGGATCGCTCCGCGAGCGATCCTTTCAAAACTCTGTCGACGTCTGTGGCCTCGCGCATGCGCAGTGGCCCACTAAACTGCCTTGCGCATGCGCAGTGGCCCACTACACTGCTGCGCGCATGACCACTTCACACACTGTCGCTCAGTTCAAATGTTCAAATGTTTGTAGAGCTTATGGGACTTGACTACGGGATCATCAGTCCCTAAACTTACAAACTACTTATGAACTAGCTACAACTAAGGACGGCACAAATATCCATGCCCGAGGGTGGATTCGAACCCCCGACCGTAGTGGCCGTGCAGACCGTGACTGGAGCGCCTCAGTCCCCTCGGCCACCGCGGCCGGCCTGTCGCTCAGTTTCGTGTTTCAACTCGTTACAATAAGAAGCTGTTTTCTTGCCATTTACTTTTGTAAGATGTTAAAAACTATCAATATTTTGTAGATAATTAGTTCTGGTTGATGGTAATAGGAGGACAGTTTAATTAACGTTTAGGAATTAGGGGAAAATCGAACTGGGCAGCCACTACCATTAACTGTTAATTTACACCAAAAAGTATTTGGTTATGACGTAAAGAGAATTAAATGAAAATAGATGCTGATATTCAAAGGAAATCAATAATTGTTTAAATGTTTCATTTTTTACCGCCGGCCACGGTGGCCGAGGGGACTGAGGAGCTCCAGTCACGGTCTGCACGGCCACTACGGTCGGGGGTTCGAATCCCCCCTCGGGCATGGATATTTGTGACGTCCTTAGTCTTAGCTAGTTCATAAGTAGTTTGTAAGCTTAGGAACTGATGACCCCGTAGTTAAGTCCCATAAGTTCTACAAACATTTGAACATTTTTTACCAAAATTATGTGCCGACTGCAGTACGATTTCAAAAAAGTAAATTGTATACAGTATTAGCAAACTTACCTTAGGCATAGCGCCAATCTCTCTCTGCTGAAAATAGATCTCTTGTAGTTGGTGTGGTGTCGCACAAGTCTGAAGTGCGCGTCACGTACTTTCGCCGCGCGCCGCCATGCACGCACGGTGCGGCGTTCTTAAGACGTCAGCCACGAGCGCCCTCTGATGCAACTCCGCTCGTGGCCACCACTGAACTGCATCGGTCACTTGGGATTAGAACAGGCACTAGGACTCATCAGTAGGCAGGCCTCTATGTAGTTAAACTATGTATCTGCATTCCACTAGTCTTCAGTTAACAAAGATAAGTATTGTAATATTTCTTCCAAATATATATATTTCAACTAATCTAGCTTAGTGTTTCTACTTTCTGCTGTCCCACTGGCCGGTCACCTCATACTCTGTACCCGCAAACGCGTGCATCCTATTTCCCTGTGTCGGTCTCTCTCTACTCGGCCACCGACACCTAGGACAACCGGCGGCAACGAGACACAAAAGTTGGTGTCTTTTTTACTAATATCGTTATTTATCAGTGTTAATACCTCTTCAAACTCAGGTTTACAAAGCCGAAAGTTTGTTATGAATCTGTAATCATCTAGCTCCAAGTCCTCCATCATCAGATGATGATACTCGCCGCACTGTTCCCGTCTCTGATTGATGGGGTGTACCCAGTGCGTTCGGTTTGTAACAGAGTACAACAGCATGTCTTCCTCATCACTACTCGAACTAACTTTCGCCATCACACAACCAAGGCACACTTTTAGTAAACGCGCTGTCACACCGCGAACCACCTGCCATGTTATCTGTTTCAACTGAACTGACTAGAGCAAAAACGATGTCCTAATAGCTCACAGACGTCGGTGGCGGTGAGAATTGCACGTCTGTCACGTGACGTCTCGTGACATAGTGTGACCGCGGTGTGAAACGGCCTTTTACACCTGGAAGCTTCCCCCCCCCCCCCCCCCCCGCGCCACTCGCAGAAGTGCGTGGACGCCCGGCAGGGGGAAGGGGGTGGGGCGAGGGGCGCCACTATCAAAACCGGCGCTCAAAGACGTGAGCCCCCAGTCATCTGAAGCAATAGAACTTCCAAACGTTATTGGAAAAAGAACCAATATTTAAGAAATCACTTGAAACAGTAGGATCCAATAGAAATTATTACGTTGAAATTACTAGCTTCTGTACAAGAAAAATTATTAATGTAAATTATGATGATGCGAACAATCTGTTGCGAGTTGTAGGACGTTTAGATGTCCTAGCAGGCAACAGATAAGCACAGGAAGGGTGGAGAAAATACAAGTGGCGAACAGATCGCCGTAATGACAATGTCCGAAACAGGGGTGGAAGAACGGTGAGGAGAAAAGTAATAGCTGGCAAGAAAACAGACAGCAGCGATGTAGCCGCAGCCCTTTGAGAAGGGGAAGGGGAGTTTCTCATCGCCGTATAAACAGAGGAGGTCATCATGGAGGTAGTAGGGAGTACTACAACAATCAAAACAACGTACACCTGAAAGAGGAAGAAATCGTGAGGATTCGTATCACTAGACACATTGCCTCAGAGTAACACTCTTTGTGATTCTAGCTGACAACCACCAGGCACTCTAGTCATTGACAATATTAGTTCCGTTTCGTTTCGAAGCCGGCAATCCTTCTTTTCTATCGATCGTCTGTACCTGTCGTCTTTTCATCCTTCACTATCACAGTTCGTAGGCCGAAGGATAAGAGGAGTAAACACGCGATTTTGACACACGGAATGGGCAAAAGAGATATCTGACTATGACATAATACTCAGAATACTGTGAACCTTATCATTAGCTACTGATAGTTGAGATGATTTATAATCTTAAAAGAGAAAGCAGGAATATAACAGAAAATATTTACTGCCTTAGAACAAAAAACTTTGCATTATGCAAGATTACATGCGAAGAACACTCACAAGTAAAGAAATGTGTACGCAGAAGAAGAGGAGAAACAAAACCAGGTAAGTGCATTAACATTAAGTAATATACCGCAATAAGATAGGTGACAAGAAATGGATAGGTGGTACTTTGTTTCATAGCTAGAACATAGATTAAGACTTGACTGATTTAAGCTATTTTGTAAGAGAGAGGAATTTTTAGGCGATGTGCAGTTCCACCGTTAAGTGTTTTATTGGGAGAATTTTGAAGTAGTGTTAGGCACGGGAAGGTCCGGCCACACTTATACAGGAGGTTTTAGAATATTATATGGCGACAGTTAGTCGTACTGTATTCAAGTTTTGATGTAGGAATGCAGGGCGATGTGGTTTTCGCCCACATTGAAGTTATTGAGTAGGAATGAACGAGCGATGTGGATTCCGTCCACACACACAATTACGGATTAAGCAAACTATCCAGTTCTTACACAATCTATAAATAGCCTATCGTGGAACATGACCATCTTGAACAATTATTATGTTGTCACCACAAAGCATAAACACTTATCCTGTAGTAGTTGCTGTAGAATGCAATAGTGACGAAAAAAAACATTCAAAACCTCTTACTTATTATAAAGAAACAATAATTAAAATGAAATTTCCTGGCAGATTAAAATAGTGTGCCGAAACCGGGACTCTAACCTGGGACCTTTGCCTTTCGCGGGATAGCGCTCTACTGGCCTTTTATTTTTTTTTTTATTTTTATTTTTTTTTTTTATTTTTTTTATCTGGTAGATCTATGGTTCGCGGTCGTTCGTTCAGTTTGTTCGTGGTTGTTCGTTGAAGAGTTGGCTCAGCTTTTTTATTACAGAGGGCGCTTAGCCCCCTGACCGGCCGCGCTGAGCCACGGCGCCCGGAATCCGACTGAGCTATCCCGACATGACTCACGATGCCGCCTCACATTTTACTTCCGCCAGTACCTCGCCTCCTACTTTCCAAACTTCACATCAGCGCACAATTCACTAAAGAGTGAAAGTGTAACTATTATGCTTGACGTCAGTGTAATATTTCCAATCAGGGCGCAATATGTAGTGTACAGTAATGTTCAGTGCGGTGGTGCGAGTCATAAGAATTAGTTTTCTTCCAGATTTCAGTTTGGTCTCGACAGACAAATGTGACCGCTAACGTGTTCAGCAAGTGGCACCGAGTGCACAATGGCGTGGCTCTTAATTTTATATTGTACATCTTTTCGCCAGTAGGGATGACTTCGTTTACGAAGTCATACCAGGTCGATCTAACTCTCGTACTAAGTATTAGATTATGGATATTTTTTCATATAGCAGTCCAATTATAAAGCGGATGTTTCACCTCTATTATATTCTGTGGCACTATATCAGTGAATGTGCGATATAGTGATCCAGTATCGTAAGTACGTTAATGTGCTCGTATATAGCCAACTTCAAAGTAAAATTTTCTACGTGTTCCACTTCCGGATTGATACGGGCAAGGTTGACCGGAACAGCCTTGTCCGCAGGTTCTAAGGGATAAACCAATTTTTGGTGATCGCATTGTAATCGGCCTGCAAAATATCGATGGTTCTGCTGACAAATAGTGTCGTACACTGCGCCTCCAAATTTTTGAACCCGAGGCCTCCCTTACTGCAGCTAAGTGACCTTGTATGAAAAGCAACTTTAAAGATGTTGCCTCTCCACAGTGCCAACCTGCACTGGCCGTTATTTTCCGAGCTGCGGTGTTGGGGATAGGTAAAGTTGCAGCAACGTGGTAAATTTTACTGTAGACATACTCATTGATAAATAAGACTTTTTGAACGCGGTCTAAACTTCTTGTAGATGATGCCGCTCTTAACTAAAATGAAGTGGAAAAACTGAATGCAAACGTCAGAGACAATGAATCTGACGCTAGAATTTCAGATGAGCAGGCAACAGTATTGAGAAAGGTGAGCCATAAACTGACTCAGCAGATACTTTGACGACAGAAAATAATAAAGAAAGAGAGATTAACCAACATAATAAAATAATGGACATGTTCCAAATACTGTTAGATCATGTAAAAGAAAACACACATAAACAAGGCGAAAACATGAAAAGATTAGAATAAAAACTAAAAAATGGTTTAAAAGTAACGCCAGAAAGATTAAATGAAATAAATAACCAAATGGCTAACATCAACAGTAAATTTGAGCATTTAGAAAGCACGGGAACAACAAATGTAGCCAAAACAGAACAATTCTTGAAAAAGATAGATACGGAAACACGGGAATCGGGTAAAAAATTAGAAGTTTGTAAATCTGAAATTAATCACAGGGTAGATGCTTAGGTTAAGACAATTAATGAAAGCGGTCAGGATCAAGAAAATCCAATGTTGTTAATTACTACCAGTGATCATACAGAATTGTCTGATTGTATAGGCTATACAAATACGCTTCAGAGTAGATTGTGCGAAATTGAGCAAAAAGTAAAAGAAGTACCTGAAACTTGCAGTGTTGTTAAAGATCTAAGTTCCACAGAAAGTGTATTGACGCAAAAGTTTGAAACATGTGTACCACAAGAAAGAGGGGAAGGGGTAGTAAATGTAAGTAATGCAGTAAATCACACAAATACTTATAAAGCTAATTATATTTCAAAACAAGGTAATGAACACCCAGTTGCTTTTGTTCGACAGTCCAAGGACACTACACATGTACACTTCACAAAGCAACAAAGGAAAACTAGTGGATTTTATCATAGAAAACATTCCAGTAAAATGAATTTTTTAGGTATCATTACACAATTAGGTAGTGGACAGTATACTAAACAGAGTTAATTCAGTAAAAATGAATCAAACGAAGGTACTAAAGGAACATATTCAAGAGTGCAAGTATGTCAAGATATTGATAAACATTGACTTGACAGCCTGCTTCTGTAAGCTTCATGTAGTGGAAAATTCCCATGAATATTTTTCATTCGCCTGTGAGCGACGAAACTATCAATTCACGTTGAAAGAGAAGCAATCAGAGAAACACACAACACATCAGACGTCATAAAACACTATGTACGGCCGGCCGCGATGGCCAAGCGGTCTGCGGCGCGCCAGTCACGTTCTGCACGACCACTACGGTCGGGGGTTCGAATCCCCGCTAGGGCACGGATATTTGTGCCGTCCTTAGTAATAGCTAGTTCATAAGTAGTTTGTAAGTTTAGGGACTGATGACCCCGTAGTTAAGTCCCATAAGTTCTACATACATTTGAACATTTTTGAACACTATGTACGAAAGAAATTTCTTCATGGGGTGATAACTTTCTTTACATCGCTAGGTAGCTGACGCCTACCAGGAACCCGAGTTAAGTAACAGCTACTTCCTTTCTTTTCATGCTGTTAGTTCTTCAATCTTCTTCATTCATAACTATTATCTATCGCCTTTAAATTTCTTCTCTTTCACACTAACAGGGCAACAATGCAAAAACAACCGATGGTGACATAAGATTAAAAGATAAAAATCGACCAAAAGTAGTATCACATTGAAAATTAAACACAGGCTCAAACTTAAGACAAAGTATACAAGTATAACACCTACACATAGATCAAAAACTAACACAGAACAAGAACAACGAACACACACCACATAGAAAGTTAAGCAACAAACTGTATTTGAAACTTTATCTATAATTTATGATGCATTAATAATAATAATTAGCAGTGAAGGTGAAGATGAGGAAGTTTCCGAACAGGGAAGTGGATAAGTAAATGAAGTATGGTTTTAATAATTGAGAAGGTAGATGGTCTGCTCTTTGTGTGAGATGTTAAGGAATAAGGGATCATTAGGTGTAACGGAAAATGAGAAAATTTATAAGACGACAAATGTACGTAAGAAAGGTAGTAGCAGCGGTAGTATAAGGAGGTATTTAAGGCGACTATATGTCGGCCAATTATATGAAGTAGATAGTTGTGGGGAGTTGAAGTTTTCTGGCGACAAGAAGTCAACCAATCTTTATGTATGAAGTGAGAGTGGTGATAGTAGTAAAGGAGGTGCTGAGAATCTTTAGGCGACGATAAGTCGCCCACACTTACGAGAAATAAAGTTGCAGTATTAAAGCGACGTAAGCGTCGACCCTAAACAAGTTTTAAAGTGAATCCCCTTCCTCATCTTTGAACACTTAGTAGTAGAAAGGCTTCCTCTGTTAGTGTGTGTGTGTATGTGTGTGTGTGTGTGTGTGTGTGTGTGTGTGTGTTTGTGTTCATTGATTCAGCAGAGTAGAAACGAGGTTAAGTGAAGAGTACGAAGTAATGTTTCAGTATTACATGAAATACAAACACAACAGATAAAACAGTGTATGACTTTTTTTTAAATTACGTTCGGAAACTCGAAACTGGGTGTGGAATAAAGCAACTGGCTGTCCATTACCTATATATACTGGGTATTATTGATTTTTGGTATTAAAAAATGTTCGCATTCTCGCAATATGCGATGAAATGAATTTGTATGCCTGTATGAAAATGAGGTCAAATCACAACAAAGGTAATGAACGCTTGATGAGAATTATTCTTGCGTATAGTAAACTACACGGTAGGATGCCAATATTGCAGTAGGCTGGGCCGCAGCCCCAGCTGGCGCAGTAAACATAACGTGGTGGAAGGGGTCGAAACAGGTGGTGCCTGCGCACGCATGAAGGCAAGTAGGTCAAGGTCAGACAACAACACAAACAAAAACACAGATATGACAACAAACGTGAATGACTTGTCAAATGAGTCAACATGTGTCTCCTATTATATGCATACATTGTATTTCATTCATGAATCAACCATAAGGGAAAACCATGTATTTTGCTATATTATTTATGTGTCGACACTTACGCTAATACAATATGCGATGACTTATTATGTACTCCTGTATTTTGAATGTGATAATATTTAAACTAATTTAATATTGTTTTTTCAATTATTGTGTGTTTTTATATTTCACTTACGTATTATGTGGTAATTGTGTATTTATGTATGATAAAATCTTGTAATACTTAACTTCATGTAACAACTGTATATTGTTACGTGTAATGCAATTTTTCTTGCACAGTGACATGGTAGACAGATAAGGACTGTCTCAACCACATTATTAGTGCGACCTCAGGGTTGTGCAACTAGTGATTTTGAAACAAATGGCAAAGAAAGCCAAGTGATAGTCAAAACTCCTTTTATTTGAAAGAAGTATTCACTAAAATTTGAACGGCCTAGTGCTGAGTGTTGTGGTTTAAAGTGTCAGTATGTGGACGGCAATGTGCCGAATTTTAGTGGTGTATTCCAGAATAAAATTGTTACGGACGGCAATGCGTCGAATGAAATGTAAGCATAAAGAGTATATGGAAGTTTTATGCGGACGACGTATCGTCGAGGAAATGCATTTGAGAGTCATGTGACTCTGGTGATAAAATAATTATCTTAAAAAATAACAGGTCAATGTGGCATTCTAACCAAAGGACAGCAATGTGCTGACAGTAATGTTCATATGTATATCTATTTATATTAATTACTTTTACCTATGTATATTGAAACTTGTGTATTTATGTATGTACTATTGTAACCATTAATTATTTCTTTGCAGGAAAGTAGTAATGTTAACAACTAAACACATAGAAATTTTAATAATATTTTACAGGTGTAAAACAGATTAAATTCAGAGTTTAAAAGGACATAGCGAGGCATTTGAGGGATTTAAAAATTCTATAAATTTGAGAACAAAATTTAGATTTTTCCAAATTATTAGTTGTCTGCGAGAACCTCCAATTTTGAAAAATGATAGAAGGAAGGGGATGTGTAATATTTCTGGCTTAAAGCCATCACATTAAGATCGGAGTATTGCTTCACTGCAGCCGGTTAGGACCAGTAGGCGACGGTAAAAGCTTGTGAGATCAAAGACTGGTGGTACAATAGGTCGGGTTCTCATAGGAAAGAGCACTGGCAAATCTCCCCGAATTCTAGGGAAGTCCCTGAGCGGCAGACACTGGACGCCGACTGGCTGTAGCACTGGCGGTCACGCGCCAAAACGCAATCATATTTTTATTAATATTTGATAAACTAATTATTTATGCAATGTGAAATTTAAGTTAGAAAACCCCTCAAAGCCAAGCTATGCCCTGCATAGGTAAAACATGTTAACTATCGTTAAATTCATAAACAAAACAGTTAATAGAAGACGGACGATGCACGGCGGCCATGTTTACTCGCCAAATTGTGGAGCGAAGACAGCCTTGCATCGAGCCGCCAGACGTCAGTTCTGAACAGGTACTCGAAGGAGTAAATTGAGTTCACAACACGCACTCGGAGGAGTAGCATGTCGCATAAGTAGGCGGTCATATGACATAGATTAATGAGTTTAGAACAATGCGATATGACTTTATATTCAATTTTCAGTTAAGACAATGTGTGTCAAGTAGATGTTATTACGCAGTTTGCTAGGTTTCTCCTTCTCTAAATAAACTAAATGGCATCCCACATGAACTAAGTATTATTTCGTAATTAGATCAGTTCCTGCTAATAGTTTAACAATTTCAGCCTCAATAAAGAACTCCGAGCTGCGTGCTATTATCTGCATGGGGAAATCTATAGAAGACGTCAGGTTGGTGAACTTTAAGAGTTTCTACTCTTCGCACAGTGCAGTGGGGAGTAAATGCAACAACAAAAATGTTCAAATGTGTGTTAAGCTTATGGGACTTAACTACGGGGTCATCAGTCCCTAAACTTACAAACTACTTATCAACTACCTTATACTAACGACGGCACAAATATCCATGCCCGAGGGGGGATTCGAACCGCCGACCGTAGCGGCCGTGCAGACAGTGTCTGGAGCGCCTCAGTCCCCTCGGCCACCGCGGCCGGCTAAGTGCAACCCTCGCTTACACTGTAATTGCGGTACAAACGCTAACTGTTGTGCGTCATCCATGGCAACATGGAGGAGGATAGAAAATGATATAGGACCGGTTAACATTACCTCTCTAGACATTTTTCCCGTTGTAAAGTCCATTGAGTATTTTTAATTAATTTCATTTTCAAGGTTGGGTAGAAGCACGAGACGTACTGTAACCGTAGTAGCGTACAAAATACGCCCTCCTCGGGTACTAATGTACATTGTGTACCTGTTATTAATGCTGACTTCCAAATTCCTGACGACCCGTTGTGACATTGCCACACTTATTTCTCAAGGAGGATTTCAGACCTTGCACGGTTCAGGAAAGAGTTGTTCGTTGAGATACACGGGCAAGTGCATCCCAAGTTTGCTCTGTAGGATATAGATCTGTGAATTGTATTAGGAGTTGTCAAAGTGACAGGCTACAAGTCTAACACCTTCACACTGGTCTGTAACAGCGACCGCATCTACGACAACGAGTTATTTACGTTTTAGACGAGGTTTCTCAATGAAGTATTCTGGAACATCTGACGTAATAAGATACATTAATATTGAGTAGTTGAAATAATATAATTAAATGTAATGAAGTACGGTACATCAGATGGGAAAATAAACTCCACCAACAAGAAAATCTATCACGTCGTTGGTATGCCTTTAGGCTACGTTAGTGGTGGTGTAGTATATAAGAAGCAAAGGTATTTTGAAGTTGTCACCAAGAAAATCTCGTTTTCGGATGATTTGGTCTGGCCATCTGCTGTGGTCGCCAGGATTAAGCAGCCGTTCGAATTGCTTGATAAGTAGCGCTGATTCACAGGAAGTTCATCTTCATTCGAGTCACTCACGTTCGACCTTCGATCGCGTGTTAGTTGCTTGCCGCAGATGAAAAGCTTCCAACTGCATCCAACTCGGCAGTAGTTTCCGCCGGGCTGAGTCAGCATCGATTCCCAGTCTTGCTTCCTCTGGCTACGTCTATTGTCGATTATCACCCAGTGTCATGTCTTACTTAACGTCTGATGCTAGAGCCAGCTAACATAAACCACGCAACGAACGTTACTGAATGTATAAAAGCTAGCTCTAGCATTGATCCATTCGTATTTTTTGACAATCAAATTCAAATGTTGAAATGTTTGTAGAGCTTAAGGGACTTAACTACTGGATCATCAGTCCCTAAACTTACAAACTACTTATGAACTAGCTAATACTAAGGACGGCACAAATATCCATGCCCGAGGGGGCATTCGAACCCCCCGACCGTAGTGGCCGTGCAGACCGTGACTGGTGCGCCGCAGTCCCCTCGGCCACCGCGGCCGGCTTTTGACAATCCAGTGATATCCTTCACTTCCACCAAGTTGTCTTTTACTTTCTTCTAAATAACTATCATATGCTAGCTAAAAGAAGGTACTTCATGTGCGGATCTTACACTATAACACAACTCCACACAGAATTTTTTAATGCGGTACGAGCGTCATTTTATAAACTGAATGCAAACCGAAGGCTTTACTCTATATTTATTTTAAACATCATAATATGTAATCTCATTACATGTTACTGTAGTTTAACGTCCAGTATCATGTGGTTTCCGGTGTGGTTTTTATGGTACATCAAGTGGATAATATGTGATGTTGGATGGAGAGGATAATCATATAAAAAGCAGGTATTCAGAAAGTATGTAAGGCATATAAAGTGACGATATAATTAAGGATGGAAAATGGACGATAGGAACACATGAAATTAAAATGGAAAATGCGTAGAAAATGGCTGTAACACTGACCTTAAATGAAGTGTTACCGACATAATCGTAAGTATTACAGCTAAGAATTAACTGTATTAGCAGAAGAAGTTTAGAGAAAATTAATTGAAAAATAATAACTTGAAGTGTAAAAAACAATGTAAATAAATGTGGGAGGTAATTAAACAGGGAGGAAGAAGTACGAAGCTGTAATTCGTGTCTTGCAGTAACTGGATAGTGTCGCAACAAGAGACGCTGACTAATGCCGTCAGTCACCAGTGATATCCATAGCAGCTTTAACGGCCGATGTGACCATAAGCTCCAGCCACGTAACGAAACGGCATGAAGTTGTCCCAGTTCATCAACTCCAGAAGACAAGTGCTTGAGGGATCGCACGCCACCTCAGTGATGAATTACTTAACGGGCCGCGCTAATGACGTCATAGTCTGCCGCATCTGTACCTGAAGGAAGGATATTATCGCATGACGTCACGTCATAATTTGACAGAGGTGGTCCACCGTTCACATGCTGCTTTTCACTGACAGAGAACTTGTTGCTTCCTGCCGTGACGCATTCCACCCAACTCCTGAGTTAACGCTCCGTTGCCACTGGATCTACATCTACACAGATATCCTGCAAGCAACACTGATGTGCCTGGCAGAGGGTTCGTCGAACAACTTTTATGACATATCTCAACAGTTCCATTCTCTAATAGCTCGCGGGAAAAAGGAACACAAAGTCTTTCATTTTTCGATTTAATTTCTCTTATTTCATTTTGATGATAATGTCTTCCTATGTAGGTGGGTGCTAACAAAAAATGTTCGCATTCTGAAGGAAAAGATGGTGAAAGAAATTTCGCAATTTGATGTCACCGCAACTAATAACGCCTTTCTTTTAATGATTTCTACCCCAACTCGTACATCATTTCCATGGCGCTCTCTCCCCTATATCGCGTTAATACAAAACAAGCTGCCCTTCTCTGAACTTTCTCTACAACGTCCGTTAGTCCCACCTGGTGTGAATCCCACTAAGCGCAGCAGTACTCCAAAATAGGACGCACAAGTGTCGGCCTCGGTGGCCGAGCGGTCAGCGGCACGCCAGTCATAGTCTGCATGGCCGCAACGGTTGGGGGTTTGAATCCCCCCTCGGACATGGATGTTTGTGTCGTCTTTAGTATAAGGTAGTTCATAAGTAGTTTATAAGTTTAGGAAAAGATAGATCGGATACAACTGGAGGAGTAGTGTTCATTGCTATGGACAAAGATATTGTTTCTACTGAGATCGAGTTTGAAAGTAACTGTGAAGTTATCTGGGCACGTATAACACGTCTAAAAGAAGTAAAGTTAATAGATGGGTGTTTTTACCGGGCCCCCAGTGCTGCTGTAGCAGTTTTAGAATCATTAAAAGAAAGTCTACGCTAGGTAGTGCATAGGTATCCGGGCTATGTAATATTAGTCGGGGGAGACTTCAACCTTAAGAGTACAGATTGGGACCTTTCTAGTTACATTTCAGGCGGTACAGACAAGCTAGGAGCGTGTTTTTGTTGGGAAGAGCCGATAAGCAAATATTAGTATCGCACATAGAAAATGAATGGTCATTGTTTAATTACGGGACTATGGATGTAGAGGAATTGTGGACTAAATTTAAGTGCATTGTAAATAAAGGGTTAGAAAAATATGTGCCAGTAAAGACGAGTAAGGATGGAAAAGATCCACCGTGGTATAATAATAATGTTAGAAAGATGCTGAGAAAGCAAAGACTGTTGCACTCTTGATTCAAAAAAGAACACGCAAATGATGATAGGCAAAAGTTAGTAGATATTCGTGCGTCTATAAAAAGATCGATGCGCGAAGCATACAATAATTACCACAGCCATAACTTATCGAAAGATCTTTCCGAGACCCCGAAAAAATTCTGGTCCTATGTAAAAACGATAAACGGGTCAAAGCCCAATATCCAGTCACTCGTTGATCATTTCGGAGCAGTAATAGAAGAAAGCAAACGGAAAGCTGAAGTTCTAAATTTAACGTTTAAGAAACCTTCTACGCAGGAGGACCTCACAAATGTACCATCATTTGATAGGTGTCCTAATTCCGAAATGGAGGACATAGTAATAGGTATTTCCGCCGTAGAGAAGCAGCTGATAGAGCTAAATACGAAAACGTCTGCTGGTCCGGATGGAATACCAGTTCGGTTTTACAAATAGTATTCTGCGGCGTTGGTCCCCTATTTAGCTTGCGTTTATCGCGAATCTTTAATTCAGCGCAAAGTTCCTAGTGATTTGAAAAATACGCAAGTGACTCCAGTTTATAAGAAAGGAAAGAGAACTGACCCACACAATTACAGGCCAATATTGTTGACACCAGTTTCCTGTAGAATTTTGGAGCATATTCTTAGTTCGAATATAGTAAATTTACTTGAAACGGAAAAGCTTCTTTCTATGAATCAGCACGAGTGTATCGTCAGGCGTGCCCCAGGGAAGTGTGATAGGACCGCTATTATTATCTATCTATATAAATGATCTGATGGACAGAGTAAGTTGTAATTTGCGGCTGTTTGCTGATGATGCTGTGGTGTATGGGAGGGCGTCGTCTTTAACTGCCTGTAATATCATACAGGTTGACTTAGACAAAATTTCTAGTTGGTGTGAAGAATAGCAGCTAGCTCTCAATGTAGAAAAATGTAAGGTGATGCGCATGAGTAGGAAAACCAATCCCATAACGTTCGAATACAGCATTAGTAGTGAGCTTCTTGATGCTGTCGCGTCGTTCAAATATCTAGGCGTAACATTGTAGAGCGATATGAAATGGAACGAACATGTAAGGACAGTTGTAAGGCGGACAGCCGACTTCGGTTTATTGGGAGAATTTTGGTAAGATCTACTTCATCTGTAAAGGAAACCGCGTATAAAACGCTTCTACTACCGCGTCTTGAGTGTTGCTCAAGTGTTTGGGACCCGCAGCAGATCAGTTTAAAGGAAGACATAGAAGCAGTTCAGAAGCGAGCAATAAGGTTTGTTACTGACAGGTTCGACCAATGCGCGAGTGTCACGGAAATGCTCCGTCAACTCAATTGGGGATCGCTGGAGTAAAGACGACGTTCTTTTCGTGAATTTATTTTGAGGAAATTTAGAGGGCCGGAATTTGAAGCTGAGTGTAGTACGATCTTGCTGCCACCTACTTATATTTCGCGTAGTGATCACAAAGACAAGATAAGAGAGATTAGGGCTCGTACGGAGGCATATAGGCATTCTTTTTTTTTTGTTGTATTTGGGAGTAGAATAGGAAACGAAATGCCCAGTACTGGTACAGTCTACCCTCCGCCACGCACCTTACGGCGGATTGCGGAGTATGTATGTAGATGTAGATGTAGACTGATGACCCCGCAGTTACGTCCCTTAAGCTTAACGAACATTTGAATATTTTGGCGCACAAGTGTAGTGTAGGCAGTTTTGTTAGTAGTCTTTCGTTCGCCTTCCCTGCAATATTTCTTTCCAATCATTGTTAGTAATTGTTATACCTAGGTATTAAGTTGAACTGACGGCCTGTAGATTTGACTGCTTTATCATGTAATTGAAGTTTAACAGATTTCCTTTACTGGTCATATGGATGACTTCACACTTATTCTTCAGGGTGAACTGCCAATTTTTTTCACAATGCAGATATCTAAATCTATTTCAGCTGCCTTTGATCGTCTGACGACTTTTGTAACCGATAAATGCCAGCATCATCCTTGAATATTCTAAGAGAGCTACTCAGATTGTCTCCTAAATAGTTTATAAAGATAAGGAAAAGTAGGGGCCCTATAACACTTCCTTGGGAAACGCCAGACATCACTTCTGTTCTTCTCGATGACTTACCGTTAGTTACAACGCACTGTTTCCTTTCTGACAGAAAATCACGAATCCAATCGGACAACTGTGACGATATATATATATATATATATATATATATATATATATATATATATATATATATATATATATATATTTTTTTTGTTGAGGTAGTTCATAGTATTCGAGGAATGCATATGTTCTAAAATCCTGCCGAAAACCGACGTCAATCATGTAGGCCTGTGATTTTGCGGATCACTCCTATTGTCTTTCCTGAATACTGCAATGACCTGTACAAATTTCCAGTCTTTGGATACGGAACGTTCGCTGACTGAGCGGTTGTATATGATAGTTAGGTCTGCTGCTATTGCATCAGCATGTGCTGAAAGGGACGAAATTGGTATATAATCTAGAACGGGAGACTAATTTTTGTTAAGTGATTTAAGTTCAAACTTCAAATGTTCAAATGTTTGTTTAGCTTATGGGACTTAACTACGGGGTCATCAGTCCCTAAACAGCCGGCCGCGGTGGCCGAGGAGACTGAGGCGCTGCAGTCACAGTCTGCACGGCCACTACGGTCGGGGGTTCGAATCCCCCCTCGAACATGGATATTTGTGCCGTCCTTAGTCTTAGCTAGTTCATAAGTAGTTTGTAAGCTTAGGGACTGATAACCCCGTAGTTAAGTCCCATAAGTTCTACAAACGTTTTTGAATCCCTAAACTTACAAATTACTTATGAACTACCTAACACTAAGGACGGCACAAATATCCATGCCCGAGGGGGTATTCGAACCCCCGACTGTGCCTGGCGCGCCGCAGGCCGGCTGATTTAAGTTACTGTAATACTCCATCGGTATCTACTTCCGAATTATGCATGCTGGCAGCTGTTCTTGATACGAATTCTATAGTATTTTCTTAGTTTTCTTTTGTGAAGGAATTTCAGAAAGCTGTGTTAAGCAATTCTGCTTTAGCAGAACTGTTATCAGTACCATCACCACTTCTATCGTGTAATGAAGGTATTGATTGTGTTTTGCCGCTAGTATACTTTACATACGATCTGAATTTCTTAGGATTCTATACCAAATTACGCGAGAGGGTTTCGTTGTGGTATTTACTGTACGCCTATCAAACTGAATTTTGGGCAAAATTTATAGATTCTGTAAAAGAGTGTCAGACTTGTGGATTTTGTGTCCGTTTAAATTGGGCATGTTTGTTTCCTTGCTTTTGCTAGAGTGATCTAACCTGTTTTGCGTACCACGGCGGGTCAGTCCCCACTTATGTTAATTTGTTTGATATAAAACTCTTAAGGGTTTTCGATATTATTTCTTTGAATGTAAGCCATATGTGATCTACACTCACATTTTTAGTTTCGAAAGACCGGAAATTCTCATTCAGGAAAGCGTTACTCGAATTTTTATCTGATTTTTTTTAAAAAAATATATATACTTTTTTTAATGTTGGTGCATTTTGGAAAGTCTGATATTCAGTCTCGCTACTTGATGCTCATTCTTAGTTCCGGATTATCTGTTGCTTCAAGTATGTTCTCAATATCATTTACTATTCTAGTAGGTTCAGGAACTGATTGCTCGAGATAATTTTCGTAGACTGCCTTCAGTACAATTTCGGACGATGTCTTATGCTTCCCTCTGGTTTTGAACATGTATGCTATGGGTACGTTTTTGAAGTTTGATCCAAGATTTGTTTGAAAATGTCTTCACTCGAATCTTCAAGTCAAGTTTTCGGTAAAAAGATCCAGTTATTAATTTATTCTGGTTGTCAGGCATTCCTCTACCCACGCCAACTCACAGGAACAATTTATTTCAGTTTCGCTACTGGATAAACCATCTGTGACAGAAATAAATACACCGCCACCTATGTTATTCAAGCTACCTTTTCTGAACATCTTTTGTCCCTTTGGATAAATTTCAGCTGAACTTATCTACGGATCTTGCCAACTTTCTGTAAATATAATGATTTGAGGTTTAGTACTTAGCTTGGAACTCTGTTACTTTTCCCACACAGCTACGACGATTTACAACTGCTAGACAAATTGGTTTTAGGTCTGTTTTCGTCCTATCTTTGACCTGTACACTTAGGCCGCATTCACACTGCCGCGCCGGCCGCGCCTAGACGGTGCTCGCCACCAGCCTCGGTGTTCACACTGCACGCCGGGTCGAAGAAAGGGGGAAAAGCTACTTTTCTGACTTTCACGATGTAATAAACGTTGATGAAATGTAAGGCCATCCCATATTGTTGTAACAACTTAATTATGCGTTACCGGCTTTGTCTTGTATGTGAAAAAAGAAAATGTCTACTTTTTTAGTTTCGTATCGCTGCTCACTCGATTTTGATGAAAAATTATGATTTTTTGGACAAATGGTAACACAGCTTAGCTTTCGAATAAACCATTCACCTTAGTATAATCCGTAACAGTCGTTTTCAAATGATGCTATTTGTCAAGTACCTGCAGTTTATTTGCAAATCGTGTAATGAAAACGTTCGATAGCGGGCAGCTTATTCTTCAATGTATTTTAGACCACACACTACTGCAAGTAAAATGGAGTTAAAACTATAGAAAAGTTTTTGAAATGGTCGTCGCACTGATATTTACCTCTTTTCACAAGTAATTACGAGTTATCTGAGTGGTGTCAGTGCCACGATCGCAAGGTTACAAACTCGGCGGGTGTTGGGCGTAGCGTGAAACACTGCGGCACAGAAAAAATGAATTGCTGGCTACCTGCGTCTAGCGATGTGTTAATGATCCATAACAAGAACACAAGTATAAATTAATTTTTCTTGGATAGCGACCGATTGAAATAAACAATGATCTGCTATGGTTTTACATTAGGTCACACTTCACTTTATAAGAGATATACAACTAATTTGTTGTCCAGATCATACAATATATACAGCACTAGTCAAATCTTTCTATCACCTATCACAACTATGGATTTGTGGTTAAAACAGAGATGTAGTTTTAAATAATCTATCATAACTTTGTTCTGATACTGAAACAAGCATAAACATGTAAAGACGACTCGGTTATGTATTTGACCGGTTCTCCGTTTGTGTTCTTTATGCTCCGCGTGTGCCGAAAATCATTCCGCACCGCGGCAGAAATTTATTCCTTGGCCTTCTGCCACAGCACATTGGCAGCGACTGCATAGTGATTACGCAGGTACATTTTATGATATGTGTTGATTGGATGTTGTTGATGCCTTCATCAATTTTCCTTTTGTTGTATGCAGTCTACTACTTCGGCTAGTAAGATTAGATCTTTTGTCTTGAGGGTTTGCCTGACGGGATCGTCTCCGACAATGGTCCTCAATGTGTCTCACCGGAGGTTGAATCTTTTTGGCTGGCCACGGTGGCCGAGTGTTCTGCGGCGCGTCAGTCACAGTCTGCACGGCCACTACGGTCGAGGGTTCGAATCCCCCTCGGGCATGGATATTTGTGCCGTCCTTGGTGTTAGCTACTTCATAAGTAGTTTGTAAGTTTAGTGACTGATGACCCCGTAGTTAAGTCCCATAAGCTCTACAAACATTTGAACATTTGAATCTGTTTGTGCGCCAGTGGTATCTGTCATTTTACGTCCGCGCTGTTCCATCCTCAGTCGAACAGTGCGGCCAAACGGGGGATCCGCACATTTAAGACTGAGATGTCCAAGTTCCGTGCGTCTCATTCGCGGGAGAAAGCTTTATGTCGCGGTGGAGTAGCCGAGCGGTCTAAAGCGTCACGCTGCGGAGCGCGCGGTTGCTCGCCGTGGAGGTTCGAGTCCTCCCTAGGACATGGGTGTGTGTGTTTGTCCTTAGGTTAGTTTACCTAGGTTTAAGTAGTTTGTAAGCTACGGACTGATGACCACGCAGTTTGAAAGCTTTATTGTTGTTTCTTTCTTCATACCGTGCGCAACCACGCAACGGTGCGTCACCAGCTGGATAGTTGCATGGGCGTCGTAACGGCACTTTGATGCATTTATTGCACCCTCCTCAGCCGCACACGTCGTTACTTCGACAGGTCTCCAAATTTTCATCTCATCTCGTGGTGTTTTATCGTGTGTTCACGGGCGCTCGCCGCTGGGCGCAAGAGCGCATTTTTCGCCACCTGGACCGCGCCATGTTTCTTATTGCAGGTCCGTCTGGTACCGTGCGTAGGCGCCGTGACCAGATAGAACCGTGGCATAATGGAGATCCTGCTGCTGCTTGTATGTTCCCAGAATCGGCCGCTTCACCAGGCACAGCGTTCGGCGGCCGTGGGGCGTCCCTCTCGCCGACCCCCGACCCTGCACTGACGCCGCCTCCGCCTCCACAGAAGACGTCGCCAGTCCACGGCGGGGAGGGCCTTCCTTAGTAAATGGACATCGACAACGTGACGCCGCCGACGTCTCCGGGACAGCGGACACCGCTGGTGTCCCCTCGCCTCCGCGGGCGCCGCCTACGGCAGCAGACCACATGCCCGACGCTTCGCCACCTCCTATCCACCCAGTTGCAAGTATACCTATCGTTGGTGTGCACTCTGGAGGTGTTTGCTGGAGTTTTCGTCCCCCCTCGGCTACAATGGCGCGATGCGGGTGGGCATACCTCTCGCGTAAGTCCGTCACTCACCCTTACGCATACGTTAGGTCCTCCTCCTCGCTTTGGTAAGCCTTAATAACATCGCTGGCGTGCGGCTGGAGCGCCACCGCGCGTCTTTGTGACGCCACAAGTCAGTACCGGTCTCAGGATTCAGCCCGACTCCGAGGACCTCACTCAGCAACTAGCTTTAGTATCTTCAAGTGATACTTAGCCAACGGCAATAGCCGAACAATTATTCTACGTTCTACCTAGCCTCCGCAGAAGGAATCTGGAAGAGACTCACGCTCCGTGTTCTATAAAGAGATGTATACTTTGATATTACTGTCGTATATAGAGTGTTATTAATAAATCGGTAGTGTTGCACAGTTCGGTTACTTTAATTTACGCCTCCCTACACCATGCTACTCAGTGTACCAAACGTTGTGCCCTGTGCTTGGGCGCATGACACAACAGATGGTACAGTACTTCCCACTCCCATCGACCGAACAGAGCAGCCACAGCTTGAGCTGTATGCGCCCGCGCATTATCGTGAAAAATGATGGGTGGGTTGCGCAAAAAGTGCTGCAGCTTCTTTTGCAAAGCTGGTCGCAGATAATGCTCCAAAAACGAACAGTAATACTGTACACTGACGGCCTCCCGTGTAGGAACGTAATGCGTTAGCATAAGACCATAACAGTCGTACACAAGAATGACTATAACTTTCACCATACTGGGGCTCTGACGTCGATCACTGTGCACTAACGTGGCAGCAGTATGCACTTCTTCTTTGAGACGCTACGACGACCTGACCGATGCATGTCTGCCATGTCAGGCTTTTACCCAATATGCCACTGTTCTGTACGGCAATGCCGATTTCCCGAGCGCCTCTTGAAGACATTGATGACACTTCCGCGCTGTACGACCACTGACATATTCAATCTTAATCCAATCTATCGTTTCTGTTTCGAAAACAAAGTGAAAACGTTACGTTAGACCGGTCGCTCACAAGTGACTGAATTTCCCTCGATTTGAGCACGCAGATGACGTGGGACGGGCGAGTCCATTTGCTCGGAGGTAAGGTAGGTGTAACAACGTGTGCTATCAGCGACAATAGAAGATTACATTGGGTAGTGTCTCCTCAGCAGTGTTGCCATGCCCGAGGGCGGATTCGAACCCGCGACCGTAGTGGACGTGCAGACCGTTACTGGCGCGCCGTAGACCCCTCGGCCACTGCGGCCGGCCCATTTAATATCATTCCAAATCAGGTCACGTTTCTGCAAAATATGTTATCTGGTGGGAACAGTCTATTTCCGTTCTTCCTATACTTGATAGATATATTCCATTCTTTGTAATTTACATAAAGATATTCCCACCATCATCCACTGACTGTTCCATGTGTAACATCAGTACCAGCATCAACGATGAGTTTTATTTGATTTTCCAACTAATTGTCTTCACGTCTGCATCAACTAATTTAAAGAGAAAAATGCCCTTAATTTATTTTTGCATGATGTCCACTACAATATAGCTGGTTGTGTCTACAAAACATCAAGGTCCCAGTATGCCTAAATACGTTCCATTTCACAACATCTCAATTTCGTTGTCAGAAACTGGAAATGTTGCACACTATGATATTACTGATATTGACGGTTGAAAAATGTTTGACATACAAGCCTTTGTTATCACCTTTCTGCGTATTCATTTATATGGGTGATTTTCGTTTACCTCTGTTTAAATGCTTAAATGCTTTTACTATCCTGTACCTTGACTCTTTCCTTGAATTACCGCACTCAGTTTCTATGTTCAGATCAACATTCGTTATTGTAATGGTCAAAGTAAATAACGCACCCCATTTATACTTCACTCATCGATAGCGTTGGGATATAATTTGTTTTTGTAGGTAGTCTTCCTCCTCTACTTCTATGGTAACATTTGTCGTACATTTGCTACGGTTTTCTTAAAGCCCACTCCCTATCACTTTTTTTTTTTTAATTTTCCTTAGAAGCTTTGATGCAATAATTTTCTTAACGTCTTGGCGGTAAGTGCTTCAAAGTCGATATTATTCTGCGACTGTCGATTGTTGAGCTTTGATATTCCTGAAGTCGACGTTAATAATTCGTAATCGGCCCAGACTTGTCACTCTGGAATGCGCCACATACGTTTTTCCATATGTGAAAAATTAAGAACCAATATCCATCAGTGCATTGCTTACTTTTACCCTAACTTTTGTCTATGGTAATATCATACAGAATGGAAACTGTTCGCGATGAACAGAAACTCTATTAATAATTTCAAAATCAGTTCTGACTAGATTTAACTGGACCTAAAGATACTCATTATTAAACTCAAAATGTTCAAATGTTTGTTAAGCTTATGGGACTTAACTACGGGGTCATCAGTCCCTAAACTTAAAAACTACTTATGAACTACTTACGAACTAGGACGGCACGAATATCCATGCCCGAGGGGGGATTCGAACCCCCAACCGTAGTGATTAAACTCAATATGTATTTGTTTTATGTATTTCTTTATTTATCATATTTTCAGAATAAATCTTTACTCCTTGTACGATACCGACAGAACCGTCGACTAAGCCGAGACTAACAATATTTCTTATTGAAGTAGCTTTTGTTCCCATTTTAATAACTATGCTCTTATGTAGCCCTGTTGTAGTGGCGGCATCGACTTCACTTTTTTAATTTTTTTTAAATTTTTTTTTCTTTTGACTCTAACTTTTATTTCTGGATAAGGAAGAGATTTAAGCACTGGATAGTTCAATTGTATACACATGTTTCTTTTAGGTATTAAGAGGTATTAATGTAATCATGAGTAAATTATGATTTTTTGTGTTGTCACACCTAATCTTATTCTGTTTAGGGTTTGAACAAAATCCAAGTCATTGAGCTGTTTCATATTTATGGTAAGTTCATCATAGATAAACGGTTCCGTCCAGAGATTGGGCACACTTAGAAAATACGATGTGTAATGTCCGTTTCCGAGCACTCATGGGCAGTAGGAAATGTGTGACATATAGAAGTACCTTGTTAGTTTCAGTTGTCGAGAGTTTTTCGGAAGGTGGCATTCCTCTTACCGGTGGCAAATGTAAGAGATCCCCGCAAAGTGCAATATCTTTGTTTCCGAATCATCCATTTTGATCATCGCCGGTATCGTAGTCCTATATCTCGGACAAACCAAATGAATATACTTCAGTGAAACATTGGATAAAATCGACACCTCATCTCTGATGAACAACACCATTTTATCTACATCTACATACATACTCCGCTATTCACCGTACGGTGCGTGGCGGAGGGTACACTGTACCACTACTAGGCATTTCCTTTCCTATTCCACTCCCAAATTGAACGTGGAAAAAAAGAATGCCTATATGCCTCCGTACGAGCCCTAATTTCTCTTATGTTGTCTTTGTGATCTTTACGCGAAATGTAAGTAGGCGGCAGCAAGATCGTACTACACTCAGCTTCAAATTCCGGCCCTCTAAATTTACTTAACAGAAATTCACGAAAAGAACGTCGTCTTTCTTCCAGCGATCCCCAATTCAGTTGCCGGAGCATTTCCGTGACACTCGCGCATTGGTCGAACCTACCGGTAACAAACCTAGCTGCTCGCCTCTGAACCGCCTCTATGTCTTGCTTCAAACCGATCTGCTGCGGGTCCCAAATACTTGAGCAATACTCAAGACGCGGTCGTACAAGCGTTTTATACGCGGTCTCCTTTACAGGTGAAGTACATCTTTCCAAAATTCTCCCAATAAACCGAAGTCGGCTGTCCGCCTTACTCACAACTGTCCTTACATGTTCGTTCCATTTCATATCGCTCTGCAGAGTTACGCCTATATATTTGAACGACGCGACAGCATCAAGAAGCTCACTACTAATGCTGTATTCGAACATTATAGGATTGTTTTTTCTACTCATGCGCATCACCTTACTTTTTTCTACATTGAGAGCTAGCTGCCATTCTTCGCACCAACTAGAAATTTTGTCTAAGTCATCCTGTATGCTATTACAGTCAGTTAAAGACGACACTCTCCCATAAACCACAGCATCATCAGCAAACAGCCGCAAATTACAACGTACTCTGTTCATCAGATCATTTATATAGATAGAAAATAATAGCGGTCCTATCACACTCCCCTGGGGCACGCCTGACGATACACTCGTCTCTGATGAACACTCGCCGTCGAGAAGAACGTACTGCGTTCTATTACTTAGGAAGTCTTCCAGCCAGTCACAAATCTGTGAACCTATTCCATAAGCTCGTACCTTCGTTAGCAGTCTGCAGTGTGGCACCGCGTCGAACGCCTTTTTGAAGTCGAGAAAAACACAATCCGCCTGTTGCCCTTCGTCCATGGCTCGCAAGATGTCATGTGAGAAAAGGGCAAGCTGAGTTTCACATGAACGATGTTTCCTAAACCCGTGCTGATTCATGGAAAGAAGCTTTCCCGTTTCAAGGAAATTTACTATATTCGAACTGAGAATATGCTCCAAAATTCTACACGAAACTGATGTCAACGATATTGGCCTGTAATTGTATGGGTCACTTCTCTTTCCTTTCTTATACACGGGAGTCACCTGCGCTTTTTTCCAATCACTAGGAACTTTGCGCTGAATTAAAGATTCGCGATAAATGCAAGCTAAATAGGGGGCCAACGCCGCAGAATAGTCTTTGAAAAAACCGAACTGGTGTTCCATCCGGACCAGCAGACTTTTTCGTATTTAGCTCTATCAGCTGCTTCTCTACACCGGAAATACCTATTGCTATGTCCCCCATTTCGGAATTAGTACGTTGATCAAATGATGGTACATTTGTGCAGTCCTCCTGCGTGAAAGATTTCTTAAACGTTAAATTTAGAACTTCAGCTTTCCGTTTGCTTTCTTCTATTACTGCCCCGGAATGATCAACTAGTGACTGGACTGTGGGCTTTGACCCGCTTATCGATTTTACATAGGACCAGAATTTTTTCGGGTTCTCGGAAAGATCTTTTGATAAGGATTGGCTGTGATAATTATTGTATGCTTCACACATTGATCTTTTTATAGACGCACGAATATCACTAACTTTTGCCTGTCATCATTTGCGTGTTCTTTTTTGAATCTAGAGTGCAACAGCCTTTGCTTTCTCAGCAGCTTTCTAACATTATTATTATACCATGGTGGATCTTTTCCATCCTTAATCTTCTTTACTGGCACATATTTCTCTAACCCTTTATTAACAATGCACTTAAATTTAGTCCACAATTCCTCTACATCCTTAGTCCCGGAATTAAACGATGCCCATTCATTTTCTAAGTGCGATCGTAACATTTGCTTGTCGGCTCTTCCCAACAAAAACACGCTCCTAGCCTTCTTGATTGGTTTATGAACTTTGGTCACCATCGACGCTATGACGATATCATGATCACTAATTCCTCTCTCTACACAGACATCGTTAATAAGGTCAGGCCTGTTTGTGGCTATAAGGTCTAGAATATTTCCATTGCGCGTGGGTTGCCGGTTTAACTGCTCAAGACAGTTTTCGGAGAATGTGTCCAAAAGTAGCTCGCAAGACTGCTTGTCTGTACCGCCTGAAATGTAACTAGCGAGGTCCCAATCTATACTCTTAAGGTGTAGACTTTCCTTGAATGATTCTAAAACTGCTACAGCAGCACTCGGGGGCCGGTAAAAACACCCAACTATTAACTTTACTTCTTTTAGACCTGTTATACGTGCCCAGAAAACTACACAGTTACTTTCAACCTCGATCTCAGTTGAAACAATATCTTTGTCCACAGCGATGAACACTCCTCCTCGAGTTGTATCAGATCTATCTTTCCGATATACATTCCACGCTTCGCTAAATATTTCTGAACTTGCCACATCATCATTTAGCCAGCTTTCGGTGCCTAAAACTATCTGAGCGCTATAACTTCCTTGCAGTGCTGCAAATTCGGGAATTTTCTTTCTAATACTCTGTAAGTTCGCAGCTAATATTTTTTGTTCGAATTTTTGTTCCGAACGTGGCCTGAATTCGCTGTTTGATCCATATGAGATCTCAGCGCTTAGATTTTGCTAATGTTCCACGTGAAGCTGCAAGAGTCTGTGTATTGTCACGCCATTCACACTAAATGCGGCTATTCTTGTTGCAGCACTGATGGACCCTTTAATTATTTCAATGCAAATTATTCCAGAATTTCAGCGTTTTTATTAAAAGCCAGTTTCCAGGGCCGGCCGCGGTGGCCGAGGGGACTGAGGCGCTTCAGTCACGGTCTGCACGGCCACTACGGTCGGGGGTTCGAATCCCCCGTCGGGCATGGATATTTGTGCCGTCCTAGTTCGTAAGTAGTTCATAAGTAGTTTGTAAGTTTAGGGACTGATGACCCCGCAGTTAAGTCCCATAAGCTTTACAAACATTTGAACATTTTTGAACCAGTTTCCAGGGCCACGAGTTCCACTCTGAAAATGACGTAGTAGATCAGTGTTATTATGAATGTTGTCCATTTATTTGTGATCATGTCTAACACAATCTTTTGGCATCATTAAGCTTTGCGATCATATTATGGAGGCACACATCAGGCTGCTCATCTTCTACCAGATTTCTTTCAACGGCTTAAAATGGTCCTGAACTTGTTACATTTTCCTTGAAATTCTTTTTAAGCGAGGAAAATGCGATCTTAAAGATTCAAATAGTTTTTGTTGCTCAATTAATGCATAACACTGGACTGCAGCTTTGCTCACCAAGTTTTTGAAAATGTTGGTTAGGTGTACCGCAACGTTCTTATTTAACACGCATAAATCTGTTATAACTTGTCATACACCAGTCGTTCTCCTAAAAATCTGGCAAATGCGTCTAAGTGGATTGTATTCAGCGATTGCAGACTATCGATCTTTGATACTAAATGTTGGCGACGTTCATTAGATGTAAATCCCCCAACTTTTCACTTTCGAAAATGCTATGTACAATTGACAAAATGTGAACACGGAAGAATCTATCAGTAGACAGATTGCAACTAGAGTTTAAGGTGGAATTTGTACTACAATTTACTTCTGACGACTTCTCACATCGTAGAAAGGTGACGGCTAGTTTAAAGTGAAAACGGGAAAAAGAGAGAAAGTAGATACCTTCCCCAGCAGGAATCTAACCTGGGATACTACCAATGATAGGGAAGCGCTTTACCACGAGACTATTACTATCATGTTAACAAAAAAGCCACATTAACAGGTACTCTTTCGCCAAGCGACAATGCGTTCGAAAACGGGATTTATATTTACGTATGTTAAAATATTTCCTCCCATTACAGGTTAAACACTATCTAAGTATGAAATTTTAAATTGTATGTCTGTTAGAAGTACCTTAGAATTTTGATGACCTGTGAGTGACTGAGTGACAGAAGTAGCTATTTTCGCCTGCCAATATTTCGTAAGCTACATGATGTAGAATAGTATAATTTTGAATGTAGCTAACTATAGTGGGTACTCTTCGCCACCGAAATTTCAGGCTTCAAGCTTTATCCACAACGAAAGTGCTGAAAACGTTTTCGAGAAAACGATGGTACAGCTGTGCGTGCTTGACTTGCCGGGGGAAACCGCCGTGCCCCCAAATAATCTTCATATATTACATTTGAAAGGGCTAAAAATCATGTATACAGACCTAGAGGATATGTATTCTATATTGAAGAAATTGGTATATAAAAAGCCTCCTGTACGTATATTATGTCCAAGTTTCAAAGTCATCGGTTATGATTAACGGTTTGCACAAAGAATTAATTGTTCCTTCATTTTCCTGTTGATTTTGTTTTTTATAGAGAATAATAATACCGAGAATTAAACAATTAAACTTTCAAGTTGAGGCGGTGGTGTAATTTCAAGTCAGTCCTTCCTTCACAACTCCGGTGTACTTACACTTAGAGGAAAACAGAAGACAGTGAACGAGCCACTGCCGTAACGAATGAGTGGTGAATGTTACTATGCGTGTAAACTATGTAGGCACAGTCCTGCTGGTTCATGGCAGCAACCGTAAATATAAAATGTATTTTACGGCAACTCCCATCGAGCAATGCAACTAGTGTCATCTTAGTTTGTGCGGACACTATGAATAAAGAGAAACGGGAAGTTACCAGTTCATTGAACCTATGTTGTTGGTTCATATTTGATAGGAGTCAAGCGTTCATTGAGAACGACCCATTCACTAGCTACTCACCACTAAAGGTAACGAAGCGTCAGCAGTCAGCTTCTATTGTGTTTAGTGCCAGCTGCACCTTGGGTTGCCATATGGCCTGGATTCTTCTGAATTCTCCCGAAGTTTCATACTATATCCAAACTGCAGACAAAATACAAAATTTCCCCACAAACAGCTTCTCATGAGGTTCAGTACAAAACAATAACTTGAATTTGTCATGCACTTTCAATCTCCCCAAAACAAGGAAATGTTAAATGCCAATATTTCGGTATACATTTTTCTATTGATGAGACCGAAGTGAACCCACTGTTCTCCCCGAATAAGGGTATGTTCTGTCGAACACTTGGCAATCATTTAATAATGGCTGCGATGGTAATTAGGATGAAATTTGATGGAAATTGTTTGAATTTTAAATCGTGTATTGATATTACTGTAGGATCCAAACTAGCGTACTCTATAAAATCAAGTACCATATAAAATTGCTACGTAAAAATTATATGTAAATTAGTTACCTGCCAATTATGTTAAATCTTTTTGTACACGGTTCTGTATAAAAAAATTTAAAGGAACATTTTACTTAAAATCAGTTTTTCTCCTAGCAATAACACCAAATTCCCTACAATTTAGAATTATTTTCAGATATTTCAGCACTTCAGTCTTGTCACTCTTCTTTTGTGTTTACTTAATTGTCTGCACTAATGCTCTAAGTGCTTAAAGTCTTCGCTCGCTGTGAAAAAACTAATAACTAGTTATTTAAAAAAAATCCATGAAAATCAATAAATAGACAAAGATTTGAAAAATGGCCGATGACCCCAATGGAAAGATTTCAAGCAGAATCGGCGGAGTATTTCTACAGTGATATTGTCAGGGGTTGTGCGTGTAAAGAAGTCCAGCATCTTGTGGACCAAAAGCCAAACATTGTCTGCCTCTCAGCAGACAAGTCGATGGCCGTCGTCGTCTTCTACACCGCACGTGGTACATAATGGCGATGCCGCTAGGTGGGTGCTGTGGAGGTGATCATCAGACCACGCAGCTACTCTCGCGCGATGATATCCAAGAGCTTTATTTTGTGTAAGAACGGAACAAAGTAACTACAAGTATCAATGCATTTAAATGATTCATTGAAAAACTTTTGTTCTGCACCATGTGTCACCAGAAACGGTCGAGAGTTGTATTTGTTTGCAGCTATTTTTCAACGTTCAACAATTGAAAACTGCGGAGTGTCAGACACAAAATAGGCAGCGTTCAATTTTTGAAAACTGCAAAAGCTTTAGAGAAAATTATGAAGAGAAAAACAAGGAAATCCACGAATTCGCTTCCCTTCACAATAACTATCAGGACAATTCCAGTGTCATTTACTGAATGTGAAAGTTTTCCCAAATGTGATCATCACTGACGGCAGTGGCGAATGTAGCATATATTTTCGGGGGAGGGAGGGCAAGGTTAATGTAAAGATTAGTAACATTAACCCTTTAATGCATGACTTTTTATTTGAAGCCATAAAAACTACACCGATCAATGTATAGTGCGTATATACTGAGAAAACTATTGAAAACAAGTTTCTTGAAATTATTATGCACTACTAGTAACAAAAAGTTCATAGCTGGTCAGCTATATAGTGCTCCCATGATGTACCCGATATAGTAAATGTCACTATTATGCCTCTCATCTTTCCGGAAAGTAACGCATAATGCAACAGTAGTTTGTGATTGATTACTTTTACATTGCAAAGGAGGAATACTAATGTAAACAAATGTAAATGTTAGGAGTAACACAATGCAGCTAACTGTGGAAATTATTCATTAGCAATTTGTAGTTTATAATTTCTAGGGCGAGCTACTAGCTTATGTAACACTATGTATACAAGCAGCTACAAATGAATTTGTGGTAAAATGTTGATCAGTTTGAGAGATAATGAAAAAAAATGTATGTACCTGTTGAGCTGCAGATCTTAGGATAATGACCGGAATGCAGTTGAGAAATATCCCGTCCTCTTCCCGGAAGACCACTGAACATTCTCCTCCCATCCCCCCCTCCCCCCAGAAGGTCATGTGATCTGATGCCCCTCTCTCCGCCCCGACGGACGAATAAATTATCTACGCCCCTATTCTGCGTTAGTTTTATATGCGCAGTTCGGCAGCGCGTGAGCAACGGAGTGAGCTATATCAGTATTTCCTTAGTGTCATAAGGACAGGAAATAGTGCAGCCGTTACCCGGAGTTGCCTGTAGCCTACTGTACCGCATTCCGAACGTGAGTCTTCTTGTCAAAACACTTTGCTCTCTTATTATCATAAGTAGACTTATATGCTTTGCTGATTGCTGGAATTACTATCTACTAATTCATTATTGGAAGTAAACATTTGTGGATGGCTCGTTCGTTGGTTACACTTTCTTTGAGTCACAGAAGTAGCTTTCTGATGCCTTCTCAATGTCCGCTGTGCTACTCTTTCTCAATATTATCGTTCAGTTTCTGGATCAGAATCGAGTATGCAATGTCATACATAAAAATTAGTATTGTTGTTTGTCTGAGAACACAGTGGTTACAGTTCACTATTATGTCCATGCAGCGCCGACATTATTTGTTTGTCTTACGTAGTCATGTTAATATGAACGTCAATTCTTTAAGAATAGAATTTGAATGCTGGATAACGGAGACTGAAATAAGTTAATCTGATCTGTGCTCGACTCAACAAAGGAAGTATTTGTAGGTGCAGGGAGTGAACAAAATAATATGAACATCTAACATAAACACAGTATTTGGTAATTAGTATGGAATGGACCTCCGATTATTCATATTGATTTTGAGAACATTTGCAACTCTTTTAGGATCTAACTGGAAAAGTATATTTGTACTTTACAACACAATGTTACCGATATTTGTACCAAAATTAATGCCAATTACTTCAACGATGTTGAAGCTTTATATCTCATCCTCACTCTGCCGCGTCGGAGCGGAAGACGCATTGAGGCGCTATGCTAGGATGCGCGAGGTCGTTCCCCGTCGGGGTTCGAATCCCTCCTCGGGCATGGATGTTAGTGCCGTCTTTAGTATAAGATAGTTCATAGGTATTTTGTAACTTTAGGGAATGTTGACCCCACAGTTAAATCCCTTAAGCTTAACAAACATTTGAACATCCTCACTATCTGCTCTAAAGCTCACCACGACGGTATGTTGAAACATGTCGATTTTCCTACCCTGAGAAAATGATTGACAATTTTCTCATGCTGCACAAAGCACGCATAAACATATTTGGCTGTGTGTATGGGCGCATTATCATTTTGTAATACGAAAGTGTTTGTCAGCAATATTTTACCCATATTAAAAAGTTTGTTGTAGAGTATTGTGAAATATTTTTTCACCGTTATTCGACCAGTGGGGTAATGACGGAAACAGTTGAATACCACGACATAGATGCCCAAATCATAGCGGAAGCATTAGGAACGATGATTCATCGAACCATACCACATACTTCCAGTCATCATGTTTCGACGTTTTATGAGCGTGGAACCACTTACTTCGCAGATTGCTGTTGGCTTTCCGTTATTTAATAAAGTATGGCAACCCAAGAGCCTAAACACGTAACTTAAAACTATTTTGAATCGATTACGTTTTCATAACCAGAGTGCTTTAGAGTGAACTCTCGTCAAAGGGCAACATTCCTCCGTTCCCAGCAGTGTCTGGTTTCGTGTAGCGCCGAGCCCTGTTGGGTCTCGCTGTCTGCCGGCTACCGGAACGAGACGCGGGCCGTAACGACGCATCGCGCACTCAGTTCCGGGTATAGTTGTGCTCGCCTACCCGCGGGGCGGGGCGGGCAAACGACTGCAGCGATTAAATGTGCCGGCACGTACAAAGTTATTTACTCTGTGGTGCCGTACCGCGTGCAATACTAATGCGTACTAGGGGGTACGGTATGGGAATCAATTGAAAAATTCGTCGGTGAAAGCAATACCATTCCAACACGGATATTTCGCCGCACCACCACGGTTGTCAGATTGAGTCTAAAGTCGCTGTCGCCGGGTACTGCTGATTTATTCCCTTGTCTATCGCCATACTAGTCGTGCACCAGGTATTATGGTTTGCGATGATATTGGATTCCACTCGCGCCCCCTCCCCAACTCCCCCCCCCCCCCCCCATACCATATTTTCGGAGCTTACCCACGGTCACATTGCATTGTTGAAGACGTTTTCATCACTCATCGCATTGAATTGCTGTCGTTACTCAATGTTTTCCCGATCTCTTGCCTATTGAGAAAGAGTAGTCGGCGACCGTGGAACGGCCGCGCGGGAATAGCTGTGTGGTCTGGAGCGCCACGTTACGGATCGCGCGGTCTCCCGCGTCTGAGGTTCGAGTCCTCCTTCGGCCATAGATGTATGTGACTTGTTCTTAGGTTAGTTTAACTTAGTTTGTAAGTCTATGGAATGAGGACCACAGTAGTTTGGTCCCATAGAATTACAAACATTTGAACGTGGAACGATTGGCTCGGGATACATTACTTGCTGCTACACCATATCAACTTTGAGAATATGTAGAAATAGTATGAAAGCTATGCAACTCATCTAGAATCTCTTTGCGTGTAGCATTAGTTACATTAAGCAATGGTGGCAAGACACAATATTTACTACATCGTCTTCGTCACTTCACAGGGGGCTGTTATTTTCTGTCTTCTAATCTTCGTGCATCGTGTTATCTCCCAAATAAATCTGGATGTGATATCTCCAGTCCTTTTTGCTGTTGCGATTACTAGATAGGTTTTGTGTACTGTCGTGCACAGATTGATTTTGAAAATAAATTCTTCAAAGCCGCGGCGGAACGGCCGAGCGCATTGAGGCGCTATGCTGCGAAGCGCGAGGCCGTTCCCCGTCTGGGCTTCGAATCTCCCATCGGTCTTGGATGCTTGCGCTGTCTTTAGTACAAGGTAGTTCATAAGTAGTCTGTAAGCTTAGGGACTGATGACCCAGCAGTTAAGTCCCATAAGATTCACAAACATTTGAACTTTTGAAATTCTCCAAAAATATTCAAATATTTGTAATCCTAACGGAGCCAAACAGCTAAGTTCATCGCTCCCTTGACTTATAATCTACTTAAACAAACCAGTGCTAAGGACAATCCATACACCCATGCCGAGGGAGGACTCGAAATTCTGGCGGGAGTGGCAGCGCAATCCACAATATCACAACCCAGCCCACTCGGCCATTCCCGCGCGGCGTAGAGTCCCCGAAAGAAAGCTTATTTAGTTGTAGAACCAAAATGAAAAAAATAGAAAGCAGTAAGAAACTGTGTTATAAAAGCAAGTAATACTTAAATGGTGCCGCGGCAGAATGGCCGTGCGCATTGTGGCGCCGTGCTGCGGTGCGCACAGCCGTTCGCCGTCGGGGGTTCGATTTCCTTCTCGGGCATCGGTGTATTGGTTGTCCTTAGGTTAGTTTCACTTAGTTTAAGTGGTTTGTAAGTTAGAGGCTAATAACTAAGCAGTTAAGTCCCATAGATTTACAAACATTTGAACACTGAACTATAAATGCTAATGTTAGGCACCACATCAAATTTACATTTAGAAAAGTTCTTTAGTGGTTATTATTTTGTAACGTATCAGAACGTTTTCCACACTGTACTGTAATGCCAAGAAGTGGACACAAAATTTAAATGTTTTTAATACAAAATCATTTAATGGTCTAGTAAGCAAAAAACATTACGCAAAATTAAACCTGGTAATTAGTATCAATTTTTCACACAACCACCATTATATCATTCTTATGTGAGAAAACATTTTAACAATTGTAAACTACGTTACATGACTTAACTTGCCAAAACCAGGAGGCTTAAAATCTGGAAGTGTGCAAAGTAACTAACACACCATTGTTACGATTATACACATAATGTCTGCCTTTCTCACTTTAGTTACTGCGACGGCGCCAATCAGGCAATCCGCACATGCTTCCCTGTCCGGCACAAACTATCACTTGTGGCCACTGAAATATTTCCTACTGCTGCCAATTAATTCCTTTCATTCCTTCTCTTTTGCTTTTAACACTAATTAAGGCAACATTTTGTAACGATGAAGTCCGAAAATTTTATAGTTAAGTGGTATTCTACGAACATGCATTTGAAAAAAATCAAATGTTTGTAAAGTCTATGGGACTTAACTACGGGGTCATGAGACCCTAAACTTACAAACTACTTATGAACTATGACGGCACACATATCCATGCCCGAGGGGGGATTCGAACCCCGACCGTAGTGGCCAAGCAGACCGTGACTGGAGCGCCTTAGCCTCCTCGGCCACCGCGGCCGGCCGCTTTTGAAATACTGTCTCTCTATCTCATGTGTGTACCCAGGAACATTTCTCGTATTTGAGAACGATGTGAAGATAGTTGCGTAAGTAACTGAAACAAGTTACCGAATTTCATTTTGTGTAACATTTGCGATCTAGACAGTTCCAAGATTTTGTTTCATTAAAAACGAAAATATTTAATAACGTTTTGCTTTATTTCCTGATAATATCAGGCATTACTAAAAACAATAGTGTGTCTGACTTGTCAGTGACTAATAAAATTTCACTAGCTGGGCGCAACTTGACGCAAACGACTAGTGCCTTGCAACTCACTGTGAGTCGTCTAGAGGCTTCCATTTGTCTCCGTGGAAAGCGAGTAATATTCTTATGGTACATGTAAAGTCCCTTTAATGCAGGCAAGAGTCTGAAACGTTAGGACATACATGGACTCTGGATATGCATCCCTTAGTTGCATATTACGTAATGAAATACACGAATACATATGTGACGATATACACATATATTTTTGAAATGAATCACTGATACCAACACCATAAAGACACTGATACACAATAAAGACACTGTCTGCTGTTAGTAATATGTATCGGGACACACGGTGCCCGTGGGCGGAGCTGCTATCTATCAGAAGAGGCGTGCCACTTGTGCCAAATCCACTGATGCCCCGCCTCGCGGCGGCCACGAATCACACGGCAGCGGATCGCTGGCGCCCGTTGTCTTGTGTTTATAACTGCCTAGGAACTTTATTTCTAGAAGGGCCATTAAGATCAGGTTCCTGCAACTTGATGTTGTTGGGGCCATGTTGCTAGGGCGTGTTGAACTACCTTTACCACGTGGTTGAAATACGAGAAGTGCAGACGTGGTGTGAAGGACAAAAACATTAACAGAGCATAAAAAGAAAATATTAATGACGGGAATGTCAGTGGTGCACAGTTTTCGAAAAGAGGATCAGGATTTAAAAAAAGATTTACATAAAGTAATTTTTTGAAGATAACGTTTATAGTCACAGTTTCCATACATATCTTTTGTGGTATCTACAGTCTTCCTTTATTTTTGCAATGTTACAACGCAATAACATGGATACGGTTCAGCCCTAACACAGACTGATATTTTGGTTACATCTTCATCAGCTAAACATGAACTTTATAAGAAGCATTATCATGGACCGCGGTGGAGCAGCCGACCGCATAGAGGCGCTAGGCTGCGATACGGGTGGCCGTTCCCCGTCGGGGGTTCGAATCCCCCCTCGGGCATGGATGTTTGTGCTGTCTTTAGTATAAGATAGTTCAGAGCTAGTTTGTTAGTTTAGGGGTTGATGACACCGCAGTTAAGTCCCAAAAGCTCTAGAAAAATTTGAAAAATTTTTTGAAAGTCATTATTTTTCCTGCGCCCTAATTAACAACCAACATTGATTTTGTTCATGTTTTGATTTTCAGATTGTTATTATACAACGACTACCAATGTCCTTGCTGTGTACAGTAGTAAGTGCAATCTACATTTCTTCAGTCATGTATTGCCACTCCTAGTTAATTTTCGAAAGAAGGTACATCCACAATTTTCCACATGTATTTTCAAATATTCTACTGATCGTATGGTGGTAGTGTGTTAATAGGCTTCGGCGTCAGAATCGGCGATAGGACAAACAGTGAAAATTAATGACAACTTTAGGAAAAATTATAGTTTTCTGTCTTCAAGACTTGAATTTCAGACTTTGCAAAGAAAATCTGTGATGTGATGATTGGGCTCAGAAACTGGTGATGTGGCTTAAGATGTTAACGTGTTACGTACTACATCCTTATTGCCGTTCACCATCTTGTACATTGTCCAAGAGATATCGTACTTGGAATGAACATGAGGTGCCTGGAGTTCCAGTGATATAGCAAGCCGCGATAAGCCGTAGAGAGCGATAATATAGCGAAAACATTAAAACCAAACTGGTAATAACACCTAACACTATGCTGAAAACCCACTTGAATTTTGCCATCTTTGAAACTATGTGTTGTTGTTCATATATTGCCGCACACTTAGTGTGATACATTGTTCCCAAACTGTAATAATTTCAAAAGCAGAACGTGTGGTGTCGCACAAGTACAAAGTGCGCGCCACCTACTTTCGCCGCGCGCCGCCATGCACGCACGGCGCGGCGTTCTCACGACGACAGCCACGAGCGCCCTCTGCTGCAACCCCGCTCGTGGCCACCACGGAAAAAGACACCAGTCACTTCGGACTGAGATAGCAACGAGTTAGGACCTTCGTAATCAGATAGGCACCAGTGAAGATTTTGCTATCGTACAGGCACTAGGCAGGCCTCTAACAACTATGTATCGACATTCTGCAGTACTATGTAAAAGTTAAGTATTGTTACTTTCTGTGCAATATATGTCTCTTTCTAATTTACTCGAGTGTTTATAGTTTCTGGCTGCTCCCCTCCGTACCTGCACCAGCGTGTCGGTCTCATTCCACTCGGCCATTGACACCTACGACGAGGCTGGGACACAAAAGCGGCGACGAAGTTGGGACACAAAAGAACGCCCTAATGCGTGTAAACCATGAAATATTTTCTTTTATTTATCAGGATTATACATTTCACCTTCCTTAGATTGCATCGTCAGTGGCATCAGAATACAGTACACTTCAGATTTTCTTTATTTGACGACCTGTACGAAATTTTGCACATTTTCTTGTAATAACTTCCATTTTCACGCATTGAAATGCAACTACCAGTACAGTAATGTGACGATAGTAATGACAGATACATAGCAAAGTATGAATATCGTAATTTTCACAAAAGAGTGTGTAACATGCATAATGCCAAGCACTCTATGGCGCCTAGCTGCGGAGCGCGCGGTTGCTCGCCGTCAGAGCTCCTAGTCCTCCTACGGGCATGGGTTTGTGTATTGTCCTTAAGGCGGTACTACACGACGATCCGCCGCGATAGGTATAGGTCTAGCGCGACAGCCGTCTAGCGGCAGAGCACGTAGAACTGACGCGGAACCATGATTATTAGCAGACACTTTATCCGCACGCCGGAATAGAGAGCAGATCTGAACTCCCATGAATCCGAGCATGCGCACTAGGCAGCGTTAACGCGCGCATGCGCAGAAGCGGCTACTGCAGAAAGCTTTGTGCTTGTTATTTGTGTTTGACATTCGTGGCTAGGTCTGATTTCAGACTTCCGTGTTACGGATTTTGCCAATCATTTCAGTTAGTAGATTTTCACAAATTCAGTAATTAAACAAAAACAATATTTGTTTTCCAGGAGACTTTTATACTATGTTTTTATGAAAAGGAGTTTTTCTATTGGTTGCTTCATACTTCAGAAATGAAATAGCACAGAGAGGCATTGATTCCTCATTCAAGCATACAGAGAAGATAGGTGTTTGTATAACCCACACGACCCCCTGCTTAATAATAAGTTATGTCAGCAATCGTTTGTTCCTCAGTAATATGGATACAACTTTACAGACAGCAGCTCTTTGAAACAGACCACGTCCTTCCTCACGAAGTTCCGAAATTCTCGCGGATCTACGGTACTCGGTTCTTTCATTAGCTGTAGATATATTCCCCTGCCTTCCTTCTTTCCGGCCATAGTTGAACCCAACGTCTAGCTTTTCGTCGTTGTGCTCTAATCTGAAAATTTACGTCACAGCTCCAAAAAATGGGTCTCTATATGCAAAATGCTGCATAAATGTAAATTTAGATATACATACACTGTGCAGCCAAATGTCATAATGCATAACAATCCCGCGGTCTGAAGCTGCATGTCACGAATTGTGCGGTTGCTCCCGCCGGTAGTTCGAGTCCTACTTCGGGCATTTGTGTGCATGCTGTCCTTAGCATAAGTTAATTTATGTCTAGGGACCGATGACTTGAGCAGTTTGACTCTTAATTACACAAACATAGGACTTTAAAAGAAGTTGTTGTGTCTGTAATTCAAAGCAGTACGGACTCAAAAATGTTCAAATGTTTGTAAATCTATGGGACTTAACTGCTTGGTTATTAGTCCCTTCGCCGGCCGCGGTGGCCGAGGTGACTGAGGCGCTCCAGTCACGGTCAGCACGGCCACTACGGTCGGGGGTTCGAATCCGCCTCGGGCATGGATATTTGTGCCGTCCTAGTTCGTAAGTAGTTCATACGTAGTTTGTGAGTTTAGGGACTGATGACCCCGTAGTTAAGTCCCATAAGCTTAACAAACATTTGAACATTTTATTAGTCCCTTCCTGAGAAACTACTTAAACTAAGTTAAACTAATCTAAGGACAACACACACATCCATTCCCGAGGGAGGATTCGAATAACCGACGCGGGAGGCCGCGCAATCCGTAACATGGCGCTCCAGATCGCTCGTCTACCCCCGCGCGGCCAGTACGGACTCAGCCGGCCGCGGTGGCCGAGGTGACTGAGGCGCTCCAGTCACGGTCAGCACGGCCACTACGGTCGGGGGTTCGAATCCCCCCTCGGGCATGGATATTTGTGCCGTCTTTAGTATAAGGTAGTTGATAAGTAGTTTGTAAGGTTAGGGACTGATGACCCCGTAGTTAAGTCCCATAAGCTTAACAAACAGTACGGACTCAATTTTGTGTTACTTACACAAGAGAAAAATAATGAATTAATAAAAAATTAAAACTTCTCATTAAATAGGAACCCCTAGCTCACAGAAATAATTTGAATGACTTTCCAAGAAATCAGAGCCCCTCGGGTTCTTGTGCGGTGTGAATGAAGGATTACAAGAACTCAGTTTTCATAGCATTTCGTGCTCGTTATTACTGTCTATAGGGCATGCGCGGATTCGCGCGAAGGAATATCTGCCGTATATCGCGTTAATAGGTCTAAGTGAAGCAGTTCGCAGTTCCAGATAATCACACTTGGTATCGTGTACGGCCTTTAGGTTAGTTTAAGTTAAATGTAAGCGCAGGCTTCCGCGGCCATTGTCACTTTCAATAGAAGTATGTCATAGAAATAGCCATACAACCCACCAACATTAATAGAGAAGATGGCTACAGGCTCCCCCCCCCCCCCCAGGCGTTCTGGCTGCCAGCAGTAACAGCACTACGAGGGGGCAGCGCGCGCAAAGCGACTCTCGAAGGCGCACGGGAGAGCACAGCGGCCATACCTACACAGAGCGCCAGCTCGCCGCGGCCCGCGCTAGGTGACAATTAAAAAGTGGCACGCCATAACGCCAGCCCCTCTTGCCCATTCCAACCAATGACAAATAGTAAAGCAAATACAAATCATAGACGTCTGTTTCCGCCAATTAGACGGAAGAATGCAAACTCCAAGTAAACAATAGAAACACAAATCTAGAACGCCCATTTTCACCAATATCGTCAATTAATGCAAAAACCAATAAAGAATGCCCCACGTCGCCCTTCCTCTTCCTCAACAGATAAATAATAAAAAAAAAAAAATGTTGAAATGTTTTTAAAGCTTAAGGGATTTAACTGCGGGGTCATCAGTCCCTAAACTTACAAACTACTTATGAACTAACTTATATTAAAGACAACACAAAAATCCATGCCCGAGGGAGGATTCGAAACTCCGACACTGGAGGCCGCGCGATTCGTAACGTGGCGCTCCAGACCGATCGGCTACTCCAGCGCGGCCCTCAACAGATATTTCACATTATTATATAAGACACAACCTTTCCCACAATCAGCAGTCAGACGAATACCCTGCCGGCCGCGGTGGCCGAGGGGACTTAGGCGCTCCAGTCATGGTCTGCACAGCCACTACGGTGGGGGGTTCGAATCCCCCGTCGCCCATGGATATTTGTGTCGTCCTTAGTATTAGCTAGTTCATAGGTAGTTTGTAAGTTTAGGGACTAATGACCCCGTAGTTAGGTCCCATAAGCTATACAAACATTTGAACATTTTTGAAGGAATACCCTGAAGAAGGCGACTTGCAACAGTGGCCGATACGTCGGTCAGTTTTAAATGGTGACGATGCAGTCGAACACCCTGAAGAACTTTATTGAAAGATAGCTTAAGTTGTTTTTAAGCCTAGGTACTAATAAACACAGAAGGTAAGTGCCTTAGACTTACAAACATTTGAACATTTTAATTTTAATGCATAATGAAAATCGGAGTTCCACGCTGTCCTGACTCCACTGAGGATGCCTTGTAAACAAGGCAACGCCCGAATGGGTGATTAATAAAAATGAAACACTTCATCTGCAAATGTACTATGACGTTGTTTTTCTGAAAATACTGCAGTTTAAGTAAGTACAGCTGCTTGTAAAATGGCCACTACAAATAATGACACATTTTGTACTTGGAATTCTCATCGATAGTGTGTTTTTATACTATACATGGTAAGATGGGAACAGGTTTCAAATGACACATTTGTCATCATCATTAATGGAAACAGTTATTGGGAGGACATTATAGCTTCGACTTTGGAGCTAATTTTCGAAGTCGCTCGGGGATAGCCTCGCGGTCTGATGCGCAATGACACAGATTGCGCGGCCGCTCCTGCCGGAAGTTCAAGTCTATCCGCGGTTGAGTGTTTGTGCTTAGCGTAAGTTAGTCTAAGTTATTTTAAGAAACGTGTACGTCTAGTGACTGAACATCTTCGCAGTTACGTCCCTTAGCTATACAAAATTTCAACATTTGAATATCGAAATCGGCATCGGACTCATACGTTGGCTTCGGACTCTTCCTGCAATTTACGCCACATCGACTTAGCTCACCTTCAACTTACTGTTTTCGTCGAAATTTCCGTTATTTGTCCTTTGGTATTAAATAAATTTAATTATTTTATATCACTTTTCGTGAAGTCACTTTCTGTGATTGTTTCGTATGATGGTACTGTGCGATAGCAATGTTCTACAACTACATACAAAGGTACGGTTTAAACTAATAACTACTATGAATTACTAATTACAATATTAATTCCGCTGTATTGACACACGTGGAACGTCATTAAATTAAATAATAATTAACCGTACTCGGATTTACATCTCTTCCACACAATTTTGCTAGAATCTTCGCCGATATTCTATGTAAGATTAGTGAAAAGGGAAACAAAAATTTGACTATAGCGTAATTAGATTTTTTGATACTAGAACCACTGTACAACTTAGAAATAATAATGCAATGGAACATTTCAAACAGTCTGAAACCTTATTGAAAAAGTATTTATACAAATTTAACGAATTGATTAAGGCATTTTAGCAACTCACTAACCTCCATTTTGTATACAGGGTGTTTCACTAAGTGTGTTTGCCTCTGTAACTTATAGAATAATAGGTGACGGGAAATTTTAATGCGGTAGGTCAACACAAGAAATGTTACACTTTCTGCGGAGCTATGAACATAGTTTATTGTATCATTTCTCAAAGTGTTACAGCATAAAGATATAATTTTTTAAATGGAACAATAGATTTTTGTATCGTGCATTGGAATCGTTGAAAATCCAGAGCCAACGGTTCCCGACCCGCCCACAATCGGCTGCCATGATCGTCCTGAAGATGATCTCACAAGCAGACTGAAACCGGTTGCCTAAGAACAATAAAAATTCTCTTGCGATCGAGACTGTGTTTTTTAAAATATAATATACGTAATGCATTTGTGGAAATTAGTATGTTAATTTTGCGTGGATAAAACAAGATTAGTTACTTATGTGGTACTTTACACTTTTTCCGTACAGATTACAAAAAAGCAAAACAAAACACAGTGTCATCTTACCATTAGCTTTGCTAGTTAAGAAATTTAATAAAACAAGGCAACCGTAGTAGCAGAAATTTATACAAAGGAATTAATTATTTGTGTTGATAAATTAATGTATGCAGAACATATTTCGCAACTGACCAAGTATTTAGTCGAACCTTATTGTCCTTAGTACCTGCGAAAATCATCTTTCGCACTGATTATACACTGATCAGCGAGAACTTTATTACCACATAACAACCATCGATGATCTATCTGAGTGTGACCGAGGGCAGATTCAGAGTACCCGAAGGCTCGACAAGAGCATATCGGAAGATGCAGGACGTGTCAACATATGGCAACACCGAGGTGAAATCACGTCCAATCCTCGAGAGGTTGAGCGGCCAACCCCCATTACCGATTTCATACGTCTAAGACTAGGCAGGCTGCTAGACTATGACAGGCGACGAACTGTGGCAGAACTATCATCAGGTTTTAATGCTGTGTCTGAACACAAAGTGCACTGATAACTCACAACGCTGGACCTCCGCAGGCGACGACCTATACATGTGCCAGTATTAAAACACCTCGATTCGGCAATACGGCTGAAATGGACACGTGCCCATCATCACTACGTGGGCGCAGTATCAGAGCGTGTATAGTCTGATTAATGCCGATACGTTCTCCATTACTGCCTATGTGGACTTGCGAAACCATCTTTTTCCAGCGAATTAGCTTCTTGAAATCTGTACTGCAAGAATGAGACCGCACGGAAGTAGCCGGTCAGTTCTAGGCGACTTGTCAGGAACTCCGAGGCTGCTCCCGGAGGAGATTGAAGTCCTCCCTTGTGCATGGCTGTACGTGTTTAAAGTTAGCTTAAATTATTTGTAAGCCTAGGGACTGATTGCAAAACAAGTTTCTCATCGATTTACAAACATTAGATTCTGAAAGAGCTGACTGTGACTTATTTATGCTCTGCAGAACATCAGGTAGGCATGCAGAAATCCAGTGTAGGTCAATCAAGACACCATTTCGTCGAAGAAATATTGCACACTGGCTGAAGATCACGAACACCGCGTCATGAAATTGTGTTTCTAAGCGGTAGTGGTATTTGTCAACAATATAATGAGTCATGTTACAAGGGAGGTGTGTGGGGAAGTGTTTCGCGAAACACAGTGGCGAGTTTCAATTGATGTGCGGGCTCACCAATAATCCATTTCTGAACCCGATAGAACACGCGAATTTACGGGAATTATTCGTGTGAAGGTGTGCTGTCAACTCTCCAACAACGTTCCAGGGCCTCATTGGTTCTACGTCGAAACATGTCGCATTTGGAATTCGTGCCAAGGTACCAGGTATTAAGTAGGTTGTAATAATGTTCTGGCTGATCATACGACCGTGCACAGGTAAACACTCCAACTCACGCAATCCAATATCGCGGGGTTGCACTTCAGACCAGATATCAAGCAATTCCTTTTCAGTTATCCACCAAGTACCTAATCAATTAAAACTTAACGTCGACATCAACAGAGCTCGCGTCATTACACGCAGGCTCGTCCCGCATCGCTGTGCCTCGCAGTGACAATTCCACAACAAACCATTCTTACGGCACGCCGGATGGTCCCTCAGGCGTGCCAATCGACGTAGCGGAGGCCACCTCTTGCAGAGCCTCTTTGCTTGAGGTGAGATCGAAACCACAGTCATTGGCAAGCATAACATGTTATTTTGCTTTGTTGTAAGCTGTACGAAAAACGTCGTACAATACCAATTAAGTAAATAACCTTGCTTATTTTATTACTCCTAACCACGTCCTTTACGCAAATTGCTACAATCGAACTTGGCTTACGATGTCTTCCAATCATTTTGACATCTTGTCTGCTTCAGGGTCGTGTTGCAGCGCGGAATCACACCAAGAAAAACTGCAACATCCGGAAGCCTCGCTGGTGCCTTAGAACAACGACCTCTTTCTGTGGAGTAGCAGAGGGTCCAGCATGCACGCGGGCGAGGACTCCGGGTCTTTCTGGGAACCTGGTAACTACCGACGCATAACGCAGCACGTTTCTGAAGCCGAACGTATGTGCAAGGACATGGTGGCTCTCCTCAAGGAGAGGGCGGCTATTGAGAAGGCGTACGCCACGGACCTGCACGCCTGGACCAAGAGGGGGCGTGAGCTCCTCAGGGGCGGGCCTGAATATGAGACAACTGAAGCACTGTTTGAAGGCATTGTAACTGAAGGCAAGAAACTGGGCGACTTGCATCTAAAAATTAAAAACAAGCTGTCTAATGATGTCATAAAAGAGTTGAAAAGTTGGACAAAAGATTCGCATCACAAGTCGATGTGGCAAATAAAAGAGAAGAATGAATTGGAAGAGGCGTTTAGAAAAGCCCAGAAGCCATGGGCGAAATTATATCGAAAAGTAGATGATGTAAAAACTAAATATCATACAGCCTTCAGAACAGAACTCTCTGCTTCTGACCATTTGAGAAACGCTTACGGTGACCCTGAGTTATCACTGAGTCAGGTAAAGAAGGTAAGGGATCGCTCAGAACAATGTAAAGAGAACTTAAGCAAAGCGGAAGAAAAGTACTTATCTGCTCTTCGTGATATACATTTGTATAACCCCAGATACATTGAGGAAATGTCATCTGTTTTTCACAAATCCCAGGAAAAGGAGTGGGAGAGATTGCAGTTCTTCAAGAAAATAATGTTTTATATTCAAAAATGTTTCAATTTATCGCAGAACCCAGCATTTCAACAAATATATGACGAGTTTTATGCGTCAATTGAAAATGCTGATCCCAAAAAAGAATTACAGTGGTGGTTAAAAAACAGTGGACCTCACATGGGTATGAAGTGGCCAACTTTCGAAGAATATGGGAGGGAAATCGTAAAATGCAAAACAAATACGGTGGTGGCCCCAGGAACTACTCTCACATACTGGAGATCCGTTGGCGAAGATTTATAGGAATCCAATCGTAGAAGCGAGATGTATGCAAAAGATAAAACTGACAGCCGCGATAAGAGAACTTCCAAAGTAAATAAGAAAATCACAAGAAGTACTTCTGCCAATTTGATAACGACGCTGCTAAGTACAATTCCATTTGACGAAGACGAAGATGGAAGTGATAACGAAACAGACGTAACATTCGTTGACTGTGAAGATGCTGGAGTTCAAGTGAAAGCACTTCAATGCTATGTAGGAAACTCTATAGTTGAACTAGACTTTAAGGAAGGAGATATATTTCAGAAGCTTGATGGGCCAGATGAGCAAGGATGGTGCAGAGGTCGCAAAGATGGCCGTGTTGGGCTGTATTCTGCAGGTTATGTCGAAATCATCGAACAGTAATCACGATCTTGTAAGTACTGAAGTTACAATCATCTCACCTAATCTTCTTCCTGCTATTGTGTAGCGAGCAGATGACATTCGTTTTGATAGTGCTCACTATTTCAGAAGATTGTTCTTGAAGTTAAACAAGAAACTATTCTGCTACTTCATTTATACAAACGGATAAAAGCTGTATGTACTGATTTAATGTTATAGCATTTTGTCTTGTTTGAGAAGCTATGAAACCATAGTATTTAATATTCTGACTTCAAACATGAAGACAGATGTCAGTGGAATAAGGGCAGCACCATCATAATGAATTTCGTGACAGTTACCCTGTTCTTCTGGTTTTATAAAGGACGTAATGCAGAAAATACCTTTCTTTTATATCATACCATAATTTTATTCTGTGTGTCTGATTATTAACAGATATTTTAAATTTGAAGTTATGCTATTAAGATTAAAACAAACAAGTGATTCCTTTCGTCTACTTTCTCTTTAAAAAGCTTGAAACCTCTTTTAAATGGAGAAGGTACTGAAAAATTTTTGATGCAGGCAGAATATATGAGTAAAAATGTTAAAAATTTTTGGGCACAATTGTATATGTAATAAAATATAATGTAATAAAAGGTTCTTCAGAACAGTATACTTAACGGTGTTCTGAAATTCCCGCTAGGAAGTCCGAGGACTAATAGATGGGACTGTGTGCTTAACATTTTGACGAGGAACAAATGACTGGTAATGTCATCCAGTGACGCTCTGAGCACCTCTTCACTTTTGACGATTTTAGAACAAGAACTTTGTTTTGCAATATTTGGGAGGAGGTGCTATTAACCAAAACAATAATAAAACGTATAGTGAACTAGGACTCTAAAGAGATTACCATAAAAGCTATGAACACTTGGCCAGTGAGAAGAGACGCGTCCACTGCAACTAAGACGAAAACGCATTTTAAAGCCCACGTTTATTAGACTATTGTGTTTTGTTTTAGTCCATAGTACCTTCTTCTCTAAAATGGAGAGCAAAGTGCATGCAGTATAAGAGATTTATTTCACAGTGTCAGAGATAAAAAATGTTCATAGCGTCACTGGATGACATTTTCCGACATGAATTGTGAATAATAATACTACTTAAACACTTCCCCTCTACAAGTCGTTCAGGTTTGTAACGGGAATTTCAGAATGCCCTGTATTTTTCTATGGAATGCATTATTCCTTCATTATCCTTGTCTTCCTTTATTCCATTGCGATATTAATTGCATTAACCACATGTTCATATATACGGGGCGTTCAGAGAACTAGAGTATCAAGTTCAAATATTCAAATGTTTGTAAATCTATCGGACCAATTTGCGTGGTCATCAGTCCGTAGCTTACAAACTACTTAAACTAAGGTAAACTAACCTACAGGACATCACACACACACAGACATACACACACACACACACACACACACACACACACACACACACACACATATGCACAACGGAGGACTCGAACCTCCGACGGCGAGCAACCGTGCGCTCCACGCCGAGACGCCTTATACCGCTCGGCTACTCCACCGCGGCTAGAAATTTATTATAAAGCATCCATTCCAGTTGTATCTCACAAAAGAGTTGTTCAAATGATAAAATCTTACCACGACACATATTACAAATTAAGAAAATCGTACAACAGAGATCATTAAAGAGATAATTATAAGAAAAAATGCAAATGTTTTTAGCTGAAACCAAGTCAAAACTATTTGACATTTCCACCTGAAAATGCCCTATCATTTACACCTGTAAATGTGGGAAAAAGCCGAGTACATTTGACTGCCCTCTTATTATAGAATGCAGTTGTGAGAAAGACAGAAAGGGAAAAATCTAGGATTGCATGCATCGGCAGAGTAGATAAAATAATAACAAGAAAACTTCAAAAGAAAGAATAAAGGAAACAAATAGAATGTGAGCGACAAAATGTTGCTTTTACAAGAGACACTCGTGAATTACAACGAAAATTTTTTGAAAAGAAAACAACTGAGATCGAGTTGTCATCACTTCCTTCTACTCCATCTCAGATAATCACAAAGCTAACGTCCACTGCTTTAGTGTTCGGTTACGTGTTTCAGATAGAGCTACAGCTGCTATAGCTTCCAGTGTTTTTTATGATCTAGGAATGATATCTGAGACAAGATACCTCACTTGTTGTAGACAAAAATAAGATAAGAAGAGGAAAGTACAAGACAAGACTGTCTATTCAGCAACAGAAGCGCAGCACTAATATAATAAAGGGAATATACTTTGATGGCAGAAGAGACAACACTTTATTCCAGGAGAAAATGTACAATAGAGTGAAGAAAGAAGAGCATGTCAGTATAGTTCGTGAACGTGGAGGGCAGTATATCACGCATATTTCTCCAGAAAGTGCAACTGGGAGTGGTGCAGCTGAGTGCATTCTGAAGTACCTTGAACATAATAACTTTAACATTAATGAGGTAGAAGCTATTGGCTGTGAAGGATCTTCAATAAACACTGGATGGAAAATGGCGTCATTCGCAATATAGAACTAAAAATTCAACGACCATTTCAGTGGTTTACTTCAACGAATTATCTTTCAGACACTTTTTTCAGTTCTTGACCATCTTCGTGGAATAATTGGAAAAAGACTGACTGACTGTGAAAAGTTATTACCTGTTATTGATTTTGAGGTTGTTGAGTCAGGGTTGTCAGAAATACCGGGTCATAAAAAAGTCAGTATAAATTTGAAAACTTAATAAATAACGGAATAATGTAGATAGAGGTAAAAATGGACACACATGCTTAGAATGACATCGGGTTTTATTAGATAAAAAAAAAGTTCAAAAAATTTCCGACAGATGGCCTTCATCTGATCAGAAAAGCAGTAATTAGCATAACAAATTTAGATAAAGCAAGGATGACGTTCTTTACAGATTATGCTCAATCTTTCACCATCATTCCTCAACAACAGCTGTAGTCGAGGAATAATGTTGTGAACAGCACCAAAAAGCATGTCCGGAGTTATGGTGAGGCATTGGCGTCGGATGTTGTCTTTCAGCACCCCTAGAGATGTCGGTCGATCACGATACGTTTGCGACTTCAGGTAACCCCAAAGCGAATAATCGCACGGACTGACGTCTGGGGACCTGGGTGGCCAAGCATGGCGAAAGTGGCGGCTGAGTACACGATCATCATCAAACGACGCGCGCAGGAGATCTTTCACGCGTCTAGCAATACCTTTTTGTGTTCTAATAAAACCCCATGTCATTCCAAGCCCGTGTGTCAATTTTTACCTCTCTATCTACATTATTCCGTGATTTATTAAGTTTTCAAATTTATACTGACTTTTTGATGACCCGATATTTGATCTACACATATCAGATCTATGCAAAGATCAACAATACCTCCTCGATATTGTCAAAACTATTCAAAGTGGAAAATATACCCCAGAGCTGGCTAATCGTGATCCTGTAACTCTTAGTCACTCCCGTTGGTTGACATGTTGGTTGACACCTTCAGTGACTATCATGTTTCCCAGAGGCAGTGGCATATTTCAGCAAGACTATGCGCCATGTCACATGCCCACTAGTGTGATGGCGAGGTTCAGGGAACACAATAGAGAGTTTCAGTTACAGCGCTGACACAACTCACCACATCTTATACCGATTTAACACATTTATGATATGAGTGGCTGTGACGTCAGATCTCACAGTCACCATCTTCAGAATTTACGTAAAAATGACTTAGATGCGGGGTCATCAGTCCCTAAACTTAAAAACTACTTATGAACTAACCTGTACTAAAGACAACACAAACATACATGCTCTAGGGAGGATTCGAACCCCCGCCAGGGAGAGTCCTGGCGTATCGGAGCAATTTAAGTGAATCAGGTGACTTCCGTGTGTATATGTAGTGATACGTACTTCCAACGAATTACCATGGCCTCATTGCTTCCATGCCAAGATACTTCATATGTTTTATCCGCAGCAGAAGTGGGCATACTGGCTGTTGGGTATGTTGTCATAATGTTCCGGTGCAAATGTTTGTTAAGCTTAAGGGACTTAACTGCGGGGTCATCAGTCCCTAAACGTACAAACTACTTATGAACTACCTTATACTAAAGACGACACAAACATCCACGCCCGAGAGGGTTTTCGAACCCCCGACCGTAGCAGCCGTGCAGACTGTGACTGGCGCCGCGGACCTCTCGGCCACTGCGGCCAGCTACTGTACCGGCCAAACACTTTATATTGGTTGTATCTTAAAGAGAATTATGTTCTTGAAACTTAGTCAGAAGCCCATACCTTGATGAAGAATATATCTCCTGCAGTGTCTGTTATCAGAGTTTGCCAATAATCTCAGTGACGCTTTCTCACTTAGAGAACCAGTAACGAACTGTGTTTCTCTCCTTAGGATCCTTTGTATCTTCTTTATCAAACATATCCGGAACGGATTTGACACTCATGAGAAATTTTCAAATATTGGTCGAACGAGTAGTTTCTAAGGATTTTCCTTTGTTGATAACTTCTTGAGTATTATTGTAACAAACCTCAGTCGTGAGTCGCTTCACCCACGACTAATTTTATGTGGTACTTCCATTTCAAGAGACACCTAATGACTGTTTATAGTTATTTTACGCAAGTAACCGCCTACATTATATACCAAACAACAGTTAGTAGACTTGAAAATCATCTTATCGTTTTTGTCATTCCGATATCCTACTTATGTTGTAACTCATCATAGGAGTACAGGCATTCTTAATCATGCCACCCTGAAGTATGAATGACGGAGTATGGTCAATTCAGGTCTCACAGTTTGTTGACAGGGAATAATGTGGTAGCGTACTACCGATGATTGGAATACAAAACGAGAACTTCTTCGTTGCCTTTCCCATCGTTGATTTTCTTAGCAGAATAATAGGTTCTTTTAACTTAAGCAGCTGACCCAGTAACACTGAAACGTGCCTTAGTTGTGAGCTATTCTCATTCATTCAGGACATCAGTGAATACTTTATCTTGTTCTCTAGTCCTTGGTTTCTTGGAGACCAATATCGTTTCATTTTCGTAACAAGTATTCTCACATGCTGAATAAGTTATTTTCTTGGACACATTTACAGTTTGATGTGATCATCCACTCAAGGCATATTTAACTGTCACTTTAAGAAGGACACTCTATAAACCTATATATAAATTGGTGTGGTGTCTGCTCTTCCGGGAACGCCGAAAGAGCAGACACTATACCAATCTATATATGTATACACGTATGTACGATGGTTGGAACTTAAATAGTGACAACACTACTGTGGACACACTATGCAATGGAATCTATTATTGTCGCAGTTAGCACACGTTGTTTACATGCCGATTTTACCTACGAGCAAATCGACTAGCCCGTCGCACGTCACCGGCGTGCACACAGTCGAGGGAAACACAGTCACTTGTGAGCCACTGGTTTAACGTAACGGTGTCACTATGTTTCCGAAACAAGAACAACGGAGTTGCAAGATTGCATGTCCCGGACGTCATACAGCACGACAGTGTCATAAGCGTTGTCAAGAGGCGTGCGGGGAATCGGCACGGCCGAACAGAACAATGGCACGTTTAGTAAAAGCCTGCAACGGAATTCGGCAAACTGTGGAATACATGCATCGGGCAGGTCATCCTAGTGTCTTTGAAGAAGAATTGCATACTGTTGCCGCGTCAGAGCGCCAGTGTGGTAAACGTTATGGTGATTGTCGTGTCCAACTGTGATGGTGTTATCCTAACGTACTACGTTTTTTCACGGCAGACCTTCAATACCCACTATTACTGTTCGTTTCTGGAGCCTCACCTACCACCAGCTTTGCGAAAGAAGCGGCAAAACTTTCTGCGCCACCCGCCCATCATTTTTCACGACAAGTCGCAGGCGCATACAGCGCAAAGTGTGGTTGTTCGGTCGCTGGGACTGGGAAGTACAGTATCATTCACCATACTCCCCGGACTTACGTTCTTGTGACTTTGATTTGATTCCGAAGATGAAGGAACCACTTCGTGGCATTATCTTCAGAATCTTGAGTCCACTACACTCAGGAAGCGGCTACACGGGTAGCGGGGGCTGTGTGGCGTGGACTGGGCGGTTTTTTAGGTTAGATGGCCTCGGGAATACACAAAATGGGTTTCAGTCTCAAAGGGGGCAGGTCAGACACGGGAAGAAAGTAGACATAAAAACCATTGGTGTAACAGTTGTAAATTGTCGTAGCTGTGTTGGGAAAATTCCAGAGCTCCAAGCGCTGATAGAAAGTACTGAGGCACAAATCGTTATAGGTTCTGAAAGCTGGCTGACGCCTGAGATAAATTCGGCCGAAATTTTTTCAAAGGGCCAAATGGTCTTCAGGAAGGATAGAATAAATAAAACAGGGGGTGGCGTGTTTATTGCTGTTACAAACGCTTTATCCTGCAACGAAATTGAGGCAGATACTTCCTGTGAATTGGTCTGGGTAGAGGTTATACCTGACCACCGAAATAAATTAATAATTGGATCTTTTTATCGGCCCCCTGACTCAGACGATGCGGTTGCAGAAATGTTCAAAGAAAGCTTGAATCATATTTCAAATAGGTATCCGAAGCATACTGTTATAATCGGTGGCGACTTTAATTTACCCTCGATATGTTGGCATAATTACGTATTCAAAACCGGGGGCAAATATAAAACATCGTCCGAACTAGTTCTGAGTGCTTTTTCTGAAAACTACTTCGAACAGTTAGTTCATGAACCCACTAGAATAGTACGTGGTTGCGAAAATACTCTTGATCTCCTAGCAACAAATAATCCCGAGATAGTAAAGAGCATCAAAACAGATACAGGGATTAGCGAACATCGAGTTGTAGTAGCGAGACTGAATATCGAAATTCCCAAATGCACCAAAAATAAACGAAAAATATATCTATTCAATAAAGCAGATAAAAATTCGCTTCACGCTTTCCTGAGTGATAGTCTCCAGTCCTTCAAAACTAAAATTTCGAGTGTAGATCAGTTGTGGCTTACATTCAAAGACATAATATCAGTAGCAATCGAGAGATTTATATCAAATAAATTAATAAAAGAGGGGGCTGACCCCCCGTGGTACACAAAACAGGTCAGATCACTGTTGCAGAAACAAAGAAAAACGCATGCAAAATTTAAAAAGACACAGAATCCGCAAGACTGGCAATCTTTTACTGAAACTCGCAACCTAGCGCGGACTTCAATGCGAGAATCTTATAGTTGTTTCCACAACGAAATCCTGTCTCGTAATCTTGCAGAAAATCCAAAGAAATTCTGGTCATATGTGAAGTACACTAGCGGCAAAACACAAACAATACCTTCACTACGCGATAGCAATGGTAATACTACCGACGACAGTACTGCGAAGGCAGAATTACTAAACACAGCTTTCCGAAATTCTTTCACCAAAGAAGACGAAGTGAACACTCCAGTATTCAATTCAAGAACAGCTGCCAGCATGCGAAACTTAGAAGTAGATGTTCCAGGAGTAGTAAAACAACTTAAGTCACTAAACAAACATAAATCTTCCGGGCCAGATTGTATACCAACTAGATTCCTCTCAGAGTATGCTGATGAAATAGCTCCGTACTTAGATATAATTTACAACCGATCACTCAGCGAAAGATCCGTACCCAAAGACTGGAAAGTTGCCCAAATTACTCCAATATTCAAGAAAGGCAATAGGAGTGATCCCCAAAATTACAGGCCTATCTCATTGACGTCGATTTGCAGTAGGATTTTGGAACATATACTTTGTTCGAATATTATGTACTACCTCTACCTATTAACCAATAGTCAGCACGGATTCAGAAAGTATCGCTCTTGCGAAACACAGCTTGCCCTTTATTCACATGAAGTGTTAAGTGCCATCGACAAGGGATCTCAAATCGATTCCATATTTCTGGATTTCCGGAAGGCTTTTGATACTGTACCCCACAAGCGGCTTCTAATGAAATTGCGTGCTTATGGAATATCTCCCCAATTGTGCGATTGGATTCACGATTTCCTATCAGAAAGGACACAGTTCGTTGTAATTGACGGTAAGTCATCGAGTAAAACAGAAGTGATATCTGGCGTTCCACAGGGAAGAGTTATTGGTCCCCTACTCTTCCTCGTGTTTATAAACGATTTAGGAGATAATCTGAATAGCTCCCTTAGACTGTTCGCGGATGATGCTGTCGTTTATCGGTTAGTGAAGTCAACAGAGGATCAAAAGCAACTGCAAAGCGATTTAGACAAAATTTCTACTTGGTGCGAAAATTGGCAATTGACACTAAATAAAGAAAAGTGTGAAGTAATACACATGACCACTAAAAGAAATCCGCTGAACTTCAATTACGCGATAAATCAGTCAAACCTTAAGGTCGTAAATTCTACCAAATACCTAGGAGTTACAATTACGAACAACTTTGACTGGAGAGAACACATAGAAAATATTGTGGGGAAGGCGAACCAAAGGTTACGTTTCATTGGCAGAACGCTTAGACGATGCACCAGCTCCACCAAAGAGACTGCCTACATCACACTTGTGCGTCCTCTCTTGGAGTACTGTTGCCCCTTGTGGGACCCTCACCAGGTGGGACTGACGGAAGACATTGAGAAGGTTCAGAGAAGGGCAGCTCGTTTTGTTTTATCACGTTACGGGGGGGGGGGGGGGGGGAGCGTCACGGAAATGTTGCACGAATTGGAGTGGAAATCATTAAAAGAAAGACGTTATTCATTGCGGCGTGATCTGTTTGCGAAGTTTCAATCACCGACTTTTAGTTCTGAATGTCAAAATATTTTGCTAGCACCCACCTACTTAGGGAGACATGACCATCCCAATAAAATAAGAGAAATCAGATCGAAAACGGAACGATTTAGGTGTTCTTTCTTCCCGCGCGCTATTAGAGAATGGAACGGTAGAGAAAAGTTATGAAGGTGGCTAATGAACCCTCTGCCAGGCACTTAAATGTGATTTGCAGAGTATCGATGTAGATGATGTAGATGTAGAACTGTTTCTGAGATCCGACAGGCAGTAGACCGCTCCATTCACACCATCAACAGAACAGGCTCTGCTAACGGTAATACTACTCTTTCCCCATCGCTGGCAACGGGTTCTACACAGCGCTGGTGTCTACTTAGAAGGGATTGTGAATAAATAGTTGCCACTATTTAAGTTCCAATCCTATTATTTATAACTATGACAATGTAAGGTTCATCTACTTCCCTGCAGATACGATAATAACGTTCGAACCCGTACGCGAATCAGGAGTATAAGAGGGCCTGTACGATTGGGGCGCTGTGGCCGAAGCGTGCAACTTAAAAACCGGGACAGACGGGAGGTGAGCACGGATCGTGAAGTGGTGATGGCGACCGCTGGCCCAAGGCAGGAGTCCTGGATTCGGCTCACGTTTTCATTTGATGCCACTGAGTAATTTGAATGCCCCAGAGCAGGTGAAGTCATTCCTTTCTTTCCTCATCTTTCTTCCTGCCTCTCCTCAATAAAAATTGATAAATAAATTAAATTAAAAAATGCACTTCACGAAACAGTGACCACTATGTTAACTTTTCTATTTTTCTGGGGTATCCGTTGCCATTCCAAAAACATTTTTGGCACTCAGATACCCAAATCGATTTGTGTCAATCTTGGACATCTCCATGATCCGATACGCTTATAAAATTGTAAAAAATAGTGAAATATATCTCTTTGACTCCATCCATCAGTGTACTCACTACCTACGCGTCCACCCATAATCTCCCGCCTAGAAAACCACGCATTGGAACCTTTACATCATTGATGCTTTAGTCCTCTTTTGTAATACCCACTACCATACCCAGGTGATACAAATGTGAATAGCTATTCCGGGACACACAGGATACAGTAAGGTGGAGAGATGCATCAATACAGCCTCCAGACTCAAGACAACAAGAACAACATTTATAATCAGCTGCCCAGGCTCGTAACTTTCTTAACAATCTTTCGTATTGCTTACAGCTATAGGCCTCTACTTTTGACTTTGGCATCTGCTTTGAGCATATTGTGAAGCTAATCCCAGTGCCTCTCACACCATTTCACTGAACGACATGTACCTTATGGCACCTTATCAGGTTTTGTGCTCGAGTGACTCCAATATGAATAAATTTGAATGGTACAACAGGGATGATCCTGCGAGCTAGTTGCTCTCTGAGCTCAAAAAAATTGCACTGGAAGTTTATGTTTTATATAGCAACAATATTCCCATGACCAACTCAAAGGAGAACGATGGCTTATACGAGTAAGCAGTTGATTGTCACATTTGTGGACTGAAACGTGATCCGGAAGTGGAATCTCTTCGTAGGACCACTGACACCTAATGGATAGGTTCCGCAGTGCAGCTCACAATGCATGTAACTTGCAGTATCAACTGACATGGCACATACCCGTCGACTTCCACAATTTGAGTAGACATGATTCTCTCTTTGAGCACTTCGGTGATTTCAGTTTGGAGAAGGATAGAGTGAGAGTCAAATTTCAAATGTTCAAATGTTTGTATAGTCTATGGGACTTAACTACGGGGTCATCACTCCCTAAACTTACAAACTACTTATGAACTACTTAGAACTAGGACGGCACAAATATCCATGCCCGATGGGGGATTCGAACCCCCGACCGTAGCGGCCGTGCAGACTGTGACTGGCGCGCCGCAGACCGCTCGGCCACTGCAGCCGGACAACATGAGAAAATGCATTCCGCTTGAGGAGAGGGTTGCTGTGACACTTAAGTTAGAAGAAAATGAAATAACACACTGAAGCGTGTAAAACGTTTATTTGTTGTTTCTTTTCACCATATGATACCAAATATATATTTTTTTATAAATGTAATCTGAACTGTGCTTAAAGAATCGTGCCGGCCGTGGTGGCCGAGGGGACTGAAGCCCTCCAGTCATAGTCTGCACGGCCACTACGGTCGGGGGTTCGAATCCCCCCTCGGGCAGGGATATTTGTGCCGTCCTTAGAATTAGTTAGTTCATAAGTAGTTTGTAAGTTTAGGGACTGATGACCCCGTAGTTAAGTCCCATAGACTCTACAAACATTTGAACATTTTTTTAAAGAATCGTATACATTCCGGTGATGTGACAGAGCAGGTTTTTTGACACAGATGGAGAAACAGAAGGATTCTCGCATGATGTTTGCGTATGGGGCAGAGGTGACTAAGGAATGGGGTGACAGTGGCTTTCGAGTTTATTAATTTGCTGTACTGACTTATGGGCAGTCTGTCTTTTGATGCGGTATTTCTGCTACAAACATGGGTTGGGATGGATGAAACAGCTGAGTCGTGTGTTGTGGATAACTTTGGAAACCTTGATTGGGAACAAATGGTGTTGGAGGCTGGTATGAAGATTTGTACTTAACAAGTACTTGCATTAGTTCACATGTGGCTTGTTGTTTTATTTCTTTGGGTATTTCTCGTAAGTCTTTCACTAAAGTCAGTAAAACAGTCTGTCCTCATCTGAAGACAGCTCATCTGAACCCTCCCGTCGGTCGATACTTTTATGCAAAACATCACAAAGTTTATCGATATCGGACTGCTTTCCATTTGGGCTCCTAGGCTTCCATTTATTCCACGGTCTCTGCTCGTCTGGAGCGTCCCCATGTCGTTCATGTCGCTGAGGCTCTTCAAACCTTCCTGCGTCTTGCGACAAATCCTCATAATCAGAAATGTTTGATACCGCTCTGGAACGAAAAGCATTCACATAGATCTTCGTGCTTGTTGCACTGTTAAATATTTGTTCCAAATTTTTGTCCGTTACTTTTCACGACTATGTTTGAGGATACTGACGCGAGTTTTACATAAGAAAAAGTTTTTAATTCTTCCAAAGAAAAATAACTGCAACATTACTTACGGTTTATTTTCCAAAACTGGGGTCAAGAACGAAAGGATATCAGCGTAAATATATATCGCCCTTACACCTCCAGCAGAACTCGATTTCGAATTTCTTATCTTGGTAAAGTCTCTCATAATAGATATTCTTATATTTTTCCATTTCTTTTGTAGATAATTTTCTTAAATTCAATGTAGAAAGTATATTTACAGAATTAAATAAACCTCATGAGATCCCTAAATGAATTCCAGTATTGAAATTAGTATTTATCTCTTTGCGTGTATCTTGGATCAGGATGTACCTTCATAGATTTATATTACACCTTTAGACTTGGAATTACAACGATTTCTAAAATAATAAACGACGTGTGCATCAAGATTTGGGACCACATTAGAGACATAATAATGCCGAGATCAACTAAGGAATAATGGGAAGAAATTGCAAACGTATTTTTTGCTGCAGGTGATTTTCCAAACTGTATTGGAGTAGTAGACGGGAAACACGTGGAAGTGATTCAACCTAAAGACATTTGCTCAATGTTTTACAATTATAAAGGCTAATTTTCTATTCTTTTCCTCGCTGTCTGTTTCGTAACTATTTTTTTACGGCCGTTGAAATAGGCGGATATAGAAAAAGTTCTGATTCATCTCTGTTCACAAATTCAGCTTTTGATTAAAAAAAAATGGAAAGTGACATTGAATCTGACAAATTCACGCGCACTGCCTGGTACGACCAAACCAAAAATGCCGTTCGTATTTGTTGCGGATGAGGCATTCGCCCTGTCCAGTAACGTAATGCGTCAGTTTGCAGGCAGAGCCTTGCCTTTGGAAAAACTAGTGTTTAATTATCGATTGACTAGAGTCAGACGATTTATAGAGTGTGCTTTCGGAATACTGTCTAACAAATGGCGGATATTCCACAGACCCCTGAATGTTTCACTTGATCTGGCAGAAAACATTGTGCAAGGCTGTGTCGCACTTCACAATTTTGTTAGGGTTCGTGATGGTTATCAGTTAATAGGTACACTATAGTCAGAAGGTTACCATGATTTCAACAGTGAACCCATACTTGCTAACTTTGAGAACAAAAATTTTGTCCACTTTCCGCCATTCTTTACAAGACTGAATAAACCATCCGTAAGTACGTTTGTAGAGAAGAGATATATGTGACGGAAGTGACAGACAGCAGAAAGTGACGGAAAAACAGCGGGAGAAAGACAGTGGTGAGGAGAAAATGAGACACTGGTCGCCACAGCAACTGGATAAAGACTTTCCGTGAGGAAAGTAAAGGTTCCATTAGTTGCGAAAAGAAGATGTTATTTAAATGAGCATTGATCTTGCTTTCGACTGCTGTAAAAGTATCTTCTTTAGATGAATTGGACACCTTGAATACACACGAATGTCGAAAGTTAGTTAAAAAAGAATGAAATGAAATAAAATACCAAAGGAATTTAAAATTACTTATTACATGATGTAGGGAAGCAGTTAGTTGCGTTTTTGAGCTTCGGAATGTTTTTCGCTTTATAAATGGAAATGTACAGAAGGATGAAAATTTTATCGTTTGATATGTGTCGTTATACCTACTCGCTAATTTTTCTTTCCCGGCACATGACAAGAAAGTGTACAACGGTACTGCATTTTAGTATTTAGAGGTCCAGATCACTGCTACATATATATATGTGATCTGGACCTGTTAATACTATGTCCTTTAGAGACATGTACTTCACTGCGGGCCCAACAATCAAGAAATACTGCATTTTATTTCATTGCTTTACCTAATGTGCATAATTTAAAAATTTTAGGTCTCATATCTTTGTGCAAAAGTTTCTTTTACAAGTATAGAAACTAGGGTCTAGAGGGGTTTATAAACCATTTCCTATTAGCAATTGGTGGGTTATTTACTTCTTCACGAAAATTTCATCAGGATATATTTAAGCGTTGGCGTCAGATTCGAGCATCTTAGCATCCGTTAAACTACATTTACACGACATATCAGTCGAATCTACAGGTCATGAATGCAACTAAATATGTACCAACTACAAATATGAACAAATGTCATTTGAAAGAACACACAGAAAATATTGAAACGAAGGCGAACCTAAGGCTACGTTTCATTGGCACAACACTTAAAGGAGGCAACAGTTCTACTAAAGAAACAATATACATTATCATTTTCCGTCCAATTTTAGAGTATTGCTGCACATTGTGGTATCCCTACCAAGCGGGACTGACGGAGGTTGTAGATAATATTCACAGAAGGGCAGTTCGTTTTATGTTATTGGAATACAAGAGGGAGAATGTCACCCAAATGACACACGACTTCGGTTGGAAAACATTAAAAGAAAGGCGCTATTCCTTGTAGCGAGATCTGTTTGTGAAGTTTCTTTCAGCAACTTTCTCCTCAGAATGCGAACATCTTTTGTTAGACCCAGCGGAATAAAAATACATAATCATCATTATAAGAAAAATCGTAACGAAAACAGATTTAGGTGTTCCTTTACCACGCGCGCTATTAGAGATTTCAACGGTACACATATATTACGAAAATAGATCGATAAATCGTCTTCCAGGCATTTACATGTTGTTTGAAGAATAAATATGTAAATAGCCCTCAATACCGACCTCATCTATGGAAACGAGTTGGTTTAGTGTCTTTTATCAGAAGAAGTTTCCTAATAACGTACTGTAGGAATCTGACATGGCGAGACAACTTCATATTGAGTGGATTAATTAACACTTTACAATTCGTGGGAAGAGAAACTACTCCTGTCGGTGACGTGCCTTGGGGTGTAGTATATAAGAGGAAGAAAGATTTGAATGTTGCTGTAGTGTTAAGCGGGTTTCCGGAGGATATGACCTGGCAGTCCACAGTGGGGGCCAGGAAGCGATGGAAGACGGTCGATCTGTGTAACGACTACAGGCGCAATTTCAGGCCTTTGATCCTTCCTTCGCGTCACCTACGGCCGCCTGTGTGCCGGTTCATTTACGCAGGCGAAATGCTGCAACATGCACGCAACTCGGCAGTCGTTTCCGCTGGTCTGAGTCACCACCAGTGTCTGTCCTTGCTGCCTCTGATTACGTGTATTGTCGCTTTACTATCTTACTCAAAACCAGATACCAGAGACAACACACGCAAACCATACAACAAACATTAACGTACATTATAGACAGCTCCACCGTAGATCATTTCAGACTTCTTGAAGAACTTTTGACATGCGTCACATTCATCGAGCTGTGTTTCATTTTCATCTACACAAATGTCTATTTTAGTGTAGCTAAGACATATAGCCAACTGAATATAGAAAAAAAATATTGCGTAACAAACTTCTGTTTAAAAAAAAAAAAAAAATAAAAAAAAAAAAAAAAAAAACTCGAAGACGACGACAGCCAGTTAATGCCAGCGACTCCTTTCCAAGAGGGGATGGGAGTTCTGTGGCCATTCAACACCAGGCATCATTTCTCTCACTTCAGTTTTTTGGCGTTTACCACTTTGGCTTTGCCACACAGCTACTGCGAACGGCTGAAAGCAAGGGGAAACTACAGCCGTTATTTTTCCCGAGGACATGCAGCTCTACTGTATGAACATATGATGATGGCATCCTCTCGGGTAAAATATTCCGGAGGTAAAATAGTCCCCCATTCGGATCTCCGGGCGGGGACTACTCAGGAGGATGTGATCATCAGGAAAGACAATACTGGCATTCTACGGGTCGGAGCGTGGAATGTTAGATCCCTTAATCGAGTAGGAAAATTAGAAAATTTAAAAAGGGAAATGGATAGGTTGAAGTTAGATATAGTGGGGATTAGTGAAGTTCGGTGGCAGGATGAACAGGATTTCTGGTCAGGTGAGTACAGGATTATAAATACAAAATCAGTTGGGGGTATCACAGGAGTAGGATTGATAATGAATAAGAAAATAGGAATGCGGGTAAACTACTATGACCAGCACAGCGATCGCATTATCATTGTCAAGATAGATACGAAGCCAACACAGACAACAGTAGTACAGGTTTATATGCCAACTAGCTCTGCCGATGATCAGCAGATCGAAGAAATATATGAGGAGCTAAAGGAAATTATTCAGACAATTAAGCGAGAGGAAAACTTAATTGTTATGGGAGACTGGAATTCGGTAGTAGGACAAGGAAGGGAAGGGAAGATAGTGGGTGAATATGGTATGGGCAAAAGGAATGAAAGAGGAAACCGCCTGGTAGAATTTTGCACGGAACATAATTTAGTTATAACAAACACCTGGTTCAAGAATCACAAAAGAAGGTTGTATACTTGGAAGAGACCAGGAGACACCGGAAGATACCAGATAGATTTTATAATGGTAAGACATAGATTTCGGAACCAGGTTCTACAGTGTAAGACATACCCAGGGGCAGATATAGACTCTGACCATAACTTGTTGGTTATGAACTGTAGGCTGAAACTGAAGAAACTACAAAAAGGGAGGAAAATAATGAGATGGGACCTAGATAAATTGAAGGAACCTGAAGTTCTTAAGAATTTCAGAGGGAGCTTCAGGCAACAATTGACAGAAACAGGGGAAAATAAAACAGTTGAGGAGGAATGGGTAAAATTGAGAGATGAAATAGTGAAGATAGCAGAGGACAAAATAGGTAGGAAGGCAAGACCTACAAAGAATCCTTGGATCTCACAGGAGATACTAAATTTAATCGATGAAAGGAGAAAGTATAAAAATGCAGTAAATGAAACAGGCAAAATGGAGTACAGACGACTAAGAAATGAGATTGACAGGAAGAGCAAAATGGCTAAGCAGGAATGGCTAGAAGGCAAATGCAAGGATGTAGAAGAATGTATAAATAGGGGAAAAATAGATACAGCCTACCGGAAAATAAAAGAAACATTTGGCGATAAGAAAAACAGCTCTATGAATATCAAGGACAGTGATGGAAAACCAGTTCTCAGCAAAGAAGGGAAAGCTGAAAGGTGGAAAGAGTATATAGAGGAGCTCTACAAAGGAAATGAACTTCGAGACACTATTGTAGGAAGGGAAGAGGATGTAGATGATGATGAAATAGGAGATACTATACTGAGAGATGAATTTGACAGAGCACTGAAAGATCTAAGTCGAAACAAGGCCCCTGGAGTAGATGATATCCCGTCAGAGCTACTGAAGTCTCTGGGAGAACCAGCCATGACAAAATTGTTTCACATTGTGTGTAAGATGTATGAGACAGGCGAAGTACCGTCAGACTTTAAGAAAAATGTTATAATCCCCATTCCAAAGAAAGCGGGTGCAGACAGGTGTGAAAACTACAGAACCATCAGTTTAATAAGTCATGGTTGCAAAATATTAACACGAATTATATACAGAAGGATGGAAAAGCTGGTAGAAGCCGACCTCGGGGAAGATCAGTTTGGGTTCAGGAGAAATGTAGGAACACGGGAGGCAATACTCACTTTACGGCTTATCCTAGAAGATAGATTAAGAAAAGGCAAACCAACATTTCTAGCTTTTGTAGATTTGGAGAAGGCTTTTGACAATGTTGATTGGAATAAACTCTTTCAAGTTCTGGAGCAAGCAGGAGTAAAATATAGGGAGCGTAAGGTTATTTACAACTTGTACAAAAACCAGACAGCGGTTGTCAGAGTTGAAGGGCATGAAAGGGATGCAGTGGTTGGAAAGGGAGTAAGACAGGGTTGTAGTCTTTCTCCATTGTTATTCAATTTGTACATTGAGCAAGCTATAAAGGAAAGCAAGGAGAAATTTGGAGAAGGAATTAAAGTTCAGGGTGAAGAATTAAAAACATTGCGTTTTGCCGACGACATAGTAATTCTGTCAGATACAGCAAAGGACCTGGAAGAGCAATTGAACGGAATGGACAGTGTGCTGAAAGGTGCATATAAGATGAACATTAAAAAGAGTGCCGGCCGCGGTGGCCGAGGTGACTGAGGCGCTCCAGTCACGGTCAGCACGGCCACTTCGGTCGGGGGTTCGAATCCCCCCTCGGGCATGGATATTTGTGCCGTCCTAGTTCGTAAGTAGTTCATAAGTAGTTTGTAAGTTTAGGGACTGATGACCCCGTAGTTAAGTCCCTTAAGCTATACAAACATTTGAACATTTTGATTTAAAAAGAGTAAAACTAGGGTAATGGAGTGCAATGTAAGAAAATCAGGTGATGCTGAAGGAATTAGATTAGGTAACGAAACAATAAAGGAGGTAGATGAGTTTTGTTACTTGGGCAGTAAAATAACAAATGATGGTCGCAGTACAGATGATATAAAATGCAGAATGGCAATGGGTAGAAAGGCGTTTTTGAAAAAGAGAAATTTGTTAACATCGAATATTGATTTAAGCCTAAGGAAGTCCTTTCTGAAGGCATTTGTATGGAGTGTTGCCTTGTATGGGAGTGAAACATGGACGATAAGCAGTGTGGACAGAAAGAGGATAGAGGCTTTTGAAATGTGGTGCTACAGAAGAATGCTGAAGATTAGGTGGGTGGATCGCGTAACTAATGAGGAGGTACTGAACCGAATTGGGGAGAAAAGAAATTTCTGGCATACCTTGACTAAAAGAAGGGATAGATTGGTAGGACACATTCTTAGACATAAAGGAATTGTGAATTTAGCGTTGGAGGGAAGTGTGTGGGGTAAAAATCACAGAGGGAGACCAAGAGACGCGTATAGTAAGCAGATTCAAGTGGATGTGGGTTGTCGTTCTTATGAGGAGATGAAAAGGCTTGCTCAGGATAGAGTAGGGTGGAGAGCTGCATCAAACCAGTCTCTGGACTGAAGACCACAACAACAACAACCACAAAAATGGACAATATCACTTTAGTTTTTTGGTGTTTACCACAATAATGGAAACTATGCCAGCCAGTGCAGGGTGTCTATTTGGTTGAGGTGTATAAAACTATGGGTATCACGAAAGTTTAGGGAATATTGTAGAAAGAAGGCAGAAGATGCGTAATACATTATATTGTAAATATCAGTTGTAAAGAATAAAGGTTTAATGTAAAGATAGAAGTAACTTTTATGTATGCAAGACTACACATTGCCAATAGTTCTATGGCAGCATTATGAAGTGTTTTTGATGATAGGATAGTTAACTGGCCTCCTCGTTCTCCAGATCTAAATCCCTGTGACTTTTATCTTTGGGGAATGTTAAAAGACAAGGTGTATGCAAGCAATCCCCATACACCCGAAGAGTTGGAAGACAGGTTTCGACTAGTCATTTCCCAGATTTCGGCAGCCGAAATTCGTCGAGTGTTCGCAAATGTGTTCAAGAGATGTCTTTCCATAGAGCGACATCACTTTGAACACCTACTGTAAAAGAAGGTAAGCTTAGGTTACTGAGATGGCGATGGTTTTTAGACTTTAACTCGGTGTATGCGCCCGAAGCACAATAGAGTCGGAGAATCGGGCGCTGCCGTGGCCGGCGGATGCGGTGGCGGCGGCCGGGAGCCGTACCACGCTATCCCCGGACACCTGGCAGGCGTCTTTCGTGAGACACCCTGTATTATACTATAATTGACATGTGATTACATTTTCACAGAATTTGGGTGTATACATCCTGAGAAATCAGTACCCAGAACCACCACCCCTGGCTGTAATAATGGCCTTGATACACCTGGGCCGGTGGCTGGTGGCCGAGGGGACTGAGGCGCTCCAGTCACGGTCTGCACGGCCACTACGGTCGGGGGTTCGAATCCCCCCACGGGCATGGATCTTTGTGCCGTCCTTAGTATAAGGTAGTTGATAAGTAGTTCGTAAGTGTAGGGACTGATGACCCCGTAGTTAAGTCCCACAAGCTTAACAAACATTTGAACATTTTGATACGCCTGGGCATTGAGTCAAACAGAGCTTGGAAGGCGTGTACAGGTACAGATGCCCATGCAGCTTCAACACGATACCACAGTTCATCAAGAGTAGTGACTGGCGTATCGTGACCAGCCAGTTGCTCGGCCACCAATGACTAGACGTTTTCAATTGGTGAGAGATCTGGAGAATGTGCTGACCAGAGAAGCAGTCAAACATTTTCCGTATCCAGAAAGGCCCATACAGGACCTGCAACATGCGGTCGTGTATTATCCTGATGAAATGTTGGGTTTCGCAGGGGTCGAATGAAGGGTAGAGCTACGGGTCGTAACACATCTGAAATGTAACAGCCACTGTTTAAAGTGCCGTCGATGCGAACAAGAGGTGATCGAAACGTGTAACCAATATCACCCCATACCATCACGCTGGGTGATACGCCAATATGGCGATGATGAATATACGCTTGCAATTTGCGTTCACCGTGATGTCGCCAAACACGGATGTGATCATCATGATGCTGTAAACAGAACCTGGATGCATCCGAAAAATGACGTTTTGCCATTCCTGGACTCAGGTTCGTCGTTGCGTACACCATCGCAGGAGCTCCTGTCTGTGGTGCAGCGTCTACATCTACATCTATATAGATACTCTGCGAATCACATTTAAGTGCCTGGCAGAGGGTTCATTAACCACTTTCATAACTTTTCTCTACCGTTCCAATCTCTAATAGCGCGCGGGAAGAAGGAACATCTAAATCGTTCCGTTTTCGATCTGATTTCTCTTTTTTTTTTGGGATGGTCATGTCTCCCTAAGTAGGTGGGTGCTAGCAAAATATTTTCACATTCAGAAGTAAAAGTCGGTGATTGAAACTTCGCAAACAGATCACGCCGCAATGAATAACATCTTTCTTTTAATGATTTCCACCCCAATTCGTGCAAAATTTCCGTGGCGCTTTCTCCCCCCGTAACGTGATAAAACAAAACGAGCTGCCCTTCTCTGAACCTTTTCAATGTCTTCCGTCAGTCCCACCTGGTGAGGGTCCCACAAGGGGCAACTGTACTCCAGGAGAGGACGCACAAGTGTGATGTAGGCAGTCTCTTTTGTGGAGCTGGTGCATCTTCGAAGCGTTATACCAATGAAACGTAACCTTTGGTTCGCCGTCCCCACAATATTTTCTATGTGTTCTCTCCAGTCAAAGTTGTTCGTAATTGTAACCCCTAGGTACTTGGTAGAATTTACGACCTTAAGGTTTGACTGATTTATCGCGTAATTGAAGTTCAGCGGATTTCTTTTAGTGGTCATGTGTATTACTTCACACTTTTCTTTATTTAGTGTCAATTGCCAATTTTCGCACCATGCAGAAATTTTGTCTAAATCGCTTTGCAGTTGCTTTTGATCCTCTGTTGACTTCACTAACCGATAAACGACAGCATCATCCGCGAACAGTCTAAGGGAGCTATTCAGATTGTCTCCTAAATCGTTTATAAACACAAGGAAGAGTAGGAGACCTATAACGCTTCCCTGTGGAGGGCCAGATATCACCTCTGTTTTACTCGATGACTTACCGTCAATTACAACGAACGGTGTCCTTTCTCAAAGGAAATCGTGAATCTAATCGCACAATTGGGGAGATATTCCATAAGCACGCAATTTCATTAGAAGCCGCTTGTGGGGTACAGTGTTCAAATGTTCAAATGTTTGTTAAGCTTATGGGACTTAACTACGGGGTCATCAGTCCCTAAACTTACAAACTACTTATCAACTACCTTATACTAAAGACGGCACAAATATCAGTGCCCGAGGGCGGATTTGAACCCCCGACCGTAGTGTCCGTGCAGACCGTGACTGGAGCGCCTCAGTCTCCTCGGCTGGTACAGTGTGCAAAGCCTTCCGGAAATCCAGAAATATGGAATCGATTTGGGATCCCTTGTCGATGGCACTTAACACTTCATGTGAATAAAGGGCAAGCTGTGTTTCGCAAGAGTGATACTTTCTGAATCCGTGTTGACTATTGGTTAATAGGTCGTTGTCTTCGAGGTAGTTTATAATATACGAAGAAAGTATATGTTCCAAAATCCTACTGCAAATCGACGTCAATGAGATAGGCCTGTAATTTTGGGGATCACTAATATTGCCTTTCTTGAATATTGGAGTAACTTTGGCAACTTTCCAGTCTGTAGGTACGGATCTTTCGCTGAGTGATCGTTGGAAATTATAGTTAAGTACGGAGCTATTGCCTCAGCATACTCTGAGAGGAATCTAGTTGGTATACAATCTGGCCCGTAAGATTTGTTTTTGTTTAGTGACCTAAGTTGTTTCACTACTCCAGGAACATCTACTTCTAAGTTTCGAATGCTGGCAGCTGTTGTTGGATTGAATACTGGAGTGTTCACTTCGTCTTCTTTGGTGAACGAATTTCGGAAAGCTGTGTTTAGTAATTCTGCCTTAGCAGTACTGTCATCGGTAGTATTACCATTGCTATCGCGTAGTGAAGGTATTGTTTGTGTTTTGCCGCTAGTCAAGGGTAACCGCAGCGATGGTCTCCGAGCTGATAGTCCACGCTGCTGCAAACGTCGTCGAACTGTTCGTACAGGTGGTTGCTGTCTTGCAAACGGCCCCATCTGTTGACTCAGGGATCGAGACGTGGCTGCACGATTCGTTACAGCCATGCGGGTAAGATGCCTGTCATCTCGACTGCTAGTAATACGAGACCGTTGGGATCCCGCACGGCGTTCCGTATTGCCGTCCTGAACCCACCGATTCCATATTCTGCTAACGATAGGCTACAATTCGACCCTTATCAAAGTCGGAAACGTGATGGTACGCATTTCTTCTCCTTACACGAGTCATCACAATATTTCACTAGGCAATGCCGGTCAACTGCTGTTTGTGTATGAGAAATCGGTTGGAAACTTTCCTCATGTCAGCACCTTGTAGGTGTCGCCACCTTTGTGTGAATGCTCTGAAAAGCTAATCATTTACATATCACAGAATCTTCTTCCTGCAGCACGTCATCATCGTGGTGTAGCAATTTTAATGGCCAGGAGTATACTGGCTGGTTTATAAAAGTTAAAAACAGTGTGCCGTAGTGCTTGCTGTTAGGAGCGGCATCAGACTGCTAAGATACATATGAATGCAGCATGGATGGCTACACCACATGATGACATTCTCGCCTTATACGCCTCAACAACATCACGCATGTAACCTGCTAACATGGCCCATGGTGGACTCAGTGCCTACTAGGCGACGCATAATGAACGTGTCCTGTGTTCTTTTTTTATTATGAGGGAAGTAAGAAGAATACATTATTACGGTGTAGGAATTTCCTAGCTTTATTTATGATCTAGGAGTTAAATAATAGTCAGCTGGATATAGGTCCGCCACTCTGGAAGTAATAGTTAAAGATGGGATCATATACCGACGCACTAGTTTAATATATTATTAAATTTGGAAGTTCTTTGAATATATAGAGTGTACGAAATTGAGTGCTCAGGGGCGTGACCTGTTTCGACAATAGCATCTCTAAGGCACTGGACAGCTAGTTGTGCACTACTTCTACGTCATTACATTCGGCTTTAACTCTGTGCCAGGACGCATCGTTAATAGGTGCTGGCAGGTAACTGCACGTCATTATCTAGGCAATCCACGGCAACATGGTTACGGTAAGACCATTTGATAAAGTGATGGTTAAGCCTAAAGAAGTCCCTCTGTCTCTGTATGAATGTAGGTCAAGCAGCGTGGGCGAAACGATCATTTGTTAGCTTCTTGAAAGGTGATGTCACTGAAAGATCAAAGGTAAGCTACATCTACCAGTACTATCGCAACAAACAGATAATGGCTGCTCCCTAAACTACGGGGTATAACATATTCATCAGGCAACTATCGTTCTCTGTAGAGTCTCGCTAGTTAGACATGTCTTACAAAATGTGTATGAAGGTATCGGACTCGACCCAAAGAGAATTTGGTACCACTCTACTTTGAGAAATGAGAAAAGTCATGTACGAGAGGCTGTTACTATACGATTCATATACGAAGAAAAGAGCAGTTATTTTTTGTGGGAGTCTAACTACTTAAAATGAGTAAGATAAGGCAGATGCGTCATCGATTACGTGCAAACTTTTTTTTTTTAAGGTGAAAGAATGTTTTTGCTGGGTTTTTAACAAAGTGCGTTAAGATCTAGGAGTGAAATTAGAGAAAGTATGTGTTGAAAATACATTAAAGAAGGCAATCAATGTAAATGACAGTGCTTATCTCCACTTAGCAAAAATCAAATGTTTGTATAGTCTATGGGACTCAACTACGGGGTTATCAGTCCCTAAACTTACAAACTACTTATGAACTACTTACTAACTAGGACGACACAAATATCCATGCCCGAGGGGGGATTCGAACCCCCGACCGTAGAGGCCGTGCAGACCGTGACTGGAGCGCCTTAGTCTCCTCGGCCACCGCGGCCGGCTCCACTTAGCCTGGATAGTTTGCATAAAATAGTGAAATACAAAGAAAACATCGAATAGCACTGGTATAGCGAATGCAACCGCTCTTCAACAGTTCCATGATCTGTTAATTTTATTGAGAAACTCCTTGAATATTAACATTACTATAAATAAGACCCTTAAGAACCAACATTTTTCAAAGTTTCTCTTTCAGACCCAAAAGGAAGATTTCAGTATATTTTGTAGTGTATGAAGAGATACTGATGCCTTACTTGCAAACTGTAGTTAAGTTTTCAGCCCAATTTATGTTAGCATAGGTTGTTGTTATACCTAGACTGTTCCTTGAAAGAGAGAATTTACTTTTTATTTTCGATTACGATGAAAGGTGACAAGGACGTCTGGGGCTCAGCGCTAATGAGCCTAGAATAAACAATCAGCATGCACAATTTCATGTTCACATATCAGCCTTAACATTTTCCCTTGCTACCATCAGGTTATTTGATTTTGTACGTAAGTGTAATTAATGCCATCAGCATGCGTGTGGTTTTTACAGTAGTGTAGAATGAGAAGAGTATTGGATCCAGTACTTATGCCAGCGGGCGTCGTGGTAGTATCCCTTTTCAGTGCAATATCGTACTCCCAGACATGACGTATTATTCGCGACATGTAAGGTATGGTTGAAATCATTTTGCAACATTTCAAGAGAAACACGTGATTATGAGTTCTGAAAGTAAATTGTCGAAGTCAATAGTTTTAGAGAAACTGCTAAAATCTAAAAAGCACATGGTAGTCACTTCCTGTTTTTCTCTTACATTTTTAAATTAGTTGTAATATGATGATTACAAACCTTGAATTGTATTTGTTTGATAGTTTACGTAGTCGTGTAATCAGTAGGCTGATGGTATGTATTCAGACTTCTTATACAGTGTCAAAAAATACAGTTGTGGCTGTAGCCAGAAGGTGCTGAAGCAGCATTCTTCTTGGGTAGTGGTGTGTTAAATCATTGTTTCCAGGTGATGGGGAATGCGTCTACTATTTAGGAGTAGACAAAGATATCTGGCCGGCCGCGGTGGCCGTGGGGACTGAGGCGCTCCAGTCACGGTCTGCACGGCCACTACGGTCGGGGATTCGAATCCCACCTCGGGCATGGATATTTGTGCTGTCCTTAGTATAAGGTAGTTCATAAGTAGTTTGTAAGTTTAGGGACTGATGACCCCGTAGTTAAGTCCCATAAGCTGTACAAACATTTGAACATTTTTGAAAGATATCTGATACTAGGAAAATAATCAGCAATATCATTTGTACTATGTTGATTTCATATAGAATATTTACTTGTGTAATATAGAATCAGAGGGTGGAAAACACCTCGAAACTTTTAGCAGTCATTTATCTGCAACCAGATGTTAGAGATATCATTTCAGTCGTGTGCTCCATAGCTGAATGGTTGTCAAAATCACTGAGCTGAAAGTGCACAACAAAGTTTTGGGCGTGGAGTAGTGGTCTTAGAGATATCGTTTATCGTTTACTTAGTCAAGAGTCGTGTTGCCTCCACCCTCCCCTACTTCCGCCCTCCTGATCACTTCCCAGGAAGGCCTTCAATGCTGCTGCGAAGTAGTGCAGTTCTCAGAGAAGAGAACAATTCTCCAGGAGGGGTCTGCACTGTCGAAAGTTATCGTCCTGCTGCTGATTTCACGGAAGAGTGTAATTTCCGTCTGTGAAATATGTGGGAATCAACGATACAAAAGAAGAGACAGTTTCATTGTCGAACTTTATGCCATCCATTGAGGCCATTTGATTATAAACGGTGGTGTAACTGGCATGTTCTCCTCGGCGAGCTATAAATAAAAGACGTGGTCTTAACACTAGGTGTCACGATTTTCATCTCAGTCGCAGGTGCCTCAAAATATGGGGCGAAATGTGGGTAAGAGCGGCTCTGACGACCTTCCTGTCGTGTGACAATACGACAGCGGCGTTAGGTAGAACAGAGGTGAAATTTAGTGTCATCGTGACATCATTAAACACCCTCGCAGTTCATACGAAATTCTGTGCTCTCGCCTTTTACCCTCTATTGTCAGGATGATGTTATACATTTGGACTGACTAAAGCCTCCTTAATTGCAACAAATACTGTGCGCACTGGGAAGTCCAATTCCAGGGTGTCTTTTTCCTCAAAAGATTTAACAAATGAACATTGTTTCGTAATTGACTGGACACAAATCGTCGGAAATACGACGTCAGTTGCTAGACTGATTTTAACCGTTTAAAAGTACTAGGATAAACAAAGTTTCTGATAGCATTTATGTTTGTTGGCGGCAGAATTTAGATTTTGCTAAATTAGCCGTGATTTTATATTCTTTGAACTTCTTCAACAGTTAAAGAGTCTCAGTGTACTCCTCTCCAGTTCATGAAGTGATTAATAAATCATCTGCATAAACGGTGATTTGACTTAACAGGTCAAGTCCTAGAACTGTATCTTGTACAGCAATAAGCACTCCACCATTCGCGTTTAGATCTAAATATAATATGCGGAATAGGTAGCTATGTCCTACGAAGATGAATACAGTATATTTTCCGAGTTTCCTCTAAAAACACCACGTGCCAGTAGGATAATTTCGGATCTACTGAGGTGAGAAATTTGATTTCATGAAATGATTGCAATAATTCCTCAAGGTTCTCAGGACGTGTGGTATGGTTACAATAATTTGTTTAATATCGCTGGTGTCCAGAACCGGGGTAACACTACCATCGGCCTTCGCTACCTCCAACAGCAGACTGGGAAAGTTCAGTGTCTATCTTACATCCTTCAGTAAAGCATCTGTTTTCGTTCACTGAACGGTGTAGGAAACACAGCACGATGTGTAATGAGGATACACGTCTGTTACGGATTAATAAAGTATTTTTATTTTGTCTCTGTATGTGTATATGTATATCTTTGACAAACGTAAATAAAGTTGTGGAAAGTACACACGTGTATGCTGTCTGTTGAGAGTGTGAGATGCAACATGGTGCCGAAACCCGGGACTCTGTGAAGCGGCGAAAGCTGTAAGAAGGTGAAAAGAAGCCAGCTGCAACACGAAATACGACGTCCACTACATGCGCGCCATCAAATCGAGGTAAGAGCGAAAACAGCTTATGGCAGCCTGCATAGCCTACCTCCAGCAGCTGGTGTAGCACGATTTCTCTCGCAGGCACGCAGAGAATAGTTTGCTGATATTGTGTGTTTGACATACACATGTACAGTAGACAGCATCATTCTGAGTTATCGTAAGTACTAAGAGGCAGGCTGCGCATTCTGTTGTTTGTTGTCGTTTGAGCGCTATAATACTTTGTCGCTCTCCACGCAGCGCTTATCTTTGACTTGCTTATTGTGATATCTTGCTTGAACATCACTTCGAAGTAAAACGTCAGAAACAGATATAGAAATACGTTTACGTAATTTGAAAAGGAACCGAAATACTGAACGAAAGCTAGTAACACGGTTCATTAGAGCAACAGATGAAGGAGATACAGGCAAAGATACCGATTATGAGTACTTTCGGACACGACTGCAAGAGACATTAGATCGTTTACGAGTGCTGGACGATGCAATTCAAGATTTACTTTCCGGCACAGACTATGATGCTAATGTCAGTAAATGCGAAGATTAGGTCGACACCGCCAGGAAAGATATTTTGAATCCAACATGGGAGGCGAAAGATTGTTTTAGCTCAGTTTATTCAAATTTGACGTCTACAGCCACGTTAACAGCTCATGTATACCGTATATACAAAGGCTATTGTATTAGATGGGTACCTATGTGGGGGAGAGAAATGTAGCAGAAAGAGTGCTGAGAGAATTCGTAAGTCGAGAAATAATTCTGCGGTCGAAGTTGTAGTTGAATCAGAGATGGCCAGACAAGTCCCTCACGAGAAGTTGTTGTACAACAACGAAATAATATTTGCTTGATCACAATTCTTAAAAAGGAATTTCCGGAGAGTAGCATTCAGGTACACCACGCACAAGAAGTTGCTGACTTTATGGTTCTAACACCTTAATATTTCAAGAAACAAAGATTTTGAAAGTTTTGTCATTGTGGGAGAAGATGTCCTGCTTGTGTTCATGACCGATTTGGGACAAGGTGTCGAAAACTTATTTTTTCAAAGATGGGAATAGGAAGTGCAGAAGGCAAGTGGTTTTCCTCTGCATATTATAAAATTGACAGTGAATATATTCTGTTCACTTACGTGTTCATCGAATGTCAAAGAGAAATTAAGGTTTGCAACACTGTTAAAAACATGAACACCTAAATTCTGCACTTGGCACGTTCAATAAACCACACGCTATCCATGAAGAAGTAATAACAGCAGGAGAACTGGTGACTATGGGATTGTATAGTGGAGGTGTCAGCAGTTCCCACACACTGGACAATTTGCGGTACCAGCTATTCGCCAAGTCTGCCACAAAAAGCAAATTGAATCTTGCAAGGTTGTCAACTACAAAAGATGCTGTGAAACATCATTCGTTACGGACTCACAAGCAAGTCCAAAGTTGAATGGGAAACTGGAAACCTCGTGAGAAATGGTGCTGGAATCAGAAGGACCACGTTCCGATACCCGTAATAATGACGCAAGCTCCAGCACCTGAAGCACTTCTTCACATTGTTTCTTGCTAATGCAAGCTGAGCTGTGGCTGAGCGTCAACTGTTAAAACGGGCAACAATTTTTATATAAAGACTGTGAAGAAGATGTTATGGAGGATGTTAAGGAAACCGACGATGAAACCAACGAACCTGATGAAGCTGACTCGCTGTTTAATGAAGAGGTTAATATGGGACCAACTCTATGTCCATACCCTGAAACAGCAACTCATTTTATTTCTGGTGACACCCAGGAAACTGACCATAAAAACATCGAAATTGATGCTCATACCCCTCACAAGTGCGCTAAAGTTAAAGTACGATATTAAAAGTATTACACACCCAGAAGTGGCAATATTTCATAGTAACTCATAATGGATTTTAATTTTATTAAATGTACTTTTTTTAATGATAACTGTGTGGCTCTTTTTATATACAAGAATAATTAGCTACTTAATTAGGTTGCCTGTTGCAGCTAATGATAGTTCAGTTTCCGATCACAGTTTGTGTGTGTGTGTGTGTGTGTGTGTGTGTGTGTGTGTGTGTGTGTATCAATATCTCTTAACGATGCGTTTTTATATTTATAATTTCACAAATACCAGGGTTCAGGCCGCTGACAATTATCTTTGGGTAGTGGTGTACGAATTACAATAGGTGGGTACCCAGAAATCACCTTGCTGGATACAGAGAAATTGAATACCTGAAAGTGATATGGTAAATTCCAACATATAACATGATATGTAATGTATTTACACGAACAGAAACTGAAACAACAGTGTTAGAAACTGAAGTATATTGCCCCGTTGAAAAAATTGGAAAAACTTGAGTAGAAGAAATTGGTAAGAATCAATTTTGTGCTCTTTGAAGCAGAAACTGGACGTCAAAGCAATCGGAGCACAGGACACTGAGATATTGCGAAAAAAGTGAAAAAAGTCCGAAATTTTTAAAGTGTTTTGAGTGCAGGAAGTTTTGCAAGACAAATTATATTGGCAGAAATTTGTTTTCTAAACTTTCGAATCATATGAACGAGCTATAAAAAAAATCTTCTACCCCACCTTTTGCAAGGTATATCTACTATTTGACTGAACTAAAAGCAAAGCTGAGAGGGAAGTGATTCTGCGATCATAAACTCTGGACAACTGATTACTGTCAGTATGTGATACTGTTCGACGAATCATTGTTATATTGCTTCCTACAAAAATGTGTTTATGTATCGAAAACATAAAAGAAGGCTTACAATCAGCCATTAATAGTCCCTACTGTCAAGTATGACAAACGTTTCGTCATAATTTGGGCATCCATTCAAATACTCCATTGCCCTCACTGGTAGGATAAGTGTGAATGAATAAATCAACATCTTCGAAAACTGTTGTTTATTATGACTAACACGCTGCAAACAATTAATTTCATATTCCAAATAATAATGCGGACAAATATACATTCGTAAAGATACAGGTGTGCTTCGTACAGTATCAAAAAATTATTACACTTCTTCACTAGATAGCAAACATATTTGTCTCAACATATTATTCAACCATTATGGGTAGGTTTGGAGCAGAGTGAGGACCACATTCACAGACCCAACATCTCTGAAGTAGTTGGTGGATATTTTGATATAAGAGTGGATAACATTCTGTTCGAAACTCTAAAGAAACTTACGATTTTTTTACTCGAAAAAATTAATTTGTGTCAATGCGAATGCTGGACGAATTCCCTACTAGTAAATTTTGTGTTGTTATTATACGTCCGACATGCCTCGAGATATCCACTGGGTACTGACAGGCCGCTTTGTCACCGTCCTCCAGAGGGCGTCAACGGATACCGTATGGAGGGGGATGTGGTCAGCGCCCCACACTTCCGGGTGTTTATGTTATCTATTAATGTTATTGTGACCACTCACTGTAGATGTTGTTGTTGTTGTTGTGGTCTTCACTCTGGAGACTGGTTTGATGCAGCTCTCCACCCTACTCTATTCTGTGCAAACCTCTTCATCTCCGAATAAGAACGGTAACCACCATCCATTTCAATCTGCTTACTGTGTTCGGCTCTCGGTCTCCCTCTGCGATTTTAGCCCACACTTACCTCCAATGCTAAATTGATGATTCCATGATGTCTCAGAATGTATCCTATCAATCGACCCCTCCTCTTACAAGGAAAGTACTTGAGCTCTAACAAATATATCTGGATGAACGTTTAGTTACACGACCATTACGTACCCTTCAATGTGTTGGTGGGCGTAGTTTTTCTGCAAAACTCGGCAATCGCGCTCTAGACAGCACTGTGGATGAAATTGTGGGAGGCAATTTTTCGTCGTTATCATACCTATCATCAGTCTGTATTACTGATATTGAAAGGGTTTCTGTTCTTTCGGACATGTCCAAAATAACAGACACCACTGATTGACATTAACAGCCGTAATTTTAAGAATTAGAAATATTGGAACATTTCGACCGTTTCGGAGCGTTGAAATAAACTCGGCGGCGAAGATGAAAATTTGTGTTGGACGGGGATTAGAACCCGAATTTCCTGTTTCGGGCCAGCGAACGCCATGAAAATTTGGGTTGGAAGGGGAGCGTGCCTGGATAGCCTATTTGGTTAAGGCGACCGCTGACCCGAAGCATGACACCGTGGTCGAATCCCAAATGTTGAAATGTTTGTTAAGCGTATGGGATTTAACTACGGGGTCATCAGTCCCTAAACTTAAAAACTACTTATGAACTACTTACGAACTAGGACGGCACAAATATCCATGCCCGAGGGGGGATTCGAAACCCCGACCGTAGTGGCCGTGCAGACCGTGACTGGAGTGCCTCAGTCCCCTCAGCCACCGCGGCCGGCTGGTCGAATCCCGGTCGGGCAAAAATTTTCAACTTCGCCGTTGAATTTATTTCAACGCCTCGAAACGGTCGAAATGTTTCGATATTTGGAATTCACAAAAGTATCTGTTTCTAACTTATGCTCACTTTTCTGCACTATGATACCAAAAACATGTGAAAGATTAATCTTCTACGCCAATACCTTCTTCACAAAGAGGGTTCTTCATAATTTCGTCTCAATACATTAGCTGGATTGATTACCTATCCGACGCTTCACTACACAAATAATATAACGAAACTCAACTCCATAGGCGCGCTGAACCGTCCCTACAGGTCCCGACTGACGTACCGGCAGGTCAACATGGAATGCGGCAATGGCACACGTACAGGCGTATAACGGAAGACTGCAGAGTTTTGCAGATGCGGGAGTATCACTAGTGCAATAAGGGACCTTTACATTATCTCTCACGCGATTTTGGTGTATTTGTGTTTTTTTCAAGCCCAAGTACTTGCCTTGTTAGTCAAGATATGACAGTAAATTCCTTTCTCCCCAATTCACTCCCGCATAATGCTACAGTCCATACGAATGCCTTCCGAAAGGACTTACCAATATTCAAATTAATTTGGGATGTCAACAAATTTCGTTTCTTCTACTTCTGCCAGAAGTTATTTTGCTACCCAAATAACAAAACTCATCTAGTACTTTTATTCCCTCATTGCCTAACCTAATTCTTTCAGCATCGCTTCATTTTCTTACAATGCAGCAAGTTACCACGGTTTTGCTCTTGTTAATTTTATAGAAGGCGCTGCTCTCCGCGTCAGCCGCGCGTCTTGTAATTGGCAAATGTGGAGGCGCCTGCTAAAAACCTCGTTGCTGCGTAGGCCGGTGTTCAGTCGATACGAAAGGACTGCACAATAATGACATAGACACGACACCCAGTCCCCTATCGGGAATAGAAACTGGGCACCTTGCATTGCTATCACTGATGTTGTAAAGAGCTATAGAGACGGACGAGGTACATATCTGCCCATCGTATTCAGAGCAATGGAGTAAGGAACGATGAAAAGGAATGTTGAATAAATGTTAGGTATAAACGCCATGAAAAAGTTGGAGATAATAGGAGGGGTGTATGTGGCTTCGATTATCTGTCTTTGAGAATTTTTCGCTTGAAATTTCATTTATAGAGAAATTACAGATCTTATGTAGTGTTCTTTTGTGAATTCTGTCAGAATAGCTTCTGCAAAAAATCGGGATTTTTGAAGTGAAATAAAATTACGAGTTTGTTGACTTTTAATTTGTATGATATGTATACGTGTTCGATGCAGACAAGGAAGCGCGTAAATTTGATGAGATTGTTGAAGGCACACGTGTGACAGATAAAGAGCTGAGGGAGGCACCGCGCGTTTTGTAAATGCCGTCGAAGTATTTCGATGGAGTGAAAGAATTTTGATAAAGTGAATATCCGTTGTGGACGCTGAGGATAATGGAGGTGGAGTAGCCGAGCGGTCTAAAGCGTCTCGCTGCGGAGCGCGCGGTTGCTCGCCGTGGAGGTTCGAGTCCTCCCTGGGGCATGGGTGTGTGTGTTTGTCCTTAGGTTAGTTTACCTAGGTTTAAGCAGTTTGTAAGGTACGGACTGATGACCACGCAGTTTGGTCCGATAGATTTACAGACATTTGAATTTGAATTCCACTAGTTAACAACTACAGAATTTCATAACATTGTTGACTCTGTCGTTCATTTTTCAATATATGTATATAATCCTGTTAAGTGTCACTTCATTGGTATTTCGAGGTTTTTAGATGGCCCGGTCGTAAACTGTTTGATAAAAGTTGTGTACCTAAAAGTTGCGAGGCGTTGCTGCATGAATTTTGGAGGCTCTGATCTTGTCAAGTCACTGACTATATCTGGAATTTAAATTGTTTAAAAAGAGCTGGAAACAACATTTGGATTTCTGGTGGGCTGAGGTAAGAGCTAGGGGAGAAGGCTCATCAGTTTACTAGAGGAGGTTCAAATGTTCAAATGTTTGTATAGCTTATGGGACTTAACTACAGGGTCATCAGTCTCTAAACTTACAAACTACTTATCAACTAGCTAACATTAAGGACGGCACAAATATCCATGCCCGAGGGGGGATTCGAACCTCCGACCGTAGTGGCAGTGCAGACCGTGACTGACGCGCCGCAGTCCCGTCGGCCACCGCGGCCGGCACTAGAGGAGGTGGACACAGGAATGTGGCCTACGCACATCGACAGTGGAAGTTTCTGGATACACTGAGAATGATGTAGGACATAAAGTAAGAACTTGAGATGCTGGTTACAAAGCATAACACATACTTAAAGAACGCTTCTGCTATAAATGAAGGAAACCGTGAAATTCATGGTATGGCCTAAAAAAGAACAACGTGGATAGCCAGGCAAAATTGATATAGAAGTGAACGGTCACGGTAAGGTATTATTTGCACAGAGGACAGTTAAGATTTGGCACTGCTGTAATCACTTTGTGCAGATCTCGTAGTAACGAAAATAACAAGTATCGACGATTTAATGGATCAATTGAAAAACACGCCTTACCTAAGAACAGCCGAGAGTTGCATTTGTTTGCAGACAAATAAGGTGTTCAACTGTTGAAAACTGGGACAAAGTTAGACACTAGATTGATAGAATTCAGCTTTAGTATGGTATTAGCAGTTTGAGAGAACTGTGAGGTTGTTGAAAAACATTTTGTTGCAGCTAAACAAGACCCAACTCATCATGCTGAAGAGAGCTAAAAGTATGAATGGTTGCTCAGGAAATTAAATCGATGTGCTTTGTTTTGGATTTGGTGTTGATGTGTCATATACTTCAAATCTTCCACAAGTTAGTGTACAACTGCAACACCAAGATGTAGACTTATTTTGGTCAAATAAAAAGCTTCAGAGTTTCGTTAACACAGTTATTGCTCGGAAAAGGTAGTCCAGAAATTTTTTTATGAGCAGGATGTCACATCTTCCGACAACAAATATATTTATTGGAACCAAAACGTATGAAAAAGTTACAGAACAGCCCAGTAATCCTGTTGACGATTATGACAACCTTTCAGAAGGTACTGAAAAGAGACATGGAGAAGATGCAACGTTGACATGTACAGCTCAAGCACTTCGACGCTATACATTGCCGATGTAGCGTGTTTTACTAAAATGTGACTGACACCCCAGGTGACATACCATTCACCTCAATTGTCAAAGATGGCATTCTCTTGTGGAACATGGGCTCACTCGACTCATAGGGAGAGGGATGCGGAATAACACAAGACTCCAAGTTTAGACATTTATTTAACATAAGTTTTACAGCGACAATACTTTTTGGTATCGATATTTTGTCATTTGAAGTTCGCTGTCGTTTACCAGACGAGACACCGTTTAAGCATTTCTTAAACATGTTTTTGACAACTGCGAGATCTCTGAAGGAAATTATGAAGACAAATTAAGCAATTACAGGAATTTACTTCCGTTGACAATAACCAACAGATCAATTCCTATGTCATTTAGTAAATGTAAAAGATGGTTTTCCTAAATATCATCATCACCTAAGGTGCAACTTCCTGCTAACTCATAGCCGTCCATTCACTCGTTTTCACCCCTGCAAGTGGATGGTATCTTGGTTGCTTCGTGAACGGAACTCTACTATGGTCGCAAATCTGCAAGGAAATTGAGAGACAACGGGCGTACAACGAAAACCTTTCAAAAGCTTTGGACAGTTTTCAACCGTAGGTAAAAAATTTCAAATATTTCTTCGTTTTTCATGTCATATAGTACAAATTAAAAGATATTCGCCTTACTGCAGTTTCCTCTTTGAAGCAAATTATAAACTAAGAAAAATATTAAATTAAGTAAATTTATTAAACAATAATAATGTAACATAATATTGTTGGTGTACCTGGGGATTTTACTCGTCTTTTATTACAGAACAAATGAGTTCAGATTTTAATGTGCTCAGAACAAAACGCATTACGAAATGTAAAAACAACAATAAAAGAAGGAAATGGTAAAGAAGTTACAGGCGTTTAGAAACGAAATATGTACATGTTCTTTCTGAGAAAATATTGCCAACTACCCCCCCCCCCCTCTCGTCTTCCAGTTTCAAACGCTGAAACAGCTTGATAGTAGAGCTGTAGATCCTATGGATAATGACCGGAATGTCGTTGAGAAATGCCCCGCCCTCTTCCCGGAAGGCCACTGAACGTTCTCTTGCACCCTGCCCTACACCCGAAGCGCGGAAGACATGTGAAACGACCCCCCTCCCTCTCCCCGTCCCGACCGGAAGAAATAATTACCTAATCCCCTGTTCTGTGATAAGAGTTTGACATGCGCAGTTCGGCTGCGTATGAGCAACGCAACGCAGGGAGCTAGCTCAGTCTTTCCTTAGGTGTCATTCGAAGAGGACATAGTGCTGTTGTAAGACGGCGTCGCCTCTACGCTACTGTTCCTCATACCGAACGTGAGTCATCTTATAAAAATATTTTGCTCACTTGTTACTATACGTAGACTTGCGTGCTGCCGGCCGCGGTGGCCGAGGGGATTGCGGCGCTTCAGTCACGGTCTGCGCGGCCACTACGGTCGGGGGTTCGAATCCCCCCTCGGGCATGGATATTTGTGCCGTCCTTAGTATAAGGTAGTTGATAAGTAGTTTGTAAGTTTAGGGACTGATGACCCCGTAGGTAAGTCCCATAAGCTTAACAAACATTTATCATTTTTAACTTGCGTGCTTTGCTGATTTCTTATATGACAATCCACTAACTCATTATTGGTAGTAAGCATTTATGGATAGCTCTCTCATTGCTTATTTATTTATTTATTCGTGTTTAGGTGAAAAATTAGTTTGTTATCTCATGTCAATCACCGCTTTGCAATTATTTCTCAACGTTATGGTTCAGTTTCTTGATCAAACGTGGAGCAATAAGTTCACAATGTCATACATAATACTTAATGTTACTGTTTGTCTGCGGACCCAGTGGTTTCACGTCACTATTGCGTCGTATCTTTGCTTTTCATAGTTCCGAATCACACTATAATGAAAGTAATTTTTGAAGTATGTAATGTGAATGCAGTCTCCCAGTGTTCGTGAAATAGTTAATGTGATCTGTTTACGACTCCACAAAGACATTAGTTTTAGATAAAGGAGCGGACAAAGTAACATGAACATCTAAAATAGACACAATATTTGTTAATTAGTAAGGAGTAGACCCATTAGTCGCTTTGAGAACAGCTGCAACTTTTTGACGTCAAATGTCTTTATAGTTTCCAACAAAATGTTTCCAATACTTGTATCAAAACATCCGCCTATTACCTCAACGATGTAGGAGATTTAAATTACTTCCTCACTCTCTGCTCAAGAACTCCCTATAACGGATTAAGTATGTTGAAACGAGTCAATTTTGATACCCCGGATAGATGTTTGATAATTTTTTGTTGCTGTACAAAGCACGCATGAACCACTTGGGCTGTGTGTGTGTGTGTGTGTGTGGGCTTATTATAATTTGGAATATGGAAGTGTTTTTCAGCAATATGTTATAATAGTAAGCAGTTTGTTGTAGCGGATGGTGAGATATTCATTCACAGTTCAAATGTTCAAAAGTTTGTATAGGTTATGGGACTTAACTACGGGGTCATCAGTCCCTAAACTTACAAACTACTTACCAACTAGCTAACACTAAGGACGGCACAAATAGCCATGCCCGAGGGGGGATTCGAACCCCCGACCGTAGTGATCATGCCGACCGTTACTGACGCGCCTCAGTCCCCTCGGCCACCGCGGCCGGCCATTCACAATTATCCGACCTTTGAGGGTGACGATAGGAACAGTTGAATATCACAACGTAGATCCCCAAATACTGACGGAACCCCCAGCTTGCTTGACTGTAGGAAGCAGAAATGTCATATTTATCTTTTGGTTCTTTCGACACATAAAATACGTTGTATGTAGGAAGAAATGCAAACGGTGATCCATTGGTCCATACCACATGCTTCTAGTCATAAAGCGTCCAGGTTTTATGACTGTGGGATCACTTCCTTCGCACATTTGCTTTGGCTCCTATTTTTTAATAAATTATGGCAAACCAAGATCCTAATGGCGAATCTCAAAACAATTCCGAATCGCTTACGTTTTGATACCTTGAGTGCTTTTTCATAGGGCGGTATTCCGCAGTTCTCAGCGCTGTCCGCTTCCTCGTCGAGCGCAGCCTTATTGCGTCTCACCGTCTGCCGGCTATGACGTGGGCCTTCACCACTCATCGCGGCTCGCGCTCTCTGTTTCCGGTACAGTTGTACTCGAGTACAACAAGTCTTCTGGTTCGGACTGTATACCCATTAGATTTCTATCTGATTATGCTGAAGCGGTAGCCCCTTACTTTACAGCCATATACAACCGCTCTCTCAAAGAAGGATCTGTACCAAAAAATTGGAAAGTTGCATAGGTCACACCTATATTCAAGAAAGGCAGTAGTAGTAACCCACTAAACTACAGGCCTATATCATTGACGTCAATCTGCAGCAGGGTTTTGGAACATATCCTGTATTCACATATTATGAATTACCTCGAACAGAATGATCTATTGACCCAAGGTCAACACGGATGTAGAAAATATCGTTCATGCGAAACACAACTAGCTCTTTATTCACATGACGTGATGGGCGCTATCGACAAGGGTTCCCAAATCGATTCCGTATTTCTTTATTTCCAGAAGGCTTTTGACAACGTACCTCACAAACGGCTTTTAATGAAATTGCGTGCATATGGTATATCGCCCCAAATTTGCGATTGGATAAGGGATTTCTTGTCAGAGAGGACACAGTTCGTAGTAATCGATGGTAAGGCATCGACTAAAACAAAAGTGATATCGGGCGTTCCACAGGGTAGCGTTATTGGTCTTCTACTGTTCCTTATTTACATAAACGATTTAAGGGAAAATCTAAGTAGCTCTCTTAGGTTGTTTGCAGCTGACGCCGTCATTTACCGTCTAGTAAAATCATCTGAAGATCAAAACCAACTGCAGAACGATCTGAATTAGGTATCACTATGGTGTAAAAATTGGCAATTGACTCTAAATAATGAGAAGTGTGAAGTCGTCCACATGAGTACGAAAAGAAATCTGTTAAACTTTGTTAACAAGATAAATCAATCAGAAGTGAAGGCCGTAAACTCCACAAAATACCTAGGAATTACTATTACTTCAGCCTTAAACTGGAAAGAACACGTAGATAATGTCGTGAGAAAGGCGAATAAGAGACGCAACAGAACTACAAAAGAAACTGTATACACTACGCTTGTCTGTCCATTTTTTGAGTATTGCTGCCCAGTGTGGGATCCTTATCAGGTGGGTTTGACGGAGGACATCGAAAGAGTCCAGAGAAGTGCAGCTCGTTTCGTATTGTCACGATACAGGGGAGACAGCGTTACGGAAATGATACATGATCTGGGATGGGAATCATTACAACAACGGCGCTTATCGCTGCGGCGTGGGCTACTTACGAAACTCGAATCGCCAACATTCTCCTCCGTATGCAAAAATATATTGTTGACTCCCACTTACATAGGTAGAAATGACCATCAGAATAAATTACGAGAAATCAGAGCTCGAATGGAGAGATTCAGGTGTTCTTTCTTCCCGCGCGCTATTCGTGAATGGAATGGGAGATAAATAGTATAATGGTGGTTCGATGAATCCTCTGCCAGGCACTTAAATGTGATTTGCAGAGTATCCCATGTAGATGTAGTACTCGCGTTCGATGAACTCAGCATGGCTTTGCTAAACGAACCAAGCACTAATGCGTACTACTGGGGAGGGAGGGGGTATGCGACGCTGAATGCAACTGTTCAACAATGTGTGACAAGGCTCTAATACGTCTGGTGGCGAAGACAAGTTCGGAATTTCACCGAGCGAGGTGGTGCATTGGTAACACACTGGACTTTCATTCGGAAGGACGTTGGTTCAAATCCACCTCCATCCATCCTGATTTTTTGTGACTTCCTAAATCACTCCAGGAAAATGCCGAGATGGTTTCATTGAAAGGCCCCGGCCGATCTCCTGCCCCATACTTATCCAAACATCCGAGAGTAAGATCCGTCTCTAATGACCACGCTGTCGTCGAGACGATAAAACCTAAGCTTCCTTCAAAAATCCAATGTCTGTAAATCTATCGGACCAAACTGCGTGGTCATCAGTCCGTAGCTTACAAACTACTTAAACCTAGGTAAACTAACCTACGGACAAACACACACACCCAAGCCCCAGGGAGGACTCGAACCTCCACGGCGAGCAACCGCGCGCTCTGCAGCGAGGTGCTTTAGACCGCTCGGCTACTCCACCGCGGTAAGCTTCCTTCCTTCCTTCGGAATTTGAAGGTAAAAAACAAGTCTATGCACCACGGCGATTGTCTGATTACAGCCTGGAGACACCGTGGGCAGATACAGTTTCCGTGTGTATCGCCATACTAGCCGTGACCAGGTATTATAGTTTGGTATTGTATTGAATTCCACTCTCACTCCCCTCCCCTCCCCACCCCCACCATTCCCATATCTTTGGTGCCTACCGACGGCCCCTTTACAACAAAATACTGCGCGATTGCAGATGGCATGCAGGGTGGAAGACGCCTTCGTCGCTTATCGGATTGCGTTGCTCATTTGGCCTCCGTGTTATTTCGATCTCGTACCCATCTAAAGGTCTGGTCGATGATGGCGCAACGACTGGCCCAACATTCAGCATCTGCTGCTCCATAAGATCACCCTTTGGAATATGTAGAAGCAGATTAGTGTTCTATATCCCAGCTACCCATTCTAGAGCCTATTTGTTTGCCGAGCAATGGCAGCGACACTCGGTACTTATTTTATCACCATCCTCATTTCACATGGGGCTGTGCTTTCAGTCCACTGCTCTTTGTACAACGTTTTTCTCTCAAATAAATTTGGTTGTGATATCGCCGGTCCTACTTCCTGCTGCATTTTGATGTCCAGTAGGGCAGCTATTTGTAGGCCCAAGTACAAAAACGATTAAGGATTGATTTTGAAGTTTTGAGCTTCACAACTGGAAAAATGAACCTCATGATCTGGATAGGAACAAAGATATAGAAAAAATTAAAAAGTTCCACGAGAACGTAATTTTAAGAATAAAGTCAAAAATTAAACAGTATGCAATGAATAGATTTCATGAAATAGATCTCCAAGCGTTTTTCTCACTTCGCCTGGCACACAGGAAGAGTTGAGTGTATAGTGTTAACATTTTGAGCCTGTGAACAATGAACACAACGCCGCGGTGGAATGGTCGAGCGCTCTAAGGCGCCTTGCTACGGAGCATGCGGTTGCTTCCCTCCGGAGGTTTGAATCCTCCCTCAGGCATGGGTGCTTGTGTTGTACTTAGGTTTACGTTACTATAAGTAGTCTGTAACTGTAGGAACTGGTAAACTCAGTAGTTAAGTCCCATAGATTTACAACCATTTGAATGAATACAACATTTTAAATCGTTTAATAGAAAATCATTTAATGGTCTAGTACACGAAGATTTCTCTGCACAAATTTAAACTTGATAATTATTTTTGGTTGTTATCACAACCCAAGAGTACATTATTCTTATGTGAAAGAACGTTTCAACTATTGTAAGCTACATTATAATACTTATCTTTTCAAAAATCAAGATGGTAAAAATGGAAGAGTGCAAAGTAAGTTAAAACAACACACCTTTCACATTACTACAGATGCTGTGTCTGTTCTTTCTGACATGAGGTACCGCGTCGCCGCCCATCAGGCGATTAACACACACTTTCCGGTCCTGCACAAACTATCACTTGTCGCCACTGAATTATTTTAAGGCCCTACTGCAGCTAAAAATTCCTTTCCTTCCTCTTACTCTGTCTTTCTATCACTAAATGAAGGTTACATATTAAAACTATTAATTCCGAAAAATATATTGTTAAGTTTAAATATATGCACGTGCTTTCGAATCATTGATTTTTATCTCATTTGTCTAACAAATAATTTGTTGAATTTGCTAGTATCTGAGAATAATCTGAAGATAATTGTGTGTAGAACTGAAACTAGTTATCGAGTTTCTTTTTGTGTAGCGTTTACGATCCAAGAAATAAAAAAGCTTTATGTAATTAAAAATGCAAATTTTAGGAAATCAAATGTTTGTAAATCTTAGGGACTTAACTACGTTGGTCATAAGTCCCTAAGATTACAAACTACTTAATTTATGCTAAGGACAACACAAACACTCATACTCGAGGGAGGCCTCGAAACTCCGACGGCAAGCAACAGCGCGCTCCGCAACAAGGCACTTTAGAACGCTCGGCCACTCCACCGCGGCTGCAAAATTTTTCTCGATTTCCTGACAATATCAGACATTACTGAACTGAACAGTGTTGCTGACAGGACAGTGTGTGCCGAAGCTTGGCTAGATGGGCCCAACTGTGCCGCTCACTTGCACACTACTAGGGCCTAGCAGCTCACGGCGTCTGTCTTAAGGCTTCCATTTGTCTTCGTGAAAAATGGGTAATATGATTATGGTACAAATGACGTCCCAAAAATGCAAGCAAGAATCGTAATCGTCAAAATACATACGAGGACTCTGACTATGACTGCCCCAATATATTACGTGATGAAATACACGTAACATATAAGATTAAATGCAGATACATTTATAAAATCAAGTACTCATATAAACACCATAAAGCTACACACTGTTTGCTGTCGGCTGTCTATATAGGGATGTACGGTGCCGGTGGGCGGAGCTCGCTGCCAGCTGTCAATAAGGGGGCGTGCTACTTGCACCACGCCCACTGGCGCGCCACCCTCGTGGCGCCACCAATCACAGCGCTGAGCAACACAGGCGCCTACTGGCCCTTGTTTGGAACTACCTAGTCCCTTAATTTAAAATAAGTATCATTCTGCCTGATGATGCGGCACAGTAAATTAACTTGGTCACGTGGTCTAAACACAATAAGTACAGACGTGAACCGAACGAGGTGGCGCAGTGGTAACGCACTGGACTCACATTCGGGAGGATGGTGGTTCAAATCCACCTCCAGCCATCCTGATTTATGTTTCTCGTGATTTCTCGAAACCACTCCAGGCAAAGCCGGGATGGTTCCTTTCAAAGGGCATGCCCGATTTCCTTCCCCATCCTTACCCAAAACTCCCGAGTGTTAGCTCCGTCTCTAATGACCAAGCTGTCGACGGGACGTTAAACCCTAAGTTTCCTTCCTTGTCCGGTTCTGCCAACAAACAAAACAATACAGAGGTGATGTGAAGGACCAAGCAGTAACAGTTCATAGAAACAAAATATTTATGCTACTCTTCACGGGTTTCTTGCCGGATAACTACGTTATTTGTGTCAGTGTCAAGATGACGTCATTATCCGGCAAGAAAGCGGTGAAGAGTATCATGAACTATGACGCGTGGAAACTCTACGCAGTCAAAATAAAACATCAATGCTGGGATTGTCAGTGGCGCATAATTTCGACAGGAGGATCAGGATCCCAGAATAAGTACCTTAAGTAATTCATCAGTATGATGAAGGCCTAATAAGCGGCGAACTAGTACGAAGATAATAAAAAGTCAGTAGAACAAAATCAGTTTATATGATCAAAACATCCACGGGTGTACTGCCGGTCTATAGTGTCCAACGGGCACTATAGACCGGCAGTACACCCGTGGATGTTTTGATCATCAAATACGCCGGGAGAAACTGAAGAATCACAAAATCAGTTTATATGTTTTCACCCGAAGTATGGAATTGTTCTACTAAGAAGTGATGGAATAATCGATAAAAAAATGTTTATAAAGCTTATCGGACTTAACTGCGGGGTCATTAGTCCCTAAACTTACTACTTATAAACTAGCTTGTGTCAAAGACGGCATAAACATCCATGCCCGAAGGGGGATTCGAACCCCCGACGGGGAACGGCCTCAATGCGCTCGGTCGCTCCGCGACGGCGCATTATTAGAGAATGGAACGGTAGAAAAATATAATGGCGGTTCGATGAACCCTCTGTCATACACGTCAACATCAGTTACAGATTATGTATGTAGATGCAGAGACCTGAGTAACTTGAAGTAGTTTGTAGGTCTAGGGTCCAGTGCCCTTAGCAGTTTGGTCAGTTAGGATTGCAAGCATTTGAACATTTTGATTCTCCATGGAATACAAAATCTCTGGACTGCTGGAAGGCTGATTAAGAAGCTGAATTCCTGCATATTGAAACCACAAATCTGGGCACAGAGACCTATGAATCGTTGTTTGAAGATTTTCGAATAGTCAATTATCACCATGAAATTCCTCATACATGTGAACCAATTCTATTTGCCTTATTCCTATGTAATTATCGCACTTTTTGCGGTATAGCTATGCTATATTTGAAGTGCAACTAGCACCAAATGCTGCCCAGATCACAATGCTGCACCGTCAAAATTTCTCCTCTCCCGATGTGTTCTTATGTTCGTTATCATGCATGTAATTACTGAAAACCAGATTAACATCCAAATAAAACTTCTTGTCATTATAGGAACTCGAGAAATATTGGGAAATGGATTGCAAAACGGACTGGTTTTTGGAAGGACGGTCGGTCGTACCTCCACCGGTCATCCGCATCTTTGAGCATCCGCCAAGTCGAGCGCGCACAGCCGTACCATCGTTTCCTCGTTGCCATTCATGGCACTTTAAACCCCCTGTAAAGCTAAAAGCCTGAATTTTCGGTGACCAAGAGTACCTACTAGAAATAGTTATATTTCCAAATTATATTATTCTAAACCTTATAGTTTATGGAATACTGGCAGTCTAAATCGATACTTCTGTCACTCACTCGTTTATTCACTCACTCTCCGGTTATCGAAATTCTAAGGTACTTCTAGCAGACATAAAAACGTCAAATTTCGTATTTAAGTATCATTTATCACGTAATTCGAAATGTTCAATTTTTTGTTAAGCTTAAATTCAGGACCATCAGTCCCTAAACTTACAAACTACTTATGGAATACCTTATACTAAAGACGACACAAACATCCATGCCCGTAGGGGGATTCGAACCCCAGACGGGGAACGGCCTCGCGCATCGGAGCATACAGCCTCAATGCGCTGAGCCGCTCCGCCGCGGCTATCCCGTAATTGAAAGATAAATCAAACATCCGTAAATACCAATATCACTTTCGAACTGATTTTTGCCTGGCGAAAGAGTAGCTCATAACTTGACCATGAAATCAACGTATGGTAACGGAGTTGTGGTAAATTGCTGCACTCCTATCGCAGGTGCGATTCCGGTTCGGGTAAATGTCTTTTAAATTTTCTTTCATTTTTAACCTTTCTACAATGTGAGGAGTCGTCGGAAATGTCATGTGGTTCGAATGCCACCTTAAACTGTAGGTGCAACCAGTGCACTGCTGAATTCTTTCCTGTTCGTTACGGTCAACTGTACATAGCACTTTCGAGACTGAAAAGTTGCGCGGATTACATATAACGAAAGTCTACTTCGTTATTATCAGAGCTCGATAGACTGCACTAAATCAAATCAAATGTTTTTATAGCTTATGGGACTTAACTGCGGGGTCAGACTGCAATAACTGAATGTAATCAATCTACACGCATTTGTCGTCCAGAGTGGTCAAAAATTGATTCATCGAAGCCTCTGAGAAGTTCTTTGTATACATACATAAAGCCTACAAGAAGGCACAATACATTTAATAATTATGTCATCTACTTAAAATATTCACTCAAGAATAAAGTATAATCTTATAAGAACAAAGTACAGTACAGATTCGGTAGTTGCACGTGACCAGTACGACCTGGAAATATTGAAAACTCAGACTATCGAAACTTACGTGGAAAAAAAAGGAATACATTGGTAAGATATAGCTTAAATTGCTGCAGATGGAATCAGCACCAATGACATCTACATTCTAGCCTGTCAAAAGTACTTTGTTATTTTGTATGAATTTGTCATTATTTTAAATAATGTGGATAGGCAGGAATACGTGTTTGTGGGCAGGAACTTAAGAATACAGCGTAAAATGTCACAAGTGATTATAGCTGCAATAACATATTTAATGTATATCTCAAATCAGGCTTCTTCACTGCTTTTTATGAGTTCTGTAGAGTGGGTAATAATGGCGATTGAAAATCAGATGAACTGACAAAGTGATGAGCAGTTTCGGACAGGAGCAGGAGTACGTGATCAAATGTGAGTGTTGCATGTTGCCTCACTAGCAGAAGGAAGCAATGGACTTGAGCACGCGCAGCCGACAAAACGGTAAACAGCAATACATGACCAGCGTATGCTGTATGTGACGACCTCCTAACGTAAATGAGTTACAGAGGTTATCGTCCCAGAAGACAATCAGCAGAAGGGGGCAGCCGGCGGAATAAATGCTGGCCAAGAAGCGTGGATTGGCAAGAGGAGTCCAAACGAATACCACGAGGATGCTGCGACAACTGGGCGTGATGGTTAGATAATGGACTCGCATTCAGAAGGATGGTGATTCAAATCCACCTCCGGCCATCCAGATTTAGGTTTTCCGTGATTTCCCTAAATCACTCCAGGCAAATGCCGGGATGGTTCCTTTCAAAGGACGGGGCCGACTTCCTCCCCCATCCTTCCCCCAAACTCCGAGCGTAAGCTCCGTCTCTAGTGACCACGTTGTCGACGGGACGTAAAACGCTAAGCTTCTTCTGGGCGTGATGGCGGAGTTGTGCCAGAACAATAAGGTCCAGCTCAACCCGACCAAAACAACAGCGATCTACTTCAGTAAAAAATGGCCGCAGATACCAGGGACGCTGAAACTCAACAACGAAGACATCCAATGGGGAAATACGGTTCGGTACCTCGGTGTCATACTGGACAAGCAGCTCTGCATGCACAAACATGTCGACGCCCTACGGAACAAAGCTTTTGGTATGGCTAAAAGTTTGTTCCCGTTCTTCTACGGCACGGACCTAAGTATACCAACAAAAGTGATACTGTATAAAGCTACGGCTCTATCGAAGAAGTTGTGCGGCAGCACCGTTTGGAGGCTTTCAAGTGTCACACAAATACGACGTATCCAAATAATCTAAAACATGGTATTAAGGCGGATACTTCGTGCCAGCAGGTTCACCCGCATCACCGAACTCCATGATGAATTACACATAGAACCCATCCGAGAGGCGATCCGGAGAAGATCGACAAAGCTGCACCTCAAGATCGACCTGATACAGGACTCGACACACGAAATAAGGACTTTGGGTAGAACTATGCCATTACCTTGGCACATGTACAGAGTGTCGAGGTCTCTTGTACAATAAGTTGTAATTAACAACACCAACAGGAGGTAGCTTAAGGACCAACACGTGGGCCCTTATAAGCACACACCTAAAGTTTAATAAATTTATTATAATTGTAATTATAATAAATAAAATAATGAAATTGTAACCTACCAACTCTTGCAATCCTGTGAAGTCTAACTTCAGTCACATGGTTCCTATATATATGAAGATGATTGGAAAGTTCAACGGCGAGCAGTAAATGTGGAGTTCGTTGGCGATCAGTGAAGACTGTCCAGGGCCGGCAACGTTGGTGTCGGCAGGCACTGTGGAGCTAGCAGCGGGGCACGCAAACGGGAACGTTGGAAGAAAAGCTGGCCGTCCGGGGGTCACGCCCAACAACCGCCGCCTAGCTGTCCCCCGAACTGGCGGCGCCAGCAACAAGGGGTAGCAGCCCGCTACCTACCTCTGGGAGACTGCACTGGTGATCTCCTCGGGCAGAGCAGCTGAAGATACCGAAGCCGAGGGTGGCAGTTCGAGTCCTGGCCAGCGCAGCATCCAGAGCGACACCGCGAGGGAGAGACGGGAGGCACGCGCTACGGGTCTCCGGGGCGCGAACACGGCACCACCGGCGCGGAAAACAGGGCAACACACTTCAGGCCGGCTGCGGCCAGGAAGTAGGGATGGGAAAAACCGACCGGTTAAAACCGATACCGGTATTTTAGATTTGAATAACCGGTTTTTATCGGTGTTTATTTGGTGTCGGTTGTAACCGGTTTTTTTAGTTATTGCCAAGAACCGGGTAAAAAAACCGGTACAACTACTTGCTGTAGCAGTGATTCAATTTTTTGTTTTTTTGTTTTTAATAATAATCTGATGAATACTGACTAAATGTGCCGAAAGCGGCCATTTTAATAAATGAGTTTTCTTGACTGCTTTTACTATTGGATATTAAAGAACAGAGTGTTGTTAGCTTCTCAACTCGTTGGTTAAAACTTTAAATGTATTATATTGCTATGCTAACAAGTGTTATTAATGTGATTGCTTGAAAGTGAGGGGCTTTTTTAATAACCAATATGGGTTTGGGTAACATTAATCATGTGGTGCCTCGCGAGGTAGCCGTGCGGTCTGAGGCTCCATGTAACGGACTGCGCGGCTGCTCCAGTCGGAGGTTGGGTCATGGGTGTGTATGTTGTCCTTAGCGTAAGTTAGTTTAAGATAAAGTAGTTTGTAAGTCTAGGGACCGATGACCTAAGCAGTTAGGTCTCATATGAACTCACACCCATTTGAACATTCTTTGGGCATGTGGTATACAGCTTTCCTAGTTCAATTTGCGTAAATGTACACTGACAACAATCATACTGTTAGTCGGAACTGTGACTTTATTTTTCAAAATACTTCTGCAGCACTGATTGACGTTCATTTACTGACTGTAACTATATATATATATATATATATATATATATATATATATATATATATATATATATATATAGTGTATATAAATAGATATTAATATGCGCTGGCTCACAATTTCAACTTAAGGAATGGTTGGCTCAGTATTCGCAACTGCCGGATGGAAATACTAGACCAGTAAGTCTGTAAGCTTCGTATATCATCTTCTACAGACTCCTGGCTAGGCTTACACACACTCAAGAAGGCGTAGTATTGGGAGGGGAACTTGCAAAATATGGAAAGACTAGTGATTCGTCGTGTAACGTAAATTTACCTAAAATTTAACTAAACTTCCCAAGTTTCGTTTTCGGCCAAAACTCGAAGAACTGAAAATTCGATTCGGTTTCTGTTTCGGCTGCCAATTAAGTTTCGGTCGAACCTTGCTGGAAATAAAAGCAATAAAAACCGAAAACCGGTTATTTAAAAAACCGGTTATCATGAGCAGTTTTTACAGTGCGGTTAAACTGGTGACGAAAAGAACCGATATAACCGAAAACCGGTTGTTTCAGCGATAACCGCCATCCCTACCTGGAAGCGCAATAACTCGCAAACAGTAGTGGGTCTCCGTAGGGGACGCCTGCTGACGCCCACACTCCGTCCCGCCGCGTCAGTGCCAACGCTCACGCAGTCAAGGATTCTGTAGGCCGCGGAAACCAGATTTAAAAAAAATGTATAGTGGGTGTCAGTAAATGTTGTCTAAGGTAGACGCCGCGGCGGAGTGGCCGAGCGCATTGAGGCGCTATGCTTCGACGCGCGAGGCCGTTTCCCGTCGGGGTTTTGAATCCTCCCGCGTGCATGGATGTTTGTCTTGTCTTTAGTATATGGTAGTTTATAAGTAGTTTGTAATTTTATGGACTGATGACCCTGCAGTTAAGTCCCATAAGCTTAACAAACATTTGAACATTTTGTTTAGGTAAACGCTTCAAATGTTTGTATAGTCTATGGGACTTAACTGCGGGGTCATCAGTCCCTAAACCTACAAACTACTTATGAACTACTTACGAACTAGGACGGCACAAATATCCATGCCCGAGGGGGGATTCGAACCCCCGACCCCCGACCGTAGTGGCCGTGAAGACCGTGACTGGAGCGCCTTAGTCCCCTCGGCCACCGCGGCCGGCTAGGTAAACGCTGTACACTCATGCTTCCACCCCAAGTCGAGATACATCCCCAGCAGACCTGGTCATACCTGAAAAATGTTATTAAATGCTATTAACATCAGTTCCAATTTCTTTCTACCCACGAGTCCCCTCTCCCCACCCCACAATAAACCTGTTCCAATATGTCAAGATTTTAAAAGGTGTGAGTGTACATGAATCAACAAAGAGTACAGCTTGAATTGCTGCAATTGAAACGGCAGCTATGATAAGTACAGTCTAGCTTTCCATAAGAACTTCTGTATTTTGTTTTATCGGTGTTGCCGTGCGCCGATAATTGTTGCCGAGAGTCATTGTTTAGAATAGCCATTATTACAGTATACTCCCTGTTTATGTGCATATGTTTCAGAAGATAATTGTTCAATTCATTGTCACACATTTCACGGCATGTTCATTAAATAATTAATAAATTCGTGAGCTTCTTGCAGAAAAACAACGCACGAATGTGCATCACGTTTCGCTGTATATAACCTCTTTGCTATTATAGTGTCAAAAGTCGTCGCTGATCTTGTCCGAATTTTATATTAGCTGACGACTTTCAAACCACTCTATCTTCCACCCTCTTACAGCTATCGACGCGGAACTGCTATAGTGTACAACGGGAGACTTTGAACTTCAACAATACAGAGAGATCGTTCGTTTCCATTGTGTCGTTTTTGTTGAGGAGCAAAATATTGACACTCACACGTAGAATTTTATATAAATCTGTAATTTTCAACTTCCATGTCTTCCACCCACTTATCGTTATCAACCCTCTACCACCATCGTGCACAATGGGAGACTGATACCTACTAACACATACAAACACTATTCGTTTGCGATGTTTAGTTTTAGCTGCCGAGTGAAATATAGGCCCAAACACCTCAATTTTACTATATATTAAGATTACCAGTATTAGCACGTTGTTTAGAGTATTCACGATTCCAGCATCTCCACAGTTTATGTGCATATGCTTTAGAAAACCATTCGTTGATATGTATTTCACAGAATGTTCACAAAATAGAACAAACGCACATTAGAGAGGAAGCAGTCTTATATATGCGCAACTCTAAAGAGTGCAGAACATAGCTCTATTTAATTAATAAGAGTCCCGAAAACCCTTTTAGGTGCCAAGGCGAAAAAATATTTGGTAGTGGTGGATTTATAACTACCAACCACGTACAGTACATCACAACCTAATGCACTGCCCGGTGAAAACGGCATACGGGTGCAAAACTATCCGTAAATTTCGTATCATTAATGGCATGTGTTTACTGATAATATGGCATTTTTAGATACTAGATTATAATTTGTCGTACTGAGTACGACATAATTTTGTTAATTCGTCAGTGCGCCAGTGCTTTAAAATGACAATGCATGAGTTATAATAGGCAAATAATAAAATATAGAAAGCAATATGGCGTATGCCAGAGAGAGTTTTGGGCGAGGAATGTCATTTGACTAATTTACGAACGTCTGGTTTACGGAAAATCAAGTGACAGGGACAAATCGCCCTTATTTTTGAAAATATCTCTTAAACGGTACGATTTTTGGAAATAACGTAACAGAGGAGAGATGTTGAGAATTTTCTCCTCTACAAACAGGTTTATTTAATTTTCGTCTCAGTTGAACGGTTTAGGCGTTACTTGAAATTAAATTTCCTGCTGTCAAAAGGTCATCACAAACGTCTTATTTTTAGTGTTACTAACCAATTTTTTGTCAGAATTATTTGAGAAATGAAGGTTCTGTTCACTGGCGGCCAACAATTCCGTATGTAAAATTTGGTGACGATCGGTTGAACCGCGCAAACTAAATAGTGAGAACACGTTTTAAACAGAGAGACAGACAAACATTGTGAAATCGACGTTACTTATACAAATATCTCTGAAACGACGGAAGATGTGGAAAAAGCTGAAGAGAATTTTCTACAAATTCGCATATTCAGTTTCGTGTCAGACAAACGGTTAAGCCGTTGTTTTCATTTCAGTGTCGAGCTGTCAAAAGGCGATCGCACGAGACTTTAAGCATAAAATAAACAAGAAATAACTGCACAGTAACATATCTATTTCATATTCTATATTAGCTGTGGTATTTATTGGTTCAATATTTCTTGCTCGTTTCAGCTCCTCTTCTACAGAAAATTTATTTGACAAATTAGATAAAACGAAAAACATATACTTCTCATATTGTACTATTACATCTGTAACAAGGCTATGAAATTAAAGAGGAAATCGTTACCATTCTGCACTTGAGCCACTTCCTGCCATGAACTTGCATTGGCCATCACTGGTATCAACATCAAAATTAATTTCCACAAATAATATATCGAGGTCTGCACATTCTCGAATGTGTCTCTCATCATTTTTCCTGTACACGCTCTCAGATGGTCACCAAGGTAAGGTGTATGAAATGTAAAATTGTGGTCAGATATGTTTCAAGTGCTAATACCACAAATATCAATATATACGTCTGATAAGCTGAACTTCACATGCTACTCCAAATTGTTGATGGAAACTAAATTTATAAACTAAACTGCTGCCAGTAGCCTTGTAGCACGTGAGAAAGCACATTTCAGCGACTGTAAAAGCTGCGTCTGTATGGGATACGGGCGCCGTTCCAACGGCCGGAACATATATACCAAGGCGTCATACTGACATAGTGCTGAATGTGTTAATGCTCACTTGTTCGTCACCTGATGGACGATTTTCACGGAGCATTATCACAATAACTGTCGCACAACGTTAGCAGATACTTTAGCAGATACTTCCAAGCTGTAAATGTAGCGAGCTCTTGATATTCAACACTGTACTCATCACCTAGTGGATCTGCTAAAATCTTCCGTCCCTTCCTACACAAAAGAAAGTCTTTTATTAATTTATCAGGTTTTGGCGTAATTCTGAATGTTAAATGATTCCCCCGTTCAATAAACCTGAACATAACTTTAACCTTTGACAATAAAGTTCGGCGAATAGTCCTGTAACATTAACGTAGATAAACTATGAACAACAGTTACCTTTCTGTCCTTCGAAATAGTCACCTCTTATAATTATGCTCCCCTGTGGTCTGCGATAAATGTCCTGGAAATTTTGCACGAACTCTTCCTTTGGGATGGTGTTCAAAAGCATCGTCACGTTTCATTTAATGCGAGAAATATCCGCAAATCTGCTATACATCTTTACGGGTTATGAGCCGAGTGTCGTAGTAGTCAAATTAGACGACGACGCCACTCGGTTGATAACCCATGAAGATTTCATGGCAGAAATACGCCGAGAAACCCTGCCATCACATATATCCGAAAATCTCTTTCTTTTAAAAGCGAGTCTGAGTCCAGTGAATAGGAAGAAATCTGGAGGATTGCGATCTGGCGAGTATACCGGATGTTCAAGTTGCACCATACCCTTTCTTGCTAGGGACTGATTGACGATATTGGCTGTGTGTGGAAGGGTGCTGTCGTGAACAAAGAAAGGAAGAACTTTGCTGTGCGTACTGGGGTCCTACCCTGCGTAAACGTGGCATGAAAGGTCAAAATTTCAGCATAACTTTCAGCGTTCATCGTCATTCACTCCGGAAGAAATGCCTTGGCTATCGAATAACTCGATGAGCATCGTTCTGATTTTTTGGCTCTGAAGTCTTTCCGACGACGTGATGTCGGAGAACTACATTCAAGTACTTTGACTCTTTGATTCGCCGGCCGCGGTGGCCGAGGAGACTGAAGCGCTCCAGTCACGGTCTGCGCGGCCACTACGGTCGGGAGTTCGAATCCCCCCTCGGGCATGGATATTTGTGCCGTCCTAGTTCGTAAGTAGTTCATAAGTAGTTGGTAAGTTTAGGGACTGATGACCCCGTAGTTAAGTCCCATAGACTATACAAATATTTGAACATTTTTGAACTGTTTGATTCAGGGTATTACCGGAAACACCAGGTTTCATCCTCAGTGACAATATGTTTCAAGAAATTGGGTGTCGCATCCGTCGTTTCGACAAAATCCTGTGAAGCCTCTAAACGGGCTTTTTTCTTAACGTCAGTCAAATGATGTGACACGAGACGACAGCAAGTTTCCGTCTCACCTGTCTTCTGGGTAGGGATTTGTCGCACGGATTCACGGTTAATCTGCCGTGCATCCCCTATCATAAGCACGGTTAATCAACTATCGTACGTGACTAATGTTTTCAGTTTCTCAATGTTTCCCTCACTGACGGCGGTAGCCTGTCATCCGCTACACCATCTGGCAGAAACACATTTCCGGCCTCCTCGAAAACGGAAAACGGGCGCACCACTCGTACACACACTTCATACCGCGTGTGAATGGTCGTGCGCTCTAAGGAACCATACTACGGAGTGCCCGGCTGCCCCCCTCGGAGTTTCGAGTGCTCCTACAGAAATGGGTGCGTGAGTTGCCCTTAGCATAACGCGTGTCTCGCCAAGTTAATTTTTTAATTTTATATCGACCCTTTCCTCGTTCATTGTCCTGTTCTCAGTTCAGAACCAACGCACTAAGCAAGCACTTCGTTCAACAGGTCTAACACGGAACACACACGATGCTCAACTGAAGGTTGTGAATCTGGGGACAGGATGTGAACACAGGTCGATACGCAGCTGCAGCACTGTTATTCGCCTGTGTTGCCCGATCGACCATTCTGACTTCATGCACCGAACTTTATTCAAATGCTGAAATGTTTGTACACCTATGGACCAAACTGCTATGACCATCACTCCCTCGAATTACAAACTTTATAAACTGTCTTATAAAAAGGACAACAGACACACCCATGCCCGAAGGAGCATATACACAGGGTGTTTCACTAAGTGTGTTTGCCTCTGTAACTTATAAAATAATAGGTGACGGGAAATGCGGTAGATCAACACAAGAAATGTTACACTTTTTGCGGAGCTATGAACATAGTTTATTGTATCATTTTCCAAACAGTTACAGCACAAAGATATAATTTTTTAAATGGAACAATATTTTTTCTATCGTGCATTGGATTCGTTGAAACCAGCTGCGTCCAAATCAATTTAAACTACATTCCTATCACTGTTAGTTTGGGAGCTACAACCCTTCAAAGTTTCAGGGGCAGATACCACACGCTGTACATAATACGTGGCTGTGTGGTGGGTGATGAATGTTATGGCGGTGGGAAGTTGATTTACATGAGATGTTCAAATGTGTGTCCATGTTCCTCAATGCATAATTCAATGCGCTGTCGAAAGGATCTGCGGACGAGATGTAACATCGCCGGTGTGACGGAGTGACATGCGTCCTCGATGCGCCGTTTTAGATCATATGGGGATGTGGGCTCAGTGACATACACACGATCCTTTAGATATCCCCACTAAAAGAAATCTACTGGCGTTAAATCGGGCGACCTTGCGGGCCATGAATGAGAACCATGGCGCCCCAACCCCACCATACAGCCATGTATTATGTACAGCGTGTGGTATCTGCCCCTGAAACTTTGAAGGGTTGTAGCTCCCAAACTAACAGTGATAGGAATGTAGTTTAAATTGATTTGGACGCAGCTGGTTTCAACGAATCCAATGCACGATATAAAAAAACTATTGTCATATATATATATATATATATATATATATATATATATATAGAGAGAGAGAGAGAGAGAGAGAGAGAGAGAGAGAGAGAGGGAGGGAGGGAGGGAGAGAGAGAGAGAGAGAGAAGGAGAGACAGAGAAAGACAGAGGAAAAGAGGTACTAATGATTTATATTACGCTCAGTAGACATATTCAAATTCCCAACAATATTACAGTTTTATCACCAGTTTGTGGAAATGTCCTCTTTCTTGAAACACCTTAAACAACTGGTTATAAAGGTAAGAAATAGTTGGGCAAAAGCTAATCCAAGGAGAAAAATAGCTAAGTAAGTTTACTACAAGTGACTAAAATTAGAAAACGGCCAGTAATTAAACAAAAGCAATGTCATAGTATTTTACCAATTTGAAACAACAGCGTCTTTCATAAAACAGGTTTAGACACACTTTAAATAACAATTAATTAAGAGAATAGCATTGAGCGGGCACAAGTGATTTAAAGGAAACGTATACTTATGCCGGGTGTTCAACTGAAAAGATCAGTAACGCCTTGACAAGGAAACCGGTTGAAATTTGAATTTGTCGCTTTTGTATAACGTGTCGTCACCTTCCCCTGAAAATATTCAAGGCTGTGCCCTCAGCGGGCAAGTAGATGATCACCGTCTTATTTGTCGCCTACCAATCGAATTCCTCTAGTACGGAAAGACCATTAACAGTGACGTAAACTGTGAGATACTCCGTAACCTTCGCAACTACGTCAAAAGGAAACGGCCTGGGCTGCTCAGGGACTCAAGGACGGGCGGGGGATTCTATTCTGCTTTCTGCTCCATGATAACGCTCGCCGGCCGCGGTGGCCGAGGGGACTGAGGCGTTCCAGTCACGGTCTGCACGGCCACTACGGCCAGGGGTTCGAATCCCCCCTCGGGAATGGATATATGTGCCGTCCTTAGTCTTAGCTAGTTCATAAGTAGTTTGTAAGCTTAGGGACTGATGACCCCTTAGTTAAGTCCCATAAGTTCTACAAACATTTGAACATTTGATGATAACGCTCATCTAGTGTCACACAAAGTGATCAAGAGGGATGAACTTGAGCGCCCTCTCTACAGCCCGAACATGTCGCCCTGTGATTTCCATCTGTCTGGCCCGCTAAGTAGACATCTCCAAGGGAAGCGCTTTACCTCGGACGACGAACTGAAGGACTCAGTAGATGACTGTCTCATGTCGCAGCCACAGGAATTCTGGGAGAGGGAATTACTCGGTTCGTTAAACAGTAGCATAGTTATCCTCAGCTCTGTGGTGATTACTTTTGAATGAATACTTCAATTATACACTTCTCGGAAAAGGTACATTTAAAAACAAGTTACTAGTATTCAAATACGGTCAGTAGGCCCATTTGAATGCATACAATTTCACAGTTTTACTAATGCTTCAGACTAACAGCCGCTTTCTTGAAGAGATTTAAGAACGTTTTGAAATACAATATCAATGATACTCCAGGCATTAGCAGTTACACGTGAGGTATGCTTACTTGGGACCAGCAATCAATCCAATACGCATATTTACAGCCTACGAGTTCCTAAGTAAAAGGACAATTTAGTTGCCGGCCTCGGTGGCCGAGCGTTATGCGGCGCGTCAGTCACAGTCTGCGCGGCCACTACGGACGGGGGTTCGAATCCCCCCTCGGGCATGGATATTTGTGCCGTCCTTAGTCTTAGCTAGTTCATAAGTAGTTTGTAAGTTTAGAGACTGATGACCCCGTAGTTAAGTCCCATAAGCTGTACAAACATTTGAACACTTTTTTGACAATTTAGTTACAATGGTTACTTGAGCTCACAGTGTATGAGTGTGAGATCCGGCGAATATGGTGATTCAAATTGCACCACACTCTTTTTCGTAAGAAACTGTTTGACGATATTGGCTGTGTGTCGGCAAGAGTTACCGTGCAACTTGAACATCGACCATACTCGCAGTATCTCAATCCTCCAGACTTCTTCCTATTCCATCGACTCAAACTTGCTTTGAATGGAAAGACATACTGACATCCAGCGAAACGTGACGAGGCCTTTGAACACCATCCCAAAGGAAGACTTCGTGCAAAGTTTCTAGGACATGTATCGCAGAGCTCAACGGTCCATATCATAGGAGGTGACTATTTAGAAAAACAGTAAGCTAACTGTATGTAGTTCATAGGTCATCTACGTTAATGTTACAGGACTATTCACCGACGTTTATTGTCAGAAGTTGTAGAAGCAAGGACATGACGAAATCAGCGTTATAATAAGAAGTGTCACCTAGTCTACAAGAATTTAAAATTCGTTTCTAGTTTCTCATATATTACAATGTCCGAAATCCGCTAAAACTCATGATATGTGAAAGTACCCAGTGAGCACGCGAATATAATCAATTCCTTCTCTACTTGATCGCATCAGGTTGTAATTAACTTCTTCGCTTAAATCAGTTTTAGACTATACGATTACGACTCTGATGTTGTAAGCCGTTTGTATTACACTGCACTGACATTTCGATATTATAGACTGTCATTAACGGAACAAGTTATATTACTTAAATGACGTATTCGTATTTGCATTCGATAATTCACCACCACGTTTAGTGCCTACTAAATATGAAAGTACAGCATTAAATATAGCAATTTTCAGATTTGAGCCATGCCATTCTTTCTGTCCACTTGGAGGGCTACCCGTGTTTAAGCTGCACTTTTCCCCCTACAGAGTACCGTGACTGCGTTAGACCGACAAGGGGAACACCAAGTATGGTACAAACGGATTTCGAAAGGTAGCGGGTATATTATGAGGGAATTCCTGCAGACCAGCATGCTAAAGATATTTCTTCCAATGCGCCTTCGTTTCCACGAAAATCGAGATCAAAGTTCCGCGCGTAACTCCAATACCTTTACACTATCACCGTCTGAGAGTGAGTCAGCGTGGTGCGGCCAGCGAGGCGCTTGGCAACTACCCTGACGGCCCGTGTTCAAATTCTGCTCGGAACTTTTTTCACACTTCTCCGACGATTCATTGTGCTTAATTATATGCTTTCGTAGCTATTCTTTGTTAATACTAGAGTAATTCGTCATTATAATAACTTACATTAATTGATGAATATTGGGACGAAATAGGAGCGTGCGCTTGCACTATGAAAGTTATTCCACTCAAGTGTACTTCTCTGTGCCAACCGCGTGATTTGTATTTTTACCGTCCGGTGAAACTCTTCAGTAAAAGATTACAAAATGCTTCCCAACTGTTAACAAGTTAATCGTGAAATCCCGTCACGAGAGGACTCGATACGAATACATTCGTTACTATTGCATCAGCTCAGTGCACCAGTCTTCCTTCCCATGATTAAACATGCCTGATTTGCGTCGCAATTAGTTGACGACCGAACAATTTTATTTTATTTTATTATTTATTTATTTTTTTTATGTGAACAACGAGACTTATCCCGTATCGCTGATGGAAACACCGTGTTCCTGTAAAGCGGTAGCATGTATTATATGTGCGTGGTGCTGCAATGTTCTGTGCTTCCGGTGTTGCTGTGATACTTACGGCCCAAAACTTTGTACACGGTTGCGACAGTGAATAGATAAAATTGGGCAATAAATGAAATAATGAGAAACTGATGTGTTATATGTAACTATCCTAACCATTTACTCAAGCGTTAACATAATAATGGCTATGGAAGCATATAATTTGATATTTCATGGAAAAGGAAAAAGAAGAGTATAGTGCCTCATTGAAAATGAAGAAATGTGTAAACTTTTTTATTATACAAAATGTTCAAATGTTTGTAGAGTCTATGGGACTTAACTACGGGGTCATCAGTCCCTAAACTTACAAACTACTTATGAACTAGTTACAACTAAGGACGGCACAAATATCCATGCCCGAGGGGGGATTCGAACCCCCGACCGTTGTGGCAGTGTAGACCGTGACTGAAGCGCCTCAGTCCCCTCGGCCACCGCGGCCGGCACTTTTATTATACAAGTGTAATTTTGTTACAAATGTGTATTGTTCTTTAATTGCACAAGAACGTCATCTAATTGTGCTTACCTGACGTAATTTTGATTTTATCGTTGTAATAAGTAACGATAAACTGGAAAAGAAGTACCGGGTGATCATAAAGTTTGTATAAATTTGAAAACTTAATAAATCACGGAATAATGTAGATAGCGAGGTAAAAATTGACACACATTCTTGGAATGACATGGGGTTTTATTAGAACAAAAAAAGTTCAAAAATGTCCGACAGATGGCGCTGGACAGCAAAACGTCAGTGACTGCGCATGAAAATCGTGTATAAAAGGAGCTCTATTGAGAGAGAGCATCAGATGCACCAGCAGTCGCAGCGTGTTGACGTTACCTGAAAAGACGCTTTTAGTTAAGCTGGGGAATGGGGAATGTGCTAGTTCAGCGTTACGATCCTATCACCATAAGAAGGGGATTCGAACGGATAAAGATCCATTGACAAATGCAGCGGTGGCGAGAATGATTTCGAAGTTCGTAGCCACGGGTTGTTTAGACGATAGAAATCGTAGTTGCCGACCGAGCACAAGGCGTAATGCTACTGAGACAGTTCAGGAAGAAATGGAGACTGTAGCGGGTTCGTCTATGCACGGGGGCCATCCGCGGTGGCCGAGGGGACAGAGGCGCTCCAGTCACGGTCTGCACGGTCACTACGGTCGGGGGTTCGAATCCCCCCTCGGGCATGGACACTACGGTCGGGGGTTCGAATCCCCCCTCGGGCATGGATATTTGTGCCGTCCTTAGTGCTAGCTAGTTAGTAAGTAGTTAGTAAGTTTAGGGACTGATGACCCCGTAGTTAAATCCCATAAGCTATACAAACAAACATCGGGCATGGATGTTTGCGCCGTCCTTAGTATTAGTTAGGTCATATGTAGTTTGTAAGTTTCGGGACTGATGACCCCGTAGTGATGTCCCATAAGCTATACAAAAATTTGAACATTTATGCACGGGGAAGTCAGCACTCGTGCAGTCACACGTCGCACCGGCATCCCATTCACTACTGTTTGGTTGGCACTTAGGCGATGCTATCCTTACAAAATCCGTCGGCATCATGAACTGTTACCTGGCGATTTAGTGAAGGGGAGGGCATTTGCGGTGTGTATGATTGGTTGAGTACCGTGTTGTTGACCGACGAAGCTCATTTCACACTCCGACACGCCCACAACTGCAGAATTTGGGCTACCGAAAATCCTAGAACCGTCGTGGAAACTCCATTGCACGACGAAAAAGTCACGGTATGGGTTGGATTTAACACATCTACCGTTATCGGGCCTTTTTTCTTCGAGTAACTGCGAGATTCCGGTTTTGTAAGTGCTACCGTGACGGGTGAGCGACATCTCTAGGGATGCTGAAAGACAACGTCCGACGCCAATGCCTCACCATAACTCCGGACATGCTTTACAGTGCTGTTCACAACAGTATTCCTCGACTGCAGCTATTGTTGAGGAATGATGGTGAACATATCGAGCATTTCCTGTAAAGAACATTATCTTTGCTTTGTTTTAATTTGTTATGCGAATTATTGCTTTTCTGGTCAGAGGAAGCGCCATCTGTCGGACATTTTTTTTTGTTCTAATAGAACCCCATGTCATTCCAAGCATCTGTTTCAAGTTTTACCTCTTTATCTACATTATTCCGTGATTTATTAAGTTTTCAAATTTATACTGACTTTTTGATCACCCGGTATACCATTATGGACAGTCAATCATCGGACAAGAGTAAAAAATAGTTCCGACCAGGATTTGAACAATGGCGGTCTGTGTGGCAGCCAAACGCCTTGCCGGCCGCATCACGCTGACTCACTCGCAAACGATGACAGTGCACAGGTATAGGAGTTAGGCGCGGGACTTTGATCTTGATTTTCGTGGAAAACGAATTCATTTAGCTTGGTGGTCTGGAGGAATTCTCTCAGGACATACCTGCGACCTACCAAAAGCCGTTTGTACCATACTTGGAGTTCCCCTTTTGAAACGACCCTCTCGCGTCCGGATTCACCCCTCTTAAGGTCACGAAGGTCCGCTAGTCAGGCGCGCCATTCGACGTTAAGTTCTCTACGAAAAGCCACCTCGTGCACAGCCTCTTTGCTTGAGGTGACATCGAAACCACAATCGATTGGCACGCTTCACATGTTGTTTTGCTTTATTGTAAACATAAGAGAATATTCGTGCAAGTCGGCCGCAGTGGCCGAGGGGATTGAGGCGCTCGTCACGGTCCGCACGGCCACTACGGTCGGGGGTTCGAATCCCCCCTCGGGCATGGATATTTGTGTCGTCCTTAGTCTTAGCTAGTTCATAAGTAGTTTGTAAGCTTAGGGACTGATGACCCCGAAGTCAAGTCCCATAAGTTCTACAAACATGTGAACATGTATTCGTGCAATACGAAATATGTAAATAACATTGGTTCCTTTCTCACTCATAACCCAGTCCTTTATACAGTTTTCTGTATCCTAACTTGGCTTGGGATGTCTTGCAATGAATTTGGCATGTTGTATGTTTCAGGGTCGCGCTGCAGTGGAGAATCGCACCAGCCAAGGCTGTGACAACCCGACGCCGCGCTGCCGTTGTGCAACAGCGCCGACGTACTGTAGATTGCACGAGGGTCCAGCATGCAGGCGTATGAGGACTCCGGCTCCTTAAGGGAACCTGGAAACTACCGTCGCATAGTTCAGCGCGTTTCTGATGCTGAACGTCTGTGCAAGGACATGGTGGCTCTCCTCAAGAAGAGGGCGGCTGTTGAGAAGACCTACGCCAAGGAGCTGCACGCCTGGGCCGAGAGGGGGCGGGAACTCTTCCAGGGCGGGCCTGAATATGAGACAACTCAAGCACTGTTTGAAGGCTTTCTAACTGAAGGCGAGAAACTGGGCGATTTGCATCTAAATATTAAAGACAAGCTTGATAATGATGTAATAAGAAAGTTGAAAATTTGGAAAAACGAGACTTATCAAAAGTCTATGTCAAAATTAAAGGAGAAAAAAGAAATGAAAAAAGCATTTAAAACCGCTCAGAAGCCGTTGGATAAATTATGTCGAAAAGTGGAAAAAGCTAAAATTAAATATCATGCAGCCTTCAGGAGAGAACGCTCTGCTTTTAATGATTTGAAAAACTCTTATGATAACCCTGAATTGTCGTTGAGTCAAGTGAACAAGATAAAGGATCGTTCAGTACAATGTAGAGGGAAGTTAAGAAAAGCAAATGAAAAGTACGTAGCAGCTCTTCGTAGAGTGCATTTATATAAGCCCAGATACATTGCTGATATGACAGTCGTTTTTGACAAAGCCCAGGAAATGGAGAGGGAGAGACTGCAGTTCTTCAAGAAAATAATGTTCTCTGTTCAGAAATGTTTAGATGTATCCCAGAACCCCACTTTACAGCACATATATGAAGAGTTTTATGCAGCAGTCGATAATGCTGATCCCGAAAAAGAAATAAAGTGGTGGTTACAAAACCATGGACCTCACATGTACATGAAGTGTCCAACATTTGAAGAATACGAAGAAGATTGGGGGAAAATTGTAGAACGCAAATCAAATAAGGAAGTGGCTCCTGGACTTACTGTCACAAACTGGAGAGCCGTTGACGAATATCAAAGCGAATCCAATCTTAGAAGCGAGATGTCTTCACGATATGAAGCTGGTAGCAGCGATAAAAAAACTTACCAAGCAAAGAAGAAAATAGAAACAAGCACTTCCGCCGTGGAGACAGGTCCGCGGCGAAGTACAAATCCATTTGACGAAGATGAAAGTGATAACGAAGCAGGCGAAACATAAGTTGACTGTGAATAGGCTGGAGTTCAAGTAAAAGCACTTAAAGACTAGGATGGAAAATCTGTAAATGAACTAAGTTTTAAGGAAGGAGACATGTTTGAGAATCTTGATGAGGCAGATGAGCGAGGATGGTGCAGAAGCCGCATGACCGTGTAGGACTGTATCCCACAAGTTACGCGGAAATCTTGAAACACTAGTGACGATCCTACGTGAAATGAAGTTACAGTCAGCTCGCCTAATCTTTGTGTTACTGTGTTGCGAGCAGGTGACATTATTTTTTACATTGCTCACTGTTTCAGAAGATTGTCATTTAAGATAATGATAAATTATTTTGCTGCTTCTTTTGTATAAAGTGTTAAAAACTGTCTTTAGTGACTTTGTGTTATAAAACGTTTTATCGCGTTTTAGAAGACATGAAAACATATTTGTTTATATCCTTACTTCTACCACAAAGACATATTTCAATATTATAAAGACTAAACAAAAGTGAGGAATCTTGTGACAGTTATTGAGGATCCGTTAATAGCGTATCAGTTTATAAAAAGTTACAACATAAAGACTCATGTAGTTATAAAAATTATTGGGAATCTGTTTGTACTGTACGAGTAGACTGTGTTAGTAGTGTAATAGAGGTAAAAGTACTTTCGTGGATTAGTGGGCTGTGGGATCGCCTGCTGGAAGGTGGTGCCGGGGATCATACAGCGGTTTATACTCAACAAAGAAATTCGTCCCCGATTTCTATTAAAATCGAAACACTGGGTCCACCATTTTAAATATTTCACGAAAACATATGATAATCCAACTGCGGCTTTTACTCACAGTTAGGATTCTGCTCTGTCTACTATAATCGTTTATAGGGTAAGGTGGTACAATTTCGATCATTTCGGAGAAATGTTGTTGTTACTGGAAATATGTTGAGAAAAGAAATAATTTTAACTATGGCACTTGTTCTTGGATGTTTAACGAATATGTAACACAAATATTAGACCATTAGAAAGGTTAGTGTAAACACAAAAAATGGTTACAGAACTGTGAAAAATTGATCGAAAATGTACCACACTAGGTACAATTATGATCACTTCCTCGTAAAATTTTTATCACTGGCTTCTTCCAGATAAAAAGCACTTGTTCCCTCGTGCACCAACGCATACTTCGTAGAACCAAACATTGCAATAACATAAAGTTTGCAAACGCATGAAAACTAGAAAATTTATAAGAGCGCGTCTGACGAAGTTGCTGCACGTGCCTCTTAAGAGAAAAAAATTTATATCTCCGTAGCGCAAAGTGGTGTATTCTTGAAAAAGACAGGAGGAGCTGCAGAAACCTACTACACTACAACGCCACACAAAGGCAAGTGCTACCAACACTACGAGACTGACAAATTATGTTGTTCAGAATTGTACCTATATCGAATTTGTACCACCTTACCCTATGCATCTCTTTATTTTCTTAATTCTGGGAGCAGCTATGTTACTTTGTGTGTTTGGGGGGGGGGTATTGTGGGGCATAGGAAGGTATCTATTTACAATTTGCATACTGCATTTGCGTCTCTGGTTTCTTACACGTATTGTAAACACTTGGAGAAAATTCTGGGCTCTTGCACTAACAATCTCATCGTTCTGCACTATTTGCTTAACCAAACCCTCGTTGGCTTAACAACAAATCATATCTGTTTACAATCTTAAGCTAATATATTACTCTCTACATTTTATGTTAAATTCTAATCTAACCTGTATGGAAATTAAATGACCTAAGCTGACCGCAACTGTTTGTACACTTCCCTGTATTTTCTGACACTGACTTGCACGAAATTTTCAGTTGACTTAATGCCCTTGTGCTCAATGTCTCTTATTCTAAGGAAATCTAGATATTACCTATCAGTATAAAACTTAAACTGCATAGTAGTGCATTTTAGCTCGCACTACAAGACTACCGCTGTTATTACAAAGTTTTTCACTCTTCTTGAATTCTTCTTTTACACACAGTTTTCGACTTTATGAGCTCAACTTCAGAACTGAACCCAGAAACAGGCCCTGTCCTCAGTTCACCTGTATTGAAGAAAATGCTCTCTCCAGCCACAAACGCAATCCTTGCCTACCTGTTCTGTAAAACAGTTACCCCCATACACTATCCCAGTCTACCTGTGCTGTACAAACTAACACTGCATTCCCAACCAAAGGCGCATTCTCAGCTTACCTGTGTTGCGTAACAACCTTCAGGCGTCGGAGCCCCCTGTAGACGCGAGAGCACTAACGTGTGACTTCGGCGACGCAAACGGCTCTGAGTCACATCTCTGACGACGTCGTGCTGTCTCCCGAGACGCGGGGTGCCTCATCGCTTCGGCGGCAGCGTGGACAGTCAACCGACGACGACGTCAGGGTCCGGAGTTCGAGGCTCGGTGTCGGCCGTTGTCGATACGAGCGGTACGAGCGGCACATACAGTGGGCGCTACCGCTGACCACCGCACTCCAGCAGATGACGATGGCGACATATGGCACACAATGAACGGCGTATTACCACCCAGCTTTCACTGACCCCATAACAAGCTGGTTTGCACCGCTCTTTAAATACGCCCCTCCCCCCTTGCTGAATTCGGCGCTGGAACCTTCCAGATCGGGTCAGTGACTCAAGGGTTGATGTCCGCGTGCTGCTTCGTCACGTGTCAGAACCTTCTGGCTCGGGTCGATGCTTCTGTGTTGGTGACAGGGCGCAATTTCGTCACGCGGCCGGAGCTTCTGTTAATGTAGGCTGCTGACACTGTTAGAGCGACTGACCGGTTTCTGTCAGCAGCTCTCGTTGTGGTACTGTGGGAGCTAATGGAACTGCCACATACTGGTTCTATTACGCTAAATTATTTTCACTGTAATTTATACTATCCATTACTATTTACTCCAAAACCCTTGTACCACTACAACAGTATTAGAGCTCAGTTGTGAAATGCACCAAACGCAGTACTGAATTTCTCAGTACATGATTTGTATCTTATTCGCATCACACTGCTATAAATTACTATTGTACATGTATGTAGCTTTAAAATAAAATGCTGTTCAGAATGTATACTTTTTCTTTTCCTGACAGTGTTCAGTTCACGATATGTAAGTTATAAACAACGAAACACCAATTATGTGTGTTTGCTATAAGGCAAAATCAATTTATACATGATTTGCTGCAATTCCATTAGATATTTCGAGGACTTACAGAGGTGAGTAAGTACATAATATTTTTGGCAAGAAACCAATGGCCAGTAATGCCACGCCGGCCGCGGTGGCCGAGGAGACTGAGGCGCTCCAGTCACGGTCTGCACGGCCACTACGGTCGGGGGTTCGAATCCCCCCTCGGGCATGGATATTTGTGCCGTCCTAGTTCGTAAGTAGTTCATAAGTAGTTTGTAAGTTTAGGGACTGATGACCCCGTAGTTAAGTCCCATAAACTATACAAACATTTGAACATTTTTGGTAATGCCACCCAGTGACGCTATGAGCACGTATTTGTTTTTGACACTATAAAAGAACTTTCTCTGCAGCAATCTCTACGCTTTCCGTATTTTGGGAGACGGTACTATGAACCAAAACAAGAGGAAGTATGCAGTGAACAATAACTTTAAAATTATTACCGCAAGAGGTATGACCACTTGACCAGTAGACAAGACGTGTTCACAGTATCTGAGATGGTGACAGTTTTTAGAGCCCGTATTTATTAGACGTTCTGTTGTTGTTGTTTTAGTCTAGAGTATCCCCTTTCCTAAAATGGAATGCAAAGAGCTGGCAGTGGAATAGATTCTTTCAGAGTGTTCAAGAAAATAAGTTCTGATAGCGTTACTGAACAACATTTACGGACATGGGTTCTTTATCAAAATGAAATGTTGCAATATTTGTAAACCTATTGGACCAAACTGCTGTGCTCATGAGTTTCTAGACTTACAAACTATTTAAACTAAGTTACACTAAACACAAAACACACACGCACACATACACACACACTGTGGCGCTGGAGTGGATGGACATGGTGGTTGTGTTTGTATAGTTGTCTCAGTGATTGCGTGAACGTATGTGTTTCTTTTTTGACGATGGCCGACAATTTAAGTTATGTGAATGTGATTATCTGTTTTCGTGCAGCAGCTCAGCAAGCCTCTTTACGGAGAGTTGTTATCTATCCTCCATTGTGGAAATAGAAATGTATTATATTCGCAGGTAGACTCCAAAAATAATTAATTACGAAACATTTATACAAATAAATATAGTATGAAAAGTTAAATGACGCTTGATCCTATTAGAAACAACAGCCAATTCGGGATAGTGATCATCTGTAATTGCATTTGTCTATCTCAAGTTGGAGTACTACAATAACTACCTAATAGGGATTAATGAAATGAGATTATCAAAAATAGCTGCTATGTCTTTGTAACGGTAGGGGCCAGCTTGGTTTGTCAGTAGGTGCAAACATTGTTGACATACTTCTGATGTAGAAAATTTGTTGCCATTGTTATTATGTATTACGAGTGGTGTTCAAATGAAAAGATACGAAACGACACTGTGGATATAATTGAAGTCTTCATTCAAAGAGTATTCACCAGAGGACTGAGGACAAATATACCACCGTTTAACAAGCCGAATGATTCCCTCTTTTCAGAATTCCTGTGGCTGTGGCATGAGCTAGTCATCTATTGAGTACTTCAGTTCGTCGCCCGAGTCGAAGCGTTTCCCTTATAAATTTTTTTGAGCAGACAAAACAGATGGAAATCACAGGGCGATATGTGAGGACTTTAGGGTGGATTCTCCAGCTCGTCCCACTTAAACTTGGCCAGTACACATTGTGTGACACTGGACGCGCCTTACCATGGAGCAAAATATCTCCCTCTTTGAACATCCCAGGCCATTTGCTTTTGACGAACTTGCGTAGACTATGGAGTGTCTCACAGTAAAAATCACTATCACTGGTTTTTCCGTACTCGAGGAATTCGATAAGTATCCGAACTCGGACGTCGAAAAAGATGATGAACATCACCTTTCCTGCTAAGGGTACAGCCTTGTGCATTTTAGGGGGACGTGATGACGTATGCTTTTCGTCTCTAGATGCCACACTATGTTATTCCATAGCGGCATATTCAAATTTCATCCGGTTTGGTTGTTAAGGTGCTTTGTACCTTTTCATTTGAATTCCCCTCGAATATAATTTTTACGTCATTTTATCTATATTTTTCAGCTCACTTCATAATTTTCAAGATACTGCAGATCATGAATTCATGAAAGAATCCTCACAAGGGACACTTGCGCTCACTGGAACCCCCTCCCCTTATGAGCACTCCTGTGAGGAACTAACATCTACACGTCGCACGATGTGAGCCCGCCAATACAAAAGGAGGCGTGGAGTAGTTTTCTGTCAGTAAAGCAGTACCAACTGCAGATGGTTACTGTGGGCCGCGGTGGAGTAGCCGAGCGGTCTAAAGCACGTCGCTGCGGAGCGCGCGGTTCCTCGCCGTGGAGGTTCGAGTCCTCCCTGGGGCATGGGTGTGTGTGTTTGTCCGTAGGTTAGTTTATCTAGGTTTAAGTAGTTTGTAAGCTACGGACTGATGACCACGCAGTTTGGTCCGATAGATTTACAGACATTTGAACATTTTATTCGGTTACTGTGGACACATCAGTGACTTCGCACGTGAACTAGTCCCTTTACATCACCTGAGTGTCAAATGTATCAAACCGAGTTCAACCCGTCCAAAACTATATACATCTGAGGACTGACTGTGAAACCGTCAGTGTATTGATTTGACGTCTGGTGTCATAACCGCGTTAAATGATCAACAGGGACGGTCGTTAATGTATTCCTAGGCCAAGATTCTAACACGGTTTACTAGACAGTTTCACTAACCAGCTGTATCACAAAAGCACGAGCTATCCTATCCAGCCTCCCCCCCCCCCTTCAACAAACTTACAGTGACGTACGTCGCTTATTGCCGGAGTAATGCCCTGCTTATGCATCTCCCTCCATTCGTAACTTGAATCTGTTAGTTATAATTCCTATACGAATTAAAAGATGAAATATATGCTGTTTTCTCGGACATGTCTAAGAAAACATAATTCTTAGTTATCATTGTTCTCATATTCAGGTAGGTTAAAAGCAGCCCCCTTTCAGTAAAGATGCACAAATGGCCTTGTATAAGTGACCCACTATGAAGCTAAACGAAGTTGCTAGCAGTGGGTAACTGGGTAATCTGAGTATTGCTTCGTTAATGTGTTATGTGAGTCTGGCGTGGGGCGTGCTGGAGTAGTCGGTGCCGTTGTGCACAACCTCTATAGCTGTGTAAGAAGTGATGGCCCTTAGAATTCCATACAAGACACAAATTTCTCTATGTCACCGTTGATCATTCAACGCAAGAAGGTAGCTGACGTCAAATCATTTCACTGAGAGCTCCGTTGTTATTTATGTATAATATAAATCGCAGCTGCAAAGTCGCATTTGATGCCTGTTCTCTCGGACATGTGTGAAGGAACATACGCCATAGATATCATATTTATGAAGTGGTTCAAGTCAGTTGTTGGCAGTGTTACAGTAAAGTGAAAACACCAACCATCAAAGGCAGTTACAACAAGACCAAGCAGAGCTCATCAACTGATGGTCAAGGAAAGTCGAGCGACGATCATAGTGACAGTAAAATCTACAGAAGAAATTCCTGAGAGTTACGAACTGCCTGGATATCAGACAGCACAATGGCTATTTATTACAAATATTTCTACAGATACCGTATATATACTATTAATAACACTGAATATGTCTAGGGAGTTGAGAAACGTGACGTTCGACAGTTGAACAGTTTTTTAGAAGCCACATATTTGTGAAGTTAGTGTTCCTTGATGCAGTGTAAATACATCTACATCTAGATCGCAGCAAAGGGCAGTGGATGAATGTTAACATATCATTTAGAATGGTGAATGATGTTATACCGTGTCTAAATTCGAAGAAAGAGTCTGGTTTAGCCACATTCCTGCAGAATGTTAAATGTCCCCATATGTAGTGAAAAAAGCGAGGAGCGCAGAGGAGATATTGTTGAATGTGTGACTTTCCCGATTATGGTCAGGCCCTTTATTGTTCTTACGAAATAATAAATGCAGAACCATAGGGACTCTTTTTAGCTCTGTGTACAGCGTTAAGTGCAGAAAAAGGTCCGACTTGAGGATTTTTACATAAATATGACAATACAACCTCTTTTAGAGCAGCGTAGTTTGTGGGCAATAATCTTACTGTGTTACTGAAGTGGACTGGCCTGCCCCGATCCGAACGCAAAGCAACACCTTTCCGGGAAGTTGGAACGTTAACTTCCCTCAAGAGAAGAGTGTCCAACATGACTATTTACCCCGATTCCGGCTGTTGTTACCTTTCCTCGAAAGATATTCAATCATCTCACTCAAATCGTTCCAAGCAGACTTGAAAACTTTATAAAGGCGAAGGGCCTTTGCCTTCTCCAGACAGCACCTTTATAAATATTTAACTCAGCAAGTTCATAAAAACAGGTATTCAAACCCTATACGTAATCATTTCTCCTTTTCATAACGGCAAAAAGTCTTCCCCGTTAGAGGGCAAAATCTCTGATCTGTGGTTTTGATGATACGGTATGATTCTCAGGTATGAGGTTACACTGTTACACGCCTTGACTATTTTCGTCTCTTGCAATAGATATTTTCTTACCATCATTAGGAAACATTTAACTGTACAATAATATGCCAACTTCATTTAAAAAATGTTGACAATCAGATTTAAAACAATTGAAAAACTACTTCGCTACTTTCAGTCTTTGAAAATCTTCTCCAAACTCATATTGAACATATTAAAGAGACAAATAGAACATTTAATTGAAATATCAGGATTTCCTAAGAGGTAGCCTAAACTTAACATCTTGATAATCGCTAGCATCGACAACTTCTAAGGCTAAATTTCGTTTAAGATCGTTTGTGATAATAAGATTTATTAAATATGTATGAAGTAAATTTCCGAGTCTATACAGACGAAAATTAATTACTACTGAATTCGTTACTGACAAATGCCTTATGGGTACACTTTTCAACGTAACCCACAAAAGTGCATAATTAATAAGTTTTAGTTCTTATAGTAACGTATTTAAAGACGAAAAAATGGATCAAAGTTTTTTTTAATAAACCTCATTATATTCAACTGATTCACTCTTTGCACCTGTTATGGAAGGAAATCCTAAACCTTAATCCCATCTTCTAAATTCTCGAAATGAAATAAGTAGGGCTACTTATCATTATTTATTCACTGAAAAAATACATACAATTTTGTTGTTATAGGATATGTAGGTTGACAAAACAAATTAACATACCAAACTTCGGTCACTTCAGCAGTGTAAGTTTAATTTTTGAGAAATCATCTTGAATGACTGGGTGTCAGAACAGAGCCTACTCACGGTGATGAATTACCACCGTTGCTGTTCAATTTAATGCTGGGAAAGATGATCAGGAAATGACTAAGCCAAATTTATGGTGAAAATACTTGAAGAATTCTGCATAACAAATTCATCTTCATTGTCTACCACCTGCAAATAATACATTTTGTTTCATTCTAATAATATAATATAAGCAATCCAATCTGAGGAAAAAGTTCATGAGATAGGGGCGAAAAGTGAAAATACATTTTGTACACTGAAGGTAACTGATAAAGATAAAACATTCAATTCGCCGTCAACAAATTCATAAAAATATAACAAGTAGAGAAAGTCAATTATAAAGCAGCATAATTGAACCGGAATAGCTAAACTGGCAAGGGAATAAAGAAAGAACTGCAGAAGTACATAAACCATACAAAACTTAATCAGATACAGTCAATTTCACTAAATGGGAAATTGTTACATCATACTGAAGTCCTCAAAACACAGATTTTTCTTGTTTCTGAGCTATAGCAATTGTGTTAGGCTACATACCTAAAAATGACTGAAAAAGAAAAATTATCAGTTTTAAGAACGGAAGTGCAGTTATGTTCGGAGAGCAAAAGCCGATCTATCAACATACATATAAAAATGAATTTTATGTTTAACAAACAGCACCATTTATTAATGTTCACCAGTAAAAAATGAACAAAAGATCCCAAAGAAAATTCATATCAACGCTAAATACCGGCTAACAGAATTTCACGAACACCAAAAATAAATAGTTATTCACGATTAAATCACTCACGATACAACAATGCTTATTACCCACACTCGAAAACACAATTTTTTTGACAAGCATACTCGATGGAACTCATACGGGGAGAAGAAAGTAAGAAGAAACTTTCGTGTGAAGGCCATCTCGTTCCATGTGTCCACGAGATGCAGCAAGCAGTCGGCAGAGCTCCAAGGTAGGTGTCATGCCCCTAGACTCCCTTGAAAATACAGTTCTGGACTACCGTCTAATGAACAAAATAAGAGTGGATCGAGTTTTACGCAAAATTTCTGACCAGAATAAATAGTTCCTAGCGGACCGAACAAAGCATATTATTCTCAATGGAGAGAGGTCTTCTCATGTGAAAGTAATTTGTTCTGTAACCGAAGGCAGTGGTACATGAAGATCCAAAGAAACTGTTATAGGCATGCGTGTGTAAATACAGAGTATTTAAACACTCAGAGGACGGCGATTCTGCCACAAAATTCATATAAGACTACGAGTGTCAAGTGCAGACTTACTTATCGTATCACGGCAGGGCATCACGATTTGAGTTTGAACGGTGTGTGCAAATCGGCGCAAGACAGATGGCACATATCCTTTCAGAGGTAGTGATGAGTAGCGTACGAAAATTTCTCGTTCCGTGACTATCGGGAATCTGGTATAACATGAAATCTCCGACATGGCTACGGCCGGAAAAAGATCCTGCAAGGACGGGACCAACGACGGCTGAAGAGATACGTTCAGCGTGGTAGAAGCGAAACCATTCCACAAATTTCTGCGAATTGCAATGCTGGGCCGACAAAAAAATGTCAGCGTGCCAACCATTCAGCAAACCATCACCGATATGGGCTTCCGAGGATGAAGGCCCACTCGCGTGCCCTTGCTGACTGCACGGCACAAAGCATTAGATCGCGCTTGGGTTTGTCAACGCCGAAATGGGACTGTTGATGACTGGAAACATGACCTCCACCCTTTCGTACTCGAAAACCTGAAAATTGTCGCGATATGATGAAGGATCTGCAGCGCATCGATGCTTGGTGCAGGGGAGTGGCAATGAACTATCTATATAAACGAATATAACGTGTATCGAATACGTAGAGAAAAAAAAGGTTCATCAATGTTTGACTACGCAATTGCAGAATAATCCCTAGCAGCATTAACTTCCTTAAAATATCTCGCAGTACACATACCGAACAATTTATGGTAGAACAACCACAAAATATAATCGTGCATATGGTAGATGTAAGACTGACAGGGAGAGGGTCTGACATGTGGGTCACCAATTTCGATCAAAATTTGCATGGACATTATATACAGAATATAAAGAGACAAGTGTTTCGACTTTATGTTGGACAGTAGTTTTCGAAAGAAAAAGAAGATTAAAGTAGATGATGAAAAACCGTATTTTCAGTGCTATACATCGAAATACAGTCGAAAGGTGAGCATTTTTACTGATATATATATATTGGGTGAAAAGATAATGATGTTGAGTAATTAACGTGTTTGCTTTTTTATGCTGTACTCTTAAATATGAGCAACTATCCGAGCACTTTCGCCGGCCGAGCGGTTCAGTGCTAGCTCAGCGCGCTGGGTCAGAGAGTTCGATGCCTCATGTAACAAAAAAGAAGAATATCAACTTTATTTGAAGTAATGAAATACAAACAACGTGGAAATATGAATATTAACACAAAATAATGTAAAATGTAACTGTGTTAATTCTAATGGTACTTCCTACAACACCATCTATTGGTAGCTTTTCTAAGTATTCTTTTTACGTATTTCTAAGTTATAAATGCATATATATGTGTCTTAGTGACTCTATATGTAAGGTCTTTGAAAGTTTGAAGCATCAAAAACAGTCTATAAACACGCAAGTAAAGTTAAAAACATCGAAATAGTGTTTCTACAGACAGAGCCATCTGTGAATGTAGTTTGTAACTAGTGTGGGACTGTGACAGAAATATGTGCGAGTGAGACAGAGTTAAGAGGCGGAGCCAGCAGGAAGGAGTGGCTTTGGGCAGAGCTTGATAGTGCTGCTAGCCATATCAGTAGTCACATGTCCTGACAGCAGCCACTCGAGTTAGAGGCTTCATACAGCAAGAGCTCCGCTGTTTCATTCAACAGAGCAACAAAATACTTCACAAAAAAATTATATACCAAATGATGCAGTGCGAGAAAGCAATTGTGATTGATGTGCCTGATCTACCAAAATATAATGGATGTGAATATTGCTATAATTGTTTTACTGATAAAATTAGCTTACATAACAATCCAGAAAAATAGTTTATTGATAAACTAAATAAATTAATGAAAACTGATTGCAATGGTGCATTTATATCTATGTTTAATGGTGTTGATAAAGGTCGTATTATTGATGTAGTTGATGTGTTTAATAGACATTTTAAAGGTAAAACTTTGACATAAATGTATTTTATTGCAAAGACAGCTGATGAAAATGAGATGGAAATACATGACACAAAATGTAACACTAATTTGTGGCAACAATTTTTAGACATGAAGCCTTTTGATATAATTCAAAAACAAAAGGAATTTGATGAACATATGGAAACACAAATAAGAGCTAATACAAAATATGTAAAATTAGAAGAATTTACACTTGAAAATATTGATGGATCATATGAAACCATTATAGCCTAGATGGATTGCTATCTTTTTTTCTGAATATGTCAAAGCATGCAATTAGTACATTAACTAATTTTCGTATTTTGTCATTCATCATATATAGACAGTTAAAAGTTCTCTGTTAGAATTCTACATTGAGCATCATAAGTCAGATTTTTCTTACCATACATGACTATGTAGGCTAACATCAGCTGGTACTTTGTCATTAAATATAACACATAACTTCAATGTTATTTTTTGTGTATCTACTATATTTTTTCTACATGTCATATTAAACATATAGATACGATAGTTTGTTATGAAGTTAAAAGGATTTACATCAACATCACCTTTCAGTTGTGTTACTCGCTTAAAATCATGAAATGCATCATAAGCTTTCATAAAGTTATTTTGTGGATCTAAGTTCTACATTTCTTGTTGGAAAGCTTCGTTTCTTCCATTTTTCAGGTATATATTCTGTAGTTTAACATGGTTAAATACTGAAGAGCCAGCTAACTGGTTATTTTTACGATTTGTTTGAAACAATGCAAATGTGAAGTAAAGCATATCAAATTACATTGAACGGTAATAATTTGTAATGTCTAATTTGAAATTCGTCTTGTCACATAATTCAGCTATTTCTACAGTTTGCAATTCATAGAACGATATCGGAATTTTTGGGTTTTTCAACATAATTTCACATTGTTTCCATACTCTCAACTACAGTTTTACCTTCTTTTGGTAGTGTATCCTTCACTTCTACAGCATCATTATTGTAGTCAGCCCATCTAAGAATACAATAATTTGCACTTGAACTCTATGGAAAAATCACAGTATGATCACCCTCCCACATAACTTCTTTATAATCCTTGAAATATCCACCTAACATTTCCAATGGATACAGTACTTCATTTTTCTTCTTTCTCAATTTCCCACTGTTAACTATATATCCTTCCATACTTATTTTATCAGCATCAGATGATGTTAAATTCCATAAAACCGATGAAGAAATAAATTGATGTTCAATTCCAGATAATATATTATTACCCTTTTTTATGGTTATAAAGTCAAATAGTTTTGCCACATAGTTATCAATTAGCAACTTATTGGAGTTTCCATCATATGTTGGATAATCATTACCATCAGCTCCAATGACACTGGAGTCCATGTACAATTGAGCATCATTAGGATTCAACCATCCATCACCAATATGTATATTTATTTCTGTATCCTTATTTGGGATATTTAGTTTTTTTTCCCCTCATTCACAGGGAATGATTGTAACTCTTAGCTTTCAAAGTTGTTCATTTATTAAGAATAAAATTACAGTCACAGTAGCACCATTGAAATCGATTAGATATTCATGGGCAGCAGTTATAGTTACTACTAAATCCTGAATTTTGTCATGAACTGGAACAAATAATGGATGCTTTGACTCAAAAATTATTGGTGCACCAATTTCAACATTAGGCTTAAAAGAAGCGGTAAAATTTGTTTCACAATGAAAATGATCATTATGCTTTATATACATGACATCAGCTAGATTAAAATTTACATTTATTATTTCAAATGAAATAGTCTTAGGAACATCTTTAGCAACAGTCTTTTCGTTTACATTAACAACCTGACTACTAAATCCTAGGAAACTTGATAGATTATCGTCTTTTTTAATGTCCATATACAGCTTAACATCACTTTCAGTAGTAACTCTATTTAATATTTCATCTGAGTTTATACATATATTAGACTTCTTTGTGTGAATATATTTTTCCAATCATTCCAAAGTATATTGACTAGTTGGAATAATTATTGTTTCACCATCACTGTATAATTTATTATTTTTTGATGTAACATTTGGGGTTAAAATGTAGTTTAAAATCCAAGCAATGCTACACTTTAAAAACTCTATTATAGGAACAGTTAACCTTTTTTGTGTACTGATGTAGTACCGCTTAATTGAATTATTCTACTCATTTATTGGTAATTAAATGAAGACCAATTGTGAACCAAAAACAAAATTCTAGAAAAGAAACCAAAAAATAAACATAGTACACTTTTACCTAATTGCATTAGATGTGCTATTGTTAGGCCTAGTAGATGTGGTAAAACTACGTTAATGATTGATAAATATATTTTAGCACCAGGATGGTGAAATGGAATAAAATTAACCATTTGTTAGTTTATTCTATAAGTTACATCGACCAAAGTAATCGGAATTTATTTAAAATGTAACAAAATTGAAGAATCAACAGGTGACTCTTTAGCATCAATTATTAGTAGCAATGATGAAGTTATACCATTAGATGAATGTCAAGACAATTCACTTGTAGTATTTGATGACTTTATATTGGAATATCAAGATAAAGTCAGAGAATGTTTTACTAGAGGTAGACATACAGGCATAGTTTACTTTTACTTGGCTCAAACGTATTCAAAAATACCAAAACACTGAGTCAGAGATAATTTAAATTTTTAAATATCTTCAGATGGGATGACACAAACCTACATCACATTTAACGTGAAGTTGTTGTTGGTGGCTTAAGATATGATGTATTTAGAGGTATGTGCAATAATTGTTGGAATGTTGATGGGTTTGGTTCTATAACTATAGACATAACATGGAAATCAAATGATGCTAAATACAGATCTCAAATAAAAGACTTTCTAACAACATAAACATCAACAACAACCATAAACATAAACGTCAAACATAAATGTAAACATGAACATAAATGTCTAACATAAACATGAAGGTTTTAATGTTATACAAAGGTTTGCAAAGTATGATCATCCTAAAGGACATAATACACTTTCAGTGTACGACCCACAGCTTGTTAAACAAACAAAACGAAATAAAAAGAAACAGGAAGCATTAAAAGAAGAATTTTAAAAAGTGGAAAAAATCATATACAGTAAAAAATAAAAAAGATCAATCTGTTATTGATGCTATAGAACAAGTAAAACAAGGACTTGACAGAATAGGTGATAATGTTCTGAAAGCTAGTGAAGGAAATGGAGAAGTCGAGAAACAAATGATTCCATATCATCATTTAGAAGAATTTAAAGATGTACCACAAATTAAATATTATGATAGCTATATTGATAGCAGAGATTTAAATGATACAGAAATTGACGATGTATTGAATAAATATGAAGAGGAAGTTAAAGGAAGAAAAAGGATGCAGCTAGAAAAATAAAAGTAAGTGAAAAAATGTTGAAATATATCAATCATAATGAAGATACAGTCTTTGGATTAAGGCCTGTTGGTACGTCTAAGTATGGAAATAAATTCACCATTGGTGGAAAGGAATATGAAGGTACAGATGGACTAATGGATCTGTTAACTAAAAACCACATTAGTATGGATGATTTAAATGATAAATTTGTTTCTTTTGATTTATCAAATTATTCAAATATACTTTGTGAATCAGGTGCACTATATTCTGATAAAAATCATAATAAAATTAAGTCAAGTGGAGGTGTTAAATACAATAATTTGATAAAAGCAATTGTTTCTGTTTATTTCCTAAGTTTAAGAACAACAACTATAAATAGTTCACCTGAAAAAACAGGTGAAGTATTCATTAGAAAATAAACAGGCAAACTAGTTGAATATGTTTGAATGAATGATGTACGTAAATTAATCTATAGATTAACTGTAATTCACAGACAAGAATTACCTGGAAACAAAAATTATAATAATGAAAAACTCGGCATAACACACGTTAACAAACAAATTTAATGATTTCATCATAAACAATCCTACAGGAATTGCATATTTCATTCACTTTTTGAATAATTTACCACACATTTTCAGGTAAATATGGAAAAGGATTATTGATTAAAAAACTTCCATTCAAAATGGATCTTCCAGGTTATAGATTTTGTGGTCAAGGAACCATATTAGAAGAAAAACTAGCACATGGTGATACAGGAATAAATAAATTAGATGAAGCTTGCAAACAACATGACATTACATATCGTGATCACAAAGATTTAGAAAAAAGACATGATTCAGATAAACAACTGCAATTAGTTGCAAAAGAAAAAATGTATGCTTCTGATGCTTTGGTGAAATTGTTGCAACAGCAGTTAGAGGATTAATGTATAGAAAACGAAAATTAGGAATGGAACTTGATCTTGATGATAATGGGTGGGGCTTATGATGATATTTTAATCTATATAAATGAATACCTTTATTATTGACTATACTGTTCTACCTAGTCTAAAATTAAACCAAAAGCACTTGAAATTAAAGCCAATAATGAACATCTACACAGCATTGATCAATTTTTAACTCATGTTCAAAAAAGAAAGAGAAAAAGACTGGTGAAAATTTACTTATTACACTGGGTATTTCAGTTGTGAAAAAGATTATTGAATATTTAAAAAAATGAAAGAAGGTAAAGGACTAACACAACATGAAGGTGGACTTTTACCATTACTTTTGCATGCATTACCATATCTTGCAACAATTGGTTCAATAGCTGGTGGATCAGCTGCAATTTCAGATGCTATTATAAACAAGAAGAAAGCAGATAAACTTTTGGAAGAACAGAAAAGACACAATTTAGAAATGGAAAAGAAAGTACGGGGTTAACAAACGTTGCAAGAAGTAATCGATTAGTATCCTAATGGATTAAGTAATTTTGATATAGTAAAGGTTACTAAGAAATTAAAACAAACATTTTACTGGTGTCTTCATATTTGATGAATTACCAAACAAACCAAAAATAGCTGAATCTGGAATAGTTAATTTAGATACATCAGATCATGTTGGTACACAGTGGATATGTTACTATAAGAATAATGATGCTAAACTGGTGTTTGATTCATTTGGTGGCAATATACCTAAACAACAAGTTAAGTAATTGGGGAAAGATAATCTATACTACATTAATCAAAGAATTCAAAATTTTAACTAAATAGCATGTTGTTATCTATATATATTTCTGCTGAAGCTACTATCGGATGGTTATAAATTCACTTATATTTTGAATCTAATAAATGGACATATTTGAAAATAAAATCAAAGAAATCAAAGAGAATCTAAACTCATTGGAGAGAAAAATGACTGCACAAATAAATAATTTAATTACGGAATTTCAAACAGAATTGATTAAGAATTTTGGAATTACTAAACGTTATATTATGTTAAATGGTAAACGATTATTAAATAGAAAAGATCCAGTTAGTGGTTATGATGCAGTTACAAAAAATATTTAGAAAAGGAATTGGCAAAATATGTGACAAAACACAATTCAGTAATTATGTAACTTAAACATAATTTATTAAAAATAATTGATCTACAAAATTATTTTACAAAAAAGGAAATTAAAAAAGCTTCTTCAGAATATTTCTCAATGTCAGATTTATCACCATACATAAATCAAATAAATGAACTTCAAAATTAAATCAATGATAAACAATTACTTTTCTTACTTGTAATGAATTAATAGAAGATCAATTCGAGTATGATGTAAAAATTAAGGACGTTATTATATCTGGAGTAAATATTAATGGTGATCAGTACTGTGTTAATTTTACAGTAAAGATAAAAAGCGCTAATGGTAACATACAAAATATATACTGATCAATTAGATAAAGTACATGAAATGAAATGGAGAGACAAACTGCTGATATCACTATATTAAAAAATTATAACCTATCTGGCAGATGTAAAATATTTTTATTTGTCGAAGTTATGTTAGAAGAATAATTTTTATCTTGTATAAATGGATCAGATTTATTGATTAGATTGTAAAAAATTACAGAATCCCACAATCCTCAGAGAGAAACAACAAAAATGGAAGACAAAGAATTGAATGTATATGCCCAATATGTAGAACTAAAAAAAATACTTGTTAAAAACTTCTTAGCCACAGTCTAATGTTTATGTAGAAATAATTAATGAATTACATAAACCAAAACGAAAAATCACAATAGAAAAAAGTAGTATCATTTGAGATTGATGATTTATGGCAACATGATTTAGTTGAAATGGATTCAGGAAATCTGAAAATAATCTCGAAAATAAATAAAGGCTATAAATATTTATTGAGTGTAATTGATGTATTTTCTAAATATGCTTTTGCTATTCCAGTCAACGATGAAACAGGCAAAAATGTGTCTGATGCTTTTGAAGAAATATGTAGACACAGAACACCAAATACGTTACAAACAGATATTGGAAAAGATATCTACAATGAAGATTTTCAAGAAGTAATGAAAAAGGATATTATTAAGCATTATTCCACATTTAGTGAATTAAAAGCATCTGTTGTTGAAAGATTTAGTAGCACATTAAAATAAAACATTTAGCCTTCAAGGCAATCATAAATGGATAGATGTTTCAAAATTAGTTGATGAATATAATAACACAGTACATCGAAACCAATAGATGTTAATGAAAATAATTATAAACCTAATGCAATTGTTATGTTTCCAACTAAATCAAATTAGGATAAAGGAATATTTGAAAAAAGGATATACTGCTAATTGTTTAAAATTTAAGACATTATATTTTCAGACCCAATTACATACAGATTGAAAGACAGAAAAAGTAACTTTTTGTGAATATGAACGACAGAAAACAAAATATACAGATGTATATCTTATTGAGAAAAAAGATGATAAAGTATGTGTTAAATGTTTACTAATTAAAGATAGCAGTATTTTTCGATTCAGTGAGTTTTCATGTCGCTTAAGTTTACACTTAACACAACTTCTGCCACATTCACATGCAACTTTTTCAAACAGTTTATCCTCATTAATTTCATAATATCTCTTAGTATAAAAAGGCACATTGATACACATATATTACGAAGGCCATCTTTTTGAAATTTATCAGTATGAAATACATCAGTATTTTTTACGTTTTTGCATCGACTTCACTTTTTTGTAGTATCCATTTATATAGCAGAAAAATGTTTAAGTTTTTGTAGTGTATTTTTGAGTACTGTTAGTACATCTGTAATTAATGCACAGTTTATACCAAATAGTGATAACTCATTTGTACAACCTTTTACTATTTTTTGTGTGAATTCATTATATTCATAAAAAGTAATTTCTTTCAAACAACACAATGTAGCATTAACGTATCTAAATACTGAAAATATTCCAGCTGGTAATACAAAAAATACTGTGGTTATAATCCCACGTACTATATATTTAAAATTACATTCATCTATACCAACACAGAAAAAATTATTATGGAACACAAATGCTCTACCAGAGTATGTGTTAACTACACCATTAATTTTATTATCATTAGGTAATCCTGTACTAGATAATGGTTTTGGTTATTCAGGGATTAATTTTAATGTATGTAAATGCATTGTACATATCATTGTGCAAACAAATATTACAACTTCACCACTAGGTCTATGATTTATATCATTTATAGTTTCTAAATTTTGTGGTAAAAATGTTAACCAATCGGTTATTAAGTGTGATTTCATATCATAACCAATCATGACCCATTTCTTATAAAATACATATACCTTTCCATCTGCACATAGTAAGTGATCGAAATGTTTACTTTCACATAATGATGCAACTGATTCAATTGCTGTCGATGATGTAGGTACATTTAAAATTATTTTTGATGTTGTAGGTTGTGGTGATATTTTAATATATACCATGTCATCTTGAGATATGTGACCCATTATAATATGAATACGTAATTGATCCATACACATCTAAGTGCTCTAAACGTAATGTGTGACCAATTTCATGCACTAACACTTCAAATAGATTTGTTTGATACTGTGGAATATTTTGATCAATTTCCAAATACCAAAATTCATCTTCATCCAAATGAATTTCTACTGGATCACTATTCGAAGTAGGAACAAATGCATGTCTTAACAAATTACCTTTTCCATTTAAATACTTTGAATAATGTATATTATAATCTAATTTGTATCTAAGTTTTCGTCTTTTGTTTTTAATTAAGATATGAGGTTTATTGCTGTCATGATGAAACTGAAGATCGATATATTTTTGTCACAAATTAAATGTTGCTTCTGCTACATGTAATACGTTATTAGTAGCACCTTTATAATGCCATTTATATTTTTCTTATTCCATTTATACATGCTAGTTCTATAGCTACCAAATTCATCTTTTACACCACATCCATTCGATTTCATAAAATTTAAAGTATCATCACTTACCGCACCATTTATCTCAAAATTGTATGTTACCTGAAATAACATTAATGCTTTTCTAAATGCATCGACATAAGTTGTGTGTTTTGATTATTTAGAGTATTCGAATAACCATATTTTTTATTGCTTTATTCTTAGCAAGAGCAATTATTATTTCAACAGTAATAGTGATAGACTTATCTACATTTAAAAAATTCAATTTTCCTATATTCATTGTCACTATTGAAATATAGACCATTAATATGATCATCTATTGCTGAAGTAAGTTCCCAACCATCATACTCGATAGCTGATGTAATTGATTCTTAAAACTTACAATTTGTCTGATCATCATAATTATATATAATGATTTTTAAGTAGTGTACAGCATTTTCTCATCTTTTATAAAGCCTATTCGAAGATCATTGTGTAAATAAAAATGTATATTCAATTCTTCAAGTTTAGAAATGATGACAAGCAGTTTCATTTATTAAAAGATTAATTCTGTTTGAGGCTATTAGTTGAAGAACAATCGACAATTAAAAGTAATTAATCTTCTTTTACAGTGTGACAATTAATTTGTAAGAACCATTTGGTAATGTACCTATTTTATTTTCCAGAAATTCCTATTTTGACATAATTAGGAATCAACGTTTTTTGTTTATTGCAACTATGTATATTTCATGTTTTTCACTTCATATCATATCAATTTTTCTGTACTCTTCTGTATTGTTAAACAATCCTTATATTCTTCTATACTTATTCTGTTTTTAATAGTACATTTATTTTATTTATAAGCATACATTTTTGCTCGTAAAGCACAGAATTCTTCCATTATTTTTCCATTGTATTCATCTTTCATTTTTTCTAAAACGTCCTTGTATACTTAAGAAATTACATAAATATTATTTCAGTATTTTATCAAAAAAATTAATCATCGTTTTCAAGTCTACATAAAAATCATCCGTTTGAATATTATAGGTATAACTGTCTGTATCTTGATAAAACAACTCAACATCATTCTTTTTTCCCTTCATTATTCAATAGTGAAAATCACACATCAGTTCTTTAGAAAAATCAAGTATACGCATTACAACATAGAATGTTTTATTAATCGTGGTTTTAGTTGTATTCATGTGTATAGCAACAAAATTTTCATTAAATATAGTTCATTGTTTGAAGTTTTGTTTAGCTATTTATCACACTTTTCACCATCTGAAGCTAATTTTATATCCACTCTGTTTATTATATTTTCCATTGACTTACCAAATACTGTATTATTCATCTGCTTAAAGAAATCTTTATCAAAATCGTTTTTAGCTTTTGTCCACATTTGATTGTTTAAATCAATATATTTCTTCAACTAATCAGTTTGTTTCAATTTTTAAATTATATGTATTTTTGTTATTTTGATTTCTAAACATAAATACTCTTTGAGGTTTCTGTAGTGAACTACATAATTATATTTATCATTTACATTAGTCATAAATTTCTTTCTTTAGTTCCTGGCACAATTTTATTTTCAGGAGCTAATGGTAAATCTTTATGTAAAAATACAATTCATTTGGATATTCTAGATATACTTCAAAAATATATCTAACTGCAGCTGTATCTGTAATATCATGTATTTCCCTGCAATCAAAACTATTTGATTCATGCCATGAAATCCATCATGTCATAAATATTTACTCATAGCATAACCATATAAAGTGTTTGCCTATAAATATGTCAATTTCTTTTTAACATCATAATCATTCACATATTTATTATTTTCTTTCACAGACCGTTTACAGCATTGTGATACACCACCTCTTATTCCTTTTTCAACAATCAATATGTAATCATGTAATAGTTGTAATTTAACTTCTGACATTTTCAACATTGAATCCCATGATAAACCAATAGCAGTAAAATACCAAGAAGGATCTAAATCGAATGCTTTAATATAAGTTTTTCCATCATCAGCCAATAAAAATACATCAGTTTTCAGATACAGATCATGATATTCACCAAGATTCTTTAATTATATTTATTCCATATAAATTTTGCATATTTATAATCATGATCAACTTATTTCACACTCATTGAGTTTATTGCAAAATTCTTTTTGAGGAAGTTTTGGTTCTTCACATTTTGTCTAAGAGTCCATGTACTCATATGGATATACACCTTTTCTGAACACTAAATTTTATAACTCATCTAAGTAAAATATTTTATGTTTCTCATTTGACCCTTTATCAGATTTGATTAATGTTTCTCAAGTGTAGATGCCACAAATTTGAATGTGTCAATAAACCACATTTTCGAAGTTTCTGTCTTCTTTCCAAAACTAATATATCTATAGTCATTATTTGGTATTAAATCTATTTCTTTATTATCCTAACCAAGTTCCTTTATTATGGAAATTATTTAAATAAATTGGTACAAAACGTGGATGTGATAACTTACAATTGATGATGAAGAAAATTTTTATTTTTCTGTGAGTATGACATCTAAACAATACACAAACCTTACATTCACTAAATCTTGATTGTTCTTCAGGCATTATTGGTCTCATTTCTTCAGTTTCAGAATAAATTCTTCCAGTTTCTTCAACTTCTTGTTTGATACATTCTATAAATTTTTATGACAGTTTGGACCTCTATAAATAACAGGATCTTTCTAATGCCCATTTATATACTAAATATAATAAAAGAAATCACTTGGTTCATGTTTCACTGTATATTAATTTTCTGGATTCAGTTGACAATTATCCATCTCCAATAGTAAACTTTAGAGATCAGCATAAATAACAAATGAAACATTCTGTGTATGTTAATAACTTTTAATATAGATATATGACCCTTTTCTGTTATTTCCACTTTTCATGGTTTATTAACTAAAGATTTTTTGATATGATAATCTAAGTTTTCTTTTCTATCGAAATGTAGTAAGCACAAATCACAAATACATTTTGCTTCTGTAAGTTTTTAAAAATTTGGGATGAAATAAATCGATACGAATCTTTAATCCAACAATAACTTGAGTATCCATTATATTTAAAATATACTAAATTTAGATGTTTTTCATTCTTACTTTTTGTAATTATTAATAAATACATTTGGTTCAATTTTTTGGAATATGATGAATTTCAACAGGAGATGAAATGTAAGGTAATTTTTATTGAAGTTCTTTCGCAAATTCTTTATAATTACTTGTTCTATCTTGATGTTTATTTTTTTCTATCTACTGCATTTAATGTTGAAGCTATAGACCATGGAAATAATTCTTTCTCATTATTTTTTTAGACTAATACAAGCTTGTATTTATTTATTTTTGTGGCAAATCCGTGTAGGATGATCGTCTCAATGGAAAATATTTTTTAATTGTTAATTGTAAACCAATAATTCTGTCTAGTGTCAGACCTGAACCTCTAGCTAGAAAATTACACATTTTTGTTAACATTTCCCGTTCTACACGCTCAACCTTTCTAATTGAGTCTTTGTCTGTAAGTTTGTGTTTGATGACTAAATTGCATTATTAGTATTAGTTTGAATTCTGTACTAGCAAAATATATTAAAGTTCATTTTCAAACAATTATGTAGTTTCAGATTTTCTTTAACTAATGCCATAACTTTCGCTTTCACAACATTTCTAAAATGATTAGGCTCAACAGATTTATTATATTGTTTACAAAATTATTGTTTGCAATTTATTTTATATGCTTTATAAAGTAGATACAGTTTAACTGTTTGTCTGTCTTTTTGTTTTCCAAATATATTTGTAGAAGATGAAAGTATTTCTTTCGATGGTTTGGTTTCTTTATTTTCAAAAATTTCATCATCAAATTTGTAATGGTATTTTATGTTAGGTAACCTTCATGGTTTTGATTAAGATTGATGAAATATATCATAATGAAATGGAAATTCTTGCGACATAGATAACCCCATTTATAAGGAGAAAGGGGAAATAATTTGAGATATGTATTTTTCATTCAATTAATATATTTTACAAGATACAGTAATTTTCCACTTTAAAAATTTTACTAGTTATACCAATTACTAAATTATTTTATGTTTGCAGTTATATAATATATTTAGTGTATTTTGTAAACATTGATTATATTTTACTATCTATAATTATATTCAAAGTATATTTTTGATTTCTACAATTATTATTCAATTAATATATTTTATAAGATATAATAATTTTCACTTTATAAACTTTACTACTTATAATTATTACTTAATTAATATAGTGCATTATTAATATTTTCTTTGATCTAATACATTCACTAAATATTTGTTATTTCATTTTATATTTTTAGTTATACAATTATTTGTCAATTAATATATTTTGCTAGATAGATTTATTTTTCACTTCATAAATTTTACTAGTTGTAATAACTATTCAATTAAAATATTTTATTGCTTTGATTTTTATCTAATTTATTTACAATTTTTTTATATCATATATATTTTACATTCTTTATTTTTTAATGATTTAGTATATTTTGCAAGATATAATAATTTTTCAGTTCATAAATTTTTCTAGTATAAATTTTAATAATTATTCAATTAAGATATTTTATTATTTATATTTTCATGTATCTAATATATGTGCTACATATTTTTTCAATTTATAGATTTTACTATATATCTTATTTTCTATTAATAAATTTTAGTATATATATATTTTCTAAAATAATATATATTTTAACTAGATTTGTTTATATCAATTTTTCTTGAAAAAAAGTTTCCAATAAATGAAACAACTAAAACCAAACGAATTAAAAGCTATTGCAAAACAGCTACAAAGTAAAGGTTATTATAAAATGACCAAACAACAAATAGTTGATAATATTAATAATATCAATGTCTTTAATCAGCAACAATTTAATATATTTGGTAATACTTGAAATGCAACACTAATAAGGGAATGTATTGGATTACAGATGAAACATTTAGAAATAAACTTGCTGATTACATGAGAAAAAAAGATTTAAAATATTAATTGGTATTATATATCTTATTGCCCTAATTTGTCAAAAAATTTTATAACACAATTTCAAAATCTACTATTTTGGAACATTGTCAGGTTCTCAAAATTGGTCTGAAAATTTTGTTATATAATTTAAAAAGTCGGTAAATTTGAAAGCAATTTCAAAATGCGAAACATTTTCTCAAGATTTTATAAGAGAGATTCAAAATGAAGTAAATTGGTACTGTATACCAAACTATGAAACATTAACCAAACAATTGATTTTTTTTATTTCTTAATAAAGTAGACTGGACTGCAATTTCAATAAATCAAAAGGTATCCAAAACATAGTTTAGAATTTATTGATAAAATTGATTGGGTCTGTATATCCAAATATCAAAAAATTATCAGAACCATTTATTCGGGAATTTCCAAATAAAGTTAATTGGGATTTAATTTCAGAAATTCAAAATTTATCAGAACAATCTATTGTGGAATTTCAAATTAAGTTCATTGGAATTCATTGTACACTGTTAAAATCTATCATTCATATAAAAAATTAAAAATTGTTATGCTATAATATCTACTACAGAAGATGAATGTTCTATATGTTTATCTGATAAAGATTATGAATTTGTAGAAACTTTTTGTAATCATGTATTTCATAAAGACTGTATTGATTAATGAAAGATAATAAATAAAGTAAATAAAAAAGAAAAATGAACAAAATAAAATTAAAGTAAAATAAATAAAGTACTTTAAAATTTTGTTATAAATTATTTCTTATTAATGGAATTTTTTACTGAAGAATTATAATTATAATACCAATTTTGCTGATTGTGTTATTAAAGAAGGTAAGGTATATTTTAATATTAAATAAAAATTAGTAAGAATGAAGTATTTTCTAAATAATTTGAGGATTTTAAATATGACTTAGTGGAATCAGATGGATTTAACACATTTAGTTTATTAGATGTATATCAAAATCGTTATGAATGTTATATAAAATTTACTCACAAAAATGTGCTTGGTAATTTACCTTTTTTGACAATGTTTGATTGCATTTATAGTCTGTCTCTGTAGTAATTTTTAAACAATTTTGGTTTTGTGGCATACTGTCAACTATGTTGCTGTTTGTGTACTATACTTGTCTTTAATTTTTGTAGTAAATATTGTACTTCACTATTACGTACAGAAGATGGCATTTATAGTCAGTTTTTTAACTAATTATTTATATTTAAGAATGTGTGGCAAACCCAAATTATATCTACTCACAAACTCAAAGGGCAGATGAAGTTTCCCAATCAGATCAAACAACTACAGTTATAAAAACAAAAAGAAAATAATCCTACAAAATTGCCATACTCTGGCCATAGCAATTATGCAGGTGACACATTACCAAAAATATGGAGCAGACAGGAGTCGACAGCAGGAGGCGTTGACTGCAGATTAGAGCTGAAATAAAATGCGACCATTTTCTCGCTTTGTTCTGTGAAGCAGAAACAATATTTCACCAACAGCAAATGTTCAAATGTTCGTATAGCTTATGGGACTTAACTACGGGGTCATTAGTCCCTAAACTTACAAACTATTTATGAACTAACTGATACTAAGTACGGCACAAATATCCATGCCCGAGGGGGGGATTCGAACCCCCGACCGTAGTGACCTTGCAGACCGTGACTGTAGCGCCTCAGTCCCCTCGGCCACCACGGCCGGCTCACCAACAGCCTCTCTAGTCTAAGCACTGCTAGACAGATAATGGCTGTACAGTATTTTATCACGAGTAGACAAGTCGATTGTAGTGTAGTTGTGAAACTGTGTTCATAAGAGCTAATCACCAAGTCAAACTTGTGACACATAATATTAAAATATTCACAAGCCACGATATGTGAATGCTCAAAGTGAGATTTCCAAAATTTTTAAGTCACCTGTGGCTGCCGTAAGCGAATCCACAGGACAGTAATCAAAGTTCAGATAACAGCACAAGTAAACTAAGAAATCAAGAGGTCCAAACACTTTGGAGTCTTCCACGCAAGACCTAAGTCGATACACACACCACAGAGACATTTAAGCGAATCCCCTAAAAATCTCTCTCCACGCCCGAGTTCCTTGTTGCGGCCTACGAAGACATCTACGCGGCCAAAACTCCAATTACCACATTCAGCAAATTGCCTGCCCAAAGATATCGCGAGATGCCCTTGACAAATTTCGAAACTCACAATCCTAAGCTTTGGCGAATCATGGAGCATATTGCCAACGCCCCTTTAAGAATCTCTAACACGAGCAAAGTTCCCACAAAGACGTTACCGTACACAGGTCCACAATGTTTCCGGAATTTTCGTACACTCTCTTTCGTTCCCAGGCCTCAAAATACATACATTTTCTGGCCATAGGCGCAAGGCCCCTGCTGGCTCAGATGATCGACTATGAGGCCAGCAAATTGCTTAATATTCGTGACGCAGAAGAAGGTGTCCGCAACCACCCACCTTGGCAAATTTGGAGAAATCGTCCAGGCATTCGTAACATCAAAAACGACACGCTGCTTTGGAGATGGTGCTATTCAAAACTCTGCGAATTTCGCTGTGAAGTGGAACATCCCATAGTGTGTCCGCAAAGCATTGTCCTGCTCTACCTGTAATAGCAAATAAAACCTCGCAGATAGCCGCGGTTGGCCCTGGTCTACTTCTCTCTCCCATCACTGCCCACCGAACAGGACGTCACAGGTACCATGCCATAACAGGACATTCCCCTCCCACAGCCGAGTAGCCAATTTCGCAACAGAGAAAGTTTATGAAGGCAAATGCAGAAACACGCTAATTTATGGACCCCAACATACCAACCGCCGAGGCTACGTGAGAGAAAGCCGTCCCCTTACCGTCGCCAACCTGTCCACTAGATTGCTGATGTCCAAAATAATCGTAGAAAAATTCAATAAGAAACTGCTGTAATTGAAGGACTTTTCCTTAGACGAAATGCCCCCATAGAAACAGAAGTGGTCTCAAATCTAATAAAAGATAGTGTATAAAAACGACACTGAACTTCCGCAACTGGCCACAGACAAAAAGAAAGGGACTGATAACCTTTGTCATTTAGTCGTCTTCAAAATCAAACCAAACCAAACCAGACAAAAAGAAAAAAATTTTTTAAAATAGTTGAGTACATATTACCGCACCTCATACATACAACCTTTTTTAGGTGTGACAATAAGGGGCATGTGAAAAGAGAGTGTAAGGAGGTTCAGTGTTGTGGAAAGTTTGGTCACTTACAATGCGACTGCAGAAGCAAGTATTGACAAAAAGAAAAACGCAATTCTCAAACGTCACCCACAACCGATTGTAATGTCACAGCTGCGTCCACCTTATCCCTGATGGACGAAGATGCCGTTATAGTCACTGTTTAATTAATCCTTAATCATTGTTCCAATGGTTGACGGTATGGGATGCAGACAATTACTGGGTTGATCCATAACAATAAACTTTGTTCACTTCCTTTATTACAGAACAACAAATGTTAAGAACTCTTTCTTTCAATACACTGATTAAGTAACCTCGTGCCATTACGATAAATGTCTACAAGTCCACACTGAAACATTTCAATACGCAACTGCAACCGAAACTCATATGCGATACGACTGATGGGCAAAACTTGAGCCACCGCTAACCGCGGGTTACGAACGCACTGTCAACATGCTACTGCCTCGCTCTGCGGTCGGCGGGAGACTGCCACACACCGTCCAACAAACAGAAAAACATTCCAGCCTAAGCATTGTCGCCCAGCAGCTATTGCTGCATGCCAACGATAACTCTCGTTCGACCAAAACGTATCAAAGAGGTTACTAGGCTAATACCCTGTATCCTCACATATCCTCAGACTATAAAAATAAATTTAGCCTGACAATTTATGGCGACATTAAGTTTCAGTGTAAAATTGAAGATGTATTAGGGCCCAGACAATAGAAAGGAAGATAAAGAAAAATGATGAAAAGAGTATCAAAAATATTACGTACAAGAGTACACATACATACTAATATTAATCATTGGACTATATAATGTTAGATCATAGAGAAAATTAAATTTCTGAGATAAACTGTCATAGGTTACAGTTGCCTTCATCCAACATTTTTCATAGCAATTGCACCTAGCTACAAAGAGAGAGCAAATTGTGCAAAAAATATGCTAACCATCCCTCAGACATTTGAGACAGACGGACATAAAATTTTAAAGATCCCTTTAAAGTGCCAATTTGCACGTAGCAGAATATGCACAATTATCCAAAATGCACAACATCAAAGCATTTACATCATGTTACAGTCATGTAGGTTTTTTACATAGAAGGAACAATAAACCATTAGGTTTCAAGTCATCAACACAAACAGTAATTAATGGTTACTTAATTAGGAATCCACCTACAGAAAATTCCTAGTAATGTCTGTACATATAGGTCATCAAAAAAGTAAAATTGGTAGAAAGAGGATGATATATCAAACAAACACAGTATAAAATGAACTAAGCTACTCAGTAAACACAGAGCGGTATCCTTGTAATAAGTGGCTCAGCTTTATAACTGATACTACAAAATTACCTACGAAAATACATAAAGCTCATCAATGTTAAGTAAAATTCAATAGAGAAAAAGAGGTAAGAAAGAGAAAAAAAGTGGGCATTCAGCATACAATAATATGATTACATAAATACCTTCTTTCGACCAAACATCCAAATTCTGAAAAAAATAATACTTTGCATTATTGTGGTGTCGCACAAGTATGAAGTGCACGCCATGTACTGTAGTCGTGCACCACCGTGCACGCACAGCGCGGCGTTCTTACGATGTCAGCCACGAGCACCCTCTGATGCAACTCCGCTCGTGGCCATGACTGCTGCATCTGCCACTTGGGAATCATATAGGACCAGTTAAGACTGGACTATCGGATAGGCACTAGGAGGCATCAGTAGGCAGGCCTCCATCTAAACTATGTATCAACATTGTACTAGTCTGCTGATCTCAAAGTTAAGTACTGTAATTTGTCTTGAAATATATCTCCTATACTAATGTAGCTTAGAGTTTCCAATTTCTGCTGTCCCACTGGCTGGTCACCTCCGTACCTGTACACGCGTGCATCCTTTATTCCTGTGTCAGTTTCTTTCTACTCGGCCACCGACACCTACGGCAACTGGCGGTAACGAGACACAAAAGTGGCGATGAGGAGTGATAGAAGAATTGTGGACCAGCCCGCTTGTAGCAGCCAGACAGCAGCAGTCGGAGCATGTAGAAATTGCTCCCGCCCACCCACCCTTATTATAAGATTTTTGGGGGAACATATTGGTTACGTGTTTTGTGCACTTTTTTGTTGCAGAGCGTCCTCTTTGAGATTGAATTTGTTTTGTTATAAGTTACTTGTATGCACGGCACCTAATCGGTCTGCATGGCCACTACCCTGAACCCGAACTTAATGGAAATTATTCAGTTAAAGACGGCGCAAATCACGCAACTACTCCAAGCGGTATCCCACTTGATGGCAAAAGCAGCTCAAAACCAGCCATCGCTTCAGCCACCCACATCTGCCGCTGCACCGCTTCCTACGATTCGCCAGTATGACGAATGCGAGGAAGAATGGAGTGACTACTTGGCGCAATTTCAGGTACTCGCCGTGGCTCATCAACTTACAGGTCAGAGAGTGAAGAACCTTTTACTATCAGTTGTGGGCACCAACACCTTCGTATAACTGCAGAAACTTTTCCCCCCGCATCTCCTCGTGATCTAGAATTGGATCAAATTGTAGATGCATTGAATGCTGTGCGGTACCGGTATTTCAGACTAAAAAAAATCACCCAACCAGACCAACACGCAATGGATTACGGAATTGAAGGGCTTAATCCGAAAATGTAATTTTCCTTGCTCTTGTGGACTTTCTTATAGTGATGGGATGTTGAGAGATGCAATTATGCAGAACATTCAGGACCCCAGAATTAAGGCAGCAATTCTAAAACAGTTTGACCCTTCGTTAGACAGTGTACTGCAGCTTATTGAAGCGCATGATACCTTTGACTTAGCAGATGTAGAAATGCAAAGCCACAGTGTAAACTCAGTGCACCGCAACAGACGCTTTCCTAGCCGTAGTTCTCAGTCTAGCTCTAGTGATTCTTATTTTTCTACCGGCCGTGCTGAACAGACAGTGAACAGTAGCCAGTGTAAAAGTGCGACGAAAAGGTCGCCCCGTCGTGTTAGACAAAGTAATTTGACAAACGGGCGCCAACGCTATTTTCAGAAAAATGTTCGTAAGTCTTGCCCCCAGCGCCCTCTCGCCACAAGCGTGCGCAGTGCCCAAGTCGCAACGCAACCTGTTATCAATCTACATCTACATAGATACTCTGCAAATCACATTTAAGTGCCTGGCAGAGGGTTCATTAACCACCTTCATAACTTTTCTCTACCGTTCCATTCTCTAATAGCGCGCGGGAAGAAAGAACACCTAAATCGTTCCGTTTTCGATCAGATTTCTCTTATTTTATTGGGATGGTCATGTCTCCCTAAGTAGGTGGGTGCTAGAAAAATATTTTCACATTCAGAACTAAAAGTCGGTGATTGAAACTTCGCAAACAGATCACGCCGCAATGAATAACGTCTTTCTTTTAATGATTTCCACCCCAATTCGTGCAACATTTCCGTGACGCTTCCCCCCCCCCCCCCCGTAACGTGATAAAACAAAACGAGCTGCCCTTCTCTGAACCTTCTCAATATCTTCCGTCAGTCCCACCTGGTGAGGGTCCCACAAGGGGCAACAGTACTCCAAGAGAGGACGCACAAGTGTGATGTAGGCAGTCTCTTTGGTGGAGCTGGTGCATCGTCTAAGCGTTCTGCCAATGAAACGTAACCTTTGGTTCGCCTTCCCCACAATATTTTCTATGTGTTCTCTCCAGTCAAAGTTGTTCGTAATTGTAACTCCTAGGTATTTGGTAGAATTTACGACCTTAATTAAGGTTTGACTGATTTATCGCGTAATTGAAGTTCAGCGGATTTCTTTTAGTGGTCATGTGTATTACTTGACACTTTTCTTTATTTAGTGTCAATTGCCAATTTTCGCACCAAGTAGAAATTTTGTCTAAATCGTTTTGCAGTTGCTTTTGATCCTCTGTTGACTTCAATAACCGATAAACGACAGCATCATCCGCGAACAGTCTAAGGGAGCTATTCAGATCATCTCCTAAATCGTTTATAAACACGAGGAAGAGTAGGGGACCAATAACGCTTCCCTGTGGAACGACAGATATCACTTCTGTTTTACTCGATGACTTACCGTCAATTACAACGAACTGTGTCCTTTCTGATAGGAAATCGTGAATCCAATCGCACAATTGGGGAGATATTCCATAAGCACGCAATTTCATTAGAAGCCGCTTGTGGGGTACAGTATCAAAAGCCTTCCGGAAATCCAGAAATATGGAATCGATTTGAGATCCCTTGTCGATGGCACTTAACACTTCATGTGAATAAAGGGCAAGCTGTGTTTCGCAAGAGCGATATTTTCTGAATCCGTACTGACTACTGGCTAATAGGTCGTTCTCTTCGAGGTAGTACATAATATTCGAACAAAGTATATGTTCCAAAATCCTACTGCAAATCGACGTCAATGAGATAGGCCTGTAATTTTGGGGATCACTCCTATTGCCTTTCTTGAATATTGGAGTAAGTTGGGCAACTTTCCAGTCTTTGGGTACGGATCTTTCGCTGAGTGATCGGTTGTAAATTATAGCTAAGTACGGAGCTATTGCATCAGCATACTCTGAGAGGAATCTAGTTGGTAGTTTCGCATGCTGGCAGCTGTTCTTGGATTGAGTAGTGGAGTGTTCACTTCGTCTTCTTTGGTGAAAGAATTTCGGAAAGCTGTGTTTAGTAATTCTGTCTTAGCAGTACTGTCGTCGGTAGTATTACCATTGCTATCGCGTAGTGAAGGTATTGTTCGTGTTTTGCCGCTAGTGTACTTCACATATGACCAGAATTTCTTTGGATTTTCTGCAAGATTACGAGACAGGATTTCGTTGTGGAAACAACTATAAGATTCTCGCATTGAAGTCCGCGCTAGGTTGCGAGTTTCAGTAAAAGATTGCCAGTCTTGCGGATTCTGTCTTTCTAAATTTTGCATGCGTTTTTCTTTGTTTCTGCAATAGTGATCTGACCTGTTTTTTGTACCACGGGGGGTCAGCCCCCTTTTTTATTAATTTATTTGGTATAAATCTCTCGATTGCTACTGATATTATGTCTTTGAAAGTAAGCCACAACTGATCAACACTCGCATTTTTAGTTTTGAAGGACTGGAGACTATCACTCAGGAAAGCGTGAAGCGAATTTTTATCTGCTTTATTGAATAGATATATTTTTCGTTTATTTTTGGTGCATTTGGGAATTTCGATATTCAGTCTCGCTAATACAACTCTATGTTCGCTAATCCCTGTATCTGTTTTGATGGTCTTTACTATCTCGGGATTATTTGTTGCTAGGAGATCAAGAGTATTTTCGCAACCACGTACTATTCTAGTGGGTTCATGAACTAACTGTTCGAAGTAGTTCTCAGAAAAAGCATTCAGAACTAGTTCGGACGATGTTTTATATTTGCCCCCGGTTTTGAATACGTAATTATGCCAACATATCGAGGGTAAATTAAAGTCGCCACCGATTATAACAGTATGCTTCGGATACCTATTTGAAATATGATTCAAGCTTTCTTTGAACATTTCTGCAACCGAATCGTCTGAGTCAGGGGGCCGATAAAAAGATCCAATTATTAATTTATTTCGGTGGTCAGGTATAACCTCTACCCAGACCAATTCACAGGAAGTATCTGCCTCAATTTCGTTGCAGGATAAACCGTTTGTAACAGCAATAAACACGCCACCCCCTGTTTTATTTATTCTATCCTTTCTGAAGACCATTTGGCCCTTTGAAAAAATTTCGGCCGAATTTATCTCAGGCGTCAGCCAGCTTTCAGAACCTATAACGATTTGTGCCTCAGTACTTTCTATCAGCGCTTGGAGCTCTGGAATTTTCCCAACACAGCTACGACAATTTACAACTGTTACACCAATGGTTTTTATGTCTACTTTCTTCCCGTGTCTGACCTGCCCCCTTTGAGACTGAAACCCATTTTGTGTATTCCCGAGGCCATCTAACCTAAAAAACCGCCCAGTCCACGCCACACAGCCCCCGCTACCCGTGTAGCCGCTTCCTGAGTGTAGTGGACTCCTGACCTATTTAGCGGAACCCGAAAACCCACCACCCTTTGGTGCAAGTCGAGGAATCTGCAGCCGACACAGTCGCAGAACCGTCTGAGCCTCTGATTCAGACCCTCCACTCGGCTCTGAACCAAAGGTCCGCAGTCAGTCCTGTCGACAATGCTGCAGATGGTGAGCTTCGCTTTCATCTTGCAAGCAAGACTGGCAGTCTTAACCACTTCTGACAGCCGCTCAAAACCAGAGAGGATCTCATCCGATCCAAAGCGACACACATCATTGGTCCCGACATGAGCCACCACCTGCAGCTGGCTGCACCCTGTGCTCTTCATGGCATCCGGAAGTAGCCGTTCCACATCCGGAATGACTCCCCCCGGTATGCACACGGAGTGCACATTGGAATTCTTCCCCTCCCTAGTAGCCATTTTCCTAAGGGGCTCCATTACCCGCCTAACGTTGGAGCTCCCAACTACCAACAAACCCACCCTCTGTCAGTACCCAGATCTTGAAGGCAGAGGGGCGAGTACAGGACAAGCGACACCATCCGCATCAGGAACATCCCCTGGCATAGACAGCGCCTCGAATCTGTTGGCAAGACTAACCGGGGAGGCCTTTACTTCGGTCCCCCGGGAAGTCTTACGCCGCCTGACACGCCCTGAGGGGACCTCCCAATCCACCACGGATTGGGGGGCTACCTCCTCGCGGGCAGTGAGCGGGCTGGCCACAGCCGCAGGCCGATCGGAGGGCACAACAGACGCACAGAGCGTCTGCTGCACTCCCGCGAGCGGCCCACAACAGCGGCGCCCACCCACCGCAGACTCAAGCGTTGCCAGCGAAGCCAACGCCGCCTGAAGCTGCGAGCGAAGAGTCACCAACTCTGTCTCCATCCGTTCGCAGCAGTCACAGTACCTAGCCATTCTAAAAACCTTTGTTTCTTTCAAGTAAGTACGTCAGAAGACTCAGTAGTTTGATAATCAGTGAGCTTTGTAAAGTATAAACCTAACGCTGAACTGTTTATTAACGGCGTATCTGAAAAATATATACGCGAGCTAATAAATAAAAAATTCAGTAACTGAGCTGACAAATAAACGCGATTCTTAATAAACAAACACGCGAGCACACTAAAGTATAAAGAGCTGCAAGAGAAAGCACACACGAAATGTAAATAAGTCGCTTCTATTAAGAAGCCGGTTACCGTACAATGTAGAGCTACTGCTGGTCACGTGTGCACTGGCCGCCGGTCACTGAGCAACTGAAGTGTAGGACTACCAACAGCGAGTACGATCAAAACAAAACAGAAGCAGTGAGTGGCGGATTTACACTGCGAATGAATACACTGAACTGACTAGTTGAACGCGAATCTAAGTAAATATACACAGCAGCAAGAGAAGTTTGATAAATAACAAGCTTTGGAAGGTATAAACCTAACGCTGAACTGTCTATTAACGGCGAATCTGAAAAATATATACGCGACCTAATAAATAAAAAATTCAGTAACTGAGCTGACAAATAAACGCGATTCTTAATAAACAAACACGCGAGTACACTAAGGTATAAAGGGCTGCAAGAGAAAGCACACACGAAATGTAAATAAGTCGCTTCTATTAAGAAGCCGGTTACCGTACAATGTAGAGCTACTGCTGGTCACGTGTGCACTGGCCGCCGGTCACTGAGCAACTGAAGTGTAGGACTACCAACAGCGAGTACGATCAAAACAAAACAGAAGCAGTGAGTGGCGGATTTACACTGCGAATGAATACACTGAACTGACTAGTTGAACGCGAATCTAAGTAAATATACACAGCAGCAAGAGAAGTTTGATAAATAACAAGCTTTGGAAGGTATAAACCTAACGCTGAACTGTCTATTAACGGCGAATCTGAAAAATATTTACGCGAGCTAATAAATAAAAAATTCAGTAACTGAGCTGACAAATAAACGCGATTCTTAATAAACAAACACGCGAGTACACTAAAGTATAAAGAGCTGCAAGAGAAAGCACACACGAAATGTAAATAAGTCGCTTCTATTAAGAAGCCGGTTACCGTTCAATGTAGAGCTACTGCTGGTCTCGTGTGCACTGGCCGCCGGTCACTGAGCAACTGAAGTGTAGGACTACCAACAGCGAGTACGATCAAAACAAAACAGAAGCAGTGAGTGGCGGATTTATACTGCGGATGAATACACTGAACTGACTAGTTGAACGCGAATCTAAGTAAATATACACAGCAGCAAGAGAAGTTTGATAAATAACGAGCTTTGCAAAGTATAAACCTAACGCTGAACTGTCTATTAACGGCGAATCTGAAAAATATATACGCGAGCTAATAAATAAAAAATTCAGTAACTGAGCTGACAAATAAACGCGATTCTTAATAAACAAACACGCGAGCACACTAAAGTATAAAGAGCTGCAAGAGAAAGTACACACGAAATGTAAATAAGTCGCTTCTATTAAGAAGCCGGTTACCGTACAATGTAGAGCTACTGCTGGTCACGTGTGCACTGGCCGCCGGTCACTGAGCAACTGAAGTGTAGGAATGTGGCAAAACAGGACATGTACAAATTTTTTGTATGCAGAATAAAAATTCTAAGAACGGTGCCGTTAGGAACAGTGCTTTGGAGAGTGCTAGAACAGTTCATACAGTAAATGTCATACATGCTGTGGATTTGGACAGTGTTTCTCTTGGGTCTCAAATGCAAGAAAGTTCTTGTGCGCCTACTGCAAAACGTAGCAAGTGTCGTCAAGCATGTAAAACTGTGCAACGGACAAGGATTTGGGACAAGCAAAATGACTATGTACAGTGCAATCCTGTAATAAACTTAGTGATTTCTGCAACTTCTCCTTGTAAAAGTGTCCAGTACTGTGTAGCTAGTAACAGTAGACTTGATGTAGCTACTGAAAGTAATTTTAGTGCAGTAGCTGGTGAATCTGTAGTAGCCTCGCATTGCACGGACGCTGATCCAGCGGTAGTGCCATCTAGGGACAGTGATATTAATCTCATGTGTGCCGATTCTGCGCTGCCTCCTTCCGTACGCAGCCCGCGCATGTGCAATTGCAGCAAACAAACTGTAGCAGACGTTGCCCACATTCGCGCATCTGTCGAGCGCCACAAGCAAAAACTTTTAGTGGCTGTTTCCATAGACAATAAGACTGTGCAATTTCAGCTCGACACTGGTTCCGCTGTCACATTAATGAATAAAGATACTTATGAACTTCTGGGTTCGCCAAAATTGTCGCCGTCTCAGCAAGTGCTAACAGCATATACAGGTCAAAATATTCCCGTGCTAGGAACGTGTAGCCTGCCCGCCTCTTTTCAAGGTGTAACAAAAACAGTTGCTTTTGTAGTTCTTCAGGCCAAATCTATATAGAACATTTTTGGACTAGATGCATTCTACTTGTTTGGCTTATCAATTGAAAGAGATGTGCTTCAGATTTCGTCAGTAGTGCCTCAGGACAAAATCACTGCATTGTGTGAAAAATACAGTGACTTCTTTTCGCCGGAAGTTGGTTGTGCAAAAGACTTCGTGGCACATGTAACTTTAAAAGAATCTGCTATACCAAAATTTCATAAAGCTAGACCAGTGCCTATTGCAATTCGTGATAAAGTTGGTGAAGAACTTAAACGTTGGCAAGATAGTGGGGTGATTTTTCCTGTTTCTGCGAGTCAGTGGGCCTCGCCTTTAGTAACTATAAGCAAGCTGTCAGGAAAACTTCGACTCTTTGCGGACTTCAAATCAACAGTGAACAGTCAAAAAATTGTAGACAATTACCCCCTGCCCCGACCTGACGAACTGATGGGCAAATTAGGACAGTCTCGCTTCTTTTCTAAGATTGATTTAGCAGAGGCATACTTACAGATTCCGCTTGATGACGAGTCAAAAAAGTTTTCCGTCATTAATAATCACATGGGCCTTTTTCAATTTCACCGCCTACCCTTCGGCATTTCTTCTGCCCCGCTATTTTTAAGCACTTTTTGGAACAGCTGACAGTTTCTGTACCGTGTTGCTCGAACTATTTTAGATGATATTGTGGTCTCAGGACGTACGGTTGAAGAACATTTATCAAACCTGGAGTGCATTTTCAAAGTGTTGACTGCAGCAGGTCTACGTTGCAATAAAGCAAAGTGTTCGTGATTTCAAACTGAAATAGAGTACCTAGGCCATGTGATTAATGCACAAGGAATCCATCCCTTACAGTCACATGTTAGAGTAATCAGAGACTTCCCTCCTCCTAAGAATGTGCACAAATTGGAAGCCGTAATGGGAAAGCTTAACTATTATTTCAGATTTATTCCCAATGCCTCTCAGATTGCAGCTCCACTGCATAGCTTACATAGGAAGAATGTTCCTATTGTATGGTCTAAAGATTGCCAGGTTGCTTTTGACAAATTTAATTCTGCACTACTCAGTGATGTATGTTTGATTCCCTTTGACCCCAGAAGCCTGTAGTGCTAGCAGTGGATGCCTCGTTGTACGGTCTGGGTGCAGTAATTTCACATCGTATTGGATCTCACGAACGTCCTATTGCCTTTGCGTCCAAGTTCCTGACGCCAACGCAACAGAATTAAAGTCAGATAGAAAAGGAGGCCTTAGCAATCATTTACGGCGTCACAAAATTTCATCATTATCTCTATGGCAGAAAATTCTATTTGTTGACAGAACACGAGCCTCTCACGTCGTTGTTCTTACCCACAAAGCCAATTCCGCCACGAACGGCACAAAAGCATCAGAGATGGTCCTTGATATTGTATAATTATCAGTATGAGATTTTGTACCGGCCGACCACTAAACATGCCAAGGCGGACACACTTTCCCGACTTCCGGTTGGCCAGGATGTGTCATTTGATTCTTCAGAAATGGCATGTTGTGAGATAGACTCCAGAGATGCTTCCGCTGTCGCAGACTTCCCTTTGAACTCTTGTCGGGTTGCACAGGAAACAGCTGCGGATGCAGACCTAAGTGTGGTAGCACGTTTTATCCGCTCAGGGTGGCCTGCCAGAGCCAAAGACATTGATCGGCCTCTTGTTCGACGTTGTGCATCAGGCAGCTCCTCCGCAACGTTTCTCAGACTGGCCACGCCCCAAGGGACCATAGCAACGTTTACACATTGACTTTGCCGGACCTTTCTGGAATACGCACTGGTTAATTGTTGTAGACGCTTTCAGCAAGTTTCCTTTCGTGATTGCCATGAACTCAACGACAGCGTCTAGTACAATCAGTGCCATATCATCCGTGTTTTGCATCTAAGGTTTGCCTGAAACTATCGTCAGTGACAATGGACCTCAGTTTCTTAGTGCGGAATTTCAACAGTTCTGTCGTGTGAATTGCATTCAGCACATTACCAGCGCACCTTTTCACCCTCAGTCCAATGGTGAAGCAGAACGTTTCGTTCGAACATTCAAGTCTCACATGGAAAAGATGAAAGGTCAGCACTCCAGGCAGCAAGTTCTTCAAATTTTCCTGTCTACGTATCGGTGCATGCCACGTGAAGGCTTATCTCCTACCGAACTGCTACACGGCCGCTGTCACCATCTCTCCTTCACCTGCTGTAGCCTCCCTCGCACGGAGTCGGTTTGTATGGCACTTCGCGTTTTGAGGTTTCGATGCTGGTGCTGTACAAGATGTTTGCTGGACGTACAAGATGGATGCCGGGCATCATTCAACGCGTGCTCGATCGCAATATGTATGTTGTACGTCCTTCCACATGGTCGGAGCTGCGGCGCCATGCAAACCAGTTGCGCCTGCACAGGAAGCGCGATCCTGTCTCGGGTTTCTTGATTCCAGACTCGGTTCACCGCCAGGGAGCACAGCCACATCGCTTGCCAACGGGCCCAGAGTCCCCGGAATACGAGATTGTACCCATGGAGGTGGAGGCGCCTCCTATGCAGTCCGCCTCTCCGCCTCCATCGCCGCCGCAGGTGACAGCGTCACTGAGTGGGATCGCAAGGTGGAAACCGGGGCGTGGACGGCGTCTTGATTCCAGCCTCTGCTACGACGCCTGTCGCACTAGTAACTCCCCCGCTCAGGCCCTCCTCCCAGTGCCGTCGCCGTGGCCCCCAGCCCTACGCCACGACAGCGCGGCGGTTTGGCGGGGAGGGGTTTGGTGTCGCACAAGTATGAAGTACTTTCGCCGCGCGCCGCCATGTACGCACGGCGTGGCGTTCTTACGACGTCAGTTCTTACGAGCGCCCTCTGCTGCAACTCCGCTCGTGGCCACGACTGCTGCATCTGCCACTTGGGAATCAGATAGGACCAGTTAAGACTGGGCTATCCGCTATTCACTAGGAATCATCAGTAGGCAGGCCTCTATCTAAACTATGTATCAACATTCTACTAGTCTGCTGGTCTCAAAGTTAAGTACTGTAATTTGTCTTGAAATATAATATCTCTTATACTAATCTAGCTTAGAGTTTCCAGTTTCTGCTGTCCCACTGGCTGGTCACCTCCGTACCTGCACACGTGTGCATCCTTCATTCCTGCATCGGTCTCTTTCTACTCGGCCACCGACACCTACGACAACCGGCGGAAACGAGACACAAAAATTATCATTTCTCGTTACACTATGAATCATAACTCACACGAGTACTCTGCTTTTTGGTCCTACCACACGAAATTTGAAATATAAACTGCTCACATGAGTACTCTGCTTTTATATTTCCCTAACTCACACGAATGCACGAAATTATATTAACACCGTTGCACACGGCTTTGTTTATAAACAATACGGGACGTTAGCAATGACACGAAGGCGGCGTCGCTTAGCAACTATAGATTGCGCCCCCCCCCCCCTCCCCAGTGAGTGTGACATGACAGCTGAATTGCGCTCCGGCGACCTCTGTGCTTCGTTGTGTAGAAAAGAAGAACTACAGCAGCTGACAGACGACAACTGCGCGGCTTAGTGATGGACGTCGGTACTGCTCCATCTCCTTGTAACAGAATTAAACAAAGCACACAGTACCGTCTTTCACAATAAAGGACGCGCCGCTACATATGTCACACCCGTGATCTCGTCACACGTGATCATATGTTCTATCAGTGATTCACATCTTCATATTATTCATATATACATATTTCACACGCAAAGAAGCAGTACAAAACAAATTCAGATTTTTGGGATTAAGTGTAACTCCTCCAGATTCAAACGTATGTAAAACTTGGTCCATTGTTTCCATATGGTCTTTCCACGATGGTGAGGCAATTAAAATGTCATCTACATAGACAATGACGTCGTGCAATTGTTCTTCTCCAAGAATTTCATCTAAAGCTCTAATAAACGCAGCTGAGGAAATGTTCAATCCAAAAGGCATCCGTTTAAAATGATAGCATCGCCCATTATACAAAAAGGCTGTGAACTTTCTACTGTATTTATCCAATTCCAATTGCCAATAGCTACTTGTCATATCTAAGCTGCTTAGATATCGAGTACCAGCAAACGTCTGCAGAATTTCTTCAATACTTTCAGGCTGATCTCTCTGCGGCAAGATAACTCGATTAATTGCCCTCCCATCTAAAACTAAGCGGACTGAGCTGTCCCTCTTAATTACTGGGTGCATCAGATTACAGTAGTCGCTGTCTGACCTCTCAATAATGTCATCGAACATTAGCTTGATTTCTTTACTCACAGCTTCCTTGTTTGCTAATGGCACCGAATAAGCTTTACTATTATCAGGCTCATGATGTCGAACTTTAATATAACATTTGCGTCCTTTCATCAATCCGGGTTGACTGGAAAATACTTTGGCATGTATCCGCAAAACTTCAAGCAATTCTTCGTTGTAGCATTGCATCAAATGATCTAGGTCATTAATTTTTCTTCAATTTTAAACATAATGCTACGAACTTCCTCGTTTTCATCAACAGCTACACAATTCGGTACAGTTACATCCCCGTGAAAATCCTCCGCTACTTCATTGCGAATAACTTTAATCTTCAATCTTGATGACGCATTTTTCTTTTCCTGTAGTAGTCCGACAAAATTCACCTCAATTTCTTCGTTATGATGACAAATACTTAAACATCCTTTAACATAGTCAATCTTACATCTCTTCTCGGCAAACCTATCATTACCAAAGATCCAATCTACGGACAGTGAATCAAGAACTAATGCTACCACATCAAAATATTTGTTAGCATTTTTACATTTTATAAGTGCTTGTCCCATTACAGCACGACTTCTCTGTCCGATTGCGGTAATAATGTGTACACTATTAACTGGAAAAACAGGAATTTCTTCTACCTCTTTGAGCTGCTCATACAATTTCTTTGAAATAGTTGTAGTATCACTTCCACAATCGACAATAGCTACAATTTTTCTACCATTAACACATAACTCAATTACTGGATCGAAAATCTCTCCCACTTCTTGCACATCTTCACGCAATAGTTCAGCTTTAATTTCATCCTTTACGTGTTTAATGAGTTGTACTCGAATCTCTGACCCATTATTAAGTTCATTAGTTTCGGAGCGGGTCCCATCCGAAACTCTTCTTAGTTTTCCGGAGATCGCGAGCGTTGCGGTGTCTGTCATTATTATTACGCCACTGCGAACGGTCATGTTCTCTCCTATTCGAATCTTCGTCTCTCCTGTTCGCGTCCTCGTGGTGTCCCTCATTGTTTGACCTCCAATTCCTTCTCGGATTATTATGCCAGTTTCGATTAGGCCTATCATTTTGTTGATTACTTTGCGAATACCAATTACTGTTAGACTGTGGCGATTCATTTAAGTGAAAATTTTGAATAGGATTTGCATTCTGGCCTGGTCTTGCCTGTGATTCCTCATTATCAATTTCTTCAAGTCGGTCGACCACTCGCGATAATTCATCAAAATTATCATAGGTTTTCATTGCCAACTGTCTCCTATTCTCCGCGGTAAATGCTTTATCAAGAGGGTAATCAAGTCGTCTTCGCTAACGGGTCTATCTAAGCAACCGTTTCTTTCCCAGTACTTTTGAAGAAAGTGGCGCATTGGCCCACTTCTCCGATCATAGCTGCTCATCGAAAGAATCGTCTTTTTAATACTCTACTGTTTCTCACGTGACCAATACTTATTGAGAAAGGCATTTTAAAAATCAGTAAATGTAGTAAATTGGTCGAGCACATGGTTTCCCCATGTTCTCGCACCTCCTGTCATATGTCGAACACAAATATCTATTTTTTCAGCGTCATTGTGAATCATTTCAAACGCTACTTTAAATTGTTTAATGAAGTCCACTGGATGCAATGACTTGTGGGGATCAAATTCTTTAAACAATTTCATATTAAACATACTGTCAACAATGATATTTATGAAACCTCCAGAAATGCCATTTTTTTAGAGTCTACTTCCTTTCTGATTACCTCTGAATCTGTCGCCTAATTAGAAACTTTACCATTTTGAATAAACTGTTCGAGCTCCTGCACTTTAGATTCTAACACTGAATATTGTTCCTGTACTCCCACTACAACTTTGATGACTGATTCTTTGTTTTCTTCACATAAGGTTTGTGCACGAACTACCTCCTGATTTGTCACTGCACTACTTAACATAGCTTCCTGAAGCATATTTGTTTGAGATCCAATTTGTCTTTTAACTTCAACTACTTCATCACTAAGTGCCTAACAATGCATCTTGACCTCTGTTCTAAAAGTTAATTGTTCCTACTGTAACGATTTTACACTCTTTTACAAACTCTTCAAATTGACCTTGAAAATCGTTTCGAAAATTTGTGATTCTTTGCTCTAAGTCTAATGCCAATTCTGATCTTAATGTTTTACTAATTTTTTTTACCAAAATTTTCAAATTTTTCGTCAAGTTCCCTTCTATTTTCTTCTTGAGCCTTCTTATTTTCTTGTATCTCTGAACGAACTAATTTTATTTCTTGCAAAAGCTGAATCATTACCTGGTCTGTTCCCAATACTCCACTTAGATTGTTACTGCCTACTTCACTCGTTTGCTTACTATCACCCAAATCTGAATATTCATTTTCTACTACATTTTGTCCCATACTATTATTAACTATTTCTGCCATATTGTTAGTATCACTTTCAAAATTATTGAAGTTCACATTGCCCTTTATGTTACCATTTCCTATTTGATCCGCCATTATTAAATGCCGTTTCTATCACACGCACTTTAAGAATGATGAAATGACTGTTCACTGTGTTAATCCTGTCCAACGTTGATTGAAATTCGAGGCGCCGCTGAATATTTAACATTCACCTTGTGCTTGGTGCCGTCGATCGTCCTCCGGATCCGAAGATTGTTGAAGGAATCGACGTGCTAGTCACCGTGTCGCCATTTGTAACGTCACAGCTGCGTCCACCTAATCCTCGATGGGCGAAGGTGCCCTTATATTCACTGTTTAATTAATCCTTAATCATTATTCCAATGGTTGACGGTACGGGATGCGGACAATTACTGGGTTGATCCATAACAATAAACTTTGTTCACTTCCTTTATTACGGAACGACAAATGTTAAGAACTCTTTCTTTAAATACACTGATTAAGTAACCGCGTGCCATTACGATAAATCTCTACAAGTCCACACTGAAACATTTCAATACGCAACTGCAACAGAAACTCCTATGCGATACGACTGATGGGCAAAACTTTAGCCACCGCTAAACGCGGGTTACGGACGCACTGTCAACATGTTACTGCCTGGCTCTGCGGTCTGCGGGAGACTGCCGCACACCGTCCAACGAACAAAAAACCTAAGCATTGTCGCCCAGCAGCTATCGCTGCACGCCAACGATAACTCTCGTTCGACCAAAACGTACCAATGAGGTTACTAAGCTAAAAACCTGTATCCTCACACGATAAACTGGCAGTGGCAGGGTTGCCAATGTCAGTGGTCTCCAACCGAATCTGAGTCAGCGGGAGGTGGGAAAGTTGGTGCATTTTAACAAAATCCTTTTTCTAAAAATAAAAAAAAAATAAAAAATAAAAATAAAAATCAAACTCTGGGTTTAGCCAAGAGAATAGTTCTTTCTGGCTGTGGAGCAGATTTGTTAAGGGGAAACGTGACAATATTTCTTGATCCTAAACTATATTTGGGTTACGACGCCGAAAAAATACTGGAGGAACTAAAAAAAGTCGGGAGTTGTGTCATCGGAAATAGAAGCTGTCCTCAGAGAAAGATGTGTGGATTTTTAGTAGCTCTTGTAACAGAGCAGCAACAGCGCTTGCCATCAAATGTAGATGTTTTGAGAAAGATCTCCAACCTTGCACCGTAAACTCTTTGAAAGTGCATAAAGATTCAATCGTCCCCCTTTCAGAACTGATGCATTTTCCTTCTGAAGACACGTCGAAAATTGAACTTCAGTGGGCTAAGTTAAATTTGACTGGAAAAATGATAACAACACTGTATCATTCTGGAGTGAAGTATTACAATACAAAGATGCGAGTGGCAGAAATCCCTTTGAAGAACTGTGTAATCTTGCCATGTGTATACTTCGGGCGCCGATCCTATCGAAGATGATGTTGATGAATTCGAGGACGAAGAACTGACATTATGTTAATGGTATGTATTTGTTGCTACAGCAACTTTATCTGATTTTTCTTGTTGTGAAAATGACTGAACATTGCAGACACTTAATATGTGACTGTACTTTCATTGTTAACTTTCTTTTTCCTCAGATGTGATTAAATTGGAATATAGCTGAAATCTAGACCTTCTGACATAAAATAAAGACAGTAGTATGACAGACGCTGATCTCCTTTCCAGACTGGATTACTTTCTGTTTTCAAGTTCAAGTATTTCACAATTTGCTGTCTGTACCCGACAAGCATTGCAATGGCTCAAAGTAATTATTTCTTGTTTTTATATATAACATGTTTACTGAAGTGCTTTTGAATAAACAATATTTTTTTTTGTATTTCTGTCTAGTGTGTATACAGATAAGTCAGGTACATAAAAACTCCTCCTTTAAAATGCATAGTTGCGTCCAAATTTCAAATCAGTCGGTCAAGAACAAACGAATAGACAGTGTTTTTTTTTTTTTTTTTTTTTTTTTTTTTTTTTTTTTTTGCATGGGAATTTCGGAAAGTTCGGTGGTTTTTAGTGGGATTTTACGGTCACTTCGGTGGTTTTTATCATGACCCCGTTGGCAACCCTGGGCAGTGGGGTATAAATTAACAAGTAAAGGCCGGCGTTTAATAGAGCTAGAGAAATTACGGCGCGAAGTTTCGAAGCAGGCACATGACTCAATTCTAGCAGGTCACTTGGGATGAAGAGCAACTGGGCGTAGGTAGCACAGAATTACTGGTGGAAGACATGGCAACAAGACGTGGATAAATATGTGAAAAACGGTAACCCGTGTGCACAAAGAGCGGAATTTAGTCGCCAATGAGTAGAATTACAAAGACTTCCAGAAGCGGAGAGACCAATCTCCCTGGATATATTCTGATCAGTAACACGAACACTCGCCGGAAGTCGTTACATATTAACTATAACTAACCATTTGTCTCGTTTGGTAGCCATGGTTCGACTGCCCGATCAACAAACAACAACAATAACTCAAGCGTTACTGAACGAGTGGATACTAAAATTTGGCGTTCCAGATACATTTATTTCGGACCAGAGTTATATTTTTTATATCAAAATTATTCCAACAGTTGTGTCGGTTGTTGCACATAAAAAATGATGCACTAGCAGCTTCCATCTCCAAGCAAACGGAGGGAACTGAATGGGTACACAGAACAATAACCAAAATGTTAAGTTATTATGTAAATTCACAGCAAACAATTGGGATACGCTTTTAACGCTGTCGTGTGCACTTACAACATCAAAGTACATGAAAGTACAAGCTTTCAATTCTACGAAGTGGTGTTTGACAGTAAAAGGACTTACGTTTTGTATTTTGCTTGAGACAAGACAGGGGATATTATGTCAGTAAAAGATTTCGAAAAACGAATGAAAGTGATTTGGTGACAGGTTAATAAAATGAACATTAAGGCCCTAGAACGCTAGGAAAGGCATCACAATAGTAAGGCAACATTGCCAGAATTTGATGTTGGACAATGCGTAATGTTGATAAACACTTGTGTACCCAAGGTAAAAACGAAAAGTTCGTTTCTCATTCAAAATATTCAAATGTTTGTTAAGCTTAAGGGACTTTAACTGCTGGGTCTTCAGTCCCTAAACTTACAAACTACTTATGAAGTACCTTATACGAAAGACGACACAAACATCCATGCCAAACGGGGGATTCGAACACCAGACGGGGAACGGCCTCGTGCATCGGTGCATAGCGCCTCAATGAGCTTGGCCACTCGGCCGCGCCTGTTTCTCATTATAATGGTCCATATCGGGTCATTGAAATGACGTCACCATAAATGTGAAGGTACAACTCCCTATCCGTACAAAGTGGTTCACGTCAGCAGAATTCGACCTTTTTAAGGGAATATTGAATTAGTACCGTCCTTATTGATAGGGGATAAGAAACCTACATAGAATATAGGGACGAAAGGGATGCCAGAGCAAAACAGGATAATTCAGTGACTAACCTAACACAATATTATGCCCTTAGGCCTCTCGTAAGGACAGAAAACTAACGACGGATTACTATCTGCCCCACGACGCCCGTGCATAAAGTTGCAAAATCATGTGGACATTCATTATTTTACTTTAAAAAATAAAAATAAACCACGGAGTGTCCAAAGGAGGTTATAATGGGGGACAGAGAAAAATGGACAGGGCTCAGTGCCGTCTGTAATAAACACTTGAGCATAGTTCTCAACAAACAACCCAAAACGAACATTATCAAACGACCGAAAAGCATCGCTCTGCCTGAAGAACAAAAAAAATATAAATTAAAATAAAAATTCTTCCTTTTTTTTATCTTGATTCCTAAAAGCTTTTTGCACACACCATACCAAAGACAAACATTTTAGTACATGACTTATTCTAATTAATGACTTTCAACATATTCCATAAGTAGTGAATGAGTGCTCAGAAAAAATAGAAGCTAGGTAATTTGTTGTGATGTATACACTACTCTTCCGTTTCTTTAAGGAACAAGATTTTCATCCGAAATCTAGAACTTCATTTGTATATGAAACAACCAGTATCGGCAGGTGATTAGAATATTCATTATTACAATATCCTCCCAGTTTATATATTATGAGTATCGACGGCAAACGGAAACGCAAAGAATGAAACTTCAAAGAAGAGGGTTGTTAATTCATAGCACAGAGTGTGATATTTCAGGACCTACATTTAAGTTACCTGACACTATATTAGGGGCACTTGCTCTAGCGATAGTACACACTTTAATTTATTTATTGGATCAACCACTCAAAACTGTGCCCTCCGAGCACCTCATAACGTTAAATAAATCTCCGAATTCTACTCTACTCACTTTCCTCGATGAGCTGATTGCCTCCCAACATGGTTGTATCTCTATGGAACTACTTATAGAGTATGTCCAAAATTATCACCGCCAACAATAATGACAAACAGTAATTATTGTATCATCTTCGACTGCAGCTAGTATTTTTTTGTTTAACGATAGGATTGATGTAATATGCGTTTAAGAGGAAGGTCGCTTAAGTCCGATCCCTACCCTCCCTAACACTAAAGATTCCAACAAACAAGCTTGAATGGGACAGGGCAGTGCTGTTAATTAGGTCTCCTCCCGATGAGGTTAGCACATGATGGAGTTAGTACAGACTGTGACTCACAGTAATGTTGGCTACATAACTATGGAAGAGGGCATAGACCAAAAATCGTTTATAATTCGGTGATTGGTCAAACAAATCGTTGTAGTTATAAATAAAGAATCAGGCCTTGTGATTTCAAAGCAAAGGGTCACTGAAAATAATCAAAAAGACGTCTTTCTTAAGATAATGACTTATAATTAAATGCCTAAAAATGCTATGTTAGCAGATAACACATGCCGTCGATGGTATGAGAATTACAGATTACTCTCGCAGCTATTCGGCATAGCGTAATTGAGGGGAAATTACTTTGTGATGTACAATCACGTTAAATGGTGATTCGAAAGTTACTAGGCCCGGTGGTTAACGTTCTCAGTCAAAGCATTACCAACGTGGAATCTCAGCGCCCTCTGACAGACGGCTCGACACCGTATGTAACGAAAAACCTGAGTCAACGGCGAAACGATCAAAATAAAACAAAAACTAACTTCCACAGTGGGCCGATAAAACTGAAGAACAATTGAAAAGAGAAAAAGAGACAGCCTCAACCCCATCTGTAATAAAAAATTGAGCATAGTTCTCGACACACAACCCAAAACGAACAGTAACAAACGAACGAAAAGAATCGCTCTATCTGAAGAACCAAAAATATGAACAAATTAAAATAAAAACTAAAATAATATCACTGGCAATTTTTCTACTTTTTTTCATCTTGATCCCTAAAAGCTTTTTGCACACTCATTAATTGAACACAACTTTAGTCTGCAAGATTCCGAGTTGATCAAAGGTAACAGCACTTTCTCTGAAAAGTGTATTTGTTCTGTTTTGTGGACATATAAAGAAATATATACCAAAGAATTGCAAACACAGACTTCTTTTTCATATGTACATAAACTGGGGAGATACCGTTATAATGACTGTTGTAAATGACATAATGATAGTAGTAACTTTGTATATTATGTACTAAAGTTATGTGGAATTCAGTGTTTCCACACTTAATCCGTTTTTTAGTTGTGAAAGAAAATGTACTCACGGTTTGAAACAGAATGTTTTCTCTATATTTTAGTGCAGAACAAAGCAACATGAACAAACCCATATCTGAAATGTAGAAAACGTAATACAATCTATGTTATAAGTGTCCATAGCAACCATACCAAAGACAAACATTTTAGTACATACTTCATTCTAATTAATGACTTTCAACATATTCCATAAGTAGTGTGTAATTCCTCAGAAAAAATAGAAACTAGGTAATTTGTTGTGAAGTATACACTACCATTCTGTTCCTTTAAGGAACAACATTTGCATCAGAAATCTAGGACTTAATTTATATATGAAACAACCAGTATCACAGGTTGTTTAGTATATTCATTATACTTCACAAGACTCTTTTTCAATTCGTTTTTACGTATTTCGCGACATGTTCACTAAATAAAACAAATGCATATTTTAGGGGGAGCACTCTTACATATGCACAACTCTAAACATTGCAGAACATAGCTGTCTTTAATTAATGAGATTGTCCAAAACTTTTTTTTAGAGCCAAGGCGAAAGAAGTATGGTAGTGGCAGGCTTTAACTACCGACTATGTGCATTACAACCTAGCGTGCTGTCCACTACAATACGGAAAACAACTACAGAACTGTTCCTTTATCTCATACCTATTGATAGCAGTTGTTAACTCCTAATATGACATTTTAGACTCTAGAGTATAATTTATCATACTAAGAACGAAATATTTTTGTTAATTATTCAGTGCAGCATTGCTTTGATATCACAAGTAACAATAAGAAAACCATAAAATAAAGAAAGATGATGGCGTATGCCAGAGAGAGAGAGAGTAAATCGAACCAACAGTTATTTTTAAAACCTTTAATACTCATTATTCTGATTCACTGTACATCTACTGATTCTGTCTATGCGGTATTGGTTGTAGCAAACCGTACCTAGTCTCCCCTGAATTATTTTGCGCAGCTTACCTCAATGTCTCTCACTGACTGATACTATTTGTCCAGCAAAATGTATATTCATGCACAACATTGGCCTCTAATTGCAAGGTAACGCAAGTGAGACGACAGAGAAGAAGAATGCTGGATCGGCTGATCCAGCAAACGTCAGCAAAATTCAATATAACCATAAATGACTGAACTATGTGGTTAAATTTTCAATAAAAAAGGGTGTATCTTTAGTCCATAAATTTATTAAACATTTTCTTTAAGGCCGATTATCAACATGAACAAACACTAGCAACCCTTTTTGAGTTTGCATTGATTGTAAATTAACATATAATAAGATTCAATTACTAAAATGCCTATAAAAGAAGTACCTTCGATTTAACAACCTAGCAATCTCTTACTGTATGCATGTCATGTTATAAGGAGAGAATTTTTACACCAACATTCATTCTTACCCTACTACCATGCACTACTTTCATGAAGCTCAGTAAACAGCTGCTACGAGCTATGCCTGCTTGAGTTTTGCCTGTAGTCTGTTCTGTACTCATTACGGAATAAAACATAAAATGCAAGACCATTTTCTGTAACACAAAACAGAATGAGTTTTGTATTTAGACTCATTTAATTAACTGAATGTTACCACTGTACTACGAAATCCCCAATTACATAACTCAGACAACACATTGTCGATGAAATTACTACATAAGTTTAACTGAAATCAACAACTGAAATGCACTGATTAAGTTTACCAGTATTACTTAACGATACACTGACTCTAAATAATTTCAAACAATCAAAAGAATCAGACCGATTACCATTTACCTGTGGTCTCAAGAAAACTAATTCAGCACTCGCAAATTACAACATAAGAAAAAATCCAAAATTATTAATGAGACACTTCACTTTCCCCACATTGTACAGTTTCAAGAGCTACTGCATATTCCATGCAGCTATTCGTTTGTCCATTACCTACCGTGTAAACTCGTAACGGTCATTCCGTTACACTGTGATCTGCAGTAATCTTCCTGAAATCGACGAGATTTACTTACAGCGAGCGTTGGCCACAATCGCTGTTAGCAATGCTGATGGAAGCTAGACTGATTACGAATGAAAAATGAGCTTGGCTAACATGAGGCCATGTAACGGTCAAACACTAAGTACAAAGAAAACCCCTTAAAATATTAGTAAAATCCCGGAATTTCTGCACATAACTAATTTAAAACAATTATTAAACAAGTGGACCATGACAAATGGTACTAAAACTGAGAATGACCACCGCCTGAACATGCGGTGCACGTGGCCCCAATTATACAATACAAGGAAACTATGAAAATTCACGATAAAGTTGCTGTGAAAATCAGATCGATAGACACGTGATTCAGAAATTATCATCATTTAAGCTTTTAAACCCAAGGAAACGAATCCAAACGCGAATTTACTACCCCACGAAGACAGTTACAACTGAACTAGAGCTTCCATTACTAAGTCCCTAACTCGCTGAAAAAAAATCATAAAATTTTCGGTAAACGGTGCAGATGTACCGCAACCTTGCACTCTACGTGCTGTGGCATCACGAATAGCACCAAGTTATACACCATGGGAAAAGGTAGATCTGTCCACCTGGAATCATGTGCCACACACTACAAATTGTCAATAAGCTAGCACTGCCAGAAGGAGAAGTGCGTATTCACTAGGGTACATCTCAGTTCCGCAGAATGAGTCGCTGGGTCAGCGGCGGCGCTGAAAAATACCCCGGTGCGAGCAAGTTGGCGACTCGCCGCTGCCTTTTGCGTGGCAGGAACGCGACCTTGAGACAGCGGCGGCGGCAGCAGGTGATAACGACGCATCCCCCCGCCACCCGCTGCTCAACTGCAGGTCATTGCTTCGCCGTGAGCCAGCTGGCGTGACATCACCTCGGCATCCCATTCATTCCCTGGCACCTTCCTCAATGTAGCCGCCTGCGTTGCGTCACGTTGTACCGGTACTGCACAGCGTCCGCAAATCAGCTTCTTTGCATGGTTTGAGTACCGTCAGAAGCGGTGAAGTCGATCACAAAATTCAGTTTTTCTGTTGTTTTCAAGGGAACCTCTGGAAGAATTCGTTTCAAATATATTACGTATAATCCTTAGGATTTCGACATAATATCTAATGTTGAATATAGAAATAGCCAATTGTGCTTTTGAAATTCTTTTAATTTAAAGGTTAGGGTGAAGCCAATCACTCATTTTTTGAAGACCTATAACGGTTTCATCCAGGCAATGGGGTGAAACTGATCGTCTTTTACACTGAAATATCTCCCAAGGTATGGTAGGCTATGTTTATATGAATTTTTAAAATAGTAGAGGGTCTTTCTCAGGGACAAAACATCAATTAAAATTAACAAATAGACCATTTTATGGTTAGAACATTGTATTTTCCTTAAAAAAATAATCACTGTACATAAAATTATCTTGCATCATAAAGAATTTGCACTCAATATTTGAAATGTCAAAATATGGCAAACTGTAGCGTCCATGACCAATGCTTTAGGCTTCATTTTTGTTGCAATTTGTGTGAAGGGAGTCTTTTGTACGTCAGGAACATCTGGAAATACACTTTATCAATCCATGAACTGAACATTCTTCATCTACTGAACTAAGTACAGACTGCCCACCGTATTTATATCTACGTTTGCCCTTCACCCATTCATTTAACGTTGTATAGGGCACACCGTAACACTCAGATGCTTTACGAATACCCAACTTCCCTTTCTTCATTTCCTGAACGGAATTTTCCAGATATACTTGATTGTAGTTCCTTTTTCCCTCTCTTCCCACCTTCTTCACTTATGTTCGAGGCATGATCACCTTCACCTTACAAAATACGACAATTCAATTTTTAGATAACTACTCGTCCATACAACAAACTTCTGCTTTTGCAAATACATAAATTAAATGACAATGAATTCGCTTACCGACTAACACTCCGAAAACAGCAGAATTATATGACTATGAGGTCGTATTGTGACAGGTTTAGTCTTTCTTCATTCACAGGCCACCAAAATTCATTTGTTTATATCCCACAATCCCGCTGAACGGATACTCAGAGAGAGAATTCTACAGGGAAATATTACTCTGCAACTCATTGGCTTCCAACAAGTATGTATAGCGTGAAGTTCCCGGATGTACCGCCAGGCGGAAGTAGTGTAAATTATTATGCTGTATCACCGGTCGACTTCCCCCCACATGATCGACTTCACCCCTTCTGACGGTACATGAAATATTGAAAATTTTAGGACAGACTTTGAATATGCAAAAACCCTTACATCTTTGAATTACAATACATAAATACAGTTGGCATACATCCATATGATGCCTTGGCCCTTACCTTATAAATTAAACTTACAATTTGTTACAGGCCTTGAGCTTTACAAATGGCCGCAATACAAAATGAATTAACTAGTACATCAACACTATAAATTAATTTACAACTTGCTATATGGCACTGAACTTTACAAATGGCCACAATACAAAATGAAATATCTAATACTACTTGGCCTAGCAATTTATAAATGGCCTTGAAACAAACATTTGTGCCACATAGGCTTATAAACAAGCGGCAGATCATATGTCCCGATAGATCTATAGTTAGAAAATTTAATTAGCGGACTTTTCTTGTCACATCAGCGTAAATTACTGGTCCGTAAGTTCATCAAACTTAGGGGACAGGCTGGAATACGTTAGGCAAACTAATCCTTTTACATTTAGCATGCATTGTAGTGATAAGTATCCCCAAAACCACTAAATTATCTACAGTTCCTGCAAGCAGGAATTTAGGAGTTTGCACTCTTAGCAAAATCTCATACCAAAAGAAACTATAACTCACAATAGTCCATATAATCTATATCTATAAATGTGAATGTCTGTTCGGTGTACGTTTATCAACTCTGAACCACAAGACATAAAGAGCTAAAAATTTGTACAGTTACGAATGTCTACCCGGGGAAGGCTTTAGGCATGGTTTTATGGCGATCGGATAGCTATTTATCTGTATATAGTAATGTGAATGTCTGCTCTGTGTACGCTTATCACGTCCGAACGACAATTCACAGAGACTTAAATATTTGTACAGTTACTAATTTATACCTGAGGAAGGTATTAGGCACGATTTTATAGCGATCTGATAGATATTTAATAATTTGAAGTACGTAACGCGAAATGCGGAACAATAATTACTCTTAGAAAATTATATTTACTCTTCGAAAATTGTTTTATTGATTGGATTGTTGCTTAAGGGTTGATAATGATAAAAGAGTGGATTATATTGGAATGGAAAGTTATCAGTGTATATAAAATTTGGCGTGTGTGTGTTAATATTTCGCTCTGCAGCGAAAACTACAGAACGCAAACGAATGGTCTGTGTGTAATTGTTGTCCGAAGTCTCCCGTTGTACACCATAGCAGTTCTATGCCGATAGCTATAAGGGGGTGGAAGATACTCGTATGGTGGTGCCGATAGGTATAAGGGGGTGGAAGATACGGTGATTGAAAGTCGTCAATATATAAAAAAATTCGGACGGAAGGCCAACGATGACGTTTGCGACTCTATAGCAAGGAGGTTACATACAGCGAAAAGTGATGCCACAGACCATATTTTTGGTCTATGCGTGCTACAATGTCTTCAGCTCTTTCTCTGTAAGGATAAGCATACGAATAAGGAAATATAAGAATAAATAAATAAAGCGGTAAAAAAGACATTTCTTTTAATACATCTCCTAAAAAAACCATTTGACGTTTCGCGCATTACATCAAGTGATCGATCTGTGATATTATTACAATCATTATTGTTGAATTTCGTGATTGGGTTCTTCGAAACGAGTGCATTTTTACGTGTGATTTGATCTACCAACACGTGAGCAGAGCCGCGGGTGTAAGCTAGTAATCTGTAAAACTATAATCACCTACACAGAAACACATTTCACACATCGCACTCATAAAATAGACAAACTGTCATTCTACAGTTCTCTTATTACTCAATTGAGGCTATCACTACATTTACTTTAAACGTAATGACAGACTTTCTTGTACTTTCTACATTCAAACATGGTCAAGGTTCATGCAGAATCACTGTCTCGCTTAGATCCATGCAGACATACCGCCTGTAAATTCCAATAGAAAAGAACCAGCCACTCTTCACACATTAAGATGGGAAACAATAAAAAGATAGTCACTCTCACACAAAACTGTCCGAACAGGTATACCACCTGATCGTGTACATCTACTCTCTCAGGAGTCTCTGTACCCAACAGCAATCGATTTAGCTAAAATTTCTTCCTACAAAATAAACAAGGACAAGGTTTGACAGCACAAAGATTCGCCTTTTCTGCAAGTTCATGGCTTCACGAAACTGGAACATAAAATCATTATCAAGCACCTCTTCTCAAACTTCACAATCATGGGACAAACTAAATATTAATAACTCAAAATAATTAGGCATGAAAATTACATTTAAAAATAAAGTAGCTTCAATATTGATACTTCCTGGACCATCTTATGTTCTTGCTTCAGCACATACATTTACCAATGCACTGGTTGATCTCCTTTAATTAATCCTAACTGGATATGGCATGCAGACACTAGTAATCCTTTGTATTAACAAGTTACCTGTTATATTTAAGCAATTTATGGGGCACTATGGCCTCCGAAGGTTATGGCTTAAGCCTACCCAATGACAACGCTTCTATGCCAGGTTGTTTACTTGACCTTACACATGACTTGTCACAAACAACAAACTAACAGGCCTGTAATTGGAAGGAGTAACTAAAATTACCATTCACAGACACTACGTCGCAGCCCACGTCCTTACAGACAGTTAAACTTATGGAAAACCAAAAACGAAATTCAACAAGAACTACAACTAAACTAAAATCGAAATGGCCAAGATCACACTGAATAGCTCTACCTCAAATGGCTAGTCTCTCCATAGCTTAACATTGGAGACATGATGGAGTCACTTGCTTTTGTGAGACCTGATTGTTTCCAGTTCCAAAACATTTTCATGTATTATACGTCTAACCCTGTATGGTCCTACAAAGATGTTGAAGAACTTACGATTTCTATATCTACTCTTTCATGAAAGGCGATGTGATCTAATTAAAACCTTGTCTCTGAGAACTGGCAAAGCACACCAATCCTCACCATTATGCTGTTTCAGGCGTTTCTGCGCATTTTCCCTTATTTTCTTAATGGCTAAATGTACAAGGTTGCTGTGACAAATCCTGGGTTTCTGCGGGAAATCGACTAATTACCTTATCCTATCGGATGGCTGTCGATTCTTCAGCACAAAACGTGGACTGAACCCAGTACTTCCATCGGCAGTTCATTGAGCAAATTCTAAAATTCACCCAAATGAGTACTCCAACTCCTGTGGTTCCAACTACAATATATCCTGCATAGTTTTACGAATTCTCTTATTACCCGCTCTGCAGGGTTGGATGCCGAGTGATAAAACGTTGTGAAAATGGGCTTGATTCTCCTCCTCCTCAAAGTAGTAACCCACAATCTCGTTCTGAATTGCGGGCCATTATCGGATATAATCCGTTCAACATGTCCCACAACTCGGAGAAAATCCCTTCTCAGAGCATCTACCACAGTCCTACCAGTGGCTGCACGGAGTGGCATGAGTGTCACAAATTTGGATGTCAGTTCAATGACCACTAACTCGTACCTATACCCTTGTACCGTGACAGGAAGGGGACCTACCAAATCCATAGCAACTAATTCTTTTAACCGGACTGGAAGAATGGGAAAGAGAGGGGCCTTCATGGAGACACTTGAGTGTTTTGCCCTCTGGCAGGTCTTACAAACACTCAACACCCTAACAATATTTCTCTTCATATTATTGTAATAAACGGAACCTGACAACTTATTGAAACACTTATTCGGTCGGTAATGGCCATAACGCAAGTGCGTATACCACACTAAGTTATTAACCACGTCGTTAGGCACACACAGAAGCCACTGCAACGAGTCAGGGCGCTTTCTGAAAAAGAGTACATCGTTTTTAATCTGGTAATACTGCTTAAGATTAGGATGGTCAGGACTACCAACTCTCTGTTTAATACCGTGCCATGTTTCATCCCTATCCTGTGCCCTTGAAATGTTACTCAGGACAGCTCCTACATAGTTCTCGAAAGTAACTCCCTTAAGGTACAGGATGTCAAAGACATTCTCGTCTACATTCTCGTCCTTACACCGAGAGGATCCAACAGGATTACGGGGCAGAGCTCCTGCAACAACATTTTGCGGACCAAGTACATATACTATGCTAAATTTAAACTCCTGAAGCACTAAAGCCCATCTAGTCAGACGGCTTTGGGCCAACTTGGCAGAGAGAAGAAATTGCAGAGCACGATGATCCGTGTATGCCTTGGTTTGTCTGCCGTACAGGTAATATCTAAACTTCGTAAAACCACATACGATAGCAAGCGCCTCAAGCTCAGTGACTGAATAATTCTTCTCAGCCTTAGTCAGGACACGGCTGGCAAATGCAATCGTCTGGGGAACCACTACACGGTCTACTTCTGCTTATTGGAAAATAATAACGCCAATGCCACTTCTGGAACTGTCAGAAGACATGCAGAATTCTTTAGATAGATCTGGATGGACCAGTAATGGCGCCTGAACAAGAGCTTTTCTTAAAGCATCAAACTCTTCTTGAGTGTCGTCATTCCAGTACCATCCACTCTTCTTACTTGTTAACTGACAAAGCAACGGGGTGGCTGCCGTTTCGTTCTTGGAATCGGGAAGTTCACTATGGAGTCGAGTTTCTCTGGATCCTACCTGATGCCCTCCGGTGACACTATGTGTCCCAGAAACCCGACTTCCTTTCTACCGAATTCTGACTTTACCAGGTTAACATTCACGTTGCTGTGTTCCAAAGCAGCAAGAAGCAGTACTATTATGCTCCTCCCACGAGCTGTATGCAATGACATCATCGATGTAGCAGTTCAGACGTTTCCTCAAGTCTGCGGGGAGATTTAAATAAAGAGCCCCAATGAAGGCGGCAGATGAAACATTCAGGCTGAAAGGAAGACGACGAAACTGATAACACTTCCCGAAGCAGAGAAATGCTGTATATTTCCTACAAGACGGTACCAGCTCAACCTGCCAATAGCTTGAACGGAGATCAATGGATGACAGTACCTTAGCCCCGTGGAAACGTTGGAGCAACTCCCCAAGTGTCTCACGTCTGTCAGTTTCAGGCTCTATGATGTTATTAACGCGTCTCGAGTCAAGGGCAAGTCTGATCACGCCTCCTTTCTTTCTTACGGCATGAAGCGGACTGATATAAGGACTGGCCGCGGGTTTAATCAATCCTTGTAACAACATCGACTTAATTTCTAATTCCACGTCCTTCTTGAGGGCTACGGGGATCTGGTAGGACCGACCGACAAATTTGTCATGAGGTTTCACCTTAAACTGGTATTGGAATTGTTTTATCGGCCCCGGCTTATCTGGCAAAAAAAATAAAAAAAAAATAAAATAAAAAAAAATAAAAAATAAAAATAAACAGACTTATGCCTGTCCAGTATCTCACGGAGCTCCCTTTTCTCGTTACAATCTGGAATGTGTGACAGTGTTTTACCCGCAACTGTGTCGAACTCTAGGCCAGTGCTTATGTCTTCCATTATACTTGTCGTCCCACACCACAGTTCACTTAAACAGTCATCTCTGTCTAAGACATCGATGCCAAACAAATCAAAACCTGGTCCACTGTTACCCTTGTTTTCATCAAAACGACAAGTGACTTCTTTACCATTTCTTACTAATTTAACAATTTTTAAATTGAAATCTAGAACGGCCTTAGTGCTGCGCAGGAAGTCCATGCCTAACACAGCTGACACCGTGAGCATGGGAACCAAAAGAAATACTGCATTTCCTGAAAACTCTTGGCATGTAAAGTCTACGATAGCCTGCTTCTTGACTTAAACGCCCTTATCGTGAACAGCACCACGTATTTTAGTCTTCTGCAAAGATAACACCGGCCATTCTGGGTCCTTACAACAAGTAGTAAACACATTTTCCCTCATTACTGAAACTTCGGTGCCGCTATTCAACAAACATTCTATTCTCACTTCATTCACGTAAATAATTAAAACAGGACAGCGCACAGAATCTACAACGTTCTCTGCTAAGAGAACGTGACACAGATCTTGAAAATTTATTATCCTAGTATTTACAGCCTTAAAATCTACTGGCAGTATTTGACAAGCACTGCCATCGCTGTCTCTGTTTGCCTGACACTGTCATGTGGAAGCTCTACTGCCTTCCCCATTTCCTGGTTTCGAAACACTCGCATTCCCACCTTTTACATCCGTCATCACGTCAGGTCGATCAGCTGATCGCGGGAGCATACCCGTACTATTCTGTTGATCATCAGCCTTACTATTACTCTCGTGTGCCGACGACTGATTCTGATTCCATGCGGCGACCGCCACCATCATTAAATCGTTTAAAGTTACCCTTGTAACCTTTCCCTTTCTTTCCATAGCCGTTACTATTAAAACCGTTATGACCATTTAAGCCATCACCCGGTTGCCCATTGGAGGGGTTAGACGCTTGTGGATAGGCAAAATTATTACAATTCTGGTGAGAGGGCTGGTTTTGAATAAAATGAACTGCAGGAGCAAACTCTCCTGAACTGCGGTCAGCTACCAGTTCCGTCAGTAAGTTCTGAAAGCCTGTAACCTCCGTAAGACCTCTATCAGCAATATTTATCCCCCTGTACAGTGGATAAGGCAATTTTGCCATGCAAATTCGGATTAGTTCCGGTGCAGGATAGGGCTTGTCAAGGAACTGATTCATCTTAAGCAGGTTTTTGAAAAACAAAAGCGGACTACTTAGAAGACTATCGGTGTGTACTTCTTTCATCAGAATTGCAAATTTTACCCGTTCCTGCTCTTTCCTGCGCCAGAACTCGTCCGAGAATGCGTCCCTAAATTTACTGTACGTGGAGCAATCTCGAATGCGAACCTGCTTTCGAGCAGCCTCTTTTCCAGTAAGGTGGCTACACACAAAATTCATTTTTAGAATATGACTCTATGAATTGGGTAGCGAGTGGTCAAACTGTTGAAGTCACTGCTTGGAATGCACCTCATTCTGTGCATCTGGAAAACGCAGATAAGTCTGAACGGAAACAAAGTGTCTCCTATCCTCTTCATCATCGGAAGCAAATTGAGAAATACTGAAGTCGCTAGCAACAGTATCGTGTTTTCTTATAAGATCAAGCAACCCTTCCTCTAATTGCTTCAGTTCAGAATCTTCATCTTTCTTACGATTTCCTGGAGTCACATCACTTGCCAGCAATTCCCTATCGCCAGAGCCGTTCTCAACGTCATAAAACACTTTATGTCCTATTTCTTCTAACACTCTTTTATGTCGTGCATTAATCGCGGCCTGATTATCCTTAAACGTAAGCAACGATTGCAACTCTTCACACTCGGCAAGGGCAACAGGTTGTGTGCTATCAGACACAGCTTCCTTATCCAATGCAAGACTCTCCAGGGTGACAGTAAATTCATTCAATTTCTTGTTTAGACCGATGAAGTCTTTATTCTGGTCAGAAATCCTTTCGGCATGCTCTTGCAACTGCTCGTAAACTCGGTCTAAGCCTTTGGCTTGCTGTTCAGAAATTTTGTCAGAAATAGCGCTAATTTGAACATCATTAAGTGCACCTTCAGCCTGAGATTGTACATCGGTCTCGACAGCCACAATCCTAGCTTGAAACGCTTCGGTAGTATCTGCGACGTCGCACTGAACCCTGTCCAAGGTCACTTTACTGCATCTAATTTAACACCTATCTCTGTCACGGAATTAGTTTGTCCTTGAAGTTGCGCTTCATGAGTTGCCAGTCGCTCAGTAACTGAATCGAACCTAAATGACATATTTTCCTTTAACTGTGTTAGGACCCTGTCGAGTTTCGCATCCAATTGAGCAGCATTGTCAACCATGCTGGCCTAAATTTCCTTACTGTTTGCATTTAATTCTTTAATGCTTGCATCAGTTTATGCAGCATTCGCTTCAGACTTCGCCTCTAATGTAGACAACATTTGTTGTAACAAACTAAAGGAGGAGGCAGTATTTATGAGTAAGCAGCTGTCTGTCGGCGCGACCGCGTCTGAGTCAGACTCTGCGCGCGACCTTGCAACACGGTTATCTGCCTCGCTCAGATCAACACAAAGCTGTCCGCTGTCCGACTCCCTTTGTTCACGGACCGGCCCTGCATTTCCTGTCGGCTCGCTGATAAAGGCCTCCTTTACACGCTGCCCGTTCTCTGCCATACTGAGAAATCCGGAATTCAACAACTCTGAGCTCATGATGGACTTCGCTTTAGAGTCGGTCACAAGCCTAACATTCCCTTGCAAACTAGTTTGCGCTACAGGCTATTCAACAGCTGAACCACAGTAAATGCTGCACACTGAAACCTAATAACGTCACTAAAGACATCACCCTTATAATTAAGAAGTTAACCACTATTTAACAAAAATTATTAATGTGACATCTGACTGCGTATTCGTATCCTGGCAGATTCGACCATGTAAACCGACCCAACAGTTATTTTTAAAACCTTTAATATTGTTTATTCTGATTCACCGTACATCTGCTGATTCTGTCTATGTGGTATTAGTTGTAGCAAAACCTACCTAAACTCCCCTGAATTATTTTGCGCAGATTACCTCAATGGCTCTCACTGACTGATACTATATGTCCAGAAAAATGTATATTCATGCACAACATTGACCTCTGCTTGCAAGGTAACGCAAGTGAGACGACAGAGAATAAGACTGGTGGAACGGCTGATCCAGCAGACGTCAGAAAAATTCAATAAAACCGTAAATGACTGAACTAACCATGTCGTTAACTTTTCAATAAAAAGGGGTGTATCTTTAGTCCATAAATTTAGTAAACATTTTCTTTAAGGCAGGTTATCAACATGAACAAACACTAGCAACCCTTTTTGCATTTACTTTGATTGCAAATTAACATATAATAAGATTCAATTACTAAAATGCCTATAAAAGAAATACCTTCGATTTAACAACATAGCAATCTCTTACTGTATGCATATCATGTTATAAGGACAGAATTTGTACACCACCATTCATTCTTACCCTACTACCATGCACTAGAATGCATTAGAATGAGTTCTTTATTTAGACCCATTTAATTAACTGATTGTTACCACTCTACTACGAAATCCCCAATTACCGAACTCAGACAGCACACTGTCGATAAATTACTACATAAGTTTAACTGAAATCAACAAATGAAATGCACTGAATAATATTACCAGTATTACTTAACGAGACACTGACTCTTAATAATGTCCAACAGTCTACAGCATCCGACCAGATACCATTACATGTGTGGCCTCCCAGAAATTAATACAACACACGCAAATACTAATGATCCCCCAAAATTTATAAATTTAATTTTGAAAAAACCTAAAGAATCAGACAGATTACCATTTACCTGTGGTCTCAATAAAACTAATTCAGCACACGCAAATTACAACATAAGCAAAACCCAAAATTATGAATAAAACACTTCAATTTCGCCACATTGCTCAGTTTCAAGAGCTACTGCATATTCCGTGCAGCTATTGGTTTGCCCATTACCTTCCGTGTGAACGCGTAACGGTCATTCCTTACACTGTGATCTGCAGCAATCTTCCTGAAATCAACCAGATTTACTTACAGCGAACATTGGCCACAATCGCTGTTAGACTGATAACGAATGAAAAGTGAGCTTATCTAACATGAGGTTACGTTACGGTCAAACACTAAGTACAAAGAAAACCCCTTAAAATATTAGTAAAACCCCGGAACTTCAGCACATAACTCATTTAAAACAGTTATTAAACAAGTTGAACATGACAAATGTTACTAAAACTGACTGAGAATGACCAGTGTCTGAACATGCGGTTCACGTGGAACCAATTACACAATACAAGGAAACTATGAAAATTCACAATGAAGTTGCTGTGAAAAATCAGATCGATAGACACGTGATTCAGAAATTATCATCATTTAAGCTTTCCAACCCAAGGAAACGAATCCAAACGCGAATTTACTGCCCCACCACGACCGTTACAACTGCACTAACGCTTCCACTACTAAGTGCCTAACTTGCTGAAAAAAATCCTAAAATTTTCGTCAAACGCTGTTGATGTACCGCAACCTTGCACTCTACGTGCTGTGGCATCACAAATACCACCAAGTTATACATTATCGCTAAATTTCTATCTTCATCGACAGCAGCTCTATATCAGCACGTCCATACAGCAGCCTACCAGAACAACGAATGACGAATTCCCTTGGTCTTAAGCAATCCCAATCGCTCCTCCGCGCCAATCGCCACCATTGGCTCTCCGGTTCCTTCCGTAAAGACCACCACTATGCGAAAACCTACTCGCGACGAAGGTATATCGATATCCTACACAGACAAACTCTCAGCTCAAAGAGGCACAACTCCCAGCAAAGAAAAACAGTACTTAGAAAAACACATAACAACTCCACAAACCAACATGCCACTTTTACACCAGGAACGGAACAGAAAGGAAAGGAAACGTGACATTCATGACATGAAATAAGTAAATCAATAACACAGGCCCATATTTATCCGGGGTTCAATATAAGTAGCATAAATTAAATTAAGTGCACGCACAACGGTGAAATTCGCTGTTATGCGAAAATTAAGAGTAATATTTGCATAATTAATGTGACACGAAAATATCAGTGTCGTTTCAAAAGCTCTGGATGAGGAATGTCACATGGCATTTCCAAATGCCTGGTTTATGTAAAATCAAGTGATGCTGTCAAGTCGCCATTACTTTTGCAAATATCTCTAAAACGATGCGAGACATGCAAATAAAGGGGGGGGGGGGAAGAAAGATAAGAAAGCAAATTCGTTTATTCAATCTTCCTGTCATCATATTAGCTATTAAGACGTTATTTTCATTCACTTTTCGAGCTGTCAAAAGGGGATCACAAAGGCTCACTTTTAGTGTAACTACCGTAACCTGAAGTAGGCCAAAGATTATTAACTATCGATTGTCCCTCTGCAAAATGAAAATTTTAAGCTAAATTAAAGCAGAAATAAAAATTATAAAGGGAAAAAAAGAACCACTAGAAAAGTGAATTTAAGTAAATGGAAGCAAAAATGAGTTAAAAATTAAGAAAGGAAAAATACGTATTTTTAATTTCACCACTGCCAGATAAAAGCCCAGATCTACATTAGTAATGTTTAACGATCGTCAAAACATATTGACTGAGATATAGTCACTTGTATGGATTTACCAACAAATTTGGATTTACTGAGTGTGGGGAAGAGGTACAAAAATGAAATTTGATCTTAGAGAACCTTGTGCTGTTAGGTTACTACATACCAGGTTTCACTTTCGTCATACTATCAGTCCCTTATTTTTTCTGGTACAATTTTTATGACGAATTTTCTTAATATTTTCGGCTGAATATAACTCTTAATATTATTTTCTTTATTATTCTTAAGATAACGAATATAGTTGTACAAGACAGCCAATTTTAACATATTTTAACTAAATACTAACTGCACATGCAAGTCAAACAAGTAACTGTATCACATCCAATATGACAACGACGATTGTTAAACTTCACCAATGTTCATATTGGACATATGATAATGTTAATATAAAATTACTTCGAAATCTGTTTTAGTCCAACAGGAAAATGTACCAAAAGTCATTTATTTGACTTGCAATAACCCGTAAGCAGTTTCAATGCACACACTGTCTGTTGAGTAATTCACTTGTAGCAATTCTTCTGCCATGAAAGAAGTATGCAGATAGCGTATATTGTGTGTCAGTGACCAGACTCAGATGGCGACACAACCGTGACCACCCTGGCTCCAGAAATATTCAGCACAGAGTAAAGTCGACCGAGTGATGGGCTGAGCAGCAGGCAGCGGGCTATCGGGAAGCACAATCATGCAGATGCAGGATTAGGTGACCTCAAGAGCGGGTGTGACTGGACCGACTGCATGCTCAGCAGCAGCAGCTAAAGGTTTAAGGCCTGACACATGGTCTCAGTTATCGTGAAGAGAGTGAAATTGGGGGACGAATTTTTTTTTTAATTTGGGGGCAGAGTGTAGTGGTAAGAAACTATTTTGGGTAGTTTTGGGGAAAATGATATGGTAAAGTGGTAATGCAGCTGTAAATAAGTGAAATTTCCAGCCTAAAGTGAAGCAGAACGCTAGAGAATGGAGTGAGTTGCAATGCTGATGTGAGATGGTCAGTAACCTGTTAATTCAGGCCGACACATCACAGCAACTGGAAACCAGAGCTAGGCGGTCGTCGCCCTGCAAGCACACCACTGCCTCCAGCCTTTAGACGGATGGCACATCAGATATCGCCCTATGTGGTAAGTGCTAATACCAGCCAGAAAGTTCCATGTGACTTAGTTGTGGTTGCAACTCCGCAATGAAGGGGCATTTTAAGCACACTGTATCTGCTGGGATGGTGTGTGACATTCGATTGATGCAGAAACGAGCATGGTCCATGGGGGTCACTGCTGCACCCCAGACGACACGGATCCACGTGCTGGTGATACCTGGAGAATATCAACACGTCTCGGAGGTCGCCAAGAGCCTTCAACCAAGCAATGTCATCCATGAAACTTCCTGGCAGACTAAAATTGTGTGCTGGAACCGGGACTCGAACCTGGGGCCTTTGCCTTTCGCGGGAAAGCGCACTACCGACTTCACAGAAGCTTCATATCAGCGCACACTCCGCTACAGAGTGAATATTTCATTCTCGAAACATCCCTTAGGCTGTGGCTAAGCCATGTCTCCGCCATATCCTTTCTTCCAGGAGTGCTAGTCTTGCAAGGTTCGCAGGAGGGCTTCTGTGAAGTTTGGAAAGTAGGAGGCGAGGTACTGGCGGAAGTAAAGTTGTGGGGTGCATCGTGAGTCGTGTCGGGATAGCACAGTCGGTAGTGCACTTGCCCGCGAAAGGCAAAGGTCCCAGGTTCGAGTCCCGGTTCCAGCACACAATTTTAATCTGCCAGTAAATTTCATATCAGCGCACACTCCGCTGCAGGGTGAAAGTTTCATTCTGGTAATGTCATCCATGTTTACCATGGGGGCAATGTCACACAGTGGTCGGTCACTGCATCCAGTGAAAAGACGTCTTGCGCCATCAGCAAGCAATCTGAGCAGCAGCATCCTGTGTGTCTGCTAGTCTTATTGTCAGGCACTGCTGCCAGGAATGGCAAGAAAACAGTCCAGTATAACGATGACCACACTTTACTGTCATATAAATAAATTAATACATTGCTTCTTTCAGACACCGCTGTTTACCTAAAACATGACCCCTGTCATCCAACAGCCATCCTGTTACACAGTACCCAGGTTGAAAACAATGTGTGTTACCGCTGTTTTTGAGAGATGCAGACGGTTGTACAGGACAGTTAGGCAGAAATAATAAATTGTTTATCTTCAGTTAACAAAAGGCTAAGAATGATTGTGTTATATCTGATTCACAGCGTTCTTTACAGTTTCAAGATTCCTCTGAGTTCACAATACATTACCTCCAAAGTCAACAATTCAGATTACGAAACAGAACCACATAATTCAATTTTATCCACTTAGAATTACCACAGAAATCTAGGAAGATACTATGGACAGTAAACTATGACACACACAGACAGGAATTCATGCATAATGCTAATAATTTATTTCAGCAGAAAGGAGATAATTTCATGATACACAACTCACAATTTCTTTTCAAAACTGAACCCTAAAACTCACAAATGGCAAGGATGTATACAAAATAACTAGAATACACCAATTACCAAACACTTATGATGTCGAATGCATAGGACAAACTGGTTGAAGGAATATAATCTGATGTTATATTACTAGATTAGTTTCCAAATATTTTACATATTCGAATATTTAGGTTATTTTGTTTGAATTTTAATAGTCTATATAATCACATTAAATATTTCTTTAAATTATTTCCGTGTTGTATTTTATTTTCTATTTAGTTCTTAATTACTGTTATACATTCTTTTTATACATAAAAATTTAATTCCTTTTTTTAAATATTTTAAACCTTCTGTTTATCCTCCAAGCAAGTGATTTGTAATCGGTAAAACAAGTGTATTTTTTCCTTAATTGTTATATAATATAAATAATATGATGGAGTAACTAAATTTGATGCATATATCATTTTAAAAATAATGGATCTGAAATTGGATAATAAAATCTAAATTTAGTAAGAAAATCTTAAATTAAAAGTAAGTATTAAAATGTGAAAATTTATGAGAAATCTTAATGATTACACATTTAATATATATTTCAAAGGTAAAATATAAATCAAAGAATTTTAAGCTACTATTTAAAACCTTTCAAAACTTGAATTATAATTTAAGTGTCATTTTAATTTACATTTCTTATTGGTTTTCAATTTACTTATTTGATTTGGCTAAATTCAATCATTAAAAATAACCTTTTTATATACCATAATTAACATGAAAGTTAAGTATCTTAATTCAATGACAGTACATTCGCTTATCAACAACACTTTCAAAACTTTTTATTGCAATTGAAATAATTTGATCACATCATCCAAAATCTCGAATTCTCGATACATTCTTACTTACTTTAGGCGAATTTACTATGTATTTTACCTCCCAAAATTTCACACTATTTTAATGTTTATTATGGAATCAAACATCCTAACTTATGCTTCTTTCTAAAGTAATTTTTTTATATTCAAAGCTTATGTTTTTGACTACTGTGTGTAAAATTACTGTTGTATTTTATATATTTATTTATAATTTTACTGCTATTGATTTTCTTTTATAGAAATTATTTGAGAACCTTAAATTCCATATCATAAATGTTAGGAAACTTTATGCTTAACATCTCTGAGAATGAGAGACTAATTTAAGTGTTTGATTACACTTATAAACGATTATATGTCTTGAATACAAATATACAATTTTACATTTTTGACCACATTACCTTAAATTTCTTACTAAAATGAAAAAAAACTAGATTAGACTTTTAGGTTTTGATGTGGTAAGTTCTTTTAACTCCAAATTTAAATAGCTGAAATATTTATATGTCTACAACTGACTATTTTTCGAAAGTAATTAAGTCAAAAATTTTTTGTGCCATTGAAAGTATTTACAAAGTTAAATGTTAATATTGATGTTTAGTTCTTTGTTTTATTTTTTAAATTTTATTCTATTCTTTGAAAATTAGTTACTTCTTCTTGAACCAATAACAAATATTTTTTTTATAATAGTACTTTCAGTTATTAAATTACATTCTGAAATCAGAAAGCTTTTATATTAACTTCATTTTTTCTAATGGCTAAAGCACAATTTTTAATAATTCCATTTCTTATGATTTCAAAAAAATCACAAAAACTTTAACTGTAGGGCTTTCGTCTCTTCCTACTGATTGTTTCAGTAATTTTTCGGTCTATTCAGATTTGATTGTATATTTAAAGATTCATCAGTATTAATATTTTCGAAATTATGTAAATGTATGTGTATATTTCTAAACATTTTAATTGACATAATACATACAATGCTTTGTTAAACTTACACATCTGTTTTAATTTGGATTTCATCGTTAATTTGTTTTGATTTTACTTAGTTTTTAATTTAAAATCGTTTACTACAGTTTTTCAATTTCCTGTCGTTCATTTAATATGATACATCAATGCACCTCATTTCCTTCTTACAGTCCTGTAATCGATAGTTCCACCATTTTCATACACAAAATGCATCCACAAAGAATAAAACACTGCTTCTCAGGTGAGTGAAGGGGTACATAAATGTAGTCCCATATGAGAAATGTAGCACTATCAATCAATAACAGTAATATGACAAATATAATGATGTACTTATTCAGAGATAGATACAGAACCCACATTCATTTAACATCGCAAATTATTCATTATCATTCTAGTCAGTGAAATACACAATGTTTGCTATAGTGCACCTGAAGCTAACACTGTGAGCCAGTATGATTGTTTCTACTCATGCAGTAAAGGATGCTAGAAACAATGTTAAATTTCGTCTAACTGGTTTCAAACATCTACTTCAAAAAAATAGTTATGTTGGGAGCCTCATTGGGAATTGTTCTCAATAATATCGAAGATGCAGACACATAAGACCTGTAACAACTCTTTTGACAACTGATATAGATATAGGAATTGTAATATTTTCATTACTAGGAGTGACAACTACCCAAAGTTAAGCAGTTCTTTATAAAGAAATTTCTAGTTTCTAAACTCAGTATCCATGCACCACATCGTATATTGATATCTTTCAGGGTCACACACTTGCAGGAAAACAGAACAATACGCCATGTTAGCGGCGAAAGCAATGAGAGTCATGCAAAACCCAATCATTATTCCCACTATTTTCAGATCTGTATCTTCCCTGCTACCAAGCGAGGATAGTGGATCAAATACACCTCCGCCCATCCAATTTAGATTTTCCATAATTTCCATAAATCACTCCAGGCAAATGCCGGGATGCTTCTTTTGAAAGGCACGGCCGATTTCCTTCCACATCCTTACCCAAACCTTCTGAGTGAAAGCTCCATCTCTAATGACCAGGCTGTCGACGGGACATTAAACTCCTCCTTCCTCCGCTCTACTGGTCTTCACTTCTACCTCCTTCTATTTTTCTAGTCAACATCTAATCATTTCCATTTCCTCGTATGAGTAATGGTACTTATAGCATACATTGTATTATTATACATAACGTATTTATTTGAATCTTGCTTAAACACATCACCTCCTCTCACCTTTTAATGTCACTGTCCTGCTCTCCTCTGGCTATAGTCATATCCAACCCTATCTCTCAAATAATCAACTCGCCTTCTTTGTCCACCTCTTCCTACTTCTGTGTGTCCATTTCCTCAACTGAATCTCCAGTTCACCTACTTTATATATGTAACAACTGGTTGTTTATAGGCTAAACATTAACAGTGAATACTGTCAGCTGCTATCTGCCATTCATGGCTCTGCTAATAAATTCAAAGAAGTGGTCCACTGTTTTATTCTGTAAGATGATTATTTACAAGGTACAAATCAGTTTCTATCAGTTTCTATGGCAGTGATACACGGTGATAGACCAGTCTGCCTGTCGCAAACATTAAGAACCTTCCATTACCAGAAGACACCTCAGTATTACATCAGTTGCGAATTCTAGAAGAATGTAACACTGAGATCATTTTATAATATTAAAGCAGACAGAATGAATCTTAGGTGTGAAATGAATTGATCTTTAGATTCTCTATTATTAATAGTCGCTTATCTGAGGAGTTGCCTTTTTACTTTAAAAAGGGCATTTTAAAAAAATAGTATAACATCTTATTTGGAAGTAATTGTTAACATTATATATCTGCGGATATTATTTATATACCTTATCTTATAACCAGTTAATAAGCATACAAGGGATCATACCTTTTTAGGTATTTTTAATCTGTTAATCCATTACAGTATGCCACTACTGACTAATTTACATCACAATTGATAGATTCAAGTTTTTTGATTGATTTTATTTAGGAATAATAAAATTAGACAATCTTACTTATCATTACTTTCTTCAAGACATGTTATCATTTGAAACAGATTTAACTTTTAAAATATGTTTATGGATTGAAGATTACTGAATAACATAACAATATTAGTAAATATTACTAAAGTATGACATAATTTACAAATTTGTTTTTGACAATTTTAATAATGCAAAACATATTTTATAAACTTCTTGTAATATATCAGAGTAGAATGAGAGTTAGATTTAACCTTTGTAATAATAATTTGTTCCATTTTGGCACCTACCAATTTGTTTTTATCAAGACTTTTCAAATTATTGTTCAAATTAAGAGCTATAAAATACTACAATTGTTTGTTCTAAATTGATAAGGGAAATGTTAATCATTTCATAAACAACTATTTAATTTAAATAATTTTAGTAAAATATTAATTTCTTAATAATTATGTTTCCATTTTAAAAAATTAATTTTAGTTTGTAAAAACGTATTATAATACAACAGAAGTTTAGATTGTAAAATATATCACAAAAGTTGTCATTAAAATTGAAATGATTCATTGTAAATAAATTATAATATAATATTCATTTTATTTTTATTCATTTGCAACCAAAAGTCAGTACTTCATAATTATATTACCACAGTAATATAATTTATCAATTGCTCCTTATTGGTTTTAAGAAATTAATTTATTATTTAATTTGTATTTTTGCTTAGAGAGATCAGGGATTAATATCTGATTTTAAAAATTTTAAATAATAAAGTTGCAAATGTTTTTTTAAATATTTAATTTAAGAAACTTGTAGTAAAGTTAACTGCAATACTGCAAGAAATGATATGTGATATTGGTAATAAAAACCTGATTTACAATTTGGAGTAATATTTTCAATAAATATCTGTGACTTTCCATAATTTAATATGTATTGTTGCAAGTATTAGCATAATTCTGTAAATGAAGTATTTCGTTTTCTTAATATGTAAATGGAACAATGGCTGTGCTGAAGCACCAATTCCCACTACGTCACTGAAGTACAGCATTGACAGGCTTAGCACTTAAATTGGTAAATGCCCAGGTCTTCCAAGTGCTGTTGGTAAGTTGGTTCCACTCATCCATTAACAACCTTAGGCAGAGGATGACAAGGTGGTGTGACTGTACCCTGTGGACATTTCAATGCCTCTTGGATTTTAGTTATGTGTTTGCTTTTCTTTAATGTTTTCAGTCACTGAATAATAAAAAAAATTCTGTGAAATCATCTAATAAATCAAATTTCAGAGACAAATTTTGTCTCAATGTATAAAATAAAGCTACATACCATTTGTCTTTTATGAAACTGTTCATGATTTTATTTCGTGCTTAAACATTATATATCAAATAACATATAAGATAATTATTAAATATCAGAGTCATGTATATGTGTAGTAGTGTGTGTGTGTGTGTGTGTGTGTGTGTGTGTGTGTTTGTGGCACTATAAAAATTTTAAGCCTGAATTAATTATTCACTGCACTCCATGATTTAAAGCTTTCAAATTTAAATTTATGTATTAATTCCTACATTCTAAATGTAACGTGATTTGTCTATTCATCATTACTGATTTCACTTATATAAAATAATACTGTATCACCATTATTAAATTTAACTTTTTGTAAGAAAATCATCACTGTCCCATTGAAAACAAAAATATATTTCATTTTGGAACAAATAATTTAAATGAATATAATATTTGATAACTGTTAGTTTGATATTATTATATCATTTTAACATAGCTAGTTTTATAAATTTTGGCTCAAACTTGTTATGAAAATTTATGTACCATATAATTGCCTTAATAAAATTAATTTACTATTTTTTTGTTTATTAATGTACATTCAAATTAGATTTACTTTTGTGTCAGGTTATACTTACTATAGGAATAAATTGATTTTCCGTTGGAATTTACGTTTTTATATTTAGATTTATTCTACAGTGTATTTAGCTAACTTTCTAAAATTACTTTCATATATTTCGGTTTATTTGCCTCTAACGAAAACCATTTCTTAAATGGAATTAATAATTTTATAAATTACATTTTATTATATAACTTTTAAAATAATAATATAAAGTATTTTAGGGTTTGTTTTTATTACTACTATTTAATTTCAAATTTTCTATATAAAATATTTTCTTAAATATGTCATTTTAACAATTTCTTGTTACAAATTTTTTTATAAAACTTGAAAATGAAAACTATCTTAGTAAATTTCATTTCTGATGTATTAAACTTTTAAAACATGACTTGAATAGAATTCTTAGGAATTTTCAATAATTTTCAATTTCCATTTTATTTTTAATTTTTATCGTAATTGCAAACTTCATAACATAAATTTATACTTTTATATCATTTTAAGAGACAATTCTTTAAATTTTGCTATTTTTGGTTTATAAAATTATTTGTTATTTAGCAGAAAGTAATCATCACAGTAAAATAGATATTTTTAATTGTTTTCACTTACTTGTTTCTGTGAATTGAACTTTGTTACTGTATTTTCAATTTTCTTCATCAAGTTCAATAATTTTTTAATGCAGATGCAACGTTTTTGAATGGTTTTTCCTGAAGGAAAGTATTCATTAAATTGAAATTAATCATACTGAACCATAATATTATGCTAATCATGTTACTGTAATTTGTGATAAAGGGCATCAGCATAATACATAGGGGTTATAAAAACGATATTGTTTCATTTTTATTCATGATTCAGAAACAAAAGTAAGAACACAAAAATAAATTATCAGGGTTTAAAAATAGAAGTAATTATGAAATTTTTTATTTTATAATGATATAGAATATTACATTTCCATGTGTAATAATAAATGTAGGGAAAATAGTAATTAACATATAAATTTTATTTATTTAAGAGGGACAGCTTTTTACGAAACATCAAATATAAATTTATAGAAATTATAGAGAGATGTCAAAAAATTTTAAGTAAAAAAATACAGAAAAGTGTGTGATTCTTAACATCAAATAATTCCAAGAAAATGCAGAGACTACAGTAAAATTGAGAGTAAATTATTTTGAATGTGTAAATGGAAAATACTAAAAGAGAGTACAATACACCTATTAAAAATTTCAAGAAAGACTACAATTTAGGAAAATAATACATATATAAAACTAAATTTTAACATCATGGCGAATTGTGAATCAAATAATACAACTGCATCAGCAAAGAAGAACTAGTTCCCCACTTTGTGATATCATCGTGGCATGTAATTTTTATGTCCCTTTATCTCGTGGAGTTAATCTCATTAAATGTCATAATCTCGTGGAAGTGCTACCCACCACCCTATAAATTACCTCAGTTGACCTACATTTAGTGAGTAGATAATTGCACTTGAGAGCGATTAAACTGGTACTGTTTGATGCACTATGTGTGACTGATACCATTGTCGAGTGCTAAAGGCAGAAGAAGTGGGTGAAACATTGACCAACTTCTGATAATCACACCACTATTGACCATAGTGCGATATTTTTTTGATCTTGTTTTCTAGCTAGTATCATGGCTGTTCTGTGGCAGAAGGAAATGATTTGGCACCTTAAAATGGAGTTGCAACACTTCACCACTCCAAAGTAGAACACTGGAAGACAAATATGTTGCAAGAATTGACAGTGTTGCAGTGTTGCCCAAAATGTGTCAAGTGAAGGGCAGTGTGACAAGAGGACACATAACTCAATTTACTTTATACTAAAATAGTGAAAATATATCCACTAGAAACCTAGGAATCTTAACTGTGTTTCTTATGCACTCTGTGCTATCTATTTTGCCATACAGTCATGTACGATATCCATGGCCACTCATTCATGTAATACAAATTTAGAGTCATTAGCTGTTAGAAGATATGGACTACACAGAGATATACAATAAATAAGTTTTATGGGGTGGCACAATTACACTTGAGTATCAGTTTAAAAGTTGTACTAATATTCGCTTATGGAAGTAAAGAATGTTCGGCTCAGGTGCTTAAGTCTTACAAACATTCATATGAACCTGGATAGACACAGTACATTTTTTTTTGTTGAAATGGTGAGACAAAACTGGGCTTACACATTCCTTCACTAGTTCTGACAAAACCCAAGCCTAGCTGCTCCTATTTGGTACATATAATGTTTTACCTTTTTATCTTGGTATTTGGTGTAACTTCTTGGAGCTGAGCATCTGGATTTACAGTCTTATGAGCAGCTGAACTGAATTAAGGTCTATTCTGGTTATTTGAAATTACAAAGGTTAGTTTAATCACCAGTTTCAATAAACTTTTTAATTATCTTGGTATGTACAATAATCAAAGAAAATTTAAGTTGCAGACCGGACTTGTTCCCCTTTAAAACAAGCTTAAATATGTCTACATCTTTTAACATCACTTAAACCCTTGTAAATACTTCTAATAACTAAAAAGATACATAAATCTGAATAGCAACAATGAATATCACATTTGTTCCTAACATTTATGTAGCTATTATTCAGAAGTATGATTAATCCTGTAACAAGATTGGTTGGAAAGAATAATGTCAGCTATGTGCTAACCTATATTTACAGATTTACATTGAAATATTTCATAATTTAAGTTACTACCAATCGATAGGCTATTTCATATTGGTAATTTACTTTTGATAATTACTAGATGATTCACTATGCACTCACATATGTATTGTGGACATAAGGTTACATTTTCACTTGTATATCAAAACATTATAGTTACAGTTTAGTGTGTTTAGTTCATAAAATGTAGTGGTAACTGTATTTAAATATTGAGGGATTTTTGCTGAGACAACTCAATAGGCATGTGCAAAACTTACACACTCTCTGAGAAGTTTGTTGAATTTTACCGAGGACAACTGGGGAAATAGGTTTATCGTCATTTTGTAACTGTGATAGGAGATATTAATTTATTTTTGAACTTGAAAATTTTGCATACTTATTTTGGGAAAGGCTGGTCTCGTGTTAAGTGAGGTATTTGTACTCGCTATATCCTAACGCAAGGGACATTTGAACAGTCAAAGAACATTAATTTTTAACTAAATTTTGGGTCTTGAATGGAATGTGGTCACTATTTTAAACGTTTTCACTGAATAGGATACTCAAGAGGATTTGTGACTGTGTGGAATAATCGGTCAAATAAACTCTTAAATTTTAACAAGATTAGTGAGTGTTTCAGTTATTTGTATAGATAACCCTCCGTGTGGTGACACTGAATAGTGTTTTCATGTCTTACAAAAAGTTTTTGGGCGTTGAAGGCAGGCAGGCAGTTGGCTCTACATTCTGAAAATGAAGTCAAATATGTACTTAGAAATCCTACTCTAGTACTTTGGTCATGTTGGTGTAATTTGCCTGGACACATTATTTTATTCATTGCACACTGTGTCCTGTGGGCTCAAGATGCAATTTTTCTACATACATATACACTTTAATCTTATATTACTAAAGAATAGCTAGCATGCTCAAACACAACTCTAGCAATGTTGTTGTAGTAGTTGTTGTTGTTACTTTGATGGGTACAAAGTAAGTTTATTATGTACTTCTCCACATGTTCCAGAAATAATAAGAGGTATTGGTTCCCTGTATATTAATTCCTTCTCTTGCTGCATTGAATATATTTATTCACAAATGCAGGCACCAAAATATATTTAATTAAATTATTACTCTAAATAATATTGATGTATCTGAAGCCTCTACATCTGCATTGATGTACATTCCTATAGTGATAATTATGTCTGAAAATAAAAATATCCATTTCTTATTTTTCACCTGTTCCTAGACAGGTATGTAAATGAGATCAGTTTCCCTAGTTTAGTTTATCATAGTTACCTTAGGAGATATTAAGCACTGGGTTTATTTACCTCCTATGTCACATAGTGAAACACATTCTGATGAATCAAGTATAGAGAAATATGTAGTTAAATCGTTCCGTGCTATTTGTAGCACAATGTGATATTGCCATGTCATTTTAAAAGCACAGAGTAAATCCAGTAACTAACGGTAACTGTTAAAATACCTACATTAAACTAAAAGTTTTCATTTATAATGTTCAATAACTATCCCTGTTAGATGATTATAAGTAGTTTGTACACAATCGCTTTGCTCATACTTACTGTTCATATTACCCTCACATACATACCTGTAACTGCTTGGTGTAATCTAGTATATGCCTACTGTATCTGGTGTCCAACAAGCCTCATCTGGTGGTCATTGGAAGGTAGAAACTTTTTGTTAATGTTGCTTTGTTGGTCTTCATAAATTACAAAATTTTACTGTTAATCTAGTTTGATATTCAATTCTGCCACAATAAACCACAATCAGAGCAATATAATTATGTCACATTGACTTTGTGAAGGGAGAGGAGTGTGCAAGAAATAATTATTATTTTATTTTGCATCCACAATCTCTTACGTGGCCACAGAAGGGAAACTAGCACCAACGTGCCAAAGCATCACTGCTGATGCTGGTAAATCAGCACTGATGGTGTGGGGCTTTGCAGGTGAACAATAACCTTTGTTTCCAAGGTTGGAAGTTTATTGTCAATAGTGAACTAGCATCACAATATGTCAGATTTCTTGAAGGGCTGAAAGATTTACATAATTTTCCCTTCCAACCCATGTTAGCTTCTTTATTTATTCCTTTTAAATAAACCACTCCAATATGAATCATGATTTCATATTGTTATCATGAAATTCACAGCCTATCCTGCAGTCAACGTTCCACTCTCCTGTACATTCATTATCATCAAATACACAATCAAATTTCTTGCAGTTTGCATTTTTGCAATAATGTGAATGTACCTTGTTTCATGTTATATAATATTATGTTTCTGTTGTTCATTTTATCAAAGCAGTGTCACTAGTGTTCATTACCCACTGTGGTAGCCAGTGTTCACTTCTGGTATGGAGTGGCGCACTGGGCCTGGTTCGAATCTGACTGGCGAATTAACAACTAGGGTCAGTGTGATGTGGATGTGTGATGTGTGTTTGGTCATGTTTTAAATGCAGCTCCCCACATCCCACTGTGTACCGTTCATAGACATGTGTTTTGAAAAAAGAAAGGAAGAACTGTCTTTCTAAATACACAATTTTTACCACAATCAAAAATATACAAGAATAATGGCAGTCACCGAGTAAAATGACCAGAAATGACCCACAAAAGATTATTGTGAACAAAGCAGAAATATTGTTAGGCGATAAACTGCAGCTTGATTAGACCACATCTCATTAGCTGTAGGATTTTGAGATGTCGTAGTAGTCACATCTGCTTCTTACAGGATAGATTATTAATATTTCTAATAATTAGCAACCTTAAAAAGTAATTTATGAATGAGAAATTCATTGTATGATCTTTCTGTATACACTAAATGTAAATGGCATTACTGCAACCTAATTCATGTGGCTGCACTGAAATCTTAGCCATTTGAATAGCTGAGCATCTAGTAAGCTTCATGTTAATATGAGTTTCATTTCATACTACATATAAGGTTCTATGATAGTTCTTGCGAGACATTTATTTCATCATATTTTAATGTCACTCTACACCATCAATTTATAACTGCTCAGTTTACTATATACCTCCATCTGTAACTACATCAATAATGAATTGTGGTGGCAGATGGCACGTTCTATGTATTTCACTAACAAAAAATCAAGGGAATATTTTGTCAGGGAAAGATCCCAAATTTGTCTCATCTTATCTTTATGGCCTTGACATGAAATTTAAGTTAACGCAAAGAAATCGTTCGGTAGTCAACACCAAATGAAAGTATTATTTTTTCAGTAATGTTCCTCGTAAAAAACGCCGTCTCCCCTCTATAGACTTCCAAGTTTCTTGGTAACTGGATGTTGATGTAACCAGCAACAAATCGAACAGCCCGCCTCTATGTTCTTTCGATGTCTTTCTATAATCAGACCTGGTGGGGATCCAAAAGTCTAGATTAATACCCAAGATAAGGTCGCACTTGGTTTCAAACATAATCTTTAATATACGAGGCGCATCCAGAAAGTAAGTTCCGTTTGGTAATAAAATGAAATTGTACACAGATACAGAAGAATTTTTTATTGCACAAAATTCTACAACTCTTAAACTACTTTTCCACATAACTGCCGAAATTTTGGCACTTGTCATAGCGTGCCACAAGTTTTTGCATGCATCCTTCACAGAAGGTTGCCGCCTGTGTATTCAACCATGTGGTAACAGCTCTTTATCATTGTTGAAGATTTTAGGTGTAAGAAGAAATGAAAGTCGCTAGGAGAGAGGTCCGAGCTGTATGGAGGATGATCAAACAGGTACCATTGAAATTTCCGTAAGAATTGTTTGGTCACATTCGGTGTGTGAGGTCAGACATTATCGTGAAACAAAAAATCATTTGACAGTAATCCTCTTCTTACCCAAAATCTGTCCTTGGTGGAAACACTTCAGCGATGATGACGAGGTGAAAGAACATGTTAACACATGGTTGAATACACAGGCGACAACATTATATGAAAAGGGCACACAAAACCTTGTGCCATGCTATAACAATTGCCTTCAAAATTTCGGAAGCTATGTAGAAAAGTAGTTTAACAGTTGTAGATTTGTGTACAATCAATATTTTTTCTGTATCTGTACCCGTTCGTTTTATATAACCAAACGGAACTTACTTTCTGGACGCGCCTCGTACATTAACCAAAGTGCTCTAAAATACAAGGGGATCATTTAGTTGCGATATCCAGGTTCTGAAGTATTGTCATCAGCAGAACGAATTAAAACGGTTCGACATCTTTCTGTTAGTTCCATAAAGTGGACGTACCCGAAGCTACGGCATGGAAAGCCATAGCACGTTTGGGAGTGGAACAGACACAAATAGAGGTCGCTACAGCTATTGGAGTGTCCCATGGTGTAATTACCAGGACCTGGACACCATTTCGGACAACAGAAACCGTTAAAAGGAGGCAAGGCTACAATCGTCCACGGGTAACAACAGGAAGAAATGACCTTTTATACGGTTAACAGTCCGTCGCGACATGAGGCTGACTGCAACTGAGCTGCAACGCACTCCCCAGGCAACAACAGGACGCGCTATATCAACACAAACCGTCCAAAATAGCCTTCGGGAATGTGGCCTCTACGCACGGAGGACTATGGTGTGTCTCCCATTAAAACCACTACACCGTTTAGCACGCAGAAAATGGCTGCAGGATCATCAGGATGGGAGTCGTAACAAATGACGCCGGGTTCTTTTCACAGTAGAGTTAAGATTTGTGTTCAGACAGACAATCGCCGTTCCCTCATCTGGAGAGAACGTGGAACCGTATCGTGGTGGAGAATACATGGATAGGAGTCAGTATTAGCGGACGTATGGACTTCTATGTCGTTTAGAATGGCGCATTGACTGCTCAGATGTATATACAGGTGATGCTTCGAGCTTTTATTGTGTCCTACGGCGGTGGCATAGGATATGGTTTTTTTCTGGTGGTCGGTAACGCTCATCGCCACAACGCTACACTGGTGGACAACATGCTTGAAGCTGTGGGAGCTGAACGAATGGAGTGGCCAGCTTGTGCACTGGAATTAAACCCGAATGAGCATGTCTGGGATGCATTTGACAGATGCATTGCAGCCAGACCAGCGCCTCTCACAATGGTTGCAGAGCTGCATATTGCACTCAAAAAAGAATTGCGAAATATCCCTCAAGAGCTGATTGATAACCCCATACTCTTCATGCCACAAAGGTGTGCAGCTGTTCTGGCCATCTGAGGTGATAACACACGATATTATAGTGCAATGATAATGACTTTTTCACTATTATTCGATCCCCTTGATGTAAACATCAAGTAAATAGTTAAGACAGTAAAATAGCCGCGCGGGAGTAGCAGAGCAATCTGGAGCGCCACTTTGCAGAAAAAAATGTTTTTCAAATGTTTGTAAAGTCTATGGGACTTAACTACGGGGTCATCAGTCCCTAAACTTACAAACTACTTATGAACTACTTATGAACTAGGACGGCACAAATATCCATGCCCTAGGGGGATTCGACCCCCCGAACGTAGTGGCCGTGCAGACCGTGAGTGGAGCGCCTTAGTCTCCTCGGCCACCGCGGCCGGCCACTTTGCAGATCGCGTGGCCTCCCGTGTCGGGGTTCGAATCTTCTCCTGGGGCATGGATGTTTGTGTTGTTTTTAGTATAAGTTAGTTCACAAGTAGTTAGTAAGTTTAGGGACTTGTGGACCCGCAGTGAAGTCCCTTAAGCTTTACAAACAGTTGAACATTTGAACAGCAAAATATTGTACTGTATCACACACATATTACAATTGTAACTAATATCTGAATAAAATATGTTACCATATGTATACTGTGTATATCTCACCTGATCCTCTTATCGTTTTGAGCAGTGTACTTGTACCGGGTGATAAAAAGGCAGTATAAATTTGAAAACTTAATACATCACGGAATAATGTAGGTAGAGAGGAAAAAAATTGACACAAATTCTTGGAGTGAGATGGGGTTTTATTAGGAAAAAAAAAGTTCAAAAAATGTCCGACAGATGACGCGTCACCTGATCAGAAAAGCAATAATTAGCATAACAAATATTCTGAATATGTTGACCATCATTCCTCAACAATAGCGTCGTCGAGGAATAATGTTGTGAACAGCACTGTAAAGATTGTCCGGAGTTATGGAGAGGCATTGGCATCGGGTGTTGTGTTGCAGCATCCCTAGAGATGTCGGTCGATCACGATTCGATCACGATTCACGTGCGACTTCAGGGGTACCCCAAAGTCAATAATCGCATGGACTGAGGTCTGGGGTCCTGGGAGGCCAAGTATGACGAAAGTGGCGGCTGAGCATACGATCATCACCAAACGACGCGTGCAAAAGATCTTTCACGCGTCTAGCAATACTTTTTTATCTTTCTATATTCTAATAAAACCCCATGTCATTCCAATCATGTGTGTCAATTTTTACCTCTCTATCTAAATTATTCCGTGAATTATTACGTTTTAAAATGTATACTGACTTTTTGATCATCCGATATATCACTCTTGCCCGGTGACTAGTTGCCATCTAGTTGAATCGTTAATTGACGTCTAAAACAGTTGTTTTCTGAGACTCTTTGACTAGCCAACCGGGTTCCACGTCTGGTGTTCACTATGCTATCCACTCCAGCTGTTGTCGTTCGTGGCTGTAATATCTGCCTCCAGGTGTTCTGTCTTCCGTCCACGACCACAGAGGTTTTTTTTCCGCAGTGACAGCCGGAGCCGCTGTTCTGTAATATGTGTGTGCTCATAAGGCGTGTTCCTATTACCATCAGACATTGTAGACGTCCATGCTACTTTCTCTTTTGACCATGTTACACGTTTTGCCGTCTGATTTCGGTATACGCCTGCAAGGTGCGCTTCCCGCCGTATCAGGCAGTTGTAGTAGCATGTTATGTCCGCGCATATTGCAGCAATTTTCTGTGGCGGGGCTATCGTCTGGAGTTTTGTTTTATGTATTCTTCCAAGTTGTGAGGTGAATAAAGTTTCATATGATTGATGTTATTGTCTAACTTGTCTGTGCCGTTTCGGCTGTCTTCCAAGTAGTTAGTTACCGGAAGGTGTATCATAAGATGTTTGATCCTGTAAATTACGTCCGTGGGCCTATCATGTTCGTAAGAAGACACGGGAAATTTTCCATTGTTTCTATAGTAGACCCAAAAGTGATTTACACACGACACTGAGCTAGTAAGTTTGATGAGGTTATTTGTCCTCTTTCAGTCCTCCCTCCGTAGCTCAGACAGTAGTGTCGCTGACTACAACGTAGAGAGCCTGGCTTCGATCCCCGGTAGCGGACTGTATCGACTCCTGGACCATCTGACCTTGAGACGTGGAAAGATGAACAAGACAAAGATGGTCAGTGCCCAAACCTGGATGTTCTGATGAAGAGGTGTTCCCTATCAACGTCTGCAGAAATTGCAGAATGGAGCGCTCCGCGAACTCACGGGCCTAGAAAAGTGGTCACGTGATTGGGTGTCCCTTGTATCAGAAGTGAGTATGCGAGATATCCGCACTCCTAAACATTCCTAAGTCCACTGTTTCTGACCGGATAGTGATGTGGAAACGTGAAGGGACACGTAAAGCATGAAATCGTACAGGTCCACCTCGTCTGTTGACGGACAGACCGCCGACAGCTGAAGAGGGTCGTTTACTGTAATAGCCAGTTATCTATCCAGACAGCCACACATGAATTCCAAACTGCATCAGGATCCACTCCAAGTACTATGACAGTTAGGCCATCCTTAGTGTAAGCTAGATGATAAGTAGTTTGTAAGTTTAGGGACTGATGACCCCGTAGTTAAGTCCCATAAGCTGTACAAACAAAACATTTCAAATGTAGAAACGTTTGAGGTGAAGCAGATGAGTACGAAAAAGAATCTCATTAATGTTCCAATCAAGAATTAGTATCTTGTTTGACACACGCGCTCCGATTTGATTTCTACACATAGCGATGTTAAGCAATATGAAATGGAACGAACATCCGGGGACAACTGTCGTCGCCTGATGCTCTACTTTTGTTTATCACGAAATTTAAGGCATCTCGTGGAATCGGATTTACTACCAAAACGATATTTCGGCGTCGTAGCCCTGCGTCGTCCTGAGACTGGTACACAAAAAACTTGTTCCTATATTTATATCTGGGCAGCATATGGTGTTCTCTATGCCGTCCATACCCACTTTGGTCATTTCTGATGGATACATACATCACCGGGTATTCTGTCTTCCGTTCGTGCACATTGTGGCTGCCTTCCGCATTGGTGGGAGTCTCACTGTGTTCCCCATGTCTGCGACCCCCGAGTCTTCTCTAGCACTATCCAGATCCTGTACATGTTCCCTATGCTGTTGGCGACCGCTGCATCTCTCTCTCTCGTGGCGACGTCTTCTGGCCTTGTGAGTTCTGTGCACGCCTGCGAGGTGCGCTTCCCGCCGGACCAGGCAGCCGTAGAGTTGCATACAATGGCATCGCAAGCTGCAGTCGACTGTCATAGTGGTGGCAGTCGCCAGGAGTTCTGCTCTATGTCTACTCCGAGGTTGTGTGGTGGCTGAGATTTCAAGTGATTGATGTTGTTTCTTGCCTTTTCAGTGGCCACTAAGACTGTTTTCCGAAATATTAGTTGCCAGCTGCGGGCTATTAGACGTTTGGTGAAGTGAATTACGCCCCTGAACCTATGAAGTTTATTAGAAGGGAACCAATTTTTTCCACATTGTTTCTGTATAAATTCCATGTCTCACTATGCTGGTATCCTGCTTTCCTGGCAATGAAATTATCTGGAATCCTAATTGAGTAATGACACAACCCCAGAATCTCGAAATTTCAACCTGGATTGTGGTTTTAGCATAATTTATGGTGTTTTCAAGTTCCGGGAAATTTTCTACTATTGCTGATTTAGTGGCCTGTTAGAGGCTGTACATATCTAATGACCATGCTGTCTGCGGGACATGAAACTCCAATCGTTCGTTCTTTGTTTGTAGTGGGCTGGTGTGCCTTTGGTGTTCCATGTATCTTATGTTAATTGTCCTGGAGGTTTCAGCGGTGTAGGACATAACTCATTTTGTATATGTAGGTGTCAGGATTTAATTATCGCAGATCATGCTTGACCATTCCCAGGAAAGCCCTGATATTTTACGAAACGTAGATCACACGTTTGATTTTGCATTTCCTCAGGATTCTGCTAGATGCAGCATAAGGCTGCCTTACTACTCTCTTCGTATTGTTCTTCTCCCACTGTATTATGTCGTCCGATAGAATACAACATTTTGCAAAGGCGGCTGTTAGAGTATTCGTTGTCTCCCCTAACTCTCTCTCTCTCTAATAAAGAATGTTTGATAAGTTTATGGGACTTAACAGCGGGGTCACCAGTCCCTAAACTTACAAACTACTTATGCACTAAGTAATACTAAAGACGGTAAATTATCCATGCCCGAAGGGGATTCGAACCCCCGACGGGGAACGGCCTCGCGCATCGCAGTATAGCGCCTCAATGTGCTCGGCCGCTCCGCCGCGGCCACCCGTAACTCACTGTAGATGATTTAATTCTGCTGTCAAGCTCTCTGCGTCTGAGAGTGTTTTTGTTTACTACCACAGTGTTCGCAACGCCCCATTATTCTGCGCTGGCTTGTAGCTGCTGTCTAAATGAAAATAGCATTTACTATGATTTTTTTGTTTTGTCATTGCATTACTACACGATCAAAAGTATCCTTTCTGAAAATGACTTACACGTTCGTGGCGCCTTCCATCGATAATACTGGAGTTCAGTATGGTGCTGACCCACCCTTAGCCTCGATGACGGCTTCCCCTCTCGCAAGCATACTTTCCATCAGGTGCTGGAAGGTTTCTTTGGGAATGGCAGCCCATTCTTCACGAAATACTCCACTGAGGAGAGGTATCGTTGCAGGTCGGTGTGGCCTGGCATGAAGTCGGCGTTCCAAAACATCCCAAATGTGTTCTATAGGATTTATGTCAGGACTCTATCAAGTCAGTCCATTACAGGGATGTTATTGTCGTGTAACCTCTACGCCACAGGCCTTTCATTATGAACAGAAGCTTGATCGTGTTACAAGATGCAATTGTCATACCCGAATTGCTCTTCAATAGTGGGAAGCAAGAAGGTGCTTAAAACATCAATCTAGTAGTGTGCTGTTTTAGTGCCACGGAAAACAACAAAGGGTGCAAGCCCTCTGCATGAAAAACACGACCACACCATAACACCACCGCCTACGAATATTAATATTGGCTCTACACACGCTGACAGATGACATTCACCAGGCATTCTCCATACTCACACCCTGTCATCTAATCGCCACATTGAGTATCGTGATTCGTCACTCCCAGAACGTTTTTCCACTGTTCAATCGTCCAATGTTTATGGTCCTTTCACCAAGCGAGGCGTCGTTTGGCACTGACCTGCGTGATGTGTGGCTTACGGGCAACCGCTCGACCATGAAATCCGAGGCCCGAGGGGAGACTCGAAACCCCGACCGTAGTGGCCGTGCAGACCGTGACTGGCGCGCCTCAGTCCCCTCGGCCTGACCTACATTTGAAGCTAGTTGTCTTTCGTCATACCAATTTGAATCTTTCTGACAATTTGTTTCCTCTTACAGTCAACAGCAAACCCCTGCAATATGGTTGTGCAAGTCTTCCGTTATCCCGTTTGTGTACACTGGTCAAATCAGTTAGGGGATCAGTTGAGATATCTAGGTTCTGAAGCACTGTCATCGGCAGAATGAACTAAACTGGTTCGACAACTTTCTATCGGTTCTGCGGAGTGGAGACAACAACATTACGGCAACAGAGATAGTGGTAAAAATAGAAAGTTAATTCGGTTGGAGTTTACTCGTGTTTACCAAACGAACTACACATGCAGTTGGATTCAAATAGTGTAGTGAAGAGGTATTGTAATGCAACAACAATGTGACTTAACCGAAGCTGTGGGACTGAGAGTCATAGAAAGGTTGGAAGAAGGAAGGAAGGCAGTTTAGGGGTTAACGTCCCACTGGACAGGGTGGTCATTAGGGATGGAGCTAGTGCTCGGATTGTTGCCTCAGGATGGGGAAGGAATTCGGCCGTGCCCATTCAAAGGAACCATCCCGGAATTTGCCTGATGACCGGAGGTGGATTTAAACCACCGTCCTTCCAAATGCGAGTCCAGTGTGTTACCACTGCGCCACCTCGCTCGGTGGAGATTGGAAGAGGGACGGACTGAGAGGGAGGTAGCTGCAGCTATTGGGGTGTCCTAAAGAATAATTTCCAGGACCTGGACGCGATTTCGGACAACAGATACTATTAAAAGAAGACAAGGCCAAGGTCGTCGACTGCTTACATCAGCAAGAGATAACCGTTATTTCTGGTTAACAGCCCGTCGAGAAAGTAGACTGAATGCAACTCAGCTGCAACGCACACTCCGCATAACAACAGGAAGTGAAAAATCAACACAAACTGTCCGAAATCGCCTTCAGGAATATGGCCTCTACGCGCGGAGGATTATGGCGTGTCTCCTATTTAAACCACGGCAGCTTTAGCCCGCAGAAACAGGCCGGATGAACATAAGCATCGGATTCGTTACGAATGGCGCCGGGTTCTTTTCATAGATGAGTCAAGATTTTGTGTTCAGCCTCAAAATCGTAGTTCCCTCATCTAGAGAGAACGTGGAACTCGGAACAATCCTACTTATGTGCAGAAACATCACCGTATCGTGTTGGTGGACGAATGGTGTGGACAGGAGTCAGTATTGGCGGACGGGAAGACTACTACGTCGTTCAGAATGGCGCTTTGAGTGCTGAGAGCTACAGAGAGGAAATTCTTCGACCTTTTGTTGTGCCCTACGCTGGTTCTATAGCTGATGATTTCCTTGCTGGCCCTCACAGAGCTGCACTGGTGAACAACATGCTTTAAGCTGAGGGAATTGAACGAACGGAGGGGACAGCTTGTTCACCAGACTTAAACCCGACTGCGCAAGTCTGGGATGCTCTTGGCAGACGCTTTGCAGTCAGACCAGCAGCTTCCGCAACGGTTGCAGAGTTGGATATTGGACTCATGGAAGAATGGCCAAATGTACCTCAAGAGCTGATTGATAACCTCATACTGTCTATGGAACGCAGGTGTGCAAGTTTACTGGCCGCCAGAGGCGATCACACTATGTTAGAGGACAACGACAATTACTTTCTCACGTTTATGGTAGCCCCATAGTGCCTCGCTCTAAGCAAACCCCATGTAAACCACAGGTAAAGACCTGAGTCAGAAAAATATCGTACTGTATGACACACAATTTACAATTGTAAGCAATATCTGAATAAAATACGCTACCATACGTATGCTGTGCATGAAATCTCACCTAATCCCCTAATTGTTTTGAACTATGAATATAAAGTATAAGTCTCCCTATTACACTAGTCTCGTCACTTCTGCTATTTTTATTTTATTTTATTTATTTATTGGAGCGTTCCACTCTACTCTGTCCTGTGAAAGCTTCTTCATTTCCTCATAAGAACGTCAATCCACATCCATTTGAACCCGCTTATTGTATTCGTATCTTGGCCTCCATTTGTAATTTTTATCCCACACATTTCCCTCTAACGCTAAATTGACAATTCCTTGATGCCACAGAATGTGTCCTACAAATCGTTCCCTTCCTTTAGTCTAGGTATTCCAAAAAATTCTTTTCTCCCTTATTCAGTGCCTCCTCATTAGTTAACTTATCTACCCATAGGACCTAGAGGATTCGTCTGAAGTACCAATTTCAAAATCTTATGTCCTCTTTTTCTCTGTACTATCGTCCATATTTCAGTCCCATACAAGGCGCAAATGCCTTCAGATAAGCCTTCCAAGCACTTAAACTAATCTGAGGTGCTAACAAATTTCTCTTTCAGACACCGATTGCTATTCTGTATTTTGTATGATCTGTACTGCGACCATCGTAAGCAGTTTTACTGCTCAATTTACAAAACTCATCTACCACTTTTACTTTCACGTTACTTGATTATCTTAACCTAAATTCTATTACCTGTGTTTTTCGCTTGATAATGTTCATCTTACATGCTCCTTTCAAGACACTGGCCATTCCGTTCAATTTATCTTACAGGTCCTCTGGTTATTAAAAATTTTGGTGATAGACATCTCAGTACATTAGCATACAATGCCTATTTTCATTCACTTCTCTTATGTGGAATCGTATTTTGAGGTAATTCATCAGCGAATAAAAAAGTATTCATCGAACAACAGCGGGTAATCATAATAATTGCTGTTCACCACCTAAAATATCCATGGCTCCGTGCTGGTATGTTATAACATTTTTCATGTACCCTCTTACGATGAGAGTGTTGGTGAAGCCGAGGCACTGTGAGGGTTTGGTATTATGTATCCTGTCCTGTACCAATACACCATGTTGCTGTTTGGTCCTCAAGTCTGGCGACAGCCCAATGTTTATCCATGTGAGCCATCTGTCGCTATTCTCTCCACACTACACTACAGCCAACGTATTTTAATTACCAATCTTTAAAAATTATGTTGAATCGTGAACATTTCTAACAAACGATCTTTTATGTTACGTTAGATGACTTAAATTTCAGTGACTCTTTATGTAAGTACTTACTGAACTGTCAGTACTGCAACGATTCTTAAGGTTACTGAGCATTCATTGGGAATATGGAGAATGAGTCATTGATTATTTATTAAACATTGAATTATTGAGCTAGAACTATAAATTGAAGTAGTTCTAATACGGCTTAAGGATCTAGTATGGGAGAAAGTGGACCCTCAAATTGAGATACCTTAAGGACTGAAAGCAACGCAGCTGATAGTGTTAATTTGAGTGGAATAACAGAATATTATTCGGTCAGAACAATAAAATCAATAGCAAATTTCTACCTACTGGAAACTTATTAATCTGTCGTTTCTAATTAATAACTAGAGGCCCCATGCGAATACTTCGCACCGTTAGAGGAATGACAAAAAAGTTGGGGAAAAAATGCAAGTGAAGTTGAATGTTCAGACATAGCTTTCTTCAGAATCAATGAATGCAAATGTTTAAAGCGCAAATGAAAGAGCGTGATCCGCTGAGTTTTGTTAGGTAAAAAAGACTGCGTACCGTAATTAGAACCGAAGATAACGTAACACAAACCGATTAAATTATTCAATGTAAGGACAGAGAGATAACGCGTTTGAATAAAAAGAAATCGCACTGACATGTTTCACGGCCCACTTTAGATTTGTAGTTTTATAAGTTTTTGCAAACATTTTGGACGAAAATAATAATCTAAATAATAAAAAAGGAATTAATAACAGTGTCTGAAACTCTTGTAGGAAAAAAAATTAGGTACTGGCGGGTTCCGAACCACTGACCACCAGCGTCACAGTCCAACACATTGCCTACTACGCTACATCTAACCGGTTCGAAGTGGGTTATTTAATCTCATACTACTGATGTTAAAATGGTATTTGTAGACACCAGATTATCATTTATCGTACGAAGAACGATGTCTGTTTGTTAATTCTTCAGTGCGCCATTGCTTTGAAATGACAACGTATAAGTTACAATAAGAAAATCATCAAATACGCAACGCAAGATGGCGTATTCCAGAGACAGTTCTGGGCGAGAAATGTCACGTGACATCTGCGAAAGGCTGGTTTTCGTTAATTTAATGGAGGGTGTCAAAACCCCGTTATTTTTGCAAATATCGCTCAAACGATACGAGATATGAAAAAAAAAAAACATAGGGGAACAAAGTTGTAGAGAATTTTCTCCGCTATAAATTCGTTTATTCAATTTTCGCGTCAGATGAACGGTTTATTTGCAATTAAAATTACATTACTAACGGCTTTTTTTGTATTACTAACGTATTTCTTGTCCGAAATATTTCAAAAAGCGAGGTTCTGGTCTCTGGTAGTCAAAAATTATGTCTGTAAAATTTGGTGCCGATCGGTTGAACGGTTCGACCTTAAAAGTGGGAACACATTACAGCCAGACAGACATCGTCAAATCGCCGTTATTTTTGCAAATATCTCTGAAACGATACGAGATATGAAAAAAACACAAGAGAGCAAAGTTGTAGAGAATTTGTCCTCTACAAATTCGGTTATTCAATTCTCGTGTCAGATGCATGGTTAAGCCGTTATTTTCATTTAAAATTTCGAGCTGTCAAAAGATGATCGCAAAGGCCCATTCTTAGTGTTACTACCGTAACCTAAAGTGGGCCAATAAAGAATGGGGAGACTTAATTCTGATACTTGAGGACAAATCTGCAAACGAATACCTTTCGTTTAAAACAAAAATGAAGGAAATCGGCCGAATAGTTTGGTCTTGCCGACTGACTTTAGTTTTCGTTGATTCTTTTAATATATAAGATGTGTCCAAGACTAATAATAGTGAGCTATTCAAAAGGAAAAACGGAAACTTGAGGTGTTCGTTGAAGACCATACATGAATGTTAAAATCGTATTGGCCATGCCATTCGATAGAGGAAGGCTTGAACTCTTATTCTTGCACAGACACTCAAGATCAGTACCATGTGTCACATGTGAGTGTGGAGGGAGGGGCGAAGAGGGATGTTGGATAATATTTTTCGCACATCTGCCAGAGGTGTATAAATACATCGGTACACATACCTGAAGACAGGAAACTGCTAAGAAACATTAAACATGTTTTACGTGACCGTTTTTCTTTTGTAGGTGACACACATTACGACTTGGCACGACCCCAAGTCGCCCTTGCCCGCCCGTGCCAGGAGAGCAGAAGTTGAAAGGAGGGAGCGGGCTGCGGCGCCGCCCAGACCACGCCCTCGCCACGCCTTATTGATCTTCCCCCGCCAATCGTCTGCGACTACCCACAGGGTTTCATAGATGCAGTCCCTCCATTAGTAACGCACAACTCTGCAAATAAAAGTTGGTTATATCCTCTAACAGAATATACGTCAAAAGAATTTCACCCGTTTCACCGGCATATATAAGTGCTTTCACAGTTGCAACATCCTAATAATTCGTTAAATGTTTAGGTAATATTAGCATACCAACGAACTGATATCAAATAGACACGGGTTCTCAGGTAGATGCTGTGTTTCTCGACTTCCGCAAGGCGTTTGATACAGCCCCCCCACAAACGTTTAACGAACAAAGTAAGAGCATATGGTCTATCAGACCAATTGTGTGATTGGATTGAGGAATTCCTAGATAACAGAAAGCAGCAGGTCATTCTCAATGGAGAGAAGTCTTCCGAATTAGGGGTTATGTCAGATGTGCCACAGAGGAGTGTCGTGTCCGTTGCTGTTCACGATATATATAAATGACCTTGCGGATAACATCGGAAGTTCACTGAGGCTTTTTTCGGATGATGCTGTAGTATATAGAGAGGTTGTAACAATGGAAAATTGTATTTATCATTTAGCTACACTATAGCAGGTCAGCAACTGGAAGGAGTTAATTCCATAAATTATCTGGGAGTAGTCATTAGGAGGGATTTAAAATGGGACGACCATATAAAATCAATCGTCGGTAAAGCGGATGCCAGACTTAGATTCATTGGGATAATTCTAAGGAAATGCAGTCCGAAAACAAAGGAAGTAGGTTACAAATTCAAATATTCAAATGTTTGTAGAACTTATGGGACTTAACTACGGGGTCATCAGTCCCTAAGCTTACAAACTACTTATGCACTAGCTAAGACAAAGGACGGCACAAATATCCATGCCCGAGGAGGGATTCGAACCCCCGATCTTAGGGGCCGTGCAGGCCGTGACTGAAGCGCCTCAGTCCCCTCGGCCACCGCGGCCGGCGAAGTAGGTTACAGTACACTTGTTCGTCCACAGCTTGAATACTGCTCACCGGTGTGGGATCCGTACCAGGTGGGATTGATAGAGGAAGTGGAGAAGATCCAACGGAGAGCAGCGCGCTTCGTTACAGCATCATTTGGTAATCTTGAAAGCGTTACGGAGATGATCGCTAAACTCCATGGAAGACTCTGCAGGAGAGACGCTCTGTCTCTCGGTACGGGCTTTTGTCGAAGTTTCGAGAACATACCTTTATTGAGGAGTCTAGCAGTATATTGCTCCCTCCTACGTATATCTCTCGAAGAGATCATGAGGATAAAATCAGAGAGATTAGAGCCCAGACAGAGGCATACCGACAATCCTTCTTTCCGAGAACAATACGTGACTGGAATAGGAGGGAAAATCGATAGTGGTATCCAAGGTACCCTCCGCCACACACCGTCGGGTGACTTGCGGAGTGCCGCGGTGGAGTAGCCGAGCGGTCTAAAGCGTCTCGCGTCTAAAGCGTGGTTGTTCGCCGTGGAGATTTGAGTCGTCCCTGGGGCCTGGGAGTGTGTGTTGTCCTTAGGTTAGTTTACCTAGGTTTAAGTAGTTTGGAAGCTACGGACTGATGATCACGCAGTTTGGTCCGATAGATTTACAAACATTTGAACATTTGATTTGTAATTGCGGAGTATGGTTGTAGATGTAGTTATCAAATTTTAAGATTTATAATCAACACTAAGTGTTCCATAAATCTTTGTTTTACTCTCATACTTCTTGGTTGGCTTAATGGGCTGTTCGTTTCAGCAAATTTATTTCTATTAATGGTTTTGTGATATAGTGGAACAACATTACAAGTTAATTCAAGAAAATCATATATTTATACACGATTCTTCTTTGCGTTTAGGCCTCATTCTCCGCAGTTGCTGTAGGCACTGTATCATCAAGATTTTACCTTCCATCAATGTAAACGTGTCGCTTGGTCTGAAAAATCATGTTTCTCGTTACCCCGGCTTCTCCCTAATGATCCTGTGGAAGGACTGTGTTTCTGGTTTTCTTAAACATCTAAAGTAAACTGTTTCCTTTCGGCATAAAATACTTTGTCCAACAACGGACTGTCTCTTAAATGTGCATATACTAGCGGTCATGGTTTTAGTACGTTATTCTATGTTAGTCAACTTTGAGTATGAGTATGAGTCAACTCATGATTTGCGTGTATAAGTACTTACACATCAATTTAATTTTTTATTATTCAGAAACATATGGATGGCTTTTGAACTGAAATGTCATATATAATATGTAATATTAATGTTTTTTTTTTTTACTACGTTCGAGATGGACGACCTATTATAACGGTTGCAATTCGTGTAAAATCAGTGTTACAGCATTTGAACGACCTATTAGTGATGTAATAAACTAGCTTTTAAACCAGGAGTAACCAAAAAACAAAATCTGGAACTTTTGCGTTAAACTCTTGCACAAAAATGTTCAATTATTTAAATTTAGCTCTATATAATATAGTCCATTCGGCAGCTTCACCTTCTAGATGACCGAGTAAAAATTGTTTACACTTATCACTCCCCGTTTAGAAGGTAACGCAGTCTCGAAAGATTGTATGGAAATAGTGGGATAAAGCTCCTTATGGTTTAAAGACGGGGTACATGTTAGATAACGTTTGATGTTACGGTTAAATTAAACTCTTCCCACCAGTATGTAGAAGTTTTTTTTTGGTAACGATAGTGGGCTCGATTGCGTTGCATCGCTCTTGCTTGTTGTAATGCCACTGCTAGTACTGTTGTTATATGAATTAACTAACATTATGCGACTCAACTATTTCTGTATTATTCTGTTTACTTTTTTATAAACTTTCTCCATGGTAAGTGAGACTCTAACTCTGGTCAGTTATCATCTGTAAACGTAATTCAGTACACTAAAAACGGTTTGCCAAAGGAGTCTCTTTATCGGGATAGCAGTGTGAACGCTCAATATGATCATTAGTTTCAACTTTGGCATTATCTAACATGCTGTAAACAATGGTGACAAACTCCTTTAATGTTTTCTATTTCAGTATAATCCTCAACTAACCTTTTGTTAATAACTTCGAAATTTTTATTACTGTCCCTTGAAGTACTCACGGATTTATTCAATACTTACTGTATACACTATAACATTCCTTTACGGACTACATATGTCTAAACGTAGATCTCCTCCTGTACTCTAACTTTTCCGGAACTTCAGAATCTACTAAAACGATAATATAGTTGTTGTTGTGGCCTTCAGTCCGCAGACTGGTTTGATGCAGCTCTCCACGCTAGCTTCTCCTGTGCAAGCCTCTTCATCTGAGAATACGAACGGCAACGTACATCCTTCTGAATCTGCTTACTGTATTCGTTCCTCGGGCTCCCTCTACGATCTTTACCCCACACACTTCCGTCTAATGCGAAATTGACGATCCCTTGATGTCTCAGAATGTGTCCCATCAACCTATCCCTTCTCTTAGGATATGCCAGAAACTCCTTTTCTCCCCAATTCCGTTGGTCACCTCCTCATTAGTTACGTGATCTACCCATCTAATCTTCATCATTCGTCTGCAGTACCGCATTTCAGAAGCTTCTATCATCTTTTTGTCTGAACTCCTTATCGTCCACGTTACACTCCCATACATTGATATACTCCAGACAAATGCTTCCAGAAAGGACTTCCTAATATTTAAACTAATATTGGATGTCAACAAATTTCGCTTCTTCAGAAGCGCTTTTCTTCCCATACCATTCTGCATTTTATATCTTGTTTACTTAGGACATATGAGGTTATCTTTCTGCCAAGATAACAAAACTCATATACTACTTTTATTGTCTCATTACCTAATCTAACGCCTTCAGAAATAGCCTGATTTTCTGATAATATTATCCAACCTATTTATAAAATTTGCTACATCGTGCTTCATCTGCAGTTTCTCCTGTCAGGACTCTTAAATAAGTTCTTCCCACCTAGCGCATAAATAAACTGATTCGCCCTAAGTAAATTCCAGGGCAATCGAAAATGTAGCAAATGGTGCACGTACAGGGTATTTTGCAAATATGTCGAGAGAAGAGAATAAATGTGAGAGTGTATGTATGCGTCACCTGCAAGTGTGCTGTGTGCAGAAACTGACAATGTGTAATTGTGTTAGAGAAAATGACATAACGATGCTCTCGTCGGCTAATGATGAAATTTATCTATCAGCAATTACAGGGGATATTTTGATGAAGGGGGTTGATGTTGATTTAGTTGATTATGTGGATGATGTTGAAGCTACTGAAGGAAGGTATTTATGCATTTAGGCCTACTTTAATAGATGAAAGTGAACCAATGGTTCTTTTTAGGATTATGAATTGTGAATTGATGGTGGTGGATGATTGTCGGAATGGTGTATTAGACGCCAAGTCGTTAAATCACATGGTAGAAAATAACTATGGTGCCGCATATGTTGATATGAACAAAACCGTCGGGGAAATATAAATTTTCTGTCACAGAGAAAAGTGTTGATCTAAAATCGTCTGCTATTAAATACAATGGAGATACTAAAGAAATGAGATGAAGTAGCTGAAAATGTGTAATGTATCTAAGGAGGATGACTGACACGTTCCACATCATTACGAAATGTATATATGATCCATGGACAAGTATTAATCTAATCTAATATAATCTGATGATGTTATTTGAGTGTTATGTGATGAATCTTCAAATACAGACTATGTTAAATGTAATATAGATTTAAGTAAGGCGTGGGATGTTGAAGTTAATTGTGGTGAATTTTGCTAAGTTTCAAAGGAAGCAAATAATAAATTGTCTGAAGGAGAGAAAGTTGTAATTGTCTGAATAAATGTGCGGTTGCAGCTATTGATATCATTACCTTGTCAATATGTAATAGTGTATTTGAAACTGACGAGGACAGTGAAAATGAAAGATCAAACGAAGATGATTTCTGGATTAATGGGAAGTATAACGGGTTAAGTGGTGAGGATAACACTGACTGGTTTGACAAACAGAAAAGTGAGTTTTCTGTTCATGACAGGAGATGCTATGGGAAAATTATAAAGTCATTTTTACCATACTGGTGGACAAAGGAGAAATTCAAGTTAGCAAGGGAACTTTAAGGGAAAAAGCATGAAAAAGGGGCGAAGAAGGTGTTTCGTGAATTATTTAGTGAGGATGATAAAATTGAGGGGTTTCCATAAATTCTGTGTTCCATTTATGTAGACAAAATGAAGTTATCACAGATGTTTCTTTCTTGTGTGTGTCTGTGTGTGTGTGTGTGTGTGTGTGTGTGAGAGAGAGAGAGAGAGAGAGAGAGAGAGAGGGAGGGAGGGAGGGAGAGAGAGTGTTTGGGCAGAGGATTATGTCCACGATCTGGATTTATTCGTTAGGTAATGTTCAAATATTTGTAAACCTGAGGGACTTAACAGCTTCGGTTATCAGTCCCTAGGCTTACAAACTACTTTAACTTAATCCTACTTATGCTAAGGACAACACACACACCCATGCCCGTGGGAAGAATCGAACCTCTGACGACGAGCAACCGCACGCTCCGCAGCAAGGCTCCTTTGAGTGTTCGGCCACTCCACCTTGGCGTTACAGTAATCGCTTGCTCAAAATTTGCTGCAAGGAGGTTGTGGAATCTAATGAAATGATAGTAAAAATACTTTGTACGCTAAAGACATGCTGTGATTGTTTATGATATATGAAAGGGTTTTATGTATTCACTGAAAATATGACATTAATTGCGAAGAGATTAATTTGTGTACCCAGCCGGGATACGAAACCGAGTCTCCTGTTTGTTAGGCAGTTGCGCTGACCCCTACACCTTTGTGAACACAGTGACCACACCGCCTGTACGGACTACTCAAAAACACCTCTCGTTAGAAAACAATTCTCAACTTTGCCCTTGCCCAATGTAACTAAAACTCGCCGCGACGGATCGGCCGAGCGCATTGAGGCGCTATGCTCCGATGCGCGAGGTCATTTCCCGTCGTGGGTTCGAATCCCCCTCGGACATGGATATTTGTGCCGTCGTTAGTATAAGCTAGTTCATAAGTAGTTTGTAAGTTTAGGGACTGGTGACCCCGCAGTTAAGTCCCATAAGCTTTACTAACATTTTAACTAAAACTCGCGGTTTTTTCAAATTGGTTCCCCTAATAGTAAGGGCCTAGGTCCTAGACCCTTACTCTTAGGGGAATCAATTTGAAGAAACCCTAGGAGTGCCTTCTCACTAAAGAAAGGATCATTGCCGGTCATCGTCTTATTGTTATATATATATATATATATATATTGTCTGAAGGGCTTTAAGTAGTCTGGTGACTGTAAATATTATGGGTTGCATTTGTATTGATGTAAGATTTTTGCATAAAGTATCTGTTTAAGTAAAGAGTTGCACAGCAGAAGAGAAAGGTGTAATAAAGTTGTTCAGATAGATGTAAGATTAATGACATCAATGATGAGTAACTGGCTGCCGACCAATGTTGGTAATGATGTGTTTTCTTGTGGAAACGAAGACACTATGTTAGTAATGTAGTAACTTGTACGTTGTATATAATGAAATTTGTTGCACTGCTGTAATGGTTTGTGATTGTATAAATTACACTAGGGAAGGCGTTCAGTACCTGAACTAAGGGATTTCGTTCGAGCAAATGATTACTGGTAGCTATATCACGGTCGTATGTTGACAGATATGATCATCCAAAACTGATGGTAGCTGCAGACCAACGCATATGCCAATGTGGGTACTTATATGGCGCTGGCGTTGAGTTGCGTTAGTGGCTTCCAGGCTGAGATATCGGCACGAGGACGACATGCAAGTGTAAAGTACAGTGAAGTGAATAACGCATGCACTCATTCCACTTTAGAATGAGTGCATGTGTAACAAGTCAAAGTGACAGATTATTCTACAGGAATCCTATTTGGTATTTATTTAACATGCCAAAGGTTTATATTTTGTGTTGGTTTTCAATTATGGTACGTCATTATAGATCTTAGAAGATACATGGTGCTTCATACACCAGCATAAAATTATTTACACTTTTGACCGACGAACCACAAATTTTTTATGTTTGTTTTCTATGTAGAAACAGCAAACTATGGTATTACTTTATATGTCAAAGTCACAAAGAAATGTGTCATATAAAGTGGAGGTGTGTAAAGTAACAGAAATAATTGGGATTCTATGGTAAAGACATGAGTGGAACATTGGCTGCCAGCAAGCTAAATGTTTGTAAAGCTTATGGGACTTAACTACGGGGTCATCAGTCCCTAAACTTACAAACTACTTACGAACTAGGACGGCACAAATATCCATGCTCGAGGGGGGATTCGAACCCCCGACCATAGTGTGCCAGCAAGCAGGCAGGAATCAGACTGCAGTATGCAGCTGCGGGTCCCCTTCTGGTTTTTCACGGATACTGTGACCTGGATAAACCAATCGCTTAGCGACAATGTTCACAATAGGTAGGACCAATCTCAGCAGATGCAAAGGTGGCGGTCAACACGGAGAATGAAAATGAGTTGAAAGATTGCTATACTTGAAAAAACAAAATTTATCCTTTTGACCTGAAGCAAATTCAAATATACTAATGAACTAAGAAAAATTAGGCGCATCGTATGAACCAACAATATTTTGAATATAGTGAAAGCTACGAAACGTAATATAGCAAAATTAATACTAACATTACAAACTTTTGGATGCGTTATGCGATGTCAGCAAACTTTGTCTTAGACGATATCTTATCACTTAAAACTATTCTCTTGAAAGCAACACGTTTTTATCTATTCATATAAGGATTGATTACACTTTTTACAATAATTTATTATGAGATATAGTCAGATCATCGTGTCCTCCACAATAACTCAGCAAGTCCAAGTAGTATGACATGCACCTCTTATCCACATGTCCATTTATCTATTTAATGAATATTTGTCTATTACGCCAGTGACTGTTAGTAAATATTGTGTAATATGAGCAGTCATGCTCATGGAGGCTGGCTTGTAGATTGATTTGTTTCATCCATTATTTGTAGTGCTGATAAAAAGTTACAAGGTTGCTTCAGATCTATCAATAATATAAATTTTCTGTTTAATATTTTAAAATATGAAGTTAGTGTAGAAGTGGTCAAAGTTAAGGCAAAAAAACCTTTTATGTTAAGAACTTTTCTACTTTTAGAGGGGTTGGCAATCTGACAATGAGAGATTGGCTAGAGCAGAAGACTGCTGGTGAAGTAAAGTACTTGGATGGTCCGTGTGAAGAGCTCCTTCAGAGTTGGAGGAACACTTTGTCTCGTCTTGGATGGAGGAGGACCTGCCTGGTAATCTGAAGCACTTCGTTTGCGGCAGTGTTATAATCTGCGACCACTTTGTCGCAACTTTAACGTTGTGCAGTGGTTAATGTTTGCCAGTCTAAGAACCTTTAATTTTCCTATTCCATTTCGTAATTGTAACTGAACAGTGTATGTGATTCTACACGACCGTTTACTAGCGTGGATTTGTTATTTGTCGGAGTAAGATTTGAATTATTTTGAGCTGACAATTATTTGGTGCTGTGTGATCGCGAAACAGAGTTAATATCTGTGCATCATCAATGATTACTTAATTGGAGATTTTGCTAAATTCCCAAAACGCAGTTAATGCATTTGTTGTGACAATTTTGAAATGTTTATTGCTAATTTATTAATTTGTTTGCGTAGTACCACTTATTTAGATTAACGCTATTCAACTGAGTTATGTGACGTTATTACATAATTTGCAAATGTTAGAATAAAATCTGTTTTATTAATTAATCATTTATTATTTCGCAAATGTTAGTCTGTGAATAGAGTGCTTTACTGTAGCCTCACACTTACAAGGTACAATTTGCAGCTATTTTAGTTACTGAGCATGAAAGCAGACATGTTCAGTTCGGCCCTTAGACTACGCCGAGCCATATTTCTTTTAGAGAGCCGTACGTACATGTAAATGTTATGTTTTGCCAATAAAGCTTAGTTTCGTCAACATGTGAAGTCACATAAAGTCAAAAAGTGCATAAGCTTCTTTATAGGCCTACTTATTCTCAGCCGCACGGAATTGCTGCACGGTCTAAACACCACCGTATCGCGGATTTTACGGACGCTCCTGTCAGAGGTTAGACTCCTCCCTCCGGCATGTGTGTGTGTGTGTGTGTGTGTGTGTGTGTGTTTATCCTTAACATAAGTTAGTTGTAAGTCTTAGGACCGACGACTTCAGCAGTTTTGTCACGTACACTACCGGTCAAATGTTTTCGATCACCTATGCACAAAACTAGATACTTTATTTCAAGGTACAAACACATCGTAAAAGTAAATCGACCAACAAAAAATACATTTTCTGTCTATATGGTTTATATTTTAGTCTAATCAAAGTATCCACCCTTTGACCTCTGAAGAGCTACACGAACTCTTGGATTCTGGAAATAAGATTTTGTACTGTTTGTGCAGATATTGCAGTCCAACAGCTCTTTAAATTATTCCGTAGCTCTTCAACATTAGTCGACTTCAGTTTTTCCGACTCCCTGTCAAGTTCATTCCATAACAGTTCCATGGGATTTCAATCTGGTGACTGACTTGGCCAGATAATATTTTTCAATTCTCCACATTTCTCTTTTCTATTGACATACCCTTTACACAGTTTTGAAGAATGTTTGGGATCGTTGTCCTGCTGCAGAACAAACCCACGACCAATAAGCCTCTTGGCAGATGGAACTGCATTGCTGATCAGTAGCCTGTGATATCCTTCCTTCTTTAATGTTCCATTAATTCGCACGAGATCACCGACTTTATCACCCACAAAACATCCCCATATCATAACCGACCCTCCACCATGCTTCGCCGTAGGTGTCACACACTAACTCTTCATACGTTCTCCACGAAGTCAACGAACAAACATTCGACGATAGCTCCCAAATATTTCAAACTTCGATTCATCCGTGAATAACAGCTTGGAGCATTGCTGCACACCCCAGTTCTTATGTTGCTGTGCCCATTGCATCCTTTTCACTTTATTTTGTGTCCCTCATAAAGGATTTATGGCCGCTAAGCACCCCTTTAAACCTCGTTCACGAAGACGCCGTTGCACTGTTGAGACAGAGATTCGAGCGGCTCGCATATTATTGACTTTCTCGCGAATTTCAGGTGTCGTACGAGCCATCTGACGTTTACTCTGTACATATATGAACTGATCTTCCCGGGTATGATGTACATGGGGTCTTCCAGATGGCGAAACACTCTCATTGGCACTCGTTTGCTTGAACCGCTACAATGTATACACCACTGTAGATTGGGCTACGCCAACTGCTGTTGCTAATGTCCTATTAAATAGCCTTCGCGATGCAGACCTACAATTACAGCACGTTTTCAGTTCCAGTCTCCTACTTCCGTCAAATTTGGTGGTAATATGGTATGCACCTGATCAGATACACAAGCACACTTCTACCAGCAAACAGTGCACTGAAAACTAATATGAACTGCTTGATACACAGACAGCTGAAGGAATGAGGCCTATTCGAGTGGACACGTCTTAGGTAAAGACACGTCAATGTTATTATGGTGCGCCCCACCATACGGAGAACCGGTCAAATACACAACAGAGTCATCCCGTCTTTACATGTTTATGCTTGTTTCAGTATCAGGACAGGGCTATGATATATTTGATAGATTATTTAAAACTACATCTCTCTTTTCACCAAAAATCCATAGTTGTGATATATATTCTAGACTCCTTCCCCTAATATTAAGTGGCCGCCAGTTATCCAGTCGATATACCTATTTCTTACCTTCCTCTTAGGATCTCTCTGTATCAGCTAACTGAGAACCTGGCACTGCTCGGGCACATATTTATTCCAATATGGTGTTTTTCCATTTCATCCTCCCTCTCTATCTACTTCTGCCTCCTCCTCCGCCTCCGCCTGCTCATCACTCTATCCATCCACCCATTCTGAAGTCTGTGTCATTTCCTCCCTCCGCTCTCTGTCAATCTCTTCTAGTCCGCCCTCTCTGTCCATCTCCTTAGTCTCCTGTAAACGCAATGTTTATATATGGGACAAATTTCATTGTGATCTGTGAAACGCTGTTGAAGTATGAAGTAAGGTACCCTCACCTATTGACGATACGAAATCTTATGTGGATAGTGATGTTTTGAAGGTTAAGCATACAAAATTTCATCAAGATCGTACTATAAGTGTAGAATTATGTTATCTAAGTACCCTCCGCCATGAACTATATGAATCTCTGTAAAGAGCAACCTTCTTCACGTTTTGAGTGTTAACTATTGTACTATTACTGGCTTTTAGCCATTATGTAGATAAGATTTCAACTTAGACTTGTAAAGAACAACAGAGGGTGACGTAAGAGGTGGAATGGGTAACCTACAAAACAGAGAAAACAACAGATGGATAGTCTGTCGGAAATTGCGCCAATATGTAAGATACTTATACTGATTGACTGTTACAACCACTTCTGTGGGGTCATTCACTCTAGATTTATTCGTTTTTCTTTAATTAACTAAACCATATATAAACATAATTTTCAGTGAGATAATTCATGTATATGGCCAACGGTCGTGCCACTCTGGATACACCGGTTGCCGTTAGGTCACAAAAGTTAAGCACTGTCGGCATTGGCTATCACTTGGATGGGTAACCATCCGGGTCTGCTGAGCGCTGTTGGTATGCGAGGTGCACTCAGCCCTTGTGAGGCCAATTGTGCAGCTCTCTGACTGAGAAGTAGCGGCTCCGGTCGCAAAAACCGAAACACAGTGGCTGGGAGTGCGGGGCGCTGACCACGTCCCCCTCCAAACCGCGTCCGGTGGCGCCTTCGGGCGGAGGTTGACATGGCGGCCTGTTGGTGCCCGATGGGCCCTCGCGGCCTGTGTGGACCGGAGTTTAGTTTAATTGATGTATATATGCATAACTATATCGTATTGTATTTCAATCTTTTTGTTATGGATAAAAGTAGAAAAAATACGCTAACGTAAAGTCTAGAAGGTACGGTTCGCGCCAAATTGTGACGCTAGCATGAGGCTGACTTACCGAACGGCAATTAGTCTAGCATGAGATCTTGTGTGTGAATACGTCTGCACACAGAATTATTTGAACATGAGATGTCTCGTTTTGTGGTTTTTTATGACAAAAAAGTTGTATAATTTGATCATAGTGAGCCACGACTACTCATTACTTTAGCTTCATTATTTCAGCTTCAGCAGACACATTACCTACCCAGGAAAATATTCGAAGCAAAAATTTTGAGCTAGGCCAGTTTGAAATTAGAGCAGTCTCAACGATGTTGTCACTCATATAATCATTAATGGCAAAAATGCAAGCAGTATTCAAAGCAGAGCTTGGAAAAGGACAAGCAAAACTTGAAAAAAAAAAAAGGACAAAATGTACTTTCAGAGGGAAAGCAAAATTTGATAAACGTCAAAAAGAAAATAAAACTAAGTTAAAGAGGGAAATAAATGAACTTAAAGCAGGGCTAGCAAAATTTGAAACAAAGTTAACTGAGAATAAAAAAGGTCTAACAGAACTTGAAACAATTTAATGAAAGGAAAACTAGGTTAGAAAAAAATAGGTGAATGGGATAAGGAATAAAATAATGGAATCGGGTACTAAAAAACAGAAATCAACAGAAGCAACAAACAGGACAAAAAGGAATTTAAAGATGAAAACTCTGTCGTGCTTCACCGCATTGAGGTGACAGATGTGTATGAAGACGCCATACATACTGACATCTAAATTTGCACCGACACAACAGAAAACTCGCGTATGTTAAGTCATAATATTGAAGTAGAAGGTAATATAACAAATGTCTGAACAATGAAGGAAGTTATGAGAATGAAGATGTTAGTAGAAGTCTCACACATTAATGCAATCGTGGTGATTTCGTAATTGAGGGATAAAATGCTGTTAAAATTAGTGCTCTAATGTAGATGTAACTAAGGAAAAGGATATTGAAAATCAAGCTGATCCGACGAGGGAGGCCGCGCGATCCGTAAAGTGGCGGTCCGGACCGCTCGGCTGCATTCGAAAGAGAATGTTGATGACAGAAATTTCGCAAATAAATCTCGCCGAAAAGAATAACGCCTTTCTTGTAATGTTTTTCATCCCAACTCGTGCATCATATCCTTGACAGTCTCTCCCCTATATCTCGCGAATACAAAACGAACTGCCCTTCTCTGAACTTTCTCTACATCATCCGTTAGTCCCACTTGGAGGGGATCCCACAGAGGGCAGCAATACTCCAAAATAGGACGCACAAGTGTGGTGTAGACAGTTTCTTCAGTACAATTGTTCCACCTTCTAAGTGTTCTGCCAATGGATCGTAGTATGTGGTTCCCCTTCCCTGCGATTTTTCTATGTATTCTTTCCAATTTAAGTAGTTCGTGATTTAGTTGAATATATAGCCTTCAGATTTGACTGATTTAGCGCGTAAATGAAGTTTAACGGATTTCTTTTAGTGCTCATATGGATGTATTTATACTTTTCATTTTTTAGGGTTAATTGCCAATTTTTGTACCTTGCAAACATCTAAATTATTTTGCAGTTGCTTTTGATCTTCTGCTGATTTTACTAACCGATAAATGACAGTATCATACGCGAGCAGTCTAAGAGAGCTGCTCACATTGTCTCCTACTTCGTTTACGAGGATAAGGAGCAGTATGGGTCCTGTACCACTCCCCGTGGAACGCCAGGTATGACTTCGTTTTACTCGACGACTACTACGTACTGTATTCTTCCTGCTAGTAAATCATTAATCCAATCCAATCGCATATTCCATAAGACTGTAATGTCATTAGAAGACGCTTGTGAGACACAGTGTCAAAATCCTTCGGAAAATCTAAAAATATGCAATTAAATTGTGATCACTTGTCGATAACACCCATCACTTAATGTGCCTAAAGAGCTACTTGTATTTCACAAGTACGATAATTTCTGGATCCGTGTTGATTATTGATCAATAGGTAGTTTATAAAGTTTAAGGAAAGTATATGTTGTAAAAACCTGCTGCAAATCGACGTCAATGATACAGGCCTGTAATTCTGCCGATCACTCATATTGCCATTATTGAATATTGGAGTCACCTGTGTAACTTTCCAGTTTTTGGGCACGGAACTTCCCTCATCGAATTTTTATCTAGTGTTTTGAATACGAGTAAATCTATTTTTCATTTACTTTTGGTGTATTTGGTAAATCCGATATTCAATCTTGCTACGACAACTCTGTGTCCTCTAATCCCTGTGTCTGTTTTGATGCTCTGTATTAGCTCCAGATTATTTGTTACTATGAGGTCAAATATGATTTCACAAGAATTTACGAGTATTTTTCTAGTGGGTTCATGAACTAATTGTTGAAATACAAATGTTTGTAAATCTATGGGACATAATGCTTAGTCAATAGCCCTAAGCTTACAAACTACTTAAACGTAGTTAAACTAACCTAAGGACAGCACATACACCCACGCCCCAGGGAGAACTCGAACATCCGAAGGCGAACGGCCACGCGCACCAGAGCACGGCGCATAAGTCCGCACGGACATTCCGCCGCGGCAACTAATAGTTCGAGATAATTTTCGGAGAATGCGTTCAGTACAATTTCTGACGACGTTTTATGCTTGCCTCCGGTTTTGAACATGTAGATTTTTCCAAAATATCGAGAGTAAGTTAAAGTCGCCACCATTCAAAATTGTATGCCTCGGGTACGTTTTTAAAATTTTTATCCAAGCTTTCTTTGAATATTTCTGTAATAAAATCGTCTGAGTCAGGCGTCGGTAAAAAGCAGTAATTACAAATTTATTCCGACTGTCAGGTGTAACCTCTGCCCATACCATCTGACAGGAACTATCTACTTAAAATTCGCTACAAGATTAACCGATTGTGACAGCAATAAATACTCCACCAACTATTTTATTAAATTTATCGTTTCTGAACACAATTTGTCCCTTTGTAAGAATTTCTGGTGAACTTATCTCCGGCTTTAGCCAGCTTTCGCTAGCTATAATGATCTGAGTTTCAGTACTTTATATTAGCGCTTGGAGCTCTGGTACTTTCTCCACGCAGCTACTAAAATTAAGAACTGCAGACCAATGGTTTTCACATCTGTGTTCGTCCTGTACCCGGTGTCGGGGTCGGTGGTCTTGGGGTAAAGCTCTCGACTGGAATCAGAAGGGTCGCGGGTTCGAAGCCCGGTCGGATCTCGGATTCTTTTCAGTCTGCTCGTTAATCCATCCTTCACCTCTCAACGATGTGAGGAGTCGCCAGAAACGACACGTGGCTCGGATTCCAAGCTAAGCTGTAGGGCTCCTTTCCCCGGTTGGATAACTGGGGTAGGCTAGGGACACGCAAATCGCCGAAGTGGCGTCCAATTGAAAGACTTGCACTAGGCTAATGAGCCACACGAAATTATTGTTATTATTATTATCTGTACCCGGTTAGACTGAAACCTTTTTTGTGTGTTCCTGAAGCCCTCTAACCTACAAAAAAAAGAAAAAGAAGCGCCCATTCGACGTCACACAGCTCCCGCTACCCATAGAGTCGCTTCCTTGGTGTAGTGGACTAGTGACCTATTCAGCGGAACCCGAAACCCCACCACCCTATGACGCATGTAGAGGAATCTGCAGCCTACAGTGTCGCAAAACCGTCTGATTCAAACCCTGCTCTAAGCTCTGTACCAGAGGTCCACAGTCAGTCCTGCCAACTATGCTGCAGATAGTGAGCTCTGCCACCGTCTTGCAAGCAAGACGGGCAGTCTTTGTCACTTCAGATATATGCTCAAATGCGGAGAGAATCTCTTCCGATCCAAAGCGACACACATCAATGGTACAGACGTGAGCCACCACCTGCAGTTGGCTGCAACGTGTACTCTTCGTGGCACCCGGATGAACCCGTTCCACATCTCGAATGATTACACGCGGTATGCGCACGGAGTGCACATTGCCCTTCTTCGTCTCCAAATTCAAATGTTCAAATGTTTTTAGAGCTTATGGGACTTAACTATGGGGTCATCAGTCCCTAAACTTACAAACTACTTATGAACTATCTTATACTAAAGACGTCACAAACATTCACGCCCGAGGGGGGATTCGAACCCCCAACGGGGAACTGCCTCGCGCATCGTAGCATAGCGCCTCAATGCGCTCGGCCGCTCCGCCGCGGCTCTTCGCCTTCCTAGCAGCCGTATCCCGGAGGCGCACCAGTGTCCACCTAATGGAACTCGCAACTACAAGCAAACAGTTTTATGATAGCCTGGATATTGCAGGCTGGGAGGTTACTTCAGGATAAGCGACATCATCCGGTTCAGGAACATTGTCCAGCACCGATAGCGCCTCAAACCTATTGGTAAGACGAATCGAAGAGGCTCAATTGTTTGCTGCCTGCCACGCACTTGGGCGACGTCCTACGCGGCCGCATGTGTGGTGTCTAAAAAAATGTTCAAATATTTGTAATTCTATGGGACCAAACTTCGTTGGTCATAGTACCTAGTCTTACAAACTACTTAAACTAAGTTAAACTAACCTAAGGACAACACTCACATCCATGCCCGAGGGAGGATTCGAACCTCCTACGCGCGGGTCGCGCGATCTGTAACGTGGCGCTCCAGACCGCTCGGACACTCCCGCGTGGCTGTGTGGTGTCAGCTGGAAAACAGGGACAACAGGGTTCGTCACTGCCTCGAGTAGGGAAAATAAAAGTACATTTCAACTGCCGCGGCCCGGTCGGTGGACACGCCGGTCGTGAAAGACGTCCATTCAGTTCCCACGACCGACCCACAACAACGGCGTCCCACGACTGCAGCCTCAAGCTGTGCAACCGATGTTAACACAGCCTGAATCAGAGAGCGAAGTGTCACCAACTCAGTTTGAATCCATACACAGTAGTCACAGTCCCTATCCATTACTACAGTACCCAGAGAAATAAACGACTAAAAAGGTGCGATGTAGACTCTACTGTGAGCAACAAAGGTAAACCCGTCATTACAGGAAGCTTCTGCCTCAAGACTCACATAAGAAACAAGAAACAAAGCAAATTGCGGCTGCAGCCACGTCTTTCATCTCATATATATTCTCACCTAAAGACTATCCAAAAATACGTGAACAGTTTCTCCGGCAGTCCAGGCAGAATGTGAAGGCGACTTTGTCGAAGTTCACACGGTGGAAAAGTATGGAACCAGATGCTTAACACGAATCTTAATCTAATATGCACATGGGAACACTATAAATGTAGGAAATAGAGGTCTGCACCTCGCTCGGTTGCTCGCTCGAATCGCGTGATCCATGTCGTTCTATGACAGTCCGACAGGTGTCGGCACTGCAGTTTGCGACAAGGCGTGTGTCTGCGCTCGACTTCCTGCACGCACGTTCGAGCGGGGCACGCTCAACTGGCCCGACCGTCCATACTTCCCGCTCGCTACTCGGTCGCCCACCGCAGCTCTACTCGAGTCCAAGGCGAGTGTCGGGAGCAAATTAGACGCTAGAGAATACATCCTGACCTCAAAATTTGGTATTGTTTCCTTTCCCGGGTGCTTCGAAAGCTGTTTTCTCGATTCAGTTGAACTAGCCATTCAGTTTCGCATTTTATACTTTACCATACGGGTTATTATAAGTGATTAATATAAAGTTTCTGTGCTAAGATCATTTACTAAATGAGTTTTCCAGGATCTTTCTTTCTTTCTTGTTCCCATTTTGTGAACTGTTGGTGCCTGTTTAGTGGTAGGTGTTACTTGCCGTCTTATCGAGGAAGTGATTATTTTTTATATCCATTCCTCTTATCACTCTCAAGTCCTGGAATATTTTGTCCGTCTATTGTATTGATATTAAAAACACGATATTGATGTACGCCCATTAGGTTAGGTTTGTGAATTCTGTTGCACCACGTTAATATAATATATTCGCGTAGCATTTTGGCACTGTGTGTGGTTGCTGCGCCTCTACTTTTTCCGAGTGAGTCCTTAACGGGAATTTTTCCAGTTGCAACATTCATATATCCCCCACTGCCACTGTCTTCTTTCTTATCTACATAATAAAGAACTTATGCAAGCTTTTGTGCAATATATAGGATATATATACCAACCAAAAGAATGAAGTGCATGTTTTCGGAATGGCTGGACTGTGAAATGCGCGAGGCACAATCCACCAATAAGGTGGACCTTTATTTAGCACGAATTGATGATGATAACGACGATCCGCTTAAATTGGTAGAAACGCAACAGTACTCTCTTTCCTAAGCTAGCTGTATTGGCAAAAAGAGTATTTTGTGTGACCGCCTCAAATGCAGCTAGTGAATGCACTTTCAGTGCGGCAGGGAACCTGATCTCTGACAGAAGAACTCGACTCGATCTACAACGTGTCAATGATATTTTAACAGTACATTGCAATTACAATGCCACCAACGAATAGTTTGGGGATAATGTTGTTACTTTTCGATGTATACTTCGTTGTGCGGTAACATTCACATGTGGGCATTGCAATGAAAACGTCGTTCGTTCCGTAGTTTCTCTTTGGATCCTTTACATTACTTCCAGATGTTGTAGTTGGTGAAAACAACCTTTTTGTCTCGTTTGCGGTATAATGATATTGCGGTTACATGCTACTATACAGGAATACACGTCTACAGCATAACTGATTTGAAGTTTCTTTAGATAGTGGGGGTTCGTCAGACGCAACAGCAGCTCACACCTCAGAGCCACAGAGCCGCTGCCGTAGCCACTTACAAGGAAACCTACCCAAGTGTCACCGATTTTTATGAAATTTGGATATGTTATAATACATGAAAAACTGAGGAACACGTATTTTTTTAGCGGCGGAAAGACATATTTAAGTGGGGAAACGGTGCCTCCAAAGTTGTCGCTAAAATAGAAACATGGCGATAACTTAGAGACTAGTGAAGCGATTTTAATAATTTTTGGTATGAAAGTATCTCTTGATAAGAGATCGGCCTAGGTACATTGCAGGGGGAGTGACAATTAGGGGGATAGCTACCCCTAAAGTGACCAATTTTCTGTGCTCAAACAATTATTTTTATTTAATCGAAGTTCATGAAATTTGTCTTTTATCAAAAGATACTTTCATACCAAAAATCATTGAAATCGCTTCACTAGTCTCTAAGTTATCGCCATGTTTCTATTTTAGCGACAATTTTGGAGGGACCGTTTCATCCCTAAAATATGTTTCTCCGCCGCTAAAAAAAATACGTGTCCCATAGTGTTTCATGTATTATAACATATGCAAATTTCATAAAAATCGGAGAATGACACTTGGGTAGGTTTCCTTGTGAGTACAGCGCAGCACTACGCTGTGCGGCCTGTGCCCGCGCCGCCCCACGTAGCCTCGTTCGAGTGTCAACACGCTCGCTGCGAGCGTAACACACTCGGCACGCCACCGCCGAGCGTTGCGCACTCGACCGAATACGAGCGAGCGAAACCAGCGATTTGCAGACCTCTAGTGGCGACGACCAAACAGAATGATGGCTTTTTATAGTACAAGTTTGAATTTAACTTAACATATATTGTCTAGGTAATTGTGTTGGATTAGGATGAAACTTAGTTGTGATGATTCATTAGATTTAAATCATTCAGTTATTAACTATTTAAATAATTTCAGTTTGTCGGTTTTCTTCGAGAACTCTCCAATAATGAAATTTTCATATCTGGGGGAGGGGGATGTGTGGTATTACCAGTCTACAGGCATTATGCAGATAAGATTTTCAATTCTAAAGAGTAGCGAGACGGTAACGAACATAACAGATGTTACAACAGATGGTATTTCTGCTGTAAATTGCGCATGTTCTGATTGGCTATCGCCACACTTTGTTTGTCGCCACTCTCAACATTCATTTAATTTTAATTAATAACCTGAAACGTAAATAATAATTTCCAGCGAGATAACTGATATGATTAACTATACTGTACTTTATTTCATTCTTTTTGTTAGGGTAAAAATAGAAACAATACATTAACGTAAAGCCTGGAAGATTCTGCTGGTTGCAAACTGTGGTGCAAGAGGGAGGCTGGTTTACCGAACGGCAGTTAATATACCACGGGACCTCTGAGTGTGAATATATCTGTACAAAGCACATATGTATTAACATTATCATTGTTCTATGAGCGAATATTATTATCAGTGTTAAACTCTTTATGTGTTTAAATTTATTATGAAGTTACTGTCAACTCAGAACTCGTGTTCATCATTAGTAAAACTTGATGATGATCCACCAGTATCCATTATTTTAGCCTCACTTCAAGAGCTACGAGACTCCGACCTGTGAGCTTAACCTGCGTGGAGACGACAAGAAGACACCAGCTAAGCACTTTTGTTTTCAGAGACTTTAGTGTTCTACCATGTCTTGGGAGAAACCAAGTTGACCCCTCATACACTGTGCTTCTCTAGTACAAAGAGGGATACGTATTTACAATCTAGTAGCAATACTAGCGAGGGAAATGGAGGTAAGATATTTATAGAGGACGAGTGAAGTGTCAGGACGATATTATGAATTTTCAAATCATTCGTAGTGAGCAATAAGTTCTCTCTCTCTCTCTCTCTCTCTCCAAAAGATAATTATTTTATTCTCTATAGCCCTCTTGCCATATTGTGCAAAATTTCACGAAAATCTTAATAAAACAGTAAATTTGGTCGAATTCCATAAGTACCCTCCGCCATGCACCACAAGGATTTTAGGCATACAGTGATATTCCTCTTGTATAAAAGTCAAATGTGTAACACTCCAAAATCGGAATAAAACTGTAGATTTACATGAAAATTATGAACTGTCACGTACGAACGTACAGACGCCATGGCCCCCACAAGGGTGGGGCTGGGTGGACCCATGGGTCCAGGGCCCGGTGCCGAAGGGGGCCCGAGCCCAGCCCTAAATGATTCAAAATTTTTTGGTTACTGAAATTAAAAGTAGAAAAAACATGTTGAATATTTTTCATCCAACGAAATTTTAGAAGATTTTATAGGCAATTGTAGAAGATATTTATGATAAACCGCTTATCTTAAAAGATTACTTCGATTTTTTCAAAGGTAATTCGCCTACACCTATTTGTCCCAGATTTAACAATTATGTTTCGATTTAGAAATTTCTCACTTGTATCGATCTATTTTATTATTAGTTTTAATTATAATGGGAAACTGTTTGACAAAAGGTTCGTTAGACTTAAGGTACTTCTGTCAAACTATCGAAATCGTTTCAAACTGTTTCCTCTGAGCATACGCGCACAAACTATACCAGTGAGAAAATCAGGTCAAAGATGCATTGATATTATTTCTCATTTCAGACAGAATCATGTGCCATTCTCAAATGAGCTTAAGCTAGTGCAGTTACTCTTCTGCCTTTCCGGAAATTATGCTGATACTGAATGAGTATTTTCCCCACATGTATAATATGGAAAGTGACAAAACACAGCTTGCTGTAGAAACTGTGAAATCAATATTAGTAACTAGAGTAAATTATTATGAAACTTGTGTAGAATTTTTTCACATGTTGTTGAAAAATACAGACTTGCTGAAGAAAATTCACCGTACTGTTAAACACAGTTGTTCTGGCCGCTTTCCTTCATCATATAAAGTACTAATAAAATTGAAGTATTTTATCCATTTCAGCAACTGTTCAGATTATAAATTAATAAAATTCAGCAACCAGTTGCTTATGATTATTTATTTTTAACGACCGGTTTCGGGCGCTTGAGTGCCCTTCTTCTGGTCTATTTTAGTATTGTTGCTTAATGAATGTACTGTACATGCTAGTAGGAGAATCAACGCTAAGTGCAGAGATTATGCAATTAATAATCTCTTGCATAATCACAAGCAACTGGTTGCTGCATTTTATTAATTTATACTAATAAAGGGTAAATTAACTTACTTTTTGTAACAACTTAAACTAATAGTTTATAATTGTTAATTTCACTAAAATCTTCTTCTAATATAATGAAAATATATATACAAATTTGTAATGTATCCCGAATTTGAATCTAAAAAATATGGTCACCTTCGCATTAACGCAGTATGTAATGTTATCTCCTTGTCGAGTACACTCACTGAACAGAGACGGTGCTTATGCTGTTGAACTGAATTATGTGATTCTTTTTTAGAAATGTTGAGATTTTTTATTCTTTCTTCTCTATTAGGGCTGGTCATTGGGAATTGTTGAAACAAAATTCAAATGTTCAAATGTTTGTAGGAATTATGGGACTTAACTACGGGGTCATCAGTCCCTAAGCTTACAAACTACTTATGAACTAGCTATGACTAAGGACGGCACAAATATCCATGCCCGAGGGGGGATTCGAACCCCCGACCGTAGTGGCCGTGCAGACCGTGACTGAAGCGCCTCAGTCCCCGCGGCCAATTGTTGAAACAACTTGTCCCTCTGTCTAAGTCTTGTTGCAGTCATAGGGGGGGTGGAGGGGGGAAGATTCTGGGTCCAGGGCCCGCAATCGAATGTGGGGGCCGGCCGCGGTGGCCGAGGGGACTGAGACGCTCCAGTCTTAGTCTTAGTTAGTTCATAAGTAGTTTGTAAGTTTAGGGACTGGTGACCCCGTAGTTAAGTCCCATAGACTATACAAACATTTGAACTTTTGAACTTGAACGAATGTGGGGGCCATGACAGAGGTAGCGACGGAAACAAATGTGACACGGCACGGAGACAAAGAATATGAAGGTAACGTCAAGAGTACCCGCGCAACAAATGTCTGGTAACTATGAGCCCACGAATATAAAGCGACGCCACATTCAGGCTCGTTCTACTCGCGGAACTGCAGCCGAGAGAAGGAAGGCGTCTTCAGTGTATGCAACCCGCAACACTGGCTGGGCTCATACTTTGCCCAGTTCAGGGCTGACACCGCACTCGACATTAGACGGCCGTACCACACGAGATCGTGACGTCACTGAGTTGGTCGGGCTACTCCGCACAGCACAAAACACCGCACACCTGTGCATTCAATTTAAAGCTGATAATGACAACTATACACCGTGGACATGGCCTCACGTAATATATTTATTGCAGCTATTTGCAAGAACTTTTCAATCGCTGCGACTAAATACATAATCTACTGCCAGTTTTCAGTTCTTAAGGCTCAATAAAACGTTGGTGTCAGTCGAAGGGCTGGTGTCAATCCACTACTCAATTTCAATAGGCTGCTAGTACTTGTAAAGGACCTGGAGCCTCTATTTATTTTTGGCCCTGAAAACGGCTTTAATATGAAGCCGAAACTCATACCAAAATAAATTACCTTAGAAATTTAAAGCTGTTGGTTCCATTCAATTTAACATTCATGTTCATTTTGTTGTAACGGTGAAAGAACATACGACATTTATAACGCAATGTGGCCTTGTTCATAGCAATGAGGGAACATTAGAGCTGTCGACCATACTCGTTGGAACATACGACTGACTATGCTTTAATATGTCAAAAGGCAGTACTCAGCCTTCTGCGAAAAGCTCTCTAATAGAGGATAAATAGAATATATAGATATAATATTACATTGACTGATAAATAATTTTCTAAACTGTTGCTTACTTTTGATGTATGCTTTTTACGATGTAAATTGTTACAGAAATTTTATGAGATTTCCCTTTTGACCCCTTCAGAGTGATAAGTAAACAACTAGAAATTGAGACATCACCTACTTTCTTGTAGCCACCCTTTCGCCATCTAAAATGATGTCCGATTAGCAGGGGTGTAAATTAATGGGAGTAGCAAGACATAAAGTTCACAACCTATTACGTAAATAGATGGGAGTGAACCATCATTACAGGAGGCTTCTGCCTCAAGAGTCACATAAGAAACAAAGCTAATTGCGGCTGCAGCCAGGTCTTTCACCTCATATATATTCTCACCTAAAGACTATCCAAAAATACGTGAACAGTTTCTCCGACAGTCCAGGCAGAATGTATTTGCGACTTTGTCGAAGTTCGGCTGGTTCAAAAGTTTACTGTGAAATAGGCAAGCGCAAAATCCCAAAGGTCGTATTCTCTAAGGAACTCCATCAAATACCACGACCAATTGAAGTACAGATATGTGGGCAGATATTGACGACAATCAGACTTCCTCAAAAGAGTTACTATTTAAACTATGGTTGCAAACTGCTCGAAAATGTCGCTTCCTAATGCAACAAATATGGTCTAGAAAAATCTTCTGGAGGTTTCGCCCTATGCGCATTACGCTCACTTCTGTATCTCGACAACTATATGTTCCTCTCTTTATTTACAGAAACTCCAATTTCAGATAAAATGAATGAAAGAATACTAATTGTTATTTGAGTCCGGAACTTAAAGTACCAAAAATATCAAAAAATTCTAAAAATCCGATACCCATGTGGTCTCCGTGTTAGCCCTAAGATAAATACAGCAAACGGTGTTGTGCCTGAATGTTTCTGTCTTAGTCATACCCGAGACAGGTGTATATGACGTGACAAGTCTCCCACAGTTTTAGGATGGAGATGGAGCTTTTGTTGCTAAACGCTCTCACGCAGAGATCATATCCTCAGCACTTTTTGATGATGACATAGCGTTTATCCTCAATGATTTTCAGGAAGTTGAAAGTAAGCTTAGATCTTTCACTTATATTTTGATAAGTGTGTTATTTTTTCTTCTACGTGTGCACACTTGCATACATACTATGGATACTTTGGTCTTTGTTGCCCTTATAGTTGGTGAGAAATCACAAATATTCGCCAACCAGAACCCATCGTCACCATCATGAGGATGTGTGAATAATGATTTGCCACAAAAGATGTCTCCTTTTTCCATCCAGAGAACATGAGGATGGAATCTATCGTTGAGGAACGGATATGTCAGTAGCACTACATCCACTTCTTCCCCTCCTCTTTCATTGTCAGTTTATTTAACTGTTGACGCTGATATTTCTCAGTGGGTTGAGCTTGAATTAGAGAGTAAAATTCACGAATATTCCACATAAAAATAATTACGATGATGTTGATGATTGGTTGAAATCACTTCTCCAAACACAGCGTAAATACTTGACGAGAAGTACACTTCTGCAAACTTAAAAAGAAGAATAAACTACTATATTTGGTTGCGTAGCCATGTTCCGTAGCACCTGTTAAAATCAAAGTTGTATTCCGTCTTGTGCTGACTGCAATCCTAAACTTACAAACTACTTAAACTATCTTATCCTGAGAACAACACCACCATGACCGAGGGAAAACTAGAACCTCCGACGGCGAACGGCCACGCGCACCGTAGCAAGGCGCTTTAGTGTGCACGGCTATTATGCCGCGGCTGACTCTAGCTAAGACATTTATTTTACATCAAACGTTTTCCGCTTTTTATTTTAAAAGCGTATTTTGTGGGCTATAAATTATACATAGGTTTGTACAATTTGTTTCGTGTACGTAGATGAAATATAGTTTTTAACTTTTTGTACACGTTTAGGCCTATGTTTCTTTTACATTTTTCTTTTTAATTAAATTAATCTTTAATATACTCACGGTGGTATTGTCTCAAAAATGTTCAAATGTTTGTTAAGCTTAAGAGACTTAACTACGGGGTCATCAGTCCCTAAACTTACAAACTACTTATGAAATACCTACAACTAAGGACGGCACAAATATCCATGCCCGAGGGGGATTCGAACGCCCGATCGCAGCGGCCGCAACGGCCGTGCAGACCGTGACTGAAGCGCCTTAGTCTCCTCGGCCACCGCGGCCGGCGGTATTGTCTGTTCTTTACATCTCTCTGCTCTTTCTCAGTGTTGGCAGGAATTGGTTAGGTACTGACGTGCGTTTTTGATTGTATACGGCACTTTTTGCCTATTTTGATGTCTTTTTTCCGTTCCATTTATTATCTCTTCTACTCTACATTTATTTTAAACTGCGTACACTTTTCACATCACCCTTTTTTTGTAGTTGGATGCCTTTCGTTTTATTTATCACTGTACTACAGTGTCGCTATGTTGTTTTTGTCTGTTCAACTGTTTTTCGTGTGGTATGTAAGTGTGTTTTTATTTATGTACATAATTTGAATTAACGTGTGTACGTGCGTAACTTTTAAATTTGTGAACAGGATACCTGAGATGTTTTCGGATACGTAAATGCAGGTTTGTTTGGAATATGATGGGGATAGGGGAGGGTGAGATTAGTGGATTGAGTGTTTTTGAGGGAGGGTTGACTTTAAGAGTAGGGGGTAGTCATATATTCGTGTTTATTTTTATGTTAGATGGTCAATCACCTACAATGGTGTATGGCTCGATAGAATAGATAGTTTGCTCATTTAAGAAATGTTTCTTTCCTCTTTATTTTATTTTTATTTTTATTTTTATTTTTTTTTTGTGTGTAGTAGTTTTCTTGAAGGGTTGGAAAGTGTTTCTTGTTGTTGTTTAGTCTTTTGGTTTCTATTCCTCTGTCTCTTGTGGTGATATTAATTTACTTTTGGTGTAAGTGCTCTGCAAAGTTTGAGTGATTTATTTCGTACTTTCTGGCTCGTACATGTTCTTTATATCTGGTATCAAATAATCTTTTAATTTGACCTCTGTATATACCATCATATGCATTGCTTTTAAGTTGGTATATTCCCGATTTTCTCTGCGGATCGTTTTTTATAATGTTTTTGAAAAAAAAAAAAGTAAAGTAAATTGTTGGTTTGGAGAACTATTTTGATTCCTTGTTTTTAGGAAAATGTTAGATATTCTGTGTGTGCAAATGTTCAAATGTTTGTTAAGCTTAAGGGACTTAACTGAGCCGGCCGCGATGGCCGAGCGGTTTGCGGCGCGCCAGTCACAGTCTGCACGGCCACTACGGTCGGGGGCTCGAATCCCCCCTCGAGCATGGATATTTGTGCCGTCCTTGTATTAGCTAGTTCATAAGTAGTTTGTATGTTTAGGGACTGATGACCCCGTAGTTAAGTCCCATAAGCTCTACAAATATTAATATATTTGGACTTAACTGCGGGGTCATCAGTCCCTAAACTTACAAACTACTTATGAAGTACCTTATACTAAAGACGACACAAGCATCCTTGTCCGAGAGGGGATTCGAAGCCCCGAACGTAGTGGCCGTGAAGACTGTTACTGGTGCACCGCAGACCGCTCGGCCACTGCGACCGGCTCTGTGTGTGCATTCGTAGTTGTATGCCATTGTATACCATCTGTACTTTTCCGAATATTTCCCACTTTGTGCTGTTCTTGCATGAGTGTCTTGTGTTTTTGTTTATGTGTTATTCTGCCTTTGCGATGCTGGTACTGGCGTGTTTGATTGTTTTTAACTTTATTGTTGAGTTCTGTTACTAGGCTTCCTTTGTATCCATTGTTTGTGGCTATTTGTTCTATGGTATTCATTTCTTTCTAGTAGTTATCTGTGCCTATGGGGATCGTGTTTAGTCTGTGGATCATGTGTATTAAGTGCTGAATGTTTTTGTATTTGTGGGTGATTGGATGTCTGGTGTATAATTTTGTCTGTTATTGTCGGTTTTCTGTATATATCATATATATGCCGGTTGTTCCGAAATTTAATTGCTTACTTTCTTCTTTATCTATTATGGATTTTGTAAGGATAGCATCGGAGGGTACGTCGGCCGCGGTGGCCGAGGGGACTGAGGCGCTCCAGTCACGGTCTGCACGGCCACTACGGTCGGCGGTTCGAATCCCCCCTCGGGGATTGATATTTGTGCCGTCCTTAGTATTAGTTAGTTCGTAAGTAGTTTGTAAGTTTAGGCACTGATGACCCCGTAGTCAAGTCCCATAAGCTATACAAACATTTGAACTTTTTGTCTAAGTGCCAACCAAACAGTAGTGTATGGAATGCCGGTGCACGTGCGACTGCACGAGCGCTGACTTCCCCGTGCATAGACGAACCCGCTACAGTCTCCATTTCTTCCTGAACTGTCTCAGCAACATTCCGCCTTGTGATCGGTCGGCCACTACGGGGTCTATCGTCCAAAAAACCCGTGGCTTCGAACTTCGAAATCATTCTCGCCACAGCTGCATTTGTCAACGGACCTTTACTCGTTCGTATCCCCTTCCTATGGCGATAGGATCGTAACGCTGAACTAGCACATTCCTCACTAAAAGCGCCTATTCTGTTAACGTCAACATGCTGTGACTACTGGTGCATCTGATTCTCTCTCATTACAACTCCTTTTATACACGATTTTCATGAGTCACCGACGTTTTGCTGTCTAGCGCCATCTGTCGGACATTTTTAAACGTCGTTTGGAATTTTTTGTTCTAATAAAACCCCACGTCATTACAAGCATGTGTGTCAATTTTTACCTCTCTATCTACATTATTCCGTGATTTATTAAGTTTTCATATTTATACTGATTTTTTGATCACCCGGTATATTCACCCGCCTTCATCTTCCTGAACAATGTGATGTATTTCGTTTAACTAGCGAAAGGTCAGCCACCTGTTCCAGAAGCTTCACAATGTGAGCAGGACAATCAGATAAATACGGAGAAGACGGAAGAGGCGTCGTTCAGTGTGCAGAGTATACAGTATGCATTATGGTGTCAAATGGTTCGCCGCCATGCAGTGTTTCATTCACTCAGTAGTTCGGTCGTTCTATCGACGGTCATTCAGGGAGTGATTTGGTCAGTCACTCAGTCGCCGTGGTTCAACCAACGCCACCTAGATACAAGGCCTGTGCGTTGCTTGCCAAGAGCAGTCATAACACAAGCAAACTACTTGTTTTATGTAGCCTTGTGATAAGTTTGGGAATATCTACGCGTTGCAGATTGTGTTTCAGTTTGTTCTGAATGTTATTTAAGTGATTCACACACAGGTTTGTTTTGGTATAAGATGTTTATGAACTATTAGTAAGACGGCTTACCGATACTGGAATCGGACGATTCATATTAGACATACCAGCAAAAATATGCACGGAGAATCACATAGAGCCGGCAACGGTGGCCGAGGGGCTGAGGCGCTCCAGTCACGGTCTGCACGGCCACTACGGTCGGGGGTTCGAATCTCCCCTAGGGCATGGATATTTGTGCCGTCCTTAGTATTAGCTAGTTCATAAGTAGTTTGTAAGTTTAGGGACTGATGACCCCTTAGTTGAGTCCCATAAGCTATACAAACATTTTAAACATTTTTTGAATCACATAGATAACACGAAAAACATTCTGAAACACAGTGTGCAACGTGTACGTATTCCAAAACTTAGCACAACGATGCGTAAGACAAATAGTTTGCTTGTGTTATTCCTACTCTTGACAGGCAGCGCACAGGCCTTGTGTCTAGGTGGCGTTGTTCCAACTCGCCCGTCATGACAGGGCAGTCCACGATCGCTGTCGTGCACTGGCAGCTAGAAGAGGAGTGAAAGACAAGCAGAAAGCCGTACTTACCCAGGTGGCTGGTTAGCACGAAGGGATGCGACCTTACCTCAAAAGTCAGCCGTGAACTAGAAAGCGGAGGTCCAGCAGCCGAGGGTGCGGAGCCATCAGTTCGCCGGTTCGATCCCTGGACACCCGTTAACTCACGTCGCGCCGTCCCGGCAGTCGACACATGTCACAGAGGCATTCGTAACACATAAGGGAGATAATCACACTGACACTACGCCCGAGGTATTGCTGCAACGATTATAGAGCCTCTGGGGGACTGATAAACGTAGTCGTTTAGTCCCTTTAAAAATCAAACCATCCATCCATCCATAGAGCCTCTGGCAGCAACTGCTACAAAATAAAGCGCGTTTTCAGGCGGACTCGGCGCCAAGCTACTAGCCGCCTTAGAGACGACGGGCCAGCCGCCCCGGCAAGGACATAGGTGTCACAACCTGCTGTCTGCGCACAACGCACCGGAGCGCCTCGGCGAAGTCGCCTACGAGACATGGTGCACCGAGAGAACATCACTATCTGGTAAATTGGTGCAGATATTTTTAATGAGAGCCAAGTTTTGGATGATGAGATTAGCCAGCCTTCTGTTCCTGTGACGATTTCAGCTTCATTGTTTTCCTAAAACAGTTAAACATTTTATAACTATATCATCTGATACGGTGCTCATTAATAGAAACCAGTTATTAATTCTGTATTCTTTCAAGCCAGCTGCGTCATACAGGGTGTTACAAAAAGGTACGGCCAAACTTAAGGAATCATTCCTCACACACAAAGAAATAAAATATGTTAGGTGGACATGTGTCCGGAAACGCTTAATTTCCATGTTCAAATTCAAATGTTTGTATAGCATTTGTAAACATTGCACTGACTGCAAAACCACGTTCGTGGTGAACACTAACCAGTTGATGCTACGTACTGATGTGCTTGATGCTAGTACTGTAGAGCAATGAGTCGCATGTCAACACAAGCACTGAAGTCAACATTACCTTCCTTCAATTGGGCCACCCTGGCGGTGATTCGAGGAAGTACAGTACATACTAACGAAACAACTGGGTATTTTGACAATAGTCTGCACGAATTATTTCAATGTACATTTGAAGAGAAATACTAAAATCAGTTGTAACATGGAAATTAAGCCTTTACGGTCACATGTCCACATAACATATTTTCTTTCTTTGTGTGTGAGGAATGTTTCCTGAAAGTTTGGCCAAATCTTTTTGTAACACCCTATATATGACGTTTACAGACATTGTAAAATGATTATTTTTACTAAGGTCGCTGCTTTTAAATAAATTTTCTATTATGACACGCCTTCTTCGTCTTGATTGCCATCTTCAGGTCATCTGTTAATCTAACAGCTAAGCGAAACAGATAAACAGAGAGAGAAATCGGTATTGGCAGGAGAAGAATACCAACCATTCAATCTACAGTTGACCTGACGATGACAATCACGCCAAAGCAGACTGTCATAATAAAAGATTTATTGAAATCAGCGTCATTGGTATAAATCATCTTTTAAAATTATTAATTATTTTTTTGTTGAGTAATTCACATGAACTAGCAACTTAAATTTCACAATTACATAAACTACTATAAGTAGCTGCAATCATGTCACCAACAAATTTATTTAATTTACAATTTCCGGTCACTGTTAGTGCCTTTGGAAGTATCGGGGTACATGTTGGTATACTCAGTAATTCACGAAAGTAAATTTAATTTTAGAGAGCCTTGACAACTTAGCTCAGGCTGTATACAGACTATCATCGGCTTTACCCAGCTTTGTATTCCTGTAAGGAGATCAGCTTCAGTGTTATCCGAACACAGCTGCAACATTTTGTAACTACAACACTGGCTTTTACTTGATCTACGCTATTCCTGAATTCTCCCTGCAAACTCTCTGACTGCACCCCCTTCTGTACTTGCTTAATACTGCCTAAAAATTCTTATGAAGACACGACTAAAGAATTATGTATACTTCTACTTTGGGAACGACAGGGGTAGGTTCTCTAGAGTATGCAAATGGATCTTACTTGTATCACTACTTTGTACTTTTCTGACGTGATTTGTGACGATTTTACAAACTGAATGAAAACTCTCTCTTTAATGTGTTCTTTTTTGTGTTTGACGTATTTTCACATCACGTTGTAAGGGTAGATATTGGTGTAGCGTGCGGTACTTCACTATAGGAAATTCTTTTTTAGAGAGCTTTGGCAACATAGATCGTTTGGATAAATATTGCTGCTTTTGTGCCTTATTTTCCTACGCTCTTAATTTGTGGTAACACATTACAGAAAATTTGTAAAAACGTTAGGAGATGACACTGTCATCTAAATAACGCATCTAAATGAAGCATCAAAATTCAAATGTTCAAAATGTTCAAATGTTTGTAAAGTCTATGGGACTTAACTATGGGGTCATCAGTCCCGAAACTTACAAACTACTTATGAACTAACTAAGACTAAGGACGGCACAAATATCCATGCTCGAGGGGGGATTCGAACCCCCGACCGTAGTGGCCATGCAGACCGTGACTGGAGCGCTTCAGTCTCCTCGGCCACCGCAGCCGGCGCATCAAAATTCTATATATATTTAGATACCAAAGGAATACTTACAGCGTAATTTGTAAGTGTATGGACATAATTTGAGATTGTGTCTTGCTTCTATGGTTTTCGAAAATTTTTACCTTCTCCACTAAATAAGCTGTAGAAATACTGAAGTTGGAGATATATTATGCTTAAAAAGTGTGTTTCTTGCTTCAATCTTACAAATAATTAAATTTTATTTTGTCTCAAAGTAAGTATTTTTGGGACCTGTAATTATTTTACCCTGTATTATTATACCATTATATTTGCCAATGTTTTATATTTGACATCATCTTTCGTCAGGTTGTGTGTAAACCAAGCAGATGTGATTTTTATGTATTGTAAAAATATGCAGTCTATACGAGTTGTATTAAAAATAACTTATTACTTGTGTTGAGTGTTAAGTGGTATTTTTCTGTGAAGTGTAGGGTCTCCACATCAGTTTTTAAAGGTAGTCGTCTGTGAATTTAGTAGTTCACTAGGCAAAATATCGTTTTAGAGAGCCTTGGAAATATCTCTGATAAATGTTGCTTCCCTCGAAAGTTAGTTGTGAGCATAGCCTCACTTATGTCTGGTCTAAATAAAAATCGAAATGTTAGATTGCTTCGAACATTTATTTTATGTTCTAGTGCTTCATTACATTCCTCCCCAATAACCTGGAGGAGATAAATTACGTAACAACTGTAAAAACTTTAGGTGATTATACTGTCATCTGTAACAAAGCATTTAATTGGAATATGAAGACACTTTACATGTATTGATACCATTCTCACACTTATTGAACAATTTGTATGTCAATACATTTAAGTTGACGCTGCAATGTGTCTTAGACCTAGAGATTTATACATTTTATTTCACATTTGGAAAGTTTGCTTAATATTAGTTAAATTAAAACTGTTATTGAGCAGATTGATATATTTTCATTATTTAAATTGTATTTTAATTTCAATTTGTGGAGGGTATGTTTTGTAGTTTTTGCATAGTAAATCCTGCTTAGTTTCCAATTACATATAAAGATGTGGCTCGAAAAACAGTCCACATGGGATTATTAGTGAAGAATAAAAAATTATTTCTAACGTTTTATTTATAACATGCGATCATTTTACACAGTTGAAAAGTAGTTGTCCTTATGCAAACAGTATGTGTGTGTGTGTGTGTGTGTAGAAATTCTCCGAGTGAGATACTTTGTGCAATTTTCGACTATCACTAATGGACTGTAATGTTGTGCTTGTGACTGATGGAGAAGGGAGGACACAAGAGGAGACGATAGTGGTGAACAGTTTACCTTTCTAATTTCAAACTAAGATTGCAAACTGTATCCATTTTTGTTTCCTCCTGTGTCATAATGACAACTCTATAAAATGTGTGGAAATCAACTGATGTTAACTACTTGTTGTCCTGTCTTGCTGAGTCACATAGTTTTATGTTGAGCATTATTATTTTATATCTGTCCATCACAACAAAATATATTTTTTTAAATTTCATATGGAATTTGCCTTTTTTATTTGAAACCATTTCCAATGGCAATCTTTTACAGGAGTTTTTTCGCCTGTTATAGTATTTACTTCACACAAATAAATGTTCAGTCCCATATACTGTGAAAACGAAAGTTAGTACGGCAGAAGCAAAAGGAAACAAGAAACATGTAAACCAACATCTATGAAAACTGCCACTGAAGATGAACTGTAAACAGCAAAGTCAAAAGGTGCACAACAAGAAAGAAAGTTGTTTTCAGTGATGACTGATAGATCTAAAGTAATAATAATCAACATAATAAGTCAGCTGATAAGGTGTAATATTTCCACCCTAATTGAAGTTGCAGATTAGTTTTTCAGCTATATACCAACTACAAGTATTAAAATATTCACACAGACTTTGAAATTTTATTTATTTAATATGAAATGATCATCATTTTATAATAATATTTTCTGTGAGTTGTAAACACAGATTCATAAAACAAATCTTGCATTTATCTTTGAAACATCATGTTGCTAAATTAAAAATACTTTTATAAATGATACTATAATAACTGACAACATAAAAGAAGAAATGGATATTATTATATCTAAGTAATGTATTGTATTAATATTCTGATCATTAGAAAACCTGTAAAAATAAATTGTCGCCATAAAATTTATATAAAACGTTTAGTAATATAATTGATCTAATCATTTCGAAAAGGCCATAGCCACCAAAGCAAATTTTTCAGTAAAGAGGAAAATCTGTTTGTATTGCAATTCGTAAAATGTATTCTTTCACATTTAGATTAATCGTGTAGGATATGATCTTTTCACAGGGAATGAATGATACTTCAAGTATTCCCAGACTTTTAACTAAAATGGAAATGTTGTGAGAATGGACATATGGCCTTTTCGAAATGACTAATAAATCCAGCAATACAGAATCATTTCAGAATTAAATGCGAATAAAGCTTCAGTGATGTAATCGAAAATGTTATATGGAAATAATTACACTAAGAACAAAGGTTAGTATTAAAGCTGATGTCTGGTAGAACACCTTAACCTTCAACATACCAGCAGCCTGAACAATGACCAACACTGCTTATAAAAGTATTGATGTATAGATTGTGTCCTTTACTTGCGGAACGGTATTTAAATCTTTATTTTTCATTCAGAAACGTATGTCAGTCATTTTTCTGACCTTACCGATCACTCATGCTTTTTCCGCTTCATCTGAAAAATGTAAAAAAACACATAAATAAATTTATGCTCTTCCGAAAGAAGAAGAAGTTATGAACTTTAAATATTTAAAAGGAAGAAGTGGTTGTCTTTTACAGCATAAGAAAGAAATGTAAAGCATTCAATAACCTGAAGATCGGTTTGAGCATCACAGTGCTTTACTAGGCAAGGTCCTTTTTGAAGGTATTATGCCACTGCCTTTCACCATCATTTGAACTGACGTACTTTGCCAGTTATATAGGGGACATGCAGTTTTGCTTATATTATGGACAATGGTGCAACTTGGCATTCTGCACTTAAACAACAATGACAGGTAAAAGAAGTGAAAATGACAGTTACAAACACCGAGACCGAGTGGGAATCGAATCCACACTATTGAATTGAAATCTGACACACTGCCAATCTGCCATCGAGCAATATTATGATCCACACTGAAAATTATAAAATAATGCGAGAATGTAATATCGGAAACAGCAACACATTCTTAAACGTTTAGGCTTCATTAGCTGGACACAGTTTGATGTCAAAGTACTTAAGAGGCACTCAAAGGATTTATTGTAACTCGAGAACAAAACTGAATGTTACATAAAAAAATTAAATATAACTAGTTTATAATAACTTTTAGCAAGAAATGGCAGTGAATGAAACATAGAATTGAAGCCATCATTGAAAGTTGCTAGAAATAACTGAAATATATTCATCTTTCAATTATTTCCAACATCCTAAATATTCTCAGTCCCATATATAGAGAATCTTTGACAACTTAAAGGTTTTACTGCCTAGTAGGCCATGTACTAAAGGAGATGTGCTCAACTTCAATTTTTTTCCATACCAACTTGATTGTACACCAGACAAACTAGAAGACAAATGTACCTATGTACTGTGGAAATTGAGTCTGTAATTTCATACATGTTGAAGACTGCACATTCAAAAGAGTTGATACTACAAGATATGTGAATCACTGGCTCAGAAGCAGTTAATGGAGTAATTCCACTTTCAATGGCCATTGCATTTTTTGAATAACGTAAGGGGACAAGTTCCCAACACCTTGTTAACTGCTTCAGAACAACATACCTTCCATAATAATACAATGTACTCAAATACAGAGGCCGTTAACCCTCTAACCAGTAAAAAATTAAGTTTGCTGTACGCATTAGCGATTTTCACTCAGATGACCTATTGGCGACCAGCGCTCCACAAACGTATTTTGTGCAGTTGATGTTTCATCGAATTTGTAATTTTTTTACGTACTCATTAGAAACGTAAGAGTTTGAGAAAATTTGGAACATACCTAGTATTAATATCGCTACATACTATTTTATGTATGTATACACGGGCAGCCCCCTCTCACCACATAAACGTAATACAGCTGACTTATGCTCACTGGTACATAGTCTTACTTAGGTGCCCAAAGTGGCTGACTGCTCAAAGACAAAATTGCACTCTACATACTCATCACTCACCTGATGAGGATTCTGGATATTCTTCCTTTACTGTTATGGTCTCTGATAGGAATTCATCTTCTGATGATGGTCCCTGAGCTTCACGTTCTTCCTGTACTGGCTCCTGGAACGGAGTGGACCGCCCCATCGTAGAAGAGTAGTTTCTGTGACCATGTCTACCCCGATGTCGTCTGACGTTCCCGCCATATGTACCTCTCTCACGGGCTTGAAAATCTCTGATTTGGGATCCTTGGAAGTGGTAGGGAAATTCTGAAATATATATATCAGAATTGGTAAACACTAACGAATCATGCCGTCAACTGTTATTGATTCAAGTTAATTAAATGTGGCAAAAGAAGAAAGATGGGCTATTTTAGAGACAGAAAAAAGAAATGTCATACCCAAGCTTGTCTGCCTTCTAGAGATTCCTCAGACCTAGCTATGTTTTTTTTCGAGGCGCGTCCAGAAAGTAAGTTCCGTTTCAATTTATCTCCGCTGCAGCGCTGCGATTGCAGATCCGCACATGCGCTGTAGACGATGTGTATCAAGGAGAAGAACGTGCGCCATTTGGAGATCGCTGTCAGTTACGTACGCTTTGTTGTGCTTGTTTGAAATGTCGGCGTTGATTGAAAATCCCGCCGCCTGTGATATCAGGTCGGTCATTCGGTTTCTGAATGCGAAGAAAGTGAAACCAAGTGAAATTTATCGGCAAATTTGCGATGTTTACGGACCAAATGCGATGGGTGATTCGATCGTGAGAAGATGGGTCCGACAGTTCAATGGCGGGCGTAGTGATGTGCACGATGAAGAACGAAGTGGACGTCCACCTTTGGTTACAGAAGAACTGGTTCACGCGATTGATGACAAGTCTTTCCTTGGCGGTCATAACTTCACCAATGACGACGAGCTGAAAGAAACTGTTTCCAACTGGTTGAAGACACAGGCGGCAGATTTCTATGAAGAAGGTATAAATAACCTGGTGCCACGCTATGACAAATGCCTGCAAAATTTCGGCAGTTATGTGGAAAAGTAGTTTAAGAGTTGTAGAATTTTGTGCAATAAAAATTTCTTCTGTATCTGTGTACAATTTCATTTTATTACCAAACGGAACGTACTTTCTGTACGCGCCTCGTATATACAGAGAGATCTCTTTAGAAAAATTTACCATCTGAAATCCTAATCATTTGCGCTACGCTCCAGTGTGACATTAAGGTCTACGATTGTCAATAGTTATAGGCCCAACTATAACGCACAAATTTTAAGATAGTTCTAGAAAATGTGTCATTGTTGATTCAGATAAATGCGTCACAAGCACAGTAGTCCCTGCTTTCACGATGTACAAGTTTTTCTTCAGAAAAATTACAAATACAAATATTGTAGACCACATAGTTTCCATGTTGGTGACTTCTCCGTATAGACGATATGAATGTTTACAGCCGCGGCGAAGTGGCCAAGCGCATTGAGGCGCTATGCTCGGTTACGCTAGGCCGCTCGCCGTCGGGGGTCCGAATCCCCCATCGTGCGTGGATGTTAATGTCGCCTTTAGTATAAGGTAGTTCATAAGTAGTTTGTAAGTTTAGGGACTGATGACCCAGCAGTTAAGTCCCTTAAACTTAACAAATATTTGAACTTTTTTAAATGTTAACACTGAGAACAATACCGATGAACTAAACATAGCGACATTCAGTCTATGATATGTAACGTTAAAGCTCAGAAGAAAACTTTTGTAATCGTGTCAGTGTGAAATCCAATTTCACAGGTACTGTGCAGTCTTAGAGCTCGAAATATAAAGGTTTGAGTCCCGTTTATAACCCTTAATTATCGTGAATCCTAGGATACCTTAAATAATAATGTAACATTTACCTAGGTCTCATAATTATTATTTTGAAATATCACGAAATATAAAAAATAGTGGTAAAATATAATTTACTTAATTTATGTAAATAGTTTATCTACATGTCGTATCTGTCATTGAATCATGAAACACTTTCATAGTCACGAAGGTTTTCCGAACTTCTTTACAGAGAGACAGAGTTTTAAGAAACGTCAGACATCATGATATTACGTGCCTGTATTCGCTCACTAAGGCTATTTTATCACTTTTTCAGACGTATATGTGTCCATAACTACCCGTATGTGCATTACAAAAACAACAAATGAACACTTAAGAGCTTCATTCAGCGCGGTCAGTGATTTTCTGAAAGGCAAGGTGCCAAATCATATCAAACTGACAAGGACTGTTACAAACGCAATGTTAGTGTAAGCGTTAATGTGACATTTATTCATACCTGATTTTATCCCGATAGTTCCAAAGTAGTAATGACGCTCAGGGTTACTGATGAGCTGCTGCAAGCCTACAGCTGTTCTATCTGGAGAAACGGGGTACGCAGTTCCACCATTGCTAGGTCCAGCAACTGCTAAATCTGGTACTGTGCTCACCGCTATATGGTTCTCTTGGCTATTTCCAGAACAGCTTTGACTGTCTAGTGGGATGGCAAGCACTGCTGAATCGTTAGGTTCACTCTTGATTCTGTCCATCCTATGTAACACCACTCCGATACTATTCGAAAAAGTCAGGCACCGTTGATACAAGACTGTCCCTATCGTGGACAGATATCCATTCAGAGTTTCTGCCGTATCTTCATCCGGATATGCTGAAATTCTATAGAACTGGAACTGGGGACTTTCAGGGTAAACAAAGCACTCCAAAATATTGAGACCCACTAATGGAAACTGCAGAATACAACAAAAAAATTCTGACAAACGGTCAAAGACTTCCTCAGAAACTACTGAAAATATTATAAGGTTGTCGGGCCTCTGTATTCGGAGACATACTATCTGAGTATCAGAAATTTCAAATACTCTCATGACAGCGACATTGAAGTTGTAATTTACCGGCAACCACGGAAATAAACAAATAATAGAATACATTTCGAACGTCTCTGTGTAACACTACGGAGTAAACGATCGCGGATGAGACCGAACTTCACGGACAGGACCACGGAATGACACTACAACTTCTGACGTCTCGCGAGACGGTAATGAGCGCTCCAAACTGCGTTCCTATTGGCTGTGGGGATGAGTGGGTAGGGACTGCAGTGGCGGGGACAAGTACGAGGCGGGGAGGCGTGGAAGACGGATTCACGCTGAGTCAGTCAGACGTGACGTCTTTATCACCTATGCACACTTCTTTATGACCTATGACCACCAGAGACTGAATCGATTTTCGATTTAACAGTGGCAGCAGACGAATTAAGGGAGCTTCTCAATATACATCCGACTGGTAAGCTCAAAGCAATTTTGGAAGCTTACTGTGTCTTTCCTGTATTTCAAAATGTGAACCTGACACCTTCACGAAAAGTAATACGTAAAATACGCTTTATACAGAACGTTTGGATATATCAGGTAGATCATAGCGTAGTTCAGTCTGTTAATTGCTTGTTTGCGGTTGAGAATGTGGTACGGTAGGTTTTGTATTCAGACCTCTTGCGAATCTTAATTATTTCGTGAAAATGCCGCCAAATGTACTGTATGTGCAAAAATATCCGAACGACTGGAATTGCATTAGGCCTGATCTGTATGCGACCCAAATAACGTACTTGTCTTGCGAGTTCTCTAATCGCTTCCTGGTATAGTAGTTCGACTATTTAAAATGGATCCACTAGAGAAAACTGCTCTTCATGGCAATCATCATCATCATCATCATCATTAGAGACTGATTATGCCTTACAACTTTCAGTCTGGAGCATAGTACCTGTAATAAAATTCCTCCACGATCCCCTATTCAATGCTAACATTGACACCTCATCTGATGTTATGCCTTTACTTCAAAATCATTCTGCACCGAATCTAAGTACTTTCTTCTTGGTCTACCTCGACTCCTCTTACCCTCCGCTGCCGAGCTCATGAGTCTCTTAAGTAACCTTGCTTCTCCCATGCGTGTAACACGACCCCAACATCTCAGTCTGTTCGCTCTAACTACTTCATCTATGGTTTTCAGTCCCAGTTTTTCTTTGATTTCATCATTATGGACACCTTCCTGCCATTGTCCCCATTTATTAGTACCTGCAATCATTCTTGCTACTTTCATATCTGTAACCTCTACCTAATGAATTAGGTAACCTGTAACCATCCAACTTTCACTCCCATACAACAAAGTTGGTCGAAAGATAGAGCGGTGCACTGCTAACTTAGTCTTGTACTGACTTCCTTCTTCCAGAAGACTGTAGATCTTAGCTGAGCACTCACTGCATTAGCTTTGCTGCACCTCGATTCCAGTTCTTTCACTATGTTGCCATCCTGTGAGAAAATACATCCCAGGTACTTGAAACTGTCTACCTGTTCTAACTTTGTTTCTACTATTTGGCACTCAATCTGTTTAAATCTCTTTCCCACAGACATTACTTTCGTTTTGGAAATGCTGATCTTCATATCATAATCCTTGCACCTCTGATCGAGCTCTGAAATATTAGTTTGCAACCTTTCAATCGAATAGGCCATTACAACTGAGTCATCCACATATGCGAGACTGCTTATTTTGTTTTGACCTATTTTAATCCCGTCCTGCCAGTCTAATGTTTTCAACATATGATCCATGAATAGTATGAACATTTATTTATTTATTATTTACCCTTCTTGCGGACCAGCTGCCTTTGGGTATATAGCTGGTCGTGATTACAAAATCTGTGTGATACATTTATGCGACTATGATACATTATTTTCTTTATACATTTACAGTAATTAGATAAATAATACAAAGAAAAGCGTAAAAACTTATCATCAAGAAAATAGAAAGGCAACTTAAAAACATCAACTATTTTAAGAAGAGAATAATAGAGGATAGGAAAGATTGGTTTGAGTGACAGTCTGAAGAATAAGAGAGGAAAGTCCAGGGTGGGAGGCCTCGGAATTTACTTCGAGCCCTGCCGTCCTGGAGTTTTCTCATTTTGAGACTCTTATGATTGGCTATATCTGTAGGTTACATTTCGCAAGTATTTATATCGTCGTCTGTGTCGGGGCTGTCATCTGTGGTGTAATCTGTACTGTTTGTGCTTTCTGTGTCAGATTCATCATAAGTGTTTTGTCTTCTGTTGTGGGCGTTTCGTGTTGCATTACGTCTTACGTTCTGTGTTTACTCGTGTTTTTTTTTGTAGTGAGACTTCGTCCGTCAGCCTGTTCATTATGTCCCATCCGTTCTTATCTCGTATTAGTTCGTTTAGGTCTTTAGTCGCGTCAAACATAGTGTGAGTGTGTGTTTTGTAGAGCTGACAGTGTATGACAGTGTGTTCTGGGGTCCCAATTTCTCCACACGTACAGCATGGATTGTCACTGAGACCAACACGTGTGAGGTGTGTGGGGTAGGGGCCGTGTCCCGTTAGGAAGTGGATCATACCCCGGCTGGGATTGATATGACCCATTCGAAGACGTTCCCTTATATTCGGGAAAAAGTCATAGACACGTCCTCCTTTCTCGCAGTTTTCCCATTCCCTTTGCCATGTGTCCATTCTCCATTTAATTAGTTGCCTCCGTTCTGTTATCTCTTGTCCAACAAGTTCGTGGACCTTGTCGTATTACCCCGCCTTCAGCCAGTACATAGCAGCTCTTAGTCGTATGGTAAGGTCTATTGGTGGTATCCCCAGTACCACGCAGAGTGCTTCGTCTGAGGTAGTGTTGAAGGCTCCAGTTAGCCTTAATAGGACACTTCTTTGACCTTTCCTAACAGTGGCAATGTTGGTCTGTAGTGCCAGACGCTGTGCCCATGAACTGGCCGCGAAGCAGATTACTGACTCGAAGAGGGCTATGTGGTATGTACGTAGTGTTTGTGTAGGTAGTCTGTATGTTGTGGTATTTAGCCTGGCAAGTTTTTGAGTCATCTTGGTGGCCCTGTCGGTCGTCAGTCGTATATGTACATTAAAGGTCAAGCGTTCGTCCAATTGGACACCAACATAACGTATATTGTGTTTTTTGCGTATTTTGATGTTGTTGTGTTTTATTGTTGGGTCCCTGATTAGGGTTCCTTTTAGTAATATGTAGACTGTCTTATGTGCTGCCATCTGTAATTTGTTCTGTGTGTACCATTGTCCTATAGTTGCCAGGACATGTGTTGCCTTGTGTTCTAATTGCATTCTCGAGTCAGCTGTTACCAAAACAAGTAGGTCATCTGCATACGCGACAGTGCCTTTGACCAACTCCTGTTGCCCCAGAAGGTTCAGGAGTGGTTCAAAGGTTATGTCCCAGAAGACGGGTCCACAGATCGATCCCTGAGGGCACCCTTTGGTGATTTGCTTTACTACCTTTTGAGAGTCCTTACGCCATTCAACTACCCTATTTTTGCAGTAGTCTAAAATACTGTTATAAAGGGCCTTAGGTACCCTTAGCTCCCGTAGTCTTGTGAACAGTGCCGGCCACCAAAGATTATCAAAGGCGCCAGCAATATCCACAAGAATGGCCAAAGCGTATTTGAGTGTTGTTGAGTGGACCATATCAGTTGCCGCATGTAGGGCGTCATCAATTGACTTGCCTCGTCTGAAACCATACTGCGTAGGATTAAGTCCTAGTAGCTCCCTGTGCGACTGTATACGTTCCCACAAGAGACGTTCCTGGATCTTAGCCAGGTTGTTAATTAGGCAAATTGGCCTATAGGATTTGGGGTTCAATGGGTCCTTGTCAGGTGCTTTTTTAATGATCACTGCATTTGCCAGTTTCCAGGGAGCAGGTACCCGTCCCAGCCATAAGGCGTCATTTAAAAAGTTAGTCATGAAGGACATGATCTGTGGTGCGGCCATTTTGATGGTTTCCGAGTAAACTCCATCAGGGCCTGGTGCTTTCCTATTTTTTAGTTTGGAGATTGCAATGGCAACCTCTTCTTGTGCAAAAGGAATGGTGACGGCATTGTTGTCATATTCAGTGTTGATGTCACAGACATCTTTGTTGGTGTCGTCAGGTAGGAGTTTGTTTAGCAGATATTCTGCTGAACTTCTCCATCCCTCGGTGTTTGTGCCGTCTTCACGTTTCAGTGTCGATAGGACAAAAGGTGTTTTGATGCGCTCCGTGCAGATTTTAAAAGGTTCTCCCCATATGTTTGTTTGTATCTGTTGTTCTATGTGTGTGTGTTCCAGTGTTGTTGTCTGGTCTGCAAGAGTGCGTCTTTGTAAGTCTTTTTGGCTGTCAAATAGAGTTGTTGCCAGTATCGTTTTTCTTGCTCGGTTTTAGCCCTTTGGTACCATGTTCTCTTACGTCTTGAGTCCTGTCTTAGTGCAGTTAGTCTGTTGTTCCAAGGGGATCTATTTTTGTTCAGTTTTGCAGTCGGTACGGAGGAATTTTGCGCTGTCTGTAATATGGTCGTCAGAGCATGAGCTCTTAGGTCCACCGATCCCCTTAATTCATTTATATGAGCGTCCTCTATTATATGTTGTAATTTGCTTCTATCCGCTTTGTTAAAACACAGTCGTCGTTGTGTCTCGTCGATGTGTGTACGTGTAGATGTTAGGTGTATTATGATGGGATTGTGGTCGCTATGGATGGCACCGTCAAGTACCCGCCACCCCGTCACTAGTGGAAGGGTTTTGGAGTTGGCAATTGTAATGTCTATACGACTTCTAGTTCCACCTGGTCCTCTGTAAGTAGGCGGTTGGTTGGGTGAGTTAGCCACTAATAGGTTATTGAGGTCAAGGTGTTGGTTGACCATTTCCCCTTTGACACTAGTTGTGTTAGAGAACCAACGAGTGGACCAGGCGTTTATGTCCGTGGCAATGATTAAGTGCCTGTTATTAGTAATATTGGTTAGGCAGTCTATGTAGTGTAGATAGGGCTCAATGTCGTGCGAATATTGCGCATACATTGAGGCAACTACCCACTTAGTCCTTCCTATGATTATTTCCACAGTGACAAGGTGCGTGGTACAGAGGTGAGATATCTGTGTGATGGTGTATTGCGGATTAGTGACGATTATGGCTGCCATAGAGACCGTATGGTGAATGGTTGTGTATTTGTGAGGCATTCCTGTAATTTTGCCGTTTCTTAGGTGTGGTTCCTGGAGGCACACAATGTCCACTTCCTGTTCCTCTATTAACCTGGCTAGTTCCATACAGGCGAGTGTACTACCTTGTGCATTTAGTTGTAGAATATTCATGGGTAGTGGGTCCAAACCATGCATCTTGGACCCTCAAGTGTAGGATCTAGGTACACCCTCCCGTATGCCCTAGCCATGTCTCGGTAGGCTTCCTCCAGGTTGAAGCTTTCGCCTCTCCTGGAGCAAGCCTTTCTAAGGATGTCACAGAGTCCAAGTCCGTCTGTGGGGAGATTGAGTGCCTTCAAGACTAGTCTGTCAGTTTGTTCTGCTATTGGGTAGCAGACATTGGCTCCTTTAGGGTGCATTTGTCTTGTCACTTGTCTTAGGGCTGCCTGAAAGGTATGTGGATTTTCCAGTCTTGATAGTTTTGCATTTTCCTCCATTGTCCGGTAGTCCAGTTCATATTCAGCTCGTCGTCGTTTGTCAAGGTCTAATTCTATTACTAAGTTTGTAGGTTGTGTGGTGTTAGAGTCAGATACAGTGGTGTCAACCTTGTCAGTATAGGTTATGTCGTTGTGAGTAATTTCTGTATTAGTTGTCGTTGTTGGTGCCTCCAGGTTTGGTTGTGTGTTGGTGTATTGGTGTGTATTTGTGTTGTTTTGTGTAGGTGTATATTTACCACTTGAGTCAATGACACCCCCCGACACAAAGGCGATCGGTCTTATTTTGTGTTTACATTTGTCTACGTTATATATTTTTGGTGTGGAAGCGTTTAGAGTGAAGTTTTTTTTAGTGATTGTTATTTCTTTAGTGGTACTATTTATTTCATCCTACTGTATGTTCTCATCTGTTATTTCTAGGCCTTCCTTTATTTCCATTACTCTTTTGGCTACTTTGTTTAGGTTGACTGCGAGAAGATCCTTTGTTTTTATGTAATCTATGTTACTGTCTGTGTGTAGTGTTGGTTCTGGTTTTTTGGTGTTGAGGCTTTTAGATTTTTCATCCTTCTTAATGTCTACTTCAAGGATCTCGATACCATTTTCTATTTCTTCTACTTGCTTAGCTAGGTTTTTTAGGTTGGCAGTGATCCTATGTCGGCTGTTTGTTTATCCTCACGTGGTGTTAGTTCATTACTACCTAAATCTACATCTAGTTCATTATTAACTAAACCTATTTCTACAGTGTTAGTAAGAGTTAGATCTGTTTCTAATTCTTCTATTCTATACATTAGGTTAATTTGTGCAATCATACTATCAAGAAAGCATCTTTTGATTATTCTGGCGTCTTCATGGTTTATGGCGCCGCGCCTACTCAGGTCCTCGGCGTATTCTGCAGCGTACAGGAACTGCTGTTATGCGACGTCTGAGGCGACCAGGGACGGGATGCAGCCGAGGTCCAGTTCTCCGACCGGCGGTGGAATGAAGCCCATCTGCCGCCGCCACGCGATGGCGCGCTGCCATGAGCGTGCCCTGGTCGACGGTGACTTCTTCCTCTGTTGAGGGGGGTGGTGTTGTTGAGGTTGTGGGTTGTAGTGGCTTCCTGGTAACTCTTCTTGTTGGTTATAATCCATAATCGGTGTTATTTATTATCTTGTCCAAGAGGTGCTTATGTGTTACACAGTCTGGTCCCCCTTTGTGGCTACATGTTCGTTTGCGGTACATGCACGGAATGCATGCGACTTCGTCATTTTGACAGTCAGCTTTAACGTGCCCTGGTTTGGCACATATGTAGCACACAGGTTCTTTTAGCTTGCATTGCTTTGTTGAGTGGCCCAGGTCTTGGCATGTATAACATCTTGATACTCAAGCGAAGTCTTTAACTCTTAGAGATTCAAAATCAATATATACTCGTTCGGCCTTGACAAGAATGCACCATATTCTGTGTACATTGTTGGCCTTATTGCTTGTTTTCCGTCCGGTTTTGAATTTAAGACATGCCTCTTTGTTAAATTCGTCCTTGGGGATGTGGTCTCTGAGATTTATTTCGTATAGTTGCTCCATAAATGCTTCATCCTTAAGGTATGTTGGAACCTGATGGATTATAAGCATTGGTCTCCTCTTTCTAGTTTCCTCGCATTGTATGTTTCGAAGGGTGGCGGTCTTCTCAGCAACCTTAGCAGCATCAGCCTTAGTAGCCGTTTCCACGATTACAGTGTTGGTAGTTGATCTGATTCCCTTGATTTTGACTCTGTCTTCTTTTGGATTGATTGTTCTGGTTATTTCGGCCATCACCTCTTTAGTCGATTTTTTATCTGTTGCCTTGAAAAACAGGACGTTTCCCTGTTTTTCTTTAGCCCTCTGTATTCTAGTTTCGATGGCCGACGACTGCCTCGGTGTTTGCGACGGGGCTGCTGCCATCATTGCATACGTGGGTGTCTGACTGGTCGTCCTGATTATCTTGTTTTCTTCTTTTAATACTCGTAGCTCTGCCTCCAGCTTGGCTACTTCTTCCTCTTCTGTGATTTTTCCTTGTAATTTTTGAATTTCGTCCTGTAGTTTTCCATTCTGAACTTTTAAACTGATAATGTCCAAATCCTTCGAATCCAGGTCGCCGGTCAGTTTGTTGTTTTGCTCCTTCAGTATATCGATTTGACCCTCCAGTCTGGCAAGTTGCAGGCTTTCGGCTGAGTCCAAATCGTGTCTTGATTTTGCACATTGGCGATTTCAAGGGCCTTATTGAGTCTTTTGTTCTCGTTTCTCAATTCAATGATTTGTCCTTCGAGTTTTGATTCACGGAGGGCAGCCTGTATAAGGTATTTATAGTATGAACAACAGTGGTGACACGTTACAGCCTTGTCTTACCCCTGAAACTACCCCGAAGCATGAGCTTAATTTGCCATCTACTCTAACTGCTGCCTGACAGTCTACGTAAAGCCCTTTAATTGCCTGCAGACGTTTGCCTCCTGTACCATAATCTTATAGAACTGACAATAGCTTCCTCCTAGGTACACGGTCATAAGCCTTCTCTAGATCTATGAAACATAGACACAATTTCTTGTTCCACTCATGGCACTTTTCCATTACCTGCCGTAAGCTGAAGATCTGGTCCTGACAGCCTCTAAGAGGACTAAACCCACACTGATTTTCATATAACTTGTCCTCACTCAATACTCGCACTCTCCTTTCAACAATACCTGAGAATATTTTGCCTAGAGCGCTAATTAAAGAGATACTTCGATAGTTGTTACAATCTTTTCTGTTTACTTGTTTGAAAACTGGCGTGATTACCGCTTTCGTCCAGTCAGACGGAACCTGTCCCGATTCCCACGCCTTCTCAATTATCCTGTGTAACCATTTGAGACCTGATATTCCACTTTATTTGGCGAGTTCCGGCTTAATTTCATCCACCCCAGCCGATTTATTGCACTGTAATCTACTGACCATTTTCTCCACTTCCTCAAATGAGATCCTGTTTCCATCGTCATTCCTATCCCATTCTACCTGAAAATCTGACACATCATGGAATGTTTCACTACATTGACTTTTTTTTTTTTTTTTTTTTTTTTTTTTTAAAAGAGTGGAGCCCCTCCACGCTCGCACTAGCATGGTGGCCGACTCAATAGTTCGACTGTCACCTCTGCATGTGTTAATGTTTTTAATGTGGGAGTCACAGGAGCGGGTACTGTGATGTGTGCCGTACGTGTGGGTAAGATTACCCATTAATACGGTCCATCTGGATGATAGAAGTGGTCGAAAGCTTTTGAAACAAGAGCGGCTTTAAGGGCAGAGGGAAAAAAGTGCCAAGGCAAGTGCCAAGGGAAAAAAACCTCTGCGATAGTCAGGAGCGGGTAGTAACAGCAGTAGCGGATTCTTGCTATCTGCGACAGATCATGCAAGGGTGTGGTTATGTTAGTTTTGGGTATCGTGCAATCTCGGTACCATTTTCATTGCGTGTTTGTCATAAGTTTGTCAATCCGGTTTTATGAGCCGCCCCTCTGCAGCTGGAACTGGCGGCGTCTCCTGGTCCATCATCAGCGGCGACTGGCTGCAACAATCAAGATTGACAGGCAAGTGGTCGATTTTTGGGATCGGCCTCTAAGTGAATAGGATTAGTGTGGGATTTGTTTGTGTTTTGTGTTTGTTCACGTTCCCTGCGACTGCCGGTTTGTCGGCGGTAATTGCTCATCTGGCATTGCCAGTCAGTTTTGCTGCGAAGCAGGGGTTCAGTGAGCAATGATTTTGTTTGTGTCTATAAGGCTTACCATAGGTGTTTATCTATTCCTGGCAAAGAGTGTTTTTGTCGGTTGTGTTTCCACCTATGGTTGTGGTCGTAGTTACCCAGATTGAGGATGAAGGGGTTGTTCGAATGTCTAGCATTTTTGTACAGTCGTGCGGCGTGTTTTTTGAATACCTCCGTGAGAGTGTCAAGGCGGTATTCTCGGTGAAGGTCCGCTGTGCGCGTGTAGCGTGGAGCATTGCTTATGATGCGTAGTACCTTGTTCTGAATGAGCTGCAAGCGGCGCAGCCGTGTCGGTGTTGCGTAAGCCCAGCACGGAGCACCGTACGTCATCAGCGGTCTAAAAAGTGGCATGTATGTGTTCCTCGACACCCGTCTGTTTAGTTTACTCTGCCTGTTGAGCATTGGGTAGAGTTGTTTGAGCCTCGCGTTTGCCCGGTTGGTCATGTGTTGTATGTGGTCCCCCCATGTGAGTTTCCGGTCCAGCCAGACACCTAGGTATTTGACGCAGAAACGTATTGGGCGTGTGTGTAGTGTAACTGGTCTGCAATGTTGGTGTTTGTGCAGGTGTTTCGGTCTTCTAGTGAACAATACTGCTTCGCACTTGCCGACGTTTACTTTTACACGCCATTAATACATTGACTAATTCTTCAAAATATTCCCTCCATCTGGTCAAGGCATCCACAGGATTGACTAGCGGCTTTCCTGACCTGTCCAAAACACTTGTTAATTCCTTCTTCCCTCCCTTTCGAAGATTGCTAATTACGCTCCAAAATGGTTTTCCCGCAGCTTGACCAAGAGTTTTTAGCTTATTTCCAAAGTCTTCACGTGATTTCTGCTTGGAGTCTGCAATTATCCGTTTAGCTTTGTTTCTTTCTTCAACATAACTTTCTCTGTCTGCTTGATTTCTAGTATGGAGCCATTTTTGAAATGCCTTCCTTTTCTTTTTACAGGCTGTCTTGATTGTGTCATTCCACCAAGCTGTCTGCTTCTTCCTGCCTTTACATACTACTGTTCCAAGACATTCTCTAGCTGCTTCCAGTAGTGTGTCCCTGTACCTTGACCATTCCTCTTCCAGTGACTGAAAATCATTACATTCAACTAACTGCTACCTTTCCGAGATCATTGTTATGTATTTGTGCCTAATTCCCTTGTCTTGAAGCTTCTCCACTCCTATCCTTCTACACATGGACCTGATTTTCTGCTCTTTTGGGCTCACAAAACCAATTTCACTGCAGATTAAATAATGATCAGAATCATCAAAGAACCCCCTGAAAACACGTGTGTCCTTGACTTTCTTCCTGAATTCCTGGTCTGTTATTATATAGTCAATGACAGATCTGGATCCCTTCCTTCCCAAGTATAGCGGTGAATGTCCTTATGCTTAAAGAAGGATTTTGTGATAATTAAGCCCACACAGGAACCGAAATCCAAGAGCTGTTTTCCGTTCCTGTTGGCCTCCATATCCTCTCTAAACGTACCCATAACCTTTTCATAACCTTCTGTTCGATTTCATATCCTGGCGTGGAAATCGCCCATGAGTAAAACACTATCCTCATCCTTCACTCTAACAACTAATTTACTAAGTGCGTTGTAAAATCTGTCCATCTCATCTTGAACTGTCCCTTGACAAGGTGAGTACACTGCTACAATCCTAATTTTGTTGCTGAATATGGCCAAATCTATCCACATCAGTCGTTCATTTACATACCTTATTGCAATTATGCTGGGTTCGATTGCTTTCATGATGTAAAACCCCACACCCCACTGTGCTCTTCCTACTTTGACTCCTGACAAGTAGACCTTGTGTTCTCCGACATCGTCCTCTTTCTCTCACCTTAATCTAACGTTACTAATAGCTAAAACATCTAACCTCATCTTACTTGAAGCCTCCGCCAGCTCTACCTTCTTCCCAGTGTAATCCCCATTGATATTAATAGCTCCCCATCTCATTCCAGATCGTTTGCCAAGTCGTATTGGAGGAGTCTCTGGTCTGTCAATTAGAGGTGGGACTCCGTCACCTCTAAATAAGAAATTATTTTTATGCTGTAATTCTCTTAAGTTATAATTGTACTGATTCTAGTAACAAGGTTTACACAAGTATATGAAACCATTTTCACACCATACAACTGTGTACACTCAAAAACACGGCTTCTTTTAATGGACTAAAATAATTAATTTTGAACCGTTAACTGTTGTAGGAAATCAACTGTCCATTCAGTAAATACCACGTAAAATTAACACTACTACTTTAAGTTATACAGGAGAATGTACCTTATCCGAAACTGCCGTGTAGTCTAAAGTTACAAACTGATGCGAAATGCAAGACTAGCTTGTTGATATTTTTACATTTATCTGTCACAGGTTTGCAGTATGTGTACACGAAGAAAAGACTGAACATTAACGATATAATCGACTTTCCAGACTTCCCAAACATTGTTATATCAAAACCTATGAGATAAACCTAAAGAGGGAGAGACTGGCTGTTAAAAATCCAGGGCTGATGTACAATAACTGTTACACAAGATGAAACAAAGGACTACCTTCAAAAAGAAATGAAATCCCAACAAAATCCTAAAATTTAGAAAGTACAAGTCTCGCTACGAATTCCTTCCACTACAGAAAGTTGTGAAATATCATGGGAAACCAAGTCGGTTATTTTAGATAATTTTTGTGGCATCACCTATTCAACTCCTTGTTATCTAATCAGTTATCAACCGGCATTTATAGCGACTATATCAGTATTGTACATCTTTATTTCTATAATAAAAGTAATGACTTAGCAATCGCATTGCAACACAAACTAATATTTAAAATAGTTTAGACGTATGCGATTGTACAACATTCTTATGATGTACACCTATCCTAAGGACGACACACACCCATGCACAAAGGGGGACTGAAACCTCTGGCGAGAGAGTTATAACAATAATTTATATTCCTTTGTGTAACCAAACGTAATCACACTCTTATGTAATTACGTACTGTTACGTAATGGAATATAAATTATTGTTATGACTCTCCCGCCAGAGGTTTCAGTCCTCCTTTGTGCATGAGTGTGTGTTGTCCATAGGATAGGTTTCAGTTAGTTTAAGTAGTTTGTTCGTCTAGGGACCGATAATCACAGTGGTTTGTTCACATAGCTATACAAACATTTAAACATTTGATTTGTTACGTCATTATTTCGATGTGCAATAATCATCAATTTATTCTTAAGTTATTATATTAGGGTTCAGTTGCCAAGTCTTCATATTTATTATAGAGATAAGGATGTATAATACTGATATAGTCGCTATGAATGTCGACGGACAAATAGTTAGATAACAAATAATGACAATGTGTTGAATAGCTGGTTTCGTGAACACTAACTAAAATAACCGACTCGGTTTCCCATGAGATCCTAAAACATTTTATGGAGGAAGGAATTTGTCGCAAGACTTGCTTTTAGTACATTTTGTGTTTTTGATGGGATTCTTTTTCAGTATCTCTCTCCTTTCTGCCATTTTATTTGCTTTATTTTTGACGTATTACATCCAAAGCTTGATGTAGTTCAACACGTTGTTTTACGTAACATTTAGCTGCTTTTATTGTAATCTCTGTGATTTGAAAAAGGGGCTGATCATCGTGACAGTTTAGTCCCTTTCAAAAACAAGCCAAACAACCAACCAACCATATCATCAGCATCAATATCAACTTTCCACGGGCTAAGAGATATATTCAGACTTAGTTAAAATATTGTCATTTATCAAAGCGCATAAGGATCTTGCAATACAGCTAATCGATACACTGTTGTACTAATCGAATACTACATACACTTGTGAAATATAACCAAATATGTAACACTCCGTGGGGAACGACTGAGGAGAGTGGAGAGTTTCAAGTACCTAGGAAGCCTGATAGCCGGCCGCGGTGGCCGAGGGGACTGAGGCGCGCCAGTCACGGTCTGCACGGCCACTACGGTCGGGGGTTCGAATCCCCCCTCGGGCATGGATATTTGTGCCGTCCTTAGTATTAGCTAGTTCATAAGTAGTTTGTAAGTTTAGGGACTGATGACCCCGTAGTTAAGTCCCATAAGCTCTACCAACATTTGAACATTTTAAGCCTGATACAAGAAGATGGGAAAAACGACAGAGAAATAAATGAGCGAAGGAGAAAAGCAGAAGCATTTCTGAATTGTGTCATAAGCCTGATATGGAACAGGGATTTACCTCTAAGAAGTAAAAAAGTTATATACCGGACATACTATGTCCCGACGTATGCATCTGAAACCTGGGTTATGAAAGGAAGAGAGAAAAACAAATTACAAGCTAGTGAGATGAAATTTTGAGGAACAGTATTGGAGTGACAAAGATATACAGGTTAAAAAATGAGAGGATCAGAGTGTTAATGAAGGTGAAACCATTACAAGAGGAGATAGAGAAATCAAGGCTGAAATGGTATGGGCATATGAAGCGAATGGAGGAGAGGAGGATACTCAGGAGGATGCACGAGATGAAACTGCAAGGAAAGAGACCAAGAGAAAGACCGAGAGACAGATGGCTGAAAGGAGTGGAGGAATGTGTAAAGAAGACAGGAGAAGGCTGGACCAAGGTGAAGACGGAGAAATGGTGGGAAGACAGAAGACGATGGAGAGGCTTATGTTCGAAGCAGACCCGGCCAGAGGCTGGAAACTGTCCAAGATGATGATGATGATGTAGTGCGAATGTTCGACTGCTATCTTACTAAATTCTTCATGGCATCTACTTTGTGAATGTATTTAATGAATTTATTACATTAGTAACCACCAGTTTTTAACTAAGTGCGCTACGCCGACCACACGTGTTTAAAAGTATTTAGCGCATTTTTTATACACAAACGTCCTTACAATTCACTGACGTAAAAGACTCAGTTGTGCTACACTGTTTGTAGGAGAACTCAACTGATGTCGTAGCCATAAAATTCGTCTATGAACGTATATGGAGTACTTTTTGATTTCAGCTCTAAACACAGTGTTTAAAGGAGTTGGGTAAACGTGTAACGCCAGATACCACAGTAAGAAACCACTGTAACACTGATTCGTCGTAGCCATAAAATTCCTTTGATTATGAACGTATAAGTAGTACTTTTTGATTTCAGCTCTAAACAAAATGTTTAAAGGAGTTTGGTAAACGTGTAACGCCAGATACCATCGTAAGAAACCACTGTAACACTGATTCGTCTTCTTTTTACATCTCCTGACGATAGTAAATCTGCTTGTGCATTAGAGTGCAAGTTGTAACTCTATACCCCTGTTATCCCGGCCAGTAAGCGTCTTCCAACATAAGGGCATTGTTGGAGGAAGAGTCAAAGAGGGTGGTATAGGCATGCGTATGCAAACACAGAGATACATAAACACTCACTGAAAGGCGCTGAGGCCGCAAGCTCCTCTATAACACAGTAGGTATCTGGGGCAGACGTTAGATCGCTTACTGCTGCTACAATGGCAGGTTTCCACGATTTGCGTGAGTTTCAAATTCGTGTTATATTCAGGAAACTAGAGATGGGACACACATCTGCGAGGTAGCGATGAGGTGGGGATTTTTCCGTACGACCATTTCACGAGTGCACCGTGAATATCGTAAATCTGGCGAAACATCAAATCTCCGACAACGCTGCGGCCGGAAAACGATTCCGCAGTGAGGGGACCAACGTCCAATGAACGAATAATTCATCGTCGCACAAGTTCAATCCGTACTCATATTGCTGCGGATTGCAATGATGGGCCTTCAACAAGGGTCTGCGTGAGAACCATTCAACGAATAATCATCGATGAGGGCTTTTCGGAACCGAGTGCTCACCCGTGTAACCTTGCTGACTGCACGAAATTAAGCTTTTCGCATCGCCTGGGAACGTCAACACCGACATTGGACTGTTGATGTCTGGAAACTTGCTGCCTGGTCTGTCGAGTTTCGTTCCCAATTGTATCGAGCGGATAGACGTGTTCCGATGTGGAAACAACCTCATAAATACATGGACCTTCCGTGTCAGCAGGGGACTTTGAAGATGGTGGAGGCTCTGTAATGGTGCAGGGCATGTGCCGTCTAGAGAAATCTTTGACAGGTGACACGTACGTACGCATCCTGGCTGATCACCTGCATCCATTCATGTCCATTATCCTTTTCCGACGGAATTGGGCAATTTCAGCACTACAACGGGACATCCCTTACGACCAGAATTGTTACAGAGTCGCTCCAGGAACACTCTTCTGAGTGTAAACGTCTCCGCTAGCCACCAGACTCCCCGGACATGAAAATTATTGAGCATATCTGGAATGCCTCGCAATTTAATGTTCAGAAGAGGTCTCCATCCTGTTCTAGTCTCATGGATTTTTGTACAACCCTGCAGGATGCGTGGTGTCAGTTCCCTCCAGCGTTACTTCAGACTTCAGTCGAATCCATGCCACGTCGTATTGTGGCACGTCTGCGTGTTGGTAGGAGCCGTACACGATATTAGGCAGTGTACCAATTTCTTTGGCCTTCCAGTGTATATATTCATCGAAAATTATTCGGAAATCTTTAGGTATTCTATATAAATGTATGATTAAAAATACCTATAGAGGAAACAGTAGTGTAACCACTTCGTTTGCATGATACATCTGCTGACAATCGCAGGCCTTCGACTGGAATGTAGCGAAATTTGTAACACTAGACTTTACTAACCCAACTACCTGCAAACTTGGTCAGCAAAATATTTCCAAAGCAAGTGTGTTGTAGAAAGGAATCACACCTGCCTTTATCCGAAATTATTTACAGATCCTGTGAAAATTTTCGATATATATGTCCAACACATAATAAACTGCGCAACTTCTACAATACCTTCTTTTACAACATTGGAGTGCTTATTGGTACAGGACTTCTACGTTACTATTTGATCTTAGTAATCCTGAGTAAGCAAAATCATAGACAGAACTCTTCTATCTCTATGATTTCCCTGTCATACGGAACACAATGCACGGTTCTTCTGGTACATATATTAATGATTCTTATTATAACTATCAGGCAATTGTCCATATGTCCCAAAAGGTCTGAGATCTTAGAGGGTAGGCGGAAAATCACTTTCAATTGCCAATTCTTGTTATGTTAAACGAAACTTTTCCAAGGAAGGGACGTGAAGGTAGTGACTATGCTCAAGTGTCCTCCTACTGAGTCTTGGTTTTAATTGAAAATGCTCTGTTAATTTGCCGACCAGAATATTCATTCTCTCTTCATACTGTCTGTAGATGGTGAAGCTCCTTGGGCGAACTATATGCACCCGACATTGTAAGACACATGCGCACAAGGGTATTAAGAACGCCCATAGTTAGTGATGGATAATGGCAACTTCAAAAAAATGTTGAAATGTTTGTAGAGCTTAAGGGACTTAACTACGGGGTCATCAGTCCCTAAACTTACAAACTACTTATGATCTAGCTACAACTAAGGATGATACAAATATCCATGCCCGAGGGGGGATTCGAATCCCCGACCGTAGTGACCGTGACTGAAGCGCCTCAGTCCCCTCGGCCACCGCGGCCGGCAATGGCAACTTCAAGTATGCAAATACAAATCAGTGTGAATGGGCTTACGGTAAACTGAATGCCCCAGACAGCACTCACTCTTCCGTCTAACCAAAATATCCAGGAATGGGAGACAATCAACTTTCTTTAATTCTATTGTAATGCAAATGTTCTCATGAACGGAACAGAAGTTACGATTAATATGATAAACCTATCTTGTCCGTGGGACGACACTATGAAAACATCGTCCACGCCCCTACAAAAAGCATTTCAGGGCCGTTGATTCGAGAGCTTTCTCATCAGAATCCTCGATAGAATGGTGAGCTAGCAAGAGAGACAAGGGGCTGCCCATGGCGACGCTTTTTGAATTAGTGAAGTTTAACGTACCACTAAAAGTACGACGAAAGCTCCTCCATGTTGTAAATATGAATCAATGCTATCACGTGGGTGCACCATTTTTTACCCTGGACATTAAATTATTTTGTTTTTTACATTCTGATGTTCGAGCCCAGAATGTAATTAGAAAGTGACGAAATATTACAACGTAATGTTTAAAATACTAAGAGATTTGAAGACGTCAATGTAGATTTAACAAAACCGGGATCAATAAAATTCAAATAAAGTTACATGTAACAAATCAAATGTTCAAATGTTTGTAAATCTTATGGGACTTAACTACGGGGTCATCAGTCCCTAAACTTACAAACTACTTATGAGCTACTTACGAACTAGGACGGCACAAATATCCATGCCCTAGGGGGGATTCGAACCCCCGACCGTAGTGGCCATGCAGACCGTGACTGGAGCGCCTCAGTCCCCTCGGCCACCACGGCCGGCTACATGTAACATTTCCTAAATCATCAATCGTGACAAATTATTAGATAGCGCCCCCAGCTTGTTGAACGTCAGGCGAATTACACAAATAATCTGTAAACGTACATTTATATTCGTAAAAAATGTGTATAGAGCACTTGGAGTGAAGTGCGTTAAAGACGGCCTATCGATTCGGTTCATCTTTGACAGGTCACTTGCGAATAAACGAAATGAAGAACTCTAATATAATTTGCCTCATTACCTCGCAGATTTTGAGAAAACTGCCCTCAAAGAAATGAGGCTAAAGCGACTCAAAGTTCATTGAAACTACACATAATTGTAATCTGAGAAATTTCATGCGATCATGTTTTGTTGTTTTTTGTTTTATTTATTTATCTAGTATTACAACCATCTGACCGAAAGCGCTGAGCTACCGCGCCGGCTAAACTCGAGCTGCTCCACTTGTCGCTGAAACATGATTGCCGTACTGATTTCTCCGGAAAATAAGCGTTTCCGAACAGCATGCATGCTGTCATTCTTTGGTTTCTCCCGACGTATTTCTTGATCGAACAGTCCACGGGTGTATTGCCCTTCTGGCAACCAGAGCGGCCAGAGCAACTACACCGTCGCTACCACAGGCGCCAACGCAAGCATTGCTGGAACCGCCGACGCGTGCCCTGGGGCGCGGACCGCGGACAAAGTTCCTCGCCGAGACCGGGGAATCGACCTTCAACGCGAGCTCGGGCGCGGACTGTGGAGGAAATACATCAAGGGGAGAGGGTACATAAGGCGGCCGCGCGGCCTAAGGTCACAGTCCGTCAGTGCCGTTGACGATGGCTGCGTGTATTATCGTCTTGCGACCGTTGGACGCTATGAACCGGCAGTACACTCGTGTACATACATGATTATGAAAAATGCTCTGTTCACAATTATCTAACGTCCCAGTTAATTTTGAGTAGATTTAGTGGCGCGATCTTTGAACGCGGTTTGCTCAAAAGGTAGGAAGTAATGAATCAAAGTATCTTACAGTCTTTCTGCTAATCTTCGAATGCATTGCATTGGAGAGTAAAAGGCACAGAACATTTGGGACAACCAAACCCGGAGAAATTGTGTCTAATAAAGAACTGGTAAAGGGACTCCTTGCACTGTTCAAGGGCATTGGTTGGCTTTACTAGATATACAGGGAGCGATACCGCACAATAAACTTACTTTCGGTGCGGGCAGTGGCGGGTTGGACCAAGAATGCTTTGGTTTCCCTGAAAAAATCAAATCAAATCAAATCTTACAGTCTTTCAGTATTGTTCATACATACGAGACCTGTGAAAAGATTTTTTTATAAATAACAATTCTGCTACCAGTAATGATTTTTTATATTCTATATTTTATTTAGCACGATGCGTTAGGGAAAATAATTCATATTTTCTAGCGCATTTCTTGTCATGTCCCAACTGTCAAAAATGAAACGAATTGGTTGGGCTTGTCTTTCCGTTGTTAGTTTCGTAGTCGTTGTTCTTTTGAGAGTGCGTTAGGAATGGAAAAGTGTTAACACGATAATTCAATGGATAATAGCGCCAACGGTGGAGTATCTATTTTTCTAAGATAAGTCATAAGGAGAGCATTTCCTATTGTGTACAAACATTTGTCCTAAATCCAAACTGAGCCGCGGTGGAGTAGCTGAGCGGTCTAAAGCGTCTCGCTGCGGAGCGCGCGGTTGCTCGCCGTGGAGGTTCGAGTCCTCCCTGGGGCACGGGTGTGTGTGTTGTCCTTAGGTTAGTTTACCTAGGTCTAAGTAGTTTGAAAGCTACGGACTGATGACCACGCAGTTTGGTCCAATAGATTTACAAACATTTGAACATTTTTAATAGCGCCAAATTCCATAACTAAACTAACTAATACCCGCTTGTTATGCTATCTGTGTTTCTTTTCAAGAAATACGTTTGAATGATGGCCATTGTCAAAATTTTGCAGGATGGATTTCTCTGAAGCATTAGTATGTGGGTTATTGTTCACTCTGAATTTTCGTTGGTACTATAAACCCACCCAGGGAACCCATCAAAGGGATATGTAATACAAGAGTGACGTGTCCATGCGAATAACAGCGCTGTGCGGACTAGAGAGATAGTTTTGAGCTTGGACGCGTGATGTGGGTCACTCAGTTGACTCACAGCTGGCGAAATCTGGACGCATGATTCATTTTAAGGCTGAGCGTTCCCTCTGTGCGGCCCTAATGAACGCTTCAGTTTCTACAAACCTGCCTCCTGCACGCATAGGAATTCCGATGAGTGGTACACATAAACGCTCTGGGTTGTCGCTTCAGCTGTGGCTTAACAATGCGTGGCCATAAAGAAGGGAGGGGGGGGTGCTAGGGAAGGAAATTTTTCTGATACCAAAATGCTTTCATAGCAGTAGTCACTTATCATTATTGCTGAAAGACAAGTGAAAAGTGCCCCATGTGAACAGAAGTCCCTGAAAAACGCAGAAAAAATCGCACTGACGTGTTTTACGGCCTACTATAGATTTGTAGTTTTATAAATTTTTGCAAACATTTTGGACCAAATTAATAATCTAAATAATAAAAAATTAATTAACAAGAGTGTTTGAATCCCTTTTAGGGAAAAAAAACCGCTAGTGGCGGGTTCCGAACCGCTGACCTTTAGCGTCATACTACAACGCCTTGCCCACTACTCTATGGCTATCAATCATTAGATGAGTCCTTTAATCTCATACTGTTGATGGTCGTTGTTAACTGATGCTAATATGGCATTTGTAGACACTAGATTATCACGTATCGTACGAAGAACGATGTGTTTTTGTTAATTCTTCAGTGAGCCATTGCTTTGAAATGACAACGTGTAAATTAAAAATGTTCAAATGTTTGTTAAGCTTATGGGACTTAACTACGGGGTCATCAGTCCCTAAACTTACAAACTACTTATGAACTACTTACAGACTAGGACGACACAAATATCCATGCCCGAGGGGGGATTCGAACCCCCGACCGTAGTGGCCGTGCAGACCGTCACTGAAGCGCCTCAGTCCCCTCGGCCACCGCGGCCGGCCGTGTAAATTACAATAAGAAAATCATCAAATACGCAACGCAAGATGGCGTATACGAGAGAGAGTTCTGGGCAAGGAATGTCGCGTGACATCTCCGAACGGCTGGTTTTCGTTAATTCAATGGAGGGTGTCAAATCTCCGTTATTTTTGCAAATATGTCTCAAACGGTACGAGATATGAGAAAAAAAACTTAAGGGAGCTAAGTTGTAGATAATTTTCTCCTCTACCATTTAGGTTATTCAATTTTCGTGTCAGATGAACGGTTCGTTTGCAATTACAATTATATTACAAACGGCTTTTTTTCTTTTTTTTTTTTTTGTTATTACTACCGTATTTTTTGTCCGAAAAATTTGAAAAAGGGAGATTCTGTCTTTGGCGGCCTACAATCATGTCTGTAAAATTTGGTGCTGATCGGTTGAACGGTTCGTCTTAAAAACAGGAAACACATGGACAGACAGGCGGACAGACAAACATACGTACATTCCAAAATCGCCGTTATTTTTGCAAATATCTTTGAAACCTACGAGATATGAAAAAAAAACATAAGAGATCAAAGTTGTAGAGAATTTTCTCATCTACAAATTCGGTTATTCAATTTTCGTGTCAGATGAACAGTTAAGCCGTTATTTTCATTTAAATTTCGAGCTGTCAAAAGACGATCGCAAAGGCTCACTTTTAGTGTTACCACCGTAACCTAAAGTGGGCCAAAAGATATATTAATCTATATGAGGATTCACCTGTTTCAAAGCAGGGCAAATGATGAATAATTTTATAGTATTTATAAATCTATTAGAAAAAGGCAGTATCAGTAGCAAATTTTTTACAATAATAATGCGTGCTCTACTGGGGCATCCTCAGATTATCAAAGGTCGTTGTAGTGGTCTTCATACATTCTCTATCCTGAGTAAGCCTGTTGATAACATCCATTTTAATCTGCTTACTGTCTCCCTCCACGATTTTTACCCTACACACTTCTTTCAAAGCTAAAAAGACGATTCGTCGTTGTGTAAGAATGTGTCCTAATAATCGATCCCTTCTTTTAACCAGATATGCCAGAAGTTTCTTTTCTTCCCAGTTCCGTTCAGTACCTCCTCATTAGCTACCCACCTCATCTTCAACATTCGTCTATAGCACCACATTTCAAAAGGTTCTATCCCGTTCTTGTCTGAACTATTTGTTGTCTTTATTTCACTCACCTACAAGGCAACACTCCACACAAATGTCTTCAAAAAGACTTACAGACATTTAAATTAATGTTCGATATTAACAAATTCCTCTTTTTCATAACCGCTTTTCTTCGCGTTGCCATTCTGTATTTTCTTTATGGCGACCATCGTAAATCATTTTTTTACCTAATCTAATTCCATCAACATCGCCTGATTTTCTTAGACTACTTTTCAGTACCCTTGTTTTGCTATGCACTACGTTCAAAACACTATCCATGCCGTTCAGTTGCTCTTCCAGGTTCTTTGCTGTCTCTTACAGAATTACACGGTCAGCAGCAGAACACGAAGTTTTTATTTCTTCGTAATGAATTTTAATTCCTACTCCAAACATTTCCTTGCTGTCCTTCACAGCTTGCTCAGTGTACAGATGGAATAACATTGGGCAAAGGCTACAAAGATGTCTTACTTCATTGTAAATCGATGCTTCTCTTTCGTACCCTTGGTCTATTGTAACTGCTGCCGCGCACAAATGGCTGTACGGTCTAGGACGTCACATTATGGATAGCTCGGTCGGTCGCGTCGGAGGTTCAAGTCCTACCTCGGGCACGGTTGTCATCAGTATATATTAGTTTAATTAGGAGGTAAGTCTAGGAACCGATGCCCCTAGTTCTACATCTACATCTACATGGGATACTATGCAAGTCACATTTAAGTGCCTGTCAGAGGGTTCATCGAACCACCTTTACTTATCTCCTATTCCATTCTCGAATAGCGCCCGGGAAGGAAGAACACCTGAATCTCTCCGTTCGAGCTCTGATTTCTCGTATTTTATTTTAATGATCTTTTCTACCTATGTAAGTGGCAGTCAACAATATATTTTCGCATTCGGAGTAGAATGTTGGCGATTGGAATTTAGTAAGTAGCCCACACCGCAGCGATAAACGCCGTTGTTGTAATGATTCCCATCCCAGACACTGTCTCCCCTGTATCGTGACAATAGGAAACGAGCTGCCCTTCTTTGGACTCTTTCGATGTCCTCCGTCAAATCCACTTGATAAGGATCCCACACTAGGCAGCAATACTCCAAAAAAAGGACGGACAAGCGTAGTGTATGCAGTTTCTTTAGTACTTCTGTTGCATCTTGTAAGGGTTCTGCCAATAAAACGCAGTCTCTGGTTCGCCTTTCCCCCGACATTGTCTATGTGTTCTTCACTTTTGATTGATTGGTCTTGTAAACAAAGTTTAATCGATTTGTTTTAGTACTCACGTGGACGTCATCACACTTCTCATTATTTAGAGTCAATTGCCAATTTTTACTCCATAGTGTTATCTTATTTACATCGTTCTGCAGTTGGTTTTTATCGTCAGATGATTTTACTAGACAGTAAATAACGGCGTCATCTGCAAACAACCTAAGAGCTGCTTAGATTTCCTCCCACATCGTTTATGTAAATAAAGAACAGCAGAGGACCAATAACACTACCCTGTGGAACGCCCGATATCGCCTCTCTGACAGGAATCCCATATCCAGTCGCAAATTTGGGGCGATATACCATAAGCACGTAGTTTGATTAAAAGCCATTTGTGAGGTACGGTTTTCTGAAAATCAAGAAATAGAGAATCAATTTTAGATCCCTTTCATGTAAGTAAAGAGCTAGTTTTGTATGAACGAACGATATTTTCTAAATCCGTGTTGACCTTGGGTCAATAGATCATTCTGTTAGATCCCTTACATTTACAAATATTTGATTTTTGTTTTTGCTTATTTATTTATTTTATTCTAATTGATTTGTGGTTTCAGTATAAGTTGAAAATAACCTTTCGTCCATTATATTTTAACCTAGCTAACTTGAAAATGTTATATAGTTTATTGCAGGCAAGAATGTCAAAAACCGTCTCCAATCTACAAAAGTTATAAATATAGGTTTCCCTTATGCCTCAGTGGAATGGCCGTCCGTTTTAAGGCGCCTTGCTGTGGAGTGCACGGTTACTCGCCGTCGGAGGCTGGAGCCCTCCCTCGGGCATGGGGGTGTGTGTGTGTTGTCCTTAGTTTAAGTTTATTTAAGTGGTTTGTAAGCCTAGGTACTGATAACCACAGTACTATAGTAACCTATAGATTTAAAATACATTTTAACACTTTTTTGTTTCCCTTCCCTTTATCTATTTTTCTAAGATAAGTCATAAGGAGAGCATTTCCTATTTTGTACAAACATTTGTCCTAAATCCAAACTGAGCCGCGGTGGAGTAGCCGAGCGGTCTAAAGCGTCTCGCTGCGGAGCGCGCGGTTGCTCGCCATGGAGGTTCGAGTCCTCCCTGCGGCATGGATGTGTGTGTTTGTCCGTAGGTTAGTTTACCTAGGTTTAAGTAGTTTGTGAGCTACGGACTGATGACCACGCAGTTTGGTCCGATAGATTTACAGACATTTGAACATTTTTTGAAATCCAAACTGATCGTTCCCAAGGTCAGAAGTAGGGGAACTGTGTCAATTCAACATGGCCTTGACCCCTATCCAGAGGTCATTCCAGGAATGCTGATGTCATCCTTCCAGGAATTATGCTACATTCAGCGCTTTACTGCATTCCACACGTTCCTTCTGGGAATCTGGTGACACAATTGTGTCAGTATTTTTACACAAGTGTGCATTGCATCACATTCGTTCTGGAAATTGAAGGCTTTCATCAGAGCCACCCCACCCCCAGGACCCCCAGACACCAGTTCCCAGGCTATTCATGTCAGTTCTGCAGTGCAAGCACATTGAGAATGGCGTATGATTTGATTCTCAACTGCCAACTTTTGTACCATCGCCAATCGATTCATCCCAAAGTAAATAGCATCTCGGATGCTTGGAGGAGCCCAAAGTTCATTGGTTACATCAAATGTTTTCATCATATGGTGGACAACTCCATTCTACGAGGTGGATGTTCGTGCAGCAAAATGGCTAGTGGAAAACCATGGAGTGACTCCATGGGTTTAGCTGGTGTACCTTTGGAGACAGCTCTGTGTGGCATACGTTCAGTTATCCCTCCTGCATCATGTTTGTTTGTAAAAGGATTGGAAAAAATAAAGTGGATAAAGGAATTGCTGTCTGAGTACAGTGTACATAATATTGAGGAGAAAGGTTGTCCGTCACTTCCAGCGATGCGGGAAAGGAGTGGAATTAGTAAAAACTACCCAGTGACTGGTGAATTAAATGTTACGCTGATGGAGATGTGGTGGTTTGGTATGCATCTGCTTGATAGAAATGAGAGGAACAGGCCTTGCTGTTAAAAAAGAACTGTATTTCACAATGTGTTATGTATTAAATATATATGTGTGTGGAAATAAACGATTATGGAAATATGTATTCCTCTTCCTTTCTATACAAAATCACCTGTAGATATATGGAAGCTAGTAGATATATGGAGTAAACAATCAGGTTACGTAGTAACCGATTGGTCCTGTAGTAGTATTGGTAATCGCCGGCCGCGGTGGCCGAGGGGACTGAGGCGCTTCAGTCACGGTCTGCACGACCACTACGGTCGGGGGTTCGAATCCCCCCTCGGGCATGGATATTTGTGCCGTCCTAGTTCGTAAGTAGTTCATAAGTAGTTTGTAAGTTTAGGGACTGATGACCCCGTAGTTAAGTCCCATAGACTCTACAAACATTTGAACATTTTTAGTATTGGTAATCAAGCGAAAAAAAGAAGAAGAAATGGATCCCTGCTCCCGGAAAACATTCGAGTACTAATTGTTGGGCCATCAGACTGTGGGAAGACCAATCTTGTTCTGTCTCTGTTAACACACCCTGAGGGACTTCGCTTTGAACGTGTGTATATATTTTCAAAACCACTTCATCAACCAAAATATCAAATGTTACAGGTAATTCTACAAAATATTAATGGTGTTAGCTACCAGACCTTTAGTGAAAGCAATGACATACCACCTCCTGAAAAGGTAAAACCAAACAGTTTATTTATATTCGATGACGTTGCTGTGGAACATCAGGATCAGATTCGCAAATATTTTTGCTTTGGCCGTCGCATGAATGTCGATATTTTTTACTTGAGTCAGACATATTCGAGGATTCCCAAACAGTTAATAATAGATAATGTCAATCTTGTTTTTCCTTTCAGGCAGGATAACACTAGAAATATCCTTGCAGATTAAAATTGTGTGCCGGAACCGGGGCTCGAACCTGGACCTTTGCCTTTCGCGGGCAAGTGCTCTACCACTGAGCTATCCCGACACGACTCACTTTACCGCCTCACAACTTCAGTTCTGTCAGTACCTCGCCTCCCAGTTCCGGCACACAATTTTAATCTGTCAGGAAGTTTCATTTTAGCGCACACTCCGCTGCAGAGTGAAAGTTTCATTCAGAATAACACTAATTTAAAGCATATTTACCAGGCGCACGTAGGATCTGACATTACATTTAATGAATTTACATTTATATGTAGTGATAGCTGGAATCATACTCTGTATGGTTTCTTGGTTATCGACTAAACGAGGAAACTGAACAACGGTCGGCATATGCGCAACTTCCAAGAAATTCTCCATCTTAAAAAAGACGATGTACGTACGTAATTGCGTCAGTATGCAATGGATAGGTTTGCGCTAATGACGTGTAGTCATTGGAAGGAAACAACCAACGCAATGAGAGCTCAAATAGCTTCATTAGACGGTAGTATTAGGGACCTCGAGAAACGTGGAGTATATGCTAATGATAAAATTAACGCATTTAACGCAGGATTAGGTGAGTTCTGGAGGGCAATAAGAGGAATTGCCACAAAAGTCAATAAACTGAAGAAGTGAGGGCACTATGTCGAGCAAAAACAAACAAATTATTGAAGCTCGCAAAGCTATCCAGCGGAAATTACGACTGCTGAAATTAGATCAACGCTCTCAGAAACGTTTAAGCCGATAACCAGTAGTTTGAATAGACTAGCAAACGTTAGGAACGCAGAGCTGGCCAAGAAGAAAAACAGAACGAAGAAGAAGATGAAGATGACGCAGATATTACTGAATACATTAATTAGCACGGTACTACACAAATAGACGACATATATGGAGTACGTAAGGAAAAGCCATACAAACTCGGCAAATTACCTATACGTTTAACGCAAGAAAAATACAGGTCGGGGCAGAGACATACCCACGCACGTCTGGTTTATTGGAATTAATATTTTTGAAAACATCGAATCCAGAGAAGTTCAGCCCAAAGGATCTGCAAACATATGCCGAAATACTACGAATAACAAATGCACACAGGAATAGCAACACAAAAAAGGGACGTACAAAAGCGGAAGGCAGTGACAATACAAGAATATTATTAAACCTGTTTTAAGCGGTAAATTCGACTATGGTAAAGGTATTGACATTCAGAATAAAAAACTGGACAGTTTGTCCGTGAAGAATATATATTTTGGCGATCCGAACGAAATAATAGAGCGTCTACGGTTGCTTATGGCTTCAATCAACAGCAGGTAATTCTGCCCACACGAATGAAATCATATCAATAATTTCAGAATTTCGAGAAAGAAATATCACTGAGTAACAGAAATAGAAACAGTTGTTCGGGAACTACATAAGCCGGCAAGAAGAATATTTCCACGAAGGAGTGTTATAATGATGGGCGTAGACGACTGGCGGCAGGTATGAGAAAGTATTCACGTGTCAATAAGGGATATGGAGCGATATGAAATTAATCATTATTCCACATTCCCCCAGATGAAAGCTAGTATTGTGGAGCGATTGAACGGGACTATTAAACATCGTATGTGGTTTGAATTTAACCTCCGTGTGTCATACAAGTGGATTGATATTCTACCGAAAATAACTGATTAATATAATCGAACTAAGCATCGTACTATGAAAATGCGTCCCATCGCTGTCAGAGACGACAGCCTTCTAAATACCGTTTACAATCACATAAACATGACTGATTCGCGCAAACAAAAATTCAGAAAAGGCGATGATGTACGAATTTCGAAATATAAGACTGTGTTTGAGAAATCGTATTTACCGAATTCGTCAACGGAGATATTTACAAATTCCAAAGTTCAGCGAACGAATCCTAGAACTTATACTTTAAAAAGCAGTGATGGACAAGTAGGGATTTTCATCGAAGCACAACAGCTGGGTTAGCGCAGATAAACTTATATATAATAGAGCATGCAGGTCTCACACAAAGCAACAGACTGCTATACCTGTTCGGCAACACGTCACATTGGAATTGAACATAGCGCCCGTTGTTGACATGACAGTGTGTGGAAACCTTAAGCACGGAGCCGGGATATCCATCAAACGCGCTACCAAGGACATTCTAAGCAATAATAATAAGAAGAAAGCAACAAATGTAAGGAAACATTGTAATCGTGCGGTAGTAGCTGCCGCTAAAGGAGTTATGCAAAGAAAAAGAGGGGGGGGGGCAGTGTTACGGCTCCCAGAATTTTGAAAATACCCAATGTTTCTGGTGGTATACTTCCCGTTTTGATTCCACTCTTTGCAGGGCTATCAGCCGCTGGATCATTGGCAGAAGGCGCAGCGGCGATAACGCAAGCCGTGAAAAACGCAAAATATGCAGAGAGACAGTTTCAGTAAGCACGGAGACACAATTTGACAATGGAAGCTATTACTATTGGAAAGGTAACGTATTTAAAACAATACAGGAATTGAATTCGATTAATTATAGAGGAGGAAAAAAGCCAGTGGCAGTATTGCCTGACAGACCTTTGACGAATATAGATACACTTAAACTAGTTAGAAAATTGAAAATCCCGAACGCACAGTAATGCTGATATTTTTTCAAACTGAGGCGCTCCAGTCACGGTCAGCACGGCCACTACGGTCGGGGGTTCGAATCCCCCCTCGGGCATGGATATTTGTGCCGTCCTAGTTTGTAAGTAGTTCATAAGTAGTTTGTAAGTTTAGGGACTGATGACCCCGTAGTTAAGTCCCATAAGCTTAACAAACATTTGAACATTTTTTTTTAATTTATTCAAAAATAAAGCATTCAGTAAGAGGCATTGAGTTACGCGCTAATATCAACACTTTTAAAACGGAAATAAAGACAGCTGAAAACACTATTGACTTTAGCCAGAACGAATCTATCGGACCAATACTAGGCTTCACAAAGAAACAGATTCTGGAAAAAAACGCCGAAAAGTTTTATGAATCGGATAATGTGAATATTCAGCCCGTTAGCACCATACGTATAGAACGTAATGTGCTAACAAATAATTATCTCAACAACAGACTCGTACATAAAATTTACGAATTTTTCCCTGGCAGGGAATAAAATAATCGATGTTCCCAATGTATTTATCAGTGATTGTGCAGACATTGGATCATATTGAATGCGCAGTTGTACACCAGAATTGTGTACCCCTCGATTTTCAGGGGGACGAAGTTCTTGTAAGACTACATTTGAAAAGTAAATAAAATATTTCATTAAAGCATTGAGTGAGTCAGTTGACCGTGAGAAAGCAGCTGGATGGTACATATACGAAGAGTAAAGTATGGTAATTAAACATAAAATAACGAGTCAAAAGTGTGTTTCAATCACTTCACGGAGGAAAGGCGACCAGTTACCACAAGAGAATGTCGACTTTCTCATGTCAGTAGGTTTAAAGCCACGAGATGTCATCATATCTAGAAATAACTACTCCAGTTCAGGCCGAAGACCGCGTTATTAGTGACGAATATTTATCTCACAAACCATATGCGTCTACAACGATCAACAACAGCGACGAGATAAGAATCCTTATCCAGAATTAGGACACTTTGACCTTACCATGTAAAAGCTTTCTATACCTGACTGGAGAATTTGTGGAAAAAAATGGTACACCAGTCGTTTCTTCACGTCTTAAAAGAAATGCTTTGGCCTTCATGTTCCAAGAAATTCGCTTCGAACTAAATGGTGTGGAAATTGATAAAACTAGAAAAGTCGGCATCACCTCAGCGCTTAAAACCTACGCTTCAGCACCGTCTACAGAGCTTAATAGTTTACGAAATGCATGGTGGTGCTTAGACGGTTCAATAAATAATTCATTTAGTCTGCATACCGCTAAAATTGCTTATGGGTTTTATCGAAGATACTGGAAGTATAATAATGAATGCAAAACAGCAATTAGTTCTAATACGAAGTGCGAGTGACAATAATTCCTACAGGAAAATAGATGTAGAACAAGCGAAGATCGTCCTACATAAAATAGCGTGGAAAGTCCCCTGTATAAGAGCATCCAGTGAAGAACCTCTGAAATCATTACGAGTGTTAAACACATGTACAATCCTTCCACTAAGTTTCCGGTCGTGAGAATTGCACGAATTCCCGCTTCTGCCAGCGTCGTCACGTCACGTCACAGCTGGTCAATTAAAACTTTCGTACAGGAGAAACGCCTGGATTTGTTATCTTGGGTCTACAGACGTATCGAAGAAGAAATTTACAGAAAGATTCCAGCGTATTCGATCATTGCAACCTAACCAGTGTGAAAGTATTTTTAAATTTTGAATATTATCCATACGACGATTTACAACTGGATTGGAAGGCTAACAATACAAGTTTTCTATATAATATGTACGCACGTTTACGGTCAGCTTATTACGACAACGACGATGATGAAATTAACTGTATGTTGAGCTCGCAACGGTTTATTGATCTCGCTCCCACTGCTGTGATAAACTGTGCTCACCAGAATGAACGTGTGAAAACGGGACCTGTGGACATCAGAGTGGAATTACAGACAACTGATATTATACCAGATTTTACGGCTGCTTATGTTACGCTATTACACGACCGGCTTGTAAACTACTCCCCACTTACGGAACTTGTACAACGTGTGATATGAATGTTGTTATATAATAAATTAAAAAATGAATAAAAATATGTATCTTTTTAGAACATTATTATTCCCACCCAAAAAATTCTACTTACAGTTTGCTGCTCATTGCTGGATTGCAGGTAAGTATCAATAACATCTTTAATTGAGCGTTTCGACGTTAAAAAAAAAAAAAAAAAAAAAAAAAAAAAAAAAAAAAAAAAAAAAAAAAACCTAGCGCGAACTATTATCACTGTGCAAACGGCCGCGTGCGCTGTAGCAGTAACCCCTGGGCGCGGTAGCGCTCATGTGTGCCCTTGCGCATATTGCAGACATTGGATACCATGCAGCTAGGCAGTGACGCCGTACATTGCGGCTACAGTGGTAACTGAAGAACATCTCTCTCTCCTTAAACGACGGTGCTGAGCAAATTGCGAGCAGAAATGTTTACTCACAAAATGAATGTTGTTTTTTTAATCATTATTGTTCCCTTACACTTTGGTGTTCAGTGCTGGATTGCAGGTAATTATTGAGTACCGGTTCGATGATTTTCGCTAATTGAGCAATTCGATGTTCAAAACGAACGCGATCAGCGGCGGCCTGTCGCCATATCATTCCATCACGAGAATTTCTATGTTGCATGTCGCTACCCACAATGTAAATTGTGTTATGAGCAGCCGGAGCGAATCTAACTCTCCGCTGTGAGAGGGCAAGTGCCGATTCAGTGCCAGCGCCGCGTAACTGTGGTGGCACTGCATTACCAGAATTTCCGATATCATCGCTGAGGTTTGAATTCTTCGGAAAACAGTCGGCGCGCTCGGACATTGCATGCACACCCGGTGTACTCGGATTTTCCGATGACACCGCTGAGCTTTGAGTAAAATCTGTTTGCAGGTGGCTGAGGAAGTTTAGCGTCGGTGGTTCCCACCCCCAGCCTGCTGCGCTATGCTTTCACAGACGCGCTCTTCGATGGAAATGAACAGAACACTACTAAGTCGGCTGTTTGCGTTCCAGGAAAATAATATGCTGTTTCGCAACACTGGGCTATATTTCTCACGCTCCACACGGTATAAATATGCCACAAAGCTCTGTACCTGGTCATTCCAACGCCGAGTGATAGCTGGAGAGGCAGTATGAATCGCCAACAGTCTCGCATGATGGAAAATGGTGCTAAACGCACTCATAATGATGATGATGTGGAAGTATCATCAAACCTCATTGACGAGGAGGAGATGGATTTTATCGGAGGTGAAGGTAAAGTTTAATTTTTTTCATATGCATGATAATTTTATTCTTCTTTCCCATGTTCATGCTTGCAGTGGTACCTTTCTTTCTCTCTCTCTCTCTCTCTCTCTCTCTCTCTCTCTTATAGTTGGTGAGGATAATTTAGATTCTTTGTGGGATAATTTTAATCACTCACAAGAAATGTCTCCCTTTTCAACTCAGAGCTCCTGGGGCAAGCCATCAGTCACTGAGGAGCGGATATGTGAGTAGAAACTACCCTTCTCCTCTTTCATTAACATATAGTGCTCCTTTGTTATTATTAATACTATTTTCGTTTTAGGTGTACTCGATGATGACCTTGCTGTGCAGTATAAATTGGATGCGGCTATAAGGAACTACATGCTCAATCAGCAGAATGATGAATAGTTAAGGGGTAGGTACTTGTAAACGTGGAATGGAGGAGGAGAATAAATTATCATGTGTATATACAGAAAGACAGAAAAAATAAAACGAAAATATTGAATTATACTTATGAATTTCGCTCATTTTGTCTGTGCAGAAACCATGCGACCTCCAGCATCATTGTCATTGGAGGCACAGCCAGGACCATCACACTGCCTGCTTGTGGGTCTGGGCTATCCTCATCAGGCGGCACCCAACTCGCCGCAGCCAGGGCCATCACACTGGACACGTGATTCGCATTATGTGGTTGGGCAGGAATAGGGCTGCGGCTGCTAGATGTAATTGGTTGCTGAGAGCATGCCTCTAGCTGTGGTGAGTCAGGTGCTGTCTGACGAGAACGTGATGGCCCTGGCTGCGGCGAGTTGGGTGCCGCCTGGTGAGGATAGCCCAGACCCACAGGCAGGCAGTAAGGCACTGCATAACAACAATGTCGATATCTTTGCACTTCAAGAAACCCTTCTTGAAGAACTTGTAAACAATGCAAGAAGCAGTATCCCTAGGTATAGACTAGTGCCGGCTATAGGCCACACGGCCTACGGGGTGTCAACTTACGACAGACAAGGCCTGGATAACGTAACAGTAAAACACAACTGCTCCAGTGACGATACTTTCATTCTTGTAGTTAAGGTGTCTGAAACCACCATAGTAAATATCTACAAACCTCATAAAATTCAGTGGAGAGACAAAGTTCTTCCAGTTTTTGAACACTCTGCCCTCTATGTAGGGGGCTTCAATAGCCACCACAGCCAATGGGGTCACCCTGTGGATAATGAGAATGGCAGGAGACTAACCAGTTGTGCTGAAAATAAAAACGTTTCCCTCATCTTTGGTGCTAAGGACAGCAGAACATTTTACTCAGCTCGATGGCGCCGTGGCTAATCTCCAGACTTATACTTCTGCTCATGTGAACGGTCTTTAAAGCCTATGACAACTAGGAAAACGGTCCTTGGTGCATTCCATCACGCCCAGAATAAGCCCGTCATAATTTCTGTGGGAACCCAAATCCCAATAATTAGATCATTTCCAAGACCTAGGTAGAATTTTAGCAAAGACGACTGGGAGACCATTATTCCAAAGGTAGAGCAGAGCATCTAGTTTTTCCCTCCCATAATAACCAATTATGACCGTTTCGCCAATCTCCTCCGGGTTATTGCTAAACAGTGTATCCCCAGGAGCTTCAGGAAAGAATACCTGCCAGGATGAAGTCGAGAATTTGACGATTGGCGTTTCAAGAGACCGGAAGTCCTGACACAGCCGACCATCTGTTGCAGTCTCTTGACACTGCCAGGAAAGAGAAGTGGATAAAGACTGTGAAAAATTAAACTTCACGCACAACAGCCAGAGAGCCTGGTTTTTATTAAAGAAACTTTCCTCCGACAAACCATCTGATAATCGCACAGTAAAACACCCAAACCCCAGCGACGTAGCTAAGCGGATTGTTTTTTTTTTTTACTACTTATGAACTACCTACAACTAAGGACGGCTGAAATATCCATGCCCGAGGGGGGATTCGATTCGAACCCCCGACCGTAGTGGCCGAGCGGATTGTCATAAAGTTATCCCGTCTACCCTCTGACAAACGTATTACATACAAACTGAACAAAATATTGAGAAGCCAACATACACCCTTGGAAATTTCAAGACCCTTCACTGAAGAGAAGCTAGAGGCTGCAATCACGACCCTGCAAACTAGGAAAGCTGCAGGACTAGATAAAATCTTTCACGAGAACCTTAAACACATTGGTCCTAAAACAAAATTCTGGCTCTTAAGAGTCTATAACACCATACTAGCTACTGGAAATCTGCCAGAGACATATAAAAGATCAAAAATAGTAGGCATTTTAAATGAGATAGGTTATGAATTGTAAAAGAAAACGTCAGCAGCCTTTATTGAACTTTCCGGAGCTTACAACACGGTCTGGATAAAAGGACTGTTACTGACATTTTACATCACCCCGTGTCCCTTCTCTTGTGGTTTTTGAATTCCACCCTCAATGACAGGCTAATTAAAGTTTACTTGAGTTATAAGGAAAGTGCTATTAGATAGCTTAATGATGGCCTCCCCCAGGTGTCTGATCTTGCTCCTCTCATGTCCAATGTATACATTGCTGTCATCACCGCAACACAGTCTAAGAAGGTCATTTACGCCGATGACATCGCTTTAGCAACCCAGCATACTGACCTATCCACCACAGAAGCAACACTCACGAATGATCTTGCCACCCTCCATGTACATTTCAGAACCTGGAAGTTAAAGCCAAATCCCAAAAATAAAAAAAATAAAAATAAAAATAAAATCTCGACGATGTGGAGCTTAAACATAATAACCACACAATATATCTGGGAGTAATAGTGGACCTCCTCCTGGGCAGCTTTATGGGACATATTTGAAGGGCGAAAGAAACACCTCATTTCCAGCACTTCCACTGAAGTAGATGGCATGAACCTCCCTCGTAGGGAGGGAACTCTGCTGAATCGTTTTCGCACAGGAGTGGGTAGATGCAATTATTGGAAGTACAAATGGGTAATGACACTAGATCAGTCATGTGATTGCGGAGCATACACCCAAACTATGGACCACATATCGATAGACTGCCCCCTGTGGTCTTTCGCTAAGGGATTGTCTGGTCTTCACAATATAAATGAGGCAGGATTTAAGTGGCTTAAATAACTGGACCTGGCTCTGTGATGGGAGATTCTATTCACACATAAATTTTTATCCCCTGAACGCAAGTACTATGTATTGTAGTAACAATAGTTTAATATTGTGACTGAAAAGGACCATACCATGATAATAATAATAATTGTAAGGGATATGTGCACAAGGGTTTTAAGAATGCCCATAGTTAGTGATGGATAATCGCAACTTAACGCACGCAAATACATATCATTGTGAATGAGCTTATGGTAAACTGAATGTCCCAGACAGCTCCCACACTTCCGTCTAACTAAAATATCCAAGAATAGGAGCCAACCATCTTTCTCTAATTTGATTGTAATACAAATGTTCTCATGAATGAAGTAGAAGTGATGAAAAATTTGATAACCTTATCTTGTCTGTGGGATGATACTATTAAAATATCATCCACGTCCCCATAATATGCACAAATAGCATCTGATTTAAGGGCCGTTGACTCGAGAGCTTTCTCATCAAAATCCTCCATATAAAGGTTAGCTAACAAGGGAGACATGGGGCTACACATGGCGACACTGTCAGTCTGTTTGAAATATTCGTCGGTGAACATAAAACAAGTTGAAGAGAAAGAGTGACGGAACAAGGTAGTGATGCCCACCCGAAACTTGTTGCCAGTTCAAAAATGAAATGTTCAAATGTTTGTAAATCTATCGGACTCAACTGCTGAGTTATTACTCCGTAGCTTACAAACTACTTAAACTAAGTTAAAGTAACCTAAGGACAACACAAACACCCATGCCCCAGAGGGGACTCGAACTCCCGACGGCGGACGACCGCGCGCACCGCATCACGGCGCCCCAGTGCGCACGGCCAAACAAATGTTCAAATGTTTGTATAGCTTATGGGACTTAACTACGGGGTCATCAGTCCCTAAACTTACAAACAACTTATCGACTAACTAATACTAAGGACGGCACAAATATCCATGCCCGAGGGGGGATTCGAACCCCCGACCGTAGTGGCCGTGCAGACCGTGACTGGAGCGCCTCAGTCCCCTCGGCCACCACGGCCGGCGCACGGCCAATCCGCCGCGGCTTGTTGCCAGTAGGTGCCAAACAATCTTCAATTGATATGTTTAAAAAAGAGAGACTACATGAAAACTTACAAGAAGATCCGTACTTTTAAGGCAGAGAGACCCCTGTCTTTTAATAAAATCGGCAGAGTTCAGAAAGTAATGTGCACATTATCACTCTCATCGTCTCAGCAAAGAAGCAAGATGTTTTGCTTAATCACTCGTCCGGACTTCAATATTACTCATATAAGCCTTAAAGGTAGATTATTTTTATGCACCTTACAAACGCCATACAGTCTTGGTGGTGTGCTGCCACGTGCTTTTAATCGCTTGACATTCTCTGGAGGTAAAGAGGAAGGATGAATGAGTACATACGTCTTCCATTCCACACATGTTGTTGGGCGTGTCCGTACATAAAGCCACTTATACTATGTGATAAAAAGCACCCGGTCATCCATAACAACATATGTTTTTTTTATTATTAGATGCATTTTACTGCCACATACTGCCACGTACTCCGTATCATCGTAAGACAGCAGAATGGGGTGCTCCGCGGAACTCACGGACTTCGAACGTGGTCAAATGAACGGGTGTCACTTGTGTCAGATGTCTGCACGCGAGATTTCCAGTTAGGATATTGATTTGTGCAGTTTACCATTTCTGTGAATAGGTATCCTCAAGATGTTCCACTAATTTAAGTAGGCTTGTCTCCAATGCCCATGTTTTTTTGAAAACTATGAGGCGCGTCCAGAAAGTAAGTTCCATTTGGTAATAAAATGAAATTGTACACAGATACAGAAGAAATTTTTATTGCACAAAATTCTACAACTGTTAAACTACTTTTCCACATAACTGCCGAAATTTTACAGGCATTTGTGGCACCAGGTTTTGTATACCTTCTTCATAGAAATCTGCCGCCTGTGTCTTCAACCAGTTGGAAACATTGTAATTTGGGTGAAGTCCATAGCGAATGCATTAATTGTAAACCTACGGTTTTCCTGGATCTTGTCATCAATCGCGTGAACCAGTTCTTCTGTTACCAAAGATGGACGCCCACTTCGTTCTTCATCGTGCGCATCACTACGTCCGCCTTTGAACTGTCGGACCCATCTTCTCACCATCGAATCTCTCATCGCATTTGGTCCGTAAACATCGCAAATTTGCCGATAAATTTCACTTGGTTTCACTTTCCTCGTATTCAGAAACCGAATCACCGACCTGATTTCACAGGCGGTGGGATTTTCAATGAACGCCGACATTTCAAACAAGCACAACAAAACGTACGTAACTGACAGCGATCTCCAAATGGCGCACGTTCTTCTCCTTGATACACATCGTCTATAGCGCATGTGCGGAACTGCAATCGCAGCGCTGCAGCGGAGATAAATTGAAACGGAACTTACTTTCTGGATGCGCCTCTTATTATCCCGAGATAACTATGGCCCCCACATTTCTCACGTCCCTGAAGCAGTATACCGATGGAAATCGTTATCGTTGCATCTCTTGCGGCTAGTATGCGACTTTTGGAGATGCAATTTTATTTGTATACTCGGTGAAGCAATACTGCGGTTTTGAGTATCATTTCGGTGTTGTTGCGGTATTAAATCGAGTGAAAGTTTCTCGAAATGAAAACCCATTATTACAGTAAGGAAGAACGATTTCAAACTAATATTTGCACAAATTTGTGCTGAGCACAAATTGGGAGACCACCGTTTATCCACTCCAACCTTAAATAACTCATGCATTATGAAGATAACTGAGAAAACAAATCGCCAAAGTAATGCATCTTTTAAAAGTGTATACACAAGTAAAATGACTTTTTGAAATTCTGTGAAACAAATAGGTATGTTAGGAGTTTAAGGGAGGAAAGGACGACTGTAGATTAATATTTAACGGGTGGCTCACAGCGTAGACACTAGATATGGTGTAGAAGCTCGGATTGTTTTCGTAAGGATTTAGAGAAATTAGTGATTTAGAGAAATCACAGAAAACCTGAATACAAATGTTCAGAGGCGGATTTGATCCGCTGTCTTCCTGAATACGAGTTCAGTGTGCTTACCACTGTGCCATCTCGCTCGGAAATTGCACGAGCAGGCCAACTCCTACTTCGGTATCAGAGTATGACACCTCCTCAATTTGAATTAAAAATGTTAAGATCATCGGTCCATAGACTTACAAATTACTTAAGCTAACTTATGCTAAGAACAAAACACACACACACACACATACACCACTGCCCGAGGGAGGACTCGAACTCCGACGGAGAACGGCCGCGCGCAACGTAACCAGAGACGCGCACAGCGACCCGTCCGTGGCGGTCAGCCTCCCCACAGCTACCGAGCCGCGGCCAAGCATACACGCGTACTGCAAAATTGCTACCGAAATCCTGGTCAAAATTCTGTTCGTAAGTTCACTTTTAACTTGTTTCTAAGTGTAAATGTCACTATATTGTCAACTTTTAAAAGGCGCCTCGGATAAGTTGGTATGCAATTGTTAGTTTACCTGCCTGTCTTTCAGCTTACATCACACTACTTTACACAATTTCGAGTATTTTGTCTGGAAAATTTCGATGTAAATTAATGAGATACCCTGGATACCATAGATATTGCTGGCATTGCGATAAAACGAATGTTTCTACCATGGTATCTAAATGATTTCTTACTTACATAATTGTACAATTAGTTGGTTTGTCATAATTTTTCTCGGTACTTTTTTAAATTTTCTCTCTAACTAATTAGTAATTTTAGCTATATGTACAATGGGATATCATATACTTTCTCAAAAGTGATTGTATTGATGAGTATATGTTTGTGTATGTACTCTAGGTAGGATGGATATTACGTTAATTTTTCTAATGATATCCATCGCGATACGCGATTGCTTCTTTTCCTAGCGAAATTTTATCATCTTCAGGTGGTGAATCTGTTTGTAATAAGATCATAGTTTTCTCGAGAAGAAAGAGTGAAGCAAACCGTTTAGTATTTATGTAACAGTGTTGCAAACATATTCTTATCGAGTTTGCGTGAGGTCCTTGGTTTTTATATTCACTGTTATGAACAGGAAGAAAAGCGTTTATTTTTAAAAAAATGTAATATAAAAAGTTATTTTTAATTACTTAGTTTCAGCGGGAAAGGAAATATCTGTTGATAGATATCTATGGTTAAAATGAGATTAATTATAAATATATAAAATTTTAATCAATATTCAAATCTGCATATGTATCCATAAATTTAGTTTTTATATTTGCAGTTTCAGTGTTATTATCCAGAATTCACCCTCATATTCATCTTCCTCCACATCCTCTTCTTGGCTTTTAAAATGTTCAAATGTTTGTAAAGATTGTGGGACTTAACTGCGGGGTTATCAGTCCCTAAACTTACAAACTACTTATGAACTAACTTATACGAAAGACGACACAAACATCCATGCCCGAGGTGGGATTCGAAACCCCGACGGGGAACAGCCTCGCGCATCGTAGCACAGCGCCTCAATGCGCTCGGCCGCGCCGCCGCGGCTTCTTGGCTCTTATGAGAAAGAGTTATGTCCGACAACTCTGAGAGAAGATATTGCAAATCTTTTCACTTTCGTTCCCTAGAACTGAGAAGAAGCATGTAAAATATATCATGTTAAAAATCTCTCTTAAGAACAAGCCTGACAAGTCCACATCACACATCCAGAATTGCTAAAGAATAAGACAGTATTGTTTAAGTGAAACTTTACAATGTCCTTACTGTGAGGTAAATTGAAGTAATCAGATTAGTCTGTCCTGTAATTAAAATCTATTACGATCCCTTAAAAGTTTGATGAACTTCAGTTTAAAACGATCATTTAGTGAAATCATAAAAAATAAAAATTAAGCTAATACCTTAAATTGTTTCTAAGAGCAATCTGGCACACCGCATGCCTTTGAGAACTCAGTTATGAACCCACCAGTTTACAATTTCGTATGAAATGTACTTGTTATAATCGTTGGGCAAAATTAAGTCTTTCCAATTTTGGTTAGGATTTCAGTGCAAATGCGTCGTAAAGCGACGTAAGTCTGCACCGCTCATCTTATCCACATCTTGAACGCGCATTATTTATCGAATAAAATACATAATTGTGTAAGATAATGCAAGGAAAGAAGAGCTGTTTGCCTAAGGTAGAAACAGTCACAAGTATATTCATATTGTCAAAAAAGAAATTTTGTAAAAAATGGTTTCATTTTCAAGTTATCAACGACAAAACATTTTAGAAATAAAAAACAAGAAGCAGGAATTATGGTATTCACGTCTCTTATAATCTCTCAGCGTCACATTTAGTCTGAAAAAAAAGAGAACAGGTAGTTTATTAATTCTGAACCTAAAGAAAGAATAGTATGAAATGGTAGACTACATAGTTTCGCTGGGAAATTTGCCAAATAATTGCGTATCAGTAGAATTTCATTTACATTTTGAGCATTTTCTGTAATCCTCTTTTCTGAAACGACAAGTTCTGCGCGTTTGAAATTGCGTTCTGCCGAGACACTAGTCGCAGGAATAGCGAAAACCTTCTGTGCCTACCTACACAGGTTTGGAAAGTAGTGTTGACGTAATTTCCTACGGATCTTCGCTATCTAGCTTGCCTGTCGTTGTGTAAAGTTTCATCTCTTCCTCAACATACATTCCAGCACCCTAGGGTTTGTGGGTTTTGGAAACCCACTCTCCAAATCTCCTCTCCTTTGGCCACGAGCCTTTAGGCTCTGATGTAGTATCAACTTTTAAACCGATAAAAAACGAGTTCCAGCATTTGCAAGATATCACTGTTAGATCACTGTTACAACAAAACATCAAATTACATGTAGTATTTAGTTTTGCACACTGTAAATAACTAATAGGAAAAAACGTATAATTTCACAGATATTCCCGGGGTATGTTCCATTCATTGGTATGTTCCTAAGTAGGAACTTAATTAAATTATTACCTAGTTTCTGCGAATGCAGAATCGAGTACATGCTGTTCCATCCTTTTCCAGTGACACTAAGTTTCTTAAAATGTCTGATGTAAGGGCACAGGTATGTTTCAACCAGATGCTCCTCTGTAATTTTCAATTTCTCTATCAGGAATGATTTTGCTCTTTCCATCAAGAGACGCATTTGCAGAAAATCGACGTGATACATTATTTTTCTCTATCTTGTATCTTTTACAAAAGTAGAATGAGTGGCTAAATCTATTGCAATTATAATGTATGATCCGTGCAGTGGGTCACCTGATCATGGTAAGATATCATTACAGTCCGAATAGTTGTATGCTTACTGGCTTGGAGTTCTTCAGTAACCTACCAAAATTTAGATAAGAAAGTAATCATCAGCCAGCTCTCTGTTCCAGCCATCTAAGCGATGCATTTGTTTACGCTAAAGTAGTAATTAAGAGAATTCATGTATCACATTTGTAACTGATTCAACCATATCAATAACTTTGTTCCATCGTGTCTCTACCATCATTTTTACTGTGTTATCAAGGAATTTTTTGTCACGCCAATACCTTTCAACTGTGCGGTCACGTTTCTGCACGTCTGCAACAGACTTAGCACTGTTGGAGCCCAGTCTCCCAAAACGTATCCTCGTCTAACGTGTGACGTAAAACTGTTGAATTAATATATGCAGAGCAGGGTAGATGTCTAAATGCTGACAGAGCAACTTTAAAAATGTTCAAATGTTTGTATAGTTTATGGGACTTAACTACGGGGTCATCAGTCCCTAGCAACTTTCATATTTGATTCTTGATCAATAACAAATGCAGCACTTTCTTAGTCATCAGTACTAATGCTGTATTTGTGCAAGTATTTCTCTTCTTATATTTTTTCTGCTTTCGCCTCGTCGCAAGAAAATTCAAATGTGCATAAAACTCGAGCCTTTATTTCGAAATTTTTTGGTAGTCTCAGCAGTTACAGTCAAATAAAAGATTCTGGTAAATTTGTGAGACCATAAGTCAGCTTCAAAAGCGCACGCTCTTTCATCGAAACATTGCATATTTGTGGTGCAAATTCAGCCTTCACCTTCTCAGCAAATTCATAAATACTTCTGGATGTTGATGATGGATAGGGCAGATTGCCATTAACGTTCACACGGCCTGTTTGTGAATATGTAGCACTGACATCAAGTACTTGTTGAGCTAGTGGAAAGAACCCGGCCACGCTGACAAAATTAAAAGGCCGTAGATCTCGAGCATACAGCTTAAAACGATCGTTGGTTATAGCTGTCTTTGTTCCTGTCCCTACTGAAGCGGTAACAGTCCGGTTACATTAATTTTGACGTTAAAAGGCTATGCATTTGTGTCTCATCAGCTTGGAAGTTGAAGAGTCTGTTTTAAATAAATATACAAATTCAGAATTATTACACTGCACAAAGTCGACGAATTCCTTCCATTCTGCACGATGTATGCACGAGAAAGATTTCCACACCATCGAACTCCCTTGTGCAATCGACATTAATACAAATTCTTCAACTTTTGTTGTACCAATTTGAGAATAAACCGAGAGGAAATTGGTGAGATTTTGCTGTTGTCTTTATGATGACGCAGTCTTCAAGCGTACAGTATGTAACATACAACTTAGAATAGCATTGATAATGAAGGTATCAGTTTTGTTGTGACTGTTCAAACAGCTGCCTCTGTCACAGCGAATGGGCGTTAATACACATGCGCAGCTACGATGACTCTGTAACCCGTATTTTTTCTTTGTTCCTTTAGCATTTGTTTGATAATACTAATGAAATTACATAAAGTTTACATCTTATGGTAGTATGGTTTGTAAAGGAAGTATAACATAGCGTGGCGTGTTGCTATTAGAGGTGACAACGGAAGACCACGACGTTCAGATCACGGATTTTCTTCAAACTTTGTGGCCTGTCAGCAGCCCATTAGGACAACATAATGTGCAACGACTAAGGCGCAATACTTAAATAATTTCGAGAAACTCGCAGTAGTAGTTTCACGCGTCGAACATGTTATGTTTTGTTATTACAGAGGGCGTCGAGCTATAAGTAAGCCACAAGCACGAAAAAGCAGTGGTCTAGTGGTCATACGTTTATTATGCGCTCGACCTGAGGGCTCGACGCCCTCTGTAATAAAAAAACATAACATAGAACAAAACAAACCGACGTCCACAATGACCGAGGTAGCATAAAGAAAAAAAAATGTGGTTAGCGTTCTGGATTTTGAAACGGTGGATCGCCAGTTCGATCCCAGGTCATACTCTAGTTTTTTTTTTTTTTCAACACAGGTTATATTAATGCACACATATTACATTTCAAAGGTAATATAACGAAAAACATATGTGTAGTTGCATAGACATTTGTTGAATGTTCAATGTTATTTGTCTGTTTACATATGTTTATTATTACAAAAAATATAAATTTATAATTTTCGACAAGTAAACAGTGTCACGCACAACTAAGGTTTTCTGGAAACTGTATATGTGTTGTGATTTGCTAAATCCCTTGCACGCGCATTCGGGACTGCACTGGAGGCTTCGATCTGCAAACACAGGTATCACTTGTCAACAACAAGGGAAGGGGCAGGTCACATCAGATGTGAACCTGCATAGCGGTGAGACGTTGCTGGTGTAGCAAGCATGATCAGTATACGCACAACGTTTTCACATTCACAACATTTGCATTTTCTTGCAAAAATGGAGGTGACCACCGCTTCTCCAACTACTGCCGATGGTGACTGCCTTGTGCATAATGCTATTTCGAAGTGTCATTTAAAAGGTGCGTTTCTGTACTATGAGAGTCGTGCATATATACGCGTTGTTTGTTATTTTTTTAACATGATATCCTTTCAATAAGATCAGTGTTGAAGAACAAAATAATATAAAAACAAACTACGGTATGAGCTCGGATTGAACTGGCGATCCACAGATTGAAAAGCCAAAACACTAATCACTCTTTTTAATTAATTTTTATTTTGTTTAGTAGGTCCATTGAAGACATTTGTTCGTTTTGCTTTATGTTGATCGTTGTCTCGTTGACTCAGCTTTTTTGTTACAAAGGGCGTTCAACCTCCTGACCGAGCGCGCTGAGCTACCACACCGGTTTACCATTGTATAACCGCTTTCTTTTCTTTAGGGCTTACTTATAGCTGCTACACACAGTTAGATGTTTGACGCGTGAAACTACTTCTGCGATTTTCTCGAAATCGTTGAAGTATTTCTCCTTATTCCTTGCACATAATGTTGTCCTGATGGTGTGCTGAAAGGGTACAAACTTTGAAGAAAATCTGTTATTCCAACGTCGTGGCCCCCTTTGTGAGAAAACAATTTCCATATAAGCGCATGAGAGAAATGAACACCCAGTATTGGCCGAAAGGGTTGGAGACGAGAAAGGCCCAAGTGTCACGGCAAGACTTCCAAACACTGGCATGAAAAAAATCCAGTCCTCTGACTGGAGCTGCGGTGGAGTAGCCGAGCGGTCTAAAGCGTCTCGCTGCGGAGCGCGCGGTTGCTCGCCTTGGAGGTTAGAGTCCTCCCTGGGGCATGGGTGTGTGTGTCGTCCTTAGGTTAGTTTACCTAGGTTTAAGTAGTTTGTAAGCTACGGACTGATGACTACGCAGTTTGGTCCGATAGAATTACAAACAAACTCTGACTGGAGGAAGGGTTTAGCGGTCGGTGAGGATGGTGAGCAACACTGCTCGGCAATTGGGGTGAGTAGGCACACATGAGGCGGTCTTGCTAGGCGGTGGCTAGCAAACAACGGTTTGTAGTGTATTACATGCGTCGTGATATTTCTGTACATCAAAGTTTCTAATGCGTCGCGTTTTGCAGCTCTCAAATGTTCCAGAAAAGATATTTTTATACATGTCGCACCAAAGCTGCTTAATTATAGTTACGCTTCGGGGTATGCCCATTTTCTGAAGCCACATATTACACAGAACAATGTTTATTTTTAGTGGAGGATTCATAGATACAATAATTTCAAGTGGTACGTTATGTCGTAATTACTTACATTCGTTTATGTTTGAACACTGTGTATGTCATGCTATTTATTTCAAATACTTCGGTGTAATTTTACACGCTGTTGATCCAGACAAATTTTATTATAAGATCTTAAACACTCTTTGCATTATTTCGTTTACTTAACGTTTGTGGTAATACCACTGATTACACGTTGCGTGAGATACACAGTTCCTTTACATTCCAGTTGTACAAGAATTTTTTAAACAAAATTACATCCAGAATTATTTTAAGTGTCATATATTGCTTGTTTCGTATTGTAGTGAATTTATAGACAATATTGTTGTTGTGCTACTATGTAGTCTTATGTTTGGTTGGTGATTAAAGAAAGATGGAATGTATTTGTTCGCTGGTCAAGGTTACCAAAAATGTTAACCAAACTAAATAAAACAAGGAGTGTTTGAGGCCATACAATAAACTTCTCTGGATCAACAGATTGTAAAAGTATTTGCAATAAACAGAGTTACAAACGCGGTGTCCAAATATAAACGAATGAAGAAAATGGGAAAAGCCAAAACCTATTCAGCATAAAAATAAATAAACAGCTTTGTTGTGACATATATAAAAATTTCTTTTCTGGAATTTCTGTACATCATTTTAGAACAAACAATGTTAAAATAAGTAGCGTAAAATCGAAGTTATAAAACACCAACATAATTACGTGGCATCCCTTAATGTGTTACAAATGTGCTCTTTAGCACTAGGCAATAGATAAGGAGATATCCCAATTATCAGAATTACAGCCTCATTCAACTATTCCGTACGAGCCAACGACCTGTCGTTTCCACTGTAGCGATTGCGACACACCTTTGAAAACTCAGGGTTTGTGGTTTTCATACATTTCCGCTCGATGTTACTGATTTGCACGTCTCCAACGACGACCCCGAGTGTACCGCTGCTCTGTTACAGCCAGGCGCTGGATCACGTCTTGTCAACGCAAGAGGACTGTTGTACTCTGCTTGTACGCAGCTCGTCCTATTTCTCACCGTAGTACCGTTCCTTCGTCACTAGTTGTCAACCGTCAATTAGTTTTTACAGCAGCTAGATTTCACCGTTCCAAACCCGATGGGTTTCATATTGCAGTTGGGTTACTAAGAAAGTAAAATTCGTAGACACACTTACCCTTCAAAGGTGTATCAAAATGATATACTGGTGTAAATTGATATAGTTAAGATAGGGAAATCTGATGTTAGTGTCCTACCGTGTTAACTTCAATATACCTCTGTTAAGAGTTCCGGATCAAGCTACTTTTTAATCTTGTACATCATGAATCCTGCGCTTATTCTTACATATTTGTCATATGACCAGAAAGCAATTACACGTTCACCTGTTCGAGCAGAGCAGAAAATTATTTCCTGTATTTTGTGTTTGCAAGTTATACAGGGTGTCTCACCGAAGAAATCAAAATGTTTGTTAAGCTTATGGGACTTAACTACGGGGTCATCAGTCCCTAAACTTACAAACTACTTATGAACTAGGACGGCACAAATATCCATGCCCGAGGGGGGATTCGAACCCCCGACCGTAGTGGCCGTGCTGACCGTGACTGGAGCGCCTCAGTCACCTCGGCCACCGCGGCCGGCCTCACCTAAGAGTCGTGAGGTGCATTTTCTCTGGTGTTTGAGCAGATATTTGGATTTTCCTTTTTGCACTGTGTAGCTGGACTCAGGTCAAACAAATTCTGCTCCTCACGCCATTCTTGCAACACCCGGTGTAGATGTAAAGCGTCGGTTTGTTTCCCGTCACTAACAAAAATATTTTTAATGCGAAATTTTTTTCCTGAATCGATAGAGCAGTCCCAAATTAGTGTAATGTGATATTCGGTTTATCGAAATGTCGTACAGCTACACTGTCGTGCAGCACTTGTATCGGTAAACATGCGTTCGCACCGTCTTCCTTGCAAGAGTTGGCCCGTCGCTTGTGTCGCCACGCCTCGCGCCGCCTGCAACTGCCTTATGGAAGCGCTACACAGCTGCTGCCGGAGTACTGGTTAATTGTCGCGTTTTACTGTCTCTATTAATGTATTTCGATAACCGAATATCACACTAAAATAATTTGGGACTGGTCTATCGATTTTACATACAAAATTTCGCTTTAAATATCTTTTAGTTCGTGACGGGAAACAAACCGACGCTTTACACCTACACTGGCCCTCTCAGGAATTGGGAGGGGGGGGGGGAGCAGAATTAGTTTGGCATGAGTCCAGCTACACATAGCAAAAGCGAAATTGCAAATATCTGCTCAAACACCAGAGAAAATGTTCCTGACGACTCTTAGGTGAGACACAATGTATATTTGAAGCCCTTGACGAAAAGAGTTATTTTTATAAAGAGAAGGTTGCTGTTGAATGAACGTAGTGATTTCTTTCGGTCTGGCTGTGCCGCAGTGTGATGTGAGCCGCTGCCAGTCCGTCAGCCTGCAGGCGAGCCTGATGCAGCTCGGAGAACCAGCTCCCTCGCGCTACATGAGCCGGCACGACTGGGGCCGGATAGCAGCGCGCGATGTTCTCTTCTGGCCGTAGCAAGGCGCCTGAGCGCAAGGCGCAAGGCGCGGCTTTGAAATACATTAAACAGATCGAATTTTAGAAGAAATGGACCTAAACTTAGGAAACACTTTAAGAGAGTGGCAGCTGGGAAAAACCGAAGGGCATCTCGAATTCTCAAAACAGAAAACATATTATGAAATAACAGTCCTTAAAGTTTGTTTCAAAAGTTTATATTAATTATATCAGTTGATGACTAAATTGATAACGACGAACATAAAATTTATGATTTCGCTTTCACAAAGAAATTAGTTTTTTAATTTTGTGTTTTTTCGGAGGTAATTAGCTTATAAAATATCTTTCTCGCTCAGAAAACGTAACATATCTGACGGAACAATAAACAAGAAATTGCAAACAGTAACACGAACGTTGAGTCTCATGGCTACAAAATTGCACAGTGGTGCAGCACGTCACGGAAGCTGCTATGTGTGTTTCGCTGTTTCTTTCGACATAGTAGTCTTGTTTAGTTCGCAAACGAACTAGTTAGGAAGAGCGCTCCCACAGGCGAACTACGCGAACTAGTTCGCAGATCCCTCGCCTCTTAGTTCGTCCGCTCCTTTTCCGTAGACTGACGGGTAACAGCGAGAGGACGCGAGAGCGCGCAGAATCGCGTGATTCCCTCTTGTCAGTTGCCGTCATTTCGATCTGAGATGCAGCTTAGCTGTAGTTTTAGTAACGGTAGCAAAAGCCAAAAAATGTTCAAATGTTTGTAGAGCTTATGGGACTTAACTACGGGGTCAGCAATCCCTAAACTTACATAGTACTTATGAACTAGCTACTACTAAGGGCGGCTCAAATATCCATGCCCGCGGGGAGATTCGAACCACCGACCGTAGTGGCCGTGCAGACCGTGACTGGCGCGTCGCAGTCCCCTCGGCCTCCGAAGCCGTCACAAAAGCCAAAACGAGCGGACGAACTATAAAGAGCGACCTACTTTGCGGCCGAGCTAAAAGGAGAGCTACTTGTCGCGAACTAAATATGCGCGATAGGTCGCGAACTAAAATATGCGTGATAGGTCGCGAACTAAAATATGCGCGATAGGTCGCGAACTAAAATATGCACGACAGGTCGCGAACAGAATTAAAAATCACGTATTTGCCTTCTGCTGATGAGAGCCATTTCGAGGTTAGCGTCTACCTGTTAGATTACATAGTTCAGTGCTACAAAATTTCTGCGTTGAAGTATTCTGTACTCTGCAATATTTGACTAATAAACTCCATAATGCCAAGATATAGAGATAACTCTAAACTTAAACGCGAGAAATTATCCACAAATTGTTTCTTTTGGTTTGCGTGATATCGTTAGCGGCTCAAGCAGCTAAGTGGGGGGACTTCTCCCTCCACCTGCATGAGCAGACCACGCCGCTCTGCCGTTACTGGGAGCGGACGAACTAAAAGAACGAACTAGTTCGCGTCAGAGCCGCGAACTAAAGTGAGCGCTTCCGATCGCCAACTATTATGCGCAAGTCTACGACATAATTCTAAAACCAGAGCATAGAGTGTGTCGGAACCGGGACTCGAACTTGGGACCTTTGCCTTTCGCGGGCAAGCGCTCTACCACTGAGCTATCCCGACACGACTCACGATCCCGCCTCACAACTTTACTTCCGCCAGTACCTGCCATATAGGCAGCTGTGCGACGCAGCATACCAAAGTAGCCGGCCGGTTCGGGATGATTAATAGACTGGGAGCGGCGGGCAACAGTTTCCCGACCTATAATCTGGCGCGGTTGTGTCGATGCAGTTTCGTGGGCGGCCTATGCTCGGGCTCAGTCGCGAAACTATTAACTGTGTTTTACAATTTGTTTACTGGGGTAATAAGAACTCCCAAAATTTAACTGGTGTGCAGGTAAATCACCCTGGTAGTAAAGACCGAGAAAAGCATATAAATTATGTTATCTATGCTTTTAACTACCTGCCCATAAATTACGTGGTCATAATACTGACTCCAGTAAGGATGATTTAAGTACTATACACAACAGTTATATTAAATCAGGTGCAAAGTATTTTACACAATCAGACGGTCAGATGTGGTTATCTCCGAATTAGGACTGGAACCCACATGTAACGTCATTCCGCGTGTCCTAACAAGAAGATTAAATCCATCGGGCAAATTTAAGCCATCCCCCTTTAAAGAAATTACTCCTTTAAGTGCAGTTAATGTGCTACGTGCACGAAAAACAAGACTCTAAATGGAGGAGATCGAAACCAAGAAAAGGAAACTCGAATATAGGGCTGGAGTTCAAAAACTAACCTGTCGAATTACTGGCTGGAGAATAAAATAGAAGATTCTGATGTTGATCTAAGCTACAAGTTCAAAATTAAACTGGAGATTGTTAAAATTACACCCAGCAAAAATAAAGAACGAACAGTTTTCTGCGTCTAAATGTATATAAAATATGTTTTCTGTTTGTAAACATGTATCAGGAAGAAAGAGAGATATTTACTACTACATTACTATTTATAACTATCTCCATACAAATATTTCGGTAGCTGAAACTGGGTTCTATTATTCCAGCATAGGATCTGTTTTAAGACGAGAACATACCGCTGGTTACACATGTTTAGAGTGGAATGGTCGCTTCTTTGCAAAAATTAAATCCTTATACGGTAATTTTTTTACATTTGTGTGGAGTAGAATAGCGTTAATAGTTGTATAATGCATGGATTAATGGAAAAATTATAGTCGAGATTGCTGTTGGATGTAAGATTTTTGGAGAAGGAACGCTGCTATTTATAATGATCTGCAAATAAGTACACACATTAGTTCAAAAATTAAAATGTTTGTAAAGCTTATGGGACTTAACTACGGGGTCATCAGTCCCTAAACTTACAAACTACTTATGAACTACTTACGAACTAGGACGGCACAAATATCCATGCCCGAGGGGGGATTCGAACCCCCGACCGTAGTGGCCGTGCAGACCGTGACTGAAGCGCCCCAGTCTCCTCGTCCACCGCGGCCGGCACACACATTAGTGACCGCGATTGTCTACGTTGGTGTCCTGAAAAGTGGGAAAATTTAACAGTTTATGTAGAGAACAAGTGTGTTCTGGCGATTTTACACTTTGTAATAAAAATGATGACTTTACTCGTCATGGTAGATGAAATCTAAAAATCTAACTTGTCGCGAAATGGTAATATGTATTCAACTTCGCCTACAAGTCGGTGGATCATGGGATGTCTTCTTACCACCCGCAATTGGTGCACTTCACCCCCCGGCTGACGGGCACAAAAAACTGGCCAGGTGGCTGACGAGTGGCAAGAATCGTCTGTACCGACATTCGAGACTCTAATTTCTTGTACACAATCGCAGCGAAGAAGTGGTGCACAGCTTTCTTGTTAATCAACCGCCTATTCAAAGACCTGCACGTCAGTGCCTTTAGAACAGCACAGACACAAGTAGGGCATGTATGCCAGTTTGGCGAAAATAGGGCATAAATGATGGTGTGGTCCCTCACCCATCCCTTCCCACCACTCTCTACCCTCCACCTCCCTGTCACCATTGGGCTGTGCGGTCACCAGCCGCCTTCATGAATAAGAAATGAATATATGAAAATAACTGATTTATGACCCCTCTGAAGGTCTGTACCAGTGCTGGCCATGATATAAAAAAAGGAAGGATGTCATGAGTAATTTATGACCCATACAACACAGTGGATTAATTATGGGGCATATTCCGAAGTTCGGACCCACGACTTCCCACCACCAAATCCTGCCACAACCCCCCCCCCCCCCCTGTGCACGTGTTCCGAGTACTGTCAGGGTGATTTACCTGCACACCAGTCAATTTTTGGCAGTTCTTATTACCCTAGTAAACAAATTGTAAAACACACTCAACACAGCACTACCTTAGTAGCCGGCCGGTTCCGGATGATTAATAGACCGAGCGGCGTGCAACAGTTGCCCGACCTATAATCGGGCGCGGTCGTTTCGAAGCAGTTCCGTGGCCCAACCTATGCCACAAAAGTGTTCCGTTAGGATGTCTTCGAGCCAGTCACAAATCTGTGAACCTATTCGATATGCTCTTATCTTCGTTAGCAGTCTGCGGTGTGGCACCGCGTCAAATGCCTTTTTGAAATCGAGAAAAGTAGAATCTGCGTGTTGCCCTTCAGCCATACCTTACAAGATGTCATGAGAGAAAAGGAATAGCTGAGTTTCACACGAAAGATGTTTCGTAAACCCGTGCTGATTCATAGAAAGAATCTTTTTCGTCTCAGGAAATTTATTACGAGGTATGTTCACAAAGTAAGTTCCGTTTGGCTATATGAAACAAAAAATATTTATTGTACAAAAATATACAACTGTTAAACTACTTTTCTACATAGCTTCCGAAATTTTGTAGGCATTTGTCATACCGTGGCAGAAGTCTTTGTATGCCTTCTTCGTAGAATGTTGCCGCCTGTGTATTCAACCATGTGGTAACATGTTCTTTCAGCTCGTCATCATCGCTGAAGTGTTGACCACCATGGACAGGTTTTTGGTGTAAGAAGAAAGTCGCTAGGAGCGAGACTGTACGGAGGATGATCAAACACGTCCCAGTGAAATTCCCGTAAGAGTTGTTTGGTCACATTCGCCTCGTGAGGTCGGATGATGTTCAGATGTTTGTAAAGCTTATGGGACTTAACTACGGGGTCATCAGTCCCTAAACTTACAAACTACTTATGAACTAATTAATACTAAGGACGGCACAAATATCCATGCCCGAGGGGGGATTCGAACCCCCGACCGTAGTGGCCGTGCAGACCGTGACTGGAGCGCCTCAGTCCCCTCGGCCACCGCTGTGAGGTCGGGCGGCAACGTGAAGGGAAGAAGTAGAAGACTCCTTTCATCTCTTCTTACACCTAAAATCTGTCCTTGGTGGTCAACACTTCAACGATGATGAGCTGAAAGAACATTTTTGCCACATGGTTGAATACACAGGCGGCAACCTTCTATGAAGAAGGCATACAAAAACTTGTCCCACGCTAAGACAAGTGCCTACAAAATTTCGGAAGTTATGTAGAAAAGTAGTTGAACAGTTGCAGATTTTTATACAATAAATATTTTTTCTGTATCTGTTCACGTTTAGTTTATATAACCAAACGGAACTTACTTTGTGGACATACGGCATCCAGCCGTAGCAACAGGAACGTCTCTGTGCTTCTGGTGTTTTCGATATTCGAATATGAATGTGCGTTGCATTCGAAAACCCCGGCAGTTGTTAGGTGCGATCTGTGAAACGGGTTTTGTTGGCAAAAAACCTAAAGGCTATAGCAATTTATCGTGAAATGAGTGAAGTGTACGGAAACAACGTAATGAATGAATGTTCCGTCCTGAAATGGAGCTTTCGGTTTAAATTAGATTAGATTAGATTTTAAAAGTGGCAGAACCTATGTTCATGATGAAGAGAAGAGTGGACGCCCGAGCATTGAGACTGACGATCCTGTCGCTAAAGTTGATGAAACCAAGTGATTTCCACTTGTTTCTCAAGACGAATAACTGGCTTGCAACGCAGCGCTTTGATGATGACGCGGAACTCCAGTCGGGCGTGACTCGCTGGCTGAAGTCTCAGCCAGCAGAATTTTATGACGAATGAATTTCAAAGCTTGTCCAACACTGTAATAAGTGCTTCAATTTGTTTGGTGACTATGTGGAAAAGTAATATTGTAGTCGCTATTTCAGATGTACTTAGTTTTTTTAATGAAAAAACGTTCCCTTCTTTCTAAATTTCTGTCCTACGACAAATTGTGTACATTCTTTTGTGTCTCTTTTCCGTCGTAGGTGTCAGTGGCCGAGTAGAAAGACCGACAGAGGAATAAAGGATGCACGCTTGTGCGGTATGGAGGTGACCAGCCAGTGGGACAGCAGAAACTAGAAACACTAGAATAAATTAGAACGAGATATATATATTTCACAGAGACTTAGTAATACTTAACTTTTACATAGGTCAGTACTGCAGAATGCTGATACATAGTTGAGCTAGAGGCCTGCCTAGTGCCTATCCGATAGCCAAGTCTGGTGCCTATCTGATTCCGAAGTGTTAACTGGTTCCTATCTCAGTCCCAAGTGAACGATGTCGTTCAGTGGTGAGCACGAGCGGGATAGCAGAAGAGGGCGCTCATGGCTGTCGTCGTAAGAACGCCGCGCCGTGCGTGCATGGCGGCGCGCGGCGAAAGTAGGGCACGCGCACTTTATACTTGTGCGACACCACACCCCTCCCCCCCAAACCGCCGCGTCGTCGTGGCGTAGGGCTGAGGGCCACGGCGACGGCACTGGGAGGAGGGCCTGGGCGGGGGCGTTACTGGTGGGACGGGCGTCGTAGCTGAGGCTGGGATCGAGACGCCGTTAGCGCCCCGGCATCCACCTTCGATCCCCCGGGAAACCCACCAAAACCTGGGGAAGGGCGCACGCCTCCGCCCAGAGGGTGCAGGTCATCTTCTTCTGAGGTGCGTGGCCCAAGCTGGGGGGGCCCGCACGGTCCGGGAGTCCTTCTCGGTGACGCTGTCATCTGCGGCTGCGACAGCGGCGGCGACGACTGCGTCGGAGGTGCGTCGACGTCCATGGGGATCTCGTAGTCCGGGGACGCTGTGCCCGGCGGCGAACGATGTGGCTGTACTCCCTGGCGGTGAACTGGGTCTGTAATCAAGAAACCCGAGACAGGATCGCGCGGCCTGTGCAGGCGCAATTGGTTTGCGTGGCGCCGCAGCTTCGACCCTGTGGAAGAACGTGCAACATACATATTGCGACCGATCACGCGCTGAATGGTGCCCGGCAACCATGTCTTCTTGCCAGAAAACACCTTGTACAGCACCGGCGTCGAAACCTGAAATCGCGTAGTGCCATACGAACCGACTCGGTGCGTGGGAGGCTGCAGCAGGTGAAGGAGAGTGCGGTGACGGCGGCCATGTAGCAGTTCGGCAGAAGAAGGGCCGTCACCTGGCATGCACCGATACGTAGACAGGAAAATTTGAAGAGCTTGCTGTCTGGATTGCTGACCTTTCATCTTTTCCATGTGAGACTTGAATGTTCGAACGAAACGTTCTGCTTCACCATTGGACTGAGGGTGAAAAGGTGCGGTGGTGATATGTTGAATGCCATTCACACGACAAAACTGTTGAAATTCCGCACTAACAAACTGAGGTCCATTGTCACTGACTATAGTTTCAGGCAAACCTTCGATGCAAAACACTGATGTTAAGGCACTGATTGTACTAGACGCTGTCGTTGAGTTCATGGCAATCACAAAAGGAAACTTACTGAATGCGTCTACAACAATTAACCAGCGCGTATTCCAGAAAGGTCCGGCAAAGTCAATGTGTAAACGTTGCCATGGTCCCTTGGGGAGTGGCCAGTCTGAGAAAGGTTGCGGAGGAGCCACTTGATGCTCCGCACAAACTGTACACTGTGACGTCATGCTCTCTATCTGGGCGTCCATACCAACCCAGGTACAATGACGTCTGGCCAATTGCTTTGTCCTAACAATACCCCAATGTCCTTGATGCAGGAGGCGTAACACTTCTCGTTGCGGGGAACGAGGAACAATCACTCTTGTTTGGTCGTTGTCTGTATGTAACAACAGAACACCCAGACTTAAAGACAATGCATGACGTTGTGCAAAATAACGTCGAACCAGAGGCCGATCAATGTCTTTGGCTCTGGCATGCCACCCTGACCGAACAAAACGTGCTACCACACTTAAATCTGCATCCGCAGCTGTTTCCTGTGAAACACGACGAGAGTTCAAAGGGAAGTCTGCGACAGCGGAAGCATCTCTGGAGTCTATTTGACAACATGCAGTTTCAGAAAAATCAAACGACACATCCTGGCCAACCGTAAGTCGGGAAAGTGTGTCCGCGTTGGCATGTTTAGTGGTAGGTCGGTACAAAATCTCATACTGATAATTAGAAAGTATCAAGGACCATCTCTGAAGCTTTTGTGCCGTTCGTAGCGGAATTGGCTTTTTTGGTGAGAACAACGACGTGAGAGGCTTGTGGTCTGTCAACAAATAGAATTTTCTGCCATAGAGATAATGATGAAACTTTGTGACGCCGTAAATTATTGCTAAGGCCTCCTTTTCTATCTGGCTGTAATTCTGTTGTGTTGGCGTCAGTAGCTTGGATGAAAAGGCAAAAGGACGATCGTGAGAACTGATACGATGTGACAAATTGCACCCAGACCGTACGACGCGGCATCGACTGCTAGCACTATAGGCTTCTGTGGGTCAAAGGGAATCAAACATGCATCACTGAGCAGTGCAGACTTTAATTTGTCAAAGGCAACTTGGCAATCTTTAGACCACATAAAAGGAACATTCTTCCTACGTAAGTGATGCAGTGGAGCTGCAATATGAGAGGCATTAGGAATAAAACGGAAATAATAGTTAAGCTTTCCCATTACTGCTTGCAATTCATGCACATTCTTAGGAGGAGGCAAGTCTTTCATTGCTCTAAGATGTAACTGTAAGGGATGAATTCCTTGGGCATTAATCACATGGCCTAGGTACTCTATTTCAGTTTGAAGAAACGAACACTTTGCTTTATTACAACGTAGACCTGCTGCAGTCAACACTTTGAAAAGGCACTCCAGGTTTGCTAAATGTTCTTCAACTGTACGTCCGGATACCACAATATCATCTAAATAGTTCGAGCAACACGGTACAGAAAATGTCAGCTGTTCCAAAAAACGCTAAAAATAGCGGGGGCGGAAGAACTGCCAAAGGGTAGGCGGTGAAATTGAAAAAGGCCCATGTGAGTATTAATGACGAAAAACTTTTTTGACTCGTCATCAAGTGGAATCTGTAAGTATGCCTCTGCAAAATCAGTCTTGGAAAAGAAGCGAGACTGTCCTAATTTGTCCATAAGTTCCTCAGGTCGGGGCAGGGGGTAAGTGTCTACAATTGTTTGACTGTTCACTGTTGATTTGAAGTTCGCACATAGACGAAGTTTTCCCGACGGCTTGGGTATAATTACTAAAGGCGAGGCCCACTGACTCGCAGAAACAGGAGAAATCACCCCACTATCTTGCCAACGTTGAAGTTCTTCCGCAACCTTATCACGAATTGCGATAGGCACTGGTCTAGCATTACAAAATTTTGGTACAGCAGAATCTTTTAAAGTTACATGTGCCACGAAGTCTTTTGCACAACCTAGTTCCGGCGAAACCAAGTCACTATATTTTTCACACAATGCATTGATTTTGTCCTGAGGCACTACTGACGAAATTTGAAGCACATCTCTTTGAATTGATAAACCATTGGCCTGAAGAACTACAAACGCAACTGTTTTGGTTACACCTTGAAAAGAGGCGGGCAGGCTACACCTTCCTAGCAAAGGGAATATTTTGACCTGTATAAGTTGTTAGCACTTGTTGACACGGCGACAATTTTGGCGAACCCAGAAGTTCATAACTGTCTTTATTAATTAATGTAAAAGCGGAACCAGTATCAAGCTGAAATTTCACAGTCTTATTTTCTATGCAAAGAGACACAAAAAGTTTTTGTTTGTGGCGCTCGTCAGGTGCGCGAATGTGGGCAACGTCTAATACAGCTTGTTTGCGGTGCTTGCGCATGCGCGGGCTACGTGCGGTAGGAAGCGGCGCAGAATTGGCACACAGATTAATAATACTGTCCCTAGATGGCACTACCGCCTGATCGGCGTCCGCGCAAGCTTGCGAAGCTACTACCGATGCACCAACTACTGCAGTAAACTTTTGAGTGGTTACATCAAGTCTACTGTCACTAGCTACACAGTACTGGGCACTTTTACAAGGAGAAGTTGCTGAAGGCACTAGGTTCACTACAGGATTGTACTGGACATTGTCATTTTGCTTGTCCCGTACCCGTTTCCGTGGCACCGTTTTACGCGCTCGTCGGCGCTTGCTACGTGGCTCACTGCATAGTTTTGCAATAGGCGCAGAAGAACTTTCTTGCAATTGAGAACCAAGCAAAGCACTGTTCAATTCCACAGCGTCTATGACATTGACAGCATGAACTGTTCGTGGACTTGGCGAAGCACTGTTTCTAACGGTACCGTTCTTTGAGTTTTTAATTTGCATACACACAGACTGTACATGTCCCGATTTGCCACATTGATAACAGGTTGCGTTGCGACTAGGGCAATGCGCACGCTTGTGGCGAGATACACACTGGGGGCAAGACTTATGAACATTTTTCTGAAATGAGCGTTGGCGCCCGTTTGTCCAATTACTTTGTCTAACACGACGGGGCGACCTGTGTGTCGCACTTTTACACTGACTACTGTTCACTGTCTGTTCAGCACAGCCGATAGAAAAATAAGAATCACTAGGGCTAAACTGAGAACTACGGCTAGGAAAGCGTCCGTTACGTGATGAACACTCCAGATGTATTGATCAGAATTGGTCGTTAATGTTTCATTTAAAAAACAACAGATCGATTTAAATCACATAGTGACCATCTTCAGTGTCCTTCAAACAAGCATTATGAATGCCCTGAATATAACTTCAACGATGTTTGCCATTGCAGTTACATTCAGGGCATTCATAATGCTTGTTTGAATGACACTGAAGATGATCACTATGTGATTAAAATCGATGTGTAGTTTTTTTAAATAATACATTAACGGCCAATGCTGCACAATACTTCTGGTATGTTCAAAATAATTTATAATTATTGTGGTGTTGAACATGTCACTCGAAAACATAATCTGCACTGTGGGCCCCAGAGAACGGAAATTGCTGACCTAAAATGTTACATAAAATACTGGGAAATTGTCTGGAATAGTGAGATAATAAAGTTCTTCATCAGTGTAAAAGTAATAATAATTAATGTGCTATTGAACATGTCGCTCAAAGACATAATCTAGACTGTGCGTCCCATAGATCGGAAATTGCTGACTACAATGTCATATACATTAATGAGGAATTTTCTGGAATAGTGAGATAATAATGTTCTAAAGCAGAGTAAAAAATATTTATTATTATTATGATAAAGAACATGTCACTCAAAGACATGATCTACACTGTGGGCCCAAGAGAACGGAAGTTGCTGAGGATAATGTCACATACAATATGGCGTAATTTTTGGAATAGTGAGATAATAGAGTTGTAAAGCAGTGTAACAATAATTTATATTTGTTGTATTATTCAACATGTCGCTCAAACACATAATCTACACTGCGGGCCCCAAAGAACGGAAATTGCTGACTACAATGTCAGGTACAATAATGGGGAATTTTCTGGCATGGTGAGAAAATATAGTTCCAAAGCAGTGTAAAATTTTTTTTTTAATTATTGTGATATTGAACATGTCACTCAAAGACATAATATATATACTTCAGGAACTACAAAAAAAATTACTCATCACAATGTCACATAAAATAGTGAGGAATTTTCTGGAATAGTGAGATAATATAGTTCTAAAGCAGTGTAAAAATAATTTATAATTATTGTGGAATTGAACATATCACTTGAAAATATAACTGACACTATGCACCCCTGAATATTCATAACATCAATATCATTGTCGTTCTATTGTTTAAATTGTAATTAGCGCATCTGAGGAATGATCAAGTAAATATAATAATCGTAATGATGGTATTGCAATGATAAGTAATGTAATTGCTGGTAGTGCTGTTCAGATGGTTTCAATATGACCATGCAGAAAATTTTGTTTGTATATTTTGTTAATAATGTATATCTTATTGAGTATCCTACAATTATTGTGATTAGTACTAGAACAATTATTATATGATCATGAAAGAATGATAATTGTTCTATTAATGGCAAGGCTCCATCTTGTATTGATAAGTTTGATCATGTTCCAAATTTTCTAATAAAAGGTCAGACCTTTATTTTTAGAGCTGAAATCTAATGCATTAATCTGCCATATTAGAATCCATAAATTAATGGTAAGTCTGAGTATCTATGTTCTGGGGGTGGATTATTTTATAATCATTCTGTTGATCTTCTTATATTTGTTCTAAATGATACAGTTCTTTGTTTAATTATTCTTTCCCATATAATTAAAGTAAATATAACAATTTCTGTAATTGTGATGGTTGGTCAAATTGTGGAGATAACATTTCATGATGTATATGCGTCAGGATAATCAGAATATCGTCGTGGTATTCCTGCTATTCTGAAGAAGTGTCGAGGGAAACATGTTAAGTTTACTGCAATAAATATAATGGTAATTTGAATTTTTAGTCATATATCATTTATTGTTATTCCTGTAAATTAAGGGTATCATTGATAATTCCTCCTATAATTGCAAATACTGCTCCTATGAAAAATACATAATGAAAATGTGCTACTACCTAGTATGTAACGTATAATACAATATCAAGTGATGATTTTGCAAGTACAAGTCCTGTTAATCCTTCTATTGTAAATAGAAAAATGAACCCTAGTGCTAATAATAAAGGTGGATTCAATTTAAATTTAGTTCTGTATAGTGTTGCTATTCATCTAAATACCTTCATTCCTGTTGGTAAAGTAATAATTATTGTTGCTGAGGTAAAATAAGCTCATGTATAATGATGTTTGATCAAGAGTTTTATTATTTGATCGTATATTAATTGCTGTTGTAATGAAATTAATTGCTTATAAAATGGATGAAACACCTGCTGGATGTAATGAAAAGATTGCTACATCTATAGAAGCCCCTCTGTGTGAAATTACACTTGCTTGTGGTGGGTATACTGTTCATCCTGTACCGACTCCATTATCTACTATAGAGGACATTAGTAGGAGTGTTAATGATGGTGGTAACAATCAGAATCTTATATTGTTTATTTGTGGGAAGGCTGTATCTGGATCTCCAATTATTAATAGTACTAATCAATTTAAAAATCCTCCAATTATGATTGGTATAACCATGAAGAAAATTATAACCAATGCATGAGCTGTAATAATCACATTATAGAGTTGATCATCATTAAGTATTGTTCCTGGTTGACCTAGTTCTGCTCGAATAATTATTCTTATTGATGTTCCTATTATTCCAGCTCACGCCCCGAATATAACATACAATGTACCAATGTCCTTATGGTTTGTTGAGAATAATCATTTTTGCAGTAAGAAAGATAAGATGGCTTATTATTACGTGTTAGATTGTAAATCTAATTATGGGACCATTTTCTCTCTTAACATTAGTATTGCAGGTCTTACACTCAATAATGATTCTAGACTGCAATTCTGGGGGTGTTAATATTATTTTACTAAGGCCTAAAAGGTTACTTTTATTTATAATTTTGAAGGTTATTAGTTTTATTAAATTAATATTAAGTTCAATGTGCAGATTCATCCTATTGTTGAAATTATTGATAGGATAGGTAGAGCAATTATTAATTTATTAATTTCAATTTTTATTAATCATGAATTTTCATTGTGTAATATGATAATTGCTGAGAATCTATTGCGTATATAACAGTATAGTGTAATGGTTGTAAATATAATTATGAAGAATACTATGACTGTTATTTTACTATCAATTAGTGTTGGATTGTTGAATAGATTTGATTTAGGACGAATAAATTTATTGTTTTGAATGTAAAGATAATGATTACATGTAATATTGAGTAAATTATAAAAAAGAATTCTCAGATATTTTCTCTGATGATAATTATTCTAATTATTCATCCTATGTATCTAATTGATGAATATGCTAAAATTTGTCATAGTGATGTTTGATTTAAGACTCCTATTGCTTCAATAATAATACCTGTTATGATTACTATAAATAAAAATATTCTTATTTTAATGCAGTATGATAGTGTTATATTATGGCAATTTTTGTCATGTTATTAACATAAGGAAATTAAGTCATCTTGTTGATGACATTACTTATAGAAGTCAAAAGTGGAATGGGGCTGCTCCTATTTTTATTATTATTTTTTATATAATCATTATTGATGGGATTTTTTTTATCTCATCATATTATTATTGTATTTCAATAATTAGAAATGATATTAACAATATTGTTTATGCTATTGATTGAAGAATAAAGTATTTATTTCTGGTTCATTAATTATTGAATTTTTATTATCTGTTAATATGGGAATAATGGATAGTAAGTTGATCTCTAGTCATATTCAGATTCCTAATCTGGAATTGGAAGACAGGATCGTTCCTATCATTAATGATGATAGGAGAACAAGTTTTATAGAGTTGTTGTACATTAAAAAGAGAAGGGTTATATCCTTCATAAATGGGATATGAACGCATTAACTTAATTTGCTCATCTTTTTATGTGTATAGAGGTGTAAGATGCACATTAGTTTTATTCAATGAGATTAATATTTCTACTTTATTTATCCTATCAAGATAACCCTTTAATCAGGCATCTCATTTATTTTATATACGAATCAGAAGTTCCTTTTGTATTTTATGTAATGACTTATTTCTTGAATTAGTGTAACGCTTTGTTGTTTTCTTGATTTTATTAATATTTTTGTTAATATATAATATTGAGAATTTATTTCAATACATCATATCTAATTTAATATATCTTTATAAGTTTTATTTAATTAATATAAATTGATTATTTAACTTTATAAATTTATTTTTTAAGGTATAAGAAATGATTATCTAATAAAATATGTAATAAATGTAATTTAAAATTTTACATTATTATTATATGATATAATCAAGATAATTTAAATATTTAAAAATTTTATAATATTATATATTACATATTTAATTTATATATTATTATCTATTTAAATTCATTATATATTATTAAATAATTTCTTATATTTCATATATATAACAAATTTCATTAAATATAATTAATAATAATGTTAAATTACATATTACATTAGATTAAAAAATTAATATTATTTAAACTTTCTTAATTATTAGTGAAAAGAAAGATTAAACAATAAAGAAAGATACTATAATACATTTATTGAAATAGAAGTTCCGTACTTACATTTATAATATATATTAAAGAAGTTTTTGTCATATACAATGATTGGGAATTTTCCGGAATAGTGCGATAATAACGTTCTAAAGCAGTGTGAAAATAATTTTCAGTTATTGTGGTATTGAACATGGCTCTCAAAGATATTATCTACACTGTGGGCCCCAGAGAATGTCACATACAATGATTGTGAATTTTCCTGAATAGTGAGATAATGAAATTCTATAGCAGTTTATAAATAAATTATAATTATTGTGGCATTGAACATGCAGCTCAAAGAGACAATCTACACTTCGGGCCCAAAAGAACAGAAATTTCTGACTACAATGTCACATACAATAATGGGGAATTTCCTGGAATAATGAAAGTGTAAAGTTCTAAAGCAGTGTACAAATAAATTATAATAACTGTGGTATTGAACATGTCGCTCTAAGACATATTATTCACAGCAGGACTGAGAGAATGGAAATTGCTGACTACAATGACACATACAATGATTGGGAATTTTCTGGAGTAGTGCAATAATAAAGTTCTAAAGCATTGCAGAAATAATTAATAATTATTGTGGTATTGAACATTTCGCTCAAAGACGAAATCTACACTGCAGGCCCCAGATAACATAAATTGCTGACTACCATGTCACGTACAGTAATGGGGAATTTACTGGAATAGTGAGATAAAGTTCTAAAGCAGTGTAAAAATAATTTATAGTTATTGTGGTATTGAACATGTCCCTCAAAGACATAATCTACATGGCGGGCCCCAGAGAACTGAAATTGCTGACTAAAATATCACATACAATGATTGGGAATTTTCTGAAATAGTGAGATGATAAAGTTCTAAAGCAAAATAAAAATGAGTTATAATTGTTTTGCTATTGATCATTTCCCTCAAATACATAATGTACACTGCGGGCACCAGATAACAGAAATTGCTGACTACTATGTCACGTACAGTAATGGGGAATTTACTGGAATAGTGAGATAATAAAGTTATAAAGAAGGGTAAAAAGAATTTATAGTTATTGTGGTATTGAACATGTTGCTCAAAGTCATAATCTACACTGTGGGCCCCAGAGAACGGAGTTTGATAACTACAATGTCACTTACAATAAAGGGGAATTTTCTGGACTAGTGAGTTAATAGAGTTCTAAGCCAGTGATAATTAATTTATAATTATTGTGGTATTGAACATGTCGCTCAAAGACATAATCTACACATTAGGACCCAGAGAGCAAAAACTGCTCAATACAATGTCGCATGCAATTATGAGGAATTTTCTGGAATAGTGAGATAATAAAGTTCTAAAGCCGTGCAGAAATAATTAATAATTATTGTGGTATTGAACATTTCGCTCAAAGACATAATCTACACTGCAGGCCCCATATAACAGAAATTGCTGACTACTATGTCACGTACAGTAATGGGGAATTTTCTGGAATAGTGAGATAATATTTTAAAGCAGTGTAAAAATAATTTATAATTGTTCTGGTATTGAACGTGTCTCTGAAAGAGATAATCAACACTGTGGGCCCCAGAGAACGGTAATTGCTGATTACAAGGTCACATTCAATTAGAGCCTGTCAAAACGGCAGGCACTCCCGCTCGCTTCCCGCCGGGCTCGTGGCTCGCTCTCGACGGCTGATGGGGCAGCGATGACGTCACACTGTCAAGAGAAAGACGTTTTGGAATGAGCGAATCACAGTGCCCCCTAGTCCCGTTTCACGCCGCGCCCGCGGGCCGAGCCAATACCAGCTATGTATGTAGGTGGTGTTGGCTGAGTCCGCTCCGCCACCGGCCAGCGTGTTCACACAGCGCGCCGGGACGAAAAAAGGGGGAAAATATACTTTTTCGATTTTCATGTAGTAAAAAATGTTTACAGTATAAAAGACCGCGCTACATCATTTTATCAAATTATATTTCCTTACAAGCTTTGCCTTGCCTGTGAAAAAATAAAAAGTCTACTTTTAATTCCTCCCGAGTTTTTTAGTTCCGTAACGCTCATCATCGATTTTGATGAAAGTATACGGTTAAAAAATCTGATTTTTGGAGACATTTTAGTGAAAGATCTTACGTTTCGAATGAAACATTCACCTTTTCGTAATTCGTAACAGTCGTTTTCAAATAACGCTATTTGTCAAGTATGTGCACTCTATTTACAAATCGTGTATTGAAAAAGTTCGATAGCGGGCAGCTTACTGTTCTCTGCATTTTAGACCATATATTAAAGCAAGTGAAGTGGAGCTAAAAGAACAAAAATGTTTTTGAAATGGTAGTCACACTGACATCTGCCTCCATTCACAAGTAATTGCGAGTTATCTGAGCGGCGTCATGCCGCGATCCCAAGCCTACCAACTCGGCGGCTGTTGAGCGGAGCATGAAGCACTGCAGTGCTTTCGTGTTTGGAACTAGAAAATAAGAACAAATTAATGTAAACTGGGACTCTGCTCTGGTGGACTGAAATAAAATTTTCTGACGTTACAGTTAACGGCTTTTTAGTTGATGATGAAAAAGCCCAAAACACTTATATTTATAGTTCCATCTACACCTAATACACAATATATACCTTTAAAAAAATTCTTTTGTTGCTTTCAGAAAATGTGGTACCACAAGGTGAAAATAGTTGTATATCGGGCTTGATTCCATGGTGGAAATTGTGGTCAATGACTGTATTTGACTTGTAGAAATTTTCAGCAATCAGTCGTAAAAATATTTATTTATTGGCACATCAGTACGAACGCAACCTCCAACATGGAGGTCGAGATGTTTTAAGTATTTTAATCGTTTTTTAAGCATTGATAATCACCACACAGTGGTCGAAATCTAGCTCTGCCAATAAATAAATATTTTTACGACTGATTGCTGAAAATTTCTACAAGTTGTACATCTGGTGTCTCACATAAAATGCGGTACCTTCACGACTGAGATTAAAGTAAGAATGAACTACGTTGCTTTTAGGAACCTGTCTGAGAGGAACAACTTTTCTACGAACATTTTGCTGCATCCTTTGAAGATAATTTTCTTTGTCTGCAGGATGGTACTTTCGAAATTTCTACATATGCTAGTTTAATTTAGCCTCAGACACCGCCGGACAGGTCAGTAAAGGATCAGAAGAGTGTCACTTTTTTTCAGGCGTGGGGAGCGGGGGGGGGGGGGGGGGGGCTTGCCCCAGCAATAAGGAATCTCCACCCACTGCCAGCAGAAGACCGATTGCCGTCTACTTCAACAAGCCAGCTAACAGTTCATTGATTTTGATTGTTTTATTACTATTGTCCTCCCACTGTAGTGACTCGTTGAATCTTACGCACATAAGAAGTAGGTGGTAATGGACTCCTCCCATTTATTTAGACTAACATTTAGGAGAGTATTTGCTTACGTGAACATTCGATATGTTTAATATTCCTGGTGCGAGTCGGCGCCGGCACGAACCGATTGGGCTGCGGTGTTGCTTGTGCAGCACAAGTATCACACATCTCCAGCCTGCTTTCAGCAGAAGCTTCTCTGAGATATATTTTTTCAATTACACTTATGAAAATATGTTTATTTTTCTTCTATTAGTATTAATTCTTTAATATGAATAAAACAAATTTAAGCAATGCTTAGTTGTTCACAAACCGAAAAACTCTCCTAAAGTCAGTCAAAATTAATGGGATGAGTACATATCATATATTTCTAATGTGCTTATAATTCTAAGAGTCAGTACAGTGTGCAAACAATAGTAATAAAATAACAAAATCAATTAATAGTTGGGTGGCTTGAAGCAGATGGCAGTGATCAATTATTGGTCACCCATGTGTTTCCTTCAATCTTCCACTGCCGCTGGGTGACGATCCCTTGTTGCTGGCCATACGCCCACAAAGAAGGGGAAAAAAACAAATCACAATATAACCAAAATGACACCTGCTTCTCAGCCTTCACTGATCTGCAATGTCTAAGGCTAAACTAAATCTGCGCATTTTCCTTTCATTTACAGTAGAAAAATCGAAATAAAAGTATCATGGAGACAAAGAAAATAGTCATCAGGTGATTCAGGATGTGTGCATAGAGCAGCAGTTCCCATCAGACAGCTTCCTAACAAAACAAATAAAAATTCTGAGAACCGTGTAGAATTCTTTGAAAGTGGAAATGAATTGAAACGTAGTACATCGTTCCCCACATAAAACCGGAGCACCTCGCGTACCCCTATGGTCATAAGTTGCAATACCCCTTCCTTAATTTTACTCTTCTGAATTCCAGTTTACTTAGTTCATTTCTTCTGTAGTCTCGGGTGTGAGGGATAGCGCTATTATATATGTGAAACACTGTATATAAATTGTTTCACTTTGTGGCACATTAGAGAATTATTATGTGGTTCTCTGTAAATGGACTCTCTTTAAATTTTGAAAAAACACAGTATATTCAGTTTCACACAGTAAATAGCATCACACCATTAATTAATATTGACTTCAACCAGAAATCTATAGCTAAGGTAAAATATTCAAAATTTTTAGGTTTATGCATTGATGAGGGGTTGAATTGGAAGAAACACATTGAAGACCTGCTGAAACGTTTGAGCTCAGCTACTTATGCTATTAGGGTGATTGCAAACTTTGGTGATATACAACTCAGTAAACTAGCATACTATGCCTATTTTCATTCTCTGCTTTCTTATGGCATCATAGTCTGGGGTAATTCATCATTTAGTAAAAAAGTATTCATTGCCCAAAAGCGGGTCATCAGAATAATTGCTGGAGCCCACCCAAGATCATCCTGCAGACATTTATTTAAGGATCTAGGAATCTTCACAGTAACTTCACAATATATATACTCACTTATGAAATTTGTTATTAACAATCCAACTGAATTCAAATGTAACAGCAGTGTGCATAGATACAATACTAGGAGAAAGGGTGACATACACTATTATAGGTAAAATTTAGCTCTGTCACAGAAAGGGGTTAATTATTATGCCACAAAAGTCTTTGGTCACTTACCAAGTAGCATCAAAATTCTGACAGATAGCCAACTAGCATTTAAAAATAAATTAAGAGAATTTCTGAATGGCAATTCCTTCTACACACTAGATGAATTTCTAGATAAAAGTAAGTACTTTAGGGAAAAAAATAAAAATAAAAAAATAAAAAATTTGAAAATAAAATAAAAAATATAAAATAAAATAAAATATTCAAAAATTGAGTGTCATGTAATATGTATTGACACATTGCATTTAACTAACACGTTCAACATCATTACGAAGTGTCGTATTCATGATCTATGGAACAAGTATTAATCTAATCTAATCTTCCAAAAGCTACAAGTGAAAATTAAAAGAAGGATAAATAGTGTAATAGTCACCTTAGGCGTAGATGCATCAATAAATGTAAGTATATTTTTGGGCTTCTTCTGTTTGCCATCTCCAACTATATAATCAGTAAGTAGAATTTCAGAAAATTCAGTCCATCAACAGCAAATTCGCAGTTTACATTAATTTATTCTTCTCTTGTAGTTCGAAACACGAAATATGTATTCCATCAGTTACATGATGTGCCCAAGAAACTACTTGTATACCTTCCATTAAATGAAGCAAAACCACAGCAGATCATTTTCCATTGTAATCGATAGCCACCCATGAAAAATTGTATATACAGTAGTTATTTTCTGGTTATGGATTATTAACACATCATGAGAGACAAACATACGTGGCCAGCAAATAATATTTTCAGCGCTGCTCTGCTTGACGCTACGCTCAAAACACGCCGAGTTCGTGGACTTGTGGTCGCGGCATGACGCCACTCAGATAACTCGCAATTACTTCTGAAAGGAGGTAGATATCAGTGCGAATACCATTTCAAAAACTTCTCTGTTCTTTTAGCTCCATTTCACTCGCTGTAATGTATGGTCTAAAATGCATATAACACTAAGCTGCTCGCTATCTAACTTTTTCAATACACGATTTGTAAATCAAGTGCACGCATTGACAAATAGAGTCATTTGAGAACGACTGTTATGAATTATGAAAAGGTGAATGATTCATTCGAAAGCTAAGATGATGTACTATTGTGAGTCCATAAATCAGATTTTTGTAGTCGTATACTTTCATCAAAATGGAGTGAGGAGCATTAGAAAACTAAAAACTCGGGTGGAATGAAAATCAGACATTTTCTTTTTCCTTTTTTTTATTTTTACAGTCAAGCAAAAGCTTCTTTTGATTGATAAAACATTGTGGTATGGTCTTATATACCGTCAATATTTTCTTCATCGTGAAAATCGAAATTTGGATTTTCCCCATTTCTTGCGCATGCGCACTGCTGTCGGCTGTTGTACATGCCAGTCGGGAGTACCGAGTAGCCTCGCTCCCAAGACTGTGTTATCGGCACTGCCAGCTCCCGGGTGAACGGTCTCGCCAGTCGCTCTCGTTGGCGGAAACGAGCGGGAGTCAGGACGCATTTGACGGCCTCTGCATACAATAATGGGGAATTTTTTGGAATAGTGACATAATAATGTTCTAAGGCAGTGTGAAAATAATTTATAATTATTGTGGTATTGAAGATGCAGCTCAAAGACATAATATACACTGCGGGCCCAAAGAACGGAAATTTCTGACTGCAAAGACACATACAGTAATGGAGAATTTCCAGGAATAGTGAGATAATAAAGTTCTAAAGAAGTGTAAAAATAATGGATAGTTAATGTGGCATTTAACATGTAGCTCAAAGACATACACTGTGCACCTCAGGAAAGGAAATTACTGACTACAATTTCATAGACAATAAATGGAAATTTTCTGGATTAGTGAGATAATAATGTTCTAAAGCGGTTTAATAATTATATATAAGTATTGTGGTATGGAACATGTCGCTTAAAGACATGAACTACACTGCGGGCCCAAAATAACAGAAATTACTGACTACAATGTCACTTACAATAATGGGATATAATCTGGAATAATGGGATAATAATGTGCTAAAGCAGTGTAAACATAATTTATAATTATTGTGGTATTGAATATGTACCTCAAAGACATAATCTACACTGCGGGCCCCAGAGAACGAAAATTCCTGACTGCTGTGTCACATGTAATAATGGGGAGTTTTCGGAAAAGTGAGATAATAAAATTCAAAGCAGTGTAAAAACTATTTATATATATTGTGGTATTGAACATGTCGATCAATCACATAATCTACACTATGGGCCACATTTAACGGATATTGGTAACTTCAATGTGACGCACAATAATGGGAAATTTTCTGGAAAAGCGAAATAATAATGTTCTAAATCAGGATAATAATTATATATAATTATTGTGGTAGCCAACATGTCGCTCATAGACATAATCTACACTGTGGGCCCCAAAGAACGGAAATTGCTGACTACAAATTAAAATACAGCAATTGGGAATTTTCTAGAATAGTGAGAAAATATGCACAAAAGCAGTGTAGAAATTATATATAATTATTGTGGAATTGAAAATGTCTCACACACATAATCCACACTGTGGCCACGGAAAAGAGAAATCGCTGACTACAATGTCACATACAGTAATGGGGAATTTTCTGGAATAGTGAGATAATAAAGTTCAAAAGTAGAGTAAAAATAATTTAAAATAATTGTGGTATTGAACATATCACTCAAAGACATAATCTACAACTGTGTCCCCAAATTGCTAAGTTCAATATCGTTTACAATTATGAGGAATTTCCTGGAATAATAAGATAATTAAGTTCTAAAGCAGTGTAAAAATTATATATAATATAATGATCATGGTATTCAAAGACATGATATACACTGCGGGCCCCAGAGAACGGAAATTGCTGAGTACAATGTCACATACACTAATAGGGATTTTTCTGTAATAGTGAGATAATAATGTTCAAAACGGTGTAAATATAATTTGAATTATTGTGGAATTGCACATGTCTCTCAAAGACATAATCTATACAGCGTGCCCCAGAGACAGGTTATTGCTGTCTACAATGTCATATACAATAATGGGATATTTTCTGGGAGAGTGAGATAATAATGTTGAAAAGCAATGTAAAACTTATATATGATTATTGTGGTATTGATCATGTAACTTACAGATACAATATACACTGTGGACCTGAGGGTACAATGTCACATACACTAATAGGGATTTTTCAGTAATAGTGAAATAATAATGTTCAAAACGGTGTAAATATAATTTGTAATTATTGTGGAATTGAACATGTCTCTCAAAGACATAATCTATACAGCGTGCCCCAGAGACAGGTTATTGCTGTCTACAATGTCATATACAATAATGGGGAATTTTCTGGGAGAGTGAGATAATAATGTTGAAAAGCAGTGTAAAACTTAAATATGATTATTGTGGTATTGATCATGTCACTTAAAGATACAATATACACTGTGGACCCGAGGGTACAGAAATTGCTGACTACAGTGTCAAATACAATGGTTGGGAATTTTCTGGAATTGTGTGATAATAAAATTCTAAAGCAGTGTAAAAATAATTTTTAAGTATTGTGGTATTGAACATGTCGCTCACAGACAAAATCTACACTGCGGGCTCCAGAGAATCGAAATTGCTGTCTACAAAGTTTCATACAATAAGGGTTTTTTTTCTGGAATAGTGAGATAATGAAGTTCAAAAGCAGTGTAAGAATAATTTATAATAATTGTGGTATTGAACATATCACTCCAAGACATAATCTACACGCTGGTCCCTGCAGAATACAAATTGCTAAGTTCAATATCACATACAATAATATATAATTTCCTGGAATAGTGAGATAATAACGTTCTAAAGCAGTGTAAAAATTATATATAATTATTGTGGTGTTGAACATGATATTCAAACACATGATATACACTGCAGGCCCCAGACAACGGAAATTCCTGACTACAATGTCACATACACAAATAGGGAATATTCTGGAATAGTGAGATGATCATGTTCAAAACGATGTAAATATAGTTAGTAATTATGGTGGAATTGAACATGTCTCTCTCACAGATAATCCACACTGTGGGCCCCAGAAAACTGTAATTGCTGACTACAATTTCACATACTATAATAGGGAATTTTCTGGAATAGTGAGATAATACTGTTCCAAAGCGGTGTAAAAATTATATATAATCATTGTTGTATTGGACATGTCACTCAAAGATACGATATACACTGTGGGCCTCAGAAAACAGAAATTGCTGATAACCTTGTCACATACAGTAATGGGGAATATTCTATAATTGTGAGATAATAAAGTCCTAAAGCAGTGTTAAAGTAATTTACAATTATTGTGGTATTGAACATGTCACTCAAAGACATAATCTATACAGCGTGCCCCAGAGACAGGTTATTACTGTCTACAAAGTCATATACAATAATGGGGAATTTTCTGGGATATTGAGATAATAAAGTTCAAAAGCAGTGGAAAAATAATTTATAATAGTTGTGGTATTGAACATATAACCCAAAGTCATAATCTACAGTCTGGGCCCCAGAGAATACAAATTGCTAAGTTCAATACCACATAAAAAAATGAGCAATTTCCTGGAATAGTAAGATAATAAAGTTCTAAAGCAGTGTAAAAATTATATATAAATATTGTGGTGTTGAACATGGTATTCAAAGACATGATATACACTGCGGGCCCCAGAGAACGGAAATTGCTGAGTACAATGTCACATACACTAATAGGGAATTTTCTGTAATAATGTTCAAAACAGTGTAAATATAATTAGTTATTATTGTGGAATTGAACACGTCTCTCACACACATAATCCACACTGTGGGCCCCAGAAAACAGAAATTGCTTACTGCATTGTCACATACTATAATAGTGAATAATATGGAATACTGAGATAATACTGTTCCAAAGCAGTGTAAAAATTGAATATAATCATTGCTGTATTGAACATGTCACTTAAAGATACGATATACACTGTGGGCCCCAGAAAACGGAAATTGCTGATTACCTTGTCAAATACAGTATTGGGGAATTTTCTGGAATTGTGAGATAATAAAGTCCTAAAGCAATGTAAAAGTAATTTATAATTATTGTGGTATTGAACATGTCGCTCAATGACATAATCTATACAGCGTGCCCTAGAGACAGGTTATTGCTGTCTACAATGTCATATACAATAATAGGGAATTTTCTGGGATAGTGAGATAATAATGTTGAAAAGCAGTGAACAACTTATATATAATTATTGTGGTATTGATCATGTCACTTAAAGATACAATATACACTGTGGACCCAAGGGAATAAAAATTGCTGACTACAGTGTCAAATACAATGATTGGGAATTTTCCGGAATTGTGTGATAATAAAATTCTAAAGCGCTGTAAAAATAATTTCTTATTATTGTGTTATTGAACATGTCACTCACAGCCAGAATCTACACTGCAGGCCCCAGAGAATCGAAATTGCTGTCTAAAACGTTACATACAATAAGGGGATATTTTATGGAATAATGAGATAATAAAGTTCAAATGCAGTTTAAAAATAATTCATAATAATTGTGGTATTGTACATATCACTCAAAGACATAATCTACACTTTGGGCCCCAGAGAATACAAATTGCTAAGTTCAATATCACATACAGTCATGAAAAATGTCCCAGAATAGTGAGTTAAAATATTCTAAAGCAGTGTAAAAATTGTATATAATTATTGTGGTGTTGAACATGGTATTCAAAGACATGATATACACTGCGGGCCCCAGAGAAAGGAAATTGTTGAGTGCAATGTCACATACTCTTATAGGGAATTGTCTGTAATAGTGAGATAATAATGTTCAAAACAGTTTAAATACAATTTGTAATTATTGTGGAATTAAACATGTCTCTCACACACATAATCCATACTCTGGGCCCCAGAGAACGGAAATTGCTGACTACAATGTCACATACTATAATAGGGAATTTTCTGGAATACTGAGATAATATTGTTCCAAAGCAGTGTAAAAGTTATATATAATTATTGTGGTATTGATCATGTCGCTTAAAGATACAATATACACTGTGGACCCGAGGGAACAGAAATTGCTGACTACAGTGTCAAATACAATGATTGGGAATTTTCGGAATTGTGCGATAATAAAATTGTAAAGCACTGTAAAAATAATTTTTAATTATTGTGGTATTGAACATATCACGCAAATGCATAATCTACACTCTGGGTCCCAGAGAAAACAAATTGCAAAGTTCAATATCACATACAAAATCAGGAATTTACTGGAATAGTGAGATAATAAAAATCTACAGCAGTGTTAAAAATAAAAATAATTATTGTGGTGTTGAACATGGTATTCAGGCCCCAGAGAACAGAAATTGCTGAGTGCAATGTCAGATATAAAAATAGAGAATTTTGTGTAATAGTGAGATAATAATGTTCAAAACGGTGTAAATATAATTTGTAATTATTGTGCAATTGAACATGTCACTCACACAAATAATCCACACTGTGGGCCCCAGAAAACGAAAATTGCTGACTACAATGTCAAATATTATAATAGGGAATTTTCTGGAATACTGAGATAATATTGTTCCAAAGCAGTGTAATATATATATATATATATTGTTGTATTGGACATGTCACTCAAAGATACGATATACACTGTGGGCCCCATAAAACGGAAATTGCTGATTAACTTGTCACTTATAGTAATGGAGATTTCCTGGAATTGTGAGATAATAAAGTTCTACAGCAGTGTAAAAGTAATTTATAGTTATTGTGCTATTGAACATGTCGCTCAAGGACATTATCTATACAGCATGCCACAGAGACAGGTTATTGCTGTCTACAATGTCATATACAATAATGGGGAATTTTCTGGGATATTGATATAATAAAGTTCAAAAGCAGTGGAAAATAATTTATAATAATTGTGGTATTGAACATATCACTCAAAAACATAATCTACTCTCTGGGCCCCAGAGAATACACTGTGGACCCGAGGGACCAGAAATTGCTGACTACAGTGTCAATCACAATGATTGGGAATTTTCCGGAATTGTGTGACAATTAAATTCTAAAGCAGTGTAAAAATAATTTTTAATTATTGTGGTATTGAACATGTCGCTCGCAGACAGAAGCTACACTGCGGGTCCCAGGAAAATCGAAATTGCTGTCTACAATGTTATGTTCAATAAGGTGTTATTTTCTAAAATAGTGAGATAATAAAGTTCAAAAGCAGTATAAAAATAATTTATAATAATTGTAGTATTTAACATATCTCTCAAAGACATAATCTACACTCTGGGCCCCTGAGAATACAAATGCTAAGTTCAATATCACATACAATAATAAGGAATCTCCTGGAATAGTGAGATAATAAAGTTCTAAAGCAGTGTAAGAATTGTATATAATTATTGTGTTGTTGAACATGGTATTGAAAGACATGATATACACTGCGGGCCCCAGAGAACGGAAATTACTGAGTACAATGTCACATACACTAATAGGGAATTTTCTGTAATAGTGAGATAATAATGTTCAACATGGTGTAAATATAATTTGTAATTATTGTGGAATCGAACATGTCTCGCACACACATAATCCACACTGTGGGCTCCAGAAAATGGAAATTGCTGACTACAATATTACATACAGTAATAGGGAATTTTTTGAATAGTGAGATAATACTGTTCTTAAGCAGTGTAAAATTATATATAATCATTGATGTATTGAACATGTCACTTAAAGATACAATATACACTGTGGACCCGTGGGACAAGAAATTGCTGACTACAGTGTCAAATACAATGATTGGTAATTTTTTTGGAATTGTGTGATAATGAAATTGTAATGCAGTGTAAAAATAATTTTTAATTATTGTGGTATTGAACATGTAGCTCACAGACAGAATCTACACTGCAGGACCCAGAGCGTTGAAATTGTTGTCTACAATGTTACATACAATAAGGGGTCATTTTCTGGAATAGTGAGATAATAAAGTTCAAAAGCACTGAAAAATTTATTTATAATAATTGTGGTATTGAACATATCACCGAAAGACATAATCTACACTCTGGGCCCCTGAGAATACAAATTGCTAAGTTCAATATCACATACAATAATGAGGAATTTCCTAGAATAGTGAGATAATGAAGTTCTAAAGCAGTGTGAAAATTATATATTATTATTGTGGTGTTGAACATACTATTCAGAGACATGATATACACTGCAGGCCCCAGAGAACGGAAATTGCTGAGTACAATGTCACATACACTAATAGGGTATTTTCTGTAATAGTGAGATAATAATGTTCAAAACGGTGTATATATAATTACTTATTTTGTGGAATTGAACATGTCTCTGTCTCACATAATTCACACTGTGGGCCCCAGAAAACGGACATTGCTGACTACAATGTCACATACTATAATAGGGAATTTTCTGGAATACAGAGATAATACTGTTCCAAAGCAGGGTAAAAATTGTATATAATCATTGTTGTATTGGACATGTCATTCAAAGATAGAGATATACACTGTGGGCCACAGAAAACGGAAATAGCTGATTACCTTGTCACATACAGTTATGGGGAATTTTTTGAATTGTGAAATAATAAAGTCCTAAAGCAGTGAAAAAGTAATTTATAATTATTGTGGTATTGAACATGTCGCTCAAAGACATAATCTATATAGCGTCCTCCAGAGACAGGTTATTGCTGTCTATAATGTCATATACAATAATGGGGAATTTTCTGGGGTAGTGAGATAAAATGTTGAAAAGTAGTGTAAAACTTATAAATAATTATTGTGATAGTTATCATGTCACTTAAAGATACAATATACACTGTGGACCCAAGAGACCAGAAATTGCTGAATACAGTGTCAATCACAATGATTGGGAATTTTCCGATATTGTGATAATAGCAGTGTAAAAATAATTTTTAATTGTCACATTCAATAAGGGGTTATTTTCTGAAATAGTGAGTTAATAAAGTTCAAAAGCAGTGTAAAAATAATTTATAATAATTGTGATATTGAACATATCACCGAAAGACATAATCTACACTCTGGGCCCCAGAGAATACAAATTGCTAAGTTCAATATCACATACAATAATGAGGAATTTCCTAGAATAGTGAGATAATGAAGTTCTAAAGCAGTGTAAGAATTACATATAATTATTGTGGTGTTGAACATGGTATTCAAAGACATGATATACACTGCAGGCCCCAGAGAACGGAAATTGCTGATTACCTTGTCACATACAGTAATGGGGAATTTTCTGGAATTGTGAGATAAATAGTTCTATATCTGTTAAAAAATAATTTATATATATTATGGATTTGAACTCGAAAACATAATTTATATTGCAGGCCCCTGAATATTCATAAGATCAATATCATTGTCATCCAACTGTTGTAATTGTAATTATGGCATCTGACGAATCATCAAGTATATATAATAATCTTAATGATGGTATTACAATAAAACTTAATGTAATTGCTGGTAGTGCTGTTCAGATGATTTCAATTAAAATACCATGAAGTATATTTCGGTTTTTTATTTTTTTATATATATTTCTTAGTGGGTATCCTATAATTATTATGATTAGTAATAGAACAATTATTGTATCATCTTTAAAGACTGATAATTCTTCTCAGAATGCTGAGGCTCTATCTTGTATTGATAAGTTTGATCTTATATTCTTAAAATTTATATTTTTTTAATATTAATTGATTATTTCAATTTATATATTTATCAAAAGTTGTAGCTACCTTTTTCAAGGCAAAAGAAAAACAAACTTTTAATACATTGTAATTAAATATTTACATTATTCTATGATATATTCAATGTAATTTAAATATTTATTATTAATATAATATAATTTTAGTATACATATTAAATTAAATAGTAGTGTTATAAATTTTAATTAATTATATTTGATATAAAAAACTTTTATTATTTAGTATAAAACAAAAATGTATATAATTAACAATAATGATAAATTTTAAATTATATTGGATGAAATGTTATTGAATTTCTCTTTATTATTAGTGAAAAGAATGATTAAATAATAAAGAAACCCAAAGAATATGGCGTTATTTCATTCCTTTCAGAGGAACCTCATGATTGATTGCACATGATTTACTTTACTTAATTGATTTTTTTATATCTCCGTTATCAGAAAATCTTTTTGGAGAAAATTTTTTTTATTAAAATTTATTTCAGGTCAAGGTGCAGCTTATAATTAAGAGTATGATGGGTTACAATACTTTTTTTATTATGAATTTAATTTTGTAATATTTTAATGAAGGTGGATTCAATAGTAATTATTTTATTTAATTGAAGTTGGCTCTGAAGTGTGCACACATCGACTGTCACTCTCGTTATTGATTATAATTTTTTATGTTTTAATATGAGATAAGTCGTAACATATTAGATGTACTGGAAAAGTGTAACTAGTAAGTTTATTCAAGACATAGCTTTTTAGTAGATTGATTCATTTACGCTGATTATTAATTCTGTGCCATTCAGGATGTCTTGAATTTTTTATTTTATTATTTTTTTTAAGTTTACTTATTTTAATAAAAAAATTATTTATGTTTGTCTTAGTATATTTTATGGAAATGATTTTTGTAATTATATAGTATTAGTAATAATATTTAATTCATTATTGGATGTTCAATTCGTATATTTTTAGTCATTAGTTTATTAACTTATTTTATGTATAGATAATTGAATAAAGTTGGTAATCTTTACTACTGTTATTAATGAAATAAATATATAATTATTATGATTGACATAATAAATAACGGGTTATTATATAGTTTTACCAATGAGGTTGATATTTCTATGAAATTAATTAAATAATGTAGATTTATGATTTCTGTGTTTCAATTATTTCTGTTGATATTATATTATCAATATTGCTTATTAATATTGATAAAATAGTTATTATGTATATAATAAGGATAATTCTATTATCTTTAATTTTAAATATTTCATTTGATGCAATTCTTGTAATGTAAATGAATAGAACTATTATACTACCTAGGAATGTTGAAAGTAAAATGACCGATAGTGAGAACCTGTCTAATATTGTTCCTGTTTTTATTCTGATAAATGAAGTTTGGATTATAATGGTTATTAAAATTGATATTGGATGTTTTTTTTCTATAAAGTTAATATTTATTAGATTAGATGATCTTGTAATAATTGTTTTTATCATTTCAAGGGATAGTTTATAAAAATATTGATTTTGGGGATCAGTTATTGAAATTATTTTTCTACCCTTGAAGTTTTAAATCTATTTTCTTAATGTTGGAAAGACCAATGTCTTTTTAACTATTAAAATTAACGTTTATATTTGGTTTATTTACTTGTTTATCAATTTCTTTTACTTGTGTTGTTGTGTTTCTTGATGAGTTTCATTATGATTATTTCTCTTTTGCTATTTTTTTTGTTTTTTTCTGTTTGTGAGGGTGCTTTAGGTCTTTCTATTTTGGTTTCAATAATTCGTTCTCATGGTAATGATTTTGGTAATTCTTTCTTTTTGTGTTTACTTTAAGGCATTTATTTGTAATAATTTTTTATCCCTATTTGTTTGTTAAATAATTGTTGATGATTAATTAATTCTTTATTGTTTTTATTACGTTTTATTTTTAAAATTTCCTTGTAATCTTATTCTGATTTGAGAATAATTACTTATTATTTTGGTGTTAAGTTTTATCCTTTTATATTGCTTTTAATGAGTTTTTGAATTTGTGGTGTAATAATTACTCCAAGAAGATCAATTTATTTTTCTTCATATCATTCTAATTTTTTATTCTTTTATTATTATTAATTATATTGTTTTCTTCTCTTTCTAGTTCAAATTTATTTTCTTTTTATATATTTTTTAAAATCTGGATTGGTTCCTTGTTTTTTTTTAATTTTGGGTTGCGGTTATCAGCCTGAACGTTGGCTGATATTTATTTAATTCTTTATACATTATTTTCTAGATTATTTGGTATTGATCATGTATTTAATACTCTTTCTTTTATTTTGTTTTTTCTATTTTTGCTTTTTTAGTTAAAATGCCAGTTGTTTTATTTCGCCTTTGACATCCTAAGGCTCATGGTGAGGCTCCTATTTCTCGTAGAATAACTTTGGCTGGTATTTCATTGAGGTTGGGTGGTTATGGTCTTTTTCGTTTAATAAAGGTAATTTTTTTTGGGTTTAAGATTTAATAATATTTTTGTCTTTAAGATTGTTTGGTGGTGTTATTAACTCTTCAAGTTGATTTAAAATCTTTAATTGCTTATTCTTCTGTTGCTCATATAAGATTGGTTATTTGTGGTTTAATTTTTGAGGTTGTATGGGTTCTCTTTCTTTAATGATTGGTCGTGGTTTATGTTCTTCTGGTTTATTTTGTTTATCAAATAATATTTATGAACGTTTAGATACGCAGATAATGTAAATTAATAATGGTATAATTAATTTAAAGTTATATAATTTAATAGTTCTATGGTAGTGATAACTTTTATTTTTGACTGATGTCTTTAACTTTTACTTCTTTTGTTATAAATAAATCTACTTTAGTTATTTAATAGAAATGATTATATACACAATGAAAAAATATTAATCGTTTTATTTTAATCATTTTAAGATATATTTTTTCAATAGCTTTTTTAATTATTAGACGAAATTTGATTAGAATTTTATTGGGTTGATAAGGATTCGATTTGGTTTCTAATTATTTAGTAATTTATTATCAGAATGTAAGGTCTTATAATGCTGGTACATTAACTGCTTTTTTTAATCGTATTGTTGATGTTTCTATTTTAATTTCTACTTCTTGAATATTAAATTTTTCTAGTTGAAATTATATGAATTATTAATATTATATAAGTGATTCTTTTGAGATAAAGATTATTACTATATTTATTATTCTTGCTGCTATAACTAGGAGAGCTCAAATTCCTCTTTCTTCTTGACTTCCAGCTCCTATGGCTGCTCCTACTCCCGTTTCTGCTTTGGTTTATTATTCTACTCTTGTTACTGCTGGTGTTTATTTATTCATTCATTTAATTCCTATATTAATAATTAATGATTTTGTGTGATATATTTTTATTGGTTGTTTAAATATATTTATACTTGGCCTTGGAGCTAATTTTGAGTTTGACTTAATTAAGATTATAGCTCTTTCTACTTTAAGTCAACGTGGTTTAATAATAAGAATTTTTCAATAGGATATTCTTATCTTTTTTCATTTATTAACTCATGCTTTATTTAAGGCTTTATTATTTATATGTGCAGGTTCTATAATTCATAATTACGTGATGCTCTGGATATTCGTTTCATAGGATCGATTATTTATTTTATACCTTTAACTTTTTTGAATGTTTCTAGATGTGTTTGTGTGGTATGCCTTTTTTGGCTGGATTTTATTCTAAGGATTTAGTTCTTGAAATTTTTTGTTTAAGTTGATTTATTTTTTTCTTTTTTTCTACTGCTTTAAAGACTTCTTATTCTTTTCGGTTTTTTTATTATTCAATATCTGGTGATAATAATTATTATTCTTCTGGCTACAAAGAATGTTGATCCATATACTGAATCTGCAATAGTAAAAGGTGCTTCTCAAAATTCATATATTTGTAGTATTGGAAAATAAAATACTAATATTACTGTAAACAATAATCCTAGTATTGTTTGTGAGTGATTACATTCTATAATTCTGTGATATGCTCTTGTAATTGAAACTCCTGAGGGTATAAAATATGCAGTATTATTCCTAATTCAATTTTTGGTGCTAGTCTTCTATTAAAGAATGCTAAGAAGAATGAAACAAAAAATAATACTTCTGATGCAATAAATAGAATTATTCCTCATCGTAGTCCTTTTGATACTAACTTTGTGTGTAGTCCTTGAAATTTGCCTTCTCGAATTACATCATGTCACCATTCAATTATTGGTAATACAATGACATTTATTCCAATAATGAGTAAATTTATATTAAATGTATGAAATCACTTAGTTATTCCTGAGGTTAAAATTATTGCTCCATTACTCTGGTTAAAGGTCATGGTCTATAATCTACTATATGAAATGGGTGGTTGATGTTTTTTATTAACATCAGTTTAGTACACTTCTCTTGAATTCTTATAATTAAAAATATATATGCTTGAATTATTGCTACTGCTGATTCTAGAATTAATAGTATTATTTATAGAATTAATTAAAATTAATGTAATTCTTATTATTAATGATATTCCTGTATCACCTAATAATGATAATAATAGGTGTCCTTAATTATGTTTACTGCTAATCGTACAGCTAATGTACCTGGACAAATACTGTTTCTAATTGTTTCAATTCATACTATAAATGATGGAAGTGCATTTGGTGTTCCCTGTGGGACTAAATGGAAAGATATATTATTGGTGTTATTAATTCATCAAAATAAAATGAATATTATTCATATTGGTAATGCAATTGAGAATGTTAATGTTGTGTCTAGTTCTTGTAAAAATATATGGGAATTGAAAATGAGAATATGAAAAAATGAAAATTGAAATGAGAATAAGTGTCGATCCTTGAAATGATTTTTTTCCTAATAATGTTTTGAATTCATTATTTATATTTAAGTTAGGTTTATTTCATATAACATTAATTCGTCAAAGTATTAATTAAAATATTGATGGACTTAATAATAATCCTAAGAATGTTCTAGTTCAGTTGAGTGATAAATTAAATAAGTTGATGGATCAAATGTTGAAAATAGATTTCTTATCATATTCAGTTTTTTGTAATTTTATTGTTATTTCTTGTAATTTTTGGTTTGGTTTATAAGAGAAGAAAATAATTTGATTAAATAATATTGTTATTGAGAATATAATGAATAGTGAAAATCATATTATTGGTGATATTTGAGGGATTAAGTTTATAATTTACCTCATCAGAAGTAAACGTTAATTTACGATTTTTTGTTTAAGAGACCATTACTTACTTTCAGTCATTGATGTACTAATTTAGTTATTTTAGATTGACATTCTGATGTTAAATCTTAACTACCACCTTATAGTATATTAGATAATCATTTAATGAATAGTTCTTTTAATTAGAATTGCTATGAATCTATGATTTGCTCCACAGATTTCTGAACATGAACCAAAAAGTAATCCTGGACAATTAATTATAAATATTCCTTGATTTAGTCGTCCAGGAGTTGCGTCGATTTCAATTCCCAAAGATGGAACTGCTCATGAGTGAAGAACATCATATGCTCTACTTAATGCTCGCACTTCTGTATTTATTGGTAATGTTGTTCAATTATCAACTTCTAACAGTCGAAATTCATCTCTATTTAATTCATTTTCAGGGCTTATATATATTTCTATGTCTACGTTAATAAAATCTTATAAAATTTTATAACTTCAATATCATTGTCATCCTTTTTTTTTAACTGTAAATATGGCATCTGATGAATCATCAAGTAAATATAATAATCGTAATGACGGTATTGCAATTAAAAATTAATGTAATTGGTGCTCAGATGGTTTCAATTAAATAACCATGAAGTATATTTTGGTTTGTATATTTTGTTAATAACATATACCTTAGTGAGTACCCTACAACTATTGTGATCAGTAATAGAACAATTATTGTATGATTATGTAAAAATGATAATTGTTCTATTACTGGTGACGCTCCATCTTGTATTGATAAGTTTGATCATGTTGCCATTGTTCTAATCAAATGTGAAACCTTAATTTTTAGAGTTTAAATCTAATACATAAAAACTGCCATATTAGAATCTATAAATTAATGCTAATTCTGGGTATCTATGTTCTGCGGATGGATTATTATATAATCATTCTGTTGATCTTCTTATATTTGTTCTAAATAATACAGTTCATTATTTAAATATTTTTCTCATATAATTAAAATAAATATAACAATTCCTGTAATTGAGAACGTTGAACCAATTCCGGAGATATCATTTCATGATGTATATGTGTCAGGATAATCAGGATATCGCCGTGGTATCCCTGCTAATTCGAGGAAGTGTTGAGGGGATATGATAAGTTTACTCCAACGAATATAATGGTAAACTGTATTTTTATTCATTTATTATTTATTGTTATTCCTGTAAATAAAGGTTATCATTAAATAATTCCTCCTATAATTGCAAATACTGCTCCTATGGATAATACATAATGAAAATGAGCTACTACATAGTCTGTCTCGTGTAATACAATATCTAGTCCTGTTAATCCTCCTAATGTAAATAGAATAATGAACCCTAGAGCTTATAATAAAGGTGGATTGAATTTAAATTTAGTTCTGTATATTGTTGCAATTCATCTAAATACCTTAATTCCTGATGGTACAGCAATAATTATTGATGCTGAGGTATAATACGCTCGTGTATCACCATCTATTACTGCTGTAAATATATGGTGAGCTCATACAATAAATCCTATTAGTCCAATTAATAATATTGTGTAAATTACACCAATGGTTCCAAATGATTCCATTTTTTCCTCTTTCTTGACACACAATATATGAAATTATACCAAATCCTGGCAGAATTAGAATATAAACTTCTGGTTGACCAAAGAATCAGAATAAGTGTTGATAAAGAATAGTATCACCTCCTCCTGCTGGGTCTAAGAATGATGTATTAAGATTTGGTTTAAGTTAGTAGTATAGTATTTCTTCCAGCTAGTACTGGTAATGATAATAGTAGTAATAGAGCTGTAATTGCTACTGATCAAACAAATAATGGTGTTTGATCAAGAGTTATATTATTTGATCGTATATTAAGTGCCGCTGTAATGAAATTAATTACTCCTAAAATGGATGAAACACCTGCTAGATGTAATGAAATGGTTGCTACATCTACAGAAGCCCCTCTGTGTGCAGTGACTCTCGCTAGTGGAGGGTATACTGTTCATCCTGCACTGGCTCCATTATCTACTAAGAGAACATTAGTAGCAGTGTTAATGATGGTGGTAACAATCAGAATCTTGTATTGTTTATTCGTGGGAAGGCTACATCTGGAGCACATTAATTTTTGATACTAGAGGTGATAGTTTTTTCTATCTTACATAATGAGGGTAATATTTTTACTTTATTTATCCTATCAAGATAACCCTTTAATCAGGCATCTCATTTATATTATATATAAATTAGAAGTTCCTTTTTGTATTTTTGTAATGATTTATTTCTTTAATTAATGTAAAACTTTGTTATATATTTGATTTTATTAATATTTTTGTTAATATATAATATAAATAATTTATTTCAGTATATGATATCTAATTAAATATATCCTTGTAAGTTTTATTTAATTAATATTAATTATTATTTAAATTCATACATTTATCAAAAGATGTAGCTATCTATTTTTTTAGGCAAAAGAAATGAATATATAAAAAAATATTTAATATAATGTAATAAAATATTTGTCATTATTATTATATGATATAATCAACTTAATTTAAATATCTAATAATATTATTATTTTATTTTAATTACATATATTAATTAAATAATAAAATTATCTGTTTAAATTAATTATAACTATTTTAATATAATTTTATATTAATTAATATAACAAACTAGCTGAAACCCATGGCTCCACGTGAAAAATCAAATCTAATTTTTTTTAAAGACATGAATTATAAGATATTTATTTTTTACTGCTTTATTAATTTATTCTTATATTTCCTTATTTGTGCACTTACTATTCTTAGATTTCTTTATTTGTATACTTATTCTTACAGAGAAAGAGCTGAAGACATTGTAGCACACATAGACCAAAAATGTGGTCTGTGGAATTACGTTTCGCTGTATGTAACCTACCTGCTATAGAGTCACAAATGGCATACAATAATGGAGAATTTTTTTGGATTAGTGACATAATAAGGTTCCAAAGCAGTGTAAACATAATTTTTAATTATTTTAGTATTGAACATCTCACTCAAAGACATAATCTACACTGCGGCCCCAGGAAACAGCAATTGCAGACCAGAATGTCACATACAATACTGGGGAATATTCTGGGAAAGTGAGAAAATAAAGCTGTAATTATAATGTATAATTAATGTGGCATTTAACACGTCACTCAAAGACATAAAATACACTGTGCACCTCAAGGAAAGGAAATTACTGACTACAATTTCATAGACAATAATGGGAAATTTTCTGGAAAAGTGAGATCATAAAGTTTTAAAGCAGTTTAATATATATATATATATAATTATTGTGGTATGGAACATGTCACTGAAAGACATGATCTATACCTCGGGCCCCCAAATAACATAATATACACTGCGGGCCCAAAGAACAGATATTTCTGACTACAATGTCACTTACAATAGTGGGGAATTATCTGGAATAATGGAAAAAGAATTTGCTAAAGCAGTGTAAACATAATTTATAACTATTGTGGTATTGAACATGACCCTCAAAGACATAATCTACACTGCTGTGTCTAGAGAACGAATATAATAAAATTCAAAACAGTGTAAAAACTACTTATAATTATTGTGGTATTGAACGTGTCACTCATTCACATAATCTACACTGCGGGCCACATTTAAAAGATATTGCTAACTTCAATGTCACGTACAATAATGGGAAATTTTCTGGAATAGTGAGATAATAATGTTCTAAAACAGTTTAATAATTATAGTGGTAGTGAATATGTCGCTCATAGACATAATCTACACTGTGGGCCCAAGATAATGGAAATTGCTGACTAAAATGTCACATACAATACTGGGGATTTTCTGGAGAAGTGAGATAATACTGTTCCAAACCAGTGTAAACATTATATATAATTATTGTGGTATTGAAAATGACACTCACAGACATCGTATACACTGTGGGCCCCAGAGAACAGAAATTGCTGACTACAATGTAAAATACAGTAATGGGGAATTTTCTGGAATAGTGAGCTAATAAAGTTCTTAAGCAGTGTAAAAATAATTTATAATTATTGTGGTACTGATCATATCACATAAAGATATAATATACACCGCGTGCCCGAGGGAACGTAAATTGCTGCCTACAGTGTGAATTTTCTGGAATAGTATCATAATGACATTCCAAAGCAGTGTAAAATAAATTATAATTGTTGTTGTATTGAACATGTCGCCCAGATACATAATCTACACTGTGGGTATCAGAGAACCGAAATTGATGTCTACAATGTCACATACAATAAGGAGTAATTTTTCTGGAATTGTGAGATAATAAATTTCTAAAGCAATGTAAAAATAATTTATAATATATAATATATATTATAATATATAATTTATAATTATATAATATATAATTTATAATTTATAATTATATAGTTCTAAAGCAGTGTAAAAACTATTTTTTGCTTTAAGAGACCATTATTTACTTTCAGTCATCTGATGTATCAAGGTGTACTACTGTAGTTATTTTAGATTGTTATTTTAATGTTAAATTTTAACTAACTCGTTATATTATATTAGATAATCATTTAATGAATAGTTTTACTGAAGTTCTTTCAATTAGAATTGGTAAGAATCTATGATTTGCTCCACAGATTTCTGAACATTGGCCAAAAGGTAATCCTGGACGATTAATTATAAATATTCCTTGATTTAATCGTCCAGGTTTTGCATCGATTTTAATTCCTGAAGATAGAACTGCTCATTAGTGAAGAACATCAGATGCTACTTAATGCTAGTACTTCTGTATTTATTGGTAATATTGTTCGATTATCAACTTCTAACAGTCGAAATTCATCTCTATTTAATTCACTTTCAGGGGTTATATATGTGTCAAATTCTACATTAATAAAATCGGAATTTCATAACTTCAATATCATTGTCATCCAATTATTTCAATTCCATCTGATGAATCATCAAGTAAATATAATATTCGTAATGATGGTATTGCAATAACAAATAATGTAATTGCTGGTAGTGATGCTCAGATGGTTTCAATTAAATGACAATGAATTATATTTTGGTTTGTATATTTTGTTAATAAAATATATTTTAGTGAGTACGTACAATTATTGTGATTGGTAATTATTGTATGATCATGCCATATTTTCTAATAAAAGGTCAAACCTTTATTTTTAGAGCTTAAATCTAATATATTAATCTACTATATTAGAATCTATAAATTAATGCTAATTCTGAGTATCTATGTTCTGCGGATGGATTATATTGTAATCATTCTGTTGATCTTATATTTGTTCTAAATAATACAGTTCATTGTTTAATTACTCTTTCTTATATAATTAAAATAATATAACAATTCCTGTATTTGAGATGGTTGATCCAATTCTGGAGATAGCATTTCATGATGTATATGTGTCAGGATAATCAGAATATCGTCGTGGTATTCCTGCTAATCCGAGGAAGTGTTGAGGGGAAATGTTAAGTTTACTCCAATAAATATAATGATAAACTAAATTTTTATTTATTTATTATTTATCTTTATTCCTGCAAATAAAGGGTATCATTTAATATTTCCTCCTATAATTGCAAATACTGCTCCTATGGGTAATACCTAATGAAAATGAGCTACTACATAGTCTGTCTCGTGTAATACAGTATCTAGTCCTGTTAATCCCCCTATTGTAAATAGAGTAATGAACCCTAGTGCTCATAATAAAGGTGGATTGAATTTAAATTTAGTTCTGTATATTGTTGCAATTCATCTAAATACCTTAATTCCTGATGGTACAGCAATAATTATTGTTGCTCAGGTAAAATAAGCTCGTGTATCTCCATCTATTACTACTGTAAATATATGGTGAGCTCATACAATAAATCCCATTAGTCCAATTGAAAATATTGTGTAAATTATACCAATGGTTCCAAATGATTCAATTTTTCCTCTTTCTTGACAAACAAGATGTGAAATAATACCAAATCCTGGCAGAATTAGAATATAAACTTCTGGGTGTCCAAAGAATCAGAATAAGTGTTGATGAAGACTTGGACCACCTCCTCCTGCTGGGTCAAAGAATGATGTATTAAGATTTCGATCAGTTAGTAGTATAGTAATTGCTCCATCTAGTACTGGTAATGATAATAGTAGTAATAGAGCTGTAATAGCTAGTGATCAAACAAATAAACGTATTTGATGAAGAGTTATATTATTTAATCGTATATTAATTGCTGTTGTAATGAAATTAATTGCTCCTAAAACGGATGAAACACCTGCTAGACGTAATGAAAAGATTGCAACATCTCCAGAAGCCCCTGTGTGTGCAATGACACTTGCCAGTGGTGGGTATACTGTTCATCCTGTACCGTCTCAATTATCTACTATAGAGGACATTAGTAGGAGGTTACTGATGGTGGTATCAATCAGAATCTTATATTGTTTATTCGTGGGAAGGCTCTATCTGCAGCACATTAACTTTTGATACTAGAGGTGATTGTTTGATTATATCTTATATAATGAGTGTAATATTTTTACTTTATTTATCCTATCAAGATAACCCTTTAATTTGGCATCTCATTTATTTTATATACATTTAGAACCGTACTATTATATGATATAATGAATTTAAATTAAATATTTAATAATATTATAGTATTATTTTAATTACATATATATTAAATAATATAATTATCTATTTAAATTAATTATAATTATTTTAACATACTTTCGTACTAATTACTTTAAGAAATTAGTTTAAACCCATGGCTCCGCGTGAAACATCAAATCTAATTTTTTTTAAAGAGATGAATTAAAAGAAATTTTTTTTACTGCTTTATTTATTTATTCTTATATTTCTTTACTTGTACACTTATCCTTACAGAGAAAGAGATGAAGACATTGTAGCATACATCGACCAAAAATGTGGTCTGTGGCATTGTTTTTCTGTATGTAACCTACCTGCTATAGAGTCGCAAACGTCATCGCTGGCCTTCAGTCCCAATTTTTTTATAATTTGACGACTTTCAACCATCTTCGACCACCTTATAGCAATCGGCATGGAACTGCTGAGGTGTACAATGGGAGAATTCGACAACGATTACACACAGACCATGCATTTGTGTTCTGTAGTTTTCACTGCAGAGCGAAAAATTAACACACACACACACACACACATAGAATTTTATATACAGCGATAACATTCCATCCCAATATATTCCACCCTTTTATCATTATCAACTGTCAAGCAACAATTCAACCATTAAAACCATTTTCAAAGAATAAATACAATTTTCTCAGAGGAATTATTGTCACGCATATCGCGTTATATTATCCAAATTACTAAATATCTATCATATCACGCCTATAACCTTCCTCAGGTATAACTTAGTTACTGTACAAACATTGAAGTTTCTGCGTCTCCTCGTTCAGATGTGATAAGCATACACCGAACAGACATTAACATTTATAGATATAGAATTAATTGTATATAATTAACTATAATGTTAAATTACATATTATATTGGATTACATAATTAATATTAATTTTCTTTCTTTATTATTAGTGAATAGAAAGATTAAATAGTAAAGAAAGATACTATAATACATTTATTGAAATAGAAGTTCGATACTTATCTTTATAATATATAATAAAGAAGTTTTTGTCATATACAATATTCATATACAATATTGAATATGTCGCTCAAATAAATAATCCACACTGCAGGCCCCAGAGAACAGAAATTGCTGACTACAATGTCACATACAATACTGGGGAAATTCCTGGATAACTGAGATAATAAAATTCTAAAGCAGTGTATAAATAATTTATAATTATTTTCATATTGAATATGTCGCTCAAAGAAATAATCTACACTGTGGGCACCAGATAACGGAATTTGCTGACTACAGTGTCACATACAATAAATGGGAATTATCTGGAATAGTGAGATAATAAAATTCAAAGCAGTGCAAAAATAATTTATAATTATTGTTGCATTTAACAAGTCGGTCTAAGACATAATCCAGACTGCAGGCTCCAGAGAACGAAAATTGCTGACTACATTGTCATATACAATAATGGGGAATTTTCTGGAATAATAGTATGATAAAGTTCTAAAACAGTGTACCAATAATTTGTATTTTTTTTTTTTTAAATTGAACATGGCTCTCAAAGACATAATCTACACAACGGATACAAAAGAACGAAATTGCAGACTACAATGTCACATTAATGATATCTTCTCGGGTTACAAGCTGCGTCATGTGCTATACTGCCCTCGAGCTTTCGGCAGAGAACTCCTCTGTCATTGTTAAGTGGATGACTGTCCTTTCGCGGCCACTGCCGTGCTTATATAGCTGCGCCGCCGCCAGTGATGTCACTGGTGTCCAGTTCCTTGACCATATAAGGAAATGTTTTGGTCGGGCGTACTCCGCGCCCCCCTTCAACTCCGCAATTATGGGATCTCAAGCCGTATTGAGCTGCAAACCGCCATCTTTATTGAGAGTGTTTTCTGAAGTTTTGATCTCTACTGCCTCGTTTATTATGCTGTCCCAGCAGCTGTTGGTTCGGTTAATAATAGATGTATCGTCGAAAGCAATTCGTTGTCCGTTTTCTAAAGCATGTTGTACCACAGCTGATTTTTCGGGATAGTGTAATCGAAACACCGCTCGTGTTCTATGCGTCACTGTTCAATAGTGCAAACAGTCTGGCCGACATAGAACTGCCCATACTCACACAGAATTTTATAAATACCCGGTGTTCTGAGACCTACATCATCTTTCACAGGCTGCATTAATATTGTCGGATCTTTGCTGGAGGCCTGAAGATTCTGGTGGCGTGCAAATACCGGTCCGTGTGAATGGGCTTGCGGTAAACGCTGTGACCCAGACTTCCATTGGGCTTACGACAGACAACAACTTCCAGGAACGGCAGGGTACTGTCCCTCTCTACTTCCATCTTGAATTTAATTTGGCCATGGATACAGCTGATGTGCTCCAGGAACTCTTCTAGTTTTTCTGTCCGTGAGACCAGATGACGAAGGTATCGTCGATGTAACGATAAAAACAGCTAGGCTTTGCAAGAGCCGTGCCCAACGCAATTTCTTCGAAATGCTCCATGAAGAGGTTGGCTACAACTGGAGCTAAAGGACTTCCCATCGCAACGCCGTCTGTCTGTTTAAAATAATCTCCACCATGTAAGAAATATGATGATGTCAGGGTGTGTTTAAATAAGTCCTCGATGGTGTCATCAAATAATTGGGCCAGTAAATCAATAGAGTCTGTGATGGGAACACACGTGCAAAGGGAGACAACATCGAAGCTAACCATAATGTTTTCCTCCCTTAGGCACCGTCCATTAATTCGGTCGATGAAGTCCGCCGTATTCCTTGGGAATTTTCCGGAATAGTGAGATAATGAAATTCAAAGCAATGTAAAAATAATTTATAACTAATGTGGTATTGAACATGTCACTCAAACACACAGTCTACACTGTGGGCCCCAGAGAACGAAAATTGCTGATTACAATGTCTTTATTTTATTTTATTTTTTATTTGTTTTTTCTGTTCCATAGGACCCACTTCAGGAGTAAGACTCCATGGTCATGGAACAAGTCAATACATTGTTACACAAGAATGGTAATAGAAAAATTTTAAGTAGTCCTTTGCACACGACAATCTTAAGACAAAGTGAAAAGAATCAATAAAGAAAAAATGAATTAGCTTAATTGTTTAACTTTTCTAGGAGTTCCTCGACAGAATAAAAGGAGTGAGCCACGAGGTAACTCTTCAATTTAGATTTGAAAGCATGTGGATTAGTGCTAAGATTCTTAAGTTCTTGTGGCAGCTTATTGAAAATGGATGCCGCAGAATACTGCACCCCTTTCTGCACAAGTGTTAAGGTGGTGTGGTGCAAATGTAGATTAGACATCTGTCTAGTATTCACCGAGTGAAAGCTACTAACTCGTGGGAATAAGCTGATATTATTAACAACAAACGACATTAAAGAAAAAACGTATTGTGACGCCAGAGTCAAAATTCCCAGACTACTGAAAAGGGGTCGACATGACGTTCGCGAACTTACACAAGATATTGCTCGAACCGCCCGTTTTTGAGCCAGAAATATCCTTTTTGCATCAGGCGAGTTACCCCAAAAAACAATGCCGTACGTCATAAGTGAGTGAAAGTAAGCGAAATAGACTACTTTTCGTGTTGAAAAATCACTTATCTCAGATATTGTTCTAATGGTAAATATAGCAGAATTTAGTTTTGGAACAAGATCCTGAACATGGGCTTTCCATGACAGCTTACTGTCTATATGAACACCTAGAAATTTGAACTGTTCAGTCTCACTTATCACATGCCCATTATGTGTAATCATAATGTCAGATTTCGTCAAATTATGTGTTAGAAATTGTAAGAACTGAGTTTTACTGTGATTTAACATCAACTTATTTTCTATTAGCCATGAACTTATCTCTTGAACTGCATTATTTGATACTGTGTCAATATTAGGAGCAACATCCTTCACTACCAAGCTGGTATCATCAGCAAACAAAAATATTTTACAATCACCTGTTATACTCGAAGGTATATCATTTATATAAATAAGAAACAGCAATGGTCCCAAAACAGACCCCTGGGGCACCCCATACTTAATTGTGCCCCATTGGGATTGCACGTCATAGCCATTTTCTACACTGCGGTGAATTACCTTCTGCTGTCTATTTCTAAAGTAAGAGGTGAACCAGTTGTGGGCTACTCCCCGTATTCCATAATGTTCCAACTTCTGCAACAATATTTTGTGATCAACACAATCAAACGCTTTTGTTAAATCAAAGAAGACGCCTAATGTCCGTAGCCTCTTATTTAACCCATCAAGTGCCTCACAGAGAAACGAAAATATAGCGTTTTCGGTCATTAAACCACTTCTAAAACCAAACTGTACGTTTGACAGGAAATTATGTGAACTGAAATGATCAATTAATCTTGAATATACAGCCTTTTCAATAACTTTGGAAAAAACCGATGGCATAGAAATAGGTCTATAGTTGTCTACATTATCCCTTTCTCCTTTTTTATAAAGCGGTTTCACTACTGAGTACTTTAATCTGTTAGGAAACTGACCATTCTGAAAGGAAAAATTACAAATATGGCTTAGTACTGGGCTAACATATGGAGAACAGTACTTTAGAATTCTGCTAGATACCCCATCATATCCACAAGAGTCCTTAGTCTTTAGTGATTTAATTATTGACTCAATCTCACCTATGGAAGTATCATGAAGGATCATTTCAGGTAACAGCCTCGGAAACGCTTTTTCTAAAAACGTTATATGATTACCTGTAGAAACTAGAGTTTTGTTTAGTTCCTCTACTATATTCAGAAAGTGATTATTGAATATTGCACATATATCTAACTTGTCAGTAACAGAAACATTCCTACTACGCACTGACGTTATATCTTCTACCTGCTGCTCCTGACCAGACACTTCCTTCACGACTGACCAGATAGTTTTAATTTTATCCCGAGAGTTTGCTATTCTTTTTGCGTACCACATACTTTTTGCATTCTTAATGACGTTTTTCAGAACCTTACAGTACTGTTTGTAATGAGCTACTGCATCTTCATTCTGACTGCTTCTAACATTTTGATACAACTCCCGCTTAGTTCTACATGATACTCTTATCCCCTTTGTCATCCACCCTGGCTGTCTGTTACTGAAAGTACCCTGTTTTGAGCGTTCTTGCGGAAAGCAACTTTCAAACAGCATAATAAATGTGTTCAGAAAAGCATTATATTTATCATCTGCATTATCAGCACTATAAACATCCTGCCATTCTTGTTCCTTAATTAGGCTTAAAAAGGTCTCAATTGCACTGGATTAACTTTTCTGTGTAGTTGATATTTATGTTTAACATTTGTTTGAGAACAAATACTTTTTAGAATTAAAAGTTGGGCATCGTGGTCTGATAGGCCATTTACTATTCTGCTGACAGAGTGCCCCTCTAATAATGGTAGAACTGCTATTTCCTTGCACTCTCGTTGGAAAAAATACTGTTTGCATCATGTTATAGGAATTAAATAGATCTAACAGCTGACTTTTCCTTGAGCTATCACCTACACAATTAATGTTGAAATCTCCACACACAATTAAATTTTTATACTTCCTATACAGTGAACCCAGAACCAATTCCAGCTTGGGCAGAAACATTTTAAAATCTGAGTCAGGGGATATATAAATAACAACTATTACTAGTTTAGTTCCATTAACATTAACAACTCCTGCACAACATTCAAATATCTGTTCTGTGCAGTGTTTAGAAAAATCGATTGACTCCGATGAAAAATCGTTTTTTACATACATGGCCACTCCCCCACACTGCAAGGAACTCCTAGAGTAGAAGGCAGCTAACCTGTATCCTGGCAAAGGAAGTCTCTTAATTGTCACACCACTTAAAAAGTGCTCTGAAATTCCAATAATGTCAGAATCAGTATCAATAAGCATTTCATTAACTTTATCTCTGATACCCTGTATATTTTGATGAAAAACAGTAATTCCCTTATTACTTATATTCTTAGACTTTGTCAAAGGTGGTTCAATTCTTAGAGGGACTTCCTTTAAGCAGGAATATCTATCAGCTGTCTTCAGACTAAAAAAGGTGCAGCCCTAGCACCAACTACTATAGGAATTTTTCCATGAGTGAAACCCCCACCCCTTACTACACTGTCACCTATGAGCTTTGCCAACCTCCCCTTCCCATACCTATTGAGGTACAGACCGTGCCTAGTAAAATCCGACCTTTGGATAGTTTCAACTGGCACCACTGCAATGTGACCCATGCCCTCCGTCATCAGCGCCTTCTCAAGCCCCATGTTAACACGGCTGACAGCCGTATTAAGACAAGGCCTATCATGACGCTGAAACAGCTGCACGAAATGCACATTCGTGCCACCAGTTTCAGTTGCTATCCTTTCCAGATCACCACCTATATCATATTCCCCGTCCCTATCAAGACTATTCCCGGCCCCACCCACTATAACTACCTGATCCTCTTTTGAAAAATTCCTACATAAGTCCCCTATGTTGCAAGTGACCTGAGCTAACCCTGCACTAGGCTTCACTATGCTGGTGACCTGGTACTCACTCCCAAGTACTTCCTGCAACTGTTGGCCAACACCTCTGCCATGAGAACTACCTAGCAGCAGAACCTTCTTCTTCCTAAGAGACCTCTCTACAGATTTCGGCTTACCAAAAGCTGAGGTCTGCTGCGTACTTCCTACACCTACAGCTACAGGAGGTTCATCTCCACTCAACTCTGACAGTTGGTCAAACCTATTTGCAACTTGCAATGTAAAGCTATCTGAATACCTTCTCCTAGCTACCTTCTTGCCAACTGCCAGTTCCCATTCCCCAGCCCCCCTTCCCCTCCTCAGCCTACCTAGTTCCTCTTCAGCGTTTTTCAGCTGCACCTGAAGGGCGCAGATCAAACGCTCCTGCTCCTCTATCAACTTATTCCTGCTGCAAATCCTACAGTTCCAGGAGAGAACCTCACCACAATGCCCACTGGCTTCCGCACTGCACTCCCCCCCATGAAAATACTTACTGCAAATCCCACACTGCAGCCCACTACGCACGACCCTACGACAGAGCCCACATTTTTCACTCATGGTAAAATTTCACAATTAAGTTATTAAGTTACGTTTCTAGAAAAGAACTAGGAAGTACCTCTTAACTACAGCAATCAACAAACCTCAGTCTCTACAAAATCAAGTAACAACAACTAATAGTATCAGAAAGAACAAATAACACTACCACTGAAACTTTACACTATTGCTTGTATAAACAAGTTCAAATTCAAGCATCACTAATAAACTAACCAAACACAGTAAGAGTACAAGAGTTATCAAATACCGTAACTTAAAGTTTCCCAACCTCAACTACGTTAAAAACAGCAAGTCACCTGTTGAAAACTACTAAATTTAATAAATAACTAGCGTGATAACACCTTCTGAATCTACTCACTTTAATAATTTAACTACAATAACACAAACACTTATTGGAACTTAGCTTTCGGAGACCGCTACGGCTGGAACCACTCGCCACCAGATGTAAACAAAGCAGTAAGACGTGGATGCCGGCGCACACGCGAACACAAATAACACCACTTAAAGCAAATACGGCACTACAAACGCTAAAATAACTGACGATCCTTTTCTAGAACACCTTTATATTGAATATTATCACGAAATAACAATTAAAATAATTATATTAATCCTAAAATTATATAAAAAAACGAGAGCGATGTGCACAGCAGTCCAGCACTCGTGACGTCACGCCAAAGATGACCAATACACATACACTAATGGCGAATTTTCTGGAATAGTGGCATAATAAAGTTTTAAAGCAGTGTAAAATTAATTTCTAATTGTTGTGGTATTCAACATGTCGCTCAAAGACATAATGAACACTGTGAGCGGCAGCGAACGGAAGTTGTTGATAATATGGCACATACTATAACGTGGAATTATCTGGCATAGTGATATAATACAATTCTGGAGCAGTGTAAAAATAATATATAACTATTGTAGTATTGAACATGTCGCTCAAAGACATAATCTACACTGTGGGCCCAAGAGAATGGAAATTGCTGACTAAAAGTCACATAAAATACTGGGGATTTTCTGGAATAGTGAGATAATACTGTTCCAAACCAGTGTAAAAATTATGTATAATTATTGTGGTATTGAACACTCCGTTCAAACACATAAACCACACTGCGGGCCCCTGAGAACGTAAGTTGCTGACTACAGTGTCACATACTATAATAGGGAAAATTCTTAAATAGTGAGATAATAAAATTCTAAAGCGGTGTAAATATAATATATATATATATATTGTGGTATTGAACATGTCTCTCACACACATAATCTACACTGTGTGCCACAGAAAACGGAAATTGATGACTACAATGTCACATACAATAATGGCGAATTTTATGGAATATTGAGATAATACTGTTCCAAAGCTGGGTAAAAATTATATATAATTATTCTGGTATGGAACAAGTCACTGAAAGACATGATATACACTGTGGGCCTCAGGGAACGGAAATTGCTGACTACAATGTGAAAGACAGTAATGGGAATTTTCTGGAATAGTGAGATAATAAAGTTCTAAAGCAATGTAAAAATAATTTAGAATTATTGTGGTATTGATCATGTCGCTTAAAGATACAATATACACTGCGGGCCCAACGGAACTTAAATTGCTGACGACAGCGTCACATACAATTTTTAGGAATTTTCCAGAATAGGGAGATAATGAAATTCTAAAGCAGTGTAAAAATATTTTATAATTATTGTGGTATTGAACATGTCACTCAAAGACATAATCTACACTGGGGCCCCAGGTAACAGCAATTGCTGACTAGAATAACACAAACAATACTGTGGAATTTTCTGGAATTGAGAGAGAATAAAGTTCTAAAGCAGCGTAATAATAATTAATCCTTATCGTGGTATTGATCATGTCGCTCAAATATATAACATACACTGCGGGCAAGAGGGAACTGAAATTACTGACTAGTGTCACGTACAATGATTGGGAATCTTCCAGAATAGTGAGATAATAAAATTATAAAGCAGTGTAAAACTAATTTATAATTATTATGGTACTGAACATGTCACTCAGAGACATAATCTACACTGTGGGCCCAATAAAACAGAAATTGCAGTTTTGAATGTCACATACAAACAAGTGGTAATTTTCTGGAATAGAGATTTAAGAAAATTCTAAAGCAGTATAAAAATAATTTATGATTATTGTGGTATTTAACAAGTTGGTCTAAGATATAATAAACACTGCAGGCCGCAGAGAACGGGAATTGCTAACTTCAATGTCACTTACAATAATCGGAAATTTTCTGGAATAGTGAGATGATAAAGTTATAAAGCAGTGTAAAAATAATTTATTATTATTGTGGTACTGATAATATCGCTTAAAGACACAATATACACTGCAGGCCCGATGAAATGGTTATTGATGACTGCAGGGTCACATACAATGATTGGGAATTTTTTAGAATATTCAAATAATAAGGTCCCAAAGGAGTGAAAAAACAACATATAATTATTATGGTATTTAACATGTCGCTCAAAGACATAAACTACTCTGCGGGCCCCAGAGAATGGAAACTGCTGACTATGATGTCACATACAATAATAGCAAATTTTCTGGAAAATTGAGATAATAAAGTTCTAAAGCAGTGTAAAAATAATTTATAGTTATTGTGGTATTGAACTGTAACTGAAAGACATGATGTACACTGTGGGCCAGAGGGACGGAGATTGCTGACTACAGTGTCACATACAATGATTGGGAATTTTCCGGAATAGCGAGATGATAAAATTCTAAAGCAGTGTAAAAATAATTTATGATTATTGTGGTATTGAACACACCACTCAATCACATACAGCACACTGCAGGCCCCTGAGTACGTAAGTTGCTCACTACAATGTCATATACTATAATAGGAAATTTTCTTGAATAGTTAGATAATAAAGGTCTAAAGCAGTGTAAATATAATTTATATATATATTGTGGTATTGAACATGTCTCGCACACACATAATCTACACAGTGTGCCTCAGAAAACGGAAATTGATGACTAAAATGTCACATACAAAAATGGCGAATTTTATGGAATAGTGAGATACTACTGTAAAGTGCACTGTAAAAATTATATATAATTATTGTGTATCGAACATGTCACTGAAACACATGATATACACTGTGGACCTCAGAGAACGAAAATTGCTGAATACAATGTGAAAGACAGTAATGGAGAATTTTCTGGAATAGTGAGATAATACAGTTCTAAAGCAGTGTAATAATAATTTACAATTATTGTAGTATTGATCGTGTCGCTTAAAGATACAATATACACTGCGGGCCCAACGGAACTTAAATTGCTGGCTACAGTGTCACATACAATGATTAGGAATTTTCCAGAATAGGGAGATAATGAAATTCTAAAGCAGTATAAAAGTGATTGATAATTATGTTGGTATTGAACATGTCGCTCAGAGACATAATCTACACTGTGGGCCCCAGAAAACAGAAATTGCTGGTTAGAATGTCACATACAATAAGTGGTAATTTTCTGGAATAGTGTATTAATAAAATTCTAAAGCAGTGTAAAAATAATTTATAATTATTGTGGTATTTTACAAGACGGTCTAATACATAATCCACATTGCAGGCCCCAGAGAACCGAAATTGCTGACTACAATGTCACATACAAAAATAGGCAACATTCTGGAATAGTGAGATAATAATGTTCTAAAGCAGAGTAAATATAATTTATAATTATTGTGGTATTCAACATGTCGCTCAAAGACATAATCTACACTGTGGGCCCCAGACACAGGAAGTTGCTGATAATGCCACATACAATAATGGGGATTTTTCTGGAATAGTGAGATAATGAAGTTCCAAATGGGGGACTATTTTATCTCCGGAGTATTTTTCCCGAGAGGATGCCATCATCATATATTCATACAGTAGAGCTGTATGTCCTCGTGAAAAGTAGCGACTGTAGTTTCCCCATGCATTCAGCCGTACGCAATAACTATGAAGCAACTCCACGTTTGCTGATGTTAAGGCCAGCTCAGTGAATTATGTAGAATTTTGCCCTAGATACTACTCAACAGGCAGCTGCCGCTCTTCAGGAACCACACGATTGTCTGGCCTCTCCGCAGATACCCCTCCACTGTGATAGCACTTACGTTTTAGCTATCTGTATCATTGAGGCACGCATTGAGTCCAGTGCCAGCTGTCACCAGGGCCACGTCGTAAACAGCGCTAAGTATATTAATTTAATTTGTGTGAATTTTAATTTGCCAGTCTAGTTCATTTTCGTTAGTACTTCTGTTTTAAGAGGTTTATTCCTGCGTACTTGTAGATTTCGTTTGTACTACTGTTTTAATAGTTTATTCTATCGTATATGATAAATACCGTTGTTTAGTCTTCGTCTTTGACTGGTGTATTTCAAAACAAGTCAAGACCGTTAATAAAGCTCGTTATCAGTCAGTCCAGTGCCAGCTGTCACCAGTGCCACGTCCTAAACAGCGCTAAGCTTATATTCCCATGCGTTTGAATACGGTGTAATCCACAGATATTTTTGTTTATTTTGAAAAATGTCGGACTCAGTTTTGTTGATTTGACAGTGTAGTTACCACTGACCACAGTTCAGTCAGCAGTCAGCCGTCTTTATTAGAGTACTAGGCTTCTTAAAAGTTGATTATTTAGTTTTCTACTTTCTGCAGTTAATTGTATCGATTGCAGCGATGGTGGGGAGTCTGATGCGTCGAGTAGGACACCTCAGGTGTCTCACCCTTCGCTCTCTGTCCCTGCTACCGAGGTACCTTCAGTTGTACCGGACGTCGTCGAGCCGCCTTCTCCGCAAGGGGAGTGGCGGGTTGTACGGCGTTCGCGTCGCTCGTGGCGGAAGGCCAATATGGAGGCTGGACGTCTGTCCGCGCCCGCTCGTCCTGTGAGTGAACATGTTGCCACTCCTTCAGCAGGGTCCGAGCAGGTGCACGGGGGTAGGGGATTATTAGTTATTCGGAGCTACAATGTTAGGCGCATGATGGAGCCCCTTAGGCAGATAGCGTCGAGATCCGGCAGGAATTCCAACGTGCACTCGGTGTGTCTGCCGGGGGGCCTTATCCGAAATGTTGAGGCGGCCTTGCCGGCGGCTATCGAGGGTGCGGGGTGCAATCGACTGCAAGTCGTGGCTCACGTCGGCACCAATGACCCTTGTTGCTTGGGTTCTGAGGACATCCTCAGGTCCTACGAGCGGCTAGTGGAATTGGTGAAGGCTGCTGCCTTCGCACGCGGGGTGCAAGCAGAACTGTCGATTTGTAGCCTTGTTCCCAGGGTTGATTGGGGTCCTTTGGTTTGGAGCCGAGTGGAGGGTCTGACCAGAGGCTTCGCCGACTCTGTGACAGTCATGGCTGCAGATTTCTGGATATGCGTTATCGGGTGGGGAATTGTAGGGTGCCCCTAGATAGATCAGGGGTGAACTACACTAAGGAAGCGGCTACTCGGGTAGCAGAGTACTTGTCGAGTGCACATGGGCGTTTTTAGGCTAGGCGCTAACTCTGATGAGCACTCGCCTGTCAGCATTCAAACAGCGAATTCAGGCCACTTTCGGAACAAAAATTCGAACATCAAAATATTAGCCGCTAACTTACAGAGTATTAGAAACAAAGTATCCGAATTTGCCACACTGCATGCAAGTTATTCCGCTCAGATAGTTTTAGGCACCCATAGCTGGCTAAATCATGATGTGGCAAGTTCAGAAATATTTAGCGAAGCGTGGAGTGTATATCGGAAAGATAGATCGGATACAACTGGAGGAGGAGTGTTCATCGCTGTGGATAAAGATATTTTTTCTACTGAGATTGATGTTGAAAGTAACTGTGAAGTTATCTGGGCACGTATAACAGGTCTAAAAAAAGTGCAGTTAATAGTTGGCTGTTTCTACCGGCCCCCCAGTGCTGCTGTAGCAGTTTTAGAATCATTCAAAGAAAGTCTACACCAGGTAGTGCATAGGTATCCGGGCCATGTAATATTAGTCGAAGGAGACTTCAACCTTAAGAGTATAGATTGAGACCTCGCTAGTTACAATTCAGGCGGTAGAGACAAGCAGTCTTGCGAGCTACTTTTGGACACATTCTCCGAAAACTGTCTTGAGCAGTTAAACCGGCAACCCACGCGCAATGGAAAAATTCTAGACCTTATAGCCACAAACAGGCCTGACCTTATTAACGATGTCTGTGTAGAGACATGAACTAGTGATCATGATATCGTAATAGTGTCGATGGTGACAAAAGGTCATAAACCAATCAAGAAGGCTAGGAGCGTGGTTTTGTTGGGAAGAGTTGATAAGCTAATGTTACGATCGCACTTAGAAAATGAATGGGCATCGTTTAATTCCGGGACTATGAATGTAGAGGAAGTGTGGACTAAATTTAAGTGCATTGTTAATAAAGGGTTAGAGAAATATGTGCCAGTAAAGACGATTAAGGATGGAAAAGATCCACTGTGGTATAATAATGTTAGAAAGCTGCTGAGAAGGCAAAGGCTGTTGCACTCTCGATTCAAAAAAGAACGCGCAAATGATGACAGGCAAAAGTTAGAGCGTCTATAAAAAGATCGATGCGCGAAGCATACAATAATCATCACAGCCATACCTTAGCAAAAGATCTTTCCAACAACCCGAAAAAATTCTGATCCTATGTAGAATCGATAAGCGGGTCAAAGCCCACTGTCCAGTCACTCGTTGATCATTCCGGGGCAGTAATAGAAGAAAGCAAACGGAAAGCTGAAGTTCTATATTTAACCTTTAAGAAATCTTTCACGCAGGAGGACCGCACAAATGTACCATCATTTGATCAACGTACTAATTCCGAAATGGGGAACATAGCAATAGGTATTTTCGGTGTAGAGAAGCAGCTGAGAGAGCTAAATACGAAAAAGTCTGCTGGTCCGGTTGGAATACCACTTCGGTTTTACAAAGACTAGTCTGCGGCGTTGGCCCCCTACTTAGCTTGCATTTATCGCGAATGTTTAATTCAGCGTAAAGTTCCTAGTGATTGGAAAAAAGCGCAGGTGACTCCCGTTTATAAGAAAGGAAAGAGAACTGACCCATACAATTACAGGCCAATATCGTTGACATCAGTTTCATGTAGAATTTTGGAGCATATTCTCAGTTCGAATATAGTAAATTTCCTTGAAACGGAAAAGCTTCTTTCCATGAATCAGCACGGGTTTAGGAAACACCGTTCATGTGAAACTCAGCTTGCCCTTTTCTCACATGACATCTTGCGAGCCATGGACGAAGGGAAACAGGCAGTTTGTGTTTTTCGCGACTTCAAAAAGGCGTTCGACGCGGTGCCACACTGCAGACTGCTAACGAAGATACGAGCTTATGGAATAGGTTCACAGATTTGTGACTGGCTGGAAGACTTCCTAAGTAATAGAACGCAGTACGTTGTTCTCGACGGCGAGTATTCATCAGAGACGAGTATATCGTCAGGCGTGCCCCAGTGGAGTGTGATAGGACCGCTATTATTTTCTATCTACATAAATGATCTGATGGACAGAGATGATGATGCTGTGTTGTATGGGAGGGTGTCGTCTGTAACTGACTGTAATAGCATACTGGATGACTTAGACAAAATTTCTAGTTGGTGCGAAGAATAGCAGCTAGCTCTCAATGTAGAAATATGTAAGGTGACGCGCATGAGTAGAAAAAACAATCTCATAATCTTCGAATACAGCATTAGTAGTGAGCTTCTTGGTGCTGTCGCGTCGTTCAGATATCTAGGCGTAACATTGCAGAGCGATATGAAATGGAACGAGCATGTAAGGACAGTTGTGAGTAGGGCGGAACGCCGACTTAGGTTTATTGGGAGAATTTTGGGAAGATGTACTTCACCTGTAAATGAGACCGCGTTTAAAACGCTTGTGCGACCACGTCTTGAGTATTGCTCAAGTGTTTGGGACTCGCAGCAGATCAGTTTAAAGGAAGACATAGAGACGATTCAGAGACAAGCAGCTAGATTTGTTACCGGTAGGTTCGACCAACGCGCGAGTGTCACGGAAATGCTCCGGCAACTCAATTGGGGATCGCTGGAAGAAAGACGACGTTCTTTTCGTGAATTTCTGTTAAGTAAATTTAGAGGGAGGGAATTTGAAGCTGAGTGTAGTACGATCTTGCTGCCGCCTACTTACATTTCGCGTAAAGATCACAAAGACAAGATAAGAGAAATTAGGGCTCGTACAGAGGCACATAGGCATTCTTTTTTTCCTCATTCAATTTGGGAGTGGAATAGGAAAGGAAATGCCTAGTAGTGGTACGGTGTACCCTCCGCCACGCACCAAACAGTGAATTGCGGAGTATGTATATAGATGGAGATGTCACTCAAAGACATAATATTCACTGTGGTCCTAGAGAACGGAAGTTGCTGACTACAATGCCACATACAATAATGGGGAATTTTCTGGAACAGTGAGATAATACTGTTCAAAAGCAGTGTAAAAATTATATATAATTATTGTGGAATTGAACATATCTCTCACACAGATAATCCACACTGCAGGCCCCAGAAAACGATAATTGCTGACTACAATGTCACATACAGTAATGGGTAATTTTCTGGAAAAGTCAGATAATAAAGTTCTAAAGCAGTGAAAAAATTATTTATAATTATTGTGGCATTTAATATGGCGACCGAAACATAATCTACACTGCCGGCCCGAACGATCGGAAATTGCTGTTTACAATATCACATAGAATGATGTGGAATTTTCCGGAATAGCGACAAAAAATTCTAAAGCAGTTTAAAAATAATATATAATTATTATGCTATTGAACATGTTGCTCAATCATATTATCTACACTTTCTGAGTATAATGTCACATACAATAAGTTGTAATTTTTTTGGAATAGTGTGATAAAAAAGTGCTGAAGCTGTGTAAAAACAATTTATAGTTATTGTGGTATTTAACATGTTGCACAAAGACATAATCTAGACTGCGGGACCCGGCGAACGGAAATTGATGAGTACAATGTCACATACCATAAGGCATAACTTTCTGGTATAGTGGGATAATAAAGTTATAAAGCAGTGTAAAAATAAGTTACAATTGTTGTGGTATTGAACATGTCGCTCAAAAACATAATCAACACTGTGGGTCCAAAAGAACAGAAATTGCTGAGTACAATGACACATACAATAAGGGGTAATATTCTGGGATAGTCTGATAATAAGGTTCTAAAGTAGTGTAAATATAATTTATAATTATTGTGGTATTGAACATGTCTCTCACACACATAATCCGCACTGAGAGCCCCAGAAAATGGGAATTACTGACTACAATGTCACATACAATAAGGAGGAATTCTCTGGTGTAGTCAGATAATAAAGTTCTAACGTAGGGTAAAAATTATTTATAATTATTGTGGTACTGAACATGTTGCTCAAAGACATAATCTATATAGCGCACCCCAGAGACAGGTAACTGCTGACTAGAATGTCATATACAACAATGGGGAATTTTGTGGGATAGCGAGATAATACTGTTCCAAAGAAGTGTAAAAATTATATATAATTATTGTTGTATCGAACATGTCACACAAAGACACGATATACACTGTGGACCCCAGAGAACGGAAATTGCTGACTACAATGTTACATACAGTAATGGGGAATTTAGCGGAATAGTGAGATAATAAAGTTCCAAAGCAGTGTAAAAATAATTTATAATTTCGGTAGTATTTATCATGTCGGTTAAAAATATAATATACACTGCGAGCCCGAGGGAATGGAAGTTGCTGACTAAAGTGTCACATACAATAATAGGTAATTTTATGGAATAGTAACATCACAAATTTCTAAAGCAGAGTTAATATCATTTATAATTATTGTGGTATTCAACATGTTGCTCAAAGACATAATCTATACAGCGCACCCCAGAGACAGGTAATTGCTGACTACAATGTCATATACAATGATGGGGAATTTTCTGGGATAGTGAGATAATACTGTTCCATAGCAATGTAAAAAATTATATATAATTATTGTTGTATTGAACATGTCACTCAAAGACACAATATACACTGTGGGCCCCAGAGAACGAAAATTGCTGACTACAATGTCACATACAGTAATGCGGAATTTTCTGGAACAGTGAGACAATAACGTTGAAAGCAGTGTAAAAATTATATATGAATATTGTGGTATTGATCATGTCGCTTAAAGATACAATATACACTGCGGACCCGAGGGAATGGAAATTACTACAGTATCAAATACAATGATAGTGTAATAATAAAATTCTAAAGGAGTGTAAAAATAATTTATAATTATTCTGGTATTGAATATGTTGCTCAGAGACATAATCTACACTGAAGGCCCCAGAGAAGCGAAATTGTTGTCTACAATGTTACATTCAATAAGGGGTTATTTTCTGGAATATTGAGATAATATAGTTCAAAAGCAGTGAAAAAATAATTTATAACAATTGTGGTATTGAACATATCACTGAAAGACGTAATCTACACTGTGGGACTCAGAGAATACAAATTGCTAAGTCCAATATCACATACAATAATGGGGAATTTCCAGGAATAGTGGGATAATAAAGTTGTAAAACAGTGTAAAAATTATATATAGTTATTGTGGTATTGAACATGTCATTCAAAGACACGATATACACTGCGGGCCTCAGAGAACGGAAATGGCAGAATAAAATGTCACATACCGTAATGGAGAATTTTCTAGAATAGTGAGATAATAAAGATCGAAAGCAGTGTAAAAATAATTTATAAATATTTTGGTACTGAATATGTTGCTCAAAGACTTAATATATACAGCGCCCCAGAGACAGGTAATTGCTGACTACAATGTCATACACAATAATGGGGAATTTTCTGCGATAGTGAGGTAATACTGTTCGAAAGCAATGTAAAAATTATGTATAATTATTGTTGTATTGAACATGTCTCTCAAAGACATTCTCTACACTGCGCGCCCCTGGGAAATTGCTGACCACAAAGTCATACACAATAATGGGGAATTTTCTGGTATAGTGAGTTAATAATGTTCTATAGCAGTAAAAATAATTTGTAATTATTGTGTTATTGAACATGTCTCTGAAAGACGTAATCTACACTGAACGCTGCCTACAACTGAAATTGCTGACTAACATGTCATATAAAATTATGTGATATTTTCTGGAATTGTGAGATGATAAAGTTCTAAAGAAGTGTACAAATAATTTTAGTTATTGTGGTATCGAACATGTCTCTCAAGACATTTTCCCAATTTTGGGCCCCCGATAACGGAAATTCCTGAGCACAATGACACATACGGTAAGATGGAATTTTCTGGCAAAGGGTGATAATAATGTTCTAAAGCAGTAATAAAATAAATATTAATTATTGTGTAATTGAACATGTTGCTGAAAGACATAATATACACTGCAGGCCGCAGAGAACAGAAGTTGCTGACTACAATGTCATATACCATAATGTTGAATGTTCTGGAATAGTGAGATAAAAAAGTTCTAAAGCTGGGTAAAGATAATATGTAATTATTGTGGTACTGAGCATGTCGATCAAGAACATAATCTACACTGTGGGACCCAGAGAATGGAAATTTCTGACTACAATGTCAAGTACAATAAAGAGGAATATTTTGGAATAGTGATATAATAAAGTTCAAAAGCAGTGTAAAAATATTTTATAATTATTGTGGAACTGAACATGTAACTCAAAGACATCATCTACACTGCAGGCCCAGGGAAATGGATATTGCTGACTAAAATATCACATACAAAAATGGGGTATTTTCTCGCATAGTGATATAATAAGGTTCCAAATCAGTGGAAAGTAATTTTATAATATAGTTATAAAGCTGTGTAAAATAGATGTATAATTATTTTTGTCCTGAACATGACGCTCAAAGTCATAATCTGCACTGCGTGCCCATGAGAAGGAAATTGCTGACTACAATGTCATATACAATAGGGGTAATTTCCAGGCATAGTGAAATAATAAAGTTCTAAAGCAGTGTAAAAGTAATAATAATTAATATTCGATTGAACATGTCGCTCAAAGACTCGATCTACAGCACAGGCCCACGAGTACAAAAGTTGCTACGGTTAATTTCACATAAAATATGGCGTAATTTTTGGAATAGCGAGATAATAGAGTTGTAACGCTGTGTAACAATAATTAAAATTTTTTGTGTTATTGAACATGTCGCTCTAACACATAATCTACAGTGTGGGCCCCAGAGAACGGAAATTGATGACTACAATGTCATGTACAATAATGGCAAATTTTCTGGAATATTGAGATAATAGAGATCCAAAGCAGTGTAAAAGTAATTTATAATTATTGTGGTATTCAACATGTCACTGAAAGTCCTAATCTACATTTCAGGATCTAGAAAACAAAAATTACTCACCACAATGTCACATAAAATAGTGAGAAATTTTCTGGAATAGTGAGATAATATAGTTCTAAAGCTGTGTAAAAATTATTTATAATTATTGTGGAATTGAACGTGTCACTCGAAAACATAATCTACATTGCAGGCCCCTTAATATTCATAACCTCAATGTCATTTTCGTCCAATTCTTTTAATTGTAATTATGGCATCTGCTGAATCATCAAGTAAATATAATAATTGTAATGATGGTATTGCAATAAAACTTGATGTAATTGCTGGTAGTGCTGTTCAGATGGTTACAGTTAAAATGATCATGAAGTATATCTCCGTTTATATATTTGCTTAAAAATATATGTCTTAGTGGGTATCCAATAATTATTATGATTAGTAATAGAACAATTATTGAATGATCATTAAAGATTAATAAATGTTCTAATAATGGTGATGCCCCATCTTGTATCGATAAGTTTGATCATATATCCTTATAAGTAGTATATTTGCCTTTTTGAAGGCAAAAGAAATTATTATATAAACAGCTTTATAATTTAATTAAATATTTTCCGTTGTTATATGCTATATTCAATGTAATTTAAATATTTAATTTTATCATAATATAATTTTTATTACATATATCAATTATATAAGAGTAATACCTATTTAAATTAATTATATTTAATATAAAATAATTTCTTATTAATTAATATAACAAACTAAATTGAATATATTTAACAATAATTTTAAATTGTAAAATATATTGTATTAAATATTTTATATTATTTAATCTTTCTTAATTATTAGTGAAAAGAATTATAAAAATATAACGAAATGTACTGTAATACATTTATTGAAATAGAAAGTCCATACTTACCTTTATAATATACAATAAAGAAGTTACTGTTGTACTGTTTATCGGTAGAATAATTCTATTAATATTTGTGCTTTCTAGTGTAATTTTTGTTTTAATTATATGTGTGTTTATTATTTAGATGTTTTCTCTCATTTATTTTTTATTGTATGTGTTTCATTTATATTCTAAAATTTTATTCTTGCTTGTTTATTAACTTTTTGTTAATATGTTTTGGTTAGCTAAATGTTCTATTTATTTCTAGTAATCAATTAAATTTTCAAGTTATTTTGGAATTAGTAATTGATTAGGTATTGGCACATTTCGTGCCAGCAGCTACGATTATACTATTAATGCAAGTGACTAATTTTGGCTGATGTAATTATAATTATTTTGAGTTTTAATAATTAATTATTAAGTGAATATTTATTTATATTTTTTTGCTCTTAATTTTGAATCTATGAAATTTATAAAATAGACTAGGATTAGATACCCTATAACTTTAAATGTAAATTTTGTTTTACCTGGGTATTATTAGTTAAGGTCTTTAAACCCAAAGAATTTGGCGGTATTTCATTCCTTTAAGAGGAATTTCATGATTCATAGTACACGATTTACTTTACTTAATTTTTTTTTGTATATCTCCATTATAAGAAAATCTTTTTGGAGAAAAAATTGTCTTGTTTCTTTATTAAAATTTATTTCAGGTCAAGGTACAGCTTACAATTAAGAGTATGATGGGTTATAATAATTTTTTTATTGCGAATTTAATTTTGTAATATTTTAATGAAGGTGGATTTGATAGTAATTTAAATTATTTAAATTAACAGATATTGGCTCTGAAGTGTGAACACACCGCCTGTCACTCTCGTTATTGATTATAATTTTTTATCTTTTAATATGAGAAAAGTCGTAACATATTAGATGTACGGGAAAAGTGTATCTAGAAAGTTTATCAAGACATAGCTTTATAGTAGAGTGATTCATTTACGATGATTATTAATTCAGTGCCATTCAGGATGTCTTGAATTATTTATTTTATTATTTAGTTTTTTATGTTTACTTAATTTAATATAAAAACATTTTTATTAGTTTTCGTCCTAGTATATTTTATGGAAATGTTTTTTTTAATTATATTGCTTTAGTAATACTATTGAATTAATTATGGGGTGTTTAATTTGTATATGTTTATTCATTAGCTTATTAACATATTTTATGTATTGGTCCTCGATTAATGTTGGTAATCTTTACTACTGCTATTAATGTAATAAATAAATAAATTATTATTATGATTTAAATAATAAATATTGGGTTATTATATTATGATTTCTGTGTTTTAATTATTTCTGTTTATATTATATTATAAACATTGCATAAGAATGTTGATAAAATAGTTATTATGTATATAATAAGGAAAATTCTATTAACTATATTTTTAAACATTTCATTTGATGCAGTTTCTGAAATATAAATAAATAGAACAATTATACCTACTAGGAATGTCAAAAGTAAAGTGTACGAAAGTCAGAACCTTTCTATTATTGTTCCTGTTTTTATTATAATAAATGAATAATAATGATAATAATGGTTATTATAATTGATATTGGATGGTTTATTTCTATAAAGTTAATATATATTAGGTTTGATAATCTTATAATTATTGTTTTTATCATTTCAGGTGATAGTTTATAAAAATATTGATTTTGGGGAAGAGTGATTGAAATTAATTTTCTACCCTTGAAGTTTTAAAAATATTTTCTTAATTTTTTTACAAGGCCACTGTTTTTAACTATTAAAATTAACATCTATATTTGGGTTATTTACTTGTTTATAAATTTATTTTTCTGTATTTACCTTTTTTTGTTCAAAACGTAAGCATTTATTGATGGTTTTATTAAGAGTAGAATATATTGGTCTTTCTTTATATACATTAATTGTTATATTTCTTGTTGTGTTTGATTATGATTATTTCTTTTGTGTTATTTTTTTGGTTTTTTCTGTTTGTGAGGATGCCTTAGGTATTTCTATTTTCGTTTCAAAAATTCGTTCTCATTGTAATGATTTTTGTAATTCTTTCTTTTTGTGAATATGTTAAGGTATTTATTTATAATAATGATCTGATCCCTATTTGATTGTTAAATAATTATGATTAATTAATTCTTTAATATTTTTATTAACTTTTATTTTTAAAATTTCAATGCATTCTGCTTCTGATTTGAGAATAATTAGTTATTATTGTGGTGTTGATTTTTATTCTTTGATAATTCTTTTAATTGAGTTATTGAATTTCTTGTTTAATATTTACTGCAAGAAGATCAATTTATTTTTCTTCATATCATTGTAATTTTTTATTGTTTTATTATTATTAATTATATTGTTTTTTTTTTCAAGTTTAAATTCATTTTCTTTTTAAATATTTTTTAAAATCTAGATTGGTTACTTCTTTGTTTTTAATTTTGGGTTGAGATTATCAGGCTGAACGTTTACAGGCTGGTATTTATTTAATTTTTTATACTTTATTTGCTAGATTACCTTTATTATTGGTTTATTTAGGTTTGATCATGTATTTAATACTTTTTATTACGCTTTATTATTTGATATTGGTTCTTTTTATGTATTGTTTAGTTTTTTCTATTTTTGCTTTTTTAGTTAAAATGCCGTGTTTTTTGATTTCGCCTTTGACTTCCTAACACTCATGGTGAGGCTCTAATTTCTGGTCGAATAATTTTGGCTGGTATTTCATTGAGGTTGGGTGGTTATGTTATTTTTCGCTTAATAAAGGTAATTTCTTATTTGGGTTTAAGATTTAATAGAATTTTTGTTTTTAAGATTGTGTGTTGGTGTTGTTATTAAATTTGTTTGTTTTCTTCGAGTTGATTTAAAATCTTTAATTGCTTATTCTTCTGTTGCTCATATAAGATTGGTTATTTGTGGTTTAATTGTTGAGGTTGTATGGGTTCTCTTTCTTTAATGATTGGCCATGGTTTATGTTCTTCTGGTTTATTTTGTTTATCATATATATTTTATGATCGTTTAAATAGACGGATAATGTTAAATTATAACCGTATAATTAATTTGAATTAATTTAAAGTTATTTAGTTTAAATAGTTCTATGGTAGTGATAACTTTGGTTTTTGACTGATGTCTTTAATTTTTATGTCTTTTGTAATATATATATATATATATATATATATATATATATATATATATATATATATGTATGTATGTATGTATGTATATATATATATCTTCTTTAGTTATTTATTATAAAAATGATTATTTACATAATGAAAAAATATTAATAGTTTCATTTTAATTGTTTTAATATTTATTTTTTCAATAGCTTTTTTAATTATTTGTTCAAATATGATTAGAATTTTATTGGGTTGATAAGAATTAGGTTTGGTTTCTTATTATTTAGTTATTTATTCTTATCAGAATGTAAGGTCTTATAATGCTGGTACATTAACTGCTTTATCTAATCGTATTGGTGATGTTTCTATTTTAATTTCTGCTTTTTGAATATTCAATTTTGGTAGTTAACATAATATTTATTAGTATTATTTCATTTCTGATTCTTTTGAGATAAAGATTATTACTTTATTAATTATTCTTGCTGCTATAACTAGGAGAGCTCAAATTCCTTTTTCTTCTTGACTTCCAGCTACTATGGCTGCTCCTACTCCTGTTTCTGCTTTGGTTCATTCTTCTACTCTTGTTACTGCTGGTGTTTATTTATTCATTCGTTTTGATCTTATATTACTAATTTTAGATTTTGGGTGATATATTCTTTTTATTGGTTGTTTAAATATATTTTTATTTCGTCTAGGAGCTAATTTTTAGTTTGGCTTAATTAAGATTTTAGCTCTTTCTACTTTAAGTCTACTTGGTTTAATAATAAGAACTGTATAATTAGGTTATTCTGATCTGCTTTTTTCATTTATAAACTAATGCTGTATTTATGACTTTATTATTTATATGTGCAGGTTCTATAATTAATAATTATGTGATGTTCAGGATATTCGTTTCATGGGTTCCAGTATTCATTTTATACCTTTAACTTTTAATGTTTCTAGATTGTGTTTGTGTGGTATGCCTTTTTTGGCAGGATTTTATTCTAAGGATTTAATTCTTGAAATTGTTTGTTTAAGTTGAATTAATTTTTTTTCTATTTTTTCCACTGGTTTAACGGCTTCCTATTCTTTTCGGTTGTTTTATTATGCAATACCTCGTAATAATAATTCTTCTTCTTCTGGCTACAAAGAATGTTGATCAAAATACTGAATCTGCAATAGTAAAAGGTGCTTCTCAATATTCATATATTTGTAGTATTGTAAAATAAAATCCTAATATTACTGTAAAGTATAATTCTTTTATTGTTTGTGAGTGATTACATTCTATAATTCTGTGATGTGCTCATGTAATTGTAACCCCTGAAGCTAGTAAAATTGCAGTATTAAGAAGTGGAATTTGTATTGGATTATATGGTTGAATTCCTATTGGGGGTCATTTTATTCCTAATTCAATTGTTGGTGCTAGTCTTCTATTAAAGAACGCTCAGAAGACTGAAATAAAAAATAATACTTCTAATGCAATAAACAGAATTATTCTTCATCGTAGTACTTGAGATACTAATTTTGTGTGTAGTACTTGAAATTTGCCTTCTCGAATTACATCACGTCACCATTCAAATATTGTTAATTTATATTAAGTGTATGAAATCACTTAGTTATTCCTGAGGTTAAAATTATTGCTCCGATTGCTCTGGTTAAAGGTCATGGTCTATAATCTACTATATGAAATGGGTAGTTTATTTACTTGTTTATCAATTTATTTTTCTGGTGTTTATGTTTTTTGTTCTAAACGTAAGCTTTATTAGTGGTTTTATTAAGATTCGAATATATTGGTCTTTCTTTATTTATATTATTTGTTGTATCTCTTTTTGAGTTTGATTATGATTATTTATTTTCTGCTTTTTAAATATTTTTTCTGTTTGTGAGTGTGTTTTTGGTATTTCTATTTTGGTTTCAATAATTCGTTCTCATGCTAATGACTTTTGTAATTCTTTCTTTTTGTGTTTATTTTAAGGTATTCATTTATAACAATTTTTATATCCCTACTTGTTTGTTAAATAATTGTTGATGATTGTTAATACAATGACATTTATTCCAATAATGAGTAAATTTATATTAAATGTATGAAAGCAGTTATTCCTGAGGTTAAAATTATTGCTCCGATTGCTCTCGTTTAAGGTCATTGTCTATAATCTACTATATGAAATGGGTGGTTGTTGTTATTTGTTAACATCAGTTTAGTACACTTCTCTTGAATATAATGTTCTTAGAATACAAAATATATATGCTTGAATTATTGCTACTGCTGATTCAAGAATTAATATTATTGTTTATAGAATTAATTAAAATTAATATTGTCACGTGTCAATGGAAGTAGGCTTGACTTCGAAGGCAACTAAACACAGCACTTATACTGAAAGCACGTTTATTACGAACTCAACATACACGCAGCATTGACTGCCTCTCAGGCAGAGTGCTCTGCTATTTATACACAGACAGAATTTACCAGAAATTAGAAGAACAGTAAACATAAGAAACAAGTAGAATTTCCAAGTGAACATAAGAAAGATGTAGAACCTTCTGGAATTGTCAATTACAAAGAAATAAATTTTTGCCGGTGGGCGGGATGGAATCGGCGACCTTCTGCTCCGCAGTCCGTGACACTATCCCCTGCGCCACGCCGACAGTTGGTGTTTGTGGTCTCTCGCGGCATTGCTCCCTCTCCTGGAGAAACAGCGATCCGCTGTTATGATCCCTGTGGAGGCAGCTGCAATGTCCTGGATCTTGACCGTGTCATGGGTGTTCTGTATGACAGTTCAAGAGAATCCTTCCCTTCTCCGCAATTATCGACGACAGACGTTCTTGTCGTGGCTTCATCAGGAACATTACCGTCCTTAAAGTCCTTGAACAAGAAGCCATTGTCGTCTACCTGGTCTTCAGGATCGTAGTAAGGCTTCATGCGCAAGACGTGAACAATGTCTCTTCGTATTTGACGTTTCGACGACGGCTCATAATCCTCAACTTCGTATGTGACGTCTGACAGGCGGCGTATGACACGATACGGACCAAAGTATCGCTTCAATGACTTTTCTGACAGTCCAACCTTCCGTACAGGGGTAAAAATCCATACCAGCTCTCCTGGGCTGTACACAACAGGTCGGTGCTTGTCGTTATACCACTGACGGTCCTTCTCCTGTGCGTCCAGTGTCCGTATGCGAGCCAGTTGTCATTCTGTGCACAATGTTGTACCGTGACATTTCCTCTGATACTACTTTTGACTTGAATACTTTTCCACGATCAGATATCATGACACGTGGTGCTCCATGCTTCAAAATAATGTCTTCTACAAGGAATTTTGCGATCTCTGGAGCTTCTGCAGTCGGCACAGGTTTGGTGACAGCGTAGCGTGTGAGGTAGTCAGTGCAGACTATTATCCAACGGTTACCGGTTGTCGACTTCGGGAACCTCCCTAAAAGATCGATCCCAACTCGGTGGAATGGAGCTGCTGGCGGCGGAGTCGGTACGAGATGTCCTGGAGGTAATTGCGGCACATGCTTCCATCGCTGGCACTCTTTACAGTGACTCACATAGTGCTTGGCAGATCGGTAGAGACCTTTCCAGTAATACCTGCGTCTGATTCTGTCTAGGGTCTTCACGAATCCCAGATGACCGGATATTGGAGCATCATGGAAATATTTGAGAATAGCTGTCTGGAGATGAGCTGGAACATTAAGTAGTCATTTGGGGCCCAGTGTATCGTAGTTGTTCCTGTACAATGTTCCGTTTATAAGTTGGAGCTCTCCATTGGTCGGTTCTCCTTTCTCCAAGGCCTCTATCATTTTTAATAGTGTTGGATCTTCCCTCTGTTCAGCTGTAACGTCATCTAATTCTGTAAGGGCTGAAATTTCATTAATGCTGTTGTGTTCCACTAATGGATTCCTCGAAAGGCAGTCGGTATCCTTGTGTTTGCGTCCGTTCTTGAATACCACTGTGACATCGTACTCTTGCAGTCTTAGTGCCCATCTTGCTAGTCGACCTGATGGATCCTTCAAGCTAGTTAGCCAACACAAAGAATGGTGGTCTGTCACGACGGTGAATGGATTGCCGAATAAATACGGCTGGAACTTGTTGATAGCCCAGATAACCGCGAGACATTCTTTTTCAGTTGTAGAGTAGTTTATCTCGGACTTTGAGAGTACTCTTGACGCACGGGCTATCACTTTTTCGGCGCCTTCCTGAACTTGTACAAGCACTGCACCAATCCCATACCCACTGGCGTGTGTGTGAGGTTCCGTTTCTGCATTCTCGTCGTACAAGGCTAGCACTGGTGCGGAAGTTAGAGCCTCCTTAAGTGCTCGGAAAGCTCTTTCTTTTGCCTCTTCTCAGTAAAATTTGGCGTCTCCCTGCAGAAGTTCTTGTAATGGACGTGCCTTGTTACAAAATCCTTTTATGAAACGTCGGTAGTATGAGCACACCCCGAGAAAACTTCTCACATCACGAATGTGCTGAGGAGTTGAAAATTCTGTGACTGCCCTTACTTTATCTGGATCAGGACGGACACCATCTCCGTTGACTAGGTGCCCCAGGATTTTTATCTCTTTGGCGACGAAGAGGCACTTCATTGGATTGAGGCGGAGACCTGCAGCCTGAACATACTTCAACACGGTTGACAGGCGACTCAGATGTTCTTCAAATGTTTTCGAGAAAACGACAATGGTATCTAAATAGCAGAGACATGTCGTCCACTTAATGTGTCGAAGCAAGTTGTCCATCATGCGTTCGAATGTGGCTGGAGCATTACATAATCCAAATGGCATTACTTTAAATTCATAGAGGCCGTCAGGCGTAATAAATGCCGTTTTCTCCCTGTCAGCTTCGTCAACCTCGATTTGCCAGTAACCTGTCTGCATGTCCATAGTTGAGAAGTATGTAGCTCCTTTCAAGCAGTCTAAGGTGTCGTCAATACGCGGCAATGGGTAGACATCTTTCTTTGTGATTCTGTTAAGCCGCCGATAGTCGACACAGAATCGCCACGTGCCATCCATCTTCTTTACGAGGACCACCGGAGACGACGAAGGACTCTCCGAAGGTTGAATAACGTCATCTCGCAACATTTTCTCCACTTCCTCCCGAATTATCCGTCTTTCAGCTGGCGACCCTCTATACGAACGGTGGCTAATTGGCGGATGGTCCCCGGTATTGATACGGTGCTTTATCATGGGCCGTTTCGTCTGACTTTTCCCCTGCTGAGGTGTGAATGCACCCGAAGATACCTAACACCCGCTGGCGTTGTTCCTTGGTCAGTTCAGGCCCTATTGGCAATTCCACGTTTGTTTCCTCCAGCGTGTTGTCTGTACTAACAGCAGGGCATGGGTCTTCATTGATGACGTTGAGCTCACCGCCCTGGATTGGTTCAGCTGTCCCGATACACATTCCCTTGGGGATAAGTTGTGACTGCTCGTGACAATTTGTGATCCAAATCTCTCCTTGACCACCGGTAATGCTTATGATAGCCGCTGGTATGTAAATTTCTTTTGTGAGCCTGATAAACTTTTTACTATCAACAAGAACTTCACAGTTTAACCAGTCATCTGTGTTTGTGACTGCAACTCTTCTCATTGTCAACGGCGGGATCGTCACATTGTCAACGACGAATAACTTCCCAGAAAATTCTGTATTACGTGCATCTGGCGGAACAGCTTCTTCAATTTGCAGCTCAGATCAATTCAAATGTTCAAATGTTTGTGTAGTCTATGGGACTTAACTACGGGGTCATCAGTCCCTAAACTTACAAACTACTTATGATCTACTTACGAACTAGGACGGCACAAATATCCATGCCCGAGGGGGGATTCGAACCCCCGACCGTAGTGGACGTGCAGACCGTGACTGGAGCGCCTCAGTCTCCTCGGCCACCGCGGCCGGCAAGTCAGATCTTCCACAGTCAATGATAGCTTGGGATGCCTGAAGGAAGTCCTATCCGAGGAAAACATTATGACTACATTCTATTAACACGACAAATTCAAACGGCTGCGTCCTGTTGTTGATGGTTATTCTTGCGACCCAAGTTCCTGCTGGATGGAAGTACTTTCCATTCGCGACCTTCAGCACAGTTGCTCCCGTATCACAGAACATTGTCTTCTTTAGTGTGCGGCGGTAATTATCCAATAATACAGAAAAAGAGGCTCCTGAATCAACAAGTGCCCGGACAGGTTGGCCGTCGATTATGACGTCGATGAGATTTCCCGACATCTTGGCGGCTGTCGTCCATGGATGATTTTCATCTGCGGCGGCCTCACCTCCGTAGATGGTAGCCTCGCTTAGTTTTCCTGGGCGCGGCGGCTAGGGGAGCGGCTGGTACCTCTGTACGGCGACGGTGAACGCCTGCGGCGCATCGGGGAGCGACCTCGTCTAGGATACGGCGATGGGATTCTTCCCGTAGTTCGACTGAACTCTTCAGCAGGTGACTGCCTTGGATAGAACTGCTCCGACGGATGACGTCTTGCGGCAAAATAATCATCGAATACTGGCCTCCTCTCTCTAGAGTAGCATACGACATGTCCAGGGCGTCCACAGTGGAAACACAGTGGTGTGTTGTCTTCTGTCCTCCAGACGTCTGTTCTTCTGCGGGGCGTCATAGTTACCGGGGGAGTTGGCTGTGGTCGTGTCGGTCGGTTCATGGGCTGCCGTTTGGCGGCTGCAGCATAAGTCATAGCAGGGCGACGCCATTCTTCACGTCGGGTGCAATTGACGGGGCAGACAGGAGCTAATGTTTGAAATACCTCTTCCTCAGCGGCGTCGGCTCCCTCGTGACTTACAGGGCTCACATCCATGTCCATAATCTGATGCTCGCTCGGTCTAATAGTCCCGGCTGCCATGCACTGTTGTAATTATTCTCTCACGATTTGTCGTATGAGAGAAGCCAAGTCCTGCTGGTCTTCCACAACGGCCATAGGGACTACATTTGGGAGCTTGTCATACTTCTTGCGTCCAACCCTCCTTTGTTGCATCTCTTCAATACGCTGGCACCACTTGATGAACTCTTCTGTCGTAGTGACGTCTTTTATCAGAAGAGCTTGGTACATATCTTCTGCAATTCCCTTCATCAGGTGCATGATTTTGTCCGCATCAGTCATGTTCGGATTGACTACGTTACACAGGGCCAAAACACTCTGTATGTACGATTGTGTCGGCTCACCATGTCGTTGGGCCCGGTTCTTCAGTTGTTCTTCCGCCGAGCGGAGTTGTCGCTCGCGGTCTCCAAACGTCTTCTTAAGTTCCTCCTGGAGCGTCTCCCAGTCATTCAACTTGTCTTCGTTGTTTTCAAACCATTGCTGGGCTGTTCCATTCAGGTAGAAATAAACGTTAGCCAAGCACATCGTATGATCCCACCTGTTGTACTTGGCGACTCGGTCGAACCCTTTTAGCCATTTGTTGGGGTCCTGCCCAGCATCTCCAGAGAACACCGACGGGTGTCTGATGTGCAGCTGGTTTATTGCTGGTTTCGTCTCCATCGTTCTTCTGATAATACGGAATTTTGGAAGGATGTACTCGGTGTATCCCTTGTATTCCGGTTCCAGTCCATGTAAGTGACGGCTTTTACGTTGCCTAATCGGAGCCACGGTGATGCAGCTGTTGCACAGTGTACCCGGCGCCTCCACCAAACAATGTCACGATGCAATGGAAGTAGGCTTGACTTCGAAGGCAACATAGCACTTATACTGAAATCACGTTTATTACGAACTCAACATACACGCAGCACTGACTGCCTCTCAGGCAGAGTTCTCTGCTATTTATACACAGACAGAATTTACCAGAAGTTAGAAGAACAGTTAACATAACAAACAAGTAGAATTTCCAAGGGAACATAAGAAAGGTGTAGAATCTTCTGGAATTGTCAATTACAAAGAAATAAATTTTTGCCGGTGAGCGGGATTGAATTGGCGACCTTCTGCTCCGCAGTCTGTGACGCTAAACCCTGCGCCATGCCAGCAGTTGGTGTTCGTGGTCTCTCACAGCAATGTAATTCTTGTTTTTAATGATATTCCTGTATTACCTAATAATGTTAATAATAGGTGTGCTGCAATTATGTTTGCTGCTAATCGTACAGCTAATGTACCTGCACGAATGCTGTTTGTAATTGTTTCAGTTAATACTATAACTGATATAAGTGCATTTGGTGTTTCTTGCGGGACTAAATGAAAAGTTATATTATTGGTATTATTAATTCATCGAAATAAAATGAATCTTATTCATATTGGTAATGCAATTGAGAATGTTAATGTTGTGTCTAGTTCTTGTAAAATTATATGGGAATGATCCTATAAAATTTTTAAATATTATTACAATAAAAATTGAAATGAGAATAAGTGTTGATAATTGAAATGATTTTTTTCCTAATAACGTTTTGAATTCATTATGTAGACTTAAGTTTAGTTTATTTCATAGAACATTAATTCGTGAAAGTATTAATAAAAATATTGATGGAATTAATAATAATCCAAAGAATGTTCTAGTTCATTTTAGTGATAAATTAAATAAGTTCATGGATCAAATGTTGAAAATAAATTTCTTATCATATTCAGTTAAGATTTTTTTTAATTTTATTGTTATTTCTTGTAATTTTATTTGGTTTATAAGAGAAGAAATTAATTTGATTTAATAATATTATTGTTATTGAGAATATAATGAATAGTGAAAATCATATTATTGGTGATATTTGAGGGATTAAGTTTATAATTTACCTCATCAGAAGTAAATGTTAATTTACTATTTTTTGGTTTAAGAGACCATTACTTACTTTCAGTTATCTGATGTATCATTGTTTACTACTTTAGATATTTTAGATTGACATTCTAATGTTAAATTTTAACTAACTCGTTATATTATATTAGATAATCATTTAATGAATAGTTTTACTGAAATTCTTTCAGTTAGAATTGGTATGAATCTATGATTTGCTCCACAGATTTTTGAACATTGGCCAAAACGTAATCCTGGACGATTAATTATAAATATTCCTTGATTTAGTCGTCCAGGTGTTTCGTCGATTTTAATTCCTAAAGATGGAACTGCTCATGAGTGAAGAACATCAGATGCTCTACTAAATGCTCATACTTCTGTATTTATTGGTAATGTTGTTCGATTATCAACTTCTAACAGTCGAAATTCATCTATATTTAATTCATTTTCAGGGGATATATATATTTCATATTATACGTTAATAAAATCTGTATTTCATAACTTCAATATCATTGTCGTCCAATTGTTTTAACTGTAATTATGGCATCTGATGAATCATCAAGTAAATATAATAATCGTAATGATGGTATTGCAATAAAAATTAATGTATTTGCTGGTAGTGCAGCTCAGATGGTTTCAATTAAATGACCATGAAGTATATTTTGGTTTGTATATTTTGTAAATAAAATATATCTTAGTGAGTATCCTACAATTATATTGATTAATAATAGAACAATTATTTTATGATCATGAAAGAATGATAATTGTTCTATTAATGGTGAGACTCCATCTTGTATTGATAAGTTTGATCATGTTGCCATACTTTCTAACAAAAGGTCAAACCTTTATTTTTAGAGCTTAAATCTAATGCATTAATCTGCCATATTAGAATCTATAAATTAATGCTAATTCTGAGTATCTATGTTCTGTTGATGGATAATTTTGAATCATTCTGTTGATCTTCTTATATTTGTTCTAAATAATACAGTTCGCTGTTTAATTGGTCTTTCTCATTTAATTAAAATAAATATAACAATACCTGTAATTGAGATGGTTGATCCAATTCTGGAGATAGCATTTCATGATGTATATGCATCAGGATAATCAGAATATCGTCGTGGTATTCCTGCTAATCCGAGGAAGTGTTGAGGGGAAAAGTTAAGTTTACTCCAATAAATATAATGATAAATTGAATTTTTATTCATTTATTATTTATATTTGTTCCTGTAAATGAAAGGTATTGTTTAATAATTCCTCCTATAATTGCAAATACTGCACCTATGGATAATACATCATGAAATTGTGCTACTACATAGGTGTTGTGTAATACAATATCTAGTCATGTTAACCCTGCTATTGTAAATAGAATAATGAATCCTAGTGCTCATAATAAAAGTGGATTGAATTTCAATTTAGTTCTGTATATTGTTGCTATTTATCTAAATACCTTAATTGCAGGTGGTACAGCAATATTTATTGTTGCTGAGGTAAAATAACCTCGTGTATCTCTATCTATTCCTACTGTAAATATATGGTGAGCTCATACAATAAATCCTATTAGTCCAATTGAAAATATTGCGTAAATTATACCAATGGTTCCAAATGATACAATTTTTCCTCTTTCTTGACAAACAATATGTGAAATAATACCAAATCCTGGCATAATTAGAATATAAACTTCTGGGTGATCAAAGAATCAGAATAAGTGGTGATAAAGAATTGGATCACCTCCTCCTGCTGGGTCAAAGAATGATGTATTAAGATTTCGATCAGTTAGTAGTATAGTAATTGCTCCAGCTAGTACTGGTAATGATAATAGTAGTAATACATGTGTAATTGCTACTGATCACACAAATAATGGTGTTTGATCAAGAGTTATATTATTTGATTCATTTGATTCATTATTTGTAATGAAATTAATTGCTCCTAAAATGGATGAAACACCTACTAGCTGTAATGAAAAGATTGCTACATCTACAGAAGCCCCTCTGTGTGCAATGACTCTTGATAGTGGTGGGTATACTGTTCATCCTGTACTGGCTCCATTATCTACTATAGACGACATTAGTAGGAGTGTTAATGATGGTGGTAACAATCAGAATCTTATATTGTTTATTCATGGAAAGGCTATATCTGGAGCACATTAATTTTTGACAGTAGACGTGATCTCTTATATAATGAGAGTAATATTTTTCATTATTTATCCAATGAAGATAACCCATTAATCAGGTATTTCATTTATATTATATATAAATTAGAAGTTCCTTTTTGTACTTTATGTAATGATTTATTTCTTTAATTAATGTAAAATTTAGTTGTTTATTGGATTTTATTAATATTTTTGTTAATATATAATATAAATAATTTATTTCAATATATCATCTCTAATTAAATATATCCTTCCAAGATTTATTTCATTAATATTAACTGCTTATTTAAATTTATATATTTATGAAAAGTTGTAGCTACCTATTTTTTAAGACAAAAGAAATTATAAAATATTTAATAAATGTAATAAAATATTTTTCTTTATTATTAAATGAGATAATCAATTTAATTTAAATATTTAATAATATTATAATATTATTTTAATTACATATATTAATTAAAAATATAATTATCTATTTTAATAAATTATAATTATTTTAAAATTATTTCATATTAATTAATATAACAAACGAGCTTTAACCCACAGCTCCACACAAAACATCAATTTTTTTTTAAAGAGATGAATTAAAAGAATTTTTTTTACTGCTTTACTTATTTATTCCTATATCTCCTTATTTGTACACTTATCCTTACAGAGAAATATCTGAAGACATTGTAGCACACATAGACCAAAAATGCGGTCTGTGGCATTATGTTTCGCTGTAAGTAACCAAACTGCTATAGAGTCTCAAACGTCATCGCTGGCCTTCAGTCCGAATTTCTTTTTATAATTTGACGACTTTCAACCATCTTCCACCCCCTTATAACTATCGGCAAGGAACTGCTATGTTGTACAATGGGAGAATTGGCAACAATTACACACAGACCATTCATTTGCGTTATGTAGCTTTCACTGCAGAGTGAAAAATTAACACACACACACACACACACACACACACACATAGAATTTTATATACAGCGCTAACTTTCCATCGCAATATACTCCACCCTATTATCATTATCAAATGTCAAGCAACAATTCAACCAATAAAACCATTTTCAAAGAGTAAGTATAATTTTCTCAGAGTAACTATTGTTCCACATTTCGCATTATATTATCCAAATTAGTATATATCTATCACATCGCTATAAAACCGCGCGTAAAACCTTCCTCGGGTATAACTTAGTAACTGTACAAACATTGAAGTTTCTGCATCTTCTCGTTCAGACCTGATAAGCGTACATCAAACGGACATTCACCTTTGTAGATATAGAGTTAATTGCATATAATTAACTATAAAGTTAAATTCTATACTATATTGGAGTAAACAATTAATTTTAATTTTCTTTCTTTAATATTAGTGAAAAGAAAGATTAAATAGTAAAGAAAGATAATATAATACATTTATTGAATTAGAAATTCGATACTTATCTTTATAACATATAATAAAGAAGTTTTTGTCATATACAATTATGGGGAATATTCTGGAATTGTGAGATAATAATATTCTAAACAGTGTAAAAATTATTTATAATTATTTTGGTAATGAAAATGACTCTCAAAGACGTAATCCTCACTACAGGCCCAGAGTACAGAAATTGCTGACCACAATGTCACATACAATAATGCAGTATTATTGGGAATAGTGAGATAATAAAGTTCTAATGCAGTGTAAAAATAATTTATAGTTCTTGTGGTATTGAGCATGTCGCTCAAAGACCCAGGGAACAGCAATTCCTGATTAGAATGTCATATACAATACTGGGGAATTTTCTGGACTAGTGAGATAATAAAGTTCTATTTCAGTGTAAAAATAACTTATCATTATTGTGGTATTGAGTATGTCACTCAACGACATAATCTACAATGTACTCCCCAGAGAATGGAAACTGCTGATCGCAATGTCACATAAAATGATTGGGAATTTTCCTGAATGGAGAGATAATAAAATACTATAGCAGTTTAACAATAAATTATAATTATTGTGGTATTGAACATGTCGCTCAAACACATAATCCACAATCCGACCCCAGAGAATGGAAATTGCTGAGAACAATGTATCTTACAATAATGGGGATTTTTCTGGAATAGTTAGATAATAATGTTATACTGCAGTGTAAAATTAATTTATAATTATTGTGGTATTGAACACGTCGCTGTAAGAGTAACCTACACTGCGTTCCCCAGAGAACGGAAATTGCTGACTAGAATCTCACATACAATAATGTGTTATTTTCTCTAATAGTGAGACAGTAAAGTTCTAAAGTAGTGTAAAAGAATTTGTAGTATTTTGGTATTGAACATATCTATCATAATCTATACTGCGGTCCACAGAGAATTGTACTGGCTGAGCACAAAGTCACATACAGTAGGGGAAATATTCAGGCATAATCTACACAGCGGGACCCAGATAACGGAAATTGCTGACTTCAATGTCACATACAATAATGGGGAATGTTTTGGAATAGTGAGATAGTAAAGATCTAAAGCAGTGTAAAACTAAATTATAATTATTGTAGTATTGAATATGAGACTGAAACACATTGTCTACACTGCGGGCCCCAGACAACGGAAATTGCTGACTACAATGTCATATACAATAATGGAGAATTATCTGGTATGATGCGATAATATTGTTCTAAAGCAGTCTAAATATAATTTATAATTATCGTGGTATTGAACATCTTGCTCAAAGAAATAATCTACACTGTGGGCCACAGAGAAAGGAAATTGCTGACTACTATGTCACATACAATAATTGGGAATGTCTTGGAATAGTGAGATAATAAAATTCAAAGTAGTGCAAAATTTATTTATAATTATTGTGGTATTAAACATGTCACTTGAAGACATAATTTACACTGCCTGCCCCTGAGATCGGAAATTACTGACTACAATGTCACATACAATAATGGCAAATTTTCTGGAATACTGAGATAATTAAGTTCCAAAGCAGTGTAAAAGTAATTTATAATTATTGTCGTATTGACCATGTCGCTCATGGACATAATATATACTGTGCCCCAGGGAACAGCAATTGCCGACTAGAATGTCATGTACAATACCGTTTAATTTTCTGGAATAGTGAGATAGTAAAGTTCTAAAGCAGTGTAAAAATAATTTACAGTTATTGTGGTATTGAACATGTCACCGAAAGACATAATCTACACTGTGGGCCCCAGAGAACGGAAATTGCTGACTACTATAACACATACAATAATTGGGAATTTTTCGGAATTGTGCGATAATGACCACAATGTCACATACCACAATGTCACATACTATACTGGGGAATATTCTAGAATAGTGACACAAAAAAGTTCTGAAGCAGGGTTAAAATAATTAATAATGATTGTGGTATTGCACATGTCACTCAAAGACATAAGCTACGCTATGGGCCCTTAGAGAACGGAAATTGCTGAATAGAATGTCACACACTTTACTGGGCAAATTGCTGAGTAAAATGTCACATACCATAAGGGGCATTCTTCAGGCATAGTGAGATAATAATGTTCTAAAGCAGTGTAAAAATAATTTATAATTATTGTGTCTTTTAACACGCCACTCAAAGACACAATCTACACTGCAGGCCCCAGAGAACAGAAATTGCTGTCTACAATGTCACATACAATAAGGCATAATGTTCTGCAAATGTGAGATAATAATGTCCTAAAGCAATGTACAAATAATTTATACTCTAGTGGTATTAAACATGTCACTCAAAGTCATAATGTACACTGCGGGACAGAAATTGCTGACTAATAATGGTGAATCATCTGGAATAGTGAGATAATGGAGTTCCAAATCAGTGTAAAACTAATTTATAATTATAGTGGTATTGAACATGTCGCTTGTAGACAATATACACTGCAGGCCCGAGAATTGGAAATTGCCGACTACAATGTCACATAAGATGATTGGGAATATACAATAATGGGGAATTATCTGGAATAATGCTATAATATTGTTCTAAAGCCGTCTAAATATAATTTATAATTATTGTGGTATTGAACATAAAGACATAATCTACACTGCGGGCCCCAGACAACAGAAATTGCTGACTACTATAACACATACAATAATTGGGAATTTTTCGGAATAGTGAGATAATGAAATTCAAAGTAGTCTAAAATTTATTTATAATAATTGTGGTATTAAACATGTCACTTGAAGACATAATTTACACTGCCTGCCCCTGAGATCGGAAATTACTGAAAGACATAAGCTTGCAGAGAGCAAAAATTGTTTACAACAATGTCACATTCAATAATGAGGAATTATCTGGAATAGTCAGATAATAAAATTCTAAAGCAGAGTAAATTAATTTATAGTTATTGTGTTATTGATCATGTCGCTTAAAAACATAATCTCTACTGTGCGCTTCAGAAGAAGAAAATTGTGTTATTGATCATGTCGCTTAAAAATATAATCTGTACTGTGCACTTCAGAAGAGGAAAATTGCTGACTACAATGTCATATACTGCAATGGAGAATTTTCTGGAATAGTGAGATAATAAAGTTCTAAAGCACAGCAAAAATAATTTATATTTATTGTGGTATTGACATGTCGCTCAAAGACATAAGCTCCCACAGAGCAAAAATGGTTTACAACAATGTCACATTCAATAATGAGGAATTATCTGGAATAGTCAGATAATAAAATTCTAAAGCAGAGTAAATTAATTTATAGTTATTGTGTTATTGATCATGTCACTTAAAGACATAATCTACACTGTGCGCTTCAGAAGAAGAAAATTGCTGACTACAATGTCATATACAACAATGGAGAATATTCTGGAATAGTGAGATAATAAAGTTCTAAAGCACATTTTTCTGGAATAGTGAGATAATAATGTTATACTGCAGTGTAAAATTAATTTATAATTATTGTGTTATTGAGCATGTTGCTGTAGGACATAATCTACACAGTGTTCCCCAGAGAACGGAAATTGCTGACTAGAATGTCACATACAATAATGTGTTACTTTCACTAATAATGAGATAGTAAAGTTCCAAAGCACTGTAAAAATAATTTATAATTTTTGTGGTATTGAACATGTAGCACAAAGACATAACCTACACTGTGGGCCCCAGGCAATGGAAATTGCTGACTACAGTGTCATACACAATAATGGGGTTTTTCTGGAATAGTGAGATAATAAAGTTCTAAAGCAGTGTAAAATAATTTGTAGTATTTTGGTATTGACCATATCTATCCTAATCTATACTGGGGTCCACGGAGAATGGTAATTGCTGAGTACAATGTCACATACAGTAAGGGGAAATATTCAGTCATAATCTACACGGCGGGACCCAGATAACAGAAATTGCTGCCTGCAATGTCACATACAATAACGGGGAAAGTTTTGGAATAGTGAGATAGTAAATATCTAAAGCAGTGTAAAACTAAATCATAATTATTAAGGTAGTGAATATGACACTGAAACACATAATCTACACTCCGAGCCCCAGACAATGGAAATTGCTGACTACAATGTCATATACAATAATGGGGAATTATCTGGAATAATGCTATAATATTATTCTAAAGCAGTCTAAATATAATTTATCATTGTTGTGGTATTGAACATCTCGCTCAAAGACATAATCTACACTGCGGGCCCCAGACAACAGAAATTGCTGACTACTATAACACATACAATAATTGGGAATTTTTCAGAATAGTGAGATAATAAAATTCAAAGTAGTGTAAAATTTATTTATAATAATTGTGGTATTAAACATGTCACTTGAAGACATAATTTACACTGCCTGCCCCTGAGATCGGAAATTACTGACTACAATGTCACATACAATAATGGCGAATTTCCTGGAATAGTGAGATAATAAAGTTCCAATGCAGTGTAAAAATAATTTATAATTATTGTGGTATTTAACATTTCGCTTAAAGACTATCTACACTGTGGGCCCCAAAGGATAGAGATTTCCGACTTCAATGTTAGATAAAATAATGGGGAATTTTTTGGAATAGTAAGATAATAAAGTACTAAAGCAGTGTAAAAATAATTTACAGTTATTGTGGTATTGAACATGTCACCGAAAGACATAATCTACAATGTGGTTATTGTGGTATTGAACATGTCACCGAAAGACATAATCTACAATGTGGGCCCCAGAGAACGGAAATTGCTGACTACTGTGTCACATACAATAAGGGTGAAGTTTCTGGATTAGGGACATAATAAAGTTCTAAAGCAGTGTAAAAGTAATTTATAATTATTGTGGTAATGATCATGTCGCTCAAACACATAATCTACTCAGCGGGCCTCAGAAAACAGAAATTTCTGACCACAATGTCACATACTATACTGGGGAATATTCTAGAATAGTGACATAAAAAAGTTCTGAAGCAGGGTTAAAATAATTAATAATGATTGTGGTACTGAATATGTCACTCAAAGACATAAGCTACGCTGTGGGCCCTTAGAGAACGGAAATTGCTGAATAGAATGTCACACACTTTACTGGGAATTGCTAAGTACAATGTCACATACCATAAGGGGCATTCTTCAGGAATAGTGAGGTAATAATGTTCTAAAGCAGAGTAAAAAAAATTTATAATTATTGTGGCTTTTAACACGCCACTCAAAGACACAATCTACACTCAGGCCCGAGAGAACGGAAATTGCTGTCTACAATGTCACATACAATAAGGCATAATGTTCTGCAAATGTGAGATAATAATGTCCTAAAGCAGTGTAAAAATAATTAATAATTGCTGTGGAATTGATCACGCTGCTCAATTGGATAATATACACTGCGGGCTTGAGGGAATGGAAATTCCTGACTACAATGTCACATACAATACTGGGGAATATTCTGGAATAGTGACATACAAAAATTCTAAAGCAGTGTTAAAATAATTAAAAATGATTGTGGTATTGGACATGTCGCTCAATGACCTAATCTACACTGCGTGCCCCAGAGAGGGGAAATTGCTAAGTACAATATCACATAAAATAAGGGGTAATTTTCAGCCATAGTGAGATAATAATGTTCTAAAGCAGTGTAAAAATAATATATAATTATTGTGGCATTGAACATGCCGCTACAAGACGTAATCCACACTGCAGGCCCAAGAGAACGGAAATTGCTTTTTACAATGTCATATACAATGATTGTGAAATTTTCTGAATAGAGAGAAAAGAAAATTCTAAAGCTGTGTATCAAAAATTTATAATTATTGTGGAATTGAACATGTCACTCAAAGACATAATCTACACTGCGTGCTCCAGAGAAGGGAAATTACTGAGTATAATGTCATAATCAATAAAGGGGAATTTTCTGGAATAATGAGATAATAAAGTTCTAAAGAAGTGTAAAAATAACTTATCAATGTAGTGATATTGAACATGTTGTTCAAAGACATTATCAACACTGCGGGCTCCAGAGAACGGAAATTGATGACTACAATGTCACATACAATAATGGAACATTTTTTGGAATTGTGAGATAATAAAGTTCCTAAGCTGTGTAAATATAATTTATAATTATTGTGGAATCGAACATGTCACCCAAAGAAATAATCTACACTGTGGTCCCCAGAAAACGGAAATTACTGACTACAATGTCAGATACAATAACGGGGAATTTTGTGGAAAAGTGAGATAATAAAGTTGTATAGCAGTGTGTAAATACTTTATAATTATTGTAACATCTAGCTCAAAGACATATTCTACACTGTGCCCGCAACGAACGGAAATTTCTGAGTACAATGTAGCATACAATAAGGCGTAATTTTTTTTGGAATAGTGAGATAATAAAGTTCTAAAACAGTGTAAAAATAATTTATTATTGTTCTGGTATTGAACATGTCTCCCAGAAACATAATCTACACTGTGGAACACAGAGAATGGAAATTGCTGACTATAATGTCACGTACAATAATTAGGCATTTTCTGCATTAGTGAGATAACAAAATTCAAAGCAGTGTAAAATTAATTTATAATTAATGTGGTATTGAACATGTTAGTCATAGACATAATTTACACTACATCTCCCAAAGAACACAAATTGCTGACTACAATGTCACGTACAATAATGGGGAATTTTCTGGAATAATGGGATAATAATATTCCAAAGCAGTGTAAACATAATTTTTAATTTTGATGGTATTGATCACCTTGCTCAAAGACATAATCTACACTGCGGGCCCAAATAATGAAAATTACTAACTACAATCTCACTTACAATAATTTTTCAGAATAGTGAGATAACTTATTCAAAGCAGTGTAAAAATTATTTATAATTAATATGGTTTTCAACATGTCAGTCATAGAAACAATCTACACTGCGCCCCAGAGAACGAAAATTGCTGACTACTGTGTCACATACAATAATCGGGAATTTTCTGAAATACTGAGATAACAACGATGAAAAGCAGTGTAAAAATTATATATAATTATTGTGGTATTGAACATGTCACTGAAAGACATGATATACACTGTGGGCCACAGAGATCAGAAATTGCTGACCACAATGTGAAAGACAGAAATGGGGAATTTTCTGGAATAGTGAGATAATAATGTTCTAAAGCAATGTAAAAATAATTTAGAATTATTGTGGTATTGATCATGTTGCTTAAAGATACAATATACCCTGCGGGCCCAGGAAACTGAAATTGCTGACTACAGTGTCACATCCAATAATTGGCAATTTTCCAGAATAGTGAGATAATAAAATTATAAAGCGGTGTAAAACTAATTTATAATTGTTGTGGTATTGAACATGTCACTCAGAGACGTTATCTACACTGTGGGTCCCAGAAAACAGAAATTGCTGTTTAGAATTTCACATACAATAAGTGGTAATTTTCTGGAATAGTCTGACAATAAAGTTCTAAAGCAGTATAATAATAATGTATCCTTCTCGTGGTATTGATAATGTCACTAAAATATGTAATATACACTGCGGGCCAGAGGGAACGGAAATTGCTGACTACAGTGCCACATACAATGATTGGGAATTTTCCAGAATAGTGAGATAATAAAATTATAAAGTAGTGTAAAAGTAATTTATAATTATTGTGGCTTTGAACATGTTGCTCAGAGACAGTATCTACACTGTGGGTCCCAGAAAACAGAAATTGATGTCTACAATATCACATACAATAAGGGGTAATTTTCTGGGATAGTCTGATAATAAGGTTCTAAAGGAGTGTAAATATAATTTATAATTATTGTGGTATTGAACATGTCTCTCACACAGATAATCCACACTGCGGGCCCAGAAAATGGAAAATGCTGACTACAATGTCACATACAATAATGGGGAATTTTCAGGAATAGTGATATAATAATGTTATAAAGCAGTGTAAAAGTGATTTATAATTATTGTGGTATTGAACATGTCGCTCAAAGACATAATCTATACAGCGCACCCCAGAGACAGGTAATTCATGACTACAATGTCACATACAACAACGGGGAATTTTCTGCAATAGTGAGATAATACTGTACCAAAGCAATGTAAAAATTATAAATAATTATTGTTGTATTGAACATGTCACTCAAAGACATAATCTATACAGTCCGCCCCAGAGACAGGTAACTGCTGACTACAATGTCATATACAACAATGGGGAATTTTCTGGAATAGTGAGATAATACTGTTCAAAAGCACTGTAAAAATTATATATAATTATTGTGGAATTGAACATGTCTCACACACATAATATACACTGCGTGCCCCAGAGAACGGAAATTGCGTAGTACAATGTTACATACAATAAGAAGTAATTTTCTGGAATACTGAGATAGTAAAGTTCTAAAGCAGTCTAAAAATAATTTATGTTTATTGTGGTATTGAAGATGTTGCTCAAAGACTTAATCTACACAGCGCACCCCAGAGACAGGTACCTGCTGACTACAATGTCATATACAATATTGGTGAATTTTCTGGATTAGTGAGAAGATAATTCTCTAAACCAGAGTAAAAATTGTATATAATTATTGTGGTATTGAGCATATCACTAAAAGACATGATATACACTATAGGCCCCAGGGAACGGAAATTGCTGAGAACAATATCACATTGATTTGATTTGATTTTTTTCAGGGAAGCCAAAACACTCTTGGTCTAACCCGCCACTGCCCACACCGAAACTAAGTTTATTGTGCGGTATTGCTCCCTGTATGTCTAGTAAAGCCAACCAATGCCCTTGAACAGTGCAAGGAGTCCCTTTACCAGTTCTTTATTAGACACAATTTCTTCGGGTCTGGTTGTCCCAAATGTTCTGTGCCTTTTACTCTCCAATGCAATGCATTCGAAGATCAGATGTGATGCAGTTTCATCACCGTCATCACAGATCCTACATTTAGGGTCCTCTTCTGTTATTCCCATTGTGTGTAGGTGTTTTTTGAAATTCCCATGGCCTGTCAGCAATCCAACCATGAGTCTAATCTCTCTCCTGTTCAGACCCAGGATTGCAGAGCTTCTTTTAAAACAAGGCTTTGGCATCATTACCTTGCCATGTTTTTGTTGATGGACTTTGGTCCAATATTCTACGTGCTGTCTTCTGAGCCAGTTACGTAGCTCCATTTTGATCATTGCCTTGGTGATTGTCAGGACAGGTTCCGGTCCAAGAAATGGAGTCTCTGCCCCCATCCTGGCCAATCTGTCGGCACGTTTGTTGCCACTGATCCCCGAGTGGCCAGGGACCCACAATAGGTTTACTCTATTGCTTTCCCCTAGCTCCACCAGGACCCTGTGACATTCTGCAACAATGTTAGACCTCGTTGCAGGAGCTTCCAGTGATCTCAGGGCTGCCTAGCTGTCTGAATAGATATAGATGCTGCAATTTTTGTAGCACCTACGCAAATTCTCCTCCACACACGACCTGGAATACTGAGGCCAGTTTCCGTAGAGAGATGACGCCCTCCAGTCTTGGCTGCACCGCATATACCCCGGCCCCAACAATGTCACATACAGTAATGGGGAATTTTCTGGAATAGTGAGATAATAATTTTGAAAAGCAGTGTAAAACTTATATATATAATTATTGTGGTATTTATCATGTCGCTTAAAGATACAATATACACTGCGGACCCAAGGGAACGGAAATTGCTGACTACAGTGTCAAATACAATGATTGGGAATTTTCCAGATTAATGTGATTATAAAATTCTAAAGCACTGTAAAAATAATTTTTAATTATTGTGGTATTGAACATGTCGCTCAGAGACATAATCTACACTGTGGGCCCCAGAGAATCGAAATTGCTGTCTACAATGTTACATATAATAAGGGGTTATTTTCTGGAATAGTGAGATAATAAAGTTCAAAAGCAGTGTAAAATTTATTTATAATAATTGTGGTATTGAACATATCACTCAAAGACATAATCTACACTGTGGGCTCCAGAGAATACAAATTGCTAAGTACAATATCACATACAATAATGAGGGATTTCCTGGAATAGTGAGATAATAAAGTTCTAAAGCAGTGTAAAAATTAAATATAATTATTGTGGTATTGAACATGTCATTCAAAGACATGATATACACTGTGGGCCCCAGAGAACGAAAATTGCTAAGTACAATGTCACATACAATAATAGGGAATTTTCTGTAATAGTGAGATAATAATGATCAAAACAATGTAAATAAAATTTGTTATTATTGTGGAATTGAACATGTCTCTCAGACATATAATCACACTGCGGGCCCCAGAAAATGGAAATTGCTGACTACAATGTCACATACAATAATGGGGAATTTTCTGGAATAGTGAGATAATAAAGTTCTAAAGCAGTGTAAAAATTATTTATAATTATTGTGGTATTGCCCATTCGCTCAAAGACATAATCTATACAGCGCGCCCCAGAGACAGGTAATTGCTGACTACAATGTCATATACAATAATGGGGAATTTTCTGGGATAGTGAGATAATACTGTTCCAAAGCAGTGTCAAAATTATATATAATTATTGTGGAATTGAACATGTCACTAAAAGACATAATCTACACTGTGCCACCAGAGAATGGAAATTACTTACTACAATGTCAGACAATGAACCTTGTCATTGGGCTATAATTGTTTCTTATTGGTTTCAAAAACCATTCTGGACAGCTCCAGCAAGTGATTCAACAATTTCCATCACTAATTATGAATCCCACGGAATATCTATGAATCAGTGCAGGTTTAGGAAACATCATTCATGTAAAACTCAGCTTGCTTTTTTCTTATGTGACATCTTGCGAGCCGTGAAGAGAAACAAGCAGATCATGCTTTTCTCAATTTCAAAAAGGTGTTTGACGCGGTGCCACACTGCAGACTGCTAACAAAGATATGAGCATATGGAATAGGTTCACAGATTTGTGACTGGCTGGAAGACTTCCTAAATAATAGAATGCATTACGTTGTTCTCGATGGCGAGAGTTCATCAGAAATGATATATATATATATATATATATGATCTGATGGACAGAGTAACTTGTAATTTGTTGCTGTTTGCTGACGATGCTGTGGTGTATGGAAGAGTGTCGTCTTTAATTGATTGCAATAGCATACAGGATGACTTAGACAATATTTCTAGTTGGTGCAAAGAATGGCAGGCAACTAGCTCTCAATGTAGATAAATTGAGGTGATGTGGATGAGTAGGAAAAACAATCCCATAGTGTTCAAATACAGAATTAGTAGTGAGTTTCTTGATGCAGTCACATTGTTAAAATATCTAGGCATAATATTGCAGAGCAATATGAAATGGAACGAACACATAAGGACAGTTGTGAGTAAAGCAGACAGCAGCCATCTTCAGTTTATTGGAAATAATTTGGGAAGATGTACTTCCTCTGTAAAGGAGACTGCATATAAAATCCTTGTATGACCACGTCTCGAGTATTGATCAAGTGCTTGGGACCCACAGCAGATCAGTGTGAAGGAAGACATAGAAGCGGTTCAGAGGCGAGCAGCTAGATTCGTTACTGGTAGCTTTGACCAATGCGCAAGTGTCAGGAAAATGCTCTGGGGAAGATGACGTTCTTACTGAGAAATTCTGTTGAGGAAATTTAGAGGGCCAGAATTTGAAGCTGAGTGTAGAACGATCTTCCTGCCACCTACTTACATTTCATGCAATGATCACCATGACAAGAAAAGAGAAATTAGGGCTCATACGGAGGCATATAAACATTCTTTTTTTCCTTGTTCTATTTGGGAGTGGAATAGGAAAGGAAATGCCTAGTAGTGGTACAATGTACCCTCCACCATGCACCTTAAGGTAGGTTGTGGAGTATGTATGCAGATGTAGATGTATAATCACAAGATCAGTTCATGAAGGAAAACCTGCATTGACAAAACTTTCACAGTAATTGATTGCTATAGAGAGAGCATCTATCAGTATTACTGCAGGGTTCTTTGAACACCTTGTTAAGTCCATGTCACATCAAGTTGCTGTACTGTACTTCGTAGGACAAAATAAGACCTGACACAATATGAATCATTACAGCATTAATTTTACACATCAGTGTAGTGCAGCAGTATTAATATTTTCAGTCTGGATGTTAAACCTGACTGTGTGTGTGTAGCAGCACTAGTAGCATACAGTGACTACAGAGGATGTAGTCATAGCAGCAGTCCAAGACGGATCAGTCAGCACTTCCTATCAGTGATGAGCAATCCACATCAGACGAAATGGCTTACATTGTAGTGGGTGTGCCTTCCACCAATATAGGCAGTAGCAGTAGTGTCATCAAAGCTGCATCAGTGAGCAGTAGAGACATCAGATAAACATAACACAGTAAACAGCTGTCCATGACATGAGTGGCATCAGTTCTACACCAGCATTGGCTGTACACTGGTGGCAGAGAAGCACAGGTAGGCACCAGCACCTATATTTCAGGCAAAGGGAAAGAAATTTAATTTCTTACTAGACAATGATTTAAAATTAAGTATTTAAGTACCCAGAATATTTAAAAATGTACCACAGTCCCATGTCTTGCACATCTTACTACCCTATTCAAAACTGTCATGTGGGAACTCTTGGAGGCAGAAGTGCCTCAGTGGAGAAACGGAGTATAAGTACAGTCTGTTGTTACAGTGTATCTGTTACCTGAACATCAGCTATGGCAAATTAAATTGTAAAATTTCCAAGTCATAGAATGTTAGGAGTGATTCAAGCAGTCCTGAGATATAAAAGGACAAGATAAATAGTGCAGATCAAAATGAAGTATGTAACCAGCTAACAGCAATTTTCAATGTGTTAAATGACTATGGTAAACTCTTTTACTCTGTTTGAACAGCCCATGAAAGGCCAACAGAACTTAACAGTTAAATGACATTCTCAGCTCAAATGCTTTGACAGATGTGGTATGGAGAGGCATTTATACCAATATCCTGGCTGTAATCAGTTTTTCTGTACAGAGTCACAACTTCACAGCCAAGAAGGTCCTAGTTGACACAACAAAGGTTGGGTGCACACACTAATGGTGACTCATCCAAGTGCTAGCCTAGCTTAATGGGGTTTAACTTTGCAAATAGTGTATACATTGAAGAAAAACTGTTGGTGATTAAGGTAACAAATTTGTAAAATTACACTGAAGCTTTGACAGTATAGATTCAAAAATAAATAGTATAAAATCTGAGGTAGTTGAAAAAATTGATTCCAAATACTGGAAATGGTATTTTAGCTTGATGGTAAGTACAGTCAGTGGTATATTTGATCAGCTGTAGATTACTGATACATTCCATGAAATTAATGAGACACTTGAAAATAATGCTAACATGGTCAATTTTATGTTCTTTAAAGCAGCTATGAAAATGGTTTTGAAACTGAAACTGCAAGTGAAATAAAGTTAATTAGACAGTACAGTGTAATTCAATTCTTAAAATATATTAATACTGTGACTTTTTAGACTTTCCTGGCAGATATGTCACAGATACTCTTCCTTGGTTTTCCTGCCGGATAATACTGTGTGTATTCCACAATACTTCCGCAAAACAACTGTCCAACATCATCAGGAAAGGGTAATTCCTGCTGGTCACTTAACAAAGACATGGCTGATGGTAACTTCATGGCAGTGGTGGAATTTAAAAGGTGGAACCTAGCAAACACTCATGCGTCAGTGGCCGTTCTGAGTTGATTAGCGACGGTGCTCATAGTGCCCCTGCCGGGAGCTGAGGACACATCTTCTGCACTTGTGCTGTGGCCAATGACTGTGCTGCCAGATGCTCTTGTGGCTACATGTTGAATTAAATATCCACAACATTATGTGCCCCATCATGTATCTGATCTTCTCTTTTCTTACTGTTAAATCTGATGGCCGCCAGTACTGGATTTCAGGAAATGCTTAGTTGAGAGCCTGTGTCCTCTTAATAAGATTATCCACCATCTTTATATATGTGGCCTCCTTAAAAACAATTTTTCAAAATGATGATGCAGAGGGCAGAACTTCAGTTTTCTTATAAAGCATGCGATGCTCTGCGCGTAATGGGAACACCTGCCTTCAAATAAGCACTGATTGGAATCCAGTACTCCTGTCATTAGATGAAAGGAAAGAAAAAACTAGATTGGATACATTATGGGGTTCAGTGTGTTGTGGATATTTAATTGAACTTTTAGCCACAAGAGCATCTTGCAGCACAGTCATTGCCCACAGCACAAGTGTAGCAGATGTTTCCTTGGTCCCCAGCAGGGGGCTTTATGAGAACTGCTGCTAACCAAGTGAGAAAGCCACTCACATATGCATCTTTACTATGTTCCACCTTATAAATTCCACTACCACACAGTTACCGTCAGTCATGTATTGCTTACGTGACGAACAGGAACTACCAACACCCGAGGAAGTCGGACAGTCATTTCAACGAAACATTGTGGGATACGCACAATATTCTCTGGTGGCAAACCCATGAAGAGTACCTATATTAATGCTGTTGATAATTGCTTGAATGAACTCTCACAGTTCATAAAGTTAAAAAGTGATTGGTAGCCCAGCAGTAAGTTGTAGGGTGTCATCTTGTAGAACAAACTGATGGACTTGAGTGTAAACTAAAACCCAAACACCAGAGTTCAAAGCTGTGAATGTAGGCATAGTTCAATGTTAGAAGAATATGAAGACTAATGAAGAAATGTTAGAAGGGTCAGTAATCATCAGAGTGAAGAAAGTTAATGAGCTGAAGGTATATTTTGGGGTTTTAAAGTGTGTAGAATGCTTGTCTGTAGAGATAAACCTCATATTTGGTAACAAATAGATCCATAAGATTGGACTGGAAAGTAATACACTTAAGCCAATCAAATAAACTACAATTTGGTAATTATTGATACAGACATGTCTGAAAAAACTGACACCATTCATTGACATTACAGCCATAATTTTACAAATTTAAAATATTTAAACATTTTGACCATTGCAGGTCACTGAAATAAATCTCCAAGTTGAAAATTTGTGGTGGCTCGAGATTCAAACCCAGGTTTCCTGCTTTGGGCCAGCAGTCGCCTTGAAAAATTAGGCTACCCAGTCAGACTTACCTCCCAAACCCAATTCCCAAATTGTAGCACACTACGATGGTAGTGCCCATTACTTACTCTTGCTTGCAGCCTATACTGAATTCCCACAAGGCATCAAGTGTGTTAACTTGTCTGCATTGAAACTGCCTGTTGGGGGGGTACATTTACAATTATTGATATGGTGTCTGCTCTTTTCAGATAGGTCACTCTGCACCAGAGTGAAAATATCATTTTGGAAACATTGCCCAGATCATGGCTAAGCCATGTCTCCACCATGTCCTTCCTTCCAGGAGTGCTGGTCCTAGAAGGTTCACAGCAGAAATTTTGTGAAGTTTGGAAAGTAGGAGGCAAGGTACTGGTGGAAATAAAGCTGTGAGTTTGGACAGTACATGCCGGGTTAGCTGAGTCAGTAGAGCTCTTGCCTATGAATGGCATAGGTTCCATGTTCTTCTCCTGGTTCTGGCACATAGTTTTAATCCAGCAGGAAGTTTCGTGTTATTACAGGTCCCATGCATGCTTACATAGGGAAAGGAAGAAAAATAAGATGTAATGATTTTGTCACTAACAAGCATCATTCAGAGCTGTTGAAGTGGGAAAGTACAATGTTGGTGGGTACACTGAAGAAAACCAAAGAGAAGTTTCTCCATCAGCAAAATCTACTGCTGGATCTTTGTATGACACTGTTTTGCACAAAATGGGTGTTGTAACAACTACTTTATATCAAAGACCAACAAAAATGTTCTTCTACTGAACATAATGCACAGATCAGTTGCAGTAGACTTAGAATCTAAGAAGGAACTCACTGAAACTGTGAGCTTCCACAAATTCACTAAATTTGGAGTAGATGTCCTAGACAGATGTCTTGTCTGTACACTGCCATATTTGGTTGCCACAGATTGCCAAGCATGTGTTTTTAAAAATGCTAGAGCTTGCTGGAATCTTTTATCCTTTACAGAGAGACAACAGGAGAAGTTACCTGGAGAATGTTCCTTATCAAATTAGCAGAAGAACTCTCATCTGAATATACACAACAAAGGAAAAGACCCAAAACATATTATCATGAGCCACCCCTGAGGGTGACCAATTATTTTTCTGCTTTAATTGATAATGTTTTTGTTGAAAAGTCTAAGCACAGCTACTTATAGTCACTCAATTCTTAAATGGTTTGTCAAACCATGGTGATGTAATTCTTACTGCCCCTCAGTTCATTCTTAATATAAAACTGAAACCTACACTGCACAGGCTCTACTTCAGGACGTGCATAGCTGTGTACATCCTCACTTGAGTGCACTTTTCTTGTGTGTACTATTCAGTGAACTGTTGGTTGTAACCCATGTTGAATGTACCTATACCAATATTAATGCTAGCCTTACTACTGTTATGAGGTTTCTTCGAAGTACACAGAAGAGCCAAACAAACCGGTATGTCCTTCTGTTATCATGTAGGGAGAGGGGGGTGAATATTGCTTTTGAACAGCGCCTTGAGAGGCATACCATATATTGTCAACAATGTTTACATTTGGGGTGTTTTTTGGCTTGTGTAGATGTCTGAATTCAGAAGAGTATTCCTGGAACTACTCTGTATCAATTCTGGACATGGAGTGTGTGACATTGTCTTGCTGTACTTGACCAAGTCCATCAGAATGCATAATGGACATGAAAGGATGTAGGTGATCAGCCTGGATGTCAGCCATCAGAGTCATATCTAGACACATCAGTGGTCCCATACAACACTAATTGCATGTGTCCCACACCATTACAGAGCCCTCAATCTACTGACATGCATGGTACATGTATTTGTGAGGTTTTCTACATACAGGTACATGTTTATCTGCTCAATAGAATCTGAAATGAATCTCATCAGACCAAGCAACATGTTTGTAGTCACCATTCTCATGTTGGTGTTGATAGGCTCAGGCAAGTAACAAAGCTTTGTTTCATGCAGTCGGCAGTCAACAGGGGTACACAAGTCGGATTTTGGCCCCAAAAGCCCATATCAATAATGGTCTGTTGAATAGTTCAAATGCTGACAGTTATTGATGGCCCAACACTGAAATTACGTCAATTTGTTTAGTGGTTGCACTCTGTCACATTGCATGATTCTCTTCACTCATTGTTTGTCCCGTTCTTGCATACTCTTTTTCTGTCCACAGCAACATTAGTGATTTCATGTTTTAACTGGATGACTGATATTCACAATGCACTTGTGAATGGTTGTACAGGAAAATCCCCAACTCATCGCTACCTCTGAGAAGTAGTGTGCCTATCTTGTGCGACAACCACCATAGGTTTTTTTGTTCCTCAGTATTACTGTGTGCAATATGCCTGAGCAGGTTGATGTGATTTCCCAGATAATGCGCACCCTGCAACATATGCAGCAGGCTTTCACGGTCTTGACTGAGAGGGTGACCACTCTGGCCGTGACTCTGAAAGACGTTTCCAACCAGATCTCCCACATTGACACCATGGTAAAGAATGCCTGTCCAGCGGCCCCGGCATTCCCACAAGCTGAAGCCGTGGGCCAATTATGTCGCGCAACTGGAGCAACACTTCTTGGTCCATGGCATCACCAGTAGCAAGCATCAGCGTGCATTCTTGCTCACGTATGCTGGCCCAGAGTTCTACCAGCTGCAGCAACACCTCAATCCAGAGACAGAACCCCATGCCCATATGATCAGGTGAGATCTAGCCTTTCTGATTATTTTGACTCACAAATTCACATCGCAGCTGCCCGCCAAAAGTATTTCAACTGCCAAAACCTGGCTGGGCAATCTTATAGGGAGTGGATTGTCAGTTTACAAGGCCTCTCCAGGGACTGTCATTTTGTGTGCCCTAACCAACTTGCCAAAGATCCTATACAGCTAGTTTAGTGCGAGACATGATACTGGTGCATTCTCCAGATGATGCTCTACATGCAGACCTCTTGAAATTGAAGGACCCTTCCTTGGATGTATGTTTGCCAATCATCCACTCATTTGAACAGTCAGTACACTCAGCTTCATCACTGCATGATCAGTCTCAGGTTTTTGCAGCAAAGCCCACACACTGGACCCCATCCCCTGCATGACAAGACTCGCATATGACATACTTGGCCCAGCATCCCAAGCGCTGGTACCAGCAACTCCCCTCCTGTAACCAGTGATTTGTGTCCCACCCCAGGCAGGAGTGTCGTTTTCAGTGGACTGAATGTTCTGCCTGTGGTAAAACTGGTCACAAGGCCAACATCTGTCAGGCATCCAAAATGGTGGTAGACTATGCTCAGGTTGAGCACCTAGACAGTGACACTGCGTCTGGTGATGATAATTTTCCAGAGATTGCTTATGTGAGGTCAGTTTTTCTCCCAACACCATGTGTCCTCCTATCACAGTCACCATTGCAGGGGTGCCCCTACGATTGCAGATAGATACAGGGTCAATGGCTACCATCATTGATTGGGACTTCTAACTTCTTTGCTTTCTACAGTTCTACAGTATGTCTGCCTAAGTGTACTTGTGTCTGTGTAAATGTGTGGGTGTATGTGCATTTATTTACCCTCCATTTTTTCCCCCAAGGTAAGTCTTTCCTGTCCCGGGATTGGAATGGCTCCTTACCCCCTTCCTTAAAACCCTCATCATTTCCTTTTCTCTCTCCTTCCCTTCTGCCTGATGAAGCAGCTAGGCTGCGAAAGCTAACATTTTTGTGTGTGTGTGTGTGTCTGTGTGTTTATTTGTTGCTATTACTGCCTGTGCCCCTTCGCCTGGTAAGTGTACTTCATCTATTTTTTACGTACATTAATATACACACAATATGTCAGATCAGTTAAATCATCATAATCAAATTTTAAATGACAGGTACCCCTTCACATTTCTTACACAAAGATCATTCAACCCCCCACTTTATAAATAAATTTGTATAAGCCTGTTACCAACATGAAAATTACAATCAATACATAAAATTTAACAAATAATTTGGAATATGTCATGAAAGCATCTAATAATAAAAATATCTATTGCTCATACAGTTCAAAAACATTTAATGATTATGGTGTATGTCAGTGTGTATAACAACGTATTTAGTAAATCATGAAGATACAGCTTGCTTACAGAAATGAATTTAAGAAAGTTCACGAAATGACAGCAGCTAAACATAATTATTACATATTCAAGATCTCAAGATTTACTTAAAAATCAAACATTAGTAACAGAAGCATTTAACAATACAAGTATTTCAGATTAGTAAAACAAGAGACTATGTGTATCATGGAAGTACTATTTTATCCAAAAATATAACATTAGAGACAGTTAATTTTAAATGTGCCCAAAGATTCCCAGAATGTCTTACATAAGTACTTTAGAAAGCAAAGACATATCAGAAACTTTGACTATTAGTTGAAACAGGAAACAGTTCATAACTTTAGCCTATGGCATCTGTAGATTATTTGGATTATGCAACAATTTTAGTATAGTATGAGAGATACAGTCACCTGCTGAATCAATTCAAGAATTTTCTTAAAATGAAATGAGAGTATCTACTGATGACTATTACAAGACTTTTATGACAGTGGCAAATAGTATCAGAAAATTTTTATATTAATTAAACAAAACTAAGTGTGACCAGAAAAATACTATCTTATCCAAAGGTTTTCATTACATACAGTTTAACTTGATTATGTCATTAAGATTCTCCAAATGTTTTGCACCAAATACTTCAGAAACAATATTACCATCACAGAATCCTAATCAGTTTAAGCAATAAACGTTCTTACAGTTTTCAGAAATAATATGAAAGCACATCTGGATGCATAGTATGTAGTATGACACATTTACCAAGAAACAGAGTGCATAGAAAAATATGAAAAAAAGCTTAACTTACTGAATTATATTGCAGTCAGTTTCATGAAAATATTCCTCATTTTCCATACTAGGTAACTTTAAATAGTAATCATAGTAGTTAGATGCAACATTGTTTTACAATGCACATAGGCCTACTGTCAGTGAATAATTTAAACTTACACATTAACATTTACCAAAACTTCAAAAGAATCAACAGATGTCAAATATTTTACCAAAAGTTTATGAATAAAAGACAAAAATAACTGTACATTCCAGTTTAAAGCAAATAAAGTCAATTATAATGCCTGAGCTTGCTTGGGATTGTGTTTCAATTATGAGAGATCCCATACCAACAATCATTTGCCTATTTCTTTTTACTTTATGATGTTTCCACCACTCTGGGAACGATTTCTCCCAGCTTAATTCTAGCCTTTCCATATTAAGTGTGTGTGGATTTTAAACTTCTGCCTTAATGTTTCTTTTTCACAAGTCAAATCAGGTAAGTTACAGTAAATTGCAGTTAAGACAGTATCATTCAAGTTTACATTCTTAGGATTATTTTTAAGACACAATATAGTTTCATCAACATGTTCCCTACCTTGATCATTTTCATCACAAACATTTATAAACCCTTCATCATTAGCATTAAGATTCCTATTTTCAACATTTACATCTTCAATATCCTTCTTAGTACACAATTTATCTACTTCATTACTCTTTTTCACAAAATCCCTACTTTCAACATTGTCATGTAAAGTATTATCATTACAAAGCATAATATTCTCTTCATCATAATAAACATCAACATTTTCATAATTAGTTCCAGTATCATTTGTAACATACTTATATTCAGAATTATTATTACATACCATATAGCTTTCATCATTATGAACTTCAACATTGTCATTGTCAATACACAATACAGACACATTATTACTGTTAACATAATCCTTATCATCATCTGAGCTACTACTTTCAAAATCAAAAATATCAACATATTTATTTTCATTTTCAGTAGGTAACATTTTACACACAGCACTAGATACCTCACTTATGTCAGTGTAAACATTATTCTTTACCTCAACAATTCCAGTGCCACACTCAGGTAAAATATTCTGGTTTTCAGTGTGTAATATATTTAGCCAGGAGGGTTCCGTTTGTTTAAATAACCGAAGTATTCGATACCATAATTGGTCGTAGTATTGTAACCTAAGATTTCATTTTTATATTACATAAGCATTTTATAGCGCTTCTGTCAAGTTATTTTAATCATTATAATTTGCATTACTAGGGTGTTCTAAGAAACTAAATTAAATAAGTATTGAAAGTCATATTAACAATATAAACATAGTTTCTTCGGGTTTGCTGCCGGATTTTGAAGTCGAACTGACCCAATATTTCGGCGGAACACCTGTCCGCCATCCTCAGGGGAACTGCTGCTGCTGGACTCGCCGACAACTGATGCTGAGGGCATGGAACGCCGTCCTATATAGGCCTGCGAGTGATGAAGGCGCATGCGCGGCCTACCACAGGTACTGCACATAGACAGGTCTTGCGGCGCCGCCGGTGGCGGAAAGGCGATGCTCGCGATATATCGCAGTCATGGGTTGTCTTCCAGCAATCTGGTGTGTTGCATAAAAGATCGATGTTTTTTCATGTGTGATAAAACCGGGTTCCACGCCCTGCTAAGCGGAAAACCCTTGTCTCTGTTAATTAAATTTTCAGACAGCCTGATTTCAATAGACTCTTTATACACATTGTCCCAAAAACCGGACGTGCTGGCCACAATACGAGTCTCATCGAACAACATCCTATGTTGCTCGTTAAGACAATGTTCCGCAACTGCTGACTTTTCGGGCTGTAGAAGCCTGATGTGACGGCGATGTTCCACACATCTGTCATGAACAGTGCGGATCGACCTGCCAATGTACGCCTTCCCACATTCGCATGGAATCCTGTACACACCCTGTTTTTTAAGGCCCAAGTCGTCTTTAACGGATCCTAAAAGTGTCCTGATCTTGGGTGGTGGACGGAACACACTCTGGATGTTAAATTTCTTTAGGATTCTGCTAATTTTGTGAGATATGCCCCCTGCATACAGAATAAAAGCAACAGATCTTTCTTCCTCTTCATGTGCTTCCCGGGATGGTCCAAACTGCATAGCTCGAAGAATCTGCCTCTCGGAGTACCCATTTTCCTTAAACACAGATGTCAAGTGTGAAAGTTCCTGTGGTAGGCTTTCTGCATCGGAAACTGCATAAGCTCTGCGTACCAGAGTCTTAAGGACGCCACTGCGTTGGTGTGGTGGGTGGCAGCTTCTTGCATTGAGGTACAGATCTGTATGTGTGGGCTTCCGATGAACACTATGTCCCAGGGTACCATCCTGTTTCTTGTACACCATGACATCCAGGAACGGAAGCTTCCCATCGCTTTCAACCTCCATGGTGAATTTGATATTAGGATGGAGACAGTTGAAGTCATCCTAATATCAAATTCACCATGGAGGTTGAAAGCGATGGGAAGCTTCCGTTCCTGGATGTCATGGTGTACAAGAAACAGGATGGTACCCTGGGACATAGTGTTCATCGGAAGCCCACACATACAGATCTGTACCTCAATGCAAGAAGCTGCCACCCACCACACCAACGCAGTGGCGTCCTTAAGACTCTGGTACGCAGAGCTTATGCAGTTTCCGATGCAGAAAGCCTACCACAGGAACTTTCACACTTGACATCTGTGTTTAAGGAAAATGGGTACTCCGAGAGGCAGATTCTTCGAGCTATGCAGTTTGGACCATCCCGGGAAGCACATGAAGAGGAAGAAAGATCTGTTGCTTTTATTCCGTATGCAGGGGGCATATCTCACAAAATTAGCAGAATCCTAAAGAAATTTAACATCCAGAGTGTGTTCCATCCACCACCCAAGATCAGGACACTTTTAGGATCCGTTAAAGACGACTTGGGCCTTAAAAAACAGGGTGTGTACAGGATTCCATGCGAATGTGGGAAGGCGTACATTGGCAGGTCGATCCGCACTGTTCATGACAGATGTGTGGAACATCGCCGTCACATCAGGCTTCTACAGCCCGAAAAGTCAGCAGTTGCGGAACATTGTCTTAACGAGCAACATAGGATGTTGTTCGATGAGACTCGTATTGTGGCCAGCACGTCCGGTTTTTGGGACAATGTGTATAAAGAGTCTATTGAAATCAGGCTGTCTGAAAATTTAATTAACAGAGACAAGGGTTTTCCGCTTAGCAGGGCGTGGAACCCGGTTTTATCACACATGAAAAAACATCGATCTTTTATGCAACCCACCAGATTGCTGGAAGACAACCCATGACTGCGATATATCGCGAGCATCGCCTTTCCACCACCGGCGGCGCCGCAAGACCTGTCTATGTGCAGTACCTGTGGTAGGCCGCGCATGCGCCTTCATCACTCGCAGGCCTATATAGGACGGCGTTCCATGCCCTCAGCATCAGTTGTCGGCGAGTCCAGCAGCAGCAGTTCCCCTGAGGATGGCGGACAGGTGTTCCGCCGAAATATTGGGTCAGTTCGACTTCAAAATCTGGCAGCAAACCCGAAGAAACTATGAAGAACTATTACGCCGGGAAAGCCTACGAAACTACAATATAAACATATATTAACACTGCACTATTTGTTGTTTACTTACGATCTTTTCTACTGTTTATTTTGATGTAAAAAAATCCTATTATTACATCTGTCATACCTTTATGTATCTTTGCGTAAAGCAGGAGTCATTAATGTTTATTGAACAAATTGTTAAATATTTAAATGTTGTACTTCCGTGTTCTAGAAATGTGATTGTGTATTTATATGCGCGAATTGGCGCGAACTGGGTCAGTCTCAGTAGTGAGTCTGTACTAGTAGTCTGGAGTCTTATGGCAATCTTAGTGAAGTAACATTTTATTTAATATGGAAGTGTGTTGTGAAATTGTTTTATCAGAAATGGATGAATAAACATACTTAAAAATTAAATGAAAGTGTCACAAATGTAGTTTCCTGAAAACCCAAGAACCCGACGTCATAACATAATTTTGTAATGTGTTAACGGCAGGTGAGCTACAAGATCTTCGAGACCACTGAACATCTACAACAGGTGATGTATATAAAAATGTGGCGTTAATGTATGTCCAGTAAAAAACAAATATGCCACAAGTGGCATGCACAAATTCTAAGTTACTATTATCACATTCAGATACAAAATTCTTGTCACAATTAGGTACAAGTGTACAATCATTTTTAAATTTGAAACTTTGTTTAAAATTACCTCTGTATTTATTTTTTCTATTAAAATTTCGATTACCATAATCATTACGTCTTTGCCACCCCCCACTTTGTCTTTCAACAGAAATGTCAATTTATACACAAAGTATAAAATCCATCTATATCATTATCTGGTGCATGTATTAATTCCCATTGTAAATATTTTGGTAGCCTGTTTTTTAACACATGAATTTGTGTCATAAAATCTAAGGGATACTTCAAGTGTATTAGTTTCTTTAATTCATTTTTACAAAAATTAAACAGTCCTCCTGGTCTTCCATTGTACATAGACCCATATATAAATCTACTTTTAACAATGTGTTGTTCACTTTCTGACCAAAACTTATTTTAAAAACTTTAAATTCCTTAAAGTTTGTCCAAAGTTTTCTGTTTTGATTATCCCAACTTAATGGTCATAATTAACATATTTTATATTATCAGCATCACACATATTTTGCACAAAATTATTCTCACAGTACATAATAAAATCTATAGGGTGCAAATAATTTTCTGGATATATTATTACAGGAATTTTAGAGCATAAACCAAAATTATGACTGACATTTGCTATAAGGTCATTATTCACTAAATCAACTGATGATTAATTGTTAACCTTTTCCCTAGTAACGTCTTTAACAAAGTCAGCATTTTTTCTACTGTCTGATCTGCTGATTCTGCTTCATGAAAACAAGTCTTTACATAACTCTCATTTATTAGGCCTAGCTCAGTATCTTCACACGAAATGTGACACTTGGACACTGCAGTGGAAGGCACCCTTGCCCACCTGCCATTGGATGCCTCACTGGTGGAGTGCCACTCTGCAGATGACCCAGTTCTTCAGGAACTCCGACGCTTGGTCCAACAGGGTTGGCCTCCTGCCCATTGCCAGATCACACATCCTGAAGTACGGGCATACTGGCACCAGCGCCATGAATTTTTGACGCTGTGTGGAGTTCTCTTGCTCCAAGGTGAAAACTAACATTCACATTCACTGGAGTGGGAATTGCTCAGACACCGAATGAGACAATTCAAGACTGCTGTACTGGTCACGGCTTACATAGCTTGCATAGGTGTGTTACTCATTATAACAGCAATAATACTTTTATAGTATACTAACAAAAAAGCATGAAACCAGTTGTGAACACGTGTCTCGGCCACTTCACATGCAGACAGCTCACAGTCGTTGCCTGTTCCAGAGACAGATGATGGGCCACTGCCTCCCAGGAAGGTCCAGTGCCCTGACACCATGCATTTTTGATAACAACAAAGTGTGTTTTTCAATGTGACCCTGTGTTCCTATTGCATAGACATCTATAGTTTCGTTTCGATATTGATGAAATTTTCCACACTCTACCTTAAAAACTAGAGGAATGCCACGGTCTGTATAAAATTTTGTTCAGTGCATGGTGTAGAGTACTTAACTTACAGTATTTTATGAACTCCATAGTTTTGCTCCAATCTTTATGAATTTTTGAACACATGACCCTTAAACCAAGAGGAAGATCACTGGGTACATAAATGTTTGTATGGTACATGAGAGAGGGTACCTTGTAGAAAACTTTGCCAAGGGAGGGAAAGGTGGAAACAAAGAGATGGGAGAGAAAGAGATGGATGCAGAGAGAGGGGGGGGAATGGTGATATGAACTACAAGAGTGTGGGATAAATAAACACCCGAGCAACGCCGGGTTTACAGCTAGTGTTTATATAAAAATCGGAATCATGCTCATCATTCTGGTCAGTGCTGATTCAGCCAAGAGAAGCTTCTCAAAGTTAAAATTTAATTAAGACTTGTTTGAGTAGCACATTGAACTGAGGAAGACTACCTGCATTGACAGTGCTAACAATTGCCAGATGGTATTGATTATGATGTTATGTTTTTAAAAATTCATTGAGGTAAAAAGCCAAAGAGGTTTCTCTATTTTAATTGGTGTTTGTTTAGTGTAATTTTTATCAGAGCAACTGTGGTAACGTGTGGCGTGTATGTTTGAATGAAGCACCACCCATTACCAGGACTGGCCGTCGTGCAGCACTGGCTGGGCTATAGGGCTGCATCCTGTCGACCGTGCAGCCGTTAAAGAGAGCTGCCAGCCCCAGCCGTGGCTGCTTCTATCCATTATGCTTTTCATCAGTGTTTATTAACTAGTGTGTGCTTTGTGACTGTACTTCGTGCTGTTCGCATGGACTGGAGTGGAAATTGCTCAGACACCGAATGAGACAATTCAAGATTGCTGTAATGGTCGCGGCTTACATAGCTTGCATAGATGTGTTACTCATTATAACAGCAATAATACTTTTATAGTATACTAAAAAAATTATAGTAGATTTTGGTGAATAATGCAGTTCATTTAATTGAACAATTTCTAATTGACCAAACAGGAAACGGACCTTACAAAGATCAATTGTTGCCAATTTCCTGTTTTCGTCTAGCTCCACCAGTATCTATGGCCCTGTTGGTCTTGTGGATGGAAAGTACAAGCTGGGATCACCTGGTTGTTGCTTTCAGAAACCATGTTGATTCCTACAAAGGAGATTTCTGGCTTCCAGAAATGTCATAATACTCCAACATAACACCTGTTCCAAAATTCTGCACCTGTACAATGTCAGAGGTACAGGCCTATAGTTTCAAGCACCTAATTGATGACCCATCTTGAAAACAGGAATGACCTGCACTTTTTACAAGTCTTAGGAATGCTACAGACCTTTGGTACACTGCTGATAGAAAGGTAGAGGGGGTGGGGGAAGTCGCAAGTTCCTTCACATACTCCAAGTACAATAGAATTGGTATTTTGATCAGGTCCACCAGTCTTTCCTTTGTTGAGCAGTTCCATTTGCTTTTCTATCCCTCTGACATTTATTTCACATTTTTGCATTTTTGTGATGGTTTCGAGGGGGAATTACAGTGCAATCTTCCTTGGTGAAACAGCTTTGGAAAGACACACTTATTATCTTGGCCTTGTGTGTGTCATCTTCTGTTTCAGTGTCATTATGATCACTGAGTGTTTGGATACTTGATTTTGGACCATTTACTGATTTGATGAAAGACCAAAATGTCATAGGATTCTCTGGAAATTTTACCAAAATCATTGCATAAGTTGAAAAAAGTACAAAATACATTTTTACAAACTTCTGTAACAACATGTGAACATGAACCACAACGGTAGTTCATAATCCACTGTTTATATCTTGATGCAGTCAACACTCCTGAGTTCTATGACAAAAGTAGCAGCTTGTAGTCACATGGAAAAGAAACCAAATTTTCAATAAATATTTTATCCTAAATTTTCACCTATAAAGGAAACATTCATTATACATACAGATACATAAAACAACAATACTGGCATTAAAAAAGTATCATTTGAAGAGCTTAAAACTTTTTTCTCTATTTCCTTTTCATTATTTCTTGAAGTTCTGGTTTCCAGTGGCTAGCAAATACAGGATTTTTGTCAGGTGGCAGGGTGTTTGGGTGAGGTTTTGGGGGGATGGGGGCTGCAGTAGGGCTAGAGGGCTAAGGAGGGAAGGCTGCATCCCCATAGCTATCCCCACCCCTACTCCTTGAATTTGCCATTGCTGATATCTAATGTTCTACAAGTCAGTTGAACATTGATTTCACACTTCTTACCATAGATATATAAGGTTTTTCCAGTTAGTTGTTAGTTTCATGTATAGATGGCAAACATTTTATGGATTCTCAGGAGATGGGTAAGTATTGGCTGGTACTGATAGAGTTAAATGTGAAATAAACACTCATTATCAACTCAGTGCATTGCAGGAAATTTCTTGTGCTAAAATTATTTTCAGCACACAGAACTGGTTGAATCTCATTGTAGGAAGCTCTTAAATATTGAGATATGAAACATAAATCATGAAGACAGGTTGGACACAGTGTGGGCACATCAAATTAGAAATTATATCAAATAAAGCCCCTAAATTACTGAAATTTAAAAGTGCCTGCACAGGTACTTCAGCTCCATGCTCACTCTGTTAAAAATAAAACTTATTTCTTACTAATTTCTTTCTTTGTGACTTTTGATGTACAGGTTGATGTTCAGAATAGGTTAATTACAGGGCTAAGAAGTATGGAGGAGAATTTGAAGGCAAAATATTGTTAATGGTAAGTGCATTAGTAGTTACTCAGTTCAATTCAGACCAACCTTCTATGTGAAGAAATAAATAGGTTGCAGTATTGTTAAGGACAAGCCATAAGACAAAATGAAAAATGCAGTATGAGCTACTTGCACCTTCTTTCATATAATCTCCACAGATAAGAAGCCCTGTCATGGACTCTATCCAATTGGCAGTGAATCATAGTGTGACTACAAGACGGCTATTATTGAGACCTATAACTATAAGCATTTTCTGCCATTTGCAACAAAGGACACTGTAAAACTTAGAATTAGCAAGTTAAGAGAGGGGGGAGGTTAAAAACACTTATATATGGAGAATCAACTAGTGGGAATACACTACATCAATTCATATTAAATGTTAATTACTTAAATTCAAAATAAACAAGGTGCTGTTGTTATAGACATATGTTCCAAAATATGATGTATTTTTCCATTAGCAAAATGAACTATACAGAGGAAAATAATTAGTAGTCAAACTATACAGCTATTACTTGCTTGCTACTGCAGATCTTAGGTGTGCCATTAGTTAATTACTTCTCCTTAACTAAATGTAAACAAGTAAATTACATTCATACTAAACAGTTAACTACAACTAAGACAGACTCCCTAACATTACTCATAACCATTACATTACTTCATTCCTATTAATTTGTCAAAGTTACAATACCAATACTAATGATTATGATGATACTAATCCAAATTGCCATTATCATTATAATAATTAATCACCTTATTTGTCTTATACATAAAACACAGTACAGTACAACATCCTTACTTAATAAACAGAACTCAATCACTGCACAACTAATGATGAATTACACATATACAGTAATTATCAGCAATATTTAGGTCTGAAAAAACAATCCATTATTACAGAAAAAATTTACACATCGCATATATGTTTTTAGAATTGGTACTAAATTCCTCATATGACTTAACTGTTTATTACCACTAAACAGCTGTTGGCTTTCAATACTGTGGAAGTGATTACTTCTTTAATTACAAGTAGTTTTAATTTACCTCCAAAGTCTTGTATTTTCACACAAATATTTGACCATTTATCATATTTGTACAACTAGGATTCACATTTTCCACAGAATGCAAACTTCCATCCTCATTTCTGAACATAATAATTCTGACCGAGAAGTCACACTTCTTACAACTTCTTATTGACATAAAAATTTAAATACTGATATATCAGTCACTATGTTTACATGCTGAAGTTAGAAGGTAGTTCATTACACTCAGTTTGTTCTAACATTCACACTACAACAAATAAACGCAGATGCTGTGAACCACACACTTACGGGGATAAACAGTAACTGCCCGAGCAGAGAGCTGCCTCATCTGTCTGGGTGCCAGCTGTCGCTAGGTGACATGGCGGCTGCTACCAGTGCCACTGTCTCATGGCTGGCAGCTAACACACAGGTCATGGTGCGTGTTATACGGAGCGTAGTACACTGCAATGGAGCCAGGCAACGTCCATCGACATTTCCTCACTAGCATCAGCATTGGAGCCACTGGTAAGCTGTCAAGCCGTCACATGGCCATACAGCTGACACTGATTGGGACACAGCGAGTGAAGGTGGCCCATCTGCAGTAGGATACAGCCAAGCAATGATGGGTGAGTTTGGGACATAGGAATGTCCCAACATCAGAGAGGGTGGAGTCCCAATTTCTAATGATAGGGCCAGCCCTTTGGTCACCGTGGAGCCGGCCTGTACTGTGCTGGGCCTCACCCCTGCTGTCGTTCCAGAGCTGGAGACAGCATCCCCAGCTGTGGAGATGCCCCCCACTGCTTGGGGGCATCGCCGAAGGTGTAGGAGGGGGGGGGGGGTCAACAAGGCGGCAATGCTGCCCCATCTGGAAAGACAAGAGGTCCCTGCAGGGTAATGGACACGACTCCCCTGGCACTGGAGGAGGAGTCAAAGAGGCCGCCGGCAAACGAGGAACAGTGATGACTGATAGCAGAGATGAATGGTGCAGGGAAGGCAGCAGAGGCTGTAGTGATGGAGTCCATGGAGGTGGAAGTGGCTCAGCCGGGGATCGGGGGCATAACTGATTCCAGTATCACTGTACCTCGCCCCTCGGCGTACGGACGGAACAGATGCAATGGCCCCAGCAGTCAGTGGGGGCTGCGGCCGAACCCCTGCACCCAGACAGCTGAGCCCAGGGAGTAACAGTTTGGTGGCCATGCAGAAGATGCCTGGGCTTGTAGCACAAGGAGATGGAGCAATGTGTGTGGTTGGCAGTTGTGCAAGAGTTCTGCGGGGCTATGATCACCCACCTGAGTAAACCGGTATGAAGAGAGGAAGCAAAGAAGAGCCTTGTCCACCAAAGAAGATTCAACATATTTGTGCATTTGGACTTTGAATTGGACTTTGAATGTGCGACCAACTGTTCCGCCTCGCCATTGGACTGGGGGCGGGAGGGAGAGGTTGGGATATGGAGGACCCCAACCAAGCACAAAAATCCCAAAAACCCATAGAGGTAAATTGAGGTTCATTGTTCGAAACCAAGATATGTGGTAGGCCTTCAATAGCAAAGACTTTGGAAAGGGACTGAGGGGTCACACCTTTAGATTGTATATTGTAACGTATGACCTAAGGAAAATTTGAATTTTTTGTGTCCCAGCCTCGTCGCCGCTTTTGTGACTCGTTTCCATCATAGGTGTCGGTGGCCGAGTAGGAAGACCGACACAGGAATAAAGGTAGCATGCTTGTGCAGGTACGGAGGTGAGCAGCCAGTGGGACAGCAGAAACTAGAAACACTAGAGTAAATTAGAACAAGATATATATTGCACAGAATGTATACAATACTTAACTTTTACATAGATCAGTACTGCAGAACAGTGGCGGCGATTGGACGTTAGAAGTCTTTTACTAAAAATGGCATTGTAAGAAATTGTTTCATGTTATAGTTTGATTTTTGCACCTACAGGCCTATAATACCAAATGCAAGGAAAAACAAAAGACAATATACAATTGTAATTGACATAATCTGTTTAATTAAGTTGTCTAGTAAAATACAACTGTTACAAACAAAGGAACATTAGTTTAATTGTAAACAAAAATAACAGACAATAGCGTAATTTAACATGATACGTCTTGTGAAAGCATAATTGCTTTAAAACAAAGCTATGTGCCTTGGTTTTCGCCTGGCATAAATTTCTACACATTCTTCTAATTTGATGTTTTTAGCCGCATTTTTTTTTTTTTTCAATGGCTAGTATGGCTAATTTTGTGTTAAACGTCCTTGAGCATAGAATTCCTCAAGTAGTTTTTGATCCGTTTGAGGACATTGAAAGATCGTTCTGCCGTTGCAGTGGACACCGGGATAGTCAAAAACAGTTGCAGTAGCTTGAACAAATTAGGGAATACATACTGGTTGTGAACATTTTCAGACTTAAATTGTGAAACCAAATTTGGCACAAGATGACGATCTATTTGGTCTGAATCATGCTTCTTTCTTGAAAATACATAGATTTCTGAGACAAATTATCATTTTCCAAACCAAATGCGGAACTCACAGCAAAACATGCTTCTTTGATAGGATCGTTACAAGTTGAGTTGTTCTTCATAGAAGCTGTCACCAGTAGTTCCATGTTGCAGCTGTGTTGTTGTTTTTTTTTTTTTTTTTTTTTCAAATCGTGACCTAATGTTCTACTCAGTATATCTAACAGAGGGTAGTAAAATGTTTTTAAAAAGTAGGCTTCAGGTGAATCATATTCAGGATTAACATCTTCTCCTCCTATTTTTTGTGGAAGTTTTCTTTTGCGTTGAACTGTTGGTCCCTCAAAGCCATGTCTTTCACACAAATCAATTGCTTCAGTAAAAAACTTTTGGAACTCTTCTTCATTTCTCAAACAATTTATGGACATAACTACGCTGTCAGCCACCTGGACGACTTCATGAATGGATACATCATAATTCTGTATGTACTTTGAAAGAATATTAGTTTTTTCAAAATGTTCTTCATAGTATTCAATACAAAAATAAACTTGGTAATACATGTGATCAATCCGTGAGCATCTCCACCAGTTTTGGAGTCAGTAGCTTCAATATTTTCCAGAGTGTGCAGTATATCTATTAAGTGTTGTTGAACTGCTCGCAAGCTTTCATATCTGCTGCTAAATCTTGTCACTTAGTGCTTTCAAGGACAAATCCTTATTTATTCCTTCTTTGACTGCACATGCTGCACTTTTTACTGTGGCAAATACTGCATGTCTTTTAGGAGAAGCCTCAATGACAGTATAGTTGTTGGACTGTGCTAAAAATGTTGCTAACAGAAGGAATGTTTTCAGATGCATCGGCAAGTGCAAGATTTAGAGAATGCATATAGCAATGTACAAACATAACATACGGGTTTTGTTCTTTCATCCTCACAACGACACCTTTGTAAGAAGCACTCATACTTCCCTCTCCGTCATAGCACTGAGCAATTATATATTTAAGGTCAATGCCAAGTTCACCAGAAATTGAAACAAGCAGCTTGTATAACGTTTCACCGTCAGTCAAATCAGTTTTGTAAAAATCAAGAAAGTTTTCTTTGATTTCGAGCTTTTCTGTTACATATCTTATAACAAGAGTCAATTGTTCTTGATTTGACACATCTGGAGTTTCATCAACAATCACGGAGAATTGTTTCGATTTTTTAGCATCATCAAATATGTACTGCCTGGCCAAATTTGCCATGATTTCAATCATCTCATTTTGAACATCGTGATGAACATAATTGAAAAACTTACCTCTGTCTAAAAAATTTTGTTTTAATAAAGAGTTTTCTGTTGATCTCAGTTTCAATAACTCGACATAATTACCCCTGTTATCACAGTCATCATTTTCTTTATGACCCTGAAGCGCTATTCCCTGCTTGGCCATGAAAAGTAGGGACTGGAATAAAATCTTCAGATAATCACGATTTTTTTAAACTTCTTCTTGATGATGTGTTGATATTTTGCTTACCACACTTTCTTTACTTTTAAAACCTTCCTGCCAAGGTTGAAGAGCACTGAGATGAGAAGAAGATTTTTCGTGCTCTTGAAAGCGTTGGACTGCTTTTTTCCAGTTTTTAAACCCACTAGATATGAATGTTTCATCATAACAACCTGTGGAACCGAACAAACGACATGGGAAGCAAAAAGCTTTATCAGCAACAACACTGTATTCTAACCAATTGTAATTTGTGTACCACATACTTCTAAACTTTCTATCCTTTGTTTCTGGGTACTTATCAATAATAGGTTGAAAATGACCATTAAAAAGAACTGTGATGCTGCTTGTCTACCATGAATTGGATTTCTTGGTTCAAATTGAAGCTGAGAAGGACTATTAGACTCAGTAATTTTACTTACAGGCAATACACTCTCATCACTTGAAGGTGTAGGTGTAGGTATACCGGTAACTATTTCAATTGTTGATTCTGTCACTGACGAAATTCTCTGTGGTTCATCTATTGCTGGTGTAGCCGACACTGACACTTCAGCCAAGTCACTATCTGGATTCGAAGCAACAGCAATATTTAGGGCTGTGTGGGACTGTAATCCTTCTTAGGATTTCTGCTGTTTGATGAAGAAATCGAATAACGTTTTTCCTGAAGAAAGCTTCATTGTTAACTAAAAGACACAAAAGTGCGTACACAAACACAACTGCATTCGATTTGAGCAGAACTACGACAAAAACAGAGGACAACCTTTGTGCTGGAACAGTACTATCCGCAAACTGTAACCTGGCTTGCGGGCCACCTCTCGGAAACTCTCGGCAGCAGTCGGTAGATTTCCTGGCTAGCGAGTTGCAGATGTTCGTTGCCAACTGTGCATTGTAGACTGCATTTGTCCTTTCCTTTGTTGCTTAGCCGTGCTGTTGCTGTCATTGTTTAGTTGCTGCGTTTACAAGAAAAGGAAGCTTGATCCTGTAGTGGTGGTTGTTGCGGTCCTCAGTCCGAAGACTGGTTTGATGCAGCTCTCCATGCTACTCTATCCTGTGCAAGCCTTTTCATTTCAGAATAACTACTGCAACCTACATCCTTTTGGACCTGCTTACTGTACTGATCTCATGGTCTCCCTCTTACAGTTTTTACCCCAACACTTCCTTCCAGTAATAAATTGGTTATACCTTGATGTCTCAGAATGTGTCCTATCAATTGTTCCCTCCTTTTAGTCAAGTTATGCCACAATGTTCTTTTATCACCAATTTTATTCAGAAATTCTTATCTAAATTTCAGCATTCTCCTGTAACACCACATTTTGAAAGCTTATATTCGGTTCTTGTCTTCACTATTTATCGTCCCCGTTTCGCTTCCATACAACCCTACACTCCAGACAAATACCATCAAAAATATTTTGTAACAATTAAATCTATATTTGATGTGAACAAATTTCTCTTCTTCAGAAGTGCACTTCATGCCATTCCGTGTCTACATTTTCTATCCTCCCCGTTTCGGCCATCGTACCTGTAGATGTATAGCTCATTAATGCACCGCACAGAAAATCCAGTCGGCATATGCCTTTTTTTCCCCAACTCTGGAATCATTTGACGACGATGAGGTAGTGGAATTTCAGTTAAGTTATGCAAATTGTTTCTGAAATTAAGAAATGTAAAATGTCATGGGATAAAATTACATCACATGCATATGCGTCATATTTAACCCTTTATCACTAACAAGCACTTAACAAATGCAAAAGAAAAATAATCTCTTACCCACTACCAACACAAAGCGTTACGAACAAGCAGTGGAGCAATTTTCAGGGACATGTTCCAGATCCTCCACGCCATCACAAATCTATGAAAATTCATCTATTGGGTCGTTCAATTTTTAACCTATGTTTTACTTTTTTTAATATGATTTGAAAAATGTGCATTCTTTAGAATAACAAATGTTTTTAAAATTTTTAACTATCGGTTTTTCCACTCATCGGATTGTAACTGCTAACATCTGTATAGGCTGGAAACATTCCCAGAAGGATGTGTTGCTGTGCTGAATTGAACTCTTCATTCGTGCACGTAGTCATCAAAAGTCCATATACTCATCCGAAAAGAATTAAAAACTTATCTGCCCTTAATTCCTCAAAAAGGACAGAGAATGCATCCACTTCGTCTATTCTCGTACGCAACCTTCTTCTTCTTCTCTTCAAACGTCTGTACAAGACAAGCCATGCTAATAACTGATTGTGTTCCATTTGCAGTCTGGGAAGGCAACTGCAGACGGAAGGCTGTCACGGCACGGCACGGCATGCCGTGTAGCTGCTGGGTGGCTGTGAAGAGGCGTGGATCTCGTGTCGGCCCGGCAAGAATGCCGGCTTGTCGGCTGCCGGGTTGATGTGAAGTAAGCCGACCACCCGCTCACCAGAAGCCAAGTTAAAGTTTGCGTATAGTACTGGCGCGCAGAGAGATGTTTACGATGAGGCAGTGCACATGTCACTGGGTTTGGCTATGATCGTCAACTGTCGTCAGATGTCGTGTGTGAAGGCGGAGCCTCCTTCTCTACTACAATGTCGTGCCGAGCATGTGTACCACCATAATTCCCACTTACAGCTATGTTACAATTGTGTAAATCAGTTTTAAAAGTATACAAGTGTTACTACGCTAAAAAAGTGAATAATTTAATCCGATTTTTCCCAGAAAGTGGGAGGGGGGGGGGGCAACTGCCCCCTGGCCCCCCCTAATCGCCGCCACTGCTGCAGAATGCTGATACATAATTGAGTTAGAGGCCTGCCTAGTGCCTGTCCGATAGCCAAGTCTTCACTGGTGCCTATCTGATTCTGAGTGTTAACTGGTTCCTATCTCAGTCCCAAGTGAACGATGTCGTTCAGTGGTGGTCACGAGCGGAGTTGTAACAGAGGGCGCTCGTGGCTGACGTCATAAGAACGCCGCGCCGTGCGTACATGGTGGCGCGCGGCGAAAGTAGGTGGCGCGCACTTTGTACTTGTGCGACACCACAGAATTCACATCAATTACAAAAAACCAATAAGAGTGTAGTAAGAGACCAGTATAATCCACATGGATGTGCTCCCAAGGTGCATTTGGCCAAGGCCAAGGGGAAAGAGATGCCCACAGAGCTGCCTGCTGAGAATCACAAGACAAACAAGCTGCCACCAAGCATGTGATATCCGATCCCCCAGTGTCCCTGATGCAGCAATGACAGGGCTATTGAGCATAGGGCAGAAGTCACGACCACACAAGGCTGGCAATCCGCAGTAGCCATTAAGAGAACCCCCTTGCATTTCGACAAAGGGCACCGAAAAGAATAATAATTCCACAAGGGATCTGATGCCCAGTGTGGGGGAAGATTGGACCAGCCATGACGAACATATCCAAAGAACATGCACAGCACTGAATCAGAAGAGAAGACAACCAATGCCTTTGGTTCGTCATCCAAATAAAAACAGAGAACCTCTTCCCTATCAATATCTGGGTCTGGACCACAGGGGAGGCATGGAAGCATGTCTGCATTGGAATTCTGGGTAGTGGGTTGGAAATTAATTTGGTAATTGTATTGGGACAAGAAGAGTTCCCAGTGCTGAAGACGATGTGCACCTTATCCGGCAATGCCGCGGTAGGCCAGAAAAACAAAACCAATGGCTTGTGGTCTATGATGAGGTGGAACTTTACATCATAGAGGTACACATGAACTTTTTAAGAGTGTAAACAATAGCCAACGCCTCTTTTTCATCTTGAAAATAGTTATGCTGATTCTGAGTCAACATTTTGGAAGCATATGCAATGGGGTGTTCAAAACCATCAGAGTACTTGTGTGCTAGCATTACTTGGATGCCATATTGGGACGTGTCGGTAGCAAGGACCAGTTGCTGTCCCAGAGTGTAGGGGCCAAGCAAGGAGCCAACACTAGAAACTGATTGAGCTGACAAGATGAAAGTTTGCAGTCGCCTGACCACTGAAAAGGTGCACTCAGCAGAAAATGGTGGTAGTAGGTGATCTTGCCTAAAAACACCTGCAAATCCTTGGCAGACATGGGGCGTGGCAAAGAAGTAACAGCTGTCACATGATCTGGCAAGGAGCTAATCCCCGCTGACGAGATCTCGAAACCGAGGTAGGGGAGTGATGGCTGGAAAAAAGTAGACTTTGCCAATTTGCCTGTAAGACCTGAAAAAAGGCCCGCAGGTTGTGAAGATGCTCAGTGGTAGTGGGACCTATGACCACTATGTCATCAAGGTAATTTACACAGCTAGGAACGGGGTGCTGAAGTTGCTCCAGGAAACATTAGAAGATGGCTGGTGCACTGGCTAAGCCGAATGGTAACTGCTGGTACTGGTAAAGTCCAACAGGCATTTTAACAAGCAACAGGCTTTTGGAGTCCTCATCAAGGGGAAGTTGAAGGTATGCCTCTGCCAAATCCATCTGAGAAAAAGCCTGGGATCCTAACAGTAAAGCCAACAACACATCTGTGTGGGGCAAAGGATAGGAGTCAATCACTGGCTTTGCATTAATTGACACCTTGAAGTCACCACAGATCTGTAAGGTTCCTGAGGGTTTCTTAACAATGACCAACAGTGTGGCCCATGAACTAGAACAGATGGGGCACAAAACCTGCAGGGATTGAAGGTGGTCCAGTTCAGATTTCAATTGGTCATGCAATGCCATGGGAACCTGGTAGGTGCAAAAAAATCTTGGTCACACCTTAGGCTTCTTTGTAATATGGCTGTAAACCCGGTAGTGCACCCCAATCCACCAGCAAAAAGTGACAAAACTTCCTGACAAAGGGATTTCAGCTCTTGAAAAGGCATTGTCTCAGACACAAGATTGACAGAATCAGAAATAGTGAAGCCAAAAGAAGTAAAGGCATCCAAGCCAAAAATATTTCCTGCCATCGTATCATCCACCACTAAGAAGGTGATTGAACACACCACAGATTTGTAGACTGTGGGGGCAGTAAATTGACCGAGCACCAGAATACATTGGTGGCTATAACTGTGCAAGGCCCATGCCATCAGAGGTAATGGGTGTATAGGTGTGGAAGTTTATCAATGGAAACAGAGGCCCCGTGTCCACTTGTAAACACATGGATTTGTCAAAAATTAGCACCTTGAGCAATAATTTGGAGGGAGACAACTGCAACCCTTGTAGGAGGTTAATTTCCATGTCCATATCTGTAGAAGACAGCTGAAAACAGCACACTGAAGCCATATGTCCTTTTTTTCAGCATTTGTTGGACATTACACAGCCCTGGTGGCAAGATGCCCTGTGGTGATCAATGAAACAGTACTGGCAGGAAGGGAATGAATTAGATTGACCATGCGGTGTGGGCCACTGAAGTTGTTTACTGTGCGATGGCTGGTGTATGTGTGCGCAGTGAGTGGGTGATCCTGCAATGCCACGACGTCATCACCATCCCCAAATGATCTCCCTTCCTCCATGTCGGAAATTGCAGCTACATTGCCCCAGGCTTCTATTTGGTCCCCTGCGGCCCAGGAAACTTCAAAGGATTGAGTAATATTGAAAACATCCCCTAAGATCGAGTTGTTAAACTGGAAAGCCTGCTGACGCACCTCCCCATCTGGGGCGAGACACAGAATTGTGTTCCAAACCATGTCATCTGCATAACTTTCCTTGTGTGTAGCTGTGACGAACAAGCAATGGCAGCTAAGCCCATGTAACTCTGCTGTCCGAGTGTGGTAAGACTGGTTTGGTTTTTTTCGTGACTGATAGAACTTGATCATGGCCACTATGACATGAGTTAGAGGCTGATAGTATGAAGAAAGGAGACGGCACATGTCATCAAAGGATAATGCCACGTGTTGCTGCAGGGGGGCAAGTTGACCCAACAACTTATAGATATGTGATGATATCCAAGAGAGAAACAAAGCTTTACACAATGCTGGATCAAATACATGAAGGTGATGTAATGTTGGTATAAGCGATTTTCATATGAATCCTAATCTTCCAGACTCTCATCAAATGCCAAGAATGACAGCAGAAAAGAAATAACGCTCTGAGTAGGAGGCGACAACAACATGCCAATCAGCAAAGCCGACGGAGCAGAGTAGCAATGTTCCGCGAGAGATGTGGTGATTGTGACCAGGTTTTGAAGGTAATCAGCCAGAAATTGCGCTCAAGGAGGGAGTTGCAAGTCCCCGTCAGCAGGCATGGCCAGGAAACTGTAGCCCACATAACCAGCAAGAAACACATAAATCTGACGCAACTTGTCGACAATGTTCTAACTGTTATGCTACAACAACTATACATGAATGCTGCAAACCACACACTTACAAGGATAAACAGTAACTCCCCGAGTGGAGAACTGCCATCATCTGTCTGGGCGCCGGCTGTCGCTAGGTGGTGTGCCGGCTGCCATCAGTGCTGCTGTCTCGCGGTCTAGTGGCGCACACATAGGTCACAGTGCACATTATTGAGAGTGTAGTACACCACGACATTACAACACACTTATTAACTAGACAAAATAGTAGATGAAGAGACTGTATTTTAAAAGGAAGACTGGAAGCATCGAATAAAGGGTGGGTGCACCAAATGATCATTTTTTTGTAACTAGATTCCATTTTGTGCCAGTCCACCACAGAATTATAATGAAATAAAAGGCTTCCGCTTGGCAGGCGATGTGAGATGTTTCTTTTATTAAACTTCAAAACATATTGATTTCGTCCCTATGATGGGACATCATCAGTGCAGAATTGCAAGTCATGACGACCTATGTGCTCTGCTTAAAACATTTTTATCAGTCATGTCATAAAAAAATATTTAAAAGGTCTTGCCGGTACAAGTGACCTGATTGTATTCTTGTGACTTGTACCGGCAAGACCTTTTAAATGCTTTTTTATGACATGACTGATAAAAATGTTTTAAGCAGAGCACATAGGTCATCATGACTTGCAGTTCTGCACTGATGATGTCCCATCATAGGGACGAAATCGATATGTTTTGAAGTTTAATAAAAGAAACATCTCACATCGCTTACCAAGCGGAAGCCTTTTATTTCATTGAAATGATCATTTGTTAATTGGTTTTTCCAGAAAAGTAGCATGGATGCCCATCAATTGGTAGGTTTACGAAGACTTTAACCAAAGTACCCAAAACTGTTTGTTTGGTTCTCATAAAGTAAACAGCATTACTTTTTTATGTATTTGTAGATTGACTGCAAAACATCACAAAACCTTTAAACATTTTAATCTTCAAACAAACACTTTTGTTTGACATAAACTACTTAATACAACATTGATATGTTTATAATATAAACTGAAGGGGATATTCATTACTTATGATTTACATATCATAGCTACAAGCAACCTCATGCCAGTCTTCATGTTAAAAGGCATATAGGGAGCAGAGAGCAACTTCTTGGGGCACAGTGAGCACACACAGGAAAGTGAAATTATGAAAATAATTAACATATTTATTTCATCATAAGATACACATTTTTCATCTTTTTATTGAACACTAGCTATGCAAAGAGACTGGAAAAGAAACATTATTTTTACAAACGCTTAGTGTCTCCAATAATCTGTGGCTCAGATAATTTAATAATTTACAAACAATGCCATTGAAGTTGATTTCACCTTTTTGCTGGATTATTTGGCATATATAAGTGAAACAGGTAAAATGGCAGTACAGGTGAGTAAAATTGATATTGATAGGAAGTGCAAAATGGGTAAGCAGGAGTAGCTAGAGGCCAAATACTGTCTGTAGAGGAATGTATAACTGAAAGAGAAATAGATACTGCCTACAGGAAAACAAAAAGACATCAATAGACAAGGAAAGCATCTATATGGAAATCAATGCAAAATCAGCTCTGAGGTAAGGATGAAAAGCTGGAAGATGGAATCAATATAATTAGGGACTCTACAAAGGAAATGAACTCTGAGAAAATATTGTAGGAAGGGAATTAGGTGAAGATGTAATAGAAGACACTAAACTGAGAGAATAATTTGAGAGAGCGCTGAAAGACGTAAGTTGAAACAAAGGCCCTGGAGTAGAAGACATTCCCACAAAGCTACTAAGTCTCTGGTGGAGCCAGCCATGAAAAAACTATTCCACCTGATGTGTAAGATGTACAAGACAAGTGAAATACCTTAAGACTTAATGAAAAATATAGTAATCCAAATTCCAAAGAAAGCAGGTGCACACAGACGTGAGAATTATAGAGCCATGATTTTAATAAGTCGCAGTTGCAAATGGAAAAAACTGGTAGAAGCCAACCTCTGGGAAGATTAGTTTGGATTAAATAGAAATGTAGAAACATGGGAGGCAATACTCACTTTAGAATGTATCTTGTACGACAGATTAAGGAAAGGAAAAACCTACAGTTCTAGCTTTTGTATTGTGGAAAGCCTTTGACAATGTTGATAAAAATATGCTCTTTCAAATTCTAATGCCATCAGCGGTACAATATAGAGAACAGAAGGTTATTTACAAATTGTACATTAACCAGAGATCAGTTATTAGAGTCAAGGGCATGAAAGGAAAGCATTGGTTGGGAAGAGAGTAAGGCAGAGTTGAAGCATTTCTCTAGTGTTATTCAATTTGTACATTGAGCAAGCTGTGAAGGAAGAGAAGGAGAAATTTGGAGAAGGAATTAGAGTTCAGGATGAAGAGAGAAAAACTTTGTGTTTTTCTTATGTAATTTCAGTTCTGTCAGGAACAGAAAAGGACATGGACGAGCAATTGAACGAAACAGACAGTGACTTGAAAGAAGAATATATGACAATCATTAACAAGTGCAAAACAAGGGTAATGGAACTAGATTTCATAACAAAACAATAAAGGTGGTAGATGAGTTTTGTAACTTCGGCAGTAAAATATGACTGTCGCAGTTAGGCAATACTAAATGCAGAATGCTAATGGGAATAAAATATTTTTTTCTAAAAAACTGTAATCTGTGAACATCAAATATTAATTTAAGTGTTAGGAAGTGTGGAATATTTCCTTATTCATTAGTGAAACATGGACAATATATAATTCAGACAGGAAGATGGTAGAGGCTTTTTTGGTGCTACAAAAGAATCCTGAAGATTATGTGGGTAGATCATGTAACTAATGAGAAGGTATTGAACAGAAATGGTGAGAAAAGAAATTTCTGGCATACCGGTATACCTTGAATTAAAGAAAGGATTGATTGACAGGACACATTCTTAGACATGAAAGAAGCATGCATTTGGCACTGGAGGGAAGAATGTGGGGAAAAACTGCATAGGGAGACCATGAGATGAATACAGTAAACAGATTCAAATGGATGTCGGTTGCTGTTCTTGTGATATGAAGAGGCGTGCTGAGGCTAGAGTAGGGTGGAGAGCAGCATCAAACCAGTCTCCAGACTGAAGACCACAACAATGACAGAAACGTTTTTTTCCACTTTTCCATGATTTCTTCATGTACAGCACTACTGTCTTTTTGGCCCACTTTAGGTTACAGCAGTAACACTAAAAGTGGCCCTTTGCAATTGCCTTTTGACAACTCGAAATTTAAATTAAAATAACAGCTTAACCGTACATCTGACACGAAAATTAAATAAACAGATTTGTAAAGGAGAAAATTCTCTACAAGTTTCCTCTCTTATGATTTTTCATAACTTGCACGGTTACAGAGATATTTGCAAAAATAAAGGCAATTTGACACTACCTCTTGATTTTACGTAAACCAGACATTAGGAAAAGTCATGTGACATTCTTCATCCAGAACTCTCTCTGGCATATGCCATCTTGCTTCTTGTATTTTATGATTTTCTTATTATTTCTTACACATTGTCATTTCAAAGCAGTGGTGGACTGAAGAATTAAGAAAAGCACGTTGTTCACAGTATGATAAATTATAATCTAGTATCTAAAAATGTCATTTTATCTGTTAGCAACTGCCATCAGTAGTATGAGAATAAATGGAAAACTCTGTAGATGTGCACCATGGTGTAGTGGGTAGTGCATTACATTATGATGCATGAGGGCGGTAGTTTGATTCTCGCCGATATGACTTTTTTCGCCTTGGCTCCTAAAAGGGTTTCCGGCACTCTTATTAATTAAATAGAGCTATGTTCTGCAAGCAGTTGAACAGATGTAAAAGTTCTCCCTGTAAAATGTGTGTTTGTTCTATTTCATGAACATGCCATGAAATACGTAACAACAAATTGAACACTGGACTTTGGAAGCATTTGCAAAACAACAGGGAGGATACTGTGATGATGAATATTCTAACCAAAGTGCAGATACTGATATTTTTATAAATAAATTGAGTCCTAGATTTCTGTGGCAACTGTCGGTCCTTAATGAAACGGAAGGGAAGTGTATACACTGCAATAAATTACTAGTTTTTTCCTAAACAATTATTCACTATTAATGGAATATGTTGAAAGTTATTAATTAGAATCAATGCATCTACTAAAATGTTTATCTTTGCCATGGTTGCTATGGATGCTTTTAACATAGATTGTATTATCTTTTCTGTAGTTCAGATATGATTTTGTTCACGTTACTTTGTTATGCACTAAAATAAAGAGCAAATATTCTGTTTCATACCATGATTATGTTTCCTTTACAGCTGTTGTTGTTTGTTTTGGGATTTTGAGAGTACTAAACTACACAAAGGCACACAGTGCCAATGAACCTGACACTATCAACACCATGGACGAAAACAGGAATAGGAGACACCAAGTGTTGAACAAAGCTAAAATAGATACAGCAGAGAACAGTGGCTGGCTGATCACAAACAAAAACAAGATGAACCAGTCACTCTGCTCAGACTAAAACCTTGGAGGTAAAAAACAAGGTAGAATTAAGAGAGACAACAGATTAAAAGGTGAGGGTTGGGGACCGTAGATACCAGGCAAACGAGCCCACTACTAAATAGAATGATAAAATCCAGCTGCGTGAATAAAACCTAAAACACAGTCAGCCATTGAGGTATTGTCAGCTAAAATCAAGGCAGGCACAGTAGGTAGGTTAAAAGACTGCCGCAAAGCGGCTAAAAGTGGACAGTCTGGCAGGATGTGGACCACTGTCAACAAATTGCCACAACAGCAATTTGATGAGTCCTCTTGACATAAAAGGTAGCCATGCGTACACCACATATGGCCAATATGTAAGTGACACAGAACAACAAAGTCCGTACGGCAATACCTGAGGGAGGACTTCCAGGTGGCCGTAAAGGACTTGATTGCATGGAGCTTGTTGGGCATGCTTAATGTTACCCATTGTGTATTCGAAGCCTCAAACACATTGTGGTGCAGATCCAATTAGATATCTCGTTCTGGTATACCAATATCCCAGCTTAGCCAGCTGATTGACACACTCGTTCCCCGGGATGCCAATGTGGCCGAGGGTCCAAACGAAGTCTACCGAACAGCCAGACATGCCAAGTGAAAGGATGGTGTTGCAAATGGATTGCATCAAAGTATGGGAAGAGAAATACTTGTCAAGGGCTTGCAGGTCACTAAGGGAGTTGTTGCACACTACATACGACGTCAGGGGGCATTTTTTTAGGTGGTCAAAAGCATGAGATATAGCGATCAGTTCAGCAGTAAAAATGCTACAGCCAGGTGGCAGGGACTGTTGTTCTGTGTGATCACACAAAGGCATAACCGACTCTGCCATCTACCAGGGAGCCATCAATATAGAGGACTTCTGCATCACGGTAAGTATCAAGAAATGCCAGAAACTTGCGATGGAGCATCAGTGGTGAAATTAATGCCTTTGGGTCAAAGGACAATTGCAGGTGGAGCTTCAAACAGGGGATGGACCATGGAGGGATATGGAATGGGCAAGAAAAAGCCACAGGGAGAGTTAGGGACTGAAGTGAGGAAAGGAGCATACGTACCCAGACCTGATCTAGGTTGACATGGTGGAGAAGGATGGGTAACAGACAGAAACAAAAGCCTGCGATTTGGATGGTGTGACTTGGTATGGACTTGAGCAATGTAACTAACGATAAACTGGTACCAGCGAATGTTTAATGGGAGATCCCTGCTTTGGCAAGAAGAATTGGCACAGGGCTTGTGCGGATAGCCCCAGACATCAGTCGGATCCCACTATGGTGGATTCGATCAAGTATTCACAATGCTGACAGTGCTGCTGAGTCAAATACCAGGCTCCTGTAACCAAGCCTTGATTGTATCAAGGACTTGTATAGGTGCAGGAGGCTGGAACGGGCAGTGCCCCAAGAAGTATGGCTCAAGCAGCAGAGAATATTGAGATGTTGCCAGCATTTTTGTCACAGCTGATGCAGATGGGGCCCCTGAGTAAAACCATACCAAGAAATCAATGTATCTCTTCGACAAGGAGCAATTCACCACCCAGATATAGCTCTGGATCCATGTGAACTGCCTGGCAGCAACAGAAGTGCATCACATGGGTCTTTTACACTCAAAACTGAAAACCATGGGCAGAGGCCCATGATTCAGCTTTTTGGGTGGCTCTCTGTAGCCACCACTCACCGACACTAATACTAGCAGAAGTAAAATAGAGAAAAGTTATCAGCAAACAAGCTGGAACAGACAGATGATCCTACAGCCATGGAAGGCCCATTTATGGCGACTGAAAGTAGAGGCACACTGAGAACGAAGCCTTGTGGGATACCATTCTCTTGAATGTGTGATGAACTAAGAGAGGCACCCACCCTAACCCAAAAAGAGCGGTGGGAAAGAAAATTCCTTAAAAAGGCTGGAAGTGGGCCCCGTACGCCCCAGTTGTACAATGTAGCCAGTATGTGGTGGCACCAGGTTGTGTTGTATGCTTTCTGGAGATTGAAAAATACAGCAACAAGGTGTTCACGTTGGGTAAAAGCTGTATGTATAGCCAACTCCAATGACACAAGATTGTCAATTGTGGAGCGGCCCTGACGGAAGCCTCCTTGTTGTGCAACCAAGAGTCCCCAGTCTTCAAGTATCCACATAAGCTGCCGACTCACCATATGTTCAACGAGTTTGCATAGAACGTTGGTGAGGCTTATCAGACGGTAACTATGAGCCACCTGTGGGTCAGCGCCAGGTTTTATTATTGGAATAATGGTGCTTTCCCGCCATTGTGAGGGGAAAACACCTTCTGCCTAAAGATGGTTAAACAAGGTGAGCAGTTGGTTCTGAGTGTCCACAGGAAGATGTCAGATGAACTGGCTATGGATATGATCTGGTCCTGGACAGGTATTGGGGGCATGCAACAAGGGCACATTGAAACTCTCACTCGCTGAAGGGTGCATTTTATGGCTCCTGGTGATGTGTGTGAAATGACGGTGGCTTCCTCTCAACTCATTCTATTAGAGTGCGGAATGTTGCACTGTAAGATTCAGTCAAATTGATGCATGCATAATGCTGTGCCATGTGCAACCAGGGCCATGTGCAACCAGGGCAACAAGATCAGCTGGCGAAACATCCCTGTACAGGGAAAGGTATACTGAAGAAACAGTAAATTCTTGCATGGCCTGAAGGTGAACAGCAATAGCCACAAGAGGTGTGTGGAGTGGCACAGCAATACTGGGGATGGTGGCAAGGATGTAAATACAGACACCGCCAGAGTCTCTGTCACAGTCGGCACAGTTGTTGAAGTAGCCCTGGTAGCCACGAAGAGCTGGTGTCCGCTGAGTAGGAAACCAAGTTTCCTGCAGGGCCATGCACAGCATGAGGAAATGTCACATCTGTTGCAATTCAGACGGTTGAAGAACACGCCGCAATTCCACTGTATAATTTAATTTTTCCTTTGCTGAAAAGCCATGATGGGTGAGAAGGATGTAAAGTTGAATGATCACCTGATGCCAGCGCATTGTCAACATTGTTGAGAACCATTGGTTCTAGAGATCTGATGAGGGCGAGATCCTTGGGAGAAGCAATGATCTCCACCTCATCTTTAGAGGTAGAGGCAGAGGTAGCAGGAGGTGGCTTTGGAGCCACTGAATGCTCTTTCGCCTTCTTTTTCTTCTCCTTCTTTACCTCTCGCTGCCCTTTCAGTTTTAAGGGCTGAGAGGACTTCTCTGGAGTTGTCGTAGGGCTCAACACAGCGCAGGAAGCCCTTTGTGCAAGAAAGTGCAGATACTGCAGCCTCTAGCTGGGATCCGCCCGACCACTCATGGAAGCCTTGGAAGGGAGTGCCCCAGGAGATCCCTTCCCATCGAGAGGTGCCAAGGAAGCCTGCTGCTTCTTCGGCTGGGTAATGGGGACTGAAGTCCCTGATTGTGGGGATGAAGTTGCCCCCACAGGTGGTGTTGAGGGAGCAACAGAAAGTTGGGAGCCCCACCAAGCAAGGGGGCAGTCGATGGTTGATGGGCCATAGGGCCCGCAGAAGGTTGTTACAATCTTGGAGTTGTCAAGGTCACATTAGATGATGTTACAGACTCAAAAGATGTTTCCATACTAACAGGGTGGAGCTGCTCGTATTTTTTTCTCACCTCCATGTAAGTCAAATAGTCCAGGGTCTTAATCTCCATTATTTTGCATTCTTTTCGCAAAACAGCACAGTCCAGAGAGCAAGGTGGATGCTGTAGTTGACAATTCACATATACAGCAGGAGGACATATGCCCAAACTTCCAGCACCAAATACATCGCATAGGGGGAGGGACATAAAGTTTTACATCACACCAGTAGATCATGATCTTAACCTTCTCAGGCAGTGTGTTGCCTTTAAAGGCCAGGATGATAGCACCGGTGAAAACCCTGTGATCTTTCGGTCCCATATAAACATGTCGGATGAAGTGAACACCACATCACTGTAAGTTGGTGTGCAACTCTTCATCGGACTGTGACAAGAGATCTTGATGGTAAATAAGATCCTGGACCATGTTCAACATCTCATGTGGGGTGAAACTGACAGATATCACTCAGCCTGTCACAGACAAGTAATGCCTTTGACTAGGCAGGGGATGCCATTTGGATCAATACAGATCTGTTCCTCATTTTGGAGGAAGATGCCACCACTCCAAACTTGTTCTCCATGAAGAACTGTGATTCTCCATCAGACCGAGAACACACAATATATTGGGGTGAGTATGGCTTGGATCTTAGGAGGGCTCTACATTCCTCCCGTGGTGTTCTAAGGGATGGGAACGACCTACATTCATATGACGTATTAAATTCTGTTTTTCCCCTCTTAGAGATGCAGGTTCCACGTCCGTCAATGCAGTTATTTTCTCATTTCATCCTGTTCTCACGAACAGCTAGGGAACTATACGTCCACCCAGGCAGAGCCCCACTTACCTGGGTAAGCCTTATACCACTGAGGTGCAGCAGGTTCCTCAGAGGTTGCTCACTAGCGACTGTTCAACCTCAACAGCCATGCATCTCCTCAGCACATAGCACACCTTGAGATTGAGGGGTTTTTGTAGAGGTTTATACCATCCTCGTGACCTGAGTGATTAAGTTAAGATCCTCGGGCTCTGAGACATACAACGTTCCACCATCGTGCCGAACGATGGTAGCTGAAGCATGCACAGAGCTTATGGTGTTGGTGCGACACAGTCCACAGCTCAGGACCCCAGGTTCGCCAAGCCCATACTCAGCAAATTAATGCTGAGCCCCTGGTGGCCCTTTTACAGCTAAAATAACAAATGGAGTAAGTGTGGTGACACTGAATTACACAGAAATCTAGTAAATAATCTATATACAAAGTTACTACTATCATTATGCCACTTACAACAGTCATTGTAATAGTATCTCCCCAGTTTATGTACATGTTATAAGGAAGTCTATGATTTTAGAATTCATTGGAATGTATTTTATTGTTTGTTCCCAAAACAGAACAAATGCACTTTTCAGAGAAAGCGCTATTACCTTTGAACAACTTGGGATCTTGCAGAATGTAGTTGTGTTCAGTTAACAAGAGTGTGTGAAAACCTTTTAGAAAGCAAGAGGAAAAATATGGTCAGTGGTCACGAAATAAGCATCAAATGAAAAAACTACAAAGAACAAAACTTTTCTAACTTGAAGGGGGGAAAACAGGTGGCACTATGCTTGGCCCACTATATGGCACTACCATAAGTCAAATGGATATCAACAACATTTTTTTTAAATAGGTACCCCCATTTATTATTACATATTCATCTAGTACAGAAATAAATATGAATGCTTATTTGGAACACTTTTTTCGCTTTGCGATAGATGGCACTGTAATAGTCACAAATGTATAAGTACATGGTATTGCATAACATTTTGCCAGTGCATACAATATTTGCTTCATGATACATTACTCATGTTAAAATGAACCGTTTACCAATTGCAGAAATGGTTGATATGGTATTTATGAATAGCTAATGTGATGAAAATGCCCAAAGAGCCTGTGCTATGTATGTTAATTGTTATCCTGGAAGACATCATCCAAGTGTCCAGACCTTTCGTCAGATAGTTACGTTATTTAAAGAGACAGGAAGTGTCCAGTTACAAGTGAAATGTCAACCATGACCTGCAACAAATGATAATGCCCAATTAAGTGTTTTGGCTGCAGTTGCTGCTAATCCACACACCAGTAGCAGATAAATTGAGTGAGAATTGGGAATTTCAAACACGTTGGTGTTGACAATTCTACATCAACATAAATTTCATCCGTACCATATTTCTATGCACCAGGATTTGCATGGCAAAGACCTTGAATGTCGTGCACAGTTTTGCCACTGGGCACAAAATAAATTACAGAATGATAACAGATTTTTTTCACGTGCTGTGTTTAGTGACGAAGCATCATTCACAAACAGAGGTAACGTAAACAGCCATAATATGCACTATTGGGCAACAGGAAATCCACAATGGCTGTGACAAATGGAACATCAGTGACCTTGGTGGGTTAATGTATGGTGCAGCATTATGGGAGGAAGGATAATTGGCCCCTATTTTAATCTAAATGGTGCAATGTATGCTGATTTCTTACATAATGTTTTACCGATTTTACTACAAGATGTTTCACTGCATGACAGAATGGCGATGTACTTTCAACATGATGGATGTTCGCACATGGTTCACATGCAGTTGAAGTGGTGTTAAATGGAATATTTAATAACAGGTGGATTGGTCGTAGAAGCACCATACCATGGCCCCACATTCTTCAAATCTTACATCCCCAGATTTCTTTCTGTGGGGAAAATTGAACGAATTTGTTATCGTGATTCACTCAACTACTCGCTGTTGAGATGAATTTCATTATGCTTATTGCCAACTGCATTGAAGCTGACGGACATCATTTTGAGCATTTATTGAAGTCATGAGGTAATCACAGGTAATCACGCAATAACAGCATGCATTCTCATAATGTATGATAATCTGACAAAAGTACATGTATCAGATTGGAACAACCAAAATAAAGTTCAAATGTACCTACGTTCTGTGTTTCAAAATTAAAAAAACCTACCTGCTACCTACTGTTCATCTAAAATTGTGAGCAATATGTTCGTGAATATTACAGTGCCATCTATCACAAAGTGACAAAAGTGTTCCAAATGAAACATTAATATTTATTTATGTACTAGATGAATATGTAATAAAAATGGGGTTAATTATTTTTAGCCGGGACTGCGGCGCGCCAGTCACGGTCTGCACGGCCACTACGGTCGGGGGTTCGAATCCCCCCTCGGGCATGGATATTTGTGCCGTCCTTAGTCTTAGCTAGTTCATAAGTAGTTTGTAAGCTTAGGGACTGATGACCCTGTAGTTAAGTCCCATAAAAAAAAAAAAATAAATAAATAATAAAAAAAATAAAAAATTATTTTTAAAAATGCAGTTGATATCTGTCAGGGGGGATCGGGCGACACCGCAGACGGCAGGGGGAGTGGGACGACGGCATGGACGGCAGGGGTGGGATGAAGGTGCGGATGGCAGGGGGGCTAGGGCGGCGGCGCGGATGGGAGGGGGAGTGGGGCGACAGCGCGTATGGCAGGGGGGTGGGGCAACTCGTGGACTTTAGTGGGGTGGGACCTAGCCGCAGACGGAAGGGGGTGGGGCAACGCCGTGGACGACAGGGGGTTTGGGCGACAGTGCAGACGGCAGAGGGGTTGGGCGATGCTGCAGACAGCAAGGGGGTGGGGTGATGGCACTGACGGCAGGGGGTGGGGCTACGCCATGGATGGCAGGGGAGGTGGTGCTATGGCACGGACGGCAGGGGGGGGGGCGACGCCGTGAATGGCAGGGGGGTTGGGTGATGCCGAGGCTGTCAGGGGGGTGGGGTGACGCCGAGGATGGCAGGGGGGGCAACAGCGCAGACAGCAGGGGGGTGGGGCGGCAGTGCGGACGGCAGGGGGGTGGAGCAACAGCACGGACAGCAGGTGGGTGGGGCAATGCGCAGGCGGCAAGGGGTGGGGTGACAGTGCGGATGGCAGGGAATGGGGCAACAATGCAGACGGTAGGGGATGGGGTGACAGTGCTGATGGCAGGGGGTGGGGTGCAACGCAGACAGCATGGGGTGGGGTGACAGCGTGGATGGCAGGGGTTGGGGTGACAGCGGGGACGGTGGGAGGTTGAGAAGTGACACAAATAAGGTAAATGTTGATGTCAGTATTACTGGGTGGAGCTGGTCATACTTCTTTCGAGCCTCAGGGTAGGATAGACAGTTTAGAGTCTTGAACTACTGAATTATGTTTCCTCTTCTGTATACTGTGCAATCTGGCGAATGGGAGGCATATGAGCCAGGGCAATTTCCGAAGCCGTGTGGTGGGGTGCAAGTGTTCCATGTATGGAGAGGGTGCCCACAGTCATCAGAAACAGTGTGGTTGTTGCATCTTGAAGAAATGTGGCCAAAACGGATGCAATGGAAGCAATGGGTAGGCGGTGGGATGTTTGGCTTCACATCACACCTGTATGTCATTACCAGTTGTGGCTGTTTCTTCAGATGACTAGTAGTTCACTTCTTTGCTGCTGTATCTTTATAGTGGTGTCCCCCACCAGCATTCGGCATGTCGATGTTACAACTAAGAGTATAAATGTCATTTACCCTCAAAATTGTGTCACATTTGCTAAAACGTCCAAAGATAAGTGGCAAGTAACAATACAAAAGTCATTGTTGTTCCTATATCTGTTGAAAAGATAATCGGGTTATCTAAAAAATCTTTGCTGTCAGTCTCAGAGTTACTACCTTTGAGGCACAATGTGATGCCGCTACCCGCAAGGGTATTCTTGCTACATGGAAAGTAGTGACTACATTATTATTCATCATCGAATCTTCTGAAGGCTTTTACAGTTGATTTTTTTTTTATTTTATAGTTATAAGATATTTTACCAAATTTGATGTGTTAATCTTCATTGTGCCAAAAACAAATATGAAGGGTGGATGTTGCCTTTATGATGGATTTGCCAATGCACAAGACAAGGTGTGAGTTAGCTCCATTGTCTTGCTTCGGGACCTTACTCAGTGTCTCAACTTCACCAAACTAATCTTCTATGTGTTCCACCTGGGGGGTATCAGACTTTTGGGAAATATCAATCACACAATCCCAAAAAAGCAGTTGCAGATAAGTGTGAAAACTATCAAAGCATGAGTGTAACTTTGCATGAATCAGAACTACTACAAATAACAATATATACTAGAATGGAAAATAAAATTGAAGATCTGCCACATTATTAGTAAGCATTAGGAAGCATATAGGCATTGAAAAGGTAGTTCTTATGTCACCTTTGATGATGAAGGAAATACTAAGGAAAAACTGAGATACTTCTATTAGATCATTAAACCTAGAAAATGTGTTTTTCAATGTGAAATGGTGCAATATGTTTGAAATTCTGAGAAAAAAAAGCAGTAAACACAATGGGAAGATAGGTAACATACAACATTTAGAAGGACAGAGAGGTAACAATAAGATTTCTAGATAGAGTAGCATCCTCAGTTTAAGGATGCAGTCTTTCAAACCTAACATTTAATCTAACAGAAGAAAAGCAATGATGGAAATAAACATGGGATGAAAATTCAGGCTGAATGGATGTCAGTGATAAGAATCATTGGAGAGAGTGTTATCCATAGAGTAAGTGAGGAATTACAAGACTTGTTGAATGGAATGTACAAATAATGAGTACAGATTATAGTGTGACAATAAACCAGTAATATGCAGAAAGTAATAAGAAGTACCTGATGATGTGGTGAAGTTCATAAACCTGCGTAGACTGAGATGGGCCAGACATATAATGCAACTCAATGAGACAGATCCTGCGAGGAAAGCCTGCTGCAGTGAACCTCAAGGAAGAAGAGCAAGAGGATGATCTGAGATGAGATGGAGTAACAAGGTTGGAGAGGATACTGTCAAAGTTGGTTGCTGTAACTGGAGGTTGACAGTGAAGTCCAGAGAGAAATGGCAGAAACTCATTCCGGATGCTGAATCAAACCCTAGGATGTAGTGACATTGGAAGAAGAGGAAGAATCAGAAGTATCAGAAACAAGTATAGGGAGAAAATTATGAATATTTGTAATCATGAAGTAGGTGACCCGTGTGATGTCCTTAGGTTAGGTTAAATAAATTTTAAGTCTATGGATGGATGAGTACAGTAGTTTGGTTCCATAGATTTAAAAACATTTGAACATTTTTTGTACTAGCACAGGCTAAAAGGGTATTTCAAACGAGGAGAATTCCTACGGTGTCAATCTTTGAGAAACCAATTTCTAAGAACATATGTACACATCATTGTATGGTGAAACACAGACACTAGGTATATTGAAACAGAAGAGAATAAAAGCATTGGTATGATTGGTGATTTGGTGAATAGACGATTGTTGAAAATTAGATGTACTGGAAGAAATTAGAAAGTTCACTGCAGAACTTGTGGGGAAAAAAACCTTAGAAAACAGTCAAAATATGAAGGAATGAGATAGTAGGATCTACAGCTACATAATCTGCATGTCACCATAATATGTGTGCCAGAAGGTACCTAGTATTGTACTAGTCATTTCCTGTCCTATTCCATTCCCAAGTAGAGCTAGGAAAAATATAGTTATATTGTCATGTTGCAATGGAAGTAGGCTTGACTTCGAAGGCAACTAAACACAGCACTTATTACGAACTCAACATACACGCAGCACTGACTGACTCTCAGGCAGAGTGCTCTGCTATTTATACACAGACAGAATTTACCAGAAATTAGAAGAACAGTTAACATAAGAAACAAGTAGAATTTACAAGTGAACATAAGAAAGATGTAGAACCTTCTGGAATTGTAAATTACAAAGAAATAAATTTTTGCCAGTGGGCGGGATTAAACCGACAACCTTGTGCTCCGCAGTCCGTGACGCTATCCCCTGCGCCACGCCGGCACTTGGTGTTAGTGGTCTCTTGCGGCATTTCTCCCTCTCCTGGAGAAACAGCGACCCGCTGTTATGATGCCTGTGGAGCCAGCTGCAATGTCCTGGATCTTGACCATGTCATGGGTCCTCTGTATGACAGTTCAAGAGAATCCTTCCCTTCTCCGCGATTATCGACGACAGACGTTCCTGTCGTGGCTTCATCAGGAACATTACCGTCCTTAAAGTCCTTGAACAAGAAGCCATTGTCGTCTACCTGCTCTTCAGGATCGTAGTAAGGCTACATGCGCAGGACGTGAACAATGTCTCTTCGTTTTTGACGTTTCGACGACGGCTCATAATCCTCAACTTCGTATGTGACGCCTGACAGGCGGCGTATGTCACGATACAGACCAAAGTATCACTTCAATAACTTTTCTGACAGTCCAACCTTCCGTACAGGGGTAAAAATCCATACCAGATCTCCTGGGCTGTACACAACAGGTCGGTGCTTGTCGTTATACCGCTGACGGTCCTTCTCCTGGGTGTCCAGTGTCCGTATGCGAGCCAGCTGTCTTGCTTCTTTGACCCTGGTGATGAGCTGTTTAACATAGTCATCCTGAGTGTCGTCCGGTTGGAACGGGAACAGTGTATCCATTGTCGTCTCAGCTTCACGGCCATGGAGCAGGAAAAACGGAGTGAAGCCGGTGGTGTCTTGTCTTGCGGTATTGTAAGCAAATGTCACGACTGGCAGAATTGTATCCCAATCCTTCTGCTCAACATCGATGTACATCGACAGCATGTCGGCTAACATTTTGTTAAAACGTTCCGTAAGACCATTTGTCTGAGTATGGTATGCAGTTGTCATTCTGTGGACAATGTTGCACCGTGACATTACCTCTGATACTAGTTTTGACTGGAATGCTTTTCCACGATCAGATATCATGACACGTGGTGCTCCATGCTTCAAAATAATGTCTTCTACAAGGAATTTTGCGATCTCTGGAGCTTCTGCAGTCGGCACAGGTTTGGTGACAGCGTAGCGTGTGAGGTAGTCAGTGCAGACTATTATCCAACGGTTACCGGTTGTCGACTTCGGGAACCTACCTAAAAGGTCGATTCCAACTCGGTGGAATGGAGCTGCTGCCGTCGGAATCGGTATGAGATGTCCTGGAGGTAATTGCGGCACATGCTTCCGTCGCTGGCACACTTTATAGTGACTCACATAGTGCTTGACAGATCGGTAGAGACCTTTCCAGTAATACCTGCGTCTGATTCTGTCTAGGGTCTTCACGAATTCCAGATGACCGGATATTGGAGCATCATGGAAATATTTGAGAATAGCTGGCTGGAGATGAGCTGGAACAACAAGTAGCCATTTGGGGCCCAGTGGATCGTAGTTTCTCTTGTACAATGTTCCGTTTATAAGTTGGAACTCTCCATTGGTCGGTTCTCCTTTCTCCAAGGCCTCTATCATTTTTAATAGTGTTGGATCTTCCCTCTGTTCAGCTGTAACGTCATCTAATTCAGTGAGAGCTGAAATTTCATTAATGCTGTTGTGTTCCACTAATGGATTCCTCGAAAGTCAGTCGGCATCCTTGTGTTTGCGCCCGTTCTTGAATACCACTGTGACATCGTACTCTTGAAGTCTTAGTGCCCATCTTCCTAGTCGACCTGATGGATCCTTCAAGCTAGTCAGCCAACACAAAGAATGGTGGTCTGTCACGACGGTGAATGGTTTGCCGAATAAATACGGCCGGAACTTGTTGATAGCCCAGATAACCGCGAGACATTCTTTTTCAGTTGTAGAGTAGTTTATCTCGGACTTTGAGAGTACTCTTGACGCATAGACTATCACTTTTTCGGTACCTTCCTGAACTTGTACAAGCACTGCACCAATCCCATAGCCACTGGCGTCTGTGTGAAGTTCCGTTTCTGCATTCTCGTCGTACAAGGCTAGCACTGGTGCGGAAGTTAGAGCCTCCTTAAGTGCATGGAAAGCTCTTTCTTTTGTCTCATCCCAGTAAAATTTGGTGTCTCCCTGCAGAAGTACTTGTAATGGACGTGCCTTGTTACAAAATCCTTTTATGAAACGTCGGTAGTATGAGCACAGCCCAAGAAAACTTCTCACATCACGAATGTGCTGAGGAGTTGGAAATTCTGTGACTGCCCTTACTTTATCTGGATCAGGACGGACACCATCTCCATTGACTAGGTGCCCCAGGATTTTTATCTCTTTGGCGACGAAGAGGCACTTCTTTGGATTGAGTCAGAGACCTGCAGCCTGAACACACTTCAACACAGTTGACAGGCGACTCAGATGTTCTTCAAATGTTTTCGAGAAAACGACAATGTCATCTAAATAGCAGAGACACGTCATCCACTTATGGTGTTGAAGCAAGTTGTCCATCATGCGTTCGAATGTGGCTGGAGTATTACATAATCCAAATGGCATTACTTTAAATTCATAGAGACCGTCAGGTGTAATAAAAGCCGTCTTCTCCCTGTCAGCTTCGACAACCTCGATTTGCCAGTAACCTGTCTGCATGTCCATAGTTGAGAAGTATGTAGCTCCTTTCAAGCAGTCTAAGGTGTATCAATACGCGGCAATGGGTAGACATCTTTCTTTGTGATACTGTTCAGCCACCGATAGTCGACACAGAATCGCCATATGCCATCCTTCTTCTTTACGAGGACCACCGGAGACGACCAAGGACTCTCCGAAGGTTGAATAATGTCATCTCGAAACATCTTCTCCACTTCCTCCCGAATCGCCGGCCACGGTGGCCGAGGGGACTGAGGTGTTTCAGTCACGGTCTGCATGGCCACTACGGTCGGGGGTTCAAATCCTCCCTCGGGCATGGATATTTGTGCCGTCCTTAGTTGTAAGTAGTTTGTAAGTTTAGGGACTGATGACCCCGTAGTTAAGTCCCTTAAGCTTAACAAACATTTGAACATTTTTTTCCTCCCGAATTATCCGTCTTTCAGCTGGCGACACTATATACGAACGCTGGCTAATTGGCGGATGGTCCCCAGTATTGATACGGTGCTTTATCGTGGGCCGTTTCGTCTGACCTTTCCCCTGCTGAGGTGTGAATGCACCCGAAAATTGGCGTAGTATACCTAACACCCGCCGGCCGCAGTGGCCGAGGGGACTGAGGCGCTTCAGTCACGGTCTGCACGGCCACTACGGTCAGGGGTTCGAATCCCCCCTCGGGCATGGATATTTGTGCCGTCCTTAGTTGTAGGTAGTTCATAAGTATTTTGTAAGTTTAGGGAGTGATAACCCTGTAGTTAAGTCCCTTAAGCTTAACAAACATTTGAACATTTGAACCTAACACCCGCTGACGCTGTTCCTTGGGCAGTCCAGGCCCTATTGGCAGTTCCACGTTTGCTTCCTCCAGCGTGTTGTCTGTACTAATAGCAGGGCATTGGTCTTCATTGATGACGTTGAGCTCACCGTCCTGGATTGGTTCAGCTGTCCCAATACACATTCCCTTGGGGATAAGTTGTGACTGCTCGTGACAATTTGTGATCCAAATCTCTCCTTGACCACCGGTAATGCTTATGATAGCCGCTGGTATGTAAATTTCTTCTGTGAGCCTGATAAACTTTTTACTATCAACAAGAACTTCACAGCTTGACCAGTCATCTGTGTTTGTGACTGCAACTCTTCTCATTGTCAACGGCGGTATCGTCACATTGTCAACAATGAATAACTTCCCAGAAAATTCTGTATTACGTGTATCCGGTGGAACAACTTCTTCAATTTGCAGCTCAAATCTTCCACAGTCAATGATAGCTGGGGATCCCTGAAGGAAGTCCCATCTGAGGATGACATTGTGACTACATTCTGTTAACACGACAAATTCAAACGGCTGCGTCCTGTTATTGATGGTTATTCTTGCGACACAAGTTCCTGCTGGATGGATGTACTTCCCATTCACGACCTTCAGCACAGTTGCTCCTGTATCACAGAACATTGTCTTCTTTAGTGTGCGGCGGTAATTATCCGATAATACAGAAAAAGAGGCTCCTGAATCAACAAGTGCCCGGACAGGTTGGCCGTCGATTATGACGTCGATGAGATTTCCCGACATCTTGGCGACTGTCGTCCATGGAGGATTTTCATCTGCAGCGGCCTCATCTCCGTAGATGGTCGCCTCTCTTAGTTTTCCTGGGCGCGGCGGCTAGGGGAGCGGCTGGTACCTCTATACGGCGATGGTGAACGGCTGCGGCGCGTCGGGGAGCGACCTCGTCTAGGGTACGGCGATGGGCTTCTTCTTATAGGTCGACTGAACTCATCAGCAGGTGACTGCCTTGGATAGAACTGCTCCGACGGCTGACGTCTTGCGGCAAAATAATCATCGAATACTCGCCTCCTCTCTCTGCAGTAGCGTACGACATGTCCAGGGCTTCCACAGTGGTGTGTTGTCTTCTGTCCTCCAGACGTCTGTTCTTCTGCGGGGTGTCACAGTTACCGGGGGAGTTGGCTGTGGTCGCGTCGGTCGGTTCATGGGCTGCCGTTTGGTGGCTGCAGCGTAAGTCATAGCAGGGCCACGCCATTCTTCACATCGGGTGCGACTGACGGGGCAGACAGGAGCTAATGTTTAAAATACCTCGTCCTCAGCGGCGTCGGCTACCTCGTGACTTACAGGGCTCACATCCATGGCCATAATCTGATGCTCGCTTGGCCTAATAGTCCCGGCTGCCATGCACTGTTGTAATTCTTCTCTCACTATTTGTCGTATGAGAGAAGCCAAGTCCTGTTGGTCTTCCACAACGGCCATAGGGACTGCATTTGGGAACTTGTCATACTTCTTGCATCCAACCCTCCTTTGTTGCATCTCTTCAATACGCTGGCACCACTTGATGAACTCTTCTGTCGTAGCGACGTCTTTTATCAGAAGAGCTCGGCACATATCTTCTGCAATTCCCTTCATCAGGTGCGTGATTTTGTCTGCTTCAGTCATGTTCGGATTGACTACGTTATACAGGGCCAAAACACTCTGTATGTACAATTGTGTCGGCTCACCATGTCGTTGGGCCCGGTTCTTCAGTTGTTCTTCCGCCGAGCGGATTTGTCGCTGGCGGTCTCCAAACGTCTTCTTAAGTTCCTCCTGGAACGTCTCCCAGTCATTCAACTTGTCTTCGTTGTTTTTGAACCATTGCTGGGCTGTTCCATCCAGGTAGAAATAAACGTTGGCCAAGCACATCGTATGATCCCACCTGTTGTACTTGGCGACTCGGTCGAACCCTTTTAACCATTTGTTAGGGTCCTGTGCAGCATCTCCAGAGAACACCGACGGGTGTCTGATGTGCAGCTGGCTTATTGCTGGTTTTGTCTCCATCGTTCTTCTGATAATACGGACTTTTGGAAGGATGTACTCTGTATATCCCTTGTATTCCGGTTCCAGTCCGTGTAAGCGACGGCTTTTACGTTGCCTAATCGGAGCCACGGTGGTGAAGTTGTTGCACAGTGTACCCAGCGCCTCTACCAAACAATGTCACGTTGCAATGGAAGTAGGCTTGACTTCGAAGGCAACTAAACACAGCACTGATACTGAAAGCACGTTTATTACAAACTCAACATACACGCAGCACTGACTGTCTCTCAGGCAGAGTGCTCCGCTATTTATACACAGACAGAATTTACCAGAAATTAGAAGAACAGTTAACATAAGAAACAAGTAGAATTTACAAGTGAACATAAGAAAGATGTAGAACCTTCTGGAATTGTAAATTACAAAGAAATAAATTTTTGCCAGTGGGCGGGATTGGACCGGCGACCTTGTGCTCCGCAATCCGTGACGCTTTCCCCTGCGCCACGCCGGCAGTTGGTGTTCGTGGTCTCTCACGGCAATATGCCTCAGTGTAAGGTCTAATTTTTCTTATTTTATCTCTGTGTTCATTATATGAAATTCAAGTTGGCAGCAGTAAAATCACTCCTCATTCCATTTTGAAAACCATTTCTCTAAATTTTCTAAACAGGGAATCTGCATTCATTCAACATAGTGGGTGCTATTCCGATTGTTTTCTGTGTCTACATAATGAGTATCATCCTGCAACTTGTCATGTCAAAAGCACATCTGAGATTAGTTGCAAATTACCCTTTTATCTTCGAATATTGTAACCCAATCAATAAAGTTATTTACACCTTTATTTATCGATGTTTGACTTGGCCTTTTCAAACCTGTTCCTCGTGATTTCAACCTATGTCTGTAGATCAAAGTGTTCAGGTGAAAAGTTGTTCCGGGTACCTTATCTGTTTTCAGGTATGAGTGAGTTTGTGAATAATATCAGGCATACATTTTCAAGAAAACTCTATTGGTGTTGTTTACTGACAATTAGATATACAAATTATTTTAATAATAACAATTAATAAACTGTGAAATAATATTGAATATTCAAGTTCATGCAAATATGTTTGCTTTTTTATTACAATACCTTTTAAATGTTGTATATATGAAATAATATGATCAGTGCTAAAATATATACAGTTTGGAAAAGCAATAGCAGAGCTGTGTGTGTATGTGGAATGATCCAGTGACCCAACACTTTTTTTTTTAAGTCACCTAAAATTTATGCAGTGGTTGGATTTGTACACAGGTCCTATGGCAGGTCATTGGCCACAGCCACAACCCCAAGGCCACATAGGAGTACCTTAGCCATCTGTTGTTTAAAGTCATATCCAGTGGTATATCACAAATTGATACAAATTCTCCAGCAGTTTATTCGAAATTGCTTAAGTGGTACACCTTAATACTTGTACATTATTTTCTCGTAATGGCCTACAAAAAGTGTACTACATTTGAAGTAAATCTGTTATCTGAACATCATGTCCTCCCATTTAAGTCATATCATATCTACTAAAGTAAATGAGAAAATTTATGATCATGCAGTATGCCAGTTGCCTTTTCTCATGTGAGGAAAGGACATCCAGATATTTACATGAGTCATGCTTTCTACAAACATGCTGATGTATGAACAGAAATTTTTCCATCTCAAGAGAATTTATTACATTGAAGATGAAAATACCTTATAGAATTCCATTCATTTAACTTTCTTTTAAACAGGAGTTACCTAAACTTTTTTTCAGTCAAATAGGACTTAGCACTGGGCCACATTTTTGTGATGAGTGTAAATTGAGGAAGGGGCAGTCTAAAGAGTACTCTCAGTATATCTGATTTGGAATTATGTCTTTGCCTGCTAAATTATCTGTTTTCAACTCCCACAGCTGCATCTCTACTCTACAAATAGCTGTTAAGACATCAGGAAACAACTTCAAAGAAAATATTTTAGACTTTACAGAGCAAATGCCGGCCGCGGTGGCCGAGGGGACTGAGGTGCTCCAGTCACGGTCTGCACGGCCACTACGGTCGGGGGTTCGAATCCCCCCTCGGGCATGGATATTTGTGCCGTCCTAGTTCGTAAGTAGTTCATAAGTAGTTTGTAAGTTTAGGGACTGATGACCCCGTAGTTAAGTCCCATAAGCTTAACAAACATTAAAAAAAAAGAAACAGAACAAACATGCCAGACCTTGTTAATGATGTCATTGTGGAGACAGGGGTTAGTAATCTCATTGTCATGGGGAGAATGGTCATCCAATTTAATAAATGATTCAAGAAGTCTAGGGGTGTGTTTATGCTAGAAAGAGCAGATAAGCAATCATTAGTTTCCCATTTAAGTAATGAATGGACATCATTTAGTTCCAAAAGGTGTAGCATATATCAGGCAAAAGTTAGTAGAGATTCACACATCTTGGAAAACAATGATGTGCAAAGCGTCACACCTTAGGAAAAGATCTTGCCAAGAACATGAAAAAATTCTGGTCCTATGTAATAGATGTAAGGCCTCTATTCACTCAATTATTCTCGGGTGATGATAGAAGACAGCAAAATGAAAGCTGAAGTTTCAAATTTATTGTTTAAGTAATCATTCATGCAGTAATGTTTAAGTAATCATTCATGTAGGAGGACTAGGCAAACATACCTTCATTTGATAATTGCACTTACTCACAAATGGAGGACATAGTAATAGGCATAGCCAGTGTAGAGAAACAGCTGAGAGTTGAAAACAAACAAGTCACCTGTTCCAAATGGTGTACCAGTCCAGTTTTACAAAGTCTTATAATTTCGCAATGCACACAACACAAATAGCGTGTGCTGCGGAAACGTGTGGGCAACTGGCCACCAGACGGTGGCCCGGATGATTGCTGGAATGCTGCCAATCCCACAGCATTTAGGCTATGCGACCGGACTCATGGGCAGTTATGATCTAGCTATCAGAATGTATAGATTATCTGGTGATAACTATTATCATTTGTGAATTGGGACTTAACAGTGTTCTACCCATTAAATATGTCACTAGTTACAACACATTTATTGGTGATGAGCAGTGTTTGAACTTTCATGTGTTTATTCAGGCCACTTCTCTGTCTATGGATTCACAAACAGCTACCACTTCTTTGGACTTTTAATTCCCTCCATGGGGGTCAGTTAATTTAGACCGAGTTGCAAACTGTGTTTGATATGAAGGCCACCTGCAACAGTGGCCAAAACATCGGTAGAGTTTATAAAATGATGACGCAGTCTCATACTCGGAAGAATTTTATTGATAGTGACAACAGCCGCTGAAGACTATGTTTGCATTTATTCAACCTGTATGGGCAGGAAGTACATCAAAATATCAGGCAGCTAGAATCACTGCATCTAAAGAGAGGTAAACTGCTGAATGATCTTGTTTACTTGAAGAGATGTAGAGACACCAATATAGTGCCAAAATTTCTACAGCTGACGTCACATATAAAATCAAACAAGGCAAAGAACCTCTGTCTACAGGCCACCAAGGTCACATACAGACCCTGATGAATGCTGCCTGTAACAGCGGCTGAAACATCGGTAGAGTTTATAAAATGACGACGAGGTCTCATACCTGGAAGAATTTTATTGATAGTGACAACAGCCGCGGAAGCCTACGTTTGCATATGTTTGATATGGTTCAACAGCTCATTAAGTAATTGACTTTTGGTGGCATGATGTCACTTGGTTCCACTACCCAACATGTGTCTGCTCCTTTTCCTCCACCATTTTCTGGTTTTAATGACTCTTTGGAAGACTGTGGGACTCTTATGAGAAATGGTTGTGACAATACTTCCTCACTTTTTGTGTCTCTGATATTGACTTGTGTAAAGCTCTTTTTTTGTCTTGAATTTCTCCCTGCATTTATCAGTTACTGTGTCAGCTCGGCCCTCTCCAAAAACCGGCAGCATTATCCTTTGATGAAATGTGTAATTTGCTGTCTGCTTATTACCAGCTCTGTACGTGCATTTTTTCTGCCCATGTGGAATTTTAATGGTTGCGGAAGAAGCCTCATCAGTCCCATCATACATGGGTGGCTGATCTCCAAGGCCTTATTCACTGTTGTATGTCCGTTACATCTACACATCAGGTATCCTACATGGACGACATGGTTCGTAATGCTATTCTGTAGCTGGTGCTGGATTGCAAGGCTTGTCAAGATGCTCTCCAATTTGAAAACCCAAATCTTGCTGACATTTTGAATATTACGCAGTCATTCAAGGTTTCCTGTGCAGGTGGGGATCAGATTGAGGCATGGCATGATGTAACTGTTGTTTCTGCAGATATTGGTCAGATGTCTGTTTCCAATATCACCAAGGTAGCCACAGTGGTGGGAGCACCCTACTCACTGCACACACGGCCGTTAACATGCTCATGATACACAGTGCTGACAGCACAGCATGAACATCCCCATGCACCGCAATCTCTTCCTTCCTGCCCATTTTGTTTTGTAGATCATGACTGGGTGGCCTGCCCTAAGCATTGGGTTGTTTGCAACAACTGTCATAAAAAAGGCCACATAGTCTCTGGTGCCATTCATGAACCGTTTCCGCCAACATGGATATGGATGTTATTTTTTTGTGTAGTTTTCAGGCTCACCCTACTAAATTATTCTTTGAAGTTCAGTTGTCTGCCATCTTTGTAACCTTGCAAGTGGACACAGGAGCCTCAGTCTCTCTTCTGAATTATCACTTGTTAGACTGGGTTCACTATCACTGTCGCCCATTGATCAGCACCTGAAAGACTCAAGGCTCCTATGGCTTACAAGTCGGTGGTGCGACCTGTGACATTTTTTGGTCTTGACGCCTTTACTGTTTTTGGTTTCTCTATTTCAGATTCTGTTCCATTTCATGACATCAAGTTGCTTTGTCAAGAATTTTTGTCCTTGTTTGCTGACAGCTAAGGATGTGCTGCGGCTTTCACAAAATTTTTTCATTCCCGCAAGGTTCCAGTAACTCTGCAGAACTAAGTCAAGGCCAAACTCTAGAGCCTGCAGGTGTTGCAGGTAATTTCCTCTAGTGAGTGGGCTACCCATCTTGTGATTGTTAAAAAAACTCTCAGGTTCATTGCGTTTATGTGGCAACTTTAAAATTACAGTGAATGCTCAGTCTGTCATTGATCCCTAACCTCTGCCATGAATGGATGAACTGCTTGTTATGCTCGCAGGGTCACACACTTTTTCTCAGGTGGATTTGGCTGAAGCTTATCTCCAACTTCTACTGGACAAAGAGACTAAATATTTGTTGGTTGCCCATATGCCTTTTGGTCTTTATTAGTACCAGCGACTGCCGTTCTCTGTTGCCAGTGACCTGGCTATTTTTTAACATTTTTTTGGAGCAACTGTTGCATCTTGTCCCTGGCTGTGTTGACTAGTTTTATGAGATTGTGGTCATGGGGTTTTCCCGCACTGACCATTAATGGAACTTACATGCCATTTTCTCTACTCTCCAGATGGTAGGTCTTCAGTGTAATCTGGCCAAGTCACTTTTTTTTCACCCGTCTATTCCATGCCTTGGGATTGAGGTCTCTTCTGTTAGGATCACATGGCCACTGTTGTTTCCTTCCCTCAGCCCATGTTGGTTAAAGAGTTGCAGGCGTTTGTGGGTAAAATTACATATTACCATTGCTTCACAGGGCTCCTATGGTTGTGCACCTGCTCCACCACCTTTTGCGTAAGGATGTGCTCTTTGTTTGATCTGCAGACTGTGAACGAGACTTTTGTACCCTGAAACAGCAACCTGTGTCTGTTCCGAACTTAACTGCTTACACTCTGGAACAACACTTTGTGCTTGCTACTGATGTGTCTCTGTATGGGGTGGGAGCAGTGCTGGCACATAAACACACTGACAGGTCTGAATGCCCCATCGTGTACACATCAAAAACTTTGATACCTACACAGCAACATTACTCACAAATTGAGAAGAAGGCACTGGCCATTATCTATGCCTTAAAAAATTCATGTGTACCTCTGTGGTATGAAGTTTCACTTTATAAGCCTTTAGTGTCACACTTCTGCCTGATGGCGTCCTTGCCAGACAGGGTGGCTCACCAACTACAGCACTGGGCTCTGTTTCATTCTGGGTACAAGTACGAGATTCACTTCCACCCTACAGCCCAGCACGCTAATGTGGATGGCCTCTCTCACCTCTCTGATGGACCAGATCCTACCTTTGACCAGGAAGAGCTGCTGAATATTTATCTTGATGCCAAATCTTCAGCTACTGTGGATATTTTTCCTCTTACTTCATTTCAGTTGTCGAATGCTGTTGCCTCTCACACTGTGCTTAGACTTTTACATGATGTTCATGAAGGGTGGCCTCGTATTCCTCCATGCCAAGTGTTCATTCCCTTTGCGGAACTACTATTCTTTTCAGTTACATCTGTCTGAGTATGAGGGGTCTTCCTTTTGGTTACAGATGGTCAGTTTCCAAATGTGGTCATTCCAGCTACCCTCCACGATCGAGTGTTACAGATGTTACATCATGGACATTGGGAGTCATCCCACAGGTAAGTTCTTGCTAGCCAGCATGTGTTTTGGAAGGCATGAACAGTGACAGTGTGCCTCACAACAACAGGCTACCTACCCCCCCCCCCCTTTTTCCCCACCGTGCAGCTCTTTCTCCCTGGTCTCTACCTCAACAACCTTGGGAAAATATTTATGTAGATTATGCTGGCCCATTCATGAATTCTTACTGGTTTCTTGTTGTAGTCACGTACTCCAAGGTGCCCAATATTGTGGTGCGCCATCATTGGGATCAGATGCGCCCCCAGTCACTTGCAGAGGTTGAGTTGCAGTGTCCACCTTCAAACCAACCATCACCGTGCTTGGAACGTTCGCCTCAGGTGGTGGTGCTACCAATCGTGGGTCACCTTCTGGGTGCTTCCGGCTGCTTATGTCTGCACGTCTCTAGGGTCACCTCTTTCTGTCTCCATGTCTGCACTGACCACGACACCTGCTGATCCAGTTTTCATGCTGCCTGCACTACCTACAGCAGTGGCGGGAGTGGCTGATCCACCTTCTGATGTCTCCTGTTTGGGGGATGCTGCCACTATTCTGCCTGTCACCTCATCGCCCGAGCAGGAAAATTGGTGGCCCTCCACAGCTAAGGGCAACTCACAGCCTCCACTCTCTCCTGTCTTGGGCTCTTTGTGAATTCCAGGGTCTCCCATGATCACCAGTAGCATCTCACATGGTGTGGGCAGCTCTCAGCCCCCACACCAACCTTATTACCAACCATATGCCCCAGTGTCAGTCCACAGCCTCCTAGCCAAAACCACACCTTGTTTGGTGACACCCATGGATGTGGTATGGGTTCCATCTCCCCTGGTAGACATTTCTCCCTAAGGGGAAAGGAGTCTTATAACTCCACAACAAGCACAACACAAATAGTGAACACCATGGAAATGTATGTGCGACCAGCCACCAGAGTGTATAGACGATATGGTGATAACTATTGTCAATTGTATATTGCGGCTTAACAGTGTTATACCCATTACAACGCAAAGAGTACTCTGCAGCAGTGGTTCCTTACTTAGCTTGCATTTATCACAAATCTTTGATACAAGCAAATGGAAAAAGGCACAGGTGAATCCTATGTATAAGAAAAGTGAAAGAATGGACCCACATAATAACAGACCAGTATCATTAACATCAGTTTGCCATAGAATTCTTGAATATATTCTCAGTTTTAATACAGTAAATTTCCTTGAGGCAGAGAAGCTTCTGTCCATGCATCAGCATGGCTTTAACAAGCATTGATCATGTGAAACCTAGCTTGCCCTTTTCTCTCATGACTTCTAAAGCCCAAGTACATTTGGACTGAAGATCCTTTTCCTGGAGACCAATTTCCAGGGAGCTTGAGGTTGTAGCTGTTTGGTCAGCTGATCAATGCGTTCGTCCCTCGAGATGTCAATTTCATCTGGGGTCCAAACGAAGACCACAGGTAGGCCAGACTTGCCAAGACTGAACACAGGGTCCTGAATCGACGGCACCAAAGTAAGTTTTGGAAAGCGCTGGTCAAGGGCTTAAAGCCAATTAGGGAGTTGCTACAAATAACTATACACTTCCCGGGGCAAGCATTGAGATGTTCAAGAGCCCGACAAACAGCGACCTGTTCCGCAGTAAAAATGCTACTTCCACAGGGTAATGAATGCTGTTCGACATGCTGACCATGGGCATAGGCCCAGCACAGCCAACGACAAGGGAACTGCCTATGTACAATACTTCCATGCTACGGAATGAAACAAGAACTGCCTGAAAATGTTGCACCATTGAATCTCTGTTGCCAAAGGCTTCTGAGTCACAGGACAAGTCTAACCAAAGCTGCAGGTGTGGAATGGACCTAGGAGGGGTACAGGAATGGTAGCAAAATGGGGGAGGAATGGGAAGTGATTCAAGTTACAAAAGAAAGAAACAAACACAATCCACAATCAGGAGACCCAGACCTCTGCTGTAGTCATGGGGAAGGGAGTGCTGCAGCTGGGAAAAGAAGCCTGCGATTCAGGTGGTCAGGCATGGCATTGATATGGACAACATACAATGCTAGTAGCTGTTGCTGATGGAATCACAGCTTCAGCAAGGAGGCTTGCCACTGGACTCGTGTGGAAGGCCCCCCGTCACTAAACAGATGCCACTATAGAGGATTGGGTTCAAAACTTGCAATGCAGAAGGGGCTTCCAAATCATACAAGATGCTCCCATAGTCCAGGCGTGATTGAATGAGGGCCTTATAGAGCTGCAAAAGAATTGGATGGGTGACTCCCAAAACAGTATGGCTGTGGCAGCGATGAATATTTAGGTAGCACCAGCACTTTTGTTGCAGCCAATAAAGGTGTGGTGGTTTGGGTTGCAGGTGTACTGCCTGATGCTGACAAAACCCAAGTTTTGGAGGCAGAGAACTGGAAGGAAGGAAGGACACTTAGGATTTAAAATCCTGTCGACAGCCTGGACATTAGAGATGGAGCAGAGAACTGGTACCCATGGGCTAAGCCCCAGAACTGTGCCTTTTGAATGGCTTCCTGCAGTCGCCTTTCAGTGACATCAATGCTAGTGGAACCAAAGTACATACAAAAGTCATCGGCATACAGTGAGAAAGAAACTGATGACCCCACTGCCACATCAAGACCATTAATTGCAATCAGAAATAGTGGAACACTAAGAACAGAGCCCTGTGGGACTCCATTCTCCTGGACATGAGGGGAGCTGAGATAGGTACTAAACCTAACCCAAAAAGAGCAAAGCAAGAGGAAGTTCAGCATGAAGATCAGAAGTGGTCCCCATAAGCTGAATTCGATAAGTGGTGATAGAATATGACGACACCAGGTTGTGTCATATGCCATCCAGAGAAAAAAAAAAAAAAAAAAAAAAAAAAAAAATACAACAGCAAGATGTTCATGGTGAGTGAAAGCGGTATGAATACCCAATTCCAGTGACAAGATTGTCTATAACAGAGCGGCCCTGATGAAAGCACCCTTGTTGTGGGGCCAAGAGGAACTGATCTTCAAGGATGCACATAAGCTGCTGATTCACCATACATTTGAGGAGCTGGCAAAGAACGTTGGTGAGGCTAATCAGGTGGTAACTATCAGCCACGTGAGGATCGGCGCAATGTTTCAGCATCAGGATGATGATGCTATCCTGCCATAGGGACGGGAAAACACTTGTGCCCAGAGATGATTGAACAGGGCAAGAAATTGGTGACAGAGGAACTGACTATGAATGCAGTCTGGTCATGGGGAGGAATCGGGGGATGCAGCATGGGCACTTTTGAACTCCCACTCACTAGATTGGACATTGTACATTTCCTGGCAGTGCATATGAAAAGATAACTGTCGCTGCCCGACCCACTCTTTGGGGCTGCGGAAGTTTGCACTTTAAGCTGCAGTCACAGAGTTACGATCATAATAGTCCACCATGTGCTCAGTGATAGCAGCTGGGTCTGTGGCCCCTACATGTGGAGACTGGGGATTCCTGCTTGTGGTCAGTACTTGAAAAGCTGACAAAATCAGAACAACACCTGAGATGGGAAGACAGGAGAACCCATGGTGACTACATACCTCTCCCAACAGTCCTGCTTATTTGATTATATCAGTCTCTAAGTTAGGGCCTGGAATCATTTAAAACCAATCAAGTGCTCTATACAAGGGTGTCACCAATGACACTGGAGTGCCTCATGACATTCCCTGGTGGCCTCAGCAATCTCTGGTGTACACCATGGCACTGACTTGTGCTGAACTGAATCAGTGGTGGCCAGAACAGTTGCCTCAGCAGGGAAACAATGGCCCTTGTGATTTGATGAACGCCCAGTTCATCATCATCTGGGAGTTAAGTAGTTACCCTACCAGCCAAGGTGCAACCTGGCCAGTCAGTCCTATGGAGACCAGTGGAGCAGTCAGTCCAGAAGTTGAAACTCAAGAAGAGAAATATGGATCAGGAAGTGGTCACTACCACAAAGTTCATCATGAACCCCTCCTCCCCAAGCTGAGTTGTAGTAGAAGGCTCAGACTGCAGAGAGAAAGATCAATAGCCAAATATGTGCCATGCACCATGCCGATATGTGTGGGGACACATGTATTAAGAAGACAAGGTACACAGTAAAGATCATAATGTCCTGTCCCACCCGAATTCTCACAGCCAGTGGGAGCCTCAGGTGTAGTTACTGGAGCCTCAGAAGAGAGTATCTGGAGGGACCCCTTTGTTGTGAGAGGAGTCATAGGAAGATCTCGCCTCTCTGACTGGAGGTGGGGACTAATGTCCCTGAGGGTTGGAGGAGTGGGGGGACTGTGGTCCCACAGCAGGTTTTGGGGAAGCAGATGGAGTGTGATGACCCTTAAGGCCCTCAGAAGAGGGTTGTACCTTCAGGGCCATTGTCACCAGAGTGGGTGGTGGTGATGTAATTGAAGCAAAGGAAGTAATCATTGAGACTTGGTGGAGCTACTGATATTTTTTCCTGGCTTCTGTGTACCTCAGTCTGTCTAGGGTCTTTATTTCCAAGATTTTCCACTCTTTGCAAAGAATGGTACAGTCTGGCTAACAGGGAGATTGGTGCTGCCAACAAATGACACCAGTAGGTGGGGGAGTACACAGACTGCAGAGAGAAAGATCAATAGCCAAATATGTGCCATGCACCATGCCAAAATGTGTGGGGACACATGTATTAAGAAGACAAGTCCAGCTGTGCTATTAGAGTCTCAATGTCCCTATCACAGCCTGAGGTCTGAATGCCAGCCCACAAGGGGTTGTGGTCATTGAAATCCCCCAAAAGGAGGAATGGTTGGGGAAGTTGGGTGATCTAGGCAGAAGGGTCCACAGAGGACATTGCCTCATCCAGAGGAAGGTACACAGTAAAGATCATAATGTCCTGTCCCACCCGAATTCTCACAGCCAGTGGGAGCCTCAGATGTAGTTGCTGGAGCCTCAGAAGAGAGTATCTGGAGGGACCCCTTTGTTGTGAGGGGAGTCAGAGGAAGATCTCGCCTCTCTGACTGGAGGTGGGGACTAACGTCCCTGAGGGTTGGAGGAGTGGGGGGACTGTGGACCTACAGCACGTTTTGGGGAAGCAGATGGAGTGTGATGACCCTTAAGGCCCTCAGAAGAGGGTTGTACCTTCGGGGCCATTGTCACCAAAGTGGGTGGTGGTGAAGTAATTGAAGCAAAGGAAGTAATCATTGAGACTTGGTGGAGACACTGACATTTTTTCCTGGCTTCTGTGTACCTCAGTCTGTCTAGGGTCTTTATTTCCAAGATTTTCCACTCTTTGCAAAGAATGGTACAGTCTGGCTAACAGGGAGAATGGTGCTGCCAACAAATGACACCAGTAGGTGGAGTAGTACACAGATATGATGAATGCTGGAGCACCGCCTAGATGGAGGGATATAAGCAATGGCGTATCAACAGGGGGTTGTGGGGGCGCGCGTGCCAAGAGGGAAAAGACACAGTTTCTGTGCCCCCCCCCCCCCCCCCATATTCCCTTGGTTTTATTTTATCTTTAGGCAGAGACAGTGAATAAACTATGCCGCTGTCAGTAACTATGGGACAGTATTTTTGATGGCAGCAATTTTTGCCTTTGACTGAAGCATCTTGTAACAACTATGATAATCTTTCCTTCCATTTCAACCCATTTTTCAGTTTGTGACTGTTAATAGGGGACAATATCTGTATTTGTATGTACCAAATTCTGTACAGCACTTTGGAACAGTAGTTGTTGAGACTGATGGAGTGCTCAAAGCCACTATTATATATAAATGAGACACAAGTGCAACTTGACAAATAATGTTAAGATCCACGACCTTGCCCCCTTTCTCAGACCAAAGTCCTGGAATCGTCACTGTGGAAGGTGAAGTCAGTAAATAGGTTTCCTTGCCCCCTCTAAAGAAATAGTTGGTACACCACTGGATATAAGACTTTATGTCACAGGGGTACATGATAATCCTTTATTTTTTTGGGGAATGTATCACCCTTAAAGGCCAAGATGAAGGAAATTAGGCAACCCTTTTGTCCTTAGGACCCCTATACATCCCTGTAGATGCAATGGACAAAGTGTACACCCCATCGTTTGAGGTTGGTGTTTAGCTCATCATAGGACTGCAGGAGGGGGTCACAATGGAAAATAAACCCCTCGGGTCATGTTTAAGCTCTTATGTGGGGTGATGGAGACAGAAACATCTCTCAGCTTGTTGCAGATGTATAGCATCTCCGACTGAGCAGAGGACTTTGTTTCTATTAGAATTGAGCCACTCCTCATCTTGGACATACCTGAAACTTCTCCTTACCTATCACTGATATTCTCCACAAAGAATAGTGGCTTTGTTGCCATGAATGATTCCCCATCAGTTACAATATACACAAGAAATGTGGGTGAGTAAGGCACATCCCTACCTTTAGCCCATTGTTCCTCCTGTGGTGTAGCCAGGGAACGAAACAATTGGGGATCATATGTTGCTGCATTGTTATCAGGACTTCCACACTTAGAAAAGGTGGTTTGGCATCTGCCAAGGCTAATTTTTCTTTGTTCCATCATGTTCCCCTGAGCAGCTAGTGAAATATAAGTTTGCCCTTTCAGAGCCTGACTAGCCTGGGTAAGCCTGATACAACTGAGGTGCAGCAGGTACCCCAGGGGTTGCTTGCTAGCATATTATGTTCTATTGTCACCGAGGCATGGACAGAGCTTATGGTATGGAGGGCTGTTGGCATGCTGCGATGGAGCGGCCAAGCACATTGAGGCACTATGCTACGATGCGCAAAGCCGTTCCCCGTCGGGGTTTCGAATCACCCCTGGGGAATGGATGTTTGTGCCATCTTTAGTATAAGCTAGTGCATAAGTGGTTTGTAAGTTTAGGAACTGATGACCCCGCAGTTAAGTCCCATAAGCTTTACAAACATTTGAACATTTCTGAACTGTTGGCTTGATGCAGATGCCGGCTCAAGGACCCCAGGTTCACCGAGCCCATACGAAGCAAGTTAATACTGGGCCTCCTGAGGGCAGGGCCATGGAGAGGGGGTGACAGGGGGGACAAAATCCCCGGGGCCTGGGCCTTGAAGGGTGCCCAGGCCTTGTGAGGGCCCAGGCTTCTGAAATGGCGAATAGTAGACATCTGTTGTAAAATAAATGTTTTAACTTATTGAGATTTAGAATATCTTCACAGATGGGAGTATTTATCACTTATTTGTAGATGACAAATGTGTCTGTTGTGAAGTAAGCAATATTGTATTTGCCCCCACTACATAAAGTTCCACTTAGGAGTTCAATTTTAGATTGACTGTTCTATGAATGAATAAAACAACGTGTGTACTGAGCGGGCCATCCAACTGCATGAATGCTGCAAGATATCTGTAAAGAAATCTGCTTATAATGTGTATGTTAGTGGGTGCTATGGCAAATTCGTAAAAAACAATTTTAAGAATGGCATCTTATGTCTATATCACTCTGAACTGAAGGTGATTGAACTTGTCTGGGCACTGATTAAGAATTGATGGGTTTGGTGTACACAGGAGACAGCTCAATTTGTTGCCTGTATCGACTTGATTATCCTATCATATACAGAAAAAATCCTCTTTGTTTGGTGAAAGTAGGAGACAATTCCACTCGCTAGTTACAAAGAAATCCATAAGATGAGGAGCTGCCTGTACTATGAGTTTGCGTGAAAACAGAGGCAGCCCCGAGAGCAGCAGACCAATGTAAACATTACGTGTTCTCTATGAGGGATATTATTCATCATGTTTACTATCTGATTTGTGCTGTCATCATCTTTTGATTTCATGGTTTCTGTCAATATGAGTTAATCAGAAGAGGAAGGACTGTTTAATTGTGACTCTCCATAAAACTACGAACCAGATAAATATGACACGTGTACTGATTCAGAAGAAGATCCAAGAAGCAGAAGCACAGTTGTTGGGCCACTGAAGAGAAAAACTGGATCGCACAAGGAGCAATGGGACTTGAACAGAAGATATAAGAAGAATGTTGCCGGACTATGAACAGCCATGCATCAGTAAAGGGATTATTGAATGCAGTGCAACTATAGAAATGACTGTCTTCAATAGCACGCAAATTTGCAACCAAGGACCTGCGAGTCTCATAAAAAGGGACTACCTTCATCAAGCTTATGATTGTCTCCTCCCCATAAAAGCTCAATAGTTTAAAGAAGTCAGAGAAATTGCCAGAAAGTATGTCAGGCAACAACAAAAAAATGTGCTTTTGCAACCAGTTTCGAAGTAATGCTTCAATCAATTCTGAGGAGACTAAGGGGGAGTTACAAGGCTGAAGAAAAAATGGACTGATGTATTATGCCAATAATGCTGTACTTTCTTTATTAATAAATGTTTTCCATTTGAAATGTGGTTCATTATGGTAAAAATGGTCCTGCAAAGACTTTTTCATTCACTTTTGAGCAAAAAGAAGGGAGCTCCAAAATTCAAAACTCCATTGCAAGTCTCCGAGTGCATGCATATGTGTGTATTCTGGTCAGCATTATTAGGTACTCATTACCCTAACACAAGGATGACTATTTCTTGGATTCAGTAGAAACTGAATTTTTAAAATGCTTTCTAATTTGTCACAAACTGGAAACATGTGGAGCTACCTCCTTCTTCCACCAAACCCCTCAATTATATTGCAGCAAGGAATGAAACTTTTAAACTGGATGAAGTGAAAGTACTTTCTGCGGAAGCAGCCAGTGAATTAATGCTGGATAAGTGGTAGAAACTTGTGCAGCATGCTCAGAAAACAAAACAAAAATCAATGTGGGACCTGGATAACAGTGTGGAAGCTCAGAAAGAGAATTTTGTTATTAACACCAGTATTAGTAGCAGACATTCATCTGACAGATAATTGTTCTACTTGTGCTTGTGAGCGGGAGTGGTGGGGAATAACGAGCTCGCAAAAATGTCAATCACAAACACAATCTGGCAATGGAGTATGTTAGCACAAAAGATGAATGGAAATTACCATACTTTCTGCATTTTATTTTATTTCTTGGATGTGCCTATAAAGATGCCTATGTGCCTGATGAAGTATTTTACATAAACATTATTTTCGTGTCCACTGAAAGTTTTATCTACTTTATCACATCTAAAAGTGAAATGCAACACCTTACAAAACAAAATATTTTCAGATTGAAACTTCCTATGTATTTAGCTTTATTTCATTCTAACGACAGTCACCCCTTTTGGGAATGACTCAAACTGAGCCCTAATATTTTCCTAAATCACGGAAAGTTTTATTAGTTCACAGTCTCTATAACAAAGTCATTCCACTGTAGGTGAAGTTGACTTAAAAAGAACTTATATGCTGGCTGTAGTCCATTGCGTTGTGAGCTGTTTTTGGCTTTCACTAAAAGATTTGATGTTACAGGATCTTTTCGTAAATCATAAACATGTCAGTTGATATGGAAACGATTTTATTTCCATTCAAATAAAGTTTAAATCAATAAAATTGTTGCTCAATCAAAAATAAAAAAATGCAGTGGCAAGCCAACAGAGCTGCTTACAGGTTTGTGACTGCTAGAAGACTCACAAAACAAGATTTCTCTCAAACATCTTTCTACGTAACCGCATAATAAGATTGAAGACAAAGTTTTGTAATTCACAATTAAACAATATTCTTTTACATTAAATATGCCAAAATACAGAAATTAAAACATTACATTTAAGCTTTAACTATTTATCTCAATGTATGTACATGTTTCATGAAATTTGTATTTAATGTGGTACACAAATTTAAAGTCATCCTTTGACTAGTGTTTACAGTGCTCAAATTATTTACATTATTTGTGTTTTCGAAGTGCACACATATTTGTTTTGCCAATATTGTGTAGGCGTACTATTATTGTGACATGGAATTTTAATGTATTTCAGTTTGCGGTCTAATTTTTTATTAATACGGATTTGTATATGGTTGTCGCAGTTTTGTTAATTTCAAAGATAGTTTCTTAGTACCAAACGGATTATTAATTTTAGTGCATGAAAAATGATCAGTATTTGATTTAGGATCCAGTGATATATAAAACATGGTCTGCCCTAATTTATTTAAACAAAAGGTATATATGTAATCATGTTGTGCAATAGTTATAACATGTAGTATTGTTGTTTTTTTATACAAATTAGTTTCAGCAATTCTCGAAACTAAGTGTAATGGATTTTTAGTGTTTGCAGCTATTATTTACGAAAGTATTAAAAATTGAAAATTACCTAAGGACAGCCAAAGTTATGTTTAAATCAACGTACTATTTCTTAAAAGTGTTTTACTAATAGTGTTAATAGCATTTCAAACTGAAGGCGAAAATGTGATATTTTACATGTCCGGTAGTGAAGTTTCATTTTAGGTGTCAGATATTTCGTGTTTATAATGTTGGCAACTGATTTTTGTAAGGAGTGTGCAACATAGCAGAAACGTTACATCATAAAGAATAAACACAAACTTGGCTCTTTGTTCGCAACACGATCACGATAAACGAGGGTCATCGTACAAGTACAGTCAACGTTCAGCTAATGGCAGCGTACGTCACAAACACTGAGCCCATGGCGAGCATTTATCAGAGATTAGGGTATCATAAGGAGTGCCACAGAGAAGTGTGATAGGACTATTACTAATTTCTACCTATATAAATGACAGATAGATTGAGTTGCAATCTGCGGCTGTTTGCTGATGATGCTGTAGCATACAGGAAGGTTTCATCATTGAATGACTGTAGTAGGATGCATGATGACTTGGACCAAATTTCTAAATGGTGTGAGAAATGGCAGATGTAGAAAAATGTAAGATGATGCAGATGGTGGAGAACCAATCCCGCAATGTTCAAATACAGCATTAGTTTTGTGCTGCTTGACTGAGTCAGTTCAATGACATTTCTAGGTGTAACACTGAACAGTGATATGAAATGGAATGAGCATTATTATAAAGACAGTTGTGGGGAAGCCAGATTGTTGACTTGGTTTATTGGGAGAATTTTGCGATGATGTAATTCAGATGTAAAGGAGATGCATATAAAATGCTTGTGTAACTCTGTCCTGAGTATTACTCAAGAGTTTGGAATCCCCACCCGATCGGTTTAAAGGAAGATATACAAGTGATTCAGAGGCAGGGCACTTGGTTTGTTATTGGTAGTTTCTATCAATGCACAAGTGTTACTGAGGTGCTTCAGGAACTTGTATGGGAGTAACTAGAGAGAAACATTTGAAGAAATTTAGAGAGCTGGAATTTTAAGCAGAATGCAGCAAGAGTCTTCTGCCGCCAACCTACATTTAGTGTAAAATCCACAAAGATAATATCAGAGAGATTAGGGCTTGTACAGATGCAGACAAGTATTTGTCTTTTCCTCAATTTATATGGGAGTGGAACAGGAAAAAAAGTAACTAGTAGTGTTACTAGGTACCCTCTGCCACACACCTTTGGGTAGATTGCAGAGTATGGATGTAATGTATTAGGATGAGCTGTAGATGGTAAAAAGTGTACAGCCAGATAGTTATTTCAGCACATCCATAAAATAATTGAATACGTGTCCACCTCTGTAGTTCAGTGGCAGCGCTGCTGACTACCACACAGTGGGCCCGGGTTCAATTCCTGGCAGGGGACTGGGCATTGTGTGTTGTCTTTATCATCATCATCAGTGGCATGTAAGTTGCCCACGTGGAGCCACCTCGAAGGACTTTCACTACGGCGGCCAAACTGTCCCGTAAGGGATCTTCCAGCCAACAAAATCATACGCTCATTCATTTCATTGAATATGTAGGAAATGACTGCTATTTTCAGATGACAGGGCTGGAGCAGGAGAGAGGTTTGTGACAAGTCACATCAAACCAATATATACCCTCAGAACAAGAAATTAATACATTACTCAACTTCTGCTAGTACACCTATAGCAGAGGACATTTGCAAAAGGCAATGAGGTGATAATTAATCAGAAGTATTCACTACACAAGAATACTGTATTATTAATATACGCATATATCTGCATAGATACTCTGCAAGTCACACTGAAGTGCATGTCAGAGGGCTCATCAAACTGCTTTTGGAATATCTCTCTACAGTTACATTCTCTAATAGCTTGCAGGAAAATGGAACACCTAAATCTTTCTATTTTATATTTGATTTCTATCATTTTATTATGATGATCATGTCTTCCTATGTAACTTGGTGCTCACGAAATATGTTTGCATTCGGAAGAGAAAGTTGCTGAAAGAAATTTTGCCACAATGAATGACGTCTTTCTGTTAATGATTTCCACCCCAACTCATGCATCATTTCTGTGAAACTCTCTCCCCTATATTGTGATAATACAAAATTGGCTGCCCTTCTTTGAACTTTCTCTAAATAATTTTATCCATTTTTTTGTTGAGAACTCCACAGCTGTTTTTGTAATAATACAGTATTAGTACTCTACATCATCCATTAGTCCCACCTAGTGTGCATCCCACAGTGCGTAGCAGTACTCCAAAATAGGACATAGAGTGTAGTGTAGAAAGATTCTTTAGTGGAACAACATATTCTGCCAATGAAACGTAGCCTTTGGTTCGCCTTCCCTACAATATTATCTATGTGTTCTTTCCAATTTAAGTTGTTCATAATCATTATTCGTAGGTAATTAGTTGATATGATGGCCTATAGATTTGACTGATTTATTGTCTAACTGAAGTTCAACAGATTCCTTTAGTGCTCATATGGATGACTCACACTTGTCATTATTAAGGGTCAATTTCCAATTTTTGCACCATGCGTATATATCACGTAAATATTTTTGCAGTTGCTTTTGATCTTATGGCGATTTTATTAATCGATAAATGACAGAATCATCTGCAAACAGTCAAAGAAAGCTGCTGACACTGTCTCCTAAATTGTTTATAAAAATAGGCAACAGCAGTGGTTCTGTAACACTTCTTTGGAGAACGCCAGATATCACTTCTATTCTACTCTATGACTTACCAACAATTACAACGTACTGTGTCCTTTCTGACAAGAAATCATAAATCCAATTGCACAAATGATATTCCATAATCACATTATTTAATTAGAAGATGCTTGTCAGGTACATTGTCAAAACCCTTATGGAAATCTAGAAATACGGAATACATCCCTTGGCAATAGCACTCTTCATATGAGTAAATAGCTAGCTGTATTTCACAAGAACAATACTTTCTGGATCTGTATTGACTATGGGTTAATGGGTCATTGTTTTTGAGGTAGTTCATAATATTTGAGGAATGTATATGTTCTAAACTCCTCCTCCAAACTGACATTAATTATATATGCCTGTAATTTTGCAGATCACTCCTATTGCCTTTCTTGAATATTGGAGTGACTTTGCAATCTTTGGGTACGGAACATTTGCTGAGTGAGTGGTTGTATATGATATCTAGGTATGAGGCTATTGCATCAGCATACTCTGAAATAAACCTAATTGGGACCGGGAGACTTACTTCTGGTAAGCAATTTAAGTTGCTTTAATACTCCAGGGGTATCTACTTCTAAATTACTCATGCTGGCAGTTTCTCTTGTTACAGATCATGGAATATTTGCTTCATCTTCTTTAGTGAAGGAATTTTGGAAAGCTTTGTTAAGCAATTCTGCTTTAACAAAACTGTCATCAGTAGTATCATCATTTCTGTCATATGGTGAAGGTGTCCATTGTGTTTTGCTGTTAGTATACTTTACATATGACCAGAATTTCCTAGGATTCTCTACCAAATTATGTGAGAGGGTTTCGTTATTAGTCCCACCTAGTGTGCATCCCACAATGCGTAGCAGTACTCCAAAATAGGACCTGGAAGTGTAGTGTAGGAAGATTCTTTAGTAGAACTATTGCCCCTTCAAAGAAGGTTTTTTTCAGACTTTCTTTCAGAGTATGCTGATGCAATAGCCCCATACCTAGCTATCATATACAACCACTCACTCAGCAAATGTTCCGTACCCAAAGATTGTAAAGTCACTCCCATATTCAAGAAAGGCAATAGGAGTGATCTGCAAAATTACAGGCATAACTATTGTAAGCTTCTTGCATTGAAGTTCAAGCTAAATTTCTAGTTTCTGTAAAAGATTGTCAGTCTTGAGGATTGTGTGGCCACTCAAATTTGGCATGCTTTTTACATTGCTGTTGTAAGAGTGATCTAACCTGTTTTGTGTACCAACCCCCTTTGTTTAGTATAGATCCGTCAATGATTGTCGATATTATTTCTTTAACTGTAAGTCACATCTGATATACACTCACATTGTTAGTTTCGAAAGACTGGAAATTCACACTCAGGAAAGTGAGAATCAAATTTTTATCTGCTTCTTTAAATAAGTATACTTTTCTTTTAATTTTGCTGGATTTAGTCTTGCTACGACAACTCTTTGTTCATTAATCCCTGTGTCAGTTTTGATACTCTTTATTAGCTCCCGTTCATTTGTTACTAAGAGGTCGAGTATGTTCTCACAACCATTTACTACTCCAGTGGGTTCATTAACTACAAAATTGCTAGAGGTAATTTTCAGAGAATGCTTGCCTCTAGTTTTGAACTTGTTTTTTTGCAAACATATTGAGGGTAACTTTAAGTCACCACCAATTAAAATTACATGCTTTGGGTTCATTTTTGAAATTTGATCCAAGCTTTTTATGAACATTTCTGCAATCAAATTATCTGAATCAGGGGGTTAGTAAAAACAAACTAATTATTAATTTATTCTGGTTGTCAGGTATAACTTCTACCTATACCAACTCACAGGAACAAAAACTTCAATTTTGCTGTAGGATAAACTGCCTGTGGCAGCAATAAATATGCCACCACCTATTTATTTAAACTATCTTTTCTGGACATCATTTGCCCTCTGTAAGAAATTTAAACTGAATGTATCTCCAGCTTTAGCCAGCTTTTGGTACCTATAATGATTTTAGATTCAGTACTTTCTATTAGTGCTTGGAGCTCTTGTATTACTCCACACAGCTATGACAATTTACAACTATCAAAAAAAGGGTTTTAGATCTGTGTTCGTCCTATCTTTGACCTGTATACTTTGAGATTGAAACTCTTTCTGTATGTTCCTGAGGCCTTCTGACCTACAAAAATTGAAGCATAAATTCACTATCCACATCCTCAATATAACAGTCCTACTAACAGGAAACAGCTGGCAAAAATGTAGCTTCTTATGTACCAGTATTTATTACAAAGTTTTGACCATAACTTTCCATCTTATGTGTCAATACACATTCTTATAGGATACATGTGTTGGGGTGAATGAGTGATCTAACCTTTAAGACTCTTCAAAAGCCATTATTACTAAAACTTTTATAAATTGGTCACAGTGAAATTAATAAAAGAACTATAAATGTTGTGGGGTGCTATTTGGTAGATACACTTTAACAGGAAGATCCCACAACTTTAGTTACATGTGAAAAATTTATTACAATCAAATAAATATTCAATGGGGCATTGTTAAGTACAGTGATGAGTGATAAAGTTTAAGGCCAGGCTTCATGTATTAAGCTTCAAATTTTATTTTCTATCAGTAAAATTTCTTATTATAAATTTATAAGCAAAGAAATATTGAGGAATAATTCCTTTGACCTTAATTAGAGAAGTCTGACTGCTGGATCTAAGCACTCCTAACTCGAGGCACACACACACATGATAACCACGTTGCACTGCCTGTGAACGCGATGCACATTTCTTCTACAGGCCGTATGTGCCACCTATTTAAGTATTCTTCAGCCAATCAGATTTCAAAAATGTCTGAGTTCTTACTACATAGACTCTTGTGGGATTGTTGGAACATGTGTTGCCAACTGTTATCATTTCCATAGCCATATTGATTTTGTGCAGAAGTCATTTGTTACATTACAGTATGCAATACTACACCCTTCCTCCCCTAATTAGTGCACCAGACTATAACCATGGTAAACTCACACTGAGGATGGGCACTGCCCCAGGTGTAGAAAATGAGACTTGACAGATCAGTAGCTGACAGTGTTGCTCTGCCCACACCCCGGTATTCGCCTTGCGAGCTCAAGTGGAAATGCTTGCACAAACCAAAGGTGATGTGTATATTATAACAGCCCATAAGACCTCAACAGATCAACTGCTAATGATACTATATTAAGAAGTGAACTATCAGCTACTTTCCAGTATACTATTGCATTATGAAGTAAAGATACATTCTAACCCTATCTTTCTGCAAAATGCCATGAGTTTTACAGACACTACATTTCAATCTAGAAAGTAGCTAAGAACATTTGTTACATAATTCAAAGGTAATTTAAAAACATAATAAATTATGAAAAAACTTGTAAAATGTAAAATAGGAGTAAGCATGATGTTGCATGCATACCTTGTTTGATCTGAGCAGATAAACTGAAATCATTGAAACCTATTAATTCGTTATGACACTTAGGGTGGATGCAAACTGATTTCATTATTGTTTTGGAATATTTCACACACAATTTTATGCAATTACACTTTTATTACTGTTAGTGGATGCACAAAATAAATCAATTGTAACATTTTGACAAGTTGCCAAACAGAGCACTTTCACAAACACATTTCACTTAACTGCTTGTTTGTAACTTTATCTTTTCACATCATAACCTTTATTTAAAATATCACTGTTTATCCTATAATTTCATTATTTTATTTTGTAATTATATATGTTAGTTTAGTGAAAAACTCAAAGGTTATACACCAGTTGTTTATAACCTTATAAAAGAAATTTGATAAACTGGCTCATTCTCAGTTAGTGGTAGGATGTTGTTTGGTAAGGACATATTAGGTTGTGTTTAGTAAACAGTGTATGCAGCTTTATGTGACCAAAGGACTCATCAGTCACATATCACAGTTTTCTTTACTTATGTACTTTGCCCAAGATGGCATCTGTTTGAGTTTTGTTATATTTGCTGGCATTTCCATTACCAGTTTGTATAAAACCTGGAACACCTTATTTAATCAAGAATTGACATCTAGACCACTATAACATCAATAATCAGTGACATTGATTTGCTAGCTCAAGGTTTGCAAGTCAATTTTGTAACCACAGTTTCTGCACTGAACTCTTGTGCCATACTCACAGTATTACTGTTGAAACAAGCACAGATGAATACTGGCAATTATTATGGAAATTAGGAAATTGATAGTGTTACAGTGTCCACAACAAGTTACCATGAGTGCCAGCAGCAAGGCATCTACAGAGGAAGCGGCAGCTGACTACGTTCATGAAGATCAGGTGAGGATGTCCAGATTCATGGGGACCAGGCTGTCCAGCAACAACTGGTCCATGTCCATGCCAACCAGTTGTCGGAATGCAGAAGCTGCACAACAGTGAGCAGGAGTGGCTGCACCACAGTAGCAGTGCAGGCTAGAGGAGATGTCTCAGTGCAGGAGGTATGTCCTGCAGTCTACAGGCAGACTTAGCATTCTGAAAGATTTGGGGGCAGTGACTGCCCATAACCTGCAAATGAAAAATTCATGGCATATTCATCATTTCACAAGTGTGATGTTGCAGCCAATTATTATGGTGGCATATGACATGACCAGAAGTTTGGATGTTGTAAAGGGCCCTCCCAATAGTAAGCAGTTACCAGGCATGACTTTGGTTTTATAGATGGAAGTATATATGTTGAAGACAGAGAACCTGGTGGAAAACTGCTGTGGAAATGACACTGTTTGAGAATGCAAGAAAGATAAAATAGTGGCATGAGGATGTCAAAGTAAAAAGTTGTGCTGGAGACTTCTTGTGAAAATGCAAGTAACAATACGAACTGAGGAATAAAATAAGAGTATTTTCTCTGTAATGTTATTGATGTAACTTTGTCATTCGCTGTTTGAATGTATGAACAAAACATTGAACTTCTCCATTGCTTTGAGGCGAGAAATGTTCCACAGTCAAATGTCTGTTTCCATTGATGGAACAGAGCTGTATAATACTTATACCACATATATTGGTGTGGCACCTGTTCTTTCAGATATGTCCAAAGGGACACACCAACCAATATGTAAGTAATTATATGCAACGACAGTGTAAGGTTCACGTACTTCACCGCAGATGTGGTAGTAACATTTGACCTCATACAAAATGGTGGGTTTAACAGGACATAGATGAGAAGAGCACTAAAACTATAGTGTGTAACTTATGGGAATCTGGGACAAATGGGAGGTCAGAACGAGTAGCCAAATGGTTAAGGCAACTGCTGGCCCAAAGCAGAAGACCTGGGTTAAAATCTTGACCCAGAACACATTGTCACCAACCAAATGGTTAAGGCAACTGCTGGCCCAAAGCAGAAGACCTCGGTTAAAATACTGGCCCAGAACACATTTTCACTTGTCACCATTGAGTAACTTCAATGCCCTAATGCTGCTAAACTCATTCCTTTCCTCCCTCATCCTCCTCCTCCTTTCCCTTCCTTAAAAAATATTTGCAGAGCTATTGTAATTCAGCAGAAACAAACTGACATACATTTATGAAACAATGATTTTTGGTAATCCCCCTGAGCACAAAATGGTCTCCAGAGCTCTGATGGTGTTTGAAAATGTAATAGAATTCATAGGAATTCAGAATGGTTATTTATTGTAGGCATCCACTTCAATGAACCATCCCATATTCCAGGAAGGTCCACAGAAGTCAATATGAACACATTCACACAGAACAGAAGGACATGTCAAAACTGAAATGCCATTGTACTGGTGCTACAGAATTTTCAGAGCAGGCATGAAAGTTCTTGATGATTCATTGTATCGATTTGATGAGGCTGAACCACAAACAATGGCTACGAGCAACCCATTCAGTCTTGACCAGAGTCCAGTGACCTTTTTGGAACTGGTGTAAAATAGAAGCTTGACACTTGTGAGGAACTAACACTTTAGCATGTCTGTGTGGCAAAAGTACCAAACAAATTAGTTTCTGACTGGAAAAAACATGACATTGCAGAAACTAAAATCAAACTATAGGATCTAATCTGTCACCTGTAAGTTCGTCATCCAGTATTAATGAAATTAAAAGTTGTATCCATTGCAAACTGCATGCAGTAGCAGAAGCAATAATTTATGTTTCCATAATTTCTTCTGGTGAATAACTATTTCGAAAAACTTACGGGTATGCAGCCAGGTATCAAATTTGACGTTGGTTGATATTTTGGCAGGAGACCATCCTGCCATTTTCAAGGCGAAACTGCAGTGAGGAAGCAATGTGCAATGATCTTTAAAACCTCAATTATCAATGAGTAAACTGTAAAGACAACACACACTAAGCAAGCAAGCACACAGTGCCAACAAGACCAAAGATGAAATCAGTCAGGATATTGATAATAAACATCAGTTCTCAACGGATGAGGTCAGATTAATTTTGTCCCTCTGTTTTCTGACAAGTGAGAGAGCAGGATCCCATATGGAATTTAAGCAAAATCTTCCATCCCTATTCATAAAGTTGTCTACCAGTTTTATTTCAATCACTTCCTTGATAACACAGTCCCAGTAGCTGGAAGTGCATGTCAAAATTTCAGTTTTGTTGTATTTCATAGGGTGACCTGTGACAAGACAGTGTTCGCCCACGTGTGTGAGATTGTGTGTGAGATTTATGCTCAATACAATGGCCCTCAACATTCCTAATAGTTTGACCAACATATGACATGCCACGGCTGCATGGGATACGATAGACACCCACATTACACAAACCGAGATCATCCTTAATGGATCCCAATAGTGCCCTAATTTTAGATAGTGGACGAAACACACATTTCACATTGTCTTTAGGCAAAATGTGGCCTATCTTGTTGGAAGTGCTGCCAAGGTATGGTAGAAAGACCACTGCCCTGGGTGCCAACTATGTGCTACTATCACTAGCCCATTGCACATGTGGTTGATGGCACAACACTCTTTTAATTTGCCCTTCACTATAGCCATTCTGAAGAAAAGTGATCTCCAGATGGGACAGCTCAGTGGACAAACTTTCTGGGTCAGAAATAACATGAGCCCTTTGCACTAAGGTTCAAAGAACCCTTTCACATGTAGCAAAGTGTATCTGCAGTAGTTATGGACCAATAAACAATGACGTAATTGGAGAGTAGTAGTGCCCATTGCTATAGCTTCTGAGCCAAGCAATCGAGAATATCTTTCGATGGATGAAATTGCACTGGTAGAGGAAGTGGTAGGATTGGGTTGAGCTGTGAGAAGCTTCTGCCCCTCATAAAACTAATTTTATTTTTAATTTTAAACAAAATTTTGAACTTCTATAATAGCCAAAGTAATAACAATTTTATTCAATGTAGAAGTCTCCAAAAGGTTAATAGTTTATATTCAATCCACACAATGAATTGTTAAATCCTTTCTGTTAATTATGAAACACATCTTTAAAACTATACCATGGTACCTTCCTGCTGTGCAATACAGTCTTTAATATAAGGAAACCAACTGAGCCAACAAGGCAAGCACTTTCATAAACAAATAATTTCATTTGTCAACAACTGTACAAGGGGCAGCGTTTATTTTAAATTTTATATAAGAACACAAAAGTAGGAAACAACCATAACCCTGTAATAAGATTATCTGTCCACACTCTAGCACTCAGATGCCTAATGATAAGGTTACCAAATTCTGCAAAATCATCAGTTCAATATGAAGTTTTGAATGCATGTAACATACGGTGTGCGGACCAATTTCAAATAATATCCAGAAACAATATCAACCACGAGTATTTATTGTAAACACCAAAGCAAGATAATCAATTAGTTGTGGACTTGCAATTTGAAGACAGCTACAGAGCCAAGTACCCATTTAAATGATGCAACATATGCAGTGCCAGTTAAATTTACTCCAATACCACTGCATAACAACAACAGACTAGTGTTGCACCTTTTGACCAGTGAGCCTCTTCCAAGTTACTCGTAATAGTACTGTAACAAATACAACCAACTAAAGTTATGTGCAGGACTCGAACCACAGTACACTCACACCGGCGAACTTCACTGTCTACAAAATTCCTTTAATAGAAAGGCCACGGTAAAACAGACTTGTGGCACACTGCATCCAGCAATATAGACCTCGGGTAGTGTCTTCTTCTGGACAACTCCTTCCGATGTAGTCCGTTGCGTCGTGCATTTTGATCTGCACTGGCCATTCCCCCTTGGTAGTTCCAAAACTGCCGGCTGTCCACTCTGCTTCCAAACACAAAGACCTCGGGCTTTGTCTCCTCAGCTCCACATCTTGTGGTGGTGCCTCCTTCACAGTGCTCCACTGCAGCGCCCCCAAGGAGGTCCCGCGGATGGCCTGTGGAGTAGCTTTCAACCATTCGTGGCACCGTGACGTCGTAGACAGCACATCCTCCCTGCCCGAAACTCCCAGGACCGAGGAGGGGGTTTGCTTCGAACTGGAAAACTTTTACACACCAATGAGTACAAGCACCTTAGGTCAACTTATCATTACAGGGCCCACACACACAAACTTCGCACTTCACATTTAAAAGAAAATAATTAAAAAAATCAACAAAACCTCCTGTACATCATATACAACTTTAACTACAGACTTAAGTGTTTGTCCTGCTCTGATATGGCTTAACTTGAGACAAATGGACTCTTAAAATACGTCTCTTGTTTGGGTCCCTCATTAATAAGGTAACCGGAGTGATGAACCCCACAATTTCAACCGACCCCTTAAAGTGATGCAATAGTTTCCCCACAACCTTGTCGGTCCCCTTGCTAACTGCCCCAAAGATTTTTACAAATACTTGATCCCCAGATTTCAAGGTAGCAGGCTGTCTCCCCACATTGTAACACTGAACCAGCCTTTGGTGATTGATCTTTAAATTTTTCTTAGCCTGTTTCCATGTATCACGAATCTGCGCAGTGTCAATTTTCTCCTGTAACAACTCATCTAAGGCTCATAGAAAGGAGAGGGGAGAATTAGGTTTAAAGGCAAACAGATTAACCAGAGCTTCCTTGTGTGCCTCGTGGGTAGTAGTATTGAATGCATAACTTAGCCAGCACAATGATGTGTCCCACTTAGAGTGGTTATCGTGATGGAACGCGATAAGTGCTGACCCTCTCCACGAACAAAGGATTAGGATAATAAGCAGTAGTGGTGGTGTGGGCTATTTCCATCTCAAAACAAAAGTTTCTGAAAGCAACGGATGTAAAGTCAGTTGTGTTATCCAATACGATAGTTCTGCATGGACCAAACGTCCTGAAAATACTCTGCAAACATTTTATTGTCATCAGCGCATTTATGTGCCTCATTGGGAGTAACCTGCAAAAACGTATCCAAGAGTCCACGCACACCAGAGTGAACCAGATCCCCTCCTTAGACCTGGGAAAAGGACCCAAATAAGCGATATACATTTTACTCATGGGTGACAACTCTATGTCGGAAGAGAGCAGTCCCTGTTAGGCATTCATATTTGGTTTACTAATGCCACAAACCTTGCATTCTTGAACTAATTTCTGAATTTGCTTGGCCATACCCTTCTAGATGAACCTCTCACATATTTTCATCCTAGTTTTAAAATTACCCAAATGTCCCCCTAAAGGAGTCTCGTGGAAGTATTTAAAAACACATGGCACTAGTTCCTCCGGCAAAATGATCTTATCACCTTGCCGCGGCACAACATGAAATATTACCCTTCATCGTATAAGGTTTAAGGTTCTGCCCTCCTTGCAAATGCTCCTTAATTGTTGCCAACTCTGAGTCCTTGTCTGGCAAAGTTGCAGTAACCCCGTCAAAATAGGAAATGCTACCTCCTCGGTTTTCACATCAATAACTTGCACTAGCTCATGGGCATCTGCAGCTTTCTCCTCATCGCCAAATATATGGCTTAGGCCATCCGCAACTACATTCTCGGCTCCTCTAACATGTTTCACCTTAAACTGAAAGGCAGATATCCTTACAGCCCTTCAGGTAATGCGTCATGTTCGCCTTGGGAATGCAAGCACCCAGCTGAGAGCTTGTTTATCTGTCTCTAACTGGAATGGTCGATGCTCAAGATACATTTTGAATTTCTTTATAGCAAATAGAACAGCCAATGCTTCCAATTCATAAACTGAGTACTTAACTTCCAGAGGTGAAAGGCTACAGGATGCGTATGCCACTGGTCTTCTTCCACCAGAGCATTCCTGAAGTAGAACGGCCGCCACCCCTGAAGCCAATGCATCCGTTTGGACAATAAATTGCTTTTCAAAATCAGTTATGGCCAAGACAGGAGCACTAGCTAATGCGTTCTTAAGTCCCTCAAAAGCTGCCTGTTGAGATGGGCCCCACTCAAACCTTTTTCCCTTTTTCTGCAATTCATTTAGAGGAGCCACTAGTTGCACAAAATTAGGGAGAAACTTCCTAAAAAAATTTCCCATACTGACCAGATGGGCTGCCCCTTTAACTTTCTTAGGTACCGGAAATTTATGGATGGCCTCGGTTCGAGTCTGATCAGTACTAACACCTGCCTGTGACACTATGTGTTCCAGAAAGGAAATTTCGAGCTTGGCAAACTTAAACTTGGAGGGTTTTACAGTAAATCCTACCTCACATAATCGTTTTAACACTTCCCTAACATGCTCTACGTGCTCTTGAAAATGTTGACTAAATTTCACTAGGTTATCAAGGTAATGGTAAAGGCAATTGAATTTCAAATCAGAAAAAAAAAACATTGTCCAAAATGTGCGAAAGCACTGCTTCCCCTTTGGACAGACCAAATGGCACTCTGTTATACTCATATAAATTCCAGTTTGTAACAAAAGCTGTAACTGACTTAGACTCCTCAGTGAGAGGTAACTGGAAATATGCTTGGTTGAGATCAAAGGTCATAAACACCATGGCTTTGTGAAACCAAGTGAAACAAGAATGTAAGTCAGGCACTGGAATAGACTGCAACACTATTTTCTTATTAAGTTCTCGGTAGTCCACCACCGGTCTCACAACACCCTGTGGTTTTCGAACTAAGAAAATTGATGAAGAATAGGGAGATTATGAAGGCCTAATCACACCATCTCTCAACATCTGAGCAACCACTTCCTGTAATTGTTTCACACAAGGTGGGGAAAGACGGTACAGAGACTGACCAACTGAGGTATTATTGCTCAATTCTAATTTATACTTAGCACACTTAACCAACCCTAACCGATTGGTGAGAACATCACGAAATTCCCAACATACTTGTTCAAACTGCTCCCTTTGCTGCTGGTTCAAATGATTCAGTTCAAAACCCTGTTCACTACCACCCCTATTACTGTCAATCATCATGTGTGTACCCAACAGCATGCCTTGTTTACAAAATTCAAACGCAGAACTCTGTTTGAAGTTAAAAGAGAACTTCTTATAATGCCAGTTTGGAACTATCCCACATGTCCTACAAAATCAGCTCCCGAAATCATATGAACCAACAAACTGTTGGCTACCTTAACCTTAAGGAGCCACGCAAACCTTTGGATACACAATCTTACTCTCAACTCTCCCAACAACAATATTTCACTTGAATTAGATAACTTGTTCACTTGCCTTTTGCCGGATAATGGCCTTAATTTACAAATATTCTTATATGTCTCATAATATTCCTTACTTATCAATGTTGAAGAACTGCCTGTACCCAACAAGGCACAGACAGGTTCTCAGTTAATCTCAGTACACACAAAGGGCAGTCTGTTGGCAGGTACCGCAATTATTTTATTACAGCGTGGTACCGTCCACAGTGCCCCTTTCCTCTGGCGTCATTTGTTAGCTCCGCTCAGTTTATTTGGACAGTCCCTCGCCATGTGTCCTGCATGATCACACACATAACATTTTCTTCCCCCCTTCTTATACATAGTACTCGATAACCTGTTACCACCTTACCATTCCACTTCCGTTTTGCCACCACTAACATGTTTCACATCAGCATCTTTAATTGCCACAACATCTGTTAAGAGTTGTTCCCACTGAGCAAAATACTGGGACAGGAACTAAACATCACCCTCATTCTGTCCTCACGGCACATGCCCTCTAAAATATTATTCACAATTTCTCCTTCGGAGTCAGCGAGTGACAGACACCAAGCACCTCTTTTTACCCTATACACATAATCCTCTAAGAGCTCACAAGCCTGCTGTACCTCCAGGTATAATTTATTCACTAACTCCTGGTGCATCTGACTGGAGAGGAACCGGCTACAAATAAGTTTACAAAATTCAGCAAACGGTAAATTTGTCTGCTTAGCTTCCTTCAATACATGTTCCAAATGTCCCAAAACCATTGGTACTAGCAACTGACAATATTGCCAGTCACTCAGACCCATGTCTCTGCCTGATCTTGCAAATCTAAGAGAAACTGTAAGGTCCTCTCAATGTCCTTACCACTCTTAATGGACAGGACGCCACCCTTGTGTAATAACCCAATCAGAGGATTCAGCAATTTGGCAAATAACTCGGATATGCCCTCACCTCACTTCAAACCTATCAAATCAATATCGCCTGTCTCCTCATGAAAATACCTTTCACTATGGCCTACTTTTACCCAATAACACTTGAATTCGCTCTTGCAAACTCTTCACTTGGTCCCACAATGGACCGATGGACTTATCAAATTCCTCTAACCCTTTTACGCTGTGCAAATCCTCAACTCTGTTCATGTAATGTAACACTTATGATCAAACTCTATTAATTTGTGAATGGGAAGGTTCACTCACTTCAAACACGCCTACCAACGAAGCTAGCTCAGCCAAAGCAGATTGAATAATGAAGACGGCCTCACTCACCTATGTCACCTGCACCGTTGGTGGGACTGCTGGCCATTCCAGCACTTCATGAATATGCTGTGCCATATCTGTTGTGCTTCCACTGGTATCCGTGCCCCTAATTTGCAGTTTGTGTCGAAATTTAGCCTTGCGTAAATCCGTCACTGCCTGTCCAGGTCGGAACACAAGTAATATTTGTCACAGTAAGGAACCCAAACAACCACACTAACATATACCCTAACCACTTATATTCACCACCCACAGCTCACCATAACCACAACCATGCTCTGCTACCAAATAGCACCAATAGAGGGACTGGGTTGAGCTGTGTGAAGCTTCTGTCCCTCGTAAAACTAATTTTATTTTTAATTTTAAACAAAATTTTGAACTTTTATTATAGCCAAAGTAATAACAATTTTATTCAACGTAGCAGTTTCCAAGAGGTTAATAGTTTATATTCAATCCACACAATGAATCATTATAAACAAATAATTTATATATATATATATATATATATATATATATATATATATATATATATATATATTAGGAAAAATTCCTAGCAGGAGATATATAAAATAGATGAAGATTACTTACCAGGCGAAGGAGCACAGGAAGTGATAGTAGCACAAATAAATTAATAAATTCATACACACACATACAAACGCTAGCTTTCGCAGCCTTGCTGCTTCTTCAGGCAGAAGGGAAGGAGAGGGAAAAGGAAATAATGAGGGTTTTAAGGGTCAGGAGTCATTCCAATCCCGGGACACGAAAGACTTACCTTGGGGGAAAAAAGGAGGATAAACAAATACACACACCCACACATATACACAAACACAGGCACACCTAGGCAGACATACTGTAGAAACCAAAGAAGTTGGACAGAGATACCACTTGAGGCAGAGGCTCTGTCCAGAGAATCGAGGCAAAGATGTTCAAGATGTTGGGCAGGAATTTGAATTTAGCGTAGGTTGAGACCAGGTGGGCAACGGGAAGAGAGAATATGCTGAAGGGCAAGTTCCCATCTCCGGTGTTCTGAAAGACTGGTGTCGGTAGGAAGTATCCAGATAATCCATTCATGCGAATGGACAGTTTGTTGCTGGTCATTCCCACATAGAACGTTTCACAGTGCAGGCATGTCAGTTGGTAAATCACATGGGTACTATCGCAAGTGGCTATGCCCTTGATTATGTACACCTTTCGGGTTACAGGACTGGAGTAAGTGGTGGTGGAAGTGTGCATAGGGCAGGTTTTACAATGAGGGCAGTTACAAGGGTAGGAGCCAGAAGGTAGGGAAGGTGGTTTGGGGATTTCATAGGGGTGGACTAGGAGATTATGGAGGTTAGGTGGGCAGTGGAAAGACACTCTCGGTGGAGTGGGAAGGATGTCATGAAGGATGGATCTCATTTCAGGGCAGGAGAGCCACATTTAGAGTCCGCTCCAGTCCCGGAAAGTATCCGGTGACAAGAGGGGCACTTCTGGGGTTCTTCTGTTGAAGAAGTGGCTCTGGCAATTTGCTTCTGTACCAGATCAGGAGGATAGCTGTGGGATGTGAAAGCTGTTATTAGGTTATTCGTGCAAGGATACAACTTCCTTAAATCCTGCCCGAAAATGAGATCCATCCTTCATGACATCCTTCCCACTCCACCGAGAGTGTCTTTCTGTCACCCACCTAACCTCCGTAATCTCCTAGTCCATCCCTATGAAATCCCAAACCACCTTCCCTACCTTCTGGCTCCTACCCTTGTAACCACCCTCGTTGTAAAACCTGCCCTATGCACACTTCCACCACCACTTACTCCAGTCCCATAACCCGGAAGGTGTACATAATCAAGGGCATAGCCACTTGCGATAGTACCCATGTGATTTACCAACTGACATGCCTGCACTGTGAAGCATTCTATGTGGCAATGACCAGCAACAAACTGTCCATTCGCATGAACGGTCACAGGCAGATTGTGTTTGTTGGTAATGAGGATTACCCTGTGGCTAAACAGGCCTTGGTGCATGGCCAGCACATCTTGGAACAATGTTACACTGTCTGGGTTATCTGGATACTTCCTACCGACACCAGTCTTTCAGAACTCCGGAGATGGGAACTTGCCCTTCAGCATATTCTCTCTTCCCGTTGCCCACCTGGTCTCAACCTCTGCTAAATTCAAATTCCTGCCCACCATCTTGAACATCTTTGCCTCGATTCTGTGGCCAGAGCCTCTGCCTCAAGTGGTATCTCTGTCCAACTTCTTTGGTTTCTACAGTATGTCTGCCTAGGTGTGCTTGCATTTGTGTATATGTGTGGGTGTGTGTGTGTATTTGTTTACCCTCCTTTGTTTCCCCAAAGGTAAGTCTTTCATGTCCCGGGATTGGAATGACTCCTGATGCTTAAAACCCTCATTATTTCCTTTTCCCTCTCCTTCCCTTCTGCCTGAGGAAGCAGCGAGGCTGCAAAAGCTAGCGTGTGTGTGTGTGTGTGTGTGTGTGTGTGTGTGTGTGTGTGTGTGTGAATTTATTAATTTATTTGTGCTACTATCACTTCCTGTGCTCCTTCACCTGGTAATATATATATATATATATATATATATATATATATATATATATATATATATATCACAAAAGTAGGAAAAGACCACAAACCTGTGATAAGATTATTTGTCCACACTCTAACACTTAGATGCCTAATGATAAGGTTACCAAATTCTGCAAAATTATCAGTTGAATATAAAACTTTGAATGCACTTAACTTATGGTGTGCAGACCAATTTCAAATAATATCCAGAAACAATATTAGCCACAACTATTTATTGTAAACACCAAAGCAAGACACTCAATTAGTTATGGACTTGCAATTTGAAGACAGCTAGAGAGCCAAGTACCAATTTAAATGATGAAACGTATGCAGTGCCAGTTAAATTAACTCCAACACCAGTGCATAACCACAACAGACTAGCATTGCACCTTTTGACCAGTGAGCCTCTTCCAAGTTACTCATAATAGCACTGTAGCAACTACAACCAATTACAGTAATGTGTAGGGCTTGAACTACAGTACACTCACACCAGCGAACTTCGCTGTCTACCAAATTCCTTTAATAGAAAGGCCATGCTAAAATAGACTTGTGGCACGCTGCTTCCTGCAAAATAGATCTCAGGTAGTGTCTTCTTCTGGACAACTCCTCCTGATGTACTCCATTACGGCGTGCATTTTGATCTGCACCGGCCGTTCCCCTTTGGTAGCTCCTAAACTGCCGGCTGTCCACTCTGCTTCCAAACACAAGACTCCGCCTTGGGCTTCTTCTCCTCACCTCCACATCTCGTGGTGGGGCTTCCTTCATGGTGCTCCACTGCAGCGCCCCCAAGGAGGTTCTGTGGATGGCCTGTGGCATGAGTTTCAACCATCCGTAGCACCGCGACGTCCCATGAGGGCACAGAAATACAGATGTAAATGGCTTGTGATCTGTAATCAATGTGAAAATTGGCCACAAAGATATTGGTAAAACTTAGTGCTATTTAAATAATAGTCAGAGCCTCCATTTCAGTCTGGCTGCAATTACAATGAGGTGCTGAAAGTAATCTGGTTGCCAAAGTAATGGGTCACTCAGAGGTGCCAACGTTATGTAACAGAACAATGATGATACCAACTGGAGAAATACCTGTGGCATGGCTTCTCAGGACTGAAACACATGAAACTTGGTTCACTTACAAGTGCATCCTTTAGTTTTTGAAAAGCACATTAACATTCCTGGGTCCACTTAAACCACACATTTTTCTGACATAGTTGATTCAGCAGTGTAGTGATGTGAGCCTTGTAGCACATAAACTTTATGTAGTTTGACAACTTCCCCATAAGTGATTAATAGAATTAGTAGGAGAGTCCTCGAAGGACTGTTTATGCTTTGATGAGTGATGCAGAAGTTCTTGACAAGTGGGTGGTATGTTAGTGACTGCAGACACAACAGGAAAATACCTGTCAATATTGTGGAGAACAAAGTTTCCTGTGCCTCAATGACTTTAAATACATCTTTCATGGTTATACAGCAGTGCTTTAAAAGTTTGGAGCAGATGTATTTATCTGCAACATTCTGCATGATGACATCATGAAGCATCTAATCTGAAATTGACTATTCACAAACACAATCAAATTTGCAATAACTAGTAAGATCACATAATTCTGTCAGCTACTCTTTGTACAATTGTTCTGAAAGCAAAACAACTTTGATCAAGCAGCAACTACATGCACTTCTCATAAAATTCTGTCAACGCCATACTCAGTTCATCATAACCAACTGTGTCAGATTGGGTACAGGTAAACAATTTTACAATCAATTCAAAGACTGACCAAGAGAGAAAAGATGCATGCCATGCCTCTGATTGAAAATAGTATGCTGTGAAATGCTGCTGCAGTTGTTTTACATATCCTGTCTATTCTCTCTTCTGTTCATTACACATTACAAATGGCAGTATGTGTGTTTATAGTGGTGACTGAGCAGCAATCATTGTTTACTGCTGTTACAGAATTTTGATAGTGCAGCCATAAGCTGTGTCTTGTGTTGTGACTGAAACCAAAAATCATCACCAAGTTCACAATTTCAGTACCATCATGAACATACTCTAAAAGTATTTGAAACTACTGAGTCAAAAAAGCCTTAAAGTTTCCCCACAAGAAAAATTGAACTGCCTCAACAATACACTGACTAACACTGACTGTGTTGTATGGGTGTTATTTGGTAGCCAAGCACAGGTACACCTTAACAGAAAGATCCCACAACTTTAGTAGCATATGAGAAATTTATTACAATTACATGAACACTCAACTTGATGTTGTACAAATGTGATGATTACTGATAAAGTCCAGGATTTGTGTGTTAAACTTCACAGTCTTTTTCTGTCCATAATATTTCTGTGTCAATCCACAAGCGTGTCTTATGACACTTCCACACAGCGTAACACTTTGTCCTAATTCAAATTAGTCTACCTGCTTGATTAAAGTAATTCTAACTTAAGGCACACATTTGAACACACATCACTGCCTGGACATTATGCACACTCTCTCTACAGGGTGTATGTGCCACCTATTTAACTATCACACAGCCAATGAGATTTCACATGTGTAATTGTATTCATACTGTATGGCCTCTTGTTGGATTGCAGGAACTCGTCAAGTGTTTGCAATTCTGTGGCCATATTCATTTGGTGTTGTCTTTGGTTGCCTCACAATACACAGTACTATGATACTACTGTAAATATATGGTTTCACATAATTATTAATTATTACAATGTTTAGTTTCTTTTCCCCATCACTCTAATGCAAACTTGGCTACAATGATTAAACTGAAAGTATTCAATGGCCGAACTTTTATTTTTTGTGTTGTTCCATGATCATGGGTATTCTTTTTTTTTTCTGCGGTTAGTATTATCACTTTTTACAAATGTACACATTTGTAATGTGTAGAAACTTTAGGGAGTTAGTTTTGTTGAATATTGGAAGAGAGGTCTGCAGCTGTCAGTTGACTTTCCCCTATTCATTACAGCATAGATCTCTTCTAGGTGAGGAGAGTGTCTGCATTATGTGAGAAGTCTCCCAATATTATGATACCATATTGCTCTATGCTATGAAATTCAACATAGTAAACAATCCAAAGAGTCTCTGTCAAACCAGTCACTCAGTTCACCTGCACTTTTAAGTTATGGCATCTTGGAGCTCATCATCATTTCTATTGGTATGGAGGATACTAGTATCAGCTTCAAAGATTATATTGGTAATGGCACTGATGCTCAGTGGTAAGTCATGTACACCATATAAGATTCCAAAACATGTTATCAACACTGCCCCATGTGTAAACTTCCACTATTTACTGCAGTACAGATTTATGAAAGTAGTTGTTTCTAAGCTGTTTTTAATTTTTTTCCTGTTGTTATAAATGTGAGAGTTGTTACATTAGTGGAAGAGTTAGAGTGGTGTTAAATAAGACAAAGTGGTGTAAAAAGTGTATTTTCTTCTTCCATTTACAGCACATATTTTAAGCCTAATTTAATGTGTGCAAACTGCTGTAAACTGTGACTTCAGCTTGTACATAATTACCTATTCTCTCTCTCTCTCTCTCTCTCTCTCTCTCTCTCTCTCTCTCTCTCTCTCTCTCTCTCTCATTGCATATAGTAGTTAAGTGTTCTGAAGTCTATCACTCACAAATAAAAGGAAAACAGCAGAGATTAAAATTCTGTGATTTGACAAAAGTGTGTAGTACTCTGTGTTATTTAGGTCTGATTTTTTGTGAACAAGTTTCTTTCATTTAGTACCCTTTCAGTTTATTCTGTTTATATTTGTGTGAATATTTTTTTTTACTCCTGGTGTAAAATTTACATCCTAGTCAGTACTTCATCAGTGTTTATGATTTCTATTTTTACCATGAGTGAGAAGTGTGGGACATGTCATAGAATCGTTAGTTCCAGGGTGTGTTGTGATGATTGCTATGGTTACTTTCATTGTGGTGAATGTAGTTGCATGAGAAATGGGCACATAAATGAGGTTTACCAGTGGTACTGAAGGATCCACAGAAGACAGGAAAATTATGAGGATAAGGGATGGTTGCTGTCTAACCTAGAGGAGGTTGAAATTTTTTGTGCACTAAGAAAAGAACCAAATAACATATTAAATGAACATATGGAACTGTCTAAAGGACATTTCTGGTCTCATTTTGGTAATGTTATTCTCGATAAACAGTGAAACTTCCCCTCACATTTGGTTCATTTGGGTTGGGGTTGGCTGATTTACTGTTAGAAGTTTTTTGGACACATTTTATATTGTGTTTTTAGACAGGTTTACTTTTGAAAGTAGCAATATGGTATGTTTATCTTTGGTAGTGGGTAGCATTTGGACTATCTCTGATTTAGCAGAGCAAATAGTTAGCAGTTCACAACTGTGCCTCCAACTAGCAACATTTTATACTGTGAGGAATGTTTATCTGTTGTTATTGCACATATGCCGCAAATATTTTATGCTTGATGTTGCCTTAGGGCAGATATGTTTTAGAATTCAAGGTAAGCCAGTCTAGGATGAACATACTTTGTTATACTGACATGGATCATATTTAAGGTTTTAGTGTTTTCATTTTAATTTACATTTTCCTTGGCTTTCTTCTTTTTAGAACCTGATAATGGGCTAATGTAGGCCCAAAACATGTTGTTTGGAAATTTTTACATTGTGACAACTGGAGCGGAAACTTTAGTGTGAAAGAGTGATCTGGTGAAGATAGTATCAACAATGAAGCGTACTTCTGTGGGACTTGTGTCTATTTTGAGATACCACAATCAGCCTCATTTGAACTCTTCCTTCAAGAGAACAAACTTGGAGTTGGAACAACTGCTTATGTCAGATTTAGGGTCCCATATTGGTTTGATTTCTGTGGATGTTATCAGTAGGTGGGACTAGACTAGGCATGGCCTGCCCTTGAACAGTAAAGGGAAGGGAAAACTAACTGGGTTGATTACGGTAATTAAAGAAAGAGGAGGAGGGCACTGTCACAAATTGTGAAATACCAGTGGTTACAGGACAAATATATTTTCTTAGGATAGGGAGGGGGTGGGAAAGAGAGAATGCAAGACATGCTCATTTTGAGAAAACAGATGAACAGGAGGTAGAGTTTAGCATACAGCCACCAAGCAAACAATGTTTAACAAAGTATTCACAAGCTGCCAATATATCTTTTTTTCAACCAATTATAATCCCATTAGTATGCAATATTAGTTATCTTTATTACATCAGAAGATTCCAGGACTCAAAAATGAGGTTTATTAATGAAATAGATTCATCAAATCCAAATGACATAATTTACCTCTTTGAAGTCCGCCTCCGTAGTCCAGTGGACAGCGTGGTTGGTTGCCACGAAGGGGGCCCGGGTTCGATTCCCGGTCGGGTAGGAGATTTTCTCCACTCGGGGACTGGGTGTTGTGTTGTCCTCATCATCATTCCATCATCATTGACATGCAAGTCGCCGAAGTGGCATCAGATAAAGAGACTTGCACCAGGCAGGCTGAATCGACCCCAATTGGGGTCTAATGGTCATAAATGCCACACAATCATCATCACATCTTTGAACATCACATGACCACTGATATAGATATGTTAAACATTTCAGTATTTAAGCTGCTTCCTACTTCTGTAAAGTAGATATACAGGGAGGAGAAGTTGCTCTTTTATTAAAAACTGCCATAAATTCAAAAACATTGACATTAATAAATTATGTTTAGAGCAGCATTTAGAAACATTTTCAACAGAAGTAGTTTAAAGGAGACTGCATATAAAATGTTTGTATGACCCTGTCTTTAGTATTGCTCAAGGAGGATAGAGGCAGTCCAGAGGCAGGTGGCTACATTTGTAACTACAGAACAATTCTGTTGCTCACCTACATTTCGCATAAAGACCACAAAGATAAGATGAGAGAGTTTAGGGCTTGTACAGATGCATACAAGTATTCAGTTTTACCTCATTCTAAATGGGAGTGGAACAGAAAAACAAGTAACTAGTAGTGGTACTGAGTTCCCTCCACAATGCACCTTTGGGTGGATTGCAGAGTATGTATATAGATGTCTAGCACATCCTATATATCTAGTAACTATTTACCAAACACCTGCAGGTAATTATAATCTGTTTACAAATCATCTAGAAGTTCTATTGCATTATTTAACAGGAAGAAACAAAGAAATCTTGGTTGCTGGTATTTTAATACAGATTTTTGTATGCAGTTTTCCACTAAACATTTATTGAAGTTAGTAACAGTGTCTTTCAATCTAACTTTTACTGTAAACTTTCAAACTGGGATAAAAAAATCCTCTAGGACAGCCATCGGTAACAATTAATAGACAAATAAAAGGAATAAAATCATATAATAAAACCAATAATCAATGACCTATAAGATCATGAGAAGCAGTTCCTTGTTTTAGGTGTAGATCCTAAACAGATTATGAAGACATTTAAATCTGAATACAGGAGAGTTGTCAATCCACCAAAAATTGAGTATTTTAGAAAACTGCTCAAAGATATGAACTGGAAAGATGTTTCTAGTGATAATGACATGAATGAAAAATACAGAGTGTTTCAAAAGAGACTTTGTAGCTTTGAAAATGCATATTAATTTATTTAAAAGTGGTACAGAGCTGGTTTTAGTGTTGTTTCAAAGAAAAACACATCAAGTTTTTACTTTAAACTAAAAGTGTTCGATGTGGCTTCCATTGGTTATCTTGCAGACATCCCATTGGTAACTGATTTCTTCCCGAACTCGCATCAGCATTGCAGGTGTAACTTGCTCAGCGGCGGGATAGATTCTTGCTCTAATTTCCAGTAGAATGGCCAGCAAAGGATGTACGTACAACATATCTTTGATGAAGCCCCAGAAGAAAAATTCTAGCAGTGTCAGGTCTGGGTAATGGGCCGGCCATGCAATTGGCACAGCACGGCCAATCCATTTACCTGGAAAATGGTCATTGAGAAAATCCCCGACGTCAGTCAGATAGTGTGATGGTGCACCATCTTGCATGAAGTAAACATTTCATTCTCCGTCGTCATGGATCTGTGGCATCAAAAATTGTTGCAACACATCCAGGTACACTATACCATTGATGGTTTGTTCTTGAAAAAAAAAAAAAGGGGGGCAGTACATTTTCTTCTTGTTCAACGCACAAGAAAACGTTAACCTTAGGAATATCATGAACATGTTGCAATATTGCATGTGGATTTTCACTGCCCCAAATCCTACAGTTATGTGCGTTATCCTTCCACTTAAGTGAAAAGTTGACTCACCATAAAGCTTATGTTGTCCAAGAAATGTTCATCATCATCCACTCAATCAAACATATATGCACAGAAGTTCTTCTAGGCAATCTTATCAGTGTCTTTAATTGCTTGAAAAAGTGACAATCTGTACGGTTTCAAATGCAAACATTTTCTCAACACATGCCAAACTGTTGTATGTGAGACTTTTAGTTCATGAAATGCACACTGGGTCGATTTTGTAGGGCTGTTGACAAAACTCTATCTCACTTGAATGAAACTTCACTCTGCAGCGGAGTGTGCGCTGATATGAAACTTCCTGGCAGATTAAAACTGTGTGCCGGAACCGGGACTCGAACCTGGGAGCTTTGCCTTTCGCGGGCAAGCGCACTACCGACTGTGCTATCCCGACACGACTCACGATGCCGCCTCACAACTTTACTTCTGCCAGTACCTCGCCTCTTACTTTCCAAACTTCATAGAAGCTCTCCTGCAAACACGCAAGACTAGCACTCCTGGAAGAAAGGATATGGTGGAGACATGGCTTAGCCACAGCCTAAGGGATGTTTCCAGAATGAAACTTCACTCTGCAGCGGAGTGTGCACTGATTTGAAACTGCCTGGCAGATTAAGAAAAGTAATTCACACTTCTAAACAAATGCACTATGATAAGAAGATGGCACTGTCAGGCAGTAAAATAAAAACAATATGGGATATAGAGAAAGAGGAGCCAGAAAGTAACAGGAGCAAAAAGCATGAAGAGTAGAGGACACATATGTAACCTATAGGCAACGTGTGGTAAATCTATTTAACAAGTATGAGTTAAAGTCAAAAATTAAAGAGTCAAACATAAAGGCAACTGATATACTTGCTAATCAGCTTACTGTAGGGCATGAATTTTGCTGGGACTCTATCACACCCACGGACATAATAAATACAGTTAAAAAATTCTCAAACTCTAAAAGTATGGATTAATACTGGCTATCCAACCACACAGCAAAAACGACAATACACCTTATTTCCAATCTACTTGCTTCTATCATTAATAAATGTCTAAAATCTGGCATTTTCTCTGATCAGCTCAAAATTTCAGAAGTTATATCCATATATAAAAAGGAAGAAAAGAATCTCCTTGAAAACTACAGACCAGTCTCTATTGTTCCTATCTGTTTGAAAATATTTGAAGCAATTTTACACAAACAGGTTAGTAACTATTTTGGAAAAAAGAAGAAAATAAATAGGCCTAACCACCTCAGTAGGAGACATCATGGTTTTAGACAGGGGAAAAATACTACTTCTGTGGTCATTCAGTTTGTTGATCAGATACTAACTGTATTTGAAAATAAACACACAGTCATGCTGGAATTATGTTAGCTGACTAAGGCATTTCACTGTATCCCCTTTGACATCTTAATAAACAAACTACAACATCATGGAATAAGAAACAGAACATTAGAAATAATTAAGTCTTATTCAGGTAATAGGACACAGCATGTGCCTGTACAAAACAGACATTCTTCCACGAAGGAAGTCACTTCTGGCGTGCCTCAGGGCTCAGTCCTGTGACCTATCTTTTTCACTGTTGCAACAAATGATCTGCCACTATTTGTTGGACCTGAGTCAGTTACGTGCTATCTATAATCACTACAGATCAAGAATTAACACAGTTACACCAGAAATCACAAAACAATCTCTCTTTAACACTAAACTGGTTCTCAGCTAATAAATTAGTATGCAATATATATTGATGCCAAACTTAACTGGTAACCACATATCAATCACATCTGCTAAAAATTATCTTGTGTCTTCTATCTCATATGGAAATTGTCTGATCTGGTGAGTAGAGAATATCTTAGGACAGCTTATTTTGGACTTTTCCAGTCCCATATAGGTTATGGGCAGTTACTTTGGGGTCACTCAGGCCAGATCATTGATGTGTTAGTGATACAAAAAAGGTGTAAGAATTATGTGTAAGGTTCATTCAAGGGAACACTGTCGACAAATATTCACAAACATGAAAATCTTGACAGTGGTAAATCTTTATATCTATGCATCATTGGGAAAAAAAGAAAAAAAAAAAGAAACATTACAGAGTTTATCACCAGATAGGGTATACATAGCAATGATACCATAAATAAAAAAGAGTATGGAAATACCTAGGTACAGAGTGGTGAAAACAGGCAAATCTTATGAAATAAGCTGTATGATTAATATGGAAATTATCCACAGAGATGATAAATTATTATTCAAAAGAGATAGATTGGCTGGCCAGTACTTACCTTTTTGCTGTACTGACGATATTACACACTGAAAAAAGGAGGAAAATTAAAAGCTTTCAGAACTGTGTTCCTTCTTCAGGTGAAGAGAAGGGAGAAAAATTAAGAAAAAAGGAATGGTAAGGGAAGGGAAAGGTAATTCATGACCTAGGTCGTAGGGAATGGTATTAGAGGATTCTCTAACAGCATACTCATGACCTAGGTCGTGAATTAACTTTTCCTTCCTTTTTTCTTCTTTTTCTCCCTTCTCTCCACCTGAAGGAGGAACACAGTTCTGAAAGTTTCTTATTTTCCTCCTTTTTTCTGTGTGTAACTATCAATGGCACAGCAAAAAATAAGCTGTTTGAATTTTGTAACAAATTGCCACACTCTAACATCTATACCATTTAATAACTATAAAAACAAATTGTACCAGTGGTTGATAAATAATCCACTTTATACTATAAGAGAATTTTTAGACACTTCTAATATAGAAATAGAATTTTAATGTTGTAATTGTACTGCTGTCTCGATAATTGATTAACACGGGGCAAATAACTTGTATAAGTATTATAAAAATTAATGTAATGTATACTATTTTGTATATGGAAAGCCTAAGGAATAAGGAATCTGAATATCTGTTACTGATAGTATGGGATCGTCAGGGTCAGTAAATAATAGCCATGAATATCTGTAACTAATCTTTTCAAATAACTTTAGGTACATGAATACATCACTCTCATGGCCACAAAAAACAACTTCCATAATAAAATTATAAAAAAAAAACAATGCATTCTAGTGGTTATGATGAAATATCAACAAAGTTAATCAAGGTGTATTCTCGTGAGTTTAGTACAATTTTAAGTTATTTGTGTAACCAGTATATTATAACTGGGTTTCTAGATTGGCTAAAATATGTAGATATTAAACCTCTTTTCAAGAAAATGGGTATACTACAGACTGATTTCACTTTTGCTCACAGTCTCAAATATTTTAAAAAAGGTAATGTACAGGCAGCTTCTCAACCACCTGACCACGAATAACATTGTTCAAAACATAGTTTAAATTTCTGAAGGGTTATAATATCGAGAAGGCTATTTACACCTACAGTGAGAATATACTTAATTCATTGAAATTAAATTACAAGCAGCAGATATTTTCTGTGATTTGTCAAAGGCATTTGTGTGAACCACAACATCCTTTAAAGTAAATTAAAATTTTATGGCAATTTTATGGCAATGCTGCAAAATGGTTCAAGTCATACTATGCTTACACGAAGCAAAGGATGTCAATACAAGGAACTTGTGAATTAATCATTCAGTCATCAAATTGGAAAGAAATTACATGCCATGTACCACAAGGATTCAAATTTTCTTAGCACCCACCTACATAGGGAGACATGATCATTACAATATAACAACAGAGATTAGAAGGAAAATTAAAAGCAGAGAAACACCATAAAAGCAGCTCGATGAACCCTCTGCCATGCATTTTACTGTCTTTTGCAGATGATTTCTGTAGATATTGATCTTAGGGTTATTGATTTTTCTTGTGTACATTAATGACCTCTCATCAGTTACACTGCCAGAGGCCGAGGTTGTTTTGTTTGCCCATGATACCAGTATTGCAATAAATAGAATGTGATGCAAAGTTCTGGAAAGGTCTGCTAATGATATTTTCATGGACATTAATAGATGGTTTAAAGCCAGTTCATTGACATTAAATTTTACAAAGACACTCTAAATGCAGATCAGAACACGTAAGAGGTTTCCATCAAGCAAATGCAAAAAAAGTATGAAGAAGAGCAGACAGAAGAAGCTGACAGTATTAAATTCCTGGGATTACAACTTGATAACAGATTCAGTTGACAGGACCACAGCACAGTACTGCAGAAATGCCTTAAAAATCTGTATCTGCAATTCTAGTGTCAGCATATGTAGGTGACATGCAAATAAATAAAAAATCGCCCTGACGTGTTTTACGGCCCACTTTAGATTTTTTGTAGTTTTATGATTTTTTGCAAACATTTCAGACAAAAATAATGAAGTGGAAATAATAAAAAATTATGGGCAATACAATTATGATCCTGCTATCATGATAATACCTATCCACACAACTCACAATATTCTTTCTAACCGTATTTTACCAAATGGCCAAAATTACTTGATATTTGAGTGCAGATTTGACAAACAAACTTTTATTTATTTATTTTTTTATTTTACTTTTACTTCTTTAAAGTATTATTTTAATATCTCTCCCACTTTTGCATTATATTTTTCCATTAAAATATTATCACCAGTCTTGCCTTGGTAGTTCGTTCAAAGTTTATTTTCTTTGCCTGTACTGGTTACAAATTACTATAGCCTGGAAGGAACATAGTGTACATTTGGCATCTGGATGAGTGACTATAGCCTGGATGGAACACAGCGTACATCTGGCATTCAGAAATCAGTCACATGACATTCCTTGCATGAAACTATCTTTTGCACAATCCATCATGCTTTCTGCATTTGATGATTTTCTTATTATAACTCAAGCATTGTCATATCAAAGCAATAGCACACGGAAAAAAAAAAAATTAAAAACCACCACTGACGTTTTTTTCCCTCTTGCTTAACTTAACACAACTATCTGCAAGATTCTTTTACAATGACCATCATAAATGATGTAATGATCATAGACCCTTTTTATATAGATTAAGTACTAGAGCTTAGTGGAATTTGGTATTACAACACTTAATCTGTTTGTTATTTTAGCTGTAAAAGAAAACATAGTCATGGTCCAAACAGAATATTTGCTCTTTATTTTAGCACAGAACAAAGTAACATGAACAAAGTTATATCTGAACTACAGATAAGGTAATAAATCTACGTTAAAAGCATCCATAGCAACCATGCCAAAGACAAACATTTTAGTAGACACATTGATTCTAATTAATGACTTTCAACACATTCCATTAATAGTGAATAATTGTTTAGGAAAAAAACAGGTAATGTGTTGCAATGTATACACTTCCCTTCCATTTTATTAAGGAACGACAGTTGCCACATTCATCTAGAACTCCATTTATATGTGACACTACCAGTATCTGCATGTTGTTCAGAATATCCGTTATCACAGTAGAACAAATGCACATTTTAGAGGGAGATGGTGTCAAATCACCGTTATTTTTAAAAATATCTCTGGAACGGTGTGAGTTATGAAAAAAACATAAGAGAGGAAAGTTGTAGAGAATTTTCTCCTCTACAAATTTGATTATTCAATTTTTGTGTCAGATGTACAGTTAAGCCATTATTTTCATTTAAATTTTGAGCTGTCAAAATGCAATTGCGAAGGCCCACTTTTAGTGTTTCTACCGTAATCTAAATTGGGCCAAAAATTCATACTTTCTTACCTTCATTCCATAATGTCATTTGGTATAATATTTTGGAGTAACTCTTCCAGTCAAACAAAAGTTTTCAGAGTCCAAAGGTATGTAATATGTATTATTTGTGGAGTACATTCATGGATATCCAGTAGAAGCCTCTTGAAAGAACTAGGTATACTAACTATTGCCTCTGAGTATATTTATTCATGAGTGAAATTTGTTGTAAATAATATATCCCTCTTTTCCAACAAACAGCTCTGTTCATACATACAATTCTCGGAACAAAAACAATCTACCTAAGGACTTAAAAGAACCATAGTTCAAAAAGGGGTATACTACTCAGGAACACATATTGCCAATAATTTGCCAGCAACTATAAAAATTTAGCTACAAATAAAGATCAATTTAAAACGAGCTTGAAAGACTTAACAGTGGCTGACACACACACACACACACACACACACACACACACACACACAAACACACACGAGTGAAAACTTATCACATTTCATATTTTACATTTTCATTATATTATTCTCAAGTCACTGTGCATATGCTACTTCAGATGTTAGCAGACAAATTACAATGACATGTTAAAGTCATTTTAATTGCAAGTGTGAATTTTGTCAACAGGTTCCTGCAGCAATAATGTATCATCTTTAACGCAAAACCATGAAGTACAGGATGGAATAAATAGCACAAAAACTTTAAATTTTTGTTGTGTAAACTCTGTGGGTGTAGTACAGCAGCCTCCATAACAATTACAGCTTTTTGATTTTTGTTTTGTTTTTGTTGTTGTTGTTTACAAGGGATTAAACTGCTAGGTCATCAGTCCCCTGTTCCTAGCAAGGACATTACAGTGTAATGCAAGCACTGAACACACTGAAGGTTAACCTACAAGAGGTACACATTGACAATGAAAATTTCACTGTAAACAGATAAGAAAGCATGAAAGTGATAAACTAAGTGTTCAACAAAACTGATATTTTACAACAGAATATCATGCCTGGCTGATCACGAGGACAATGAAGGATGAGCCAGCCACTACGCACATACTAAAATCTCCAAATAAAAGTTGGACAGACAACACTAAAGTAAACCGATTAAAGTTGTGGGAGTGGGCTGTGCCTGAAAGATCAGGTGTAGGTACCGAACATGAAAATCAGCTGTGCAAATAAAACGTAAAACACTCTCAGCCATAGTGACATCGTCTCTTAGCATAAAAGGAGGTGCAGCTGGCAGGTCAAAAGACTGTGGCAAGACAGCTAAAACTGGACAGACCAACAGGATGTGGACCACTGTCAAGAAAGTGCCACAGCAGCACTGTGGCAGGTCCTCCAAACGAAGAAGGTGGCTATGCCTCATCCATGTGTGACCAATATGCAGGCAACAAAGGACAACTGACTCCCTATGAGAGGTCCTTCAGTGAGGACTTCCATGCAGTCATAGAGAGCCTCACTGCACGGTAGAGTTGTGGCCATTTATCAATGAGTCGTTCATTTGAACAAATACAAATAAAAAATTGTAAGAATCGAATCATGATCCGAACGAATCGTCGTTCAAAAGAATCGCCTGTCTCGTGATGATTCCAAGATCCAACGATTCATGATTCGAAAGCAAGTGGAGAATCGTACTGAATAATTACAAAAGCATGTGAACAAAGGAAGCACAGAACGAAGATCATGAGCTGTTAATTATTAGCCTATTCACGAATTACAGATGACAGAAACAAAACGCAGCGAAATACACAGCTGCCAATACATACGAATATACGTCTTTTATACAGTTTACATATTATGTATTTAAACGAGCAATCCTTACACATTTATATTTTGCATATCCCGGAAATGGCTGTAATGATTTTGATTATATTTTGTATTTAGAGAGTTTTAAGCTTTTTGAGTTCATCTACGTAGTTGTAGTTTTTGTAAAAATTCAATTTTACAAAAATATTCTTTTTATATAAAATGTAATTTTAAATGTTTTTAAATCCATCTCAAAAATCTTTTTTTATAATTCTGGTTTTTATGTTATCAACTTTTCTGAAAGACACCGATTTTACAAAAAAGAAACATTTTAATAAATACGAATTTCTTGCATCCTCAAAGAAATTTAATATTTAGAGGCGAATTTTTATTTTTAATGTTTATTTCATGTTTGCTTAAACTAACTGATTTTACGTAATAAGTATTTTATAATGATTAGATGTCTGTTAATTACCATAGATTTAATTAAATTTATATATAAATGGCTGAAGTATTCAAACAGAATGGGAAAAAAAATTATAAGATTACAGCAGGATTTGAAATAAGTCACCTACATTCACTAAACCTACAACGCTACTAAATGAGCTATGACGACAGCAGAAATAGTTGTAGTATAATATGTTTTTATAAACGCTCACAAAACTTCAGACTATTTTCTCGAGAATTTTTGAGAGGTGAATCGAATGGCTTTGCCTCTTTATTATTTTAAGTCTGAACTTTACGCACCATAAATATTAAAAAATCCTAAGCCCCTATTGTTACCTTTTCGGCATTTTGTAAGAATCAGTGTCTAACCAGTGGTTCCCACAGTGGGAAGGTGGATCACTTAGAGAGGGAAATATGACTTCCCACGTCCATTGCGGTGCTGGAGTCGAGTAGATCAGCCAACCCTCTACCTGGGACTTTGGAGTATGGGCGGAAATGTCCCGCACGTAAAGGCCCCTGTCATCCCCCCACCAGAGCCTGGGACAGAACCGGCAACAAGCTGTCGAGCTCTGGGTCCATGACGACATCTGTGGTTGGATGAGGAGGCGGTGTCGACGGAGGCAAAGGCTGCTCGGTGGCGGCACCTCCCTCCTGAGACAGCGGGCTAGCCCGGGCGGGAAGCTGTTGCCGGGTAATCTCTAGTGACAATGGTGCTGATGTAGCCCCGGGGGGAGGGAGGGGGAGTTGGGATGATGCAGCAAGCCGCTTTCACTTCATCGTCGTCATTGAAGCGCTGCCCACCAAGATGGTGTTTCAGGTACCGGAAAAGGTGAAAATCGCTAGGAGCAAGGTCGGGGCTGTATGGTGCATGGTCCAAAACTTCCCAGCCAAAAGAATCAATCAAATCCTGAGTCTTTTGAGAGATGTGAGGCCTAGTGTTATCATGCAGGAGCAAAACCCCTTTTGTCAGCATGCCCCTTTTGTTTTGAATTCCTCTGTGGAGCTTCTTTAGACTTGCACAGTAGGCATCCGAGTTGATTGTCATTTCTCATGGCATAAAGTCCACTATCAAAACACTGTGCCAGTCCCAGAACACAGCTGCCATAATCTTGCGCTTTGACAGCGTCTGTTTCGCTTTGACCAAAACGGGTGAGGTTGTGTGTTGACATTCCATCGACTGTCGCTTGCTTTTGGGAGTCATATGGGATACCCATGTTTCATCTCCAGTGACAATTTGACTCTACATGTCATCCCCTTCTTCCTCATAACGAATCAAAAAGTTCAATGAAGTGGCAAATCTCTTTCCTTTGTGGTCCTGTGTGAGGAGTCTGGGTACCCACCGAGAACACAGTTTCTTAAAGTTTAGGTTTTCAGACACAATTTTGTACAAAACCGACTTTGAAACTTGTGGAAATTCCAAAGAAAGTGTGGAAATTGTGAATATTCTGTCCTCATAAATCTTTGTTTCAGCTGCAGCCACCAAATCATCAGTGATCACAGAGGGCCGACCTGAGTGTTCTTCGTCATGGACATTTTGACGGCCATTTTTAAACTCTCTAACCCATTGACGCACTTTACCTTCACTCATTGCATCCAAGCCATAAACGTCTGTTAACTGACGATGAATTTCTGCAGCTGATAGGCTTCTCGCGGTCAAAAAACGTATCACTGACCGTATTTCACACGCGGCGGGCGATTCAATAATTGCAAACATTATAAAGTAGCGCAGCGATGCGTACACGTCAGCTACAGAGCTGCAACTGGCATCAGTGTGAACGGGAATGATGCCGGCAAGTGGTGCGGTGGCTTGTTGCGGCGTCCGTGCGAACTACGGGACTATACGCGCAAATGGCCCTTACTTAAAAAACAACCCTCATAGGATTGAGTGATATAGAGGACCTCCTCAAGGGAAGGGTCTTCCAGCTGCAGAGCCTTGTGTCTCACCTCTCTATCCAGTGCTGAATGAACAATGATGTCGCAAACCATAACATGAGCATACAACTCTTGATTTCTCCATAACAAAATGGCACTTGTGGCTGAGGCTGTGCAAAGTAGCAGCTCAGGCATGGTAAGACTGATGGGCTGTTTCTTGCACTGATAAAACTCAAACCACACAGCCACGACATGCTTGTGGTGGTGATAATAGAACGACAATAACAAGCATAAAGTGTCAAAAGACAAGGATGAGGGTTCTTGCAATGGTGCTAACTGCCACAACACCTGATACAGCAAGGGGGATATCCACGGCAAAAATGAGCACAACATACCTCCGCATCGTCGACATGAAGGGCCTGGAAATGCTGCTGAAGACGATGTTCATAGGCATCCCAATCTTCCATCGTCTCATCATATGGAGGGAAGGGAGTGGGGAATGGCACAGTAGACTGTTTTGAAATCAATGCCAGAATTGCCTGCTGCTTGATGGCCATGAGCCCCTTCTGCTGCTCAACCAAAACTTGAACCAAAGCTTCCATGCCTAGACCTATGCGTAACCTGACAAAAGAAACAACACATGCGAGGATGACCCTACTTGTTGCCACTTGTATAGTACACAACAGACAATAGAGCCTAGCACTGCACGGTGCTTAGACGAGTGTTGATGTGGGCATGGCTGACATCACACTCACGCGGCTGGGTTGTGCTGGTGGAGTTGATGTTGATCCACTGGTAGAGCATTCTGCCGAGCCTACACACGCACTCTGGTCACCAGGCCTTACTTTCTGCATCCACTGTCCGGGGTGCACCATGCTGCTGCACGCCTTGCACGCTCTTTCTGGCAGCTACTACAGGGATCATATTTCTCAGCATTAGCTTAGAGATGGCAGTTATGCAACTGGCAAAGCTATTCTTAGCTTGTTTCATCTTGGTCCCACGAGCAGCTAGGGAAGAGAAAGTTCACACAGGCAGAACCCCACTTGCCTGCGTAAGCCTGATGCAACTGAGGTGCAGCAGGGCCATACATCTTCTTGGCACGTAGCACACTTTGAGATTGAGTGTTTTATATATGACTGTCCTCCAGACCTGGGTGATTAAGCCACAATCCATGGGCTCTGTAATGTACAACATTCCACTGTCCCACCGGATGGTGGTCGCTGTAGCATGCACAGAGCTTACAGTGTGGAGGACTGTTGGCACCATGCAGTCTCCGGCTAAGGGACCCTGGGTTCACCAAGCCTGTTTTCAGCAAATAAATTCTGAGCTCCCTGAAGGGCCTTTTGATTTCTGCATTTATTTGTGCTTTTCCAAATCTGTGGTCTTTAAATGCATTTTAGGGCCATTTTTGCATACCAAGAACCTTCTACAAAAAGATGTTACTTTTTGCATTTTCCTCTTCCACTTTATACTGAAAAAAGTCTGAAACATCTATTACACAAAGCTTAGGGAAAAGGGACCACAATCTAACAGGAACATTAATTTCTTACATTTTGAAATTATTATTATTATTTTAAACTTTAATCTCTCTAGGTATTATTCTTTAAAGATCTTTGAGCAATGATTTAAAATTCATAGACTAAGTGAGGATTTTAAATTGGGGAGGTTGTTGAGAATATTGTGTATGAATGTAAACTGTTACAGTGTGTCCCAGAATGGCACAGTGTGTAAACCATTCTGAGGAAAGAGTTGTTGAACAATTTAGATGTACTGTACATCAAACTGTTGAACTATGCTCCACAAGACAGCTATACATAACTTTTTCAATTGTTTAAAAAATGCACAACATTATGAATTTTTCACAATACAGTATCAAACATTAGTATACAATGCATGACCTTGAGCACACAGTTGGAGGGAGTGTTTACACATTTCATAGATTGTTGGCAATGCACTATGTTATGTGTAGCCAATGGTATGGCACTTTGATGTAACCAGGGAGAGGCAGGGATTGGTGGAAAGTACAATATTACCATCTGTAATCTCAGCTCCTTATCTAAAAGTAGTGGCAGTCTGTACATACAGTCCATCACGGTGTTTGTTGCTGAAAACTAGTGGTGCAGCGGCAGGTCGGCACCAAGTACCATCTTTGTGGAGGTTACAAAGTTGCTACTAAATTCTTTGGCATAAGCTGTAATTCTTGTTTTAGAAGCTCACGGTCTGATGTGACAAGGACAAGGAGGTGACAGTGTTTCTACAATGGCTGGAGCTTTTACCCCAAAAGATTGTTTGTACCACATGTAAACAACTTCCTTATTCTGTTCAGATTCCTTTACACTCTTGCAACAGTTTCATTATTATTATTATTATTATTATTATTATTATTATTATTTATTTATTTATTTTGAACTTATAAAGTTTACAAAGTTTTTTTCTAAAGATATACCCAAAGATAGCTATGACAAATAGAAGATCGTTTGCTATTTTTTTAGAATTTGGCAATATAATTAAAACCTCAGAAACTGAATTTACCACAATTGTAGAAAGTTTAGGCAACACAATGGGATTCCTGGAGGTAGTGTCCATGCAGAAATGCCACACCTAAGATGATTTCTGTAAGCTACTAAAGTTCAAAATTATGAGTCTCTGCATTGGATACTTTTAAGATTCCTACAGTTCGTGGCTCTATATGAATTTTCTGAAGTGCTTTATATGACAGTATTTTTTTTCTTATCTTTGCTCTTTTGATATCGACACATGGGGTATTTTTCCAAAACTAATTAAGAATGGTTCAAACATCACTACCGTTGAAGCATGGCTCTCTCTAGTTTGGTAACTTTGTCAAGTGAAAGACCTTACTGTTGAAAAAGTAAGAAGGAAGTCTTCTGAGATAGATGTAAAAGTTTCTTGGTACAAGGATCATTTACTTTTTAATTACCAATTTAAGTTATTTAGAAAAACAAGTTTAGTTTCAATTTGTGCAAACTATTTAACTATTTAGTAAACTGTAACAGAAGACTTCAGCTACACAAGCACTTATTTAAAAAAAAAAAAAAAAAAAGAAAGAGTTTTATATAAACCATAAAAGATTTAATGTTTGTGTGATTATGGTGATAGTGGTAGTGGTAGTGGTAGTGGTAGTGGTAGTGATGGTGGTGATGTCAAACTAATAGTTAAGCTTCTGTTACAAATGATGAATTGGTCTTAATGTCACTGTTAAGTTCCCAAAAGTAACCATTCCTTCAATGACATTCAGAATAGAGTGGCCTCATTATACCACTGAGTTACAGAGAACTAGACACTACTATGGAAAACTTTGTATGCCAAGAAAAGTACAGTGTAAAAGACACGGAAAATGCAAATTAGTGTAGCACATTTAATTTTGAAACTTCGTATGGCCAAGACATCTATCCTGGCAACAAATACCAAAGATGGCATAGACATTAATGTAGTACAACACCAAAACCTGACAAGTAAGAGAAATAACTTTTCTCTGTGCCACCAATATGTCAAGTTGGCAACAAGTTTGCACTCACTGAACTTTCATTTACAACAAATTGAAACATCTGTCATATGCATTGTAAAGCACAGGCTGAAATCAGTTCAAATTTGCTCAGTTAACATATGTGGTTATATATTAGTATCCAATTATTACAGGAATTGGAAAAGTGGATGTGCTGCCATATTTACAAAAAATTCCACAAAATAAATTTTTTTTGGGAAGTTTGGATATTTCAATAAAGAAAGGATTTGAACTACTGCCATTATAGTAACATGTATGATTACTGTATGATTTTACCATTCCCTAACAGACAAGTATATGTCTCTTTCAATAACCTTGAAATAATCCTGAACAAAATTCACCAAAACAAAAGTGTGTTGTTGTCCTTAGACACCACACTCACCCTGGTATTTGCAAAGTGTGCCAGTCCTGCTAATGCTGCCAGTGCAGAAGTATACAGCAAGCCCTGTAGGATAGTGCCTATCAGGAGAGATGGGAGCCGAACCTGTCAATGATAAACACAGCACAAGCACCCCCTTTCATACTTTGATACAGGATGAGCTCTTTGGGGAGTTCGTGCATTAATCAGCCTAGCATCAAAACTTAAAGGGACCACATCATATTGCCACTTGCTATCTGGTGAGAAACATTGACTTCAAGATTGTCTAATGAACTTTTTTTGTGAAGTCTTCATCCCAAATGTAAGTAATAATACTTGTTCCTTGTTACCACAGTTTACTAATATTTTTGATTTCTTTCCAGTCTTCCTGTTTCCTGCATCCTCACTATATATCATTGCTTTAATATGAGGATGGAACTTAAATGATGGCAACTACTTACTCACAACTGACAACCAAAAATGTTACACATTTGCACCCGTTACTGTCCATCAGAGTAGTCACCAGTGTTGTGTAGAACTCGTTGCCAGTAATGTGGTAGGTCAAGTATACAGTTAGCAGACCCTGTTCTGTTGATAGTGCAAATGGAGTGGTCTACTGCCTGCTGAATCTCTGGAACATTTCTGAAATGAATGCAACAAAGTGGTTCCTACATCTTTGGAATCATATCCATTTCTGCATTTCAGTCAATTCATGTGGAAACCATCATGATGCAATTTTTTGCAAGCCCAGGCATTCCTTCAGAATGCAATGCACAGTCGTATGCGCAAATCCAATTTTGTGGGTGAGCTTATGAATCACCTGGCATCGATCACTGTCTACTAAAATGGCAACAGTATGCACAAATATGCTAGGACGACCTGTGCTATGAATGTCTGCCACAGTTTTCCGACCTTAATTGAAGGCTTTTACATAACATAACACTGTTCTGTACAGCAATGCCAATTACCTGCATGTCTCTTGAAGACCTTGAGGACACTGTCATGCTGTATAACATCTGGCACATTCAATCTTGATCCAAGTCCATTGTTCCTTTTCCGAAAAAATAGTGACACAGTTACATTAGATTGCTTGCTCACAAGTGACTGTTTTTCCCTCGACTGTGCACATGTCGATGATGTGGGACTGGCTTTTTCATATCAAAACATTATATAAGTTTGCTGCTTTCCAAAAGGGAAGAATATTTTCCAACTCAGCCTGGAGGACTGGTTTCCTCTGGAGGACATGACATCTACATATATACTCTGTAATCCACCATAAAGTGCATGGTGAAGGGTACACTGTACCACTACCAGGCATATCCTTCCCTATTCAACTCCCAAATAGAATGAGGGGGAAAAAGAATGTCTATATGCCTCCGTAAAAGCCCTAATTTCTCTTATCTTGTCTTTACAATCTTTATGTAACATGACATTGTAATGAGAGTTCCGGATCACTGCAGGCCCAACAATCAGGAAGTTTACATAAAACGTAAGTAGGCAGTAGGAAGATCGTTCTACACTCAGCCTCAAATTACAGCCCTCTAAATTTCCTCAGCAGAATTTCTTGAAAAGAACGTCTTCTTTCCTCCAACAATCCCCATTTGAGTTGCCAGAGCATTTCCATGACACTTGTGCCTTAGTCAAACCTACCAGTAATGAACCTAGCTCCTCACCTCTGAACTGCTTTCATGCCTACCTTTATTTAAACTGATCTACTGTGGCTCCCAAACACTTGAGAAATACTGAAGATATGGTCGTACAAATATACAATGCCACAGAATACTCTTTATAAAACTGAATTGGTATTCCATCTAGACAAGAAAACTTTATTTATTTATTTATTTATTTATTTGTATTCAGCTCCCTCACCTGCTTCTCTACACCAGAAATAAATATATGTCCTTCATTTGGGAGTTAGTATGTTGATCATATGATTGTACATTTGTATGGTCCTCCTACATGAAAGGTTTCTTAAAGGTTAAATTTAGAACTTCAGATTTCCGTTTGCTTTCTACTATTACTGCATCGGAATGATCAAGTGAATGGATAGTGGGCTTTGACCTGCTTACCGATTTTACATAGGAAAAGAATTTTTTCAGGTCCTCAGAAAGATCTTTTGCTAAGGTATGGCTGTAGTAATTATTATATGCTTCGCAAATCAATCCTTTTATTAATGCACAAGTCTCTACTAACCTTGTGCTCCTTGTGATGCCTGTCATCATTTGCGTGCTCCTTTTTGAACTGAGAGTGCAACAGCCTTTGTTTTCTCAGTAGCTTTCTAACATTATTATTATTATACGACGGTGGATCTTTTCCATCATTAATTGACTTTACAGGCACATATTTCTCTAACCCTTTATTTCCTCTCCGGGGGACACAACCTTGACGAAGCACTGTCTGTGCAGGTGGAGAGGCTTGCATATCCGCGTGAAGCAGAGGGCTATACCGAAAATAGAGAACCTACTGCCGGAAAGGCCTCATCTGATGGATCAGACTAAGAGTGTCCCACAACGTCCCGTCTTCCTTATCCTCTCCCAGTCCTTTCCCAACCCAAGGTGTGATGCGATCCATGCCGAGGGGTGCATGGAACATGGGTGGATGTGTCTCGAACGGAGCCTCAGGGATACCGGGTGACCTCCCTGAGTAAGTAGCCTTGCACCACGTGGGTTATCGTGGTGTGGACCATATAAATCCCCAAATCTCGTGGGGCTAAGATGAACACGGAGAAAGAAAGTATTTTAAAAGAATCTGAGGGGCAATCTGAGACCTCAGATACTCAGACATTGGGATCAGGACCAATGGAGTGCACTCCTACTTCTGAATCAGGGTCTAGACCTGAGCAAGAAGTGGGAACCGTAACAGAGAAGTTGGACCAGATTAGGATTAAGGCCTTGTCTGGAGCTCAGAGGAGGAAACTTCTCAAGGAACAGAAGCAAAAGGAAGGAAAAGAATGGCTTCCTAAGCATAAGTGGAGGGAATCAAAAGAGCTTGAGCCCAAGACCTCCAAAAAGAAACTGCCTCAGGTCGAAGGGGTTACACAGACCCCTTCGACATCAAAGACAGGTGGCAAGAGGGTTAGGGAGGAATCTAAGACTCCCTCCTCTCTGGACAAACGTGATCCTAAAAGGCTGAGGCAGGAAATAGGGAAACAGACCTATAGTACTGCAGTCTCGGTCTTTAGAATGGCGGTTGTCCAAGAAGGATACCCAATGGTGAGCATCACCTCGCAGCAGGAGCAGCTCGTGCAGATGGCCCTCTTTGAAGAGATTGGGGGAGACGCTGGTCCAGGACCCAAATTCAGGAGGGTCTATCTAGATCTCGGTGCCCTCATTTTTGTCTGCGAGGGGGAGCACTCAGCAGAATGGCTTAAGGAAAAGGTGCCCATGATATCCCCATGGGAGGATGCGAAGCTGCTGGTCAAGACAGCAACCGAACTCCTGAAGATCGCAAAGGTATCAATATGGGTACCAAAGATCCTTAAGGATGTCCCTCCAAAGACTCTGTTCGAGAAAATAAGGGTCCAGAACCCAAAAGTCTTGACAGAGGATTGGAGGGTAATTAACCAAAAGGTCGTTCCAGAAGGACGAACCCTGGTGGTGGAGGTCGGAGAGAAGTCCCTGAAGGAAATGCGAGAGCAAGGCCTGAAACTGTTTTTAGGGTTCTCGCAGGTCGCCGTCAGGGTAATCAAAGACCTTAAAGGCAATAATGGCAGCAAAATGGGGACTGGAAGTGCTGCTGATAAACCTGCAGCACAGTAAAGGGGCCACTGCTGCCCTGAGCCGTCGCCTGGGGAGACGGGAGGTGGACGTGGCCCTGATACAAGAACCCTATTTATACAAAGGGGGTGTATCGGGCCTCGGTGGTACTAGAGGTAAGCTGATTTATGCTAGAAATCTAAAATCCTCCAGAACATGCATTTATGTTAGAAATGGAATACCTTTTATACCAATGATGGATTTTTGTTCCAGGGATTTGGTGACCATCAGAATGCAGCAACGTGAGGAAGGCATCAAGAAGGAAATTGTTTTGGCCTCAGCATACCTTCCTTATGAAGACAGCTCTCCTCCTCCTTTGGAATTGAGGAGACTGACGGAAGCCTGCCACCGGCAAGGTGATGAACTGTTGGTGGGATGTGATGCCAATGCCCACAATCTATCATGGGGCAGCAAGGACACCAACAGTAGAGGTGAGCACCTTCTTGAATTTCTCCTATCTAACAACTTGGAGATCCTGAATAGGGGTGATGAACCTACATTCAGGAATAGTAGAAGGGAAGAAGTAATTGACATAACTTTTGGTTCCATGATGATGGGAAGTTACGTCAAACAGTGGCATGTGGTCCTGGAGCCATCCTCATCAGATCACATGTATATTAAATTCAAGGTTGAAATGGGAACCAGACAGACCGTGGCCTATAGGAATCCCAGGAAAACGGACTGGGAGACATATAGGAGAGACCTTGACTTCAGCCTATCAGATATTAAAACTTCGATAAGGAATCCAGCAGAGTTTGAGGAAGTAGCAGAGGCCGTAACCTCTGCTATAGTGACCTCATACCAGGACAACTGCTCAATCACTAAGAAGTGCACAAATAGGAGTGTGCCTTGGTGAAATAATAGCCTGGAAATGCAAAGGAAACAGGTACGAAGACTGTTTAACCTTGCGAGGCGCAAAGGACAATGGGCAAAGTATCATGAGGCCCTTGTCAATTACAACCTTGCCATCAGACGGGCAAAGGAGGCATCCTGGAAGGTATTCTGTGAGGAAGTGGAGGGCACGGCTGCTCAATCGAGACTTCATAAAATCCTCACTAGAGTACCAACTAATCCAGGAGGAACATTGAGGAAGGAGGATGGGGAGTATACAAAGACAGCACATGAAACACTGGAACTGCTCCTCAAGACTCACTTTCCTCAATATACTCTGGGGGATAACTCAGACCAGAATGTGATTCCTGAGAGACAACGGTTCTCAGGTATTTGCAAAGAGGACTGGGATCTGGCCAAGGAGTGTGTCGATTTCAGTAAGGTCCGATGGGCAGTGGGAACATTTCAACCGTTCAAGTCACCTGGCCCTGATGGAATCTTTCCAGCTCTCCTGCAATAAGCGGGAGAAAATCTTATTAGATTCCTATGCAGGTTATTCAGGGTTAGCCTAGCAGCAGGAATCATTCCCAATGCCTGGAGGGCAGTGAAGGTTGTCTTCATTCCAAAGCCAGGGAGAATTGATCATACCAAGGCCAAGGATATGAGACCAATCAGCCTGTCCTCCTTCATTCTTAAGACATTGGAAAAGCTGGTTAATGTACATATTGGAGAAAGGAGGTTAAGTAGGGTTCCTCTACATTCAAACCAACATGCATATCAACCAGGTAAATCATGAGAGACAGCTCTCCACCAACTTGTTGGGAAGGTGGAGAAAGCACTACACTTTCAAGAAATAGCCCTCTGTATCTTCCTGGACATTGAGGGGGCTTTTAGCAACACGACCTTCGATTCCATGGTTAGGGCAGCAGAGGTGCATGACCTAGGAACCACTATATGTAGGTGGACTAGGGCCATGCTCAGTGGAAGAAAGGTAGAGGCTTCCATGATGAATGAAAAAATGGTAATCAACACCACTAGGGGTTGCCCGCAAGGATGAGTTCTTTCACCTTTATTGTGGAATCTAGTGGTGAATGATCTCATTGGAGAATTAAACTCTAGGCAGTACTTTTGCCAAGGATACGCAGACGATCTTGTCGTAGTAATACTTGGCAAATTTGATGACACAGTGAAGAATATGGCACAAGGTGCCTTGGACATTGTGCAAGACTGGTGCAGAAAACAGGATCTGGGGGTTAGTCCTAAGAAGACTGTTGTTGTACCCTTCACAAGGAAACATATCCAACACTCAAGTTGGAATCTAAAGCTTTTCAATGAAGCGCTACCTGTGAAGGGGACAGTGAAATATCTAGGGGTTACCCTAGATGAGAAACTGACATGGACCCCTCACATTAGGAATATTTGCTCCAAGGCAAAAGGTAATTTAGTAAGTACCAGGAGAGCTTGTGGCAAAAATTGGGGCCTGAGCCCCAAGGGTATGCACTGGATATACACCACAGTGATTAGACCTAGAATCACCTATGGGGTGGTCGTGTGGTGGAAGAAGGTAGAACAGCAGGTTGCTGCTAAGGAGCTTGGTAAGGTGCAGAGACTAGCCTGCTTAGCCATAACAGGCAGAATTAGCAGCACACCAACTGCTGGGATGGAAACCATGCTGGATATGCCCCCATTACACCTTTGGGTCAAGATGGAGGCGGCAGCTGGTGCCTACAGACTCAAATCTGTCAACAACTGGAACTCTTTGGGATATCCAGAATCACACACTAAAATAGTGAGTGAGGTAAATATAGGAAAGGTTGGGGAAATGCCAACCGACTATATTATAACCCCATACTGCTTCAACAAGCATTTCAGTATAACAATTGGAAGTAGGGAGCAGTGGGAGAAAATAGTTCGACACCGTACGGGGGATATTGTCTGGTTCACTGACGGGTCGAAATCAGACCAAGGCATTGGGGCCGGGGTATACGGGGTGCAGCCAAGACTGGAGGGCGTCATCTCTCTAGGGAAACTGGCCTCAGTATTCCAGGCCGAAATCACTGCCATCAGGGCATGTGTGGAGGAGAATTTGCATAGGTGCTACAAAGATCGTAGCATCTATATCTATTCAGACAGCCAGGCACCCCTGAGATCACTGGCAGCTCCTACAACAAGGTCTAAAATTGTTGCAGAATGTCACAGGGTTCTGGTGGAGCTAGGGGAAAGCAATAGAGTAAACCTATTGTGGGTCCCTGGCCATTCGGGGATCAGTGGCAACGAACATGCCGACAGATTAGCCAGGATGGGGGCAGAGGCTCCATTTATTGGACCGGAACCTGTCCTGACAATCACCAAGGCAATGATTAAATTGGAGCTACGTAACTGGCTCAGAAGACAGCACGTAGAATATTGGACCAAAGTCCATTAACAAAAACATGGCAAGGTAATGATGCCAAAGCCTTGTTTTAAAAGAAGCTCTGCAATCCTGGGTCTGAACAGGAGAGAGATTAGACTCATGGTCGGATTGCTGACAGGCCATGGGAATTTCAAAAAACACCTACACACAATGGGAATAACAGAAGAGGACCCTAAATGTAGGATCTGTGATGACGGTGATGAAACTGCATCACATCTGATCTTCGAATGCATTGCATTGGAGAGTAAAAGGCACAGAACATTTGGGACAACCAGACCCGAAGAAATTGTGTCTAATAAAGAACTGGTAAAGGGACTCCTTGCACTGTTCAAGGGCATTGGTTGGCTTTACTAGACATACAGGGAGCGATACCGCACAATAAACTTAGTTTCGGTGTGGGCAGTGGCAGGTTAGACCAAGACTGTTTTGGCTTTCCTGAAAGAATCAAATCAAATCAATCAAATCAACCCTTATTTACAATGCATTTACATTTACTTCACAATGCCTCTATATCCACTGTACCAGCACTAAATGATATCCATTCATTTTATAAATGTAAGGCTAACAATTGCTTATTGGCTCTTTCTAACAAAAACTTGCTCCTAACTTTCTTGATTCGTTTATTAACATTGGTCACCATTAATGCTAAGACAATATCATTATCACTAGCTCCTGTCTCTACACTAACATTGTTAATAAGGTTGGGCCTGTTTGTAGCTATAAGGTCTAAATTATTTCCATTGCATGTGGGATGTTGGTTTAACTGTTCAAGACAGTTTTTGGGAAAATGTGTCCAATAGTAGCTCGGAAGACTGTTTGTTTGCACTGCCTGAAATCAAACTAGAGATGTTCCAATCTATACTTTTAAGGTTGTAGTCTCTCCAGACTAATATTGCTTGGCCCGGATACCTATGCATTAGAGGCCATCAAATGCGGCCTCGCTCCCACTCGTTCCTGCTAGCGAGAGCGCTTGGTGAGACTGCCGCACCCAGGAGCCAGCCGTGCCAGACACACTCTTGGGAGTGAGGCGACTCGGTGCTCCCGACTGGTATGTAGAACAGCCAACAGCAGTGTGCATGTGCACTGCCAGCCTCCCTCACCACACCTTATAGCGCACGTCCAATACACGTCTACATTTTATAAGGCTGTGATCGCTCTGCCGGCCAGACCGAGACAGAAGAAAGGGGAAAAATCCAAGTTCCAATTCTCATGATTATTAAATTGTTGACGGTATATAAGACCAATCCACAATGTTTTATCAATCAAGTTTTTCCTTACAAGCCCTGCCGTGTCTTTGCTTTCGAATGAATCATTCACCTTTTCATAATTCATAACAGCCGTTTTCAAATGATGCTATTTGTCAAGTGCGTGTGCTTGATTTACAAACTGGGTATTAAAAAAGTTCGATAGTGAGCAGCTTAGTGTTCTATGAATTTTAGATCATACATTACAGCAAGTGAAATGTAGCTAAAAGAACAGTGAAGTTTTTGAAATGGTATTTGCATTGATACCTACCTCCTTTCACAAGTAAGCGGTGTCATACCACAACCGCAAGTCTACAAACTTCGCGTGTGGTGAGCGTAGCGTGAAGCACTGCAGTGCCGAAAATATTATTTGCTGGCTACAAATGTTGTTCTCTTGTGTTGTGTTAATAATCCATAACCAGAAAATAACTATACACAATTTTTTTTTGGGTGGTGACCGATTACAATGGACAATTATCTGCTATGGTTTTATGTAAGGTAATACTTCACTTAATAAAAGATATACAACTAGTTTGTTGTGCACATCGTATAATTGATGGAATATGTATTTTGTGTTTCAAACTACAGAGAAGAATAAATTAATGTAAACTGCGAACTGAAATAAAATTTTCTGAAATTCTACTTTATGATTTTCTAGTTGGAGATGACAAACAGAAGAAGCCCAAAAATATACTTACATTTATTGATGCATCTACACCTAAGATGACTATTACACTATTTAGCCTTCTTTTAATTTTTGCTTTTTTAGCTCTCGGAAAATGGTGAAACAATTAGTATTCAGTGTCTCACATAAAAGCGCTATCCCTCATGCTCGACACTAAAGTAGAAATGAACTAAGTAAAAAGGAATATTCAACAGTAACATTAAAATTTAGCTACCTCCTTATAAGGAAGGGGTACTGCAACTTATGGTGATGGGGGTATGTGAGGTGTGCCGGTTTTATGTGGGGCACGATGTACCTAGTTTCAATTTGTTTCCACTTTCAAAGAATTCTACACGGTTCTCAGAATTTTTATGTACTTTGTTAGGAAACTGTTTGATGGGAACTGCTTTTCTATGAACATTTCCTGAATCACCTGATGACTATTTTCTTTGTCTCCATGGTACTTTCATTTCAATTTTTCTACTTCAAATGAAAGAAAAATGTGCAGATTTAGTTTAGCCTCAGACACTGCAGATCAGTAAAGGATGAGAAGCAGGTGCCGTTTTGTTTAATATTGTGATTTGTTTTTTCCTTCTTGATGGGCTTGTGGCCAGCAACAAGGGATCATCACCCACTGCCAGTGGAAGATTGAAGGAAACACAGAGGTGACCAATACTTGTTCACTGCCGTCTGCTTCGAGCCAGCGAACTGTTAATTGATTTTGTTGTTTTATTACTATTGTTTGCATACTGCACTGACTCATAGAATTATAAGCACATTAGAAATATGTGGAATGGACTCATCCCATTAATTTTGCTTAACATTTAGGAGAGTTTTTCCTTACGTAAGCAAGTAGGCATTTCTTAATTTTTTTATTCATATTAAAGAATTAATAGTAATAGAAGAAAAATAAACATATTTTCATAAGTGTAATAAAAAATTATCATTCAGAGAAGCTTCTGCTGAAAGCAGACTGAAGATGTGTGATACTTGTGCTGCACAAGCAACACCGTAGCCCAATCGGTTCATGACGGCACCGACTCGCGCTAGGACTATTAAACATATTGAATGTTCACTTAAGAAAAGACTCTCCTAAATGATAGTCTACATTCATTGGAGGAGTCCATTATCACCTACTTCTTATGTGCATAAAATTCGAGGAGTCACTACAGTGGGAGGACAGTAGTATAAAATAATAAAATCAATGAACTGTTCAAGTAGACGGCAATCGATCTTCTGCTGATAGTGGGTGGGGATTCCTTATTGCTGGGGACAAGACCCCCCATCCCCCAGAAAGAAAGTGACAAACACTTCTCATCCTTTACTGACCTGTCCTGCAATGTCTGAGGCTAAACTATACTAGCGTATGTAGAAAATTCGAAAGTACCATCCTGCAGACAAAGAAAATTATCTTCAAATGATTCAGTAAAATGTTTGTAAAACGTTGTTCCTCTCAGACAGGTTCCTAAAAGCAACTTAGTTCATTCTTACTTACATCTCAGATGTGAAGGTACCACATTTATGTGGGACACATGATATACAACTTGTAGAAATTTTCAGCAATCAGTCGTACAAATATTTATTTATTGGCAGATCTAGATTTTGAGCACTGTGTGGTCATTATCAATGCTTAAAAAGCGATTAAAATGTTTAAAACATCTCAACCTCCATGTTGGACGTTGCGTTGATACTGATCAGCCAATAAATATATATATTTTACGACTGATTGCTGAAAATTTCTACAAGTCAAATTCAGTCATTGAGCACAAGTTCCCCCATGGAATCAAGCCCAATATACAACTATTTTCACCTTGTGGTACCACATTTTCTGAAAGGAACAAAAGAAAAATTTTCAAAAAGGTATATATTGTGTATTAGATGGAACTATAAATATAAGTGTTTTGGGCTTCTTCATCTACAACTAAAAAGCTGTTAACTGCAACGTCAGAAAATTTTATTTCATTCCATCAACAGCAGGGTTGCAGTTTACATTAATTTTTTCTTATCTTCTAGTTCTGAACATGAAATATATATATTCCATGTTGTCAAAACAACCAGATGTGTGCCACTATGAGTATGATCTGATGTAAAACTGTAGCAGATCGTTGTCCATTGGAATCGGTCGCCACCAAAGAAAAATTAGTCCATGATTGTTTTCTGATTACGGATCATTAACACATCTAGAGGGACCACCAAACGTAGCCAGCAATTCATATTTTTCAGCACTTCAGTGCTTCACGCTAAGCTCAACACAGGCTGAGTTCGTAGGGTTGCAATCACAGCCCGAGGCCGCTCATATAACTCACAATTACTTGTGAAATGAGGTAGATATCAGTGTGACTACCATTTCAAAAACTGTTTTTGTTCTTTTAGTTCCATTTCATTTGTTTTAATATATGGCCTAAAATGCAGAGAACAGTAAGCTGTCCACTATCTAACTTTTTCAATACACCATTTTTAAATCAAGTGTACATACTTGATAAATAGTGTTATTTGAAAACGACTGTTAACAAATTATGAAAAAGTGAAGGTTTCATTCGAAACAAGATATTTCACTACAATGTGTCCAAAAATCAGACTTTTTAACCGCATACTTTCATCAAAATCGAGTGAGGAACATTACGGAACTAAAAAAAACTCGAGCGGAATGAAATGTAGACTTTTTATTTTTTCACAGGCAAAGTAAAGCTTGTAAGGAAAAAATAATTTTATAAAATGATGGAGCGTGGTCTTGTATACCGTGAACAATTTTTACAACATGAAAATCAAAAAAGTGTATTTTCCCCTTTTTTTGTCTTGGCCATATCCAGCACACAGTGTGAACACGCAGCCGGCGGCGTGCGCCGACTAGGCTGAGGTGGCTCAGCTTGGCCAACACCATCTAGATACAAGATGGTGTTGGCTTGGCCTGGCAGGTGCAATGTGAAACCGGGAGCACCGTGACTCGCCCCGTCTCGAAGCCTCTTTCTCTCGACAGTGTGATGTCATTGCTCCCCCTCTTTCTGCTGTCAGCCGTTGAGAACAAGCCGCGAGCGAGGCGGGATGTGAGCGGTAGTGGCGGTCATTTTGACTGGCTCTACTATGCACTACCTAGCGTAGACGTAATTTGAATGACTCTACAACTGCTACAGTAGCACAGGGAGGGGGGGGGGGGGCTGCAAAAACACCCAACTACTAACTTTACTTCTCTTAGACCTGTTATATGTGCCCAGATAACTTCACAGTTACTCTCAACCTCGACCTCAGTAGAAAAAATATCTTTGTCCACTGCAATGAACACTCCCCCTCCAGTTGCGTCTGATTTGTCTTTCTGATATACATTCCACATATCGCTAAATATTTATGCACTTGCCACATCATAATTTAGCCAGCTTTCGGTGCCTAAAACTATCTCAGCACAATAATTTCCCTGCAGTACAATAAATTTGGGAACTTTGTTTCTAACACTTTGAAAGTTTACAGCTAATATTTTGATAATCAAATTATTCTTCTGAATGTGGCCTGAATTCGGTGTGTGAATGTTGACAGGTGAGTGATCAACCAAGTTAGCTCTTAGCCTAAAAAAACCATGTGGACTCCACAAGTACACTGCTACCCAAGTAACTGCTTCCTTAGTGTAGCACACCCCTGATCTAGGGGCACCCTACAATTCCCCACCCGATAATGCATATCCAGAAATCTGCAGCCATAACTGTCACAGAGTCGGCGAAGCCTCTGATTTAGACCCTGCAGTCGGCTCCAGGCCAAAAGACCCTGATCAACCCTGGGAACAATGCTACAAATCGACAGCTCTGCTTGCACCCTGCATGCAAGGCCAGCAGTCTTCATCAATTCTGCTAGCCACCCATAGGAACTGAGTACGTCCTCAGAACCCAAGCAACAAGCATCATTGGTGCTGACGTGAGCCATGAGCTGCAGGTGACCACACACCATATGCTCGATAGCTGCCAGCAAGGCTGCCTCCACATCTCGGATGAGGCCCACCGGCAGACACACTGAGTGCACATTGGACTGACTTCTAGATCTCGACGCTATCTACCTAAGGGACTCCATCACGCACCTAACATTGGAGCTCCCAATAACTAATAATCTCCTCCCCCCATGCACCTGCTTGGACCCTGCTGAAGGAGTGGCCACACGTCCACCCACAGGATGAACAAGTGTGGCCAGATGGCCAGCCTCGAGTGATGCAAATGCCATTCAACCTGCCACTCCCCTTGCGGAGTGTGAGGCTCGACCACGTTCTGTACACCTGAGGTGTCCCACTCTATGCACCAGACTCCTCACCGCCACTGCACCCTGAGAAAGCAGTCTGAAGATGGCTGACCATAGCCAGCAGTGCACTCAGTTCTCCACAAACTGCTGTCAACTCTTCCTGTGTCCGCACACAGTAAGCACACATCCTATCCATCCTATCGATGCAATTGACTGTGAAGAGTAGAAAACTAAATAATTAACTTTTTAACTAGTATAGTACTTTAATAGAGGTGGCTGGCAGCTGACTGAACAGTGGTCAGTGGCAATTATAGTGTCAACAACAACTAAACTGTCTCTGGATGTTTTCAAAGTAAACAGTAGGCCTATCTACTGGTTTTCTGTGGTGACTTTGATGTTTATTTTTCCATCTCTATTATATGTATCTGAATCTATTGACTCTCACACGCACACACATTCTGAAATCAGGTGTGACATTCAATACAAGATGCAAATAATAACAGAATAACACTAGAGCAGACATTTGTACACTGTCTCTACCAGACCACAGAACATGTGGAGACAGGTTACAGTGCTCACTGTGCTCACTGTGTCACAAATTCTCACCCCCTTAAGCTGCAACAAAAAATATACAACTAAAGTAGCAAAATATGAAAAATTTCAATGATTTCCTAGCAACAGTAAAAATGAATTAAGTATGCAAAGCAAATGATAGATCCAAACTCTTAAATATGTTTCTATATGACACTGATATTGCTTGTTCTCTCAAACTTAATAGGTAAAGCATTCACCAGTCTGAAGATTACTTTTAATGCCACATTGCTTTACCAGGTTTGGTCCTTGAACTGACTTATAGGGAGAACTACAGTTGAAAGTGCCTTTTGAACCATGGGATAACTAAGCATTTTTCACAGCAACAATATTTCCTGTCGTAAGTGATAGGTAACATATAAAAAATCATAGGATTGATTGGGAATCAATTTTAGTCCAGAACTTTGCAACAAACCACAACATACTAAATTCAAAGGAACCAAAATGAATATATGGATAACAGGTGGCATAATTATCAGTATTTTCTTAAGAAGGAAGAGATCTATTGACGATAACAATCACAAGCCCTCTCAAAAGAGATATACACTATTAGACAATGTCAAAATTCTTAAGTTACAGGAAAGTGGCAAAATTCTCAGTTTATTCTGTGTTTATTCTGAGTTTAAACCTGTGTTTCTTAGTCAGCTATGTCCTATGTCATCACTACATTACAGTATATTCAAGAACTGTAATGGAAATATTGTAAAGTAACTACCAAAAAGTATGAACAAACCTACACCCCATAAACAAAACAAAATAAAAAGTGACAAACACAGTACTCTTCTGGTGAACTACTGCTGAGAAGTTATATTAAGCACAAAGAGCCCATAAATAATGTATCATTGGGAATTGGTGATACTAAAGACTTCATCAGGAAATGCATAAATAAACTAGCTGTGCCCCCTCAACCGTGAACAACCCCACACGGAAATTATACTCTGCCTCCACCTCTCAAACCCATCCTGTACATTTGGTGTCAGAAGTGCGATGCATTTCCGAGGTTTGGGAGTGCGTGAGGTTGAGAGTTGGAAAGTTATTGAGATGCGACATCTGTGGTGTCACACTGGGTAGCACGCCGCTGTCTGTTCTGCTGTGTGGCCTTGGGCCGCACACACCTGACACTGTAGTGGGCCACATGGACTGTGTCACAGGCCACTTGATGACGTGCTGCCGACCAGCTGTTCAACTTCACTGCCGCTGCCTCCTGCGAGTGTCCTAATAGCCTGGCGGTCCTGTGTTCGGTGCCGAGGGTCGGCACATGACTGCCACTGCTGATGGGGTCACCGCCGCCTACCACCTACAAGCTGCCCTGCCATCCCCACAGCAGTGATTACTGAAGTAAGTGCCATTGTTTATTTATTATTGTTGGTGTGGGCATGTAGTCTGTCACCATGGCAAGTGGGGATGAAGCCAAGGGGAATTCCAGGGGTGACATGATAGATTCTGTCCAGCGCACAGTTGCAGGTTATATGGTAAATGACGTGGAGTTCGAGAGACAGTTTGTGCTGATTCAGGGACGGTTAGCCGAGCTGGGAAAGAGGAGTGTTGAGGTTCATGTGGAAGTGGGAGAAAGTGCTGTTGTCAGGAGCCTGAGGGAAAAGGAGGGATTACAGGAGGAGTTAATTAGTATGCTACAGGAGAGGAACTGTTTCCTGGTAGAATATATTATTCAGCTTGAAAGGAAACATGAAGAATTGATGAATGAGGTTGGAAGGTGCCAGTCCCGTCTTGGGGTAGAAACTGTGGAAACCCAAGTTCCTGGAAATTGTGAGGGAGAGGACAGGCTCACAGATCTGCTGGGGCATATCGAGGGTTTGGCAGGAAGGAGAGTGAGTAGAACCGGTTGTGAATCACAGAGCAGGGTGAGAGAGGTAGCCACTCCCATGGTAGTGAATCCAGCCGGTAATCTCGTTAATAGCCTCCAGGCAGTAAGTCTGATTGCTCCTTTTGCTAGTAAGAATCACGAGAATGTGGAAAGTTTTTTGCAGAACATTTGCAATATGGGTGGATTGTGCCAGTGGCCGGATGGGTTTCTGGTGAATGTGGTAAAGCTGAAATTAGCTGGAGATGCCCACACATTTGTAAAATCCGTGAGTGCATTGAGAGACGCTACACATTATGAAGTGTTAGCACAGGGCCTGAGGCAGAGGTTTATAGATAAGCGAGGGGCTAGTTACTACCAGGATCAGCTGTTTACAAAACGACAGAAGTCCTGTGAGGGGTGCGACGCATACGCAAACCGGATTAGGGCTGTTTCTTGCAAGACCTATAAGTTAACCAGGGATATTGTAAGGGATGAAATATTGTTGGAGGAAGTCGAGGCCACATACGCAGACTGGATTAGGGCTGTTTCTTCCAAGACCTATACGTTAACCGGGGATGTCGTAAGGGATGAAATATTATTGGAGGAAGCCGAGGCCAGGGCAGTGGATGTTTTCGTGAGGGGTATTGACCCACAAATAGGAGGAGAAGTGAAAGTATCTTTCCCCCATACACTACATGAGGCTGTTAGATTGACAATGTTACATAAGGAAGCGAAGAGGTTTGTAGTAGCACTGACGCTGAACTGTGAGCAAAAACGGGTGTTTATGCAGGAAGCCAAATGTGGCTGGTGTAAACACAATGTCCACCACGCAGATGAGTGCCTGGCGCCCTATTGCCCGCATTGTCGTTCCATGGGGCACCTAGGGATGCATTGCTCAAGAATGTGGACAGACCGGTGGGTAACCGCAGAAAGGGACAGAGCCAATGGGGAAATGATTAGGGGGCAGGTGCAGCCACCCCTCCTGGCCCCCAGCCAAAATGGTAAGCCCGATGAGTTTTCAGGGGAATACCGAGGTGGCGAGTGTGACATTGCAAGGCAGAATAGGAAGGAGACGAGTAAAAGTACTAGTAGATACTGGCGCTCAAGTGAGTATTTTATTTCTGTCTAGAGGTGACAAGAAACCATTGGAACTACCCTGTTTCCAGATCCGAGGATTAGAGGACACTGTAGTTTGGCCATTAGGAGCCTGCCACGTTAACCTGAGAGTAGGGAGAGAAGAATATCCATTTAAAATGGAAGTATTGCCAAAGAGGAGCCGAGAGTTGGATGTGAACCTGGGGAATTATTTCCTTCGCCAGTTCCAGGGTATAGTTGACTACCGATCACAAACAGTTCAATTCGGTGACGTAAAGTACGGATGGTGCAGGTGTAAGATGTTCTTATGGATGAGCTGAAAAAAAAACAGAAGTGGATGCGGAATGCCAGGAGTATGCCAAGCGGACGGGTTTCAAACTAGCAGATAATGTTTTGTAAAAAAAGACACCGCTGAGAAATTGGATTGTGATACCCCAAAGCTTTACAACCGCAGATTTTAGTGCAGTGTCATGACAGCTTACAAGCCTGCCACACTGGAAATAAGGCTACAAACTGCGGAATGGCAATGCGATATTGGTGCCATCAACGTCAGCAAGATGTGGATAAGTACGTACGCAACTGCCTACGATGCCCACAGAGGACGCAAAATAAGCGACTGTGAATACCGATGCAAACATTGCCAGAAACTTCTAGACCGTGGCAATTAGTTGCCCTGGACATCATTGGACCATTCCCACAAACACCTCAGGACAATACATACGTCCTATCCATTGTTGACCATTTTTCTAGGTTCCCTCTCGCAGACATGTCAGCAGAGACTGTAGCACAAGCTTTCATTAACTGTGTGGTATTGCCCTAAGGGAGCCCAGAAGCCCTACTTATGGACTGAGGAACAAATTTTATGTCTGCTCTGTTTGTCCACATCTGTAAGTTACTGAGGATAAGGAAATGGCGAACTTCACCATTCCATCTGAAAGCCAATGGCTGGGTAGAACAAGCGCATAAGACCATTGTTAAGATGCTTGCACAGTACATGAATAGCACGCACACTAATTGGGATAAATACGTAGCCTTCATGGCCTCGGAACATAACAGCCGAGTGCATGAATCAACAGGTCTTACACTGTATGAAGTCATCTATGGCCGCACTATGAACTCTCTGTTCAAATTACACAAGTTGCCGCCGGGTGTGGATGTTCAGGAAGTGAAATGCCTGGCACACCGGTTAAAAGACATCTGGAGGAAAGTACAGAAAAGCAATAGGAAAGCCACTGACCGCCAGTTATGCCGTGGGTATAATGGAGCTACCTTACCACACTACAAAATAGAAGAGTGGGTACTGGTACGAAATACCGTGGTTAAACAAGGACGAACCAAAAAGTTCACTCCGTTGTTCGAGGGGCCATACTGAATAATACGTCTCACATCACCCGTCAATGCCAAAGTGCAGTTAACAGGCTGTACCGTGGTTGTACACTTCGATAGGCTGAAGCCCTATCATGTTCAGTCTGGCAGTAATTGAACCAGTCGCACCTAGGAAACCGGGATGACCGAGGAAGGTAAAGCCGATGGAATATATAGTTCTCCCTACCCGTCAGAAATACCTGCTGAGATCTAGGCATCCCTAAGGTCTACGATTGAGGGACCCGTAAAGCTAAATGTTAGGGGATGGAAATGTAAGTTAACAATAATGTGACACTGTAGCACAAAAACTGTAGAAGGTAGTTGTAGGATAGCTACACCTAGGATAAGCCTTGTTATTTACTATTATGTGTAAGGGAGAATTTTTGTGATGTGTGGTTGAATATTTCTAGAGTAGGAGAGTATAGTTAATAGGTGGGGAGGAGCTGTCTTTATTATGTTAATAGCCTGTGCTGTTTTCTAGTAGGTAGGTAGGTAAATAAAACCAAGCCGGACAATAGGAAATTTGAAGAAAGTGCCACGCACGCCCAGTTGTCTTGCATGTCACCTTGCCGCTCGTATCACCAGGTCACCACCCCTTCCCCTCCCTGCCCTCTTCCCCTTGCTCAGCACCTGCCATTGGCCCTACTTCACCGTCAGCCGTCCAGGCCAAGCAAGCATACGTCTCGTGTCATAACAAGGACACCACTGATTCAGCAGCCTGCACACCTACCCAACTGTGAAAGTCAGCACCTCGCCATGCAACCAGTCAGCTAACTCGGAAGCAATGCCCTACCGTTGCCACTAGCCGGCTGTAAGCCATACCCCACCCGACCACTGTCTCTGTAACATGCTATGATTCACATTGGGTATTGCAAACTTACCGGGTAAAGCTTTCAAACAGTGGACTACTGATCAATAATTCGCATTGCGATATTGTGACCCCCACTACTAAAATTGCCGCACAACTGCGCTACCACTACAATGCAAGCATCAGTCTATTCTTGCTCCACCTACCAGAAATACCAATAGCTGTATCTGTACCAACCCAGGGGACTGATAACTCAGCAGTTTAGTTCCCTTTAAACACACAACAACAACAACAATACCAACCGATTTGCCGAAGACACCTCATTTCTACAGTTCCCATCTCCATCACACATTAAATGAACTTTTGGAACATGAAAAAGGACAGATCAGTATGGATAGAGCACTAGCACATATGCATAACTGGAACTCTGACTATTATCACAGAACCGTCATGCTACCTAGCGCGATGCTACCACCTCTCACCCTGGTCATGATAATAACAATATTGTTGCTGATGTACAAAAAGGGAAGTTTCCACCAATGTTGCCCAGCCAAACCAGCCATAGTATCTGAGTGCCAACCGAATGGTAACTTCGCCCATAGCACACCAATGTAAAGAACTTGTCCTAACCCCCTTAGTTGTAAATCATAGGATAGTTGTAGTTATACTTTAGTCCTAAAGGGATATACATGGAACATTCGTTCAACCTTATTAGCTATGTTATGTTACCAAGTAATTACCATAGTTAAATCTATATTACACAATGATTAGCCATAGCATAACCATCTGGCTAAGTACATAGTTATCCTGTAAATTTTAACTTTTGTTAATAACATTGTCATGCCCACAGTATATTTCCCTTTACTCCAATTAAAGATTGTCCTCCCATTTAATTTGTGAGATATACCTGTTACAATTCACATTGACATCAAGAAAGATGAAAAACAGGGGCCAGTATAACCTTAGTTCATGTTATTTGCTTAACAATTATACAATAGCCTAAGAACATTGTTCTCTCTGAGGAAGTAAGTTGTTATCTAGCTTAGATACCTAGCTTAGATGAAGGCCAAAGTCTTTCAGACCCAACCTTCCAGTATACCAGCCAATCACCAGTACCGCCGACTGCACTAACCACCCGGCAGCCGTGGTGCTACCACCATCACTTCCTGAACTATTGTGAGCCAACCAAGGTGCCTCGAGGCATCTGCCACATCCACGCAAGTCTGAATTCTGTATTGTAAACATATAATTACTTTCACAAAAAGAAATTATTGTAAAAGCCCCTTTTGCCCGCCGTCGCCTCCCATGTGACCATTGTAAAGCTAAAAGAGACTTACCTAGTGGTAAACCACTCACATGGAAGGGGGAGGAATGTACACCAGTGGCATGTAGGAGTCGCGAGTTTTCAAAATATTCTTGGTACTTTTACTGGCATTTAATTTCCTTTTGAAGTATAAGTCAAATTTTCGTACTAAGATAACGTTCACCAAGGCAACAAGCACCTTCCGTGAGCCAATGTGAGGTTGCTGCCCTGTCCCCAATTCCGGCCGCCAGCCATACATTTCAACACCACGTGCTGATTGCCATCAACCCTAGTTTGGCAATCCTCTGTAACAGCACTTGCAGCAACTACCGGCCCCAAAACTGCTGAACAACATGCTAGTACCGAGCCCCCACCAAAGAGTGCCAGCCAAACAGAGCCCATAACGTGGAGATACCAAAAGATTCTCACCAATCAGGGACTAGGTCGTGTATCATGCTAGATTCGGTGTCCGCTAGCTACAAGACAGGCAGTGAGTTCATGACTGATTCCGTGTTCAACTCTTGACCAAGCAGCACGATCCCTCCGTTCTGCGGCCCGCCGGGCTAGCACCCGCAATCTCCTAGCACAATGCTAAACTCCTATCTACCACTGGTGCCACTCCTCATGCCTTAAGAAACAGCTCATGTATCCCTTAATCAGAAATATACCTTCTCCTGGAGACGAAACCTGCTGCATGTACTCATTATTTCTCCAATCACTCCCCAAACCGAGCATGGAAATTATACCCCGCCTCCACCTCTCAAACCAATCCTGTACAGCAATAATATTTCCTGTTATAAGTGATAGGTAACATAGGTAACATATAAAAAATCATAGGATTGATTGGGAATCAATTTTAGTCCAGAACTTTGCAACTAACCACAACACACTGAATTCAAAGGAACCAAAATGAATATATGGATAACAGGTGGCATAATTATCAGTATTTTCTTAAGAAGGAAGAGATCTATTGACGATAACAATCACAAGCCCTCTCAAAAGAGATATACACTATTAGACAATGTCAAAATTCTTAAGTTACAGGAAAGTGGCAAAATTCTCAGTTTATTCTGTGTTTATTCTGAGTTTAAACCTGTGTTTCTTAGTCAGCTATGTCCTATGTCATCACTACATTACAGTATATTCAAGAACTGTAATGGAAATATTGTAAAGTAACTACCAAAAAGTATGAACAAACCTACACCCCATAAACAAAACAAAATAAAAAGTGACAAACACAGTAATCTTCTGGTGAACTACTGCTGAGAAGTTATATTAAGCACAAAGAGCCCATAAATAATGTATCATTGGGAATTGGTGATACTAAAGACTTCTTCATCAGGAAATGCATAAATAAACTAGCTGTGCCCCCTCAACTGTGAACTACTCATGACTGACAGGTACATTTCCCTATTATACACATATGGTGAAAATTACCCTAATGAAAGAAAATGTGGTATGCAACAGACCTACATTGTTCTTCTGTATTTGGTAAACTTCTGGAGGCACTAATTTGTAGAAGATTTTAATCCTGAAAAGGAATGAATTACTTTTGGGTGCACAACATGCATTCAGGACGTGTAAGTCAACAACAGTTGCTATTTATGCCATTCTGTGTCAAATCACTAAGGTGTGGAAGTTCAGCCACCTTCAATTTTGTTCAAATTTTACCAGGGTGTTGTTAAAGGCATGAAAGGATCATACACAAAATTTTAGGCTGATATGTAATGTGGTTGAGACTCCAGGGCCCCTTTTGTGTAAGGGTGTCATGCATTATGAATGTGTCTGATGAACTTTTGGCCAAGTTTGCACTTTCATTGCTCTGCATCTAAGGTACTTAAAATTTGTAAGTCTAGATCAGTTTTTTTTTTTTTCAGAGAATAAAAATTATATTATCATGGGTAAAGATTAAATAGCTTAAAAATAAATAAATCAAAGTCAGGTGCAAATTCCATGCCCTAATATTTAAGGCCCACATTGACAATCCCTTATTAAATGACAAAGGCTTTTTACACCTTGTTATTCTGATGACAAAACTATATCTTTTTGGGTTTTTGAGATAATGATCCAGAAAGTTGCCTCCAATAAATTAAAATACTACATTTGATCAAATTTGTTGGCAAATATCTGTATATAGGCCACCTCTGATTTTCATTTAAAATGGACCATTAGGAAGAGCAGCTGTTGCTTTACTAGCATGTTGTGCATAATGTGAGTCTGCAGTTATCACACGGCAGATTACTGTGCCCACCACTAAGTGAAAACTGTTTATTGCTCTCTCTGGGCACCTGGTGTCAGTTGTGGACAATAGTGCACGTCTTGGGCGCAGTTTTTCTTGCCTGTTTGCACCTTTATTCCAAAATGGACATTTGCTAAATGACGTAGTTCTGTACCAATACCGAACGGCACACTATGTTGTTTTTGTTATGTTCATAGCAATGGAATTGAATTTATATTTGAGCCAAATGAAGAAAAAGGAAGAACAAAAATTTGCTATTTGATTCACAGTCCCTAGAACAAGAGAAAATCATAAATTCTGTGCCCATCAATGAAAGAGAGGAAAAAAAAATTGCTTAAGCATTGTTGAATGACACATTGTTCATCACCATCTATATAGATCAAACAGGTGAAAGTAGTATTTGTCACATTTCTGTTGACCTTCAACCTGGACACTATACCACAGGCATTTATAATAGTAATTGGTGGATCAGAAACATTTGTGAAATTTCAATCTAACAACATGATTCTCTAGTCAACTTCATGCATTCACATGCAGCAGCATGCTCATTCCATAGACCTGCATATCAATATAGGTGTTGGATACCTAAACAACAAATACCAGTTCCAGCCCCTACAGCAACAATTCTGAGACAGTAATACAGTTTACCTGAAGCAGTTGTTCTGAGCATCAATGCCAAATTTCACTATTTGTGACAGTAATAATTGGGTCAACATCCCAGGAAATGTAAAAAAAGGAAAGAAAACAGCAGTAGGCTTGCTAATCTGATAGATACCTGAACAGAGGCTTGGTAACCTATAGAGAATTCATGAAAATACCTATGCCCACACATAGGCTTTGAGTCCATGACAAAGACATACCTTGGGAACCTTGTGAAGAAGACACATTTGAGGCCAGTCTTGCATGGCTATCAGGTGTAGTCGATGGGTTTACCCGTCTTTGAGGCTCGTAGTGCCTTAGCCACCATGAACCAAATCAAGGACTAAATATTAAGTAAGAGCACCATGTTTTTGCATATTAATACATACACTTCATTTTACGAGTTGCCTCATCTTTCAAGTACTTTGACCATTCAACCTACAGAGATCTCAGAATGAACAAACCATATTATAGTAGACAATAAGCTATTCTTTCTAATGGTGCAATTTAAATTTAAATAAGAGGTTACCCATATGAATACATTTGCCTGAAAAAAAATTGATGAAATATGGTGTTCCGATTTTTTGGAAGCAACTCTCTGACCCATTATCTCAAATACAGTTTTGTCATTATTACACTGGCTTGCTATTTAATAAGGGATTGCCAAAGTAGGCCTTAAATTTTTAGTCAAAAATGTATGCCTTAATTTGAATTTTTTTAAACTACTTAATATTGTAAAGTGATTTTTGAATCCAGAAACCAGAAACCAAGACTTGGATATGTGACGTACCTCAGATGCAGAGAAATGAAAGTGCAATCCATCCTCAAAAGGGACCCTGGAGCCCCAACCACATTAGATATTGACCTAAAATTTTGTGTAAGATCTTATAAGACCTTTAACAACATCCTGATAAAATCTTAACAAAACTGAAGATGGTCAACTTCAACATTTTCAAAAATTTGGCTATTTGACATGGAATGACACAGAACCAATCGCCACTGGTTGTCCTACGTGTCAGTGTCCAAGTGGAGATAGACCGACCCAGGGAAGTAGGAGGCATGTTTGTCCTGGAACATAGACTGAGGTGACCAACCAGTGGGACAGCAGAAACTAGAAACACTAAGCTAGATTCATGTAAGACATATGTTTTGTAGAAATAATACAATACTTAACTTTGAGACTAGTGGAATGCTTTCCTTACTGAAGACTAGGTATAACCCTTCCTACTGATTAGAGTCTTATCTAGTGCCTGATCTATTGCCAAGTGGCCGATACAGTTCATCGGTAGCCGCGAGCAGGGGTTGCAGCAGAGGGTTCTCACGACTGATGTCATAAGCTCACCACGCCGTGCTTGCATGGCGGCATATGGCAAAAGTACGTGACACACACTTCAGACTTGTGCAACACCACACCCCTCCCCCCCCCAAAATGCCGGGCCATCATGGCGTAGGGCTGAGGGCCTCTATGGCGGCACTGGGAGAAGGGCCTGGGCGGGGGCGTTTGTGGTTAGACTGGCGACGTACCTGAGGCAGGGATCAAGACACCATCTGCGCCCCAGTATCCACCTTGCGATCCCCCGGAAAACACACCAAAACGAGGGGAAGGGCAGACACCTCTGCCCAGAGGAAGTAGGTCATCTTCTTCCGAGGTGCATGGCCCAGGCTGAGGAGGGTGGGGAGGCACGCATGGCCGCAGAGCCCCACTCGGTGACGCAGACAGCTGCTGCAGTGGCAGCGATGGCAGTGGGGACAACTGCAATGGAGGTGCATCGACCTCCATTGGGATGAACTTGTAGTCCAGGGACACTGGCCCATCGGCAAGCGATGTGGCTGTGCTCCCTGGCAGTGAAGTGGGTTTGGAATCAAGAAACCCGAGGCAGGATCGCACGGCCTGTGCAGGAACAACTGGTTTGCATGGCGCCGCAGCTCTGACCGTGTGAAAGAATGTACAACAAACATATTGCGACCATTGCACATATTGCACTGAATTGTGCCCGGCATCCATCTCATTTCCAGCAAATACCTTGTACAGCACTGGCGTAGAAACCTGAAAATGCGAAGCACCATACGAACCGATTTGGTGCATGGGAGGCTGCAGCAGGTGAAGGAGTGTGTGGTGACGGTGGCTGTGTAGCATCTCAACAGGAGACAGGCTGTCGAACGAAATGTTCTGCTTCACCATTGGACTGAGGGTGAAAAGGTGCGGTAGTGATGTGTTGAATGCTATTAACCTGACAAAACTGTTGAAATTCCGCACTAACAAACTGAGGTCCATTGTCACTGACGATAGTTTCAGGCAAACCTTCGATGAAAAATACTGACTCTGTGAATGCCAAATTGCAGGAATTAATACAATAATTGTTTCTGGAACATTCTAGAACAAGGAAGTTGCAACATAAACTATTTAATATGTTATCTATTGAACATAAATTAATATTTCATAAAGAAGACACACAATTATTACAAATGTAATCTAAGTATTTTTGAATCAAAACAAGACAGTAATTAAGATAGTAAGTGATTTACAATTAGAGCAGTGTTAAAATTTGTTTACATTTTGTATATTAGTTAAATTAACATAATTACACATTTTTAAGGTAAGCAGAGCATTGCAAACAAGTCAGTACATTACGAAAGAATCAGGAAATGTTTGTACTAAAATTTGTCACCAAACAATAATGATTGCACAATGTCACAACTTATTGTAATGAATTAACTAATTTAGTACATCAGAAGATCGAAATTATGAGCCTAATATAATGCATGTAATCAGACAGTGGTGTTATGAAATATTTAAACAGAATTTGTCATTTATTTAAAAGAATACAATAATAAACAGTATCGTATACTTCAACATAGTGTTTTCGGGTACTAAAAGCATTATAACACCCTCCTCACGCAATGTCAGACATGACATTGTGTGAAGAGAGTTCATATTTTTATGGGATCATACAAAGTTTATGCTGTATGTCTGGTAAAAGCAATTACTTTAACAGCAGAAATTTTAACAAATTACTATTCACAAAAATATTCAGTGCAAATATAAAGAAATGAAATGTGGGTGATTCTGCTATGTGCCCAATAAAAGTTATTTCACATGACAAGAACCAATTTACAGGGGAAATTTGTTCTTACTGAACAAAACAAAAAACAACAAATGGGCAGTGCACTTCAGTTTTTGACATGCTACAATGAAGAAGTTGATGGTTTTCTTTCTGGGATAGTCACAGGAGATGAAACTTGGGTATTGTACGACATCCCTTAAACAAAATGGCAATTAATGGAATGGAGGCACGCGTCATCTCCAATGAAAGTTAAGCCTGAGCAAATCTTGACACCTTGAAAAGTCATGTACACCATTTTTTGGGATAGAGAAGGCATTTTGCTAATTGACTTCTCACCATGAGGCCAAACAATCAATGAACATGGTTACTGTGAGACCATTAAGAAATTGAGCCACACAATACTGAACAAGCACCGAGGATTACTGTCAAAAAGGTTTTTTTTTTTTTTTTTTTTTTTTTTTTTTCCATGATAATGCCCGACTTCACACAGCAAATGTAACCAAACAACTTTTACCTAAAATCTGTCCTTGGTGGTCAACATTTCAATGATGATGAAGAGCTCAAAGAACAAAGGTGGCAACCTTCTATGAAGAAGGCATGCAAAAACTTGTGCCACACTATGACAAGTGCCTACAAAATTTCAGAATCTATGTAGAAAAGTAAGACTCTTAGATTCTTGTACAATAAATATTTTTTCTGTATCTGCACATGTTTGGTTATATAAAACAAATGGGACTTACTTTATGGACATACCTTGTATCATGGAAGTATCAGGGAATTTTGTGAAGTATCAGGGTATTTTTTGCAATGACTTAATATATATTTTTTTAATTAATGCAGGGAAATGATACTTTTTGCCAGCAGCACCATGTCACAATGTATCATGCCATATATAGAGCTGACTACTATTATGGATTATACAAATCTGTTACATGTTTATCACCTTAAATTACATGGTTATGGGAAATATCTAAATAAAATACAGAAATATAAATTTTATGATTCAATGTATTTAAAAAAAAAGGAAAAGATACTCTTTGCATTTTGCCATTCTTATGCTACTAAAATGCATTATAGATTGCAATCATTTTTTCAGGAGTACATAGTAAATATTTCTGTGCATGATTTTCACAATGACCCTCCATGAATGGTAGGCCTACAGATCAAACACAACAGTCATCTAATGTTCCCAAAACAATAAGAACATAGCTCCATCACAGTTACAAAAAGGAAACAACAATTAATTAATAAATAAAAATGAAAACCAGTTACTTAATAAATAGGGAATGTTAGCTCTCAAAAATTTTTAATGTGAAATGACAACTTTACAAGAAATCAGACACACCTTCAAATTTCGCATGGTATTGCTGATTACTGCAGTGGATACGTCAGACTACCCATGTGCATGATGTATAGATTAATGATAATTTCAGTTATTGTTACATTGTCTGTGTACAGTGGTTTTATTAATCTTTTTAGAATTCAAAAACCTTGTGTCTATAGTGTTAGCAGCTAATGGTTTTTTAGTTTTGTTAAATATGCAAAGAGTGAGACTTTGGTGAAGATAAATCTGACAGAAATGCCAAATTTCTCCGGGTTTCTGGATTCATCATCCAGCCACCTTTGCCATGTGATTACAGGCAGCTTCTTCTAATGGTTGGCAGTCATGCCTCTAAGGACAGCAACTGGAAGCTTACTGCATATTATTCTTTGGCATAATAATGTAATTTTTCAGGACTTTATTCATGCATGTTGTTCCGTGGAAACTTTTTGACATGAACATACAATGTAAACCACAGCAGTGTTCTCAAACTGATACAGGAACCATAGATTTCTCCCTCCCCCCCCCCCCCTTTCATGCAATATATTGTTTTAGCACTTGAAATCTTAGTACACACTATGCATTTACAAACTGTCATGGGGATTCTTCACTGTATAGACCCACTAGTTTAATTTCCTATTTTGTATTACATGTAACTGTAGTTTCTGTCTCTATAAGGTGCTTTCAGAAATCTTTTAAATTCAGTGTATCATTTATACCATCATTTTCCACATATTTTCAGATCAATACTGTTATATTAAACCAACAATAGTGTTAACTTGATGTCAGTGGTGATTGTTGCAGGCCTCTGGTGCCATTTGGTTACAAAATATTGTATTAGGAAAAGTTTCCAATCCAACATATCTACCACATGAAACCCCATTATTCCTCATACAATTTTGTTATGTTCACTTACATTTTAATTGTGTGTTCCTTGAGTGCATTGTAACTTGCTAGTCAGTCACTGTGTAACAGTCCAAGCAGCAGGTTGTAAGTGGACAATGGGGTTTAATTTTTCTTCTTCTTTTTCTTTTGTGTTTGGCCTGTCTGGCGGCAGTGTCCACTGAGTGGATTCACTGTCTCCATTTTGTTTGATCATGGGCCATGTCTGGGTAAAGATTTACAGCTTCAAGGTCATTGTGCAGGGTATCGGCCAATTGCTTCCTTGGCCATCCCTTGGTTCTCTTTTCAAAGGCTTCCATTGAGTAAACTGCCTTTGCTATAGAACTGTAATCTGCATGCTGATGTCCAAACAATCACAGATGACTTTCCTACATTTTCTTTTGGATGGGTGCAATCCTAAAATATTTCCTGATGGTGTCATTTGAAACGTGATTCAGTCAAGTGATGCCAGCTGTCTATCTAATCATCTTTGTCTCCATTATCCACAGCTGTTGTCTTGTCTCTCTCTTGTAATGGCCAACACTCAGTACCACAGAAAGTGCAGGGCAGATGACAGTCCAGAAGATCTTTGACTTCAGGCAGTCCTTCATCCAATGACCACAAGTCACTCCTGTTGTCATTCATCACTCCCAAACAGAACAAGGAAAAGGGAGTGAATAAGAAAGGAAATGCCTAGTAGTGGTACAGTGTACCCTCCGCCATGTACCTTACAGTGGAATGCAGAGTATGTATATAGATGTAGATGTAGATTTTGTGCAATATGGCCTGCGGCTCAACAAGAAGAAAATGAAGTACCTGACATCAGACCCAAGAGAAGCTAGGACCATTAACATTGGTGGAGAATATCTACCAAGTTTAAGTATCTCTGTTCTACAGTTGGCAGTGATGGCCAGCTCGCAGACAAGGTCATTCCAAGGATGCAGGCAGCCTGGTAATGGTACTGCCCTTACATGTATGTTCCATTTCATATTGCTCTGCAATGTTATACCAAGATGTTTGAACAACGCCACTGCATCAAGAGACTCACTACTAATGCCGTATTTTAACATTATGGGATTTTTTTTCCTACTCATGCGCATAGAGAGCTTGCTGCCTGCCATTCTTTGCACCAATTAGAAATTTTTTCTAAGTCATAATGTATGCTATTACAATCAATTAAAGATGACACCCTCCAATACACCACAGCATCATAAGCAAACAGCCACAAATTACAAGTTACTCTGCCCTTCAGATAATTTAGATCTGATTAGAAAATAATAGCAGTCCTATCATACTCCCCTGGGGCACACCTGATGATACATTTGTCTCTGATGAACACTTGCCATCAAGAACAACATACTGAGTTCTATTACTTAAGAAGTCTTCCAGCCAGTCACAAATCTGTGAACTTATTCCATAAGCTCGTATCTTCGTTAGCAGTGCAGTGTGGCACCACGTCAAATGCCTTTTTGAAATCGAAAGAAACACAATCTGCCTGTTGACCTTCATCCTTGACTTGAAAGATGTCATGTGAGAAAAGGGCAAGCTAAGTTTCACATTAACAATGTTTCCTAAACCCGGGCTCAGTTATAGAAAGTAGCTTTTCCATCTCAAGGAAATTTACTATATTTGAACTGAGAATATGCCCAAAATTCTACAGAAAAGTTATGTCACTGATATTGGCCTGTAATAATGTGGGTCAGTTCTCTTTCCTTTCTTATAAATGGGAGTGACCTGCACCTTTTTCCCAATCACTAGGAACTTTGCGCTGACTTAAAGATTCACGAAAAATGCAAGATAAGTAAGGGACCATTGCTGCAGAATACTCTTTGTAAAACAGAACTGGTATTCCAACCGGACAAGGAGACTTTCATATTTATCTCTCTCAGCTGCTTCTCTACACTGGAAATACCTATTACTATGTCACCCATTTCAAAATTACTGTCCCAGAATGATCAACGAGTGAATGGATAGTGGGCTTTGAACTGCTTATCGATTTTACATAGGACCAGAATCTTTTCGGGTTCTCGGAAAGATTTTTTGCTAAGGTATGGCTGTGGTAATTATTGGATGTTTTGCACATTGATATTTTTATAGATACACAAATCTCTACTAACTTTTGCCTGTCATCATTTGTGTGTTCTTTTTTGAACTGAGAATGCAACAGTCTATGCTTTCTCAATAGCTTTCAAATAATTTATCATTATTATACCATGGTGGATCTTTTCCATCCTTAATCACCTTTACAGGCAAATATTTCACTAACTCTTCATGTACAATGCATTTAAGTTTAGCCCACAATTCATCTACATCCATTTTACTGGAACTAAACAATACCCATTTTCAAAGTGTGAGCCTAATAATTGCTTATCGGATCTTCCTAACAAAAACACACTCCTAGTATTCTTGATTGGTTTATGAAATTTGGTCACTATCAATGGTATGACAATATCATGATCACTAATTGCTTTCTCTACACAGACATCATTAATAAGGTCAGGACTGTTTGTAGCGATAAGGTCTACAATATTTCCATTGCACGTATGTTGCCAGTTTAACTGCTCAAGGCAGTTTTTGGAGAAAGCATCCAAAAGTAGCTCACAAGACTGCTTGTCTGTACCACCTGAAATGTAACTAAAGAGGTCTTAATCTATACTCTTAAGGTTGAAGTCTCCGCCGACTAATATTATATGGCCCGGATACCTATGCATAACCTGGTGCAGACTTTCTTTTAATGACTCTAAAACTGCTACAGCAGCACTGGGGGTGGTGGTAAAAACACTCAACTATTTGGCTGTATGAATAAAACTGAGTATTTACTTTACACACTGGATTCCAGAGAACATACTCAGGTTCGCATGAATAGAGGGAGTCAGAGAATATACTTCAAGTGAGTATGTTCTCAGCTTGAGTAATGGGTGGAACAAGTTGCTCAATGCAGAGAAGATTCTCCAATGTTGTATGAATAAAACCAAAGAAGTTGCTAACAAGCATAGAACATATGGAGTTTGGAGTGAGCTGTGTAGTATACTTCACGTTGAATAAGTTTTAGTGCTACAGGTGAGATGGCAGAATTTATGGCTATTAGGCAAAGGAAGATATACATGGGCTGAAGAAACACTGAGGACAGACACTGAAAAATCTTATACAGATTGAACAGTGCTAATATTAATTGGTTGTCAGACCATTTTCTTCCTCAAAATTACAAAAGGAGAGGAGGCACCCTTTCTAACCTGATGAAGATGAAGACGTTTCTCCGTTATTTAGCTGACCCAGGATTCAAGATGGGTGTAGCAGGGTGTCTACTACCTTTTTGTATGTGCTCCATCATGTGACAGCTAAAGTTCCTATATGGATAAAGTTTCCTAGTAACTCAGAAGAACTGCATACGGCCAAAGTGAAGTGGCAGAGCAAGTATCAGTTCCCATGTGCAGTGGGGGCATTGGATTCTACTTATATACCAATAATAAAACTATCTGCCCATGGGGACAAATATATTAACAGAAAAGGATATGCGAGTATAAATCTACAGGTGACTTGTGATGCCTACGAACTATTTACAAGTGTTGACGCATCTTGGTCTGGCTCTGCCCATGTCGCCAGAATTTGGAGAAACTGCAATATCTAGAATGTACTGCAGGAAAACGCATGCAATGCATTAATTTTAGGGGATGAAGGCTATGGCATAGCACTATGGCTAATGACTTCAGTCCATAACCCGCTAACACCAGACAAAAGGGCATATAACGGGCTACATGCATGGGAAAGAGTAATTATGGAATGCTGTTTTGGACAATGAAAAAGATGATTTCCAATGCTGCAAACCAAAATAAGACTTTTGCAAACAAAAATCCCAAGTGTAATATTACCCTGCTTCGTGTTGCACAACACAGCAAAACAATTAGGTGATTAAGATTCCGAAGCACCAAGTGAGGAAGAAAGTGAACTACAAGTGTGGGGAGAAGAGCAGTCTCCAAACATATGTACTTGTGGCCTTAATAGAAGGCAAGAAATTGTCAATGTCATTTGTCACTGGTAATTGTTGATATGAAATCTCTCCTGTACATCTGTTTCATGTCATCTCTCCTGTATATATTTGTCATGTCTTCTCTCCTATATATTTAATTTATGTCATTGATTGTACAGCTATGATTCATTTGTGTATATATTTTGGTTTACAGGCCCCTTGGGGAACCCACCATGTAAAAAATTAACTAACTAATCATGCTTGGCACCTCTATGGTGATGTGGAAATCCAAGCATTTAGTCAATAAAGAAAATAAATCACTATCTGGTTGTTTATTTTTATTCCTTTATCATGTTACATAGAGTAATTTAACTGGAATGTCTAGTTGCTTATTCCAACATTAAATGGACTGTGTATGTAGCCATATCTAATACTGTTATTTTGAATGGACTAAACAGCTAGGTCATAGGTCCCCACATCTAGTAACTCTGTTACTTGTTACTATCAGAGCAGGGAGATGAATTTACAAAATTAAAGTCATACAGGAGACCCATGACAATTATATGAGTAACAGAATATCTGTATCACAAGGTGGATTGCTAATTGTTAATGCATTTATGGCATGATCTGTTTTCAGATTGCAGAATTAAATCTCTCTTTGAACCTCGTATAACATGTTTTCAAGAGCCTAAATGTATTCCATTTCTTCCAGTGATCAGCATAATCTGTTAATAGTATATTTTTAGATGTTAATGGATGTGCAGTATTTGTTCTCTTATTATTACCATTATTATTCTACTGTACCAATAATTGTTTCAAGAATATATTGACAGTGCCAATTACAGTGTTTAACCAGGAACATTCCAAGTTGTTCCAGTTTACCAAACCCTGTATCAGGGATTTGTTGCAGCTGTTGAACAATATTTTCTGACAATGATTACAAATACCTCACAAACATGAATCCCATAGCACCAAGGTTGTGTGGATTACCAATACACCACAAACAAGGGATTCCAGTGAGACCTGTAGTTTCTTCAGTTTCATCACCCTGCCACAAATTAGATAGAGAGGTAGATTCACTGATTAAAACAAAAACTAAATTTCAGTCAAAATTTGGAATACCTAGTTCACTTGCATTAGTGACCAAACTAAAAGATTTACCAATTCTACCTAGTGCAAAGCTAGTGTCATTTGATGTCAGCCGCCTGTTCTTAAATATTCCAGTTGGGGAGGCTATGCAAATTTTGATTAATTGGTTAGATAGGAGAAAAAAATCCAGTGGAAGCAGAGGAAATAATATTGGCAACAGAGACATGTTTAAAACAAAATTATTTTCAGTTTCAACAGACACTGTATACTCAATCTGATGGTCTGCCAATGGGTTTTCCCCTGAGCACCTTACTAGCTGAGATGTTCATGGACAACTTTGAACAGACATTTTTAGAGAAAGAGTCCCTCAGTTCTAAAATTGATTACTGGTATAGGTATGTGGATGATGTACTTTGTTTGTGGCCAAGCACCACCAGACCAGATAACAAATCCACATTTTGTTTCTACCATCATCTGATGACAATACTTTCTTATACAATCCCACAGGTTCACTATTTTAATACCATTGTAGCCTAAGATGTGTTCATTTAAATTCCATTTGTTTTGTAGTATGCTTGTTCTGTAGTATTGATTCATAGACATAAGAAATTTGCAAATTCAAATATCTTTGAAAAACCATCTTTGTATATGTAACCTTAATGTTGCATATGAACTATCTGTTTAGTACCAAGTTATCTGACAATGGCCTAAGAAGCTGAAAGCTGTTAATAACAAACAAATAAAAATATTGAGGAACAAAAATATTTCATATTTAAGTTTTATTTTTAATATTTGCAAATTGTTGTGGTAAAGAAGTGTTTAAGCAGCAACATTTCTAAGTGGATTTGTTATTTATATTATTCCACTTATAAAAAAAAAAAAGAGTCCCTGTTTATGATGAAAGTGTGTCAGTATGTTCTGTGTAAATTACAAACACACATGAATTGAATTTGTGTACAACTTGTGCTTGGTATAACTACATCAACTTTCAACAGAATTACACATTTTTATTCACATTCTGCATTTTTTGTCTATAGCAGAAGATGCCTCATCAGCAGGTTCAGAAACAAATTTTGTCTTTGAACTGAGAGAGAGAGGGGGGTTCCTTAATCATCTAAAAATATATTTTAACTGTTTTCAAATTTCTTTACACCAAATGTTTTTCTTCTTTTACTACAATACCTCATAACTTCCAAATTAAGGTAGGTTACAAAGAACATACATTCTGACAGAAAACCATAGTAGTTAAATAAGCGCTTGTCCTTCATCTGTTTATGCTGAGGATCATGAAGATTGTAGGAAGCAGATGGATCTGCAAATTATTTCACAGTCCAAGTTAAGAGAGTGTCCACACCATGTGTTTACATCTCTTAACGTCTTTTGATGTCAGAGCCGCATGCTGTGGCTGCCGGTGCCCACATGGCAGCGAATGTGTTAAGATATAAACACCTGCAGGGGACATTCCCTAACATTGTGGATTTAATTAATTAAAAAGGCATGTTAAGGCAGTCTGTATGCGCAATGATTAGACTCTATATATTACAGAACATATATTGTTTAACTTGCAATCTGTGCCTTGAAACAAAGCTGAAGTTAACTGCCTGTTGCAATTCAACACATTGGTGGTTCCGTTTAATGGTTTCAATGGCATATATATGTATCTGAAAAATGTTGGTATATTCTTCTGTAGGTTCTTAAATATGGGTCATAATTGAGAAATAGCATGAATAAATGTGATTAACAGTTATGTACAGTGTTTCCTTTATAAGCTGTTGATTTACATATGAACAAACTTTTATATTTGTATCAGCAGATGTAGAGAGTTTTCAAAATGTGAAATATATTTGTCATTCAATTCTGAAAGCAGCAAGGACAAAACACAAAAAGCAAAATTCTAAAATTAGTTCAAAAGATGAATGCAGTTATTTGTAGATGGATGCAATACTTGGTAGGTGTGCAGGGAAAAACTACAGCCTGAAGGGATGTACTACATAGCTTTTCGTTGTGCAGATAATGAGGAAATAAGACTTATTACAGTGTAAGAAAAACATTAATGATTATTCTTGTATCTGTTCAAAACAACAAAAAATGGCAAAAATGGCTGGCTCAAAATTGTTAACTGTGGTAGAAGAAACATGAATTTTGCTTCCACTGTCATCTATAAGATAAATGGACTTAGCCTGTCTCCCTATTCTCAATAAATATAAAATATGATTAATATGATTTTTTCATTATTTACATGAAACCAAACACCTTAGCAGAAGTATTGCATCTACTCCTGGAAGAAAAGTATTTTTTTTTCTTGTAAACTATGAACTGTTCTTAATCAAAACTGTGCAGTACAATAATCAGACTGTAAGTTAAATGTGTGGACCTTCATCCATTTGTCTCTCCTTATTTGAACCTCTGAGTGAAATGGAGACTGTTTTTACATCATGTGAGGGATTCCAAACTAAATTGTGGATTTACCTGAATTTTGGCTAGGAAGCTTGCAGATGAGTTTGCTACAGGAAATGAAGAATTGAACTTAGTATCCAAAGTTTGGCTGTTCTTGGTATAAATTTGGAAAAACTGTACACAGTGAATGATAATGAAATTTTAGAGGTGGACTGGTACCGGTACCATATTGACCAAATTCTCCCTTGCTTGATTATTTTTTCTTTTGCAAAGTGAAATTTTAGATTTTATTTATGTTAAAGATGAAACGCGTTTGAAATTTGGAAAAAAAAAAAAAAAAAAAAAAAAAAACAGACCGGCATTTATAATATTTATTTAGTTCAATAACTGGCCATTCCATGTCAAATCACCCAGGTCATGTCGTTCACTATCTCAGATAGTCATGATACCACCTAAATTCGCTTATATTTACAATGCAATTATTTAAGCATTACAGTTTCAAAGAAGATTACACAAAAATATAAATGATAGTCAATTTTGAATATCTGGCAAAATCACAAGGGTACTAAAAACGGCTTCATCACATTTCTCCAACCTACTGGGAACCTAGTTTTGGTCTTAAATAATTGCCAGCATTGTAGGCACTCTAATGAACTAAAAATGTTATGGTTATCATATGAATGATCACACAAATAAATGGAATATTTTGACTTAAATTGTAGCATCTACAATCAAGACAGGTAAAGAAAATCCAGCCAGTACCATAGTTGTAAACAGTTGGAACTCAAATGATTATAGAAATGAACGGAGTAAGCAACATTAATCATAAAGTTTCGGAATAAAAGCAGTAAACCTGCCTCTCCTCCCATTCACCAATCTGTCAAGTACTTCAGTAAATAAGTACACAAGGAAATTGCTTGCTTTTAAAGCCAAAGAGATCCATCCCAAGACATGAGCTCGAACTACCTTTTCACTCCACCAATGGCAAAACAGATAAAAATAAATAAATAAAAAAAAAATCCCCTTTACCTTTTTTCACATGATACTTGGGAACACTTTTAGACTAGCTGAAATAATCTCTTCTTGATCTGTGTGCTATGACCAAAAAATGATTTTACTGAAATGTGGAATTTCTCCAAGCAGACTATACATAAACAATTTTTGTGATTTCTGTCATCAGACACCAACACTATAGGATGATATACTTCTTGAGTAAAAACAACCAGCCTGGCCTACTGATATCTTTATGTTCATGCAGGTAACTCATGTTACATACTGCTGTCCAACATTTAATAACAAACACAGACAGCTAAAAGTAAAGCAGATTGTTCGGATCAACAGTACATAAACTGCCACATTGAAGAATCCAGCAACACTGAATTTGTGTAAATAAAATAATTCACACATTTTCATTCAAATACTAGTATTTAAATAGTTGGAAACTTACACTGACAATGCTTATATCACAAAAAGAACCACAATCTAGTTTCAGAAAAATAATTTTTGACCAATAGACCTAATTTCATTGATTTAAGAAGTTTGCAATGTAGACAGGATTCATTTCAAAACTTTTAGCAAAATGTACCCATCTCTGTTCATGGAATGACTCTTTACAAGAAAATTCTTAAAAATATATGGTGCAAGTATTTACCAGACACCACACAGAATAAGAGTAAACACTGTTTAACCCTGACATTATAAACTAGAACATATTTCTGACACTGATTCCCTGGAAACAATTTTTTACACTATCATTTTTTAAAGTGGGTGTGGTACTGAGTAAATGAATACACGCTCTTTGAAGCAAGAATAAGTAGCAATTTGGTTCATACATAAACATAAACTGGATTTATCTAATTATATGTATGCACTACTACACTTTCACCGGAAGTTGACTAATTTGAATGACTTCTATAGAAAACTTTGATTTTCAATTAATAATCCGGTGGATCATGGTATTACAATCGTCCCCATCCATAAATTTCAGGAACGTTTCCTCCCAGTTTTTCAAAACAATTTTCATATTGCCTGTCTTATTAACATCAGTTTTGTTTTTAATACAAGACTTCGTATTGTGAATATTTTTTATTATTTGAGCCTCTGAGATGTCTTTTCCGAAAGTCGCCCTACATCGTACAGTTGTATCCCTCATACATTCTGCTTTTTCCCTTCTGGCATCTGGTGTTTGTGCCTTGCTCAGAAGTGTGGGATAGTCTTTAATAATATTCACAAACTCTATGTCATAAATCTCTATAGTTACGCTTTGTAGCACCCACACACTTCTGTAAACAACAGTGAAGAGTGAACTAACTGACCAAAGAACTTTGTTCTTAAGGAGTTACTCAAGAAGGACCGGAGGTAGTGAGAAAGTACTCCTTGGCCAAATAATTTGCTTCAAAGTTTTTATTCATATGAAACTGAGAACTTACTCAGAGAATATTCTTTTGCTCTGATAATCTTCTCTGGAGCATATGCTCTTTTTTATTCATACGGTCCATTAACTTTACTTAGACTTGTTATACATACCCAGATAACTTTACAGTTACTTTCAACCTCAATCTCAGTAGAAACAATACCTTTGTCCACAGTGATGAACACTCTCCCTCTAGCTGTGTGTGATTTATCTTTCCGATATACATTCTACGCATCGCTAAAAATTTCTGAACTTGCTACATCATGATTTTGCCAGCTTCCCATGCCTAAAACTATCTGTGCACAATAATTTCCATGCAGCATAGCAAATTTGGGAACTTTGTTTCTAATACTTTGAAAGTTCATGGCTAGTATTCTGATAGTCGAATTTTTGAGCCAAACATGGCCTGAATTCGCTGTATGAATGTTGACAGGTGAGTACTCAGAGCTAGTGCCTAGCCTGAAAAACCTCCATGTGCACTCCAAAAGCACTCTGCTACCCGAGTAGTCACTTCCTTAGTGTAGTGCACCCCTGATCTATCTAGGGGCATCCTACAATTCACCACCCGATAACACAGATCCAGAAATCTGCAGCCATGATTGTCGCAGAGTCGGCGAAGCCTCTGGTTCAGACCCTCCACTTGGCTCCAAATCAAAGGACCCCAATTAACCCTGGGAACAATGCTACAATTGACAGCTCTGCTTACACCCCGCGTGCAAGGGCAGCAGCGTTCACCCATTCCCCCCAGTCGCCTGTAGGAACTGAGGATGTCCTCAGAACAGAAGCATCATTGGTGCCGATGTGAGCCATGACTTACAGTCGACAGCACCCCACACCCTTGATAACTGCTGACAAGGCTGCCTCCTCATCTCGGATGAGGTCCCTCCAGCAAACACACCAATTGCACGTTGGACTTATTTCCGAATCTCAACGTTATCTGCCTAAGGGGCTCTATCACATGCCTAACATTGGAGCTCCCAATAATAAATAATCCCCTGCCCCCATGCACCTACTCAGACCCTGCTGAAGGACTGGCCACATGTCCACTCACAGGACGAATGTGCATGAATGGGCAGCCAGCCTCCACATCGGCCTTCCTTCTCGAGTGACGCAAATGCCATTCAACTTGCCACTCCCCTTGCGGAGAGGGTGGTTCGACCACATCCAGTGCACCTGAAGGTGCCTCAGTAGCAGGGACAGAGGGTGAAGCAAGAGACACCTGAGGTGTCCCACTCGACACACCAGACTCCCCACCACCACTGCAGCCCGAGACAGCAGCCTGAAGATGGCTGACCTTAGCCAACAGCACGCTCAGCTGTTCGCGAACTGTGACCAATGCCTCCTGCGTCTGCACACAACAGGCACACATCCTATCTATCCTGTCAATGTAATTCACTGTAGAGAGTAGAAAACTAACTAATAAACTTTTAACTAGTCTAGTACTTTAATAAAGATGGCTGGGAGCTGTCTGAACTGTTGTCAGTGGTAACTACACTGTCAAAACAATGGAACTGAATCCAACTGCTTTCAAAATAAACAAGAAAATCTATGGAATACACTTTTATCAAACACATGGGAATATAAGTTTTCTTAAAGCAGAACACGAAATAAGAAAGTGACAATATGACACTTAAATCACATAGCTTGCAGCAGATGAAAACTATACGCATGGTATTTATCAAAATATGCGAGAATAAACTCTTAAAACAGTAGCACAAACGGAATCTGCCAAGTAGGTGGCAAGAAACCTATTGAAAACAGAAGTACTAATGAAAATTAACAAATTAACTGGCAACAAAATTTCACACAATTAAATTATGATACTTAGCGCTCCTGGCAATGAAGCAGCAACAACAGCTGGCACTGTTGGTCATTCCACTCTTGTGTTTGGTGCTGAAGATAAAGTTTTATCTCTATAGCCAACATGACATCATCAGCATAGAGAAGTGTCCATGGCAGTGGCATTTGCAGGTCTGATGTGACAGTGTACATCACAAGAGTGAACAGCAGTGGTCATAAAGCTGAGCCTTGGTGAACTCTTACTGTGATGTGAAAGTTGTTGGATGCTCCTGCGGCTGCTTGAACATAGCTTTTTGGTTCAACATACAAAAGCTGTACCTAATTAACAAGATACACTGGAACGCCATGTTCTCAAAGTGCTAACCAGATTAGGTCATGTGGTACCTGATCAAATGCTTTTTCCAATATCTAGCAAAGCAAGATGCAGTGGCTCGTTCTTTTCACAGTGTTTCTCAAACAGCACGCATGCAGCATAGATTGCATCATTTGTGCCACAATTTTTCACAGACACAGCTTGGTTCCTTGTGATTTTCGCAATCTCACAGATCCGTTGTTGAGAATGCATTTTTATATTTTCCTGCTCGATGGCTGTGAAGCTGAGACAACAATGGATACGCTGTTTCCGTTCCAACCGGATGGCGCTCAGGATGACTACGTGAAACAACTCATCACCAGGGTCGAAGAAGCAAGAGAGTTGGCTTGGATATGGACACTGGACGCCCAGTGGAAGGACCATCAGTGGTATAATGAAAAGTTGGACTATCAGAAAAGTTATTGACCCAATAATTTGGTCTGTATCGTGTCATATGCCGCCTGTCAGATGTCACATACAAAATAGAGGATTATGAGCCATCGTCGAAACACCAAAAACGATGAGACATTGTTCATGTCCTTCACATTAAGCATTACAACGATCCTGAAGAGCAGATAGGTGAAAATTGCTTCTTGTTTAAGGACTCTAAGGACGGTACTGATGAAGCCATGACAGGAACGTCTGTTGTCGGTAATCGTGCAGAAGGGAAGGATTCTCCAGAACTGCCTTTCAGAGGACCCATGACAAGATCAAGATCCAGGACATTGCAGCTGGCTCCAAAGGGAACCTAATAGTGGGTCGCTGTTTCTTCAGGAGAGGGAGCAATGCCGCGAGACCCCACGTTAACCATCCGCCAGCATGGCGCAAGGTATAGTGTCACTGATTGCGGTGCTGATGGTCGCCGGTTCAATCCCGTCCACCAGCAAAAATTTATTTGATTGTAAGTATTATTTCCAGCATGTTCTACATGTTTGTTATGTTCACTTGTAATTTATACTTGTTTCTATGTTAACTCTTCTAATTTCTGGTAGATTCTGTCCGTGTATAAATAGCAGAGCACTCTGCTTGAGAGGCAGTCAGGGCTGCATGTATATTTCAGTTTGCAATAAACCTGCTTTCAGTATCCTGCCTTCGAAGTCAAGCCTGCTTACATTTCAACGTGACATATTTGTCAAATCACCAAACCATTAATCATATTTCTTACTTATGCTGAGGATGAAGTATTACTTTATTTCTTAGAGAATAAAAAATTTGTATTACCAAATAAATAATTTGACCTGCAAGGAAGATCTGGACTATTTCAAACCAGCACAAAGAAAGTGATGCAGATTTTACATATTACTTGATGATGATGAAAAGTAAGTTTCTGAAGTGTAATAATAAGGGATTACACTGCATGCTATTGACTTAAATTACTGTAATGCGCAAGAGATGAATGCAAGGAAACAAAAACTAGCAGTTTTTTCCCTTTCTTTCTTTCTTTTTATAGGTGATGAAATCTTACAATTTTTTATATGCACCCTTATTCCAAATAGAGCAAGAGGGGCTGTTTGGATACAAGGATCTAGAAGCATGTAACCTACTTTTATCATAGTTTGGTGATTCTTCGGTCTCACAATGATTTGCGTGGTCAATAGCCACAGGCTGAACAATTTATGGGCAACAAATAATGTAAAACAATGGATTTTAGTTAAATGACACTTTAATTAAAAAATAAACACCCAAGTCTCCTTTTCATGTCCAGTGTACAAGTCTCATTATTATTGCAAACCAGATACTATGACAGGTATGTACATTCCACACCCCAATAATTACTTTAATACAGTCTGTGTGTGGAATAGCCCTAATCACAAAACTCACTCCTGCTACACATAATAGTGTGGCACAAATGTTAAGTGTGTGTGTTCACTTTAGTCTAACAAACACTTCTTTTAGAGAATAACACATATATACTTCACATGGTACTGTCATATGCAGAGTCAAAACTAACAATAAGTTTATGTCCAACCATTGGTTACAACAGACTAACCTGCATGGTGCAAATGCACCGTCATTAATACATTTGGAACAATGACCCAGAAAATTACATACTGTTAAATATCCATTTTACACTAATTACAATGAAAATGTAAACTATTTCAATAATCTACATACAGAACAAGTTTGTGTGTATTACGGGCCTACTGTTAAACACGATATACGAATCTATTACCTACTAAATATGATTTATAGTGAAATATAATACATTTGGAAACAATGCTTTCTACTGAAATGGTAATTGCTGAGAAATTAATTAATATCAAATGTTCCTAACATGAAATGGAAATCTTATATTATTACATTGATTGACTTTGATGTTTCTAATGAAGCTAGATAAAGTCAATCAGTGTAATAATATAAGATTTCCATTTCATGTTAGGAACATTCGATATTAATTAATTTCTCAGCAATTAGCATTTCAGTAGAAAGCATTGTTTCCAAATGTTATTTCATGATAAATCATATTTAGTAGGTAATAGATTCCTATCTCTTTGCGCCAGGCGGGTTAGCCTGTTGTAACCAATGGTTGGACATACACTTATTGTTAGTTTTGACTCTGCAAATGACAGTACCATGTGAAGTATGTAAGTGTTATTCAAGTCTTATTATTATGGCAATCCAGATACTATGACGGGTATGTACATTCCACACCCCAATAATTACTTTAACACAGTCTGTGTGTGGAATAGCCCTAATCACAAAACTCACTCCTGCTACACATAATAGTGTGGCACAAATGTTAAGTGTGTGTTCACTTCAGTCTAACAAACACTTCTTTTAGGGAATAAATGCTTTGTTACAAGCAGTAAGCCACTTAGCAATTTTAATTGCCTATATATTTCACTAAATGTTTTTTCCTCAACATTGGCACTTGAGATGAAATGTAAATAAGTAAAACACTGCCAGCAGCTCTTACATTAATGTCACAACATTATGATGAATGCCTTTCTAAAATCAAATTCACTGTAGTAAAGGTGTGCACATAAGGTAAAAATTAATACTTCAAAATCAAGGAGAGTACACTCAATATTATTAGATTAAGGAACAATAACAAACGCTTGAAACCAATAGGAGCACCACATGTTTGATGCAGGGGTGGGGCAGATGGGCCAAGCGGAGGCGGGGTAGACAGGCTAAGTGGAGGCGGGGCAGACGGGCCAAGCAGAGGGCAAAGCGGAGGCAGGGCAGACGGGCAAAGCGGAGGTGGGGCGGGCGGTTCGAGCAATATGTGGTGTAAGTTCGCGAACGCCATGTCGACCCCTTTTCAGTAGTCTGCGAATTTTGACTCTGGCATCACAATACGTTTTTTCTTTAATGTCGTTTGTTGTTAATAATATCAGCTTATTCCCATGAGTTAGTGGCTTTTGCTCGGTGAATACTAGACAGAAGTCGAATCTGCATTTGCATCACACCACATTAACACTTGTGCAGAATGGGGTACAATATTCTGCGGCATCCATTTTCAATAAGCTGCCACAAGAACTAAAGAATCTTAGCACTAATCCACACGCTTTCAAATCTAAATTGAAGAGTTACCTCATGGCTCACTCCTTTTATTCTGTCGAGGAACTCCTAGAAAAGTTAAACAATTAAGCTAATTCACTTTTTTCTTTATTGATTCTTTTCACTTTATCTTAAGATTGTTGTGTGCAAAGGACTACTTAAAAAATTTCTATTACCATTCCTGTGTAACAATTAATGTATTGACTTGTTCCATGACCATGGAGTCTCACTCCTCAATTGGGTCCTATGGAACAGAAAAAACAATAAATAAATAAAAAAAACAGTATATTGTTCATATATTTTACATAACTAGAGTAGTTAAATTAATAACTTGCCCTTGTGGAGCACACACCAGAAAAATACTCCAAGAAATTTGGTTGTTCACTTTCTGTCATGAAACTGACAACACTGACAATGATATTTAGAAACAAAATATGAAATAATTTTCATGAAGTAAAGTTATTTGTAGGAGAACCATATCAATTTCATCTTGGAACACGTACCTATTGAAGTGGAGTTATGAAGATACTGAACTAAGTACTTGGTAGAAATTGCTCAATCATGTAGTGTGACAGAGAAAAACATACTAACAATAGAGTACCAGAAGCATGTATTTATAATTGGAGGTAGTGAACTTATGTTTTTGGCCCAAGTTGAAAACATAAGTTCACTACCACCAATTATAAACACTTGTCTCAGGAGCCATTCCTGCATTCCCCTGCATTACCTCCTGGCAAGAAACACACCAGAACTAATCTTTTTCCCTAAATACAGAGACTGGTATAGAGTATTGATTAGTGAAGTCACCAAAAGATCAAAAGTGATTGCAAAATGTTTTAGATAAAATATCTGCATGGTGCAAAAATTGGCAATTGACCCTCAATATTGATGAGTGAGAAATCATCCACATGAGCAGGAAAAGAAATCCATTAAACTTCATTTACATGAAAAATCAGTCAAATCTGAAGGCCATAAATTCAACTAAATGGCTAGGAATAACAATTACATACAACTTAAACTGAAATGAACATACAGAAAATTATGTTGGGAAGGTGAACCAAAGGCTCTATTTCACTGGCAGAATATTTAGAAGATGCAATAGTGTTGCAAAAGAAATTGCCTACACTACACTTATGCATCCTATTTTGGTGTATTTCCACACACTGTGGGGTGCCCACTGAGTGGGACTGATGGAAGATATATATGAAGTTCAGAGAAGGGCTGCTAATTTTTTATTGCCATGATATGGGGGAGAGAGTGTCATAGATATGATGTACAAGTTGGAATGGAAATCATTAAGAGAAAGGTGTTATTCACTGTGGCAAGATTTATTTGTGAAATTTCTTTCACCAATTTTCTTTTCTGAATGCAAACATGTTTCGTTAGTATCCACCTACATATGGAGACACAATGCCACAAATAAATAAGAAAATTCAGATCAAAAACACAACACTATTAGAGAATGGAATGGTAGAAATATATCATAAATGATGTTCTGTGAACCCTTTGCAATGACCTTCAATGTGATTTGCAGGGTATTGAAGTTGCTATAGAAGTATCACTACACTATCACAACATTGAGTGTCATCATTTTACAGAAGTTTTGAAACAAACTCATATGTTGCTGCATAATATGGGTTGCATGAAAATGTCTCAGAAAGTAAATACACATGCTATCTCTGTAGTGGAAAATATCATCTATGGCATAATGTAGTGGTGCTGATAGAAAGGTAATGGTGTAACATCCCATAAATATTGGTAAGTGCACTGTTAACAGTAGTTTTGAACTGCACTGAAAAACAAAGCACCTACAACTGTTTGACAAAAATATTCTATGGTTACTATGATGGTGAAGGGCTGATGAAAGTTCATATTAAGATAAATTGTAGCTGCTACACAAAAAATGAATCACGTAAGAAAGAATATGCTGAACATGTTCATTTAGTTTACAAGCAAAGTCTTATCTTGTAAAAAAGAAACTAGAATTCTTTGAGTCATATAATATGAATTTTATTAAAAGAAAATCATAGGTCACTTTGGTTTGGATGTGGAGTTACAGGAATTACATACACATGTACCATATATTCATATAATATGAATTTTATTAAAAGAAAATCATAGGTCACTTTGGTTTGGATGTGGAGTTACAGGAATTACATACACATGTACCATAATCAAAATATTTCAGGATTATATTGCTCTTTTTTATTTGACAGCTCATTTTTGAAATCAATCAGTTCTTCTGTATAAATAAATATGTTCCAATAATCAATTATTGTGTGAAACTGCATTCTCTATTAATTCAATAAATTGATGCAATGTAGGCTGCTCATGAAAATGGATAGGAGTGAAGTACTTTATTGCTACAGGTAATCTGAACAGACTCTCAATTCCTCTCTCTCTCTCTCTCTCTCTCTCTCTCTCTCTCTCTCTCTCTCTCTCTCTCTCCCCACCCCAACATGTATCCATGATGTAATTACACCTTGTTCTCATATTTTGGACAACAATCTGTCGGCAGTTATTAAGGTGAGTTGCTTCAAAGTTTTTAAATCACATTACACACTGTGGGGTAAACGAACATGTGTCTGAGATAAAACTGTTGGTAAGAAGAACATCAGTCAAAACTTTAAAATATGTAATTATTTTTAAGGAAAACCAAGTGCAAAGTCAGTGAAGGAAAGTGTTCATGAAGAATGTGTTGAACAAAATCCCGTATGCATCCTCAAAAATACAAGGAATATCAATAACAAATTTACAGTTAAGAACTGGTGAATAGAGAAAAAAATCAAAGTTTACAAAATATATTAATGTTTGCATTGGTATACAGTGAAGTGTGGTAAACAATATTGACAGTATTTTGAAATGTCTCCAGTCAAAAAATGTTATATTTCCCCTAGATGTTTGTTTTCAACAGTCAGAGATTTATTACAGTGTAAGAACATTTATGAATGGTAGTTGCACTGTTGCCAGCTTTCAGCTGTGGAGTGCAAATTACTGACGGCCAAAAATAATTTTATCTACAGAGCTGTGATGAAAAAATATACAAGTTTTTAATCAGACTGACTTTGTGAAAAACACTTGTACAGTCATACAAGAACATTGAACCCAGAAGAAACTAAGGTCATTACATTTTGCTGAGGACGTTCAGCTTTGCTACATAAATAGGTGCTGATGATGTCCTCTTGGATAAAATATTCTGGAGGTACAAAAATTCCCCATTTTGGATCTCTTGGTGGGGACTACTCAGGAGGCTATCAGAAAAAGCAAAACAGGCATTCCATGGATTGAAGCATAGTATCTTCTACCCCTTAAATGGGTAGGTAAGTTAGAAGATTTGAAAGGAAAAAGGGATAGGTTGAAGTTGCAGATAGAGGGATTTGGTGAATTTCAGTGGACATACAAGATTAATAGTCAGAAGAGTAAAGGGTTATGCAAGATTAGGTCAAAAACTGAATAAGGCTAACTTACTATGAACAGCAAAGTGATTACATTATCATAGCAAAAATACACAAGCCATACTAGTACAACTTTATATGCCAACTAGCTCTGCTGATGAGGAGACTGATAAAAAGACATAATGAGATAAAAGAAGTCATTCTGACAGACAAGTGAAATGAAATCTTGATTGTGATGGGGGACTAAAACCCTGTAGTAGAATAATGAAGACAGAGAAAATAGTAGGTGAATTTGGACCAGGAGAAATGACTGAAAGATGATGTTGCCTGGTACGGTTATGAACAGAGCAGAATTAATCACCACAAACACTTGGTTTAAGAATCACTAAAGAATGTTGTTTATGTAGAAAAGACCAGGAAACACTGGAAGAGTCTAGACTGATTTATAAGAAGACATATATTTTGAAATCAGGTTTTAAACTGTAAGACATATCAGACTGAAACTTAAGAAGCTGCAAAAAGATAGAATAGTAAGGAGACTGAACCATGAAGGAACCAGAAATTGTCTAAAGTTTCAGAGGGACCATTAGGTAAGGATTGACTAAAATAGTAGAAAGTAACACAGTAGAAGAAAATTGGGTATCTTTGAGAGATTAAGTAGTGAAGGCAACAGAGGAACATATAGGCAGAAGGACAAAGGTCTAGTAGAATTCCCTTGATGATGCAGGAGATACTGAAGCTAATTTATGAAAGGAGAAAACTTTAGAATGCAGTAAATTAAGGGCAGTTCCATGAGAAAGTGGACATAAACCTCAAAAATGAAAATAAATCGTATGATACATCCAGGTACCAGTTCTATTACCAAAACATTAATTTTTTTAAATTTGAAGCTCATTTTTATGTTAAGAAGTGCTGGGTCTGAGCAAATGGCTGTATAAGTTGTCTAAAATTTCAGTTTGTCAATACCCTTTAAACCAGTTTTTTTAAAATCAATGTAAAGGCATATATTAGTAAAATATCTCTGAAAAACTATACAAATAACTTAAACCAGTACATTTCAATAGCTTATACTGAATTTATTTCATTACTATGATTCCCAGCATGATTTGTTTGAAATTGCTATGTCTTGTCATTCTGTTACCAGAAAAAGCCTGAAATTTATTTTTCAGTACTAATGCAATTTTACAGAAGGTTCAAAATATGCATGCAAATACAGATTTGAGAGATAAATAGAAGCACCACAATAAAAAAGCATTATTAATTATAACAATTTAATTTTTAATGGTAACGGAATGACATCCGCGCAGTAACGGAATGACACCCCTGCAGTAACAGAATGACATAAATGGAGTAATGGAATAGCATAAATTTTATAATGGAATGCCTGACATTCCTTAAGACGTTGTTTATACTATAGTTGTAGGCATCTGTATGTTGGCTATGCTGCAGTTGTTGGCAGTTGTATATTGACTGTATTGTTGGTAAAAATTGGGGGACCCACTGGGTTAGCCATGTAGTCTAATGCACAACTTCATGAGACAGGGAGGCGTACTGGCCCCGGTTCGAATCCACCTGGCAGATTAACGAAGGGGGTCAGAGTGCCAGCCAGCTTGGATGTGGTTTTTAGGTGGTTTTCCTCGTCCGCTTAGGTGAATAGTGGGGTGGTACCCAGGTCCTGCCTCAGAAGATTCACAAACCTTTTCATAACACTTTCACACAAAAACATATGCAGACATTTGGGGTACACATTTCCTCCTGGAAGGGAGAGGGGGGCACATGGGGTGGGGACAGAAAGTGCATATGGACACCCCGTAGATATTAACACCCACCAAATCCGAATTAACAAGGCCAACCCTGCATGTGCGGGAACATGGCAAAAGAGAAAGAGTCAATGGAGGAACTGTGTATGCAAAGTCCTGTGAAGCAAGTACATAGTTCTCAGTGAGAAGAAACTTACATTCAGTTTGTCTGAAGAGCAGCTGCTGAAAGGTGCACTAATAATCCTCTTCAGTTAAAATGTGCAATGAAATGAGTAAATGGATTCACACTACATGTAGAATCTAGTTATTTATTTTGAACATCTGTCTTCCTTCTTCCATAACCTAAGCCAAATAAACAGTTTTGCTGGGAAACACTGCTAATGACTTAAGAGACATTTTACTAACTTCCTATTTACTACAATAGAATTTTGGGTATTGTTGAAGGTTACTACCAATTATGCCTGAGCCGCAGTGGATAGCCGAGCGGTCTAAGGCACCTTGCTATGGAGCTTGTGTGTGTGTGTGTGTGTGTGTGTGTGTGTGTGTGTGTGTGTGTGTGTGTTTTGCCCTTAGGTTAGTTTACCTTAGTTTAGCAGTTTGTAAGCTACGGACTGATGGCCACACAGTTTGGTCCGATAGATTTACAAACATTTGAATTAGGCCTGATATTTAAAGCATTTTTGCTGCATATCATTGCTAGAAGTTCACTAAACTGAAAATACTTTTTTATTTAAAAGAAAGATTGCATTTTTATAGCAAGTTTTTTATTGGGCAAGTCATTTATGTTGAAGACAGTTATGAAATTTCATTTTTTTAGGAAGAGTGACACAGATGGATATGTATTTATATTTCCTACACAATAAGATAAATGTTGGATAGAAAAAAAATCAAATTGTATAAAAACTGGGTGCACCTACAGTAAATGAGAGGAATAAGTGCCATTTTCCCCACCTAGTTAGCAATGCAGAATGAAATTAGTAATTTTCAAATGAAAGTGTCATTCTGTTACTATGAAGAGTCATTCAGTTACCAGATATTTATTTACTTTCATTATTAAAATATTTGTTTGATGCATATTTCTTCTATACCATTTTGTTTCCCATTTAGTCCTCTTCATATCATAATTTTTGTAAATTTTTATAGTAAATGGTTGGGCTGAATTACTGTTGTATTATAAATGATAACAATATGCATGTCCAAATTATGTCATTACATTACCAAGTAATTTTTTTCCACGTAAGTCTAAATATATGAATGGAATACAAACTTTTACATCATTAAAATTATTTTTCTTTGTGTATGTTGGAAATATAGCAAAAGAAACTGGCTTTTATAATTATTTTTGGTCTTTTCATTATCCTTAAAGTGCAAAAAAATTTCTGAAACTCATTCCATTACTCGCGGAACTGTCCTTAAGTAGGCAGAAGAGGGTACAGACAATTAAAAATGAGACTGAAAGAAATTGCAAAATGGCTACGCAGTAGGTGCTAGAGTGCAAATACAAGTCTGTAGAAGAATGTGTAATTAACGGAAAGACAGATACCATCTCAAGCGAAATAAGAGAGACATATGGAGAAAAAACAGCTGCATGAACAGGCTATCAAGAGATCAGACAGAAAACCTGTACAGAGCAAAGAAGGGGCAGCTGAAATGTGGAAGGAATATATACAGAGGCTACACAGAGCACTGGAAGATTTCAGTTGAAACAGGGCTCCAGGAATAGATGATATTACCTCTGAACTGCTGATATCCTTGTGAGGGCTAATCATAAAGAAACTGTTTCACCTGGCTGGCAAGATGTATGAGACAGTGGGAATACCATCAAACTTCAAGAAGACTATAATAATTCAATTCCCAAAGAACAAAAGTGCTTACAATAATGAAAGTTACAGAACAATGTTGACTGGAATACACTCTTAAATTCTCAGAGTAACTAGGGTCAAAATATAGGCAGTGAAAACTCATTATTTACAAAAACCAGACAGCAGGTATATAAGTCAAGGGGCATGAAAGGGGTGCAGTGTCTGGGAAAGGAGTAAGAAAAGGTTGTAGACTTTCCCAAATGCTATTCAATCTGTACATCAAGCAAGCTTTGAAGGAACGGAAGCAGAAATTTTGCAAATGAAATATGAAGTTCACATACATGAAATGAAAATTCTACGGTTTGCCAATGACATCTGATTTCTTTCTGACAGTAAATGACCCTGAAGAACACCTGGAAAGAATGGTTAGTGTCTTGAAAGAGGGCTATAATATTACCATTGACTAGAGCAAAACAATGTTAATGTATTCTAAGAAAACTGGGGTATGCTGTAAGAATTAGATTACGTAACGAGACAATAGACATTGAGAGATTTGTTGGGGGGAGGGGGGGGGGGTGAAACTCGCAGGGAGAGACCAAGAGATTAATACAGTAAGCAGGTTCTAAGTGATGAAGGTTGCCATTCTTATTCAGAGATGAAGAGGCTTGCAAAGGTTAGGGTAGTGTGGTGATCTACATTAAACCAGTCTTTGGCCTAAAGATAACTTTGACAATAACAACTGCAATACTGAAGGATCTGTTAACACCCATCTGGTTTGATGCCACAATATCATTGGTGAAGACAAAGGCTATTAAACTGGGAAGAAAACATTCCAAAACACACACACACACACAAACCAACCTTATAAAATAAAACTTTCCATCACAACAGCAATTCCCTTCACAAATGACTTTAGTTTCAAACAATAATTCTTTTTAAATTAAAACATTAGGATCAGGTAGGTAGAACAGTAAATGTAAATTAATCACTGGTGGTATCCTGTGCTTCAGTTAACTCTCATCATCACCATCCTCAACAACAACAACAACAACAACATTGGTGTGAAAACTTTCAGTGCATCATAATCACTTTAATATGGACCCAAGATATTTTAAAAACTTTATTTATTTATTATTACAGGATTAATCAATAGAAAGATTAATTAATAACAACATTTTGTCATATTCCTGTTATCCTCTGCCAAGCCTCTTTATCCAGCGCATCTTCCTTGTCGATGCCGCGACGTTCCATTACTCCATTTATCTGGTATGTCCAAGAACTTTGTGGTCTTCACGCTTATGTCTACTCGGTGGTTTCCATTCATAAATCTTCTTTGGCCACCAACTATCTGGCATTCTCATCAAATTATAACGTAATTTATATTTAGAAAGTTACAATACTGGACTTGAATTTATTTTTTATATGAAGAGTCAGCTTAACCATTATGGATGCCAAAAGTCTGACTTTGCTGCTTACACATACTTGGATAGCCCAACCTTTAAAGAAACTGGCCATCCAAACAGGGAATCTTAGCCCAAATCATGGACAAGCCAATTTTCATTTGTGTCATTTTCTATGTTCTGGTATATCATTGTGGTAAAAAAAAATTCTTGCTTTTGTAGACAAATGACGTTTAGACATTCAGTTGTCTGGCGGGCGGCTCGGGATAGCGGTGCACGATTGTTGCAGCATGTCTCAATAAAGAAGTACGATAAATACAGGGGGTTCCAAATGATCTGTACAACTTTGAACATGGGCGTACCCAGAGAGCGGCACGGAGGGCAACTCGTCCCTTTAAATAGATTAGAGCTGGTCACTGATCCGAGAGTTAGTTTTACTTTGTCGGTTCCAGCTGTCAGCAGGGAAGTTTATCTATATCTGTTCTAATAATAGAAACTGTAAATGCATGTGTCGTTACTCTCTTTGAACCTTCAAAAGTACTTGACGAATTTTAATGCGATTTTTACAGGTAACTTGAGTAAAGTTTGGGGCAACATCAGTGGCGATTTCTCACATTTGCTGCCAGCAAGCTATTCAAATTTTGCCGCCCCTACCAACCTCTACAATTACATATCCTATTTCACAATCATACTAATTATAAGTTTTTGTCGATGAAATTGTAGCTTTATGTTTTGCTCTATAGTCCTTTTTCTGACATCTTTTTCTTTAATTAGTATGACTGAACTAGTGGATCGAAGTATCACTTACTAGCTTATTTTTACAGCCAAACATTTGGTTAAGATTGCATTAGAAATAGTTTTTGTGGATATTTCTGAGCTAATAAAAGTACGGTAATATAATACTAATAATGTGACTTTTTTTTATTGTCGTTTCATTACCTAACACAGGGCGGGCTGGCAGCGCTCGCAGGTGCTCTTCAACCTACAGAAATAAAAATTTGATACAGAAGAAACAGATAAAATAGAAAGGAGATAAAAGGTTGAAGATAAATTACAAATAAAAACATGGGGGTTTTAAATGGAGAAAAAACAAAGTACTTAAAATGGAGTGAAACAGTGACATCTTATGGTGGTGAGTAAAACAACTTCATACACACAATTAAAATAACATTGGACAGTGGCTATGGTTGGCCGTTCACTATTGTTGAATTAAAACAAGAAATACGAGGAAACATCACACATGTGAAAGAAATACACAATTAAAACTTATGGTGGCGGCTGCGAGTTGGCCGTTCACTGTTGTGAAAATAAAGAGATGTAACTTAAAGACATCACATTTAGTGCAGCACTCATTCAAAGGCACATTAAAAGGTTCCACATATGGTGGAGGACTCACAGTACTAAAGATGTGATGTGGGGGGAAAGGGGATTAGAGGAGAGGGAGAGGGTGGGGAGAGGGTGGGGAGTGGCCACAGGGCCAATGGGGGAGGTTCTGGGGAAAGGATGTCCCAGGAAGCCAGGGGGAAGGAGGGGAGGGAAGAGGAGGAGTTGGAGGAACAGTGGGGTGGAATGAGGAGCAGGGGCAGAAGGGGGGATGGTTGGGGCACTCAGGGACAGGATGGGAAGAGGGAGCCAGGGCAAGGATCATACCAGATAAGAAGGGTAGATGTCAAGTCGGAGGGCATCATCCGGAAGAGGGAGGGTACAGAAGTTGCCAGGGGAAAGGATCTGGAGAGTGAACAGGTGTAGAGCAGGGGGAATACAGTGGTGGAAGTGCAGCAACAGACCGGGAGCTGAGCAGAGGGTATGGACTAGAGGATTAGGTAGCTCTAACTTATGGGACAGGTAACGGAGGTGCAGGTGTTCAATAAAGAGGACGAGGCAGGGGAAAGGAATGAGATCGTAGAGGATCCACGTGGTGAAGGGGGGGGGGGGTAAAGAAGGCGAGGCAGAGGGTGTGATGCTCCAGTATCTCCAGGAATTTGTAGAAAGATGGAGGTGCAGAGATCCAGGTTGGATGGGATACAGAGAGGATGGGATGGATGAGGGATTTATAGGTATAGAGGATGCTGGAAGGGTTTACAACCCAGGGTCAGCCAACAAGGAGTTTGAGGACACAGAGGTGGGAGCGGGCTTTGTCTTGGATAGTGCGGAGGTGGTGAGTCCAGGATAGGGTGCGATCAATAATGAGGCCCAGGTACTTTGGGGTAGGGGTGAGGATGATGGGACAGTGATGGAGGGTGAGACAGAAATCATGGGGACAGAAGGAAGGTGTGGTGCAACCTATGATGATCGCCTGGGTTTTGGTAGGATTTATAGATAGGAGCAACTGGTTGCATCAAGTGGCGAAAAGGTCAAGGTGTTCTTGGAGAAGATGGTTAGAGCGGGCGAGGGTGGGAGCTAGGGCAAATAAAGCAGTGTCATCAGCATATTAGAAGAGGTGTATTGGGAGGGGGACAGGCTAGGTATATCTGACGTATACAGGAGATAAAGGAGGGGAGAAAGGACTGAAGATTGGGGAACACCAGCAGAGGGATAGAAAAGACGGGTGCGGTGTTGTAGACAGTTACATAGGTAGGGTAGTTGGAGAGGAAGGAGGCAATGATCCAGATGAGGTTTATGGGAAGAGCGTAGGTTTGGAGTTTGAAGAGCAGGTGGGAATTCTAGACCCGATCATAGGCCAGTTCGATGTCTAAGGATAGGAAGATGACAGCACAACAGGAATTGAGCTTGAGGTGAGGGAAAGGCGCTGGGTAAGACAAAGGAGTTGGTCATCGGAGAGAAGGAAAGCCACATTGGATGTCAGGGAGGAGGTGGTGAAGCCAGAGGTGGTGATGGATGCGACGGGTTAGGATGGATTTGAAGACCTTGCTGAAAACCAGGGTGAGGCAAAAGGGATGTTATGATGCAGAATTGGAGGGGCGCTTGTTAGGTTTTAGGAACATGAGGACTTGGGAAATTTTCTACAGGTGGGGGTAGTAGCCATTGTAGAGAATGGTGGTATAGAGAGTAGCAAGGATGATGAGAGAAGGGAGGGGACATATCTTGAGGTGACGGTAGGTGATGCGATCATGGCTGGGAGCCATGTTGAGTTTAGTGCACAGAATCAACTGTAGGTTGTGTGCAGTGATTGGGGTGTTAAGGTCTGAGGGGGAGAGGGGTGGGATGTGGTCCAGGTATTGGAAGCCGAGAGCTACGGGTGGGATGGAGACATCCGTTTTTTCATGGACACCTGCGAACAAGGAATAATCAAAGTTAGGATTGTTGGGGATGGAGAAAACATCAGAGAGGAAAGAGACAAAATGATTAGCCTTACTGGCATTATAAGGAAGGGGCTGGTCTAGGTGGAGGAGGGCATAGTTGGGCGTGGGTTTCGAGTCAGTAAGGCAGTGGAAGGCATTCCAATACTGAGACGAGTTGACGGGGAGGTGAGCATTGAGCCGTGTCACTGTCTGATGCCACGACCAGCGTTTTTTGTGGTGTCGCACAAGTACAAAGTGCGCGCCACCTACTTTCGCCGTGCGCCGCCAGGCACGCACGGCGCGGCGTTCTCACGACGACAGCCACGAGCGCCCTCTGCGACAACTCCGCTCGTGGCCACCACTGAAGGATCGGCCACTTCGGACTGAGATAGCAACGAGTAAAGACTTCGGACTGAGATAGCAACGAGTTAGGACCTTCGTAATCCGATAGGCACGAGTGAAGACTTTGCTATTGTACAGGCACTAGGCAGGCCTCTAACAACTATGTATCAACATTCTGCAGTACTATGTAAAAGTTAAGTATTGTTACATTCTGTGCAAAATAAATCTCTTTCTAATTTACTCTAGTGTTTGTAGTTTCTGGCTGCTCCCCTCCGTACCTGCACCGGCGTGCTGTCTTGTTACTGTGTCGGTCTCGTTCCACTCGGCCACCGACACCTACGACGAGGCTGGGACACAAAAGCGGCGACGAAGTTGGGACACAAAATTTTTTAGCAGTCAGTAAAGGGAGGGGGGGAAGGAGTTGTCAATGAGAGGCAGGAGGGGGAGCGGTGCGAGGGTAAAGTGGGAACCAAACTGGATGCAGGGTATTTTGTGAAGGATCAGGTTGTGGAGGACTGGGTCAGGTGATTTTAGGAGGACAGCATCCCTCTGGAGGATGATTTAGGAGATGGGAGCAAAGGGTACATACTGACAGAAGAGGAGAGTGAGGGCATGGGAGTCCAGAAATTGAGGGTCAGGGTTACTTAGGACGAAAGTGTGGAGAGAAGGGGGGAGGGGAGGAGATGGGGCTGGGAGAAGGTGCTGGCTGGGTAGGGGGGAGGCTTTCATTGGAACTAGAGGGCCAGTGGCGAGATGATCATGGACCTTTTTGGTGACTGAGGAGGTGGCGTCTGTGGACGATTTTTTTTTTTTTTTTTTTTTTTTTTTTTTTTTGAGCAGCTGGGAGACCAGAGTGGAAACAGGGGAGACAGGAAGGTGGCGTGTGGATGGACCTTCAGCTGTGGCATCTTCGTGGGGTGGGGGGGGGGGAAGACGAGTCAATGGCGGCCTGCTGGGTGCGAGCCGTGGCAAGTTGCACCACGGAGGTCGGGGAGGGGGGACGGTGGAAGAGGCAAGTGTCTAGAGGACGAGGGCGGCAGTATGTGAGGGGGCGGAGAAGAGGGCAACTGTTGAGGGAGTGGTGAGGGTGAGGAGGAAAGGGATTATGGCAGGAAGAAGGAGGAGAAGGTACTCCAGGAGATGGTGGTGAGGGCATTGGAGGGGGTGGTGAAAATGATAGTGAAGCACACAGTAGTGGGGGGGCAGGGACGACATAATAACGTTAAAAAGTCATTTAAGTCCTTCAGAACTGCAGCGGAAGCAGGGGCGGCGGCAGCGGCGAACATGCCTCTCGGCGGCACCGGCAGTGGTGGGAACAACGCGGCGAGGCGGCAGTCGGATGCTGGCTGGGGGACGGCCAGAGCGCTTGACGGGCGGCAGTCTGACGTGGGCCGGGATATGCACCTTCCAGAGCGGGATAGCAGCGGCCGCGGGGGCGTCAGCAGCGACGACTCCAGGGGGCGTCGGAAGTCGACGGTGCGTCAACACGACGTACTGCAGTCCGCATCGGCCGGGCGGGGACCTCGTCGGTTGTAGGCGGCAACAGAAACTAGTAACGTGAGGAATAGACCCCAAGACGTCTACGAACGACAAAGGGCACTCTATCGTACACGGCAACAGCGGCGAAAACAGAAACCACAGGAGAATAGCACTTCACTGACTACGTGACAGTAGCGGCGAAAGATGTGGATGAAAGAATGTAACAGGAAAGGTATACCTTAATACTCCTTACACATTTATGTACGATGGGGGACAAAAAGATTATATGGCCCGAATAATTTAAGGTCCAAGAACAGATTATTATGTATGCTCTAGTTCTGAAGTGCCAGTGTGCCAACTCCAGTGGAAGAGCTGGGTTTGAACACGACTCGAACTGTTAAAACGATCTACGTCAAAGTTCGGGAAATCTCGGGATATGTTCGAACATTCGATCACGACGCTATCTAGCGATGGCAGAAAGTACTATCTCCACAGCACTATGTTTGCGTGTTCAGAAGTCTTTCCACCGCTGTGAAGTAAACTTTTTATATAGGAAAGTGGTAGCTTCTATGGTGTAGAAGTAAACACAGTAAAGAATATACAAGACAGCAATCGCAAATTAAAATTCCAGTGCTGCAATCTAGGGACGTCTGTTGATACTATATACACAGCTGATCATATACTGTTTATTCCTGTAGTCACAATTACAGTTTATTTTAATATGACTTATTTCATTTACTAGGTATAAACCCCCTCCCTTTGCTCGAGGCAGAGTGGCTATCGGCCACCGCCGCCACCTCCCCGTCTGCCCACAACCTCTCCTTAACACCCCGACTGAACACCTGGTCTACAGCCTCTTCCTCCCTTCCCTCACTGTCACCCTTGACAAGAACTACTTTTGTGGCAATGAAACCCTTGTGGACCGTTCCTTTACAACATATGTGGTTGCTTCCAACCTCAACCTTTCTTCCCGTTCTGCCGCCGAACTCCAGCTGTGGCGTCAGTTCCTCGCTCAGCTCCATGGCGAAACTGTTCCCCTTCCGCAACCAACTCGCCCGGAGAGCAACACCACCCCTGATATCGTCCTCGCCTCTCGTAACCTCCCAGGCCGGAAGGCGGAAGTCCTCGACATCATTGGCAGTGACCATGCCTCCGTACTCCTCACCCTAGACCCCCGCAGCCGTCAGGCTCATGCTCCCCATCCTGAGCCCCCTCCTAAGATAGTCCATGATTATGCCCGTGCTGGCTGGTATGCCTGCAGTCGCTCCATAGACACTCAGGTCGCCAGCCACCCCCTGCCCCTCCACATCCCTGCTGACATTGGCCATACTGCTTCCTTCCTACACCAGACCGTTGCTGACGCCATCCACTTCCATATCCCCACCAAGCCCATCCAGCCTCACTGCCCTGCGTTGCCTCCACAGGCCGTACTCCTTCTCTGTGAATCTCGTCGACTTTATCGTTCCTTCCTCTGGACCCGTCACCAGGACACACTCTTACGCCACCAGCAAATCCAACGCCACATCCATAATCTCTTGACCGCCAAAAAGATGCCGGGACTGGCGACAGACATGCAACCGTCTTAATATTTCACTCCCAGTCAATTCCTTCCACCGCCTTACTGGCAATCATTCTACATCTCACTACTCGCTTCTCCTCAATGACCTTCCCCTTCCTGAGAACGCCAGTAAGGCGAATGAAATTTGCCACCCAACTTGAAGATATCTTCTCTGTTTCTGACAATCCCAGGTTCGATTATTCTTATTCCCAGACGTCCATGAGTGTACTAAGACCTGCTTCCCACCGTTCGCCCCTGGGTTTCAGTACTTTGACAGCATCTCCTTCACACTCCAATTACTGCCCTTGACATCGAAACACCACTCTGCACAAAACGCAACACAGCTCCTGGCCATGACTGCCTGACCTACAGGCACATTCAGGCTTGCCGCCGTTTTTTCCATACAGTCCTTGCTTCCCTCTATACCATCATTCTCTAAACCAACTTCTTCCCCAACGTGTGGAAAACCTCCTTTATTCATGTTTCTTAAACCCTGCAAGCAGCCCTCTGACACCTCATCCTATCATTCTATCAGCCTCACCTCGGTGTTCTGCAAGTTCCTGGAAACCATCCTGTCCCACCGCATCCACCAGCATCTCCATCTACACCAACTCCTTCCCCTCTCCCAATGTGACTTCTGACCTTCCTTCTCTGCTGATGACCAACTCCTGTGCCTTACCCACCTCCATCCGGTCCAGATGATCTCCTGTGTATGGCATTCTGGTCACCTTTTCAAACTCCAGCTCTATGACCTTCCCATTAATTATGTGCACTTCATCGCGTCCTTTCTCACCCATCGCTCATCCTATGTCACTATCAATAACTCTAATTCCCATTTGCTTTCCCCCTCCACCGGGATGGTCCAGTGCTCCGTCCTCTCCCCCCTCCTCTACCTTATATATTCGGCTGATATGCCACAACCCCAGCCTCCTGTCCATCTCCTCCAATATGCTGATGACACCGCCTTCCTGGCCATCGCCCGCTCATAACACCTCCTTCAGTTCCATCTCTCTGAATTCTCCTCCTGGTACAACCAGTGGTTCCTCACTGTCAACCCCACAAAATCCCAGGCAGTCATCTTAGATCACACTACCCCTTCCTTCTGTCACCGCGACCTCTACCTCACACTCCATGGCCGTCCCATCCCACAAACCAAAACCCTCAAGTACCTTGGCCTCAACATTGACCACTCCCTCTCCTGGAAACTGCACCTCCAATTTGTCTGTGAAAAAGCCCTCTCCCACCTCAAACTTCTCAAGTTCCTGTCCGGCCAGACGTGGGCCCTTAACCCCTCCACCATCCTCTTCACTTACCGATCCATCATGCGTCCTATCCTCTGCTGCTTATATTCCGCCTGGGTCTCCGCTCCCCCTGCCCACTACGAATCCCTCCAGATCCTAGAACGCCGCGCCCTCCACCTCACTTACTGTATCCGCTTCCCGTACCCCACACGGATCCTTTACGACTTGATTCCCTTTCCTCACCTTCTGAAGTTTCTAGAACACCTCCGCCTCCGCTGTGTGTCCTGTAAAATAGAATACCGCAACCTGGTCGTCTCTCACCTCTTGCTGCATCCTGGGCCTCTACCACGCCGATACCTTATTATCCCTCCCTCCCTTCATCTTCACACTCTCTGTGACTTCCGTCATCTTCCTCTCCCGGATGACGCCCTCCGCCCCGACATCTACCCCTCCTTTCAACCTTAGTCCGTCCCCGTATTTGTACGTCTCCCTTCCTCCCCTTCTCCCATCCCTTTCCCTTGGCTCTCCTCTTCCAGCTCCTTTCTACGGTGAGTCTTTGCGCCTTCCCCTCCCCCCTCCACCCTCTCCCGACCTTTTCCCACCGCGCTTCCCCTTCCTTCCCTTTTCCCACTGTGGGGCACCTGTGTCAACATATTTTAACAGTGCGCCATTTAGTGTTGTGCCAGTGTTTGTGCTACGTGCTCAAGTGGTGTTTTAATACCTGAGCAGCCGCAGATCAGGCCGAATATTCGAGTTGCCATGTGCTTTAATTCTGTGCTTCGTCAACGTCCTGATTGTGTCATCAAGTGTTTATTATTCTACGTATGTGTGTTTTTTTTACCACCATGGCTCTTTTAATTTCGGACTGTGTGTTTTTCAATTCTCCTTGCCTCTTGTAATTGTTTCACTTTTTATTCGCCTTCATTTTGTTAATTCTACTTTTATTTTCTCCTTTAAGACTGTTTATATTCATATTGTACCAATTTGCACTTCTCTCGGCTGCAGAGCAGCGATGAAGCTGCTGCCAGCCTACCCCACCTGGGGCGTTAAATCCAGTAAAAAATAGTAATAAATAAAAATAAAAAATAAAACAAATTGCTATAGAATTTCTAATTCTTTCCTTATTACATTGCGTTTAGTCTTGTTTTCAAGCCGATTAATATGTGGTACCATTTGTATTTGTTACTGTACCATATGTGCATGGAATGAACTGCCCATTTGCAACCTATGTCTTATAATCACTTGAAACGTAAGTGGCACTAATAAAGGATTCAGATACATGTAGCATATTTTGAGAAACAATATTTTTACCTTGAATGATATCTTTGAAGTAATGCTGTTATTAGTAGCTGATATTTTGTTTATCAATGGATCTTATCTCGTAGTAATATCATAAAGGACAAGTATACACAGTTTTAAACGAACTATACAGTTTTTTTCGTGATGATATCCTTTTTTTTTACATGTATTTCTATTTCTATGAAATTAGTTCTGAGCAAAGTGATAGATCGGTTACTTTAAAATTTCCCACGTATTGCTTGCACTAAGTCGCGCGCATCTTCGTCACTTGAGTGTTCGAACAGTTCGATACTGTATCGAGTTCTGCGCTGTATCGGGAAACCTCGAGCATGTTCGAACGCCAGTATCGTCTACCCAGCCCTATTAGCGGTCTTCGGAGCTTCAGCTTGGTGTTTACATCGTCAAATAGAAGCAATTTAATAGTTAGGATCAGAGGTGTCCACCCCCCGGCCCCCTTTGGCCAATGACTCACCCCCCCCCCCCCTCCTCACAAAACGGTGACCAACCCCTGTGGGTAACTCTGTTTAGAATATATGTTGAGATTCATAGCAGCTTAATTCACGTACCATTTATTTTAGAAAACGTTGTTGGTGCACGTAGAACTCTGTAATAAAAAAGCTGACCCAAGAACACGTCGGACAACATCGAGCAAACACGACCAGTGACCGCAAGGATAAAAAAAAGAGAGAGAGAGAGAGTTTGGGCGTTGCTTAGTGGCGGGGAGGGGCGGGGGGAGAGGCAAGGACCTCCTTGCAGTTGTGTCTCTTGGCGGAGATACTCTGCTGTATGTGGCTTGAAATCTTTCCTGGTGTGGCCAACAATTTTCGGAGCGGATGGTCCATATCTTCTTCTAGATGTTGCCATGGAGTTGTAACTCCGCAGTTTGCACATTATTAGTAAAACTCTTCTAAAATTTGATTAATGGGTCAATGTGTACTTTAGGCATGGTTCGCAGGAATTGCAATAGAGTATTCATGGTTATGTACAGAGGTAAATATGAGTGGGTGTATGAAGTAACACAAGTAGCATGTTTGAAGTATGTCAGTTATTCTGATCTGGTCCATTTGCATGGTCAGTATTCATTTGTTAATCTCAAAATAAGAAAACATACACCGGTATATTATGAAATATTTAGTGTAGCACAGCACCGCATTTGGCGATAGTCTGGCTAACAAAGTGTGGGATGCCTCAACTGCTGCATCCCCCTTGGCATCAAGCTGTCTGCAGCAGGGCATGCTGGGCTCAGCGTTTGTTTCCTTGTACGTTGTTTCTTCCTCCATTTAGTTCTTCACCTCCGATACAAGCAGGTCGTGGCACTGCGCATGCTGCCACCTGTCTGCTGGAAAACGGGCCTAACGCCTGGTCCCATACTTAAAGTTAAAAATGAGATTTCAGGAGTGAAGTGTGTGATGTATTGAAGGTATTGATTAGTTGTCAGTTGCTTGTAATGTGTGTAGGTGTGAAAATGATGTCTTCCATGATTTCATCCATCTCTATTTCGTTAATACATTTCACAACAATACTTCCCATCACTCCTAAATATTAGTTATTAATCTTCGTCTAATATAAATGGAATCTGAATCATTATTTCGTGAAAATTAGACAATCAAAGTACTAAGGTGAACTTAGTTCCCTCTGTGATTATATAATATGTTTTCAGAGCTCAAGTAGAATTAGATGTTACAGGAAGTACAAATTATTATGGCTATAACACCTGTGAATATAAATTCTTCACAAACACACGACATAGTCGGTACATTGATAAACGCACCATTAATACAAGTTGAATGTTTATTTTAAGCCCATGTAAAAGTTAAGCTATTGCGTGTTGCTTATACCTACTTACGCTCTTTATTTTAGTGCCTATTTTGTAGCTGCTCTTTGCAATGTGTAGTCTATGAATTCTGCATTTGGGTTGAACACTATCACTGTAAACACTTGATACGTTGTCACTGAACAGAAGTACCCAAAGAGCGAAAAAAGGGGGAGCACGAGTTCCAGTACCACTGGAGTTAATTTTATTTTTTATTATTTTTACCTGTGCAGGTGATACTTTTAACAGGCTCCAACTTACTTTTCCAGTACCGGTACCGCAATTTTGCTGCAACTTAAAAATCTAAATTGCGTTTCCAAATGAATTAGCATTGTTTTCTACTATAATTTTTTAAAGATAATGTCCCCGCTTTGACACTGTTTTCAATCAATTTCAGAAGAAGATCACTGCGATATCTTATTTGTCCTTAGTCAAATTCAAATGTTCAAATGTTTGTAATTCTATCGGAACAAACTGCGTGGTCATCAGTCCGTAGCTTACAAACTACTTAAACTAAACTAACCTAAGGACAACACACACAACCATGCCCCAGGGAGGACTCGAACCTCCACGGCGAGCAGCCGCGCGCTCCGCAGCGGGACGCTTTAGACCGCTCGGCTACTCCACCGCGGCTGTCCTTAGTCGGTCCAAACTTTGGAGCGGTAATGCAAAAAGTATAGAACGACATTGTCTCCATCATTAACTAGATGTATCATGTAGGTAACATAACAATGCCTGCCAAGATACAATGGATCACTGAAGACTGCAAAAAAAAAAAAAAAATAAAAAATAAAAAAATAAAAAAAAAATAATAAAAATAAAAAAATAAATAAAACTAAAAATAAAAAATAAAAAAAGCTTAGGAAATGTGCAATGCCACCCTTAGTGAAAACGTTTTCAGTTAATTGGGCACCTCATTGCAACAAATTTATTCGATGTGAACCAGTTCAACAAATTTTTGAAATCATTGACACATACATTTCTCGAGAAAGGAAGCTGAAGGGAGAACTTCAGGTTGTCTATGCTAGGCCTCAGTTGATATTTCTTTCCGGCACAGTACCGTTTCTTTCGCTCATTCTAGAGAACATACTTTCCGGAAATTTTCAAGAGACTCTTAAAGTGTCGAGATAGGCATTATGATCAACAATTTCGACATCAGATGCTGAGCGGTATTTCACAGTCAACTAGAAAATTAAAACTTTCCTAAGAAATACCACGAAAGAAGAAAGACTGAGTACCTTAGGGGTAATATTCTGTGAGAAGTCATTTGTACGCAACATGGACAATAATTTAATCACCCTTGAATTGAAATTTTGAAACGAGAAGTAGAGACCAACTGATTTTCAGTACCGTTCGCATTAATTATTTTGGGACTGTCTTCATGAAGTCGTTTGGTTTCTGCTCTTGTTGTCTATGCTAGGCCTCAGTAATATGTCGGTAATTTCATTGAAACTCTGTAATGTGGATTTTGGGAAGTGAATTTGGTTTATTCACTCTCTGTTATTTCGTTAACTAATTATATTTCTCTAGCAGATAAGAGGAAAAGATAGCTACAATAACCTTATCCCTCTTTTTCTTTTGCACAATCGAAAACAATCGCTTCCTACTATTCTCCAGAAATCAAAAGTGTCGATAGTTTTTGCTTGACATGTAGACGATGGTAACAGTGCAATGGATCATGGGAAATGAAGACGGGCAATTACTAGTCAGCTTCAGATAGCTAATGATATTGCGCTCATTGTTGTCTGGTTTCGCCTGTAATAGTAATGACCGTCACCGTAAGTCCGCTTTTTCAGAAAGTGACAGCTGCTCAAATCATTCGTAGCAATGGGAGCAGTATGTAAGAAGAACGCTATTTATTTCTGTTACACTTTACAGTATATTGTGAGCGATATAAATAACTGACAACATTTTATAATATCTTAATATGTGTGGTGGTACTTTACGAAGTTCATAGACGTATATTTAAGATTTATTCTCATTTTTTATATTTTTTCGTGGCACCGCCTTAGAAAATCTCACTGGCCGCCGCTGTCTGAAAGACTTGTGGGCTGACGAGTTGCGTGTGTCGATTGTCGTCCCATTATATCCCACAAATGCTCGATTGGAGACAAGTCCTGAGATCCTGTTAGCCAGGGAAAATGGTTCCCGTCTTGCAGAGCACGTCGTGTGTCACGTGTGTGTGTGTGTGTGTGAGCGAGCATTATCCTGTTTGAACAACACACCAACTTTCTGTTGTAAGAATGGGAAAAGAACGGGACTTACAGCATTCTGCACATACCGACCGCTGGTCTGCATTTCCTCCGTAAACATCAAAGGTGAACGAGTGTTGTAACTTATTGCACACCTGACCATAATGCCTAGGATAGGGCCAATGTGTCTTGCTTGAATGTAATCTACTAGACAGCGCTCCCCAAGTCTACGTCATACGCGCAAACGACCGTCACTTCCGTGTAGGCAGGATATGATTTCATCGCTAAAGACCACAGCCCGCCATTGCATCTTCCAAGCGATCCTCTGACGCCACCAGTTGAGCTACCAGTGGTAGCTGTAAAATCTACCACTGCTGCCCTGACAGTACGACGATGTCTGTGCTGAGTGGACGTTTGGAACATTGTCTACGGGTCTGACAACGTTCACCTGAAAATTATAGAAATACAGATGTTCGAATGTTTGTTAATCTGTGGGACCAAACTACTGTGGTCTCAGTCCACAGGCTTAAAAACTATCTACTTAAACTAACCTAGCCGGCCGCGGTGGCCGAGGGGATTAAGGCGCTCCAGTCACTGTCTGCACGGCCACTACGGTCGGGGGTTCGAATCCCCCCTCGGGCATGGATATTTGTGCCGTCCTTAGTATTAGCTAGTTCATAAGTAGTTTGTAAGTTTAGGGACTGATGCTCCCGCAGTTAAGTCTCATAAACTTTGCAAACAACTTTTTTGCTACTCGGAAGACCACAATGCACCCCTTCCAAACTCGCGCAGTTGGCAGTAGGAAGCACGGGTACGCCTAAGTGATACGGCGCACTCTGCTTCAGACGTTGATATTACACTGAGCCTAACGACCGAGCGAGGTGGCGCAGTGGTAACACACTGGACTCGTATTCGGAAGGATGGTGGTTCAAATCCACCTCCGGCCATCCAGATTTAGGTTTTCCGTGATTTCCCTATATCACTCCAGGCAAATGCCGGGATGGTTTCTTTGAAAGGGCACGGCCAATTTCCTTCCATATCCTTACCCAAACACTCCGAGCGTAAGCTCCGTCTCTAATGACCACGCTGTCGACGGGACGTTAAACACTAATCTTCCTTCCTTCTTGAGCCTAACGTTTGTAAGCATTCCCTATTAATGGGTTCACACAGATGGCGCTCTGGAAGCTATGTCACTACGCTACCTGTTGGTGGAAGACGTTAAACAATTATCAGTACATATACTAACCCCCAGGTGGCATCTGGCGTCATCGCCAAAATCGAATTCACCTCTCCAGGTGTACTAATTTTTCTGGTAGTGTGTGTTTACCGTTGCTCTACTTACATGAAATCATATTGAAAGTGAAAGAAAGAAGCGAAATTACTTTTTACCTCTCACCTTAACAAAGGCAGCGGAAGTGTTTGGTGTTTCAAAAGGCACCGTATTCAAGATTTATGCCACACAAATGGAAAACAGCAGAACGCCATGCACTAAGTCATAATTTGGGCTAAAGTGTGAAGTGTGGGCTGAGTGACCGTCACATATGGTAACTGAGGAGGAGTGTGATGAAAAATGAAAGGACACTTTCTAAATTCGTTGCAGAAATGAACGTCTCACACGCAAACACTGCTAGCACTAAAACAACATAAAGGGAGCCTCATAAGCTGGGAATTGGAGAACGAACGGCGATTCCAAATCCACATCAGTGATAGAAATGCCTATAACGGGAAAAAGTGGTACCGCTCCATACAGTTTGGACTATGGAGCAATGGGAGAATATATGGAACAAGACTGTTGTCTAAATGCATGTTTGTAAGTTCTGGCCTCTTGTTTCCAATTCCTGGTCTATTTTACGTCTGGGGTACGCTGTCACCACGGCTACGAAACTGACAGAGAATTGCCGAAAGTGCCACGGGAGAGCAGCAGCATGGTCTAAGGCATCATGGTATGGACTGGACGACCTCTCCCGCCGGAGGTTCAAGTCCTCCCTCGGGCATATGTGTGTGTATGTGTGTGTGTGTGTGTGTGTGTGTGTGTGTGTGTGTGTTTTGTCCTTAGTATAAGTGGTTGGTAAGTCTAGGGACTGATGACCATAGCAGTTTGGTCCGACAGGTTTACAAGCATTTGAACATTTTGTTGCCGGAAGTGGAAAATGGCGGTGGTTCGCTGATGAATTGGGCACCGTGTCATGACATTTTATTTGTCTCATGATTATTTTGGAAGGTCACTACTGAAAAGGAGTATGTGACTATTTAGGTTGAAGATGTCCATACAGTTGTCCAGTGTTTGTTCTCCAATGGTTATGTGCTCCACGGCGACAAGGCTCCTGTTCACCCAGCTCGCATCGTCCAGAACTGATTTTGCGAGTACGACAGTGATTTATCACCATGTCCCCTGCCCACAAAAGTCATTAGATGTCAGTATTGTTGGGTCTTTGTGGTCTACATTTCAGAGAAATGCGCGTGATCGTTACCTGACCTGTAACGTTTAGAGACGACTGTAAGTTGAAAACCAACGGTTTTATACACCGCATTAAGTATCATAACGTGTTTTGCTTTTGATGTTTCCATATGTTTGTCCATATGTGTACATCCAGTGCCCACCTACGTTATAAATCACTGGAAGTTCTACACTGCTGCTTTTTGTCATCTAGTTCCATATATTTCAACCTTTGAAACATATAGTACTATTATATTCACAAAAATTTCCAAGATATTTGTAACACAAATATTCAACTTATTTATTCCTACAGATTCAAATAAAAAATGAAAGACATATAAGGTACTCATGTGTCAGCTCATTCTCAGTCCTCATAATAGTACTACTGTTTATTTTGTGCATCAGACATTGTGAGTTCATTAATATTACTGAATTACAGAGTGACACACTTGCTCTAGTCTTTTCGCCTCAGCACTACCAGTTTGATTAATGAATAGCTACGAATTATGAAACAGTATTCATATGGAACTAATGTACCTGACAGAAACTATTTCGTAATCCACAGAAGGAAATATGGTGGACTAACGAACATTAATTTTGAAATTACAATATGGTTCTTCTTTCCAATGTATCCTACTATGAGTAGTTTAGCGCATAGAGTCTCAAGAGTTTTATCAGCGGAATTTGCCAGGGGTGAGTGGCCATTGAATTGTTCCCCATCGGACATAGAGGACAGCCACTGCATGTGACCGTTTCATTAAAACAGGTTGTACTGAATACGAATTCGGTTTGAGAAGCGTAACATAACCAGATGAATCCGAGCCTTATGTCATTCACCTTTATGTATTGTGTTGGCATTATTCCCCCTGGCACCGGTCATTTAAATGTCCAGGAGCGATGCATATGAAGTTACTGTTCTCCTTCCATTTCGTAACGCTCGGTGCATGACTTACGAACATGAAAAGACGATTCTGTTTTACATAACAGTCAAAATAAAGGCAGCGTCTTTACTTTTTTGGTCTAGCTGTCCCAACTGTAAAAAAAAAAAAAAAAAAAAAAAAAAAAATTAATACTTCCTTGTATCTTTCTGCCAGAAACTGCTACTGAGATAGAAATTTTTCCATTTGTGTGTGCAATGGATTTTTCTGTTATATTGATGTTCTCTTACAAACATAAGTGATTTGTTAATATTACAAATAATGTATAGAGTTACAAGTAATAGTGTAAAAATATAGTTGATTGGGTAATTAGCAGCAATACTATGTCAGTGAAAAAGTTCTAGAGTGAATTAATAAAGTATGGAAGGTGGCGGTTTAATGTTTCAGATGCCTCTCACTGTCTCCACCCCCCCCCCCCCCCCCCCTATTTGAGTAAAACGCACAGAAAGTTCATACAACGAAGTGAAACTCTCATAAAAGTTCTTTGGAATGTTGTTCAATTCATGTCGTGAATTTCGATCGAAGGACTGACCTTCATATGAATTTCTGTACTTTGTCATTTTGTTGTGTTTTCTTATTCAAAAAACGATGTTTCGTCACCAGCGGTTGTTCGTTAATTTTTTTCACAGAAGTGTTATCCACATTTTGCATTTCAAGCAAGTCTCGGAAGGCGTACACATTTCGTTATTTTTGTTCGAGATAAACACTGCACACACTCTTCTCTTATCAAAACATTTCGGAAAATGTGTTGCAGCGCGGGAATGGACGCGTGGTCTAAGGCGCCTTGCCACGGATTGCGCGGCCGCACCCCGTCGGAGGTTCGAGTCCTCCCTCGGGCTTGGGTATGTGTGTTGACCTTAGCATTTGTTCGATTAAGTAGTTTGTCAATGAAGGGGCCGATGACCTCAGCCGTTGGTACCTTAGGTTTACAAACAAACATTTTTGAAAATGTCTAACATTTTAGTTAGGGATCTGCACCAATACAACTGCTACGGCCACACGTCCACTAGTAAGTGGACACCTCACACAGCTCAAGGATAGACCAATGAGTGCTGTACATATTTGTTGTTAATAGTGAGTTAGGGACTCGTTATAATGACGAAACTGAAAGGTGTACAGTTGCATGAACCCGCTGAGAGTATGTCATCACTGTGGATTAACCATCCCCTCCAAAGCATATCGTTGAATAAATAGTGAATAGTGACCAATTCTTTTTACCGAAAATGACTAAGATTCAGTACGTCAATAATACGCATTCGTGCGAACCGCGCCGGTCACATTGGATCGCAGTGGGAATTAAATGTGCAAATGGTTTGAACACCGTTTGAAATTATTTCAATAAATTTACCCGTGTTAAGCTTAATCGTCATTAAAGTGTAAGACGAAGATAGTGACTGTCACCCATTCGTGTTTAGTGGAACTATACAAGTTTACAGAGTGCAAACATTAATAAATTTGAAAAAATGAAAAACCTATATTTCTTGAGCATCTTGATATTGTACAGGCAAAGAATTATCGAAACAACAGCTCACGTAGAATTTAAAGAACTGATTATCCCTTACCCATTAGGAATATGAGGTTTGGGCTGTTATTTGGTAGCCGGCCGCAGTGGCCGCAGTGACTGAGGGGCTTCAGTCACGGTCTGCACGGCCACTACGGTCGGGGGTTCGAATAGCCCCTCGGGAATGGATATTTGTGCCGTAGTTAGTCTTAGTTAGTTCATAAGTAGTTTGTAAGTTTAGGAACTGATGACCCCGTAGTTAAGTCCCATAGACTATACAAACATTTGAAACATTTGTTATTTGGTAACTGAAAATTGCCATCTCAGTCGGGGTGTTTTACGTTGTTCAAAAATGCCTGCTTACAAAAGACTATTCAAATGCACATTTGTGTTCACAGTTGCTAGTTCCAGCTGTCATCTTAATTATTGGACTGATTTCGAATAGCCGGCCGCGGTGGCCGAGGGGACTGAGGCGCTTCAGTCACGGTCTGCACGACCACTACGGTCGGGGGTTCGAATCCCCCCTCGGGCATGGATATTTGTGACGTCCTTAGTCTTAGCTACTTCATAAGTAGTTTGTAAGCGTAGGGACTGATGAACCCGTAGTTAAGTCCCATAAGTTCTACAAATATTTGAACATTTTTTTGGATTTCGAATATACCCCAAAATAAAATCAGCCTCTGAACTTTTTGGACGGACAGTGTATTGTTTCTGTATCGTCTTGTTAATATACAAATAAACCTAAGACTAAGCGACGCTGTATCGGTTAGTCCCTCAACGTCAGTATTATTCACAAAATGTGAGCAAATGTTTGTAAATCTATGGACTCAACTACTGAGGTTATCAGTCCCTGGGCTTACAACCTACTTAAACTAACCTAAGGGCAACATTCAGACCCATAACCGAGAGAGAACTCGAACTTCCGACGGGAAGGACCCGCGCACTCCGCAGTAAGGCACCTTAAAGCGCTCAGCCATTCCACCGCCGCAGCATTATTCACCTTATTTTAACTATACACTATGACAGATGATAATGTTGATATTCCCGCTCCCTCTTCACCCCCTCCCCCTCTCCCATACAGTCTCCATGTGGGCTATAAGAGACTAAAATTTCTCTCACTTTCTCCCTCTTTCGGAGTCACTATATAGAGGTTTGGTCGTTATAATAATTCTGCGCTTGGTTAGTGTGTTGTTACCCTAGGACAGTAAATTCATTAGCGCCACTATTCTATGAATATGCTTCTGTGAGCATTCGTATTTGCCTGCTTGTGTATATTTCAGAGACGAAGAAGAGTCCAGTGCGTCTTGGAGATGGGTGGCACCAGTACTCAACTTTCCAGATTGTTGTCGGCTTTCCAGACAATTTACCCGATTTTCCCATTCAAGAACGTCCCCAGTTACATTTACGATAGTGAACTGTTGCAGTTCTCGCACCAAGCAAAACTCTATGACAGTACAGGTAATTGAAGCCGGGTCTCCACATTGCAGTCAGATGCGCTGACCAATCAGTTACAGAGGCAGAATGGATCAATCTGGCATCGATATAACACCACCCACGTGTTCAGTTGTGAGACGGGGAAAACAGGAAATTCATGGTAGGAGTTGGCCAAAAACGGAATGTTGGTAGGGCATATCCTGAAGCACCAAGGTATAGTTAATTTATCAAAATATAAGATATGGGTGCTCAAGATTGACTAGCATGGAGAGCTGCATCAAACCAGTCGTTGGACTGAAGACCACCATATCAGCATTTCGGAGGAAGTCATACTGCGCGGCGAAACACTTTGACCACGGTCCATCGCGAGGCAGAGTAGTACATGGTGAGGTTGCGGCACATGCCGCCGCAAGGATTGTGTATAAGCTTAATACAGACGAATGGAAAATCATTCTAGGAGGAGACGGGCTGCAAATGGAGAAATACACTAGAAGAGGCTAGATTGTTGTGGCGTGGCACCTGGGAACGAGAATCGCAGAAACGGCGAAACTGGTTGGTTGATTACGTGCTTCTGTCATGAACATCTATGGAAAGTGATTGGTGGTCGGTGAAACCACAAGTAGGCGAAAAGGCGTTTAATGTCTAAGCCCTATGCTAAAACGCGAAGATCTGAAGTTTGCCCGCTCTGTAAAGAAAGATAGGCGCCGATTCGTAGCAGATTTGATTTCTCACCTTCTGTCTTCACCAGTAGGATAACTGTCCGTGTCATTAGTCCAGAATCGTGCTAAAATGGTCTGAGGAGTTTGATGGTGAAAGAATGTTGACATCTTGGGGTCCAAAAAACCATAATTCTGCAACTGAAGGAATACGTCTGGGATATTACTGGGCACCTACAGACAACTGACGCCTGGCTTTCCTTGGATCATACAATAAGGTGAAAATTAGTGTGACAGATACCGATGGCATTAGCATCGTGTGCTCAAGGAATAGAAGGGCTGTGGATTGGCAGAGCTGCAACTTGTACTCCCGTGATTTGCATAGAAATGTTTCTTACGTGATGATGACCGCACGATGGGAATTAACTGACTTTGAACGTGGAATGATAGTTGGAGCTAGACGCACTGGCCATTCTATTTCGGAAATCGTTAGTGAATTCAAATTCGCGAAAAGCACTGTGTCAAGAGTGTGTTGAGAATAATAAATTTCAGCATTACCTCTCACCACAGACAACGTAGTGAACGTGGCCTACTTCTTGAAACACGTCCATGTCGAGTCTTTCATTAACTCAAAATGTTTACTTTTCATTTAACTTACCCTTTTTATGTTTGTGTATCACTGAAGCACGTCGGACAAACACCTACAGTAATGAGTGTTACCACTCATGTGATTCCACTCTGATCTTTTTCTGTACTGTTCAATGGGTTTCGTAATTTCTGATTATTTATTTACGGAGTATGGTTAAGTTTATTTCTATTTTAAATGTATATTTCATGTGTGAGACCTCCCCCCCCCCCTTATATTTAAAAGAGTGTGTCCCAATGTATTCCCGCTATACATTGCTGGCGCGGTATGACTAATTTGGTAAACAACTGGCTTGTTGTAGGAGCTTCTGCTGACGTCGTCTGCTCTTAGGGGCCTTCTTTGCTAACGTCATGCAGAGGAAAGGGCTACCAATTTAAAGACCGGGATTCAAATAGTAGTTTGCATTAGCAGAGAAGTTCCGATCTCTGTTTCCCGGTAGTGAAAAGGTGGATACCTGCACTTTGTCTAGGCCCTCTGGTGTTCCCCATCCTTTCGTGAGGGACTGGTAGGTTGGGGAGAGAGAGCGGAGTAAGATTCTTGCCGTGATCTTGGAGATGATTGGATGTAACAGCTTCAGGTTTCATTTCTCTCTGAATATTCGGTTTTTGCTTTTTCCTTGAACTTCCGGTTGTGGTCCATTTTTCTGTACAAGAACTTGTGCTTATGGTTGGAACAAAGCCTTTGGCTAGTTCACATCATCTGTGCCCTTCAGACTATTAAACAGAATACTAATCTATGCGAAGTGCTTTCGACTAGGTGTAACGTGTTTTCTTTCAGTGATTTTCGTAACTTGTAAATCCCTTGTCTTCGTAGTTCATGTTCCACGTGTCCACCAAACAGCGAGTAGCTTTCTGAAACCTTTTCAATTAACTAGATCGTTTCTTTTTGCCTTTAACGAACCTTTGCATGAGCTATCTCGCTTGTGTAATTTTGCTGTGCCGGCCGCGGTGGCCGAGGGGACTGAGGCGCTCCAGTTACGGTCTGCACGGCCACTACGGTCGGGGGTTCGAATCCCTACTCGGGCATGGATATTTGTGCCGTCCTTAGTGTTAGCTAGTTCATAAGTAGTTAAGTCCCATAAGCTATACAAACATTTGAATTTTAATTTTGGTGTAATTTGTTTTTTCATACTTAATAAGCTATGCGAATCCACCCTATATTGAGCCATAGCTTGCTGAAAACTTCTGAATTAAGTAGATCTCTTCTTCCTGCGTCGAAAGAGCCCCTACATGAACTACATCGTGTTTTTATTTGCCAGTAGATTGATTTTCTCTAACTTAGGAGAATTTTGTGGGTTCACTACGCACCTCTTGTTACTAGATCTCTCCTTCCTGCGCTTAACGAACCATTAAACAGCCTATCTATTAAATTTATTTCTCGCTTTTTAACATTTATTTAATTGTTTATAACTAAATGGTCTCCCCATTTGTGCAGTACGTATAAATGTACGTTCGTTAAACTTGAATCCTATTTTAAAATTATTTTCCCTTCATCATTTTATTATAATTAATATTGTGGATAATTTTCTATAATTTTGTCAGATTGTTTTTTGAACCGTTCTCTTCTCGAGCAAGCAGAGTTAGATTTTGGCGCACACTCCACAAAACCATGGAGCCAAGCTGTCAGCAAGGCACTGCTAAAGCTCGTGGTGGCTCCATCTGAACCGATCGCTGACTGTAAATGGCTATTCGAAGTGTATTTGGAACCATTTTATTATTTAATTCTACCCAGCTTAAAGCTTACTCACTTGATTTAATGTACTTTAGCTGAGTATTGAGTAACTTTCAGCCGATATTATCTCCGCTGTCCTCAGGAGCCATCAGTTACAACAAATCAAATGTTCAAATGTTAGCAAATCTTTGAGACTTAAATACCCCGTTCATCAGCCCTAGGCTTACAAACTACTTAAACTAACTTTTGTTAAGGACAACACATACACCCACGCCAGAGTGAGGACTCGAACCTCCGACGGCGACCACTACAGCAAGGCGCCTTGTTACGCACGCCCACACCAACGCCGCCAATTACAACAAGTACATTAGAAAGCGATATATTTCAACCTAATGGCTTGCGAAGAGTTGTCAATACTCACAGACAAGCAACACTGGGTGCAATAACCGTAGAAATCAATGTGTCGTGCTCGCTGAGGCGCCCTGCTACGGTGCGCGCGGCCGTTCAACGTCGGAGGCTGGAGTCCTCCCTTCGGGCATGGGTGTTTGTGTTCTACATCTACATCTACCTGGGATACTCTGCAAATCACATTTAAGTGTCTGGCAGAGGGTTTATTGAACCACCGTTATACTATTTTATCTCCCATTCCATTCTCGAAAAGCGCGCGGAAAGAATGAACACCCGAATCTCTCCGTTAGGCCTCTGATTTCTCGTATTTTATTCTGATGATCATTTCTACCTATGTAAGTGGGATTCAGCAATATATTTTTGCATTCGGAAGAGAATGTTGGCGATTGGAGTTTCGTAAGTAGCCCACGCCGCAGCGATAAGCGCCGTTGTTGTAATGATTCCCATCCCAGATCCTGTATCATTTCCGTAACACTCTCTCCCCTGTATCGTGACAATACGAAACGAGCTGCCCTTCTTTGGACTCTTTCGATGTCCTCCGTCAAACCCACCTGATAAAGAACCCACACTGGGCAGCAGTACTCCATAAAAGGACGGACAAGCGTAGTGTATGCAATTTCTTTAGTAGTTCTGTTGAATCTTTTAAGGGTTCCGCCAATAAAACGCAGTCTCTGGTTCGCCTTTCCCACGACATTATCTACCTGTTCTTTTCAATTTAAGTCAGAAGTAATTGTAATTCCTAGGTATTTTGAGGAGTTTACGGCCTTCACATTTGATTGATTTATTACGTGCTGGCCGCGGTGGCCGAGGAGACTGAGGCGCTCCAGTCACCGTCTGCACGGCCACTACGGTCGGCGGTTCGAATCCCCCCTCGGGCATGTATATTTGTGCCGTCTTTAGTATAAGGTAGTTGATAAGTAGTTTGTAAGTTTAGGGACTGATGACCCCGTAGTTAAGTCCCATAACCTTAACAAACATTTGAACATTTATTATGTAAACAAAGTTTAACGGATTTCTTTTCGTACTCATGTGGACGACTTCACACTTCTCATTATTTAGGATAAGTTTGTTTAAGCAGTTTGTAAGTGTAGGGACCGATGGCCACTGCAGTTAGGTCCCGTAACTTTACAAACATTTGAACATTTGCAATCCATGTGGGACGTACTACGATGAACGTAGCCATTTGGACAGTGCGGTGTAATTAGGAATTATTCGAATGCGGCAGCAAACAACCAACATTTCCTAACAGCATATCGCCGTCAGCATCTCCCCTGGAATCTTGACCATTTCGGTTCGGGTCTAGACGACTGGAAAACCGTACTTTGGTCAGACCAGTGCAGATTCAAGTTCTTAATTATTGATGGTAGGATTAGATTTTGGCGCACACTCTACTAAACCATGGAGCCAAGTTGTCAGCAAGGTACTGCTGAAGCTCGTGGTGTCTCCACAGTGGTGTGGGCAGTTTTCACATGTAATTGGCGGTCCTTTAGACAATATGAACCGATCACTGACTGTAAATGGCTATTCGGAGTCTATTTGAAGCCATTCATGGGCTTCATGTTCCCAAACAACGACGGCATTTTTATGGCTGACAATGTGCCATGTCACCGGACCACAAATGTTCGCAATTGGTTTGAACATTCTGGACTGGAATGATCTGGCCTCGCAGATCGCCCAACGTGAATCCCACCTAACGTTTATGAGACACAATTGAGAGGTCCGTTGGTGCATGAAATCTGTCACCAACAACACTTCCACTGTTATGGGCGGCTATGGAGGCAGCGTGCTTCAGTATTTCTGCGAGGGACTTCCAACAACTTGCTGAGTCCATACGACGTCGAGTTACTACATTTTGCTGGAAAATTCCTATTATGAATGGGAATTAACGTGCCTTCACGATTTGACCAAACTAAGCTGTATTGGCCAAACACAGCATAACGTATTTGGCTATATATCGATCTGCAAAGAAAATATGGCTCCATGTAGGCTTAAGGTCGAACCGTACAGGTCTGCTTTCATGCTCAGCAACTACAATAGCTGCAAATAGTACTTTGCACATGTGATCTTACAGTCAAACACTCTGTGCATAGGCTAACGTTTGCGAAATAATAAAAAATATAAAATATAGATAAATAATTAAATAATAAAATAGGTTTTAATCTAATGTTTGCAAATGTAATGGAAGTGGTGCGACACAAAAGAAAAGTAATACATTACAAATAAACCTTTTAAAATGATCAAAACAGATGCGTTAACTGTGTTATGAGAATGGTAACAAAATCGCCAACTAAGTAATCATCGAAGATGTTCACACACTAAGTCCATTTCGCGATCATACAACACGAAATAATTGTCAGTTCAAAATGTTTCAAGTTTCATTTCAACAAATAACATATCAACACTCGTAAATTCTCGTGTAGAATCACACACCCTGCACAGTGACTGTTCCGAAATGGAAGCGGAAAAAGTTAAAGTTTTTAAAGTAGCACACATTAACCCTTGCCAAAATTAAAGATCCCGACAAAGGGAACGTTTGCTGGGCAGAATCCAACACTGTTGCAAACGAATCACTTCAGCTAACCAGGCACGTCCTTCTTTCAAGGCGAAACATAAAGTGTTCTTCCAGCCTCCAGGTATTTTACTTGACCACAGCTATTTCCTGCCCTAGCCACTCTCATTGGCAAATCGCCATCCCTTCCAAAAGTAGCACAGTTCTTTACATAAAAGATCTGTCTTGACTCAGCTTTGACCACTTCCACACTAACTTAAATAGAAAAGTTATAAACATTCAGTCGCCTTGTGGCTATTTGTTAGCAATACAAAAAATGTATGAAATGAATAAATAAACGCCGGCCGCGGTGGCCGAGGGGACTGAGGCGCTCCAGTCACGGTCTGCACAGCCACTACAGTCGGGGGTTCGAATCCCTCCTCGGGCATGGATATTTGTGCCGTCCTTAGTGTTAGCTAGTTCATAAGTAGTTTGTAAGTTTAGGGACTGATGACCCCGTAGTTAAGTCCCATAAGCTATACAAACATTTGAAACATTTGAATAAATAAACAAGAGCTTGACCGCTCACACTACACAATATTTACGTAAGTTACAGGCAAATATATAGACGTACATGAGGACAAGAGGTGCACATCAAAGCTGCTTGCAATTGCTGAGTTACTGTAGAAAATAAGATGACCTTCAAATGTTCAAATGTTTGTAAATCTATGTGACTTAACTGCTTCGTCATTAGTCCCTAGCTTTCAAACTACATAAACTAAGTTAAGCTAACCTAAGGACAACAAATACACCCATGCCCCAGGGAGGACTGGAACCTCCGACGGCGAACGGCCGCGTGCACCGCATCACGACGCTTCAGTGCGCACGGCTATTCCGCCGCGGCTACGATGATCTAACTGTATGTAATAATTAATTATTATAACAAGTATAATCAATCCTTAAGTGAACAGATAAAAGTATGATGCTTTCGAGATGATAGCTTAGGTATCATTTATAACATACACTACTGGCCATTAAAATTGCTACACCACAAAGAAATGCAGATGATAAACGGGTATTCATTGGACAAATATATTATTTTAGAACCGACATCTGATTACATTTTCACGCAATTTGGGTGCGTAGATCCTGAGAAATCAGTACCCAGAACAACCATCTCTGGCCGTAATAACGGCCTTGATACGCCTGGGCATTGAGTCAAACAGAGCTTGGATGGCGTGTACAGGTACAGATGCCCATGAAGCTTCAACACAATACCACAGTTCATCAAGAGTACTGACTGGCGTATTGTGACGAACCAGTTGATCGGCCACCATTGACCAGACGTTTTCAATTGGTGATATATCTGGAGAGTGTGCTGGCCAGCGCAGCAGTCGAACATTTTCCGTATCCAGAAAGGCCCGTACAGGACCTGCATTATCCTGCTGAAATGTAGGGTTCCGCAGGGATCGAATGAAGGGTAGAGCCACGGATCGTAACACATCTGAAATGTTACGGCCACTGTTCAAAGTGCCGTCGATGCGAACAAGAGGTGACCGAGACATGTAACCAATGGCACCCCATACCATCACGCCGGGTGATACGCCAGTATGGCGATGACAAATACACGCTTCCAATGTGCGTAATGATGCTGTAAACAGAACCTGGATTCATCCGAAAAAATGACATTTTGCCATTCGTGCACCCACGTTCGTCGTTGGGTACACCATCGCAGGCGCTCCTGTCTGTGAGGCAGCGTCAAGGGTAACCGCAGCCATGGTCTCCGAGCTGATAGTCCATGCTGCTGCAAACGTCGTCGAACTATTCGTGCAGATGGTTGTTGTCTTGCAAACGTCCCCATATGTTGACTCAGGGATCGAGACGTAGTGATACGAGGCCGTTGGGATCCAGCACGGCGTTCCGTATTGCCCTCCTGAACCCACCTATTCCATAGTCTGCCAACAGTCATTGGATCGCGACCAACGCCAGCAGCAATGTCGCGATACAATAAACCGCAATCGCGATAGGCTATAATCCGACTTTTATCAAAGTCGGAAACGTGATGGTACGCATTTCTCTTCCTTACACGAGGTATCACAACAACGTTTCACCAGGCAACGCCGGTCAACTGCTGTTTGTGTATGAGAAATCGGTTGGAAACTTTCCTCATGTCAGCACGTTGTAGTTGTCGCCACCGGCGCCAACCTTGTGTGAATGCTGTGAAAAGCTTATCATTTGCATATCACAGCATCTTCTTCCTGTCGGTTAATTTTCGCGTCTGTAGCACGTCATGTTCGTGGTGGCCGGCCGCGGTGGCCGAGGTGACTGAAGCGCTCCAGTCACGGTCAGCACGGCCACTACGGTCGGGGGTTCGAATCCCCCCTCGGGCACGGATATTTGTGCCGTCCTAGTTCGTAAGTAGTTCATAAGTAGTTTGTAAGTTTAGGGACTGATGACCCCGAAGTTAAGTCCCATAAGCTTGACAAACATTTGAACATTTTGAACATTTGTTCGTGGTGTAGCAATTTTAATGGTCAGGAGTGTAGTTTGTTGAAATCCCATGACGCATTAAAAAGTTGGTAATTTTAATTTTGCTATATTCAGGTATTGTGAACATTAACTATTGTAGTTTTCAAGATATTAAAAATATTATTGGTTCATGAGATGCGCCTATCTTTTCTGAGTTAATTAGTATATTTGTATTTTCTATACGTCGATAGAGTTAATTAATAAATAATTTTGTATTTGCAACTGTAGCCATCTTTCAGCTTGTAACGTACCCGCCGTCGTTTTATATTTTATATAACCTCGTGTCTGGACTGTGGATTTACTGTTCTGTCTGTCTCTGTGCCCGGTAACTTGTGCACTGGAGGTGCCTACTGCAAGCTATTGCAATGCAATATGGCTCCCACACGTTTGTATGTGGAATGACTTGTCTGCGTAGGCTTTATCCAGTTTGAGTACACATATGGGTTCCCGCCACGTGCGAAATAAGCACTCCCGACAACGTTAATGAAATTTAAGAGTCATAAGATTGACCCGCGCAACGGATAACATTACAAACGCATCTGAACTAATTAATCGGATCTAATATACGTACTCAAATGAAACGGATACTTTACTCTGATATTTATGCTCCAGTGCACCACTGCAGGCTACAGCAAAGACTTTAAGAATGGGATTACTAGTGCTGAATAGGGTCATATGAACATTTAGAAATTGCTTCGACACGCGTGTGAGATAAAATCATTATTTATTCAGAAATTATTTAAGATAAATACCACATCATATTAATTTAAATGCAAATATCTAGTATTAAGGAGAATTTAAATACAAACTTTTATTGCCATCATCTGAATGGACCTCCTAGCAGTTCTAAAAAATAAAAAAAATAAAAAAAAAATAAAAAAAAGGGAAACAGGTTAATCTCGTCACTGTAAAGGATATGGAAGCAAGGAGTTTTGTCTCATCCCCGCTTTGATGTAACACATTCACACAAGGCACGCAAAGGAAGATTGACTATGCGAGCCATCAAATTTGAATCCGCGCGGCCGTTGCGATCCAGGGGCAGCAAAGTGGTGTGAACGGGCACAAAAATATTACTCGAGAATGGGATTTGCATTACTGATCTTCTGATTACTACTAGAACATGACAGGGGATCACAAAATATTACAATGCCCGTCTAAGTGGTGAACTTACGCGATCAGTGTGGACCCCACACAAAAACCAATTTAATGAAATTTAATTTAAAATAATTACCACCACACTGAATCTACTCTTACTTCTACGGAATTTGGGTGTGATTACTTGAATACATCACGTCTGGCAACATTATTACTAACCCGCAGGCCTATCATCATAGCACACAATCATTACAAAGCAAACCTAACAAAATTTACGAAAATCTGTTAGTTAACACTAAATTGTGCGTAATCACTATAATACTATTGCATGAGCAGGGTAACCAATTGCAACAGATCCTCTGTTACCAGACTTTCTGAATACTGGCCACCACGTGGCACAATGTACACCCTGATCACATTGCACAAAGAAAACCGTCATAGACATTATTGATAGATCTAAAGCATTGAATTAAAATTTGTGGTGCATCCGGGATCTATCAATAATGTCTGACATATTTGAGACGTAAATCCGTCTCAGGGATTATTTATTCAAATTAATTGATATTTATATCACCATAACAGGATTGTTCCACCATGTCCATTGCTGAGGTGCTATTCCGCTGCATGGAGAGCCTTGGCAGTAGTGGCAATTATCTTTGGAACAAAGAAGCTGAATTAAATTTTGTGTTGTGGAGGGAAATCGTACCTAGACTATTCCGAGGCGCCTTAATCGTTAGTGGTGTGGTAGTCTAACGGTGCCGGGCGCCGTGGCTCAGCGCGCCCGGTCACGGGGCTCAACGCCCTCTGCAATAAAAAAGCTGAGCCAAGAACACTTCGAACATTAACGAACAAATACGAACAGCGTCCGCAATGAACAGAACTACTCATGGAGGAAAAAAAAAAAAAAAAGAAAAAAAAACAACGGTTAAGACGTCTGCCTAGTAAGCATGGAGGTCCGGGCTCCATTCCCGGCTGCACCACAAATTTTAATTCAATGCTTCAGATCTATCAATAATGTCTTTGACATATTTGAGACGTAAATCCGTCTCAGGGATTATTTATTCAAATTAATTAAAACCGTCATAATTCCGAGGTTAATCCTCCACATTTATGCATTAAACAAATTGAAAACACACGAGGAACAAATTATGACTAATAAAAGACTAATATTGCACCAACTGGACTCACAAACTACAAGTTACCCATTTCGCGCGCAAAGTCCTAGTTACAAAGAAAATCACTGTAAATTTGGATATTGACCCTCAAAATGAAATAGTACCCGAAACGACTACAAAAACCCGTTCAACGAACTAATACTCCTCATGATAACGCAACAAATAATCGACTTAGCAGCAACTTTAACCCACGACAAATGTTCAAATGTCTGTAAATCGATCAGACCAAACTGCGTGGTCATAAGCCCATAGCTTACAAATTACTTAAACCTAGGTAAACTAACCTAAGGACAACACACACACCCATGCCCCAGGGAGGACTCGAACCTCCGACGGCGAGTAACCGCGCGCTCCACAGCGAGGCACATTAGAACGCTCGGCTTCGCCACCGCGGCTAACCCACGACAAAGCACACACCATCTCGATCTGGTTCTATCACGTGAAATCCCCCCAAAAATGTTAAAATTGATACCTATTGATTACATCCCCTAACAACCGATGGTAAAAGCGTTACCATGAGCAACATTGCTGAAGATTCTCACCAAATCGTTACCAAAACCTCCGCGGCACCAGCGAGCAGCTCTCCTCACGTCCACACTCCACCAGGCCAGGAACCGATCTCTTTCTGTTCCTAGGCGCCACCAGGGCCAACCGTCCCCTCTTCAAATTGGCGGGGCGGAGCGTCCTGATTGGGTGGACACCGAGTGTCCGTTACTCCACCGCCTACGCAAACCTCTGGCTTGACCAGATCAACCCGCTACTTCAAAGCTCAAACAAATGTTCAAATGTTTGTAGAACTTATGGGACAACTACGGGGTCATCAGTCTCTAAGCTTACAAACTACATATGATCTAGCTAAGACTAATGACGGCACAAATATCCATGCCCGAGGGGGGATTCGAACCCCCGACCGTAGTGGACGTGCAGACCGTGACTGGAGCGCCTCAGTCCCCTCGGCCACCGCGGCCGGCAAAGCTCAAACAAAACCTTTGTTGATAGGCAGTCCTTGCCACCACTAGCTACATAGCCACAACCAAAGATTACAATATTGCCCACGTTATCAACACCCAAAGAAATATTATTAGATTCCACTCGCACTCCCTAGCACAGAAGGATGGGGGAAATAGGAGAGTGACTTATAACAGGAAAGATATAAAATAAAGTGTATACCTTTGCCATCACTGTTTCTAAAATTGCTTTTAAAGTCTGCAACACCTGCCACAAAGTGTTGCAAGCCATTCCCAAGTGAATCAATTCAAATTTCATTCGTTAAGTTAACATAATAAGACATCAGAGCAATGAAACGAAATGACAGTCTCGTTACATATATCTTTGGCAAAGCTGTTGTTAATTACGAAAAATATAAAAGTTTTCTTTAATTTAACGTTTTAACGTAAAAAGCTGCATAATACCTGACAGCTAAAAACCGTATACAACAACTAAATACGTGTATATTTCCATATAGTTACGCCAGATGTCAATATTTAACGTCCAAACATCGTAGACGCGCTTGAGAATGACAAACTGTCGAAACTATTAAATAAACATAAGCAGCTATCCGGAACTTTATTGCAATTTTGTATGAGCTCATGGAGAGAGAGAGAGAGAGAGAGAGAGAGAGAGAGAGAGAGAGAGAGAGAGAGAGAGAGAAAGCGGATCTTACTGTCCTGGAACGATTAACGAAAATCACAGAAAAGGTTAATGTGGATGGCCCTGAGACGGGTTTGTTCAGCCGTCCTTCTTAGTGCGAGTCCAGTGTTGCCTCGCTTTCTATGACGAAGCGCTCCCTTCTTATTTTAACATTATTATTTTCCTGTATTATTTTATTTCTGAAGGCTAAGTATGGGGACGGTATTCTATATCGATTGTAGCGAGGGTTTTATAAGGTGTCTTCTTTCGTAGTTTTTCTCCAATGGATTTAGCCCGGTGTCTCATTTTTTAAGAATAGTGAAAGGTCCATATTAAGTATCTATATTCGGATGTGTTAAAGAAGAATCTTTCCTCTGAAAAATGCGAAGTACTTTTATATTTAATCAAAAGTTTCTTCATTATTGGGCCCGCAGCAAAATATTTATCGTAAAACGACGTTATAAAAAAGTTTATCCTGCCGATGCTGCTAATTATTTTATTATTATAGCGACAGCTGTTTCGGACTTAGGCCATTTTCAAGCAATCTGTGAGTGAATTTAACAAAGTTGGTATTTAGATTTTATAATGTCGTTTTATGTTTCTCTTTGCCTGCGTCTACCTGCGAATTTTTGTAGGAAGCGTCTCTGCATGTCCTGCGTTTCGCAACATTTGTCTAGGGTACTGACTGTCCTATATGTAACAATATCATCCTAGAAGTCTGTTACGAAGCTTTAGATGTTATCCTCCTTATCATTTATAGGGTGAACTTGAACTGCACTCTCAGGGTTGTGCAGCGCTATTTTATGAGTATTTTGGTATATAGGCCTATGACCAGAAGTCTGTGGTGTCTCATTACAGGTAAAAATTTAATAACATTTTATTCGGTTAGTTACTCGAATTCCATTTTTATCTGTCAAAAATAGCTCCACAAGGGTGTTAAAGCTCCTACATGCAGTAACCAATACGTAAAACTCAGAACAGCGTTGGACACAAGAAAAATATCGTGATATTGTTCCCTTTACTATGGGAACAGATCAGCATAGCGTCCTCCATGCCATTAAGTGACTCCCAAAACCTGTGGCATATCTGTCAACTCTTCATTACTGAACAAATCTATACTGTGTATCACTGTTAATGTGCACCTAACACAGCTCAAAAACAAACCCAAATACAAGACAGGGAGGAAACATTGAAGTGGGATTTACTATGTTTAGCACCAAGTACAGTTAGTGAACGGTACAAGTTTATTTCCAAGCAACACAAACAACGCGTACCTTCGGCATCTACGCTGTTATGCAGTCAGTTTCAGTGCAATGCAGATACAAATGTAACTGTCCTTGTTTATCTTTTTATCTGTGTTGCAGTGAATTAAACGAAATGTAATTGCTCTCTAACAAGCAAACCCAAGATCACGGGTCCCTCTCATCAAAATGCCCTTGAAAGGACCGTTGAATATTCTTGTTCTCTCTCCATGTACTGCGCGTGAAAATGTTCGACGATTTTAAATCTAAGGGTCCAAAGTGCTAAGGTTATCGGTCCTTAGACTTACAAACTACTTCAACTTATGTTAAAGACAACACACACACACACACACACACACACACACACACACACACACACACACACACACACGTGCCTGAGGAGGTCTCGAACCCCCGACGTGAGCGGCCGTGCAGTCCGTGAAGTGACAGCTCAGACCTCGCGGAAATATCCAGCGCGGCCTTGTTTTTCTGCCTGAAGTTTCGTATTTTAATGCTAGAGACATCAGAAAGTAACCACACAAAGGTCATTTCGTGACGTCATCAGACCTAGTGTAAGAATGACGGTACACTGCAAGCAGGCTTGCTGGGCAGTTAAATATAGTTATGCGCACCTACGGCGCACACACTGAGTACAGATCAGAAATGAACTCTGTGCTATAAGAGCGGTTCTATCTTAAAGGCCAGAGTGGTCCAGCTCCATATATTTTTGTCATGTAATTTTATTCCTTGTTTTGCTTTTCAGAATTACATAAAAAGTCGAGTATACCATAATTTTAGTGTAAAACGAGTGACAATCAGAAGTAATCAGGCCCAGTTTTCGATGCTCCTTGGAGAGGCATACTATGACATCGAAAGAACATACACAATACTTATAATTTAAAGACATTATACAACGAAATTCCAATTGCTGCTTTAAATACAAGTATATTTATTACACTATAGGACGTATTTCGGCTCTAGCGCAATCTTCAGATGATCTGTGAAAAATGTAACATTATCAAAATACATCGAATTTTACCATTACCGTAACTGAAACTTCTACTACGAAATATACATACGTCAGATGGTCGTGCCATCCACATACATCAATGGTTTTCGTGCTGTCAATTTATTTATTGCTTCGCAAATTTTATTGAAGCAATATTTGTTCTGAAAATATTTTACGATTTTCGTCTTGATGTTTGACGGCTTCTTGACAGATAACCAAAGATGTAATATGTCTGCATGCTGTTTGTTATTACGATAATCTTTGCTATTTGAGAGGTTGGATGAATATATGATCTTTGCATGTGTCGTGAAATTTATTGATCTTAGTTAGCCGACTCGTTATTGACATGTGTGATCTTTGCACGATACATTTTAATTATCTTTGCTACTGAAATTTTATTGGTGTGTAATTTATGACGTTCTAGTACTTTTTACCCATTTTCTTGGTGAACGATATTTTTTTGTGTTTCAAGTCAACTTATTCATTTAGTATTTCTGAGGGGTTGTGCAGTGAATGTAAATATATTTCTATTTCTTTCAGAATGTTCATGAGTGGTCCTTTAGGTGTTACATTTAAAATTTCGAATGCCTGTTCTGTATTATCTGCTGTGTGTTTCTCTGTTTTTAGGTGATGGTAAAAAGTAGATGGGTTATTTGCGCTTTATCGGGCGTGCTCTCGGTACCTAATATTGAAATTTCTGCCAGTCTGGGCTATATAAAACTTACTACAGTTGCTACATGTAATTTTAAATATTCCTGGGTTCGAGAAAAGTGGGAAATACGTTTATCTGATTTTAAATTGTGACGGAGGGTTATGTGTCTGATAAGCAGATCTTATGTTTGTTTCTTTTAGTAATGCGTTAATTTGGTTCGATATAGTGCCTAGAAATGTGGTTTCTACGTATTTAAATTTTTGTTTTGTTGGTGTTTCCCTTGTAAGTGTTATTTCTTCTCGTATACGGGTTTTTGTTGGTGCGGTACGTTTATTACATATTTGAGAGACAATTTTTGGATCATAGTCTTTTTCTGAGCTACATATTCTAGGGTTTTAATTTCTTTTTGTACTGAGTCATGTTCTAACGGTAGGTTTATCAGTCTGTTTGTTATGGTGTGAAAGTAGTCATTTGTGTGCTTTTGGGCGGCATGTATTTGCCTTTATAATATTATCTGTAGAAGTAGGTTTCTGGTGGATTTCAAATGTGTTTTTGTTGTTAAAGTTTTTAATTGTGAGATCTAAAACGTTTATTGTCTTGTTGTTTTCAGGGTATACTGTAAATTTCATTTTTGGATGCAGTGCATTTAATGTGTTATATATTTGTTGGATATCCGAATTATCTCCATCTATTAACATTATTGTGTCATACAAGTACCAAAAATAATATATGATTTTTAAGTCAATTTCTTGTGGTTGTTGAAACATTTTTCTGGAGGAGTATTTAAGAATATGTCTGCTACTGTACAAGCAATACTGCATCCCATGGCCACTCCGTCTGTTTGGCTATACATTTGGTTGTTAAATTGAAAATAGTTTTGCTGTAGTACTAATTTTAGCAGTAATATAATTTCATTGGTACCTGTTATGGTAATTTTCCTATACCTCAGTAAGTTGTCTTCAATTATGGTGGTTGTTTCTTGTATAGGGATATTATTATTAAAATTGGTTGTATCAAAAGATTGAAATTTACCGTTTTTAGATATTGGAATGTCTTTAATTTTTTGCGGTAAGTGTCTTGAGTTTTTTAATTGTATATTTGTTATTGTAAGTATAGAACTTTGTCAGGAGATTGTTCAATTTTCTACTAATTAAATAAGTTGGACTATCTATTCTAACAACCACAGGTCGTAATAGTGCTAAAGGTTTGTGGATCTTAGGTTGTCCGCGTAGTTTAGGGGTTTTGGGATTAATTACTATACCAGACTTTTTCTCGCATTCTGTTAAGATTTTGCTACATTGTTTTATAGCTTTCTTTGTTTGTGCCGAATATTTGTTTGTGGTGTCTTTGTTAACCCTTTAATACACAGTGTAACTGGTTAGCTACGGACCTTATTTTTTTTCCATTCCCTCTCAAACTGATCAACAATTTACCACAAATGCATTGCGTTTCGTAAAGTAGCCCACGTCGCAGCGATAAACGCTTTTGTTGTAATGTTTCCCATCCCAGATACTGTGTCATTTCCGCGACGCTGTCTCCCCTGTATTGTGACAGTACAAAACAAGCTGCCCTTCTTTGGATTCTTTCTATGTCCCCCGTCATACCCACCTGATAAGGATCCCACACTGGGCAGCAATAATCCACAAAAGGACGGACAAGCGTAGTGTATTCAGTTTATTTAGTAGTTCTGTTGCATCTTGTAAGGGTTCTACGAATAAAACGCAGTCTCTGGTTCGCCTTTCTCACTCTCAGTACAAACGGATTTTGATGGGTCGGTGGTATGTTGTGCGGCAATTCCTCCAGACCACAAAACGAAAAGGATTTTTTCCAATGGGCGTTGATTTCCACGAAAAGTGAGATCACATTTCCACGCTTCACTCATATTCCTCTACATTACCGATGTTACTATGCGAGTGAACGTAGTGCAACTGGCAAGACGCTTGACTAGCACACAGATGACCTGAATTCAAGTCCTCCTCAGAATACTTGTGCGTTGATTCATTTTGCATAATAATATAATTTCATAGCCATTCTTTTGTTAACGCTGGAGTAAATGGTCAGGATAATAACATATTATTCCCTCAATATGTTGTATATTGCGCGACGATTGTTTTATTTATTTTGTTATTTCGAAGCATACTTTTAAGGCAATTGAATAGTATTTCCAAATCAGTAAACGGTCTGTAGTTACCACCTGTAATATTACGTTATAAATACCGATAAAACTAGATTCCAGTATCGATCCACATATAACACAACGCTCACAGAATGGGATTACTGTTAAATAAGAGAGTAAAATAAAATTAACCATTTTTACACAGCGAAGTATGCGTTAGGTGAATCAGGAAAAATCGTGCCTTACTTGTTTCTGTGTATGCAGGAAGCATTACGTAAATTTGGTCCGATCGTTAAAACAAGTGTTGACGCGTTGAGCGATATATTAAAGAACATGATTTTGACCTGCACAAAAGTTGTAAAGTTTACAAAGCAACTCTATGAAACATTTTTAAAACTTGTTATTTCTCTGACCGTGGGTCAAAATAAATTTCTTTTCGAACTAAGGCTGTCGGAGACCCGGGGCGGCGGCAAAACAAAATGAGGCCCCCCGTCCGCTTGGAAATACATGTATTACTATAAAAAAGTAACTTTTGAGATTTGGAGGCCCCCCTTCCCCCCCAAGGACGAGAGTCGCGGGACAGTCTAAGAAAAATATCTTTCAAGATTTGGATGCGTCCTACCCAGAACGAGAAGCTTGCCCCTCCCCCCCCCCCCCCCCCCCGCCACTGCATAATCGGTTAATAGAGTGGTCAAAATGACCAGACGCTCTACGATAGTATCTTTGTTGACGATACGAAAATGTGCACTTGCACTATTAAAGTTTTTCCACCCCAGGAAACCCTACTATGTCAAACATACGATGTGTATTTCTACCGTCAGGTAAGATTTTTAATAAAATATTACAAAATGCTTGTTTGAGCAGTGCAATTAAGTTGCGCAACCAGCAGTACCTCGAGTAATAAAGTCATTTAAGAGAAAACTAATAATCGTCATTACTTTTACCCAGCCCTTAATCGGGCTTTCTAAGGTTTTACTTCTTTATCTATTCCTTCCACCCGCTTCTCTATAGTTATCCTCAAGCACATTGTCATTGCTCTTGCCTTCATTGAACATTCCTCAAAAGCTATCGTTGTATTGTTAAAGTTTCTGCTTCTTCGTTAATGTTTCATTTACGTTTTTAATTTCTTCTTGGTCCTCGATTTAGTATGTTACTACAGTCACTTCAATATTTTCGCTTGTTCTTTCTGTTAGGTGAGAATTTGTTTCAACTGTTCGTCCTGATTTTTATTTTACATTTTGAATTGATCATTTACTAATTTAGCCTGTTCCTCTTGTATTTTGTAGTTTTGTTGCTGTTCAAATCGGCATCGAATTTTTCAAAATTAAATTGTGTGATTATGAAAAATCATGTCAGATAAGTGATTGTATTGAAGGTTCGTAGGAAATGACAGGAAAGGGGTTCGTTAATACATAAGTGACATCTGGCGTTCCTCAGGGAAGTGTAATTTACCCTTTGCTGTTCCTTATCTATATAAACGATTTGGGAGAATATCTGAGCAGTACTCGTAGCTTGCTTGAAAAATGACACTTTCATTTATCGATTAGTAAAGTCAAATAGAAGGCCAAAACCAACTGCAAAACGATTTAAATAAGACATCTGTAAGATGTAATAATTGCCATTTGATCCTAAATAGTGAAAAGAGTGAATTGGTCAACATGAGTATTTATATATTGATTGCACATTTTTATAACCTGCTGCCTAATATTTAAAAGCAGGTCGTATATGTCATAATATAGCATACAATATTTAGATAACCTAACGAGCAATAATATGAAATAGGAAAATAAAATAAAAGAGAAAATATACAATGATGTTTCTAAAATTACATATCGAAAAAAGATTTAAAAAAATTACACAAAGTTTACATATTTAGTTCTTTGTCATTCTGTTTCAGGTGGCAGGGTCTCGGGGAAAAAATCTTCGAACTTTTCCCCTCTGAAACACCCCGTATTTAATCAAGAATGTTACTTTTTTATTTCTCATAGTGACAAATTAACTTGATGTGTTTAGAATTAGAAAACAGAATAATGTCCCTTAAGCTGGCTGTTGCAGGCGGGAGGGCTCGGTAAAGACTCGACCCTGCCCCTCCTGATGCAACTTCTTATTTGCAATATCCTAAAATTAATTTACATTATTTGTAGTATTAAACTTTGTTACGCAATTGCTTACTGATATTTGATTTCTATATTCACAGTTTTTACTACTTTTCCTCGGTTGCACAGTGGTCGAGTGCCAAACTACAAATCCAAAAGTTGCGGGTTCGATTCCCGCCAGGTCCTAGGATTTTTATCTGTCACTTTCCACTTCTTTCACCTCTGGCAGTATTGCTCATGTGAAACATACCGAGTAGTACCGTGGTTCGGAACCCACGTTAAACAGTATGTCCCTCTATAACTGGCTGGCTAAGTCAGTTCGAATGTCTGAGGAAGGCAGCGGCATACCACCTCCAAACAGGACCATGCCTAGTAAAGCACTGTGGTGTTCAAACCAATCTTCGGATTGTTGACTCCTTTACATTTTATGACACGATAAGTCTTGTCTTTATTGTCAACTTACATATTGTTTTCCTTGTTATCTGTTTGTTTATCAAGGTTTTTGTGCATTTTCATCGTTTTCATAGTCTTAGTGATTTTCAGTATTTGTGTCAGTATCTGTATTTGCGTATGAACTGTTCCAGGTATTTTGTTGTGTTTCTGGTTGGCGTTTGATTACTAAAAGGAATCCGTTAAACTTCGCTTACAAATTAGTCAAATCTGAAGGCAGCAAAATCAACTAAATGTGATGAATAAATGATTCGCTGCAGCTGTTTTTCGCTTTCTTAAAAAGTAACTACCGGTTGCGTGACCTATAGTCACATCATATGGTAATTAACAATTAAAAAATTAAACAAGGGGTTTCGTAATCGTTAAAAAAGCAGTCTCTCGGTTACTAAATTTTTTTCACGATTAAAAAATCGAGGTAAGATCCACCTCCATCAACCAAACCAACAACATAGGCTGGAAGGAAGCGGCAGTGACAGTGGCGTTGCTGGAAGCAAAAAATGTTCAAATGTTTGTTAATTGCGGGGTCATCAGTCCCTAAACTTACAAACTACTTACGAACTACCTTATACTAAAGATGACACAAACATCTATGCCCGAGGGAGGATTCGAACCCCCGACCGTAGCGGCCGTGCGGACGGTGACTGGCGCGCCGCAGAGCGCTCGGCCACCGCGGCCGGCTTGCTGGAAGCAAGGGATTGGATTTTTAAAGATTATGGAAACTCTTTGTTAATGTTTTAATTGCATATAACCTAATTATATGAGTACAGGACACTAAATCGGTCGTTCGTCCTTTTTAAAATAGTGAAAAACAGCTGCAGCGGACTCTTTTGTTCATCATGAACAGTTTTAGCTGTGCACGCCCGTCTTCAAAAATTACTGTGACCACAGACATAATTTGGAGGGGACGCACAGAAAATTTTGTGAATTTTGTGGCGAAGGTGAAACAAAGACTGGATTTTACTGGCAGAACACTTAGAAGATGTAACAGAAGTACTAAAGAGGTTGCATATACTATGATTGTCCATAGTCTTTAGTGGCCGCGGTGGAGTAGCCGAGCGGTCTAAAGCGTCTCGCTACGAGACCCGAGGTTGCTCGCCGTGGAGGTTCGAGTCCTCCCTGGGGCATGGGTGTGTGTGTTGTCCTTAGATTAGTTTACCTAGGTTTAAGTAGTTCGTAAGCTACTGACTGATAACCACGCAGTTTGGTCCGATAGATTTACAAACATTTGAACATTTTTAGTCTTTAGTGGTTGTTATTGTGCGGTTTGGGTTCCTAATCAGGTGGGATTGACGGAGGACATCGAATAGAAAATAGGTCAGCTCGTTTTGTAGTATGCTGATACAGGTGAGAGAGTGTTACGGGAATTATATATGAGTAGGATGGAACAATTATAACAACCACGTATTTCGTTGCTTTGACATCTATTTACAAATTCCAGAATGAAACTTTCACTCTGCAGCGGAGTGTGTGCTGATACGAAACTTCCTGGCAGATTAAAATTGTGTGTCGGAACCGGTACTCGAACCTGGGACCTTTGCCTATCGCGCTTGCCCGCGAAAGGCAAAGGTCCCAGGTTCGACTCCCGGTTCCTGCACATAATTTTAATCTGCCACGAAGTTTCATTCTTTCGTTTTGTTTGTGATGTCACTTGATATTCTTGAAGTAGCTGGCTATGACATCTGCTGTTTGGTTCTCAGGAGACAGTTGACACGAATGGTAACGAGACTAATTAATAAGATTCATCTTTTGCAACAAAACCGATCCCGATTTCGAAATTAGCTAGGTTTCTGGAAAGTGACTGTTATATAGCTAGACATTGTTGCTGTAAACCCTACCTCATTGATTTACTCACAGATGAGGTAGACGGCTCTCAACATGAAAGAGGGTAGGAGTAGTTAATGTATGAAACGACTTCTTGAACACAAATTCAGTTAACTACAACAATATGCATATTCTGATGTTGATTTTTCAAAATATTTAATGGAGGTGACAAGGCCGGCCGCGGTGGCCGAGGGGACTGAGGCGCTTCAGTCAAGGTCTGCACGGACACTACGGTCGGGGGTTCGAATCCCCCCTCGGGCATGGATATTTGTGGCGTCCTTAGTCTTAGTTAGTTCATAAGTAGTTTGTAAGTTTAGGGACTGATGACCCCGTAGTTAAGTCCCATAAGCTATACAAACATTTGAACATTTTTGTTAGGATCCGTAATTCCACTCAGGCTCCAGACACTGTGCTCTCAAAACTGCGTATATGCCTCGTGGCAAGCTGTTTTAAAAGAGTAAATACCATTCAATGAACACCCCATTGAGCGTTATTCCCAGTTTTGTGACTCGGTTTAGGGTTGAATCCTAGATAGGCCTTATCAAAAAATGTTGTACAGCTTATGGGACTTAACTACGGGATCATCAGTCCATAAACTTACAAACTAATTATGAACTAGCTTATACTAAAGGTGGCACAAACATCCATGCCCGAGGGGAGATTCGAACCCCCGACAGCAGTGGCCATGCAGATCGTGACTGGAACGCCGCAGACCGCTCGGTCACCGCGGCCGGCTAGGCCTTATCGTTATGTTGACTTTACGCCATTAAATAACAACAATACTCACAATTTGTCGCAGAAAAGTCCCACTAAAAACTCAAATTTGGTCCAGATTTCTTCGAGTGTGCTTCCTGGGGAAACAAAATGTCAGCAGGTAAATATGAAAATAATAAGCGGCGTGTAATTGATAGAACATCTTGCTACGTTAAATAGCGTTCCATTTGAATCCAACACTAATTTTGAGCACGTTCCTTGATGAGGTGCGCAATGGATTCCGAACGTGTCTTACTGTTGCCTGCCTCGTTGATTTCATAAAATGGTACGTAGTCTGATGGCCGGAAGCGTTGTAGATATAGTTTTAGTTACAACATGCTCTCTACAGCTGGGTGATGGGTTTCAGTGTACAAAATTAATGGCGACTTTAGGTGCCAGGTATCTTACGCCGATAGATTATCATTCGATCGGTATAGTCTGCAGATAGCGGACGACATTAATTAACTAACCATTGAAATGTGCAATACAATTCGTGAATTTCTTTCATTTCTTAAGTTACGGTCAAAACGCATAAGTTTGGGGAAGTCTACAGAAGCTCTGCAACACTCCATTTGAAGGCTTTGTCTATTCAGTACAACTATCCTTTCCCTCCAGCAGGCGCGCTCCGCCTTCTCCGTTCCAGATGCGGGCGCCTTCGCTCGCTCGGTGTGCCACATTAATGCCTAGTCTACACGACGACACTAGGTTGCGACACTCGTTTCAGGAAATTAATTGCGCGCAACTGGTTTCGTGTATGTCTGTAGACACGGCACCAATACTATACACTTCAGTTTCTTTGTTTTGTCTGCAGCGCATGCGCAATGGCCAGTAGCGCAGTTTCATGAAACGTTTAAGGCTAGTTTACACGACGACACTAGGTTTCATGAAACTGCGCTAATGGCCAGTGCGCATGCGCGGCAGGCAGTCACGCAACTCTTTGTCGAAACTAAACAGTTTCGGCAGCTTCCAACTTTGGCGAAACTGATTGCGCGTGTTTTTAGGTTAGGTGATAACCAATACTGAACAAAACACAGCATAAAGGGGGGAAAGGAAGAAATAATTCGGTTTCTGAACATATATGCGATGCATAGGTGTTTGTGCCATTTTAACGCTGAAATTTTCGTGAATTAAATATTGATGGATTGACGATTAGTGAATTGCAGAATACATTCAATTCCAAATACCTATACAAACGAACTATGGCTATTGTGGATTTGGGAACGCGGTACAGGTACTGTATTGACGAATATCTATTTGACAAAAAAACTAATGCAATTTGTAATTTCAGTTCTAGTAACAATGCTTCACGCATAACAGTATCTTGTTTCTTTGTTGCATTACTAACTATGTTTAAAAGGAACGTAAACTGCTCTGGTGACATTCTGAGTTTATTAAAATAGCTTCTAGGGTCTTAGATCACAATTTCTTTCAGCAAGGTCGCTGACCAACCGAGCTGACGTCTTTTTTAATCCAGTCACGAACCCAAACACGTTCCTTATTCTTTTTATGTTTAGTCTTATGCAGAGACTTCACACAGAGTAACAATAGCTCCGCCACAACTCTTATAGCTACCAAAACTTTCATTCTACGGCGACTACACACTTACAAAACAACGAAACTGAAGTGTATAGTATTGGCGCCGTGTCTACAGACTTACAAGAAACCAGTTGCGCGCAACTCATTTCATGAAACGAGTGTCGCAACCTAGTGTCATCGTGTAGACTAGCCTTTACCCAACGCGACCGTCGCCGCCGCCACCGCGTTGTACTATGTATCGACTTCAGAAAGTTAATGAAATAAATTCCCCTTCAAGTGAGTGGCACTAAACACAACTGCTGGCATTGCTCATGATGCAAGAACAATTTATGTTGCCCCAGATACATAGGGAGAAAAGATCATCGAAACGGAATAAGAGCGATCGGAGTTCAAACGGAGAGATTTAGGTGAACTACTTCCCACGTGCTATTCGAGAGTGGAGTAGTAGATAAATAATATGAAAGTGGTTCTATGATCATCCTCTGCTTTTTTTTCTGTTCTTTCGCTGTTTCTTCGAATCGACCGTTGAGTTCGTTTGTCGCTTTAAGCAGAACTGACGAGATACTTAAAGTGCTATTGTGGTTACAGGAAGGTGTAGGGTCACTACTTGAACCACACTGTACGGCGTCCGTGTAGCTTGTTTCGTTGATGATTTTATCATTTACTACCTCTTCTTATCCCTCTTCAGTTTATCCTGAACTTTGCCGATAAGCTGATCCTGCTCTTCAGTTCGGTTACTTCCTACATTATCTGCCGCTTATGTCACAACTGGCTGTACTTCTGCCCTGACTGAATGTTGTGATCTAGACATCTCTAAGTGACAGATCATCGCAGAATGAGCAGTCAGAATTACAAAAGACTATCACAGCGAAAAAATAAGTAATCTGACATTAATAAAAACTATATTAAATGCCAAATAAAGTCTAAATGACAAAATCAGCCTTCTTTTTTACTCTCCAACAAAAATAAAAACACTAACAGTACATTCCATGTACAATGGATATACCCTGATGATAGCCATACTACTGAAATAAACATAAACAAAAACGAAAATATAAAAGTAATTATTTGCGAATGTAATCCTAACGTTTAATTTAAATCATACCACCAGCAATTTACCTTTTACAATGTAGTAAAAAAGGAATACGTATATATTCTTCGCAACAACGGCGTGTATTGGGTAAGCGCAAAGTGATATATACCTGCGATTACTGTTTATATTCAAGATTTTTTTCCATTGGCATTGGTTATATCCTCATTAAGAAGATATGCGAATAATATTAACCTTATATTCACTTATTGAATGACATTGATTGCGAATCGGCAAAGTTGAAAACGTGTACCCAGCCGAGATTCTAACCCGGGTCTCCTGCTTTCTAGGCAGTTGCGGTGACCTCTAGACCACTGGGGACAAAGCAGACACAACATCTGCACGGAATTACTCATGCACACCTCCCGTCAGATACAAATTCTCAACTTTACCCTGCCCACTAGAACTCAAACTCGTAGTTATTGTAAACTAATTCCCGTAAGAGTAAGGGCCTAGGATTGCCTTCCGCACTGAAGAAAGGATCATTGCCCGTCATTGGCATATATATAAAAGCGAAAGGACACTCATTCATACATTCGTTCACTCACTCACTCACTGACTAAACACGAAATCTCGAAAACTACTTCACCTATGAAACTGAAATTTGGCAGGAATGTGGTTTATAGGTAGTAGACGTCAGCTAAGAAACGATTTTGCGATAGGATCGATAGTTCAGGAGATATGACGTCATAAACCAGGAACACTTCCCCCTCTTGCGGCACGTGTTACCGTGACTTTATCAGTCCACTATTTAAGAAGGAGAGCACTTAGCGACTAGCAACAAACTTTAAAAATAATTTCAAACCTTTAGGCAACTTTTTCTCGCTCACCACCATAGCAAAAGGATGAAAGGAAAAAAGTTTCTCGCTTACTACTTTTCCGCTGTTCACGGAGTAGAACTACGGCATTCGGTATAACGTTGAAATTTATAATTTCTATACTACATATTGCACCTGCAGGAAATTTTACACACAGTATACACATATAGTTGAATGTACTGTACCTTCTACATTGTATCACATTACGACACGTAGTTCATGAGATACAAGCACAAACAGTAACGTTCATGGAAAACCGCCCCATCACGCACAAGTTTTAATCTTTTACTTCTTTAGTACTAATTATATTCGCAACAGATTTTTCAGACATACAGCACATATACAAATGAATATATGCCTGAAAACTTATACAATTGTACAACATACGAGGCGCGTCCAGAAAGTAAGTTCCGTTTGGTAATAAAATGAAATTGTACACAGATACAGAAGAAATTTTTATTGCACAAAATTCTACAGCTCTTAAACTTATTTTCCATATAACTGCCGAAATTTTGCAGGCATTTGTTATAGCGTGGTACCAGGTTTTGTATAATTTCTTCATAGAAATCTGCCGCCTGTGTCTTCAACCAGTTGGAAAGTTTCTTTCAGCTCGTCGTCATTGGAGAAGTAATGACCGCCAAGGAAAGACTTGAGATGTAAGAACAGATGAAAGTCGCTAGGAGCGAGGTCAGGGCTTCTGTAACCAGAGGTGAACGCCCACTTCGTTCTTCATCGTGCACATCACTACACCCGCCATTGAATTGTCGGACCCATCTTCTCACCATTGAATCACTCATCGCATTTGGTCCGTAAACATCGCAAATTTGCCGATAAATTTCACTTGGTTTCACTTTCCTCGCATTCAGAAACCGAATCACCGACCTGATTTCACAGGCGGCGGGATTTTCAATCAACACCGACATTTCAAACAAGCACAACAAAGCGTACGTAACTAACAGCGATCTTCAAATGGCGCACGTTCTTCTCCTTGATACACATCGTCTACAGCACATGTTGGGAACTGCAATCGCAGCGCTGCAGCGGAGATAAATTGAAACGGAACTTTCTGAACGCGCCCCGTATAACTCAGTAAATAAAAGATCATATATACTGCGATAGGTAAAAACTTTTCACGTCAGGCATCAGGTTTTATTACATTTCTTATTTACTGCTAAGACACTCCTGTATTCCAGTGAGCTTAAGGAAATTCCTGAAAGATGACAGTGCTGTTGAAAGCTTTGAACTGTTAAGCGCATACTGCTGTAGGAAGAAGCAATAGATAACTGTAGAGCTTCGAGGAAAGGAAGAGAATGAAACGGAGTACATTATTTGCGACAGATCTGGCTTTTAACTTTAAGAGAGTGCAGTTTGCAGTGCGACTCGCATTTTATATTGTGATTAATAAATAACAGGGCAATCTACTCAAGACTGTGGAGTGTATTTGAAATCTCCATGTTTCTCACACGGACAGCTTTATCTCGCTTATTCAGGCATGGGCTCTCCACAGAAAATATTCATATTATATCCTGTACAAGTCACAAAAAATATTGTTTATATTAAGGAAGGAAGGAAGAAATATTAGCGTTTTACGCCCCGTCGACAACGTGGTCATTAGAGGCGGAGCTTACGCTCCGATTGTTTGGGTAAGGGTGGAAACGAAATCGTAATTTGAAGTTTTTGTGTATACTATGCTTATAAGTATGGTGTAGTACAGCAAATCTCCAAGAGTACAATACGGACTTTCATGGGGTTTCATAGGTCAACTGAGAGTACCTTGGGCAACATATAATCATTTCATCAAAATATTATCAGGGGAAGAAAATATATCATAACTTTGTACTTTCTGGTGTATGCTACGCTTGAATTGCAGCATAGTATAGCAAAGATCCGATAGAGGCGTTGTTACTTACATAGTACACCAAATAACTAATAAATGGCGATACTGAGTTTTTTATTCACATAAATAAGGTATAATACACTGAAACAAGGGCTACGATTTTCCTTACGTCATCGGTGTAGTGTATTGATATTGAATCCTTTTTGAAAAACCAGTCACGTACAAAGAGGGGAATAAATCTTTGTGTTGATGATATAAATAACTAATTTTGTTCCGATCAGTAATTTAATGATCCTGTTAAATCCAATATTTCATTCCCAACGTTAACATACTAAATCGTTGCCATTGCAAGTAAAATTTAACTCAGGTACGACATAAAAAAATAATTTCTTTATTAGATGCATCCTGCATGCTTTGCAATACCATGGAAAGAAAAAAGTGCGTCTTTCCGTGGGTATCATTTGAATTTAAAACATAACGACGTTCTTTCGCGGATATCGATGTTTTCATTTACTAAGAATTCTTTGCAAGGAAACACGAATTTATGTAGTTCCCTTTCTGATTTCGGTGTATCCTCATTACATGTTGAGTGTGTTCTGTTTAGGAATGCCACGAAAACGCCATAGTACAGGAAAGTGGGGTGACGTTATTTACACAGTACATCAAATAAATAATTATGCCGTTTTTCATTCTCATAACTATGGCATAATAGACTATAAGAACGCGTACAATTTTACTTACGGCGGCAGGGTTGTGCGCTGATGTTGGCAACAGCCGTTGAATGCTTTTTCAAAAATCAGTCACGTAGAAAGAGGGGAATAATTCTTTATGTTTGCGATGAAATAAATAATTTATGCTGTTCTGGTCAGTAAATTAATCATCGTCCTAAAGCGAATATTTCGTTACCAACGATAGCAAATTAAACCGATGCTAAAGGGCCATTTACACATATCGTCTTAATCGAACAAGAAGGGACCAAGATAAATTCAGCTATTAGTAGATTTTCCCAATATCATGTGACATTTTCGCCTTAATGCTGAGGACACAAAAACTGTTATACGCATCTGAATGATCACTCTAGAGATATTTCTCTCTCTGCCTGCCACAAGAGATAATAGACACACGCGACTGACAGTCTCCTCAGAAACCTCTCTGCTTTCATAATTGTTCGGTACGACATTGTGATTATTGCAATTATTTACTTTTGGTGCGGACTACATTAAGATTGAGAAAGACGTCTTCTTTTGCAGAAACTTCTGAATATATAGTTCTACCACACAAGGTCGATTTCAACTTTGTGCTTTACGAAGTAATAACTGCAGGACATGGGTCATGCATTAGCAGAAACAGTGGCCGATGCTGTTAACACAGTCAAGACAATTCACTGGAAATACTATATTTAATGCAAAATTCTATACAGACGATCAGCTGATGCCATTTCTTCAACGATTACCCAGACTTACTTTATCACACATTGACACCACATGACGTCTTATTTAAACAGACATGAAATGCTCTGTTGATTGAATTACCAGACTTTCAACATTCGTCGAGTTTTCTATAATAGGGGGCACTGCATACAGAATAACTACATTGTCCCCAGTGCAACACTGCAACATACTAATACGTCAGCATACACTTACTGTGAGGCATAAACAGTATAGTACTACACCATAGAATCAATACATGGTGCTTTTATTATTATTACTTGTGTAAATTTTTCAGCAATCAGTCGTAAAAGTATTTATTTATTTGCAGATGTAGATTTCGACCACTGTGTGGTCATAATCAGTGATTAAAAACAATTTAAATACTTAAAATCTAGATCTGCAAATAAATAAATATGTTTACAAGTGACTGCTGAAAAATATCCGCAAGTCAAATACAGTCGTGGAGCACAAATTCCACCATGGAATCAAGCCTGATTATTATTAGTATTTCTCATCTCAACGATAGCATTATTTTCAGAAGTTTACGCCAATCAGACAATTACACACCGCAGTCTTAACTTTATGAACACAACCTAACATTGAATTTACATCGTTCCGGAGTACGGACTTAAATTAATTTCACTTTTTGTATGGAAAACTTTATAAACATTCATCGTTTTCGACAATGAATTCTACTTAAATTTGAAATCTTGGCTACGAGAACTTAGTTTAACGACAGAGGGATCCGACAAGGACTCTGGTTTTGCTGACCTACGTCCGGAACCCTAAAAACCATGGTATTCACAGGTCCTTCTTTAACAACCGTTGCGAAGCACGGACATATACAGGGTGTTTCACTAAGTGTGTTTGCCTCTGTAACTTATAAAATAATAGGTGACGGGAAATTTTAATGTGGTAGGTCAACACAAGAAATGTTACACTTTCTGCGAAGCTATGAACATAGTTTATTGTATCATTTTCCAAAGAGTTACAGCACAAAGATATAATTTTTTAAATGGAACAATAGTTTTTTTCTATCGTGCATTGGATTTGTTGAAACCAGCTGCGTCCAAATCAATTTAAACTACATTCCTATCACTGTTAGTTTGGGAGCTACAACCCTTCAAAGTTTAGGGGGTGGAGGCTACGACAGCGTAGCTAACTGGCTGGTGGTCATGAGACAGTGGGCCGTGCCCCAGGGGATAGCCACTCGGCCAGTGAGCTACGCTATCGCAGCCTCCGCCCCCGGAATTTTAAGGGTTGTAGCTCTCAACGTAACAGTGATAGGAATGTAGTTTAAATTGATTTGGACGCAGCTGGTTTCAACGAATCCAGTGCACGATAGAAAAAACTATTGTTCCATTTAAAAATTATGCCTTTGTGCTGTAACTCTTTGGAAAATCATACAATAAACTATGTTCATAGCTCCGCAGAAAGTGTAACATTTCTTGTGTTGACCTACCGCATTAAAATTTCCCGTCACCTATTATTTTATAAGTTACAGAGGCAAACACACTTAGTGAAACACCCTATATATGTGTGTGTTTTCTGTTCCTTCGGACAGCGTAAAGTTGGGAATTTGTATCTGACATGAGGAGTACTTTAGTAATTCCGTGCAGATGTTCAAATGTTTGTTAAGCTTATGGGACTTAACTACGGGGTTATCAGTCCCTAAACTTACAAACTACTTATGAACTACTTACGAACTAGGACGGCACAAATATCCATACCCGAGGGGGGATTCGAACCCCCGACCGAATTCCGTGCAGATGTGGTGCTCGGTGTATCCCCAGTGGAATGCCATCGTGTCTCAGCGCGCTTGGTCAGAGGGCTGAACGCTCTCTGTAATAAACAAGCTTAGCCAAGAACACGTCGAACGAAAACGAACAAGTAAGATGAGCGTCCGGAAGGACAAGAGCTATCCAGAGAGAGAGAGAGAGAGAGAGAGAGAGAGAGAGAGAGAGAGAGAGAGAGAAGTGGTGTAGAGGTCAGCGCAACTGCCTAGAAAGCAGGATACCCGAGTTCGAGTCCCGGCTGGGTACACGTTTCCAACTTTCCCCATTCGCAGTTAGTGTTATAAAAATGTGCAAATGTTTGTACAGCTTATGGGACTTAACTACGGGCTCTTCAGTCCCTAAACTTGCAAACTACTTATGAACTAGCTTATACTAAGACGGCACAAACATCCATGCCCGAGGGGGGATTCGAACCCCCGACGGGGAATGGCCTCGCGCATCGTAGCATAGCGCCTCAACGCGCTCGGCCGCTCCGCCGCGGCGTTAATGTCATACATTCCGTGAATATGAACAGATGATAACTGCGGAATCAAAAGTGACGTCTGTTCTTTCGGATATGTCCGATGTCCGAAAGAACAGACACCACTTATATATTACTAATATTAACCCGGTTTTACGCTATATTGATTAGTTATAAAGACTGCAAACTTTACCCTACTTTTTCATCAAAAAGCGCATATCTACCTACGCTGTTAGAGTATGTAACTCTTCAATTATAAATATTGGGTTGCACTGCACCCCACCTTCGCATTGGCGGTGGATGGTCCACCTTTGGCCGGCCGCTGTGGCCGAGGGGACTGCGGCGCGTCATTCACGGTCTGCACGGCCACTACGGTCGGAGGTTCGAATCCCCCCTCGGGCATGGATATTTGTGCCGTCCTTAGTGTTAAGTAGTTCATAAGTAGTTTGTAAGTTTAGGGACTGATGACCCCGTAGTTAAGTCCCATAAGCTATACAAACATTTGAAGATTTTTGGTCCACCTTTCTAATGGGGGGTCGAGGGAACCTCTCGCTTACCGCCGAAACTGCGCCAGCAGCTCTGCAAGCCAGTGGTGTGGATTTAATTGAGGAAAGCGGCCACTCGAAGACAAGGCGGCGTCCGCGTAACAGTCACGCGTCAGTGAACGCGTTTGATGTCCTAAAAATATGGAGGCGAGCCGGCGGCGCTCACGTGCGCGGGCTCACGTGCCGCCTGCCGGCTGCATCCGCGCCTCGCTGCATCTTGTTTACATACGCTTACGTGCTTGGAAATTACCAGCCGGCCAAAGGACACCTGCTTTGACTTTCACAGCGGATTCGGACGCCTGGCAATATCTGCCGGAGTCTCGTGGCGAATTTTCAACTCAGACATTCGTCGTGAATACGATTGGCAGGTGGGTCGGCCTTTGGAGGCAAAGGGCGTTGCTCGGACTGTACGATGTGGCCAGCAGCACGTCGCCACCAGTTCGCCAAAGGATTAGAACCTCTCTGTTTCGAGAACAGGAACTCCATATATAATGATCTGTTTATATTCAAGGTGACTTCTAATCCCAATTTTACTTAGTCGGGAGCCATCCTGTCTGCAAAGCTCTAGAAACGAATCATCACTGCAAACTATGTTTAAAGCTTCTAGTACTCAGATACCGATTTTCTAGTGTATATTCTTTTAGGGTCACTTATCTAATAATGAATATCTGATTCACTGCATCACTATGGAGGTCGCTGATTTATTACCAGATTGGTTTCGACTGACTGACTTTCCCTACTGTGGCCAAAAGCCATTGCGAATTTCTTGAGTGCAGTAATTTTTATGAGTAGACTGTTTTCAGTTTCAGTAATCTATTTATTTCATTATTTATACGAGACGGACTGAAATTGGTAATTGCAGGGTCTATTCTTTCGGTTGTCGACGCTTGACGCTTATTTCAGGGCGGATGTACACGAAGGCCGGACTCCTGGCGGGAATACTGTCCTATGAACGAAGTGTTTTTGATAATTTTGCCATTGCTTTGAAATGACAACTTTTGAGTTATAATAATAAAATCATCGAATACAAAAGCAAGATGGTGTATGCAAAAGAGACTTTCGGGCGAGGGATGTAACGTGACTGATTTTCGAGCGCTTATTGTACGCTATATTCCTCCCAGGCTATAGTCATTCGTAACCAGTACAAGCAAAGAAAATTAAACTTTGATCAAACTACTAAGGCAAGACAGGTGATAATATTTTAACGGAAAATACAATGAAAATATGGGAGAAGTATTAAAATTATAGTTTAAAGAGGTAATAGTTCAAAACAGGGTATGTTTGTCATAGCTAAACTCAAATATCAAATAATTTTGGCTGTTTGTTATAATACGATCAGAAAGAATATTATGTGCTGGGTGCATAGATATTATCACAATAGTAGAGTCGTAACCGTATCACCCATAATTTTTGATTATTTACATTTTCATTATTTTGTCCGAAATGTTGGCAAAAATCATAAAACTACAAGCAAATCTAAAGTGGGCCGTAAAACACATCAGTGAGATTTTTTTGAATGACGTCTTCGTCTTCCTCAAAATATCAGCTAAAAATATCCTATAATCGCCCAAAGTTGCAAAACAACAGAAAAAAAAATTCTGTCGGATTTGTGGTCTAGTGTTAGACACCGCGGGACCCAACTTGCACAGACTCTAGATTATCGAATTGTGTGGACAATTGCATCCACACTTCATTTGCTAACTGACAGTTTCCGCGCCAAGTGCCGGGTCGTAATACGCCTCTCCTCGCAAACGACATCGGAGGCTGCATATGTCAGGGTAACAGGCGTGGGTGGTCTCCCCAACCTCTGAAAGTCTTGGAGCTCCGTCGAAACACCCTCTGAATACCTCATTCTCTGTGCCCAGGGATTATTTGTACTCCTGTCGACAGCATACGAGTTTCTTTCTTTATAGTGACAAATTCAATGACGGCACAGTGCGTGATACGTAGATCGCTTACAGACGACATTTTGAAACGATCCTGCAGCTACGCTATCTGTCGGAAAAGCCAGAAAGGTACGCACGCCTTTATGAAACTCCAAGTATCGATTCGCACTTGTACCATTTTTTTGGCTGAGAAAAACATTTTAGGAAATCCTCGTACGATAGGTAATTTGTGATCTTGGGCTTTTCCCCGTAACTATTAGTACTAACAGTATGTAAAGTTAACAACAACTTCAAAACGAAACAAAATATAAAAACAAGAGGCGAAATACAGTCTGGAAAATGTGTGTTGCAGAGTAGGTTGAGGGGAGGTTGTGCAGAGAAATACACTCCTGGCCATTAAAATTGCTACACCACAAAGGTGACGTGGTACAGACGCGAAATTTAACCGACAAGAAGAAGATGCTGTGATATGCAAATGGTTAGCTTTTCACAGCATTCACACAAGGTTGTCGCCGGTGGCGACACCTACAACGCGCTGACATGAGGAAAGTTTCCAACCGATTTCTAATACACAAATAGCAGTTGACCAGCTTTGCCTGGTGAAACGTTGTTGTGATGTCGTGTAAGGAGGAGAAATGCGTAGCACCACGTTTTCGACTTTGATAAAGGACGGATTGTAGCCTATCGCGATTGCGTTTTATCGTATCGCGACATTGTTGCTCGCGATGGTCGCGATCCAATGACTGTTTGCAGAATATGGAATCAGTGGGTTCAGGAGGGCAATACGGAACGCTGGATCCCAACGGACTCTTATCGCCGGCCGCGGTGGCCGAGGGGACTGAGGCGCTCCAGTCACGGTCTGCACGGCCACTACGGTCGGGGGTTCGAATCCCCCCTCGGGTATGGATAGTTGTGCCGTCCTTAGTCTTAGTTAGTTCATAGGTAGTTTGTAAGTTTAGGGATTGATGGCCCCGTAGTTAAGTCCCATAAACTGTACAAACATTTGAACATTTTTTTGGACTCGTATCACTGGCAGTGGAGATGACAGGCATCTTATCCGCATGGCTGTAATGGATCGTGTAGCTAGGTCTCGATCCCTGAGTCAACAGATGGGGACGTTTGCAAGGCAACAACCATCTGCACGAACAGTTCGACGACGTTTGCTGCAGCATGGACTATCAGCTCGGAGACCATGGCTGCGGTAACCTTTAACGCTGCATAACAGACAGGAGCGCCTGCGATGGTGTACCCAACGACGAACCTGGGTGCACGAATGGCAAAACGTCATTTTTTCGAATGAATCCAGGTACTTTTTACAGCATCATAATGGTCGCATCCGTGTTTGGCGACATCGCGGTGAACGCACATTGGAAGCGTGTATTCGTCATCGCCATACTGGCGTATCACCCGGCGTGATGGTATGGGGTGCCATTGGTTACAAGTCTCGGTCACCTCTAGTACGCATCGACGGCACTTTGAACAGTGGCCGTTACATTTCAGATGTGTTACGACCCGTGGCTCTACCCTTCATTCGATCCCTGCGAAACCCTACATTTCAGCAGGATAATGCACGACCGCATGTTGCAGGTCCTGTACGGGCCTTTGTGGATACGGAAAATGTTCGACTGCTGCCCTAGCCAGCACATTCTCCAGATATATCACCAATTGAAAAAGTCTGGCCAATGGTGGCCTAGCAACTGGCTCGCCACATTACGCCAGTCACTACTCTTGATGAACTGCGGTATCGTGTTGAAGCTGCATGGGCATCTTTACCTGTACACGCCATCCAAGCTTTGTTTGACTCCATGCCCAGGCGTATCAAGGCCGTTATTACGGCCAGAGGTGGTTGTTCTGGGTACTGATTTCTCAGGATCTATGGACCCAAATTGCGTGAAAATGTTATCACATGTCAGTTCTAGTATAATATATTTGTCCAATGAATACCCGTTTATCATCTGCATTTCGTCTTGCTGTAGCAATTTTAATGGCCAGTAGTGCATTTTGTTAACATAACAATTCGATAGACGGTGCTGCTTCCGAAGTTCGCTACCCAGGTCGTTGCTTGTGTTTATTCAAGTATACATCCCAGCTTATTCGAGCATTAAGGTGTAAAGTTCGGAATCAGTTACTTATATAATTCAATGACGCTGGAGTACTGTGCACTCACGTATGCAGTCCTGGTGTATAATGTCTGTAGTTGAATGCATTCAGTAATTACTGGTGAAGGTACTAACGTCATTCAGCTCTAAGAGACATGGCTATGTCTCGTGATGGATCATACAGACATGATTTTTCTTGCATGGGCAAGCAAAGTAAGTGCCAGAGAAGATCAAAGTTGTACAGGACCAAATATCCGCCTAGAAGTCATCCGTATCACACTACGTTTCCAAGACTTCCAACAATTAAGCTAGAAAGGCCTCAGTACAAAAATTGGACAGAATGATAAACTACAAAGACGCGGGACTTACAAGATGCAGTGTTTGATAAAGTGGATTACGAACCTGAAGTCACCATTCGACCAGTCGTCTAGCATTATGTGGCGAGTATTACAGAAAATATAGCTGCATCCGTATCACCGCAGAAAGTGCATTCTTTAACTCCTGCTGACTTCGGACCTCGTGTCGTTTTCCAACTATGGTTGTGTTAGTGCCTTAAAGTCGACCCTCATTTTCCTGCCAGATGAAGTCTTATTCACTCGAGACATAATGCTAAATAGTTGCAACAGTTATGTTTGGGTTGATGAAAACAACATACTATAGTTGCGACGAGACATCAACACAGATTATCAGTCAACTTGTGGGCAGGGAATTTAATGATTATATGCCAGATCACAGCCTTCAGTGGACGGGTATATAGTGTTTATAAGAAGGAGAAAGAAAGATGAAGGCAAATGACCATCTCTCCTTTTTTATACTTGTCATTTTTTTTCATTTTGTCGTCTTCATAATTTTTAAATGTAATTTTAAAAATTTATGTTATTCTGTAATGAGTCTGTTACACGTCTTGAATCTGATAAAAACTTTATATAAATATTTATGTCTTATTGTATATTTCGGAAAACTGTTTCATTAAAAAAATAATAATGTAGAGGGCACTCATGATTTTATATATGACGAAACTAAAATCGTCAGTCTATTTTCATATGTAAGTTTTAAACATTTTACAAACTCGTATGCGTACTGCTGTAAGTATATTGACAGGCAACTGTAGGTACCTGAAATCCTATGTAACTATACATGCTGACATATTTTATGTTATCTGTTATACATTTTCTGGCACCTGTAGACAGTTTTGTAAATACTGTTATTTCACTATCTTGTGCGTTTTCATTTTAGCTCTAGCTTTGGTAATTGTCATCAGATAGCCGAAATCAATTTGAAATGGATCAGTATGTTTCGCGACTGGTTGCTGTTTCACGAATTTCGCCGTGCTCGAATGACCGGATCGAGCGGCCGATCGCGTCGGAGGTTAGAGTCCTGATTGTGTGTATCCTTAGTGCAAGTTAGTTTAAGTAGTTTGAAAGCCTGGGGGCCGCCGATGACCTCAGCAGTTCGGTCTCTTAGGTTAACAAACTTCTGAACCCTTTACAAATTTCACCGATTGCTGCGCACCGATCGAAAATAGATTCAAGCATAAATAAATGTGATATTACTCTTGACACATATAACCAGTACTCTGCATTATAATTTGGTATGTGCTATGATTTAATTAATTCTCCTGCGCATCCATCTTTATGCGTTATCACACAGTTTAAGGCGTGTTCTTGCCTATGTAGCCATCTGTTCAAAAATGTTCAAATGTTTGCAAAGTCTATGGGACTTAACTACGGGGTCATCAGTCCCTAAACTTACAAACTACTTATGAACTACTTACGAACTAGGACGGCACAAATATCCATGCCCGAGGGGGATTCGAACCCCCGACCGTAGTGGCCGTGCAGACCGTGAGTGCAGCGCCTTAGTCTCCTCGGCCACCGCGGCCGGCTAGCCATCTGTGCTACAGAATGAATGTGTGTGTGTGTGTGTGTGTGTGTGTGTGTGTGTGTGTGCGCGCGCGCGCGCGCGCTCCTTTTTGGGTTTACAAGGTACATAATTGTGTATCCACTTTTCGTCCGCTGAGGCTATGCTTTAACGAACTTTATGTTCATTTACCTGGGCAATGAGAGCTATCCCCACTGGGCGATTTAAGCTGTTTCTTATGTTGCTACCGGGTATAGGAGCGAACGGAATATCAGACCAAATGTTTGTCTAGAATGAATTGTTTCTAACGAACAGAATATAACATGTAATTTTCAATGGAGTGAAGTCTTCCGATGTAAGAGTTATTTCTGTCATACCCCAAGGGGGTGTTACACGACCGTTTACTTTTCACAAATACATAAATGACCTAGCAGGAAGCTGTGTAAGGCTGCTGATGATGCAGTAGAAATAACAACGCTGCAAAATTTTACCGAAATGCAGGAATATCTACAGCATATCGACTTCTGGTGCAGGAAGTCCCAATTCACCCTCAATATAAGGAAATGTACAATTTGCAAACACATAGGAAGATGAGTTACTGTATAAGTACAAAATTGCCGCACGATTACTGGAAGCAGTTACTTCCATAAAATGTATAGTAGTAAGCATAATAGGCGAACGGATGGAACGACGACATAAAATTAATCGTAGAAAGGCAGACGCTAGACTTAAGTTCATTGGAAGAATCCTCGTTCGAACAAAACGTGAAGAATACTCGTCATGGTGGGATCCGTACCATATAGGTCAAAAGAGGAGACAAAGAAGATCCAAAGGCGAGCAGCATGCTACGTTGTAGTTTCATGGATAACTGCCGTCACGGAGTCGATCGGCAATCTGTAGTGGAAGATGCTGCAAGAGGACGTACCTCATCACTGTATGGACTTTGGTCAAAGTTCTAAAAGAGTACCTTTCTAGTAATTGAGCAGCCAATATATTGCTTTCCCTTACGTATATTTCGTGAAAAGACCACGAGGATAAAATTACAGCCCACGCGGAGACATATGTACAGCCTTTTTTCCTCTAAATATTCGAGATTGGAACAGGGAAATGTGGAAGTGTCAATGGTACACGAGGTAGCCCCGACAATACACCGTAAGGTGGCTTGCGGAGCATAGATGTCGATGTAGATGCACAAACGACTCCACTGGTCGCTTATTGTGTCTTTGTGTGTATGTGTTTCTTTATACACTGCTGGGCATCCAAAATGCAACACAAGAAGGTCAGAAGTTATCACTGCCAAATTTATTTGGGAAGGAACAAATTGGTTAAAATCACATCATAATGTTCAAATGTTCAGGTGTTTTGTAAATCTATGGGACTTTAACTACTCTGGTTATCAGTTCCTAGGCTTACAAACTACTTAAAGTAAACTAACCTTAGGACAAACACACACACCCGTGTCCGAAAGAGGACTTGAACCTCCGACGGCGAGCAATCGCGCTCTCTGCAGTGAATCACATGACAAATTACAGCGCCATGTACGCCAAGAATGTCGATGAAAACAGTAATGAATGTTGCCGGCACTGCTGTCTATAGCTAAACAACATATCCAGAGCCTCTTGGATTCAATACCGAGGCTTGTACCAGCGATTAAAGTCTGCAATGGCTGCAGCACTTAATACAGATTTCATCACCTTACTCGCTTCACATGTATTTTCTCAATCATAAAATCTTTGTGCTACGTATTGTCTCCCGACTAAATTTATCTGAAATATCCGGTCCATCTTGGTGTTGCATTTTGGATGACCAGCAGTGTATTCTGGTTTTGATGTTTTGCCTTATATATGCCTTATATATGCCTTATGTATACCCAAATAGATTTCCAAGTATTCTCGTTCATTGAGCCATCAGCTAACTCCTTTACTCATATGCAACCATTCAGGACGCTGACAGGTTGCCAAAAATGTTTGTAAGTCTTAGGGAGTTCACTGAGTTGGTCATTAGTCTCTAAGCTTACGAACTACTTTAACTTGTGCTAAGGACAGCACAAACACCCGTGCCCGAGGGAGGACTCAAACCTCCGACGGCTAGCAACCGCGCGCTCCGCAGCAAGTCTCCTAGAACGCTCGGCTACTCCACCGCGGCGACAAGTTGCCAGTCAGGAGCTAGATATGTCAAACTATCTTGGGCGCATGCCTCAAAGAATTCGGCGGTCAATCAGATTACCAATGGTTCTTTAGCTGCTGAGGCGCTTGAGGATGGTAAATCAAATTGTCAATTCCTGGGAGCGAATCAGTTTCGACGGACGAATTCACTCCAGGTGGCTTTATGAGATGACATTGGAAATGTAGGTTGCTCGATGTTCCCTGCATCATTGGGATATCGCGCAGAAGATCCTTTTTAGTGTCATACTTGCGTGGGAATATCTAACTAACCAACCACCAAGGAACATTCGAACCACTGATATGTGCTAAAACCATGGACGATATGGATTGATTATCCAAAAATTGTTCAAATGTTTGTATAGCTTATGGGACTTAACTACGGGGTCATCAGTCCCTAAACCTACAAACTACTTATGAACTAGCTAACGCTAAGGACGGCACAAATATCCATGCCCGAGGGGGGATTCGAACCCGTGCAGTGGCCGTGCAGACCGTGACTGGCGCGTCGCAGTCCCCTCGGCCACCGCGGGCGGCGATTGATTATCCCTCCTTTAAGCAAATCTCCCCGTGACGTTACGAGGAGTGCAATGATGGTCTACCTGCTTTACTGACGACGATAGCTGCTCGATATTTTTTTATGCTGAGGGTGACGTATAGAAGATTCAGTATGTGTCACCCTTCTGTAGGAATGTCCAACCAACCACAAATGGATTTAGCTAGGAACTATGGAGTCCCTTAAATTGAGTGTGTTGTACCTTGCTTATTAAGTGCGACTATCTAGAGAAACATTTCTCAGAAATTTATGGGTAGTCTAGAAGCCTTTTTGTATGCACACTGATAGCGATACTGTGGCGTGTGTTCTGTACGACCTAGAGTCATGTATGTGATGTTTTTCAACGGAAGCCAGATGCACTATGTGATTAAAAGTATCCGGACACCTGGCAGAAAACGACTTACAAGTTCGTGGCGCCCTCCATCGGTAATGCTGGAATTCAATATGATGTTGACCAACACTTAGCCTAGATGACAGCTTCCACTCTCGCAGGCGTACGTTCAATTAGGTGGTGGAAGGTTTCTTTGTGAATGACAGTCCAATCTTCACCAAGTAATGCACCGAGCGATGTTGGTCGGTGAGGCTGGCCCAAAGCCGGCATTCCAAAGCATCCCAAAGGTGTTTTATAGGATTCAAGCCAGGGCTCTGAGCATGCCAGTCCATTAAAGGGAAGTTATTATCGTGTAACCACTCCGCCAACGACCGTACGTTATGAACAGGTGCTCGATACGTTATGAACAGGTGCTCGATCGTATTGAAAGAAGCAACAGCCATTCCAGAATTGTTCTTCAACAGTGGGAATAAAGAATGTGCCTTAAACATCAATGAAGGCCTGTGCTGTGATAGTGCCAGGCAAAATAACAAAGGGTGCAATCAGTTCCATGAAAAACACTACTACACCATAACACCACAGCCTCCAAATTTTACTGTTGGCACTAGACACGCTGGCAGATGACGTTCAAGACATTCGCCATAACCACACCCTGCCATCTGATCGTCACATTGTGTACCGTGATTCGTTACTCCATACAACGTTTTTCCACTGTTTAAGCTTCCAATGTTTACGCTCTTTACACCAAGCGAAGCGTCGTTTGGCATTGACCTGTGTGGCTTATGTACCATTATGTGTAATGATTATTGTTTGTTTGTACGTAATTTATGTTGATGGTGTATCTTGTGTGTTTATAATGTGTTTTCTTCTTCCTGGGGGTCAAACTGCTGAGGTCATCAGTCCCTAGACTTACACACTGCTTAAACTGACATAAGCTAAGGATAACACACAGATCCAAGGGAGAACTCGAATCTCTGGAGGAAGGAACCGCGCAATCCGTGAAATGCCGTCTCAGATCGCGCGGCCAACCCCTCGGCTGTCAGAATTGTATTCACTGAGATTCATGTATAAACATTATTTCTGAAAATTTTGAACATAGCTGCTATTGTCAGCGACCGTTACAACGTTAGAGGATAAAAAAGCAGCCCTTGGTCGCAAAATTAAAAATTATTTGACCTGGTTTCGGCAATAATTATGATTGCCTTCATCAGAAATTATAAGTCACATATTAAAATATACCACTCAGCTGTAAAGCTTACGTCACAAAATTTAAAAAGAAATTTTTAGATAAAGCTAGCCACTATGGGCTGCACGCCTGCACGTTGGCATCAGACTGCCGTGTGCTAAGTGGAGTTGTGAACAGGTAGACGTTACCTCAGTAGTGCCATCTAGTAGCGGCAATTATAACTAGGCTAATGTACAGAGAGAAACAGTATCGAGAAAACAATTGCTACAAAAAGCTTTGTTTAACATGAGAGATGGCTGAGGCATCATTTTGGCAATACAATATTAGTAGAGAGAGAATTAGCGAGTAACAAAGTTGTAATAAGCATAATAGTTAAATGTTGGCTTTTGGAATACAAATGTTTTGGATCAAGTCGCAGAAAATATTTCGGACACTGAACGAAGTACAACATTAAAGACTGAGTAACGGCTTAATACCGTTAAAAAAGCTTCTATTACGGAGTTGTAACTGTTCATTTAGAATAAGCCCGCCATTACTAGAAAAATGCTTAAATATTTTCAATTCCTCGTGCACGTCTAATCTGTGGCCTTTCTTTTCGGTATGCAAAATCTTCAGGTCATGAATGATTTTAGGTGCGAGACCTGTAATGAGAAAATGGTCAGCATAAGACGAATTCTGGGGGTTAGTGCCATTCTTTCCTAAAAGATGTTCTTTAAATCTGATTTTAAAAGCACGTCCCGTTTGACCTATGTAGTAGGAAGAACAAGTATCACAAATAATTTTGTAAACGCCGGAATTATGTAAAGGAGAACAGGTTGATTTTAAATTGTGAATGAAATTTTTCTTCAAATTGTTGTTGGTCGAGAAGGCAACGTTGGAGTTACACTTATTACGAAGAAGTCGTTGAATCTGATAGGAAATGGGCCCCAGAAATGGAATGGAGAAATATTTTTTCTTTTGGTCAGATTCATTGGGAGTGCCAAGTGTTGTTACTCTTTTTGCAGTTTTCTTTTTAAGGAAGTTATCAACTATGGCAGGATCGTATTCGTTATTAACTGCTATGGTTTTTATCAAATTTATTTCCTCCTCGAATTTTTCTTTCGAGAGTCGGTTGGAAATGGCTCAGTGGATGGTAGAATTAAAGTAAGCATTTTTGTGACATTGAGGGTGCATTTCCATCCCACTTGGACGTTATTTCTGAATTTGTTTTGCTGATTATCTCTCTTGTTAAATTTGTTTTATGTTTAGGTGTCATTGTACTTTGCTCTGATACCGTGCTAATTTTAATTATTGCAATTCATGTTTCGTTGTCCTGCTCTGTGTTTGCTTTTCCTGCCTTTTGAACTGATCGTCATGGTGAGCCAATAAGAGTAACAGCCATCTTGATTGTAAACATAATATTAATTAAATTGTACAGAGACCGTTTTCCACTTATTTTGTGACTAAACGAGGTCAAAAGTAATTCAATTTTATAGATAAGAACCACAGAGTAATTGAATGCAATTTATATTTATATTAAAGACGAAAATTTTGTGGTTTTGTCTCAAAACCCGATTAGTGCTGTTTGCCTGAGCGCTTTTTTTTCCTTTTGGTACCTGGCAAACGAAAAGCTCATTGGGAAAACGTCCGAACAGTGCAAGACATTGTTACGCACACACCAATAACCAGAATCTATGGAATAAGCCACAATACGGAAATATGTAAAGTTGTAGTAACTCTTGGTCTGGTTGGAAAATAATTGCCGCGGTGGAGTAGCCGAGCGGTGCCGGGCGCCGTGGCTCAGCGCGCCCGGTCAGAGGGCTGAACGCTCTCTGTAATTAAAAAGCTGAGCCAAAGAACACGTAGAACCAAAACGAACAAACACGATCAGCGTCCGCAAGGACAAGAACTACCCATAGAGCAAAAAAAGGCGGTAGGTTAGTTTACCTAGGTTTAAGTAGTTTGTAAGCTACGGACTGATGACCACGCAGTTTCGTCCGATAGATTTACAAACATTTAAACATTTTTTTGGAAAATAATTTCGGTCCCTCAGAGTGGGGTAAACGCGGGAACGCTTTCCATTGCACCCTTAATAACGATCGGATCCACATCATAAATGATGAGGTCATTTGAATGATTTGCTTGATGAATGAGGAGATAATTCTACTGAAGATACCCTCCCGATGACCATCAGAGCAATGTTCTGACTTATATCCTGATTTTTGTCTGTGGTATTAGTGTCGAACAAGCATACATGAATATACGCCAGTGTTACATTAGATATTAACGATAATTCTTCTAAGATTACATCACATCTTCTTTCAAATCTGATCTCAGCATTTGTAGGACTTGATAAGATAGTGGTTTGTACTTACATGTTTGTTTATTTTTCGCAGGAATTTGCACGACAATGTATTGTTAAGCCATGTACACTAACTGTAGGTATTCATGTTGGAACACTGTTCGAAAGAAACTTCGAACATAGATTTTTTAACTTTTTTAAATTAAAAAGCTCGATCCAAGGGCCTCCAGTTGCACTCACAAAACAACTTAATGTATCATCCTTATTACCAGTACTGTCAATTTGTTGTGAGAATACAAAAAGGTCTCTCCTATTCAACATTATTGAGATCTGCATCAGACTATTTATTTCTATCCGTATACACTGAAGAGACAAAGAAACTGGTACACCTGCGTATTATCGTGTAGGACTTCCGCAAGTACACAGAAGTACCGCAACACGACGTGGAATGGACTCGACTAATGTCTGAAGTAGTGCAGGAGGAAACTGACACCATGCATCCTGCAGGGCTGTCTATAAGTCTTAAGAGTATGACGGTTTGGAGATCTCTTCTGAACAGCACGTTGCAAGGCATTCCAAAGAAGCTCAATATTGGTAATATCTGAGGGAGTTCGGTGGCCAGTGGAGGTGTTTAATCTCATAAGAGTGCTCCTGGAGCCACTCTGTGGCAATTCTAGACGTGTGGGATGTGGTATGGTCCTGATGGAACTGCCCACGTCCGTCTGAATGCACACTGGACATGAATTAATGCAGGTGAACAGCTAGAATGCGCACGTACGTGACACCTGATAGAGTCGTATCAAGACATAGTAGGGGTCCAATATCACTCCACGTGTGCACGCCACGCGGGTGAACATAGTAGTTTGCTTCCACAGATTTACAAACATTTTACTTGGACTTACATACCAAGTATCAGAATGTATGATAAGAAAAGTAGTCAGATGATAGTAATTGTATTGTTTTACCAGCAGTGAGATGTCTGAATCTCTATTCAGGATATAATTACGTTATGCCTGACCAGTAATCGAATCCCAAACCTACCATCGTCCTTACTATGCACGTATACGCGTTAAATCTCAAATCTTAACAGGAATGAGGGTGCGTGCGTGTCTGATTAGTGACAATGACACCTATCGTTGTTACTGTTAATGCATGAAGAGACATTAAAAATTATTTTACTAGTAATCCAGTGTGCTCTATCTAGGTCTTCAAATGAAATTATGAATATTTTGTACTTGACCTGGATTCGAATCCATTTACGTGCCTGTCGTGGAGACCTAGATGATTCTGCAGTCTCGGAGAAAGCAACGAAATGATCCAACTGCATGGTTCCAATAAGGTCGAATATCGGAAAAGAGGAGAACCGAATTAGATTTCAAGTTCTGAACCATAAATTTCAACGTCTCACGTTCAGATGCAATATCAGCCATGTGACCTTAAACGACCATTGGTTTATAAATAAAATGGTTTTGTATTGTAAGGAAAGGTTTCTGGATACAGTAACTGACTGACGGGTTTTCGGCCTGTTACTGCCAACTATTAATCGGCTCTGTCCCAGTTGATAGCGAATTAATTCGGTTTAATACGGATTTTTAACTATGTTACAACTTGAAGATCTTCACTTGATGTCACCAGAGGTGAATTAGATATGATCGTGACTGTTAAAAATATTCGTTTTAAAGGGGCGACATTGCAGATATTAAACGATAAACGATTCACGAGACCACTACGGTAAGGTAACGTAAGATGCGCTTATCATATTTACTAGAGACGGTGAAGACAATGTGGCGCTCAATAAAATGATCATCTACATCTACATACAGACTCCGTAATCCACCCAAAGGTGCGTGGCAGAGGGTACCTAGTACCACTACGAGTTACTTGCTTTCCTGTTCTAATCCCATATACGAGGCAAAAACGAATACTTGTATGCATCAGTACGAGCTCTTATTTCTCTTATCTTCTCTTTGTCGTCTTTACGAGAAATGTGGAGTGGCGGCATTAGAATTTTACTGCGGTCCGCTTCAAATTCCAGCCCTCTAAATTTCTTCAACAGTGTTTCTCGGAAAGAACGGCGCCTTTCCTCCAGCAACTCCCGTTTGAGTTCCCGAAATATCTAAGAAACACTCGCGTATTGATCAATATTACCAGTAATAAACCTAGCGGCCCGCTTCTGTATTGCTTCTATATCTTTCTTTAAGCCGATCTGGTGGGGATCCCAAACACGTGAGCAATAGTCAAGTCGAGGTGCGTTATGCAGTCTCCTTTACAGACGAATTGTATCTACCCAAAATTCTCCCAATAGACACTATTTTAGAGCTACATACCCTTCTTCACACCACCCAGAAATTTAGTCTAAGTCATTCTGCATCCTAGTACAGTCATTCAATATCAATACCTTCCAATACACCACAGCATCATCAGCAAACAGCCGCAGATCACAACTCACTCTGTCCGTCACATCATTTTTATGGATAGAAAATAATAACGGTACTGTCACACTTCTCCGGGTCACTCCTGACGATACCCTAGTCTCTGATGAACACTCGCCTTCGAGGACAATGTACTGAGTTCTATGACTTAAGTAGTCTTTGAGCAATCCCCATATTTGGGCACCTATTGTATATGCTCCTACTTTCGTTAGTAGTCTGCCGTGCAGTACCGTGTCAAACGCCTTTGGAAAATCGAGAAATATGCATTTTGCATATTATCCTTCATCCATAGCTTGCAAGATGTCATGAGAGAAAAGGGCAAGCTGGGTTTCGCACGTTCGATGCTTCCTGAAGCCGTGCTTATGCATGGACAGAAGTTTTTCCGCCTCAACGAAATTTACCGTATTAGAACTGAGAATATGTCCAAGAATTCTGCAGCAAACGGTGTTAATGATATTGGTCTGTAATTATGTGGGTTCGTTCTTTTGCCTTTCTTATACACGGGAGTCAGCTGTGCCTTTTTCCAGTCGCTTGGAACTTTGCGCTGGATCAAAGATTCGCGATAAATGCAAGCTAAGTAAGGAGCCAGTGCCGCAGAGTACTTTTTGTAAAACCGGGTTGGTACTTATCTGGACTAATTTAAATCCTGCTACGCTTTACTGAGGCTGTCATGTATGAAATGAATGGGACAGTAAATAAAATAATTCTTATTAATATACACAAACCGAGAAAATACATGAGTAATCAATAACCTGTTTTACGTTGCTGTGGCTATTTGGAATTAAAGGTAATTAAAATAATTACATATTATTATGTTTCCCCTTTTACTACATAAACATGAAAGTGAAATGGCTCTCCAAATCAGGAGTATGCTATACATAATGGGCTATTCTCCTATGTTAAAAATCCGGTTCGAATTATTGTTATTCTGAATGATAAGGTGCAAATATTTTCAGTCATTACAAAACATCTCTTGTTTTTCTGAAATTAAAGCTTTAAAGTAATAAAATTTCAAAATAAGGTGACGATATCGTAAACGCTCTGTTGTTGCCTGAAGCTCTGGCGACGTCACACAACACGAGGAAGACGAATCCATGTATGTGTTACAGAAGTGTTACTGGACTTTTCCTTACTTTTTCTGCGTACAGTTCAGATTTTTGTGATGGAAAATGCATTTACGACTTTTATTTAAGAAGGAAAAATAATTTTTTGAAGTCTGATAATGAGAAACCTCCCGAAAGCTGATACCTTTATGGTAGTTCAGTTTATCAGTTACAACCCAGGTATTAACTTTCCTTAAACAAGAAAGGTGAAAACAACGTTCAAACTAAAATATACTTAGATTTAAACCAAATTGTTTCGTTTGTGAGTCAACAAAAATGCAAACTAATATGCATCATAAACGTGTGTAAATAATGGTTGCGTATTACATTCAGTCTTCGTTCTTGTACCAAATGCATTCCACCCTCAAATTAACACCTTTAATGAGGCCACTGCAAAAGTTACATGTTAAGTGTGCATTTTTGTCGTTACAGTTCGGATTCAGATTAATTCATGTGTAAACCTAATTTAATCTTTCACACTAGTCACTTTCCATATATCATTACGCATTTCTCTCGTGTTGATTGGTTACAAAAAAACTTGTCAGGTTAAATAGTAACTTGGGAGGCTAAAGAATGATGAAAATAAATGGACAACAAATTGTCAACATTAAATATTTAAAAAGTAATTAATTAAAAAATAATTAAAAAATAATAATAAATGAATATAAATAACGGTTAAAGGTTTGAATGTATTTCACCTGCTTCATGAATGCTATGTAGTGTAATGGTTCCAGTCGTGGTATACAGATTTTCCGTTTCGTGTTCAAATCCAACCCTTTCCTATTTTTTCTCTCTTTTTGTTATTGCGGAAGAACATGATACTGTGAAATAAAACGTAATTGACTAAATTAGAAATCTTTTCAAACTGTACTAAGATGTTTTGTATTCACCAGACGCACACAATAGGCGTTCCTGAGACAATTCGCTGATGTTATCATATACTGAAATACTGCATCACTGATTTTCATATAAGGGTCGGAAATAAATAGTGGCAACTGTTTATTCACAACAGATACAAAAACTTACATGATTGCACCTGTTACTGTTCTTCGAAGTAGTCACCAGCATTGTGTAGAACCCGTTGCCAGCGATGTGGAAGGCGTAGTATATCTTTAGCTGAGTGATGGTGCGATTGGAGCGGTCTACTGCCCGTCAAATTTCCGGAACAGTTCTGAAGCCAATGCCACGAAGTAGTTCCTTCATCTTAGGAATCAAATCAAAGTCACAAGGACTTAAGTCTTGGGAGTATGGTGGATGGTACAGTACTTTCCAGTCCCATTGACCGAACAGAGCAAGCACAGAGTGCGCTGTATGCGCCCGCGCATTGTCGTGCAAAATGATGGGTGGGTTGCGCCGTTTCTTTCGCAAAGCCAGTCGCAGGTGATGCTCCAAAAGCGAACAGTAATACTGTGCATTGACGGTCTGCCGAGGAGGAACATAGTGACACCGTTACGTTAGACCGCTCGCTCGCAAGTGACTGGGTTTCCCTTGACTGTCCAGACGCCGGTGAAGTGGGATAGCCGAGTTGATTTGCTCGGAGGTAAGGTAGGTATGTCAACAAAGTGCGCTATCAGTGACAACAGTAGATTCCATTGCATAGTGTCTCCACAGCAGTGTTGCCACTATTTAATTTCCAACCCTCGTATTAAAAAGACAACGAAGCTGAAATGTGTACTTTCAGCAACTATATTTCAAAACTATTTAAAATACAAATTTTTGGTGTGTCACATTCTTAGCTCCTGTCTCGCAAATACAGACATCAGCTCACTTATCCGTACATAATAATACTTTACTCCTTTGCAACTGTAGACTATGGTACTTAACACCGGCAGTGAACAAATGGAATAATAATTATTGTACGGAATGTTTACTTACATCAAAGGGATCCTCACAAAAATAGACGCACTAAGTGACCCCTGTCTCATTTGGATCTCTACGAGCAATTTTAAACCACGTTTTACTCATTTATTATTGCTTGGAACATGCAATATCAAATTTTCTGGAATTTTTATAGATGTATTTCTACAGTGCGATGCTGTGCAATATTTGTAAAGCATTTTCCTGTTAGCGAATGTTACAGCAGCAGGAGCAGCATTCATGGTTTGACGTCACAGGAATCACTTAACTCAGATGAAGCGTTTTAGCGGCTTTAAAAACTATATGAATTTCATTTCCGTTTTTTAAAGGAATACTGTTCTTCACGAGGGAAAAGAGCATTTATGAGCACAAGATGAGATGATTAACCATGTATAACGATTTAATGAAAACGGTCACATACTTTATTGCCCTTGAGATATGCAATCCTTTTATACGTTCTATCCACTCCCGATGTCCCCCCCCCCCCCCACTCTCTCTCGCCTTCTCACATTCTCCTGCTCCACATCTATCTTGTTTCGCTTGTCCTCCTCCTCCTCCTCCTCCCTCTATCCGTCCCGCATATCTGTCCATCATCTCCTTCCCTTCATTCTGTCTTCCAACTGCCTATGTTCTGAGAATTAAGGAATTAAAACTTACGAACTTACAACGGATTTTGTGATACGAAAATGACAAAAAAGCTAATCATACAGTATAGTAAGCGAAATAACAAATGCAACAAGTTTTATTTACAGACTTTATTACTACAATGTTTTTTATTTCCACAGCTGACTACAACATCGAACTAGCAGTTGTGGCGTTGTAGTTTACGGTAATGAGAGTGTTACTTCAAATGAAAAACACGAAGAATGAAAGAAACAAAAAATTGGCATTTTACATGTTCAAATTTGCTTCTCATATTTGTAGTGATAACTTCGATATTTCACATATCTCTATGCCTAGTCAGCTATGACACGCTTTGTGATGATCGAGTATCGATAAAACACGAATGATTTGCTTGGTTAGCAATGGCTGCAGGTAATTGGTTTGGTTCTAGAACAAGATAGTTCGTCATATCATTCCAAGTTCAAATATGTGTACAAATATTTGTTCGACGGCGGTGGAGTGACCGAGCCCTCTAAGGCGCCTTGCTGCGAAGCGCGCGGTTGCTCGACGTCCGTGGTTTGGGTCCTCCCTTGGGCATGGGTGTGTATGTTGTCCTTATCATAAGTTATTTTAAGTAGTTTGTAAGCCTAGGGACTGATATCCGCAGCAGTTAAGTCCCTTAGATTTACAACATTTGAACATTTGATATTTGTTCAAGTATGAGGTCAGAAAAATTATCGGTGATACACAGTTAATATTGAGGATTCCATAGAGCGTTAACTACTGTTAATCGATTTTTTATTATGTGGTTAGTTCAATAATAGGTTAATACAAAACCGTTCGCCGCTGGAACGACGTTTCGCAGTTGTGAGAAAACGATTTAGAGAGCAAAAGTATTTCGAATTTCTATAGAACTTCAGGAATTCCGATACTATTGTAAAATCTGTTGGTCGTAACAATATTAAATGTTCTTTGAGGAGTATTGACTGTTTTACGTCATGAAGTTTGATATAGCCAACTCTAACGAGTGTGGTAAAACTTTTGATATATTAGTCATTGTAATAAAGTGGAGTTAACAAACGTTATGAACTTAATAGTGTGTCTCCTTTTATTTGTAATACTGTGGTGTTTATATACATCTCGAAAGACTGCCATAAAGAGCAGTTTTCTCTAGTTCATCCATTTTGAGCCGCGCTATGCTGCGATGCGCGAGGCCATTCCGCGTCGGGGGTTCGAATCCCCCCTCGGGGATGGTTGTTTGTGTCGTCTTTAGTATAAGGTAGTTCATAAGTAGTTTGTAAGTTTAGGGACTGATAACTCCTCAGTTATGCCCCTTAAGCTCTACAAACATTTGAACATTGATCCATTTTGAATAGTCCAACGACTATATCGCGTAGCGATTAGAGTACCCGCATGACAAGATCGCTCTTTGAAATGCATGCACATAAGGCGGAATGCAGTTCAGGCCGTTCGGATACTTTTGTGCATGATAGTACATTCCGTAAAACGTATGCTTCCGAAAATGAGGTGTAAGGCTTTCACTAACTTATCAAGATATTTGCATAGAAGTGGCTATGTGATTCTTAGAACAAATCAGATGTCCTGTATCACCATCAAAATCTCATGTAGACACTCCTACGTACACAAATGATAGCTCTGAGTCACCCACCAAATATGAAATCAGAACACACATCCTTATACTAAAAAAGAACACAACATCCAGGGAAAAAGGTAGAATTGCGTAACTCTCGAAGCACCTAGGTCCACTTGACAAATCCTCATAGACATGTGACAAACGGATTCCTAAAAAGGACCACTTATCTGAAGGATGGAACTGTACTCTCATCCATTCACTACATAAATGGTGTCAAGTTCTATGCTAACAACTTTCATGGAATTTTCATTGTTTAGGTAATGTGCAAGACCTTCTCAGCGTGTCTTCGTCAGAGAACTGAATAGCATATCCAACACAAGATTGGATGATACCAATCAGATTTCCGACCAGGTCTATCCCCCTCAGAGAAAATTTTCAACTTGAATACGAATATATAACAGAAGTACTGTCCAGCAAATATAGGTCTGTACTAAAACAAAGAAACATGCGCTAAAATATAGAAAATGTCTTTAAAATGAACGAACCTGTACCTAAAAAAACACAAAATAGAAACGTAAAAATAGCAATATAACAATTTATTAGGCATTTCTAACGTTACGGTAATACTAAACAATTAGTTAGTTGATTTTATTTGTTTCTGTCACGGAACATTAGTGATTATTTTTCCAAGTCTTTCAGAAAGGCCTCCCATACAAAATAGGTTCCACATTTGACAAAATCCGCCATTCCGCAAATAACGTTATGAAGTACAACGACATTGTTGCATTATCTTTTTCATAATGATCGTCGAAAAGTATGTCGGGATTCACAGCGTCTAATATAATTCTTTTCAAGTCGCAAATTTGACAGGATACTAGCATGTGCCGATTTTATAATGTGTAAACAGGTCTTACAGTTGAGAGGAAACAGACTAGTACAGATATTCAACGACTGAGGGCTTCAGCGAATGTTAGCTGTCTATCTCGGACCGTACGCCGCATCTAGTCTATCATTGGAAGAGGGAAACACAAAGCTGTATTGTCACTCAATCAATAGCAGAATTACTCTCTTGGTGTTCTTCAAAGCTGTCCCTTTCAAGGAAAAGTAAAATCAACAATTAGGATTATCTCAACAGCAGGAGTAATATGAAGGCTGCATGAAACACGTCCACTATATTTGTGTACGTGTTTCACATGTTATTTCACACAGATAAATGTATTAGTATCGTCGTTGGTCAATTTAAAATTCATCTATTGTGTATTTTACTCATTTAATTAACTGACCAGGATGTTAATTAATTAATTTAATTTAATTTGCTATTTATGTTCTTCCCCCACACATTTATAAATATTCTGCTCCAGTGTGTGTGTATTTGTATATTTGTATGAATGTGGAAGGTTGCTTTAACATTGAATAATTGCTGTGAAATGACTAGCAATCAGTGCTTCGAGCTTTAGGGCCTCGTTTCGTAGTTAGTAGTGCATGCTCTCATTCGTCGTCTGCTCAGTCTTCTGCTGCAAGCCAAAGACATTGTTTGTAGAGAAGATGGCCAGACGTTCTAGTTCTGGTAAGGTTGTGCCAACCTTTTGTGCACCTGAGAAATTACCTTGAGGAAGCCGCTCTGAGCTGTTAGGGGAGGTAAATTGCATTGAGTATTTGTCTGGAAACATGCTGAGAGGAGTGCATCTAGTTAGAACTTAAACTTTTTCAGATTGCTAGTTTTGTACTTAGAAATTTTCTGAGTAATGCTTTCTCCATGCGGGAGGTATGTTCAATGGTTATATGAAGTTCGTTTAAGTCTAGTAAATGTAGCTTCACGTTTTTATTTTAAATTTTATTTCAGTTTCTTGCCCTGGTGAGACCGATCGCACAACGTGCGTTCGCAACTGTGTCGGGCTGCAGCCATGAGAACCAGTTGGTTTCTTTCTTGTTTTAATTTGTAAATAGTTTTCTTATTTTGTAATAACTTTTATACTGTTGTGCAGTTAGTTTCTTTGTTCCGTACTGCACGTGGTCACTTCGTGATTTTGTATATGCCTCCTCGAACATGTATCCGCTAGGGAATCAGTTTAATTTTATTTGTGTAATCAAGACGAGCGCCATCTCTCCTGCCCCTGCTAGCATCGCCGTTGTAAGATTGCAGTTTGAGTAAGTGTCGCTAACCATTGGCGTGTGATTGAGGTTTTTTTTAATGTGCGTGTTTCTCCTGTTTATTTCCTGTGTGTATGACAATGTACTTCACGTACCCCCACGTTAATATACGGGCAGATTCAAGTTTTATTATGGGCAATTGTAATAGTAATTTTTGTAACTAAAATTGTACAGGTGGTGCATTTCTTATAAGTATGTGGTCCTCCTCTCCGCTATATTATTTCAGAATATAGATAATTTATTTAAAATTAATTACTCCCTGTGTTCCTCATTTCACACCTCTCATTTTTATTAATAAGAAATTCTGTGGTTTTATTGTGTTTTTGATAACATTTGGCTGTTCGCTCCGCGAGTTAAGCAGATAAATTTCCGTTTGCGCTGAAACAGAGGCTAATTTAATTTTGTCCATGGAGCAGCCATTATTAAGTTGTCGCCATTGCCAGAAAGTGAGTTTAATCCTTTGTGTGCGGTAAATTATTTTGTCTGTCGACTATAGTAACTTATTTAGTTGGTTTGCGAATGGTAGTGCATTTGAGTTCTATATGCAGTCAAATTACGAATCTGGGAGTCACAGCTAGGTTATTTCATGATAGACTATTTACTTAATTTGTTTACTACAATTATCAGTTAGAAAACTAGTCACAGTTAACTTGCAATTTATAACCACCACTTTCATGCTTAATGTGAATTTGAAGATTTTTTTTTCTATTAGTAAGAAACCAGACTTATTTACGTAGAGTGAAATATTGGCAGTGATAAATCTCGGGCAACCCTCAATTTTGCCAACCCTTAATCTCGGCCCCTCTTAAGCCCGGCGCAGCACTGACACAGCAGAGGCAGAGGCGAGGCGCTGGGCCTCTGCTGGTCAGCGCACACTTCACGCAGCACAGGCAGAGCAGGGCAGCGCAATACGGCACTTGCTGCATGTCCACTGCAAACCTCTCGGTGCTACTAGATTTAATTCCGGAGTCTCCTTCAAAACTCTATTTTACTTTTTGTGTGCGTGTGTGTTCTGGTGAACTGCGTATAAGAGTAGTGAAAGGTCTGCTGAGCAACAGTCAAAAGTGATGGCCAACTTGTGTAGGCTATGGAAGTTCATTATAAGCTACTCAGCTAAACAGACGACAGTTCAGAGAGATGCACATGCTGATTAAGAAAGACTTAAAAGATATGCAAAGTAGTTGTGAGATGTCATACCTTATGTGTCTCGTTGCCGCCGGCTGTCCTAGGTGTCGGTGGCCGAGTAGAGAGAGACCGACACAGGGAAATAGCATGCACGCGTGTGCGGTTACAGAGTCTGAGGTGACTAGCTAGTGTGACAGCAGAAACTAGAAACACTAAGCTAGATTAGAACAAGATATATATTTCGTAGAAATAATACAATACTTAGAGGGCAGCAGACTAGTGGAAGGCAGATACATAGTTTAACTAGGTAGAGGCCTGCCTACTGATGACTCCTAGTGCCTGTCCTAATCCCAAGTGACCGATGCAGTTCAGGGTGGCCACGAGCGGAGTTGCAGCAGAGGGCGCTCGTGGCTGACGTCGTAAGAACGCCGCGCCATGCTTGCATGGCGGGCGCGGCGAAAGTACGTGGCGCGCACTTCAGACTTGTGCGACACCACAATACCTACTAAAGAAAAATTAAGGATATGTTTTACGATTGTATTTTAAATCAGATTTATTTTTCTGTCATTTCTTTTATAATTAGGAGAAACAAGTGTCCTCCAAATTCAATAACTGAAAGAATCTATAGACACCTGATATTTAATCATGATTGTGGTGCAGTTTATACGATCAGTAACACTTCCCCTCAGTGACACCTGGCAGGCTTTTCATGTGTCTTAGGTCGAAATATATATCGATATGACAAAATTTTGCAAATATTAGTTTCCTTGTTTAACTGTATTTACACTTAGTGTTTCGTTACTTAAGTCTTCCTCCGTAGCTCTTCATGGTCATGAGTGCTATGATATTGGCATCTCCTTTTTTCTACTTCTTTGACAGCAACTGTTATTGAACGTCCAGTATTTTATTACATTGCGTGAATATTTTGCTGTATTATCATTTCTAATGATAATTACCATCAGCAGCCATCATGTTTGTTAGTAATTAGTAAAGCTATGGTAGTATTTTTGCAATTGTTGTATTTCTGAAAGTAGCATAGCATTCAGCTTGAGGAATACTGATAAGAAACGTTACTCGATTTCTAGATCATTCATTACCTGTGGTGTAGCAATGGGTGCTGAATTCTACGAAGGAGTGGAACTGATGGTAAAAACATCGTTGCGCATCCCTCCTGCTGTCTGTATCGTTAGCACACGAAGAAGAGAAACACGAGGCAGCTCCGCACACGGCACAGCAGGCAGCATCGGCAGCGCGTGTGGCGCGTAGCTGCCAACCGCGTCGCGTCAAACGTATCTCACGTATTTTCTCAAGAATGGAAGGAGGTATGGCTCTCCTTGCACCGTTAAAAACTACTTCGACATGTTAGCTATATTTCGTATGCAGTAATGTATGGTGTAAAATGCACCAAACGCAAAGTGGCGAGCGACTAAATTTTTCGCTGCAAACTCTTCAAAATATGAGTGGCGTTGTAGTTTAGTTCTTATTGTAACAATAACCAACGGCAATAAGTAGAAGAAAACCAGTCCAATATCATGCAGTTACTTTTGGCTATAAGATATAGAAAATAATTCTTTTCTACCGAATAGTTACTGCAAAATCGATTGAGGAAGCTGCGTTAGCGCAAAACGCGCACAAATTCCAAAATAGTGTTTTAATTTTTTATGCCGTAAGTGATAGTGTTACAGAAAAACGAAATACAGAGAAGTATGTAGCTTAATATTCGTCTACATAATACAATTTTTTTTCGAAGCATAACGGATGACCTGAAATTTGACTTTACGGCGGAGGTGGAACAGAGGCGCAGGAAAACTGTGCGCCTCGGACAACAGGACAGAGGCGTGACCGAGGAAACGCCTGCTCTCCGCCTCTGCCGCCTTAAGTGTGTGCTGTCCCACTGGAAAGCATGCGTTAACAGACGGCTTGCCACCTAACCTCTGCCTCTCCTCTGCCTGCGCTGCGTCAAGTGTGCGCCAGACCTTAGACTCGGTGCGTCCTCAGTATCGGTGTCCACAGAGGCTGCGGTTTTTGCGAAAACCCTAAATCGGGTATGGCTCTGTACTCCACTCCATGTAACACATCCTAGTGATATCATTCGATGTGTTTTATTCTGCTTAAAAGAGATATGTTAAATTTCACAAATTTTTGAACAAAGACACTAACCACGAGACAATTCTTTTCTGTGAAAAACTTCTTCACTCGATGTACAGTCATAATCAAGAATCAATATTATTATTAAGAAATCTTAATAGTACGGTAGTAATAGAAAAATTCCATTATATCTAGTGGAAGATCAAACAATTGGGGGGTGAGAGGGGCGAACCTGTACCCACACGCCCTTTCTTGCGGGTCTGTCCAGGAAATGTGATCGGATTCGTGATTTCTTGTCAGAGAGGACACAGTCCGTGGTAACTCATGGAAAGTGATCGACTAAAACAGAAGAGGAATCCGGTGTACCCTACAGTGGTGTTACTGGTTTTCTGCAGTTCCTTATCTGTATAAAAACAGAGGGGAAGATCTCACCAGCCTTTTAAGTGTTTTGCAGATGATGCTGTCTTTTATCGTCAATTAAAGTCATCAGAAAATCAAAATCTACCGATGAAAGATTTAGATAAGATGCGGAAAAGGCCATTCACCCTAAATAATTATAAGTGTGAGGTACGTAATTTCACATCAGAACTAAAAGGAATACGTTAAACTTTGTTTACAAGATGAATCAATATAATCTAAAAGCCGTAGATTCAACAAAATAACTAGAAATAACAGTGACGGTCGACGTAAATTGTAAGAAAAAACCACGCAGAAAATATCATGGGAAAGGAGAACCTAAGACGACGTTTCATTTAAAGAACACTTAGAACCACTCAAACGTGCCTACACTACGCTTCCCGTTCTCTCTTGGAGATTGCTGCACCGTGTGAAATCCTTTCTAGGAAGGATTTACGGACGGCATCTAAAGAGTACAAAGAAGGGCTGCTTGTGTTGTAGTGACGCGGTACAGGACAAAGAGTGTCATGGAAATGATACAAGATTTCTACATCTACATACATACTCCGCAATCCACCGCAAGATGCGTGGCGGAGGGTACACCGTACTACTACTAGGCATTTCCTTTCCTATTCCACTCCCAAATAGAACGAGGAAAAAAAGAATGCCTATATATCTCCGTACGAGACCTATTTTCTCTTATCTTGTCTTTGTGATCATTACGAGGCGACAGGAAGATCGTACTACACTCAGCTTCAAATTCCAGCCCTCTTAGTTTCCTCAACAGAAATTCACGAAAGTACGTCGTCTTTTCTCCAGCGATCCCCAACTGAGTTCCCGGAGCATTTCCGTGACACTCGCACGTTGGTCGAACCTACCAGTAACTGCTCGCCTCTGAACTGCTTCTGTCTTCCTTTAAACTGATCTGCTGCGGCTCCCAAACACTTGTGCAATACTCAAGACGTGGTCGTACGAGCGTTTTATACGCGGTTTCCTTTACAGATGAAGTACACTTTCCCAAAATTCTCCCAATAAACCGAATCGGCTGTCCGCCTTATTCACAACTGTCCTTACATGTTCGTTCCATTTCATATCGCTCTGCATTGTTACGCCTAGATACTTGTACGACGCGACTGCATCAAGAAGCTCAATACTAATGCTGTATTTGGACATTATGGGATTGCTTTTCCTAGTCATGCGTATCACATTGCATTTTTCTACATTGAGAGCTAGCTGCCATTCTTTCTACCAACTAGAAATATTGTCTAAGTCATCCTTCACGCTATTTCGGCCAATTAAAGACGACAACCTCCAATACTCTACAGCATCATCAGCAAACAGCCGCAAATTACAAGTTACTCTGTCCATCAGATCATTTATATAGATAGAAAATAATAGCGGTCCTATCACACTCCCTTGTGGCACGCCTGACTGTACACTCGTCTCTGATGAACACTCGCCGTCGATAACAAGGTACTGCGTTCTATTACTTAGGAAGTCTTCCAGCCAGTCACAAATCTGTGAACTTATTCCATATGCTCGTATCTTCGTTAGCAGTCTGCAGTGCGGCACCGCGTCAAACGCCTTTTGAAATCGAGAAAAACACAATCCGTCTGTTGCCCTTCATCCATGGCTCTCAAGGTGTCATGTGAGAAAAGGGCAAGCTACGTTTCACATGAACGATGTTTCCTAAACCCGTGCTGATTCGTAGAAAGAAGCTTTTCCGTCTCAAGGAAATTTAAAGTTGCGGTGGAAATCATTACAGCAACGACAATTTTCGTTGTGGCGAAATCTGCATTTAAGATTTCGATCACAAACTTTCTCATCCGAATGTAAAAATACATTTATGACTACCATCTACAATAGGGAGAAAGATCATGATAACAAAACAGGAGAAATCAGAGTCCGAAGGGAAAGATTTAGATGTTCTTTCTACCCGAGCGCTATTTGAGAGTGATACAGTGTGTCAGTAGTCTGAAAGTAGTTCGATGAACCGCCTGCCCAGCACTTATGTACGTTTGAGAACGACCATGTCCTTGTAGACGTAGATGCATAGGAAAACCACAGCAGGGATATCTAATTATCAAAGCAGTATACCTATTGCAGTAACGTCAGGAAAGAAATCATCATTTGGAGATGTTTATGGTATAAAACACCTGAAAAATGTCTTCATTTGAGATCACAGAGAGCAAAAGAATGTATGAAACGTGTAATAGGGCACTGCCCTCATAAATGCCATTTCTCAATAACTCAAGAAAGTGACTTTCTGAGTTTCAGTACTATTTGCAGAGATGAGATACACATTTATTAGAAGAAGACATTGTGTTTGTGTTGTTACTCCCGTTCCTGTGCTTAATAAGGCAGGGTTGTGAATTTAATATCTTGTTTACGAACTACTGCTTTCTACTTTTCAGTCCCTATGCTGATGATTGTTTCGTAACCGTGAACGTCACTAGTTTTATTCAACGTTGTTCCCAGTACGCTTTCTATGACAGCTATGATCTAGGATTCATATTTATTCTATTTAATTAAAAACTTGTTATTAGCAGTTTTCGGATTCTTAGGCCATCGTCAGATAACTTCATACTAAACAGATAGTGTGCTGACCATGCTCTAAACGAATGTCATTCTTATGATACTAAATGTGACGTTCTCCATAAAGGAAAAAAAGGTAGAAAACTCACATTGTTGGAAATGTGCTGAATGACCAGACACAATTCCATCATTCACCCTTACTAAAATAACGTCAACTTATTAATAGGCCTACTGTTCTCACTGTGTGTAAATAATTTTGTCATGTGTGTTTCATACCAATACTCCATATACCTTCCTCCTGTTTGCCATAGTTTACAGTTTGCTTATACAATCATCCATCGCTCACCTGGACATTTATAATATTTGTAACCTTAGTGAGTAAGATGTACCCATTAGGACCCCATTTGTGTTTTTTCTTTTATTATTATTATGCACGTTCTGTGGTATTGATACTTATTCATAACAAACCCACATTTTGTTTCTACCATCACCTGCTGACAATACTTTCTTATAAAATTACACAGTTTTAATATTGTGATACCATTGCAGCCCAAGATATGTTCATTTAAAATCCATTTGTTTTGTAGGAGTACGTTTGTTATGTAGTATCGTTTAATAGGCATAATTAATGCGCAGTTCACATATCTTTGAAAAACCATCTTTGTGTATGTAACCTCAATATTACGTGTGGACTATCTGTTTAGTATGAAGTTATCTGACGATGGCGTCAGAAGCCGAAAGCAAATCTATATCTATAAATGTGAATGTCTGTTCGGTGTACGTTTATCACGTCTGAACCACAAGACATAAAGAGCTAAAAAATGGTACAGTTATTAATGTCTACCCGGGGAAGGCTTTAGGCACGGTTTTATGGTGATCGGATAGCTATTTATCTATATATATATATATTAATATGAATGTCTGTTCGGTGTACGCTTATCACGTCCGAACGACAAGACGCAGAGACTTAAATATTTGTACAGTTACTAATTTATACCTGAGGAAGGTTTTAGGCACGGTTTTATAGCGATCTGATAGATATTTAGTAATTTGAAGAATATAACGCGAAATGCAGAAGAATAATGATTGTTTGAAAATTATATTTACTCTTTGAAAATGGTTTTATTGGTTGCATTGTTGCTTGAAGGTTGATAATGATAAAAGGGTGGAGTATATTGGGATAGAAAGTTATCGGTGTATATAAAATTCTACGTGTGTGTGTGTTAATATTTCGCTCTGCAGCGAAAACTACAGAATGCAAACGAATGGTGTGTGTGTGTGTGTGTGTGTGTGTGTGTGTGTGTGTTTGTGTAATTGTTGTCCGAAGTCTCCTGTTGTACACCATAGAAGTTCTATGCTGACAGCTCTAAGAGCGTGGAAGATATGGTGGTTGAAAGTCATCAGTTATAAAAATTTCGGACTGAAGGCCAGCGATGACATTTGCGACTATATATGCCACAGACCATATCTTTGGTCTATGCGTGCTACAATGTCTTCAGCTATTTCTCTGTAAGGACAAGCATACGAATAAGGAAATGTAAGAATAAATAAATAAAGCAGTAAAAAAGAAATTTCCTTTAATACATCTCTAAAAAAAATCAATTTGACGTTTAGCGCATTACATCAAGGGATCCATCTGTGATATTATTACAATCATTATTGTTGAATTTTGTGATTGGATTCTTCAAAACGAGTGCATTTTTACCTGTGATTTCTCATATATTCTCTGATAAATTTAACATGTTTTTAGAAAAAAGGAGATGGACAGAGATAGAGTGGATAGGAAAAGTACTAACTCAAGGTTCGAATACATAAATAAATACCCGGGCAACGCCGGGTTTTCAGCTAGTAAATAATATTGTGGGACAAAAATACTACGTATTTAAGTTTTTAATATGTGTTAGTTCCTCCAACCACCGACGGAATAAACTCTAAACATATTCTATTTAAGCTAAATGATGCTAATTTATAATATTAAATCCATGTAAAAGTTATTTTGCCTGTTCGTCAACATCATCATTCGCTCATTTCAAATTTTATTGTTGTTAATTTTCTTTTTCTGTTGCTTGTGTCTTGTTGGAAAAAATCAAATGTTCAAATGTTTCTAAATCTATGGGACGTAGCTACTGAGGTTATGAGTCCCTAGGTTTACAAACTACTTAAATTAACTTAAACCAACCTAAGGACAACACACACATACACCCATGCCAAAAGGAGGACTTGAATCTCAGACGGGGAGCAACAGCGCGCTCTGTTGTTGGATCGTCATGGTTGTAGATTGTGACGTTCTTAAGATACTTTTATCTAACTTTACCTCGCATCGTGGTTGTAATAGTGTTGTGCCGTTTTCGAAGTACAGGAGCTAGATAAAAAGTAATGAGAACTGTTTTTAATGACTTTAACCATATAAGATTCAATATAAACGTCCCCGTTATTTATGATCTTCTGCCAAATGTCGGGAAGGCGTCGTATACTATCTGCCCGTCTATTTCTGGTAATGCCCCGCAGTGAACACCGTATGGCACTGATAATTTCATCTCTTTTGTTGTACCGGATCTCTCGCAGTGTTTCTTTTACTGTGGCAAAGAAATCAATATCACATGCAGTCGTATCAGAAATTAAGCTTAGCATTGATTAAGAACAATTTTTTGATGTTCTTCTCAGGAATATCATGTCTAAGTTTGCCCAATGGATGTTTACACTGTCAAAATACGGAGGAGGTAAGAGGGCCTTGTTAATAACGTTTCTAAAAATTTTGTAATGTTTGTAAACGTAAGAGACCGAACTGCTGAGGTCATCGATCACTAGACTTACAAACTATTTAAACTAGCTTATGCTAAGCACAACACGAACACCCATGCCCGAGGGAGGACTCAAACCTACGACGGGAGCAACAGACCACGCGACCTTTCCCGCGTTGCAAAGTTTCTGATTTTCTAAACTGTGGAGCTATCCGGTGACCATACTGGTGAACATGTTTCTTAGAGTGTACGACACTTTGGGACGGCAATTGTCACATTCTAGTCAATTGGATATAAATGGTAAAATATAAATGGTAAACATCTATTCTTCGTCTAGTCAATGACGACGTTTGTAATGCCGATTCTTAAATATAAAGTTACATCGCATTTGTAAACTTGTACTTTGATTTGTAACTCGTCTAATTGTTTGTTGTTCTTTTTATGAAGTTGATTCTGGATTTGTTCAGCGGGGTCATCAGTCCCTAAACTTACAAACTACTTATGAACTAACTTATACTAAAGACGACACAAACATCCATGCCCGAGGGAGGATTCTAACCTCCGATGCGGGAGGCCGCGCGATCCGCAACTTGGCGCTCCAGACCGCTCGGCTATTTCCGCGCGGCCCGGATTTGTTCCCAGGTACTAATGTGAGCATGCGTTACTTGCAGTCGTAAAATTTGCTGCCTTCCGCGTTTTCGACCATTGACGTTTCGCTACATTGTTCGTTGTAGTGACCTGCCTATTTCATGCGGTTTGTGTCACAATGGTCAGGAAAATAACCAAGCGATACCCAATCCCAGGAAACAACCAACATCCAGTAACAGAGAATAAGGCAATCAAAATACAAGGGCTAGAACAAATGTAATGAGAACTATTATTTTGCGAAATGACTTAATTGAGAGGTGATACTTATAGTTACGCACCTGCAATGTAATCTCCCCCGTTATTTACGGCAGTTTACCTAATGCCCGGAAGACGTCGTATACCATCTGTGTGTCCATTTCTGTAGACGTTCGACACTGACCACCGTATGGCACTGATAATTTCATCTTCGGCGTTGTATCTTGGTTCTTTCACTTTGATAAAGAGATCAAAATTACGTGTGTTGTCCTTAGGTTAGTTTAACTTAGTTTAAGTAGTTTGGTCCCATAGATTTACAAATAAAACTTATTTCTGGTACAATTCTTTTCCCTTTGTCAACTGATGTTATTTTATTTATTAATTATCGTTTACATATTGTGAAAAATTATTCCTAATAGGTATAAAACATCCAAACTAGGTATCTCAACACCCTGTGATGTATAACCATTCATTGGTGTCACAATAGAAAAAATTCAGTATTAAAGACAAATGAAAAATGTGAGAGCCGGTAACGCAAACCGACATTGTCTTCGTTCAGTGTAACCATAGATTACATACTAAATGAGTGTTCGTTATGTTTAATTTCACTATTTTGTGTATTCAGTGGATGCCTCATCTATGTTTTATATTTGCACTATCTATAGGATTATGTCTTAACAATTTCTTTGACAGGAGATTGTGGGAGGTTGTACACTTTTCCCTCAGTCAGTACCTTTGTTTCATATTTCATCACTTAGCAACAAAACACAACTATTAGTTACTGGAAGTTTAGTCCAATTGAAAGAGACGTATGGGGGATATTTCCTAACCGTAAGTGTAAATCAGTGTGAATGGATAAGAAAACCTCACGCCGTTTCCAATACTTATATTCAGTTCTCTGGAGACAAAGAAGATGCAGATCTGGAGCACAACACCCTTTACAAACACAAGTATCAAGAATCAATTTCATACAAGCTCTGCATTTCTGACTTGCAAGATTATCTTCACTAAAGTAAAAGAGCACACATGATTTAAGCGCAGTTTTTTATGATATTTTCGCGTGACAATCCATTTTCTACTTCGAATAATACGAATACAGGAAAACATGGAAGTCAGAGAAAATTAGACAAAGAAATGCGTGGAAATTTGTCTTCTATCAGAGCTAATATGAGACCAAGTTTTAATGCTCGTCAAGCCCATGTGACTCATGGAATTTATGAAAGTATTGAAAACTTTTATATCTGTAAAAACTTTTTAATGTGTAGTTATACTCTCCTAAAAATGAAATACAGAAATTAATATTTCATCAAAACGTCATTTACTGCAATAGAATCTAGTTCATAAAAAAATGAGAAAGGGTGTGCCTTGAAATTGTATGTAGCAGAGCAGTGTCGTCAAGAGGAATTGTTGGGAAAGCACTGGCTTAAATTTAGTTCACTGAATGTATCTTAGCCGAAAATTTGTATATGCCGACCACTTACTGTCTCATCGTTAATGTTGCTCGTGTTTGGCATCATTCAAGCCGGGCATGGGATTTAGTATGTTGTAATGGCAACCTGTATAAGCAGAACAGCCAAGATCGCGTGTTTCAAATTCCTTTACTGACCGGTTTCGACAAATCTCTGTTGCTATCTTAAAGTTTTTGAATGTTTCAATATTAACAGACTTGAAGATGGCAAGGCAGATTTGCCGAAACCGGGCAATAAAGAAATTTGAAGTAAGCAGTCTTGCTTCCTTTGCTTATACAGCTTCACATTCATTGTTAATGGTTTTATAAAGGATAAATATTTTACAAGCAAGCCAGGGAAAAAATCTTTCAGGATTTGCATGGAGTTTACGTATTTTAATATTTGGAAGAGAACCATTTATGAAAGTTAAGGGCGAGGATGTATGCAGTAAACTATTGAGTCAGGCATACAGTATCGTCCTGTGAATTACTGTTAGTCCGTTAAAATTGAAGCACCTGGAAGAACAACAAATAACGAAATGATTAAATTTGTAGGTTATTTGTTGTATACAACATGCGAAATTTAGTACAAATACCTCTGACAACACGCATAATTCTAATCAGGAATGGCATCAGATCGAATTGAACTTTGATTACAGGTAAGGACACGTCGTTCTATGCGGTTTCAGCTCTATTCCAGAGTTTGTTCATTGTAGTGGTTGGTGAGTAGTAGTTTGCCAGTCTCTAAGCAACTCATCCTCGCATTTTTCACATAGTAAGAGGTCTGAGAAACATTCTGGATAGGACAACAGTGGCGTACCCTCTGTATCAGGGTATAACAGGACAGTGGTCTTGCGTTATCTTGTAGAACGCTAACGTCACTAATACCGTAAAGATAGTTCACAGACATCGTCCGTAAGAAAACAGAGGTACAACTGCTGTTCAAATTACTGGCTATGCTAACTAAAGCTGATGAGTTGCGTAAGCAATGGCATCCCCTACGATCACGCCAGGGAATGGGCCTGTGTGATGATGACGAATCCAGTCTAGAAACATTTGTTGTCCTTGAGGCCTCCATACCAGGATACATCAATTATGACGCTGTATGCAGAACTGGAACTCGTCAGAAATTGTGACGTGTTGTTTCACATGCGTCAAGTGTTGTTGTTGGGTACCTCTCGCTAATGGCGCGAAAAAGGCAGCAACAACAATAGTCGCTCCACTGACACTCTATGATATGATGCTCCATGCGTCGTCAGACAGTCCGTGTGGATAGTTGTGTAGCTACAAACAAGCTTATTTATTATAAAAAGGTGGTGACGTGGCTCTACGACAGTGTACTACGTATGTACTCTTAGGCGATAGTTGTCGGGGGGGGGGGGGGGTTTAAGGTCCCCTGCATGGCGTTTGCTCTGGACTTCTGGATCGTTTCGATTTCATGTTAGAATGACAGGTGAGAGACTGCAATCAATTAAACAGCAATCTAAAGGAATGTTAACTGCAGTTTACATAGGCTACAAGCCTACTTGCCGACATACGTTTCTTCTATGTACGTGAGACATTCCTCGATCGTCTCAAATAGTAGCAACATTAAAATGCCGTTTCTAAATAAGAAATCAACAGCTTAATCTTATACGCAGAATGTAGATGGTGTTATTCATATATACGATGATTAAAAAGATTTTACAAAATGACAGAAGACGTACGGCGTACAACAAAGATCAGTAGTCACATACGAACTGGGAGTTGGAAAGGTCATTTGGGGCCACTAAATAGTTCTGCGGTTGTTTAGTAACTTTCTAAAAAAAAAAAAAAAAAAAAAGATGCCCACTCCAGAAAATGCTCAAAACAACTTCAACTTTCTGCAGCTCCACGAGACACTGCTGTTATCCACAATGCATTGAAAGGCGCAACGTCTCAGAGATATTTCGTGCAGCTATTTGGAAGACATCCTCCTGCCCAAACAGTTCTATCCATTTGGTCCTCTGGCGGTGAAACAGGTGTTTCACACACAAGGCCAGAGACCCCCACAAGGAAAGATCGATTGAGGATAAATCTAGCAATCGTGATGGCCATGCAAGCAATCCATCGACCGACAAAGGTTGCCTGCAGATGTGCCCTCACTTGTATTCTGAAATGCATGTGGCTCCGTCGTACTGAAATCGAATACGGTGACGAATAGTCATGGAAACATCATTCAGCATGTCCGGTAAAACGCTCTCAGGAATACGAAATACGAGGGACCATCAGGTCGGTCCGGGAGAATGTACGAAACATCTCATAAATGACCAAACCAATCTAGCAAACAACACACTTTTCAAACTTATTGACCACCTAACATAAAGATAAACACACTGAGAGTCAACTCCCCTTTAACAAAAACGCAAATCACGATACCCTCGCCCTCCCTCCCACCACCATAACCCAATTAAACCTGCATTTACAATATTGTAGCCGCCACTGTGTTCTTCGAAGCACCATAGCACTCCTAGGTTTGTGACATGGCGCATTATCTTGTTGAAAAATGCCACTACTGTTACGCTACATTATCGGCATTGACGGTTTAGGTGGTATGCAACCATAATACTTCTTTGCTCTCTATGGTGCTTTGCACGTGTTCCACTTATAACAAGTAATCTACTACCCTATATTAAGAACTCGATACCATCAAACTCAAATGAAATGTTCGATACCAGTAACTTGAAACACCAAATACTTAATTTTAGCTTGACAGTAATACATAACCTTCATTGTTTTGGGGATTGTCACGAAGTATTAAGAGAACATATTCACATATAATATATATGTTAGTATATTACTTACGGTATTTTAACACTTTGTAAATATGGAAATATCTTTTTAATAGCTTGTAAAAGGAAATATATTCATGTAAACTGGTCATTTTGCATATTTTGTGATATGGTCTGTAATGTAAAAGATTTTGGAGCCTATTAGTTTACTAAGTCACTTGATATGGATTAATACCGATATCATTACTCATTTGAAACAAATTGATCATAGTTTAGGGCATTTACTTTATGTTATTTTTCAGAAAGCACCACAGAATCCAAAAGTAATGTTATTATGAATTATTAAAACACGCATTTTAAGTTGTCAGTTTCACTTCTTTGTTTGTTTATAAATATAACTGTTACTGTCATTCTGTTTAAATAGTTCTAAAGATCATGTCTGTTAACTTCACCTCAAAAATAAATATTTGTATATATTTTTAGTACGTAAACCAAGGATAACATTTACGATTTTTGTGTTTCTATAAAACCAAATTGCACTTAACCTCTTGGTCAGTTGACGTCTGGACGAGGTGATAGGAGCCTGTATTGTTTGCAAACATAGTATCGAAAGAACTTGAGGTCGCAAAGACTATGTACTTGAGAGTGCAAGAGCCAAGATGGTGGATTTTTAATGTCTTTTGTTTTGTTTTATGAATAAAGTCATAATTTGTGGCCATTTTCTGAGTTTCATTTGACTGCTTAAAATCTGGACTTATGCTTTGTAGAAGCCGCGGTCGGGGGTTCGAATCCCCCCTCGGGCATGGATATTTGTGCCGTCCTAGTCTTGTAAGTAGTTCATAAGTAGTTTGTAAGTTTAGGGACTGATGACCCCGTAGTTAAGTCCCATAGACTATACAAACATATGAACTTTTTTTTTTTTTTTTTGAAGCCGCGGTGGAGTAGCCGAGCGGTCTAAAGCGTCTCGCTGCGGAGCGCGCGGTTGCTCGCCTTGGAGGTTCGAGTCCTCCCTGGGGCATGGGTGTGTGTGTTTGTCCTTAGGTTAGTTTACCTAGGTTTAAGTAGTTTGTAAGCTACGAACTGATGACCACGCTGTTTGGTCCGATAGATTTACAAACATTTGAACATTTGAACCTTTGTGGGAATTATATTCCAAGACAACGAGACCATCTCAACTTAAATTTTGCGTCGAGATAATTCAGAGATATTGTGTACTCCGCTCCCATATGTTCTCAATGTGCCATCTTTGTCGTATTATGACACACACGACCACAGAATTTATTCGAGCTTAAATGATATGGGTAGCAGGGATACTACACACTGGACCAATCGGTGTCCTCGTGAATGTTCCCAAGAGAATAACAGCTGCCACCAGCTTGTCTCCTTTCCTCAGCATAGGTGTCAAGGAGCTGCTGTGCTAGAAGACGACGGATACGCACCCTCCCATCGGCTTGATGAAGACGGCAACAAGATTCTTCAAAGCATGCAACGCTCTGCCACTGCGCGAACGTCTAGTGACGATGGTCATGTTCACAATTCAGTCGGAGTTTCCGATTTTGTTGTGTTAACACTGGATCATGATGCGTTTTCGGCTGCGGAGACCCGTCGCTGGGAGTGTGTCGGTGTACTTTGGCCGACCGCGTTGGCCGAGGGGACTGAGGCGCTCCAGTCACGGTCTGCACGGCCACTACGGTCGGGGGTTCGAATCCCCCCTCGGGCATGGATATTTGTGCCGTCCTCAGTATAAGGTAGTTGATAAGTAGTTTGTAAGTTTAGGGGCTGATGACCCCGTAGTTAAGTCCCATAATCTTAACAAACATTTGAAACATTTTTTTTTTTTTTTTTTTTTTTTTTTGTGTACTTTGTTTTCAGACACACTTGTACTCTGCCGAGCATGTACGTCTGACGCTACTTCCGCTACAGTTGACTGCCTTTCCAGTTTTAGAAGTCTGCTCGGCTTACGAGGTCCGACGTCTGAAATGAGGGGTGGTCACCCACCCCCTCGACGTTTGGACGTGGTTTCAATTAGGTTTAGCTATTTGTTGAAGACACCACAGCACTCCTAGAATACCCGAAAAGTTATGCTGTTTGCAAATTTTCCTGCCGCTGTCAAACTCGTGCCTTCCTTATTGTACACAGGGACAGCGCACTACCTACAACTAAGGACGACACAAATATCCATGCCCGAGGGGGGATTCGAACCCCCGACCGCAGTGGCCGCGCAGACCGTGACTGAAGCGCCTCAGTCTCCTCGGCCACCGCGGCCGGCTGACAAGCACTGTACCTTGTCACGTGACGCTGCTGTAGCCTGGAAGGTTTTATAACGATAGTTGGTAGATGACCATAATGTTCTGGCTCTGCAGTGTAGTTCATTCACATACACCTACCCTGGATAGAGAGGAAGTAATTTATTAGATGCAGTCTTCTCAGCAATAGCATGATGGTATCTATTCCGAAATTCTAGTTGCTAGTAACACGGCTGATGCACCGGAAGGTCAAGCAGTGGGGTAGCCGTTACCTACATTTGAGCGATAAGGGATCGGTTTCGGCTGCTTGCCTCCTCTGGTTAGCAATTCCGGCGAGCGGCCGCGTGATGAATGTTGCATGGCCGGCTGGGAAGGGGTTCACTGATCGTGCCGCACGTTACGTCGCGCGTGGAAGCTTCGCGAGTCACCGGTCGCAGGCGGACCATCGCGGAAAACTACCACCGGAAGAGACGTCTGCCCACATCACTCTTTGCTTTAAAGCTGACAAATGTGCAAAATTTGAACATGCGCGCGACGTACGAACATATTTCATGAATACGCTGTCGAATAATTCACTGGGCGCAACAAAACTGATAAATATCACATATAACATTTGACAGTTTAGTTATTTCATTAGTTATTTTTGAACCGACGATAAATACTAAAAACATAACAAGATCGGAAAATCTCTTACTTCGACAAGAAGTTTCCGAAAGTCTTAGACGGTTTCTTGGTACTGAATGACAAGCTGCTATTAGTTCAAATGTTCAAATGTTTGTTAAGCTTATGGGACTTAACTACGGGGTCATCAGTCCCTAAACTTACAAACTACTTATGAACTACTTACGAACTGGGACGGCACAAATATCCATGCCCGAGGGGGGATTCGAACCCCCGTCCGTAGTGGCCGTGCTGACCGTGACTGGAGCGCCTCAGTCACCTCGGCCACCGCCGCCGGCTGCTATTAGTTTCTCCATTGTATTCGATACATATATATCCTTACACCGCACTGACCAGATCCATATTAGAGAGATTCATCCACCAAAGATGTTCGATATGGGCGACCATTTTCATCCAACGAGAGGAAGGATGTATCATTAAACCTCAGAAATGCAATAAATGCAATGTCAGTACCTGGGCTCTACATGTCAGCGTGTCGACAGAATTCCTCTAATTACCACTCAGTATGTGAAGATCCGATTTTCTATCCGCTCGGTTAGCCGTGCGGTCTAACGCACTGCTTTCCGAGACGGGGAAGCGTACCCGCCCCGGTTCGAATCAGCCCGGCGAATTAACGAAAGGGGTCGGAGTGCCGGCCAGCCTGGATGTGGTTTTTAGGCGGTTTTCCACGTCCCCTTAGGTGAATACCGGGCTGTTCCCCAAGTCCCGCCTCAGTTACACGATTCGCAAACATTTCGTAACACTTAACACTTTCACACACATGTAACACTATACGCAGACATTCCGGGGTACACATTTCCTTCTGGGGAGCATGGGGTGACGGCAGGAAGAGCATCCGGCCACCCTGTAAATATTAACACATGCCAAATCCGCGTTTAACACAGTGCCGACCCTTCATGTGCGGGAAAAGGGCCTAAGAGAAAGAAATAATGTGAAGTTCCGTATTTTCGTCAGGAAGAAGTCTTCCTGTATCAGATATCATCAGACTAGTACCATGATGGAATATATTATTATCACCATTCCAGATAAATATGTCTTGTGAATGACTATGAAAACTAGAACATACAGGAATGGCAAATAACATGGGCGCTTCGCGTCCCTAGGTGTCGGACTATGTTATCCCAAAGTGGCATATTCAAATTTCAAGCGGTTTGGTTGTTAAGACGTTTCGTAGCTTTTCATTTGAACACCCCGCGTATTTCTGCTATACAGAGTCCCCGTTACACGATTTGTTGAGAAACTCCTCAAGCAGCCGTAGTATTTTCTGGCTAGTTGCTTTCAATATCACCGACTTTTTATGAATGGTGTCTGTTTCTTCGGAGCCGTCCTAAAGGACAGACAGCATTCATAACCACTAACAGTTAGGTATATTAATAAAATACGGCAGTACAGACTTATCGGCTGTTACAGGCCATTGAATTAAATTCAGCGGCGAGGCTGAAAAATTTGTGCCAGACCGGGACTGCGACTGAAATTCTCCGCCTCTTGCGAACAGTTGCCTTAACCGTTTTGACCACCAGGACCTGCTTCCATTCCCAACCGAAATGTCAACCTATCACAACTCCTACTACAGCTTCCCCCTTCTATTCCGTCATATGTTCGCAGTCCTACCAGTGAATAGTTGTGAAGGAAGTGGCTCCACGATCATAAACACTTGATGACTGGAAGTATGTGGTAGGTTTATGGTCCGATGAATCATCGTTTACATTTTTTCTTCTATACAATCGCAAGTATGTATAGAAAATCCCAAAAGAAGCTTACGATATGCCATGCAATCAAGCTTTTGGGGGGGGGGGGGGTTCGTCATGGGTGGGGCATCCACATCATGGTATTCAAATCAAATCAAATGTTTGTATAGCTTATGGGACTTAACTACGGGGTCATCAGTCCCTAAACTTACAAACTACTTATGAACTAACTAATATTAAGGACGGCACAAATATCCATGCCCGAGGAGGGATTCGAACCCCCGACCGTAGTGGCCGTGCAGACCGTGACTGGAGCGCCTCAGTCCCCTCGGCCACCGCGACCGGCGGTATTCAACTGTTTCTACATTAACATCACTGATCGGGTAACAGCAATGAAAATGGAGAAACCCTCATTAGTCTATGCAGGAAGCATGATATTGTTCTATAATATACACTTAAAAAAAAACCTCCCTAGGAAACAGACTTCGCGGATATCCCCGAATCCAGTCTGTGGGGAGAAACAGTTTGATCACCTTGCTATATGCAGACGGTCTACATCAGAGATAGTCAATGTAAAAATTGCAAAGAGTGTTGGTTTACATTCAGAGCATTGTCTATGAACCATTAAATTCAAAAGCAGTCCGATGTATAGGAGAAAGAGCAAATACCAATCTAAAAAATCGACACACAAAAATTAACCAATGAGAATAATTCCAGGACTTTTAGAAGAGAGAACACCTAACACATGGGAACATCTTCATAAGGACATAGTACAGATGGAAGAAACCATTCTCCTTCCCAAAAGCAGAAACATGCCTGGTGGAATCCTAAGAAGACAACAAGCGTGAAACATCTGAAACATAAATAAAAGTGATAAGAATAGGAACTACCTAAAAGAAGCACGCAAGCAACCATCAAAAGGCCTCAATAAGATCAATTTACAATACATGAAAGACTAACTAGCGTCAGTAGATTCACGCTTCAGAGGGAACAATTCTAGGAAGTTTTACAAAACTTTCAGAGGTAGTATAAAGAAATACACTCTATCAAATTTATTTTTTTACAAATTCAAAAACGCAAAATACTGTATATAACAGCTCAGAGAACTGCAGAATACTTTCGGAATAGTTTGAGGAACGACATAACTGTGATCCGTTGAAAGAAAAATTTAATTTAACATAAACCCAATACCGCCGGACTCAAAGCCACTAACAACAGAAGAAATAAAAGAAACCACAAAATAACTTAATAAATCACCTGGAGAAGATAATATAGTTGCTGAACTATGGATATATTCTAGTGACAACATGCTACAATTTTTAACAAAAATATTCAAAGAAATTTGGACAACACAATGCTTACCTTCAGAATGGACATGTGCACTGACACATTCACTGTAAAGAAAAGAGAAGAAAACTGACCCTAACAACTATAGGAGAATCTCCCTCTCACCAGTGATCGGCAAGACCTTGTCCAAGGCACTTAAAAAAATTGACAGACAACAAGGAGATATCAAGCAGGATTTAGAAACGGAAGGTCTTATGCAGAACAAATATTAAATCTAAAGACCATAATAGAAATGAGAATAATCAGGAACTTGAAGCATGAAATTACTTTTGTGGTTTTTAAATAAGCGTATGATTCGAGTGACAGAAATGCACTGATTGATGTCATAAAGGAATTATGACTCGATATTAACACAAATAAAATAATTACACCAAGTTTAACATTAACAGTATCTAAAGAAAAATTTAAGGGGAACTCTCAAGCTCGTTTGAAGTAAAGTCAGGTGTGCGATAGGGAGATGGTTTCTCACATCTGCTTTTCCATTGTGTATTAAAGAAGGTATTTAGAGAACTGGGGAAGGTCATCAACGCTAAAGGGATTCAACTAGGAAGAGACCAAGCAAGATCACTATGCAAAAACAAACAGACAAAGAAGGACTACAAATAGCATTTAAAAAATAATAATAAAAAAAAAGTTCATGAGAAACATTCGTGATGCTCCTTAAAAATCACCATTCGCCACAAAGCAGTACACGAAACAAGTTGCTTTAAATACCTTGGAGAGTGGATAACGATCAATGCAAGAGGAAAGACAGCTATAGAAACTACAGTGAATAAAATGAAATGGCCTTCATACGCCAAAAAAATCTTTGTAAGAAAAACTCCTTGCATGGAAAATAAAATTAAGACACTACCATACACTTACTAGACTCGAAGCTCTGTATGAGGCAGAAATGCTTAAACTAACAATAATTGAGATGTCGAGAAACTAGAGAAGGTTGAAAGGAGAATTTTGAGGAAAGTACTGGGAGCTAAAAGAAACAATAGTACTCAATATACGTTAACACCAAACAGGGAGTTATAATTCAAAACTGAAAAACTGACAGATGTTCAAAATGTTCAAATGTTTGTAAAGCTTATGGGCCTTAACTGCGGGGTCATCAGTCCCTAAACTTACAAACTACTTATGAACTAACTTATACTAAAGACAACACAAACATCCATGCCACAGGGAGGATTCGAACCTCAGACGCGCGAGGCCGCGCGATCCGCAACGTGGCGCTCCAGACCGCTCGACTACTCCCGCGCGGTCTGACTGATGTAATGAGGAAGAGAAGACTACAGATTTTTGGATAAATCTCAGGAATGGCTAACAACAAAGTAACCAAGCGGATTTTAATTAGTCAACAGCTACAAATCCATGCCAACATGGTTCATTGAACTTGAAAATGACATAGAAAACACTGGAATTACAACAAATACAGTAGAAAATAGAACTCATTTCAGAGAGCTAATTCCTAAGGCAGGATTTCAGGAGAGAAAGAAAGCAACTAGGGACAAATGGACTCAAGAAGAAAGGTTACAACACACTCAAAGGATGAAGGAAATTTGGGAACAAAGAAAATCTGATGCAATGGATTCATCGTATCTTCCAAATGGGTTATTCGAAAGAAGAAGATACTACTAACATATTGGCACCATTATAAAACTTTGAACTCGGTATACTCGTCGGCCAACGTTGCTGAGACACTGTACTTCTTTCCTAGTTGCGTCTCTTCAGGGCTACATTAGGCCTAATTTCATTTTTATAGATAACAGTGTGCAACCTATCGAACAGCGCAGATGGACGTGATCTTGGAATGAGAGAGTATTAGGTGAATGGACTAGGTTTCACCGTCCTCCGCTACGAATCTCACCGAGGACGAGTGGGATGCGTTTGGTGACGTATTGCAGTACGTCCGTGTGTAGCAGAGATTAGGCAGGGTTCATCGACTCTGTTGGCAGAGGAATGGATCGCCCTATGTCAGATACTCCTTTCAGCTTGAGGTTTGGATGGGAGCACGTTGCAGAGATTTCAATGTCGTCTGTGGTGATCACACTCGCTATCAAGTTCACGTTACCCACATATGTCATACTGCCTTCTATTGTTATTGTCGTACTCCGCAGTTAACAGTTGTCGTGCTGTCTTCCGTTACCACCACAGGACCCACTGAAGCCAAGATAAATGTTGCCCATATCATAATACAGCCTCTAATGGCCTGTGACCGCAGTGCGGTTTGCATAGATGATGGCGTAAGCGGACACGAATATCGACTTATTTTAACAGGAAATACGTTTCATGCGTCCTGGAAAGACGTTTACGATGGCCCGTAGGCAAATCACGATGATCCCGTGTCCGTAACAATGATAATTGTCAAAATCGTTGAGTCAGAATGGAAAGACGTGGCGACAGTTTATTGCGGAACCGCATGTTTGACGTTGTTTTTCGAACAATATACTATGAAACACTTGTGTCTGCTCAAGCATTATATTCTCTCGCCATATGAGCCACAAATGGGTGGATGTCTCGCATTGTAGAACGGTTAAACTCACGTTATGTGAGGAAGTATGGTTGACCGACACCTTGTCTCCTACTCGTGTATTCACTGACCTATGGACGACATTCGCATCTGCACAGATGATTAGCTCGCCGTTTTCGAGACGCTGGTTCCCAGCCGATGAGACATAACATTATGGCCGGTTTCAAAGTCGCTTATGGCAACGAATTCCTGTTGGAGGCAGACTTGGTATTTACACCTACTTTCAGGACATGTACGGTGACTTGCTACTTTATCTGGAGCGCCTAGCACTGTGAAATGTTTTCGTTTTTAAGCTGAGGTCAACAGTGTATTATATGCGGGGTTATATTTGCACCATTGAAACTTCCAGTAATATCTCAGTAAGGGATGAAACGTAGGGTAATACACCAGGGCACCTTCTTCAGTAAGAATCCATTATGGAAGGAGTACATTGATAAAAATACAGAAAAGAAGAATCTTGTAATATATTATTTTGAAAAAAATATTTATATAAATCAATGAACAATTCCACAAAACCCTGAAAATGTTAATATTTATTGTGACTTTGCTTTAATTTACTATTGGGGTGGGTACAATGATGTGAGAGACTACAGTGAAATTTTAAAATGGAGCAGAATCTTCAATGAAGGACTAGCTGCTGCAGAGAGGCTTCGGGTTTCAGTGTAGCACACAAGGCCCTTCTTTGCTGATATGTGTAGGCCTATTTTGCACTTTTTCAAACTCCACATGTACCGAATCCACTGTAAGTAGGGGAAGGTAGAGTAAGATGCCCAGGAGTCTAAGGTGACGAATCATTAATTTAATGCGATTGTCGAGACGGAGCAGCAAATTGTCTTGCCATCAATTATCACTCGATGTACTAAAGCGAAACACCATAATTCAGCACTGACAACCTATAATTTATATTTACGCAAAAGTTGGTTGTAATATTTCAGTGCACCGAAATAGCACCTTGAACACGCATGGAAAATGTTTCTAAATTGTTTTCAGTTTGTTCGTAAACTATAAACCACGCTGTTTCTTTAATATACACATTCAATTCCAAAGAGAATTTAATGAGGTGTTGTTCTTAGGTTTAAATTGTGGTTGGCCGTTTCGGGTAAGTTGACGAATTTACTGAGCGGACATGACGACTCATGATCTTTCCCAAAGAATTCTTAAATCATTTTAATGAGCTTTTCATACTAACAGTATTGAGCGTGTCTAACGAGTATAAATGAAAGGCCCACAGGCAATAGTGGCCACAGGAATCGATTATCATTGTGCAGGAGGTACAGGATGGCACAGTGGTGCATACAACATCGAAGAGGAAGTATAGGAAAAAGCTGCCCTCATCACACATCACAAACATAAGCCAAACTGAAGAAAAAGAAATATAAAAGAAAAAGAATATGAAAAATGTAATGACAAGTAGGGGACCAATGGAGAAGAAAAAAAACAACACAAACTTAATGATGCACTCCTTAATTCCTCAATATCAGTCAACTACACTGAAAACGACGACGACGATAATGATTTCGTTAGAGAAGAACTTTGTGAAATTAGCAATGACTCTGTTAAATTAGGGATTTTGTATTGTTGTTCATTTTTTATGGGACTTAACTACGGGTTCATCAGTCCCTAAACTTACAAACTACTTATGAACTACCTACAACTAAGGACAGCACAAATATCCATGCCCGAAGGGGGATTCGAACCCACGACCGTAGTGGCCGTGCAGACCGTGACTGAAGCGCCTCAGTCCCCTCGGCCACCGCGGCCGGTTTGTTGTTCATGGAGTCTTATATTAGCCCATGCTGCTTCTACAGAAATCACTGCGGCAGATACCAAGCGCAAAACAAATGTATGTGCTTAAAAGAAATGATTTTTCATGTTCATCCAAGTGTGTTTTTCTTCGTCAAATTACTCGCCGACGATTAGTCATCTTACCCGCAAGCGAGTGTAAGATGACGAGTTTGACATCATTTAAAAAATGTCAAACTAATCGCCATAAATATTACATTTAGAAAAAATACGAAATCTGTCGTTGGAAACAAAAATTTATATGGTTTCTCTGAAGTATTCATGTAGGCGTCAGATCTAAAATAAGGAGATAAAAATTTTCGGAAGCTTACTGTCGTCATCTTACCATCTTTTCCCCGAGTTATTCCAGTTTTGGGTTATCCCAACTTCCTTGAAATGGATAAAGGTAGTTTTATCTACTGGGTGGAAGATTGAAATCCATATGAAGTAATAAATTAAATCTCAAGAACTCGGCACATCTGGATAAATATAATTATTACGGCATAACATCCCAGAACAAGATCTTTACCAGCCTGTTTAAAAAAGAGGTGAATGTGTCAAATTGTGGAGTGTGAGAGGCTTAGGCCAAAAATGTACGCAAACTATATGGATGCAGGTGGCACCAAATGATGGTGTAAGGGAACAAGGAAGGAATATTAAGGTTATCGTCCCGTCGACAACATGGTCATTAGAGTTGAAGCTCATGCTCTCATTCTTTGGTAATTATGGGGGAAAAATCGGCTTTGCCCTTTCAGTGAAACCATCCAGGCATTTGCCCGGAGAGATTTAGGGAAATCAAGGAGAAACTAAATCTAGATAGCCGAAGGGGGAATGAATCACCGTCCTTCCGAATGCAGGTACAGTATGTTACCACTGCGTCACCTTGTTCGACAAGAGCGTATGGAGTCCGTCGTGCACCGTCACAGGCGCATATAACTAAAGACTATAAGAAATGCGAGTACAGCGGTAGTGAAGATCGTATGCTAAGTGATATTTCGACTGTGGGGTCATAACGTACGTGCTGCACTGCAACTGGAAGTCAGCGTGTGTCCTAACGACAACCCTTGATATATGTGAAGGGGATTGGACCTCTTTCATCCTCCCATAGTTTGCCGAAGAGTGATTGTCTGTCCCCCCCCCCCTCTCTCTCTCTCTCTCTGTGTGTGTGTGTGTGTTTTGTGTGTGCGTGTGCGTGCATGAATTTGTGGAATGTTGTTGTTGTTGTTGTCTTCAATCCAGAGACTGGTTTGATGCAGCTCTCCACCCGACTCAATTCTGAGGAAGCCTGTTCCAATCTGCTTACTGTATGCATCTCTTGGTCCCTCTCTGCGATTTTTACCCTCCAATGCTAAAGTCACGATTTCTTGATGTTTAAGAATGTGTCCTACCAAATGATCCCTTCTTTTAGTCAAGGTATGCCAGAAATCCCTTTTATCCCCAAATTCGTTCAGTACCTCCTGATTAGTTACGCGATCCACCCACCTAATCTTCAGCATTCTACTGTAACACCACATTTCAAAAGCCTCTATCCTCTTTCTGTCCGCACTGTTTATCATCCATGTTTCACTCCAATACAAGGCAACACTCCACACAAATGTCTTCAGAAAGGACTTCCTTACGCGTAAATTAATATACGATGTTTAAAAAATTTCTCTTCATCAAAACGCGTTCCTTCCCACTACCATTCTGCATTTTATATCCTCTGTACTGCGGCCATCATATGTTACTTTACTGCCCAAGTAACAAAATTCATCTACCACCTTTATTGTTTTGTTACCTAATCTAATTGCTTCAGCATCATCTGATTTTCTTAGACTGCACTCTATTACCCTTGTTTTTCTCTTGTTAATATTAATCTTGTATGCACCTTTCAACACACTGTCCATCCCGTTCAACTGTTCTTCCAGGGCCTTTGCTGGCTCTGACAAAATTACAATGTCATCGGCAAAACGCAGTGTGTTAATTTCTTCACTCTGAACTTTAATTCCTTCTCCAAATTTCTCCTTGCATTCCTTAATAGCTTGTTCAATGTGCAAATTGAATAACGTTGGAGAAATGCTAAGGCCCTGTCTTACTCCCTTCCCGACCTCCGCATCCCTTTCATGCCCTTCAACTCTGATAACTGCTGTCTGGTTTTTGTACAAGTTGTAAAGAACCCTCTGTTCCCTATATTTCAGTCCTGCGGATTTCAGAATTTGAAAGAGTCTTTTCCAATAAACATTGTCAAAAGCTGATTCCAAATCTATAAAAGCTAGAAATGTAGGATTGCCTTTCCTTACTCTATCTTCTAAGATACGCCGTAAAGTGAGGATTACCTCCCATGTTCCTACATTTCTCCTGAATCCAAACTGATCTTCCCCGAGGTCGGCTTCTACCAGCTTTTCTATCCTTCTGTAAATAATTCGTGTTAAAATTTTGCAACCATGACTTATTAAACTGATGATTCTGTAATTTTCACATCTGTCTGCGCCTGCTCTCTTTGGAATGGGGATTATTACATTTTGATTAAAGTCTGAGGGTATTTCCCCTGTCCCATACATCTTACGCACCAGGTGAAATAGTTTTGTCATGGTTGACTCTCCCACAGCCTTCAGCAGTTCTGATGGAATGTCGTCCACTCCAGGGCCTTCTTTCGACTTAGGTCTGTAAGTGCATTGTCAAATTCTTCTCTTATTTCATCTTTATCTACTTCCTCGTCACTTCCTACAATATTGTTTCTAAGTTCATTTTTGTTGCAGAGCCCCCTATATATTCTTTTCACCTTTCAGCTTTCCCTTCTTTGCTGAGAACAGGTATTACATCTGAGTTCTTTGTATTCATACAGCTGCTTTTCTCGTCTCCAATGTCTGTTTTATTTTCCTGTAGGCGGTATCTATTTCTCCCCTATTTAAGCATTCTACTACTGACTTGCATTTGCATTCTAGCCACTCCTGCTTAGCTTTTTTCACTTCCTGTCCGTCTCATTTCTTAGTCGTCTGTACTTCATTTTGCCTGTTTCATTTACTGTACTTTTATATTTTCTCCTTTCATCGAATAAATTTAGTATTTCCTGTGATATCCAAGGATTTTTTACTGGTCTTATCTTTCTACCTATTTTGTTCTCTGCTGCCTTCACTATTTCATCTCTGAGTCCTACCCATTCCTCGTCTACTGTTTATTTCCCCTCTCTTCTTTCAATTGTGGCCTAAAGATTCCCCTGAAATTCTCAAGAACTTCAGGTACTTTCAATTTATCCAGGTTCCATCTCCTTATTTCCCTACCTTTATGCAGTTTCTGCAGTTTCAGCCTACAGTTCATGACTAATAATACATGATCAGAGTCTAAATCTACCCCTGGCTGTGTCTTACACTTTAAAACCTACTTCCGAAATCTATGTCTTACCATTATAAAATCTCTGTGGTACCTTCCGGTGTCAACCTTCTTTCGTGATTCTTAAACCAGGTGTTTGTTTGTTTTGGTCTTCAGGTCGAAGACTGGTTTGATGCAGTTCTCCACGCTACTCTATCCTGAGCAAGCCTCTTCATCTCCTCATATGAATGGCAAACTACATCCATTTGAATTTCCTTACTATATTCATCTCGAGGTCTCTTTCTGCGTGTTTGCTATGATTAGCTTATGTTCCGTGCAAAATTCTACCAGGTTTTTTCTGGTTTTTGTGGAACAGTAAGTGACACGTTTGTCTCAGATGTTTTATGCATATATAAGAATGATTGCACAAAGGAAAACAATCAGTTATATAATGATTACATGAGGACATTCAATACATAGATTCTTCTTCACAGCTGCGAACTAAGGCTGTCGGAGGCCCGGGGTGCCAAAGCAAAATGAGGTCCGCTGCCCACTTGGAAGTACATGTATTACTAAAATAAAGGCTCCAGACGTAGCTTTCGAGATTTAGAAGTCTCCCAAATCGAGAGGCCAAAAGCGGTAAAAAAATGTGTCTTCGAGGTATTTGGAAGCCCCAAAGACGAGAGGCCAGGAGCAGTAGACTCCCCCCCCCCCCTTCGTCTTCTTAGTTCGCCACTGCTTCTTAGTATAAGAATTGTAAGTGTATGAATATATTAGTTAAAAAGTTGTGTATAGAATTGTTCAAATGTTTGTAAAGCTTATGGGACTTAACTACGGGGTCATCAGTCCCTAAACTTAAAAACTACTTATGAACTAGCAAATACTAAGGACGGCACAAATATCCATGCCCGAGGGGGGATTAGAACACCCGATCGTAGTGGCCGTGCAGACCGTGACTGGAGCGCCTCAGTCCCCTCGGCCACCGCGGCCGGCTGTGTATAGAATAAAACATAAACAATGTGTATGAGTAGACAGGAAAGCTAGTTTTTCAGAAATGTGCCAAGATCATCTTACACAAAAACATTATTAATAAACTCGTTAGTTGCATATCACTTTTAATCGTTTCTGCAGTTAGGAAGAATTTCCTGCGATAGATGTCATGAAGCTCAAAAAGAGTTCACTAGTTCTAATACTTGGTATCGTGGTTCACCGGTAACAACAGCATAGGAACGGATATCATGGAAAGAATAGCAGGGGGGAAGGGGGATTGCAAATGCATGTATTTCTTCAGGAAGACGCACAAGTAAAATCATTGTCAGCCAGCACCAAGAAGAGAATCAACAATATAGTGCTACACCCAACAATCATTTACGGTTAACAAACAAAAAGTGTGATTACACGAGAAAATGGAAAACTATTACAATGTGAAAGTTAAGTGATGTAAGGGCGGGCGCACACGGGAGACTTTTTGTCGCGCAAATGTCTCGTCTTTTCCTCAGAGACTGTACAATCATATGTAAGAGCGCACACGGAGCGACGCGACGGCGATACAACTTTTCAGTTGCTGTGGCCGCCGACAGAAGGGCGACGCAACTGTCTCTGTCCAGTCTGCCCTCCCACGGGCTATACGTGCGCGCGCACACGGCCGACAGTGTAGTTGCCGTCTCTCTGTTGTCTGCAGTGTGTAAAATGGCTCTTGTGAGGGATGAAGACATTGATAGTGAATTGCTCATAAATGAAGTAGAAAGGAGGTCTGCATTGTTCAATAAAAAGATTATTCTGACGCTAATTTAAAAAGCAAACTATGGGACGAAGTGTGTGTAAACTAATGGAGTACGACCTGGGGACCATTCTCCACAGAACAAGTTTTTATTTTACAAAGCTGCTTGATAATGTTTTGTGGATAGAACAAGTAAGTTTTTCAATGTTATTGAGTCGTAGTGAAATCAAAGTCCATCGTACTGCCACGGAACAGATCCTCCAGTGGACGTGAAATCGGTTGCAATTGCGTATATTGTCAGCAGATGTAGTTCTATACTGAGGTTCAGTGTCTATACTCTGCAGTGGACATTCACAAGCCATATCTGTAAAGTTGATTCCATCTCTTCTGCGTACAAAATTGTGGAGCACGCAACATGCTTTGATTATTGTATTGCAGAAATCGAGGGTAACATCAAGAGGTCTATGGAAAATACGCCATTTGTTCGCCTGTATGCCAAATGTGCATTCAACCAAACGACGAGCAGTTGTATGCTTACGATTGAAAATTATCTTTAATAGGGCTAGCATTTTTTTTTTTTTTTTTTTTTTTTTTTTTTTTTTTTTTTTTTTTTTTTTAGCAAATGGGCGCAAAATGCGCCTCGATAAACCAAAAGCTTCATCAGCAACCAAGCAACCAAACAAAAAGGATTGGCTTGTCTTCGGGGTCGTTAGGCAATGTTCGGTCGTTCAGTATGTTCAGGAGGTTACGTTGCAGCTTTTTGCCCATATTTGAATTATTAAAAACTGAGGAATCTCCTGCTGCACCAACGCACCAACATCTATGAAGACAAATTGATAATCAACATCGACCCAAGCCATCAACACCACAGAAAAGAATTTTTTATAATTAGAAATTCTGAGCTAGAACTTTGAAGTTGTATTATTCTAATATGTTTTCCGTCTATAGCACCTATGATGTTGGGGAAATGGGTGTTTTTATAGAACTGTTCAGCAATGTGCAACCAGTCTTCTTCATATTTTTCTGGCATAACATAGGTTGCAAACATTCCAGATTGCAGTGCATGTTTCTTCCACTATTTTGCGGATTGTGCTAGCACCAATCAAGTATTTGTATGAAAGATCGTTGAAACTTGATCCAGTTGCTAGATACCTGAAAAGAAATTATAATAATCTATGAAGCTTCATTAATAATTTAAAGTAACAGAATTAAAATAGTTTTCATTTTTATTTCATGAAAATCAATTAAAATCTACAAAAATGTCAAGCGTTTCAATTTACTATGTTTCTTTCGTAGGAACGCTGGTACAACGAAGATGGAAAAGTTTAAGAACATTCTTTGCAAGAAAATTGCGTGCGCAAAAATCGGCCAAGTCAAGAGAACCTGCCAGAAAACGCCGAAAGTAGAAATTACGATCAACTTTATTTCTTCTGCCAACCGTAGAAGTACGTGAAACAAGTGGAAATGCTGAACCAGCAGTGGGCGATGAGAACCTGAGGAAAGAGAGAACGTTCATAGACCACCCGTTGTTCATTCTACACATACCTCCTACAATAGAAATAAAAAGAAGAGTTATGAAGAAACTTTACTAGATATACTTCAAGAGAAGAGGGAAACTGCTTCGTCAATGGATGACCCTGCAACACATTTTGCATTGTCTCTTGTACCTATGCTGAAAGCAATACCTACACACCGAATGATCGATGTACAAATTGAGATTCTGCAGGTAATAAGACGTTTCCAGAACACGTGTCTACCAAATGACACACGTGACAGATTAGGTGGTGGCGTTCAGTATTCTAGCTTCTCCATCCCTACTCCACCTGCAACATCTACGTCTGAGAATCAACGTACCGCTGGAAACAGCTCATACACCGTCCTAACTTCTCCACATGATTTCGACAGTGGAAACTCATAGCTGACTAATTTTTCTGTGTCTTCAGATGGGTCACAAACTATGTACGAAGTCATTACACGCAATAGTTTCTAAACTTTATATCTGCACTTATTTTCTGCCTTTTTCAATCAGTTGCTTTGGATATATTTCATACAAATTTTAACGATTGCTGTTATTATCTGGTTTTCTCTAATAAAAAATAAATGTGTAATTTTATGCAACCTACCTTAATGTAACACCGAGCCTCTCTTCCGGTGGAATCGCCAGTCGCATATTTGTATTTTGGTAGGTGATGGCAGGTCCCAGAATTGTGACTAGCTCGTCAAATGACGTACCACTCATGCGGATATAACTGAAGAACTTCTCTGGGTAACATCTTAGCTCTTGAAATATTAAAGTGAATTTCCCTTTATTAAGTCTTTCAGACATAATCGGGTGAATCCAATACTTCCTTTTCTGTTGCTTTTTCCTTTGTCGAATGATAAGAGCACAAACCACTGCAGTATCAAAACAATCCATCTCTGTGCACTGATCGACTGCACTACAGAAACCCTTGAAAAGAGTCAGCTGTCAGGAAACAGTTGCTCATCGAGTGCGAGGTCTCAAAAACCGAAGCACCAGGAAAGCAACAAAGACGAAATAGTTGCGCGACACAAAGTCTCCCGTGTGCGCCCGCCCTAAAAGATATGGGGACTTCTATTAGACAAAGGCGAATGTAGAAGGAAGAAGAACTCACATATGAATAAAATGTTCAAATTATTGTAAAGTCTATGGGACTTAACTATGGGGTCATCAGTCCCGAAACTTACAAACTACTCAAGAACTACTTACGAAACTAGGACGGCACAAATATCCATGCCCGAGGGGGAATTCGAACCCCCGACCGTAGACATATGAATATACTTATAACGAAATTCCTAAATGTAAATAACTTCTTGAAGACAAACTTACTTTTTAAATATGTTATATAACAAAACTGTTTTTGCTATTGACACTCACTGTGATAATTATGTTTTATTATAATGACATAGTGCACCTATGCACTGTAAATTGTTATATAACAACTGATTGACATTACAAACTGTAAAATGATTTTATTTGACCAGATGATGCTGACATAGTTCAGCGAAACCGGTCGTCATAAATAAAAATTGATGATCAGCGATCTTGTCTTTTTTATATCTTTCTACAAATTCAGAACTGCAGATGACACTAGATTCGTTGGTATACCATCAGTGAACTTACTATCTACAAATCTGTAATGCAGACTAACTTAGTCTTCAACACTGAATGACTGCAAGCATTTATGCTTTGTCCTAACTGCAATATGGTGCACTATTTTCATGCCAATTCCCTTTAAATCATAATATATAACTCTGACATGTTGATACCAGCGTATTAGCCTCTTTGTAGCATTTGGTAGCACACATTATAGACCATACAAATTGCTTATTCCCGAATGTTTTATGTAAATTTAATTCGAGCATAGTTTCTCCATACCCTGCACAATTGAGTCCTTCCTCCCAAAATATGGATGCCAGTTGTTATATGAGATGGATTGTACACTGATGTCATCTTTCACCTTATATACTCCTGTATGTTGCATAGATACCAAGGCTAATGGGCACTAATCCCAATATGTTGTAAATATTCTACATCAAAGTTATTGTCAGGTTCTAGGCCAACATTCACACAGCAGGTCCGATGTGGGCTGTTGTTACTGAGGGGTGCTGAAAACAGCTGCATGTTCTTGTTCTCCATTTCAGTTAACTACCAGACCAGGAATGCATTGAGCAACTGAAAAAGTAAATATATATGTCTATTAAAACAATAATAATAATACGAAAATAACAGGAAACACTTACTTTTAATCATTTGCTTTTTACAGCACCTCATAATGATCCTTCAACTACTGTATACAGACGTCAAATGATCCTGATTGGCCAAGAGCGTAACGGAGTGAGTTTGCTAAGGGAGAGATAGTAGGGCAGAAAGGAAGGGAGGAAGAGGAGAGAAAAGAGGAGAAAGTGGAAAGGAGGAAGACGTGGAGAATTAGGAGTTGCAGCAGGAGAGGAAGTAATGAAATGTGTCATCAGTGACATCATGACGTAAAATGACATCTTCAGACTTTAGAAAAACAGTGCTGACGTTAACAATTCTCTGACCAGATTGTCCAGTGATTATCTGATAATGCCGACTGAACACACACACTGAAATTCAAATTCGGAAAAAAGCAGTGGTGGAATACCGTGTGAGAAAGGTTATGTCCACGTTGTGCAGGCGCCATATTATATTCAGAACAATCGAAGGAGACAATACTGGAGGAGCTGAAACTACTCGTCTGATTTCTCCCATGACATCATGGGCGGGGACGTACTAAAGGAAAAAAGAGGGGGGGGGGGGGGCGAAAGTGGAAAAAAACATTTCGTGAAACAAAAACACAACTCCTAACATAAAACTTCCCGTTCCTCGCAAAGAAACTTTGCTTCGTCACAGTGTTAAGCCAAGCAACTGCCATTACGAACGATCGAAGTTTCGAGTGATTAATGATTTTAATTAAATCGTGGGGCTCGAGTAGGTGGACAATTGAACGTAAATTGATCACTTGGTACTGTAAAAAGTAATGACACATTCGTAACAAGAGAAAAATAACCGTTATTTCGAGTCATTCACACAACACGTCGACGTCAGTGGTTCCTTGTAAGGGTTTAGGACCAATTGAATAAGGTGCTATGCAAAAGTCGCACAACGCTAGCTGACAACCAAATAAATAAAATGTTTGTTAAAATAATTGTAATTCTTATGGAACCAAACTGCGTTGGTCATCAGTCCCTAGACTTAAAAACTACTTAAACTAAGTCAAACTAACCTCAGGACAACACACACATCCATGCCCGGGGAGGGGGGGGGATTCGAACCCCCGACGCGGGAGGCCGCGCGATCCGTAACGTGGCGCTCCAGACAGCTCGGCTACTCCCGCGCCGCAACCAAAGAGATAGGAGTTGGAGAATTGCTACTGGAAAATGACACATCAAACTGCTTCTCTGAGTAACAGTGAAAAAAAAAAGTATACAATGCTGATGTAACATAACAAAACTGTTTTGGTGAATAGTACTAACGTTAGACACTGTAGCAGCCATCTAGTAAGTTGGTTACTAGATTAACTTATCAGTAATTAGTCAATGACCACTGAATTGGATGTCACCCTTTCCTTACGTCTCTCTGGGTGCCATTATGACTATCAGTAGCCGCGGCGAAGCGCCCGAGCGCATTGAGGTGCTGTGCTGCGATGCGCGAGTTCATTCCCCGTAGTGGGTTCGAATCCCCTCTCGGGCATGGATGTTTGTGCTGTCTTTAGTATAAATTAGTTCATAAGTAAGTTGTAAGATAGGGACTGATAACCCCGCAGTTAAGTCCCATAAGCCTTACAAACATTTTAACATTTTTGGCTGAAGTTCCAGAGGAAGTGGTACACCTGCCTAATAAAGTGTATGGCTCTCGCGAGCACGCAGAAGTGCCGTAACACGACGTAAAATGGATTCGACTAATCACTGAAATGGTGCTAGAGGGAACTGCCACTATGATTCCTTCGGGGCTGTCCATAAATCCGTAAGAGTGCGAGGGGGTGGAGATCTCTTCCGAACAGCACGTTGCAAGGCACGCCAGATATGCTCGATAATGTCCATGTCTGCGGTGTTTGGTGGCCATCGGAGGTGTTTAACCAAGAAGAGTGTTCCTGAAGCTAATCTGTAGCAATTCTTGATGTGTGGGATGTCGCACTGTCTTGCAGGAATTGCCAAGTCCGTCGGAACGCATAATGGATATAAAACGATGCAGATGAGCAAGTAGATGCGTCTGTACGCGTCATAGTTATATTTAGACGTACCAGGTGTCCTATGTCACTCCAACTGCACACGCCCCACACCATGACAGAGCCTCCACCAGCTTGGATAGTCCCGTGCTGATATGCAGGGTCCATGTATTCACGAGGTTGTCTCTATACCAGTACCCGTGCATTATTTTGATATAATTGCAAACGAGACTCGTGCGACCAAACAACATGTTTACATTGTCAACAGTCCAATGTCACTGTTTAGGCGCGCAGGCGAGACGTATAGCTTTGTGTCGTGCAGCCATCAAGAGTAAATGAGTCGGCTTTCGGCTCCGAAAACCCATGTAGATGATGTTTCATTGAATGTTTCTCACGCTAATACTTTTTGATGGCCCAGCATTGAAATCCAAAGCAGCTTGCGAAAGGGTTGTACTTATACCACGTTGAACTATTCTCTGCAGTTGTCATTGGTTCAGTTCTTGCAAGATTTTTTTCTGGCAGTATGGATGTCGGTGAGTTGATGTTTTACCGGATTCCCGATATTCACGGTGCATTCTCGAAATGGTCGTATGGGGAAATCGCCACCTCATCGCTACCTCGGGATGCTGTGGCCCATTTCTCGTTTGACGACTATAACACCACATTCAAAGTCACTTACATGGTGATAAACTGCCATTTTAGTAGCAGTAACCGATCTAACTCCTACCCCAGACACCTGTTGTCTTATATTAGTGTTGCCGACTGCAGCGCCGTCTTCTGTGCGTTTACATAACTCTCTGCATACGCATGCCTATACCAGTTCCATTAGCTCTATAGTTTATACAAAATGTGTCACGTCATCTTAATCTTAGCACCTGATTTAAGTTTCTGTGCATTAAGAAATATGTTGTCTCATATAAATATCAGTAATCCTTCAGTAGAAGACTGCCCGAAATATTTGTCTTGCGTGAAGAAAACCACCCACATGAATCACGTAGAGTAACTCTTCCTTTTCAGAACAAGTACAAGGGAAGAATTCGTCCTAGTCTTAGTTATATAGAAGAACTCTCAAAGTAAGCTAGAACGCTCGCTTTTCAAGGAATTGCCCCGACGCTGTTTATTACGAAGTAGGGAAAAAAAGGACATTCTGTGTATCTAGAAGTAGACGCAGTGTCCTTGGTCCATGCAGCACGTATTACAGGTTCTGACACATCCACTACTGTACAGTCGCACATTAGATCACAACCCAGATCTATATTCAGCCTGTTGAATACCTCTCATAAGTCGGTATTGTCAAATAATTAGCTATAAATAAGTGGTATGTGATCGGCGACCGTTTGCCATGTAGATGTGTGCGTGGGAAAACACAAAAGTTCGACCCATGGGCCACTAGATACACACTGCAGGAAATACAAACTATTACACCCTCTTGGAGTTTTCCACTTCAGTCCGGATTTATTGTTGAACACTGCATATAGGGTACACGAAATGATTACGTAAAAAGATCAATAACTCGAGCGATACTGATGTACGAGTGGTTGATACATGCCGAAACACCCATATTAGTACATGGTGTAGCGTCCACAGGTGGCAACGCAGGCGCTTTTTCTGGCGTCCACTCGATCATACAGATGGCGAATACTGTCTTGCAATAATTTATTCCACAGATGCTCCACCTGTTCAGGCAGTTCTCCAAGAATTGGGAGTTGCTGTTTCAGCTTCCAAGCGGACCTCTGACGGTACCAGTCGAACAGTGCACATGGATGCTGTGGCGAAATTGTACACGGACTGTAGATATGCCTGCCAGTAGTCTCACTGCTACTAAGCGATTGGCAACAGTTCTTATTGACAGTTCTCCACGCAGGGATGTTTAAATGTTTTAAAGCTATGGATCCAAACTGCAGTGGTCATCAGTTCCTAAACATTCAAACTAATTAAACTAACTTATACTAAGGAGAACACACACACACACACACACACACACACACACACACACGTCCGAGGGAGGACGCGAACCTCCGACGGGGAACAGACACAATCACATCAAAAGTTAAGTATTTATTCATTGTGTTAATAAAGTTCTTGTCTGCACGGCCACTACGGTCGGGGGTTCGAATCCCCCTCTCGGGCATGGATATTTGTGCCGTCCTTAGTATTAGCTAATTCATAAGTAGTTTGTAAGTTTAGGGACTGATGACCCCGTAGTTAAGTCCCATAAGCTATACAAAAAATAAAGTTCTGGTTGACTAATCAATGCTTTTAGTTACAGACCCATGTCCACATCCTTCCTTGTCACGGTCCACCTCCTTCTACTGGCGCATCCCTGAGATATAAAAGTATAAGTTAAAGTAGTGTGTAAGTCTTGGGACCGATGACCCTAGCAGTTTTGTGCCTTAGTTAAACAAACTTTCAACTTTTTGTTGGCATTTCTGGGTTCACAAAGCTTCTTATCCGTGGTAGCTACAAATATTACCACTTCTGAGTTTAGAATACGATGATCCGTGGGGACGGCTGTGCTCCATGGACGTCTAGAATCTCGCTGACAAACAACTGATGCAGCGGGTCTAAATTGGTTGGCAGTTCTCTGAAAGGACAATCTCACCACTCGAAAGGCCATCATTTGACCACTTCCAAACACGCTCAGTTGGCTGTAGACACACGAGTGCGTATCCGTGTTATGGTGCCTGTTTGCTTCAAACCTTAATATCACATTGAGCCTGATGGCCGTAAGCATTCTCTTTTAAAGGGTAGACACAGTTTGCCCTCTGACAGATATGTCACTACGCTGTTAGTGGACAACGTTGAAACCACTATTAGCACATCTACAGTCGCCCACGTGGCATTTGCTGTTATCGCATCAAAATCGATGGCATTCTGCCACGTGTAATATTTTTTCCGGTAATTTATTTGCCTGGGTCGTTATCGGTATCGATCGCCGTCTTTTCTGCCACCATGAAGAATCAGCAATTCGTCAGTCTGTTTGGTTAGGAAATCAACCTTGGTGGTCCTAAGGTCATATCAGCCCGTGTAACTATAAGTATCGTTAGGTTGCTGCAAAACGCCGCTAGTGCACTTTTCGGAGCAGGCAAGCGGTGACTCCACAATAAACACAGCAGACTATCAGGCACTGTTCTAGTGTCAACCTCACTCCGTAAATTTCTCAAGAATTGCAACGGATTCCTGTGGCCTACGCCGTCTTGTGTGAAAACGTTCTCTTGATACGCAGAAACTCTGCCTGCCTGTCTGTTTTGTCTTTGATTTCTCGTACGTGTCCTTGATGAGTTAAGCAGTGATTACGTTTTCAAACTCGACAAAGTTTTCATTACCCAGTTGGCTCACCACTAATGAGAACTTGGTACAATCTGCCGTTATTCTCTGAGTTCCACATCGCTTGATATGGTGGCTTGTTGCCAGTAAGCTCAATCAAAATTGAAAATCTAAACGTGCGCCGGCCGCGGTGGCCGAGGGGACTGAGGCGATTCAGTCACGGTCTGCGCAGCCACTGCGGTCGGGGATTCGAATCCCCCGTCGGGCATGGATATTTGTGCCGTCCTTAGTTGTAGGTAGTTCATAAGTAGTTTGTAAGTTTAGGGACTGATGACACCGTAGTTAAGTCCCTTAAGCTTAACAAACATTTGAACATCTAAACGTGCAGGTACAAGCATAGTCGGTGGTTTCGTCATGTCGGAAAAAAAGCTCGTAATCTTGTGTTGTCACCGCCTATATCACGTCGCAGTCACAAGTTTCGGTAACTCGTGATTACGAGGCTGCTAGAACCATTTATCTTGTGAGTAGAGAACTAGTCGGATGACGTGCAGAAAGTTACTCTTCCTTATATAAAGTATTCTCAACCCAAGCTAGAATGCTGATCTTTTAAAAAACTGCGGTGACATTGTTTATTAAAATAAAGAATTAAAAACAATATTTGAATCTAAGAAGAAGCGCAGCTTCGTATCTGCATATAGCGTCAGTACTTGCCGCTGTGACAAGTTTCTTGACAGATGAACGTAAAAAACTCTCTCAACGCTACACAAAGACACACAGTACTGAAGAGCGGTGATTAGGCCTGCTACACATCTTGTGAAATTGAGTCTGGGAAGGGGATGATCAGAGAGATAGGATTCTGTAGTTTTACGAAGAATTACAATTCATTTTAGGCACAAAATATTTTGACTACAAAGTTCAACTTGATGATTAGAACTGCAGATTACGTTTGTGGTGAGAAATCTAGTTGGATCCTTGGACGCCATGCAGGATACCAGTTATTTAGTGATGTGTTTGTTCAAGTTAAGGACACATGGTGTTTAGGTAATTAACATTGCTTATATTTATTGGGAAAAAGTTAATTGAAGTAGAGCACTGGCACCCGAACTTTCTCACACTATTACCCCTGAGTGTACCTGGTTCACCCCTCCCCGCTCCCACCCTGTACATACCATCACGACCTTCACAATCACCATTATCTACTTCAGTATGTACCTAAATTTCTGATTGATCAAGAATTTAGTCCGAACATATTGGATATTGAGTTTTATGGTAGGTTTATCAACGAACTTACAAATCAATAAGACACTTGCACTGCTTTTTCTATAACAACTCCTAAAAATAGCTAACAGTCGTCATTGAGGAAAGATAATTTTTACGGGACATTCTTGCTGTGCAGCGCTCCTCTACCTAGAGGGACTACCCGGTTAGTTTATTCCATATCTCAAGATAAAGTTTATTTCCATATAGACTTAATTACGTTTGCAGACACAGATGGTAAAAGAAGGCTGTTGTGACTGGGAAGATCAAAGAAGGATATTGCAAAGACAACAATAACGTCAGGGACACATGGCGTGTATGGTTGAATGGATGGAATTCTAGTAAGGAATCACACACGGTAAAACAATAGGTAAGGAGTACGGGAGACTGATTAGGGAATCACGAAAGTATTGGTATAACTTGGTTGAAACATTGATCGATATTATGAATTACTTAGCATCACACAATCTGGCATTTAGAGCTAAATGAGAATCCGTTAATCTGAATGATAGCGGTAATAGTGGAAATTTTATAGACCTTTTTAAACTGTTACCCACATATTATTTAGCTTAAAATAGCACTTTCTTAACATTATGTGAGCCACGACATCCAAAACGAATTAATTACATTAATGTAATCTGTTAATGACAAAATTATAAACAGGGTCAAAATATTGTGCCTGCCTGCTCGGGTGTACCAAGGATGTGAGCAGTGTAGCACCAAAGTCAGTAACTTTAAGATTTTGCAATTCCTCAACTGGAGAGATAGAAGAAAATTTCGTTGGGTCTATTGTCGTCGCAGAAACATGGGAAGAGTACTTAACAAATGTAGTTTTAAATGAACTAGAAAATAATAACCTAGATATAAAAATTGTCGAGGACAGGGATATGAAAATGGAACCAACATGTTTAGCATTAATAAAGGAGTCAGAACTGGAATACTCATTATTAATCCATGAGCATTCTGGTAGATACAGCTAATTCATCTACAACAGGAAAAGCATTCTTCGGCTTCATCAGTTAGGTTTATGTGCTCTTTATAAAGTCAAAGAGCATTGGGAGCTTATAAAAACTAAATTAAAATTGGCATTAAAACTTGTGTCTGAAACACGATGGGAAAGTGGAACTGGAGCAGTAAAATCTATATTTCTTTCAATTTGATGATGTAATAAAAAGTGTGAATTACCTGAAAAATAAGTTGAGTCCGAAACTCTTATTAATTGTGAAGCTGTCGCGAAGAAAATGTTAACGTTTGAATTTATTATTGCAATATACGTGTGGTACGAGATTTTACCGCGTGTGTAAAATATATGTAAACAATGGCAGTCGGTTGAAGTGAACCTGACAGACGCTGTTGATTCTTTACGTTCTTTCATGGGTGGATTTAAGAATTCCGCAATACAGTATTTGAAGCATGCGTTGCGGATGCTGGATTGTTTGCAGAAAAAAGTAGTTCCGAAATTGTGTCTCAGTTTCAAGGAAAAAGAAAAGCATAAAAAAAGTGTGTTCCATCATGAACAAACTCTTGAAGTGCAGTACAGAGTATACGTTTATAACAGAATGATAGATACTGTAATAGTCGACATTGGATGTTGATTCAGAGCTTTCAACGAATATTTTTAACTATTTGGTTTTATTTAAATAAATCATTTGAAATCTGTATCCAAGGAGGACCTTATCAAGCATTGTAATGATTTAGGTACAATACTTCGAGAAGGCGAAAATAGTGCTATACAGACTGTAGAACTTTATGAGGAGCTCCAGATTTGAAAATCAAATCCACTTGACTCAAACAATGACGCAAAACATATGCTGATATAACAATCAGAATCATGCTCACAGTTCCGGTCAGTACAGCTTCGGCTGAGAGAAGCTTCTCAAAGTTATAATTGATTAAGACTTACTTGACAAGCACGATGAGCTAAGGACTATATGTGTTTTCAATACTGCTGGGGCTGAGCGTGGGTTCCCAGCTTTATGTCAGGATGAGGCATGGAACCCGGTGGAGCGCCAGAGGACGCTAGTAAAACAGAATTGAAGTTTCCACGTTTATTCCTTAGCATACAATAATTCTGATGAAGGCGCTAGGTCGACAGGAGCTAGAGCAGTAGGTGGCGACGCCTTCGGCTGCGACCTCGGTGTCCGACCGCTGTGAGCCATCTGATGGTAGAGCCCGCGCCGCGACGTCCGGGAACCGACGCAAGGACTGTTATTCAGAAGTGCTCTATCCCTTCTCCAATCTATGCAGCTGCCAGTGGATCCAGGCATGGACCCCTCTGAAGTCGGATGTCGTGCTGACACCCGACTCTGGATACTGGCTGGCCGGATTAGCACCAGAGTGCTAACTCGACGACAGGAACATTGGCCTTTGGTAACCAACCACTGATGACTGTGCTGGCCTCAGGCAGCAACCATAGCGTTGTGAAGTCGTCATCACCATCTTCCCAAGATGATGCTTAGTGCGAAGTATGGCATCGACCAGACTCCATCTCCTAGCGGCCTCTAGCAGCCACCAGAATGTACTGCTATCTGTGACAAAGACTGAGACAATGATTAAGCCAGTGAATCGACGACTACCCCCTGAGCATCGTCGATCCCGAAGACCAAGTGACTGGTACTTCTAAAAGCGGGAGTATCTATACATAAATTTTGCTGAAGCTATGACGTATGAAACGATTCAAATGTGTTCCATTTGGAAATGCAGTATTCACTCGATGTGCCTTTACCGCTGACGCATCCGTGGTCTTATTCACTCATGTGACAGAGTTTCGTGTAGTTCTGAAATGTTTACTAGCTGCGTCTCTTTCTGACAGCTAGCTCACTCACACAGCAGTTCGCTGACGGTAGGCTTTCCAACTTGCCGACACAGCGTCTGCCGTCGTCACCAAGACAAGTGAGCATTTCTACTACCGTGGTGCTGACCTGATTCTGTCCAGCTACGGTGAACAATCCAAGATCTTCCTGTCACAATTTTTGTGGTGTAACAGTACTAGCAATTTAAATGGTAATAGCGAATTTCATCGATTACGACGAAAAGTTCGTCTACTTTGTGTTTGTTTATTGTAATTTTTTAATTACAGTGCTACTTGTATAGTATAGTAAAATAAATTTATGTATAATAATTTTTGGTGTGTAATTAAGCTAATTTGACTGAACATTTTCTTTCTGACCGAAAAGTGAAAGGGGACTTGTAAAGATGAATTATCGCCGACGTCCAGTTTCCATCTAAATCTACATGGGATACTCTGCAAATCACATTTAAGTGCCTGGCAGAGGGTTCATTAATCACTTTCATAACTTTCCTCTGCCGTTCCATTCTCTAATAGCGCGCGGGAAGAAAGAACACCTAAATCGTTCCGTTTTCGATATGATTTCTCTTATATTATTGGGATGGTCATGTCTCCCTAAGTAGGTAGGTGCTAGCAAAATATTTTCATATTCAGAAGTAAAAGTCGGTGATTGAAACTTCGCAAAAAGATCACGCCGCAATGATTAACGTCTTTATTTTAATGATTTCCACCCCATTTCGTGCAACATTTCCGTGGCGCTTTCCCCCCGGTAACGTGATAAAACAAAACGAGCTGCTCTTCTCTGAAGCACCGCCACTTAATATATTCACTGATGTTTCATTGAATTTATTCTCACCCTTCTATGTTCCCAGTATTTGAGCTGTTAAACGTAAGATAATTTGTTCAAACAATTTCTGTTGTCTCAATTTATTTTATTAGGAGATATGATGTAACTTATATCTTCTTTATCATATTTTATGAATGTTCAATCATCGTTTCACAACAATTTCAACGGATTGATATCCCTCAGAGTAGTTTTAAGCCTAAAACATTAGTCTTCTTAGAAAATTAATGTACATATGCTATCAAAACAGTAACTTAAGATCTATGAATCGTATATTTCCAAGTTGCATTGCTCTATAGTGCTTATCTGATGATGGCGTATCAGCCGAAAACCGATTTGTGGAAAGAATAAGTTTGCAGAATATTACACACTCCTTTCATCTGAAAGTTTTGCTCAAAACTGTCAAGACTCCGTTTCGAATCTCTGTATTTAACCGGAAATTGCGACTTCTGAGTTAATGATAACCATAGAGCATCGGTTTAAGAACCACTGTTAATTCAGGCACTTTGTGGATGATAATGCATGAATATGTACGAGTGTGAAAGAATGCATTTTTTTGCCGATACAATAATTTAGTAAATCGTTCGTACGTAATAAAAGTTCTCTAAATACATCTAAACAGCTCGAGAATCATTATGGATGTGATTTTTGTTCCCCTAAGTGTTGAGCACGTTTGGCCTTTGATGAGCTGCTTTCATCTTAATGTGTTCATTTAAATTATGATCTTTGGACTGCCGAGATGAATACGTAGGTGCTGTGGTCGATGTACCCATCCTTGTTCGTCATATAATGTTTCTGCGTGAAATTATTTACTTATGGTGCTATATCCTGATGTTAACGTTTTCCATTGAGGGTCGGTCGTTGAGAGTCGAGTCTGAACTGATGCTAATAGCGGCACCACGTGAGCAGCCGACGTACGTCGCCCTTTCTCTGATACTGCATTTACAGTCGCCCGACCGTAACACTCTGCCCTCTGTCAAAGTCGTTTAAATCACCAGATTTCCTCATTACCTGCATACGGAACGGACTGAATTATTTCACTGTATCTGCGGCTCCTGTTACACAGATTCGGTAACACGTCACGTGCCCTCCACGTGACCCAGGCGCGCTCATTCCCAAGGCGGAGCGACGGTTTTACTGCTCTCTCTGAACAGTAAAAAAATAATACGAGTGCATATTCCGTCGCATTTATAAAGGGCATCCACATATATAATTTTACAATTTATTTTCTGGCAATAACAGGTGGTATCTACTGTTTCGAACTGCATTCAGGATAGTGACACAAACATTTTATCACTTCTCCATAAATTTAACACATAAAAAAATAATAGTATTCTGGTACGGTCCACAATTCCATGTCAGTTCCCATTTAGCTAATGCTGTCATCAAAATGAGCAGTACCAGACCCAATGTTTACACATACACACACACAAGTTCAAATGTTTGTAAAGGTTATGGGACTTAACTGCGGGGTCGTTAGTCCCTAAACATACAATCGACTTATGAACCAACTAAAGACAGCACAAACTTCCATGTCCGAAGGGGGATTCGAACCCCCGACGGGGAACGGCCTCGCGCATCTGAACTTAGCGCCTCAATGCGTTATTTATTTATTTATTTATTTATTTTTTTATTTTTTTTTATTTTTTTTATTTTTTATTTTTTTTTTGGTGGTAGATCTATGATTTGCGGTCGTTATTTTGGTGCGTTCTTGATTGTTCCTTGAATATTTGGCTCAACTTTCTTATTACAGAGGGCGTTTAGCAGCCTGACCGCGCGCTTAGTCACTATATATATATATATATATATATATATATATATATATATATATATATATATTACAGGGTGAATCACCTAACACTTGCACCGCAAATATTGCGGAAACAGAAAGTGCGATTGATATGCGGTTTTCACAGAATGAATTGGTAGTCAAGGATTCGTATCGTTAGTCAATAAACAGATTGTAAAAATACCTAGAAAGTGTATTTGTTACGCAAACATACAATTTTTCAAATGGGACTATTGTTGTTTTTATCATGCACTGGAATTTTTGACGCCAGCCGTGTACAAAGAATTTTGAATAACATTTTTATCACGTTTAGTTTGGCAGCTACAACCTTTCAAATTTTCGGGGGCGGAGGCTGCGATAGCGTAGCTAACTGGCCGAGTGGCTAGCCCCTGGGGCACGGCCCACTGTCTCATGACCACCAGCCAGTCAGATACGCTGTCGTAGCCTCCGCCCCCAAAACTTTGAATGGTTGTAGCTGCAAAACTAAACGTGATAATAATGTCATTCAAAATTCTTTGTACACAGCTGGTGTCAAAAATTCCAGTGCATGATAGAAACAACCATAGGTCGATTTGAAAAATTATATGTTTGCATGACAAACACACTTTCTAGGTATTTTTACAATCTGTTTATTGGCTAACAATACGAGTCCTTGCCTACCAATTCATTCTGTGAAAACAGCACATCAATTGCACTCTCCGTTTCCGCAATATTTGCAGTGCAAGTCTTAGGTGATTCACCCTGTAAATATTCTAGCAATGAAATAAATAATAAAATGGAGTATATAGCTACCAAGCAATCCAATACAGCTGTACAGCTGAAGACTGTTCATATATATATATATATATATATATATATATATATATATATGTGTGAACAGTCTTCAGCTGTATTGGATTGCTTGGTAGCTATATACTCCACTAATGGTTTCCAAGTTATTTATAACTGTAAGAATAATTAGGACTTTCACAAAATCGTACGGAATCGCGTACAGTCCTCATTGTTCAGCACTGACTGTTTTGTTAACTTTTATAAAAATCCCTTAAACGCACCTTCATAATCACCCTGAATAAATTTCCGTTGATAAATGGAAATCCTGGCATAATGAAGGGCTAAAACATGATTGGGAGTGTAAATACTACACTTGTTTGATCTTTCAGAGGGAGCTCTTCACTGACCAGGGAAATGATAGAAAATGGTCCAAACAACGGAAATTCCGCGCACCGTGACAACTAGACTCCAGTTCTACAGTTAAGACGTTTCCCAGCAGAACACAAAGGTGCCAGTGAGCCATCTTCTCTGGTCTTTATGACAGACAGAGTGTGCATTAATTAATATCTATTAACTTTCCGATTATGGATTCAAACAGTACGCATAATCACAACTCTAATGACATGTCACAGTGTGCGAACTGTTTGAAGCCATCCGCAGTGGCAGAGCGGTCTGCGGCGCGCCAGTCACGGTCTGCACGGCCCCTGCGGTCAGGTGTTCGAATCCCCCCTCGGGCATGAATGTTTGTGCCGTCTTTAGTATAAGCTAGTTCATAAGTAGTTTGTAGGTTTAGGGACTGATGACGCCGTAGTTAAGTCCCATAAGCTCTACAAACATTTGAACTTTTTTTAACTGCTTGAAATGGTGAAAGTCGATAAAATTAATTCGCAATTAAACCACATAAAACTTACTTTCTCTGGGAATTACTGTCACAAGCTTACAAAGAACATAAACCAACTTTAGCCTGAGAACAAAACACACACACACACACACACACACACAAACCGATGCCCGAGGGAGGTCTCGAACCTCCGGTGGGAACGGCCGGCCAGTCCGCAGCATAAAGCCTTAATCCACGCGGCCATTTCGCGCGGCTAGGCCGGAAGCAATGGTGGCGGTTCTTCTGGAGAGGTTGGCTACTAGTTTAGGGCGACCGAACGCCCCGTATTTTACGTAATCGTCCCTTATTTAGCCTAAGTGTCCCGTTGTTCCGACAAAATACGTACGGGACGTATTTTGTCTCGTTTTTCGTCAGCCGTCCCGTATTTTTGAAACATTGTATTTTTAAGTAACACGGAACCACAATAAAACAGAGAACATGATATGTAATCTTAGCCAAATGATAAAGAATAGTAATTTTTTATTAAAGCGAAGTGTAAGAGGAACGATTTATGAATTTCTTTGTTTGGTACTATGTAATGCGTTCACATGACGGGCAGTTGTGCATTGGTTATTGCTTCAGGATATATCTTTTAGATTTGCCGCTCTATACCATTGGCACCAAATGCATTACTTTTTCACATAAATACCGAAGGGGATTAAGACTACATTTCTTTTCCGTAATTACAACAGCAAATCGATAATTTAGAACTGAATGGAAGTACTTTTTTGGTGGACAGTGGAAATCGGTTTATGGTTGTGCAATACACTCTGATTAGTTCTTTAGACCAAAAATTCGTTAGAAAGTATGATCTCTTTTGTTTGAAAACTTGAAACAATGTAATCATAAACGATGAAGTAAGTGTCTTTCTTCTGAGGAAGGCCCCTCGCTTTCCATGCAACGAAACATATTGGCCCCTCTATTGAATGAAGAGCACTAAATAAACGATGTTAAAACTGTATGTGAAGCGGCAAAGCTTTAATTTGGAAATAATGTCTCGGTGAAAAATATCTATTTCAACTTACGTCCCATAAACGTTCGGAGGGAATGTTAGGCGATCTGGGTCGGTGAATTATTCGTTGGAATCATCCAGAAAGTCCTTCAAACCAATCGTGAACAATTGTGTCTTAGTGACAAGGCACATTGCCATGCATAAAAATTCCATCGTAGTTGCGGAACACGAAATCTGTAAATGGCTTTCTTAAGTGCGAGTGTTAACAAAAAGGAAAGTTGATTTGAGTAGCTGTATTGTGGACGAAATATTTGAATTGAAATTTATTTTGCCAATATAATATTTACAAAACGTTTGACAAAAAGTTCTGATTTGTGACCCTTATTTTGATTTTGGATATCTGGTCACCCTATACTAGTTGCTAATTTTGCCGGCGGACGCATACTACACATATGAGGTAACAAAACCAACGAGAGAAGCCTTCTCGTCCTTCATTGCTTGCTAATATGAAAGGTATCGGTTGACGAACTAATCTTGTGCGTGAGATGCCGCCATAGAAGCAGATCTTGGTGCTGATTTACTGCAGTATGAATTCGCCGTCTCGATGTATACAGTTTCCCGATCGTCCGCAAGTTTAGAGAAATGCAGTGGGTTACATACAGAATGGTAGGTGCGAGCATTTTAAACATGCACTCGCTGTAGGTCTAGTACTGCCCCTGCCTGGGTGCTGTTGTTCATTCTCTTGGCTAAAAGATAACTTCAATATTTTCTTTCAGAACACTGTCTCTCATAAAGGACTGGATGTGTTAATAGAACTAGCATTTACTTCAATATGTTTTTTTTCCATTTTTTTCTTGTCCTGCATCAAAGCGTTCTCAGTGACAGGTTGTGTTTTACATCTTGTTTATCTGCATTATTAAGTGTGACAGGCTACTGCACCATTCAGTCTTTCAGTTTTAGAAAATAATGACCTTTCACTTTATTTGAACTATCCGATTTCTGGTCTGCAGTCTTGCCCTGTTACTACTATTTTTAACCATTAAATAACAAATTGAAACCCATGCTAGACGAGCGGAGTTTCGATGCTGGCAACGTCATAGCAGTATAAGATTCTCAGGAAAGCCTACGTGTTATTGGGGAGCAGAAGTTAGACAGGTTAATTAATACTAAGAACTCGTAAAGTATTATCTCCATCGACTCTTTAGTAACCTCCACCGTAATTATCTGTCCTTATGTATAGCACTCACACATAATAAACATTATGAAGACACTAGAAAGTTACATTCGAAGCATTCATTCTAACTGTATAACGAATCTTCACTATGTAATCGAGTGTGTGATTTGAAACTTAAAGGTAGGTTAAAACTTTGTGCTGTGGTGGTACCTCTTCCAGAATCAATAGTCGTACAAGTTATTTAGAATAATTTCTAGTAAGTCAGTTAGCCGGCCGCGGTGGCCGAGGTGACTGAGGCGCTCCAGTCACGGTCAGCACGGCCACTACGGTCGGGGGTTCGAATCCCCCCTCGGGCATGGATATTTGTGCCGTCCTAGTTCGTAAGTAGTTCATAAGTAGTTTGTAAGTTTAGGGACTGATGACCCCGTAGTTAAGTCCCATAAGCTTGACAAACATTTGAACATTTGAGTAAGTCAGTTAGCCTGACCCTGGCGAAAGTAAAGCTCGGGTGAAGTGGGTTAGTGTGTTTCTGAGCCAGAACATTATCTACAAACTTTCAGAGGTGATGTTATGGAGAAAAACACACACACACACACACACACACACACACACACACACACACACACACACACAAGCCCGATGGAGGACTCGAACCTCGGACGAGGAGCAGTCGTACCCTCCGCAGCAATGCGCCTTAGAGCGCAAGGCCAATCCCGCATGGCTAGTAAACATCGGAGTTCAAGTGAATACCGGACAACCTATAAGCTGCATCGATTAGAAAATATATGTTCCACAGTAGTGAAGATGAATAAGAGCTCATAGGTCTTAAGGTGTACGTTTTGAACCTATATTTACTAGATACGTTTTTACTGTTTTGTTCCCTACTTAAAGTGATGTTCAAATAAAAAGGCACGAAACGTCTTAACAACCAAACCGTTTGAAATTTGAATATGCCACTTTGGGATAATGTAGTGCGACATCTAAGGATGTGAAGCATGTGTCGTCATCTCCCTATAAATTCAAGGCTGTGCTCTCAACAGACAAGGTGATGCTCACCGTCTTTTTCGACATCCGAGGTCCGAAACTTATCGAATTCCTCGAGCACGGAAAAACTAATAACAGTGGCGTGACACAGAGACTCTGTAGCCTACTCAAATCCATCAAGGGCAAACGGCCTGGGTGGCTCACGGAGGGAGTGATTCTGCTCCATAATAACGCGCACGTCTCCAGGGTTATTTAAAGTGTACTGGCCAAGTTCAAGTAGGAGTGACTTGAGCATCCATCCTAGATACCGAACATGTTGCCCTGTGACTTACATCTCTTTGATGCGCTAAAAAATCCTCTCAAAGAGAAGCGCTTCAACTCTGACGACGAACTGAAGGACTCAGTAGAGGACTGCCTCTTGTCACAGCCACAGGAATTCTGGAAACAGGGAATCCTATGACTCGTTAAACAATGGTATGGACCTCAGACCTCTGGTGATTGCTTTTGAATAAAGACTTCAGTTATACCCTCACAGTGTCGTTTCTTACCTTTTCATTTGAACACCCCTTATATTACATATGAAAGTTAGTGGATGGAATTGTGAATTACAGATCGACAGACGCGTTTTCTCTGGTGTTTCAGCAAGTATTTGCAATTTCATATTTATAATGCGTAGCTAGAATCAGACCAAATAAATACTGCTCATCATGTCTATCACGTAACACCAAACGTCAAAGAAACACGTTACTTCCGTTCTCGTTTGAAAAGAAGTTTGTGTAAAGTGAAATTTAACGTGCTCATTGGATAGATCTGTCTCGTATTAGTCTTATGCGATATTATTTTTCTCAACACGTAATAAGGGGAACACTGAACACACTGAATAACCAGTATTCCAGCAGCGACTTGGCTGCGCTGCAAAAATGTTCAAATGTTTGGAAAGCTTATGCGACTAAACTACGGGGTCATCAGTCCCTAAACTTACAAACTACTTATGAACTAACTTATACGGCACAAACATTCATGCCCGAGGGAGGATTCGAACCTCCGACGTGGGAGGCCACACGATCCGCAACGTGGCGTTCCAGACCGCTCGGCTACTCCCGCGCGGCACTGTGGGTCAAGGCGCTGCTGCCGCTGCTTGACTACTTGTTATTCTCCGTGTTTTAGTCTCCCCTACTAACACATATCGATAAAAATTACATCGCATTACCCTAATTTGTGACTGCTCTATATACTGAGGACATAAAATTCTGCTTTAAAAATTATATTGATAGTAACCAGAGAAAATCTGACGCTTGCCGTCGACTATAAACGTTGCACGGAAGATATGTGCGCAGCATTAATTTCGGCTGATTCGAACAGTTACCTACAGAATCACTAGAGAACATGCACCTGACGACTCTTAGCAGGGTAACTCTATATATAAGGCCTACAAATTTTCCTTTATGTATCTGTATGCGATATTATCGTATCTGACGAAATCGGCGTTGCCTGTAACAAGCAATATTAAAAAAATCGCACTGACGTGTTTTACGGCCCACTTTAGATTTGTAGTTTTATAAGTTTTAGCAAACATTTTGGACCAAAATAATATTGTAAACAAAGAAAAAAATAATTAATAAGAATGTCTGAAACCCTTTTAGGAAAACAAAGATTTTTAAGTAGTGGCGGGTTTTGAATCACTGCCCTTCAACGGCACAGTCCAACGCATTGCCCATTACGCTACGTCCAACACTTAAAAGCCACGTCCTTTAATAATATTGATGGCTGTTATTAACTGATGCTAATATGGCATTTGTAGCCTCTAGATTATCATTTATCGTACGAAGAACGACGTGTTTTTGTTAATTCTTCAGTGCGCCATTGCTTTGGAATGAAAACGTGTAAGTTAAAATAAGAAAATCATCAAATACGCAAAGCAAGATGGCTTATGCCAGAGAGGGTTCTGGGCGAGGAATGTCTCGTGACATCTGCGAACGGCTGGTTTTCGTTAATTCAGTGGAGGGCGTCAAAACTCTGTTATTTTTGCAAATATCTCTCAAACGATACGAGATATGAAAAAAACATAAGGGAACAAAGCTGTAGAGAATCTTCTCCTCTACAAATTAGGTTATTCAATTCTAGCGTCAGATGAACGGTTTACATGCAATTACAATTACATTACAAACGACCTTTCTTTGATATTACTAACGTATTTCTTGTCGGAAATATTTGAAAAAGCGAGGTTCTGGTCTCTGGTAACCAACATTTATGTCTGTAAAATTTGATGCCAATCGGTTGAACGGTTCGACCTAAAAAGTGGGAACACGTTACAAGCAGACAGGCATCGTCAAATCGCCGTTATTTTTGCAAATATCTCTGCAACGATGCAAGATATGAAAAAAATAATAGAGCGAAGTTGTAGAGCATTTTCCTCTCAACCAATTAGGTTATTCAATTTTCGTGTCAGATGAACCGTTCGTTTGCAATCACAATTATATTACAAACGGCTTTTTTGGGCATTACTACCGTATTTTTTGTCCGAAAAATTTGAAAAAGGGAGGTTCTGGTCTCTGTCGGCCTAAAATTATGTCTGTAAAATTTGGTGTTGATTGGTTGAACGGTTCGTCTTAAAAACGGGGAACACGTTACGGACAGACAGACAAACAGACATACATCCCAAAATCGCCGTTATTTTTGCAAATATCTCTGTAACGATACGAGATATGAAAAAAACTTAAGATAGCAAAGTTGTAGAGAATTTTCTCCTCTACACATTCGGTTATTCAATTTTTGTGTCAAATGAATGGTTAAGCCGTTATTTTTATTTAAATTTAGAGCTGTCAAAAAACGATCGCAAAGGCCCACTTTTAGTGTTACTACCGTAACCTAAAGTGGGCCAAAAATAATAATAATAGGGAACTGTCGGAGCAGGTTATGAGTCGTGCTTGCATGTTCAGTTGGTAGAGGTCTTATCACTGAAGGTAAAGGTCCCATTTTGGAGCCCTGGTTCGGTATCCAGTTTAAATGGGACAGTATGTTTCTTACGATATATTCATGCTACAAGTGTTCGTTCCTAGTATTAGAGACGTGATGGTTAAATAATCAACCTCGTAATCTCAAAGAAGTTACTCATATTCTGAACTAAAAATATAAGCTAATGCCTTACTGTCTAAGGAAGCTACTCATATGTTCCATATAGACGATAGACTAATACACTGTTTTTACGAAAAGTATTAGCGCACAATCTGTCTCCTTTGCTACTTATCTTTCTTACCCGTAGTTGAGCATGTTAATACTGTGATTTGACGATGCCAAACATGTTACCGACGTTTCATGAGATATATGCGACTGTTAGAGAAATCAACAAGAGATGACAAACATTTCCTCTGAACAGAAAAGGCGGACATTAACCACTCATCACGGGGCCATTCACAGCGTCAGAGCGTTGTTACGAACTGCACCTGTCTGTCCACATACTACTCTACAGTGGCGTTTATGTTTCCAGGGTGTTGTAAAACTATGGAGATAATAGAGGATCCTTGATTTACTGTTTTGAGATAAGGCAGCAGTGTTCGGGAATGAATATTTCAGACGGCCTGACGTCTGAATGAGTAATGCGTGTTACGAGAGCACCGGTGGCTTTTTATATGCCGGAATCGGTGTGGTCAATGCACGCTCTAATTTGTTGGCCTTAATGTCCGTAAATCTAATACAAAATTACTCCTCAAAATATATCGAGCAAACAAATTCAGCGAAGATATCTGCAAGGTGATTCGAAACTCATATTACAGAACTACAGACAAAGTCGACGGCAATCAGCAGACCGGGCGATAGGAGGGGGGATTAGCAAAAGAATGAAAAAGCTAAAAAATGATTGTAAAATTAACTAATGAGATAAACTGTTTAATGGCAAGAAAGTATACAGTTAAAACGAACTTAGTAAAATTTAAAGCCCAATCTCCTCGGATATTTGTAAATTCTTCAAAAAATGTTCAAATGTTTGTAAATCTATGGGACTTCTTTGGTTATTGGTCCCTAGGGTTACAAACTACGTAAACTAAGCTAAACTAACCTAAGGAAAAGAAACAAACCCATGCCCGAGGAAGGAATCGAACTTCCGAAGACAAGCAACCACGCGCTCCGCAGCAAGGCGCCTTAGAGCGCTAGGCCACTCCACCGCTGCTGTATATTCTTTCAACACTTTATTAATAAAATCTTTTTAATATTAAGAATACTCATCATTGAATAACCAATGAAGTGGGGTCTTCGTCTTAAAGTACTGAAAGATCGTTCAAAAGTGCAGGTTTGCAAGGTTAAGAAATTAAAAAATTTCATGCTTTCAAAGTTTCGAGGGGAAAGTTTCCCGTTTCTGAACGATATTAAGAAGAGTTAGCACCCGATTTTTGCGTTCTGTCAGAATTTTCTTCAAAGATCTGTTTCATTTATCACGTTCGATAAATTATAAAATTTGTCTAAGCTTTAGAAGTTCCCATTAAATGTTCTTTCGACATAGTGGTTATCATTTGCGCAGGATGTTACAGAGTTAAAACAAAGGATGGGGTGTTTTCGTCAGCAGAAAGTTTTTCGAGGGAGTCAATAATAGCGCCTATGTAGGGAATTATTGTAGCTCCTACAGAATTCTGATGGATTATCTGCTGAGGGGTTACTTCGATGTTGATGTTTGCCCACTTTGAGCAGCATGCTTTTCCTCCGTGACAGTAGCATCTTTCATACATTCTTCTGTGACCTTTTCAGCATTATTACTATGGGTTATGTACAAAATTATTTTAATGTGTTGTGAAGCCTTTATTGCATCCAAATCAATGGACTGCAGAATATTTACGAATGCTTACATAAAAACTAAATGTTTGGATATTAAAATTAAGCTAAGATTGAATTTAAGGCTCTTCTAATGCTGGTAGCAGGGACACCTCCTGTCCCGTTCCCCATTACCACACGCGATGGTTCAACTTAGCGTGTACAAACAGTACTTTACCACGCGACAGACACCTCACTGGTCTGAATTCGTTGTCAGCGACAGTAATAATTGTTTTAAATTGTTTTACTGCACTACTGTGAAATCAGTTTCATTACCGTTATTGCAAATTCGTGAACAATTTTTTACCTTTGGCTACAGCAAACTAGGTCTTTATCCGCAGGTGCAGGAAACACTGCCATGAATGACAGTGACTGCGTCACATCTGTCCCGTTGACTACCAAATGAAAAGACTTTTTAATTTATGATTACTTGCAGCTTACCAGAAATCGACAATTGTCTACAATATAACTTAATGTCTATCAGTGATGTTCAAATTTTTACTTTTTGCATGTTCTCATATGAATAAATAATAATTTTCCCTCATTCTTCTATAAGTATTTAAAGGTTTTATATGAACATTTTACCTACAGGAACAGGTACCGCTTAACTCTGTTTCTGGCAGGTTCGTTCCCTCACACTCTATTTAAAAAGGGCAATTCCTTATTGAATGTGAGGTTTTATAATAATGTAGAATACCACTGAAGTATAAAATTCTGTATTAGAAACATTACTATTATAATGAATATCCACTAATCGTGAGGTTAAGCCTCTAAATATCAAAAACAGATAAAACTTATTCTAACACAGAATGGTTTACAAGAGCAAGAGGTGATGCCTCTGCTCAACACAATCGGAGGTGAGGCCTCCTTCGTAACCCAACTAAGAATACAGAGCGAGCCGGGCTCTGCCGGCGCCTAAATGCAAAGTTACGCGACTGCTATCGATCATACAGCAAAGATGTTACAATGTGTAAAAATATATGCTGCCAAGGAGGTTAGAATATTCTAACCTCCTTGAGTGCTGCAAGCTGTAAAATCCGAATTTTACTCTTTAATTTCCATCTGTGCTAGTGCTCACTTTCCACAAACAACTCTCAGAGGAAGAAATTAGTGCGATTGGACTTGAATGGGGTGGACAAAACAATATGAACACCATGCAGTGTGTGCACCACTGCATACGTGCTTGCACTAAGACGCGACCGTAGAGCATAATTTCCGTACAAAGACTTGGACATTCAGCGTGCAGTAGATTATTCGTTTTGTTCAACGACAGTCAACACAAATGACGGGAGAAACGCGTCATCTCTGACACTTCCAAGGAGGCCAACTCGATGGTGCGTAGTTAGCGCGAACGTCTGTGACGAAAACGACTGCACTGTTTAACCTTTCACTAGCGACAGCATTTTCGGTAATAACAACGTACACAAAACAAGCTATAACATAATTGGCGAAGAGCAATAGAGGCGAAACCCGAATTTAACTGATATTTACCGACGAGCATTAAGAACGAACGTGACCACACAACATACCACTACTATGGCAAAAGCGACTAAAAAACTCAACACTCGCTTCAGTAATGTTGTTTCGAGAGAAACAGTACAGGTGTAGCTTAATATTCATGGAAGGGCTGCAGTTGCTAAAATTTTAACAGTTGAAGCCAACACAAAGCCATTAAGTAAGTGGTGCCACAGTCATCAAACCTGGACACTTGGTGACTGGAAGTAAATGCTAAGCTGCGATGAATCACCATTTACTTTACGACCTGCAAAAAACGAGGTTTAAGTACTGCAAACCAAAAAAGAAGCTTACACTATCGCATCCTTAATTACTAAAAAATAACAAAAGCCATCTACTGCTTTTAGTATCTTTCCTAATCAAATGCTCACGGCCGCAAGAGAATAGCCGCGCGAGAATAGCCGTGCGCTCTAGGGTGCCTTGCTGCAGACTGCGCGGCTCTCCCCCAACGAGTCCTTCCTCGGGCATGTGTGTGTGTGTGTGTGTGTGTGTGTGTGTGTGTGTGTGTGTGTGTGTCTGTGTGTGTTGTCTTTAGTATAAGCTAGTTTAAATCGTCTAGCCGCCGCGGAGCGGCCGAGCGCATTGAGGCGCTATGCTGCGATGTGCGAGGCCATTCCCCGTCGGGGGTTCGAATCCCCCCTCGGGCATGGATGTTTGTGCTGTCTTTAGTATATGGTAGTTCATAAATAGTTTGCAAGTTTAGGGACTGATGATCCCTCAGTTAAGTCCCATAAGCTTCACAAACATTTGAACATTTTAAATTGTTTGTAAATCTAGGGACTGATGGGCACTACACTTTGGTTCCATATGTTTACAAGCATTTGATCATTTGGTATACTCTCAGCATCACCTGATTTAATTGTAATACTTTCCTTTGTTTTCCTTTTCCTTTCGTTCATATTATATCCTCATCTTCATCTTATATCCTCCTTTCAAGACAATGTCCATTCCGTTCAACTACTCCTCCAGGTTCTTTTTAGTTTTATGTGGTGTTGTTGATGCAGCTCTCGACGCAACTGTCCTCTGCAACCCTATGCATCTGATAACAAGAACGGCAACCTAAAATCTTTTGATTCTGTTATTGTATTCGTCCCTCGACCTACCTCTATGATTTTTACCCCACGATTCCTTGATGTCTCAGAATGTGTACGACTAATCTGTCCCTTCCTTTAGTCAAGATATGCCCCGAACTTCCTTTCTCCCCAATTCTGTTGATCTCCACCTCATTACTTACGTCATCTATCCATTTAATTTTCATCATTCGTCTGAAGCACCACATTTCAAAAGCTTCTATATTTTTATCTGAACTCCTTCTCGTCCACGTTTCGTTCCCATAGAAGGCTGCACGCCAGAAAAATGCTTCCAGAAACGATTTCCTAACATTAAAATTAATATTGTACGTCAAAAAATTTTACTTCTTCAGAAACCCTTTGTCCCATAGCCGTTCTGAATTTTATATATTCTTTACTTCGGATATCAAAGGTTATTTTGCTACCCAAATAACAGACTCATCTACTACTTTTCTTGTCTCATTGCCTAATCTAATTCCTTGAGCATCGCTTGATTTTCTGACACTACATTCCATTACTTTTTCTTACTCTTGTTAACGTTAATCTTACACCCTCGTTTCAGGACATTATCCATTCCGTTCAATTGCTCTTCTAGGTCCCCTGTTGTCTCTGACAACATTACTATATCATCGGAAAACCGCAATGATTTTATTTCTTCTCCCTGAACTATAATTCCCTCTCCAAATTTCTCCTTGCATTCCTTCACAGTTTGCTCAATGTACAGATTGAACAACATTGGGGAAAGGCGACAACCCCGTCTTACTCCCTTCGCAACCTCTGCGTCCCTTACTTGCCCTTCGACTTTAATAACTGCTGTCTGGTTTTTGTATAGGTTGAATATAACTCTTCGCTCCCTATATTTTACCACTGCTACCTTGAGCATTTGAAACAGTGTATTCCAGTCGACATTGTCAAAAGCTTTCTCCAAATCTAGAAACGCTAAAAACATAAGTTTGCCTTTCCTTAGCCTATTTTCTGAGATAAGTCGTAATGTGAGTATTGCCTCCCGTGTTCCTACATTTCCCCTAAATCCAAACTGATCTTCCCCGAGGTCGGATTCCCAAGTTTTCCAATTCGCCTGTAAATAATTCGTGTTAGTATTTTGCAACCATGACTTATTAAACTGATAGTTCTGTAATTTTCACACTTGTCTGCACTTGCTTTCTTTGGAATTGGAATTACAATATTCTTCTTTAAGTCGAAGGGTATTTCTCCTGTCTCATACATATTGCGAACCAGGTGGAAAATTTTTTTCATGACTGCCTCTCATAACAATATCAGAAGTTCAGACGAAACATCATCTACTCTAGGGGCCATGTTTCAACTCAAATCCTTCAGCGCTCTGTCAAATTCTTCTCGCAGTATCATATCTCCCATCTCATCCTCCTCCACTTCGTCTTCCATTTTTACGACACTACCTTCAAGTTTATTTCCTTTCTATAGGTCCTCTATATATTCCTTCCACAGTTCAGCTTTCCCCTCTTTGTTTAGTACTGATTTTCCGTCTGAGTTCTTGATATTCATACAGCTGTTTTTCTCGTCTCCAAATATCTCTTTTACTTTCCTGTAGGCGGTATCTATCTTTCGGCTAGTTATAAATTCTTCTACGGTTTTGCATTCGTCCTCTAGCCACTACTGCTTAGCAATTCTGCATTTCCTGTCAATCTCATTTTTCAGACGCTTGTACTCCCTTTTCCTGCTTCATTTGCTGAATTTTTATATTTTTTCCTCTCATCAATTAAGTTCAGTATATTCTGTGTTATCCAGGGATTTCTATTAGGCCTTGTTCTTCTGCCTATAGGATCCTCCGCTGCCTTCAGTACCCTATCTCTCAGAGCAACCCATTCATCTTCTACTGTATTACTTTCCCCCGTTTCAGCCAATTCTTGCCCAATTCTCCCTCTGAAACTCTCAACCATCTCTGGTTCCTTCAGTTTGTCCAGGTTCCATCTCCTAACTTTTATACCTTGTTTCATTCTCTTCAGTTTTAATCTGCAGTACATAACCAATAAGTTATGGTCAGACTCTATATCCGCCCCTGGATATGTCTTGCAGCTTAAAACCTGGTTCCTAAATCTATTCCCTACCATTATAAAGTCAATCTGGTACCTTCCACTGTCTCCTGGTCTCTTCCACGTATACAGCGTTCTTTCATGATAATGAAACCAAGTGTTGGTGATCATTAAATTGTGCTCTGCGCAAAATTCTACCAAGCGATCTCCTCTTTCAGTGAATACTCCTGCTACTAATTGCATCTGAGAAAAACGAAAATAAACTGTGCTGTACTACCGAACTTAAGCAATTTGTCAAAATTTACTACTGCAAACTTACTGATACTTTAAATTATTTAATGGTAGTTTAATTATTTTCTCACTTCATTATCTTGCTCTGAATTTAATCTGAAATACAAGTTGTATTCTTGAACTACTGATGAAGCCAAATAAAAAAGACAGTCACTAGTTTTAATTTTACTGCTCCAGACACAAAGAAAACTTCAAATTATTAATTTTATCCAATAAATATATTTCAGTTAATGATTTACTTTCATGCAGGACACTTGGATATTTGCACTTTAGAATACGATCCTAACAAGGTAGGTGATCGGGATAAATTACGTTTAACACAAATTTTTACTTAAAATGAATGATTATCTAAAAAAAATTAACTATTTATACCTGGTCCAACCGCATTACAAATCTAAAGGTACATCTCTTTGCCATGAGATGCTGCCTTGCTCACGCTTTGCCACACACACTCACTGACTGCCGTTAAACCAAACTGTATCTATCAGTACATTTTACTATCCACCCAAAAACGTGGAGTCTTCCACATCAGAAATGAGCAAGTTCAGATGTTTTTACATTTCATATATATCAATGTATCCCCTGCGTTTGGACCTGATCACTGTTTATTTTTTAAATTTTTTTTTACATGAAACGTTACCACAAAAAAACCGTACAACCATGATACATAAAATCATTCTCATGTCAACAAATAACTCCATTAAGTTATAGAAATAGTATGCACACTACAGTTCACGAGAAGTTTACCAGTTGCCGGATGAGTGAAACTGAAATCAGACGACACCCATTACCGTTCTTCTTTAGCTCTGAGTGTACGTCATCTTCAAGTCCTGTGTCTGACCGGGGGTTAAAACTGCCGCCAACGTTATTGTTCACAACACACGAAAGGAAATTAAAAATCGTAATTATTTTTACTTGTTGTTTTGCACATGCTACAACGTAAAATGACTCAATGAAAATTTTCGTTGCGACAAGTTTACGAACCTAGATATACACCTGTCGTTGAGACCTTTATGTAATTTGGAATCCAGGAAGAACAACGAAACGATAAGATATTAGCGTCCTAAAGGTTTAAAATCTCACCAAATGGTAGGTTTTGGTTTGAATATAAGCTATGAACCATTATTTTCAATATTCCAAGTTCAAAGATAATAAGAAATATCTACACTACGATCACATATGACGATTTAAAAAAATCTGGTGTAAGGAAGCTTACTGATAACAGAGTTACAAAGTACTTCAACTTCTGCCTCTGTCATGGCCCAACCTACACCGATTCTCCTCCAGTCACTAGGGAGGGAATTTCATTAACAGGTTACTTAACCCTTCTATGCATGACCTATATTTTTTGCACATTTACATACCCTGGGTCCATTGGACCCGTTACGTCTAATATGAGAATTTAAATGAAAATAAGTGTTTTGTGGATATTATCATGCACTAATATTTTTATTTGAAGGTTCATGAGTATAATATAAGAAATCTGTGGCTATTTTAATGATTTTACTGGCTTTTAAAATGTATAATTAGTATAATTTTAACCCTGAATAATTTTTTAACAAATTATATTATGAAAACTGATACAGACACCACCAATATGGTTTTTCACAGTGTTCAAATAGGTTATTTTGCCACTTAAAAGCATAAATCATTTCACAAAAACATCACATCAGTTTGCTGGTCCTGGTATAAATTTCACCACATTCTGAGCAGGCGTTTTATTTTGCACTGGGAGCCTTTCATTCCATAGCATACCATTTGGAGCAATATAAACGTTAAAACTTTCACTGCTTATTTGTCCTGAGATATTATTATCTAGATCATCATCCTCACCACGTGGTTCTTCATCCAAAGAGTCGTATGACACTGCCTGAGGAACAGTATCGTTTTCATCCGAAACAGAACTTATATCTGAAAGGAAATCGTCATCTTCAGCTACCCATTGAGTAACAACTGATTCAAAATTTGGGCTTAAAAAACTTATGCTATCCTCTTTCCTGCCCCTTTTTTTAGATGCAGATCCTGGCATTGCCTGAAAAATAATAATATGAATAAATAACCTCAGTACTCTCTTATCCTATGGAGTGTAGAAATATAGCGGCTCTTCATGTTATTTTTTCGTGTTACCAATAACCCTTACCTTTCTAACGAATGAGTATCGAATGTCAAACAATACTTCTGTTTAGTAAACTCCTACAGTCTTTCTGTACAGCGTCACACATTAATAACCACCCAATGCGATATTTCGCTTCTTACACAACACAGAAGTGTGCTGTCTGACAGTTGAACATGCCAAGTTATAACAATACGTTTTCTGCGATCACGACAACGCATATGTGTGGCAGTAACGTTTTCTCGGTACTGCAACGAAATGTAATTGGTTACAACCCAATCTAATTTAACGACACTTTAACGTAAACCACAGGGTCCATCGGACCCAGGTTATGTAAATGTGTAGTATAAAGAAGAAAGCTAAAGTGGCACTTAAACTAATGACACACAATTCTAGTAGTATCTGTAATGTATTACTGAATATTGCCAGAGAGCATACCTGAACGGTTGGGACTCAATTTCAAGACTTTAATACACAAATTAAAAATTAAATTTGTTCCCGGGTCTATTGGACCCAGGGTATGCATACTAGGGTTAAATTACCGCTACCATTAATTTTTTTAAACTGTAAAAATTGTTTATTTAGCTACATGTTTGGAAACTGCGCCTGATCTTCAGGCTGTTATGGCATTACAAAATTACAAAAAATATTTTAGTATCGTTTTACATGAACAAAATTTTGTTCTCCGTAGCAATAAAGTTGTGAAGACGAAATGATAACCTTTGTGCGGTGATGTCGCTTTATGCTTGACTAACTGTTCGACTGGAAAAGTTTGTTTTATAAACTCACTTCGTTCTTGTTGAGTTGTTTAACAAGAACAAAGTGAGTTGATAAAACAAACTTTTGCAGTCGAACAGTTAGTCAAACATAAAAAGAGACATCACCTCACAAAGGTTATCTTTTTGTTGTCACAGGTTTATTGTTACAGACAAGAAAATTTTGTTCGGGTAACACTATACCGAATTTTTTTTAAGTTTTTGTAACGCCTTAACAGCCTGATTATGAGGCGCAGTCTCGAAAGATGTACCTAAATAAACCATTTTTACTCTTGCAACAAATTTGTGACTGGTAGCAGTAATGTAATTAACCCCCTATTTACTTACATACAGTCACGGTCGAAAAACACTCATTATGGCTTTAAAATGAAAATCGTGTTCAATATAAACTTGGAATCATCTTAGTATCAGGCTTGATTCCATATTGTAATGGGTGCTCCACGACTGTATTTGATTTGTGGTAATTTATTCAGCAATCAGTCGTCATAAATATAAATTCTTTATTCGTTGGCAAATCCGGATTTCGACCACTGTGTGGTCATTATCAATGCTTAAAATAAATTAAAATACTTAAAATATCTCGACCTCCATGTAGGAGGTTGCGTTTTTACTGACAGTAAAAACGCAACCTCCTACATGGAGGTCGAGATATTTTAAGTATTTTAATTTATTTTAAGCATTGATAATGACCACACAGTGGTCGAAATCCGGATTTGCCAACGAATAAAGAATTTATATTTATGACGACTGATTGCCGAATAAATTACCACTCACCTTAGTATGCTGTAGAGTTCAACTAGCGTTACCACAGACAGCGGGAGTCTATTCATTCCTGTTAAAAACGCCTACTTTATGTGTGAATCGAACTATTCGTTAGACATAAGACTCTCTGTTCATTCTAGCACCAAAACACGAAACGATAAGATTGTAGTGACTCAAAGAGATTAAATTCCGCCAATTCTCCGATATCGATGTAAATCCAGATACGGCACAATTTTTTTCAGTATCTATAAGTTCTAATGCTGCAAGAAATCTGCGCCCTGTGACCATGCACGACGACTAGATCATTAAGAAAATAAATTTCTCGCGTAAGAAATCTTACTGGAAACAGCGTTTCACAAATTTCTGCGACCTCTGCTTCTGTCATGGCCAGGTTCACGTATTTGTCGCAACTAAGGAAAAATTCATTTACTTACTCTTCCATTTCAATATTCACTAGCTTCCTCGACTACCGAATGAGTCCTTCAAACTTCATCTTGTAATGACGTAACTAAAAGCACATAACGGCCATCTAAACGAACTGTTAACACTGTACAATGCGGAAGTTTTTGAAAGAAGTACTGATTGCCAGTACAACTATTGTGATGCTATATCAATTTATTGTGCTAAATTGGGCACATTCTAAACGTACCGGTCAGTTAAAAAATGGTCATAAATATAATATCTTAAAAATATAAGACTCTAATAGTTTTAATAACAGTGTATACTGTTAAAAAGTGAAGTACACATACTGTTGAAATGCTGTGAGTAATTCTCTGGTGATGAACGTACTATATGTAATGGGAGGAAAGTACTTTATCGAAACCAGTATTCTCGAATGCTGTTACACTCAGCTAAGTCTCTGACCCGTAATATTTATTACTAGCGTCATGTTACATTGAAGTATGAGTCTAGCGCAAAGATCTGAGTGCAGTTGTTTAACAAGGAGCACCATAATATCGGAGTCACCGGCAGTTACGTAAAGTGGCCGGACAGCCTAGATGTATGGCGTTACTCCTCGGAAAACCACGAGCGATGGAAGGGCGAAATCGTGGGCAGCACGGTGATGGAAGTGGCGATATCCGCCGTAGCTGTGTGTGGTGCATGGTTCGGTCACCGAAGACGCAACCATACCGCAACAAGCGCATTAATTTCTCTGTCTCAGAAACCACGTTTCGTCTCTTAAAACTATGCAGGCAGGGGTGTAGCTACCTTTCCCGTATTATCTGAAGAATATTGGTGAATGTAATCTACCAGGGCAAAAATATCCTGTAAGAATTTAGACTGGCGCAAAATTTTGTGGAGTAGTTGCCGTGTTGTCATGCAGGTTGCTATATCTATATTAATAAATTGTAATATTTTACTTGAGTTTCTAAATTGCTGACATTTGATGGTAGTAAGGTTTGATGCTTAAGTGTTAGAAAAGGAGAGAAACAGGAAATAAGTCTAATATTTGTGACAGATTGATTTCTCTGTATTTAATAAAGGGTTGTAGGAAGCAGGAGCAGATGCAAACATTAGTAACCTGCAAATGATGACTATAACGTGTCTTAAAAATTCCTCGCTTTGACTTCCATTTCATTGAGATGTTTTAGCACATTTAAGAAGACTGCCGGGTGTTAATAAATGACGTTGTTTCAGTTTTCCAATATCGTCGACTAGATTATTGGAAAATTGAACAACTGAAACCATTTAACTTTCATTAAACACTTGTATGGACAAAGTTGTTAGAAAAGATAGAGAGGAAAATTTTGGTTAAACCTCCAATCAAGGATGATATCATTACAGACCAAGCTGGAGCTGAGATTGGCATTGATGGGAAAGGTAGCCCACTGTGCCCCTTCTTACCATTTGTAATAATAGATTTAAGGAAATAATGTAAAATCTACAACATGTTGGTACTTCAACTACTATCTACAAACTACCTGAAAAATAAATAGTTATTCCCAATAAAAATTGTCAGATGCATAAGCAAATGTAAGTTTCCAAAATGTAATGTTATGCATTTGGTGACACAAAGAAGTCATTTTGATTTAAGATCTATGTACAAGGTGTTTGTCCATCGAAGTTGGTAATTTTTTGCCACCAGATGATATGCTTTGAGGTCGCATCAATAAGAATCGCAACTAAGAATACTGTGTCAAGTGATGATACGGAAAGAGAACACCTGTCAACACTTTGCTGATGTGAAAACGTAAGCTAAGATTTCAATAATAGTTTTGGATCTCTAAGCTTGTATCGCGGAAGCATAAGAAGTAGAATGTAAGGTCTTCTGAAAGATTAGAACCTGAAAGGTAATGGTTCTTTTTGGCAATTTATTCCTCAGTTTTCTCGTCTCCCGTATGTCTTATTTCTAATTAATGTTGGCTGGTATTTTAAAGTATTAGGTCATCAGTCACCTTCATTGTAGCCGTCGATTTACTGGCTGTAAAGGGAAATAGAAGATTCTGAAATGGATCTAAGCTACAAGTGAAATATTAAACTGGACGTTATTAAAGTTCCACCAAACAAAAATAAAGAACGTGTCGTTTTCTGTGTGTAAATGTATAAATAAAATTAATAAGCAAAAAAATGGTTACATGAATGCTTGTTTATTTATTTGCTAACTTCCCAAAAATACTAAGCAATCCCTTATATATATATATATATATTGGATTTGAATGCCCAGTAGTTTTCAGGGATTATAAACTTAAAATACTAAAATGAAATTAATGTGGAGTATAGAGTAAAAGAATAGTTGTATTATGCTGTATTATGCAGAATATATATCGTAAAATTAAAATCCAAGAATCCTTGTGGTTAGAAGCAATGCAGGAAGGAACTTATGTGTCTATATCGATCTATGTGCTAATATTTTGTTAGCTGAAACTGGGCGGTTGGGCAACCTTGAAAAGTAGTTGAAACATGGTAGTTGAAAGTGTAGCGACCCCCTTTTCATAAATACTCGTACATGATGATGTAGCTGTTGAGTGGGTGGACTTGCACAATAGGACATCAAGAGAATTGTTTTCTAATTTGTAGGCCAACTATCGACTTCAGTAAAGTGCTTTTCTTCCACAGGTATGTCTCTAAACGAGTCTCACGCACCACTGACTCAAATGTATTTCACCTCACAAGGAGCCTACCGTGTTCTGCCCGCCAAACCACTTCTTTCCCTACCGACACTTAGGTTTCATTTTGGAGTTCACTTCTCTGCTTTCACCTTTGACAAAATTAAGCTCTCTACGCATATAATAGCTTTTTGTAGTGTTATTTCTATAAAGAGTTAATCAAAATAAATTTTCTATTAATACTTTACATTAAAAGTAATATTCATAGCAGAAAAATACAAAAAATTTAATAGAAACATTTTTAATGGAAAATGTTGTCAAAGAAGTAAAGGTACAGATATTACATTAGATATTATAAAACACAGAAAATGTTTACTATATAGATCAATAACGGATAATAGCATTACATCCTCTTAGGTATTTCAGTATGGTTGTTGACTAATCGTAGACACGCACCGTTTTGAAGCCGAAAATGCGTATAATTGGAATAATCAATTACAATTTGGAATACTTTATTTGCTTCAAAAAGCTTTTATCTTAACGTTATCATAATCAGTTGTAATTCATTTACATTATGAGTGAATACTAAATGGAGTTGCTTCGTTTTTTTATTGAACACATTACGTAAAGAAAACAGATAAGATAATCAGTATAGCCTGACAGTTAATGAAAAGCTTTACTACTTCACGTGGGTATACAGTATGTAGGTTGCCTTTCGTCTCTAACACTTTATACTGTATTAACAATCTGTAAAATTGTGCAGTTAGCAAGACGATAGCCGAAGGGTCTCACCAATTGTTACTGACTGTACTTTCTATGATAAATTTGCATACTGCCAGTAAAATATCTTGCGAATACACTAGCGGTCAAGTCAAACTGAATTCCGTAGTTTTATAGCATGACCAGCGGAAAAATAATAAGCGAATTTTTTTTCCTTTCGTCATCATACAGGGGCTGTAAGAATGAAAAAGTTTCGTATAGGTTTGAAATTGCGCCTAAACTTTATTGCAAGTTTCTAAGTTCACTCGTTCTCAAATAGTGCACGAATAAATTCGGTTACTTACGGTTCGAGGGCTACCATTTCTTAGCTAAGCGGTTTTTGCTGTGAGAATAAATATATTACCTGGGCAAGTCATAAGATCAAAGTTTGTCTAACTAAGCCAGCAAATTACTGAAGTTACTCACTACTAGAACAAACTTACACTAAGGACAACACACACACCCATGCCTGTTGGAGAACTCGAACCTCTGGCGGGAGAGGCCGCGCAATGCTTGACATGGCCCATTAGACCGCGCGGTTTTCCCCGTGAGGCTGGCCAAATCATCCGACGCTTCCTACCGTTCTACTGCTATTCAGTTACTGTTTTCTGCCAGTATGAAAGTTATTTAGTTTACATGTGTATGTTGAAAAGTAAAGGTCTGAAATTTTAACGAATTTTTACGTGAAAAATCTTTATGCTTTTTAAATTAAACTATTTTCACTTACATTCTACATCATCATTCTCCATTCCAACATTCATATTTCTCAACATTAGTGATCCTTATGACGAAATTTTCTTCCCAACGGTAACCAGTTTATTAATACTGTCAATGCAGGGTGTTTTACTTTGTTGAGGGAGCCATAACGTCACCTATACGCTTCTTCAGTATAGAAGTGAAGTTGTCTAAGGTGTCCTTTAAGTTTTGGAAACAGAAGAAAATCTAAGTCAAATCAAACAGTATGGATGATCGATGACAGTGCACCTTAGGTATCGTATTGCTGCAGATCTCATAACTTTCGTGTGTGGTAAGGCATTGTCATACTGCAGGGGAGGCTGCTCCATATAGGGACAGACTCTTTGAATTCGCGCGCTCCGTTTCACTACGCTGTTCCTCACGCACCACAGAGCGAGGTGGCGCAATGGTAACATAATGAACAGCAATTCAAATGCACTTCCGGCCATACGGATTTATGTTTCTCGTGATTTCCCTAAATCATTACAGGCAAATGCCGGGATGGTTCCTATAAAAGGCATGGCCAATTTTCTTCCCCATCCCAGACCAAAAAAATGTATCAAAAACTGAAGCTAACTTAAACCTATCCTGAAGACAATACACACACACACACACACACACACACACACACACACACACACACCCATCCCCACGGGAGAGCTCGAACCTTAGGCGGGAGCCAATCCAACGCGGCTCTCCCAGAGTAAGAACTGTCCGATATGATACTTCTCTAATGACCAGAATGTCGACGGGACGCTAACCCTAGTCTCCCTTTCTTCCTTCTCACGCACTGACGTAGTTGTATTACACACAGCCATTGAAATCGAAGCCCTTTAGAGGCAAAGAGGTTGCTGTTCCCGACAACGAAACGTTATATGTTAAAATGTTTGTAAACCTACTGGACCAAACTGATATAGTCATCAGTGACTAGACTTACAAACTACTTAAACTAACTTTAACTAACCTACGGACAACGCACAAATCCATGCCCCAGGAAGGACTCGAACCTCCGACGGAGAGCGACTGCACGCTCCACAGCAAGGCGCCTTAGAGCGCTCGGCCACTCAAACACGACGAATCGGGAAAGTAGAGCGAGTAATATGCATGAAATGTATACCCTCAACCGATTTTAAGAAGAAGCATTACTTTACAGCACGGCCATAAAAGTGCCTTCAATCATAGTAGTCATTTCAGCTTGAAGTTTCGCTTTTTATACGTCAATATATCAAGGGAAATGCGAGGTTTACTTATTTTTTTTTTATGATTAAATTATATTCCTGTTCGGCCCAATTTGTAGTTTTAGATGAAAGCACATAATTGAGCGACAATGTTTCATTAGTATCAAAAATAATTTACTGAGCTTCTCACACAATGGATGAAATTGTTCAAACAGATAGGCACTTAGCAAAGAGGCTGAATAAATTAATGGTTTAATTAGCTATAAATAAAATAACAAGAGTCCAGCCATTATAGAATTGTAGCCGCTTATTTGTATGTGTACTGGATCTATTATTCGAATACTAACTAATTAGCTTAATAATGTGAGGCTGGTTTCAAAAATACGCTAGCCCTAATTAGAAGAAGGCTGCAGACAGTCCACATAATTTTGACAGGAATCATCCAGTGGTACAGGAAACACCGAACTTATTATTTTCGTGTCAGAAACATACATATTCAACAGTTATTGACACCTTTATTAACGCAGTTATAAACATTATATTACTTGTGACTAAAACTTGGCTATTTCCAGTGCGTTCTCCGATGCCTGATAAAGATCGTCTTCCCTGTAGGTGGTTGGACACAGGCTACATTGAAGCATATGTTTCGTGGTCTGGTTTCCTCAACACTAGCACTTGATGTTATCTTCCTCAGCGTAGTCCCATCTTGCTGGATTAACTCTTAATTTGCCCACTTCGGATCTCAACCTAATCAAGGACTTTCATGTCTGCCATCTCTTGTAATGACCAAGTGTTAATGTTTCAGATACTCTTTCCCACCCTGGTGGTAAAGTGTATTTATCTTTTCAAAATTGCAATCTGGCTTTTTCATATGTGATTGTAAGTTCTGCTGATGTTCTCAAGAAACTCTTGTGGGACTTAGGTCTTTGTACATGTAGCTCATGTCAATATAAAGGCTGAGTTATTTCCTGCTCCACTTTCTTCCTTTCCTTGTTCTCTATTATTTCTGATTGGAGTGGATTCGAAAAGCACTTTCTTGTGTCTTCGAAGGATTTCGTTTTAGCTGCTTTGTAGTGTGGTATCTTGACAGATATTCAAGGGCACTCGTTAAAGTGTTCTCCACTGATTCAAAGTTTGTGCTATGTGTGGCAAGAGCGAGATCATCAGCATACAAAAAACTCCTGCTGTTGGGGCCTATGGTTTGGTCATTGGTATATACGAGTATGTTGAACAGGATTGGAGCTAGAACACTTCCTAGAGGAAGACCATTCTTCTGTAGTCTCCATCGACTACGCTGCTCTTGGAAATCAAAAATCAAATCAAATGTTTGTAATTCTATCGGACCAAACTGCGTGGTCATCAGCCCGTAGCTTACAAACTACTTAAACCTAGTTAAAACTAACCTACGGACAAACACACACACCCATGCCCCAGGGAGGACTCGAACCTCCACGGTCTTGGAAATCAACGAAGAACCTACGGATCTGAAAAAGAGTGACTATAGACCTGGTTAGGTCATAGTTCTTAGAGAGGTTGTAGACAGTTCACAGTAGCTGATGGCTGACGGCGTTGTACGCTGCTGATAGGTCAACAAATACCACTCCAGTCACCTTACTAGCATAGAACCCATCTTCTATCAACTTTGTAAGATTCAGCAGGTGTCCAGTACACCTTTTATCAGGACGAAATCCAGCTTGCTCAGGTATAAGGAAATGGTCAATTACATGTAAAAGGCGATTTATGATCAAACTTTCTAGTAGTTTGTAGGGGTGAGACAGAAGTGCAACTGGTCTAAAATTGTTCAGGTTGTTCCCTTCTTTACCAGGTTTCAGCAGGGCAATCTCGCGGCTCTTCCGCCATATCTTTGGCATTTGATGTCTGCTCATACAGTTGTTGAAGAGCTGCAGAATCCATTTCTTTGTCGTCACACCAAAGTGCTTAATTAGCTATGTTCGCAGCTGATTTTCCGTTTTTACTCTGTTTGATAGTCTTCTCTAATTCTTCCATGCCGAATGGTGATGTAAGGTCATTATTCTCCTCTTGGTCTTCTCTTTGAAGTTTGGGTAATTTAGAGTTGTTGGCGGCTTTCCTGTTCAGCAGTAGCGATGTGCTATTTGGTTGGCAGTGATGTTATGATGTTTAGTGGTCTGAGTTGGATTATTACGAGACGTTTCAAAAGCCTCCATGCTTTATCGTTGTCTCTTGCCAGATCCAAATCTTCAATAGTCCTCATCCATTGATCATTTTTTGTCTCTCTTATAGTCGAAATAAGTTTATTTCCAGCTTCAACAGTTGCTTCGCTAGAAGGATTTTCTTGGAATAAGGTGTATTCTGTGAGTAGAACTGCTTGATCGGATGTGAGACCAGGGATAGATGATGTCCGACAGCCACGAGGTATAAACATTTTGAAACATCTTTTTACGGCTGTGTTGAAAGTGTCATAGGATTCTGGCACTCGTATTGAAGACACCTCGACGTCCAACATTTCTCAAATTTTCGACCAGTCTGCCTTTTTGAAGTTATGCCTTCTACAGAAAGGTACTCTCTGAGGTCTAACTGCAGCAAATATTTGGCATATTATAGGTCTATGTTGTGAATTAGGTACTGAGGAACAGACAGATTTTACAAATTGTTGATCGATACTGCTACTACTGAATAAGAGGTCAGGTTTGTAACCTACCACTGATGAATGATGCAGGTAGTTTTGCATCATGGAATAGGGTAAGATGATTTATTTCTGCCCATTCTTGCACTGCCGTATCATTCTCATCTTCATGAACATAGCCTTATACATTACTAGGGCTGTTGAAAGCGCCGATTACAATCTGCATATTTTTATTCTGGAAATTGGGTGGAGTGTTGAAGGTGAATTCGGCACCTGGTGGTTAATAAAGGGATGAAATGGTACAATTAGCTGTTTCTAGAGTGAGAATTTCAATGTTGTTTTCGTCCGTAAATGCTGTGGCTACAACTTGGACTTCTGGATGGACAAAGATAGCACTTATATATTTGTAATGAGGTCTTTCGACGGCAAGGCGCATTCGATTAATTTTGGGTTTGCACATTTCATAGCTTCTATGTGTCTCCTGTAAGCACAATATATGGCATCTGTGCTTACTGTATACATCTTGCAACAATTCTTCTTTGGCAGGTGATATGCGTTCTATGTTAAAAGAAAGAAAAAATTGTTAACTGTGGTCCTGAAAAGGACATAGATGATGTTTCTGATGTGAAAGAATCATCTGACAGATACTTTCAAATCATTTTCTGACGTTGCCGAGGGTACGCCCGATTGCTATTCTCGTCTTTATCATTTATCATTGCAATCTTCGGGGAGGCACATCGAATGACTAATTGTAACTAAGTTGTGACAATCTTTTTTTAGGTAGTGGCCTGATGATGGGTTACCGTTGTAATTTTTATGATTTAACATTGAGGCAGTTATATTCACACTGAAGTCTAACAAGATTGCAAAGATAGCGCATTGTGTCATATTGGTCATGCTTATTGACGCTGGAAATACTGAATAATCTTGCTCTAAAGCTGTCCCTGTGAAGAAACGAACTTAAATCGGTTATTGTCCCAGTCTGTCTTGTACCTACTTTCCTTATGAAACACATAGGTTTACTATGTTTACTTCGTAATGACTTTACGAGTATTAAGAAGCAAATGAGGAATATTTATTTTTAGGGTGGCCGGCCGCGGTGGCCGAGGGGACTGCGGCGCGCCAGTCACGGTCTGCACGGCCACTACGGTCGTGGGTTCGAATCCCCCCTCGGACATGGATATTTGTGCCGTCCTTAGTGTTCGCTAGTTCATAAGTAGGTTGTAAGTTTAGGGACTGATGACGCCGTAGTTAAGTCCCATAAGCTATACAAACATTTTAGGGGTGTTCCACTGGTAAGTGAAAAATAAAAACTGCGAACAGTTTTACAAACACCAAAAATTACACTTAATGAAAGTCAATGAGGTATTTCGTACACTGTATATCGCTTTGCAGAAATGACTTCTAAAGTCAGAAGGCATCTCTGACTGACGAGAAATTTACCAGGGAAGAAACAGTTCCATTGTTGAAGTGTGTCCAAAGGCACAAAGAGAAAGTAAGACATGGGGACTTTGTTTCGTAGAACTTTAGTTGCTTTAGGTATTTATAGCGTGTTGACGGCTGCATGCAGCGTGCTGCTTCTAACCGCAAATGATGAAGCACCGTTTCGGTTTTTATCTCTAGACGCCTGTCAGTCCGCGAGTACTTTATCTGAGCAAGTGTATACACAGCAGTGCTATTTTAGTTTCTTATTTCCACCTAACTTCGCACATGCTTCTATTATCAGCGCGACTGTGAATAAGCGCTGACAGGAACGACTTTCTCCATGAGGCTAATAAAACAGTTTCTTGTTTCATAAATACTAATTCACCGTAGTCTTTATGGGAAATGGGCAATAGTGAAAATGCTTTCCACATAGCAACCTAGAATGTCAACAGACTACTAGTTTTCAGTGGAAGGTTACTAATAAGCAATATTTATTGTAACGCATTTTTCAAATGGATTATATTACGTGAAAAAGAAGTAAGCCACAACATAAAATTAAAACAGTTATCTACACTAATCATGTAATATTCCTTTAGACAGGCAGAAAAAAGTCTCTTCTTATATTGATTGCCAGGAGAGAAGAAAACAGTACACCTGGAAAGACGACATCGACCTTGTTCCGATGTTGGCAGAAGCCACCTGGAGGATAGTAGGTGTACTGAAAATAGTTTCAATGTCGCCCGCCAACAGCGCAGTGACGAAGCTGTCAGAGCGCAGTCTGTGTGCACCTTTCAAAAGTACATCTCAGCGTGATATCAACGTGTGAAGCAAACAGGAGCCATACCACTCGTGCTTCCTACAGCCAACTGAGCGCGTTTAAAAGGGGTGCAATTCTAATCTTCCTAGTGGCGGGATGGTCCTTTCGCCACACAACTTGGAAGTGCTGTGTCAGTTGTCCAACGATGTTGGTTGAAACGGTCACGTGAACATTTCTCATACACGTAGACGAGGTTCTGGACGTTGACGCAGCATAGACGTCCGCCAAGATCGTCGTGTTAAAGAGCGTAAATGTCAAATTGTACAGCTACCATACCACAGATAAAAGGGTTTGTGAGTGCAGAACTGTCAAATGTTGCTAACCGGTTACTGTACCATAGACACGCATTCACGTAGCCCATCTTTCACTCAGGTCACATCAAATGTTTGTATAGTCTATGGGACTTAACTACGGGGTCATCAGTCGCTAAACTTACAAACTACGTATGAACTACTTACGAACTAGGACGGCACAAATATCCATGCCCGAGGGCGGATTCGAACTCCCGACCGCAGCGGCCGTGCAGACCGTGACTGAAGTGCCTCAGTCGCCTCGGCCACCGCGGCCGGCGTCTCTCCTACATATGCCGGCGCACCACACCACTACGGGCGAGTTCAAGTCAGTACGCGGCAGTTCTACGGTTCGACATTTACGATCCAGAAGTTCCATTGACTAGAGTCAGCAGTCACAGTACTATTGCCAGATGTCGTAGTATTTATGCATTGCAGAACATTGTAATAAATAGAAATTTGTACCAACACAAGCACAGCAAATTTAAGTATATATTTCATCGTGTTGTTATATATATGTGGACTAATCAATTATTTCAGTTACAGGCCTAAGTCCACACCCTTTCTAGTCACTGTTCACCTCCTTCTACTGCCGCATACGGAAGACACATTAGCAAACTCGAAGAGGGTGTAATAAATGTTATTTCCGGCAGTGAATACATATTTGATTCGTCACTGACTAAAGCCTTCGTGTCGTATACACCAGGAAATGATTGCACTGCCTCCATACTGTCCATTCCATGTACTTGGCACAGCATAAGGCAGAGCTCTATGCTGTTTTAGGGCCTACAAAACGTCCTTGAAGACTGACAGACCACACAGGCTGTCCTCTAGCTACTGATTTACTGGCGATACTGTGTCAGCGACTATCTGCGCCATGCTACAATCGAATAAGGTTACAGACGAGTACGCCAAACAGCTCTGTACTACGGCGGTAACCAAACTGTACACTTTCTCACAATTTGTGATCTGTTACTAAAACTATAATATTTATAAACCTACAAGTCATGTCCCGTTTCCCTGTTATATTGTAACCTCATCGTTGACTCTTAACTTCGGTAAGTGCACTCCGATAGCCTAACAAAATATTGCATACACATGGTATACAGCGTAGCACAAAATTTTCCATTCGTCTTGTGTCATTCACAAAACCTTCATAAAATCTGGAAAAGAACAAACATGTATTACATATAATGCATCATCAACTTAAATTCTAATTCTCGATGTTAAACACACTGTTGAAAACAATTAGGGTATCAGGTGAGGTATCATACACAATATACACATGGTAACGTATTTTATTCAGATATTGGTTACAGTTGTAATTTGTGTGTGATACAGTACGATATTTTGCTGTCTCAATTCCTTACTTGAGGTTTACATGGCGTTTACTTAAAGTGAGGCTCCACGGTGCTACCACAATAGTGAAAAAATCATTCTTGTTTCCCTCTAATATGGTGTGCCATCACCTTGGACGTCCAGTTCAGTTGCACAGCTGCGTGGCATGGCGAGTATCAGGTTATCAATGAGACACTTAAGGAAATTTGAATATTCATGCATGAGTGCAATATGCAGCTCTGCGAGAAACCACGTATACCGACTGCCGGCGTGGCGCAGGGGATGGCGTCACGGTGTGCGGTTCTGCAGGTCGCCGGTTCAATCCCGCCCCCCGGCAAAAATTTATTCCTTTGTAATTAACACCTCCAGAATGTTGTACATCTTTATTATATTCACTTGTAAATTCTACTTGTTTCTTATGTTAACTGTTCTTCTAATTTCTGGTACATTCTGTCTGTATATAAATAGCAGAGCACTCTGCCAGAGATGCAGCCAGTGCTGCGTGTATGTTAAGTTCGTAATAAACGTGCTTTCAGTATAAGTGCTGTGTCCAGTTGCCTTCGAAGTCAATCCTGCTCCCATTTCAACGCGACAATAATAATAATATGGTTTTCTGTTCCGCAGGACCTAATTGAGGAGTAAGACTCCATGGACATGGAACATGTCAATAAATGAAGTTTAACACACGAATGGTAATAGAAAATTTTTAAGTAGTTCTATGCACACGACACTCTTAAGACTAAGTGAAAAGAATCAATAAAGAAAAAAAATGAATTAGCTTAATTGCTTAATTTTTCTAGGAGTTCCTAGACAGAATAAAAGGAGTGAGCCATGAGGTAACTCTTCAATTTAGATTTGAAAGCGTGTGGGTTAGTGCTAAGATTCTTTAGTTCTTCTGGCAGCTTATTGAAAATGGATGCTGCTGAATAATGCACACCTTTCTGTACAATGTCAAGGTGGTGTGATGCAGATGTAGATTCGACTTCTGCCTAGTATTCACCGAGTGAAAGCTACTAACTCGTGGGAATAAGCTGATATTAATAACAACAAACGTCATTAAAGAAAAAACGTATTGTGACCCCAGTCTCAAAATTCTCAGACTACTGAAAAGAGGTCGACATGACGTTCGTGAACTTACACCACATATTGCTCGAACCGTCCGTTTCTGAGCCAAAAATATCCTTTTTATTTCAGTCGAGTTACCCCAAAAATAACGTCATACGTCATAAGTGAGTGAAAGTAAGCGTAATAGACTACTTTTCGTGTTGACAAATCACTTATTTAAAATATTGTTCTAATGGTAAATAAAGCACAATTTAGCTTTGGAACAAGCTCCTGAACATGGGCTTTCCACGGAGCTTACTGTCTATGTGAACACCTAGAAATTTAAACTGTTCAGTCTCACTTATCATATGCCCATTATGTGTACTAAAAATGTCAGCTTTCGTCAAATTATGTGTTAGAAATTGTAAAAACTGAGTTTTACTGTGATTTAACATCAACTTGTTATCTACAAGCCATGAACTTATCACTTGAATTGCATTACTTGATATTGTGTCAATATTACGAACAACATCCTTCACTACCAAGTTGGTATCATCAGCAAACAAAAATATTTTACAGTCACCTGTTATACTCGAAGGCATATCACTTATATAAATAAGACACAGCAATGGTCCCAAAACAGAACCCTGGGGCACCCCACACTTAACTGTGCCCCACTGGGATTGTACGTCATAGCCATTTTCAACACTGCGGAGACTTACCTTTTGTTGTCTATTATTGAAGTAAGAGGTGAACCAGTTTGAGCTACTCCTCGTATTCCATAATGTTCAAACTTATGCAACAATATTTTGTGATCAACACAATCAAACGTTTTTGTTAAATCAAAGAAGACGCCTAATGTCCGTAGCCTTTTATTTAAGCCATTAAGTGCCTCACAGAGGAACGAAAATATAGCATTCTCAGTCGTTACACCACTTCTAAAATCAAACTGTACGTTTGACAACAAATTATATGAACTGAAATGATCAATTAATCTTGAATATACAGCCTTTTCAATAACTTTAGAAAAAACCGATGGCATAGAAATAGGTCTATAGTTGTCTACATTATCCCTTTCTCCTTTTTTATAAAGTGGTTTCACTACTGAGTACTTTAATCTGTCAGGAAACTGACCATTCTGAAAGGAAAAATTACAAATATGGCTTAGTACTGGGCTAAAGTATGGAGAACAGTACTTTAGAATTCTGCTAGATACCCCATCATATCCACAAGAGTCCTTAGTCCTTAGTGATTTAATTACTGTGTCTATCTCCTCTATGGAAGTATCATGGAGGACCAATTCAGGTAACAACCTCGGAAAGGCATTCCCTAAAAATGTTATATGATTACCTGTAGAAACCAGGGTTCTGTTTAGTGGTTATTGAATACAGCACATATATCTAACTTGTCAGTAACAGAAACTTTTCTACTACGCACTGACGTTGTATCTTCAATCTGCTGCTGCCGACCAGACACTTCCTACACGATTGACCAGATGGTTTTAATTTTATTCCGAGAGTTTGCTATTCTTTTGGCATGCCACATACTTTTTGCCTTCTTAATAACATTTTTCAGAACCTTACAGTACTGTTTGTAATGAGCTACTGCATCTCCATTCTGACTGCTTCTAACATTTTGATACAATTCCCGCTTTGTTCTACATGATACTCTTATCACCTTTGTCAGTCACCCTCGCTGCCCGTTACTGGAAGTACCCTGTTTTGAGAATTCTAGCGGAAAGCAACTTTCAAACAGCGTAAGAAATGTGTTCAGGAAAGTATTATATTTATCATCTGCATTATCAGCACTATAAACATCTTGCTATTCTTGCTCCTTAATTAGTCTTAAAAAGGTCTCAATTGCAACTGGATTAACTTTTCTTAGTTGATAATTATGTTTAACATTTGTTTGAGAACAAATACTTTTTAGAACTAAAATTTGGGCATTGTGGTCTGTTAGGCCATTTACTATTCTGCTGACACAGTGCCCCTCTAATAATGAAGAATGAACAAAAATATTGTCAATGGTAGAGCTGCTACTGCCTTGCACTCTCGCTGGAAAAATACTGTTTGCATCAGGTTATAGTAATTAAATAGATCTAACAGTTGACTTTTTCTTGAGCTATCACTTACACAATTAACGTTGAAATCTCCACACACAACTAAATTTTTGTACTTCCTATAAAGTGAACCCAGAACCAATTCCAGCTTGGGCAGAAACATTTTAAAATCTGAGTCAGGGGACCTATAAATAACTTCAATTACTAGTTTAGTTTCATTAACATTAACAACTCCTGCACAACATTCAAATATCTTTTCCGTGCAGTGTTTAATAAAATCGATTGACTCCGATGAAAAATCTTTTCTAACATACATGGCCAGTCCCCCACACTGCAAGGAACTCCTAGAGAAGAAGGCAGCTAACCCATATCCTGACAAAGGAAGTCTCTGAATAGCCACATCACTTAAAAAGTGCTCTAAAATACCAATAATGTTATAGTCAACATCAATTGGCAGAATGGCTGGCGTGGTACGTCGGTCCGATAACCAACCCAGCGCGATGCCACTCAATATGTTATCTCAAGTATTAACTATTACTCTCTGAACGTGTTCACAACAAACATTAAGTGTCACGTCCAACACAGTGAATACTGTGCATTCTATAGCGTACTCGACTGACGTAGGGGAGAGTCGTGCAGTATCGGCCAGCATACAATATTGGCCACTAGTATTTTCCCTTTTCGCCGTTAGATGAAAGAGGCTTGCACAAACCAGTTGCAAGGCTGAATGCCAAAGTGCTCTGGTGTCGGATATCTTTCGCATATCTTCATTGGTTTATTTACTGTGCTTGTTTGATGGTGATTTCTGTTGGTTTGAGTGTACAAAAGATATTTTGTGAGCTCTGGTACTTCTCTGTATTAAGTGACTAATTTCGTTGCTGTATTTCGTTTATCTGTTCTATGTAAGGAATGACATTTACCAATAATTTCATGATAATTTCTATAAAATAACTTGTAATGGGAATACATACCAATGCACGTGTGTCCTCCAGTATCGGCCACCTGCCTGTCTTTCAATATCGGCTAGCAGTAAATTCGATTTTAAATATCATATCCTCCTCTTTCTTCATTTCAGATTAAAATGACAGATATTAAAAAAACAAATAGGCGTGAATAATGCATAAAAATGACTGTAAGCAAGGTGATGTCAATGGAAATGACCGCCAGGGAGGCAGTCAAAATGTTTTCTGTGCCACGAAGCACACTTGGAGACAGGATACGAGCACTAAAATACGGTAATTCAGTAGCATTGACACCTCAGATTGCCAGATTCAAATACACTTTTGATGAAGAAATGGAAAGACAATTAGTATATACAAGGACCTCGATTACCTCCCAGCTGAGCATTTTCAGCAGTTGAGGCAGTACCAGAAGCGTTCCACTTGTCAACAAGAGATGGGCTCAGTTCTAGGCCTGCCGCATTGGAATTGGAACCAGCATTGAATATCACTTCAATCCCTTTTTCTGAAACTGTACCTTCGCCAGCACTCTAAACAGCCACCCTTTCTATACCTTAACCTTCGTTACCTCTGACACTGGCCAACCAGCAACCAACTAAAGAGTCCACAAGTGATTTTCATACTGTGCCTTCAACTTATGAACAATCGTCCACACTGGGAACGTCAAACAGTCATTCGGAGTCTCCAAATATTTCCATATCCCCGCCATCCGTTTTCAATGAAATCACTGAAAACAAATCTCCATCGGCAAAAGCCTCTGAAGAGAAAATAAAGAAGAGGAAACCGAGGGATCAGAAAATGATTCTTGGGGCATGTCAGCAGAGGGGCAGAAGAGATGGGAGACGGTATTATGGACAGCAATGTTGGTAGGGCGACCGGAAAGAAAGGAGGCAATGACCTGGAAAAGGTTGATGGGAAGTGCATTCTGGTGTTTGAATAGCAGGCTGGGATGCCAGAACTGGCCATAGGCCCTTACCAGGTCCAAGCAGACAAAGATGGCGGCGAGATGGGAATTTAATTGGAGGGAGAGGAGTTGGATGAGGTGGATGACTTGGGTGTCAGAGGAGAAGGAAGGTCGAAAGCCAGATTGGGTGATGGGGAGAAGGTGATGAAAATGATGGTGGATGCGTCAGGAAGGGACAGTTTCAAAGACCTTGCTGACCACCAGACTGAGGCAGATGGGCAGGAGGTTTCATATGGAGGTTGTTGGGTTTGAGGAACATCTACATCTACATCTACATCTACATAGATACTCTGCAAATCACATTTAAGTGCCTGGCAGAGGGTTCATTAACCACTTTCATAACTTTTCTCTACCGTTCCATTCTCTAATAGCGCGCGGGAAGAAAGGACACCTAAATATGTCCGTTTTCGATCTGATTTCTCATATTTTATTGGGATGGTCATGTCTCCCTAAGTAGGTGGGTGCTAGAAAAATAGTTTCACATTCAGAAGTAAAAGTCGGTGATTGAAACTTCGCAAACAGATCACGCCGCAATGAATAACGTCTTTCTTTTAATGATTTCCATCCCAATTCGTGCAACATTTCCGTGACGCTCCCCCCCCCCCCCCCCGTAACGTGATAAAACAAAACGAGCTGCCCTTCTCTGAACCTTCTCAATATCTCCCCTCCCACGTGGTGAGGGTCCCACACTGGGCAACATTACTCCAGGAGAGGACGCACAAGTGTGATGTAGGCAGTCTCTTTGGTGGAGCTGTTGCATCTTCTAAGCGTTCTGCCAATGAAACGTAACCTTTGGTTCGCTTTCCCCACAATATTTTCTATGTGTTCTCTCCAGTCAAAGTTGTTCGTAATTGTAACTCCTAGGTATTTGGTAGAATTTACGACCTTAAGGTTTGACTGATTTATCGCGTAATTGAAGTTCAGCGGATTTCTTTTAGTGGTCATGTGTATTACTTCACACTTTTCTTTATGTAGTGTCAATTGCCAATTTTCGCACCAAGTAGAAATTTTGTCTAAATCGCTTTGCAGTTTCTTTTGATCCTCTGTTGACTTCACTAACCGATAAACGACAGCATCATCCGCGAACAGTCTAAGGGAGCTATTCAGATTATCTCCTAAATCGTTTATAAACACGAGGAAGAGTAGGGGACCTATAACGCTTCCCTGTGGAACGCCAGATATCACTTCTGTTTTACTCGATGACTTACCGTCAATTACAACGAACTATGTCCTTTCTGATAGGAAATCGTGAATCCAATCGCACAATTGGGGAGATATTCCATAAGCACGCAATTTCATTAGAAGCCGCTTGTGGGGTACAGTATCAAAAGCTTTCCGGAAATCCAGAAATATGGAATCGATTTGAGAGCCATTGTCGATGGCACTTAACACTTCATGTGAATAAAGGGCAAGCTGTGTTTCGCAAGAGCGATACTTTCTGAATCCGTGCTGACTATTGGTTAATAGGTCGTTCTCTTCGAGGTAGTACATAATATTCGAACAAAGTATATGTTCCAAAATCCTACTGCAAATTGACGTCAATGAGATAGGCCTGTAATTTTGGGGATCACTCCTATTGCCTTTCTTGAATATTGGAGTAACTTGGGCAACTTTCCAATCTTTGGGTACGGATCTTTCGCTGAGTAATCGGTTGTAAATTATAGCTAAGTACGGAGCTATTGCATCAGCATACTCCATGGTATACAATCTGGCCCGGAAGATTTATTTTTGTTTAGTGACCTAAGTTGTTTTACTACTCCAGGAACATCTACTTCTAAGTTTCGCATGCTGGCAGCTGTTCTTGGATTGAATACTGGAGTGTTCACTTCGTCTTCTTTGGTGAAAGAATTTCGGAAAGCTGTGTTTAGTAATTCTGCCTTAGCAGTACTGTCGTCGGTAGTATTACCATTGCTATCGCGTAGTGAAGGTATTGTTTGTGTTTTGCCGCTAGTGTACTTCACATATGACAAGAATTTCTTTGGATTTTCTGCAAGATTACGAGACAGGATTTCGTTGTGGAAACAAATATAAGATTCTCGCATTGAAGTCCGCGTTAGGTTGCGAGTTTCAGTAAAAGATTGCCAGTCTTGCGGATTCTGTGTCTTTTTAAATTTTGCATGCGTTTTTCTTTGTTTCTGCAACAGTGATCTAACCTGTTTTGTGTACCACGGGGGGTCAGCCCCCTCTTTTATTAATTTATTTGGTATAAAACTGCTACTGCAACTGGATTGCTACTGATATTATGTCTTTGAAAGTAAGCCACAACTGATCTACACTCGCATTTTTAGTGTTGAAGGACTGGAGACTATCACTCAGGAAAGCGTGAAGCGAATTTTTATCTGCTTTATTGAATAGATATATTTTTCGTTTATTTTTGGTGCATTTGGGTATTTCGATATTCAGTCTCGCTACTACAACTCCATGCGGACATGGGTCTTTTCCAAAGAATGGGGTAGAAGCCAGTGTAAAGAATGGTGTTATAGAGAGTAGCCAATATGGCTGGAAAGGGGAGGGGGCATTTCTTGAGATGGTGGTAAGTGATGCGATTGTGGCCTGGAGCTGTGGTGCATAGTATTAACTGTTTATTGTGTGCTGTGATGGGCGTGTTAAGGTCGGAGTGTGGGATGTGGTCCAGGTACTGGAAGCTGGGAGCTAGGAGTAGGGCAGAGACGTATGTTTTCTTTCATGGACCTCCGGGAATAGTGAATAATTAAACTTAGGAATATCAGGAATGGAGAAGATGTCCGAGAGGAAGGAAGCGACATTGTTAGCCTTACTGGGTTATCAGGCAGAGACTGGTCAAGGTGGAGGAAATGGTCGAGCCAGAAGGCGGTGGAAGGAGTTCCAATACCAGGACGAGTGGTTGTGGAGGTGGGAATTAAACTGTCTAACTGTCTGACGCCAGTTCTGTTTTTTTTTTTTTTTTTTTTTTTTTTTTTTTTTTTTTTTTTTTCATAAGTAGTTTGTACGTTTAGGGACTGGTGCCTGGCAGCTACGTCCCATAAGCTTAACACACATTTGAACATTTTAAAAAAGTTATTGAGGCAGCTGGCTTCCCGTAGGAGCAGGACAGCATGTGGTGCGAGGGCAGGTCGATGGGGTTGAATGGCTCTCGTGGGAATATGGAAATGGATGGAGTCAGACAAGGTTTGCTGGAATAAAGAGGCAGCATGGTCAGTATCTTTAGGGGATGGTGGGAGAGGATGTGGCTTTTGAGCTAGCAGGTTATGGATAGGCGAAAGGCATCCCGATCTGCCTGGGAGTAATCGTGGACGAGTTTGGGAGACGTAGGCGGGCGGAGATTCTGGGGGTGACAGACATTGGGGTGAAGGTGAGGAGAATAGGGTTATGGTCCCTGCCAACGGGGTCAGGGACTTCGGCGGTGATGCACACCAGGAGATTCAGAGACAGTGATCTCCTTAATTTTGTTCGTATATATTTGCCCACTTTAGGTTCCGGTAGTAACACTAAATTTTGCACACATAATTGTAGGCCGCCAGAGACCAGAACCTCCCTTTTTCAAATTTTTCGGACAAAAATTACGGTAGTACTACAAAAAAGGCGTTTGTAGTATAATTGTAATTGCAAACGAACCGTTCATCTAACGCGAAAATTGAATAAAAGAATTTGTAGAGAAAAAAATTCTCTACAACTTTGTTCCCATATTTATTTTCATATGAAAATGAAATGTTTGTAGAGCTTATGGGACTTAACTACCGGGTCATCAGTCCCTAAACTTACAAACTACTTATGAACTAGCTAATACTAAGGACGGCACAAATATCCATGCCCGAGGGGGGATTCCAACCCTCGACCGTAGTGGCCGTGCAGACCGTGACAGGAGCGCCTCAGTCCTCTCGGCCACCGCGTCTGGCGGATTTTTTTTCTTTTTTTTCCATATCTTGCATAGTTGCAGAGAGTTTTGACACCTTTCATCGAATTAACGGAAACCAGCCGTTCGCAGATGTCACGTGACATTCCTCGCCCAGAACTCTCTGTGCCATACGCCATATTGCGTTGCGTATTTGATGATTTTCTTACTGTAACTTACATGTTGTCATTTAAAAAGCAATGGCGCACTGAAGAATTAACAAAAACATGTCGTTCTTCGTACGATAAATGATAATCTAGTGTCTACAAATGCCATATTAGCATCAGTTAACAACGGCCATCAATAGTATTACATTAGAGAACACAATTCATAACTGTCAGCTGTAGCGTAGTGGGTAATGCGTTAGGGTTAGACTGTGACGCTGGAGGTCAGTGAATGGGTTTCGGGCACCCTTATTAATTAAAAAGAGCTATGTTCTTCAATGTTTAAATTGTGCATTTGTAAGAGTGCTCCCTATAAAATATGCGTTTGTTCTATTTCGTGAACATGTCGTGAAATACGTAACAACAAATTGAACAGTGGTCTTTTGAAGCATTTGCACAATATTTACGATTATTCCCGAAATCATGCCAACGGGACTAAATACTGTAAAATTTGCCGGCATTGAGTGAAGGAGACTGAGAAAAGTGACTGGGTAAGCAGATTTCTCATATCGGACTGGCAAGTGTAGCAGACGCTCGGTCGGCCGTGTAACGCTTGCCTGTTGGTCCGCTGAGCGGCGCTAGTCTCAGTGTTTGCGGCAGGCGCACGCTCGTCACGGCGTGTTGTGTTTCCTGGTGTGGCTGGCCTTGCGATTATGTGTGGCCTAGCGCGCAAGGCTGGCGCCGTTACATCACGGCACGTACCGCCTATCTGGGGCACCATTGCTATTCCGCCCGGGGCACGGACTGCCGTCCCTCTCCAAGGCAATCGTCTGCGACACGTCTCCCAGGCGCCATGTATCATAACTCACTGTGACGCAGTACAAAGCGGCCAGATTCCAGAATCCGTGACAATTTGTGTGCTTATTAATTTCCCGCAACAAAAATATCGGTCTCCGTAAGTAATCTAGTCTGACGCTGATCGAGTACAATATCTTTCAATTTTTAAAATTTCGCATCTGAGAAAAATACCAAAAAGTACACATCCCATCTACGAAGGGAGCAGTTACATTTACTATGTAGAGAAGAACGGAAATGTAACTTAGAACTACATCATTAACGGGTGGCGTAGTGTCACTATATACTACTTCCTTCGAAGGAAGAAGAAAGGAAGGAAGCATAATTATGCTTATTTTTGGAAACATTCTTGTTTAATTTATTGGGTAACAGCACTCTTATTTAAATTTATATATGAAGAACAATCAAGAGTGCAAAAAATTTATTTTTGTTCGACTAGTTTCGGTCTTGTCTTAGACCATTTTCAGGAAGTATAGCTCCATTGATGTTGTGGAGCTATATTTCCTGAAGATGGTCTCAGACAAGACCGAAACTAGTCGGACAAAAATAAATTTTTTGCACTCTAGACTGTTCTTCTTATATAAACGTAATTATGCTGTAACGTCCCGTTGACAGTTGGTCATTAGAAACGGAGCTCACGCTGGGAATTTTTGTTAAGGACAAAATTTAGCACCCAAGCACCTGTCGTCTTCATTTACTCGTAACATGAATGAGGTTTTGATCTATTGCGACTTTCACATGTCAAGCAAAAAAAAAAAAAAAAGTTCAAATGTTTGTATAGCTTATGGGACATAACAACGGGGTCATCAGTGCCTAGACTTACAAACTACTTACAAACTAGCTAATACTAAGGACGGCACAAATATCCATGCCCCAAGGGGGATTTGAACCCCCGACCGTAGTGGCCGTGCAGCATGTCAATCAGATAATATGCGTAGGTAAAGTGTCTTATATGCATATCCATAATGGTATAAAGTTCACCGTGTTAGACAATTCAGTTACTACAAATTCTTTTAGCGGCTTCGGAAGCTATATCACGGTGCATCATGATATGATGGTATTCATTTTCAATTTTTAAATTCTACACATTTATAAGTTGAAAATTTAAGTTTCAAGCACTTAATCAGAGCCATTGCCCAACGTAACAGTGCTGCACTGAACTGAATTGAATTTGCCTATGGAACCCAAAAGAGTAGCGGTTCACATCCGTATCGCAGTCCGCAGCGGATCTCAGCCACATTGCTTTCCGGATCGAACCAGGCGGTTGTTGTACGGTTTATTTCCTACTGGACCTCCCGAGACATTGTTTGTGCTGCAATTGCCAACATAATGTAACTGAGGTGGACCAGTGCTACTAGTCCGCATTCTCGTAGGAAGATGGAAAAATCGCTTTTTAAATCACCCTTCAGCTGGTCGGCATACTGACCCATGGCGTTAACGAGGTTTGCATATTAGAAACGGGGCCGACTCTCCTATACGGGCCGGAAAGCAACGTGGCTACCCCGGTTGGTTAGTGCCAGAGAAATGAAATTTCTTTTGATTCTGTGATGACTTTAGATCACACACACTGAAAGAAAAAATAAGCAATGTATGAAGATCATCTTCAAACAAACATACTACTCATATGCAGTAATGGAATATCTGCTGCCTTTCTTGTATCAGTTTACGACAGTTCATATTATCGTTCAAACACAGCTACTTTCAAAGTCCGTCGGACAAGTTCTAGATGTCAAGTAGTTAAAGCATATTTGATCCTAAGTGTACATTTATCCGTTGATGGTGTCAAAGATGTGCCCAATAACTTTGCACTCAGGTGACTTGGGGGAATATACACGTACCGTCTGTTGAACGTTCCGCGAAATACAGTTTAATGACAATTCTGGAGCGACGTAGACGACAAATCTTTTGATAATAATACAAGTTGACTTATAAACGAACAGACGCACAGGATGTATCGATAGCAGATACATCAGATACCATGGGTTACCTATGCGCACCACCTACCTGAACAGACTTCTGCTGGTAACAGAAATGCACCGCTTCTATTGGTTTAAGAGTTAAGCGTACTCAAACCTATCCTTAATGTGTGTAGTGACTCATCAGTCCCCGCGTCCTTTCTCCGTATTTTGAGGCTCGAAATGGAATAATAATGCTGCAAATCTGCAAAAAATAAATAGTAAATGTTACTGGTAAGGTAGAAGATTACTAGGCAGAGGGTAAGGACCGAACGAAATGGATATCCTAGCAGCTGTTGCTCATAATCTATATGTTTAACCCAGAGATTCTGCGAGTGCCTATGGAATACGTCAGCCGAGTGTTTTTCATACTACACTCCTGGCCATTAAAATTGCTACACCACGAAGGTGACGGGCTACAGACGCGAAATTTAACCGACAGGAAGAAGATGCTGTGATATGCAAATGATTAGCTTTTCAGAGCATTCACACAAGGTTGGACTCCTACAACGTGCTGACATGAGGACAGTTTCCAATCGATTTCTAGTACACAAACAACAGCTTCTAACGTCCATCACCTCTTTTCGGAATGACTCAAACTGAGCCCTAATATATTCCTAAATAACGGAAATGTTTATTAGTTCTCAGTCTATAACGAAATCATTCCACTGTAGGTGAAGTTGAACTTATCTTATATGCTGGCTGAAGTCCATTGCGTTGTGAGTTGTCTTCGGCATTCACTAAAGAAATTGATTTTACAGGATATTTTCATAAAGTAAATCCATTTTAGTTGATATGGAAACAATTTTATTTCCACTTAAACCTTGCACAATCAAGAAATGCAGCAGCAAGCTAACAAAGCTGCTTACAGGTTTCTGGCCACTCACAAACTCTATCCACGACTAAACAAACAATGGTTTCTCTCCAACATCTTTCTACATGACTGCGTATTAAAAATGGTGACAAAGTTTTGTAACTCACAATTAAACAATATTCTTTTACATCAAATATGCCAAAATACAGAAATAAAAACATTAGATTTAAGCTTTGACTATTTATGTCAATATATGTACTAGTTTCATGAATTTTGTATTTAAATGTAGTACACAAATTTAACGTCATCCTTTTGACTAGTGTTTACAGTCGTCAAATTATTTACATTATGTGTGTTTTCGAAATGCACATACATTTGTTTTGCCAATAGTGTGTAGGCGTAATATTATTGACACATGGAATTTTAGTGAGTTTCAGTTTGCGGTCAAATTATTTATTAATACGGATTTGTATATGGTTGTCGTAGTTTTGTTAATTTCGAAGATAGTTTCTTAGTACCAAACGGATTATTAATTTTAGTGCATGAAAAATTATCAGTATTTAATTTAGGATCTAGTGATATATAAAATATGGTTTGCCCTAATTTATTTAAACAAAAGGTATATATGAAATCATGTTGTGCAATAGTTTATAACATGTAGCATTGTTGTTTTTATACAAATTAGTATCTATATAGGTTCAGCAGTTTCCAAAACTACGTGTAATGCATTTTTAGTGTTTGCAGCTATTATTTACGAAAGTATTAAAAACTGAAATTTACGTAAAAGGTCAGCCAAAGTTATATTTAAATGAACGTACTATTTCTTAAAAGTGTTTTACTAATAGTGTTGATAGAATTTCAATCTGAAGGCGAAAGTGTGAAATATCACATGTCCGGCAATGAAGTTTTACTTGAGGTATCAGATATTTCGTGTTTCAATGTTGGCAACTGATTTTTAGGAGTTCGCAACATAGCAGAAACGTTACACACCCCCATACATAGTGTACCTGAAATGTAATGTAAGGTTCACTGTGTACTATCGTTTCAATATGTTGTGATTTAGGTGTACATAGTGAGTCTGTATTAGTTTAGGCTAAAATAAAAAAGTTATATGTTGATTGTAGTCTTGCGAATGCTGGTGGTGGTTGATGTTGCATGATGCGCCGACATTGGTGTATCTGCTAACTGCTGTTGGTGATGTAGTGTCTCGCAGCTTCAGCTGACTGTAGATACAGGCATTCCTATAACATGGTTGTATCTTTCTCAGAACCACATACTATTTTTCCCTAACTACATACATAAATAAGCATACTGTTATCAGGCTATTGGAAAGAGTAATCAATTTTCTCAATACAGTATTTAAAACAAATTCAAATTATGGGTTCAAATTAACCCTTGAATGTTACTGAAAATTAACGAGAAATCTCTCTAATTTACTTTAGTTTGAATAATGAAATAGCAAGCTTTTACAACTTTTTTTAAGAGCATTTATATTCATATTGTAAACAGTTATGTTTGGTATTTATTCATATAAAAAAGTATTTTATGCAGAATAACTTTTTTTTCTATGTGTACATGTAAATGCCATTATGTGAGTACTAAGCTCCTAATTCCTCTAGAAAGGGTGTTGTACACTGTAATAACTTCAAAATTTATAGTCAATTTACTAAGTGAAAGAAAGACATAATTAAATAGTAAAACAGTGGATAGAAACAAGCTCTCAGTGAGCACATCAAACATTTATCGTTCAAAATTATAGTATAGTTGAAAATTAAAAAACCATATACATTAATAAAGATTCAAAAACTAACCCCCCTGCGAGTAGTTAGCAGTGGCAATGGTTAATCTCATAGCTCAAAACAAGCATGGAAATTTTTCAAGTGTCAGTTATCAACTGATCCACCAAAGTGTCAAATTTTTCACAAATCATGGAAAAATTTAAAGAAAAATGAAAAAAAAAATTTTTTTTTTTAAACTGCCAAAATACACCCACTCTCAAGGCAGTAATCAAGAGAGGGCGGAAAATTACGCTGCCATTAAATTACGTCCACGGCCAGGGCAGGTAACTGACTCGCAAACGGCTACATAAGCAGAAAAAGACTCTGGTTGCGTTTACTTATATTTTGTTTTAGTTTTCATAGATTATCTTCTAAACGGAATGTTTGTGTTAATGGTAACTACCTTACCAAGAGTAACAAGATGCAACTGGCAACTTGACTCCTTAATTCCGCAGAAGTAAATAACAGTACATAGTTTTTGTTCTTCTTTGAACAAACTGCCCCAATCAAACACAACACAGTCCAGAGTACCCTGTATTTGTTGAATGGTGAACAGTTACTACCCCCCAATAACTCAAAATCAACATTCAATGTTGTCCAATAGTGTTTGAAAATGAGTGACAATCATACAGTAGAAATGGATGAAAATAAGTAACTATTGTAAGTGTTCTGAAAGTCTGTACACGTCTACATTAACAGTGTAAAATCTCATAATTATATACTACACAAAAGTCAAAATTTACATATGGTCTGCCTGATCATTTTCAGATACAGTACCATATCAAAACTAAACACCTTGTAATCAACTGCAAATTGATACACAAAGCATGCACGCAAGAGCAAGTCAACAAGTGTGTCATGAACAAAAAGTATGTGTTCCACATGAAAAATACAAATTTATACAAGTTTAATGTTAATATATAATGAGTAATAGGTAGTCTGTAATGGTTCATTAACCTTTACATCTCTGTACAGTATGACCTTACATCATGAGTATGTGCAAGTACACATGATAAACATACCAAGTATGTAACTTGTAAAACCTCAATAGTTTCATTGTAAACTTTAAGAATAAAAATGAGAATTAAACTTTGCATCAGCCAAAACTGTGTCATATGTACAATATACTATAATATGGTCATCTTAAATCAGTATTAAATATTTTCCTATTAAGCTGTAAGCTCAAGGATAGAAATTGAATTCTACATTGGTTAACACTTGTGTGGTCTATGTGTCCTCCCATGCTTTTAGTCACTTTTGTACTAATTGTTAGCAAGTCCCTCTTGACACATCAAAGTACAACACAAAATTCAACCAACAACACAAAATTACTAATGAATGACTAACAAGAGTGAAAAAAAATTAGAGAGTTTGAATTGTAATGCACTGTGGACGTGATTAATAGAAAGATCACATTACATAACTGAGGTAAGCTTCTGCATATATACAATGACATTTAAAGCCATAAACAAATAATGAACACTTCAACATACCTTTGACTATGCATATGAAGTTAATAAATAATTTTTGGTGTGTAAATCTGTACATGCAGATACGGTATACGCACTATCTATGTGCCATATTCATAACAGGTATCAATACTATCAACAAATATCTTCCTTGTAGGTTTCAGAGTAAGAGCAAGGTAAACTATTCACAAGACATCAATTAACTTTTCTGTATGTAGGATTTAAACGCATTAACATTCTATCTGAGACCGATCAACTTTATGGATCGTGGATAAACAAAACTATCAGAATACAGCTAAGGGTTTCAGTTAACTTCAAGAGGTTCAATTTATACCTGTAGATAAACTTCAACTCAGATCTTAACAAATGGACTACTAACATAGTGAAATAGTACTTGGTTTTCAGGTTCAGTTACTAGATTTTTTTTTTAAACTTCATTAGAATTATTCATGTTACTAGAATCACAACTTAAGTTGACAATAAACAGAAGGTATACTTTCATATTTGCTTTCAATTAATTCATTAACTAACACTTCAGTAGATGACTTAACATTTATATCAGGGTTTTGGAGCTAACATTTTCAGTACACTTAACACTATCATTTTGAGATTTCCTCAGCAGTATCAAGCAATTCAACATCTTAGACTTCCAGTAAAGCATCTGTTCAGAGACTACACTAATCTTAAATACTACATCAACATTTTTCATTTAAGTATTCATTATTTTCATAGTCATTTTCTTTATGACATATTAATTCTTTCTTTTCAATATATGGAGCATTTTTTCACTTCCATTTCAGTAACTTAATAACTATTTGTTCAGTACTTTCACTGACAATTCTTAACCTAATTTCTCATGAACAACACTTCCCCCGTTTCTAACTCTGTTAACATCTTTTGATGACTACTCAAAGACTTCCACATTAGCTAGTGGTTCATAAACATCATAACATAGCTTCCAAAATTCCTGACAAAACACATTTAATAAAACCCCCATCATCTATCTGTATTTCACATTGTATTTTAATTCAAAACTCCTCAATGTTTGTTATTCATTGTAACTGTATTAACTGTAAACATGAATTCACTATTCGGTTCAAACTGTATTTCAGTATATTTACTTCTTAATTCTTAAGTCCATTGGCCTATACACTGGCATAATAAACAAAAATCTTATTGAAAACCCCCAACTAATATCTCATTAGGTACAGTATTATTATTTAGTTTAAAGTTCTTTTGAACTGATGGTTAACATCCACCTACATAAATTTTTATTCATATTTTCTCAAAAATTCCAACTGGTAATAAAGTTTAGGCATCACCTATTTTAAGTTTCAATAAGCATATAGCAAAAATGTATATATCAAAAGGTATGTCTCAGCTGTTTTCATTTGTCAGTGGTACTTAAAAAGTTTTTTCCAAATAATCAAATATTTACACTGAAGAAAAACTTAAAGACTACAATTTTTTCTGTACTGTGAAAATGATTCAATAGAAGTACACAGCACACGACTGGGGACCTGAACTGTTGTCAGCAGTTTCATAACTAAAGAGTAATTATGCCCCTAAGGTATTACATCAGTACATAGCCTGATGCATCTCATTTTGTCTGTCATCAGGTAGAATAGGTAATAGTAGATTAGGATTAGGTCCAAAATTAAATGCAAACAAGTGGGTCTGGTTTGCCCAAGAACATACTTTACACCTTAGACTTTGCTTAAGTAACATAATTTCTGAAGTGTCATCCAAATCAGATGAAAAACAATCATTGTCCTGTGGCATAAAATAAACAGGACGAAATTTCTTTTTAGGCCTACCAGGTAACTTCACTACTGGTAAACTAATTACACTATTACATCTAGGAATACTCAAAATTTCAGTATGTGACTTTTCTGGAATTTCGTCTACACACTGTGGTAATTCTGCGACTGCACATTTACTTTCGATTTCTTGCTCAGGGTTATCTATAACAGTGTTACATTCAGTTTCTACTTTAAAATCAGAAATATCAAGTTTGCTATTACATTCTTCAACATCGCGAATCTTTCCAGTTAACTCTGTTTTAGTATCCTGGCTCTGAGAATTTACATTACATGAACTGTCATCTATTTCTTCAACATTGTCACTCGTCTGAGAAACTACTGAAGTAGTGGCTACCACAACACTTTTTCCTACACTATTGAATCCAGTACTAAAATTTGTCACTAGACTTCCAATGTATTGTTTTAAATCGGTCATTGAGTCATTTGTTTTACTAATTTCCAATTTAATTGAATTTGTTTGAGATTTCATGTCAGATAGTTCGGTTTTCATGCTTTTTATATCTAACGAAAGTTCGGTTTTCATAGTTTCCATAGTTTCCGTTTGTAATGAAAGTTCGGTTTTCATAGTTTCCGTTTGTAATGAAAGTTCGGTTTTCATTTGTAATGAAAGTTTGGAGTTCGATTCTAATATAAGTTCCAAGATTGATTTTCTTTCTATTTCCGCATTTGCTGCCATATTACTAATCTGTTGTCCAGTCTCTTGTAAATCACTAGAAAATGGGACTTGCTGCTTTCTTGTAATCGGTGTAGAACTCGCGATACCAGAACCTTCTACCCCACTGTCAAAGTCCGAAACTTGAGTACTATCATCTCCCTCCTTTCTTACTGTATCCATTTTAAGATAAGTTTTCAGTCCACATAAAACCCCTATCACACAAACAGTCACTAAAAAAAAAGAGAAAAAAAATGAGTACTTAACTTCACACAAGGATGCGGCGATACAGGAATCTAGTAGTCCAAATTATTGCCATCTTCCTCCATTAAATTTCGACATCATAGGTATGGATAGTATTGTAGTCGAATTCTGCACTTTTATGATGGTTTTACTGCACATCCATCATATACATTATTTTCCTTGTATCCTGAAACACATTCTTATATTAGCGAATACTCATTAAAATCCTGGTCACGGCACCACATCTAACGTCCATCACCTCTTTTCGGAATGACTCAAACTGAGCCCTAATATATTCCTAAATAACGGAAATGTTTATTAGTTCTCAGTCTATAACGAAATCATTCCACTGTAGGTGAAGTTGAACTTATCTTATATGCTGGCTGAAGTCCATTGCGTTGTGAGTTGTCTTCGGCATTCACTAAAGAAATTGATTTTACAGGATATTTTCATAAAGTAAATCCATTTTAGTTGATATGGAAACAATTTTATTTCCACTTAAACCTTGCACAATCAAGAAATGCAGCAGCAAGCTAACAAAGCTGCTTACAGGTTTCTGGCCACTCACAAACTCTATCCACGACTAAACAAACAATGGTTTCTCTCCAACATCTTTCTACATGACTGCGTATTAAAAATGGTGACAAAGTTTTGTAACTCACAATTAAACAATATTCTTTTACATCAAATATGCCAAAATACAGAAATAAAAACATTAGATTTAAGCTTTGACTATTTATGTCAATATATGTACTAGTTTCATGAATTTTGTATTTAAATGTAGTACACAAATTTAACGTCATCCTTTTGACTAGTGTTTACAGTCGTCAAATTATTTACATTATGTGTGTTTTCGAAATGCACATACATTTGTTTTGCCAATAGTGTGTAGGCGTAATATTATTGACACATGGAATTTTAGTGAGTTTCAGTTTGCGGTCAAATTATTTATTAATACGGATTTGTATATGGTTGTCGTAGTTTTGTTAATTTCGAAGATAGTTTCTTAGTACCAAACGGATTATTAATTTTAGTGCATGAAAAATTATCAGTATTTAATTTAGGATCTAGTGATATATAAAATATGGTTTGCCCTAATTTATTTAAACAAAAGGTATATATGAAATCATGTTGTGCAATAGTTTATAACATGTAGCATTGTTGTTTTTATACAAATTAGTATCTATATAGGTTCAGCAGTTTCCAAAACTACGTGTAATGCATTTTTAGTGTTTGCAGCTATTATTTACGAAAGTATTAAAAACTGAAATTTACGTAAAAGGTCAGCCAAAGTTATATTTAAATGAACGTACTATTTCTTAAAAGTGTTTTACTAATAGTGTTGATAGAATTTCAATCTGAAGGCGAAAGTGTGAAATATCACATGTCCGGCAATGAAGTTTTACTTGAGGTATCAGATATTTCGTGTTTCAATGTTGGCAACTGATTTTTAGGAGTTCGCAACATAGCAGAAACGTTACAAGCTGACCGGCGTTGCCTGGTGAGACGTTGTTGTCATGCCTCGTATAAGGAGGAGAAATGCATACCATCACTTTTCCGACTTTGATAAAGGACGAATTGTAGCCTATCGCGATTGCGGTTTATCGTATCGCGACATTGCTGCTCACGTTGGTCGCGATCCAATGACTGTTAGCAGAATACGGACTCGGTGGGTTCAGGAGGGCAATACGGAACGTCGTGTTGGATCCCAATGGCCTCGTATCACTAGCAGTCGAGATGACAAGCATCTTATCCACATGGCTTTAACGGATCGTGCAGCCACGTCTCGATCCCTGAATCAACAGATGGGGACGTTTGCAAGACAACAACCATCTGCACGAACAGTTCGTCGACGTTTGCGGCAGCATGGACTATCAGCTCTGAGACTACGGCTGCGATTACCCTTGACGCTGCATCACAGGCAGGGGCGCCTGCGATGGTGTACGCAACGACGAACGTGAGTGTACGAATGGCAAAACGTCAATTTTCGGATGAATCCAGGTTCTGTTTACAGCATCATGATGGTCGCATCCGTGTAAGGCGACATCGCGGTGAACGCACATTGGAAGCGTGTATTCGTCATCGCCATAATGGCGTATCACCCGGCGTGATGGTATGGGGTGTGCCAATGGTTACACGTCTCGGTCACCTCTTGTTCGCATCGACGGCACTTTGAACATTGGCCGTTACATTTCAGATACAACCCGTGGCTCTACCCTTCATTCGATACCTGCGAAACCCTACATTTCAGCAGGATAATGCACGACCGCATGTTGCAGGTCCTGAACGGGCATTTCTGGATACGGAAAATGTTCGACTGCTGTCCCGACTGACGTCTGGTCAATGGTAGCCGAGCAACTGGCTCGTCACAATACGCCAGTCACTACTTTTGATGGACTGTGGTATCGTGTTGAAGCTGCATGCGCATCTGTACACGCCATCCGAGCTCCGTTTGACTCAATGTCCAGGCTTATCAAGGCTGTTATTACGGCCAGAGGTGGTTGTTCTGGGTACTGATTTCTCAGGATCTATGGACCCAAATTGCGTGAAAATGTAATCACATGTCAGTTCTAGTATAATATATTGGTCGAATGAATACCCGTTTATCATCTGCATTTCTTCTTGGTGTAGCAATTTTAATGGCCAGTAGTGTATGCGCACGGATAGCTTCCATATGTACCAAGTGCTACTTCAGCAACAGATTAAGTAGGGAGACTGCAGTCGACGCATAGCAATATGTGCCATCAGGAAAATACGTTCTTTCTTCATAGATCCTCTTTATCCATGAATCTAGCTGCAGAATGTATGGAATGCTGAATGCTAATATGTAGCAATTATTAGGCCTCTGAGAATCTTCACTGTCTGAGGCAGGATGAACATCAGCGGAAGTTGAAAGTTTGATTTTGTCATTTCTGGAGACCATCCATTTACTCGTTCTTCATTGGAGAAACAAGTTATTGATTAATGAAGTGACAGTGGATCTCCTAGAGGAAGTGCGAGTTCAAACAGGTCTCTACATATGGTATCGTTACTATTGATGCCAAGTTCACTAGCCCCGTCTGGCTATGAAAGAACTCATCATCGCCTTCCTAGTCGCTAGTGGGAATGCGAAGACTGCTTGTTCACCTGAATTGACGCCACTGGTATTTTTGCTCCGAGACAAGTTCAAAGATGAAGCCTGTGCACAAAAGTCTATGCACGATTTTCGACAGCCCCAGTACGTGCATTAATACCGAAATAATTCATTCGTACTGTGCAAAAATCTTTCTACCAGCAACTACGGGAACAATAATGGAATTTTAAGGAACTGTGTAACACCACATTCTCTTATGATTGCCTTTTTGTTGCTGATGTAACTTTTCAACCTAAGTATAATATAAAGAATGACAAGGCATAGTAGAAATCCTTGGATATCACAAGAGAGAATGAACTTAATTGATGAAAGGAAGAAATAAAAAATGCAGTAGGCAAAAAGTAGTATAAGAGCCTAAACAATTTGGAGGACAGGAACTGCAAATTGGTTAAGTAGCATTGGCTAGAAGACAAATGTAAATAAGGCAATATTCAACTTACCACCTATTTTAGGAGATAAGTAGAGCAAAGCCAAATATTAGTTTATATTTTTTATAGATTTGGAGAAATCTTTTGACGGTGTTGACTGGAATGTACACCTTAAAATTTTGAAGGTGGCAGCGAATGTAGCGAACGGAAAGTCACACCCAACGTATACAAAAACCACACAGCAGTTGTAAGAGTCGTAGGACATCAGAGGGATGCAGTGTTTGGAAATGGAGTAAGGATTGTAGCTTTCCCAAATAATATTAAATCTGTGCAATGAGCAGGCTGTGATGGAAAGCAAGGAGAAATTTGGCAATGGGATATAGGTTCACGGAGAAGAAATAAATACTTCGTGTTTTACTGATGACATAAATCTGAGGTAGTAAGTAAAGGACCTGAAAGATCAACTGAATGTAATATAAAGTGTCTTGAAAGGAGAGTATAAGATGAACAGTAAAAAGAGTAAACCAAGGGTAATGGACTGTAGCCGAATTAAATTAGACGATGTTGAAAGAAATAGATTAGGAAAATATACAATAAAATTAATAGATGAGTTTTGTTATTTTAGCAGTAAAATATCTTCTGAAGACTGAAGTAGAGAAGATATAAAATACAGAATGGAAGTGGGAAGAAAATAATATTTGAATAAGTGAAATTTGTTACGGCGGAGTGGCCGAGCGCATTTAGACGCTATGCTCCAATGCGCGATGCCGTTCCCCGTGGGGAGTTCGAATCCTCTCTCGGGTATGGATGTTTCTACTGTCTTTAGTATAAGGTAGTTTATAAGTAGCTTGTAAGTTTAGGGACTGATGACCATGCAGTTAAGTCCCATAGGCCTAACAAACATTTGAACATTTTGAATTTGTTAACACTAACTAATTTAAGGGTAAGGGAGTCTTTTATGAAGACATTTTTCTAGAGCGTAGCTTTTACGGGAGTAAAACATGGACGATAATCAGTGCAGACAAGAAGAGTATACATGACGATAGAAGCTTTTAAAATTTGTTGCAACAAAAGAATGCTGAGGATTAGATTGACTGATAGAAGGGACCAACTGGTAGGACAGATTCTGAGACATCAAGGAATCGTTAGTTTAGTATTAAACGGAAATGTGTGTGGGGGGAGGTGATAAAAATCGGGAAGGGAGAGCAATAGACGAATGCAGTAGGCAGGTTCAAATGTATGCGGGTTGCCATTCTCATTCATAAATGAAGAGGCTCCTGCAGAATACAGTAGAGTGGAGAGCTTCGTGAAACATATCTTCGGATTGAAGACCACAACACAACAAATCCCATGCTAAGCCGAAACAAGTGTGGCTCTGTAGCTCATAGCGTTCCGCGAGAGGCCTTCGTAACCCCGTGTAATAAGGTAAACTGAGCCAAAAAGACATCGATCAACATAGAATAAAATCCATCCCACGCCCGGAAAGGAACTGATCTAACCGAAAAGAAAAAGAAAGTGGTAGGGTGTTAGACTATAAATTCAAAAGTAACTGGTTTGATCCCCGGTCAGTGCTAGCATTTATATCTGTTACTTTTCAGTTTTATTTATTTATTTATTTTTCTTCTGGAAATGATCTGTTTGCTGCGAGAGAGTGACCGAGCGCTCTAAGGCGCCTTGTAGCGGAGTGCGCGGTTTATCGCCGTCGGAGGTTCGAGTCCTCTTTTGGGCAAAGGTGTGTGTATTGTCCTTAGAATAAATTAGTTTAAGTAATTGGTTAGTCTAAGGACTTAGTAGCACTGCAGTTTGTTCCCCATTGTTTTAGAAACATTTAATACTTCGTTATAGCTGTCAAAGATGCCACGCTGCACAGTTATTTAGAATCCATGTTCAACTGTAGTTCGCCCTATAGCTGAGTTAGTCAGTTCAGACGTCGTGGGAAGGAAAATGCACACCAAATCCAACAGGATCATGCTTAGTAAGACACGGTCAAACGAATCTTCGAATTGATTATTCCTTTTCCTTACCATTAGGGTAAAAACATATATGTATGTGCCTCATTCTATATTCCTGATTTTAATTTCAGGTATATTCTTTTTCCTCCATAAATTGAACCATAGTGCTAGTTCTGTGGCAATATCATCCTAATTATTCATTCTTGTAAACAATTCCGCTTTTCTTTGAAAGTCTGTTATACTATTTTTACTGAAGTTTCAAGGATTGTAGCTAATTTAAAGCAAATGGTGGAGTATTTTTTGTTGAAATGGGAATATTTAACGACGATATGAGTGATTAGATGTATGGTATTACCAATGAACGTCGTCAGTGTTCGCTGTCATTTGCGATGGCGGATTGCTTCTCAATGTTTACTTACAAATGGCGCAATGATTTCTATGACAAATTCCTCTGCAACAACTTGTTCTTTTCCTAGTAATTTGCTAACTTGTATGCTTCCTTCCAGTCATTACTGGTAATGTCAGCGACTCCTGAGATGTGTTCCCTCACCGTGATCACATCTATATTCCTACATTTCTGGACATTAGCTACTGGTTCCAATACTGCCGAACATAGTTTTCATTCGTGATAAATTTGGGAACAAATTTTCCATTTGAAGCTGATTCTCTAAAAAAAAAAAAAAAAAAAAAAAAAAAAAAAAAAAAAAAAAAAAAAAAAAAAAAAAAAAAAGTATAGTACCAATCAGTTGAAACAGTATTTCCAACTTTCGGCACTGCGTCTGCAGCAGTTGAGTGTGTCGCTTGAGCAATGGTCGTAATATATATATGAAATAATATATAGTTCTTAAAGTGGCTTGCTGCTACCGTGGAGCAATCACCGAAACCTAATATTACACATAGTTTTGTCATGCCTCACTATCATTCATTGTTGAACTTATAAAGTGCCACAGTAATAGCGTCTGATACAACTGCCTACGTGATGCTATCATCCGATCCTAGGACATGTGAACAACTTAAATGTGTAGACGACTGGTCTACTAAGGAGGCAGTTATGCCTTTAGTTACAGTGGCCTGTGAGAATTGCAGATAAAACCACAATTATTTGTCCATAACGCGTAACACTTCCAAAAATGCCTTACTTGGCGTACATACCCGAGCAGCATACAACCGCCTTAAATTCACCTTTTACCTTCGGCATCCTCCAACCAAAGACACCGAGTTCTATACAATATGCTGCCATTTCCACGAGTCACGTTACCGTTTACTCCAGTCAAATAATTTCTTTTCTCAGACATCTGTGACATTAAGTTTTCCAATATATTGCAAATTATTTACCAAAAGCATATAAGGTTTTAGTTCATAAACTGTTTTAAATCAATTATGATTATGTTGACAGTGTACAGTTCACACTTAGATTATATAGTTCACATAAATCGAGAGTAAAGGATTTTGTTGCTTTGAATATTATCTTACCCAGCCGACTGTAGATAGCTGATGACAGTGGCTTGTGTATTATCCTATTTACTTAATGTCTCTTGGCTTGGCGTACCACTTTCAGCTCTATGTCTTGGTAATCACTCAATTGAAGGGAGAAATCAAAGTATTCAAACGTCAAGTCCTCTCAAGGAGATGGGTGTGTTTGTTGTCCTTAGTGTAAGGTAGTTTAAGTAGTTTGTAAGTTTAGGGACTGATGACCGTAGCCAATAGGTTTACAAAAAATTGAACATTTGAACTTGAGGTGACATATCATCCTCCAAGTGGGATGTAGAGCAATGAAGTATACACCATGTGGTTTGCCTTTGTGCCGGCCGCGGTGGCCGAGAGGAAGCCGTGCGATCCGCTTGGATAGGAAAATAGCGACCAATTCGAAGTTATTCTCCATTAATTTAGTCGACTCCTCTCTTTGTAACACTTGCACGGTGGAAGACAGTGAAGAACACAGATTTGTATGCTTGAGAGTGAGAGATGTTTGGAACATAGTTAGGCAGCTGTTGGCAAGTATAACGAGAACGTCTGCCACGGCTATAACACCAGCAGATTTCCTTACACCCGACACTGTGCCCTACCCACACACAAAGAAAAATTATGTAAACTGGATAAAAGCACACACGGTTTTTTATATTTTTAACTGTGAAAATCCAAGTAAAGAAGACTTCGCCATGTATCTACAGATACAACACAACAAACTACGAGAAACCCCAAATTATACCAAGAACTACGCAAAATTTTTAAACAACACTATCAACGAACGATTACTGTACTAAGGTATAATAAATGATTCTGATTGGAAGAATGGATGTTTTAGACATTTTTCGAATCGATTGCGTCTCGAGAGAACTACCAGTATATATGGATACACATCTAAAACTCATTGCTCATGAGGGAAAATTATGAAAGACTACTTTTTTTCTTAATTTATTATAGACATGAAGCTTATGGCTCGTGGGAAGTTCTGCAGAGATAAGAGAAGACGACTTGGTTGTACGACTGGTAACAAACGAAATGAAAAAACAGAACGGATCAAGATTGATAGAAAAACGGAAGCTTACCACTACACTTTCGAGAGGACGATCTCCGTCAGGGCAACCGCCGAACCGAAGTGAAATAGAACTAACTGCAAGTTGCTTTTTTTTTTTATTCAACATTCTCAGTATGTTTTTATTTTGAAGACAGAAAACGTCGATTACAATACTTTTTTATTTTCTTTCTATGAGCGGCAATCGCAAAGGAAACTACTATTCACCACATCAACATGTAAAAGAAGAAGATAAAAAAAAAAAGAAAAAAAAAAAGGGGGGACTGAGGCGCTCCAGTCACGGTCTGCGCGGCCACTACGGTCGGGGGTTCGAATCCCCCCTCGGGTATGGATATTTGTGCCGTCCTTAGTTTTAGCTAGTTCATAACTAGTTTGTTAGCTTAGGGACTGATGACACGGTAGTTAAGTCCCATAAGTTCTACAAACATTTGACCATTTTTTTGTTTGCCTTTGTCCGCCTTAATAATACGTACCATCAAAATTAAAGTCCCTATTTTTCTAATTATCCTTACATATTCTAACTCGACTTCGTAACCAGCTTTCACTTTATCTAGTCATTTGCTACTCGGGTGATGTCAGACATTTACAGAGTTGTGCGGTTCCACAGTTCCAGCCTTCATTATCTGAGAGACCCTGTGAAATTTTCAGATAACCGCAGAAATCTCTACCTGGACCTCAGCCGTTGGAAAGAAGAGTTTATGGGCAGGTAACGTGCGAAGGATGTTGTGTTCCACTTTCTCTTCTTATCAGCATCCATTTTTCCGCGTACAGCGGTTAGCGCTATTCTAGCTAGGTAATAAAGTTTATCTGTTGGAGGGGGCTTGAAGCAACCAGTAAAACGCTAACATGTTTCACTTGGAACAGTACACATCTGCTTGATTTACCATGATCTGTAATGTACCTAAGAGGTATGTTCTGCAGAAGGTAAATACGATGCTATTGCAAATGCTTCGATTGTTAGATGGTGTCTGCCTCAGTTTGACCCTGCCAGTCTATATAGATTTTTATTGCGTTAAATTTACAGATCTCTCAAGCTTTCCTCGCAGAAAATTTGGAGTATGACTTTTGTAAACGGTTCATGATTATGTAGCTCACGACGAGATTCTCTGTACCGTAAATGAAGTACCCAGTCCTGCGTTTTAGTATTAGTTGATTCCAAATATAGTACCCTGATGAATGAAATGATGATTAAGTAACTAAATACGTTACTAAATGCACCAGAACATGGTTTCAATATTGTACAACAGAGATCATCATAACCAGTTTTAATTAGACAGAACTAGATGAACGAGAAGACGGTACCAACATAAAATTCATTGAGAAGTTTTATTGGTAACGTAGTTTTTCCAAAACTAGTGAAGATTCATTGTCAATAGTTAATAAATTAGCACCTGAATTACACTGTTAAAATGACCCACCTCAACCACAGCCAAAAACTTTATTCCGTTATGACCACAAAGAAAAAACAACCAATGCGATTTTGGGTATGAAATATGTATCTAATAATTAAAATGTAGTAATATTATTTTTTAAGAAGAAAAGAACTATGATTATTACAGGGAGTTTTGAAATTCATAAATGTGACCATACCACTACAAATTATACATCAAATGAACGAGCAACTCAAAGTTTCTCCTAAAAGTGTTCAATGTGAGCGTCCTTTCTTCGCACGGCACACATCGAGTCGATAGTCGAATTCGTCCCAAACCTTGTCAGTGTGTGTGAAGTAATAGATGAAACTGCAGTTCAGTCTTAGGTCTTCGGTCGTTCAGGTCAGCTGGTAGCGGAGGCACGTATACCCGATTATTTTAAAACCATCTACCTCTACATGGGATACTCTGCAAATCGCATGTAAGTGCCTGGCAGAGGGTTCATCGCACCACCTTTATACTATTTTTCTCCCATTCCATTCTCGAATAGCGCGCGGGAAGAAAGAACACATGAATCTCTCCATTCGAGCTCTGATTTCTCGTATTTTATTTTGATGATCACTTCTACCTATGTAAGTGACAGGCAACAATATATATTCGCATTCGGAGGAGAAAGTTGGCGATCGGAGTTTCGTAAGTAGCCCACGCCGCAGCGATAAGTTCGTTGTTGCAATGATTCCCATCCCAGATCCTGTATCTTTTCTGTAACGCTGTCTCCCCTGTATCGAAACAATACAAAACGAGCTGCCCTTCCTTGCACTCTTTCGATGTCCTCCGTCAAACCCACCTGACAAGGGTCCCACACTGGACACAAAACTTCCAAAAAAAAAAAAAAAAAAAAAAAAAAAAAAAAAAAAAAAAAAAAAAAAAAAAAAAAAAAAAAAAAAGGATGGACAAGCGTAGTGTATGCCGTTTCTTTAGTAGTTCTGTTGTATCTTTTAAGGGTTCTGCCAAAAAACGCACTCTCTGGCTCGATATCCCACGATATTATCTACGTGTTCTTTCCAGTTTAAGTCTGAAGTAATACACTACTGGCCAATAAAATTGCTACACCAAGAAGAAATGCAGATGATAAACGGGTGAGTATTCATTGGACATATATAGTATAACAGAACTGACATGTGATTACATTTTCACGCAATTTGGGTGCATAGATCCTGAGAAATCAGTACCCAGAACAACCAACTCTGGCCGTAATAACAGCCTTGATACGCCTGGGCACTGAGTCAAACAGAGCTTGGATGGCGTGTACAGGTACAGATGCCTTTGCAGATTCAACACGATACCACAGTTCATCAAGAGTAGTAACTGGCGTATTGTGACGAGCCAATTGCTCGGCCACCATTGACCAGACGTTTTCAATTGGTGATGTATCTGGAGAGTGTGCTGGCCAGGGCAGCAGTCGAACATCTTCCGTATCCAGAAAGGCCAGGACAGGACCTGCAACATGAAGTCGTGCATTATCAAATGTTCAAATGTTTGTATAGTCTATGGGACTTAACTACGGGGTCATCAGTCCCTAAACTTACAAACTACTTATGAACTACTTACGAACTAGAACGGCACAAATGTCCATGCCCGAGAGGGGATTCGAACCCCCGACCGTAGTGGCCGTGGAGACCGTGACTGGAGCGCCTTAGTCCCCTCGGCCACCGCGGCCGGCCGTGCATTATCCTGCTGAAATGGAGGGTTTCGCAGGGATCGAATGAAGGGTACAGCCATGGGTCGTAACACATCTGAAATGTAACGGCCACTGTTCAAAGTGCCGTCGATGCGAACAAGAGGTGACCGAGACGTGTAACCATTGGCACACCCCATACCATCACGCCGGGTGATACGCCATTATGGCGATGACGAATATGCGTTCACCGCGATGTCGCCAAACACGGATGCAACCATCATGATGCTGTAAACAGAACCTGGATTCATCCGAAAAAATGACGTTTTGCCATTCGTGCACCCAGGTTCGTCGTTGTGTACACCATCGCAGGCGCTCCTGTCTGTGATGCAGTGTCAAGGGTAACCGCAGCCATGCTCTCAGAGCTGATAATCCATGCTGCTGCAAACGTCGTCGAACTGTTCGTGCAGATGCTTGTTGTCTTGCAAACGTCCCCATCTGTTAACTGAGGGATCGAGACGTGGCTGCACGATCCGTTACAACCATGCGGATAAGATGCTTGTCATCTCAACTGCAAGTGATACGAGGCCGTTTGGATACAGCACGGCGTTCCGTATTGCCCTCCTGAACCCACCGATTCCGTATTCTGCTAACAGTCATTGGACTGCGACCAACGCGAGCAGTAATGCCGCGATACGATAAACTGCAAGTCTGGCATCTGCTTTACCGACGATTGATTTTATATCGTCGTTCCACTTTAAATCACTTCTAATGCCTACTCCCAGATAATGTATGGAATTAACTACTTCCATTTGTTGACCTGCTATAGTGTAGCTAAATGATAAACGATCTTTCTTTCTATAAATTCGTATACATTACACTTGTCTTCATTGAGATTCAATTGCCATTCCCTGCAGCATGCTACAACCTCTCTATATACAACAGCAGCATCCGCAAAAATCCTCAGTGAACTTCCGATCTTATCCACAAGTTCATTTATATATATATTGTGAACAGTAACAGACTCACGACACTCACATCACTCTTACTTCGGAAAACTTCTCTCCATTGAGAATAACATGCTGCATTCTGTTATCTAGGAACTCCTCAATCCAATCACACAATTGGTCTGATAGACCATATGCTCTTACTTTGTTCATTAAACGACTGTGGGGAACTGTATCAAACGCCTTGCGGAAGTCAAGAAACACGGCATCTACCTGAGAACCCTCTTGAGTCTCATTTTGACTGAATGTTCCGTCGCTTCTTGGTAGAACATAACCGAATAAATTAAAAACACAATTTTGTGTGTGTTCTACAAGTTTATTTTTGCTTACTTAACCGGTTTTCGGCTTATTAGGCCATCTTCAGAGTATTTACTGCTGTGGCAAAGAGGTTACATAGTTTAGAAGCAGTATGGGAAGAGATGACAAATGACTACACTTAGATCGACATACATAATATAACACTTCTTTGACTTTGTGTTATTACAGTTATGAACTTAAAAACTAAACTGTAGTACAAGAATATACAATGTGTGGAGGATAAAACAAGGAATAGATTTGAATATAACTAAGGAATTGAAACTACCTGCTATTACAAACAAACTGATAATGCTGATAAATATATATATATATATAAGTGCCTTGTTAATAATTATGCACTATAATTATAGATGGTATTGCATATGAAAACTGGGCTGACCTGGGCCATTTTCCAATCTTTTGGAACGCTAAGCTCTTCTAGAGACTTACGGTACGCCACTGCAAGAAGGGGGGCAATTTCCTTCGCGTACTCTGTATAATATCGGACTGGTATCTCATCAGGTCCTGCGGCCTTTCCTCTTTGGAGTGATTTTAATTGTTTTTTCATCCCTCTGTCAATTATTTCGATATCTGCCATTTTGTCATATGTGCGACAATCTAGAGAAGGAACTACAGTGCAGTCTTCCTCCGTGAAACAGCTTTGGAAAAATACATTTAGTAATTCAGTAATTGTATTAAGACGAGGCCTATCATGACGCCGTAACAGCTGCTCGAAATTCGTGCCACCGTGGCTATCCTTTCCAGATCACCACTTAAACTTCCCGTCCTTATCAATAACAAACCCGGCTCCACCCACTATTACTACCTGATCCTCTTTTGAGAAATTCCTACGTAAGTCCCTTACGTTACACGTAACCTGGACTAACCCTGAACTGGGCTTCACTATGCTGGTGATCTGGTACTCACTCCCAAATAATTACCACAAATGTTGGCCTATACTTCTGTAATGCGAACTACCTAACAGCAGAACCTCCTTCTTCCTAATAGACCTCTCTAATGATTTCGGCTTCCTAACAGCTAAGGTCTGCTGCATACTTCCTACACCTACATCTACAGGAGGTACATCTCCACTTAACTCTGACAGCTGGTAAAATCTTTTTACAACATGCATAGTGAAACTAACTCAATATCTCCTCCTATATATCTTCTTGCCAACTAGCAGTTCCCATTCCCCAGCCCTCCTTCCCGTCCTCGGCGTACCTTGTTCCTCTTCAGCGTTTTTCATCTGCACATGAAGAGGACAGATCACGTAAAACCTGAAAAAGGACGGCTGGAGGCGCGTATTAACTCCCGTCCCACCATATGTGGATCAAGTGCGTTGCCACTGCGCCACCTCGCTCGGTCGTAACATATCGTAAAGCAAGCAACGGTATAAAGGCAACCTTGTTCGAAAAAATGTTCAAATGTTTGTTAAGCTTATGGGACTTAACTACGGGGTCATCAGTCCCTAAACTTACAAACTACTTATCAACTACCTTATACTAAGAACGGCACAAATATCCATGCCCGTTCCGAATTGGAATTACAATATTCTTCTTGAAGTCGGAGGGTATTTCCCCTGTCTCATACATCTTGCATACCAGGTGGAACAATTTTTTCATGACTGGCTCTCCTAGCGACATCAGCAGATCAGACGGAGTATCATCTACTCCAGGGGCCTTGTTTCGACTCAAGTCCTTCAGCGTTCTGTCGAATTCTTCTCGAAGTATCATATCTCCTATCTCATCTTCCTCCTTATACTAACGACAGCACAAACATCCATGCCCGAGGGGGGGGGGGGATTCGAAACCCCGACGAAGAGCGGCCTCGCGCATCGGAGCATGGTGCCTCAATGCGTTTGGCCGCGGCTGTTAAGTATCTAAAAGCAATTATTCGACCTACTTATGCATCATACTTATATATATGATTAAAAATGTAAATACCTCTTATAGCCTAGTTCTTCATTCAGTTCAACTTAGTACATAAATCGCGTATAAGTACTTGCCATGCAACAAAGTATTGTTATCAGTTCTAGAGAATCATTGGTAAGAGGAAACCTAAACAAAAACAAACGCTCACGTTTTATTATTTCTCCACGAAAATACTATACGGCATACAAGTAATGACTGATCTGTGAAATGTAACACTGTTTCCGACTTCGGCTTTGCTACCATTCTTACTGATACAATTAAAACCAGCACACGAACGAACAATGTTTACGCACTGTTTCCCTGCAAATGGCGGCTTCTGTCACGTTCAGTGTGAGGACTCGACAGTAGCGCCAGCGGGCGATCTAGTTTTTATTTAGTAAGTCTATGCGCACAATGCGCGAGGCAGGGGGGCGGCAAAGGCCGCCCGTGGGCGGTGGTGGGGGCACGGCGAGGGCGCCCGTCCCGCGGGGCGGTGTTTGGCCGTGCCTGCTCTACCATCTGAGTAATCGTCAGAAACGACGTCTGGTTTAGGCTCAACGTTTACTGTGGGTGTAAATAGTGCACTGATAGATACCAATTCTGCAACGTTCCCATACGGTCCTGCATACATAGTACTTTCGATAGAGAAAAGTCTGGGCGGATAATATCTCATGAATGTCGCTCTCTTTAGTATCAAAGTTCGATAGTCCGCAATTGCTGAATATAATCCTCTTCGACGCGCTTTCCGACCCGACTTGTCAATAATTGATACACTAAAGACTGAGAAGTATTTTGTTTACACTAACAAGGAAAGTACATGGGCTCGAACAAACATATCTGTATGAACGTTTGGTTACAGAATCTCTACGTACACCTCAATGTGCTGGTGGGTGTCGTTTTTCTGCAAAGCTCTGCAACCATGCTCTAGATAGCACTGTAGAAGTAATTGTAGACGCCACACATAATGCAGATATCTTAACTGTAACTTATGTAATAATCATCGTACATGTTCTCTAGCGAATTGTCATCAAAAGCCGTGATGATAGTTGCAACTTTCACCTTCTTCCCGAAAGACTGTTGGTATTCACTGCCACTGCTTCCATCGCCTCTTCCCGCACTTACAGTAGCACTACTGCTTGCAATGAGTTGTTCGTCATTATCATCCCTGTTATCATTATTATGAGTTTGTAACAACAGTACCTAACTAATGCTCATATTTCTGTACCATAACAGATACGAGAAAGCAAGCAAATGATTCATCCTCTACACTAATACCATCTTCACGAACAAGGGTTCTTCGTAACTTCATCTCAACTAATCGCAATACATTAGCAGGATTGATTAGCAATCGACGACCCATCTGACGCTTCACCACACGAATAACATCACAAAACGCAACTTCGGAGGCACACTGCACCGTCCCTACTGGCGAACCGACAGGTCATGGTGCAATGCGGCATGGCACACGCAGATGCCTCTAACGGACGACTGCAGAGTTTTGCAGATGCGGGAGTATCACTAGTGCAATAAGGGATCTTTTTCATAAGATTTTGGTGTATATGTGTTTGTTTGAGCCCAAGTACTTTCCTTGTAAGTATGCAAAATAAAAGGAATTTAACATTTAATAACGAACAACATCTCGTAAACTATAATAGTATAATTTCGGAATATAGGTAGTTATAGTGTCATAGATGTGGAGGACAGTTCGAGTGGCAGCCCTGCTAAAAACACAGAAAAGAAACAATTTGGCCGAAAAGTTTCGCTCACTCTCTTTGCTCTGTAATACTTTCTAGATTTTATAACGACTGGTACGTCGCAGAAATATCCGAAGAGTGCTTCATCAGGTAAGTTTTAGACCCGACAAATAATGCTGCTGTCCTTAATCTTATTCAGCAGATTGAGGATGGGTTTGAGAGAGAGAAAATGACATTAGCGACTTTCACTGATCTAACAGCAGCATTTAACACTGTAAATCATAGGTTTGCTCTTGAGGTAGGGGTACTATCTGACGAATGGCTATCATCTTACTTGGTCAGTGAAAACCTTTCTACATAGCAGAAGATTCTACGTGATCCTGCAGGGAAAAATAGTGGATGGAAAAAAATGGTCTACGCAGGATAGTGCCCTCACGCCAGTTCTCTATAATACCTACACAAACGGCCAGACTATGCCAAATCTTACCAAACATTTCGTTTAGGCCAACGACGTAGCGATGAACGTCCAGGAGTCGAATTAGGAAGAGCCTGAAGAGGGGATCACAAATTTGCTGCGGGGAACTCACAGCCTACTAAGATGACGAACATCTAAAACCAAATCCGAGCAAGACCCAAGTTTGTGTTTTCCATCTTTCCATCTCCATTGCAGATAAGCTTGTAGAAAAATGAACATTAAGTGAAAAGCGAAAACTTAGTCATCGCCCGACGCCCAAAATACTTTAGAATCACTTTGGACCGGGTACCTTGACATTCAAACAGTACTGTATAAATATCAAGAGGAAGGTCAGTGCTCGCAACAATGTTCAAAAATCAAATGTTTGTAAAGCTTAAGGGACTTAACTATCGGGTCATCAGTCCCTACACTTACAAACTACTTATGAAATACCTTACTAAAGGCGACACAAATATCCATGCCCGAAGGGGGATTCGAACCCACGACAGCAGACGGCCGCGCGCACCGCAACACGGCGCTCCAGTACGCGCGGCTAATCCGCCGCGGCTCGCAACAATGTGCTGAGGAAGCTAATGAGCAGGATCTGCGCTGCTAACCCATATACTCTTAGGACTTCCGCTACGGCCTTGTGTCTTGCTGCATTAGTATGGAGCGGCTTTGTATATACAAAATAGACAACAGAAAAGCTATACCCACTTGAAGGTATAGCTACGCCGTATATCGGAAGGGGTACCGCAGCAAACTTAGAGTTCGAAAAATAAAAAAGGGACAGAACCCTGTCATCCAATGTTTGGACCTGCTAATATTGCCATAAACCCCGGTAATATTTCATGAGTACAACGCGGGTTTTGGAAGTAACGCCAGAGGCAAATTGAATTGCAGAGTGGTTAAGCCATCAAATAAACCATGAAGTCTGGATTTCAGAACTACCTGCCAGCGGCGATGAGCCTTGGGCAGTAAGGCGAACCCTAAATCGTATTAGGGTGAAGGTGCATTAGTAGCAAGACCCGCGAGACCAACATGTAAAGGCGGAGCCTACAGCCGAGAAGCAGAGGTGCTACTAATGCGGCGAGGTCCAGGACCCAGACGAGCTTTTGATTTGTCCAAAACTGGACAATCCTCGCACAACTGACGACTTTCTTTTAGTAAATGATGAGACGATATCGACCGTAATGTAAAATATGTGCTTGACTAGACACAGAAGGTAAGTAACATAGTCGGATGTGGGGAACCGCCAAGAAACCACATCCAGCAAGTTATTTCTGTATGTAAGTAAACCTAGCAACTTAGTTTTACTAAATCATTACAACAGTAAATCGTAGGTATCTAAGGTATGCACAAGGATATTTTATTTATTAATGATGTTGCTGGATGATGCATTGCAGTGAAAGAAACATTTCGACATTACTTCAACTTTCAGATATTTGAGTAGCCAGCTAAAATTCTGAAGCAGCTGTGTTCGACTTTCTTTTGCAGATCTACGACCCTTCCATGCCGATTTCAAATGTTCAAAAATTTGTAAATCTATGGGAGTTAACTCCTTTGGTTTTTAGTCCCTAGGCTTATTACAAATTACTTAAAAATAACTTAAACTAACTTAAAGACAATACACACACACACACACACATGCCCGTGGGAGGACTCGAAACTCCGAGCAGTCGCGCGCTCCGCAGCAAGGCGCCTTAGACACACCGATCTCAACATAAAGTAAATAGAAGTTGAGATGAACACAAATGGATAGTAGATAGTAATCAGATAAATACTAGGTTGGTCTGTCAAAATTGTCGGAGAAGGGTAAGCTCACTGTTCCTCCTGTAAAAGATTCCATGTGTTAAGCACTTCGCCAACTCGCTCCTTAGACGAAAAAACAAAAAAAACCGCACGAAACCATGCTTATAACAACAAGCAATCATAAACAAAACAGTGGCGTGCGTCATTTCCATGCAAAACCCCACACTTGTCTGCTAGCGCCGAATGGAAAGAGCCTATTTTCGTGTGATTTCTGGGTGACTCATACAGATTGTACAATCCTAGATGCAAATTTTCAGATGTTACGCTGAAGATCTTACCACCGAAAGCAACAAAATATTGCCGACCGCTTGATATTCACTTCTTTCGGCAATATAAACTCTAAATCAGGAGGATTACTGATTTTATAAGACTACAAGATGTCAAACCACAAGTGAAGGTACATGATTGTTATTTCATCGTGCAACTTCACACTGTGATTTACAATCAATTTGCTGCACCTAAGTACAAGCCTATGTTGCAATATGCTTGGCGAAAGCCAGTATATGACACTGACATGCCAACACTTTCGAGTGATTTGGAATGTGATAACGTGGCTTTAGTGAGTGGTTTTGTTTTAACCACTTCGTCGATACATCTGCTCTTTGAAGACTATTGTAAGCACTTTCAGGGGTATGGTACTGCTGTATATGTATGTTTTGCGCTAGTATAAACACTTTGAGCAGAGAGTTTTTGGCACTGCTGACTGAATATGTAATTAAACAATGACGCCATTCAATTACACGTAATTACCTTCATATGTTTGTGATCTCTTGTTACTTTGTTTCTCTCTCTTAAAATGTTACTTGAGGTACTATACAACGTTTGGCACTGAAATGACATACACCATTGTCTTGTTTATGGTTACCTGTTATTCTAAACACGGTTTCGAGCGGTTCCGAATATTTGAGGTCAAAGGTGTCACTTGTGAGAGCTCAATAAACGTTCGAGTATTGACCTGAATATTTTATGTGGATTCTGGCGTAAGAACTGTGGATGCACTAACCCTATTACAGTTTATACTAAGTCTGAGAGTGATAGTAACAATATTCATTAATTATTGGATACAATCGATAATTAACAAATTTGGGAAGAACCTGAGATTCGTCATGTAGGATAGAAAATGTCATGATCGGTGTCTTTTCTGCTCTGTTTGGCTTCGTTGCTGAGTTAGTGTCATTCTTGACGGCAAGGACAACTGTGTTTAGAAATACGTGGAGCCTTGCGCCGCCCGTCGGTCGTGCCGTCTGGAACATTCCGGGTAGCGTCTTATCTAAATATCTGCACTCGACCTCACAGCTATATCGCGTCTCTCTAGGTCAGTGTTTGAGGGCACATTCTGCGCCTATTTGCACTGCGAGTGATTTCTTCCGCTGGAAGATAAATGTGTATTTGCAGTGACATATCGTCAGCTGTACTCTTATCTCAGAGATGTTGCTCGTGGTTTTATTACTCAAAATACGTAGTTTTTTACTCACCATAGAAGATCAAAGAGGGCAGAACCTCTCAATTGTGAAGTAATTTTTGAGGTACTAGGTATTCTAGCTAATAATGCAATAAAAAGATTCATCTCTCTTTTATAGAGATACGAGGTTTGTAGCTTAGCCGGCCGCGGTGGCCGAGGAGACTAAGGCGCTCCAGTCACGGTCTGCACGGCCACTACGGTCGGGGGTTCGAATCTCCCCTCGGGCATGGATATTTGTACCGTCCTAGTTAGTAAGTAGTTCATAAGTAGTTTGTAAGTTTAGGGACTGATGACCCCGTAGTTAAGTCCATAGACTTTACAAACATTTGTTTGTTTGTAGCTTAAATGGACAATATGTAAATTGTCACAAATGAAAGAAATAGAGTTGCCTCAGGAACAAACTTAATGTTTATGGCAGTTTCCTCCTCGAATAGTAGTCATTTTACTATAAACAGATGTATTTAATTTGCGACATTTGCTACACATAGTCGATGAGATAAAACTAAAACTAGAGAACTCTTTCGTCCACCAAAACGTCATAACAGTGTATTCAGTTTTGAGCAGCCAATCCAGAACTTAATAAGTTATTATACCCAGGTCACTTAACTGAAAGTCTAAGGCGATAAAAGAGAGCCATTGTGGTTTGTAATTATAATAATGATACAATGTTAATAATTAAAAACTAGAAATTGACGTCACAATTTCTATCAGAAATATTACAATAAATAAATCTTGAGTCGTGTCGGGATAGCACAGTCGGTAGAGCGCTTGCCCGCGAAAGGCAAAGGTCCCAGGTTCGAGTCTGGGTTCCGGCACACAATTTTAATCTGCCAGGAAGTTTCATATCAGCGCACACTCCGCTGCAGAGTGAAAGTTTCATTCTGGAATAAATAAATAGTTAAAATGCTACTGCTGAAATAAATATTAGTGAATCTAATTGGTGTTAGTTAAACTGTAGCGTATCAAGGCGCTTTTGTTTTGTTAGACTATCGTAGCAAGCACTGAAATCTGTTCCAGAGTTATCAGCACAAAAGAAGGTAGTATCGAAATATTTTCTCCATTAAACATGTGTGATTAAATCAGTTTCTCAGGTTTTACAAAAACATACCGTTCCTTAAGTTCGTTAGCCTGATTCATTGCCGGGAAACAACACAGAAATAATGAGAGTGTAATTCCATCGTTTCGTCATAGTGATGTATCTGCATGAAGTTTTAGAATGCTCTGACAAACGGTATACGCAACGCTGCATTTACTAGCACCGTAGATACTTAAGGCAAATACGCAATAATGGACACTCAGTAGTGTGAAAGACTATCTTTTGCTCTGGTGAAGGGAACGACTTGTCGTAGCATGGGGCAACGGCACAGTGAAGTCATCGAGGAACTATCCTGCTTACCATCGAGCCATCTTGAAATCATCAATTACATTATGGAGGATGTGTGGTAAACGCAAAATTAGTAGAGTGGAATATGGCCTGACTGCCTTAATTAGGTTACCGTGTATTTATGGTGCAGTAGTTATTCCAGTGTAACGAGGATTTTACAAGATTGGCTAGTGTGTAGAGGGATGTTAAGCTAATCTTCCGACTGAAAGTTGCAAAGCAAATGAAAACATTTTTATTCCTTAGTGTAAAATTAACACATCTGTCAGTCATGACTCTAACTAGGAAAACTGCTATATATATACTGAGTATAAATTTGAGCGGTCTAAAGCACCTCGCTGCGGAGCGCGCGGTTGCTCGCCGTGGAGGTTCGAGTCCTCCCTGGGGCATGGGTGTGTGTGTTTGTCCGTAGGTTAGTTTACCTAGGTTTAAGTAGTTTGTAAGCTACGGACTGATGACCACGCAGTTTGGTCCGATAGATTTACAGACATTTGAATTTGAATATAAATTTGAAAACTTAATACGTCACGGAATAATGTAGAGGTAAAAATTGACACACATGCTTCGAATGGCATGGGGTTTTATTAGAACAAAAAAAAAAAAAAAAAAAAAAAGCATAAAGTCCGACAGATGGCGCTTCGTCTGATCAGAAAAGCAATAATTAGCATAACAAATTAAGACAAAGCAAAGATGATGCTCTTTACAGGAAATGCTCAACATGTTCACCAACATTCCTCAACAATAGCTGTAGCCGAGGAATAATGTTGTGAACAGCACTGTAAAGCATGTACGGAGTTATGGTGAGGCATTGGCGTCGGATGTTGTCTGTCAGGGCCGGCCGCGGTGGCCGAGGGGACTGAGGCGCTCCAGTCACGGTCTGCACGGCCGCTACGGTCGGGGGTTCGAATCCCCCCTCGGGCATGGATATTTGTGCCGTCCTTAGTGTTAGCTAGTACGTACGTAGTTTGTAAGTTTAGGGACTGATGACCCCGTAGTTAAGTCCCATAAGCTATACAAACATTTAAACTTGTTGACTTTCAGCATCCCTACAGATGTCGGTCGATCACGATACACTTGTGACTTCAGGTAACACCAAAGCCAATAATCGCACGGATTGAGGTCTGAGGCCCTGGGAGGCCAAGCATGACGAAAGTGGCGGCTGAACACACGATCATAACCAAACAACGCGCGCAAGGCATCTTCCACGCGTCTAGCAATACTTTATTTCTTCCTTTCTTTATTTTTTTTTATTTTTTGGTTCTAATAAAACCCCATGTCATTCCAAACAATGCCGTTCTGCTGTAAAGAGGAAATAATGTTGATGAATTTGCATCACATTCTCTCGTTGGGGACACAGAGAAAATCGAGACTTTTTTTTTCTAAATTATACTTTACAAATTCGATTCTCGGTGAAACAAATGCGGTACACCAAACCTATTCGATATTAACAGAAGAAAGAAATGACCTATATGATTTACTTGTCGTAGAAATTGTTCCCGTTCCACTTCTATCTGTACATTGCACAAGAAGAGCGTATTCTCATGTCGAAGGAGGAAAAGAGCGTGTCACTCTGAATATTAATTTTCTTAATACAGCTGTTTTATTGAGACAGAATACAAATTGATTATTATGTACGATACATTGAATCATTTCTCTACGTAGCAATGTATGAAGTTTGTTCGGAAGCCAGGATAACCTAATAATCTCAAAATTATTGTGAGTTAGACAAGAATACGTCGCATTATACAGGAAAGGCACAAATTAATCCTATCTGCTCAGTTACTAAACCTCAGAAGGAATTACAACCTGAATCGCATAATTTTTATTACATAAACTTACTCATAGCTGCTGACTTCAAAACAAACTACTGGTCATTCAAATTGCTACACCAAGAAGAAAGAAGATGATAAACGGGTATTCATTGGACAAATATATTATACTAGAACTTGCATGTGATTACATTTTCAGACAAGTTGGGTGAATAGATCCCGAGAAATCAGTACCCAGAACAACTACCTCTGTCCGTGAAACAGCTCGTCATTGATTCAAACAGAGCTTGGATGGCGTGTACAGGTACAGATGCCCATGCAGCTTCAACACAATACCATTGTTCATCAAGAGGTAGTGACTGGCGTATTGTGACGAGCCAGTTGATCGGCCGACGCTTTCAATTGGTGAGAGATCTGGAGAATGTGCTGGCCAAGGCAGCAGTCGAACATTTTATGTTTCCAGAAAGGCCCGTACATGACCTGCAACATGAGGTCGTGCATTATCCTGCTGAAATGTAGGGTTTCGCAGGGATCGAATGAAGGGTAGAGCCACGGGTCGTAACACATCTGAAATGTAACGGCCACTGTTCAAAGTGCCGTCGATGCGAACAAGAGGTGACCGAGACGTGTAACCAATGGCACCCCATACCATCACGCCGGATGATACGCCGGTATGGCAATGACGAATACAGGCTTCCAATGTGCGTTCACCGCGACGTCGCCAAACACGGATGCGACTATCATGATGCTGTAAACAGAACCTGGGTTCATCGGAAAAAATGACGTGTTGCCATTCGTGCACCCAGGTTCGTCGTTGCGTACACCATCGCAGGCGCTCTTGTCTGTGATGCAGGGGTGAGCTTTAGTGACACGCTAGGCATGCGTCGTTCTGACGTCACAGTCACAACTCGCAAACAAGCTTGACTGTGGCCACGACCGGGCGCTATCGATCTTTGTAGCTATAGAACAAACGAGTCCTTATTTCGACACTTAGAAATTGTCTCCGGCCAATGTGATGCTGTGTGTTTCTTAACCGGAGATTCGGACGCTACGCACCCTCACGTACTATAAAAAAATTTCTTGTTTAACCTATACCTAACCTAAGAGATTTCCACTTGTTCTTTCCATGTCAACACAAGCCATCTTGATTTGCCGTATATCTCGCAGTTTTGGTTTTATTACTCGCAGTAAGGTGTTTCAGGCTAACAGCGCATCAAAAATGTATAACAAAATCGTATCCGGATCAATTTGTCGTAACTAAATGTAAATAAAACCACACATTAACAATAAAAAGATCTACTTGGATCTACTACAGTCGATTGTAGCATATAGCTATTGTAGCGTAATGGCTAGAACAGCCGCTCCCAAAGTCGTAGGTATAGGGTTCAAATCTCTCATGTAACAAAATTTTTTGCGCTGTTATTGTTTGTATCACATTGTAGTAGATACATATTCATAACATAATGTGGGATTTTCTTATTCATATAACAGTAGTATGTAACAAACTGCTGTGTCAGGAATGAGTGTCATCGATTTGGAAATTTGCGTGTGAATAAAAAATGGAGAAAGAAACTGCTGCAAGTGATAAGACTAGCAATGATATTTCTGTTTTTCCTTCACAAAAATATTGGACCTTTGTTCCAAATATGTTACGATTTCCGAGAAAATGGTAAGTGACAAACGTATGGGGAACGCTGAAATTGCTGGTAGGCCTAAATGAAATAAGTATGAGTGACATTCACACTATTCGCTAGTCAGCAACATTTGGCTGTTTATTTTCTAATATCTAGTAATATTGCTTGTTTGCTCCCAGTATTTTGTTGTTTAATTTCGAATACGTGGAGATTTACAAGACTGTGGTTTTATTGATATTCCTTACTTGTCGCCAATATTTGGCAATTTATTTGTGAATATGTCACCATTATATAGGGTATGTGGTTGACAGTGATCCTAAGAGGATAACTTTAATTTCTTTTGTAAATGTATACAGCATACTCAGAACATCGTCGTCTGCTGGCACATGTTTCTCAGTATTATGGCGTAGCTCACTGGCTGACAGCTAATGGGTTCTCATTGGCCGGAGACAATTTCTGCGTGTCGAAATAAGGACTCGTGTCGACAGATCGATGTATCGCATTCAGCTCCTGATGACGTCAGGCCGACGCTTGCCTAGCGTGTCACTAAGCTCACCCGTGATGCAGCGTCAAGGGTAACCGCAGCCATGGTCTCCGAGCTGATAGTTCACGCTGCTGCAAACGTCGTCGAACTGTTCGTGCAGGTGGTTGTTGTCTTGCAAACGTCCCCATCTGTTGACTCAGGGATCGAGACGTGGCTGCACGAACCATTACAGCCATGCGGATAAGATGCCTGTCATCTCGAATGCTAGTGATACCAGGCCGCTGGGATCCAGCATGGCGTGTATGCGAAATCGGTTGGAAACTTTCCTCATGTCAGCACGGTGTAGATGTCGCCACCGGCGCCAACCTTGTGTGAATGTTCTGAAAAGCTAACCATTTGCATATCACAACATCATCTTCCTGTCGGTTAAATTTCGCGTCTGTAGCACGTCAACATCGTGGTGTAGCAGTTTTAATGGCCAGGAGTGTATTATTGAGGGGGAGGTACTACATTCAACAGATAACTTTGCTTTTGTGTACTTGCGACCAGCATTTTATCGGTTTTCTGAATGCTCTCAATCAGTCAGCTTCAAGTAAACACAATATCAGCGCCAACAAATGGTACTCCAAGTAATTGGGGAGGACGAGGGCACTGTCCTGGAATTATAGCACGTCATCTCAAGTTCTCGTGTTATTAGCGTATCAATAGCTTAAAAATCCGAATACGCGTATGTATCTGGTATCATTACGGCTAACACTATATTCCAAGCCTTCTTTACCACTCATAATACATGTCAATCCACCAGTCCAATGAAAAAGTTAAATAAGACGCCCACATTCGAGGTCTTCGAAGTGGTAACCGCGATTGTCGGCATCAGTTTCAGCAGTTCTCTTCCTCCCACAACATTCGCGGCGCCGCGGCATATTAGCCGTGCGCACTGGGGCGCTGTGCTGCAGTGCGCGCGGTATTTCGCCGTCGGGCATTCGAGTCCCCCTTCGGGCATGGATGTTTGTGTTGTCCTTAGGTTAGTTTGTAAGCTATGGACTAATAACCCAGCAGTTGAGTTCGATATATTTACAAGCATTTGAACGTGTTTTTAACATTCGCGTCGACAACAAGCACAGTTTAATGTTATCAAATAATTTCATCACGTTACTCCTCGTCTATTCGGTGCATCCTCCTCGGGCCACAAGGAAGATATATGAGGACCCCAGAGGTAAAGCAGTCTAAATGACAGTATGAAAAAAAAGTCACGAACAGGAATGGGACGTGATACTAATCTATTCGCTGGTAAAGAGAGCCTAGTGAATTTATTGACAGTATGTTCCATCTTGCGTGATGCCCCTTGTCTGCTTGGTTGTTTGTAGTTGTGCTTTGGCGCAAGAAGGGTCCAATATCACTGGTAACCCTATACCATCTAACAGTGCAATAGATTCTTCGCGTGGAAACAAATATTAGCGCTATTGTAAAAGCGTGTCGCCACATTACAAGACTAGCTGACAAGTGAACTTTTGGTGCTGTGTTTAGTCAAATTTGGGCGTTTCATAAAAAGTATTTGTAAATACATGGTTTGTGTAAAATGAATGGGAATTAGAAAATGGTTCAAAAAAAGCTGCAAATTATTGGTACGTTTTGTTACAATACTATTTTTTCTAATTGTTTACATATTTATATCTGAGTTCAAAAAAATGTTCAAATGTTTGTTAAGCTTATGGGACTTAACTATGGGGTCATCAGTGCCTAAACTTACAAACTACTTATCTACTACCTTATACTAAGGACGGCACAGATATCCATGCCCGAGGGGGGATTCGAACCCCCGACCGTAGTGGCCGTGGAGACCGTGACTGGAGCGCCTCAGTCCCCTCGGCCACCGCGGCCGGTTATATCTGAGTAACAATTTATTTATTTAGTAGTAGGAAGTACGGAAAATTTAGGCCTCTCATCAGTGTAGTAACAAACAATAAAATTGTGTATGAATATTTTTAAGAAGTAGTTATTCTAGATCTTATGTCTAAGGCAGATAATGGAAAGAGTCATGACGATACCAATAATGACAATGACAGTTATATTAGTAGTAGCAGTGATGCACAACTGTTTGGAGATGATCATGATTCCAATAAAGACAGTGACTGCAATCCTTGTGATGATGATGATGAAATCAGTGATGCTTCTTCAGGTGCTTTACATTTTCAATTTGTATACGTCCAAAGCTAGATAAATGAAATGTTTATTTTTGTGTACATTTTAAACTTTAAAATAACACAACGTTGTTAGCTGACATTACAAAAAACCTGATTTAGTATACATTATCCTCAGAATGCAGAGAAGAAGAAGCAGAAGGAAGACCTGGTCAAATTGAGGACTTTCCGGCCAATGCTATTCCCTCTGTACCTCAACCCGCGAAAAAAGGGTAAGAAGAGAGCACACATGGAAATCGCAGAAGAGGAAGACATTGAGGAACACAGGACAGGCTTACGTTGATCGTAATATGACGCTGCAGGGGGCTAAAATGCTACGTGGGTACAATCACCAGTAGGTACACATGTAATGGAAATATTCCTCATGAGCAGAGGGAAGTAATATTTAGAGATTATTAGAAACTAGGTAGCTGGGAACTTCAGACATCGTTCTTGAATTGTGCTGCAGACGTGCAGCCTTTGTTGAGGAAGAAAGCTCTCACGCACAAAGACATATCATGTATGTATAACTGGAAGGTTTTAGAGTGTACAAAACACTTTTTTCTAAAAACGCTTGGCATATCTAATAAAAGGATAAGAAACGTTATCATTCACAAAAAAATCAAACCCATCTGGAATAAGAAAATTCCCGATGTACTAAAGTCATTATAGTAGAGCAAAAGCTCCAAATTGAAAGTACTTACATTCAAACTTAAGTGTGGCAATGGTGTATAAAATGTATAAAATATTTTGCCACGAAACCAAAAAGTGAAACCTTAAAGTGAAAGTTTTTACAGACATATATTCAAGACTGAACAAAGTTTAACCTAAGCTTTCACAGGCCTCATACAGATACCTGTGTAGCTTGTGACAGATTGTAGATGAAAATTGTACATAGTACGCCTGATGAAAAGAAGGCAGTTGAAGTTGAAAAAGAATTTCATCTCAGGAAGGCAGAAGCAGCAAAAGAGAAGGAATTAAAGGACGGCAACCATGTTGCAATATGCTTTGATCTTCAAAAGATGATGCCGACACCACATGTAACGAACTCGAAAGCTTTCTATATGCGAAATATGAGGACATACGACCTCAATATTCACAACTTAACTTATGGTACTGCCCATACGTTTATGTGGCATGAAGGACAGTCAAGTAAGGTTTGCCAGGAGATAGCATCATGCTTGCTGAAGTATATCAACTGAACAAGAGGCATCTAATAGTAACATTTTGGTGTTATATTGTTAGGAACACCCAAATTGAAACAGTTGATCACTATTTTCTCGTTTCTGGACATTCATACAATGGATGTGATCAGGAGTTCGGAATCATTGAACTTAAAAGAAAGAAGAATCAACCTTACATTTATATACCGGAAGACTGGATGAATATGGCTGCAACAGCAAGTTGAAAATTTGTTGTTACTAAAATGACGGATGAATACTTTATTGATTTTCAACCATTAAACCGGTACTTTAGGAATACTGAGCCAGGGATAAGAGGAATGCAGGTACTTCATTTTGAAAAGGCAATCCCAAATTCGCCTTGTTATAAAATATCATCAGCTGAAGGAATTTTGCCTTATCAGAAACTGCCAATGAAAAAACAACTTCCCAGTCTTCAATTCATTGCTGTGAAGCCAAAGCTAAAATACAAGAAATATGAAGATCTGAAGGAACTTCTGCAATTTTTGCCACCGATACAACATCAATTTTATAAACGTTTATCCCAAGAAACAAAGGCTGGTGCACGATTTTCTCCTAGTACTCATGTGGATGATGATTATAATCTCACTACTGACCAGGGTAACAACATCTATGACGCAGATGATGATTTTGATAGAAGTTGATAACTGTTAAACTCGAAATTTTTTCATTTCGTAAATCAATCAGTACACTATTGCTGCAATACTGTATCCTGTTATAACAATAAATATTTGTTATGTTGATTATGTACTGCGAGCGTTATCATTTTATTCTATTTTTAGTAAGAGGTAAAGAGGTCTAAGTGCAGGTTGTACATTATTTATACATATCAATTATAAACCGGATGTTATTTATTATCATTGGCAATAAAAAGCTAAGAACCCAGGTGTTCGTCTGAAATATTGTAAATGGTGCAATTCTCCCACTTACGAAAACTATTCAACTTTGACTTCAGTTTACTCGAAACTATGATTTTGTCACTTAGACCCCTTGACCTCTGGGGTCCTATTATAGGATTCCAACGTCACAAATGCAAATCCATTAAAATATTCTGTATTCTTAACTAAATACAAAATATTCTACTTACAGTGGATCTATTTTTTTCAAACTTGATACAATACGTCATCGGAGTGCCGCGTAAGCACTTTTAACAACAGAAAAAAAATGTCGATGTAGCGGTTTCAAAAGAATGCTTAATATTAAATACAATTTTGAAACTTTGGCTAGTTGTGTGACAAAAAGTATGTAACTTAATCTATATCTATAAATGTGAATGTCTGTTCGGTGTACGTTTATCACGTCTGAACCACAAAACATAAAGAGCTAAAAATTTGTACAGTTACTAGTGTCTACCCGGGGAAGGCTTTAGGCATGGTTTTATGGATATATATATATATATATATATATATATATATATATATATATATATATATATATATTAATGTGAATGTCTGTTCAGTGTACGCTTATCACGTCCAAACGACAAGACGCAGAACTTAAATATTTGTACAGTTACTAATTTATACCTGAGAAAGGCTTTAGGCACGGTTTTATAGCGTTCTGATAGATATTTAGTAATTTGAAGAATATAACGCGAAGTGAGGAACAAAAATGATTCTATGAAAATTACATTTACTTTTTGAAAATGGTTTTATTGGTTGCATTCTTGCTTGAGGGTTGATAATGATGAAAGGGTGGAGTATATTGGGATGGAAAGTTATCGGTTTATATAGAATTCTACGTGTGTGTGTGTTAATATTTCGCTCTGCAGCGAAAACTACAGAACACAAACGAATGGTGTGTGTGTAATTGTTGTCCGAAGTCTCCCGTTGTACACCATAGCAGTTCCATGCCGACAGCTATAAGGGGGTGGAAGATATGGTGGTTGAAAGTCGTCAAATTATAAAAAAAAAAAAAAAATCGGACTGAAGGCCAGCGATGACGTTTGCGACTCTATAGCAAGGAGGTTACGTACAGCGAAACGTGATGCCACAGACCATATCTTTGGTCTATGCGTGCTACAATGTCTTCAGCTCTTTCTCTGTGAGGATAAGCTTACGAATAAGGATATATAAGAATAAATAAATAAAGCAGTAAAAAAGAAATTTCTTTTAGTACATCTCTTTAAAAAAATCGATTTGACGTTTCGCGCATTACATCAAGTGATCCATCTGTGATATTATTACAATCATTATTGTTGAATTTCGTGATTTGATTCTTCGAACGAGTGCATTTTTACCTGTGATTTCTTATATATTCTCTGATAAATGTAACATGGTTTTAGAAAAAAAGAGATGGACAGAGAGAGAGAGAGAGAGTGGATAGGAAAAGTACTAACTCAAGGTTCGAATAAATAAATAAATACCTGGGCAGCGCCAGGTTTTCAGCTAGTGTAATATAAAATGGAGATATTTGTAGGGTGGTTAATATCCACAGAACCTTTAATGGATCCAGGGAGAACTGCTGTTACGTAACCCTTCTACGGGAGTATTTTACTCGTGTCCCGAAACACTCTGGCACACACTTTGTTTGAGCGGCTGTTGTGTTTTGGAAGTTGAGGAGTCATATAATGGTGGCGGGCTGAGTGTAAATAGGTAAAAGGCTGGAGCCGGCCGGCGGTCACATGGCGCGGCCAACACGTGCAAACTGCGCGCCTTACGTAATGCGCTGATGCAATCAGCCGCCGCCAAGGCCGCTCACATTCCCGCAGTTCGAACCCAGAGCAACCGACGTGTCGGCTGCCTCTAATCCACCAGTACTCAGACATTCTGTGTCTACAGTATTAGTGCGCCAGTTTCCATTACATTTTCACGTCCCTCATAGTTCCAAGGATCGTCTCTGTCATTTGGCGCAGTTGGAGACACAAGAGGGATGAACCTATGCTCAGTTATTCATTCCAGAAATATGTCAGACTTTAACATACTAATGCATACGTAACGCATCCATTTCTTCATTTCCGTCAATTCATGCGGAACCCATCGTGATGCAATTTTTCGCACGGCCAGGCGTTCTTTCAGGATGCTGTAATCTGGTTTCGTGGGCGAGCTCACGAATCGTCTGGCGTCGATCATTGTCCCTAACCCGGCAACAGTATGCACTTCTACAGAGAAGCTAGGACGACCTGCCCGGTGCATGTCTGCCGCAGTTTGTCGACCTTAGTTGAAGGCTTTTACACAACGAGCCACTGTTCTGTACGGCAATGCCGATTCCTTGCACGCCTCTTGAAGACCTTGTTGACACTGGCGTACTGTACGACCTCTGGCACATTCAGTCTTGATCCAACTCCTTTGTCCCTGTTTCGAAAACATAGTGACACTGTTACGTTAGACCGCTCGCTCATAAGTGGCTGTGTTTCCCTCGATTTTGCGCACGACGGTGACGTGGGACGAGCGAGTCCATTTTCTCGGAGGTAAGGTGGGTATATCAAAACGTGTGCTATAAGCGACAATAGTAGATTCTATTGCATAGTGTCTCCACAGAAGTGTTGCCACTATTTAAGTTCTAACCCCTCGTAGTTGCCATACCGTCAGTGTGCTGAATTCTTGCTATGGGCGTGTTTTTAAAGAGGGGTCAACGTGGTAAGTTAGCCGCACTTTTGTTGGTGTAGCGTATAAGTGGATACATCAACACGTACCATCTAAGTCGATCACAGAGGACCTCGAGGACAACGATAAGCAGCCTTCGGCAGTAACGCCACCATACAAAGCATCTGTAGGCCCCGTAGAATACCACAATAAACCTGCCAAAATCGTCGCTGAAACTTCGCAACGATTCATTTTTAGTCTTAGGCTTGGGACAACACACAAAACGGAAACTAATCCAGAACTTCGGAGATAGTGTGAATCAAGACTGATCCTACAAACTCACTTTTTCCGTTGGTCCACAGTCCAGACTTTATGGCTTCGACAAAGCGTTTTTCTGATACGGCCATTTGCATTCGAATATGTGGTTAAGTAACTCCAGCTCTGCCTTCAGTTCCATGTTTACCGTTTGTCACTATGACGCAGCAAATACTTTCATTTGCATTTCAATTTAGCGGATGATGGTTCTCTACTTTCCTTACATGCGGTATAAATCTCTTGAAACATTAAACGCTTCGTCTAATTTAGTTATGGAAGATCCAACAATACGAGCGACAACAACAATTCTGTTTAATTCTGATATACGAGTATAATGCATTCAGAAATACACTGAGCACACATCCGATCACGAGTGAAACTAGCAACGTATTAAAACGTGTTAAGGGGATTCGACAGTTGCCGCTCGTGGTGAAAAGTAGTAACTTACGTGCAGGATTGGCTAGCATCTGTATTCATCTTCAAGCATGAATTTCTCGCGGTGTTTCTATGATTTTGTGGAACCTCTGAAAGTTATGTTCGGTACACGATATCCATTATCTGACAATGTACATAATGAGGGGCAGAAGTAGCTTACACATGAAAGTGACACATTTTTATTGCGCTCTGCTTTTCTTTTACACCAGAGTATGGTTCCTCGAGAAAGGAGAGAGGAGGTATTGCCCAGAAATGTTTTATTTGCCTGATTTTAAGGGGTGATAAAGTTTCAGTTTGAAGGTCATAAGGTCAATAATTAATGATATGTTTGTCAGGCAAAAGCGCAGTTAGCACTGATGCAATCATTCACTGACGCATCAGGTTAAAGATTCCCGATTGGTAAAACTTGAGTGAAGAAATCTGTAACTACGTGCTGGACGTTATCCTGCGACAGAAATCTTCGACCCATCAAGATCTTTCCTGAAGAACTGAAGATGTGGTAGCCACGAGTGGAAATATCAGGACTACAGAGCGGGTGTTTGAAGGAAGCATTAGGGTTTAACGTCCAGTCGCCATCGTGGACATTAGAGCCGGAACGCATACTCGCCGAGGTGGAGTAGCCGAGCGATCTAAGGCGCCTCGCTGCGGAGCGCGCGGTTGCTCGCCGTCGGAGATTCGAGTCCTCCATGGGACATGGCTGTGTGTGTTGTCCTTAGGTTAGTTTACCTTAGTTTCAGTAGTTTGTAAGCTAAGGACTGATGACCACGCAGTTTGGTCCGATAGATTTACAAACATTTGAACATTTTGGAACGCATACTCGGACTGGTTTTTGCTAAGGGATCTGGAAGAAAATTCCCCGTGCTCTTGGAAATGAATCATCCCGCTATTTGCCTGGAGTGATATAGTAAAATCACGCGGTAGCTCGAGTTCCGAAACTTCTGCTTTGCGATACTGGTGATATGGAGACCTGAATGACTATAAAGCAACCCTTGTCGCAGTTTTCCTGCGCATGTTAGGCCTTGATCAACAATTTTATTCAAGTTTTGTGTGTCTGCTTACGAGAATATAGTAAATATAAGAGCTTCTTTGTATGCATTTCGTAATAACGTCACCACAGTTCACATTTCCGTATTTACTGCACACACGTCAGTAAGACACTAATGCCGTTCTCATCCCTTTCCTGCTTTTTGCAGCTTATAAATAGTGTCTCATTTCTCTTGACCACCCAAAATATCTCTGGAACAGCAACAGCTATTGAGAAACGACTTTCACCGGCATCAATGTAAGGCAAGGTTTCACGAATGTAAATATTATGAAACATTCTAAAACGAAAGCATGTGTGTTTAACACAAACATATGTGTTATTAAATGGACATCCTATATCATTTCATCTACAATCTATAGCATAACAAATCACATAAACAATGCCGAGATATTACGAAGGGAAGTTGACGCTTGAAATTCGCGAAACGCGCGGCTAACGCACGTCCTGAGACTCAGGCGAGAACCCCATGCTGCTCATGACGTTTCGCGTATTTCAAGTGTCAATTTTGCAATATCTCTGGATGTAATTGGTGTATTGCGATGCAGTCAACGCCATTTTTATGTGATTTGTCATGCTATAGATTTCTGATGAAATAATGTAGGGTGTTCATTTAAAAACATATAAGTTTGTGTTAAAAAAGACACACATGCTTTCCCTGTTAAAATGTTTCAAAATATTTACATTCCTGAGCCCCTGCCTTACATTGATACAGCTGGAAGTCGTTTTACAATAGCTGTTATTGTTGCAGGCATATTTAGGTTGTCAAGATAAATGAGACGCCCTGTATACCCGTTTCTAATTTGTGCTACGTTGCGTTCATGCTGCAGCATCACTCGAACACTGAAAACTTTTTATCGCCTCATATACAATTATGAAATTATCTGTAGTAATGTAATTATCTCACAATGGGTACCATGGGGAAAAAGGCACCTCCATTAGCTCGGAGTAGATGTGTGGCTACTATTAACAGGGAGCTGTGGGCAAATAAATTGTCAACAGCATTCACTTTCGATTACGCTAGGTGGTAACAGAAACTACAAAATGAAACCGCTTCTATCCTAAGGTAAGCTATATTTTGTGAAAATAATAATACCCAAAGCCGGCCGCGGTGGCCGAGGGGACTAAGGCGCTCCAGTCACGGTCCGCACGGCCACTACGGTCGGGGGTTCGAATCCCCCCTCGGGCATGGATATTTGTGCCGTCCTAGTTCGTAAGTAGTTCATAAGTAGTTTGTAAGTTTAGGGACTGATAGCCCCGTAGTTAAGTCCCATAGACTTTACAAACGTTTGAACATTTGAATAACACCGAAAAAAGTATTGATAATAATAAATGCGGTACCCTGTATACATGCTTAATGATATTTGCTTGTATTTCAGAGTGATGGCGTGCTCGTAGAGCTGGAAGCGACATGTCTTGTGCGACGTGTAACATGGGTGTTCAACTTATGTCAGCAGTAACTAAATGAAGTAAATTCGTGAAAATAAGTGTGAAAATAACTGTTCGAAGTCAGTGAGCCCTATATCAACATGTAAGTGCGATTGAGTGACTCTCCTTCGTCATATAGTGAAATTTATCCACTATTACGAGGGTGATATACATGTGTGTAAGACAGCATTGAACTATCAGAATGACAGCAATTTGATAGTGATCTTGACGAATGTCCACAAAACACCTTACAACATAGTCCACGGTGTCCGCTCATCGCTCAAATACTGCAGCGTGCATGGACATGTCCGCAATGGAAGTTTCTTAACTGTCTGCTCTAGAAAATAAATAAATAAATTAAAAAAATCAAATGTTTGTAATTCTATCGGACCAAACTGCGTGGCCATCAGTCAGTAGCTTACAAACTACTTAAACTAATGTAGACTAACCTAAGGACAACACACACACCCATGCCCCAGGAAGGACTCGAACCTCCGACGGCGAGCAACCGCGTGCTCCGCAGCGCGGCGCCTTAGACCGCTCGGCTACTCAACCGCGGCTGTCTGCTCTAAGTTGGAATGGTGGCACAAACGCTCTTTCGTTATTTTGTTGCAAAAATAATGAGCATGTTAACACTGGTGCTGTTGCAGAGTGCCCAAATCTCTTCCTTTCTGTTCAACAATAACTGCTTGCTGTGACCGGCAACTGGGAGCCAATATTATTGAGCGATGTGGCTGGTGATACAATATCATATGTAATTATTTGGAATGGGAATGGATGCATCGTGCGACATCTACTCCTGTTTTGAAGACACCAAATAGCTTAAATGCCACGAAAAAAAAAATGTTTAAATGTTTCTAAAGTCTATGGGACTTAACTACGGGGTCATCAGTCCCTAAACTTACACACTACTTATGAACTACTTACTAACTAGAACGGCACAAATATCCATGCCCGAGGGGGCATTCGAACCCCCGACCGTAGTGGCCGTGCTGACCGTGACTGGAGCGCCTCAGTCCGCTCGGTCACCGCGGCCGGCTTAAATGCCACGAATAGTTCATTAGAGCACGAAGTATTTGTTATAGTTTAGGCAGCTCCATGTACAAGAAGTCTGCAGGATTGTATCCTGTCCATATATAATGATAAATGGGTAGCCTTTTATTCGAAGAATGACAGATGCCCCTCTCTCGTTGAGTTATATGTTTGCCTATTTCCGTCATTTATGTATGGGATGTGGGTAATGGGCAACGTGCCAGATTCCTGCAGCAAAACGCAATGAACAAGCTATCGAGGACCTGATGCACGGCCTTTCTGATTCCATGCCACGTCTTTCATAGGCTAAAAGGATAAATAATTCAACACACTTGACTTTATACGTTATGGGTTTCTCAAAAACGTTCAATGTTTATTAAGCTTAAGGGACATAACTACAGGGTCATCAGTCCCTAAACTTACAAACTACCTGTGAACTACCTTATACTAAGGACGACACTAGCATCCATGCCCGAGGGGGTTCGAACCTCCGACCGTAGCAGCCGTGCAGACTGTGACTGGAACGCCGCAGACCGCCCGACCACTGCGGCCGGCCATGGGTTTCTCAAATCCTAGTTTTCGCTTTGTACAGTTCTGAAATCTTAACATATTTATTGTTGTACACTTAATGTGTATAGCCTTGTTAACTTACTCTGTATCCTTCTCACTGCTACAATTCAAACAAAATATACCCTATTTATTCACTTTTACAAGCTGGTCCGAGCAGCTAATGTTGTTTATGCAAACAGTGTTCAAATGATCTGTGTGTCACAGAAAAATAAAAACACATTATTCAACAATCAAAAATGATCTCCTTTAAACCAGAAATGGGGATTTGAGACCTATATATATGACAGCAAATGTTAAAAAAATCAAATGTTCAAATGTTTGTAAAGCTTATGGGACTTAACTACGGGGTCATGCGTCCCTAAACTTACAAACTACTTATGAACTACTTACGAACTAGGACGGCACAAATATCCATGCCCGAGAGGGGATTCGAACCCCCGAAATGTTAATGCTGGACGGCCGCGGTGGCCGAGGGGACTGAGGCGCTCCAGTCACAGTCTGCACGGCCACTACGGTCGGGGGTTCGAATCCCCTCTCGGGCTTGGATATTTGTGCCGTCCTTAGGATTAGCTAGTTCATAAATAGTTTGTAAGTTTAGGGACTGATGAACCCGTAGTTAAGTTCCATAAGCTGTACAAACATTTGAACATTTTCTTAATGCTGATACCCTATTTCAAGATCTGTAATCTATAAGTGAGACGGTGGTCACACAGAGTTACTTGAGTTACCAGTACTACAGGGGGGGAGGGGGGCAGTACAGACGATATTCAAAGTTAGGCTATGCAATAATCCTATAACTTATATGGTATACCTTGTTTATAGAGTAGGAGAGATTATGATACGTAGAATGGCGTCATGGTTTCGTTCCTCCGCTTGATAACCAAATCCCAAGAGTGTGACAATGACATCGTCGATGTCAGGTAAATATTGCCACAGACTCTCATTTTGCTCCGAATGTGTTGGGACGAACTCTTGATCATTATAATTAAGGCCCGACACAAAATCAGTTGTAAGATTAGTAAGATGCTGGTCCTAATAGATTGGTCGAAATTGTGACTTAACGGCAGAAACTGTAGCTCGTATCCCACATCTGGACATCACAGAAACCTGCATCAAATCTGAGAACATCGCCGGCCGCAGTGGCCGCGTGGACTGAGGCGCTCCAGTCACGGTCTCCACAGCCACTACGGTCGGGGGTTCGAATCCCCCCTCGGGCATGGATATTTGTGCCGTCCTCAGTCTTAGATAGTTCATAAGTAGTTTGTAAGTTTAGGGACTGATAACCCCGTAGTTAAGTCCCATAGACTATACAAACAATTTCTGAGAACATCGGAGACCAAATGGAGTGCCTTTGGAGCTAGGTGAATACGCCGGGCCACTAACTGCGTCTTAAGGCTGCGGGGCGCTCTGTGGAACGTGACTGGCGTTGTTTACAGCCGCGGCGCGCCGCGCGGTCACGTGATGTGGGGAGGGGTCCGGTGGCGCTCACGTGCGCTGCCGCCGCTGCTTACGCTGTCACCAAAACAACGTAAAATGTCACGTCTGTGTGCTACTGCCCGTGCTGCAGCATAGCGCGAGCAAACCCAGCACAAACTATAAGCAAAGTAACATCCGCGGTAGAGTGATCGAGCCCTCTAAGGCTCCTTGCTGCGGAGGTTCAATTTCTCCCTAGGACATGGGTGTGTGTGTTAAGGCTAGTCTACACGACGACACCAGGTTGCGACACTCGTTTCATGAAATGAGTTGCGCGCAACTGGTTTCGTGTATGTCTGTAGACACGGCGCCAATACTATACACTTCAGTGTCGTTGTTTTGTGAGTGCCGTAGTCGCCGTAGAATGGAAGTTTTGGTAGCTGTAAATGTTGTGGCTGAGCTATTGCTTCTCTGTGTGAAGTCGCTGCATATGACTAAACATAAAAAGACTAAAAAAACGTGTTTGGGTTTGTGACTGGATTAAAAAAAAGACGTCAGATCGGTTGCTAAAAAAAATTGTCATCGAAGACCCTAGAAGTTATTTTAATCAACTCAGAATGTCACCAGAGCATTTTACGTTCCTTTTAAACAGAGTTCGTAATGCAATAAAGAAACAAGATACTGTTATGCGTGAAGCATTGTCACCAGAACTGAATTACGTTTCTTGTAAAATAGATATCTCTACAATACCTTTACCGTGTTCTCAAATCCACAATTGCCATAGTTCGTTTGTATAGGTATTTGGAATTGAATGTACTTTAGTCTGCAATTCACTAATCGTCAACCCATCAATATTTAATTCACGAATAATTGCTTCAAGAGCACTAACACGCTGTTGCTTATTCCTGAAATTTTCATCGTTAAAATAGCACAAACACCTTTGCATCGCATATATGTTCAAAAACCGTATTATTTCTTCCTTTCCCCCCTTTATGTTGTGTTTTCTTCTGTATTGGTTATCACCTAACCTAAAAACACGCGCAATCAGTTTCGCCAAAGTTGGAAGGTGCCGAAACTGTTTAGTTTCGCCAACGAGTTACGCGAACGCCTGCCGCGCATGCACACTAGCCAGTAGCGCAGTTTCATGAAAGCTAGTGTCGTCGTGTAAACTAGCCTTTATCGTTAGCATTAGTTAGTTTCAGTAGTTTGCGGTTGCTCGCAATCGGAGGTTCCAGTCCTCCCTCTGGCATGTGTGTGTGTGTGTGTGTGTGTGTGTGTGTGTGTGTTGTACTTAGGTTAATTTAAGTTGAATTATGAAACTTCCTGGCAGATTAAAATTGTGTGCCGTTACCGGGACTCGAACCTGGCACCTTTGCCTTTCGCGGGAAAGCACTCTACCGACTGAGCTATCCCGACACGACTCACGATGTCGCCTCACAACTTTACTGACGGAAGTAAAATTGTGAGGCGGTATCGTGAGTCGTGTCGGGATAGCTCACGTCGGTAGAGCGCTTGCCCGCGAAAGGCAAAGGTCCCAGGTTCGAGTCCCGGTCCGGCACACTATTTTAATCTGCCAGGAAGTTTCATATCAACGCACACTCCGCTGCAGAGTGAAAGTTTCATTCTAAGTTAGTTTTTAAGCCTAGGGACTGATAGCCTCGGCAGTTAAGTAGCATAGATTCACAAACATTTGAACATTTTTAAATTTGTACTTGTAGAAAAGAAATGATACAATTTAACATTTTGGATCAGTTTCCCTGGCACAAGTGTTGAACTAAACATTCGTTTAACTGCAGTTGTAAGCATATAAAAGAAAGTACTTCCGATTCGAATTTAGAGCTGATAGCATCATATTATTGGACTAACGAAATAGGATGGAAATGCTTCATATATTGCTAAAATGAATTTACTAATTTAGATAATATCATATCAACATTTTCGTAAAGGTACGTTGAATGAAAGCTAAAATTTAAGATTTCGACCATGACCTGCAGTTTGCCCTTTTGACAAAGCTCAATTGCCATTTTCCCTTTTATGTAATTCATATCCCAATATAAATTATCATATGTTCCATGTTGTAAAATAAAAACGCAAAAAATTATGTTTCACTGCTAGTTTAATATTCAGAGAGTGTGTATGTACTGCTGATATGAGGATGACCAAATTCAGTACTAAGATTATCATCTGAGACTTTCTCATACAGTCAGACAATCGACATCTACATCCATTTTCCCTCAAGCCACATTCCGGTGTGTGACGAAGGGTACTTGGTGTACGACTCTCACTTCCTCCTTTTTCATGTTCCAGTCGCAAATGGTTAGCGGGAATTACGACTGCTATTAAGACGCCGCGTGTGTTCGTATATGACTAATTTTACCTTTATGGTCTTTTCGCTAAATACCCGTAGCAAGACCCAATATTTCATCGGTTGCTTCTCTTAGGAACATACGCTCCCAGAATCAGACTGTGCTGCGGAAAGCCTACATTGCAGTACTGAATGATGTGGGGTATTGGTTAGCACACTGAACTCAAATTCGAGATGACTGTGCTTCAAATCCGTTTCCCACCATCCAGATTTAAGTTTTTCGTGATTTTCCTTAATCGCTCCAGGCAAATGCTGGGTTTGTACCTTTGAAAGGGCAAGTCCGATTTCCCTGTCCTCAAAACACTCCGAGCTAGTGCATCGTTTCCGATGAAAATGCTATCAATGGGACGTTAAACCATAATTTCCTTCCTTCTTTTATCTTTCAGTGTCTAATACTGGAGTCGGCTGACCATATGAGAAATGTTTTAGCGCCTATTAAATGATCCTACAAAGGATCTTGCAGCTAGTCTTTGGATCCTATGTGGTGTGGATCACAAAGTGACTAACGTGTTTAAGTGTTGCTGGAACGATTGTTTTGTAAGCTACTCCCTTTGTTAATGGTTTACGTTTTCTTAGAAATCTTCCATTGAATACCGGTCTGGCATCTGCCTTGCGTCCTACTAGTTTTGTGTGATCTTTGAATTTTTAGACGCTCGGTACGCTTAAGGGAGATTAATTCATGGAAGTGACTGCTTCCAGTTATGAGTATTTCATGCTAAGTTCGCTACGTTTTTATATGTTGAGGGTCAACTGCCATTCCTATTACCAAGTATCTACCTGTATTTCGCAAAAATTTTCTGCCATTGTGAGTTTTCTGTATACTTTTTAAGCAAAAAGCTTCACGGAACGTAAGATGTTGTCTACTTGTTGATTTTTCAAACAAACTTCGAGATGTTATAGAGGTGACTTAGTATTAAGTTTTACACTGGAGTCCATGTCCATAAATGTAATCGAATGACGCTATGAGCATCAATCGTATTTCGATACCGTGTAACAAATCTTTTTACTACTATGCTTTCCTAACTTTGTAAGTACTAAGGACCAGAAAAAACAAAAATGTCCATTAAACATGGTCTCTAAAATGCATACCATAAAAGCTACGAGAATTTGACCAGCGGAAGAGATTTCGTTCCTTCTCTTTGAGAATCTGCCTTGTGAAAAGCACTAGTTTTTATTTTCATACTCTTACATGTTTCGCTACAGTTTTAGCACTTTCAGTGGATTTTTTATTGCTTTAAACTGAAAAACACAAATATTTCAGTTTGTACAGGTTATTTCAATATCGCATTGTTCATTAGAAATTCATACAACCATTTAAATATTTCGATTTTACATGTTGTAGTGGGTCTGCGTTCCTACATTTTCTGTGTACGTCCTCCCCGACAGTTTGTTATCTGCAACTGTACGGCACTTATATACCATATTGTTTTATATTGAAATATTTGATCTGCTTTTTTTTATTTTTATGGTTAGGTCTAGTACATTGTAATTTAAAGTGAAAATAATCTCTGTGTGTGTGTGTGTGTGTATTTACTTGTTTGCTTATGAACTATGTTCAAATCAAATGTTTGTAAATGTGTGGGACGTAACTCCTGTGGTTATCAGTCTCTAGGCGTAACTTAAACTGACCTAAGGACAACTCACGCACCCATCCCCGCCCTCTGCACCAAGGCCCCTTACACCACCCGGCTACTCCACCGCGGGTATGAACTATGTTCAACTTACTTATGTTGGTGTTTTCATTGGCGGAATGGTGAATGAATAGTACTATTTCACTCTTCAATGTCACTGTTAGAGAAATGTGAAAACAGGATGGAGGGTGGAGTGGAAAGCTGACTGTGTTTGTGGTGGAAAGTTTGAAACTTGGCCGGCCGCGGTGGCCAAGGGGACGGAGGCTGTCCAGTCACGGTCTGCACGGCCACTACGGTCGGGGGTTCGAATCCCCCCTCGGGCATGGATATTTGTGCCGTCCTTAGGATTAGCTAGTTCATAAGTAGTTTGTAAGTTTAGGGATTTATGACCCCGTAGTTAAGTCCCATAAGCTATACAAACATTTGAACGTTTGAAACATTTTGAATCTTGTATGTGTGTGTGTGTGTGTGTGTGTGTGTGTGTGTGTGAAAAATGTTCAAATGTTTGTAGAGTTTAAGGGAGTTAACTATGGGGTTATCAGTCCCTAAACTTACAAACTACTTATGAACTAGCTTGTACAAAGGACGGCACAAACATCCATGCCCGACGGGGGGATTTGAACCCCCGACGGGGAATGGCCTCGCCTCAATGCGCTCTGCCGCTCCGCCACGGCCGTGTGTGAGTAATTTTGGTTTCCTTCAACTATGGCTTTCTGTATTTGGTAGTTTTTCCAGATTATTATTTTTTTTGTGGGGCTGTTGCTGCATTTTAGGATTTTTAGGACTGTGTTGATATCTGTTCGCTGTGTTTCATGTCCATAAAATGTAGAGTGACAGCTGTTACGTTTTAGTGCTCTTCTATATTCTTTACATCTTGTGTTAAAGTTTCTGCTTGTTTGCCCAATGTAAACTGGTTTGCAGTCCTGGAAAGTCAGCTGCTAAATAACAGACGTGTTGTGTTTGTCTTAATTATTATTATTTTCCTTTGTATTGGGTTTTCAGTTCTGTAAACCATTTTTAATCATTGTTTTTTGTGTTTATGCCTATTCTGTGGGTTACTTTGTTGTTGGAGGTGAGTGTGTACCTTTTGCTTGTAATTACTGGAGTTTTGTATTCATGTCTGTTTGTGTACGTGTTCTCAGTGTGTGTGCCATGTGTGTTTCTATTCTGTGTGTGTGTTTTGGTCTTTGGTTCAAATGTTCAAATGTTTGTAAAGCTTATGGGACTTAACTACGGGGTCATCAGTCCCTAAACTTACAAACTTCTTATGAACTACTTACGAACTACGACGGCACAAATATCCATGCCCGAGGAGGGATTCGAAATCCCGACCGTAGTGGCCGTGCAGACCGTGACTGAAGCGCCTCAGTCCGCTCGGCCACCGCGGCCGGCTGGTCTTTGGTGTGTCAGTGTCAGTATGACCTGTTTGTTTTGTGTGTTGGCGTCCTCTTCATTTTTGTTTTAATCTTGTGATTCAGTTTGTCTATAATGTTTGTGTCATAACAATTCTCCACAAAAATTTGTCTGATGATTTGTAATTCATATTTGTAATCTTCTTAGAGCTGTATTTGTGGTGGTGACCATTTCTGAAAATGGAAAACGTACAGTACGTTAATTGTTGTGTCTGTATATGATAGGATTCAGGAACTTTAGCATTTTATTGTTTTCTTTTTCTGTGGTGAATTTTATATTTGAATAGACGGTATTTATTTCACCGTGAAGTTCTTGTATACGACTTAGTATCTCGTCTTGGAGACATTAGATGTCATATCTTCATAACGGTACCAGTATATCATCATGAATTGCTTTCGTTTTCTTATGGTTTTAAATTTTATTTTTTTAATGTGATTGAGGACTATATTTTCAAGGATTCCGCAGATTGGTGGTCTTGTTGGGAGTAGAACTGGTGGTCAAATGTAGAATAATTTAGTTCAATGAATTCTTTTAGAATCCTCCTTATTTCCTTTATGTGGGTTAGGAACGTTGTGCCGCTGTTCTAATTGCTGTTGAATGATGACAATGGTAGCTGTGGTGGGGATGTTCGTGTACATAGATGTGATGTCGAATGACAATGACATGTGACAGTGGCTGTCGTGGGTATGTTGATATGTTTGATTTTTTGTATTCGCTCTTCAGAGTTGTGTACTCTTCTATTGTTTGTGTGTATATAACGTTTTTGTAAGAATATGTGTATTTCTCTGTCTAGGTAGTATGTGTGTACACTTGTGAAGTTAAAGAGAGGGCGAATCGGTATGTTCTACTTGTGGATTTTTGGTAGGTTGTTTAATGTTGGTGCCGTATGATTTTTTGTTGTAACCAAAAAGAAATTAATTTTCTGAATAAGGGCAGAAGTATTATATTGACACACTCGTTACACAAAAGTCAATAGAGAGCCTAATAATAGAAATTGAATACATAACTGAACACCACGTCTTACAAGAAAATTGGTTCCAGAGAAATTAAAATATAATAAATGAAAACAAAAACAACACATTAACCGGGACAAAAACAGACTAACTAAATCATCCACGAAAATAGAGAAAAAACTTACAGGCAATGATGCAGTCCATATGAAATCAGACAAGTGCAATACCATGATAGTAATAAAGCAAGAACAATATAAAAACTGAACTCTTGAATTTATGGATGACAATAATGTAACACAATTAATAATTTTGTTGGTACAATTTTGTTAAAAAATGTTCAAATGTTTGTAAATATAAAGGACTTAACTACGTTGGTCATCAGTCCCTAGGCTTACAAACTACTTACACTATCTTAAAGTAACTTATGCTAAGGAACTCCAAAAAATGTTCAAATGTTTGTAGAGTCTATGGGACCTAACTACGGGGTTATCAGTCCCTAAACTTACAAACTACTTATGAACTAGCTACAACTAAGGACGGCACAAATATCCATGCCCGAGGGGGGATTCGAACCCCCGACCGTAGTGGTCGTGCAGACCGTGACTGAAGCGCCTCAGTCCCCTCGGCCACCGCGGCCGGCTAAGGAACTCCAACCCCGGGCGGTGAACGACCGCGCGCACCGCAGCTGGGTGCCCTAGTGTGCTCGGCTATTCTGCCGCTGCTGTAATTTTGTAATTATGAAACACACTGACGTATGGAACACCCAAACTTATACGCACACACACATACCTCAGTCTTCGACGTCCATTTACTGGCTGTAATACGCGCAGAACAAAATGTTGTGACAGACATTTTTTTCTATTGCTGGAATGTGAGGAATCGCACTGCGGAGCCGGAGTGGGCGAATTGCACTTCAGCCTGTATAATGTTTCTGTAGGTATGCGTGTATGTTTTAGCTAAATATTATGTGGGTACATTTCTGAAATTAATGACAGGGCAAATTGGCAAATTTATCTTATGGACTTTTAGTAGGCTGTAAGAATGGACCCCATCGCGGCGATTACACTCAAGAAAATGTTCTAGGGTTTCCATCCGTGTTAAGTGCTTTAAACTCTACGAGCTTCCGGCCAAGAACTCCTTGGCCATTGTTAAGTGGCGTCTGTGGGAGAAGATTCTTGACTACTTAGTGTTCCACCAAAGACTGATCAAGATGCTCATATGTCTTTCTCATTATTCGTGATGTTATATTGCGTGGGAGCTTCCGGTACTTGCCTTCGTCGAGTAGCTTGTGATTTTTTTTGTTATAGTCCTCGATGGATGCGTTCCCCTTGTCAGCGGGAAGGACTACAATGCTATCATCATTGCGTAGATGCAATGCTCTCATCATTAGCAATGCTATCATAATGAGAAAGATATCTGAACTTCTCAAGCACTCTTCGGTAGAAGACCTACAGCATCAGTGTTACAAAAGATCTACAAAGATAGGACATCCTTTCGACTCACTGCGTCCACCATTGGTTCATCGACATACAAGCTTGCTGCGTATTTAGCCAATATCCTCGCTCCGCGTATGGGATGCTGTGAACCACATATTATGAACTCAGCCGATTTTATCAACTGAATTAACAAACTGCAACTTAGCGAGGGTGACATGATCAGTTTTGTTGTGATGACGGTGGTTAGGAATGTGCCAATTAAATACTGTCTGGACTCAGTGTCGCAATTATCTGCAATTCTAGGCACTATCTTACGTCTTCCTACTTTCTAAACAATATTACGATCAGACGAGTGGCGTTGCAATGGGAAGCACGTTAATTCCAGCTGCTTCGAACCTCTTCATGGAATATTGCAAAAATATTGCCTTAGACACGGCGCCATTAATTCCTAGGTATTTCTTCCTCCGGCGGGAATGTTTGCCTGGTCCGTAGCATGACGCCATAGAACCCCCGGCCATTACGCGGCGGTAATCTGACGGGACTTGTAGAAATTGGGTGGGGGGGGGGGAATATCTTTGCATAGCAAACAATGGGACGAATTAACGATTCGTGTGTGTGAAGCAGAGTGGGGGGATGTAGTCCCACAAGTTAGACCTGTTAACCCTTTCAGTCCCACATTATGAAATCAGCTTTGGAAAAATTAAAATTCAGTGTTTTCAGTATTAATACAGTGAAGTAAATATCAAAATATTTACTTTAAAATTTTTTGTCGAACTATTGATTTCTTATGTCAGGTATTTGCACGACATAGACGTTTGTATCGAGGTATTTTATTACCTGGACGTTATTTTGTTGGTAGTTAACACTGGCAGATCAATATTGCTAGCATAATCTTCGCCACGGCACCAAAGACAAGACAAACTACTGCGGGAATAAAATAAAAGGAACCACACTCACGCTCACACTCTTAGCCACGTACAGACGACAACGCAACACAACCTCCAAGACGGACAGATTAATAACTCAGAAGTGGCTACACGCCGTACAAAGTGGCAAAAGTCGTTCTAGAAACATGTTGTTCATCAAAGCAACTTTAAAGATTAATGTACAAAATATGGTATAAATGAACTTGTTAAGTGCAATTGGCAGTGATATACACTAAAGGAGATGCAATTGCTCAACAATGCAATAACTTGCACTGACCGAGTTCGAGTACGCCTATGAAACTATTGTTGCTCGATAATTTCAGGAGGAAGTGAATCCTGCGTGAGTAAGGAGCTTCAACTATCTGTGGTTCTCTTAACAGTGAACTACACCGCGACTCTATAGAAGACCTTCTCACACGAATCTGTACTTGCACGCCATTAGCCATCATCACTTGGCTCGGAAGTGCAATGTATCACATACATTGGTACATTGTGCAAGAACAATATCAGACGTCGATAACCTGCACATGAGTTGAACCACCTACGCTAGATCTTCAGGAATAATGGCTACAACAATCATGAAATACGTGATCTCAGGACAGAAAAACAGTAAGATCATTGACGAGGAAGAGGCTAAGCTACTTACTTTTTTGTCATTCGGTGTTTCTGTGACGGACAAAATAATCTGTTTGCTAAAGACACACGAGATCGAATCAGTCTTCAGAATTCCGACAAATATTCGGCAATTTTTGATACCAGTTAAAGACGCAGCAGGTTTCAGAACACTTGTGGTCAACAAGATGCCTTGTGAATGTGGCCACTATTTTGCTGGACTAACAGAACGAACTGTTGAACAACACAGAAAGGAACATGAAACGTTTCGTCGTTTACGGCAACCAGAGAAATCTGCTTTAGCTGAGCATGCTGTCGTAAACGGTCATCGAATCAATTTTCATGAAACCTCCGTTGTGGCTCGCACTGACGGCTTCTGGGACTGTACAGTTAAAGAAGCCATCGAAATTAAAACAACTGACAGCATTGTTAACAGAGACGGCTGCCTGCAGCTCAGCACGGCGTGAGATCTAGCGATCCCGTAGTTGAAGCGGGTGCATCGAACACAGAGTCAACGCGTGTCCATATATGGCGACGTCGCGGGGCACCAGTGACGTCAGTTGACAATTGCCAAGGAGTGCTTGGTCGAAAGCTCGTGGAATTTTATCCGCTTGATGCGGACGGAAGCCGGAGAACTTCTAGTAGGCTGTTTAATGTGGGTTGCCTTGGATTTTTTTCCCAATTTCATTTTCTGTTTAGTAAAAATGTGTTGGATGGTTTTCAGAAATGTTTGTGTATTTGTCTGGTGTCGTTCTATCTTGAGGAATAAAATGAGCATAGAAAGCCATTCTCGGAAACGCCATTCCACGGCGCTATGTTGAGTCGGTTGCCGCTACAAATCCCCTCCAGAAACTCCGACGTTCTGCAGCGTCGTTGCATGACGTTTCCGGGAATGTAATTCGATGCCCATTTTGGTCTTCAAGACACCTTCTACATCCCATAGAAATTTGTTGGTGGAATTATGTAATTCTGAAACTCACTGACGTATGGAATACATACGCGTCTGTTTTCGACGTCCATTTACTACCGGAAATATTCGCAAGACTAAATTTTGTGAGATACATTTTTCATTGCTGTCATGTGAGGAATCGCGCTGCCAAGCCCGAGTGCGCGACTTTAGCTTCGCCCTGTACATACAGAAACAATAGAATACAAACATACACAACACTGAAGTGCTAATATGAAAAATCAAACGTATCAACGTACCCATGACAGTCTATCTCACGTCATTGGACATCACATCTATTTACACGATCATGTCCACTACAGAAACCACTATCATCATTCAACAGCAACTAGAACAGCAACATAACATTCCCAAACCCCACATAAAAGAAATAACGAGTATTCTAGAGCTATTTACAGAACAAAATTATTTTACATTTTACAACCTGTTATACTCACAATAAGGAACCCCGATGGGGTCACCCATCAGCGGACTCCTGGCAAATATTATCCTCAATAATAATGAAAACACAATATTTAAAAAAATAATAATAAACCAAAATAAAAGAATAACATACTGATACTGCTATGTATATGATATGTTACGTCTGCTACACAAGGCACTAAGTCGTAGCTAAGAACTCCACAGCGACATGAATACCGTCCATCAAAATATAAAATTCACCATAGAAAAAGAAAATAATAAAATCCTGAATTTCATGGACCTTACCATATGTAGACACAACAATGAACGTACGTTTTCCATATTCAGAAATGTCACCACCACAAGTACAGCACTTGACAAGAATTCAGACCATCCGACAGCACACAAACTAGCCAGTTTATTATACATTCTGTACAGATTGATCAAAATTTTACTTAGTGAACAAGATTGCGGAAATGAGTTAGATTGATCTGAACAAATTTCTGGGGAGAATTGTTATCGACAGGAACATTACACACAAACTGAATGACAAAATTAAAACAAAAATGAAGAGGACACCTAACACAAAAAACAAACAGATTACCATAAAAAGGCTGACAGTGACACACCAAAGACCAAAACACATACACACACGCGCGCATTAGCACACGCACACACACAAAATAGAAACATACACACTGAGAACACACACAATAACAGACGTGAACACGAAACTCCTATAATAACAAGCATATGGAACACTATCATCTATAGCAATAAAGCACCTTATAGAATAGGCAACAAACTCAAAAAACATGAATCAAAAATAGCTTACAGAATTAACAACTCAATTCAGAGGAAAATAAGAACAACCAAAACACACACAGACGAACACAACAAATCTGGTATTTACCAGCTGACATATTGGGACTGCAAATCCATTTACAAGGGACAAACCACCAGAAAATGTAACACCAGTATCATCCTACATTTTCCAAACAGCTGATGGATATGAAACACATCCAACAAATATCAACACATACCAAAAAATGTACGAATGCAGCAACAGCCACCTACAAATAGTAATAATAGAGGAGAACTTCCTAAAACAGAAATCCATAGTTGAAGGAAACCAAATAACAAATGAATACACCATTCTTTGCAATGCAACTCTATTCTCTGCCCTCAAAGAACTGTCAGACAACAGCAGTCTATAAACACACACACACACACACACAGTCAATAAATTCATAAATAAAACAAATAATACCCACAAGCCTATCACACCCATATACACATAAATAAGCAAATTATCAATATCAAAAAGCGTACTATACGTACATACACATCCACTTACTTACTTACTTACTTACTTACACACACACACACACACACACACACACACACACACACACACACACAGCCGCGCTGGAGTAGCCGAGCGGTCTAAAGCGTGTCGCTGCGGAGCGCGCGGTTGCTCGCCGTGGAGGTTCGAGTCCTCCCTGGGGCATGGGTGTGTATGTGTTTGTCCTTAGGTTAGTTTACCTAGGTTTAAGTAGTTTGTAAGCTACGGACTGATGACCACGCAGTTTGGTCCGATAGATTTACAAGCATTTGAACACACTAACACAAACACAGTGGTTAGAGGAAGAAGTTAATTATTGTGATAGACTCATAGTTCCACTTCTGAGCTGGAGATGAGCAACGATGATGAACACTGTTGTGTGCTACTGATGGAACTGGTAGAGATATATTCAGGTGTGCGTCATCCAAGAACAGATTTGTATTTTTACTTGCTTGCGGCAGGTTCGACAATCCGCGTGGCAGAGACGAGAGGGAAAGATACTGTCTGTCAGCTCCGATTGCAGATCTTTTTTATCAATTTGTACAGAAGTGTCAGGAAATGTATAGTATAGGAAGCTGTGCCACTGTGGATGAAATATTGGTAGGATTCCGGGGACAATGCAAATTCAAAATGTTTTTTCCGAAGAAGCCTGCCAAATATGGTCTTAAGATCATGTGTCTGACAAATGCAAAGAGAGAATCCCTTCATAACGCCTACTAATACACTGAGAAAGATTCTGACGGTATAACACTCATAGATGAGAAACATAAGCATCTGGAACCTACACAAGCTGTTATTCGGCTCATAAATCATCTTCAGAAATCTCACAGGAACATCATAGCAGATAACTGGTTTGGATCTATTGAACTGGTGAAAATACTGATGTAAAGAGGTCTGATATTTCTGGGAACTTTAAAGAAAAACAAGAGAGATATACGAAATTCTACCACATAAAACTAGAAAAGTGGATTCATCTCTCTATTGGTTCACTAATAGTATGACACTGATTTCCGTTGTACCAAAGAAAAATAAAGCAGTATTGTTGGTATCTTCTATGCAAGTGGTAAACCAGAAATCATTGTCTTCTACAACGAAACCAAGGGTCGTGTTGATTCCCTAGATGCAAAATGTGCTCAATGCTGCTGTGGTCGTTGAATTAGTTGATGGACTATGGCCATTTTTTACAGTATCATTGATATTAGTGCAGTAAATGCACATGTGATGTATGGTTCGTACAAAAACAATCTTCCGATTTCCAGATTAGATTCCACGAAAATACCTGCAAGGGAGCTCGATACGCTATTTATGGAAATTCGAGTTAGTAACAAACACTTCACTACTAAAACTCGAGCCTGTATTCGGAAAGTTTTGAGTATGACAGAGGAACTATCATGCTTTGAAGAGAAACTTCAGAAGCGGAAAGTGTGTTATACATGCTCTTCTAGCAAAAGACCAAAAACTATATATATATATATATATATATATATATATATATATATATATATATATGTGTGTGTGTGTGTGTGTGTGTGTGTGTGTGTGTGTGTGTGTGTGTTTGTGTGTGTCGCTCTTGCAGGAAATATATTTGCCTGGAATGTACTGCAAGGACTTGTCAAAATTGTTACCAAACATAAGAATATGTTTCTGTTTGCATATGTCAGATAAGCAAGCCAAAGAAGAGTTGTAATTATGTTTAATCGAAATAAGTAGTAAATAGAACTTATTGATTTTATATGTGTAATACAATGCTTGCAATTTTGTCGAATAAATATATTTATGCTCAAGTTCTTATTTGACTCATTTAAATTTGTTCATAAACTAACAATTTCTATGAGTAAAGAATAAAAAACAAGGTCAAAACCATAACATACTACGATTTTTCATATGGATGACACAAATTCTCCATTTTTTACGCTCATGACTATATGTGTTTCCAGTTATTCAGTTCATTTGTTTTTGATGTTTCAATGCTATAATTGTATAATGTTGAAGGTGTTCATAATTTTTTAAATGTTCCATAACAATTACTTAGTTTCTATGTAATAAATAATGTTTGTGGTCTCTCAAATGTTCAAATGTTTGTAGAGGTTATGGGACTTAACTACGGGGTCATCAGTCCCTAAACTTACAAACTACTTATGAACTAACTAATCCTAAGGACGGCACAAATATCTATTCCCGAGGGGGGATTCGAACCCCTGACCGTAGTGGCCGTGCAGACCGTGACTGTAGCGCCGCAGTCCCCTCGGCCACCGCGGCCGGCTGTGGTCTCTCAGACCACACCTGGGTAGTTAAGCGAGTAATATTATATCTGGATGATTTAAGGGTTAAAATAGTAATAATAATAAGTAGAATACAATATGGATTCTGACGTGTTTATATGCAGAAAGGAAGGACGAGAGGAATATCCGAATTTAACATCCCGTCGTTAACGAGGTCATTGGAGACGGAGCAGTAGCTCGCGTTAGGAAAGGATGATAAAGAAAACCTGCTGTGTCATTTCAAATCAATAATCGCAGCATTTGCCTTAACAAAATTACATTTATTTCGGCCAGACCATATACTCAGGGTCGGTCGTGGATCTGAACCGTTATCCTTCGGAATGCAAATCCAGTCTGGTGATTTCTGCGTAAAGTCGCTCAGTTTATAAGCAACAGAAATTCTCGAGAGGTCAATTAGGGTATCATACTCTTTGCTTTCACACTAGCTGTTTACGTTTGTCGAAGGCATCTGTACTGCTACTGGACACCTTTGGACGTCTAACTGAGCAACAGATTAATGCACAAGGGATAAATTCTGACGAGGCCACGCATCTTCCAAGAAAGGCAGAGCGTGCGCTTCTGACCTTACAATAAATTTTAAATAATGACAAAGAATAATTATCCATCTGAACATATGATGAATGTTCATTATCAAAATTTCGATGACCGGAAGACATTATCCCAGCTGATTAATTATCTCACAGACCAATTTGTGATACTCAGGGTCCTGAAGTAGCTTTTTTAAGATCATAATACAGATTATGTAAAAACATATCAGTTTAGTACTATTAGTGTGAAACACGTTGTCCCTACGAGAAGACTTACTTCTGTCGATAACGTCAATAAATTTCGAAAGCTTCAGAGGTCTTACATGTGGTGAATGTAAAGATTTCCAACGCAACTTGATAATGACCTTAAGACGGAAATTGTTGTTGTGAAGTAAATAATTTCTGCAGTCAGTGTTGAATACGATGACTTTAAAAAAATTATACATTACTGAGAAATCCAGTCACCAGACGTTCACTGCTGGTAAAGCGCAGTTGTAGAGAGCCGGCCGTGGTGGCCGAGGGGACTGAGGCGCTTCAGTCACGGTCTGCACGGCCACTACGGTCGGAGGTTCGAATCCCCCCTCGGGATGGATATTTGTGACGTCCTTAGTTGTAGCTAGTTCATAAGTAGTTTGTACGTTTAGGGACTGATGACCCCATAATTAAGTCCCAAAAGCTCTAAAAAAAAAAAAAAAAAAAAAAAAAAAAAAAAAAAAAAAAAAAAAAAAAAAAAAAAAGTTGTAGAGAAGGTGAAATCTGATTCAAGAGATGAAAATAAGGAAAGAACTTGGGACTATTTTCTTAAAGATGGGGAAGGACATGGACGGTGCCCTTTTAATGGATTTTAATGGAACCATCTCGGCATTTGACAAGAGGAAACCTAAATTCTGATGGCCGGAGGCTGGTTTGGACCAGCGCTCTCTCCAATACGGGTGGGCCCATTGGCCGAACGAACTACTGCGCCACTTCGCTCGGTGACTAAAGGAACCGTTACAGTTCTTAGAAATCATACACTCAGTGCTACTATCCAAACAGACAGAATTAAGCTCTAAGGCTTATCTGTAATTACTTGAGTAGTGTCGACAATACTTTCACGAAATTGTTTGAGTATCAAGAAACTCCTGTAGGTATTTCGGTAAATGCAGATCTCAAGGCGATGTTAAAATTACAGAAATGAAAATAAAAATGACAAAAAAGAAAAATAAATACACTGCACCGCTCCTCTTACATGCGGCTGGTTGTATAGTATTAGTGAGCGAAGAATCTTCAATCTTGAACTGTGTTTCTACATTGTGATGTGTATCACCATAAGCGATTAGTTTACATCCAGAGGACGCGTGTCGAATCATCTACAGGAAAATGATCAGTAATTAAATTTTTCTCTGTTAGGAGGCGTCCTCAGGAAAATTATTCCGGCAACTGCTTCAAACTGTTCAAATGTTTGTAAATCTATAGGACCGAACTGCGTGGTCATAAGTCAGTAGCTTAGAAACTACTTAAACCTAGGTAAACTAACCTAAGGAAAACACACACACCCATGCCCCAGGAAGGAGTCGAACCTCCACGGCGAGCAACTGCGCGCTCCGCAGCGAGACGCTTTAGACCGCTCGGCTACTCCACCGCGGCGGCAACTGCTTACTATGAGCGGACATCCACTTTCTAGTTATCCTAGGTCCGACATATTCAGTATGTTACGGTTTCGGTATTTCTGAACTAATTCATTTCATTAATTTCATGGTTCCTTTCAAAGGGCAGAGGCTATCTCCGTCCCCACCCTTTACCAAAAATGAGAGCGTGAGGTCCGCTTATAATGACCACGATTTCGACGGGAAGTTAAATCGTAATTTTTCATCCCCCCCCCCAAATGTAGTGAACACAACTCTCTACGTAGTCAAATAAATCATTTGGAATTCACAGATATTAATTACAGAAATGAAAATAAAACGCAGTCCATATTACTGTGCCAGAGACTATTACTAACACCTAACTCGCTGCAACGGCAGCTATAGCTCCTTCCAAAAATTTCGGAGACCTTCGCATCCAAGAATCATTGTCACGTTCTGTTCAAAAGTCTCTGCAAATATCTGGATCAAATTCAGTGTCCGCATTCGGATTTCTCCAACCATTCCCCACGTCATAGCACCGCACCTAAAATAAGCTGTGCGTGTTACACGCTAAGCTCCGCGAACAAAACTTTTTCTCCTCATTGTGTATGCACTCAGATGATGCAGTGAACGGGTCACGTGCTCAACCACGCGTGATTCCCTTTGCCGTGAGAGTAATGCCCATTTTACACGACGATCTAGCTCCGTATAAATGACGTGTGACCATAGAGACTTGGTTGCGTTTATTCGATGAACTTCCGTCCGGACGTGAGATTACCACTGACAGCAACGCCTCTGTGAAAATTCGGCCGTATTACCATTTATGTACGTGAGTAGTTTACGTTTGGGTGTGTCATAGCTGATAATATTCAACTTACGAAACTCACAATGCCAGCGGTTGCAGAAGCTGTGGCAATGTGTTCGAACAAAACAGCAAAGAAGAATTAAAAGTTGGATGCGTCTTTAGTTACGAAGAAGAGACGAAGAATGAGATGTGTACCGCATGCTAATGAAGGAACTCATGCCGAGGACACCAATGAATTCCTATTTTTTTTTACGAATGTATGATTTACCAAGTTCCTTTCGTTCGTCCAAGGACAAACCCAAGGCCAAAATACGGCGATGAGAGAAAGTATTTCGCCAAGCCTAATGTGCATCATACTTTTTACACTTGAGTTACAGTTTCAGCTTACCACATTTCCGGAAATTGTCACTTTTTTGTACGTTCTGGCCACATGGAAATCTTTCAAAAGCCTTTCCTTTGCACACAGAGTTTCTGTGGCGACTTTTTTAAAATTTTGTTGAAGTTTGCATAGGAATTTTAATTTCCGTGCCATAATGGGACCTCAGCCAACTAAATTTTGCTTTGCATGACTGCGCTATAATTTCTGGCATCACAATCTCAAGTTTTCGTACAAGTATCTCAGGCTTTCCTTTATGGAAGGCTAGAACATTATAGACTGTATATTATAAAAAGTAAAACAACAAGACGTATGAAAACTTCATTTTAAATAAACACTTTCATGTTATTTTCACCATAAAAAATTCAAATGTCTGTAAATCTATCGGACCAAACTACGTGGTCATCAGTCCGTAGCTTACAAACTACTTAAACCTAGGTAAACTAACCTACGGACAAACACACACACCTATGCCCCAGGAACGACTCGAACCTCCACGGCGAGCAACCGTGCGCTCCGCAGCGAGACGCTTTAGACCGCTTTTTTTTTTTTTTTTTTTTTTTTTTTCAGGTAGATCTATGATGTGCGGTCGTTTTTCATTGTTCGTTCTTTGGTCGTTCGTTGATCAGTTGGCTCAGCTTTTTTATTACAGAGGACGTTCAGCCCTCTGACCGGGCGCGCTGAGCCACGGCGCCCGGCACCGCTCGGCTACTCCACCGCGGCTATTTTCATCATAAATAACGCTTTCATGCCGTATTATGAAATAGTGCATTTTCTGCTTGGAACAGCATTCGTTCATACCTGTATGCCTCAGTCGAAAGCCAATTCCATCTCTGTTCTATTCCATTTATGCACGATATGTGCCTCCAACACAAACATTCTCAATCTGGAAGCCACTGATTGCACACGTATAACACAACAAACTCACTTCTGTGCATGCACACTCAAGACGCTACTGGCAAATTTATAATCTGTACTGTAGCGCGCTAGCTAGTACGAAACGCCGTCTACGCTGACGAAATGCCAGTAGTTCCGCGTTTACGCAACGTGATTTGTTCATTAATAGCTCGATCATCCAGTAAACCGTGATTAAGGCATTATCGGTTGGTGAAGCATGTGTCTTGGTTGTAGGTATTGTGTCTGTTCTTTCGAAAGTACGGTCACCATTTACACTAAACTCCACAGCAAAGTTGCACATTTGTGCCGTACCGAGACTCGACCCCGGATTCCTTACTTTGTACCAACGGTAGTGTTACCCATTACGCTACTGGGGCACGCTTCTCGTGTACTCTAATTCTCAGCTTATTCGTTCGTTCGTTTGTTAAGCTTATGGGTCTTAACTGCGGGGTCATCAGTCCCTAAACTTACAAACTACTTATAGACTACCTTATACTAAAGACAACACATACATCCATGCCCGAGGGAGGATTCGAAACCCCGACGGGGAACGGTCTCGCGCATCGGAGCAAAGCGCCTCAATGTGCTTGACCATTCCGCCGCGGCCTCAGCTTACTGCGCACTACGATTGTAGTGCCCCTGTCCATTATTCCAGTTGCTTGCAGCTTTATCTGTATTAGTGCAACGAATGAGAGTTCACTGCGGCAGCGGAGGAGCGGCCGAGCCCATTGAGGCGCTATGCTGCGATGCACGAGGCCGTTCCCATGTCGGGTGTTCGAATTCCCCCCACCCCCCGGGCATGGCTGTTTGTGCTCTCTTTAGTATAAGGTAGTTCATAAGTAGTTTGTAAGTTTAGTGACTGATAACCCCGCAGTTAAGTCCCATAAGCTTCACAAACATTTGAACACTTGAGTTAACTGCGCATCCGCAGCTAAATTGCCAGTAAACTTTTGAAGGCATACATGACATTACAAGTATGCCGCCGGCAGCGGTAGCCGAGGGGACTGAGGCGCTGCAGTCACGGTCTGCACGGTCACTGCAGTCGGGGGTTCGAATCTCCCCTCGAGCATGGATATTTGTGCCGTGCTTAGGATTAGCTAGTTCATAAGTAGTTTGTAAGTTTAGGGACTGATGACCCCGTAGTTAAGTCCCATAACCTCTACAAACATAAAACAAGTATGGCGTTTATTATTTAGGATATATACAGATGTGCAGATCATTTATCTAATTTTTAAATTGTGTATTTGAACTAACGTTCTTTGAATTCTGCGCTCCTGGTGCCACTCTTATGTGAATGATGCGAAATTTGAATAGACGTCAACTTTCGGATGTAGAAAAAAGCTTGCAAACCTCCATTCATCTCGTACAACTTCTACTTGGTGGTGGGATTTTTTTTCTGTCAGCGCAATAAGGAAACTTTTTAAATAATTAAACACATTCAAAATGAAACAGTACATCAATTATGTATTTTTATACTTAACTCGACGCGCATTCAGAATTTATTCCCATTATCAAATTAAAATATCGACGTAAGTATTTTGTGTGGTGTTTATATAAAATAACGCATAACTGTTACAGTTTTTCATTATGTGATAGGAAAGAACTTCTTAAATCGCACCGGGGCTGTTGTCAAACACGAGTGCGTTACAGTCAAGTGGTGTACTGAATACACGACATCATACTACAGGTGCCTTTGAATTGCTGCCAGCTGCCAGGAAGACAGTGCGAGGGACACTGGTACTGGTACTGCATGGACATCACACGTCGTCCAGTGACATTGAAACGCTCGCTGCAGCAGTGGAATAGATGTAAAGGCAGCAAACCGTCTGCCGAACATGTTCCATGGGTTTGCCTGCATAAATGCATGGCAGCTTGTTACTAACTGTGCCGATTAGCGCTGGATATATGTTACCGACAACGTAAGGTCGTGGAACAGAAAAAAAATGGCGGTGTAAATGTCTTGTATCTGATAGTATTTGTCGCGATAAACTCCTCAAATTGACTATCCACGATACACTTTCTTTTCCCATTATTATTATTTCATGCCGCCTCGCGTCATACAGCCGGGGGTAGATACACTTTGCTGTGGTAATATCAACCAGTCATTAGTCAAATGACTTTACTTGCAATATGTAGAATACAACATGTAAACAAACGAATATTTATAATTAATTAAAAAATCTTTAAAAGATAACAATCGAAGAAATATACAGGGTGTTACAAAAAGGTACGGCCAAACTTTCAGGAAACATTCCTCACACACAAAGAAAGAAAATATGTTATGTGGACATGTGTCCGGAAACGCTTAATTTCCATATTAGAGCTCATTTTAGTATTTCTCTTTAAATGTAAATTGAAATAATTCATGCTGACAATTGTCAAAATACCCAATCGTTTCGTTAGTATGTACTGTACTTCCTCGATTCACCGCTTTTGTAAACATTGCACTGACTGCAAAATCACCTTCGTGATGAACACTAACCAGTTGCTGCTACGTACTGATGTGCTTGATGCTAGTACTGTAGAGCAATGAGTCGCATGTCAACACAAGCACTGAAGTCAACATTACTTTGCTTCAGTTGGGCCAATTGGCGGTGAATCGAGGAAATGCAGTACATACTAACGAAACAATTGGGTATTTTGACAATTGTCTACACGGATTATTTAAATTTACATTTAAAGAGAAATACTAAAATGAGCTCTAAGATGGAAATTAAGCGTTTCCGGACACATGTCCACATAACATATTTTCTTTCTTCGTGTGTGAGGAATGTTTCCTGAAAGTTTGGCCGTACCTTTTTGTAACACCCTGTATATGCATAGAATTTGGCTATCGTTTATGAATACGTGAAAAACAGTGATAAAATACACGTGTAAACGAATCGAAAAATTAAAATACTTGAATACTGGCAGACTAAATGAACATATGTAAATACTCTGGGAAGCTGAAGAAACACTGGGACGAGAAGAAACACTGAACGTAAGACAGAGCACTTCCACTTTCCCAAGAGCTGCAAGGGTCTGCCCTGGTGTCATTGATGGAGGGAGCAGTACTTATGGAGAGAGATGAGAGACTGGCTGTGAATGAGGAAGGAAGAGTATTACAAAGTGCGGGGGATTACGGTGGATATTAGAGAAGAAGGGTTTGTATTAGGATCTAAAAATTTGGGGAGAGAATGTGGTCAGGATTGAAAGAAGGGCCGGCCGCGGTGGCCGAGGGGACTGAGGCGCTCCAGTCACGGTCTGCACGGCCACTACAGTCGGGGGTTCGAATCCCCCCTCGGGCATAGATATTTGTACCGTCTTTAGTATTAGCTAGTTCATAAGTAGTTTGTAAGTTTAGGGACTGATGACCCCGTAATTAAGTCCCATAAGCTCTACAAACAGTTGAATAGTTGAAAGAAGGGAGGAGGTGTGAGATGGGAAGAGAGTGAGAAGAGAGTCCTTGGGGGGAGGGTTATGGTGAATAGAAATCAAAGTTGACAGGATGAGTATATGTCGGAACCCAGCTTATGAACAGGGAGGGTAAGACGGTTGGAATTCCTTTCAGAGAGAACAAGGAGGGAGGCGCCGCAGCACATGAGTTGGAGAGGAGGGGGGACACAACAGGACTGTTGCCATCTAGTTTACGGATAGTGTACGATATTATGAGCTGTTCAAAGTGTGTGAGGAGAGGTGGGAACTGGATAAGTTCGTCAGGGATCCTTGTGGGTAAAGGTAATCGAATGCGAAAGGAGAGACGGAGTAAACGGCGTTCAAGAATCTAGAGGGTTCAAATTTTCAAATATTTGTATACCTATTGGACGAAACTGCTGTGGTCATCTGTCCCTAGGCATACAAACTGCTTAAACTAACTTACACTAAGGAGAAGAGACATAGATCAATGTCCGAGGGAGGACTCGAACCTCGGGCGTGAACGGCTGCCCAGTCCGTAGCATGACGCCTTAGACCCCGCGGCCATGCTGTGGGGCTAATCTGGAGGGACTTATAGAAATTGGGTGGGGCGGATATCCTTGCAACATTTGCATTGCAAAGAATGGGGCGGATCAAGGATTTGTATGTGTGAAGCAGAGTAGAGGAATATAGTTCCCCAAGTTAGGCCTGTCGATAGTTTTCGTAGTTTTAGCCATTGCAGGCCTTTTTGTTGGATGGTTAGTAGGTAAGGCTGCACGTTAGTTGCTGTGCAAAGTCCAAGGCAATGTAATGTATTAGTGGTCTGGGTAACACCATCATAAATGATGGGATAGAAGTCATGGAGCCGGAGTGAAGTGGTGGTGAGTCCTATAATTATTACCTGCGTTTTAGAGGGATTTATCTTAAGGACCAAGACGGATAACCAGTTTTCCGTGGGGCTTTACGTGACGAATTCATGTGCTGTGATTTAGGGTGCTGTTTGGGACATTGTCGGTAATGAACAGTAATGCAGAAGTAACTGCCCAACAATGTAATAATTTCCTCTGACCGAATTAGAGTACGACTATAAAACTATAGTTGCTCGATAATTCCAGGAGGAACTGAACCGTTCAGATGCGTTTGTTGTTGTGGATAGGAGCAAGGAGCTTCAGATATACGTGGTTCTCTTAACACTGAATCTTAGTGAGATTAAAAAGAGATGCAAATTATTTCATAGATATTATGTGTGGCACATTATATACGTCTGGTCAACGGGTTATGCGCGGACTTTTATGGTCGATGTAGATGTATTTCGTTGAATTCAGCTAGTGTGGCTAACATGCTGCCGATAGAGATCACTGTGGCGATTATAGAATGTAATAGCAGACAGACAACTAAAAATGCAAAAAGGCCTTCATCAGTGTGCTAGACAATAACAGCCGGTGAGAGACTTTTCGTTATGAAGAACAAGCCAACGCCCCACTAACGTACTTTGCTATACATAGGACGTAGCTCGGAACAGACCCAGGAAGAGGCCCGGCCTTACACATATGCAAACGGTGCAGTCGCACAGGACCCCGCGTTTCTAGGGGCCCCGCGCAAAATATTAGAGCACTAATTCGAAAACTGTAATCCGTAATTTTGTTTCTGAAACTACTTTTGATGTAACGTGACACAAAAAAAAAAAAAGTTCAAATGTTTGTATAGTCTATGGGACTTAACTACGGGGTCATCAGTCCCTAAACTTACAAACTACTTATGAACTACTTACGAACTAGGACGGCACAAATATCCATGCCCGAGGGGGGATTCGAACCCCCGACCGTAGTGGCCGTGTAGACCGTGACTGGAGCGCCTTAGTCCCCTCGGCCACCGCGGCCGGCCGTGACACAACAATGGCCACTGGAGTATATCTCAGATTTAGAAAATTATGACTCTATCGGAGTTGAAGGAATCAGGAGTTATGATACTAATGCGCAATAGTAATATCCAGTGAGAACACATGACTATTGGCCATGCATGTTTGTAAATCTATCGGCCTCGACAGCGTGGTCATTAGTCCTTAGCTTACTAACTGCTTAAACAAGGTAAACTAACCTAAGGACAACACAAACACCCATGCCCGAGGGGGGACTCGAACCATCGACGGCGATCGTCCGCGCGCACCGTAGCACAGCGCCCCAGGACGCACGGCTAATCTCCCGCGGCGGCCATGCTTAAATTAAGAGGCACATGATTCATTGTTTCTCGGCTACTCTCTGCGCTCTTTCTACTCGTCGCTGTGACTAATAATTAAGAATAACATTCGTCCCTTAGCAGATATTTCCCAGAAGATAGGATGTTCCAGCTTCAGCTGAACTGCGCAGCGCTACCTGCTCTACTCGCGGCGAGGCGCTCGGCCCAAGACTGCAGCTGTAACGGTTAGTTTCCTCGCCTGTCTGCTGTGCTTATACGAGCGCCAAACTGCTATTCGTAACTGCTGTGACGTAGCGACATGCTATCTCAGGGAAACAGGAAATGAAATGATCGTATGGCTTTTACTCACCTGGATATCTCCATCGCGGTTCCGCCACCTACTACAAGTCTTTTGATTTACGACACTCCGGCGATGCTGATGAAAATGATGATGACGACAAGTACACAACACCCAGTCTCCTGCCGGAAATCGAACCTGTGCCTCTTGCATTGGTGGACAGCGACGTTGCCACTGAGCTACGGAGGTGGACAGGGAAATAGAAAAAGAAATGCAATACATTTATTAGCCTTCTGAATCTTATTTTCTTATTATTTCAGAAGCAGCAATTCGCAAGAACGCCTGTCTTCTCTGGCCTCTTCCCAGTGAAACACGACGTGGTTTGAAAATTGAGTTTTTATGATATTACTAATGAATTTGCTCATCAAAAAGCAAGGAAAAGATACTGTCTGTCAAGCGAGTAAAACAAAAGACACCTAGTGTTTATAACCTCCAACTAATTAAAAAATAAAGTTCAAATGTTTGTAAATCTATCGGACTCAATTCTAGGTTATTAGTCCGTAGCTTACAAACTACTTAAACTAAGGTAAACTAACCTAAGGACAACACACACATCCATGCCCGAGGTAACATTCGAACCTCCGACGCGGAAGGCCTCGTGATCCGCAACGTGGCGCTCCAGACCGCTCGGCTACTTCCGCGGGATAAGTAATTTAATTTCTAATAACTACAGATCATTTTAAGTGCTGAAACATATATATATATATATATATCCTGAACAACACTTGCGAACCTTTTTCGAGTTTTAAGTTCATTAACTTGAAGGATTTCGATAGATGAGTCATTTTTTATTATTAACACGTTAGTAATAACCCTACTTATTAAGATGCCTTCTCTGGTTAATTATTTTCTAATCATAACAGTAGGTCTGCTGCAGTACGTCTGTTGATATATAGGTAGTACGACAGTGACGAAACTTACAATTCCTTTGAAGCTGTACCACGTCTGCCGGAGGGGGTCGGGGAGCTGAAGATGCGGGAAAGCTCCGAGTGGAAGTTTAGCACAGAGCCCCGAGCAAGTTACGCTAGGCTCTGCCCAGGAATACCGCTCCAGGGCTATAAGCATGTAAAAGGCTACGTGTTTTGATGAACGGAGGTAAATGTAGCTCACCGATGACGTCAGAGTGCAATACATAGGAAAACATTTGAGCCGATGCACTGTGCTCGATAATATGGCTCCAATCTGACACACGGTAGCGAACGAAGTACTCCTGCTTTTCGTCAATCAGCAACATTCTCAAGACATATAATATATAACAATATGTTTAGAAGTTAAATAAACGTTCAGTGAATTATTCATGTGTCACTTGCGGTCATAGTTTGATTCAGATTAAGAAAGTTTGGTTTACTGAAAATTTGCATTCGTACAAACTCAGGTGAGCTCAGTAATAGCAACAGTTGGATTACACATTTCATCAGGTTTTCAAGGCCGTGCCACGCGATTTAGAGTAATTTTTTAAACAATAAAAAAGGCAAAGCACATTGTCTAAAAAGGGAACATCATCAACTCGACCTCATACTATCTTAAGGAAAAAAATACATGAGCTAGATGTCAAGCCCAGAAATCGATACCACGTGAAAATTTGGACCATTATTTAGATACTGCGCAGTTACGGCTTCTTCAATCTACAACTTTCTAACATTCGCTCGCTCGGGTTGTTCCTCACTCGGCCCGCTTCACTGCGACCGTTTAATGCCCGAACGTCTAGTACTGTGAGCAGAGTCTAGTAAGAGGTTTATGTTCGCGATGTCAGTTAACACACAGGCTGTCGTGCGACACCTCCAGGAGCGCTATGAAATGTCAAACATCTTTAAAGTCGTCACCGGTAAGCATAATCATTCGGAGTTATTAGACGTCAGGGACAACCCGAGCGTGCGAATGTTTAAAAGCTGTACTTGGAGGAGGCCGTAACTGCGCAGTATCTGAATAATGGCCCATTTTTCACGTGATGTCGCTTTCTGGGCTTGATATCTAGCTCATGTATTTTTATCTCAAGAAAATATGAGGTCGAGCTGATGATGTTCCCTTGTAAGTATGCTGAGGCGTAGCGGCGCGGGAGTGGCCGTGCGCTCTGAGGCGCCTTCCGAAGTAGGAAGCAGTGGAACTGAGGTTAGAGTGTTTCCGTTTCCGTACTTAACGAATTATTTTGAATTAAATGGTGTACAAAGCAAGGAAAATATGAATGTCAGGTCGAACCTCTGACCGGAAAATAAATTTTAGGAAGTCAGGCTGGGAGTACGGCTTCGAACTTAAGGAAGGATATACAGGTAAGCCATAAGGAAATATATTGCGTAGTACTGAATTTACAAATTAAAACCCATGGAGATTGTACTGCCTATTTTCCGAGAATATGTCGATAGGCTATGAGAAGAGTGTAACTTGTACAAATCCAACAAATGGCAAAATATAAGATTTTTTACGGATAATAGCGCAATTATCTTTCCATTGCAGAGGATCATGGGCACCATCAAGTGCGGTTGTGGAGCTTCTTTGTGTGTGCAAAGAGATTCTTCCATCCAAGAGGGATGCGCTTAGTGACATAAAATTTGAAATGTAACTATTTACCAAAGTCCATAATCCAGAACGGTAACTGTATACTTAATATATCCGTAAATTGTGTAATTCATTATAGTGTCATCATCTTTTTTAAAATATATGTGTCTCTTTTAAGTAAAATGATCCTCCCTAACTTCCTGTATGAGTAATGGTTCTCATATTGGCCATTCCTATCATTCAGACCTCTGATATTCAAGTTACAGGGTATTTTGCTTTATTTTTCCTTTGGGAACAATAAAATTGGTGAGTAAGTGGTGCTTGATGAATAATTTACTGGTACCAGTCGTTTATAAATGAGAGATGGAATTGGGTAATTGTATGTTAATATATTGTAATATATTTCATTTTACCTCCACGCAGTCTTTCCATTTCTCTTCTTCTTTTATAAATAATTGTTCAAATGTTTGTATAGCTTATGGGGCTTAACTACGGGGTCATCAGTCCCTAAACTTACAAAGTACTTCAAACTAGCTAATACTAAGAACGGCACAAATATCCATGCCCGATGGGGGATTCGGACCCCCGACCGTAGTGGCCGTGCAGACCGTGACTAAAGCGCCTCAGTCCCCTCGGCCACCGCGGCCGGCTATAAATAATTCCACCAAACTGAAAAGTTGTTATTTATAACTGTAATTGAGTACGTACTTTTCCTAGTAGTTGTAATGAATCCAATTACTCTTTTTAGTACGTTTCCCAACATTGTTTCTAGGAGGAATTTATATTATGACATACCTCGACTAAAACGGCGTAATGACAGATATCAAGCAGTCATTCAGTATACATCGTTCTTGTATTATCGACCGGAGATCTGAAGTTTTTGACTATATACCTAGGTTCATAGAAATCGCCGGCCGCGGTGGCCGCGGGGACTGAGGCGCTCCAGTCACGGTCTGCACGGCCACTACGATCGGGGGTTCGAATCCCCCCTGGACATGGATACTTGTGCCGTCCTTAGTATACGGTAGTTTGTAAGTTTAGGGACTGATGACCCCGTAGTTAAGTCCCATAAGCTTAACAAACATTTGAACATTTTTTTCATAGAAATCTTTCCAGTTGAGGAGATACTTGATTGAGAAGTAGCGGCAACGGCCTCGCAAACCGACGCAACGACTGGGAGTGCGGGGCGCTGACCACGCCCCCCTCCAAACCGCATCCAGTGACACCTTCGGGCGGAGGATGACACGGCAGCCGGTCGGTACCCGATGGGTCCTAGAGGTCTTGTCACGAAACCTACCAAGTGACGGTAAGTCATCTTATGAGGTAGTGTCACCGGACTCATACCTTGGGCCCAACAGGGACGTGTCATGTGTTATGAGGCCTCTGCTCTTCTTAAAACATGTAAACGATTTAGCTGGCGATATGTTCAACCGTCTAAGATTGTTTTCAGGGTGATTCTGTTGTTTGCCATCTAGTGAAGTCATCAGAACATAAAAAGAACAACAATTTTGATTACAAAATGTATGTGCTTTGCGTGAAAAGTAGCTGTGGACCATGTAGAATAACGTGTGTGTAGTCCTCGAAGTGTCCCGTAGAACCATTCCAGTAAAATTTCTATACATCACAAAACATACAATCTTAAAAGCTACAGATTAATTTCCTAAGACTTACAATTAACAACAGCAAAAATTGGGTCCGTCACAGGGAGAGAAAGCTAACGAAGGCTTTTTATTATTAAAAAACAGAAGGTGTTACAGATCTACCGATGCTACTGCCTACATTTCCTTGGCCGTCATCTTCTGCAGCTGGGAACCTTACTAGGTAGGATTCATAGGACACCAAAAACCGTCAGAGGAGGACAGCTCAATTTGTGTTAACATGAAATTAGTGAGCGAATTTCATGGTAATGTTACGGTGGGAAGTATAAAAAAGGCGTAATCGTGTTCATCCAAAGGTACCAATGCATAAATTTATGAAAGTGTGCAAAACTAGAAAAACATATTTCCAACTAAAAAGTAATCACGGTGATACCTGAATTTGTTCCAGTAGTTCCATTTCACCCTTTCAGTTATTATGATGGAAATATAGCATTAAACAATATAATTTATAGGAAAGGACTCAGCAGTAGTGTTTCATAGTTCAAATTGCCAACGGATGAAGTTGACGAGATGACTTCCTAGTAATAAACGGAGTAGAATATTTTTAAGACAATAAATTCGATTAATAAAAATTGTATCAGTTAAATGAATTTGCGGGATTCAACTCTAACGTTAGGAAGATACCCTGAAGTGCCAATAAAAACTAAGATCAGGATTGTAGTTTAGGAAAATAGTGTGCACTGGTTTACCGCGTGGGAACGACAGTGTTCTTCTAGGCGCCATGTCGAGGACTGCATGGCCGCTCCCGCCGGGGGTCGAGTCCTCCCTCAGGCATGGGTGTGTTTTTGTTGTCATTAGGTTAGTTTAACTTCGTTTACGTAGTTTGTAAGTCTAGGGACTGATGACCACATCGTTTGGTCCCATAGAATTACGAACATTTGAATTTGCGTTTGTTCTGTAATTAAAATTATTTGAATTTGCTTTGGTTTTCCAGGTCACCACCTGAGTCATACTTCCTGTCCCTATAGTGACTACTCCCAGCTTCACCCACTATCACTTCATGATCACCCCCTAACACTTCCTGGAACTGTTGGCTTACACTTATACCATGAGAACAACGTAACAGCGAAATCTTCTGTTTGGTAGTGCACATCGCAACTGATTTTAGACTTCCTGACACCCGAGATCTGCGGAATGCTCCTACACCTACAGCTGCAGAAGGTTCATCTCTATTGAACTCATATCTAGGTCACGTAGTTGTTAAAAGAAGGGTTGAAATATGGGTAAAAGGGGTGTAAAGACCTACCCATCATGTGATATTTTCATGGTGGCGCTACACAAAATTGTGTTTCTGGCACCAATAGCCCACCCTACACCTAACATATATTTCTGAGATAGGGCCCTTTAGCTAGGTGTTGACACATTGGTGTAGAAAGGGCAACTCACAAAAACGAAGTAAATAAATAAAAAATAAACAAATAAAAAAATAATCGAGCTGAGAAACCTCTACTAAGTAGAAGCTTTCCACCACTGATGGTATTAATAGAGACCTTCTCGAAAATACTGCCCAAACGACTTCAGTTTGCACAATGACGTGTAATCGTAGTATTGTTTTATGAGTGTATTTGAAAGATCAAATAAGGCATTTGAAATGTTTTTTCCTGTTAGAAAAATCGGAAACAGAGGTTACCAATTGCTTCAACAGGCTTTCAAATGTTCAAATATTTTTGAAACCGTGGGAACAAACTGCTGAGGTCATCGGATCCTAGACTTACAAACTACTTAAACTTATGCTAAGAACAACACACACCCAATGCCTGAGGGAGATCTCGAACCTCCGACGGGGAGCGGCCGTGCAGTTCGTAGCAAGACTTCTTAGACCATACGGCCATTCCCGCGCAGTAAGCTTCAAAGGAGACTGCTATGACCCGCAAGTTTTTCACTGGTTTGTGCGCTTTAAACGTGGTGAGATGACTGTTGAAGACCATGTTCGTTCTGCTTCAACATCTCGGAACAATGAAGGTATTGATAAAAAATGCAAAAAATCAACGATGATCTTTGTTTCACGATCTACGAAATTTCGGAAAATAGTGGTTTAAGACGTTTGCGAGATGAAACGTCCGGAACTTCGGTGATCAGTCGTCTGATGCCTTCATCACAACAGTGCCGTCGCACACACAGCATTACCTGTGAACTGCTGCGTGGTCTGTTGTTCCCTCCCCCTGGAAGGATTAGGAAGGAAAGGATTCACATGGGCTACATTGTGGCATTGAAATTACAAAATGGCGACAAGTGAAATGCGATCCGGGCCGGGAATCGAACTCGGGTCTCCCACTTCGGGGCAGGGGACGCCTTAACCCTTTTTTTTATGGGTTGTTCTGTTTGATGCGGACGCAGATTGTGTGCGTTTGTTCTTGTTCGATTTGTTCTTGGCTCAGCTTTTTTATTACAGAGAGCATTGAGCCCTCTGACCGGGCGCGCTGAGCCACGGCGCCTGGCGGACCACTTTGCTACCAGTAACGCTCCCATAGTCCATGCCCTTTTACACTAGCAGTTACGGATTCCCGAGCGAGGTCGAACGTATGGCCGCATCTGTGGTGAAGTAAATGAACCAAACGCCGTCTTTGCGTGTAAATACTTATAATAAATTAATGTGGTGTTTGTTATTTCGGATATTTTTTAAAGAACAGACACCACACTAGCCTGTAATACAGGGTGTCCAGAAAAGGGATCCCTGATTTCAAAATTAAATATCTCGAAAACAAAGATCGACAGACGAATGCAGTAAAAGGTATGTTTATTGTGAAAGCTGTAAGAAGTTTATACAGCAGTTTGAAATAATAGTTACAAAACCTGCTAACAGATGGCGCTGTACGCTGTACAGCTCATATCAACATACATAAGTGAAATAATCGTATGAAAACACTTTTTTCAAACAATCACATCACAAAGTTTTCAAAATGTTCACCATTGGCACTACAGAGGTGGCGCAAACGAAGAATGAAATTCGCCATCACATTTCGTTGTGTCTCAACCGAAATGGATTCACATGCCACAGAGATCGCCGATTCAAGCTCGTCCAGCGTGGCGGGATGCTTCGGGTAGACCATGTCTTTCACTGTGCCCCACAAAAAAAAAAAGTCACAGGGAGTAAAATCCGGCGAATATGGAGGCCAATCCATGCCTGCACCAGTAAATTTGGGGTATTCCAAAGCAATGACTCGATTCCCGGAGTATTCCTCAAGAAATCGAAACACTTGTTCGGTCCGATGTGGTCGGGCTCCATCTTTCTTAAACCATTCAGTACCTGGTCGATCCTCTAACGCTTGCTGTGTGGCGACAAATTGTTCCAATATTGCAACGTAACGTGCACCAGTGACCGTTTCTCGAATGAAAAAAGGGCCAATAATGCCTCTGCTGCATACTGCAGCCCACCAGTAACTTTAGGAGAATACAGGGGTTTCGCGTCACACCAATATGGCTTTTCGGAACCCCAAAATCGCCAGTTCTGCTTATTCACGTATCCATTCAGGTTGAAGTTTGCTTCATCTGTAAACCAGATCCAGCCAACATCAAATTCTTCACTATCAATCATTGTGAGCATCTGATTAGCAAAGGCAACCCTTTGTTTCACAGCTCGTACAGGTGCGTTTGAATTTTGAATGGAAACATGTGTAGGCTCTTTCTCAGTATTTTCTGCGTGTTGGAACGCTTCAAACCAGTCTCAGATGCAATTCTACGGACGGATGGCATTGGATTTCGCTGAATAATTCCAGAAACTGTGGCGATATTTTCAGGCGTAACTGCGGTTTGCTTGCGGCCAACATGCCCCACTAGATCATCATTTACGCTGCCTGTTCGCTGAAATTTTGCGAAGAGCGTAGGAATGGTTTTCGCATCGGGTCCTTTTGGAACATTAAATCGTGCTTGAAAACTTCGCCTTGTTGCCGTAGGACTCTCTTCTAACATGTGGTACTCGAGCACCAAAAAAAACGCGTTGTTGAATGGAGTACATGGTTTTAATCTCTTCCTTCGGTACGCTAACCTCCACGTTCCAATAGTGGAACTGATCGCTCTGGGCTTCGGATCACTATTTATACTAGGCATTACGTATGGCGATTACAGCGCCATCTGTTAGCAGTTTTGTAACTATTATTTCAAACTGCTGTATAAACTTCTTACAGCTTTCACAATAAACATACTTTTACTGCATTCCTCTATCGATCTTTGTTTTCGAGATATTTAATTTTGAAATCAGGGAGTCCATTTCTGGACACCATGTAAATACATATATTAAACTAAACTCCGTCCGACAGCCTCGGAACGCCCACTGGGTACTGACCGACTGCCAAGTCATCCTCTTCCCGAGGGCGTCACCAGATAAGCAATGGAGGGGGACGTTGTCTTCGCTCCGCACCCCCGGTCGTATGTCAGTTTTCGTGACCAGAGCTGTTACTTCTCAATCAAGTAGTTTCTCAGTTGGCTTCACAAGGTCTGAGTGCACCCAGCCTCTCCACGCCAAGATTAAGGAGACATTGCTAAACGTAATCGCCGTGAGCAGCGCAGGTGGTCTCCGAACCAGGGAGAGGTAGTCAAGTCGAAATCTCTTTAGGACCTCTTGATATAAATCTTCACCCCTTCAGAATTAAGGGCTATTCAATCTGGTCTCGTCTTCTTCTGTTACCTCTACTTCTTCCTCGTACATCGTATTAAGTCTTTTTTTGACCTCCCATTTTTTTTTAATCTGTGGAAAAAATTCCCTATCACGTAAACGGTGCCCAGGACACACCGAATAAGCTGGTAACGTTACGTAGAGCACATTAACCCATTTCTTCCAAAAAATAGAAATTGTGATAAAGTGTTATATTTAGTCATCAGGTTCTCTTTTAAAATAATTGAAATAACATTACAAATATTACAAACTGGCAGTATGTGTTGTAATTTGCACCATCCATAATGTTGCGTGTTTCCTAGTAAAAAAATAGAAAAAAATTAGTTTTCGTGATCACATTCTCCTATTTGTTCAAACTGTGCAATATTGTCTATTATATGATAACTCTGACTTACATTGATCGTATCACTCATGAAATATTGAAAAACACTCTGTGTGAAGCTGAACTTGGCATTTCTTGTGTATGTAGATCGTCTGACGTTTGTAAATCTTGCATCTTTTTACGAAGTGTTAACGTAATTGTGAAAGTTTAACATATGTAGAAAGAGCTCGTGAATGCCTTTTAACACAAGTGTGGTGAGTTTTGTCCACTTCGACTGCATTTTGTAAGGCTAAATTTTGTGTTGCGTGTACGCAACACTGGGAAGAAATGGGTTAAGTCTCTTGATTCTAGAGACGTAATATGGTACTGTAGCAGCAGCCGGAAATTCAGCTTAGCACTGGGTCGCGGACAAACTTTCATAAGAAACTGTAAATCACTACCAATCCGGTAAATGCACAGAAAGCGACAGTGAAAATTTTTGTCGTAGACGTGAGGACCGTTATGAGAATTGAAATCATTTATATTGTACCACCATTAGTCCCAGTTTCCTTCAGTTGCATAGTCCGCGACTGTTTTGTAGGTGCAGTGCCTCTTAAGTGGCAGGAAATTGGAAGACGTCCTAGCTGAGCAGGGATTGGGCGAGCGGGCTTTGACGCAAGTGCAGCAGTCGCGAACTAGCCGCAGTGGAAGCGGCCGCAGTCGCCTCAAGGACGCCGACTTCCTTCCCCATGCGGCGTTCCAGGATTGCATCGACCACCATCAAGGTGAAGCAGGAACGCGAGCATTACCTACGACGGCTTTTTCCCACTTATAATACCGCGCTCTTTTACAGAACGAGTTCTTGATAATGCATCTCTCAGTTCATTTCCCACACAAAATATTCCGCCCCACGGCTAGAAAACAGCTGTCGTCATCAGATAGTAAGCAAGTGAAGTAACACGCGGAAAGTGATTTCAATAACAAATTACACTTAAATAGTGAATAATTTAAAGTAATGATATGAAGAGCAACTAGTTTCTAGAATACGTATGAGAGTCGTGTTGGTTTTAAGATAAAATAAAGTTATATAACGAGTAAAGGCTCGTTCCAGACGCACAATAGAACGCGCGTTTAACAGGTACATGCGATACATTTGTTTGTAAATGTACTGACTTACAACGCTGACAAACAACACCACCGAAGTGCTATTCGTGGATACCGATACACATAGAACGTGTTGTAACGTAGGTCAGAATATGAGAAACATACGGCCTCTGAAGTGGTGAAATTCCTCTTGAGGAAACTGGGTTGTTACCTTTCTAAGCACATATCGCCGAAACAGTAGATGTATCAAAAGCATTGAAACATAATTGTCATGGTTGCTGCTGCACTGTACCACTCTTCAATCACATCTTTACACATTTTAATACATTTTGAAATCCTCCTCTTAAGGAGGATCCTCCTCTTAACAAATACCTTGGAAAAGCAAAACGGGAATATCCTCTCGCCAGCCCTACGTTGATAATTCCTAGACACAAGGAGAGCTAGAACTTCTTGTTTCAGTTAAATCCTTCAGCAGCCCGTTTTTTATGGCTACACTGTGAAACTGCAAATAACACTATCGCCATGTATGACAAGCGCCATACGAAGGACAGCGAGCGTATCGCGGTATATAGGGGTCCTTTCAACTTACGTCTGCCTGCTAAGACTTCGGGATGTAACTATTATGTATGGCTGAATGAATAGTTAAATATAGATTTAATACACACATAAACTGTGATGTGAAGAGAGGATTTAAAACATCTCAAAAAATGTTCAAATGTTTGTATAGTCTATGGGACTTAACTATGGGGTCATCAGTCCCTAAACTTACAAACAACTTATGAACTACTTACGAACTAGGACGGCACAAATATCCATGCCCGAGGGGGGATTCGAACCCCCGACCGTAGTGGCCGTGCAGACCGTGACTGGAGCGCCTCAGTCCCCTCGGCCACCGCGGCCGGCAGTGCCGTGGGTACGGTTACTTCTGAGACAATCCTTTCATATCACCACATCACACATGACATACTGATTCGGAGTGGGAGCGGCTATTGAAGGCAAGTAAGCAAGACTACAGCTTCATTTTCTATCAGCATCTAGAAAATTAGAAGAGGACCATTTCTTCAGACATTACCCACAAAGAAAGTGGGGAATTATTGGTTTTTACTGTACTGCGAGAACGAACACCATAGATAAAGCAGGTACAGGAACAGACTGAGACGGTGAGGTTATGTTATACACATGGGAGAAACAAGGTGACTAAGAGACTCATGGATTCGGCAGTAGAGGGTAAAAGGCGACAAGGTAGACCAACGAGAAAGTACTTGGATTCGATCAAAATCATTTTGAAGTAACAGGCTTAACGAGGAGGCATCAATGCTAGCATTGATCAAGGGATCATGGAGGAATTCTGTTTGTGGCATTATGCTTCAGGCTGAACGCTGAAAGGCACAATCAGTCTTTAATAATGATGCTGCTGCTGATGATGTATTGCGTTTTTGAGATCCATAAACACCTCCAGAATGGCAGACTTGAATGAATCCATGGTCAGCGTTAGCGCAGAGCAGTGTGCCACTATTAAAACATTGTAGTTCTTAATGTGGTTTCAGTTCGGAGACAGGTATGATGCAGCTCTCCAATCCTGAGCAAGCCACATCATCTCCAAAAATTCAAATGTTTGTAGAGCGTATGGGACTTAACTACGGGATCATCAGTCCCTAAACATACAAACTACTTATGAACTAGGTTATACTAAAGACGGTACAAACATCCATACCCGATGGGGGATTCGAGCCCCCGGCCGCAGCGACCGTGCAGACCGTGACTGGCACGCCGCAGAACGCTCGGCCACCGCGGCCGGTTCATCTCCTCCAGTATCTATTTGAACCTGCTTACTGTATTCGTCTCTTGGCCGCCCTGTACAATTTTTACCCAATAAACTTCCATCCAACTTCACGATTGCTTGATGTCCGAGAATCTGTCCTGCCAATCAATCCCTTCCCTTAGTCAACGTACGCCAGAATTCCCAGTCATCTTCAGCATTTTTCTTTAGCACCACATTTAAAAAGCTTCTATCTGTTTTTGTCTCAACGGTTTATCGTCCATGTTTCACTCCATTATCCTTGTTTGGCTCTTGTTAATGTTCATTTTATAACCTACATTCAAGAATTTCTTCTCTACAGCAAACACAAGATCAAAATATGACATTATCGTAATAGAGAACTAATCCAAATTTGCTGCAATAATATTTATTCAGCATGTGCTACTTTAAAAAAAAAATGTTCAAATGTTTGTATTGTTTATGGGACTTAACTACGGGGTCATCAGTCCCTAAACTTACAAACTACTTATGAACTACTTACTAACTAGGGCGGCACAAATATCCATGCCCGAGGGGGGATTCGAACCCCCGACCGTAGTGGCCGTGCACACCGTGACTGGAGCGCCTCAGTCTCCTCGGCCACCGCGGCCGGCCCTAGATTTTTTCACTACAAGCTTGTTTCAGCTATTGCCATCATCAAGTGGACCTGTTGATGTTTTAATAAGATATTTACCTACATCCATTACAATTTTATATTTAAAAAATTTCTTTACAAATTAACTTTGGTCTAGTTGGCCTGGCGTGCATAAAGAATTTTAGAGTCAGTGTCTTTTTGGTGACAAGATCTTTAATTCACGTTTTATCTCGTTATTGGATTTAGTTGATAATGAATAGACACTTCTTACTCCTTTGATGGTTTATGTTCACATTAAATTATATATTTCTTGGTCAGAAGGTGTGGTCGTGTGTGATTGTCATTAGAACTGTTGTAAAAATGATGGTTTGTTTTCGTGTGTGAGATTTTCAACCATTTTCCTGTTCCAAAATTTCAAAAAAAGTTCGATAATTTTCATCTTTCAAGTCCGTTTGTTCATTGAGAATATAATTTGGGATTTATTCGTCTATATTTAAATTTCTAGTTGTTCCAGAATGTTTAAAAGCATGGCCTTTAAGAACTGCGTCTAATAATTTTAAAACCTTTTTAGATGTGTTCAACTGTGCGGTTTTGGCTCTTTCAACATATGTAAATGTTCGTCTGGTTGCTTTTAAAGTTTCTTGTATATTTTTTTAATCGAATTTTAAAGTGTCTTCCTGTTTGCCCAATATGAAACTTAGTGCAGTCATTACATGAAATTCTTCAAGCGTCAGGGTAGAAATAAATGTCGGTTTCCGTCTTTCCTGATTTTAATTTTGATCTCAGGGTACTGTTTGTGCGAAATGCTTGGTGTATGTTCGATTTCTTAAATATTTCGTTCATTTTCTTTGATATGCTGCCTAGATATGTTGTTAGTGTATATGTTGGTCTAGTTATAGCCCTGCCTTCTTTTTTCAGTGTTATCTTGTTATGTACTGGACTTGTTTTAGGTATCATCTGTTGTTCATATAGTTTGAGTCCCATGTTTGGGTTGAAATTATTCTTTTATGCTATATATTGTAGTGTTGTAAGTTCAGCATGTATAGCATTTTCTTCCAGGGGTAGATTAAATATTCTACTGACCATTGATTAGAAATTTATAAGAAACCAACCACTACGAATAACATCATAAATAAAAATTCTTGTCATCCAAAATCACAGAATACGCGTTTCTTAAATCAATGGTCAATAGACTCGTTAATCTACCCCATGTAGAATATACCTTAGATAATGACCTTGCAATACTGCAATATATAACACAAATGAATAATTTCAAACAAAGCATTGTACTCAAATTATATAAACGACACATGAAACCTAAAATAAGTCTCATACGTAACGAGATAACACTGAAAAAAGACGACAGTGTTATAACCAGACGAACAAATGTACCAACAATGTATCTAGGCCACATGTCGAACACAATTAACGAAATATTTAAGAAAACGAACATAATACTAGCTTTTCCCAAAAAAATACCATAAGATAAAAATTAAGACGAAAATCCACATTTTTTCCTACCCTGACGTTTACAAAATTTCATGTAATAACTATACAAGTTTTATATCGGGCAAACAGGTAGAAACTTTAAAATTAGATTTAAAGAACATACAAGAAACTATGAAAGCAACCAGTCGAATTTGAACTTAGATCGAAAGTGCTAAAATCACACAGCTGAGCACACCGTAAATGAAAGATAAAAATAATTTTGAGAGATTTATTGAAATTTTGAACAGGAAAAGGGAAAATGGACAAAAATCTCACACATGAAAACATTTTTCAATTTTTACAGCAATTCTGTTATCTATGGCAAACGACCACACCGTCTGACAAACAAAGATGCCGGCGCGCCAGTTCCAGTCTGCACGGCCGGTACGGTCGGGGGTTCGAGTCCCCCCTCTGGCATGGATGCTTGTGTCGTCTTTAGTATCAGGTTATTCATAAGTAGTTAGTAAGTTTAGGGACTGATGACCCCGCAGTTAAGTCCCTTAAGCTTAACAAACATTTCAACATTTTGATTTAACGTAAACATACAGCACCAGGAGTAAAAAGTTTCTATTTATTTATCAACCAAATCCAATAACGATATAAAACGTGGTTTAAAGATTTTTTACCCAATAAGACTGAATCTAAAAGGCTTTATGCACGTGATGCCAACTAGACGAAAGTAAATCTATAACGGAAATTTATTTATGTAAAATTTAATTCATAGACGTAGGTAATTAGATTAGATTAGATTAGTACTTGTTCCATAGATCATGAATATGACACTTCGTAATGATGTGGAACGTGTCAGGTTAGTGAAAGGTGTCTTTACAAATTATTACTTTGGACTAAATATTACAAGACACATTTTTTATTATTTTTATTTATTTTTTATTTTTTATGTTTTCAAATTTACTAATTTATATCTAAAAATTCTTCTATAGTATAGAAGGAGTTGCCATTCAAAAATTTGTTTAATTTATTTTTAAATGCTAGTTTGGCCGTCTGTCAGGCTTTTGATGCTATTTGGTAGATGACCAAAGACTTTTGTGGCAGAATAATTCACCCCTTTCACTGCCAAAGCTAGATTTAACCATCAATAGTGAAGATACAAAATGTTCAAATGTTTGTTAAGCGTAAGGGACTTAACTGCAGGGTCATCAGTCCCTAAACTTACAAACTACTTCTGCTCCACCTTATACTAAAGACGACACAAATATCCATGCCCGAGGGGGCATTCGAACCCCCGACGGGTAACGGCCTCGTGCATCGGAACATACGGCCTCAATGCGCTTGGCCACTCCGCCGCGGCTAGTGAAGATCATTCTTACTCCTAGTGTTGTAGTTATGTACACTGCTATTGATTTTGAATTCGGTGGGATAGATAATAACAAATTTCATAAGTGAATATACTTACTGTGAAGCTACTGTGAAGATCCCTAGTTCTTTAAATAAGTGTCTGCAGGATGATCTTGGATGGGCTCCAGCAATTATTCTGATTACACGCTTTTGTGCAATGAATACTTTTTTACTCAATGACGAATTACACCAGAAAATGATTCCATACGAAAGCAGAGAATGGAAATAGGTATAGTACGCTAATTTACTGAGATTTATACCACCAAAATTAGCAATTAACCTAATAGCATAAGTAGCTGAACTCAAACGTTTCCGCAGATCTTCAATGTGTGTATTCCAGTTCAACCCTTCATCAATGGATACACCTAAAATTTTTGAATATTCTATCTTTGCTATACATTTCTGATGAAAGTCTGTATTTATTAATGGTGGCATTTCATTTACTGTATGGAACTGTATGTACTGTGTTTTATCAAAATATAATGATAGTCCATTTGCTGAGAACCACTTAATGATTTTGTGAAAGACGTCATTTACAATTTGTTCAGTTAGTTCTTGTCTGTCAGGTGTGATAACTATACTTGTATCATAAGCAAAAAGAACCAGCTCTGCACCTTCATGAAAATAGAACGGCAAGTCATTAATATATATTAAGAACAGCAAAGGGCCCAAGACCGAACCTTGTGGCACCCCATTTTTGATTGTTCCCCAGTTTGATAAATCAGCTGTTTTTTGCATATTATGTGAACTACTTATGCCAACTTTCTGCACTCCTTCTGTTAGGTATGGTTTAAACCATATGTACACTGCTATATTCATACCACAATACTTTAGTTTATCTAGAAGAATTCCTTGATTTACAGAATCAAAAGTCTTGGAGGGATCACAAAAAATCCCAACGGGAGATGTCCAGTTATCCAGATCATTTAATATTTCATTAGTGAAAGTATATATAGCATTTTCTGTTGAATGCCTTTCTGAAAACTAAACTGACATTTTGTTAGAACTTCATTTTTACCTATGTGTGAAACTACCCTAGAATACATTACTTTTTCAAGAATTTTGGATAAGGCTGTCAGAAGTGAGACTGGGCGGTAGTTGACATCAGACGTATCCCCTTTTTTGTGTAGTGGTTTAACAATAGCATATTGCGGTCTATCAGGAAAACCACCCTGCTTCTGAGAACTATGACATATGTAGCCAAGAATCATACTTATTTCTTGAGAACAAGCATTTATTACCCTGCAGGAAATACCATCAATTTCACGTGAGCTTTTGCTCTTGTGAGAGTTTATTATTTTCTTAATTTCAAAAGGAGAGGTGGGTGGGATTTCTGTTGTATCAAATTGTGTGAGTATGACCTGTTGCATTAACTGCTAGCTTCTTCTAATGAACATTTAGATCCTATTTTCTCCACAACATTTAAAAAATAATTATTAAAAATGTTTTCACCATGTGGCTTGTTAGTAGTAAAATTTTCATTCATTTTGATGGTAATGCTGCTTCCCTGTGTTCTTAGTTGCCCTGTCTCCCTGGTAATAATATTCAAAATTGTTTTAATTTTGTTATCAGAGGTACTAATGTCAGACATGATGCACATACTTCTGGACCATTTAATAACTTTTCTTAATGTAGCGCAGTAGTTTTTATAATATTTGACTCTTTCTGGGTCATTACGCTATCTTGCTGTTAGATACAGGTCCCCTTTTCAGTTACAAGATATTCTTATTCCTTTAGTAAGCCATAGTTTCTTATCATTGTATTTAACTATTTTTTGTGGAAATAATTTTCAAATACTCTTACAAACGTACCATGAAATAAGTTATATTTTAAATTAACATCAGCTTCCTTATAGACGTAACCTCAGTCTAACTGCTGAAGATTTTCCCTGAAATTTCTAATTGTCGAATCGTTAACTGAATCCACAACTTTTGAGGGCTGTTTTGAATTGCAGAGAGGAACTATGTCATTTACTATCACTAGCTGTGCACTATGATCAGAGAGACCATTTTCAACAGGACAGGCATTTATGTTTTTAAACTTATCTTGGTCTATAAAAAAGTTATCTATCAATGTGCTGCTGTCCTTTACTACCCGAGTAGGAAAATCAATTACAGATGACAAATTGAAAGAAACAAGTAAGACTTCCAGGTCATTCTTCCTATTACATTCCTTTTGTGAGTCAATACTGAAATCCCCACAATTAATAATTTGTTTCCTCTTATCTGACAGACAGCACAACAAGGCATCCAAATTTTCCATAAATAACTGAAAGTTTCCTGATGGGGATCTATATACTGTTACAATTATAAAAGAAGGGTTTTTATTTAGTTTAAACTGAAAGGCACATGCTTCTATATGTTGCTCTACACAAAACTTTTGTGTTTCTAAACTTTGTACATCGTGATAACTTTTGACATAGATGGCAACTCCTCCTCTCACCTTATTCTCTCTATTCACATGTGCAGCTAGTTTTTAACTGCATATGTTTACTTTTTCCATATCCGTCACAATGTGGTGCTCAGAATAGTTTGGTGAAAGATAGTAACATTGTTTTTTTCTTTACGTTTGTGAGACTCAACTTTATTCTTTAATCCCCAAATTTTTTAGTGAAATACGGTAACATTATCTTTTACTATACTTTTGTCAGATTCATGTGAGTTTTGAGCATCTTTAGCACATGCCTGCCTGAGCTTCCCATTGGACCCTGGTCTTAGCCTAAAAAAGAGGTACCTTCATGAATTGCAGGGTCCCCCCTTAAGGTTTTTGCTATTAAGCCAGCCAGTTTACCCTTCCCTTTCCTATTGAGATGTAGGCCATGCCTTGTGAAGTCCCACCTACCTATAGCCTCAACAGGAACCAAACCAACGTCTGACAGAGTGGCCGCCCTACGCAACTGATCTAACTCCATATTGACCCTCCTGACAGAGGGCTGACTGGGGCTGATCATGTCGCACGAAAGCAGGCACCAGACCAACATTCGTGTGGGTCGTTGCAGAGGCTATTGTCACCAGGTCAAACTCAGTACTGTAGCCCTGATCCCTATCGATATTGTTTCCCATTCCACCCTCTACCACAACATGATCTTGTTTAGTAAAATCTTTGCACAGGGAACCTAAATCCTCTACCACCTGGCTAAGACATGCGCTGGGTTTGAGAAAGTTTGTGACCTGGTACCTGTCACCTAATGTTTCCTGCAAAATCTGGTCCACGTCTCTTCCATGGCTGCTACCTAGCAATAGAACTTTCTTCCTACTTTCTACTTTTTTTGAAACTTTTAGTTTCCTAATAAAGCTCCTATTGGAGCCTCTTCCTTACTCAACTGTGATAACGGGAAAATCTATTGGTTGTGCCAATTGCAAAACTGTCATACTCTGTTGTCTTTCTCTGTCCCCTGTGTCCAGCTATCACTTCCCATCTCTGGTTACCCTCTTCCCCCCCCCCCCCCCCCTTAACATTATCAGTTCCTCCCTCGCTCTATCCAAATCAGCATAAAGGGCTCTAATCTCCCTCCCCCACAGTAATGCTATTTTATCTCTTGAGCAAACCCTGCAAAAAAAATGGAAGAGTCTTGTTTGTTTCCCCCACTCCCACACCGTTACATACCCAATGAAACAACCTGTCGCAACAGCTGCATGAAACCCCTAAACTAACTTTCCTACGGCAGCTCACACAATTCGAATTCATGGTTGTTTACAAATTAATTACGAGATTTACTTAACTGATAATAATATATATATAACAACCAAAAATATAATTAAGTATTAGACACTGATATGTATGGAAACTATTAGAAAATGCACTTAAACTGAGATGTCACGCTAAATATTCACCTTCAGAAATTAGGCCTAAAAGCAGTAAGTAAACAAAACCTACTTTTCACTATTATTAAACCAATAGGAAAATAAAAGAAAAATTTTTATTGGTGGGCTTTAAGAGCACGAAATTATCTTGTTAAAACATCAACAGGTCCACTTGATAATGGCAATATCAGAGACAAGCTTGTAGTGGAAACTATCTTTCAGCAGTGTGCTAATGAGACTGGTTTTGAAGGATGAAACGAAATACAATAGCTTCTTTAGAAACAAACATTTTAATCAACATTCAAATAAAAAAATAAAATTTTGTGAAGTGCTTAATGACTTACAATAAATAATACATGCATTATTTCTTATAGCCTGGGTTGCAATATCTCAGCTCGTATGGTGAGAGTATCTCCAAATGCATTTCAATTTCATTTTAGGTCATTCTGGTAAACTACGTTATTTTAGTATTCTTGGGAGCGTAAATGTAGAGATTTTATGGGTTGCCCACCCTTGAGCAAGCGACGTATAATTTACCATGTGCAAAAAATGAGGGCTGTAAATGGATTCTTGTGACGTTTAATGATTGTGCTTGAACTTTGTTAATTATCATGGCAAACACTAGACGAACTGGAAACTGAAGTCTTTTGAACTGAAACGGCATATCTGAAGGGATGTAATACGCGAAACGTCAAATCGATTTTTTAATGAGATGTATTAAAGGAAATTTCTTTTTTACTGCTTTAGTTATTCATTCTTATATTTCCTTATTCGTATGCTTGTCCTTACAGAAGAGCTGAAGACAGTGTAGCATACATAGAACAAAGATATGGTCTGTGGCATCACGTTTCACTGTATGTAATCTCCTTGCTATAGAGTCGCAAACGTCATCGCTGACCTTCAGTCCGATTTTTTTTAATAATTTGACGACTTTCAACCACCATATCTTCCACCCCCTTGCAGCTATCGGCATGGTGTACTACGGGAGACTTCGGACAACAATTACATACAGACCATTCGTTTACGTTCTGTAGTTTTCGATGCAGAGCGAAATATTAACACACACACACACACAGACACACAAGTAGAATTTTATATACACCGATAATTTTCCATCCCAATATACTCCACCCTTTTATCATTATCAACCCTCAAGCAACAATACCACCAATAAAACCATTTTCAAAGAGTAAATATTATTTCAAAGAGTAATTATTGTTCCGCATTTCGCGTTATATTCTTCAAATTACTAAATATCTACCAGATCGCTATAAAACCGTGCCTAAAACCTTCCTCAAGTATAAATTAGTAACTGTTCAAATATTTAAGTCTCTGCGTCTTGTAGTTCGGACGTGATAAGCGTACACCGAACAGACATTCACATTTATAGATATAGTCTAGCTGAAAACCCGGCGTTGCCCGGGTATTTGTTTATTTATTGTTATATTTCCTTATTCGTATGCTTATCCTTACAGAGAAAGAGCTGAAGACATTGTAGCACGCATAGGCCAAAGATATGGTCTGTGGCATCACGTTTCGCTGTATGTAATCTCCTTGCTATAGAGTCGCAAACGTCATCGCTGGCCTTCAGTCCGATTTTTTTTAATAATTTGACGACTTTCAACCACCATATCTTCCACCCCCTTACAGCTATCGGCATGGTGTACTACGGGAGACTTCGGACAACAATTACACACAGACCATTCGTTTACGTTCTGTAGTTTTAGCTGCAGAGCGAAATATTAACACACACACACACACACACACACACACACACAAGTAGAATTTTATATACACCGATTATTTTCCATCCCAATATACTGCACCCTTTTATCATTATCAACCCTCAAGCAACAATACAACCAATAAAGCCATTTTCAAAGAGTAAATATAATTTTCAAAGAGTAATTATTGTTCCGCATTTCGCGTTATATTCTTCATATTACTAAATATCTACCAGATCGCTATAAAACCGTGTCTAAAACCTTCCTCAAGTATAAATTAGTAACTGTTCAAATATTTAAGCCTCTGCGTCTTGTAGTTCGGACGTGATAAGCGTACACCGAACTGACATTCACACACACACACACACACACACACACGCACACACACACACTCACACACACACACACACACACACACACACATATATATATATATATATATATATATATATATATATATATATATAGCTATCCGATCGCCATAAAACCGTGCCTAAAGCCTTCCCTGGGTAGACATTAGTAACTGTACAAATTTGTGTTTCAGACGTGATAAACGTACACCGAACAGACATTCACATTTATAGATATAGATTGAAAACGACTTGTAATAACGTGAAAATAAAATTTCATTATTTTCTTTAATATATACTACTCTATCATAGTCCACTTCAGCTTAGATCCATAAATTAAAACCAATAAAAAATATTTTAATGAAACCAGACGCGGTGCTATTGATCCAGCCTGTGACGGTCAAATGACGCACTGAAACAGAAGAGCGTTCACGAAAAATAACCCTCTTATGCGTCACGTCCTCATATGAGGACACTTAAATTTTGTCTCATTTCTGCCATCTGTTACATCTGAGGTGACCATAAAATCACAGGTAACTCATATGAGAACTAGTAATGAATGCTAGAATGTATCCTAGACAGCAGTGCTAGTCGTTGGCCTAACAAAGAAATGGCAAATAGAAATTACAAAAAAGACTAGAGGCAGGCCTTCAAATGAAAGTACATTGTTTTCTGTACATCGAAAAAAAAGAAAGCCTGTCATTCTGTACCCAACGAATTACACTTCGATAAGGTATAACACTGGCCAGCCAAGTCAGGTGATCCCAATGCCAAAAGGTGTCATGATCGTCACTGCCGCCGGTATGCCGGGCGCCGTGGCTCAGCGCGCCCGGTCAGAGGGCTCAACGCTCTCTGTAATAAAACAGCTGAGCCAACAATGCATCGAAATAAAACGAACAAAAACGATCAGCGTCCGCAACAACGAGTACTATCCATAGAACGAAAAAAAAAAAAAAAAAAGGGGGACTGAGGCGCGCCAGTCACGGTCTGCACGGCCACTGCGGTCGGGGGTTCGAATCCCCCCTCGGGCATGGATATTTGTGCCGTCCTTAGTATAAGGTAGTTGATAAGTAGTTTGTAAGTTTAGGGACTGATGACCCCGTAGTTAAGTCCCATAAGCTTTACAAACGTTTGAATTTTTTTTTTTTATCGTCACTGCCAACGGAAAACAAGTTACATTTGAGAAAAGTGTAAACTTGCCGTGTGCCCTGAATGCCTGAAACAATTTCATTGTATGAAAGATACAAAACAGTGTACACTCGTCATGTATTCTTTGATATTATTAATAGATATTCCGTGTAAAATGTAGCAGCTTTTGTACTCACTGTCATCATTAGAGGACACCTCCCTATTGGTTTATGAAACTATTTTTTTTAGATAAATTTTGATGAATTCAGCACAAGATACGTAATAAGTTACGCCGGCCGCGGTGGCCGAGGTGACTGAGGCGCTCCAGTCACGGTCAGTACGGCCACTACGGTCGGGGGTTCGAATCCCCCCTCGGGCATGGATATTTGTGCCGTCCTAGTTCGTAAGTAGTTCATAAGTAGTTTGTAAGTTTAGGGACTGATGACCCCGTAGTTAAGTCCCATAAGCTTAACAAACATTTGAACATTAATAAGTTACCAAATAATGTACCAGAAATATTGTTCATTGTCGGATTGATAATTCGAGCATGAGAGGGTTAACTGAGAATTTTCTAAAGATCATAACTGCAACGGAGTACTTTATGCTTACAAAATTATAAAATGCCACGAAAAAAAAAAAAAAAAAGTGAACAAAATAATCGCGTGCGTAGTATTAGCATAATGCGTCCAGGAAAGGCGACGCTGTTTAATGCGTATAGGTACACGTGATGCGTGTTGGCAATGGTAATCTGGCCTGACGTAATGTTTGCCCTTGAGCGCGGCCGGCATTATATAACGCGGCTGGATCAGAGGTGATTCCGCCGGGCAGACGGCGACACGTGCCCGGCGCGCACGCTTCCGGGCCCGCGCAAACGTGAGCTCCTCCCGCGTGCCGCTGTCTTTTGTCACCGCAATAAATACTGCCCCATAAGCTGCGTATATATTCCCCGCGGGAAAATAGCCCACGTAAACAAAATTAATCCGCGACCATCTTTCGGCTAAACGTGGCCGCACTTACGTAACGCATGTCTGTGTTTATACAATATGGATAAAAACTGTAGCTGCATAGGAATTCGTGCCATTGATTAGCATTGTATAAAGAAATAATGTTGCTTACAATTGTTGCTTAAAACCGGGAAAACTGTTAACTGAGGCAGAAAACTACAGGCCAATATCCTTGAAGTGTACATCCGCTCTAAATCATTCTGGGTTACCATACGTCCTCTTATTCCCGGACACGTCCTCTTTTTGAGACTAGAAAATGTGACCGGCCGGAATTTATAAAATTCTACAAACTGTCCTCTTTTTTTGGGTTCCGAAAAGGAAAATTTATTTTTTTATCATTGGCGACGACGGGTTCGTTCGGACTGCGGTTGCAAACTGTTTGCAACTGTCACGCGCATACACAGAGCGAAATTGCCGTTCACAGTTTCGCTCTCCGCATGGGTCTGACTGTCGCAAACAATTCGGAACTTCTCTGCGGAGGAACCTGGTTGTCTATCCCGTATTCAACCAGTGTACTCTGTCTTCTGCATTAGGCTATGTTCTTTAGTGTTGCTTTTGATATATCTTGTGGTGTAGGTTAAAGCTGTATTGTGTGTTCGAGATCGTACGTAGCCTTTTGCTTCAAAATAAATTACGAACTTAAACACAAATACAAAATGCCGAAAAGAAGGTCAGTGTTAAATGATGTGCTATTGGAGAAATAAAAATCATTCAAGAGAGGAAGAAACGAACATGAAGCAGAATGATTTGCCCTGTTGGAACGTACATATCCGTTGCTAACAAAGATAAGTCGTATAAGTATCGTAAGTTGTAAGTTATATTAACAATAAAGTGTCCTCTTTTTAAACGAACTGTTCTCTTTTTTGACGATGAACAGATGATAACCCTAAAGTTATTGAACTATTGTTGCTGAATCCTGTAACTCATTATCAACGATATTTTTAGTTTGCTTATGCAACTGTAATAAAAACCGTGTTTTTCACATTATTTGTGTTGTTTCATTGAATATGAAGCAGCTTCATTGGTTTGCTATGATAGATCTCTAGGTATGATCTGTCTGTTAGGTCAACAAACGTTTCGATAACACAATGTATAAAATGGTGTTTCGATGTAGCTCCATATTGTAATGGAGTTTGGGATAGCGGTTAGACGAGTTTTGAGTGAACGTATTTATTACATACACCAACAGCCGTGAATCGTAGTTGATCTTTATTGTATATACTCTGCCAGTTTGGACATCTCAATAATATTATCTTCAGGCCATGTCAATACCATCCATCCATTCACATTCACCGCCCCCTCCCCTCCCCCCAAGCTTCTCGATAAACAAGTGTCCTCCTCACACAAGTAGCAGCATGAGTAGCTAAAAAAGCTAAAAAAAGAAAAAAAAACAAAAAAAAACAGCCAATGTGAGAATTCATGTTAATTGATGGGTGGTATTGATATAGCCTGAAGATAATATTATCGAGATTCCGAAACCGGTTGTGTAAATTAAACAATAAAGATCAACCACAATTAACGGTTGCATAAACACTTTGAATCACAACGTAGTGTTGTCTTACTTACGGAAATAATATTGGTTTGCCGCCTCACATTAGGAATCGTCGCCTTCTTATACTCTTTGTGGCAGTTTATTTCTTTTGTACTGACGCTCTACTTCGCATTGCATTATTGCACTAAACATCGTTTACAAAACATTTGAATATTTTGTGGAATGGGAAACGAAGGTTAGGGGCAAGAGGTGAAATGAAAATGGACGGCGGTGAGGGGGGGAAATGGAGACAGAGAGCGTGTGATAAGAGGAGGAGGTACTATTTTATATATGTATTTTATGTGATTTCTCTATTATTTTAGGCAGTGTCTGGTTTTAAATGTTTCTTTGGTCATTGAGTAACTGTTCGTTGTGTCCTAATGTTCTGCATATGTGGGTGTTTTCTTGTGAATGGAGGAGAGGATTTGTCAGTCTGTACTGATTGTTACGATTTTGATCTCCTTTTCTATATTTCTTGGTCACTGCTATTCTTGTCTGAGGAGGTCTACGAAATGTTGAATGTTTGCATCATAGTTCCATACCCTGGTATATTCTCTCTATAGAGTGTCAAATGTCCTGCCAGTCATTCAAATGTATGTTTAATCACAATCTCTGCAAGTGAATAATATATATGATAATAATGGTATTTGCTTATTTTTTGTTTGAGTTTCATTGCTCGCTACATCTAAAATAAATACGCATAATGTAATTAACCAGAGTAAAAATGATATGACGGCAGCACGATCAAAACACACGATATATTAACCATCCAGAATGCAAAAGAGTACGAATATACTTGCAAATACTGCAGTGTGGTGTGGAAAACGTAAAAGATATGTAGTGCAACAATGAAATACAAATTAGAGCAAAAATCATCAGTGTATAGAACGAGGAACTTTATTTACATACTAAAGTATCCTTGAAAAATTTTAAGTGTTCGCACAAATTAATTATCGTTTGACTAATGTTGTAGAGCCAATACAAAAAAAAAAAAAAAAAAAAAAAAAAAAAAAAAAAAAAAAAAAAAAAAAAGAGAGAGAGACTTCATCTAGGACATGCTAGTTTGTTAATAAATACAAGCAATAGTATGAATTTTATCCTTGTCCTTCTAACTGATACTATACATACATATTAAAGCTAAAAACCTATACAGACAATACAGACATAATTTATTATTCACTTCTGCACTTTAATATTAAAGAAATTATTTGCTAACTGTTTGATTGTATCATACACATACAAAACAAACTTACCTCTAAAAAGAGTGTTATATCTTCAAATGAAGACGTTTGTGAATAGCATCAGTTGTAATAGCACATTTTGGACGCTAGTGAAGTGGTGTTGACAGTGTATTGTAGACCCCAATAGTGAAAAATCGAGTGATGTGGTACTGTTATCTAATCACAAGGAGACCCATGAAATGGAAATTACTTATAAAAACCCTGCCATACAGTCTCAGTAAGTAAATGAACAAATTCCATGTAAATTTACAGATACAAAACTCAACCTAAACAACGTGCAAGTCGATTTTTTAAAGTGTTTACCCATCTTCCCACCACAACGTGCAAGTCGATTTATTAAAGTATGTTTCCATCTTCCCACCACAAAGCCAGCACCAAACATCACGCTTAAAATGATCCTGTAACACATGCAGCGTCTGATGATGAATCTGAAAAGGTTCGAAAACTGGTTAATGGAATAAAACTGTATCATTTAAAATCAATGTGACTGATTGTATTTTCCTTAAATCATATTAGAGTATCGTTTTGTCAAACGTATTCAAAGTTCGCCCCAAAATAGGAGCTTACATATGGACGTAGTCTATGCAGATGACCGACAAATGTTTTAACACAAGAAACTGTGTTATGTTGTTGAATATAAACACTAATTCTCAACTGCTTCCAATGAACTCAAGTCTTTTTCTTTCATGACGATTACCTGGTATTAGTGATTTATAGGAAATCTGGTAAAGATATTGAAATCTATCATAGAGATACATTGAGAATGATGAATGCGTATTCCTTTAAAAGTCTACTTCATCCAAACCCAGATAAAACTCAACTGTGTGCGTTTGGTCTTAAGCACCACCAGGCATATAATAGAAAAAAGGGAAGAATTAGTAAATACGCCAAATCCAAAATATCTAGGAGTCACTTTTGATGTTCAATCAGTACTTTGAGAATTTCTGAAAGGTAATGGAAGTTATTCAAAATTTCTTCCGCCACTATGTGGGTCTTCAATATTAAACCCCAAGAATACCAACTCTAGCAATTTGTTTCAGTTTCGCAGTGTAAGCGCGCTGTGTGATGCAAGTCTACTCACGCCAACAAAGTTAATAACTCACTCAACGAAAGGAGAATGTATAATACACGACGTCTGAAATATGCTCCACTTGTAAAACTACCAAATAGCAGGCATAGCGCCCCAAATATTCGTAGTTTAGTAGTTCCAATGCAGAGAGAACAAATCAGATTTCTCAGGGAAACCGTCAGTTCAGTTACATGGGCACATTCCAGTAGTTCCATGGATGAGGTCTAGAAGAAGCTTCATCAATAAAACAACAGTCATAGAAACAAGTGCTGCCACAGCGAGGAAATAACTGTCAAGGGGGATACAGGGTTCTGATTTTGTATGTGGTCGTTGTCTTCACCCCCCCCCCGTCCCCCCCCCCAAAAAAAATCTCTTCCATCCTTCCTAAAAATATGCGCGTACCTTGTCGTCACCCTCATATTCAACATATAACATATGTGTACGATTTTAATACCGATTGATTGTTTCCACTATATACTGTAAATGAAATTTCTTAAAGTAATAATAATAACTAGGTAAAGCCAGTCAAGCTTAATCGTGGATCAGTCTGATGTTACATGAATCGGAAAGAAAACGAAAGAATTTCAAACACAGACGCACCACGTGGCTATGTGGAGTGAAGAGAAAGCTAGAAAAGAGGTGTTTTCTCGATAAATCATTTATTTTACAGTTAATACACAAGACTTTTTGTTTGTCCTTTCTACGTCGACATAAACCTCATATGATTTACCGACTCAGCAGACATGCGGCATAGACTTTTCCCTGAGTGAAGCAATCGTTTCAGTCTTTCGTCCATCTACTCTCTATTCTCTATCTGTCCATCTCCTCCTATCCCTCTATCTACCTCCTTCCCCTCCTCCTTCAATTAATCTCCTGCTTCATTTACTTCTCTCTCCAATCTTCCTTCCCCTCCTCCTTCAATTAATGTCCTGCTTCACTTACTTCTCTCTCCCATCTTCTTTCTCCAGTCATCTCCTCCTCTCTATGACCACATTGTCCTCCTCGCTCTCTGTTCCCAGTTTCTCTCTCCCTCATCGTAGTCACTGAAAGTATGGTACTGTGAAAAAAAAAATAAAAATAAAAAAGAAAGAAGAAGAAGAAGGGGAATTGAAACACTGAATGGTCCAAGCTGAAGATGTACACCATCGAGCGGAGTGGAAGACACACAGTGTTCTGATTATGTGATTACAGTTTTTAACTGTAAAGCGGTAGATCCGCGTTCAAAAGAAAATTTGATATTTTTCACTGTATTGAGTTTAGTGTCTGCGTGGTTTTGTAAGGTCAGGATCAAGTTCGGTGTGCCATATGAAGGAGTCACTGCCGTCTTGCTGCTGTAAAGAACAATGAGTGTTCTCCTGCAGTCACGGATCCTAAAGATTTATAGGCACTTAAACTTAGACTCACTATAGCAGTATAGTGTTAGTATGGTGCCTTATGTATGCTCTTGCAAAAATTCGAAATTAATGGTAGTACTCCAACACAAAAGTATGTAGCTCCCAGAAATAAAATGCAGGCAATGGGTGCCTGCAGGCTTCTGGAAAGAAACATTCCTAGAAGAAACTTCTTGCTGTCTTCAATATGTCAATTTTCAGCCGTCAGTTTTCATGGAGTTTGCTTGCAATAAATTTGTTCGACCAACACTGTCAACGATCTGTTACCTGTAGAAATACAGGCATCCGATATGATGAGATGAGCTATTAGCAGCCAATTAGACGTCGTGCCAAGTCGAGACTCGAACCAGACTGTATTATCCGCTTTGCAGTGGGCACCCACCTAGATGACGTAGAAATCGCAAAAGCAGGACGTGAATTTTTGCGGCTGACAACTGTAACGATGCAAAAGAGGTTCAGGAGTTTTAATCGGGGCTAAGAGGTTCAAAATAGGAAAATAATTTTACGAACTTCTTCCAAAACTATGTTGTGGAACAGTCTATGATTGGAGGCTGAAGATATAGCTCCACGGTAATTACAGGAAAACTAATGTATCTCCTGCTAATGATAGAAAAAGGTGAAATTATGAAAGCTAGGAACATCGGGAAGGAAAGAGGAGTTGCAGATCGATCGCATATTTTTTTTTTTTTTTTTTTTCTCTGGGCTGGTATCATCGACTTGCGATTGAAATTGCATGTATCTTATCAATATTTCATTGACAAGAGATCACTCATGTCACCTCACAATATTTCCTGCAGAACGTTGACTCCATGTCATAGAAGAGCATTAGTGGTACTGTTCGAAGAGCGCCATCCACGGACAGACACTCATTCATTCATTCATTCATTCATTCATTTCAATCAGTCATTCATACATACACGTGTCCTGTATGGAGAGCCTCGGGGTTATGGAACGAGAAATCTTACAGAAGCCACTTAAGACAACATCTAGAAACTATTTAGGTAACATAACTATCGAAACATGTTCTAGGTTGCATTGTGCATACCTTATAAAAATACCAGAAACAGTGTTCTGCCTCTTCCACTACTCAGATGCTACGTAATTCTACTTCTTCATGTAAAATTTACATGTTACTTTAATCAATGAAGAGACAACTATTCTTTTTTGTCATTATGTAATGTAGTCACGGAGTAAGGAATTCAATTTAGATATGACAAGATTAGAGGTACAGGATGCCGGTTACCCTTCGTATTGCCATCCCTTCAACTTTCTTATCTGTCTGTCTATAATATTATGAGTGTAAGAGTGTGACATAGCTTTATAGCTCTTTATGAATCGTGTAATTTCAACAGAACACGGCTATCAGAACGGTTTTCATCTGTTCGAATATGGGAAACCACCTAAAAATTAATTAATTAATTGAATTTAATTTAAAAAATCCTCACTGTTAATCCGCCTGCCGAATACGATCCAGGATCGGTGTGTCTTTCCGAATCTCAGAGTTAGCCTTCTAATTAGCGCATCTATCTGAACGGGTCTAGAAAACACCTGAAAGTCGGGACACCATTTACTTTGGAATGAGGACGGGCATCTCAAACTTATTTTGGTCGTGGTCACCTTTGTGCACAGAAGGCAAATACTACGCAGTTCACCTCGTAGTCTCTCAACCGTTACAGCTAACACCCAATGAGACCCTTAACAAGTAAACTTATAGAGAATTTTGTGGATGCCTAGGGTGGATGGAGGGAATATTTTGAAGAGTTTCTCAGTATCAACGAACGGTTCAGTAATGTTTCAGATTTCGATGTGCAATTGGATAGGAATGATGACGGAAACAGGATAACATTTGAGGACGTGGAGGGTATCGTCAATAAATTTCTGTGCAATAAATCTGCTGGTGTAGATGAAATTAAGTGAAAATTCAACGGATACAGTGAAATGTTAGGTTTCATATGGTTACACAGGATAATTAAATTGGCGTGGGAGTTGGGACAGGTTCTTTCTATTTGGACGAAATCAGTAATGACACCACTTTTTAAGCATGGAAACAAAATATTATAACAGCTACAGAGGTATCTCTTTAATTAGCGTTGTGGGCAAAAATTTCTCAGGTATTTTTGTAAGGAGAGTGCGAGTTTTAGTTGAAGGAAAGTTGGATGAAAATCAGTATGGGTTGCAGTCTCTTAGAGGCTGTTAGTACCAGAACTTTTAACTTACGGCAGATAATGGAGAAGTGCTATGAGTGAATGGACAGTGCAAGTTTTAGTTGAGGACAAGTTGAATGAAAATAAGAGTGGATTTCCGTCTCTTAGAGGCTGTTAGTACCGGATCTTTTAACTTACGGCAGATAATGGAGAAGTACTATGAGTGAAATATGTAATTGTATCTACGTTTTATAGGCGTAGATAAGACTTATGAAGCGTTCCTAAGAGGAAGCTATTGTCTATTCTGCAACATTATGGAATAGGAGGCAAAGTAATGCAGGCTATAAAAGGTCCTTACATAGAAAGGCAGTAGTTAGAGTTGACGGTAGATTGAGTTTACAATTCAGGGTTGTTTCAGGGATAAGACAAGACTGTAGCCTGTCACCACTACTGTTGATATTATTTCTGAGTTATATGTTGAAAACGATAGACTGCCAGGGTGAGATTAAAATAGGTGAAAACAGAATAAGCAGTCTCGCATATGCGAACGACTTAGTGGTGATGGCAGATTCGTCTGGAAAGTTACAATCTAACAGTTCACATCTAGATCAAAGATGTAAGGGTTGTGGTACGAAGATCATCATCTCCAAAGAGGAAATTAATGTGTGTGGGAACGAGAGTGAAACAAACGGACTCCCGAATAGAAGGACCAAAGTTGGTACAGGTGGGCAGTTTTAAGTGATTAGGATGTATTTTCTTACAGAATGGCAGCATAGTGAAAGAATTGGAAACATGGTATAGCAAAGGTAGTTCAATGAGCACTCAGCTACAGTCCACTTTCTACTGCAAGAGGGAACTCGGAACCAAGACTAAGTTAGCAGTGAACCGTTCAATCTTTTAGTGCAGGTACTAACAAATGGCAGAAGGGTGCCTACAATAAGGAAATCAAAGAAATAATAGGAATTAACACCATAGTTAAAGCAGTTAGAGAGAACAGGCATAGATGGTGTGGTCATGTTACACGCATGGGAGATGCAAGGTTACTTAAAAGACACATGGGTTCGGCAGTAGAGGGTGGGAGGAACTGAGGTAGACCGAGGAGAAAGTTCTTGGATTCGGACAAGAATAATTTTGAAGTAATAGGCTTAACATCAGGCGGGGCATGAATGTTAGCACTGAATAGGCTATGTTTAAATGTCTGTAAAGCTATCGGTCCAAACTGCAGTGGTCATCAGTCCCTATACTTCAAAACTACTTAAACTAACTTACGCTAAGGACCACACACACACATACACACACATGCCCAAGGGATGACTCAAACCTCCGACGGACAGCAGACGACCACTCCGCAGCAAGGCCCCTTATAGCTAATAGGGTAATGTGAAATAAATTTATAAGGGGTACTATGGTTCAGGCTGAATGCTGAAAGGCGTAATCTTAATTGAAGGTGATGCTGAAGTTTACTCATTTTCTGGTATCATAGCATTTCTCCATAAATAACAAAATCTGAACATTGTGCAAATCATTTCAGAAACAATACAAAAATTTACAGAAGCACCGAACATGGTGGGTAAAATAAAGGCCATAATCGTGGAAGAGTAGTTTTACAAAACACAACGTGCGTAGTGGGAAGTTGAACGCGTAACAACTACCTAAACAAAGTTTCTGGTGTCCACGAACATTCTTCGCTGGCGTGAGAGGATGGAAGTGGGATTCGTCCGTTCACCACAGCATGATTACTTTATGAGTTGTGCCTTCGCACGTCATGTTCAGGTATTCTTGCTTATACTTACTGTCAAATGCATGATGCCCCATAGGAGAAGCCGTTGTTTACCCTATACCAGAAACGTGATCATTTACCAAAGAAGAAGAATTTGTTTGTTTTTAAATCAACCAATATTTTCTGTTTTAAAAACTGTCGTGAGGTCTAAACTAAAGCGAGTGTGCATTGCAGATAACAAAGTGACATTACAGCATCGTGTTGTAAGAGGTCGATGCGACAAGCATTATGCAGCCTCACACAGTTACGCAACGGAAGAGCGACCAGGTGCGCGTGATGGGATGTCTGTCAGTTTCTTACGAAGCTTACGTTATGTCACAGATAATATCAAGATTATTAATTATTTAATAAGTATCCTATCGTTGTTTTTAAATCGTCTCACAATTTAAGGATATTAATTAATTAGAATCATTTTTCTAGAGTTATCGATTCGCTTCTTCGCAATAGCAATGTGTTGATAATGTAGTTTATACCCACCTTCTGAAAATGTTGTGATGTCGTAAAGTACTTATATGTATTTCTGGAAAAAAGACTTATTGTTTTTAATCATGTCTATAAGATTCCATTTTTTGTAAAATACAAATCAATAACTGCTTTTCAGGAGGGTCTATAGGCCAATATGCTGTACTCTTTAGTTCGTGTCCACAGACATGTATTCCTGCTTAACCACATCATTTAAAATAATTACAAATTCTTAAAAAAAATAACAAAGCACTTTTTGATAAGCTGTTATGTAGATGCCATTGGTAATTGAACCATTGCAACAATTTAAGCTATGTTAAAAAAATGTTCAAATGTTTGTTAAGCTTATGGGACTTAACTACGGGGTCATCAGTCCCTAAACTTACAAACTACTTATCAGCTAGCTTTAACCTAAGTACGTCACAAATATCCATGCCCGAGGGGGGATTCGAACCCCCGACCGTAGCGCCTCAGTCCCCTCGGCCACCGCGGCCGGCTTAAGCTATGTCTTACCAGTGGAAAAGTATACGTCACTCTTCAGATACAGAAGTGTTCACCTCTATTACTCACACGGAGAGATAAGTGCTATCGACAAGGCATCTCAAATTGATTCCGTATTTCTTGACTTCCAGATGGCTTTTGACACCGTATTTCAAAAACGGCCTTTAATAAAATTGCGTGGTTATGGTATACCGCCCGAAATTTGCGACTGGATAGGGGATTTCCTGTCACAGAGGACACAGTTTGTAGTAATCGATGGTAAGGCATCGACTAAACCAGAGGTGATATCGGGCGTTCTACAGGGTAGTGTTATTGGTCCTCTGCTGTTCCTTATTTACATAAACGATTTGGAGGAATATCTAAGCAGCTCTCTTAGGTTGTTTGCAGATGACGCCATCATTTACCGCCTAGTAAAATCATCTGAAGATCAAAACCAACTGCACAACGATCTAAATAAGATATCACTATGGTGTAAAAATTGGCAGTTGACTCTAAATAATGGGAAGTCTGAAGTCGTCCACATGAGTACGAAAGGAAATCCGTTAAATATTTATGGAGTCTTCCATAAACTTCTATACAGTACTTTGGAAGGAAAGAGGAAGTTGATGAAGATGAAAAACATGTTCAAATGTCTGTTAAGCTTAAGGTACTTAACTGCGGGGTCGTCCGTCGCTAAACTTACGAACTACTTATAAACTACTTTATACTAAAGACGACACACACATCCATGCCCGAGGGGGGGATTCGAACCCCCGACCGTAGCGGCCGTGCAGACTGACTGGCACGCCGCAGACCGCTCGGCCACTGAGGCCGGCGAAGATAAAATACGAGATACTCTATTGAGAGAAGAACTGGACAGAGCACTGAAATACCTAAGTCGTCACATGGTCCCTGGAGTATAATGACATTCCCTCAGTTTTACTGAACTGTCTGAGACAGTCAGACATGACAAAACTACTTCACATGGTATCCAAGATGTATGAGGCAGGCGAAAACTCTCAGGCTTCAAGAAAAACTTAATAAACCCAATTACAAAGAAATCAGGCGCAAACAGATGTGAAGATTACAGATCCATCAGTTTAATAAGTCACTGGTGCAATATTCTAACGCTGATTATTTACAGAAGAATGAAAAGAAGCCGACCTCGAGGTAAATCAGTTTGGATTTAGGAGGAATGTAGGAACACGTGACGCATTACTCACGTTACGACTGATTCTTGGCCGGCCGCGGTGGCCGAGGTGACTGAGGCGCTCCAGTCACGGTCAGCACGGCCACTACGGTCGGGGGTTCGAATCCCCCCTCGGGCATGGATATTTGTGCCGTCCTAGTTCGTAAGTAGTTCATAAGTAGTTTGTAAGTTTAGGGACTGATGACCCCGTAGTTAAGTCCCATAAGCTTAACAAACATTTGAACTGATTCTTGATAACAGATTAAGGAAAGGTAAACGTACATTTCTAGGTTTTATAGATTAGGAGAAAAGCTTTTGACAATGTAGACTCGAATATACGTTTTTCAAATTTTGTAGTCAGCAGGGGTAAAATATAGCGAACGAGTGGTTTTTTAAAACTTTCACAGAAATCAGACAGCAGTTATTAGAGTCGAAGGATGTGAAACGGACGCAGTGGTTGAGATGGAAGTAAGACAGGATTGTAGCCTTTCACAATGTAATTCAATTTGTACGAGGCGGGTTTTTTAAGTAAGTTCCGATTTGTTGTAGACACTAGTAGTTCTCTGGCATACAGCAACGAGCGCGAGCGTCGTGTACCGGCTTGCCTCGGGAACAACTGTGCTCAGTGTCAGCTCTGTAGCTAATCTGTACGGCTCTGTTCTGTGCTTTCCAAATGTTTCATACAATCAACTGTGGTTCCCCCAGTGATGCGGTTTTTTTCAGCAAGGAACCAGTCTGCTGCTCAAATTGGTCGACAGATTTGCGAAGTGGACGGTCATACTATTATGAGTGAAAGGAAAGTGCGTAAGTGGGTACGTTTCAAAGATGGCCGTGACAACGTCCATGATCAGGACTGCTCGGGTCGCCGTTATTCGAATACAGAGGATTTGGTGGCTTCAGCTGAAGCAAGGATTCGTGAGAACAGGCGTTCCTCGTCCACCTCAAACAACACCTCAGTGACAACCGTTACAATGATGACCCATACATTACAGGCCAATATCGTTGACATCAGTTTCATGTAGAATTTTGGAGCATATTCTCAGTTCGAATATAATAAATTTCCTTGAAACGGAAAAGCTTCTTTCCATGAATCAGCACGGGTTTAGGAAACATCGTTCATGTGAAACTCAGCTTGCCCTTTTCTCACATGACATCTTGCGAGCCATGGACGAAGGGCAACAGGCGGATTGTGTTTTTCTCGACTTCAAAAAGGCGTTCGACGCGGTGCCACACTGCAGACTGCTAACGAAGATACGAGCTTATGGAATAGGTTCACAGATTTGTGACTGGCTGGAAGACTTCCTAAGTAATAGAACGCAGTACGTTGTTCTCGACGGCGAGTGTTCATCAGAGACGAGTGTATCGTCAGGCGTGCCCCAGGGGAGTGTGATAGGACCGCTATTATTTTCTATATATATAAATGATCTGATGGACAGAGTAAGTTGTAATTTGCGGCTGTTTGCTGATGATGCTGTGGTGTATGGGAGGGTGTCGTCTGTAACTGACTGTAACAGCATACAGAATGACTTAGACAAAATTTCTAGTTGGTGTGAAGATTGGCAGCTAGCTCTCAATGTAGAAAAATGTAAGGTGATGCGCATGAGTAGAAAAAACAATCCCATAATGTTCGAATACAGCATTAGTAGTGAGCTTCTTGATGCTGTCGCGTCGTTCAAATATCTAGGCGTAACATTGCAGAGCGATATGAAATGGAACGAGCATGTAAGGACAGTTGTGAGTAGGGCGGACAGCCGACTTCGGTTTATTGGGAGAATTTTGGGAAGATGTACTTCACCTGTAACGCTTGTACGACCACGTCTTGAGTATTGCTCAAGTGTTTGGGACCCGCTGCAGATCAGTTTAAAGGAAGACATCGAGGCGGTTCAGAGACGAGCAGCTAGATTTGTTACCGGTAGGTTCGACCAATGCGCGAGTGTCACGGAAATGCTCCGGCAACTCAATTGGAGATCGCTGGAAGAAAGACGACGTTCTTTTCGTGAATTTCTGTTAAGTAAATTTAGAGGGCCGGAATTTGAAGCTGAGTGAAGTACGATCTTGCTGCCGCCCACTTACATTTCGCGTAAAGAGCACAAAGACAAGATAAGAGAAATTAGGGCTCGTACGGAGGCATATAGGCATTCTTTTTTTTTTCCTCGTTCAATTTGGGAGTGGAATAGGAAAGGAAATGCCTAGTAGTGGTACAGTGTACCCTCCGCCACGCACCTTACGGTGAATTGCGGAGTATGTATGTAGATGTAGAAAACGACAGTGAACTCTTCGTTAACGGAGCAGGCGGCAAGATTTTATGAAGAGGATATTTTAAAATTGGTTGAGAGGTATGATAAGTGTTTGTACAAACTTGGCAACTAGTTTGAAAAATAACCTTTCGTTGCGTACTTATGTTCAAACAAAACTTACTTAAAAACACGTGTCGTACATTGAGCAACCTGTGAAGGATAGCAGGGAGAAATTTGGAGAAGCCATTAAAGCTCGGGGTGAAGAAATATAAACTATGCAGTTTGACGATGACATTGTAATTCTGTCAGAGACAGCAAAGGACCTGGAAGTGCAACTGAACGGAATGGACACTGTCTTGAAAGCAGCCTATAAGATGAACATTAACAAAAGCAAAAGAAGGGTAATGGAATTCAGTGCCGGCCGCGGTGGCCGAGGGGACTGAGGCGCCCCAGTCACGGTCTGCACGGCCACTACGGTCGGGGGTTCGAATCCCCCCTCGGGCATGGATATTTGTGCCGTCCTAGTTCGTAAGTAGTTCATAAGTAGTTTGTAAGTTTAGGGACTGATGACCCCGTAGTTAAGTCCCATAAGCTTAACAAACATTTGAACATTTTGGAATTCAGTGTAAGAAAATCAGACGATGCGCAAGGAGTTGGATTAGATAAAGAGACACAAAAAGTTATGGATGAGTATTGTTGTTTAGGCAGTAAAATAACACGGCACGGATAATATAAATGCGGAGTGCCAATTGGAAGAAAGGCGTTTCTGAAAAAATGTTCAAAAGTTTGTCAACCTTAAGGGACTTAACTGCAGCGTCATCAGTCCCTAAACATACAACCTACTTATGAACTACCTTATATTAAAGACGAAACAAACAGCCATGCCCGAGGGGGGGATTCGAACCCCCGACGGCGAACGGCCTCGCGCATCGTAGCATAGCGCCTCAATGCGCTCGGTCGCTCCGCCGCGGCAACAGTGTTTCTAAAAAAAAGAAATTTCTTAACATCGAATATCATTTTAAGTGTTAGGAAATCTTTTCTGAATACACTTGTGTAGAGCCTTGTACGGTGGAGCCGTACTACCTTGCACGGTAGTGAAATATGAACGATAAACAGTTCTGATAAGAAAGGGATAAAAGCTTTTAAATGTGATGGCAGAGATGGATGCAGCCTATTAGGTGGATAGATCGTGTAACTAATGAGGAGGTACTGAATGAAATTGAGGAGAAAGAAAATTTTTCGCATCAAGGGTTCGTGAATTTAGCACTGGAAGGAAGTGTGTGGGGTAAAAATCGCAGAGGGAGACCACGAGACGAATACAGTAAGTAGGTTCAAATAGATGTGGTTTGCCATTCTTATGAGGATATGAAATAGCTGTCTCAGGACAGAATGCGATGGAGAGTTCCATCAAACCAGTCTCCGTACAGAAGACCACACGAACAACAACACACCAATTTATTATGGAGATATTGTCAGATCATCGTATCCTCCACAGTAACATTGTGAACAGCATGATATGCACCTCTTATCCTCATGTTCGTGAGAATATTTAATGAATATTTGTCTATTTCACCAGCAACTTTACGTAAATATTGTGTAGTATGAGCGATCAAGCTCATGAGGGCTGGCGTCTCCATTTACTTCAAATCAAAAATGTTCATATGTTTGTAAGGCTTATGGGACTGAACTTCGGGGTCATCAGTCCCTAAACTTACAAACTACTTATGAACTACCTTATACTAAAGACGACACAAACATCCATGCCCGAGGGGGGATTCGAACCCTCTGCCGGCCGCGGTGGCCGAGCGTTCTGCGGCGCGCCAGTCACAGTCTGCACGGCCACTACGGTCGGAGGTCCGAATCCCCCCTCGGGCGTGGATATTTGTACCGTCCTTAGTATTAGCTAGTTCATAAGTAGTTTGTAAGTTTAGGGACTGATGGCCCCATAGATAAGTCCCATAAGCTCCGCAAACCTTTGAATTTTTTTGAAATTTTTTCAAAATTCCGACTTGGGAACGGCCTCGCGCATCGCAGCATAGCGCCTCAATGTGCTCGGCCGCTCCGCCGCGGCTTCGTTTATTTATTTCATACATTATTTGTACTGCTGATACACTGAAACAAATTGCCTACAAGTTTAAACGTTTTCTATTTGCTCTTCCAAATGTTAAGTTAGTATGGAAGTTGTCAAAGTATAGTCCAGACATCTTTTATTTTAATAGACCTGCTACTTTTGGAGGGGATGGCGATCTGCTAATGAGAGGAGGGCTAGGTCAGAAAACTTCTGTAGCCAAGTAAAATATTTGTACAGTTCGTCAGAAGAGCTCATTGGGGCTATAGCAACGCTTTATGTCTTGTCTTGGAAGTAGAATAACCTGTCTGGATTGTTACGCGACACACTACGAGCAGCGGACATTGACATTCCACTATTCCAAGAGATACGGACGGACTCTTGGCCCGGTGTTTATGGTTATGTCGCATACGTCATTCCAGCTACCAACGGAGTGACTGGAGCAGCGATCCTGGGACCGCGGCGTAGTGGCCGATCGTATTGAAGCGCTATACTTCGATCCGCCGATGCGCGTGGCCGTTCCTCGTCGGGGGTTCGAATCCTCCCTTGGGCATGGATGTTTGTGTTGTCTTTAGTATGAGGTCGTTTATAAGTAGTTTGTAAGTTTATGCACTAATAACCCCGCAGTTAAGTCCCATAAACTAATCAAACATTTGAACATTAGTGACCCTGGTGCGCGATGTCATTGCTGTTGAAGACATCACTTACCTACCGTCAGCACGAGAGTTGACTGTAGTCAACTGTAGTCACTGTAGTCGGAATCAGGATGGTAAATAACTACGTCCCGTCCGGCACAGACAAACGAGGTGAACGATCACAGTTTCACTCTGAATCAATTACGCAGATTTTCTGAGACGATATGAGAACATCATTGTTGGTGGAGATTTTGAATTGTGTTCTAGTGAAGAAGGACCAATATCCAAATTTTACCACCTGTCCGAACTCCGACACTTAGCACAAAGACGCAGGATACCTGAGTTTTTCACACATTACGAGCCACTCGACCATTTGCTTGGATCGCATCTATTATCCGCTCACTTCGGTCGTCCTAAAAGCCGAAAGGCTATAGTGTTTTCGTGTGCACGATAAACCTTCAATGCAAACAACATGGCGTATTCGGAGCCAATGGAAACTGAAAATCGCCTATTTAAAGAAACCGCAATGTCGAGAAAAGGCAAAGGTTACATGGCAATCCTGCGAAAGACGCCTCGCGCAATACTCATCCTCTTCTGTGGGGGGTACATTGTGTAAAGCCTGCCATATGCCATGCTCTGCTCCAGTAAGGCAAGGAACGAATGCAATGGCACCGGCACACCACAGAATTTTACTACGCGAGCTACCGGGACCTTATGGAAACCCGCCGTCGCAGGAACGTCATATCGAAGCCCATCATTTCTTTGGCAAATATTTTGACCCTCACTCAGCATCGACTGGAGGATATAGATGTACGAGCGCGCTGTCACGACAACATAAATGACGAAACACCTTGAATGCATCACGTCATCACAGATCTCAGATGCCGTCTACAAGTGCTGATTTGTTCTTCAGTTTTACCTGACGGCCGGCAACTGGAATTACAGGCGGACATTGCAACGACCTTCGCGGCTCATTACCGGTCCTTCCACCGTGAAGAAGATGACAGAGGTACCACTGATGATCCATAGTACCCTTGACGGCCAGTTGGCGGACTCTCTATTAGCAAACATTTCTACTGATGATGTCAATGATGCGCTCGCCAAGGGAGCTCTTAACCGATCGCCAGGGCCAGACGAAGTGCGTTAGAATTGTACAGGACGTTTCTAGACTTGATGCTGCCACGATGGAGATAAATGTATCAAGAAATATTGGCCCATACGGCGCCGACACCACCGGAATTTCTGGAAGGAATAATTAATCTAATACCCAACCCCTCCGGGAGCACACTACCTGACATCTATCGGCCGATAACATCACTCAACACCGATTTTAAGATTTATACGCGGATACTCGCGATGCGACTCAGTCGAGTTCTGCACCAAGTCTTGTCACCCGCACAGACTGACGGAGATACCGGAATACATTCAATGCTAAGTAATTATCGAGACATTATCACCCCAGCAACAGTCTGTCGACTGCAGGGATCCATGGTTTCTGTCTACTTTGACCAAGCCTTTGATCAGGTGAACCACACTTTCCTCACACAGGTGATGGAACGGATTGCTTTTCCAGTCGCTTTTGTCCTCGTTATCATGCACCTACTTCGTGGAGCTTCGTAGACGGTGATGGTCAACGGATGGATGTCAGAACCAATACCTATCGCACGATCAGTTCGACAGGATTGTCCCCTAGTAACTATCATGTATGCCAACGTATTAGAACCACTTCACAAACAGTGTTATCAGGGATCACCCTGCAGGGACATACATAAAAAAAAGCCGCGCTACACAGACTACCTCGTCTGCATCGTACGCACCAACGAGGAGGTGCTAGATGCAACACTGTTGCTCGAGGTATATGTTAGCAGAGTGGGCAATCATATGAACATAGCCAAATACTGCGCGATGAATATCGGCCGCAGAATCTCGGATGAAAACGTGGACCTGTTCACAACAACAGAGGCTCTCCGCTGCCTGAGAATAGCTTTCACTCGAGACATCCGTCGTACCACATCCATGAACTTTCTGCGCCTTCTTCAGAATATCAGGACGAGAGTTCGAAGTCATTTGTTGCGAACGATGGACACGATACAAAAGGTGAAATTCATCAATATTTATATGGCATCCCACATAACACATATTGCACAAATTTTACCTATCTCTAGAGTGACGACATGTCAGATCCAAGCAGCCTTCGGTTATTTTGTCAGTATCGGTCACATATTGTAGGTCAAGTACGACACCCTCACACTCTCTAAACGAAGAGAGGGTCTACCCTTGGTGAACGTTATGGCGCACGCGACGGCCCGTTATGTGCATACAACTATTAAGCTACGAAATCGCAGTCTCCACATAATTACAGGACTTTTGGTCGACGAACTCGCACTTATTTCATGCCACACACCGATCACGCTGGTCCACATAGCACCGGCACTGTCACATCATTTTTTTAAATATAGTTACATACATCACGACTTCTTCGTACCAGATCTCCCACTGCGCGCGATATTTATTATCTGTTAATAAGAACGCACCAATGAGGTTACGTGGCCGACGGTATGGCGCTCAGTGTGTCAACCGTACTTCACCACAGAAACGAGCACCACTTGGTATATCGTCGTCAGCGGTAAATATCCAACGCGTCACAAACTCCGCGCCATCTCGCAGGCGGACACACCGCTGTGCCTGAGGTTTAATGTTGATGACACCGACGAAAACCGTCTGATATGCGGCGTGGCGGCGGTCGTATGGAACCTATTCCAACAGATAATAGCCCTTTAGCTTCGGGTGACAACGCACATGATTACCACCAAGATGATACTCCATCCGGACGCGACGTATTTTCCACCGCCTAAGATGCATACAGTCACCTGGCTAAAGGTCGTGGCCACCCACTACCTTTTGCCAGAGGGATTCAAGGACGTGATCGATTTCTGGAAGTTATTACTTACACGACACCGCATTATGAGACGCCACGTCAAATACCGGTCTATTTTTGCCAACTACTTAGGAAACATTTTTAACAATCCGCCCCTTGTTCGAGCTATTTAACCTGTTCTCAATTCTAACCAAGAAGTTTGAGCCTTCTCGGCTCCTGTTTATTTGATTGACCCAGTCCTTGATTTAATTACTGGCGCAAGCACTGTCGATCTCTTTGTGCCTGCACCGCTCATGGTGCTGTTTGATTAATCGTGCGTCGATTTTCTTATGACGTGTGTTTTCTTTTCCGCGGGTGGCGCGACGGTGGCAGCCCGACGCTGACAGAGTTGCCTGGGGTGAGTCGCTGCGCGTGAAGAAGAGAGTATCATGTAGTGAGTTTGATACGATGGATGGCATCGTAGGGTCGAGTGATTTCGATTAAGGGGCCGTGGCCGGGCCCGGTGAGTGCATCGAACTTGTTCTAGGTGGAACTGTCCAAGGGGAGCCATGCATGCCATGAGCTGAAGTTGACCCGGAGAGGCCTTTCCTGTCAGGTGATAACAGCACCTCCTCGCAGACTGTTTACTTCGTCTCCAGGCTGTGTTGTCGCGTTCCTAGCGGCCGTGCGATACCGCTTCCGTCCCTCGCCTAGCGTCGGAGCTGTCAACAACTGGTACCCCGCACTCAGCCCCAGCTGTGCCTCGCGTCGTTCCAGGCTGCTTTGCGTCTGGGATGTATGAAATGTTTCCGGGCGTTGGTTGACACCCTCCTCCTACACCATCGCGAGGGTGCCTGCACTTGTCGTGGAGTAAGAAATAAATAAATCAAGTGACTGATAAAGTCCTACTCCGCAAATTTGTGTGTGTGTGAATTTGTCAGGAACGGTGGTCGTTCCTCAGGGGCCGTCGTTGCCTGTGTCTACGTCGTAGTTGTTTATTCATGTTTTACCGCACTTTTAGTTCAGTTCAATTGAATTATGTTTTTCTCTTTGCTCTGAGTAGCAAGTACTCTATATTCATTAACGGAACTGGGGAATTTATCTGGTTTGTGCCCACTGATAACTCGCATCTGCACGGGTGGTAGTGTATAGCTTTATTTTTCTTTTTTTATCTTCTCTTTGCAGAAATTTTCCCTCCGTGAGGCATCGCTACCCCCCGGTTGTAATTTGGCGTTCTATCCGTTTGTGTAATCCCCTTCGTGTCAGAGCCGTAGTTCTTGTTGACCGTTGGGCAACCTATTCCTCTCCTTCTTGTTTGAGTCAGCTCATCTGTTTACCTGTGTGGGTGTATTAAATTAACGAGTAGCCAGCCCCCCGACCTTAGTGTGATTTTGATAAGTAAGCTGAGCTCTTTTCATTTAAAGTGCAGGGCTCATGTGTAAATTTTATTGTGTTGTTTTATTGGCCTTTTGCCTATTGATATCACTGAGCACAGTCTCCTGCTGCCAGCAGACCTTACGTAAATTTTTTGATCTTGTGTTTAATGTGTTTTGGTAATTGTGGTTATAAAAGCCTGTGTTCGCTTAAATTTTGGAGCCCCGCTTCAGTGTGATTTCGATAAGTAAGCTGAGCTCCTTTGATTTAACGTGCAGGGCTCATTTGTAAATTTTATTGTGTGTTGTTTTATTGGCCTTCTGGCTATTGATATTGTTGAGCACGGTTTCCTGTTACCAGCCTCTATAATCAAACTCAAACTTTACTTAAATGTTCGAGCTCGTCTTTAGAGTGTTTTGGTAATTGTGTTTTTGAATAGCTGTGTTCGCTTAAATTTTGGAGCCCAACTTTAGTGTGATTTTAATAATTAAACTGAGCCTTTTCATTTAAATGGCAGAGGTCATTTGTAATTAATATTGTATTTACAAGGCTTGCCTTGCATTTAAATTTTTCCACTCTTGTTCATATTGCTGGACTCATTGTGTCTTTGCATTTAAAGAGTTAGTTCACTAAATTTGGAGCCTTATTAACTTACTAGAAATTGTTTTCCTCAACTTGACCTCCTGCTTTGCATCATTTATCTGAACTGTCTTGTTGGGTCTTCAGCCTTTGATTGTAACATCAATATATATATATATATATATATATATATATATATATATATATATATATATATATATGTGTGTGTGTGTGTGTGTGTGTGTGTGTGTGTGTGTGTGTGTGTGTTAATTAAAACAAATGGAACACGAACTGAGTATGCCTACTTAATATCACCCATCAACAGCCCACCGCTTCCACAACCACCCTCTCAATGTCTTTCTATTACTTCTGTCACGGCATATAAATAAGCACGACCACATCGATAAAACGAGCGGTAGCAATGATACGACCAATTGCAGAACCTTCCATATGATGACTAGATTTAACTAAATGCTTACGCAACACATCAAGGATACCGCCGCAGCTGGGTCGACCCTGGTAAGAGACGCCGATTAAAGTGAACACTAATTCGAAACCAAATAGGACACGGAGGAAGAATTCTTTACGCGAAGACGTACCCGGGTCCCCATTGCGGTGATTTGGGGCCGAAGAATATTTATTTTCTGATACGTCAAGAGGACATCACTCTTCTGTCATCCTTCCAGAAGCGTATATTCAGTTCGGTTTATTATCTTTAGTTTTACTTTTTTATTATTTTTTATTTTTTCCCTTTATTCCATGTATCACAAATGCTGCAAAGGCGCGTTCCGTTTTTGGACTGTACTGTAAGTTTATTCTATACACAGTGTGTTGGGTATGTGAATCCATTGGCCTGAAGAGGAAAACTAAACAAATTCAATATTTTCACATCTAAAAAATAAAAATAAAATATATTAAAAAAATGGTTAAGGCGGCCGCTGGCCCAAAGCAAGAAAGCCGTGTTTGACTCCTGGTCCAGCATAAATTTTCAACTTCCCCATTGAATTTGTTTCAACGCACTGAAACGATCGAAACGTATCACTATCCATAATCTCGAGTCATAATTGTTTCGTTAGGGTATGTTTTATTGTCTTTTCGTCATGTGGCATTGTAATAAAAGCAGCAGGAATGCAGAGATACCTTTACAGACGTGCAGTGGTCGAGAGACGTTCCGAAACTAAACCACTCCAGGTCCCTCCACAGACAATGCTCATGAGAGAAAAACAACAACCACCAACCGCTGTACAATCGAAAATGAACAAAACGGGTGAAACTAATGTTTACGAGAAGAAAAGGGAGCTGGAAGGAGTTTTATTATTGTGTGACTCTGCTAGGCTTGTGTAGCGCCTGAAGTCAGAAAAGAAGTTTTTACAGCATTGGAAAGCTGTTCCTGCAGATATGGCAATGGATAAAATTATTCTCATAGAATGTTGCAAGGCTACGATAGTGCCTATGGCTGGGGAAAGCATTGTTCTTTTACAGCGTAGGTAGTCTATGATAGCGCCTGTGGCTGGGAGGGAACATCGTTTTTGTACGGCGCAGCTGGGCTATGATATTACCTGAGGACAGTGTAAGTACTGATGTTTTTTACAACACAGGTGGGACCCGTAGTTACTGTGAGCTCATGAAACGAGGCCACTAGACCAATCTCTCAGTATGATACGGAGCATTCTAGCACTTAGTAAAAAGTAAAAGAGTGAAAGGAGTCATAGTAACTAAGGTAAATTCCCAGGCCGGACTACGGTCGGGGGTTCGAATCCCCCTTCGGGCATGGATATTTGTGCCGTCCTTAGTATTAGCTCGTTCGTAAGTAGTTTGTAAGTTTAGGGACTGATGACCCCGTAGTTAAGTCCGATGAGCTATACAAACATCTTTTTTTAAATTCCCAGTTCACACGTCCTGAAGTGCGGCCAGAAAAGGTTCCCTCTAATTAAAGTTTTGCACTGTTGTAAATAGTGCCTAGTAGTGCCTAGATTTCCTTAAGATAAAGGACTTGGATCAGAACTATAATCCACGCAGCCAGTCCGTATAGGCCAATGTCAGTAATCAACACGACAGTACACAAGTTTTATACTCACCATAAAGTTGTGTTCCAAACCATATTAGGTTAGGATTTATGGTAAATGGCACAGGGTAAGAGATTATTTTAAGATGGTTAATAGATTTTATATCTATTTAGACTTAGAAGGGCCTGGTTAGTGAATATCACAGGTTGATGTGAGTTACAGTGATAAGATTCAATTTAACGTAGAGTCGAGGATTTTTCTCACAACCTTACTGTAGTGTCGCGTATGATGATGACGTCAAAGTCAACTGCACCACTATCGATATAGATAGGCACGGTCACAGTAACATCGACATTTCGCAATAACCGTTACCCCGCCAGAGGCCGCGCTTGTTAAGACTGTCACGTGTGGCAAATATGATTGGGCAAGGCATAGTTAAAGAGTCGGCACATACGGTCTTTAAGACAGGGTGGTTCTATTAAGCAGAATGTGCATCGATCCAACAGGCTGTGCTTCGAGTCAGCACAGCGTACATCGATCCAGGACAAAGACCTCGCCTTGATACAGTGTTTAAAGACTTTTTACACTCGTACGTAGAAATTATCGCGTACAGTGAAGGAAACTTCGAGGTATTCACACAGATCTCCGCTCTTCAAATTTATCAGTCCGATTTACCTCTCTGACATCCAAACTTGAGTATTCATTTATTCATAATGAATTTCATATGTCATTATTAAAGTTATAGGATTTTTCTATTAAAATGTACCAACGTTGTCTTACTAATAACAGCTCCACCTGCTGCAACAGTTGCATGAGTGAGGTGTAAGTAATTACCAATAATAATTTAGTGTGGAATGACAAACAGGCACCTACCTGTTTCCCACAAGCCCCCTCCCTCCAAAGTGTATCGAAGGTAGTACTGGAGACTGCTGCCTGAGGACCCATCGAGCCAGCAGTCATCACGCCGTCAACTATCGAGAATGCAGAAGGGCACAGTAGATTACGAGACAGTGGGCCTGATGTGCTGGACTCTGGGACAAACAGTGAGTCGCCTACTACTGCTGGCGCCACGCACCACTGGAGGCAACACATGCTCCTACTTCCGCTACGCACATTCTGCCCCACACCACCTAATCAGTCTCTGCAGCGATGTGTTCCGCACGTGCTCACCGCTTGCACCAGAATATCACAAAGACATAAGAACGCATTCTGAGAACGCCATCCTGATGTTTGATTAACTATGAAAATAAATAATGAATATTGGATGATCCCAAAATAGTATTTCGGTTGGTCACAGAAGCAGAGGACCCTTACCGTTATAACAGTTGAGCTTCGCAAATAAAGGCTATTTTTTCCCATGTAGGACTGGTTCGCTTCCCACTCCCGGCGTAATTTTGGTATTGTCCTGTAGGAAACACCTTGTCCCATTCAACACTGATACGAAGCATCTTGCACCAGTTAACTACAGTTAAATGCGTCCTCTGTGACACAATATTGTAACGAAACACTCACTATGACGGGTCAAAACACGTCATGTGAGGAAACAGTGTTCTAATGCACTCTCTGCCGTTTACCTTAAATAGCATGCACCCTCTGCTATGAAACATTAGTATGACGCAGGAATTTTCGTTCAAGAAGTAACATAGGTATAAAGTGCCTTCTGCGACGTCACATCAGTACGGACCGAGTGAGGTGGCACAGTGCTTAGCAGCCGGCCGTAGTGGACGAGCGGTCTGCGGCGTGCCAGTCACGGTCTGCACGGCCGCTGCGGTCTGAAGTTCGAATCGCCCCTCGGGCATGGATGTTTGTGCCGTCTTTAGTATAAGGTATTTCATAAGTAGGTTGTAAGTTTAGGGACTGATGACCCCGTAGTTAAATCCCATAAGCTCTACAAACATTTGAGTGCTTAGCACACTGCACTCGCATTCGGGGGTATAGTGCCCCAAACCCTTCTCTTTTTCTCTAATGGCCACGCTCTCTACTAGAAGTTAAACGCTAATCTTTCTTACTTTTTTCACATCGGCACGAAACAACATCTGCGAAGCAGCATTTTCATGAAGAATCCTTCACCTTTTAAAATTAGTTCAAAAAGTCCACTGTCAAGCAATACTGAGAAAGAATACTCTACCAGGGAAAATTAGTACGAAGTACCATTTACATGCCAGTCGCAGTGGCCGAGCGGTCTGCGGCTTGCCAGTCACGGTCTGCACGGCCGCTGCGGTCGGGGGTTCGAATCTCGGCTCTGGCATGGATGTTTGTGCCGTCCTGAGGATTAGCTAGTTCATAAGTTGTTTGTAAGTTTAGGGACTGTTGACCCCGTAGTTAAGTCCCATAAGCTCTACAAACATTTGAAAATTTTTGGACCATTTGCAATGTCATATTGGCACAATGCATCCACTTCCAAACTACGTAGTAGGAACCACGCTGTGCTATTAACAGTGCTTAGATGTACCCTTTGTCACAGCAGTGGTATGAAGTATACTGCAACTCTCAACTGTCACGTAACTTCAGTAAGAGTCACCGTCTGCCACTCAATATCTGTACGAACCAAGGAGGTTAGAATAAGGGGAGATGGCGTTACCTATGCTGGGAACAGACATTGCTTGAAGCCGGGCGGCCATGCTGTTGTGCTCAAAAGCACGATTTTTAGCTTAAAATCCTGTGTGAATATTGCCTTCTTCACGTATTTCCAGTAAATTGATAGTCACATTGGAGTATTGACTTAGATATAACGAACATTTCAACGACCAGAACTACTTTACCACATAATACGACCAATGTTTTGGGCACAAACAAATGCCGGAATGTGCAATTTGCCGGCTTCACTTTTTCAGTGTTAGGGCATATCCAGAGATTCTAACCTCCTTGGTACAAGCCATCAAGTGCCGTGAAACATTGCTACGGAATACCGTCTGCCACACAGTACTGGTACGGAGCATCTTCCGCATCACAACATGAAATGAGTTACCCTAACCCACTGGTACGCGGGGCCGGCGCAAGCCTGTCGCCCCGTACGAGTTGCAAGCCGCGGAGGAGCGGCCTAGCGCATTGAGGCGCTTTGCTACTATGCGCGAGGCCGTTCCTCGTCGGGGGTGCCAATCCCCCCTTGGGCGTGGCTGTTTGTGTCGTCTTTAGTATAAGGTAGTTCATAAGTAGTTTGTAAGTTTAGGGACTGATGATCCCGCAGTTAAGTCCCTTAAGCTTGACAAACATTTTGAACGAGTTGCAAAAGTGCCACCCTCATCACTAATAAAAGGCGGGAAAAAGTCGTGTAATGTTAAAATCACTCCGTCTTTTATACAACAGTTCTGGTGTCACATGTTTTCTTTTTTTAAAAATTAAAAGTTTTACAGTTATATACAAGATATAAAAGTGTATATGCAGGCATAATATATAAAGGGCAAACGTTTTTATGGAAAATCTCGGAAAGTTCTTGACCGATTTATTACAAATTTTTGATTGTTTTTGAAATATAAATTTTTTTCGGAAATTTACATAATAAATTTCGAGAGCTCATACAGGAGAGTGAGGACATACTTTGATAGGGATCTCACGTGATCCGGTGACACTATTTCTTTATCTTTTTCACAAGGAAACAAATCTCTTCTACTGCAAGATTTTTGTTTCCATATTTTGTGAGGAGGTACAATGGACCAAAAACAGAAAAAAGATCTGCTAAACATGGCCTCTACAATGAATACCTTATTAGCTATGAGCACTTGACCACTAGAAGAGACGTGTAAAAAGTAGACAACAGAATATGAAGACGTGCTCAAAACTGTAAGCATGCATTTTAGAGCCAATGTTTACCTGAAATTTTTTTCTTGATTTGGCCCATGTTACGTCCTTCTAAAATATGGAAAGTAAAGAGCTTGCATAAGTATAGTTTCACAGTGTCGAAAAGTAAAGAAATTCTCATAGCGTCAATGGATGACATTCTCGAACATGCATTCCTTATCAAATTATGATACTATGTATTCATTCCCCTGCACAAGTGCTCAAAGTCTGTTATGGGAATTTCCGAACACTCTGTGTATAAGGGAAGTTCGTGATAGAGTTAGTTCTCATTTTTACATGATACTCTGCTGAACAATGAATCAGAAATAGACGCAGAGAGGGGGGTAGGTTATGCACAGTGAGGCGAGGAGACCAGGAGATGAACGTGGAGGGAGGGACGTTGGGATAGACCAAAATATACGGTGGGCACGTCTGAGAAGATTAGAAAAAAACATTGGTGCCGCTTGAGCCTGCCACTTCAACAAACTATAATCTAGATCGGTTGTAGGGGAGATCTGGGCACGTTGGCCATAGGGGCAGGATGACCCAGTCGAATTAGTTCATACAATAGACGTTAGATCGTCTTAGGAATCAATCAGAAAGAAGGTAGCACTGTTCCTCTTCTTATACAGGACCAATATCGCAGGCGGCGAAGTTTTGGACAAACTATAGTCATAAATTGTTTTTGTGCCTGTTTCAGTAAAATTCTACTCGTCGGTTAATGTGTGTTATTTAACTTTTGCTTGATTTAGGTGCAACGGGGTGAGTAGTATAATAAAAGGTAGTACTTTAAGCATTATTTCTATATAGAATACAGACTCAATTGCTTCAGTGAGTTTTCTAAAGAACAGAATTTATTGGAAAGATGGCGATGGGGCATGTTGGCCCAGAGAGGACGGAGCACGATGGCCAGCCGGGACAACCTGTCACGTCCTATAGGAGCTGTACTTCTTTAAACTCGATGAAAGTTTTGTTACTTTTAATGATAACAACGTTTATAATTCTTCGAGGTTATTAAATTATTAACATAATTGTCGAAGTTAAACATATTTTGATACCAAAGGTGTGGAGGGAGACGTGCTTTAAGAGAGTCCGTGTAGTCGCTCTGACTGCTACGCTGTGTTAGCTGAGTGGAGCCGAGCCCCGTGGCTCAGAGCGCCCGGTCAGGGGGCTAAACGCCCCCTGTAATAAAAAGGCTGAGCCAAATATTCAACGAACAATCAAGAACGAACCAAAACAAACGATCGCAGAGCACAGATCTACATGGAAAGAAAGTGGTGTAAAGAGCCTATCTAGTAAGTAGGAGGTCCCGGGTTCGAATCCCGGCAACAGCATAAATTTTAATTCAATGCCTCTCATTATGTTTAGTACCTTTGGTATAACGAGACAATGTTGTCTCAAGAAATTGTATTATTTGTTGATATTTTGATACGTTTCAAAAGATCGTCATATTCACGAGATAAAAAGCGTTGAATAAACGCCAACCAAGTAAATTTTATTTTAATTTTAAACAGTACTCTGAGAAGTAAGAATGTCTTTCATTTCCTTGTTTTCAAAACACGAATTACGGCTCTGGTTTAACATTTATTTTATTCAAAAAATGTTCAAATGTTTGTATAGTCTATGGGACTTAACTACGAGGTCATCAGTCCCTAAACTTACAAACTACTTATGAACTACTTACGAACTAGGACGGCACGAATATCCATGCCCGAGGGGGATTCGAACCCCCGACCGTAGTGGCCGTGCGGACCGTGACTGGAGCGCCTTAGTCTCCTCGGCCACCGCGGCCGGCTTTGTTTTATTTGTAGTATCATAATAATTATCCGAAATTATAAAAACTGAAAGGGGAATGATTTCTGAAGATACGATGCTAAGAGCAGTTTTAGAAGTAAAAGAAAAGGAAAGATCAGTGAGGACTGTTAACGAAGACTTTGGGATTGCAAGAAAATCGTACTGAGGTACTGTGCTAAATACCGACAGACCTCATGTCAGTTTGCACAGGTAATCAAAACTCAGGAAACAGAAACTGAATTTCAACCCTTCCCATTAGACCAAGGCATTGTAAAGAAATACTGAAGAAAAATTAGATCACAGACTAGAAAAACCCTTTTTCAAAAAGGAAAGATGGTGATAATGCTGACGATGAGGAAGAGTCGCAGTGCCTCTTTGAAACAGTCAGCTGGAGAACAAGGAATTCAGTTCACCAACTGTACGCGTTTGGCTCATCAGATGCGCGAAAAATGAAATCCGTGGACTATTTTATGAGTGTTAAAACTGTGGTGATTCCTTAGAGCTGGATATTGATTAAAGTTTATTGGTTTGTATTAAGACACTATAAATCGTAATAAGTTTAACCTGTACTGTTTTCAGAGTCCTCAATATTAAGCATTTAACTCAATATTCTTCTTGATATTATGTACATTAAAGTATGTTTCTTGATAACAGTTAATTTCATTCTGATTTCCTAGTTATACTTACCAAAATACAACATGGGTCAACGTGCTCCAGCCTCTGGGCCAACTTACCCTGAAGTAGGGGCAGATTGGCCCGCGTGACATATGTCCAGTAATTAATTTTTTTCTAATACTGCAACTGATATTTTCAAGCTTAGTAACTGCCATCCAGATTCAGTAAAGACCTATCGAATTTTAACAATAATTTCATAAATTTAAATATGTCAAATAAATTAATATGAACAAAAATAAAAAAATATGGGCAACGTGTCCCGGTCTCCCCTATATGAAATGAAATTTCATTTCTGCATTGCAAAATATCTAATACAGGCATGTTAAAATCATCTTAAATCCCTCTTTTTAGTTGCACTTACGCATTCACGATTTTTCTTTAATCTCCCTATACAACGACGAATATAGAAATACAGAAAAGTACTACATCCCGATTAGAGGGTCTGGCTTCATGCCTCAGTGAGGCTCACACTTCGTAAATTTTCATCACTTCCATCTGAATTCGTCGTTCCAGATGTAGAGCATAGCAGGAACTATGCAATTTGTAGAAACATTTACAAATATAAGAAGAGGATTTCTCGTGTCTGCAAGCAAATGGTACAACATTATTTTCTTAAAATGTTGACTTAAAATGCTGAAATTAAGAAGTTAATGGCAGTTAAAAGATACATATTAACGCGCTGCACCGCGCTCGCTCATTAGGAAGAACAGCCATTTGGACGATTGTCATCCTTATCATGAATTAGCTCGTAGTAAGTGCTAACAGACTAGTCTCCATCGCCGTATCACTTCACTTTTCTTCCTTTTACTTTACATTTTAGCAATTGGAACACCCTGCCAGTTTTTCAAATAATAGAAGAAATATTTTCCCGTCTTCATCCTTAAAGAAGAAAAAGTCTAACTTACTAGCAACGTGAATACACATAACTAATTGTACAGACATGAAAATCACTTCCTTATTACATCAATGTAGCTTATAGCCTTTAGTCGCGGATTACAACAAAATGTGACGCGCTTCTTTTACAAAGATTTGGAGAAGCAATGAAGTTGTGTGATCTTTACTCCAGCGGTCAACTACCAATTCGAATTTTGTTTTGTTCATTCGTAAAGAACGCAACAAAGGATAGAATGCTTCTTTTAAAAGTAAAGGAAACAACTTAAAACAAATAAGCAACACAGTGGCTATTCTCAATACAGAGAAACGAGTTGTCAAAAATTCCCCACGGCTTCTCTCCCTCGCCTTGTCCAACAGCAATGTCACAGCTTTGCCGCCCAGTGCGACCGCACGTTTTGCGCTTGCCTTGCGCCGGTCCTGCTGGTACGGAACAACCTATCACTCGCTGAATGTTACAAAGCACTCTCTGTCACATAACACTATTACGACGAGCTCAGTGAGAAAACAGTGTTTGCACTAAGCAACAACATATGCAGAGAGCGCTCTCTTCCACACTGTAATAGGAAGAACGCGGCCGGCCGCGGTGGCTGAGGGGATTGCCGGGCGCCGTGGCTCAACGCGCCCGGTCAGAGGGCTGAACGCCTTCTGTAATAAAAAAAGCTGAGCCAACAACACACCGAACATGAACGAACAGAAACGATCAGCGTCCGCAACGAAGAGAACTACCCATAGAACAAAGAAAAAAAAAAGGGGGGGGGTGTATTGAGGCGCTTCAGTCACGGTCTGCACGGTCTACGTCGGGGGTTCGAATCCCCCCTCGGGTATGGATATTTGTGCCGTACTTAATATTAGCTATTTCATAAGTAGTTTGTTAGTTTAGGGGCTGATGTCCCCGTAGTTAAGTCCCATAAGCTATACAAACATTTGAAACATTTTTTTTTTTTTTTTTTTTTTTTTTTTTTTTGAAGAATGCTTCGGGACGCAACATTTGCACGAAGGACTTTTTGTAAAGTAGCATCGCTAAGAACTACCCTCTGAAACACACCATTGGTACAAGGCATTTAGTACTACCCAACGTCAGAAGGGTACACCTTGTCACGTTACATCGATATGAAGCTCTCTCAGCCACGTAACATGTGCCATGTAACCTCGATATAAACCACCTTATTCCAAGTAACACTGGGACAAAGCACCCATGCGGCAGTAATAAGTCGTGATGATTCTAAAGAGTACTGCCATTGAGTATTATGTGGTGATGACATTCTTTTCACAACAGTATGGGCTTTAATTCGTGGTAGTTTAGCTAATTTGTAATAAATGTTGATGAATTATGTGCAAAAACTTAAGTCTTGTGTCAGTCTGCATATCTGCTAAAACCGAATAAAATCCTTTCTGTAGGGCATGTGATTAACCGCCACAAACGTAGAGGAATCGCAATGGTCTACGCTGTAACAAATATGTTTTAAAACGCGCCGATGAGAACAAAGTTTGGAAAGGTCTTGGTGCTCGTTTCCTATTTGAGTTAGGAACATGGAGTTAAGTTTTTGGTTGCTCCCAGACCAGCGCTCATTAGTCTCCCTGAAAGAACATCTGTAGCCACGTTGCAGTATATAGGCAAAATCTGAGCTACGGACCGGAACTGACGCACAAGAAAATTGTACGAATCGACTAATTCAATTTCCAAAAGGTGTCAATTTTGTCTGAAATTAATATCACGCAAATGGAAGCATTAACATGGACACCTTTCGTGTTTTACGTCCAAAGAAACCAGATTTTTTATGGGCATTTTTTCCATAGCGTCATTTCTCCATTTTAAAACTATACGTATCAGTTCAAACTCTGTACGAAGTTATATACATGGATAAACTCAAAACGTAATATTTCATCCAATAATGATTATCCGTTGTTATTATTACATCATAAGAACCGTGTTATGCATCACAAGACCAAGCACCGTTACTTTATATTTCTGATGTGAACGCAATTAGTGTCGTTTAGTAGTTATTTACAGTGAGATTTCACTACTAAGTGGAAGAACACTAACCCTTCTTTTGTACAAAAAGTTGAGAAACATTCATAAATAAATATATTTTAAGAACATGTAAAATTTAGGTTCCATTATGTCAGTTATGACATATGGCGCTTGGACTAGTGATGCATAACACCGTCCATAAGTGCATCTATCACATAACATCTGACGCATAATTAAATGCCCTGCATCATAACCTGTTGTGTAACATGTTACATCAGGCACATCTGTTGCAATGAATATCATATTTGGCACACAGAAAGATTCATGTTACGTTTTTTCACGCCAGGTGAAAAAGATATCCTTTGTAACATGTCATATCACGTAATAAGTTCCATATCATGTTGTGACGCACATGACATCATATTATAATGCAGTACGTTATATTGATTTATATATATTTATCATGTTCCGAAGGACCAGATTGAGGAGGATGTCTCCGTGGTCATGGAACGAGGCAGTACATCAAATTGTAACAAGTGAGTAATAACAGGTAAAGAAGTGAGACGGGGGGGGGGGTTCGAATCCCCCCCTCGGGCATGGATATTTGTGCCGGCCTAGTTCGTAAGTAGTTCATAAGTAGTTTGTAAGTTTAGGGACTGATGACCCCATAGTTAAGTCCCATAGATTTTACAAACATTCACGACAAGCCAAAGTAAAAGTTAAAAAAACCTATAACGTTACATAAAAAAATAGCTTAATTTTTTTTAATTTTTACAGGAATTCCTCGACAGAATAGGAAGAGTGACCCATGAGAAAACTTTTCAGTTTACCTTGAAAGTCCGATGATTACTACTAAGCATTTTGAAATCTTGTGGCAGTGTATTACAAATGGATGCGGCTGAATACTGCACACCTTTCTACACAGGCTCAAGGAGGCGTGATCAAAAAGCAGAATCGATTTCTGTCTAGTATTGACTGAGTAAAAACTGTTAACCCTTGGGAATAGCCAAATATTATTAACTACAAAACACATTAAAGAAAATATGTATTGAGAGGCCAGTGTCGGAATTCCCAGGCTACTAAACAGGTGTCGACAAGTAGTACGCAAGCTTACACCATATATTGCTCGAACCACCCGTTTCTGTGCAATAAAAACCTCTTTTTGAGCCAGAGGAGTTACCACAAAAATAACACCACACGTCATAAGTGAGTGAAAATAAGCAAAGTAGACTACTTTTCGTGTTGAGCTATCTTTTACTTCAGAAGATGTTCCAATGGTAAACAACGCAGCATACAGTTTTTGAACAAGATCATGGACATGAGCTTTCCATGACAGCTTACTATCTATCCTTGTGCCCAGAAATTGTTTAGTCTCATTTATCATGTACCCAATCTGGGTAGGTAATCCAGTCGCAGTTTTCGTTGCACATGTGTTAGAGACTATAAAAACTGAGCCTTACTGTATTATAACATCGATTTCATATCTAGAAGTCACGAACGTTTTCTTTGACTGCATTGATATGGCATCAGTATTGCGGACCACATCCTTCACTATCAAGTTAATGACATCAGCAAACACATCTTAGAATTTTTTCTTATGCTGGAATGCATATCATGTAAATAAATGAGAAACAACTGTGCCCCATTGTGAGGGCATATCGCAGCCATTTTCTTAACTGCAGAGAATCGCCCGTTCCAAATTCTGCAACAATGTCTTGTGATCAACAAAATCAATTGCTTTTGTTAAGTCAAAGAATACGCCTAAGCGTTCGCAAATTTTTAATTAATCCATCAAGTGCCACAAAGGAAAAAGGGAATATAACATATTCTGTTCCACTTCTGAAACCAAACTGTACATTTGACAGCTAATTGTGGCATCTGAAATTATATATAAACCTTGAATAAACTCCCTTTTTAATAACTATAGCCGGCCGCGGTGGCCGAGGGGATTGAGGCGCTTCAGTCACGGTCTGCACGGCCACTACGGTCGGGGGTTCGAATCCCCCCTCGGGCATGGATATTTGTGACGTCCTAGTTCGTAAGTGGTTCATAAGTAGTTTGTACGTCTAGGGACTGATGACCCCGTAGTTAAGTCCCATAAGCTTTACAAACATTTGAACATTTTAATAACTATAGGAAAAACTGATGTCATATTAATAGGTCTAAAGTTGTCTGCATCATCCTTTCTACCTTTTTATAAAGTGGTTTCTCTACAGAGTGCTTCATTCTGTCAGGAACTGACCATTCTGAAAAGAAAATTTACAAATGTGACTAAGTACTGGGCTAACAGAGGCGGAACAATACATAAGCATTTTGATAGACACCACATCATATCCATAAGAGTCCTCAGTCTTTGATGATTTAATCAGTGACTCAATCAGTCCCCTGTCAGTACCAGAGAAGACGAATTCAGGTGAGAGGCTCGGAATGCTATATTCTAAGAGAGTTCTGTGTTTACTTGTAGGACCTAACGTTCCGTTTCATTCCCCTGCTATATACAGAAAGTTATTATTAAATACTGTACAATGGGGGACAAAAGGATTACGCGCCTGAATAATTAAAAGTTCAATAACAGAGCATTGGGCATGCCCTAGTTCCGAAGTACGAGTGTTGCCAACTCTAGCGGTCTTCGGAGCTTCAGACTGGTGTTTACATCGACATAGAGAAGCAATATAATAGATAGGATACAGTATATGTTGCGATTAATAGTAGCTTAACTCACGTACCATTTATTCTGGAAAACGTTATTCGAGCACGTAGAAGCGGTTGAGGTATACGAACTCCACGTGGGTAGAGGTAGATTTACTACAACGAACCGCTTCTTACATATGTTTCGTTGTCTGAGTGGGTAGGCTGACGCTTTACGAACACAAAGGGGCGCGAATTCGAGTACCAGTGGAGTCAAACTATTTTTTTGTTTGTTTTCGTTTTTGGCCTGTGCAGGTAAATTTTTTAAAACATTAATTCGCAACGAATTGTGCAATTATAGGCTTTTGTAGAGTCCACATTTTTAACCATATTACATTTTGTAATTGCCTAATCTTTAAACAACGAGACCAATGATAGCCATCGTAAAAACGTTGAAAATGGATGCATGTGTTTGTAATTACTTCGACTGCCATATGGTGAATCTATAGTGTTTAAGCTTAGATAAATGCATCACCAGATAGGCATCATTTTCTAAGTGATTACGTTCGGTTTACACGAGTGAGTGGCTGTACCTTCCATTATCTGCTTTTCCAGTTTAATATTCGTTATTCAACTCCGAGTATTCGACCGTTATGCTAACGAGAAAGGACAAGTAGCTCACGGATAGTGTGTCGGCCTTCCTGGTTAAGTGGTGTGCAACGGATTGCATGCCACATGAGCCTTTACTTTTTTATTTTATTTCTTTTTTTATCGCGGTGCAGATGTTTCTTGCTTTAGTTACTTTTCGTTATTCTGCTATATTGGTTTTACTTTTTTCAATATTCTCTTTAGTAAATAACTAACTGCAGTTCGTTAATTTGATCTCTAAAAATAATCTTCCTTGGAAGGTAATATTTATTTGACCACCCATATCGAAAAAAAAAAAAAAATCGTTTGACGTCTCATAAAAATAATCTTCCTTGAAGGTTGATATTGGTATGACCTCAAATAAAAATGATATAATGTAGGCTATGTATATCTTCAGTATTTTGTCCACATGTTATTGGCATCAATAACAGCCTGGCTCCTTCGAGTCATAGAATCTACAAGTCTGCGGAAAAAGGCCTCGTCCATGGTAATTCTCTCCCATGAAGAATAAACCAAATCCCACAAGGCATCTGCAGTTCTTGGAGGAGGGTCTGGCCAGTTATACCGCACAGTCTTCTTGAATTTAGCCATACGTTCTCTATGGGATTGAGATCAGGTGCCATGATACGCATTGATTAATATTCTCTCTCCTTTGGAACCAGCTCTGAATCCTAATGCTGATGTGCGACGAATGATTATCGTGTTGGTAAATGAGACGTCCATCGAGGTACCAAAGTCCAGTTCCAGGAATGATTACATTTTCAACTTGAACTTGTACTGGATTCGTTCTAAGGATCCTGCAGCCATGTAAGACATCCAGCCCCAACATTTCACACTTCATGTACCTGCTTCTAGCAGCGCATGTAGCCACCAAGCATTGCCTATCTGTGCGGTAAACAACAACAGGACTTCTGCTTGTGGACTCAACTGTGCACTCACTGGTAAAAATGACTTTCCTCCAATCGATATTTTTCCAGGAACTCACAATTGCCAGTCTGTCCACGGCTTGATCGTCAAACAATGGTTTTTTTTTAAAGAGAGCATGACGGACCTGATTCCATAGTCGTTTAATCGTCTGAGAGCACTTTTAGACGGGCTCGGAAGATGTGAAGCTCTCCCTGCTTCGCCGATGTATGACAAAGGGACAGTCTGGGCCGCTCTGACAATTCATAGTCTTCTCTTCGTGTAGAGACTCGCGGTCTTGCAGGTATTGGACGTAAGTTTCTGTGGAAGCATCAACACCTTTAACGACGTCCTGCCTCAGATGCACTATCACCGCTTTCAAAGAGAGGAATTATGCGCTCGTGAACGTTCACATCAACCAATTTGAATTAAACCTATGACGTATGCTAATGAGCCGATACGTTTCTCTTAGCTGAAAACTACAAAGACACGAAGTGGCGGTCGAAGTAATTAAAAACAAATTACAGCCATTTTCTATATTTTTAAGTATGACCTTGTGTCTATCTGATTAAAGATTAGATTATTATAAAACAGAATCTTCTAAAAACCTGTAAAAGCCTACTACTGCACAATTTTTAGCGAATTAAATATTAAAATATTACCTGCAAGAGGTCTAAAAAAATAAAAAAAATAGACTCCCGTGGGATGCGAATGCACACCCGTTGCGTTCATAAGCCTTCAGCCTATCCACTCACCCAATGAAACATATGTGAGAACAGTATGTTGTAGTAAATGTAACCACATGGAATTCTCATACTTCAACCGTTTCTACTTGGTCAAATAATGTTTTCCAAAATAAATGATACGTGAGTTAATGTGCAATGAATCTCGACATATACTGTACCGTAGCAATTGTATTGCTTCTATTTGAGCCGGCCGCGGTGGCCGAGGGGACTGAGGCGCTCCAGTCACGGTCTGCACGTCCACTAAGGTCGGGGGTTCGAATCCCCCCTCGGGCATGGATATTTGTGCCGTACTTAGTATTAGCTAGTTCATAAGTAGTTTGTAAGTTTAGGGACTGATGACCCCGTAGTTAAGTCCCATAAGCTATAGAAACATTTGAAACATTTGTTTCTATTTGACGATGTAAACAGCAAGCAGAAGCTGCGCAGACCGCTGGAGTTGTCGACATTCGCGCTAATGAGCTTGGGCATGCGCAATGCTCTGTTTTTTACTTTAAACTGTCTGGTACGGTTAATCTTTTTGACCTCATTTTACAAAATCTGACATATCAGTACCAGTTCAGTTTCCATTGCGCACTGTATTCATATCCTCAACTCTGTGCTGCTGACATGATACTTCCTTCACGACTGACCACATCGATTAAATTTTACCCTGAGAATTAGCGATGCTTTTTGCATACTAAATACGTTTTGCCTTCTTAATGACATTTTTCAGAACCTTAAAATACAGTTTTTAATGAGACACTGCAACTTGATTCTGAATGCGTCTAACATTCTGATATAATTCCCGGTTTGTTCTATACGATATTAATATTCCTCTTGATAGCCTAGCCACCCAGGCTGCTTGTAAGCTGTAGCCTTGTTTCGAGCGTCCTAACGGAAAGCAAGTTTCAAAGATCATGAGAAATATGTTAAGGGAAACAGTATTACTATCATCAGCACGTTATATCATATTATATGATATAATACACTGACTCACCAAATGTCAGGGCATAGGCACCTAATACCGTTCGAGGCTTCCTCTAACACTGTGGACTCTAAATGAAACGCCATGGAAGTGGATCTGCAAGTCTTTGGTACTCCTCTGAATGCACTACTATCAAATCGATTGTAAGGTGGCAGCTAATTTCTGTTTACTTTCTTGGGTGCAGGATACATAGCACGGAACCAGCGTTCTATGACATCCCAGATATGCTAGATGGGGTTTATATTTGGGCTCCGTGGTCGTCACCTCAGTCTTTGGAACCATTCCCCTCAGCATGGGAGAAATTCGGTGGTGCGTTACCTTCTTCAAACACCATAGAACCGTCAGTGTGCTAGAGGCACAAATTTTGGTGTAAATTGTCTGCGAGCAGCTCAACATACCCTATTAGACAACTAGGGCATCCACAGATTTATATGATCTATGCTACACACACTGCCACTCATCGGCATGGTGGAATTGAATTTGAGATTCTTCTGATCATATCATGTTCCGCAATTTTTTCAGAGTTCATTTCTGGTGACTGGCGCCAAATACTGGATGATCAAATAGTCAGTATAAATTTGAAAACTTAATAAATCACCGAATAATGTAGATAGAGAGGTAAAAATTGACACACATGCTTGGAATGACATGGGGTTTTATTAGAACAAAAAGAAATTCAAAAAATTTCCGACAGATGGCGCTTCATCTGATCAGAAAAGCAATAATTATCATTACAAATTACGACAAAGTAAAATGGTGAAGTAATGTTTGAGATACTACGTATTCTAACTAATAATGCAATAAAAAGATTCGTCTTTCTTTTATAGAGATACGAGGTTTGTAGCGTATATGGACGATATGTAAATTGTCACAAATGAAAGAAATAGAGTTGCCTAAGGAACAAACGTAATGTTTATTGCAGTTTCCTCCTCGAATAGTAGTAATTTTACTATAAACAGATGTATTTAATTTGCGACATTTGCTACACATAGTCGATGAGATAAAACTAAAACTAGAGAACTCTTTCGTCCACCAAAACGTCATAACAGTGTATTCAGTTTTGAGCAGCCAATCCAGAACTTAATAAGTTATTATACCCAGGTCACTTAACTGAAAGTCTAAGGCGATAAAAGAGAGCCATTGTGGTTTGTAATTATAATAATGATACAATGTTAATAATTAAAAACTAGAAATTGACGTCACAATTTCTATCAGAAATATTACAATAAATAAGTCGTGAGTCGCGTCGGGATAGCACAGTCGGTAGTGCGCTTGCCCGCGAAAGGCAAAGGTCCCAGGTTCGAGTCCCGGTTCCGGCACACAATTTTAATCTGCCAGGAAGTTTCATATCAGCGCACACTCCGCTGCAGAGTGGAAGTTTCATTCTGGAATAAATAAATAGTTAAAATGCTACTGCTGAAATAAATATTAGTGAAGCTAATTGGTGTTAGTTAAACTGTAGCGTATCAAGGCGCTTTTGTTTTGTTAGACTATCGTAGCAAGCACTGAAATCTGTTCCAGAGTTATCAGCACAAAAGAAGGTAGTATCGAAATATTTTCTCCATTAAACATGTGTGATTAAATCAGCTTCTCATGTTTTACAAAAACATACCGTTCTTGAAGTTCGTTAGCCTGATTCATTGCCGGGAAACAACACAGAAATAATGAGAGTGTAATTCCATCGTTACGTCATAGTGATGTATCTTCATGAAGTTTTAGAATGCTCTGACAAACGGTATACGCAACGCTGCACGTACTAGCACCGTAGATATCCGAGGCAAATACGTATTAATGGACATCTGTGTTAGAGATAAACACTCAGTAGGTGAAGGAATCGACGAACTATCCTGCTTCCCATCGAGCCATCTTGAATCATCAATTTCATGATGGAGGGTGTGTGGTAAACGCAAAATTAGTAGAATGGAATATGGCCTGACTACCTTAATCAGGTTACCATGTATTTATGGTGCAGTACAGTGTAACGAGGATTTTACAAGATTGGCTAGTGTGTAGAGGGATGTTAAGCTAATCTTCCGACTGAAAGTTGCAAAGCAAATGAAAACATTTTTATTCCTTAGTGTTAATTTTGCACATCTGTCAGTCTTGACTCCAACTAGGAAAACTGTTATATATATACTGGGTATAAATTTGAAAACTTAATAAATCACGGAATAATGTAGAGGTAAAAATTGACATACATGCTTCGAATGGCATGGGGTTTTATTAGCACAAAAAAAGCAAAAAAAAAAAAAAAAAAAAAAAAATGTCCGACAGATGGCGCTTCATCTGATCAAAAAAGCAATAATTAGCATAACAAATTAAAACAAAGCAAAGATGATGTTCTTTACAGGAAATGCGCAATATGTTCACCATCATTCCTCAACAATAGCTGTAGCCGAGGAATAACGTTGTGAACAGCACTGTAAAGCATGTCAGGAGTTATGGTGAGGTATTGGTGTCGGATTTTGTCTTTCAGCATCCCTAGAGATGTCGGTCGATCGCGATACACTTGCGACTTCAGGTAACCCCAAAGCCAATAATCGCACGGACTGAGGTCTTGGGACCAGGGAGGCCAAGCATGACGAAAGTGGGGCCTGAGCACACGATCTTCACCAAACGACGCGCGAAAGAGGTCTTTCACGCGTCTAGCAATACTTTTTTTTTTTGTTCTTATATAACCCCATGTCATTCCAAGCATATGTGTAAATTTTTACCTCAATATCTAGATTATTCCGTGATTTATTAAGTTTTCAAATTTATACTGACTTTTTTATCACCCGGTACACGCCGTTGCGCTGGATGACCACAGCAAGAATCGAAATTCCCATCTGTCGCGCATCGACCACCATACGTCGTTCAAAAGGTGTCAGCTCACGATTACGTTGCACAAATCTCTTGCAAAGTCACGTCTCAGAAAGCCTCCTACACAACTGCAGTGGGCACTGGTTGAGTGAGATGCGCAAATAACACACCTTCGCCACCAGTGTCTCATTATACAAGGACATTTGCTAAGTCAGTGTGTATCACAACATAACAAAATAAGCACTGTTTCGAGTAAAGTAATTTGATAATATTGAATAACATGACTCACGGCATAGTCTCTTCCAACAGGATAAGCCGTGAGAGATGGCGCTGTGGTAAGACACTGTACTCTCATTCGGGAGGACGGTGGTTCAAATCCACCTACGGCGATGCAGATTTAGCTTTTCCGTGATTTCCGTAAATCACTCCAGGCAATTGATAGGATGGTTCCTTCAATAGGGCACGACCGATATCCTTTTACATCCTTACCCAGGAAATTCGAGCTTGAGCTCCATCGCTAATGACCACGCTGTCGACAGGACATTAAACACTAAGCTTCCTTCTCCCTTTCCAACGTGATATTTTTCATGCCGTTCAATATCATTTTATGTGCCATTAAGGGTAAGGATGTAGATACCATCATGCAGGTTCACTTGCTATTTGTTATTATCAGATATTTTTATTTGAATATTTTTGAAGATTCCAAATAAGTTGAGAAAATAGTTTTTCTCTTTCACATATTTCACTCTGCATAAGACATATTGAACTGGGATGAGAGCGTTCTTCATTCAAGCAGGTGCACAGATATTGAGGATATATCATAGACAGAAGATATTACCGTGTTTAGTATTTAGTCATCTATTAATTCTACTTGAGACCTGGCTAAATATCAGGTTGAATTATTAAGTTATTTTCTGTAATTTCTTCCCACAGTTACTTTTTATATTGTGATAGAGTTTTGGTATTTTAAGTTATAAACTGTTCTGATGCGTTATCTAAGTGTAGCTAATGATAGTTTGATATTACTACTTACAATTTTTCACGGATGCTGGTTCACATGTGCTACTGTTTGTTACCTTAGGTTGTTTTGTTTCCGTTTCTTACTCCATTAGCTTTTCCGCTTCAGCACTTCGCCAATAGGCAAATGCCAATTTGTTAATGTTGTGGTTTTATTTTATTTATTTATTTATTTATTTTGATGGTGTTGCCAAGTGGGTCAGTGTGTCAGTTTCTGATGTAATTGTGGAAAAACTACACCAGTTATTGATAGTCTTATTTATTTGTTTACCTATTTTTATTCAATGACTTCTGCTCGTGAGGTTGAAAGAGAGGGAGAGAGAATGAGGGAGGGAGAGGGATATAGAGAGGGGAAGAGAGAGAGTGAGAGAGAGAGAGAGAGAGAGAGAGAGAAGAGAGAGAGAGAGGGAAAGAGAGTGATGCAGAGATAGAGAGAGAGAGGGGGGGACTGGTGATAGAGAGAGAGAGAGACATGTGAGATGAGGGTTTGTGTGATTATCTCAGGTCTAGTTGTGTATAATTTTTGTTTTCAATGTTTTCCCCCCCATGAAATAGAGTATGTGTATGTGTGTGAATTTTTCTCTTTAATTACGGTCTCATTTCTTTGATTAGGTTTAACAATGAGTTTTCATTAACGTTTGTCTGCTTATTTATTCCTTGTTTGTTATGACAACAATGCTATAGCTTTCTGGATATGGTGGTTTTCTTGTGTATGTTGTGGTTGTTTGTTCTGATAATTTTCATGTTTGTGTTGTTAAGTGTTCAGCAAATGTGGAGTAGTTTTTTTTCGTATTACCAACATTTGATGAATTGTTCGTATCGCGTTTTGAAATCTCTGTTTGGCATTCCTGTGAACTCTGCATCACAGCTTTGTCATTCAAGATTGTATATTCCTGATCCTTCGAACCTGTCTTTTTTTATTTTTGGGTGTATATTTGTTTGTAGATATTAGGAAGTTTGTCACTCTATGTGTTAATTTGTGTATGTCATGGTGTACCATTTTGCTTTTCGTGCGTTGTTGTCATTGTGTGTGTTTGTTCTTTATATTTTTGTGTTTGAGTGTTGTGTATTTTGCTGTTTCTTCGTTCTGTTTGAAATGTTACTGTAACCATATACAAGTACGAGTACAAAAGGTTCAATAAAATACAGCCAAGCTTCCACAAAGCGATACAGCTAATTAAATCAACCAAACCTACAAGATTAACAACTAAATTCCAACTTACATAACTGAAAAGATTGAAAACAGTTCTGCAGTGGCACAAAGTCAAAATTCTATGCAGAAAAATGTTGGCAGCTATATGCTATCGAGAGTATGTACTTTAAAATGCAATACCTGAACATAATACTATGTGAAACCCACTTAGAGCTAGCACATAACATAGGAAACGCCGCAACATAAACAGAAAATAATAAGATTAAAAACTAAAAAGATATAAGCACACATTTACATTTAGAATGGGAATTCAGAAGAACACCAACATACATTTCACTCATGTTTAGTAAATCTCACTAACACAGAATTACAACCCAAAGAAAAACTGCTATTAGAAAGAAAGTTTTGAAACATTGCACCAGTAGCAGATCACAGAATAAGTACACAGGAAATCTGATTGTAGAAAGTGAATATATCATCACACACGAAGAACAACAAAATAACAGTTAAACCATCAGGGCTAACCTAACTAGAGAACTGGCAAAGAAAGTAGACTTACGCATAATAGTTCGCGATCGGGAGCGTTCACTTCAGTTCGCGGCTCAGCCGTGAACTAGTTCGTTCTTCTAGTTCATCCGCTCCCAGTGACGGCTGAGCGGCGTGGTCTGCGCAAGCAGGTGGAGGGAGAAGTTCCCCACCTAGCTGCTTCATGCGCTTGCTGCTTGAGCCGCTAACGGTATCACGCAAACCAAAAGAAACAGTTTGTGGATAATTTCTCGCGGTTATGTTTAGAGTTGTCTCTATATCTTGGCATTATGGCATTTATTAGTCAGATATTGCAGAGTGCAGAATACTTCAAAGCAGAAATTTTGTAGCAGTGAACTTTGTAATCTAGCAGGCAGGCTATAACCTCGAAATGGCTCTCATCAGCAGAAGGTAAACACGTGATTTTTAATTCTGTTCGTGACCTATCGCGTATGTTTTAGTTAGCGATGTAACGCGCATATTTTAGTTCGCGACCGGTAGCTCTGCTTTTAGTTCGCAGCTCGGCCGCGAAGTAGGTCGCTCTTTTTAGTTCGTCCGCTCGTTTTGGCTTTTGCTACCGCTACTAAAACTACAGCTGAGCTGTATCTCAGATCGAAATGACGGCAAATGACAGAAGGGAATCACACGATTCTGCGCGCTCTCGCGTCCCCTCGCTGTTACCTGTCAGTCTTCGGAAAAGGAGCGGACGAACTAAGAGGCGAGGGACCAGCGAACTAGTTCGCGTAGTTCGCCTGTGGGAGCGCTCTTCCGAACTAGTTCGTTCGCGAACTACACAAGACTAAAAGAAAGGAAAAAAAAAACATAATAAATCAAACATAACATGAACAAAACAAGAACAAGTCAAATATAACCACCATGAAATCACTGAAACAAAAGTTAACAATTAATGACATTATAGTAACTAAGGCAGACAAACGAAATGTAACAGCACTGATGGACAAACAACAATAAATCACAAAAACCAAAGAATATATAATAGCCAACAACATAATAACATTGAAATCAGACCCAACTACACGATTTCAGGAAAATGTGAAGAAAACACTAGGAAGCATCCAAAATCTACTCATTGACAAAGAGAAATATCACATAACACAGATGAACCTACAAGCACCGACACTCCACAACCAATCAAAGATACATAAACTGTAGATCCCTCTAAGACCAATTATAGATTTCAAGAATGCTCAAACATATCACATAGCCAAACACCTGCAAGAAAAAATCTCAAAACACTACAAAATAGCAAATGACAAGGCAGTGAAAATCACACGTGACCTAATAGAAAAGATATAGTACACACAGATACCACACGCAACATTGCTGCTCTCATTTGACATAGGAAACATGTACACATCGAGCCCCATCAAAGAAGCAATAGAAATCATACAACAAAATCTGACAGCTCAGAACAGCCTCACTACAGAAACAATATAAGAAATATATATACATGTGGCGGCTGTTCCGAAAGAACACATTTTCAGCTTTGCCCAATCGCAGTTGATGTCATATATTCTGTGAATATTAAATATAAGAAATAACAAGTTCGCTCAAACTACCGAACAATTTTTTTCCATTTCGAGAATGAATATTACCTACAGGCGAGGGACTACCTATGGGTACCCCAATATCAGGAACCTTAGCTAACATTTGCATCAGTCACATACAAAATCTGATATCTGAAAAGGTAGAGACGGATTGAAGATTCAAAATTAAATATTGGCACGGATATGTAGATGACATTATGTGTCTAACAGATGAGCCAACTGAATAAAATAGACGAACTTCATTCTGAAATAAACAAAGCAAACAAATACATAAAGTTCACAACTGAAAAATGAAATGACAGCAACTACCCTGATATAACAATAGAAAAAGAAAAGGGCAAATGTTCATTCAACGTTTATTGAAAACAACAGAGAAAGACCTGAGTATACATTCTATCTACAGTCATTCCCAAAACCAGAAACTTGCTAAATATGTTATATAACCTAACAGAATCCTTCTAAACAAGAAAAACTACCAAATAGAAATGAATAGAATTACACAAATAGCAAGGAACAATGGTTGTGACACACAAGTAGTAGAGAATCTCAATCACAAAATTAAAATACAACATTTCAAAAACAACCAGGAAACATCCAAACACACAACACCCAAATACAGAAACAGAAACAACAAACCCACGAAATGACAATACCACACAAAAAGAAATCAAATGGTATGCCATGATATACTCACACAAATTAACACTCAGAGTGACAAACAAACTAAAAAACAGGGACTCCACACAGCGTATAAAGCTGCCAAATATCTACAAACAAGTCTACAACCAAAAATCGAGAAAGACAGATTCCAAGAAAAAGAAACAAACAATAAATGAGCAAATAAACTGTTAAACCTAAACAAAGAAATGAGACCGTAATTAAAGATAAAAATTCACACGAACCCATCTACACACACTCATACATACAAACACACACACACATAACTGAAAATAAAAATTATACATAACCAGATATAAGATAAACACACAAACTCACATCTCACGCTTCTCTTTTTCATTCCCCAATCACGTTCTCTCTTTCTCTCTCTCTCTCCCTCTCCCTCCCTCCCTCCCTCTCTCTCTCTCTCTCTCTCTCTCTCTCTCTCCTCTCTCTCTCTCTTTTTCGCTCTCTCTCTCTCTCTCTCACACACACACATTCACTCACTCGCATACACGGCAGGAGTCATTTAATGAAAATAAGTAAATAATAATATCAATAAAAAATGTTCAAATGTTTGTTAAGGTTATGGGACTTAACTACGGGGTCATCAGTCCCTAAACTTACAAACTACTTATCAACTACTTACGAACTAGGACGGCACAAATATCCATGCCCGAGGGGGGATTCGAACCCCCGACCGCAGTGGCCGTGCTGACCGTGACTGGAGCGCCTCAGTCACCTCGGCCACCGCGGCCGGCTAATATCAATAAATGGAGCAGATTTTTTTCCACAGATACATCAGAAACACACACACATACAATGACATAAAGCAAAGATAGGACAAACACACACGCAAAACAAAAATACAACACAAACCAAATGGCATGTTCCTAGTGGTGAACTGCTAAAACGATAATGACGATGGAATAAAAGAGCCGGCCGCGGTGGCCGAGGGGACTAAGGCGCTCCAGTCACAGTCTGCACGGCCGCTACGGTCGGGTGTTCGAATCCCCCCTCGTGCATGGATATTTGTGCCGTCCTAGTTCGTAAGTAGTTCATAAGTAGTTTGTAAGTTTAGGGACTGATGGCCCCGTAGTTAAGTCCCATAGACTATACAAACATTTAAACATTTTTGAATAAAAGACAGAAACAACTCAGCTTAATTCACCAAACAGCGGCACATGCAGATCAGCATTCACCAATCATTGTAAGTAATAACAGACAGTAAATTGCTTGCATAGCGTCTTCCACTTCATCTAAAGGGGTTTTGCCAACTCCATGAAGAGTCGGTGGGGGCTGGTGTACAGTTCCCATGCACAGGAAATGGTACTGTGCATCACCTGCTACCAAGTCAGTAACTGGTTCTACATGTTGTACTGTACTGCGCCCATATTCATAATTTAAGTTTCTCACGAGTGTGAGTAAATTCTCTCTGACTGCTGTTTTCCTCACAGGCTATACAAAACTGCCTTTTTAGGGAGACTTTTTTTATTTGTATCTTGGCGTAGCCCAGAGGCAGTCCTCTACACCTAAAAACAACGAAGTCAAGGTTAGGATAATTGAACGCAGCGGTTTTGAATCAGGATTGTCTTGAGCCCTCTTCAAATAAGCAGCAACAGACTTTTCTGTCACGTAAATCTTCCTGCATTTCTCATGAATCTCATTTACAGTGTTACTCTTAAATATCACAGACTTACCATCCTGTTTCTTCTTATTCTCTTGAATGAAAGATTTCAAACCTTCTTCTCTCACAACACTCCTCTGACTTGCATCTTCTAACAGTTTGTCACAAATTACACATTCCGCACGAGACATTATGCACGCACATACAACAAAAACTTGAAACTACACTTAAAAGTATAAAATAAATAAAAATTGTATCTTTAAAGATTCAACCACGACGCGTTGACTATTCTAACCTGACTAAAGTACCGCAAGATAAGATCTGATAGGCTGAAATACACTCGAATGTGCCTGGAGGAGAAGCTAATAGCGGGGATGTGACCAAGAAATGAATGGAAGGACCGCCCCGTTAGCGGGTAAGGCCACTTCGACTCGGTTGACTGACACTCGTCAGTAAGGGATTAATGAGCCGTCACGTTTTAGGATGGCGAATTTAATGTACTTTCACGTGGTGTAGAGGATTTTATTGTCACATTTGATGACCTAAACCTGAACTCCACAGTCACTCATTTCATAACACATGCTGATTTCATATTCAGCTTTCTGTTCAGTCTCATGTACTTAATATGTTCTAAATGTAATTTGATAATGTTTCCATCAAACATACTCGCTTATCAATCCATTCAAAACATCACTTATCAGTCCAACACATCGAAAATATAGCGCGGACGAGAAATATGCAGATGGGAGGGGGCGTTAAGCTACATTGCGCAGAAGGCATTACCTATAATTTTCGTTTTGGTCCTCCCCTTACGAGAAAATGTAATATTACAGACGTCCCTTGTAGGAAGTATAATGTACTTTCACGTGGTGTAGGGGTTTTGTTAACAAAATGTATATTTCTTGAGATTTAGGACGTGTGAATGGGCGTTTTTGACGTTTTCGCAAAAGGGCCAAAATAATCGCTCTTTTTCAAGCTCTAGTTCCAATACTCTGCGTTAGAAAATCAAACCTGCGTAGTGCATTTGGTAGGAAATTTTTGTCTACTTTTGTTACGAAATAGGCTGTTTTGAACACTAACTGAATGGACTGTACAAGGATTGCAGTCTCCGATGAAGAGATTGATGACCTTCGCGGTTTGGTCCTTTTAAAACACGAACCAACTCACAGCATTTAACGCCTCGAGTTTCACTTCAGTGGTGAAATATTTTCACTTTGCATTACGATATATAGATTTCGATTGCCCCTGTTTCTTGTAATTGTGTGACCATTTAGTAGTTGAACTATTTTATTCGTCGTCCATGACTAAATACAGTTGGTTATGTGATTTGTCCCAAGTATTTACATTTTTATTCTTATATTTTGTCGCGCGGTAATGGCCGCGTGGTCCAAGATGTTATGTCACGGATTGCGTGGCTGCGCTCAAGTGGCCAAGAGGACTGAGGCGCTCCAGTCACGGTCTGCACGGCCACTACGGTCGGGGGTTCGAATTCCCCCTCGGGCATGGATATTTGTGACGTCTTTAGTATTAGGTAGTTCATAAGTAGTTTGTAAGTTTAGGGACTGATGACCCCGTAGTTAAGTCCCATAAACTATACAAACATTTTGAACATTTTTTTTTGCTGCGCCCACAGGAGGTTCGCGTTCTCCCGCTGGCATGAGCGTGTGTGTTGTCCTTATCATAAGTTAGTTTAAGCAGTTTGCAAGTCTAGGGACCAATGACCTCAGCAGTTTGGTCCCTCAGGTTTCAAACACTTCAACATTTCTGGTCATATTTTAGCAAGATGTGTAAATATATATTGTCGGTTCAGGTATCAGGGAGACAATTCGATGTATTTTTTCTTTTTTCTTTGTGAGAAATTTTCAGTCCACTTCTCGTGGACTTTTTCAAGTTTGAAACTACTTGAAGCTTATGATGCGGCATACCTACTTCGTACAGTCAAACATGGTGGAAGTTCCATCATGATTTTGCCATATACGTCGTGGTATTGAACTGTTTCCATCATCACTGGTCTGATAACTGTGAATGAATATCTCATTATCTTCGATAGCAAACTGCGTACTATGACTAACGTATTGCTAAAAAGTACTGCCAAATTCAAAACTGATAATGCGCCTATGTAGACAACCAAAAGGATTCAGGCGTGCATTAGAAAATTATTAGACATTCCCTTGGACAGCCAAATCGCCGTGTCTCAACATAACTGAAACGTTTTGGAAAATTTTGGATCAGAAAGTATGCACCAAATTGACAGCTCCAACAACGTTGTAGGAATGGGCAGATGTTTTAGTACAATAACAATTAATATTATATTGGAAACTATGAAGAAACTTTAGAAATCTGTTAGCCGAGAAGTTACAGCTGTTGTCAAAGCCAATGTTGGGCTCACTACTTACTAATAAATAAATATTGTATCCGTGTTAGATGATCATATTATTTTGTCTACCTCTTGTAGTGTTTCGAAGTTCAGCATTCTGTTATTATTCTTTTTCCTTTCAATGTATCTTGGATTGTTACTAATTATTGTGGAAGATTGTGGTAAAACTGATTAAAAATAAAGTAAGCTGAAATAAATAAGCAATTAATAACTGTTCTCCAATTTGAATACGCGTTCGCAAATTGTTTGAAATAGCGTTGCACGAACCTGCGAGATCCAACAGGGCCCCTTGTCTGTAATAAAAGCGTAGATAAGCAACATCCGCTTACCGCTTGCTTATCTCGGAGCGCTTGTCTCGGAACTTGGTGTTCCCCTTAAGCAAATTGCTCTCTCCTTGAAATGCCTCCACAAGTCTGCCATCTCGACGATCGGCGCACAATAGATTTTGTCTCCTTAAGATCTAAAGTTTTTTAGGATCCTCTCACTTAACTTTGTTGGAAACATTGTATCCTCGTTCTCTTCACACGCAGGCTGAAAACAGTCAAATACAGGTTACATAGCTCTAGAAATTTTTACAAGGTCAAAGAAAGACTACTGCAATTTATACCAGAATAATTGTTATGTGTTTACCATATGTGCCCTAGGTAGAAGTGACACATTCGCTTATTTGAGAAATGCTTGCTTCAGCTAAAGATAAAATAACAAAATTAATCCATAAGTACTTACCTCAGTACACAGTTGTTCAATGCTGTCTTTAAAAAATTGAAACCACTTCCAGTACTGCAGAAGATTTAATACGAGCGGCGTAGTGCAATCGATAAACAGTGAACTTGCTTCGAGAGGAGACGAGTTCAAATATCTTTCGCTCATTCGGATTTAACTTTCCCATTGTTCAGTAAATCACTAAACGCAAATATCAAAATGTTTCCGTCAAAAAGTACACGGCCTTTTAGTATCTATTCTTGTTCTTGCCGATTTCCAGCTTGTAGTACTTTTAAATAACTTTACCGTTGGTGGGACATTCTAATTTCCCTTGTTACAAGGTAGTGTGAAAAAATTAATTATATGGTGTACCAAATTTACAATACTATGAACGTGAGGTTCTTGAAGTCGATTTGGAACACGATCTGATTTTTGTTTCCTTCTTGAAATTAGCTGATAAAACAAAGTTTTGCACCACATGCGTAGCTGAAAAAGTGTATATGTTTAAATTTATAGAGAGTAAATAATGTCTCTGACAACGGAAGTCTCGTCGACGAGCTCAGCCCAAGTATACAGACATATTCTTTGAATTGGGTCGTACAACAGCCCGCATCCGCCACCATCGGATGAAAGACCATCTTAAATCCAAGATCTACCATACTGATATCCATCCCGTCACTTTCTACGGTACCGAGTGATGGACCACTACAAAGGAGATGGAACCTCAAGTCAGCATCACGGAACAACGATGCTTAGGTGGATGGATGGTGTCACTATGATATATTATGTTTCAAACGATAGTATTTATGTGAATCTTCATATTTTCACGGCGTATATCTTGGTCCATAAAATTACGGGAATTGAGCCGTAACCACATGTTTTCTTCTGCTGATATTTCGGCTGCAAACTGTCATATAGTAGTGTAACACCAAGGCTTTTCAGAAGGAAACAAATGACGACTGAAGTGGGGAAAATTAATGTTTTCGCTACTATTGCAGTTGATCCACACGTTAGTTCCCGCACAATCGCACGAGGAAGTAGTATGAGTCATGCAAGTGTCCTACTCATGCTCCATCGACATTTGTTCCATCCCTGACATTTCTCTCTCCATCAAGAGCTACATGGAAACGGTTATGAGAATCTTGTTACCTTCTGTACTTGGGCACTGCAAGAGCATTCCCCAGATGTGAGTTACCAATCATGGCCAGATAAACCGCCGAAACATGCATTATTTGTCTGTTGACAATCCCGGTTGGCTTCATCAGGCGGAACGTCAGCGTCCATGGAGTATACAGGTGTGGTGGGGGATAGTTAACCAGCAGCTCATATGCCCAATTTTCATAGAGTGTACACCGAAGGCGCGCAAGTTTCGCAGCCTCGCAGACCATCTGCCACAGTTGATAGAAGACGTTCTCCTGCAGACTAAAATTGTTCAAATGTTTGTAAATCTATGGGACTTAACTGCTTGGTTATTAGTCCCTAGATTACAAATTACTTAAACTAAGTTAAACTATCCTAAGGACAACACACACACACACCCATGCCCGAGGGATGACTCAAACCCCCGACGACGCCTTAGTGCACACGGCTATTCCACCGCGGCTTGTGCAGACTAGAGGAACCTGTGGCGCCAATGTAATGACTGTGCAGTCCATAGTGCACGGATTACTACACCATGTCTACACGAATTGTTTCCAATCGTTGGAATGCAACGGCGTATTACTGCGGCTTCCTCGCACATCTATCCTGAAATGCCATCACCTGTGCAGCAGTGTTCCGATACTGGACAGGAAGAGTATATTGCCGCTGTTTGTGGTCATTTTGTACCCAATCTTTGATTGTCTTTTTATTGTTCAGGATACAAAACACTAGTGCATGGCCGGCCGCGGTGGCCGAGGGAACTGAGGCGCTCCAGTCACAGTCTGCACGGCCACTACGGTCGGGGGTTTGAATCCCCCCTCGGGCATGGATATTTGTGCCGTCCTTGGTATTAGCTAGTTCATAAGTAGTTTGTAAGTTTAGGGACTGATGACCCCGTAGTTAAGTCCCATAAGCTGTACAAACATTTGAACATTTCGAACTAGTGTATGCACTCTTGCATTTCTTTGGTATGTCCTACGACAAGTATTGTATAAATGTTGCTGTGGAAACTTTCCACGATACGATTTCTATTTATTATTAAAATCCGTTTATTGTCTAAGAATACTAGCCCCAGACCAAAATCCGTCCTGTGATATCTGCGTATCAATAGTGCTTTTCATAACCGCAATATTTGCTGTACAATATTTAGTTGATTCACCTTGCGTATGCAGTCTTTGTGCTGTTGAGCCGTCACTAGGGATGGCGCCGCCAAGATTGCAGCAGAGCCTCTGGTCCCTAGCAAGTTGCTTATATGGGGAATGCGTCCAACCAAGGCTGGGCCATCTACTAGCGTTGTTTATGGGGAAAGCTTGTACCTGTAACTGGCACATACATCAAAAAGGAGTCTCTTTACCTCTTTAAAATCTGTATATATTGTTAAAGGTTATAATAAAAATACATTTATAGAAATTAAGAAAGATAGAGATATTTTTAAGAAAGAAGGATTTGATTGTATTCCACATAACAGTCTTCGACAAGAATTGGAGATTTTATACTATCCAAAGGAAGAACCACTTTTAGAAATAAAAACAGATGGTATTTCTACTTTTAATGGACATTCGTTTTCTAAAATAAATTACTTAAAAATAATAACGATGTTTGACGACGAAGATAGATTATTGTATAAAGAAGAAGATAAAGAAATAATTGAAAATGTAAAAAAGCACCAAATACTAGGAAATATAAAAATAAAAAATTGTAAACGTTTAGAAGATCTCTAAGAAGGATTACAACTAATTATTTGCAACATTAAAATCGAAAATTATCGAGGAACAGATAGATATAGTTTTAAATTCGAAAATATAGCAGATTGATATTGTTGCATTTATTGGTTGGAAGAAATAAAAAATAAAAATATAGATCTAACTTACAAGATTAAAATTAAACTAATACTAAGGACGGCACAAATATCCTTGCCCGAGGGGGGATTCTAACCCCCGACCGCAGTGGCCGTGCAGACCGTGACTGGAGCGTCTCAGCCCCCTCGGCCACCGCGGCCGGCTTGTGCAGATTATAATCCAGTCAGCCCCTTGGTCTGACAAATTGGGTTTAATCCATTCACCAAAGTAGGCTATTTGAAGTTTCCCGTTCGCTTAATTTTTCCCTGTTATAATGAATTCTCTCTGTTTCATTAGTTGATGTTGCTGAGGTACTTTGTTTTGTCCATGAAACTGACGTTCCATCTCGGCCGCCTTTTTTCAGAGGCCGTTTACTTGAATTATCGCTGATTCCACAGATTCAGCAGTCAGTGCCACGTTATGAGAAAATTGTGTTACTTACTGTTCATAAAAACAACAAATTTAATTTCACCTATATGTTACTTTACTTTCATACAGTAGCCTAAAATGAATTTTGCTGTATACCGTGGTAGAAAATATGACTAAAAATTCAAAGAACAATCCACAGCCTCATATAAAAGTTGATGAAGGCCCAGTAACGTGCCCAGCGTCTGCAATAAGTTTATAAGGTCATTCTGGTCCCCGTGGATCATCATGGTCCTCAATTTCTTCTTGATCTAGAGTTGGCAGTTTACCAAATTATTGCAGATCCTGACATGGAATAGATTATTTTAATTGCCTAAGAGAGAAAAATGCTAGGGTCATATGTCCCTAGACTTAAACACTACTTAAACTAAATTATGCTGCGTACAACACAGACAGCCATTCCCAAGGTAAGACTCGAACAGGGCCGGAACGGCCGCGTAAGAATCTATTTCATGAATATGCAGCCAACAAGGCCGTCATTGAGCATTTACGTCACGTATATCGTACTGCCACTTGGTATGGGACATATAACAAAAAATAAAACAGACTTGTTGTCGAACAGAACCATGATTTCTGAAAATTGCCACGGTTATAATGGATTTACAGAGCTGCAAGAGGGAATATACCCCATAAAGATATTTTCGACTTTACTTTTCCTGTAATACTAGAAATGCGGAACAAACACTATAGCAACTGCAACTATCACGACGGTCATAAAGAATAATGATACCAAGTAGTATTCGTCATTAGTAGAAGATGTAATCCAGCCACCGTTACTTAAGTAAAACACGAAACTCTATAAGCAGGCCGGTTTGAGACACAAGCAGCACAAGCGGCCGCTTGGTGCACCTAGCTGAGTGGGGAGCCGAGCCGGCCGCGGTGGCCGAGGGGACTGCGGCGCGCTAGTCACAGTCTGCACGGCCACTACGGTCGGGGGTTCGAGTCCCTCCTCGGGCAAGGATATTTGTGCCGTCCTTAGTATTACTTAGTTCATAAGTAGTTTGTAAGTTTAGGGACTGATGACCCCGTAGTTAAGTCACATAAGCTCTACAAACATTCGTACATTCGAGTGGGGAGCCGAAGACGCCCAAGTGAAAAAGGTAAGAAATAAAAATTACTTAACATAAACTTGTAATACTTTCCTTGGTGGACACCCTATATGTAATGAATTATTGTATCTTCCGTGTAAGTAAAACTGTGTAAATCGGACATACAATTTTGTTTTCCGTACGAGGATGGCCGCGCGGTATGAGGCCCCATGTCACAGATTGAGCGGCAGATTTTTTATTTAAATATATATATATATATATATATATATATATATATATATATATATATATATATTGTTACGGAATGTATGACATTAACAGCGAATGGGTGAAGTTGAAAATGTGTACCCAGCCGAGATTACAGTCCGGGTCTCTTACTTTCTACGCAGTTACACTGATCCTTACAGCACTGGGGACATAGAGATCATCATACCTGCAAGGGGAATTACTCAAGCACGCCTCCCATCAGATACAAATTCTCAACTTTACCGTGCCCACTATTACTGAAACTCGTAGTTATTCAGGCAGATTCCCGTAAGAGTAAGGGCCTAGGAGTAACTCCGCACTGAAGAAAGTATCATTGCCCGTCATCGGCAAATTGTATAAGTTATATGTCCGAAGGAATAGACGCCACAAATGAGACAGACATGATGTATTACATTTTCCTTTGTATTAGTGATATCAGTTATAAAACGCAATAATATAAATTGTCAGTTTCTGTGAGGAATGTCAGAAATAAATGTTCATCTCGCTTCTAAAGTACACTTAAAATACAAACCTGCCGCGCGGAAGTGATCGTGCGCTTTCAGGCGCCTTGCTGCGGAGTCCGCCGCTGCTCCCTGTCGGAGGTTCCAGTCCACCCTCAGACATATGTGTGTGTGTGTGTGTGTGTGTGTGGGTGTGTGTGTGTGTGTGTGTGTGTGTGTGTGTGTGTATGTGTGTGTGTGTTGTTCTTAATATAGGTTAGTTTAAGGGGAGCCGGAACGATGAAACTGATAAAATTAATTTTTGTTTTGTTTCTTTTTCATTAGAAAATTATTTGTAGTTTTCGGAATAAAACAAGTTTCACCATTTTAAGTGAATTCTAAGCTTGTTTTTTATCACTGCAAAGTTGACGCACCGCGTAAATGGTTGTAGCGGCTTGGGTGTGTCACCTCTAACGGCGCCGCTCGCTGGCTGGAAGCAGGGTATCTTTGCGGAATGAGACAATGGCTTTATCTCTGTGACACGTGACTGTTCATATCGGTAAACATAAACGCTATACCGTGTGTGTTGACTTGTGGAGTGTGCTTTGTGTTGTTTAGCTGTTCATTTTTGTGTAGTTGACGAGTTTTGCTCGTACCTGTTTTACGTATTTGGTTTGTGGATACCAATATGCCCCGTTTCAGCAATCGAGTGTTTAAGAAAAGGCACAGTGAGTGGAAGAAGAATTCTTTTGTTGTTTCGAAGGGAGATGCTGCTCAGACTGCTTCATCGACTGTTCCAAATGAATATGATAGAACGTCTTCCAGCAAGAAACTTTCTGACAGCAAAGAAAAATTTGAAATCTATGAAAGTGACAGTAATTATGTGAAAGAAATAATTAACATTTCCTTGCTCTCTCATATTTTGAAACATATCGTATTATGCCAATTTTGCAAAGAAAGAGACCTGAAATTGAAAATAACTTCACACATTGGTTTTTCATGTAAAATGTTATTGAAGTGTAACAAATGTGCTGCAGAAGTTTCGTTTACTAATTCTAACAGTATTACTCGTAGTGGTAATAGTGAAAAGTAGGTGTATGATATAATTGTTAGGCTAGTGTATGGCTTGCGTTGCATTGGCAAGGGCAGTGCTGCAGGTACAATATTTTGTGGAATTATGAACTTGCCAAAACAACCAACCACGCTTGTATTTTATAATGAATTGGTGGAATCTTCTGCTGAAGATATTGTTCAGGCAACAATGAAGAAAGCAGCTGAAGAATCTGTGACAGATAATGGAAATTGTAGAGGTTTAACTGTTGCTTCAGATGGATCATGGCAACGTAGAGGTCTTAAATCTTTAAATGGAGTTGTGACAGCTACAGATGGAGACAAAGTAATTGATGTTGCTATTGTCTCAAAACATTGTAGATGTAAGGGCAATACCAAGAACGAACATCGTGAAAGTTGTGACGGAAATTTTCACTGCCCAAGTGGAGTGATGGAAGTAGAGGGAGTGAATGCAATTTTTTCCAGATCACAGGAGTGGTATAATGTACGGTACCTAACTATCTAGGAGGTGGTGAATCTAAGGGATATAAAACTCTAGAGGAACTCAAACCTTATGGCAATGAAATTCACATTAAAAAACAGGAATGTATTTGACATGTGCAGAAGCGCATGGTGGCTTGCTTGCGCAAACTAAAGCAGACATTAGGATCCCAGAAGCTTAGTGATGGTAAGACCCTAGGAGGAAGAGGAAGATTGACAGATGAAGCTGTTCAACTGTTTGTAAATCTATCGGACCAAACTGCGTGGTCATCAGTCCGTAGCTTACAAACTACTCAAACTGAGGTAAACTAATCTAAGAACAAACACACACACACCCATGCCCCAGGGAGGACTCGAACCTCCACGGCGAACAACCGCGCGCTCCGCAGCGAGGCGCCTTACATCGCTCGGCTACTCCACCGCTGCGCGCAGATGAAGCAATTGATAGATTGCAGAGGCATTATGGGTGTGCAATTAGGCGAAATACAAGCAGCATTGAGCATATGAGGAGAGCAGTATAGGCATTATTTTTCATGCTGCAACAACAAATGAGCACCTACAACAAGCACTGTGCCCCACAAGTGATGATTCATGGTGTAAGTACCAATCAGGAAAGGAATATGCCCATAAAATAGTTTGCCAAACGCTGGAATTGATGAAATTAAGCCCATATTCAGAGATTTATCACAGCCATGTTTATTGAAAAAGTGTTTACACGGTAAAACACAAAATCCAAATGAAAGTGTAAATCATTTAATTTGGATTAGGATTCCCAAAAGAGTGTTTATACATCGCATTTTGGAGTGTACGATGCAGTGGCAACATACAGTGAAGGAAACATTATCAAATGTGATGTGCTGTAACGTTTAGATTTTCAACAAGGACACAACACCATTTCCACAATGCGCCTACTTAATGAAGACTAAGAGGTGCAGGAAGAAGAGACAAAAGCCTACAACATGCAGCAAAAGGGAAGAAAAGACCAGTGAAAAGGAAACTAACACTGGGAAAAGAAGAGGATGCTGATAATCCATCATATGGGGCACAATGTATTTAAAAACTTTGGAAGCCATTTCCTGTGACTTTAAAATTTTAATCTTTCTGGAACACTTTCTCTAAAACTTTTAACATTATAAATCAAATGTCTGTAAATCTATCGGTCCAAACTGCGTGGTCATCAGTCCGTAGCTTACAAACTACTTAAACCTAGGTAAACTAACCTACGGACAAACACACACACCCATGCCCCAGGGAGGACTCGAACCTCCACGGCGAGCAACCGCGCGCTCCGCAGCGAGGTGCTTTAGACCGCTCGGCTACTCCACCGCGGCTAACAATGTAGCAATGAAATTTATTCACAATATTGTTTGCTTCATTTCCTTCATTTTTATAACAAAATGTAACAAATTGTATAATTCAACAGTTGTAGAAGGAAAAGTACAAAATTTTAGAGAAAAATAAACATCTATTTAAAAAACTTGTAAAACAAACACTAATAAATATTTCTTAACATGGCGTTATAACTTTGTAGAGAAATATTCATTGAACATGCAGTCCAAATTTCAGAGCAATATGTTTAATGGTTTTAGATAAAAATTTCCTTCTATTTGCTAAAATTAACATGGAGGAGATGGATAGTTCCGGTTCTCCTAAGTAGTTTGTAAGTCTAGGGACTGATTACCACTGCAGTTTGGTCCCATAGCTTTACAAACATTTGAGTCTTGATACAAACATAACAACTGATAAAAACCAAACCAATGCTGCAATCAATTATTCTGTCACATATCTCTCTTCTGATGGTCCAAAAGGTTCAGTGTCCTAATTATTTCTCTTAGACGACTTGGCGTGCTCTGCACCATTTTCTGGGTATACTCTGGTGATATTTTCTGCCACACTTCTTGTAGTCTGTTTTCCAGTTGTCTTCATTTGTGATCGTTGTCTTCCTTACATCTTGGTGAAGTTTTTCCTAAAGTTTCCTAATTGTTGGGCCTGCAGCTTCATATATGTCGTAGAAAGACATTGTAATAAAGTTCCGGATTGCTGCTTATGTTTTATTTAATATTGCTACAGCTGTTTCGACAGTTTCTCATTCTCAAGCGCGTCTACGATGTTTGGACGTTAATTAATGTTGACATCTGGCGTAACTGTTGCTTTAACTGTCAGGTATTATGCAGCTTTTTACATTAAAACTTTAAATTAAAGAAACTTTTATATTTTTTCGTAATTAGCAACAGCTTTGCCAAAGATGTTTACATATGTTAACATGCTAATTACGAAAAAATATAAAAGTTTCTTTAATTCAAAGTTTTAGTGTAAAAAGCTGCATAATACCTGACAGTTAAAGCAACAGTTACGCCAGATGTCAATATTAATTAACGTCCAAACATCGTAGACGCGCTTGAGAATGACAAACTGTCGAAACAGCTGTAGCAATATTAAATAAAACATAAGCAGCAATCCGGAACTTTATTACAATGTTTTTCCTAAAGATACGAATGATATTGAGGACTGAGAAACTGTAACCTCCCCAACCTCAATTATGTAACCACAATTTTCTAGTGGCAGAATTTATGAAATCCAGTTCTCGCAAAAACGACAATGTGCATCCACAATATTTTAAACATTACCATAACTTGCACAAAGACAAATTCATTTTGAAAGCAGAGTTTCTAGGAATTTAAATGCAAGGAAAATACATGTTCCAAGTGTTTGATATATTTAACTATAATAGCAATAATTTTTAATATTTTAATTACATTTCAGAAAGACTTTGTTATAAAGAGATTTCACCAGAGAGAGACGCCATTACGGCTTGCCGACTTAAAACCTTAAATTAAGTGCCTGGAGCTTCGCTTTCAGTTCTGCATCGTCTGGTGCACTTCTGTACATTTCACACCAATTGCACAAGTCTTTTTTTCCGATTAGAAGAATAAAATGTTGGATTACTTATTGAATATTCTTGAATACATTATTAAGTTGGTGACTAATTGATCCTTCTGTTCTACCAGTTTTACACAGTCGTAATGGAAATCTGCCGAACCATTATCAATTAGCATTAAGTCAGTATTGGTGTTGTTGGCGTAAAATACTTCTACACTCTCGGTACTGATTCATGCGAAACGCTTCGCCTGTGAACATTCTTACGCAACAGAGATGTTCTTGTTCTAACAATCGAATTTTTTGTGACTGTAAAGTAACACATTTTACACTGTAGCGCCGTGCGTGAATAGCCACGCGAAAGGTACGTTGTCCAAGGCGCGACGGCAGCCTGTGACTGCGCTCGGTTGGCCTGTGCGTTGTCGTTGTTACTCTGTGACGTTCAAGACGACTGCGATACGACCACCATCCCTTTTCCGGTTGTGGCGGACGGCGGCAGGGAGCCGTCACATTTAAGTGCCTGGCTCAGGGGTCATCGAACCACCATTATACTATTTATCTCCCATTCCATTCTCGAATAGCGCACGGGAAGAATAACACCTGAACCTCTCAGTTCGAGTCCTGATTTCTCGTATTTTATTCTGATGATCATTTCTACCTATGGAAGTGGAAGTCAACAACATATATTCGCATTCGGAGGAGAATGTTGTCGATTAGAGTTTCGTAAGTAGCCCACACTGCCGAGATAAACGCCGTTGTACTGATTCCCATCCCAGATCCTGTATCATTTTCGTGGCGCTGTCTCCCCTGTAACGTGACAATACGAAACGAGCTGTCCTTCTTTGGATTCTTTCGATGTCCTCCGTCGAACCCACCTTCTAAGGATCCCACACTGGGCAGTAATACTCTAAAAAAGAACGGACAAGCGTAGTGTATGCAGTTTCTTTAGTACTTCCGTTGCATCTTTTAAGGGTTCTGCCAATAAAACGCAATCTCTGGTTCGCCTTTCCCACGACATTATCTACGTGTTCTTTCCAGTTTAAGTCTGAAGTAATAGTAATTCCTAGGTATTTAGTGGAGTTTACGGCCTTCACTTTTGATAGATTTAGCTCGTAAACAAAATTAAACAGATTTCTTCTCTTACTCATGTGGAGGACTTCGCGCTTCTCATTATTTTAGAGTCAACTGCCAATTTTTAAAACATAGTGATATCTTATTTAGATCGTTCTGCAGCTGATTTTGATCTTCAGATGATTTTACTAGACGGTAAATGAGGGCGTCATCTTTAAACAACCTAAGAGAGCTGCTTAGATTTTCTCCCAAGTCGTTTATGTAAATAAGGAACAGCAGAGGACTAATAATACTACCCTGTGGAACGCCCGATATCACCTCTGTTTTAGTCGATGCCTTGCCATCGATTACTATAAACTGTGTCCACTCTAACAGCAAATCCCCTATCCAGTGGCAAATTTGGAGTGATATACCATAACCACGCAATTTGATTAAAAGCCGTTTGTGAGGTACGGTGTCAAAAGCCTTTTGGAAATCAAGAAATACGGAATATATTTTAGAAACTTTGTCAATAGCACTCATCACTTCATTTGAGTAAAGAGCTAGTTGAGTTTCACATAAACGATAATTTCTAAATCCGTGTTGACCTTGGGTCAGTAAATCATTCTGTTCGACATAATTCATAATATTTGAATACAGGATATGATCCAAAAGCATGCTGCAAATTGACGTCAATGAAATAGGCCTGTAGTTTAGTGCCTTTCTTGAATGTAGGTGTGACCTGTGCAACTTTCCAGTATTTTGGTCTAGATCCTTCTTTGAGCGAGCGGTTGTATATGGCTTTTTAGTAAGGAGCTATCGCTTCGGCATAATCAAATAGAAATCTAATGGGTATACAGTCCGTACCAGAAGACTTGTTCTTGTTAAGTGATTTCAGTTGCGGCACTACTCCGATGATATCTACTTCTACGTTACTCATTACGGCCTCTGTTCGTAATTCGAAATCTGGTATATTGGTTTCATCTTCTTTGGTGAATGAGATTCTAAAAGCTATGTTTAGTAACTCTGCTTTAGTAGCGTTGTCATCGGCAGGATCGCCATTGCTATTACGTAGTGAGGGTATTGTTTGTGTTTTGCTCCTAGTATATTTAACATATGACCAAAATCTCTTTGGGTTTTCAGTCAAATTTCGAGAAACAGTTTCGTTGTGATAAGTATTGTAGGGCTCTCGCATTGAAATCCTCGCTAAATTTGGAGTTTCTGTGTAGGACCGCCAATCCTGGGGAGTTTGTGTTCGTGAATAGGTAGTGCAACGCAACAACAACCTGACTTACCTGAAGGTATGGCATAGAGAGCCATAAGAAGGTTGGAAGCATGATAGAAACAGAGGGAGATGGCTGCAGCTACTGGAGTGTCCCAAAGAGTAATTCCTAGGACCAGGACGCGATTTCAGACAACAGAATCCGTTAAAAGAAGGCAAGGCCACAGTCGTCCACAGGTAACATCGGCAAGAGATGACTATTATCTCCGGTTAATTGCCTGTACAGGCAGGCTGAATGCAACTCAACTGCAACGCACCCTCCAGGCAGCAACATGACGTGCAGTATCAACACAAACAGTCCAAAATCGCCTTTGGGAATGTGGCCTCTACTCACGGGGGACTATGGCATGTGTCCCATTAATACCACGACACTGTTAAACCGGCAGAATCAGGGTGGAGGAACATCAGTATAGATGTAACTAACGGCGACCTGTTCTATTCACAGATGAGTCAAGATTTTGTGTTCAGCCGAACAATCGGACAATCATCGTTCCATCGTCTGGAGAGAAGGTGAAACTCGAAACAATCCTACTTATGTGTAGGATACATCACCGTGTCATGGTGGTAAATGAATGGCGTGGGCAGGAGTCAGTATTGGCGGACGTACCTCCATCTCGTTCAGAATGGCGCTTTGACTGCTCGGAGGTATAGAGACGAGATCCATCGACATTTTGTTGTGTCCTACGCTGGTGCCATAGAAGATAGGTTCCTTCTGGTGGACGATAACGCTCGTTCCCAGAGAGCTGCACTGGTGAACTACATGCTTGTAGCTGATGGAATAGAACGAATGGAGTGGTCACCTTGTTCACCGTACTTAAACCCGACTGAGCATGTCATGCACTTGGCAGACGCATTGCAACCAGACCAACACTTCCCACAACGGTTTCAGAGCTGGACATTGCACTCATGGAAGAATGGCCAACATCCGTCAAGAGCTGATTGATGACCTCATACTGTCCACGCCGCGCAAGTGTGCAACTGTACTGTCCGTCGGAGGTGAACACACACCAATTGGAGGGCAACGAGAATGACGTGCCGACCGCAGTGGCCGAGCGGTCTCCGGCGCGCGCCGGCCACGGTGGCCGAGGTGACTGAGGCGCTCCAGTCACGGTCAGAACGGCCACTACGGTCGGGGGTTCGAATCTCCCCTCGGGCATGGATATTTGTGCCGTCTTTAGTCTTTGCTAGTTCATAAGTAGTTTGTAAGCTTAGGGACTAATGACCCCGTAGTTAAGTCCCATAAGTTGTACAAACATTTGAACATTTGATTTTCTCCGGCGCGCCAGTCACAGTATGCACGGCCGCTACGGTTGGGGTTTCGAATCCCCCCTCGGGCATGGAAGTTTGTGCCGTCTTTAGTATAAGGTATTTAATAAGTAGTTTCTAAGTTTAAGGACTGATGACCCCGCAGTTAAGTCCCTTAAGCTTAACAAATATTTAAACACTTTTTTTTTTTTTTTTTTTTTTTTTTTTTTTTTTTTTTTTTTTTTTTTTTTTTGAGAGTGACGTTTTCACTACTAAGGTAGTCTCATGTTGCCTCGCTCTTAGTAAATGTCATGTAAACTTCGACTTCTCCGGTTGAGTTCATTCGCCGTCTTCATTGTCACAACGTTATGTTCATGTCAACATTATTTCCTTTTATTATATGTTTTCAAATGTTCATATCTTTGTAAATCTATGGGTCTCAACTGCTGCGGTTATCAGATGCTGCGAATCTACAACGGCGAGCAACCGCGCACTCCTTAGCAAGGCACAATAAAGTGCCGGCCGCGGTGGCCGAGCGGTCTGCGGCGTGTCAGTCACGGTCTGCACGGCCACTACGGTTGAGGGCCTGAATCTCCCCTCGGGCATGGATATTTGTGCAGTCCTTAGTATTAGCTAGTTCATAAGTAGTTTGTAAGTTTAGGGACTGATGACCCCGTAGTTAAGTCCCATAGACTATACAAACATTTGAACATTTTTGACCACAGCTCGAAGGATTCTTTTTCCCGCTCGCAATATATGTTGAGGGTCCAAGCTTCTACTCCATACAATAGCACTGGGAACACAACATTTGAGCATCAGAGTTCTTAGGTCTAGGCTCAAATCGCGACTACAGAGCAGCTTCCTGATATTCATAGAGGACGCACTGGCCTTCTCAATGTGGATTTTTATTTCTAAATAGTAATCCATGGAGCAGTTGACACTCGTACCTAGGTAGTCATACGTCTTGACTCTTGCCAGCCTTTCGCCTTCCACATAAAGATGTTCGTTTGGAACTTCAGTTTTGGTGACAACCATGTATTTGGTCTTCTTAACATTGAGTGTCAGACCGTATTCTTGACTAGCTGTGACGACATTACCAAACAAAACTGTAGGTCTTGCATATTTTCAGATGGAAGTAATTTATCGTCCACATAACGCAAATTGTTCATTTGAACACCGTTGACTCGTATTCCACCAGCATCATTTTCGAGAACGATGGTGAAGATTTCCTCTGAGTAGACGTTGAAGAGGAGTGGTGAAAGAACACACCCCTGTCTGACTCCCTTCTTCATTTCCACTGCTTTCGTTTGTTCAGACTGAACGCGAACAGTCGCACTTTGGTTTAGATACAGTTTTACTATTACTCGTAAATCTCTTGTGTCAAGGTTCTTTCGTTTCAATGCTTCTATTAGTTGCTCTGTCTCACTATCAAATGCCTTGGTGTAATCAATAACACGGGCATAAACATTTTGGTTGACATCTAGACATAGCTGCATCAAGACATTGTAGGCAAATAAAGGTTCCCTTGTACCAAAATCGCCGCGGTGGAGTAGCCGAGTGGTCTAAAGCGTCTCGCTGCGGAGCGCGCGGTTGCTCGCCGTGGAGGTTCGAGTCCTCCCTGGGGCATGGGTGTGTGTGTTTGTCCTTAGGTTAGTTTACCTAGGTTTAAGTAGTTTGTAAGCTACGGACTGATAACCACGCAGTTTGGTCCGATAGATTTACAAACATTTGTACCAAAATCATTTTTAAAGCCAAACTGAGTATTTGCTGTATCTTCTTCCAGCTTCTTGTAAATCCTACCTACGGTGGATGACTTTGAGGAAGATCTTTAGTGTATTGTTCAATAAGCTGATCATACGGTGTTCATCGCATTTTGTAGCATTATGCTTCTATGGAATTGTAACAAACGTTGATCGAATCCATTCATTTGGAATTATTCCTGTTTCATAGATTTTATTAAAGAAGGCAGTAATAGCACCTAGGTGTTCTTCTTCAATCAACTGAAGCACATCTGCAGGTATGTCGTCAGGTCCAGGAATTTTCCCACTTTTAGCTGATTTTATTGCTACTTGTACCTCTTCGATTGAGATAGATTGTCCCGTTTCGTTGTTATTGTCAACAGTTATTTCTTCTCTTTGGTCACTGAATAGGGCTTAGATATACTCTTCCCATAGAGTCAGTTGATCTTTAATATCCCGTGCAATGTTTCCTTCTTCATTTTTAAGAATGTATGTTTTTTGCCTCTGAATAGCTCCAGTAAAATCTTTTATTTTTTATGCACACTGTGGGAGTAGTGCAGTCTTTGCAGATATTCTATCCCAGTACATTTATCTTTTAACCACTCCTCCTTTGCTTGGCGACATTTATACTTGATGTCTTTCTGCACTTCTTTATATTTCTGTCTGTCTGTATTTTTCAGATTTCTTCTTTTTTCCATGAGCACTAATATTTAATCAGTTACAGATGCTTCTTACAAGGTTCTATAATATCTGATTTGAAACTTTGCCACATGCCTTCAGGTTGGCTCAAAATTTCCGAACAGGTAATCATTGTTTTATTTAAGTCTTCGTTTATCTCCCGGCACAGCTCCATTTTAACATTACTATTTCTTAGTAGTCTGGTGTCAATGGGTTTTCGCTTTGACGAAACTTTTAACTTCTTGAGCTTCACCGTAATCTCCGCCACAAGCAGACTATGATCTGAGCCTACATCTGCTTCTGGAAAGGTCTTGGCACTTTTCACTGCATTCCTGTATCTCTGATTAAGGAGAATATAGTCGATTTGATTCTGGACTGTAGGTTCTTTATTGTCTTGTGGCGATGTCCAGATATACAGGCGGCGTTTTGGTAACTTGAACAATGTGTTAGTTATTACCATGGAATTTTCTTGGCAAAATTGTATAAGGCGATCTCCTTGTTCATTTCGCTCGCCTAGCCCGTACTGCCCAATCCATTTGTCAGATGAACCTTGTCCTACCTTTGCATTCATATCACCCAGGAGTGAAGTGACATCTTTGTTTGTACGCTTGGATTATATGCAAAAACAATTATTTTTTCCCTTTAGTTTCCTCACAATCGACAGAGATATAATATAGAGTGAAAATAATAATAATAAAAACACGCAAAGCCAAAAGAAGTTTTTTTTTTTATTTTAAGAAAAAGAAGAACCTTTAATGAAAAACTACCTGTGGGAGCTGGTGTAGCTTCGCTTCTTTAACATGGGCTACACTATTTTTCACGGCAAGAAAATCGGATATCTCATTTTCTTCGTGAATTACCGCCAGTCGCCGACCAGAGCCGCCCCTTGTAAAACGGCAACGACTCCTGTAGTGCTCCCGCCTTATCGCCGTTTAAGCCCATTAAAGGTTAATATCCGCATGTGAAATTAATAATGGAAATTAATTTGGTGTTGATATCACAACAAACGACATTTTCTGTTGTTCTCACTCTATTCTCGTTGACAGCATGTTTCTTTGGCGATATGCTTGTACTTGACATGTGAATAAATGTAAGGGGTTTTCCCTGAACGTTTCATGTGTATGATAGTGCATCGCTTGGTAAGTTTTCCGCTTAACCAAGGCAGTACCGCTATGTTCATTTAGTGAGAATTTAGTGAATGTGATTTTTACGGAAGGTCATGCGAATGTGGACCCGGGGCTGTAAAATCCGCTTTCCAGACAAAATTCAGTTGTATTATTGGACGATTATAGTCGCATTGATAAGTCAAGATTCCTACCGTTTTCAAGTATCTCAGTATATATCACGCTTAGAAATATATGAAAGTTCTGAAATTAATAAAACGTGTGTATTATATTCCAGGAGGGCACAAGTTTCCATTCTACCACTACATCACCTCCCACCTCCCTGCGGCGCATTCATTAGATTCCCTCGATGGATTAACAGATGGAATTACTGCCCTTGCCTAACTCAAACTGCAACTGTAATCGCCGGACATGTTTCATCCATATTAATATGATACGTATGATGTACGTATTCAGAACGAAGCAGAATCACTATCAGCAAAGTATCAGCTACTCCCGGAAGTGCAGTTCAGTATAGGGGCAACGTGATTACAGATGCCTTACTGTATTCTTAATTCCACTTCGTCAACGTCGGGGACAGATGCGTGTTACGAAACGAAGTGCAATAGGAAAAAGAGGCGGCAGCGCGAGGTCGTTCCCCTTCTCCCGCAGCCGGTTGAGTAACCCGCGGTGACGCAACGGTCGCGGTGACGCAGCTAACAAAGGAGCCCCAAGGTCGCCGGCCGCGGGCGGCAGGCGGCAGCACCTGCGCACTGCCAAGGACACGCGGCCACTGCCTCGCATACCACGCACACACACACAAACCTGCCTCTCACATACTGCTGCTGCTGCTCCTGCGCTAACTGCTCTTCCTTCCACGTCACTCGTTCTCAACATTCCGCTGCTCCTTCTGCACACACTTTTGTTCTCTCTGATATTAAAACGCGATTAAGCAAGCCTGAGAGAGAAGTTCTTTATGTATGTCATATTCCGCGGATCACTGCAAAATATGCGCCAGAGGCTGTACTTTATTGTTATAACAGGTAGTTGTGTTTCTTACTCTTTCATTGGGAGAGCGGGTTGAAGGTTTTGATTGTTTCTGCGCCTCGTTATTTGGTTAATTTGATCGTAAACTCCGCAGTAATGCACAGAGGTTAGAAAATATTGCTGTCTTCCATCGTAAAACCCAGCACTTGGAATTTACTAACAAACGTTTCTCGAGATAACTGCTGTCGTTCTTCGAATCTGTCATTTCAGTTTCTCAGTATTTCTGTTACACTCATCGTTATGTGTCATTTTCGCTGCACATCTGTTTACTGTCGGTGCCCGTATATCACTTCAAATGTTCAAATGTTTGTTAAGCTTAAGGGACTTAACTGCGGGGTCATCAGTCCCTAAACTTACAAACTACTTATGTACTACGTTATGCTAAAGACAAGGTAGGACAAGGTTCATCTGACAAATGGATTGGGCAGTACGGGCTAGGCGAGCGAAATGAACGAGGAGATCGCCTTATACAAACATCCATGCCCGACCGTTCGCGGTGGCCGAGGGGACTGAGGCGCTCCAGTCACGGTCTGCACGGCCACTAGGGTCGGGGGTTCGGGGGTTCGAATCCCCCCTCGGGCATGGATATTTGTGTGCTGTCGTTAGTATTAGTTAGTTCATAGGTAGTTTGTAAGTTTAGGGACTGATGACCCCGTAGTTAAGTCCCATAAGCTATACAAACATTTGAATTGAACATCCATGCCCGAGGGGAGATTCGAACCTCTGACCGTAGGTGGCCGTGCAGACTGTGACTGGCGCGCCGCAGACAGCTCGGCCACTGCAGCCGGCGTATATCACTTCAACGTGATACAGATCATTTACATTTAAAGATTATTCTAATATTGTTTTTTGTAAAAGAGCTCCAAGTTTCCTGTTTTCTACCAGTAAATCGTTGGCCACTTTTTATCTAATCGTAACGCCATAATTATGATCCGTCAATTTCATATTCTGAGGATTATTTATTTCACAACACCTCACAATATTTCCACGCGCTGTAACAACTTCCGCATGATTTCAAGGCTTGTCTGAATATTTTTGCTTAATATTCTTTCCGACATGAAGTTAACAGCATTAAATAATTGACCACATAAAATATTATAGATTTTTTTTATTTTTGTAGTAAAAGAATTGTATTGGACACGTGACCCCTTTGAAAATAACTGAAAATATTAGAATATAATTTACAAATACTGAAGACTGACCACAAAAAATCAGTTTTGAGAAAGGAATGGCACTCTAAAAAATGTCATTAATATTATTTTGAGATCGTTTGCATTTAACATTATCATTCCCGCAATAATCTTTGTAGAAAAATAGTTAACTACTAAGAAACATTAACAGCATAACTGAAGATAAAGATATTCATATGTATCCAAAATTGTAAACTACCAACTACGAAATGTACGTTTGTAGTTCATACCAACACAAACCTTGTTGCAATGGTAGCCTGAAGGTAACTTCAACTGAATGGAATTCATTCAATATTTGATAGTAGTATTTGAACAATTCATCAAACGTCAGTGCTATGTCAACATTATAAAAATGCTGTTGCTGCAATCGGCAGCCTCGGTGAAGTGGCCGCGCGTTCTAAGACGTCTTACTGCGGAGCGCGCGGTTGCTCGCCGTCGGAAGTTCGAGTCCTCTCTCAGGCATGTGTGTGTGTGTGTGTGTGTGTGTATGTGTGTGTGATGTTCTTAGCATAAGTTAAAGTAGTTTGTAAGGCTAGGGACTGATAACCGCGCCGCAGCAGAGCGGCCTAGCGCATTGAGGCGCTATGCTGCGATGCGCGAGGCCTTTCCCCGTCGGTGGTTCGAATCCCCCCTCGAGCATGGATGTTTGTGCTGTCTCTAGTATAAGGTAGTTCATAAGTACTTTAGGAACTGATGACCCCGCAGTTAAGTCCCATAAGCTTTACAAACAGTTGAACATTTTTGAACTGATAACCCCAGCAGTTAGGTCCCTTATATTTACAAACATTTTATTTTCAATCTGTATCCAAGTCGATAGGAAACCACACAAGTGACAAGACACCTTATTAATTCATAATAATTTTTCTTTTTTCTGTGAGGACTACCTTTCTTCCATTAACCTTGAAGACTTCACTTAGAGCAGACTGTTCCAGCTGCGAGCAGGCGTGCAGCAGTGTGCAGACAGCTGACGCATGTTCACGCCATATATACTGTGCACAAAACGATCACTAGGGGCAGACAATATAAGATCATATACAGTGACACTGATTATAATTAACAAAAAACATTCAGTATAGGCCTATGCTAAAAGGAAAAAGATTTTATTCCTGTATAATTTAAGAAAAATGGAACCATTCACTTTTTTCTGAAATGTCACTTGTTATATTCATTAGCTGGTTTTCGAACCTTTTCATGTTCATCTTCAGATGGTGCAGGCATTAGAAGTTCATTTCAAGTGTGATGTTGGGTACTGACTCTGTAGTAGGGCGATGGAACATGTTTTACTAAAGTGAGAGGCGATTTTTAATTCGCGTTTTGTATATGGAAATTATATTCAGCTTCTTATGTCTCTGACAGTATGGTCGGCTTTTTTAGTTCGGCCTGGTCAGTTGAGTCGGTTGCTAGATGCTGTATTTGTGTTAATGAGGATCTCAATTTCTTCAAGAAGGTCAAGTCTCATACCTTTATTAACAAATTCGAGTATTTGAAGGTTCTGTTTGTTGTGTGTTGTCTACAGATTTACTTTGTTGGGCAAGGTGTGATGGAAAGCTGGATTTGTTTAGGATCTTAAGATGGGGTGCATCCATGTGTTCTTTATATCTTGTTGTGAAGCTTCAAAATGAAGTGTAAGAGAGTATGTAGATACCTGACTTTTGATAATTTTGTATATTGGTTCTTGTATTTTGGATAATTTTATTTTGTTGTTAGTAAGAAATTTATATTTACGTCATGTGTCTTGAAGAGGTTTTCAGTTTGGTACGTGCCCTTTCCTAGGAAAGGAAGGATTATAAAGTTTATTTTTTATTATTTATTTATTGAGAAATTGGTTGGTTTGTTTTTGTTGTGCGAATTACTTTATCTATGATAGCAGGGTTGCATCCACTTCTGACGGCAAGTGATTTTATAATGTTTCTTTGCTTGTGTCTTTCATTAGTGTGCAATGGAATTTTCAGCATGCAATTGATCATTATTGTGAAGAATTCTTTCTTATTTTGGTCTGGATGACGACAAGAATTATGAATGGAACCATTTGTTGCTGTTGGCTTCCTGAAGATTTTCAACTTATGTTTCCGGTTTTTACTGGAGATTTTTAAATCAAGATAGTTGATACAATCTGGTGATTCATGTTCAACAGTGAACTTAATTTGGGGTACAATTTATTAAGTTCAGGTAGGATGTCTACTTCTTTTGTTGTTTCATTGAAAAAGGGTAATAGTGACATCAATATAGCGTTTGTAATAAAGCAGCTTCTGTTTCAGATGAGTTTGGGATTAAAAAAGAAACAAAACTTGTTTCAAGATTGTTGATACATCAAACTCCACTTCACCTCCCCCAAACACCCCATCCTCCCCCACCAATCATGCCAGCCCTTTCACTTGTTTCTGATAAGGTCAAAACACTACCGCGGCGGATTAGCCATGCGCCGTGGGGCGCCGAGCTGTGTTGCGCTCGGCCGTTCGCGGGCGCAGATTCGAGCCCCTCTCGGCAATGGGTGTGTGTGTTGTCCTTAGGTTGGCTTTCATTAGTTATAGTAGTTTGTAAGCTACAGACTAATAACCACGCAGTTGAACACTACCAGAGAACAATTGTATAATTACCTTATCTCTATCTATAGGGTGTCTCACGAAAGACGCCTGCCAGGCGTCCGCGGATCGCGCGTGCGTCTCCCAGCCGCCACCACCGCATCCGCCGGTCACGGACTCTACAGTGCCGAGGGCGCATACACTGAGTTAAAGTCTAAAAAACATTGCCATCTGAATAACCTAAGCTTGCCTTTCTTTACAGTAGATGATCAAATCGATGTCCGTCTATGGAAAGAGCGGCCTGGCATCTCTTGAACACATTTGCGAACACTCGACGAATTGCGGCTGCCGAAATCTGGGAAATTACTAGTCGAATCCTGTCTTCCAACTCTTCGAGTGTATGGGGATTGCTTGCATACACCTTGTCTTTTACCATTCCCCAAAGATAAAAGTCACAGGGATTTAGATCTGGAGAATGAGGAGGCCTGCCAACTATCCTATCGTCAAAATCACTTCATATTTCTGCCATAGAAGCATTGTCAGTGTATCGTCTTACATTGTCCTGCATGAAATAACCGTAAAACTTTTCGTTGGGCGAAAGTTGGATGCAGGATGGATGCAGGATATTGTTCACACACCTGTCAGAATTTATTGTTTCGTGAAAAAAGACGCCACAAACATCATTGTTAGGTCGATAGAAGGGCGGGGATAGTCCATGAGGATGCATGAACATTTACTGTAATGCCTTCTGCACTGTTCATTTTCTCAATTACCCCAAATACCAAGAAGTGTCTTATTCAAATGCAACATAGCAATTGGTGTGCACAGAGCCATTAGTGGTAGAGAGGCAGAGAAATCATTCGGGATTTCAGCTTAGCCATTTTGTTCCAATCTTGGTTGGCGATATTGAGGAAATGGGTTGCGTAGTTCTTGTTCAGGAACTGTTGTCACACTTTAAGAGTATGAAAAAAGAAATTTTCTAACTTGAGTCACTTTATCTTTTGGTATAAAAATATTTGTAATGCTTTGTTGGTTCTCCTTGTAAAATTCAAATATTTGCAACGATGTAAGTATTTGATCTTTATAAACTTGATTTTGTGGTAAGTCTTTTAATAGAGTTACCATACGGTTACAGGGAGATTTGAGATGATTTCTTGCAATAAAAGACCAACTGTAATTTTCACTGAAATCGTGTTTGTTGTAACAGATATTTATGTAATTCTTACAACTTTTGTACTGTGTAGCACGTCCATAAGTGAAATATTTATTAGACGTAAGTAGATTTTCAGGAAATTCACATTTTAAAATATTCAATACAGTCCTCTGAGTCTGATATACCAGGGCCACATCATTTCCTAGAGTGTAAGAAATAATACAAAAACGTTTTGCCTGTAACTGTTCATCTTTATGTAATATATAACGGCAGCGTGAAGAGTGCAACTACCACTACACCAATGGTATTCCTTTTACTTCAATTTGAACAACAAAATTGAGATTTTCACTGAAACACTTTAAAATTACCACTGATAATTCTTAAAGTGTTGCCTTCTTCATTTTTCAAACGATTAGGAGGTTATAAGATGAACAAGGGTATTGAAATGTAGTGTCAGAAAATCAGGCGATGTTGAAGGAATTAGATTAGGTAATGAGACAAGAAAAGTAGTAGATGAGTTTTGTTATTTTGGTGGCAAAATAACTTTTGATGGCAGAAGTAAAGAAGATTAAAAGTCAGAACAACTATTGGAAAAAGGGTTTCTGAACAAGCGAAATTTGTTTACCTTCAGTATTAATTTAAATGTTAGGAAATCGTTTCTGAAAGCATTTGTCTGGAGTGTAGCATTGTATAGGAGTGAAACGTGGTAGCTAAGGAGTTCAGACAAAGGGGCTGATAACCGTAGCCTTCCAAAAATCAATATCAACAATTCAGACAAAAATATGATGAAAGCTTTTGAAATGTGGTGTTACAAACGAATAATGAAGATGAGATGGGTAGATCACGTAACTAATGAGGAGGTGCTCAATAGAATTGGGGAGAGGAGTTTCTGTCATTCCGTAAGACAAGGGATAGGTTTGTGGGACACATTCTGAGATACAAGGAATCGTCGTCTAAGCATTGGAAGTAAGTGTGTGAGTTAAAAATCGTAGGGAAAGACTGAGGAACGAATACAGATTCAAAACGATGTAGGTTGCCGAGCGTATTCTCAGATGATGTCACAGGACAGGGTAGCGTGGAGAGATGCATAAAACCAGTCTCCGGACTGAAGACCACCACAGCAGACTTTGATTGAGAAATAAAAGAGGTTTTACAATTTTCCTAATTAGTCTGTCACAGAATTCTGATAGTGTACTTAATTATATACAAAAGTTTAATTACATATTTTAGCATAATAGTTCTCGAAAACCATGGTCATTTTATGAATGTATTTTTGGTGGAAGAACATTTTCCGAAATTGCTTCAGTGCAAAGCATACTTCACTGGAATTTTTAATTAAAAACCTTCTGTCCGTCAATTTTGATTTACACCAGCATACAGAATCATTGTGGTGCAAACAGGAGCATTGATTTGATTCTCTACAATCGCATGTGTTTCAGTTACATTTTCTCTCGTCGATAACTGACGCTGTTGTTATGGCAACTCAGGTGAAGTGTTTAGTCATACAATGTAAACTTTCACGGCCGACGTTGTCTTCAGGTAAAACTTCCGGGCTAATAGGCCGTGGTCCAGGTATAAAACTTCCTCTCGAAGTTTCGTCTCCAGCTGCGAGAGACATCTTCCAGGGTCTTCCGGCTTCTGCCACTGTGACTGAAGGGCTCTCGCATTTATAGAGGGCATAGAAGGCACCACCATACGTCACGTGAGACTGACTGTGTGGCTATCTTTGGATGACGTCGTCATTCTCGATTAAAAGTAATCGATTGTCATCTTGTTGGTGCAATGTCGACATCCATATTTTATCTAACTTCAGACTTTCTTCATTTCTATTAAAATTATTCCGGTGTCTGTGAATCTCTATATATTCGTGCATGGTAACGTGATGTTCTAGCTAAAACGTTCGTTTCATTAAATCTTTTTAATGGTCCCCATGTTGAAAAATATGTTCTGCTACTGCCGATTTTTCCGTGTGGTCCAGGCGACAGTTCCTTTTATGTTCAGTTAAGCGGGTGTTGGTGCTTCTTTTAGTTGTTTCAATATAATCAAAAGTTTTACAGTGGAAGGAGTAATATAAAATGAAGAAAACTGAAGTAGCAGTAATAGAACCCGGACCTGAAATTACCGACCTACTTTCTTACCCACTGCGCTATGCCAAAAGAGCATAATTCCTTGCACTAGATTATCTTTCGCATGCAGTGAATCTGAAATCTTTCCCGAGTTTCCTCTTTTCCTATGGCCCACTTAAAAAGGATATTTCTAGAATCTGAAAGGGTAATTTACCTGCAGTTGCACGCATAATGTTCAAAGCTGACTGGTCGATTGCGCATCTGTTGCTTACAGTTCTTTGTTATATCTACTACTGGAGTTACTGCAACTCGGTCTCAGAACTTTTTAAAAAGACGGCCTTGACGAGCTTCATTTTTTTATTTGGTCGTTGTATTAAGTTACCTCAAAAATAAAAAAAAATTGCTAAGCTTATGGGACTTAACTACGGGGTCATCAGTCCCTAAACTTACAAACTACTTATGAACTAGCTTATACTAAAGACGACACAAACATCCATGCCCGAGGGAGGATTCGAGCCCCCGACGGGGAACGGGCTCGTGCTTCGTAGCATAGCGCCCCAATGCGCTCGGTCGTTCCGCCGCGGCAACAAACTTTCTACTGTTCATATACAGATGGCGAACATCAGTCCTTCTCTTTGGCAATTGATGAGTTTAGTAATAGAAAGGGCATTCGCCTTCAAAGCTAAAAAAAAAAAAAAAAAAAAAAAAAAAAAAAAAAAATCTTAAGTAGAGTATAGTGTAGTCTGTCGTAGACGACGTAAACATTAAATACAATAAGAAGAAGAATGTGAGCATTTATTGGTTTTCATCATTTAATAGTGACATTCTACGATTGATTAAAGCGTCCGAGGTTCGAGTCCTCCCTCAGGCAGGGGTGTGTGTTGGATTGAATAAAGCGTCCGAGGTTCGAGTCCTCCCTCAGGCAGGGGTGTGTGTTGTTGTTCTTGGCATAAGTTAGTTTAAGTAGTTTGTGAGTTTAGGTACCGATGAACTCAGCTGTTTGGTCCCTAGGTTTGCAATCATATTTATTGTATAAATTAAAAGGGCACCACTAGAAAATACATCCACATGTCACTAAAAAATAGCAAGAAAGTTTAAGATCGTGAAATGCAACTAAACTTACTGAGAGGTATGGAATTTACAGCAATAAGTTTATTCCGAATTTTTTTTCTATGTAAATTGCGTCAATATATTTTTACTTGGAGTTGTTAACACTGTAAATAATGTATAAAATTATTTATCCATTACATCTTATAATAACACTGTGTAACTAAAATCCGCTGTTTATCATTTTATTACACCGAACCTTGTACTCCTTGACGCAGTCTACTGTACGGCATTGTTAGGAGTAGCACAGCAGACTCGTTCAAGAGTACAGTCACTGCGAAAACCTAAATTCCTATTGCAGCACAGTGTTATATGCAAATCAAAACAATTAAGAAATATTTATACAATTGCGTATACGTATCAGCATATGCTGTACATTTTACTGGTGATACACGAAAATTTGGGTCGAATGGGGATTCGAACGCAGATTACCCGCTTATCGCCATCCGCGTACACTTCTCGTACCGACAGAAACTGCCATATGCCACACATTGTCTTCTAGGCACGAGTGCTCGTACATTTTAGCATGTAATGCCCCCAAAGGAATAGATGTTTGATAGAAATGTGGCATGCCTTGCTTTTGCTGAAATGTGGTGTGCAGTGTGCGTTTTTAACGATGACCTTTAGTCATGCATGCATGCCCCAATGATGTTTATAGTACCACTATGTCTTCTTACAGGGTGTCCAGAAAAGGGCTCCCTCATTTCAAAATTAAATATCTCGAAAACAAAGATCGATAGAGGAATGCAATAAACGGTATGTTTATTGTGAAAGCTGTAAGAAATTTTTACAGCAGTTTGAAATAATAGTTACAAAAGCTGCCAACAGATGGCGCTGTACGCTGTACAGCTCATATCAGCATACATAAGTGAAACAATCGTTTGAAAACACTCTTTACAAACAATCACATCACAATGTTTTCAAAATATTCACCATTGTCACTACAGAGGTGGAGCAAACGATGAATGAAATTCGCCATCACATTTCGTTGTGTCTCAGCCGAAATGGATTCACATGTCACAGAGATCGCCGATTCAAGCTCGTCCAGCGGTAGATCATGTCTTTCACTGTGCCCCACAAAAAAGTCGCAGGGAGTCAAATCCGGCGAATATGGAGGCCAATCCATGCCTGCACCACTGTATTTGGGACATTCCAAAGCAATGACTAGATTCCCGAAGTATTGCTCAAGAAAGCGAAACACTTGTTCAGTCCGATGTGGTCGGGCTCCATCTTGCATAAATCATTCAGTACCTGGTCGATCCTATAACGCTTCCTGTGTGGCGACAAAATGTTCCAAAATTGCAACGTAACGTGCACCAGTGACCGTTTCTCGAATGGAAAAAGGGCCAATAATGCCTCTGCTGCATACCGCAGCCCACACAGTAACTTTAGGGGAAGACAGGGGTTTCGCTTCACACCAATATGGCTTTTCGGAACCCCAAAATCGCCAGTTCTGCTTATTATCGTATCCATTCAGGTGGAAGTGTGCTTCATCTGTAAACCAGATGCAGCCAACATAAAATCTTTCACTATCAATCATTGTGAGCATCTCATTAGCAAAGGCAACCCTTTGTTACACAGCTCGTACGGGTATGGCCTGGTGCGTTTGAATTTTGAATGGAAACATGTGTAGGCTCTTTCTCGGTGTTTTATGCGTGCCGGAACGCTTCAAACCAGTCTCAGACGCAATTCTACGGACGGATGACATTGGATTTCGCTGAATAATTCTAGAAACTGTGGAGATATTTTCAGGCATAACTGCGGTTTGCTTGCGGCCAACATGCCCCACTAGATCATCAGTTACGCTGCGTATTCGTTGAAATTTTGCAAAGAGCGTACGAATGGTTTTCGCATCGGGTCCTTTAGGAACATTAAATCGCGCTTGAAAATTTCGCCTTGTTGCCGTAGGACTCTGTTCTAACCTGTTGTACTCTAGCACCAGAAAAACGCTTTGTTTAATGAGTACATGGTTTTTATCTCTTCCTTCGGTACGCTAACCTCCTTTCACGTTTCAATAGTGGAACTGATCGCTCTGGGCTTCGGATCACTATTTATACTAGGCATTACGTATGGCGATTACAGCGCCATATGTTAGCAGCTTTTGTTACTATTATTTGAAAAACAAAACAAATGTTTGTTAAGCTTATGGGACTTAACTACGGGGTCATCAGTCCCTAAACTTACAAACTACTTACGAAGTACCTTATACTAAGGACGGCACAAATATCCATGCCCGAGGGGGGATTCGAACCCCCGACCGTAGTGGCCGTGCACACCGTGACTGGAGCGCCTCAGTCCCAGCAGCCACCGCAGCCAGCTGTTATTTGAAACTGCTGCATAAACTACTTACAGCTTTCACAATAAGCATATTGTTTACTGCATTGCTCTATCGATTTTTGTTTTCGAGATATTTAATTTTGAAATCAGGGAGTCCTTTTCTGGACACCCTGTATACTACATATGGAATATCCACCTAAGTTGTAATCATTTCTCCGCGTGAAATGACTAACTCCTTTCTCCTTTCCTCCCAGCTCCAGTGCTATTTCTGTGGAGAGAAATATGTAATTTCTATAACCTCAAAAAGTACTAAGGGATAAGCAGTCGTTCTGATGACGCGCCATGTAGGATTCGACGTAAAACAATATGAAAATGCAGCGATAAATTTACAAAAGTTGGCCTATTTCAGCGTGTTTTAAGAGCGGAGCGCCGTGCCACGAGATGTTTGTGCTGGCTGCTCACGAAGGACGTTCACCTCCGTAACTGTTTTTGCAAACGTACCGCTGCGCAGCGAACATTCCCCTCCGCGTCATAGCACTGACCTCACGGAGTCTGTTGCCGCGCGACAGACGATCCCATACCAACAGGCTGCGCAAGGTATTTTTATCTGCATACAGCAGAATCACCTTACGACTGAGCTGACTAGTAAATGGCACACGAAGCACTCGAGCAAGAAAGTTTTTGTAAGACCACGTAATCAGAGCTGAGTAATGAACAGGCCGTTTCATTAAAGTTTAAGATACTTTTTCACACAACTCTATAACAACAAAATTTGCAAAAATGAGCTCTATATGTACGTCTAAATGAGACTAATCCATTGCAGGACATGGATTTTATCAATACTTAGTCTGTCTGTTCAATCTGGCACAAAAATCTACGAAATTCTTCTATGCTTCTTATCTACAAACAGTAAATTTTGCGAAATGTGAGCACCTATTTGCTTGTAAAAGACATACTTTGAAAGGTGAATGCAAAAACTGATTTAGTGAAACAACGAAAATTTTCGACGAAGCACGTCACTTCAGGAGGAAGACGGCACCATTTAAAAGGACCTGGAACTTGAACCATTACGTTACCTTCACTCTGTTGTAAAGTTCATGTCATCCAAGGTAACTGTATGGTTCTGGGCTACGACTGTCAAGTGTACGATTTCAAGAGCACTGTTAACAAAATTATGAAAAGATTCTACCACTCAAAATATCTGAATCCATTAAAAAAAAAGCTATTGAGCTTTTTTTTATGCTTCTTGACCCAGAGTTCCGTGAGAAGGCGTTAGAGTGTTGCAATAAACATAAAAGTGAAAATAATGAATTCATTTACCTTATTAAACAAATTTATTTAGTAGATTAAAATAAACTGCAACGTCACTACCATAAAGTAATCTGCAGAAGTTCAGTTTTGGAAACAAATCGTGCCTTTCATAAATTTATTTTCATCTGAAAGCTGATACAAAAATTGTAGACTGTTATATTATGTTAGTGTTTACTTGCGAAATATACTCTATTAAGACATCACAGTTGTATACATTTCAATCAGGGACGCTTGGGGTGGGAGGGGAGACAGAGGGTTCAAACATCCGCTCTCTCTAAGGTGCAAACTCCTTTAGGTGCTAATAAGCACTTACAGAAATTATGGTTTTCTTGAATGTTTTTGCAAGCAAGAAAATATCAAAATTAGGGTCCATCCATAACTACGTACGCAGAATGAAAGTAAACACTCGGGGCGCGCGGTTGCTCGCCGTGGAGGTTCGAGTCCTCCCTGGGGCATGGGTGTGTTTGTTTGTCCGTAGGTTATTTTACCTAGGTTTAAGTAGTTTGTAAGCTACGGACTGATGACCACGCAGTTTGGTCCGATAGAATTACAAACAAACAAAGTAAACACTTCAGTGATTTGGTGAATACAGTCATATTTAATGCAAACTGTGGTTTATATTGTGTATATAAAGATAATTCATTATTTTACCAATTAATGTCAGTACTATTTCCCAACGCAGCAAACATTCCACCAGTGAGTTATATATATCTGTGATCAGGAATAGTTATCTGATAATATTGCATAACAACATACAGTAAACTACATTATCTCTCACTTTTGGTGTACAAGAAATCTCATTTTTTTATTTTCATTCAGAACTATTATACTATAGTATAGATCACAAAACATAACGAAATTCGGACTAGTTGTCAATGTAAGCTGTGCAAATAGCCTTTTATTTAGAGTCATAATTAATGATTCCCTACTCTTATATGAAACCAATGTAAAAGTTATTGTGAACTGTGCCAATCATCGTCAAACGTGACTGAAGGATTATGTGACAATATTTATAAAGACAGCAATTCCACACGCTTCAGTAATGTACACGTACTAAATATGTACACAGCATTCATAGTTGCAGCTAGCATAAATTTTTTGTTGTTGTTTACGTTTGGATACTGAATTTAGTTTGATGGCACCATTATTCCCTTTTACTTTATCATCTACGAGTTACTTTCAAGTAGGCTTGTCTTTATATTTTTATCTGGTAACTGTTTCTACCAAGTTTCTTTTTTCGACTTATCGAATGTTTGTAAATCTATGGGACCAAACTAGTGTGGTCATCAGTCCATAGGCTTAAAACTCCTTAAAATAATCTGAGGTCAACAGACACACACACACACACACACACACACACACACACACACACACACACACACACACACACACGCCACAGGGAGGACTAGAACCTCCGGCGGGAGCGGGCTTTCAGTCACTGACTCGGCGCCTAGAACCACTTGACCATTCCCGTGCGTCTCTCAATTTATCCTTTCTGCTACCTATCCATTTTCCACTGTTGTGTCTATAGGAACATAAATTTATCTACTTTCCCTACATTTATTCCTTCCTTTTTTAGGTCCTGCTGTATCAACATAAGTTGAGAACGACGCTGCAGTGGACCGCTTACAATTGCATGCTCATCAGTAGGGGAATAATAGCAAAATGGATGCAGAAGTTGCATAGGCGACAGTGCTAATTCAGTGGTAAATGATTAAATTCGTAGGTGCGGTTGAAGGGGTTTCACTGCGTGGCGTTCCTGAAAGAATGTAAGGAACTTAATATATTTATACGCAGTAGGCTCCACACAGATAAATCGCTGTGCTATTTTCGAGGGGTGTATTCAATAAATAATGATAATTCTCACACTTGATGACAGATGTTTTCTGATAGTGGAGGCCATTAGAAGGGTAAGCATAGGCCATTAGAAGCGTAAGTAAAGAAAGAAGCGCAGTGTTAAACACGAAATACTGCTTGTGCCTACATAACTTATTCAAGATTAGACAGAAATTAAGTCCCCACTTCGGGCTTGCCACAACTTTCGAAATAACTTGAAGAAAGTAGCCGAAATAGGTGGTGTCGGACTGTATCATGGGGTAAAGAAAGAAGAATGTTGACATGTTGATGTATTCACTCTCCTTTACAGAAGAACACATCTCTTATATGTCTTCGTAGATGTGTACTCTTACATACTACAATGTAAATTACAATATACGTATTTAAAAATTATAGAAACTCATTTATAACAGTAGCTTTTAGACTGTTGTTGACAATCATTTCCATTATTTTCCTATATATAAAAGCACTGTCCGTGACATCCTTACGTTTAACAACATTGCTAAGTTTCCCTATTCAAAAATGTTCAAATGTTGGTAATTCTATGGGACCAAACTACTTTCGTCATAAGTCACTAGACTTACAAACTACTTAAGCTAAGTTAAATTAACCCAAGGACAACACACACATCCCTGCCTGAGGGAGGATTCGAACCTCCGACGCGGGAGGCCGCGCGATCCGTAACGTGGCGCTCCACACCGCTCCGATACTTCCGTGTGGCAGTTTTCTATTCATCCAAAATTTTGTCATTTATGTATGTCATCATGCTTGTCAGAGTACATACGGCAGTCAGCATAGCAGCAGGGTGGAGGTATTCAAATTTTTGGTGCGTGGGAGTAGCCGAGCGGTCTGGAGCACCACGTTACTGATCGCTCAGCCTCCGGCGTCGGAGGTTCGAATCCTCCCTCGGGCTTGGATGTGTGTGTTGTCCTTAGTTTAGTTTAACTTTGTTTAAGAAGTTTGTAAGACTAGGGCCGTTAGCGGGACAAACAGTTTTGTACGAAACTATCGCTGCACGTTTCTTAGCAACTTTACTTAGCAACTGCATTGATGGCGTTTGTCATATCTTCTGCGGTCGTCGTTACATTGTGCTTAGTGACGACATTGATATTTACACATAAAATGTATCGTTATGTAAGACAAACAGAATGGGTTATACAATCGAAATGATCTTCCTGTAAGAATATGTTTTAAGAATCTTTGAGCGCCGGCCGCGGTGGCCGAGGGGACTGAGGAGCTCCAGTCACGGTCTGCACGGCCACTACGGTCGGGGTTCGAATCCCCCCTCGGGCATGGATATTTGTGCTGTCTTTAGTGTAAGGTAGTTTATAATTAGTTTGTAAGTTTAGGGACTGATGACCCCATAAGCTATACAAACATTTGAATCTTTGAGCGTTATGTAGGATGATATGAGATGCCATCTACTGTGGTTATACTTTTAATAGCGCGTTTCTCTCTCTCTCTCTCTCTCTCTCTCTCTCTCTCTCTCTCTCTGTGTGTGTGTGTGTGTGTGTGTGTTTGTCTTTTCCCCACTTATTCACAAGGAATACGCTCTCGTTAATGCCTCATAATAAAACACCCGGAATTCCTGGTGGAAATTTTAGGTGAATCACCCAGAATGACATGTCACAATAACAGATGGAGAAATACAAGGTATTCAGTTGTGCAACGATTGAATCTAAACGTTTCATTCCACTTAATGGATGTCAAAATAGCATAATAATACCGTTGAATATATTGTTCATAAATCGCACAACATTTCTTTCTCCCATACGCAAGGTTCCATCTACAGACCTATGAAGTTAGAAAAATTCGGGTGTTTCTGTCTGAGAAGCGCAGCTGCGTAATTGGGAAGAAGAAAATGCAGGAAATTGAATAAAAATTACTGTTGAACTCACAATTCTACTGATTGAAACGTTTATAAGAAAGCTTTTCGGAGTACTATTTAGTAAATTCCTCTGCATTTGCTTATTCCCCAAAAGAAATTCTATAACTCTTGGAAGAATTACGAAACAAACGCTCTAATTATAATCGCGGATCATGCGAGAGCCCTTAGATGTGTGTGTAAACAGCTGCGGATGCTGTAACGACCAGAGAAGAACAGGGCTTATGTAACTCCCTTGCTCTGAGAAAATAGGAACTCTAACTTTACACAGAAACACTTGTTTTCTGGCGCGAAGGATTACGTCAGTAAGCAGCTGCAAGCGTTCGCGGAAGAAGTGACAACGTTTCCCGGTTTGCGCGTGAAATGGTTCAGATAAACATGACTTCTCATGAAAAACTGCTACCGAGATATGTTTCAAGAACGAATTATACGGGTATACGGGCCTACTTAGTGTAATTTCGCTCCTCATAAGGTCACAAAGTTGAGTTCACTGTTAACAAAACCAGTGAGCGTTATAGTGCTACGGTTTGTTTAGATGTATCTGTCTGCCTGGTATTCCGATATGATTGTCTAGTGCTAGGTACTAGCGACTAATTAAGGATATTTTTCGTCAATGTCAACATCTACAAAAAGGAAAATTTTCAGGAGAAGAGTTTTTTTGACGTAATTGAGCTCAGCGGCATAGATAATTTATTCTTACCCTGGGGGAGGGGGAGTTCAGTTCTCCAGTTCAAGTTCATTCAGGTTAGTATCCAAAATATCTACAGCTGTTTCGAAGTTTAAAACTGAAACACAGGTCGCATATATATATATAAGCCTGCCGTGAATTGCTGCCGCTTGTGATATTACGGTTTGCGCCGCCGCTCCCGACGGAGTTTCGAGTCCTTCCTCAGAAATGGGTGGGTGTGTTGTCATTAGCATAAGTTAAAGTAGTGAGTAAGCTTAGGGTCCGATGACCTCAGCAGTTTCGTCACATAGGTCTTATCCGAGGTCACATATTGATGACCACATGTTTCATTTTGTATGTTTTATGCATCTGACGATTCAACGTGGAAATAATTTTATAAATTTTCTGCATTTCTCAATGTGACGGCGAGGTAAAGATGTTTTTTTTTTTTAGGGGTTTCATGAAAATCTTCTGAGATTGGCCGCTAGATCTTCCGAAACTAGTCTTGTGAAACAAACAATTCGTATGAAAGCGATCATGGCCTTTGATACAACAACCTATTACAAGATCGATCCATCATGTGCAGCTGATACAAATCAATAGTATGTCAGTAAAGTTTTGTCTTACGATCAGGAAATTTTATTTTTACAGTATAACAAATCAGATGCCAACCATTTATTTGTTTTTGTTTCATATCACGTGCAGAAATTAATGAAAAGGTTTTAATGAATAAAAAAATTCAGAGAGTCCGGCGCTGTAGGCAGATTATTACAGAGCAGGGCACGAAAGCAGCAGGAAATTAACCATATTTAATACTGGTACTTAATGATTTATTTTTAAGAGTATTTTCAGTATAAATGAGTTAGTGGACAACCTCGGGAATTCAGTGCGTCTTTTCGCATATGATCCTGTAGATTACAGGAAAGTCGCGTTGTAAAATGTACGCGACTGAAAAAAAAAACCCACATGAAATGAGAAAGATGATGAAATCACTATTGAGTGTTGCCACCATTGTTGGCTATATCAGTTGTTGCACTTTCGACACTGAATCAAGGCGACTCTGAATGGGTTGTTTGGGTACAGCAGTCCACGCTGCTAACACATATCGGACAAGTTAATCTGGTGTAACGGCGGCTGACGCATGCTGGTCCAAACGTTTCGAAACCATCTGCCAGACGTTTTGGACAGGTGAGAAATCGTGCTAACAGCAGGACCACTGGCGACCAACAGTTCTTTAACTCTATGTGGTCACGCATTATCATGTTGCAATATGGCTGTCGGCAAGCTCTAAAGGTATGGAAGGACAACAGGACCCACCACTTTGGCAATGTGGCTCTGGCTGGTTAGTGTACTGGCAGTGCGTACAATGAGGCGCGTCCACTCCAAACTATAGTGCTGGGTGTAGCACCAGTATGATGATGCATAAGGCTACAGTTCAGCTGCCTCTCATCCCGTTCCCTCCACACTCTTCTCCGATCATCATAGCGGTTAATGCAGAATCGGCAATGGGACAAAATGGTCTTACCGACGTATCCTGATTATGCCTACATCAAGGCAATGGTCGAATTAGAGTCTGGAGACACTGTGAACTGCTGAACTGTTGCCTTGTGCGTCGCCTTGCTGGTCCTGCACTGCTGGTAAACTAACCAGCACGCGTCACATCTGAAGTGTTGGAGCCTATTGTCCAACCATACATTTAGAGCTTGCCGACCGCCAGGATAATGCGCGACAACACGTTCCACGCATTTCCTAAACGTCAGAACAGCCTCATCCATTATTATATGACTGTTAGATGGCAGAGGAAATGCTAGAAGTCTTTACTTCTATAACATATCCGTTAATATGAATACGGAATGATCTGAATTGACGACCACATAAATTAATCGTGGGTAAGTTACATGCCGGCCCAACGGCCATGCCACAGTGAATACATCGTTTCCCGTTAGATCACCGCAGTTAAGCACTGTCGGACTTGGATAGCACTCGGAATCGGATACCGTCCTGTTCTGCCGGTCACGAAAACTGACATAACGGCCAGGAGTGCGGGGAGCTGACCGCGTTCACCTGCATACCGAATCCGTTGACGCATTTGGGCAGAGGGTGACACGGGTCAGTACCCAGTGGGCCTCTCGAGGCCTGTGGGACGGAGTAAGATAGATGCGAGACTGACATTCATTCGCAAAATCTTCAAGAAGTAAAGCCCATAAACAAAGAACTCAATATACAATAAACAGTCTGGATCGCAGAAATTAATAGTTTCAATTAACCGGTTTCGACCTGATGTAGGTCATCTTCGGAATTAAAAGTAGCCCATGTGGACAGTGCTGCACTCGGCTGGGCTGGGCTGTCCTGGGCTGTTCTGCTGACAGTAGGGAACAGTTACCTACTGGCAGCAGGACAGCCCAACCCAGCCGAGTGCAGCACTGGCCACATGCGTTACTTGTAATTCCGAAGATGACCTACATCCGGTCGAAACCGGTTAATTGAAACTATTAATTTCTGCGATCAAGACTGTTTTTTGTATATTGATCATACCAAATAGATCGCTGTTTTCTCCTCTGACAATGTTGTCAAAATTAATGAACAAAGAACTCGCTTACAAATCACTCTTTCGACCACTATTTGAATATTGCTTGTCAGTGTTAGATTGGCATGACGCAAGATTGATAGTGGAGGTAGAAAAGATGGAAAGAAGAGCGCAATACTTTGTTACAGGTTTATTTACAATGCGCGAATGTGATCGAGTTACTTCAGTGACAGACACTCCAAGAGAGACGTTCTGCATTACGGTATGTGCTACTGTCAAAGTTCCGGGAACTTAAGTTTCTCGGAAAGGCAACTAGCATGTTGCTTCCTCCTACGTGTATCTCGCGGAAAGACAGTGAGAATAAAATTAGAAAGATTAGATAGCACACGAAGGCTATCGGCAAGCCTTTTTCTTCAAACCAAACACCGCTGGAACAGGAAAATGAAATAGCGAGAGAGGGGTTACTGAGGGGTACAGATGCAGAAGTATATGGATGAGCAGATTAATGTGCTGATTTAAAATCTTACATGCCGAATAACATCGTGACATGCAAGGGCACGTAACATTTCAAATCGTTTCTGTTTGTACTTTTATAATCTGGACGTTGTTTCTCTAAAGCATATTTCTTAGAACCTCTTCAAAATAGCCAAATATAAAGACCGAAACCAGCAGTGGACTCAATAACTTTCTCAAGAGCATCTGACGCTGTTTTCATTAGCTTACTAAGTAAATGTTTGTATAGCTTATGGGACTTAACTACGGGGTCAGCAGTCCCTAAACTAACAAACTACTTATGAACTACTTACGAACTAGGACGGCACAAATATCCATGCCCGAGGGGGGATTCGAACCCCCGGCCGTAGTGGCTGTGCAGACCGTGACTGACGCGCCTCAGTTCCCTCGGCTACCGCGGCCGGCTTACTAAGTAAGCTCCCAGGACAAAAAAATTAATTACCTCTACAGACATGACTACATCTGATAACCGCCTATAACAGGGTGTATCAAAAAGGATGCCGCAAAATTACACGGTTGAAAATAAATGATAAAAGTATCAAAAATGACCCAGTAAACATAGGTCCGCAAATAGGCGTACGCGAGATAATTATGAATGTACGGTCCCAAGCCGCCACTGACGCCATTGTAAACATCGTCGTAGTTAGGACACATTAATTTGAAATTTAGACTGTACTATTAACATTTACATCGCATTTAGTTCACATTTTACATCGTTCTAGTTAGAAGGAGCTGCTGCTGCTGTGAGACGGCCTCTAACGCGCAGATACGGCCAAAGATGGATACGTCGATGCAGACCTGTACCTCGACCTTCAATATTGTTGTTGTTGTGGTCTTCAGTCCGCAGACTGGTTTGATGCAGCTCTCCACGCTACCCTGTCCTGTGACATCATCAGAGAATACGCTCGGCAACCTACATCCTTATGAATCTGCTTACTGCATTCGTCCCTCGGTCTCCCTCTACGATTTTTACCCCACACACTTCCTTCTAATGCTAAGTTGACAATTCCTTGATGTCTCAGAATGTGTCTTACCAATCAATCCTTTCTCTTAGTCAGGATATGCCAGAAACTCCTTTTCTCCACTATTAGGTTAAGCGTCTCCTCATTAGTCACGTGATCTACCCATCTAATCTTCAGCATTCGTCTGTAGCACCACATTTCAAAAGCTTCTATCGTCATTTTGTCTGAACTCCTTACTGCCCACGTTTCACACTCATACAATGCTACACTCCAGACAAATGCTTTCAGAAAGGACTACCTAAAATTTAAATTAATACTGGATGTTAACAAGTTTTGCTTCATTAGAAACGCTTTTCTTCCCATAGCCTATCTGCATTTTATATCTTCTTTACTTCAGCCATCAGAAGTTATCTTGCTACCCAAATAACAAAACTCATCTACTACTTTTATTGTCTCATTGCCTAATCTAAGCCGGCCGCGGTGGCCGAGGAGACTGAGGCGCTCCAGTCACGGTCTGCACGGCCACTACTGTCGGGGATTCGAATCCCCCCTCGGGCATGGATATTTGTGCCGTCCTAGTTCGTAAGTAGTTCATAAGTAGTTTGTAAGTTTAGGGACTGATGACCCCGTAGTTAAGTCCCATAGACTTTACAAACATTTGAACAACCTAATCTAAATCCTTCAGTATCGCCTGATTTTCTGACATTCCGTTCCATTACCTTCGTTTTAATCTTGTTAATGTTCATCTTATATCTTCATTTCAACACACTGTCCATTCCATTCAATTGCTCTTCCAAATCCTTTGCAGTCTCTGGCAAAATGAATTACTGTGGCATCGGCAAACCGCAATGTTTTTATTTCTTCTCCCTGAACTTTAATTCCCTCTCCAAATTTCTCCTTCCATTCCTTCACTGCTTGCTCAACGTACAGATTGAACATCATTGGGGAAAGGCTACAATCCTGTCTTACTCCCTTCCCAACATCTGCGTCCCTTTCTTGCCCTTCGACTCTAATAACCGCTGTATGTTTTTTGTATAGGTTGAATATAACTCTTCCCTCCTTATATTTTACCCCTGCTACCTTCAGAATTTGGAAAAGTGTATTCCAGTCGACATTGTCAAAAGCTTTCTCCAAATCTACAAACGGCCAAAACGTAGGTTTGCCCTTCCTTAGCTTAACTTCTAAGATTAGTCGTAATGTGAGTATTGCCTCCCCTGTTGCTACATTTCTCCTAAATCCAAACTGATCTTTCCCGAGGTGGAATTCCACAAGTTTTTCCATTCGTCTTAAATAATTCGTGTTAGTATTTTGCAACAACTAGTCATTAACTGATATTTCTGTAATTTTCACATTTGTCTGCACTTGCTTTCTTTGGCAATGGAATAACGATATTCTTCTTGAAGTCGGAGGGTATTTCCCCTGTCTCATACATATTGCATACCAGGTGCAAAAAGTTTTTCATGACTGACTCTCCTAACGATATTTGCAGTTCAGACGGAATATCATTTACTACAGGGGCTTTGTTTCGACTCAAATTCTTCAACGCTCTGTCAAATTCTTCTCGCAGTATCATATCTCCTTCCTCATCTTCCTCCACTTTCTCTTCCATTTCTAGAATACTGCCTTCTAGTTGATTTACTTTGTAGAGGTCCTCTATATATTCCTTCCACAGTTTAGCTTTCCCCTCTTTGCTTAGTACTGGTTTTCCGTCTGAGATCTTTATATTCATACCGCTGCTTTTCTTGTCTCCAAATATCACTTTTATTTTCCTGTAGGCGGTATCTAACTTTCCCCTAGTTATGCATTCTTCTACGGTCTTGAATTTGTCCTCTAGCCACTCCTGCTTAGCCAGTCTGCACTTCCTGTCAGTCTTATTTTTTAGACGTTTATAGTCCCTTTTGCCTGCTTCAATTGATGCATTTTTTTTATTTTCTCCTCTCGTCAATTAAGATCAGTATATTCTTTGTTATCCAGTGGTTTCTATTAGGCCTTGTCCTTCTGCCTAGATAATAATAATTTCGTGTGACTCATTGGCCTGGTGCAAGTCTTTCAATTAGACGCCACTCCGGCGACTTGCGTGTCCCTAACCTACCCCAGTTATACGACCGGGGAAAGGGGACCTACAGCTTAACGTGGAATCCGAACCACGTGTCGTTTCTGGCGACTCCTCACATCCTTGAGAGTTGAAGGATGGGTTAAAACTCAGACTGAAAAAATCCGAGGTCTGACCGGATATCGAACCCGCGGCCCTTCGGTTTCCATTCGAGCGCTTTACCCCAAGACCGCCTTTTTTTTTTCTTCTTTTAAAATCAAATTAACGCCGGAGGCGTCCAAAACAGACAGAAACAAAACAGCTCTTCTGTGGAGGGAGGAGCAGTGCAGCCAGAGCGGCCAGCAACCACTGGGCCCGATTTCTGCCTTCTGCCTATATGATCCTCTGCTGCCTTCACTACCCCTTCTCTCAGAGCTACCCATTCTTCTTCTACTGTATTACTTTCCCCCGTTTCAGCCAATCCTTGCCTAATGCTCCCTCTGAAACTCTCAACCACCTCTGGTTCCTTCGATCCGTCCAGGTAGCATCTTCTTACTTTTCTAAGTTTTAATCTGCAGTTCATAGCCAGTAAGTTACGTTCAGTCTATATCTGCTCCTGGATATCTCTTACAATTTGAAACCTGGTTTCTAAATCTATTCCTTACCATTATAAAGTCAGTCTGGTACCGTCCAGTGTCTCCTGGTATCTTCCACGTATACAGTCTTCTTTCATGATGATTAAACCGAGTGTTGGTGATCATTACCCAGCCGCGGTGCCCGAGCGGTCTGCGGCGTGCCGGTCACGGTCTGCATGGCCGCTGCGGTCGGGGTCTCGAATCCCCCCTAGGGCATGGATGTTTGTGCCGTCTTTAATATAAGCTAGTTCATAAGTAGTTTGTAAGTTTAGGGACTGATGACCCCGTAGTTAAGTCCCTTAAGCTGTACAAACATTTGAACATTTGTTGATCATTATATTGTGCTCTGCGCAAAATTCTACCAAGCGATCTCCTCTTTCAATCCTTTTTCCCAGTCCATATTCCCCTAATACATATCCTTTTCTTCCCTTTCCTACTACCGAGTTCCAGTCCCCCATCACAATCAAATTTTCGTCTCCCTTAACTTTCTGAATGATTTCTTTTATCTACTCATACATTTCTTCGATATCCTCATCATCGGCCATGCAAGTTGGCATATAAACTTGAACTACTGTGGTCGGTATTGGTTTCGTGTCTATCTTTGCTACGATAATGCATTCACTACGCTGTTCATGGTAACTTACCCGCATTCCTGTTTTCTTATTCATTATCAGACCTACTCCTGCGTTACCACCAATTGATTTTGTATTTATAACCCTGTACTCACCTGATAAGAAATCCTGTTCATCCTGCCACCGAACTTCACTAATCCCTGTCATATCCAACTTTAACCTATCGATTTCTCTTTTCAAATTTTCTAACTTACCTACGCGATTATGTGTTAGAGCATTCCACGCTCCGAGCCGTAGAATGCCTGTTTTGTTTTTCTTGGTGACTACATCCTTCTGAGTAGTCCCCGCCCGGAGATCCGAATGGGGGACTATTTTACCTGCGGAATATTTTACCCAAGAAGACGCCATCATCGTATATTCATACAGTGGAGCTGCATGACCTCGGGAAAAGTAACGACTGTAGATTCTCCTTGCTTTCAGCCGTTCGCAGTAACTGCAAGGCAAAGCCATGTAAGCTGATGTTACAAGGCCAGCTCAGTCAATCATCCAGACTGTTGCGCCTGTAACTACTGAAAAGACTGCTGCTCCTCTCCAGAAACCACACGTTTGTCTGGCCTCTCCATTCTCCATAAATACCCCTCCGCTGTGGTTGAACCTACGGTACGGCTATCTGCATTGCTGAGGCACGCAAGCCATCCCACCTCGGTAATCTGTGGTTCATGGGGGAGGCCTCCAAGATCAACTGATCTAAATCTTTTGGATTTTTGTGTCTGGGGTCACCTCAAAATCTAAGTGTACAAGACACCCGTTAACACGGTTTAAGACTGGCGCGGAGCGTTGAACACGCTTGTCAAGAATTCCGAAATGATCCAGCGGTTTTCGAAATAATTCGAAATTCATTGCAGAGACGAGCGCTGTATTGCATCGTATGCAAGGAAACCACTTCAAAAAAATGTTCAAATGTTTGTATAGTCTATGAACTAGCTTATACTAAAGACGTCACAAACTTCTATGCCCGAGGGGGATTCGAATCCCCGACGTGGAACGGCCTCGCTCATCGTAGCATAGCGCCTCAATGCGCTCGGCCGCTCCGCCGCGGCCGTCGCTAATCCACGGGCCGGATTTGACCCAGGCCCAACTCGTTTCCTCGACCCGCAAATCGGCTAATCGGGCTGGTAGTTCATCTTGGTTTCTGATAACAATTGCTTTCACTTTTCTTGACAAGTATGTTTCAAAGAATGAAATAATTACTTCCTACGAAAATCGCTAGGATTAAAAAATACGATCATGTCAAAAATTTCCGTTGTTATGATCGATAGTAGATATACAGGTTGAGTCAGGAGGAAAGACATAAGCTTTGAGGGGTGGTCCTTTCCTTAGCAGTTTCCGAGGATATTAAATGACAACAGTGGGTAACAGAACGCATGTAGGTGATAATAAAGGAAACATTGTGATATAATGTTTTGTTTAAATTCATGAAATTCCTCGCAGTAGTTGATTTAAATCTGGATCATGAAATGCAATACATTTTGCAGGTATTTTAGATAGCTGCTGATCTAAATACATTAATTTGGTTTTTATTTGAGCACACATATCGTACATATGTAAAATACGAGAGAGAAGTTCCTCTTTTGTGTCCTCTGCGCTTCTACACTTCGCTCTTAAGCGGACCCCGAAAAAAAGTGGGAGTAAGACCGGTTGACTCCACGGTTTCCAATCCATTAACGCCCAGGACACATTTCAGTAAGAGACTGTGTACCACGCACAAGTGAAGTGTTGACTGAAGTGCTTAGTACAGCTAACACAACGTACCATAATGTCGCTTTGGTTGTTTTCGCACTGAAAGCTGTTGAAGGGTCACGCGGAACGGCCGCGTGGTTTAAGGCGTCAAGCTACGGGCTGGGCGGCTGTTCCCACTGGAGGGTCCAGTCCTCTGTCGGGCATGGGTGAGTTTTCCCCTACGTGTAAGTTAGTTTAAGTAGTTTGTAAGTCTAGGGACTGATGACCATAGCAGTTTGGTCGAATACGTTTACAAACATTTGAACATTTGATTTAAGCTGCTGAAAGTCAAGGCACTAACGACCGTTATTTTCATACAGTTTTATGACGGGAACGGTTACCCTCGACATTGTCCATACTGACCCCATTCCATTATTCTTCCGTGCTTTCAGCATAAACTCCATCCCCACTCATGATTGGAGCATTACTGCAAGACAGGTTACCTACAAGTTAGTGACACTCCTGTATTCCTCGAATGTATTAGCAACGAAATAGTCTGCATCAGGTAATTCTGACTTCACCTGGCACTAGGAGGGTTTCTAAGAGGACATATGTTCATTCTGTTCAGAGTCATCAACACAATCACCCTTCGAAAAAGGTATCTTTCCTCCTGACTCTCCCTGTATAACAGATGCCACCAAATAATGGAAATAAAGAATAAGATACGAAAACCATATTCTCTTTCCAAATCAGTCGTTTCAGTAACTATAGTTTTAAGAGAGCAGTCCCGTATGCAGATCTGAACGCCTACAGAAACAGCAATAGGCTACTACATGTCGTGCCCCGTTCCCGGACCGGCCTTAATCACCCAGACGCCTCGGGCGAGTCGCCATTTGGCGCCCTTTACTACATAAACACCCAACCTTGCAGTGCTTTCAAATTCAAAGTGTTCATATGTTTGTAAATCTATCGGACCAAACTGCGTGGTCATCAGTCCGTATCTTACAAACTACTTAAACCTAGGTAAACTAACCTAAGGACAAACACACACACCCATGCCCCAGGGAGGACTCGAACCTCCACGGCGACCAACCGCGCGCTCCGCAGCGAGACGCTTTAGACCGCTCGGCTACTCCACCGCGGCTTGCAGTGCTTTACCGCAGGGTATGTAACTGTTTTCTAGAGATCGTCCTCAATAGTTAATTATGTCATCTTATGCTCGTTGCATGGTGTTTTCCTCTTGAATTGAAGTGTTGCCGGCCGCGGTGGCCGAGATGACTGAGGCGCTCCAGTCACGGTCAGCACGGCCACTGCGGTCGGGGGTTCGAATCCCCCCTCGGGCATGGATATTTGTGCCGTCCTAGTTCGTAAGTAGTTCATAAGTAGTTTGTAAGTTTAGGGACTGATGACCCCGTAGTTAAGTCCCATAAGCTTAACAAACATTTTAATTGAAGTATTTTACAAAAAGAAAAATCGAAAATAAAATCCTAATGATTTGAAATCCTGCTGAGACTCAACAATTTGAGTATTGTGTTACCTCTGAAATCACTGTCCAGCATGCTGTTGCCGCTGTTGTAACACTCAGTAGGCATACAGCAATAATACATTGTTTGGACATTAACATTTTGGAAAATTATGTAAAAATATTGCGTTCTACCGCACTGTACAAATACATCTACAACAACTCCAGAAAAAAAAAATGTTTTTGCTTGTTCCAAAGAACGAAGATATGCATTAAATGTTGGCGAAACACGCTCGTAGATCCCAAATAAGATAGCGATCGCTTCGTGCGTTTATTTCTGTGAGGATCATTTTGATGTTATATTAGTTCACTTTTAATTATCGTGCTCTGCAACTACAATCTCTTAAAGTTTTATTTGGTATATATCAGCAAACCTGTGTTTACATTTGCAAAATAGTGATTCACGGTATGAAAATCACCTGTCAATAGACCTAACTAGAAAATAACGTGAAGTAAAATTTAAAAATATTTTCCGACTTAACAGAAAATTAAAATGTAGAGACATCTACGACACTCGTTTCAGTTACTATTATTCAGCCACAAAAAGATAATCCTTGCTTCCGACTCTTAGTGACAATTACTGGCGTGTGAGTGTAAATAATTACGCTACTAACAGTGTAACAAACATTGGATGGCACTGTTTTATTCTAGTGCCTTCGGGGAGTCTGTAAAATCTTTTGCGAGTATGGTTAGTATTTAAAAAGTAATATATTGAAACCCAATGCGTGGTTTTCCATGAACGAATGTCCTCATATGCCGTAGTTTTACTCCATGCACAGCGTTATAAAGTTGTAAGCGAGAAAAAGTTTAATAAAGGTTTGAAATTATGTTTAAAGTTTGTTGCAAGTCGCTAATACTCTCATTCTCATACAGTGTGTTTTGAAAGTCTCGTCGCATTATGTCGCAGTTTCTTGAAACTTCTATTGTTTATGACGTTATATCTCCTCAATCATGTCTCGTAAGTGGTTCTTACCCATACAGCACTTGTTACCTCACGGTAAGGAATATTTGTACCAAATTTTGTTGAAATCGGTCACGTGGTGCAACAGTTTTTCGCGGATGTATTTGTTTATGACGTCTTATCTGCTGAACTATGTGTTATACGTGATTCTTACACTTACGGCAACAGTTCTCTAGATCTGTAGGTCATGTGTGAAAAATGTCATTACGATTAGAACAAAACTGTAGATTTGTATGCAGTATCTACACACAAACAAACACACGGAATCACTACTTTATATATAAAGAAGAAGAAGATTCGAATACAAACAAATCGTTTTAGGATCTAAAATTAATCACTCAAAATATGCGAAACAGTCTTTCTTTATTATTATTATTATTATTATTATTATTATTATTAATATTATTATTATTTTAAATTGAAGCTTTAGGGTGGAGTCTCCCGTTAAAATGAAATCTAGCTGTTTTAATGAGTTGAAAGTAGCATGATAGTTGTGTAACTCCGAAGAGGTCAGATACGTTAACATTTCTGTTCCGTATGTCTAATATATTTATTCTGTGCAAAGGTGTCTTGATATGCTTAGTGTTACGAATAGAATGCTTTTAAGAGGTATGACAGAAGAAAGTCATCATTATATGATAGAAGTGAAATAAACGTCTCAATAATTTTCCAAACATTTTCACTGTGAAAATACAGTTTTGTTTTCAGGAGGAACGAGGAACGCTCATCGAACTATTCTGCAGTAAGATCAAGTTACTGTAATGCTCTTCAGCTTGCATAACGTTGTGCCTTTACGCTGATTGTTCCGTTATGTTCGTAGTGTGGAAACTTGTCTACAACTAGAAGTAATACACCTTGAACGTGAAGTTGGCGCAATTAGTTTCACTGCAAAATGAATTCCTTGAACTTAAGTTTTACTATGTAAATTTGCAACTACGATTATGTCGATGTTTCGATTTGCTTGTACATGCTGCTTTTTTGGGATCTAAGTACATATAGGAGCTCACTGGCAGATTTCAACTTAAGAGTTTGTCTTGGTATTAGCATTTCTGGAATAATAATATCAGATATTGATCCTTTAGTGAAAAGGAAAACAATATGAATTGATATTATGTGTGGTTTTAAGTTTAATATTTAAATAAAATTACAATCTAATATATAAATCAGAGTGTTCAATCTTTATCAAATTTTGTACACGTAAGCTTTAATCCATGAGGACGGTCGCCGTAAGTGTAAGAATCACATACGATATATAGTTCACGAGATATGACGCCATAAACAATGAGATGCACGAAAAACTGCTGCATTTAGCGACAATGATGCTCATTTTCACCTAAACCACTGGACCGATTTAAACCAAATTTGGTACACATATTCCTTATCGTGAGGAAATAATTGCTACAGGAATAAGAATCACATACGATACATAAACAATAGACATGACGTCATAAACAATAGAAATCGCAAGAAACTGCCACATAATCCGGCGAGACTTACAAAATACGCTGTATGAGAGTGAGAGTACTTAGCGACTAGGAACAAACTTTAAACATAACTTCAAACCTTTATTAAACTTTTACTCGCTGAGAACCATACCAAAATGATGAAAGGAAAAACGTTTCTCGCTTACTACTTTTCCGCTGTTCATGGAGTAAAACTACGGCATTCGGTATGACGTTAAAATTTATTATTAGTACACCACAAATTTTAGCCGCAGGAAATTTTACATGCAGTATACACACATATACATGAATGTATCTTCTAAATTGTATGACATTCTGACACGTAGTTCATGAGATATGAGCTCATAAACAGTAACGTTCCGCTGTTCATGGACTGAAACTACGGCTTTCGGTATGACGTTACAATTTATAATTTCTACACTACAAATGGTAACCGCAGTAAATTTTACAGACAGTACACACTTATGTAGTTGAGTGTACCTTCTAAATTGTGTCACAGTACAACACGTAGTTCATGAGATATGAGCATATAAACAATAACGTTCATGAAAAAGGGCCGCTTCCCGCACCAAGTTATAATCTATTACTTCTTTGCTACTAATTGTATTCCCAAGGAATTTTACAGACATACAACCCTTATACAAATGAATATATACCTGAAAAATGGCAGGAATACATAAATAAATGCCCGGGCATCGCCGGGTTTTCAGCTAGTGACATGTAAATTTGTCAATTTAAATTTCGTACTAAAACGGAAATTTTCCTAAGGCTGTAACAATCGTAAGAAATACGATTTTATGTACTTCCTGCTCCCCTGTCTGTGCATGATCAAAATTACTACAACAGTCTTAAAAATAAACTGTCCACGAAACGCGTTAGTGAGCCACCTCGAAGCGATATACGGTTGCTCACCTGGAGCGGTGTGAGCGCCAGCCAGCACGCCGGACCGGCTGTGCTGAACTGCTGGACTTTTTCGTGCGCCTGTACCTGTGGAAAGCCGGTTAGCCCGACAGAAGCCCCAGTCTCCGGTCAAGTGCCACTCCGGGCAACTGTTCCAACCCCGCCCCAACCTAAAGCCGGTGCTGCCCCGTTCCTTGTGCTGAGAGTCCCGTCGGCCAGGTCACGAATCAACAGCACCAGCTGCGGCGTTACAAGTGCCGTCTCGGTTGTTAGCGCGGAGCGCAGGCGGTTAAGTCGGACAGCGTTCTGGATAGCGCAGCGGAACTTTCCGAAAAGCGTGGTGCGTAGGCGGAGCTGCGCGTGTTTATTGCGTCCGGTTGCATAAGAGGCGCGGACGTCACGGACATGATTCACCCGCAGCTGCCGGCAAAAAGCACGCCAAGCCGCCGCGCTTATTTTCCTCGTGTTCACTCACTGCGCACAACTGCTCCTTTCCAGCACGCGTCCACCGAGGCACCCTAGTTAAACTACAGGCAGTGTGTTCTCGTGCTTAAAATCCCCATATCGTACCTTGTCTAGTTGTACGTGTACATCAGTTTTCGATGCCTATACCACACCACGTTAATGCCCATTATTCCTCACTAAGTCTACTTTCCTTACATTAGAATACTAGTGCTGTTTATGTGTGGCAATCTGTATTTGAAGTGCTGTACCATATCCTAAACTCATTGAAGAGGTGATAACTGGTTGTCTAATGCTCGGCCAAATTCATCGTTCAGTAAGGGTAAGTGAAGAAAAATAGTGGGGATTAGTGAAGTTCGGTGGCAGGATGAACAGGATTTCTGGTCAGGTGAGTACAGGATTATAAATACAAAATCAGTTGGGGGTATCACAGGAGTAGGATTGATAATGAATAAGAAAATAGGAATGCGGGTAAACTACTATGACCAGCACAGTGATCGCATTATCATTGTCAAGATAGATACGAAGCCAACACCGATAACAGTAGTACAGGTTTATATGCCAACTAGCTCTGCCGATGATGAGGAAATCGAAGAAATATATGAGGAGCTAAAGGAAATTATTCAGACAATTAAGGGAGAGGAAAATTTAATTGTTATGGGAGACTGGAATTCGGTAGTAGGACAAGGAAGTGAAGGGAAGATAGTAGGTGAATATGGTCTGGGCAAAAGGAATGAAAGAGGAAGCCGCCTGGTAGAATTTTGCACAGAACATAATTTAGTTATAACAAACACCTGGTTCAAGAATCACAAAAGAAGGTTGTATACGTGGAAGAGACCAGGAGACACCGGAAGATATCAGATAGATTTTATAATGGTAAGACATAGATTTCGGAATCAGGTTCTACAGTGTAAGACATACCCAGGGGCAGATATAGACTCTGACCATAACTTGTTGGTTATGAACTGTAGGCTGAAACTAAAGAAACTACAAAAAGGTAGGAAAATAATGAGATGGGACCTGGATAATTTGAAGGAACCTGAGGTTCTTAAAAATTTCAGAGGGAGCTTTAGGCAACAATTGACAGAAACGGGGGGAAATAAAACAGTAGAGGAGGAATGGGTAAAATTGAGAGATGAAATAGTGAAGGTAGCAGAGGACAAAATAGGTAGGAAGGAAAGACCTACAAAAAATCCTTGGATATCACAGGAGATATTAAATTTAATCGATGAAAGGAGAAAATATAAAAATGCAGTAAATGAAACAGGCAAAATGGAGTACAGACGACTAAGAAATGAGATTGTCAGGAAGTGCAAAATGGCTAAGCAGGAGTGGCTAGAAGGCAAATGCAAGGATGTAGAAGAATGTATAAATAGGGGAAAAATAGATACAGCCTACAGGAAAATAAATGAAACATTTGGAGATAAGAAAAACAGCTCTATGAATATCAAGGACACTGATGGAAAACCAGTTCTCAGCAAAGAAGGGAAAGCTGAAAGGTGGAAAGAATATATAGAGGGGCTCTACAAAGGAAATGAACTTCGAGACAATACTGTAGGAAGGGAAGAGGATGTAGATGAAGATGAAATAGGAGATACTGTACTGAGATAAGAATTTGACAGAGCCCTGAAAGACCTAAGTCGAAACAAGGCCCCTGGAATAGATGATATTCCCTCAGAGCTACTGAAGTCTCTGGGAGAACCAGCCATGACAAAATTGTTTAACCTGGTGTGTAAGATGTATAAGACAGGTGAAGTACCCTCAGACTTTAAGAAAAATGTTATAATCCCCATCCCTAAGAAAGCAGGTGCAGACAGGTGTGAAAACTACAGAACCATCAGTTTAATAAGTCATGGCTGCAAAATACTCACTTTACGGCTTATCCTAGAAGATAGATTAAGAAAAGGCAAATCTACATTTCTAGCTTTTGTAGATTTGGAGAAGGCTTTTGACAATGTTGATTGGAATAAACTCTTCAAAGTTCTGAAAAAAGCAGGAGTAAATTATAGGGAGCGTAAGGTTATTTACAACTTGTACAAAAACCAGACAGCGGTTGTCAGAGTTGAAGGGCATGAAAGGGATGCAGTGGTTGGGAAGGGAGTGAGACAGGGTTGTAGCCTTTCTCCAATGTTATTCAATTTGTACATTGAACAAGCTATAAAGGAATGCAAGGAGAAATTTGGTGAAGGAATAAAAGTTCAGGGGGAAGAATTAAAAACATTGCGTTTTGCCGATGACATAGTAATTCTGTCAGATACAGCAAAGGACCTGGAAGAGCAATTGAATGGAATGGACAGTGTGCTGAAAGGTGCATATAAGATGAACATTAACAAGAGCAAAACTAGGGTAATGGAGTGCAGTGTAAGAAAATCAGGTGATGCTGAAGGAATTAGATTGGGAAACGAAGCAATAAAGGAGGTAGATGAGTTTTGTTACTTGGGCAGTAAAATAACAAATGATGGGCGCAGTACAGAGGATATAAAATGCAAAATGGCAATGGGTAGAAAAGCGTTTTTGAAAAAGAGAAATTTGTTAACATCGAATATTGATTTAGGCCTAAGGAAGTCCTTTCTGAGGGCATTTGTATGGAGTGCTGCCTTGTATGGGAGTGAGACATTGACGATAAACAGTGCGGACAGGAAGAGGATTGAGGCTTTTGAAATATGGTGCTACAGAAGAATGCTGAAGATTAGGTCGGTGGATCGCGTAACTAATGAGGAGGTACTGAACAGAATTGGGGAGAAAAGGAATTTCTGGCATACCTTGACTAAAAGAAGGGATAGATTGGTATGACACATTCTTAGACATCAAGGAATTGTTAATTTAGCGTTGGAGGGAAGTGTGTGGGGAAAAAATCGCAGGGGAAGACCAAGAGATGGATACAGTAAGCAGATTCAGACAGATGTAGGTTGTCGTTCTTATGTGGAGATGAAGAGGCTTGCTCAGGATAGGGTATTGTGGAGAGCTGCATCAAACCAGTCTCCGGACTGAAGACCACAACAACAACAAGTGAAGAAATCTGGAATGCACTTCACAAGAACAAATTAACTTCTTATTACTTTCAGTGAAGAAAGTAATCACTTTCTTCCTCTTGAGCCATTTTCCCGCACAAACAAGGTCGGCTTTTTTAATCGGATTTGTTCATACTTACGAGGTGGCTGGATGCCCTTCCTGTCGCCACTTCATGGCCCCGGGGAGGAAATGTGTACTCCAGATGTTTTCTTATAGTGTTATACAGGGTGTTACAAAAAGGTACGGCTAAACTTTCAGGAAACATTCCTCACACACAAAGAAAGAAAATATGTTATGTGGACATATGTCCGGAAACGCTTAATTTCCATGTTAGAGCTCAGTTTAGTACGGATCAGGCTTCATTCCAACGTGATCAAATTGTAAATTTTCACAATCAACGTGTGTGGGCTGACGAGAATCCGCACCCAATTGTGCAATCACGTCATCAACACAGATTTTCTGTGAACGTTTGGGCAGGAATTGTTGGTGATGTCTTGATTGGGCCTCATGTTCTTCCACCTACGCTCACTGGAACACGTTATCATGATTTCATGCGGGATACATGATTTTAATGATTTCATACTCTACCTGTGCTGCTAGAACATGTGCCTTTACAAGTACGACACAACATGTGGTTCATTCACGATGGAGCTCTTGCACATTTCAGTCGACGTGTTCGTACGCTTCTCAACAACAGATTCGGTGACCGATGGATTGGTAGAGGCGGACCAATTCCATGGTCTCCACGCTCTCCTGACCTCAACCCTCTTGACTTTCATTTATGGGGGCATTTGAAAACTCTTGCCTACGCAACCCCGGTACCAAATGTAGAGACTCTTCGTGCTCGTATTGTGGACGGCTGTGCTACAATACTCCATTCTCCAGGGCTGTAACAGCGCATCAGGGATTCCATGCGACGGATACATGTATCCTTGCTAACGGAGGACATTTAGAACATTTCCTGTAACAAAGTGTTTGAAGTCACGCTGGTACGTTCTGCTGCTGTGTGTTTCCATTCCATGATTAATGTGATTTGAAGAGAAGTAATTAAATTAGCTCTAACATGGAAATTAAGCGTTTCCAGACACGTCCACATAACATATTTTCTTTCTTTGTATATGAGGAATGTTTCCTGAAAGTTTGGCCGTACCTTTTTGTAACACCCTGTATGCGTGAAAAGTGTGAAGTGTTACGAAATGTTTGCCTGTCGTGTAACTGAGGCGGGACTTGGGGACCAGCACGGTATTCACCTAGGGGGATGTGGAAAACCGCCTAGAAACCACATCCAGGCTGGCCGGCACTCCGACCCCCTTCGTTAATCCGTCGGTCGGATTGTAACCGGGGCCGGTATAAATGTTTAAACGTTTGTTAAGCTTATGGGACTTAACTGCGGGGTCATCAGTCCCTAAACTTACAAACTACTTATGAACTACCTTACACAAAAGACAACGCAAACATCCATGCTCGAGGGGGGATTCGAACCCCCGACGGGGAACGACCTCGCGCATCGGAGCATAGCGCCTCAATTCGGGGCCGGTACACCTCCCCGTCTCAGAAAGCGGTATGTTAGACCACACGGTTAACCGGGAGGGTGAAGAAAGTAATCACTAATCTAACGAAATCATTTATTCCGAAATTGGCACTAAAAACGTAACATAGTAGCACTCTCTCTCTCTCCGTCCCTCAGTCTCTCTCTTTCTCTCTCTGTGTCTGTCTCTCTCTCCCTCTCTCGCTCTATCTCTCTCTCTCTCTCTCTCTCTCTCTCTCTCTCTCTCTCTCTCTCTGTCACACACACACACACACACACATCCACCGTTACGTTGCACTAACATCCAAGAACCAAAAATATAATGAGTGTAGCAAACACATCAGTCGATCTTCTTCATTCGTCACAGAAAGTATTCCTCATGAAAAGTGAATGAGCTCAAATACGCTAGACACAGTATCAAGAATGTGAGCTCTGCCAAAGAATCCTCAAACAGCGTAAGTGGCATGTTCATTTTACGTATGGGACTGATGAGAAAATCAGCAAGTCGGTACTACATAAAAAAAATCTCTTAACTAGAATGAAACTTTCACTCTGCAGCGGAGTGTGCGGTTATGAAACTTACTGGCAGTTAAAAATTGTGTGCCTGAACCGGGACTCGAACCTGGGACCTTTAACTTTCGCCGGGCAAGCGCTCTACCACTGAGCTATCCCGACACGACTCACGGTTCGTCCTCACAACCATACTTCTGCCACAACCTCGTCTCCTACTTGTAAGGTTCACAGGAGAACTTCTGTGAGGTTTGGAAAGTAGGAGGCGAGGTACTGGCAGAAGTAAGGTTGTGAGGGCGAACCCTGAGTCGTGTCGGGATAGCTCAGTGGTAGAGCGCTTGCCTGCGAAAGGCAAAGGTCCCAGGTTAGTGTCCCGGTTCAGGCACACAATTTTAATCTGCCAGTAAGTTTCATAACAGCGCACACTCCGCTGCAGAGTGAAAGTTTCAGTCTGGAAACATCCCTTAGGCTGTGGCTAAGCCATGGCTCCACCATATCCTTTCTTCCAGGAGTGCTAGTCATGCAAAGTTCGCAGGAGCACTTCTGTGAAGTGTGGAAAGTAGGAGGCGAGGTACTGGCAGAAAGAAGGTTGCGAGGACGAACCGTGAGTCGCGTCGTAAGAGCTCAGTGGTAGATCGCTTGCCCGCCAAAGGCAAAAGTCGCAGGTTTGAGTCCCAATTCAGACACACAATTTTAATCTGCCAGTAGTTTCAATTTCTTAACCCTTACTACTCAGATCACAAGGAGTTTCACAAGCACTTGTGTCGGATATATTTAACCCACGCACAAATTAAGAAGAATATACGTTTATATCCTTATAGGAAAATAAATATTTTTCTTATTCGTGATATCTGAATATGAGTGAGTATAATTAGCACATATTTAACGTTGTTTAATGACACTGTAATTTATTGTGAGAGCAACAAAAGAAATGTAACGCAATACCGATGGAATACAATACATTAGTGATACAAAGCCTTTTGGTCCATCAAAACACTTCAGCGAGCTAAGGAATTCAGACAGAAGCTGTCAAATATACTTTGCACAGATGTTCCATACAAGTAGCACACACTGTTGAGTGGTTTCTGTCGTTTGTACTAGGGCAGACGTGGCATATCTTTATTTTGTGTGATATTTGTCCTATTCCTGTCTCCTCGTGTGTGTGATGTTGACGATGCTGCTGTTCAAAAATGTTCAAATGTATGTAAAGCTTATGGGACTTAACTGCGGGGTCATCAGTCCCTAAACTTACAAACTACTTATAAACTACCTTTTACTAAAGACGGCACAAACATCCATGCCCGAGGGCGGATTCGAAACCCCGACGGGGAACGGCCTCGCGCATCGCAGCATAGCGCCTCAATGCGCTCGGCCACACTGCCGCGACGCTGCTGCTCTTGTGCTACTTATGTGCCTCTGGCCACCAAAACGAATTTGTTCTGTCCCTAACGTTACGTTATGCATGACTGTTACCAACTCTCCTGACAACACTCTTCATGGTAAGCTTGTTTTGCTAGCTCCTCCAGAAATATTTATCCTTCTACTTTTTACTAATGTCCATCTTGTAAATGACATATGCCCTTAAGGTCAGAGACATTCAGAAAGTGGAAGAACACCGCAAGGAGATAGCTCCTTGTTTTCCGCCAAAACTGTAATTGCTGCATAACTGATAACTGTTCACAGGCGTCAACGCCTTCCTTAGTGCAAATGTGAAATGTTACAATAGAGACTTACTTTCATAATCATTTTTTCTAACCCACACCCACCCACCCACACACACACACACACAGTCTAGTCGGGTCACAGGTGCAAAAGAAGCGGAACTCATACACTCGCGTCAGGTCAGACGGGCGACAATGCTGGAACACGGCAGGTCAGTCGTTCAGTAATTGCAGTTTCATGTGAAACAATGAAACAAACAATGACACTGAATACATTATGTGAAATAACTCAACAACAAATGGCCCGGTCAAGTTTCCGATAGTCATACGCAAAAAAAAAAAAAAAAAAAATAAAAATAAAAAAAAAAAAAATTATATATAAACAGTCGGGTCATTGTAACACTTCGCGGCGATAAGACTAATTTGTTGTTAGTGACGTATTGACCCGAATACTCTTTACGTAGAGAAGGCATTACACCTTGTCACAAAATCAATGCGGAAGGTGAATGTTCACTTTCCCGTACTGATAAGAATTTTTTCAGTGATTATCTGTTAGACCGGAGTTTACTCGGCATCATGATAACAACAGGGAAGATTCCTTATCAAGAACGAGCAATTCTTTCTGGGGATATCTGTCTTTATTAGCATTGACAGGTATGTAATAACCGTATTTTCCTCCATAGTAACATCCAGTGACGGCATTGGCACAGGATGACGCCGATATCGGCAGAATGGCTCAAGAAACCGCTTCCACAAACGCCGACATCTTACCACAGAAACTTTTAAAATGGGCGCTTTGCTAGAGGAAAAACGCAATTGAAATAGCAGTTCTAAGTAACTTAACAACCTCATACGAAACAGAAGCTGCACAGAATAAATCATTATGAAATTTTTGCAATCGGTAAGGAATGAGTACGTTATGTATATGAACGCTGCAGACATTGTTCCCTGGTACCAGATACACTAGATCACCGGCTAAGTGAACATAACCACCATGCAAAATTTTATAACCTATGAAGAAGAGAATGAGAAGGAGAGGAAATTTGTTTTTAAAGTCCCGTAGACTTCGACATCATTAGAGGTAAAGCGCAAACTAGGTTTAACCGATTGCCTTAAGTGATACAGGGAAAACCTAAATAAAGATGGCCCAATGGGTACTTGAATAGTCGTCGTACTAAATTCATGCAGTGTTGTAACCAACACGCCACCTCGGCCTTTTACGAAGAAGAGACAACAAGCGCAAAGAAGGAGAAGTGAGTAGCGTTGTGTTGTTTCGCGATTTTACTTGTGTAGACGATACCCCCAGGTAATTTGCTAAAATTTGTTAATTGACTTACATGAAATATGTTTCTTTTGTTATTTCGTAAATGAAAATTTTTAATACTGCCAGTCATAATGTTGGAACTACAAGTTCCTGTCGAAGATTTCTCCGTGCTTACCAACTGATATTTGGGATTCTAAACTCTTCCTTCTACAAAACTGACTGTATTTCTTCTTTAGAAATACTCAAACATATTTAGACACCTGTTCTGTGGGTCTTGATTTACTGTTTGTAAAAAATACTTTATACATGCCATTTTATTGTTTTATTTTAGACCTCAAAACTATAAAATGTATTTTTTTAATTTTATTTTGATGCCTCACCTTCAGTTATATTATTTCGCAACGAGGCAAAAAGTGACGTAATAAAAAAAATGGCAATTTGAGTTTACGTCACTGAATAATATGTACAAACAGTTACAAAAATGTCACACCTCTCTCTCGAAATCTGTCTGTTTCGGCCCAGTACCATTATTTTTGTTGTTAGCTGGTGTACGTTTCATCAGGGTAGTAAAAATGTGGCTTTCCTGAGGTACTGCATTTTTTGAGTGTTGTCACTCTTCTTCTGGACGTGCGAACAGTTAAGGTGAACTTCTGGAACTGGGCTTGATTTTATGCATTTTTGTCACTTGACTCCATATTACTTGCCAAGTTGCTGGAAGAAAATGCTGAAAGTTTTATTAATTTTGAAATGCCTTTTCCGGGAGTAAAAGGTGTGTGTCTCTTGTACTTTGCTGCGCTCGAATAAGTTCGGCGCCTGAATACATTTATTTTGTAGGTTTTTATTTTACGCAATGAAGCCAATTAGGCTGATGGAGTAATCATGTCAGCGAATGGCAGAGTGTCGACATTACGTCAGCACACACTGGCTGCACGGGTTACACAGTACCGTGACCAGACGGGGCTAACGTTACAGGGCCTAGTGCGTAATAAAATGCCGTCATTCTGACAGCTGGCCTCTACTGAAAATTCACACGTTGCAGTTATAGCCTCAAATTAGCAACCAATGTTCGAAGTAAGCCCCTACCATGCCGGAGCGGAAAAGCGAGGCAACTGTCTCCCAACTGAAGCTGCTGATCGTCGCCATTTGCAGGGAAGTATCCTAGTACAGGCTTTCTCCTTTGAAGTATATGGGACGCAACAGGAGAAAAATGAAGCACATAATAAACGCACTTTATTTAAAAAAAATTCTAAGTATTGGAGTCTGATTAAAAAGTATTGTTAAATGAATTAAGTTTCCTAATTTCCGAAATACGTCTGCATAGAGACACGAAATTTAAAAATGTAAGGCTGTTTTCTGAGATGATGGAGCGAATTTTAATCGATTTATTTGCATAAGATGATTCCATGAAACTTGTTAAGTAGCAGAGAGTGCGATTATTATTTAATTCGCGTAATTTTTGTCAATTCCTGTTTACTTTTTGCCGAGTACTCTGTACGTTTTGCATGATTATTTTTGTATAGCACAATTTTTTCTACATTCTTTTCCATATTACATAGAATTTTTCCTACAACTTGCTAGAATTTGGGTATGAATACTTGTAATAACCCATATAACTTTAAACAGACATTTCATTCACAAATTACTTTTTAATAGAGATAGTACCTATTAAAATGGTTGAGTGTGCAACATTCGATCAAAAATTTGGCCATTTACGAATTTACAGTCACCACCTTTTAAGTGTCTAAAAGCAATTATTCGACCTACCTCTGCATCATAGGCCTACGTATATACAGGGTGGACCATTGACAGTGACCGGGCCAAGTATCTCACGAAATAAGCATCAAACGAAAAAACTACTAAGAGCAAATCTTTTCTAGCTTGAAGGGGGAAAACAGATGGCGCTATGTTTGTCCCGCTAGATGACGCTGCCATAGGTCAAACGGATATCAACTGGATTTTTTTAAATAGGTACCCCCATTTTTATTACATATTCGTCTAGTACGTAAATAAATATGAATGTTTTATTTGGAACACTTTTGTCTCTGTGATAGATGGCGCTGTAATATTCACAAACATATTGCTCACAATTTTAGACGAACAATGGGTAACAGGTAGGTTTTTAAATTAAAACACAGAACGTAGGTATGTTTGAACTTTATTTCGATTCTTCCAATGTGATACATGTACTTTCGTGAAATTATCATACATTATGAGAACGCATGCTGTTACTACGTGATTACCTGTAATTACCTCTTGACTTCAATAAATGCTTAAAATGATGTCCTTCAACTTAAATGCATTTGGCAACATGCGTAACGAAATTCCTCTCAACAGCGAGTAGTTCGCTTTCAGTAATGTTCTCACATGCGTTGACAATGCGCTGACACATGTTTTCGGGCGTTGTCGGTGAATCACAATAACACATATCTTTCAATTTTCCCCACAGAAAGGAATCCGGGGATGTAAGATCCGGTGAACATGCGGGCCATGGTATGGTGCTTCTACGACCAATCCACCTGTCATTAAATGTTCCATTTAAGACCGCTTCCAAACCACGCGAACAATGTTGAAAGTACATCGTCATTCTGTCATGCAGTGAAACATCTTGTAGTAAAATCGGTAGAACATTGCGCAAGAAATCAGCATAACATTGCACCATTTAGATTGCCATCAATAAAATAGGGTCCAATTATCCTTCCTCTCATAATTCCGCACCACACATTAACCCGCCAAGGTCGCTGATGTTCCACTTGTTGCAGCCATCGTGAATTTTCCGTTGCCCAATAGTGCATATTATGCCGGTTTGCGTTGCCTCTGTTTGAGTCCTGTGAAGTTGGCACCCCTTTTTTGGAAAATGTACATTTTTTTCAGAGTTCTGGACAGATATACAATAGTTCTGGAGTTCTCTGTACAAATTTTAAATAGTTCTGCAAAATTTCGCCGAAAAAATACGAAAAATTACCACAAAATGTAGTTTTTTCAAAATAATTTTTTGCCTAATTGTACAAACATAGTTCTGGTCACAGTTCTAAATAGCTCTCAAAGAGTTCTACAGGAAATCCCAATGACATTTTTCTGTGCAGATTGTACTTCATGAGATAATTGCAATAATGGGGAATCCATTTACACGCTACTGTGAAGTTGGCACGCCTTTTCTCAAAAATGTGCATTTTCTCAGAGTTCTAGGCAGATATGCAATTGTTCTGGAGTTCTCTGTACAAAATTTAAATAGTTCTGCACTAATTCGCGAAAAAATTACAAAAAACTATAACAAATTTTAGTTTTTTCCATATAATTATTTGCCTATAAGCGTAAACATAGTTCTGATCACAGTTCTAAATAGCTCTCAAAGAGTTCTGCAGAAAATCCTAATGATATTTTTTTGCCCAGATAATAGTTCATGAACTAATTGCGTAAATGAGGGATATAACCTACACAAAATAGCCCCAGAGTCGTGTGAAGTTGGCACCCCTTTTTTCAAAAATGTAAATTTTTTCATAGTTCTAGACAGATATGCAATAGTTCTAGAGTTCTCTGTACAAAATTTAAATAGTTCTGCAGAATTTCGTGAAATATCGCAATTCTGAATAGTGGGAGAGCTGTGAAGTTGGCACCCCTTTTTTCAAAAATGTAATTTTTTTCAGAGTTCTAGACTGATATGCAATAGTTCTGGAGTTCTCTGTAAAAAATTTAAATAGTTCTGCAGTATTTCGCCGAAAAAATAGTAAAAATTACCACAAACTTGATATTTTTAGTTTTTTTTTTAAATAATTATTTGCTTATTAGCGCAAACATAGTTCTGATCACAGTTCTAAATAGCTGTCAAAGAGTTCTACAGGAAATCCAAATAGCATTTTTCTGTACAGATTATACTTTATGAGATAATTACAACATGCTACTGTGGAATTTGCACCCGTTTTTTTTTTTTTTTTTTTTTTTTTTTTTTTTTTTTTTTTTTTTTTTTTTTTTTTTTCAAATACTTAGATTTTTTTCCAGAGTTCTAGGGACATGTGCAATAGTTCTTGTTTACGATAATCAGTAATCACTCAGTCGTAAAAACAACACATTAAATGTGCAGCGGATAGAATATCTGTCAAGGCCTAAGAAAAATGTATATTTCTCGATAAGGGGCACAAATAAGACAGCTTATCAGATATTCAAAATTGTGAACATAATTTTTCTTCCGGCACTTACATAGAAATATACACATGAACTCTAGAACTATAGTATATGTACACAGAACCCCAAAAAACAATGTGTACTTCTCGAAAAAATGGTGCCAATTTACAGTAACGTGAAAATAAATTCCACATTACTGTATTTATCCGATAAAGTATAATCTGTACAGAAAAATGCTATTAGGATTTCCTGTAGAACTCTTTGACAGCTATTTAGAACTGTGATCAGAACTATGTTTGCGCTAATAGGCAAATAATTATTTTTAAAAAACTAAAAAAACTCAAGTTTGTGGTAATTTTTACTATTTTTTCGGCGAAATTCTGCAGAACTATTTAAATTTTGTACAGAGAACTCCAGAACTATTGCATATCAGTCTAGAACTCTGAAAAAAAAATACATTTTTAAAAAAAGGGGTGCCAACTTCACAGCTCTCCCAATATTCAGAATTGCGATATTTCACGAAATTCTGCAGAACTATTTAAATTTTGTACAGAGAACTCTAGAACTATTGCATATCTGTCTAGAACTCTGAAAAAAATTTACATTTTTGAAAAAAGTGGTGCCAACTTCACACGACTCTGGCGCAATTTTGTGTAGTTTATGTCCCTCATTTACGCAATTAGCCCATGAACTATTATCTGGGCAAAAAAATATCATTAGGATTTTCTGCAGAACACTTTGAGAGCTATTTAGAACTGTGATCAGAACAATGTTTACGCTTATAGGCAAATAATTATATGGAAAAAACTAAAATTTGTTATAGTTTTTTGTAATTTTTTCGCGAATTAGTGCAGAACTATTTAAATTTTGTACAGAGAACTCCAGAACTATTGCATATATGCCTAGAACTCTGAAAAAAATTTACATTTTTGAGAAAAGGGGTGCCAACTTCACAGTAGCGTGTAAATGGATTCCCCATTATTGCAATTATCTTCTTGAAGTATAATCTGCACAGAAAAATGTCATTGGGATTTCCTGTAGAACTCTTTGAGAGCTATTTAGAACTGTGATCAGAACTATGTTTGTACAATTAGGCAAAAAATTATTTTGAAAAAACTAAATTTTTCGTATTTTTTCGGCGAAATTTTGCAGAACTATTTAAAATTTGTGCATATCTGTCTAGAACTCTGAAAAAATGTACATTTTCCAAAAAAAGGGGTGCCAACTTCACAGGACTCTCTGTTTGTGACTGACGCTTCGACACTAAAGAGAACGCTTGAAAAAAAATATATATATATATATATGTTACCGTCCCGTAATTTATTTTGTGCCCAGTGGCAAAACTGTACGTTCAAAGTCTTCGCCATTCAAATCCTGATGCATAGAAATATGGTACGGGTGAAATTTATGCTGATGTAGAATTCTCAACACCGACGTTTTTGAGAGTCCCGATTTTCGCTCAGTTTGTGTGCTACTGATGTGCGGATTAGCCGCAACTGCAGCTAAAACACTAGCTTGGGCATAATCATTTGTTGCAGGTCGTGGTTGACGTTTCACTTATGGCTGAACACTTCTGTCTCTTTAAACAACGTAGCTATCCGACGAAAGGTCCGGACACTTGGATGATGTCTTCCAGGATAACGATAAACATACGTAGCACAGGCCCGTTGGGCATTTGATCACAATAGCCATTCATAAATACCATATCGACCTTTTCTGTAATTGGTAAATGGTCCATTTTAACACGAGTAATGTATCACGAAGCAAATAACGTCCGCACTGGCCAAATGTTACGTGATACCACGTACTTAATACGTTTGTGACTATTCCAGCGCCAATTATCACAAAGCGAAAAAAAGTGTCCAAAATAAAACATTCATATTTATTTACGTACTAGACGAATATGTAATAAAATGGGGGTATCTATTTCAAAAATGCAGTTGATATCCGTTTGACCTATGGCAGCGCCATCTAGCGGGCCAACCACAGCGCAAACTGTTTTTCCCCTTCAAGTTAGAAAAGTTTTGTTCTTTGTAGTTTTTTCGTTAGGTGCTTATTTCGTGAGATATTTGGCTCGGTCACTATCAATGGACCACTCTGTATGTGATTAAAAACCTAAATACCTCTCACATGCGTAGTTCTTCATTCAGCTCAACTTAGGACATTAATCGTATTAGTATTTTTAGTAATTTATATACAGATACAATATAAATACTTGACACGCAACAAGGTACTGTTCTCAATTTTAGAGAATCATTTGTAAGAGGAAACTTAAACGAAAACAAACACTCATGATTTATTATTCCTATTATTCCTTCATGAAAATACTATACGGTATACAAGTAATGACTGACAAGTGAAATCTAACACTGTTTCCGTCTTCGTCTTTGCTTCCATTCTTACTGTTACAATTAAAAGTAGCACACGAACGAACCATGTTTACGCACTGTTTCCCTGCAAATGGCGGCTTCTGACACGTTCAATGTGGGGACGCGACACTAGCGCCAGCGAGCGGTCTAGTTTTTATGTAGCAAGTCTATGGTTCGAAGCAGGGGTCGGATGCGCGTGCGAAGAGCTGACGGAGGCAGTAATGTTACAAAAGCCCATTTGCTCCTTCCAGTAGACTATATCACTAGCGTAGCATGTGTATAAATAACCGAGGGTGGAGGCTCAAAGCATTCAGGCGTGCTGCCGCTCTCTTCGTGTTTCAAACCGAAGGGAATAACGACATGTTGAGTTCCGCTCATCGGGAACGAAAGTAGAATACACGAATTTGTAGAGGAGAAAATTCTCTACAACTTTGCTCTCTTTTATTATTTTTTTCTTTTTCGTAACTCGCACCGTTACAGAGATATTTGCAAAATTAATCGGCGATTTGACCCCGTTACTTGATCTTACGTAAACCAGGAGTTCGGAGATGTCACGTGACATTCCTCGCCCAGAACTCTCCTTGGCATACGCCATCTTGCTTTCTGTATTTTATGATTTTCTTATTATTACTCACGCGTTGTCATTTCAAGGCAATGGCGCACTGAAGAATTAACAAAAATACGTCCTTCTTAGTACGATAAATTATAATCTAGTGTCTAAAATGCCATGTCAGCAGTTAACAACAGCCACTAATAGTACGAGAATTAAGGAACAGTTTAAAAATTGTACCCTTTAGTGTAGTGTGGAGCGCGTTAGATTGTGATGCACATGGTCGGTAGTTCGAAACCCGCCTTTACAGTTTGTTTCCGACTTGGCTTCTAGAAGGGTTTCGGGCACCCTTATTAATTAAATAGAGCTATGTTCCGCAATGTTTAGAGTTGTGCGTATGTAAGAGTGCTCCCTCTGAAATGTGCGTTTCTTCTATTTCATTAACATGCCGTAAAATACGTAACAACCAATCGAACAATGGTTTTCAGAAGCATATACACATAAACTGGGAGTATACTGTAATAATGAATATTCTAATCAACTTGCTGATACTGGTAATTTCATATATAAATGAAGTCCTACTTAAATTTCGCGTAGTGATCACACAGACAAGATAAGAGAAATTAGGGCACGTATGGAGGCATATAGGCATTCTTTTTTCCTCGTTCTGTTTGGGAGTGAATAGGAAAGGAAACGCCTGGTAGTGGCACAGTGTACCCTCCGCCACGCACCTCATGGTGGATTGCGGAGTATGCATGTAGATGTAGATATCTGTGTCAACTGTCGTTTCTTAGTGAAACGCAAGGGAAGTTTACACATTACAACAAATTACCTTGTTTCTTTTTATTCTAAGCTATTATTCACTACTTATGGAATATGTTGAAAGTTATTAATTATAATCAGTGCGTCTACTAAAATTTTTGTCTTTGGTATGGTTGCTATGGACGCTTATAACGTAGATTATATTACGTTTTCTGTATTTCAGATATGACTCGGTTCATGTTACTTGATTCTGCGCTAAAATAAAGAGCAAATATTCTGTTACAAACCGCGAGTACGCTTTCTTTTACAGCTAAAATAACAAACCGAATAAATGTCGTATCACTGAATTCCACATAACCATAGTACGTAATCTATATACAGAGTTAGTACTATCATTAAGTCAATTACAACAGTCATTATAACACTGTCTCCCCAGTTTATATACATGTGAAACAGAAGTCTGCGTTTGCAATTCGTTGGTATGTATTTCATGGTATGTTCACAATAGAGAACAAATTCATTTGCCAGAGAAAGCAATGTTACCTCTGAACAACTCGGAATCTTGTAGAATATAGTTGTGTTCAGTTAACAACAGTGTGCGAAAACCTTTTAGCAATCAAGATATAAACAAAAAATCGCACTGACGTGTTTACGGTCCACTTTAGATTTGCAGTTTTATTATTTTTTGCAAACATTTCGGACAAAAATAATTTAAATAATAAAAAAATTATAGTGATACGATTACGACTCTACTATAGTGATAATACCTATGCACCCAACACATAACATTCTTTCTCACCGTATTTTAACAAACAGCCAAATTTATGTGATATTTGAGTTTAGCTTTGACGAACATGCTCTTTTTTGAACTTTTACCTCTTTGAAGTATCATTTCAATATCTCTTCCATATTTTCATTATATTTTTCCTTTTAAAATAATATCGCCTGTCTTGCCTTCGTAGTTTGTTCAAAGTTGATATTCTTTGTCTGTACTGATTACGTATGACTATAGACTGGAACGAACGTAGCGAACATTTCAGACGAGTGACTATAGCCTGGATGGAACACAGTGTACATTTGGCGTTCGTAAATCAGTCACGTGACATCCCTCGCCTGAAAAATCTCTTTTGCGTACCCCATTTTGCTTTCTCTACTTGATTTTCTTATTATAACTCAAGAGTTGTCATTTCAAAGCAATGGTCCACTGACAATTATAAAAAACACGTCGTTATTAGGACAATGAATTATAATCTATTGTTTGTTAGTTAACACCTGCTGTGGTGTCGCACAAGTCTGAAGTGCGCGCCACGTACTTCCGCCGCGCGCCGCCATACAAGCACGGCACAGCGTTCTTACGACGTCGGCCACGAGCGCCCTCTGCTGCAACCCCGCTCGTGGCCACCACTGAACTGCATAGGTCACTTGGGTTTTGGACAGGCACCAGAATAGACTCTCCTCAGTAGGCAGGCCTCTACCTAGTTAAACTATGTATCAGCATTCAATTAGTCTTCAGTTAACAAAGTTAAGTATTGCACTATCTCTAGAAATATACATCTTGTTCTAATCTAGCTCAGTGTTTCTAGTTTTTGCTGTCCCACTGGCTGGTCACCTCAGACTCTGTACCCGCACACGCGTGCATCCTACTTCCTGTGTCGGTCTCTCTTTCTACTCGGCCACCGACACCTAGGACTACCGGCGGCAACGAGACACAAAACCTGCCATCTATGGTACTTTCCCCACTACGGTCGGGGGTTCGAATCCCCCCTCGGGCATGGATATTTGTGCCGTCCTTAGGATTAGCTAGTTCATAAGTAGTTTATAAGTTTAGGGACTGATGACCCCGTAGTTAAGTCCCATAAGCTATACAAACATTTGAACATTTTTTATTACTTTCGCAGCTGTTCGCCATAGCGTAATAGGCGAGCAATTAGTTTGTGATGTACTAACATGTCAGACGGTGGTTCGAAACTTGCTAGGGCGCGGTGCGTCAACGCGCTCGGTCAGAGGGTTGCTTGCTGGCATGGCAGTCGACGCCTTCTATAACGACAAAATAGAGTGATCGACGAAGCGATCAAAATAGAACAAAACAAACCAACGTCCACAAAGTACCGATCAAGCCGAAGAACTAATGAAAAGAGAGAAAAAGAAAGATGGTTCAACCAACACTGTCTGAAGAGAAGGCCTGAGAACTCCTGTGCCACGTCACGCAGAGGTGCTCGGGATCGTGTTGCTTACTGGCTGGCCGATGTAAGACAGTGGGCTGTGCCCCATCAGCCAGCCAGTGAGCTACGCGATGCCGATCTACTCTGCATGACGTGACGTGGCACAGGAGCGCACAGGCCTTCTCTTCACATGAAGTTGGTTCAACGCCATATGTAATAAAAAAAAACTTAGTAAAATTTTCAACGAACAATCCAGAACGAACATGAACAAACGCCCGCAAAGCATCGATCTCCCTGAAGAATATATAACCACTACTGACAATTTTTCCCTCTTGCTTCCCAAATGGTTTTCGCACACTCTTGTTAACTGAACACAACTATATTCTGCAATATTCCGAGTTTAAGCGCAGAACGAAGTAACATGAACGAAGTCATATCTGAACTACAGGAAAGGCAATACCATCTACGTTAAAAGCGTCCATAACAACCACGTCAAAGACAACCATTTTAGTAGATGCATTGATTTTAATTAATGACTTTCAAATTATTCCATAAAAAGCGAATAACTGCTTGGAAAAAAATAAACAATGTAATTTGTTGCAACGTATACACTTCCCTTCAGTTTCATTAAGGAACTACACATACCATAGAAATCTAGGTCTTCCTTTATAAACGAAACAACCAGTTTCAGCACGTTGTTCAGAATAGTTATTATTACAGTATACTCCCAGTTTACGTGCAATGCGTCAGAAGACCATTGTTCAGTTCGTTGTTACGTATTACACGGCCTGTTCAGGAAATAGAACAAACACGAATTTTAGAAAGAGAATTCTTACATATGGAAAACTATAAATATTGAGAAGATAGCTCTATTTAATTAATAAGAGGGCCCAAAACCATTTTAGAAAAAGGAGAAACAATTTTGGTAATGGCGGGTTCCGAACCACTGACCATGTGCATTATAATTCCAATGCGCTGCCCACTACACTACGGCGAACAACTACGGAATCGTCTTTTAATCTCGTACTATTGATGTCAGTTATAACTGATGCTAATGTGGCATTTTTAGACACTAGATTATCATTTACCGTACGAAGAACTAAGTGTTTTTGTTAATTCTTCAGTGTGAGGTTGCTTTGAAATGACAATGTGTAGGTTATAATAAGAAAATCATCAAATACGCAACGCAAGATGGTGTATGCTAGAGAGAGTTCTGGGCGTGGAATGTCACGTGACATCTCCGTGACGGTGCGAGTTCAATAATAATAATAATAATAATAATAATAATAATAATAATAATAATAATAAATAAAAAAAAATCCACCTATGTAAGAGAAAACTTGTAGAGAATTTTCTCCTCTTCGGTTGCTGAAATTGCTGAAAGCAGCTTTGTTTAGTGTAACTAACGCACTTTTTGTCAGAAGAACAATTACGTCTGTAAAATTTGGTGCTAATCGGTTGAACGGTTCGACGTAAAAAGTGGGAACACTTTACGGACAGACAGACATCGTAAAACCACCGATATTTTTGCAAATATCTCTGGAACGATGAGAGATATGAAAAAAACCTAAAAAAGCAAAGTTGTAAACAATTTCCTCCTCTACAAAACCATGTATTCAGTTTCCGTGTCAGATGAACGGTTAAGACGTTATTTTCATTTAAATTTCGAGCTGTGAAAAGACGATCGCAAAAGCCCACTTTCAGTGTTACTACCGTAACCTAAAGTGGGCCACAAAAAAAAAGTATCTTCTCTGTCCCTTGAGGAGTGTTGAAAGATGAAAGAATATTAAAATTATACTATCGAATGGTCACATGGCACACATTAGCCGTTCTTTGTAGACTGAAAAACAGATAATCTGACATAAAGAATATATCCATATTTGATTAGCTTTGTCAAAATTTCGAGAGGGGTTTGAACCACTAAAACCCTCCCTCTGGCTACGGTCATGTATACAACCGCTCGCTCAGCCACAGTTCCCACCGAAAGAAGGAACAAGCTGGAGAGATCAGTATGATATTCAAAAAAGGTAAGATGAGCAATTAGGAAAATTACAGGCCTATTTCATTGACGTCGGTTTCCAGCAGGATTCTGGAACATATACTTTTTGGAACAGAACGACCTATTGATCCATATACAACACTGATTCAGAAAGTGTTATTATTTTGAATCACAGCTAGAGCTCATTACTCAAATGAAGTGATGTGTGATATCGACTAGGGATCCCAAATCTATTCCATGGTTCTAGATTTCCGGAAGTCTTTTGACACTGTACCCGACAACGGGCTTCTAATCGAATTGCGTACAAGTGGCTTATCGACTCAGTTGTGTGATTGGATTCGTAATTTCCTGTCAAAAAGGACACAGTACGTAGTTATTGACTAAAAGTCATCGACTGAGACAGAAGTGATATCTGGCGTTCCCCGGTGAAATGTTACAGGGAATCTACTGTACCTTTTTCTTTTTTTATCAACGATTTAGAAGACAACTTGAGCAGCTCTCGTAGACTGTTCTCGGATAATGTCGTTTATCGGTTAATAAAGTCACCAGAAAATCAAAAGCAACAGATATACGATTTCCGTATGATGCGGAAATTGGTAATTGACATTAAGTAAAGTAAAATGTGAAGTCATCCATATGAGTACTAAAGGAAATCTGTTAAACTTCACTTACATGATAAATCAGTTGAATCTAAAGGCCTTACATTCAACGAAATACCTAATTTCTTGCACATACTTTCTCCTCTGAATGTGGCGAACATATTTTGTTACCACCCACCGTCTCCCACACCTTTTGTGTGTAATACATCAAGACGCGTAGTACCCTGGAACCGACTAGGGCATTAGAACCTACATTTACGTCCTGGCGTATATCTCGGATGTATTTTCGAATGTTCAAAAATTTTGCAGTCAACAGAAATCAGTCGCTTTTGAAATATCTATTTTTATTAAAGAAGATCTATATTGCGGCCAAAAACTAGCCATTATCAATGTATTATTTCAAAAGAACGTGATACATATTTTGTTGCACGTCTTGGGCAAGTATATATTCACATTTCACAGTTCAGATGCTCTGGACTGTGAGAAGTGTATGTGAATATGTCCACGTGCCGCAAGATATTTAGCACCTTGTTTTGAAATACTGCATTGATAATGGTTTAGTTACTGGCCAAAATGTAGATCTGCTTAAACAAAAATCAATAATTCAACGACGACTGATAACTATCGACTACAAAATTTTCGAAATTCATACAGTCGTGGGGCGCACGTCCTGTCGTTCCGGAAGGTAATCTGATATTTTGATGATAAAATTTTCTCAGGTTTCCAGCCGCGTCATGTGGTTAACTATCCACGACGGTCCGGCCGAGATCTCCTCGGCCATTGTCAAGTGGTTGACTGTCGAATGATTGCTGCTGTCGTCCTTATATAGCTGCACTGCTGGCTGTGACGTCACTGGTGCTCCGTGCCATGACCATAAAAGGCAATGTTTTGGTCGCGTGCCTGCCACGCCCGCTTCAACCTCCCGATCGCCGGGTTCCAAGCAGTACTCAGCTGAAAGCTTCCGTCTCTATTAACTCTAGCTTAGTAGCATCCGTCAAAATGACGGCTACGTTCAAATTATAAGTGAGCCATGACGTTTTGAGGAGCAATTGATGAACAAGTATACACGGGTGGAGAGTTGGTTTTGAATCAGACTCTCCGAATTGACGGGTGTTACTAACAAACATTCATAACCCCTGAAAGACGGGTGTTAGTAGAGAGCAGTAAAACTAGATGTTAGTAACGCAGGGTTAAAAATATTATAGTTATTTTGATCTCAATCGCTTCTTTTATTACACTATCGCGTCACCTGTAAAGCCGAGCTGATTTTATCGGTACGCACGTTCGTTGTCTGGCCTCATGGGCGCGAAAAACTGGGTGGATTCTTGGACAACATCAATATCATCGATGAAAAGATAAAGTTCACGATGGAGGTGGAGACGGAGGGTGTCTTGCCGTTCCTTGACATCCTCGTCAGTCGTAAAACAAATGGATGTGTCAGCCATGGTGTTTACAAAAAACCAAGCCACTCCGACCGGTATCTGCACGCCACAAGCCATCATCATCCATTGCCGAAACAGTCTGATTTAAAGACCTTGGTGCACCGAGCGGAAGCAGTGTCAGACACTAAAAATCTGCAAAAGGAACTGAGCCATCTAAGGAAAGTTTTTAGGGAAACGGCTGCAGCAACCGCCAAATTACGAAAGCTATCTTCTCGAAGGCACACAAGCAGAAGGCCCCAGAGGAGGAAGCAAATATACTTGCATTTTCGCCATTTTGTGGCTCAGTCATTGGAAAGATTAGCTGACTTCTTAAGAGATACAAGATCGACTCGACCTTCAGGCCTCTTTCAAAAATACGTCAGTTGATGAGACCTGTTAAGGATGATGTAGGCCTGAGAACACCGGAAGTATATAAAATACAGGGTGTCCAGAAAAGGACTCCCTGATTTCAGAATTAAATATCTCGAAAACAAAGATCGGTAGAGGAATGCAGTAAGCGGTATGTTTATTGTGAAAGCTGTAAGAAGTTTATACAGCAGTATGAAATAATAGTTACAAAAGCTGCTAACAGATGGCGCTGTAATCGCCATACGTAATGCCTAGTATAAATAGTGATCCGAAGCCCAGAGCGATCAGTACCATTATTGAAACGTGAAAGGACGTTAGCGTACCGAAGGAAGAGATTAAAACAATGTACTCCATTGAACAACGCGTTTTTTTGTTGCTCCAGTACCACAGGTTACGGCAACAAGGCGAAGTTTTCAAGCAAGATTTAACGTTCCAAAAGTACCCGATGCGAAAACCATTCGTACGCTCTTCGCAAAATTTCAACGAACAGGCAGCGTAGCTGATGATCTAGTGGGGGATGTTGGCCGCAAGCAAACCACAGTTACGCCTGAAAATATCGCCATAGTTTCTGGAATTATTCAGCGCAATCCAATGTCATCCGTCCGTAGATTTGCATCTGAGACTGGTTTGAAGCGTTCCAGCACGCAGATAATACTGAGAAAGAGCCTACACATGTTTCCATTCAAAATTCAAACGCACCAGGCCATACCCGTACGAGCTGTGCAACGAAGAGTTGCCTTTGCTAATCAGATGCTCACAATGATTGATAGTGAAGAATTTGATGTTGGCTGCATCTGGTTTACAGATGAAGCACACTTCCACCTGAATTGATACGTGAATAAGCAGAACTGGCGATTTTGGGGTTCCGAAAAGCCATATTGGTGTGAAGCGAAACCCCTGTATTCTCCTAAAGTTACTGTGTGGGCTACAGTATGCAGCAGAGGCATTATTGCCCTATTTTCGTTCGAGAAACGGTCACTGGTGCACGTTACGTTGCAATTTTGGAACAATTTGTCGCCACACAGCAAGCGTTAGAGCATCGACCACGTACTGAATGGTTTATGCAAAATGGAGCCCCACCACATCGGACCGAACAAGTGTTTCGCTTTCTTGAGGAATACTTCGGGAATCGAGTCATTACTTTGGAATATCCCAAATTTACTGGTGCAGGCAAGGAGTGGCATCCATATTCGACGGATTTGACTCCCTGTGACATTTTTCTGGGGCACAGTGAAAGACATGGACTACCCGAAGCATTCCGCCACGCTGGACGAGCTTGAATCGATGATCTATGTGGCATGTGAATCCATTTCGGTTGAGACACTACGAAATGTGATGGCGAATTTCATTCTTCGTTTGCGCCACCTCTGTAGTGCCAATGGTGAACATTTCGAAACATTGTGCTGTGATTGTTTGCAAAGAGTGTTTTCATACGATTATTTCACTTATATGAGCTGTACAGCGCCATCTGTTAGCAGCTTTTGTAAATATTATTTCAAACTGCTGTATAAACTTGTTACAGCTTTCACAATAAACAATGGGCAATTTTACATAGGACAAACAGTGCGCGCTATTGAACAGCGCTGTGTGGAACACGAAAGATGCTATCGTTTACGTTATCCCGAAAAGTCAGCAATTGTTGAGCAAACACTTGAAAACAGACATCGTATTGCGTTTGATGAGACATCCATAGTTACATGAACGAACAGTTTCTGCGATAATGTAATACAATAGACAATTGAGACCAAAATAGCTGACAATACTCTTAATAGAGACGGCGGCTTGCAGCTGAGCTCAGCTTGGAACCCGGCGATCGGAAGGTTGAAGCGGGCGCGGCAGGCACGCGACCAAAACATTGCCTTTTGTGGTCATGACGCGGAGCAGCAGTGACGTCACAGCCAGCAGTGCAGCTATATAAGGACGACAGCAGCAATCATTCGATAGTCAACCACTTGACAATGGCCGAGGAGATCTCGGCCGAAGCGTCGTGGACAGTTAACCACATGACGCGGCTGGAAAACGCAACTCTCCGCGAAATAATGCATTCGTATATGATGTTTTTATTGTTAGTATAATTTCGCACACCACCTTTACAACCGAAAATAAATGAAACGAATGATGTACAAGATGAATGGAAACCTAAGTGCTTCGCCCCTCGGAAAAATAATTTTAACTTTAAAATACTGCACACAAATTCTTATCTCCAGTTTGTCAATGGCATGGTGAAAGATATAAAAAGGCATAAGAGCAGATGATATCTACAAATCCACTTTCACAATTCATGTAGTTTCATGTGAGCAGTCAAAACAAAAAAATCACGTGTTACAGTTAAAAACGCTGAATTTTGTACAACAGATTTACTGAAATAGATTGAGGCACACACAAGATGATAAAAATGATTGTAAAAGGTTTTGATTAATAAGAAAAAGAAATTTGTTGTATTTAGCAGAGTTCAGACTTTTAAACCGAAGGGTATGACTACTTCGCCTAAAAAATGTTCAAATGTTTGTAAAGCTTACGGGACTTACCTGCGGGGTTATCAGTCCCTAAACTTACAAACTACTTCTGAACTACCTTATTCCAAAGACTATACAAACATCCATGACCGAGGGAGGATTCGAACCTCCGACACGGAAGGCCGCGCGATCCGCAACGTGGCGCTCCAGACCGCTCGGCTACTCCCGCGCGGCGTACTTCGCCTATTGATGTGTAAATAACTATACAAAACACATAGATATCTTTCAGTGATGGCACCTGACGTTGTAACAGAAATATAATTATTGTTGTGCTGATCTTCAAAGACCGGTGTCTGGTCTAATGTAGCTCTCCACCGTACTCTATCGTGAGCAAGCCTCTTCATCTCCCCATTAGAGCGGCAACTTACATCTATTTGAACCTGCTTACTGTATTTGGCCGGCCGCGGTGGCCGAGGTGACTGAGGCGCTCCAGTCACGGTCAGCACGGCCACTACGGTCGGGGGTTCGAATCCCCCCTCGGGCATGGATATTTGTGCCGTCCTAGATCGTAAGTAGTTCATAAGTAGTTTGTAAGTTTAGGGACTGATGACCCCGTAGTTAAGTCCCATAAGCTTAAAAAACATTTGAACATTTACTGTATTTGTTCCTTGTTCTTTGTCAGCGATTATTACTCCACACACTTCGCTCCAATGCTATTTTCACGGTTCATCCATGTCTAACAATGCGTCCTACTAATCAACCCCTTCTTGTCCTCATTAGTTGCGCGATGTAGCCACATAATTCTCAGCATTCGTCTTTAACACCACGTTTCATAAGCTCCTACGCTCTTCCTGTCTGAACTATTATCCTCCTTGATTCACTACCGTACAAGACAACACTCCATACAAATGTCTTCAGAAGATTCCTAACAAATAAATTACTATCCGAAGTTAACGAATATCTCTTTTTCACAAACGCTTTTCTTCCTGTCGCCTATCTGCATTTTATATCATCTGTGCTGCGACCATCGTATGTTATTTTACTGTCCAAGTAACAAGAGCTTCGTCTTATTCTCCTACACTGCATTCAACTATCCTTGTTTTTCTTTCGTTAATGTTCATCTTATACGCTCCTTTCAAGTAGTTTCCATTCCCTTCAGATGCATTTCCAGGTTCGTTGCTGTCTCTCATAGAAATAAAAAGTCCTCAGCAAACATCAAAGTTTTTATTTATTCTCCCTGCACTTGAATTCCTTCTACAAAATGCTCCTTGCTTTCCTTCACAGCTTGCTCAAAGTACAGATAGCATGATATTGAAGAAAGGCTATTGTTTCATGCTCTTCGACTCTAATAACTGCTTTCTGGTTTCTGTAAAAGTTGTGTCTAGTGACTTCAGAATTTGAACATTGTATTCCAATCAACATTTTCCAAAGCTTTCCCTAAATCCACAAAAGCTAGAAAAGTAGGTTTGCCTTTCCTTAAGATATCTTCTAAGATAATTCGTAAAGTCAGTACTGACTCACGTATTTTTGCAGTTCTCCTAAATGCAGACTGATCTTCCCCGGCATCGGCTTCTACCTGTTTTGCCATTATTCTTTAAATAATTTATGTTAGAATTTTGCAAGCACAACTTATTAAATTAATGGTTCTGTAATTTTTACACCTGTCAGCGCCTGATTTCTTTCAAAATGTTTGTAAATCTATCGGACCAAACTGCGTGGTCATCAGTCCGTAGCTTACAAACTACTTAAACTTAGGTAAACTAACCTAAGGACAAACACACACACCCATGCCCCAGGGAGGACTCGAACCTCCACGGTGAGCAACCGTGCGCTCCGCAGTGAGACGCTTTAGACCGGTCGGCTACTCCACCGCGGACTTGATTTCTTTGGAATTGGGCTTATTAAATTTTCTTGAATTCTGAGGGTATTTCGCCTATCTCATACATCTTAGATACTGGGTGAAATAGTTTTATCATGGCTGGCTTTCCCAGAGGCTTCAGTAGATCTGAGGGAATGTCGCATACTTCATAGTCCTTGCTTCGACTAAGGTCTTTCGATGCCCTGCCAAATTCATTTTTTAGTATAGTATCTCTTGCTTAAACTTCATCTACTTCCTCTTCCCTTCCTAAATATTGTCTAAAAGTTCATTTTCTTTGTAGAGTGGCTCTACATATTCTTTCAACTTTTCATTTTTTCCCTCTTTGTTCAAAGATTTTTTTTCCATCTGAGTTCTTGATATTCATACTGCTGCTTTTCTTGTCTCCAAAAATCTTTCTTTCTATCTATTTGGTCTTCTACTGCCCTCACTATTTCGTATCTCAAATATACCCATTCATATTGTCTCTGAAACTCTCAAGAACGTCTCGGTCTTTCACTTTATCCAGGTCCCATCTCCTTATTTTCCGAACTTTCTACAGTTTCTTCAATTTCTGTCTACGGCTCGTAACCAAGAAGATATGGTGAGAGTATATATCTGTCCCTAGATGTGTCATACAGTTTAAAAAACGGTTAGTAAATCTATCTCGTAGTATTATAAAATCTATCTGGTACCTTCCGGTGTCTCGTAGTCTCTTCCACGTATACATTCTTCTCTCACTGCTTTTAAACATAGTGTTTATGATTAAATTATAAGTAAATATATATGTGACTAAGGAATGTACAGATACGAATCTCCGACTAAAATTACGCAGTAAAATTCCATGGTCCACTTGCGTCACGTGAAAGAAAAGTTCCCCACGCGATGTGTTATGCTCGTTCGGCTGAGAGTGGGTGGCGCAGCATTTCGAATGCCAATTCTGCTTATTTTCGCCTGCAGCTGTATTTATTCATAACATAAACGAGACTTCTCGTATTTCACCGACTACTTACTTGTGTACGTGAAGCTGCCGCATTATGACTATCAGCTGTGCTGTGAGGTTCTGTCATATTCAAAACTGTCTAAACATCCTGAATTATATCTCGCACAATTTGCTTGATCTTACACAACGTAACTCTGTTGCCATCTGAAGCCTGACCTTCTGCATTTCTGCTAAACAATTTGGAATTCTGTAGTATTACGTGACAACAGACTCCTCTCGTAGAACCCATCAGTCTTGTTTCCAGTTGGAAATTACCTGAAGGAAATCTGAATGCTTCTGTGTTAAAAACTTACTAATCCTCGCCTCACCGTTCAAAATGACTCAGATAGACCGTATCTAAACAATATATAGAAATCCTGGGCGTTGGTCTCACTATTGAGTTCTCGAATTTCTAAATTAAGTTTCTATAACGACTCGGAGACCGTTACTGTATCTAATTCAACGATTCTGCACCCTGTTTGATCTACTTCAAAAATAGCCTACTTACGGTAATAATGAATTAAATTTGATACCGAAATGTTAAATTTATTTCATCAGCACTACATAACCGAAAGTTTTTAGTAATCAGATTTTGAATATGTTCAAGTGTTTGCACGGTGTTTTCACAGATGGTGAAGGGGAAGGTGATCGTGTGTGTGTGTCTGATTCAGGTTTTTCTCTATTTATGCTTCCACTTTGTTTTCTTTTTTGTGTGTTACGCACGAGTTGGTGGGAAATAGTATCAGCGAACATGTTGCGAGCAGGAGATATTTTACAGTTAGATATATTATTCAACGTTTTTGGCTTCAAGATAATGTGAAATTATAAATATCGTAGTCACATGAGTCAGATTTGCTTGTAGTCATTGTAATATTTAAAGTAGCAATCTTTTCTAATACATGAATGTTCTGAGGACATAAAGGCACATTTAGTATGAACCATTTAGGAAGTGAATCGTTAACAAAAGTGTGTCAGGTGTGAGATACTGTGTAAAATTTACGTCAACCAGTTAAACTTTTTTAATTTGTTTTCTCTTTGTCTTAAGTTGACTGGGTGTTAGAAAGTTAATTCAACAGTCTCGTTTTGTTTTCACTGACAGGATCAGCGGCGATTATATTGTAATAATTACGAGCAGCCGGCCGCGGTGGCCGAGGTGACTGAGGCGCTCCAGTCGCGGTCAACACGGCCACTACGGTCGGGGGTTCGAATCTCCCCTCGGGCATGGATATTTGTGCCGTCTTTAGTCTTAGCTAGTTCATAAGTAGTTTGTAAGCTTAGGGACTGATGACCCCGTAGTTAAGTCCCATAAGTTGTGCAAACATTTCAACATTTTTGAATTACGAGCAGGTAATACTTTTCGTTCGTTTAGTTTCATAAAATGGATTACAGTTATGCTCTAATGAAGACACATTTCTGACGACGTCTTGTGCTTCCTGTCCCAAATTTTGATGAGAAAAGTTTCTACTTCAATGATATTAACAGCTGGGGTCGAAAATTTGTTTGAGTGTATTCACAGGGTTTTGAGTCTGATTTTTGCAGTGAATACGTCGTATTGCCTTGCACAGTTTGCTATTTTGATTTGAGTCATCCCAATTCGCATGACATATTTTTTTGGATGTTGACATCTTGGAATCAGTGTAGTTTTATTTTCTCGTGTTTTCACTTATTAGAGGTTGTGGTGTCGCACAAGTACAAAGTGCGCTCCACCTACTTTCGCCGCGCGCCGCCATGCACACACGGCGCGGCGTTCTCACGACAGCCACGAGCGCCCTCTGCTGCAACCCCGCTCGTGGCCACCACGGAAAGACATCGGGCACTTCGGACGGAGATAGCAACGAGTTAGGACCTTCGTAATCAGATAGGCACCATTGAAGACTTTGCTATCGTACAGGCACTAGGCAGGCCTCTAACAACTATGCATCAACATTCTGCAGTACTATGTAAAAGTTAAGTATTGTTACATTCTGTGCAATATATATCTCTTTCTAATTTACTCGAGTGTTTATAGTTTCTGGCTGCTCCCCTCCGTACCTGCACCAGCGTGTCGGTCTTATTCCACTCGGCCACCGACGCCTACGACGAGGCTGGGACACAAAAGCGGCGACGAAGTTGGGACACAAAAGTGGCGACGAGGAGTGATAGAACCTTGGACCAGCCCGCTTGCAGCAGCCAGACAGCAGCAGTCGGAGCACGCAAAAATTGCTCCCGCCCACCCACCCTTATTATAAAATTTTTGGGGGAACATATTCTGTTACGTATTTTGTGGACTTTTTTGTTGCAGAGCGTCCTCTTTCATATTGCATTTGTGTTTTGTTATAAGTTACTTGTATGCGCGGCGCCTAATCGGTCAGCATGGCCACTACCCCGAACCCAAACTTAATGGAAATTATTCAGTTACAGACGGCGCAAATAACACAACTTCTCCAGGCTGTGGCCCAGCTCACAGAGCAAGCAGCTAACCAACAACAACAGCCGCCGATTCAGCAGCCCACACCAGCCGCCGTACCGCTCCCTACGTTCCGGCAGTACAACGAACGTGAGGAAGAATGGAGCGACTACTTCGCACAGTTTCAAGAACTCGTCGCGGCTCATCAAATTACAGGTCAGAGAGTGAAGAACCTTTTCTTATCGATTGTGGGCCCCCAGACCTTCGTACTATTGCAGAAACTATTCCCTCACGCATCTCCTCGTGATGTAGACTTTGAACAAATTGTAGATGCACTGAATGCGCATTATGAGAGAAAAGTTCTTGTAGCCGCTGCACGATACCGATTTTTCAGACTTAAAAAATTACCGCAGCAGTCACACCAAGAGTGGATTACGGAATTGAAGGGCTTAACCCGCCAATGTAAATTTACTTGCTCTTGTGGACTTTCGTATAGTGATGTGACGTTGAGGGATGCGATTACGCAGAATATTCAGGACCCCAGAATTAGAGCAGCAATTCTGAAACAGTCTGACCCCTCATTAGACAGTGTACTGCAGCTTATTGAAGCGCATGATACTTTTGACTTAGCAGATGTAGAAATGCAAAGCCACAGTGTTAATTCAGTGCGCCGCAACGGACGCTTTCCTAGCCGTAGTTCTTCGTGTAGCCCTAGTGCTTCTTATTTTTCTACCGGCCGTGATGAACAGACAGTGAACAGTAGCCAGTGTAAAAGTGCGACGCAAAGGTCGCCCCGTAGTGTTAGACACAGTAATTTGAATAACGGGCGCCAACGCTCATTTCAGAAAAATGTACGTAAGTCTTGCCCCCAGTGTGTGTCTCGCCACAAACGTGCACAGTGCCCAAGTCGCAACGCAACCTGTTATCAGTGTGGCAAATCGGGACATGTACGGTCAGTGTGTATGCAGAATGTAAATTCAAAACACAGTAACGTTAGGAATAGTGCTTCGCAAAGTGCGAGAACAGTGCATGCAGTAAATGTCATACACGCTGTGGACTTGAGCTGTGCTTCTGTTGGTTTTCAAATGCAAGAACAATTTTCTCCGCCTACGGCAAAACAATATAGTGCACCACATAGCAAGCGCCGACGAGCGCGTAAAACAGTGCAACGGAAAAGGGTTCGGGACAAGCAAAATGACTATGAACAGTGCATTCCTGTAGTGAAAATAGTGCCTTCTGCAACTGCTCCTTGTAATAGTGCCCAGTACTGTGTAGCTAGTGACAGTAGACTTGTTGTAGATACTGAAAGTAATTTTAGTGCAGTAGCCTCGCATTGCGCGGACGCCGATCCGGCGGTAGTGTCATCTAGTGACAGTGTTGTTAATCCCCTGCGTGCCGAGTCTGAGCCGCTTCCTTCACTACGCGGCCCGCGAATACGCAGCACACAAACCGTAGCAGACGTTGCCCACATTCGCGCACCTGTCGTGCGCCAGAAGCACAAACTTTTTGTAAATCTCTCCATAGAAGATAAGACTGTGCAATTTCAGCTTGATACTGGTTCCGCTGTTACATTAATTAATAAAGATACTTATGAACTTCTGGGTTCGCCAAAATTATCGCTGTGTCAACAAGTGTTAACAGCTTATACAGGTCAAAATATTCCCGTGCTAGGAACGTGTAGCTTGCCTGCCTCTTTTCAAGGTGTTACGAAAACAGTTGCTTTTGTTGTTCTTCAGGCCAAATCTACGCAGAACATTTTTGGACTAGATGCTTTTGACTTGTTTGGTTTATCAATTCAAAGAGATGTGCTTCAAATTTCGTCAATAGTGCCTCAGGATAAAATCAATGCATTGTGTGAAAAATACAGTGACTTGTTTTCGCCGGAACTAGGTTGTGCAAAAGACTTCGTGGCACATGTAACTTTAAAAGAATCTGCAGTTCCAAAATTTCGTAAAGCTAGACCAGTGCCTATCGCCTTGCGTGATACAGTTGCCGAAGAACTTAAACGTTGGCAAGATAGTGGGGTGATTTCTCCTGTTTCTGCGAGTCAGTGGGCCTCGCCTATAGTAATTATAACCAAGCCGCCAGGAAAACTTCGTCTCTGTGCGGACTTCAAATCAACAGTAAACAGTCAAACAATTGTAGACACTTATCCCCTGCCCAGACCTGACGAACTAATGGACAAATTAGGACAGTCTCGTTTCTTTTCTAAGATTGATTTAGCAGAGGCATACTTACAGATTCCACTTGATGACGAGTCAAAAAGTTTTTCGTCATTAATACTCACCTGGGCCTTTTTCAATTTCAGCGCCTACCCTTTGGCAGTTCTTCCGCCCCCGCTATTTTTCAGCGCTTTTTGGAACAGCTGACAGTTTCTGTACCGTGTTGCTCGAACTACTTAGATGATATTGTGGTATCCGGACGTACAGTTGAAGAACATTTAGCAAATCTGGAGTGCCTTTTCAAAGTTTTGACTGCAGCAGGTCTACGTTGTAACAAAGCAAAGTGTTCGTTTTTTCAAACTGAAATAGAGTACCTAGGCCATGTGATTAATGCCCAAGGAATTCATCCCTTACAGTCACATCTTCGAGCAATCAAAGACTTGCCTCCTCCTAAGAATGTGCATGAATTGCAAGCAGTGATGGGAAAGCTTAACTATTATTTCAGGTTTATTCCCAATGCCTCTCAGATTGCAGCTCCACTGCATCACTTACGTAGGAAGAATGTTCCTTTTGTATGGTCTAAAGATTGTCGGGTTGCCTTTGACAAACTAAAGTCGGCACTACTCAGTGATGCATGTTTGATTCCCTTTGACCCCCAGAAGCCTTTAGTGTTAGCAGTTGACGCCTCATCGTACGGTCTGGGCGCGGTAATCTCACATCGCATTGGATCTCACGATCGTCCTATTGCCTTTGCATCCAAGCTACTGACGCCAACGCAACAGAATTACGGTCAGATAGAAAAGGAGGCCTTAGCAATCATTTACGGCGTCACAAAGTTTCATCATTATCTGTATGGCAGAAAATTCTATTTGTTGACAGACCACAAGCCTCTCACGTCGTTGTTCTCACCCACAAAGCCAATTCCGCCACGAACGGCACAAAAGCTTCAGAGATGGTCCTTGATATTGTCTAATTATCAATATGAGATTTTGTACCGACCTACCACTAAACATGCTAACGCGGACACACTTTCCCGACTTCCGGTTGGCCAGGATGTATCATTTGATTCTTCAGAAATGGCATGTTGTCAGATAGACTCCAGAGATGCTTCCGCTGTCGCAGACTTTCCTTTGAACTCTCGTCGGGTTGCACAGGAAACAGCTGCGGATGCAGACCTAAGTGTGGTAGCACGTTTTGTTCGCTCAGGGTGGCCTGCCAGAGCCAAAGACATTGATCGGCCTCTGGTTCGACGTTATTTTGCACAACGTCATGCATTATCTTTAAGTCAGGGTGTACTGTTGTTGCATACCGACAACGACCAAGCAAGAGTGATTGTTCCTCGTTCCCTGCAACGAGAAGTGTTACGCCTCCTGCATCAATGACATTGGGGCATTGTTAGGACAAAGCAACTGGCCAGACGTCATTGTACCTGGGTTGGTATGGACGCTCAGATAGAGAGCATGACATCACAGTGTACAGTTTGTGCGGAGCATCAGGCGGCTCCTCCACAGCGTTTCTCAGACTGGCCACGCCCCAAGGGACCATGGCAACGTTTACATATTAACTTTGCCGGACCTTTCTGGAATACGCGCTGGTTAATTGTTGTAGACGCTTTCAGCAAGTTTCCTTTTGCGATTGCCATGAACGCAACGACAGCTTCTAGTACAATCAGTGCCTTAACATCAGTGTTTTGCATCGAAGGCTTGCCTGAAACTATCGTCAGTGACAATGGACCTCAGTTGGTTAGTGCGGAATTTCAACAGTTTTGTCGTGTGAATGGTATTCAGCATATTACCACTGCACCTTTTCACCCTCAGTCCAATGGTGAAGCAGAACGTTTCGTTCGAACATTCAAGTCTCACATGGAGAAGATGAAAGGTCAGCACTCCAGGCAGCAAGCTCTTCAAATTTTCCTGTCTACGTATCGGTGCATGCCACGTGACGGCCCGTCTCCTGCCGAGCTGCTACACGGCCGCCGTCACCGCACTCTCCTTCACCTGCTGCAGCCTCCCACGCACCGAGTCGGTTCGTATGGCGCTACGCGTTTTCAGGTTTCTATGCCGGTGCTGTACAGGGTGTTTGCTGGAAACAAGAAGACATGGTTGCCGGGCACCATTCAGCGCGTGCTCGGTAGCAATATGTATGTTGTACGTTCTTCCACAGGGTCGGAGCTGCGGCGCCACGCAAACCAATTGCGTCTGCATAGGCCGCGCGATCCTGTCTCCGGTTTCTTGATTCCAGACCCAGTTCACCGCCAGGGAGCACAACCACATCGTTCGTCAACGGGTCCAGCGTCCCCGGACTACGAGATCGTCCCGATGGAGATCGACGCGACGCCGCCGCTGTCGCCGCCGCAGATGACAGCGTCACCGAGAGGGACTCCGGGACGGTGCGTGCCGCCGCCGCCTGGGCCACGCACCTCAGAAGAAGATGACCTGCTCCCTCTGGGCGGGGGCGGGCGCCCTTCCCCAGGTTTCGGCGGGTTCCCTGGAGGATCTCAAGGCGGATGCCAGGGCGCGGACGGCGTCTCGATCCCGGCCTCAGCTACGACGCCCGTCCCACCAGTAACGCCCCCGCCCAGGCCCTCCTCCCAGTGCCGTCGCCGTGGCCCTCAGCCCTATGCCACGACGGCACGGCGGTTTGGGGGGGAGGGGTGTGGTGTCGCACAAGTACAAAGTGCGCGCCACCTACTTTCGCCGCGCGCCGCCATGCACACACGGCGCGGCGTTCTCACGACAGCCACGAGCGCCCTCTGCTGCAACCCCGCTCGTGGCCACCACGGAAAGACATCGGGCACTTCGGACGGAGATAGCAACGAGTTAGGATCTTCGTAATCAGATAGGCACCATTGAAGACTTTGCTATCGTACAGGCACTAGGCAGGCCTCTAACAACTATGTATCAACATTCTGCAGTACTATGTAAAAGTTAAGTATTGTTACATTCTGTGCAATATATATCTCTTTCTAATTTGCTCTAGTGTTTATACTTTCTGGCTGCTCCCCTCTGTACCTGCACCAGCGTGCTATCTGTGTTCCTGTGTCGGTCTCATCCACCCGGCCACCGACACCTACGACGAGGCTGGGACACAAAAGCGGCGACGAAGTTGGGACACAAAAGAGGTGGTTCAATGAAAGCATTATTACGGACTATTCCACTTGGGAGTCTAATTTTAAAATAATAGTATTTACTCATAATGACAATAAAATCTGGTGACACTTGAAACGTACGTTGTTGATTGTGTATGCGCTTTATACTGTACTTTGCAGTTCGCTTGAAGTTAGGAAAACGAAAATAGGTGTAACAGCTTCTGAAGAAGAGGGACACACAATTAAACCTCTCGTCTCTTCGTTTATTAAGATCAAGTTGGTGTCGGTGCATCTGATATTCATAATTTTGCTTTAGGCGCAATTCAGAGTTACAGGAATGGAAATAAAATACAATTGCCTATAGATATATATTAAGGTTTCCACTTAATATAAAGCCTCCCGGTTCACGGTGTCTTCGAAACAAAAATTTTTTCAGTTACCAGTAACTATAGAAACTTTAGAAATGAGTTTGCCCAGCTACTGGCCGAAGGCAGAATTGTTAACGCAGTAGAATTCAATTGATATTCAGTAAAATTTTCAGTAATAAAGTGAATGATTCCCACTAAGTGTGTAAACTGTGTAATTAAAATTATGATTTGATATGAGGAAAGGAGTTTCACACCGAAACTACAAATAATTTCACGTTTCATGTTGTAAATTATGTATGTTATTACTCACTATGACAATTAGAACGTGTAGCTGGCAGCAATCTACTTGGTCGCCAACTGTGTGATAAAACGTGGCCGCATTATGAAGGGACACTAGCCAATGGTTCGAATCTTACGGGAGTCTTAGACACTTCTTCATATTTTTACGTTTTCTCTTGCCGAGCTATTTGCTTCCAGATCGAAAATCAGCGCGATTATGGACAGCGGAATTGTTAACGCGACTGCTCCCAAAAAGCGAAAAATCTCGGTTCCAATCCCGGTGACACACAAATTATCGTACATCCCCAATAAATTCTACAGCTGATGTTGATTCAGATTCTCAATTGCGAAAACATTTCTTGTATTTTATGTGACACATGGAGTCACCGCAGTGTTCCTTACTTCAGCGAAATTGCTGGACTGCTCCTTTATCAAATTGTAGAGAACTCACAGGCGTTCTCATACAGAGGTAAAAGAAGAGTTGTCCTGGTTATTTTCCTTGTTTTGTGACCTCAGGGTGCCCCAGTGGTTAGCAAAAATGTCAGCTAGTATGCCACACTACTGGGATGCAGTTCGTATCGCTACACACGTTTTTGCGCCACCAAATGCCTAAAATTACATTTAGTACACTCACAGTGTCCTTTGCTACAGATAAATTTCGTTAGGGTCAACCAAGATTTTCATATTTTGAAGTTAACACACGGGAATTCAAATCTTACACTAGTCATTCTGGTTTAGATACTCCGTTATTCCCTTATATTAAGAAGGCAAGTACTGTGAGTATTTCCATTGAAACGATAAATTCTAGCTTTAGCTTCGCCTGTAAATGACCTCGACGCAATGAGACATTCAACAGTAATCTTATTGGGTGTTTCTTTTCCCATTATTGTTCAGGGTATACTAGTATTTCGTGAAGACTAAATGGTCAGCACATTTTCTAATGATTGGGTACAATGATGCGACCATTGTGGAAAACCATGCTGATTTAGGTAACAATTCACGTCAAAATACGCTGCATTGATAAGAGAAAACTACCGTGGAGTCACTCGTATTATATTACGCATGCACGATAAATTGCCAAAATCTGAAAGATGTCTATTTATCTACGAATGACGAACAATTATAACTGTGGGTAATACGAACCACTAAAGAGAAAGCATACACGACGTTTGTCCGTCCTCAGGAAGGAAGGAAGCTTGGAGTTTAACGTCCCGTTGACAGCGTGGTCACTAGAGACGGCCGTCCTCAGGGAATGTTATTGCACGGTATGGAAACCTTACCGAGAGTATTGACGGTCGGCAATAAAAAGTACAAAGAAGGGCAGCTCATTTTGAATTATTGCTTAGTATGGGAGATATGTCACGGTTGTTACACACGAAGTAGAGTGACATTCATTAAAAGAAAAGCGTTTTTCATTGCGGCGTGGTCTATTTACGAAATTTCTATCACCAAGTTTCTTCTGAAAATTCGAATTCGGGAAGACGGTGGTAAACGCCCACTTCTGGCCATCCGGATTTAAGTCTTCCCTGAATCACTACAAGCAAATTCCAATACAGATCCTTTCAAATGGTACGACCCCTTTCCCTCTCCATCCTTAAGAAGAGATAATCTACATCTACATAGATACATTTAAATGCCTGACAGAGGGTTCATTAACCACTTTCATAACCTTTCTCTACCGTTCCGTTTTCTAATATCGTGCGGAAAGAAAGAACACCTAAATCGTTCCGTTTTCGATCTGATTTCTCTTATTTTATTGGGATGGTAATGTTTCCCTATGTATTTGGGTGCTAGCAAAATATTTTCACATTCAGAAGTAAAAGTTGGTGATTGAAATTTCGCAAATAGATCTCGCCGCAACGAATAACATCGTTCTCTTAATGATTTCCACCTCAAATCGTGCAACATTTCCGTGACGCTTCCCCCCCCCCCTGTAACGTGATAAAACAAAACGAGCTGCCCTTCATGAACTTTCTCAGTGTCTTCCGTCAGTTCCACCTGGTGAGGGTCCCACACTGGGCAACATTACTCCAGGAGAGGACGCACAAGTGTGATGTAGGCAGTCTCTTTGGGGGAGCTGCTGCATCTTCGAAGCGTTCTGCCAATGAAACGTAACCGTTCGTCTTCCCCATAACATTTTCTATATGGTCTCTCCAGTATAAGATGTTCGTAATTGTAACTCCTATGTATTTGGTAGAGTTTACAACCTTAAGGTTTGTCTGATTTATCGTGTAATTGAAGTTCATCGGATTTCTTTTAGTTATTTAGTGTTAATTTCCATTTTTCACACCATGTAGAAATTATGTCTAAATCGCTTTGCAGTTGCTTTTGATCCTCTGTTGACTTCACTAACCGATAAACGACAGCATCATCAGCGAACAGTCTAAGAGGGCTGTTCAGGTTGTCTCCTAAATTGTTTATAAACGCAATGAAGAGTAGGAGACCTATAACGCTTCCCTGTGGAACGCCAGACATCACTTCTGTTTTACTCGATGACTTACCGTAAATTACTACGAACTGTGTCCTTTCTGATAGGAAATCGCGAATCCAATCGCTTATGAAATTCCATAAGCGCGCAATTTCATTACAAGCCGCATGTGAGGTATAGTGTCAAAAGCCTTTCGGAAATCCAGAAATATGGAATCGATTTGAGATCCCTTGTCGATGGCACTTATCACTTCATGTGAATAAAGGGCAAGCTGTGTGAGAGCTCCGTCTCTTATGACCACGATGTCGACGGGACGTTAAACTATAATCTTCCTTCCTTTCTTCCTTCTCCGAATACGAAAATATTTTGTTGATACCCACCTACGTAGGGAGACGTTATGAGCAAAATAAAGTCAGAGAAAACAGACTTCAAATGGAAATATTCAAGGATTCGTATTTTACGTGCGTTATTTGAAAATGGATAGGTAGAAGAACAGTCTGAAAATAAATTAATGAATCATCTGCCATGCGCTCATTTGGGAATTGCAGAATAATAATAGATAATAATAATAGCGGTAGATGTCGACGTATGTTACAAGTATCATTGTGCTACATTACTTCGCAGTCACTTCATGCAAAACGTACTTTCTTCGGTATCTTTTGAACACTACCTTAGCTCATGTGGACAGAAACACTTCGGGTAGAAATTTCCACAACATATAGTGTTGTCGTTCGTCAAGATACCCATTTCTGACGATATTTCAGTGGTTGAAAATCGAGACAAATTAATTAAGTTAGTAACTAAGACAGTCGGTGGACTGTAATGCGGTCAAATTCAAATGGACAGACTTTCGTACACCACAAGAGAGTTAGTATTCTCAGTGTGCTGGGCATCCTTTGTTAAGGCATTCATGTGCTTTGCTATTGTGAAGATTTGCTGTATGTTGAATGATTTTACGTTAGTGTTCTTCAAGTCTGAGTTCGACTGAAACATTAAGTAACCAGTTATGTAATGAGAATAAATAATATTTTATTTTGCAACGAAATCGTTGCACATTACTGGTTCAAAAAACTAATTTATAACTACCGGTTTTCGTCTATGACCATCACCAAGCGGCTGTATCACAGGCAAAGAATAACCATAAGTGACAACAATAAAATGTGAAAAGAAGTTCACAGTTCATTAACGGTGGCAGTGAAAATGAAGTAGTACTGTTTTGTTCCTTGTGCAACAATGAAGACACCGTCACATTTTTAGATGTAAACTGTGAAGGATGATCTATTCGCAAGAAAAATAAAGAGGTGAAAAAGTTTAATATTTCAACAAGTAATAAGAAGGCAGGAATAAATGGCCACCTAGTGATGCTGCAACTGCAGTGAAGCATGTATGGATAAAAAGAATAAGCACAGTGTTTTGCCCAAGAAAAAGCCCTACAATAATATATTAAGGAGGCACGGACCACAGATGCCTCAACATGAAGATGATTATTTGATGTTAACAGGAGCATACGAATTTCTGAGACCAAATGATGCTATTTTCTAACATTGGTGTATGATGGCACACACTGTTTTGGGGAGCCTAGTTCCTACGTTCAGTGAATAGCCGAGCTCTGTCTCAAGTTTGGCAGATGTAACAGTGTTGGATCGCAAAGACTCGTCTTTATTTGGGGTTGCTCCTGGTGACCCAGGAAGGTTCCGTCATCCCGGGAGAATTTTCGGTAAAAGACCCTTTACATACCATTATCAACAACACAAACCTAAATGACCAAACAAATACTTGTCGTCATTATAATTTAGGAATCGTGACAAACGTTGGCATTTTTGGAACCGATTGTGTGCTTTAGGACTTAATTCTTGCAAGTCCAGCTACGAGACTGCTAATTGACACTGACCACTATTGTTACTTCATTGCAGGTAACAATTCGTAACAGCGATTAACCACTCCGAGGCCCTGCTACGCTCAACGGATGCCTCCTGTTTACTTTCAGAAAAAAAGTTGAAAATAAGCCCAACAACGGTGGACCATAAAGATTATCCTGACAGCTAATTTTCACAAAATATAAATAAATCTGGAAGCATTCCATGCCATTCACGTATGTAGTATTGTTACAAATGTGGAGGGGAGGAGTTGGTGTTAGAAGGTACTTACAGTTACCTGTACCCACCTACAGTGTTACCGATACAATCACCATAATAGCGTTTCTGATCGTTAATGTGCGCACAATGTTTTTCTTCTGGGTCAAGGTGATACTGGTACAAAACAAAGGAGCTAGACGAAGTGATCCGACAAATTGATGACATGCATATTGTATGCACATACTGGGGAAAATAAACAGTGTATCATTTTATGCAAGAATTCCTTTATATACGAACAGTACTGGCGAGTGTGTGTATTTAAGCAATGTAAATAGTGATGTTTTATAACAGCAAATAATATTAAACAATAATTAAACTGGAAAGGTGGAAAATTATACATGTACAACCGAATTCGTGGACGCGCCAAGAGTATCTTACAAGAGGCTAGGTGAGAGAATCTCTTATTTAGAAACAGTTCGCTGCCACACTTTATTTTTGACACGTGATCATTTCCTGGGAGTCTGCACAAGCCTTTTCTGCGTAACGCAAGTGATAACGACCTGCGAGAGTCATAGTGGTATCACCTTGTGCTTATCTGCGCCAGGTACTGAAGCAGTCAGCTAGCACCGCTCTGGGGAGTTACCTTTATCTATATTGCTGGACAGACATCGTGCACCAGACATGCAACCTACAGAGTGGTACTGCTAGAGAACGGGATGCTTTGATACACTCAGGTAATAGTTCAGTTGGCAACGTTCAGTTTTTCTCAAATAACAAATGAAATCTTGAAAGCAAACCTTAAAAGTAGGCCACTGTACGAAGTACAAGGTTAATTCTGGGAGGAGGTATGCAGATAAGAGTTTACTGTTATAAAAAGCTTAATTTTCGGAGTGAAATTAACAAATGGTCATTGTGAACTACCGGCTACTCCCTGCTGCAAAACCTTGTTCCATGGCCCAAATTGAGAACTGATTTGGTACATATTACTCTAATAACAGGAAGTTGACGATACAGTGTCTAATATACATAGCAGCTCACACTAAATTACACACAGGCATTAGTAAAACAAACCACCACAATTAAAGTTATTTCAGAAAGGTGGCAAAAGAAAAACATTTAGGGCGCAACGGAACTTAAACATAGAAAATTGGATCTGAGCTTGTTCTCAGCACTGATGAAAAACAATATTAAATAAAAGGGGGAAGGTGCTCGAAAACTACAATTTATAGGCAAATCAAAATTATACTGAACTTAACTTGTTTATTCAGGTCGACAAACAAAATGGGGAACCAATTTTGTTAATACAATAAAAGTGCATCTCCTTAACATAATCTAATACTGACGATGCCCAGCATTGAATTTAACATAAATTACACAAAACTTAACGCCACTAGGGGGATTTACAAACTACACTCACTCGCTCACACACACGCAATGCAACAGCGAAACTCATCAAAACGAGCATGCTGAAACGAGGCAGAAGCAGGCGCCGCTATCGTAGGCGAAATTCAGCAAACCCGGAGGGACCACACAACACGATATACACTAAAACTGCGAAGATGGCTCTGGTCTGTCGTGCCTGATTTGAGATGGTGCGTGAGTATAGCAAAGTTAAGTTGCATTTAGATTAGACCTCGAGCAAACACGCAAACGGCGACACACGGCTACGTTACATGATCGCACTCCACTGAAGGTGAAGTGGTTAAGAATCGGATTCATTCCATAAAATCTTGGTGGACTCTTAAGTTGCAACCTGAGAGTAAACTATCTAGGCACTGGTTTTATGAGAAGTGGCGTGAATTCAAGTGATTAGGTGCAAACCCCTGAAGTCGGAGTTCGGACCCACGTGGTTCCGAAAACCGATAAAAATGTATAAATTCAATTTCCGAAAAATAAAGAAAATTAACTGCGGCATGCAACCACTAGAAATGTTTAGGGTTACAAAAGGAAGCGAATGAAATGCAGCTACACGCAATAAGGGGCGATCACAGAGACGGATGAAATTCAGTCCCAAAAAACCAGGAAAGTGAAATAATTACAAAGACGGAAAAGTGAGAATAAAAACTACGGCATGGAACTCTTAGAAATACATAGAATTTCATAAGCAAGCTATTGAAAGAGGTTGTACAAGGTTCGGAGAGAATTACTGACAAAGACTCAGTGCATACTACAAGTTCGGAGAAGAAACAGCAAAATTAAGATAGATGGGGAGAGAGGATTGAGAGATGTTAGTGGAAATCAGAAGGCTACACACATAGTTGCTTGTCTGATGGGCATGGAACAAATAGAAGTGGAAGCTGAAGGCTTTGTTCTAAGAACAAACCACATGGAACACGTATCACTCATGGAAGGAAATGATAAGAAAGATTTTTACATGCAGTGTATAAAAATGAACATATGGTCTGTTAGAAATCGGGCCCCACAAAGCTAGAAACAATTTCCAAAGACTTCGTACTTCGCCACATAAGCACAAAAGATTTGAATATACCAGGCCGTTATCAAACTGCAACTAGTAACACATACACCGCGTTTATCTGTTGGAAATCACTGGGTTGAAAACTAGAACACATTTCCGCACACGATCAGAAGGAATATTCCAAAAAGTTAATCTAAGTTCAAGAGTCTAAATTAAACAAGCTAGACAACGAATCGCTACCATCTCTGCAGACACAAGAGAAGAACCAACCTTACCTCGCCACAATCCCAGCACAAAGTGACCACCGAGCAGCCAGGAGATGAGGAAGCTACCGGAAACTGGGGAAAACCCATGATAACAGTGGTGGTGGGGAGATAAGATTGTGAGACTCGCCCTGGAGAAGGCTCGTCGACTAGCTTGTAACCAAAGCGTGTAGAAACCTCTTTGCTCGCATCAGCAGCAGGGGTTGGTAACGACTAACTATCGACTCCTGAGCCAGAGAGAACCATGCAAAGCGAGCTATCACTACCCACATTCAGACAAATAAGTACACAACTCAACAGGGTCAATAATAAATTATTAAAATAACAGAATCCTAGCAATATTAACTAACATTTCAGAAACTAATATTTTAAAACATGAAATAAAAAAGCTATTCCTCATGCCTTGAAAAGAGTGGGGTTCTAGTCTTAACAAAATGCTAATCTAGTGCATCAAATAAATTACAGATTTATAAAAACTATATGGAAGACGACAGATGGTCATCTTTCAACCTAAAATAATTATGGGCCCATTTGACATACACATGTCAAACACTGGCTGCGCAACAGCTTGTCTTAAAACTCTGGACACCTTGTATTACTAACAAGGATTGATCAATGTTTTTTGTACTCTAAAACGGTGGCTCTGTAGGTAGAATAAATCTACCGTCACATGCAGCCTTAGACATCAGAAGGCAGCGCACGTCTCAATCCAAGGTAGGTAAGAGGTCCTTTACTGCGCTCATGGGTCGACTACTTCTCTAAGTAGATAAAAAATTATAACTGCTAAGGGATCTCACAGGGTGCGGGTGTGTCGTTATAGCAGGGCTTTTCTACTATGAGGTAAAAACGTAATTCATTAACCTTAATTGTCGGCCGCGGTGGCCGAGGTGACTGAGGCGCTCCAGCCACGGTCAGCACGGCCACTACGGTCGGGGGTTCGAATCCCCCCTCGGGCATGGATATTTGTGCCGTCCTAGTTCGTAAGTAGTTCATAAGTAGTTTGTAAGTTTAGGGACTGATGACCCCGTTGTTAAGTCCCATAAGCTTAACAAACATTTGAACATTTGAATCTTAATTAAAGTGAAAAACTACAAACAAACGAAATTAAAAATAATCAAATGAATTCGTAATAAAAAGAAAAGGATAAGATTCGAATGTCAAGAGTAATGCTTTGATACTGGAAACCACAACTAAAAATTAACAATATAAAAAAGAGAAAAATATTATCTAATAGAGGGTGACTGAGTTCGCGCCAACAATTTACAACAGAGAAAATGAACTAATTGAGGCTGTAAGGCTGTCGTAGTAAATGCATTATAATGCGGTTCTGGTGTGGGTGTTGTTGCACTGACGTGACCTGACAGAGACATAAACTAGTTTCGCACTGGCGTGCAATATACCATTCGCTGCTGCTGCAGCCGCAACTCTGAAATTCCATCGAAAACTGCTTGTTCAAATCTGGAACTGAACTGGCCAAAACCTTGCTATTAATTTTTAAGAAGCTAACTTCCATAGTGAAAATGTACGTGGCAGAGTATGACAATTCAGCAAATTAGCCCACCGTTATACCTCCTCGCTCTCGTCCACAGATGTTAACCAGATATTGAGGACGGGGCAAAATGTCCACTGCTCGCTCTGTGAAAATGGCATAAATACAGGCGAAGCCTGCGAATCAGCACTAGGCACCGCACACAAACTGTTTTATGCCATCTAGCAAACCACAGGGGACCACTTAAATATTCACAGAAGCCCTCGTGTAATGCCACTGGTAGTCACTATGAGAAGAGCCTCCACGAGGAAGTGGTGTTCCTTAGCAAACTTACAATGTATATCTTTCGCGTCCTTCCCAGCTCGCGGGCAATGACGCCTGTTCTCTGGTAAGCCTATCAGGAGCGCCGTTACAAACGCCCGTAGCTCCTCCACGTCTTGTCTCGCCAATACTTTTTAATTTTACAAGGCAACTAGACGTGTTTGGGAAGATTACACAATCTGTTTTGCTGTCTGCGTGTCGTGTTTTCCCAGAGAAAAGTGGAATTAAGAAAGGCGATGCACTGGGGCTGGCCTCTCAACCTGCTGTTACTCTTAAAACGCTTCCTAACTCCGCTACCCGCTGGGAGGACTGACTGATGTAAAGAGAGATATTTCCTGAGCGCCCTCTTTCGAAACAAACACGGCCTGTTGTTTCTGCAACCACACCTCACAGAATAATAAAAAATGTTCAAATGTTTGTAATTCTATCGGACCAAACTGCGTGGTCATCAGTCCGTAGCTTACAAACTACTTAAACCTAGGTAAACTAACCTAAGGACAAACACACACACCCATGCCCCAGGAAGGACTCGAACCTTCACGGCGAGCAACCGCGCGCTCCGTAGCGAGACGCTTTAGACCGCTCGGCTACTCCACCGCGACCTCACAGAATAATGTCTGGTTCATCGGCAACCTTGCAATATGTTCCGTACTTGATGCAATGACAATTACAAGTATAGCATTTAGTGACCCTAATTACCAACACAAAATACCAGGTGTGGGGTATCAATTTAATCAGAATAACAATGCTGCTCTATTTCCGCACATTAAAATGGCATGTAAGATGGTCAGAAGTTCTTGACTCCTTACATGAGCATTAATTTTTTTGTTATCGTGTTTCACGAAGAGATATTGAATATTGGTGAATAAATCTGTAAACTGCATTTTATAGTGTCGTGATCAAAATCATGCGTTTAGTGGTACTAAGACGATTTAAATGTACTTAGAATGCTTCAGTTGGGTCAGCTAATACTTTTATTTGAGAATGATCACATATACAACATTCAAATTTAACTTTATTCCATTATTCCATCAATGGCACCGAATATGTGCAGGAATTTTCTTTATGCCTCCAACACAAACAAGGGTTGACATGGGGTATGTATTTTTCAACAATGCTGTCCAAATAAAAATATTAAGCACAGAAATATATCTCAGAAAATTCAAACACAGGAAAAAACCAATTGTCCTACTAAGGTGACATGGAAGCTATACCTGACTACACACCTCAGAAACAACACGTCATACTCAGTACTATTATACCTTCTAAGGAATAAAATTTAGAAGAATTTCTCGAAGGAAAACTTATAGCTGCGGTGAAGTTGCCAAGTGCTCTAAGGTGCATTGCAGTGGAGTGCGCAGTTGTTCGCTGTTGGAGGTTTGAGTCCTGCCTTGGGCATGGGTATCAGTGTTGTCCTTAGCATAAATCAGTTTAAGTAGTTTGTAAGCCTAGGGACTGATAACCACAGCAGTTAAGTCTCTTACATTTACAAACATTTGAACATGTGAATACCTATAGTAACAGGAAACAATGTAGACAAGGACATAAGGTTGTGCCAATGACTAGATCATAAAGAGGGTGAATGGACTCAACTGGAGATGAATGCCGAGAGAAATCAACTGCACCCTTTCAAAGGATCCATGCTGGCACTCACATCAATTAATTCAGAGAAGTCATGGAAATAATTGGGAATTCGACCACAGTACAAGTCAAGGGTTTCACAAATACTCTACTTTGTTTGGTAGAGATGATCGTCGCTCCACAGAAGTTCCCACATAACCGACAAAAAATTTTAAGTCCATCTACAAATTTTTTTCTGTCCACTATAAGTAAAAGCACGTTTGACAAATAGTATAAAATCCATTAGTGTGATGTTTTGAACTAATTCAGAGATACGAAATAGGAACACGCGGAGGAAGATTTTCACAACTTAGTGATGACCCAAAAAATGTTCAAATGTTTGTAGACGTTATGGGAATTAACTACGGGGTCATCAGTCCCTAAACTTGCAAACTACTTATGAACTAGCTAATACTAAGGACGGCACAAATATCCATGCCCGAGGGGGGGATTCGAACCGTCGACCGTAGTCGCCGTGTAGAACGTGACTGGCGCGCCGCAGACCGCTTGGCCACCGCGGCCGGCAGTGATGATCCTTCCCTCAATAAACACGCATTAGAAACACGCGGAGGCAGATTTTCACAACTTAGTGATGATCCTTCCCTCACTAAAACAATAACTACTTTTATGTTTCTTAAAATATTGCTAAATTATTTTGAAACAAGAAGTTTCTGTTACGTTAAAATTCCACTAGAAATTAACTCGAGACTGCAGGATTGCTAGCAGGTCACTCCATGTGTTTACACGTGACTTCTGTACAACTTCATGCTCACTCAGACACATCACAATATTATTCAGTCACCAGTGAAACTGATTCTCTTAAAGCCTCTCTAGTTTTCAAGAGTCCAAAGGTTTAGAGCCTGTAAAGCAAGCGCTATCAAAAAACTTTTATCACATCTTACAGAAATATCACTTAGTTCTAATAATTGTACGTATGGACCCATCATTTCACATACATCCCATACATCATATACTATTGATCGACAAAGGAGCCATATATTTATATGTAGATATTAAAATAAATCAATGTCTTGGAACAGCTAATGTCAGAAATTCAGATACATTCAGAAAGTGGAAGAACACCGCAAAGAGCTGTAATTGCTGCATAACTGTAACTGTTTACATGCGTCAACGCCTCCCTTAGAGCAAATGTGGAATGTTACAACAGAAACTTACTTTAATAGTCCTTTTTTCTAACACACACACAGAGTCTAGATGCGAAAAAAGCGGAACGTATACACTCGCGTCAGGTCAGACGGGCGACAATGATGGAACACTGCAGGTCAGTCGTTCAGTAATTGCAGTTTCATGTAAAACAATGAAACAAACAATTTCACTGAATACATTATGTGAAGCAGCTCAACAATAAAGGAAAATTCATGGCCCGGTCAAGTTTCAGATTGTCATATGCCAAAGAAATTGAGGGGAAAAAAAGAGATATTCGGGTCATTGTAACACTTCGCGGCGATGTGACTAATTAGTTCTTAATGACGTATTGACCCGAATACTTCATACGTAGAGAACGCATTACACCTTGTCACAAAATAAATGCCGAAATTGAATGTTCACTTTCCTGTACTGATAAAATTTTTTCAATGATTATCTTTTAGACTGGAGTTTACTCGGCATCATGATAACAACGGGGAAGATTCCTTATCAAGAACGAGCAATTCTTTCCTGGGACATCTGTCGTTATTAGCATTGACAGCTACGTAATAATCGTATTTTCCTCCATAGTAACATCCAGTGACGGCATTGGCGGAGGATGACGCCAATATCGGCAGAATGGCTCAAGAAAGCGCTTCACAAACGCGATATCTTACCAGAGAAACTTTTAAAATGGGCGCTTTGCTTGAGGAAAAACGTAAGTGAAAGAGCAGTTCGAAGTAACTAAACAACGTCATACAAAACAGAAGCTGCACAGAATAAATCATTATGAAATTTTTGCAGTCGGTAAGGAGTGAGTGCGTTATGTATATGATCGCTGCAGACATTGTTCCCTGGTACCAGATAAACTAATTCACGGGCTAATTGAACTTAACCACCATGCAAAATTTTATAACCTATGAAGAAGAGAAGCACGAGGAGAGGAAATTTGTTTTTAACGTCCCGTAGACTTCGACGCCATTAGAGACGAAGCGCAAACTCGGTTTAACCGATTGCCTTAAGTGATACAGGGAAAACCTAAATAAAGATGGCCCAATGGATACTTGAATCGTCGTCGTTCTGAATTCAAGTACAGTGTTGTAACCAACACGCCACCTCGCCCTTTTACGAAGAAGAGACAACAAGCGCAAATAAGGAGAAGTGTGTAGTGTTATGTTGTTTCGCGATTTAAAAAATTATTGGTTCAAATGTTTGTAGAGCTTATGGGACTTAACTACGGTGTCATCAGTCCCTAAACTTACAAACTACTTATGAACTAGCTAATACTAAGGACGGCACAAATATCCATGCCCGAGGGGGGATTCGAACCCCAGACCGTAGTGGCCGTGTAGAACGTGACTGGCGCTCCGCAGACCGCTTGGCCACCGCGGCCGGCAGTGATGATCCTTCCCTCAATAAACACGCATTAGGAACACGCGGAGGAAGATTTTCAAAACTTAGTGATGATCCTTCACTCAATAAAACAATAACTACTTTTTATGTTTTTTAAAATAGTGCTACATTTTTTTGAAACAAGAAGTTTCTGTTAGGTTCAAATTTCACTGGAAATTAACTCGATACTGCAGGATTGCTAGCAGGTCACTCTATGTAAGACGTAGATGCACCTATGTGCTTACACGTGACTTCTGTACAACTTCATGCTCGCCGCGGTGGAGTAGCCGAGCGGTCTAAAGCGTCTCGCTGCGGAGCGCGCGGTTGCTCGCCGAGGATGTTCGAGTCCTCCCTGTGGCATGGGTGTGCATGGGTGTGTGTTGTCCTTAGGTTAGTTTACCTAGGTTTAAGTAGTTTGTAAGCTACGGACTGATGACCACGCAGTTTGGTCCGATAGAATTACAAACATTTTGAACTTCATGCTCACTCAGACACATCACAATATTATTCAGTCACCAGTGAAACTGATTCTCTTAAAGCCTCTCTAGTTTTCAAGAGTCCAAAGTAAGCGCTATCAAAACACTTTTATCACATCTTACAGAAATATCACTTCGTTCTAATAATTGTACGTATGGACCCATCATTTCACATACATCCCAAACATCATATACCATTGATCGACAAAGGAGCCATATATTTATATGTAGATATTAAAATAAGTCAACGTCTTGGAACAGCTAATGTCAGAAATTCGTCTTTGGACTTAGTACTAAATTCAAAATCGCCTTGTATCACTCGACTATTATAATGGTTTTGTTACACAGTTGTGAAGCATTAACACACTGCTAAAAAAATGCAACGCTCACAATTCCAAGATTCTTTGTTGACAAGTGATATGACAGAAAGGTAGTTTATTGTTGTAGAAGTATACAGGGCTACGCAAAACAATGTGAACACCTAACATTGACACAGAATTAGTGAGGAGTTTGAAAGACGTCACTCTGTTCCATGACGCTTATGTATTGTTTTACAATTAAATTATTTCACCTCTGATGAAAAAGAGGGTGAAAAACAGGCAGATCTAATTTTGTGAGAGAATTAGTTCTTCAGAGTGCATTCATCATTAGTTACGTCATATAAGTCGCAATATATTCACACCAGCTAGTGCAGACATGACGCATCTCACAGTCCCAACTGTTAATGCGCCGTAGCTCCTACAGTTAGGGGGATCTAAGAATATTGCTTTGCGCATCTTTTCTTAAACATAAATTAAGTTGTAAACTATGTGTAAAAATGTTTTAATGAGAATCCATACTGAAGGTAAAGAGCGATTCGAATTTCTATTATGACGACCACTGTCAGGCTGCTACTATTGTATTTTCCCTCCTCGATATATAATATGCTAACAATTTCTTATTCTGAATAGTTTTTGTAAATTAAGAATAGCTGAAAACTTGTTGTTCCGTTACTATTGTGTGACTAGTTTCTCTTTGTGAATTACTTTAAACTGATCATCATCATCATCATCATCATCATCATTAGGGACTGATTATGCCTTTCAGCGTTCAGTCGGGAGCATACTACCTCTAATAAAATTCCTCCATGATCCCCTATTCAATGCTAACATTGATGCCTCGTCTGATGTTATGCCTTTTACTTCAAAATCATTCGGCACCGAATCTAAGTACTTTCTTCTTGGTCTACCTCGACTCCCCTTACCCTCCGCTGCCGAGCTCATGAGTCTCTTAGGTAACCTTGCTTCTCCCATGCGTATAACATCACCCCTCCATCTCAGTCTGTTCGCTCTAACTGCTTCATCTATGGTGTTCATTCACAGTTTTTCTTTGATTTCCTCATTATGGACACCCTCCTGAACTCAGATAAACTGAAATCTTTCAATTAAGTAGTTACACTCTGCGTCACGTACGAAGGTGCCCCAGTTTTCAGACGTCGTGCGCATCCCCCTCCATTAGCGCACTGGCAGCCAATAATCATTATTCACTAGGCGTGTGACTGACACCAAGTTACGCATTGTTTCTCCCGCAGGCCAAATTGTTGGCGTTCGGCCGCCGTAGCTCTTCCCCTCCAAGCTTCCCCTATCGCTCCACCACTAGAGCGGAAGCGCCTTCTTACATAACGCCGGCGATAGTGCTCCTTATATCATTGATTTCGGTGGGCTTGTTCATCAACGGATCAAAGCTATAATAATATGAGTATGAATACTTTTTGTAGCTGATGGGCTTTGCTAAATGTGGGACGAGAGATAGTTAATAAACAAATATCTCTCTACTGTGAAGTTCCTTCAACTTGGTTTAGATGTTACAGGGTCAAATTCTTTATCTCGCTATCCAAAATTCCTTTGCGTGTCATTTTTTAACTTTTAACTTAAGAGGAAGGTGGGCCAATAGCCACTAGGGAGCATGCACAGAAATGGCTTTTCCCTGCCATGATTCGAAATTTCGCGGTTCGTTTGTAAAACAGTGAATGGGCATACCATGTTTGACTATACTTTTCTGCCAAAGTAATTTAATTCTTTCGTAGATCTTATTGTATAGTGTGGACTAATTTTCTCATGTAAATTTATTCTTTTTTTAGTGTGGTTTTTGTAGATTCATTCCTACATACTGTGACATAATCTGTGTGCATTCGATATTTAGGTTTCACACCCTTACAGATTGTATATCAGGGTGTATATTTTGGTAATTTCCTGGTTTGACACTGAAGGTAATTTGAATGTTAACGAGAAATAAAGCTAGGTGGCAGTTAGATAAACAGATCACTAGCTCGCTAAACATATTGAAATAATCCAAAAATAATGGTGAAATGGATGTGGAAGAGCAGGAAATATCTATCTCTGCCAAACAGTAACATCCTATTGGTTTCGAAGTGGAAACACCTCATATCGAAAAGTTATATCCGAAAACCATAGACCCTCAGAATAATGGAGAAGACGCCAACGAAATACCGCGGCATGTCGATGCAGTAATTACGATCCGAAATTACAGGATCGAAGACGAAGATGGAACAGGTACTCCATCCAGCAACCATGACAATGATGCAGTGAACTCATGTATTTCGTCACCAGTCGGAAGTAGAAATACATGGAATGAGAACGATAAACTTCAGATGCTGTTTGATTTCATGAAACAATCCATCCAAAACCTCGGTGAACATAACAAACGCCTAATAGAAAAAGCTGATGAACAGAACAAACGCATAATCGAGACATCGACGGACAAAACATAAAAGGCTATGATGGAGGAAATTAATATCGTAAAGTAATAAATTAATAGAATAAAGAGACGCTAAAGGAGCTAGAAGGGAGAAAAGGACGCTTAGAGGAAAAATGCAAGCAAACCGAGGCCATAAAGAAATCTATTGAACAAATTCAAGACAGATTATGACAATCGATGGAAGGCAGCAGAAACTAGAAACGACAATAACAACCGAGAAATCTCTGAATTGTCGGATTAGCTGTCGGCGATGAAAGTTCAAAATTGATAAAATTTTGGTGGTCTTAGAAACCTTAAACAAGGTACATGAGACATAGGTGCGTCACGAACACTTAGGCGACTAAGGAGAAAATTCAACGTCTTGACCAACACATACCGGCAAAAATTAGTGAGGCTACAGAAAAATTAATAGGAAATAATCACGATCCTTTACACCAAGAAATTCGCAAATGACAAGAAGGCACAGACATCATAACACTAATTCCTGGTTGAAGAAACGATTTAGGAGAACTGATCGAATTCAGAAAACGTCAAGAATTCCACAGCAGATGGCAGAACGAATACATGCGCTATGTAGAAAAAATTATGAATAGTTGGCAACATACCATGTTGTAGAAAGTCCCGCCACTGGTAATTGTGCGTTACTCCAACGGACACTTGGAGGTGTACGTATCGAAGAAAGACCGGTAGAGTCATAAAGTTCCGATCCAGTGTGTGAAAACAAGTACCAAGTCGCGAGGTAACGAAGGAAATGGACGGCTTCGATTTCAAGCACTTTATCTCAATAAAAAATTTCCAGAAGTACAGAGACTTCAGAAACTTCCTTCAACCTAAAGTTTTGCTGTCGCAATTTGAAATACCATTGCCACCCTGCTGGGCGTTGCTATAGAAACATCCATTTATTTGCGGACACCTGGAAGGAAATGTCGCGGAGAAAATGGAGAGTATCGCGCTTACGTGTATGTCATACGAGGAGTTTAAGGAGGTGTTCTTGCACTGCTATTGGTCTAAAGCAACGCAACGGCATATAAAATAGGAAATCATTATGTGCAAAGATACTGACGAGTCAGGTTTTAAAAGCCTAGTGAAGTTTTCTGAGTCCATGGTAAGGAAAAACCAGTTATTAGATGCACCATGTAGCGACAGTGAAATCTTTCGTTTCTGCTACATAAAGTTACCGCTATGTTATCAGCAATGATAGGCAAGTGTGGCAGTGATATAATAAAAATTTAAAAATCTGTTACGAGAACTTGACTTTGCATTTGAGAAGTCAATGCACGAGAACGTTGAAGACGTCAAATGCAGAATCCGAGCACTAACCAACATTTTGGTGGGAGTCCACGTCAGAATAACGACTCAGGCGAATTTAAACATAAATAAAAGGGGGGACGAGGGGTGGTAATTACAGACCACAACCGCACCAGCAAGATATGGAATAACGTGGGGTCACCTGCTCGTAGTAATATGCAATGACGTCTGTTCTTTCGGAGCAGACGCCACATGTATATATATAATATGCCGGTGACGGGCAGTGATCCTATCGTTAGTGGAAATGGGTGGGCACGTTTGTGGCCCTTACTCTTACGGGAATTAGTTTCAAAATTACGATTCTGAGTACTGTGGGCAGGGTAAAACTGGGAATTTGTGTCTGACGGGAGGTGTGCTTGGGTAGTCTTTGCAGGTGCGGTGATCACTGTGTCCCCAGTGGTGTAGTGATCAGCGCAACTGCTTAGAAAGCAGGAGACCCGGATTCGAATCCCGGCTGGGTACACATTTTCAGCTTTGCCCATTCGCAGTTGACGTAATATATTCTGTGAATATGAAAAAAAAATTATCTGTACAACATTTCTTCCTGCGTATATTTAGGGGTAGTAAATGGATGTCGAAGACTGTGTGTTCCAACCATCGGTGTTTCATAATTACTCCAACAAATTTGTATGGGAAGGAGAAGACGTATTGCGGAACAAAATTTGCATAAAATCCGTCGCACGTAAACGCTACGGAGGTCCAAGTAACAGGCACCACCGCTTGTCGTTAGACATCTGCTCCATATACAGGGAGAATCTAAATTCGGGAGATTCCTCACCTGCTAGCAATAAAAATGTCTGTCACAAAATTTTGTCCTGCGCATATTTCAGGAAGTAAATGGACGTCGGAGATTGAGATGGGTGTGTGTCCCATACGTCATTGTGTTTCAGAATTACACTACTACACCAACAAACTTCTAGGGGATGTGGGAGGTGTCTTGAGGAACAAAGTGAGCATAGAAACCCATGCTCGGAAACGTTATCCAGTGACGCTACAGAGCATCGAAGTTGCTGGAGGGGATGTTTAGCGGCAGGAGCTGGCGTCTGTAACTTGGACTCTTCGTAGCGTCGTTGAAGCGTTTTCGGGCATGAGTTTCCATGCTAATTTTGCTCCTCAATACGCCTAATACATCCCTTACAAGTTTGTTGGTGTTGGTGTTTGTTGGTGTCTCAAGGTGCGGGTTCGGCACTGCACTGCATGTTGGGGAAAGATTGGATAAGAGGAGAGCAGTACTAAGGGGGACAATCCAACATCAGTTGATGTAATAAATTAGCACGGGGTAGCAAGTAGAGTAGGTAGGGTGACCTAATTTGATTAATTTTTATGTACACAGGAGTACAGAAAACGATAAAGACGGATAAAGATAAATAAAAGCCAAGGAAAAGTACCATCAAAAGATAAGTGTGGAACGAGAAGACACGCAAAAACGTAATGGACAGAGACAAGTAAATCAAGACCAAAACTTCAACGAGAAAACAATAGTATTTAATAAGAAGTCACAGGTAATTCAACATAAAACGTAAAAGGACACTGTACACGAGTAAAACAAAAAGGCCATCAGTGAGCAATGTAGCCGGCCGCGGTGGCCGAGGGGATTGAAGCGCTCCAGTCACGGTCTGCACGGCCACTACGGTCGGGGGTTCGAATCCCCCCTCGGGCATGGATATTTGAGCCGTCCTTAGTCTTAGTTAGTTTGTAAGTTTACGGACTGATGACCCCGTAGTTAAGTCCCATAGACTATACAAACATTCGAACATTTTTGAGCAATGTAAACGAGCAGTCATCGGTAAAAAGAAATTGTATTTCATAATAAGGTCTTGTAGTTTATGTGTGTTGTTCACAGGAAAGCGTGAAGCGAAACAAATTTTGTGAGAGGAATATCTTCCCTCTGTGAGTGGCAAGGAAAGTCGACGATGATAAGACAAATGATGCAAACACAGTGAGGGATGGGATAAATGAAACAGAAATAACTGCAGAACAGTCTAGTAAAAGAATAGGTGGTATCGCTATCGCAGAATACATGTAGTAGTTAGAAGGTGTTGGATTCGATAACCTTGTTATAGGGACTAATGTAGTTTAATGATTGTAGTCTGGAGACTGATCGCGTAAATATATCCATTTTCCTTCTCCTAACCGACTCCCAATGTCTAACCAGGGCCGGCGCAAGGCACGTGCAAAGCGTGCGGCCGCACGGGGCGGAACTTTCCGAGGGGCGGCAAATCTGCCGCCACCCCACCCCTTTTTTAATTTTATTAGGGCAGATAGATTTTATAATGGTAAGACAAAGATTTCGAAACCAGGTTTTACAGTGTAAGACATACCCAGGGGCAGATATAGACTCTGACCATAACTTGTTGGTTATGAACTGTAAGCTGAAACTGAAGAAACTACAAAAAGGTAGGAAAACAAGGAGATGGGACCTGGATAAATTGAAGGAACCTGAGGTTCTTAAGAATTTCAGAGGGAGCTTTAGGCAACAATTGACAGAAACAAGGGAAAATAAAACAGTAGAGGAGGAATGGGTAAAATTGAGAGATGAAATAGTGAAAGTAGCAGAGGACAAAATAGGTAGGAAGGCAAGACCTACAAAAAATCCTTGGATATCACAGGAGATACTAAATTTAATCGATGAAAGGAGAAAATATAAAAATGCAGTAAATGAAACAGGCAAAATGGAGTACAGACGACTAAGAAATGAGATTGACAGGAAGTGCAAAATGGCTAAGCAGGAGTAGCTAGAAGGCAAATGCAAGGATGTAGAAGAATGTATAAATAGGGGCAAAATAGATACAGCCTACAGGAAAATAAAAGAAACATTTGGAGATAAGAAAAACAGCTCAATGAATATCAAGGACACGGATGGAAAACCAGTTCTCAGCAAAGAAGGGAAAGCTGAAATGTGGAAAGAGTATATAGAGGGGCTCTACAAAGGAAATGAACTTCGAGACAATATTGTAGGAAGGGAAGAGGATGTAGATGAAGATGAAATAGGAGATACTGTACTGAGAGAAGAATTTGACAGAGCCCTGAAAGACCTAAGTCGAAACAAGGCCCCTGGAGTAGATGATATTCCCTCAGAGCTACTGAAGTCTCTGGGAGAACCAGCCATGACTAACCTATTTCACCTGGTGTGTAAGATGTATGAGACAGGCGAAGTACCCTCAGACTTTAAGAAAAATGTTATAATCCCCATTTCAAAGAAAGCAGGTGCAGACAGGTGTGAAAACAACAGAACCATCAGTTTGATAAGTCATGGTTGCAAAATATTAACACGAATTATATACAGAAGGATGGAAAAACTGGTAGAAGCCGACCTCGGGGAAGATAAGTTTGGATTCAGGAGAAATGTAGGAACTCGGGAGGCAATACTCACTTTACGGCTTATCCTAGAAGATAGATTAAGAAAAGGCAAACCTACATTTCTAGCTTTTGTAGATTTGGAGAAGGCTTTTGACAATGTTGATTGGAATAAACTCTTTCAAGTTCTGAAGCAAGCTGGAGTAAAATATAGGGAGCGTAAGGTTATCTACAACTTGTACAAAAACCAGACAGCGGTGGGTCAGAGTTGAAGGGCATGAAAGGGATGCAGTGGTTGGGAAGGGAGTGAGACAGGGTTGTAGCCTTTCTCCAATGTTATTCAATTTGTACATTGATCAAGCAATAAAAGAAAGCAAGGAGAAATTTGGTGAAGGAATAAAAGTTCAGGGGGAAGAATTAAAAACATTGCGTTTTGCCGACGACATAGTAATTCTGTCAGATACAGCAAAGGACCTGGAAGAGCAATTGAACGGAATGGACAGTGTGCTGAAAGGTGCATATAAGATGAACATTAACAAGAGCAAAACTAGGGTAATGGAGTGTAGTGTAAGAAAATCGGGTGATGCTGAAGGAATTAGATTGGGAAACGAAGCAATAGAGGAGGTAGATGAGTTTTGCTAATTGGGCAGTAAAATAACAAATGATGGTCGCAGTACAGAGGATATAAAATGCAGAATGGCAATGGGTAGAAAAGCGTTTTTGAAAAAGAGAAATTTGTTAACATCGAATATTGATTTAAGCCTAAGGAAGTCCTTTCTGAGGGCATTTGTATGGAGTGTTGCCTTGTATGGGAGTGAGACATGGACGATAAATAGTGCGGACAGGAAGAGGATTGAGGCTTTTGAAATATGGTGCTACAGAAGAATGCTGAAGATTAGGTGGGTGGATCGCGTAACTAATGAGGAGGTACTGAACAGAATTGGGGAGAAAAGAAATTTCTGGCATACCTTGACTAAAAGAAGGGATAGATTGGTGGGACACATTCTTAGACATCAAGGAATTGTGAATTTAGCATTAGAGGGAAGTGTGTGGGGTAAAAATCGCAAAGGAAGACCAAGAGATGGATACAGTAAGCAGATTCAGACAGATGTAGGTTGCCGGTCTTATGTGGAGATGAAGATGCTTGCTCAGGCTAGGGTATTGTGGAGAGCTGCATCAAACCAGTCTCCGGACTGAAGACCACAACAACAACATAGGGCAAATTCAACCTTCATGTCCAAGACGGGATTGGAAAGCAAACCTCGGAGGGAGCGACTTCGGGAGCTGTGACATGGCGCCTCGACTACCTGCCGGCCGCCCTTGTTGAACAAGGGGAGAGAGGGGGACTAATTTCTTGCTCGTCGTGTTTTCGCCGGAGGAGCGTAGAGGGGGAAGCAGTCTAGCGTGCACCCCACACCAGCATTCTTATGAGAGTAGCGCTGCCAGCCTGTTACGCGCCGTGCGTAACTCAGCTAATTTTGCAGGAGACCAAATCTAATTTGGAAATTCGGAAGCAATTTTCGATACTGCGGTTATGTGTTAAGCCTGAAGCAATTTTGCTAAGCCCTTCAATGGCAGTTTTCCAGTGTTTTATTCTTCCCGCATTATGAAAAATAAAGTTTGAACATTACTACAGTCAAACATCTCCAACACCTACAATGGCTAAAAGTATTCCAAATGGGTACATACGCTGCGAGTAATTAGAAGGGATAAAGGCATTGGTAGTAAGCCTGGCATAAGTTGGGTTTCGATGTATTTTTCAAAATCGTTGCTATCCGTTTCTGAGTGATAGTCGTACGTATTGGTTTTTGAGACATGAAACACCTGTCTCTGACCGGCACTTTTGTTTGACAATGCTACTCGCACACTACCACTTTGCCAATATCTGTTTACTCTATACTGTTTTCCGTTGAATACATTATCTGTTCGCAACCATTGAAAAATGTATATTTACGTTAACTGCAAGTTCATGCCGCGCGGGATTAGCCGAGCGGTGTAAGGCGCTGCAGTCATAGACTGTGCGGCTGATCCCGGCGGAGGTTCGAGTCCTCCCTCGGGCATGGGGCTGTGTGTGTGTGTGTGTGTGTGTGTGTGTGTGTGTGTGTGTGTGCTTGTCCTTAGGATAATTTAGGTTGAGGTGTGTAAGCTTAGGGACAGATGACCTTAGCATTCAAGTCTCATAAGATTTCAAACACATTTTAACATTTTTTTTTAAATTCACAAAGCTTGTTAAAATTTGCTAGGTTTCTTCAAACAGGTTTGACTCCATTTTTGAGCTGGTGCACAGTGACTGTTTCGTCCACATCTGTAGAGAACATCACCAATCAGTCGCAATTTTTGTTTTTATTTTCCAGATCTACATAGGTTTCGGGCACAGTGTGGCTATTCTCAATGCTTTGAGTAATACTTATTACATCTATTCTTTCATGATGAACTTAACTGTTATCTGTAAGCAGCTATTAAAAGCTTTGAGGCTGGCCACTCAGTAGTCGAAATATAGGTAGATCTGAAAAGTAAAAACAAAAATTGCGATTCCAGAATGAAATTTCACTCTGCAGCGGAGTGTGCGCTGATATGAAACTTCCTGGCAGATTAAAATTGTGTGCCGGAACCGGGACTCGAACCTGGGACCTTTGCCTTTCGCGGGCAAGCGCACTACCGACTGTGCTACTCCGACACGACTCACGACGCCGCCTCACACCTTTACTTCCGCCAGTACCTCGCCTCCTACTTTCCAAACTTGCGCTTGCCCGCGAAAGGCAAAGGTCCCAGGTTCGAGTCCCGGTTCCGGCACACAATTTTAATCTGCCAGGAAGTTTCATATCAGCGCACACTCCGCTGCAGAGTGAAGTTTCATTCTGGAAACATCCCTCAGGCTGTGGCTAAGCCATGTCTCCACCATATCCTTTCTTCCAGGAGTGCTAGTCTTGCGTGTTTGCAGGAGAGCTTCTGTGAAGTTTGGAAAGTAGGAGGCGAGGTACTGGCGGAAGTAAAGTTGTGAGGCGGCGTCGTGAGTCATGTAGGGGTAGCACAGTCGGTAGTGCGCTTGCCCGCGAAAGGCAAAGGTCCCAGGTTCGAGTCCCGGTTCCGGCACATAATTTTAATCTGCCAGGAAGTTTCAAAAATTGCTATTGATTGATGACATTTTCTACAGATCTATTTAAATGAAAATCCTCAAACGTCTTGTAGGGAGAGAAAAAAAAGTGAGTGGGGAGGGGGGGGCGGCGATTTAGCAGCTCGCACGGGGCGGCACTTGGGCTTGCGCCGGCCCTGGTCTTACGATAATAAAAACGGGGGAAAAAGAAAAAAACTAAGAAGTATAACTGCCAGTAATGTCATAAGGTTTTCTTCTACAAAATGAAGGATTTTATTTCTGGTTAAAATTAAGGCTATTGTTTTAGTCTGTTACAGTAAAGGGCCCTACCAACGTCGCGATTTATTGGACCAATTCGTTGGTCACCCGATAAATTGGGCGGTTTTAGGCGCTACCCGACCAACTTTCCTTGTCGGTCGGTTGCTTGTGGCTGACCATCCGATCTCCGATTCCCCCACCATTTCACCCGACAAATTGTACCGTGTGAAGTGCTTCCCGACAAACTTCCATGCCTGAGGTCGTCTGCACAGCGAACACGTGAAAACAAAAACAGTTCGACCAACAGACACCAGAACAGGGCGGCGCTGCGTGCAGTTGTTCGAACGTGTGTAGGCTGCTACCTTGGTTGGTCCGTTGGACATCTTGTTGGTCGTACTATAAATCGGAGTGTGTGTAGGGGCCTTAGGATTACAATTGCACAATACCATGATTGAATAGTTTATGCGATGTTTTAATGTAAGGTGGTATTTATATGCACACAGTAAATGAAATGAGCGACGAGGCAGTGATGGACGAAAGCAGAAACCACATGTTACTCTGTGCAGAAACACAGGCTGTAAGCGACGGTGGCAGAGAAGGGCCCCCGCAGGTGGGCACCGCACGTGCCGACACAAAGGAGAGGGGCTGCCGGCGACAGCGAGACTAACCGGCTCAATGGCTTTGGTGTCACGGGGGCGGAAAGCTGACGGCAATACTGACGTCTGAGGCAGAGGAGAGATTAACACTCTCTAGCCGTCAGACACTTGTTACTTACCCAGAAGGTGGAGACAATATAAGCATTCGTACCTCAAAGGCGAAAGTCACTGAGCGGTAACTACCAACACGTTAGCTGTCCTGGTGCCGTAAATACGGCAAGAGAGATTACTCTAATTGCTCACCCTCCGAGATGGTCTTCCAAGAACTGTACGCCACCAGCCACTCGAGTAAATGCATGTTAGGAGATTTGGTAGTGTCATAAGAAGACGCCAGATCATGTGGAGCAATATTGCTGCTGCCCATGCGCACTTAAGAAGATATGCTAAGGAGACGTCAGACGATGTCGAACTATTTTGGTATCCATTTCAGACATGATAAAAGGATACATCATTCCCCATCGATACTCAACTGACATCTCATAAACTCGTATTATTAAGTGTCTCTGTTTCCTAGACTTATGCTATGTGAAAAACAATTCTGTGTCGCTCCATCTACGAAAACACCTTAACATTTAATAGTACCAAGCTCTGCCATATTTGTGTGTTCGATGTTTTGTGTTTTTCAAAAATCAAATGTTTGTATAGCTTATGGGACTTAACTACGGGGTCATCAGTCCCTAAACTTACAAACTACTTATGAACGAACTAAGACTAAGAACGCACAAATATCCATGCCCAAGGGGGGATTCGAACCCCCGACCGTAGTGGCCGTGCAGACCGTGACTGGAGCGCCTCAGTCCCCTCGGCCACCGCGGCCGGCTTTGTGTTTTTCAGAGGTCAAACTGCGTCACCTATGTTCATCTTGAATCAGGAAGATTTCTTAATGAAAGAAAGTTATGCATTTATACCTTCTATGTATTGAAGATCAGTTGTCTGAATCATAATGATGGTCCTCATATTCAAGTCGGTGATTTTTCTTCATGTATTTCATTGTGCGTAAAATGAAGAAACATTACTCTTCTAAACTTTTAATCATCAGAGTCATTATTATTTGTTTGAGTTTATTATTTTGTACAGTGACACAACAGTACATAATACATACATTTACCAACTGCATACAAGTCCCACATGCTTATGGATGGAATGAGATTTTTGGTGTTTCTTCTCTAATTCATGTTCCATTAATTATAATGTCACTAGACAACCAAGCTTTCTCTAATTTTTAAAAGTATTACATGAGAAATAAAACGAAGTACCCTATAATAAAATGTGTGTGAGTCTGAATAAAAGTAGAAATGAGCCGTCCTAAATTATTGTTAGCCGGTTGCTCAGATTTCTAAAAGGCCAGTAAGTAGGCTTCAGAATAAATGTAGGATTGAACCTTCATAGTCTTGAATTTAATGGAGATGGATATTGCCATAATTGTAAAAATAATACTAATGGATATCAAATCCACTTTGAGGACTTCTCCGTGATGATCAGTTAGATAATTTTAATGTTGATCATTGTGAGTTAAACGTGTGAATGTGATGTAATTTTTAATGGTTGTGTAAGGTTTGACATTTCTGACATATTCCTTCTCCACTCCCAAATATTACAGCTGGAGTCGTCATGTGAGTGAATTGCAACACCAACGATGCATGGGAAAGCTAAATTTGGGTGGCACATGTCTCGCTAAGACTTGAAGCAAAACATTTTCCTACACATTTTTTAAATTTTTTCTTGTCAAAATATACTCATGAAAGACGTTACTCTGTTTCGTGACGCTTTCCTATTGTTTTTAAGTAAAAATATTTCGTGTTAGGACAACTTGATGAAGAAGAGACTGAGGAAACAGGCAGATTTACTTCTGTGAGACGATTAGTTTTTGAGTGTGTATGAACGATTAATTAGTCAATATCCGTTTTTCTTCTAAGTAGTGATTCTAATTTTCTGTGGTACCATATATTAGCCTTTGAAGTTACAACTTTCTTGTGTTACTTACAGTAATGATCTGTGTATTATTGACGAAGAAAGAGAACTCATGTTCAGAAGTTGAAATTGCTTTTCACGTCACATTTGAAACGTGGCTCGCTTCAATCAATGACATTCACCACGGCAGAAGGGACAGAGCAGTTCAGGCATAGAGGCGTCACCTTGGCTGTGGTATACTGTGGTGGTGTGAGAAGCAGGAAGGCGAACACTGCCAAAAACAGTGCCGGCCATATAGATGAAAGATGCCCCTTCATCCTTGTCAGAAAGGACGACAAAGTGGATGGCGGTCAATGCAATCCTGTGGGGTGGACGAAATGGACACACGCCTTAAGCATGAAGCCCCACTCCACATTCTTGTAGCGGGAAAACAATTTTTCATACGTCAAATGTTTGTAAATCTATTCCTACCAACTACTTAAACTAACCGAAGGACGAACAATAACACCCCTTGCCCGAGGGAGGGCTAGAAACTTCGACGGCGAGCAACCGAGCGCTCCGCATCAAAGGGCCTTAGAACGCTCGGTCACTGTACCAAGCCTCAATTTTTTCGCGGTAACCAGGGGAAACAAATGCTTTTGCAATGGACTCACTGATTCGCTCTCTGCCGTGTCAACAGAGGGGCGGTAGACGAGATTCCAGCCACATTATTACTTCAATATGGCCACGTTTGGCGGTTAGCTGGCGAGACTGACTCCCTCGAGCTGAAGACGGACTTCATTTTCGTCTCTCAGACGCTTCACGTTTTGCTGGATAGACTGGTGTTTAGCTGCTACAGTCTTCACTTTACATGCTACGAGATACTTGGTCCTTGACTTATTATATCATAATTATATGGATTTTAATGTGATTTTGTAAATGACTGGAATTAAAAATTACGTAATGTGACAATCAACAGTTTTGTGAAGCACATTTATACGTAAAAATAAGAAAAATAAAATATTTTCCAATTTTCATAATGTACACATCTCTTTTACGTTACTTGATCAGTGTTTTTGAACAAATTGAACTAAATACACATTGTTAGTGCAATGACTTTCGCTTCTGTGAGACTCCACGCGACCACTGCAACGCAACGCGAGGCAGTACGCAGACAACGAGTCGGCGGTTGAAAAATGAATATCTAACCCAAGGTGGGAAAACTTGACACATGAGAAATATTTGCCTATTAACTTTCTCTTCTCCACATTTAGCAAAGCACATCAGCTACAAAAGGTGTTATTATTCAGACATTATCACAGCTTTGACCCGTTCATAAACAAGCCCACCAAATGCAATGACATAAGGAGCACTAACTAATGAATGGAAATATTTTAGTTTATCTTAGTTTAACCTAAATTAACACGTAAAAAACTAGTCACACAATGCCAAAGGAACAACAAGTTTTCAAACATTCTTACTTTACAAAAGTTATTCAGAATAAGAAATTGTTGAAAAAATATTTATCGAAGAGGAAACGCCAATATTAGCAGCCTGACAGTCGTCGTCATAACATAAATTAGACTCGTTCTTCAGCTGGAATGTGCATCCCGACTAAAAACATTAAAAATATTGACATGCAGTTGACTTGATGCATGTTTAAGCAAAGCTATGCAAAACAATGATCTTTGGTCTCCATAAGCGTCACATTAGAACGTCACAAAAAATCCTACTGAAATCTATTATAGAGCTTATAACAAATATATCACACTCAGTAACCAGTACACTCAGCAGTCATCGCATACTTCCTGTGCATGATCTAAACAGATAAATTTCTTACAGCTGCGGCAGTTGTTCTTGGTGTATCGGTTTTTTCAACGACCACATTTACAGCACCTCTGTCTTTTCGAACCGTGGTTCTCTTGAGGGCTTTGGATTGCAGCTTCATCAGGAAAATGACTTTGAATATCTTGCCAACAAGAAGACTACATGGATATTGGATTTCAGAATATTTTGATATTATTGGTACGTGATATCCAGAACTCAGTAACAATCAGACTAAGGCATTCAACACGACACTGAATAATTCTTGAGAAAATAGACTTTGAAGTTTCCAAGAACATGTAAGTACCAATAATTAAAAGAATCACAGCATCTGTAGGTGTAGTTCAGGTGGTAGCGTTCTGGTCTTACGATGGTCGGTGGTTCGAATCCAGACCAGTCAATTATGTTTTTTTCTTTCTTTTTTTCGGAAAGGCTACTTACAGCACTTTAATACCTAATGATAATTTTTATGAATAATGCAAGTACTTTTGTTCATTCTTAATTTTCTATATTTTATAAAAGTTGTCAATAATGATGATTGAAACATGCAATGGACCAACCAATCAAACTCTCGTGGGAGGAGTAACTTCATGGATGATGTGAAAAAATTTACACTAGCTCAAATTCAGTTACATAAAACATTTTTGGATCACTAATTGCACGTATTGTGTCAGTTTTTGTTTATTTGTATGTAGACGAGCAGGATTCCGTGTTGTCACCTAAAACGATGGTTCAGTAGGTTAGCTGCTTGGAAAGCCATTAGTAGCTATGGAGATGATTTTCCAAAATCAGCTTCGTAGCTCTTCGTAGCTCAAAGACAATCGTCGTCAACTGATAGTGAACCCAATATTGTAAAAATGTAACTTGCTTTTTGGTTTTGATTGAAACAATCCTAATTAACAATGTTTTATAAAATATAGAAAATTACGAATTATTAATAATACCTGAATTTTTCGTAAGAAGTATCATTAGATATTAAATTTGTGTAAGTATTCGAACAGAAAGGTTTTGTGTCCCGACTTCGTCGCCGCTTTTGTGTCCCAGCCTCGTCGTAGGTGTCGGTGGCCGAGTGGAATGTGACCGACACAGGAATAAAGACAGCACGCTGGTGCAGGTACGGAGGGGAGCAGCCAGAAACTATAAACACTAGAGTAAATTAGAAAGATATATATTGCACAGAATGTAACAATACTTAACTTTTACATAGTACTGCAGAATGTTGATACATAGTTGTTAGAGGCCTGCCTAGTGCCTGTACAATAGCAAAGTCTTCACTGGTGCCTATCTGATTACGAAGGTCCTAACTCGTTGCTATCTCAGTCCGAAGTGACCGGTGTCTTTCCGTGGTGGCCACGAGCGGGGTTCCAGCAGAGGGCGCTCGTGGCTGTCGTCGGAAGAACGCCGCGCCGTGCATGCATGGCGGCGCGCGGCGAAAGTAGGTGGCGCGCACTTTGTACTTGTGCGACACCACACCCCTCCCCCCCAAACCGCCGCGCCGTCGTGGCGTAGGGCTGAGGGCCACGGCGACGGCACTGGGTGGAGGGCCTGGGCGGGGGCGTTACTGGTGGGACGGGCCTCGTAGCTGAGGCCGGGATCGAGACGCCGTCCGCGCCCCGGCATCCGCCTTGAGATCCTCCAGGGAACCCGCCGAAACCTGGGGAAGGGCGCCCGCCCCCGCCCAGAGGGAACAGGTCATCTTCTTCTGAGGTGCGTGGCCCAAGCTGGGGGGGCCCGCACGGTCCCGGAGTCCCTCTCGGTGACGCTGTCATCTGCGGCGGCGACAGCGGCGGCGACGACTGCGTCGGATGTACGTCGACGTCCATAGGGATCTCGTAGTCCGGGGACGAACGATGTGGCTGTGCTCCCTGGCGGTGAACTGGGTCTGGAATCAAGAAACCGGAGACAGGATCGCGCGGCCTGTGCAGGCGCAATTGGTTTGCGTGGCGCCGCAGCTCCGACCCTGTGGAAGAACGTACAACAAACATATTGCGACCAAGCACGCGTTGAATGGTTCCCGGCAACCATGTCTTCTTGTTTCCAGCAAACACCCTGTACAGCACCGGCGTGGAAACCTGAAAACGCGTAGCGCCATACGAACCGACTCGGTGCGTGGGAGGCTGCAGCAGGTGAAGGAGAGTGCGGTGACGGCGGCCGTGTAGCAGCTCGGCAGGAGACGGGCCGTCACGTGGCATGCACCGATACGTAGACAGGAAAATTTGAAGAGCTTGCTGCCTGGAGTGCTGACCTTTCATCTTCTCCATGTGAGACTTGAATGTTCGAACGAAACGTTCTGCTTCACCATTGGACTGAGGGTGAAAAGGTGCGGTGGTGATATGCTGAATGCCATTCACACGACAAAACTGTTGAAATTCCGCACTAACAAACTGAGGTCCATTGTCACTGACGATAGTTTCAGGCAAGCCTTCGATGCAAAACACTGATGTTAAGGCACTGATTGTACTAGACGCCGTCGTTGAGTTCATGGCAATCACAAAAGGAAACTTGCTGAAAGCGTCTACAACAATTAACCATCGCGTATTCCAGAAAGGTCCGGCAAAGTCAATGTGTAAACGTTGCCATGGTCCCTTGGGGCGTGGCCAGTCTGAGAAACGCTGTGGAGGAGCCGCCTGATGCTCCGCACAAACTGTACACTGTGATGTCATGCTCTCTATCTGAGCGTCCATACCAACCCAGGTACAATGACGTCTGGCCAGTTGCTTTGTCCTAACAATGCCCCAATGTCCTTGATGCAGGAGGCGTAACACTTCTCGTTGCAGGGAACGAGGAACAATCACTCTTGCTTGGTCGTTGTCGGTATGCAACAACAGTACACCCTGACTTAAAGATAATGCATGACGTTGTGCAAAATAACGTCGAACCAGAGGCCGATCAATGTCTTTGGCTCTGGCAGGCCAACCAAAGCGAACAAAACGTGCTACCACACTTAGGTCTGCATCCGCAGCTGTTTCCTGTGCAACCCGACGAGAGTTCAAAGGAAAGTCTGCGACAGCGGAAGCATCTCTGGAGTCTATCTGACAACATGCCATTTCTGAAGAATCAAACGACACATCCTGGCCAACCGGAAGTCGGGAAAGTGTGTCCGCGTTAGCATGTTTAGTGGTAGGTCGGTACAAAATCTCATATTGATAATTAGACAATATCAAGGACCATCTCTGAAGCTTTTGTGCCGTACGTGGCGGAATCGGCTTTGTGGGTGAGAACAACGACGTGAGAGGCTTGTGGTCTGTCAACAAATAGAATTTTCTGCCATACAGATAATGATGAAACTTTGTGACGCCGTAAATGATTGCTAAGGCCTCCTTTTCTATCTGACTGTAATTCTGTTGCGTTGGCGTCAGTAGCTTGGAGGCAAAGGCAATAGGACGATCGTGAGATCCAATGCGATGTGAGATTACCGCGCCCAGACCGTACGATGAGGCGTCAACTGCTAACACTACAGGCTTCTGGGGGTCAAAGGGAATCAAACATGCATCACTGAGTAGTGCAGACTTTAAGTTGTCAAAGGCAAACTGGCAATCTTTGGACCAAACAAAAGGAACATTCTTCCTACGTAAGTGATGCAGTGGAGCTGCAATCTGAGAGGCATTGGGAATAAATCTGAAATAATAGTTAAGCTTTCCCATCACTGCTTGCAATTCATGCACATTCTTAGGAGGAGGCAAGTCTTTGATTGCTCGAAGATGTGACTGTAAGGGATGAATTCCTTGGGCATTAATCACATGGCCTAGGTACTCTATTTCAGTTTGAAAAAACGAACACTTTGCTTTATTACAACGTAGACCTGCTGCAGTCAACACTTTGAAAAGGCACTCCAGGTTTGCTAAATGTTCTTCAACTGTACGTCCGGATACCACAATATCATCCAAATAGTTCGAACAACACGGTACAGAAACTGTCAGCTGTTCCAAAAAAAGCTGAAAAATAGCGGGGGCGGAAGAACTGCCAAAGGGTAGGCGTTGAAATTGAAAAAGCCCCATGTGAGTATTAATGACGAAAAACTTTTTTGACTCGTCATCAAGTGGAATCTGTAAGTATGCCTCTGCTAAATCAATCTTAGAAAAGAAACGAGACTGTCCTAATTTGTCCATTAGTTCGTCAGGTCTGGGCAGGGGATAAGTGTCTACAATTGTTTGACTGTTCACTGTAGATTTGAAGTCCGCACAGAGACGAAGTTTTCCTGTCGGCTTGGGTATAATTACTATAGGCGAAGCCCACTGACTCGCAGAAACAGGAGAAATCACCCCACTATCTTGCCAACGTTTAAGTTCTTCGGCAACTGTATCACGCAATGCGATAGGCACTGGTCTAGCTTTACGAAATTTTGGAACTGCAGAGTCTTTTAAAGTTACATGTGCCACGAAGTCTTTTGCACAACCTAGTTCCTGCGAAAACAAGTCACTATATTTGTCACACATTGCATTGATTTTATCCTGAGGCACTATTGACGAAATTTGAAGCACATCTCTTTGAATTGATAAACCAAACAAGTCAAAGGCATCTAGTCCAAAAATGTTCTGTGTCGATTTGGCCTGAAGAACTACAAAAGCAACTGTTTTTGTTATACCTTGGAAAGAGGCAGGCAGGCTACACGTTCCTAGCACGGGAATATTTTGACCTGTGTACGCTGTTAACACTTGCTGTGACGGCGACAATTTTGGCGAACCCAGAAGTTCATAAGTATCTTTATTTATTAATGTGACAGCGGAACCAGTATCAAGCTGAAATTGCACCGTCTTATTTTCTATGAAGAGATTCACAAACAGTTTTTGCTTGCGGCGCTCGACAGGTGCGCGAATGTGGGCAACGTCTGCTACGGTTTGTTTGCTGCGTCTGCGCGGGCCGCGTAGTGAAGGAAGCGGCGCAGACTCGGCACGCAGCGGATTAACCACACTGTCACTAGATGACACTACCGCCGGATCGGCGTCCGCGCAATGCGAAGCTACTCCAGATGTACTAACTACTGCACTACACTTTTGAGTAGCTACTTGGTGTCTACTGTCACTAGCTACACAGTACTGGGCACTATTACAAGGAGCAGTTGCAGAAGGCACTATTTTCACTACAGGAATGCACTGTTCATAGTCATTTTGCTTGTCCCGAACCCTTTTCCGTTGCACTGTTTTACGCGCTCGTCGGCGCTTGCTACGTGGTGCACTATATAGTTTTGCCATAGGCGCAGAACTACTTTCTTGCAATTGAGATCCAAGGAAAGCACTGTTCAATTCCACAGCCCGTATAACATTCACAGAATGAACTGTTCTCGCACTCTGCGAAGCACTGTTTCTAACGTGTCTGTTCTTTGAGTTTTTAATTTGCATACACACAGACTGTACATGTCCTGATTTGCCACATTGATAACAGGTTGCGTTGCGACTAGGGCAATGAGCACGCTTGTGGCGAGACACACACTGGGGGCAAGATTTACGTACATTTTTCTGAAATGAGCGTTGGCGCCCGTTATTCAAATTACTGTTTCTAACACGACGGGGCGACCTTTGCGTCGCACTTTTACACTGGCTACTGTTCACTGTCTGTTCAGCACGGCCGGTAGAAAAATAAGAATCACTAGTGCTATACTGAGAACTACGGCTAGGAAAGCGTCCGTTGCGGCACACTGAATTTACACTATGGCTTTGCATTTCTACATCAGCTAAGTCAAAAGTATCATGCGCTTCTATAAGCTGCAGTACACTGTCTAAGGAGGGGTCAGACTGTTTCAGAATTGCTGCTCTAATTCTGGGGTCCTGAATATTCTGCGTAATCGCATCCCTCAACATCACGTCACTATACGAAAGTCCACAAGAGCAAGTAAATTTACATTGGCGGGTTAAGCCCTTCAATTCCGTGATCCATTCTTGGTGTGACTGCTGCGGTAATTTTTTAAGTCTGAAAAATCGGTATCGTGCAGCGGCTACAAGAACTTTTCTCTCATAATGAGCATTTAGTGCCTCTACTATTTGTTCAAAGTCTACATCACGAGGAGATGCGTGAGGGAATAGTTTTTGCAGTAACACGAAAGTTTTGGGGCCCACCACAGACAATAAAAGATGCTTAACAGTCTGACCTGTAAGTTGATGAGCCGCGACGAGTTCTTGAAACTGTGCGAAATAGTCGCTCCATTCTTCCTCACGTTCGTTGTATTGGCGAAACGTAGGAAGTGTTGCGGCGGCAGGCGTGGGCTGCTGAAGCGGCGGCTGTTGTTGGTTAGCTGCCTGCGCTGTGAGCTGGGACACCGCCTGGAGAAGTTGCGTTATTTGCGCCGTCTGTAACTGAATAATTTCCATTAAGTTTGGGTTCGGGGTAGTGGCCATGCTGACCGATTAGGCGCCGCGCATACAAGTAAATTATAACAAAACAGAAATGCAATATGAAAGAGGACGCTCTGCAACAAAAAAGTCCACAAACACGTAACAAAATATCTTCCCCCAAAATTCTTATAATAAGGGTGGGTGGGCGGGAGCAATTTCTGCGTGTTCCGACTGCTGCTGTCTGGCTGCTGCTTGCGGGCTGGTCCAAGGTTCGTCTATCCCATCCTCGTCGCCACTTTTGTGTCCCGACTTCGTCGCCGCTTTTGTGTCCCAGCCTCGTCGTAGGTGTCGGTGGCCGAGTGGAATGTGACCGACACAGGAATAAAGACAGCACGCTGGTGCAGGTACGGAGGGGAGCAGCCAGAAACTATAAACACTAGAGTAAATTAGAAAGATATATATTGCACAGAATGTAACAATACTTAACTTTTACATAGTACTGCAGAATGTTGATACATAGTTGTTAGAGGCCTGCCTAGTGCCTGTACAATAGCAAAGTCTTCACTGGTGCCTATCTGATTACGAAGGTCCTAACTCGTTGCTATCTCAGTCCGAAGTGACCGGTGTCTTTCCGTGGTGGCCACGAGCGGGGTTCCAGCAGAGGGCGCTCGTGGCTGTCGTCGGAAGAACGCCGCGCCGTGCATGCATGGCGGCGCGCGGCGAAAGTAGGTGGCGCGCACTTTGTACTTGTGCGACACCACAGAAGGGAAAAAAAATTGTCACGGTGGGATTCGACTCACCGACCCCTCGCTTGTAACGCCAAAACGCTACCACCTGAGCTACACCGACAGATGCTACGTGTTTTTTAATTATTGGTATTTACATGTGCCTGCATAAATTCAAAGTCGATTTTTTTGAGAAATTTTAAGAGCTGTGTTGAATGGCTTTACAATGATTGTTATTTGAGTTCTGAACTTCCCGTACCATAAATATCAAATTCTAAAATCCGATACTCATGTGGTTTCCTTGTCAGATTTCTTGTCAACGATAAGCACTGGGAAAGTTGACGCAAGTAATCGTCACCTAAATTACGTACCAAAAGTTTCAGAAACTCGTTACGGCTGGTGCTAGCAGTGCAGATTATTTGCATGGTTTATAATTTGTGGATTTATACCTGTAGCACTCATCGTGGTATAAAAAATCACCATAGGCCAACTGTTTGCTTTTCTGGATACATTATATCTGCTGCACAGCTGATCGACAGTATCAAAGCCTGATTTGGTGGCATTATAAAAGGTTAACATTTCAGGCTTTTTGCTATCACCAGAAGTGGCATCAATTGCATTATCATGATTCATTTTGGATAGTATCAAATCCGTCTTGTTTCTCAGGGCCACATATGACTTTGGAGTTGAGTATTTCTGAAACACAGTGTTGTTCGTACCACCTTGTTCTTTGTTTGTGGAAACTCTGGGGGAATTTCATGTTTATTCTCCTCATTGTTCCAACCAGAGTGATATTCCCCTGAAGCAAGTAATCAGCTAATTATAAGGACGTGAACCAACTGTCTACAGTTAAATTATGCCCAGTTCCTGAGATCTCTGTAGTGAGACGTTTCACAACATCTGTTGGTTTGTTGCTAACTGAAAATGGCTCTGCAGGCTGTTTGCAAGTATACATTTTCAGGTTGGTTGTGTAATACATTCTAGCGTCCACCAAAGCAAATATTTTTAACTAATACTTATTGGTTTGCCAGGGATGTGTTGCCTGGAGAAAAACTTGCCCCTGAAACCTTCTAGCTTTTCATCAATAGCGCAATACTTCCCAACAAAATAAGCAGTTCTACAGTTTTTCACAAAGGAAGAAAACACATATGGGGGATACATTATCAACCTTCTTCCTTTCATCTCGGGTATCTTTGTTGTCGAATCTCAAGCAGTATAAGAGGAACCTAAATCGTCTTTCAGTCATTATCAGACGACATAACAGAATTCCATTTTATTGGATTTGGGTGTTTGTATGGTAATCTTTTCTTGCGGCACATAAATACAATATTCGTAACAGAGCTTTTACTGCAGTTACGTCTATGAAATGAGCGTCCCTTTCTTGGGAATTATGACTATCTACTTCAGATATCTTTTTATTAGTGTGATCAATAATAATAGTAAGCAACTCATTATCGAAAAAGAGTTCCCAACATTCCACTGGCATTCTTGGCTGCTCTTTTCACTTCTGGTAAATGAGTAACAATATTTTGTCGTCGAGTACGAAATTTTTATGGAGACATACTTTTGACCATTTTGCGTATTTATTCCTTCCGAGAAAACATTCGCAAACATGATTGTGACTGTCATTCTCAACGGAGTTTACGTATTGCTGTGTTCGAATCTTCTCTTTTTTCAACGCTGTCTTCTTCCATATCATCGTAAATACGAAAGTCATCATCCAATTCATCATCTTCCTGGAATAACAGTGGGAGTACAATTTCCGTGACACGTTCGTTTTCAAATTTTCTTGTCTTCTGCGAGCTCATAGTCAATCTGAAGTAAAAAAAATACCTATTAGCAACAGCTGTTACTAACAAATATTAGAAAGTTCTACATTAAATTGTATTTTAATATTTACTGTTAGTAACGGAAATGGTCGCGAAGCGTCTAGTAGACACCAGTAATGCCGCTTCAGAAACAAATTCTTCCCTTTGACACTGAACGGCGTCTATTGCGATACTAATGAGCTAGATACGTCTATATTTACTTAAATGGAAGGTAGAGGGTACCACAAGTCCACCAGTGTATCTGTTGAATAAACGACGAGCATGTGGCGTCTGTCAGACGCCACGCGACCACCCCAGGATTAAATAAATACTCCATATAGGCACAGTGCTGCTAGTTTATTTACATGGACATGTTGCATCAGTATCGAAAGAAAGTGTTGATGTGTATGAAATCGCTTGGTGAAAAAAAAGTTTCTGTCGACTAAGTTTACATTGATGTTTTTGAGAAAGAATATTATAAATTTAGCAAAGTTTATCGATACCACTGAAATAATGTTTATGTATCTTGCAGTAGGGTGTTTTGGCCGTCATTGGAATACTCCTTTAATCCTTTTAAGTGTTTATTCAAGTTCATCTAGTAACCTGATATCCCCTCCACTTCTCCCTGCAAGGTCTGACCATTATTGGAACACTCCTTTGATCCTTTTCGAAGTCACAACTCCCCCCTCCACTTCTGCCCACCATTTTCAAGGCCACATCTCCCCCTCCACTTCCTCATCATTTCAAAGGTCATCTCTAACACCTTACATACCTGGAGCACACACACAGTTCAAGGTCATCATCCATCCAAGGTCACCAATCTATGCAGGATCACCTACCTCTGTGTAACTTAACTATCCAGACAGTTACAGGTCACGAATCTGTTCAATCCTCCCTCCACTCACTAGTCTCACCGCTAGCAACCTCAGCTATGTTGCATCAGCAGCAGCAACAGCAGCGGTCAACGTCATTGCAGGCTCGAAAGAAGAGGAGCGACACCAAGCCATATCCCAGCACGTTTGAGAGGCCATCATCATCAGCAGCAGCATCTACATTGACAGAGCTAGTCAGCATACTCGATCAGCAGCAAAACTCTGAGGTCCTGTTACCACTTCCAGTCACTGATCTCACAGTCCACGTCCGTAGCTCAGTGGCAGTGTCACTGACCGCCGATGCAAGGGGTCCAGGTACGATTCCTGGCACTAAGTGTTGTGTGTTGTTCTAATCATCATCATCTCATCATCATTGGCACGCAAGTCGCCCAACCAGCGTCAACTAAAAAGACTTGCACTATGGTGGCCGAACAATCCAGTACGGGATCTCCCAGCAAAACAATGCCATTTAATCATTGCATTTCATTAATCTCTCAATCCACAATGATCGAATGATGCAGCAGTCAAGTTCATCACAGACTCAAAAGAAGAGGAGTGAGTATACATCACCAGTTACAAAATTTGAAAAGAGAAATGGATAGCCGGCCGCGGTGGCCGAGAGGACTGAAGCGCTCCAGTCACGGTCTACACGACCATTACTGTCGGGGGTTCGAATCCCCCCTCGGGCATGGATATTTGTGCCGTCTTTAGTATAAGGTAGTTTATAAGTAGTTTGTAAGTTTAGGGACTGATGAACCCGTAGTTAAGTCCCATAAGCTATACAAACAGTTGAAACAGTTGAGAAATGGATAGGTTACAGTTAGATATGGTAGGGATTAGTGAAGTTCGGTGGCAGAATAAATAGGATTCTGGTCAGGTGGGTACAGGGTTATAAACACGAAATCAGTTGGTGGTAACGCAGGAGTAGATCTGATAATGAATAAGAAAATAGGAATGCGGGTAAGTTACTATGAACAGCATAGTGAACGCATTATCATAGCAAAGATAAACACAAAACCAACACCGACCATAGTAGTACAAGTTTATATGCCAACTAGCTCTGCCGATGATGAGAAGGTCGCGCGGGAGTAGCCGAGCGGTGTGGAGCGCCACATCACGGTTCGCTCGGCCTCCCGCGTCGGAGTTTCGAATCCTCCCTCGGTCATGGATGTGTCTGTTGTCCTTAGTTTAAGTAGTTTGTAAGTCTAGGGACTGATGACCAACGTAGTTTGGTCCTACAGAATTACAAACATTTGAACATTTAATGACGAGGACATCAAAGAAATGTGTGAGGAGATAAAAGAAATTATTCAGAAAATTAAGGGAGACGAAAACTTGATTGTGAGAGGGGACTGGAACTCGATTGTAGGAAAAGGAAGAGAGTGAAATGTTGTAGGTGAATATGGACTGGGGAAAGTAAATGAAAGAGAAAATCGTTTGGTAGAATTTTTTGCAGAGCACAATTTAATGATCACCAACACTTGGTTTAAACATCAGGAAAGAAGGCTGTATACGTGAAAGAGACCAGGAGACACTGGACGGTACCAGATTGACTTAATAATCGTAAGGAATGGATTTAGGAACCAGGTTTTAAACTGTAAGACATACCCTAGGGCAGATATAGACTCTGAACAAAACTTACTGGTTATGAATGTAGATTAAAACTTAAGAGACTGGAAAAAGGCAGAATATTAAGGAGATGGAACCTGGACAGTTTGAACCTACCAGATGTAGTTGAAAGATTTAGAGGAAGCATTACGCAAGGATTGTCTGAAACGGGGGAAAGTAATACGGTAGAAGAAGACTGTGTAGCTCTGAGAGATAGAGGAGTGAAAGCAGCAAAGGATCATATAGGCAGAAGGACAAGGTCTAATAGAAATCCCTGGATAACTCAGGGTATACTGGGCTTAATTGACAAGAGGAGAGAAGTACATCAAGTGAAACAGGCAAAAGAGACTACAAAGTCTGAAGAATGAGGTTGACAGGAAGTGCAGACTAAGCTGGAGTGGCTTGAGGAGAAATGCAGAACCATAAGAAAATGTATAATCAGGGGAAAGATAGATACCGCCTATAGGAAAAAAAAAGAGATTTTTGGAGACAAGAAAAGCAGCTATATGAATATCAAGAACTCAGGCGAAAAACCAGTACTAAGCAAAGAGGGGAGAGCAGAAATGTGGAAGGAATATATAGAGGCCCTGTACAAAGGAAATAAACTTGAAGGTAGTATTCTAGAAATGGAAGACGAAGTGCAGGAAGAGGAGGTAGGGGATACAATACTGTGAGAAGAATCTGACAGAGCGCTGAAAGATTCCAGTTGAAATAAGGCCCTTGGAATAGACGATATTCCGTCTGAACTGCTGATATCGTTAGGAGAACCAGTCATGAATAAATTGTTCCATCTGGTATGCAAGATGTATGAGACAGGGGAACTACCCTCCGACTTCAAGAAGAATTAGTAATTCCAATTTCAGTGAAAACAAGTGCAGACAAATGTGAAAACTACAGAACTATCAATTTAATAACACTTAGTTGCAAAATACTAACACGAATTATATACAGACAAATGAAAAAACTTGTGGAATCCCACCTCGGGGAAGATCAGTTTGGATTTAGGAGCAATGTAGGAACATGGGAGGCAATACTCACATTAAAACTTATCTTAGAAAATAGACTAAGGAAAGGCAAATCTATGTTTTTAGCATTTGTAGATTTGAAGAAAGCCCTTGACAATGTCCACTGGAATAAACTCTTTCAAATTCTGATGGTAACAGGGGTAAAATGTAGGGAGCGAAGACTCATATTCAATAGCCTTTCCCCAATGTTGTTCAATCAGTACATTGAGCAAGCAGTGAAGGAATGCAAGGAGAAATTTGGAGAGGGAATTAAAGTTCAGAGAGAAGACATAAAAAAATATGCGATTTGCTGATGACATAGTAATTTTGTCAGAGACCGCAAAGGATCTGGAAGAACAATTGAATGGAATGGTCAGTGTATTAAAAAGAGTGTATAAGATGACACCAACAAAAGTAAACCAAGGATAATGGAATGTAGCGTGGAAAATCAGGCAATGCTGAAGGAATTAGATTAGGTAATGAGACAACAAAAGTAGTAGATGAGTTTTGTTATTTGCGTAGCAAAATAACTTCTGATGGCTGAAGTAGAGAAGATATAAAATGCAGAATGTCTATAGAAAGAAAAGCGTTTCTGAAGAAGCGAAATTTGTTGACATCCAATATTAATTTAAATGTTAGGAAGTCCTTTCTAAAAGCATTTGTCTGGAGTGTAGCATTGTATGGGAGTGAAATATGGACGATAAGGAGTGCAGACAAAAAGATGATAAAGGCTTTTGAAATGTGGTGCTTAATCGAATTATGGCATATCCTGACTAACAGAAGGGATAGATTGGTGAGACACATTCTGAGACATCAAGAAATCATCAACTTAGCAGTAGAGGGACGTGTGTGGGGTAAAAATCGTAGTGGGAGACCGAGTGACGAATACAGTAAGTAGATTGAGAAGGCTGTAGGTTGCCGAACTTATTCTCAGATGAAGAGACTTGCACAGGACAGGGTAGCGTGGAAAGCTGCATTAAACCAGTCTGCGGACTGAAGACCACAACAACACATTTCTTTGTGTGATTTTGGAACCTACATTCGGTACTATATGATTCAATGAATGAAACAGATTTTGTGAGTAGTCTTTAAATTATCTGCTGTACTTTCACAGAAATATATTCGGCGTAGATGTCGTTAGCAGGGCCACAAACTTTTTCTAGTCCCGGGCCTCCACCTGAGTTTATCCGGCACTGGATTAACACGCCATGGAAACAGCATTACTCAAATGAGTGTTGAGTTTCGCAGTCACTTTTTCTGTGTTGTATGACACAATCGTGTTTATCGGTCGTTGTCGGTTAACTTATGCTTTCGCCCACTATTCCTCATCGCCAATGATGTTTTACCTTGTTTTGTGCACGTTGTCATTACAGAGAAATGCCAATGATGTTTTACCTTCTTTTGTGTACGTTGTCATTACAAAGGATACTGCCGCTAAAGAAAATATCTCACTGTTGTTTTTTATGGCCCACTTTACAGTTTCCTGTAGTTTTCTGATTTTTTGCGAACATTTTGGACAAAATTAATAAAAATATAAATAATAAAAGATTATGGACGATACTATTACGACTCTAATATTGTGGTAGTATCTATGCATCCAACACGTAATATTCTTTCTGACCGTATTTTAACAAACAGCCAAAATTATTTGATATTTGAGTTTAGCTTTGACAAACACTCTCTGTTTTTTTTTTTAAATTTTTACTCCTTTAAAGCATTATTTTAGAATCTATTTAACTTTTTCATTATCTTTCTCCGTTAAAATATTGTCACCTGTCTTGCTTTGGTAATTTGTTCTATGTTTATTTTCTTTGCCAGTGCTGGTTACGAGTGATTATAGCCTGGAAGGAACGTAGCGCACATTTGGCGTTCGGAAATCAGTCACCTGGCATCCTTCGCCCGAAACCTTGCCCAAAACTCTCTTTTGCAGACGCCATATTGCTTTGTGTATTTGATGATTTTCTTATTATAATTCAAGCGTTGTCATTTCAAAGCAATGGGGCACTGAAAGTTGTCAAAAACACGTCATTCTTAGGACAATGAATTATAATCAAATGTCTAAAAATGAAGCGGCAGACGCTGGCGGTAGCCACGAGGCTGAAGTATAGAAAAGCGCTTAACAACTTCAATCTCTGACACAGATTTATATGTCAATATGTAAACTCGTCCATTTACGTTAGTGACTGTTACAAGTCTGGCAGTATATGTAATTACCGATACCATGAAGCTACACAACAGAAAGACGAAGTTGAGTTACGACATGCGTTAAAATAAAAAAATAAAATAAAAAAAAATCTTTGAAATATTTCATTATTACTGTGACACGACCGTATTTCTGCGGAGTATAAACTTCAAGGTAAGTGAATCGTGAACGACAATCAGATAAGTCAAGAACAGGTTGGGACCTTTCAAAACGTGATCCTAAAATTGAATATTTATTGGTAGATCGTAAAACTAAATACGAGCTACTGGATCTCGGTCGGAAAAGAGAGTAAATTATTGCACAACCTGATTAAAAGAGGAGATCGTTTGCTAGGACATATTGTAACACATCTTGCAACACTCAAATGGTTAATGGCGGCAAGAGGAGGTTTAAAGAAAATAGACGAAGACCAGCAACTGACGATAGTAACGATTAAAATAGATGTGAATTGCAGTAGTTGGACAGAGGTGGAGATACTACATCTACATATTTACTGTGCAAATCACATTTAAGTGCGTGGCAGAGGGTTTATAAAATTGCTTTCACACTATTTCTCTATCGTTCCGTTCTCTAACAGCACGGGGAATGCGAACACCTAAATCTTACCGTTTTTGGTGCTAACGAAATATGTTCCCATTCGGAGGGGAAAGTTGGAGGAAAACATTTCGCAAAGTGATCTCGCCGCAACGAATAAAGCCTTTATTTTAATGACTTTCACCCAAACTCGTGCATCATTCCGCGATATTCTATTTCCACTTTATCGGGATGATATAAAACGAGCTGTTCTCTGAACTTTCTCTATATCCTGTCATTCCCAACTGACAAGAATCCCACTATGCAGAGCAATACTGCAAAATAGTACGGGTAGGTGTAGAGTAAGCCGTTTCTTTAGTAGAACTGTTGCACACTTTCACTTGATATGCTAGTTTGGAGAAATCCATCAAACTATTGTTCTATCGGAATCTCACAAATGCACAGTGATGTAACTGCAATAATTAGAAAGCTTCGTTGTTTACTTTAATGATTAAAAATGTAGTTAGAAAGCAATTACATCTTGTGGAACAACAGGAAATAGGTTACAATTAAATGTCATTGTCACACAGCCGCCGCGGAGTGGCCGAGCGTATTGAGGCGCTAAGCTCCCATGCGAGAGGCTGCTCCCCGTGCCGCAGTGGAGTAGCCTCGCTGGGGAGCGCGCGGTTGCTCGCCGTCGGACGCTCGCGAGTCCTCCCTAGGGCATGAGTGTGTGTGTGTGTTGTCCTTAGGTTAGTTTACCTTAGTTTAAATAGTTTGTAAACTACGGACTGATGACCACGCAGTTTGGTCCGATAGATTTACAAACATTTGAACATTTTGCTGCTCCCCAACGGGGGTTCGAATCCTCCCTCGGGCATAGATGTTTGTGCTGTCTTTAATATAAGTTAGATTATAAGTAGTTTGTAAGTTTAGGGACTGATGACCCCGTAGTTAAGTCCCATAAGCTTAACAAACGTTTAAAATCCCCGTTGGCACACAGAAAATCGTACATCTTGACGTGGGTTATTCCACTGTGATCTTATTTGATATACACTGGTCAAAACAGTTAGGTGATCAATTGAGATATCTAGGTTCTCAAGTGTTATCGGCAGGATGAATTAAAATGAGGCGCGGTGGAGTGGCCGAGCGGTCTAAGGCGCCTTGCTGTGTAGTACGCGGTTGATCGCCATCTGAGCTTCGAGTCCTCCCTGAGGCATGAGTGCGTGTGTTGTAGTTAGGTTAGTTTAAGTAGTTTGTAAGTCTAAGGACTGATGACCGTAGCGGTTTGGTCCAATAAGCTTGCAAACATTTGAACATTTCAATTTGAACTAAATGGTTCCAACTCATTATGTCGGTACTACGGAGTGGAGACAACAATATTACGGCGACCGAGATAGTGGTAATAACAGACATTTGCTGCCGAGGGGGTTGGTATCGACTTGTGTTAACTGTACCAAACCAATTACACAGGCAGTTGGGTTCAGATTGTGTAGTGAGGAATAGTACAAAGCAACAACAACGTGACTTACCCTAACTGTGGCGTGGAGCCATAGAAAGGTTGAAACTGGCACAGACGCAGAGGGATGTGGCTGCAGCTACTGGAGTGTCCCGTAGCGTAATGTTCAAATGTTTGTAAATCTATCGGACCAAACTGCGTGGTCATCAGTCCGTAGCTTACAAACTACTTAAACCTAGGTAAACTAACCTAAGGACAAAACACACACCCATGCCCCAGGGAGGACTGGAACCTCCACGGCGAGCAACCGCGCGCTCCGCAGCGAGACGATTTAGACCGCTCGGCTACTCCACCGCGGCCCCGTAGCGTAATTTCCAGTACCTGGACAGGATATCAGGCAACAGGAACCACGAAAAGAATCAAGGCCAAGATCGTCTACGGGTAACATGAGCAAGACATGGCCGTTATATCTTTTTAACAGTCCGTCAAGAAATGAGGCTGAATGCAAATCGGCTACAACGCCGCGGTGGAGTAGCCGAGCGGTCTAAAGCGTCTACGTAAAGGCCATGTAAACCTTAAGTAGAAAATTGAGATAGCAAAATATCATACTATGTTGTTATTGCTGTTGAGGTCTTCAGCCCGCAGACTGGTTTGATATAGCTCTTCACTCTATCCTGAACAAGCCTCTTCATCTCATAAGAACAGCAACCCACATCCATTTGAATCTGCTTCCTGTGTTCATCTCCTGTCTCCTGCGATTTTTACCCCAAACACTTCCCCTTCAATGCTAAATTCACGATTCTTTGATGTCTAAGATTGTGTCCTTTCACTCGATCCCTTCTTTAAGTCAAGGTTTTCCCAGAAATTCCTTTTCTCCTAAATTCTGTTCAGTACCTTCTCATTAGTTATGCGATCCACCAACCTAATCTTCGACATTCTTCTGTAGCATCACAATTCAAAAGCCTCTATTCTCCTCACTGTTTATCGTGCATGTTTCACTTCCATACAAAGCAACACTGCACACAAATGCCTTCAGAAAGGACTTCCTTACGCTTACATTAATATTCGACGTAAAAAAAAATTTTTTTTTTTTTTTCAAAAGCGCTTTTCTTCCAATTGCCATTCTTCATTTTATGTACTCTGTATTGTGACCATCATATGTTATTTTCTGCCCAAGTAACAAAACTCATCTACCACATTTATTGTTTCATTACCTTCACCATCACCTGATTTTCTTAGACTGCACTTCATTACCCTTGTTTTGTTCTTGTTAATGTTCATCTTATACGCACCTTTTATCACAATGTCCATTACATTCATCTGCTCCTCCAGGTCTTTTGCTGTCCCTGACATTTTTACTATGTCATCGGCAAAACGCAAAATTTTTATTTCTTCTCCCTGAGCTTTAATTTCTTCTCCAAATTTCTCCTTGCTTTCCTTTAGAGCTTGCTCAATGTACAAATTGAAGAACAGTGGTGAAAGGCTACAACCCTGTCTTACTCCCTTCCCGACCTCTGCAACCCTTTCCTTGTCCTTCGACTCTAATAACTGCTGTCTGGTTTTTGTACAAGTTGTAAGTAACCTTCCTTTTCCAATATTTTACTCATGCTGATTTTATAATTTGAAACAGTGTATTGGAATCAACATTGTCTAAAGCTTTCTCCAAATCTACAGAAACTATAAATGTGTGTTTGCCTTTCCTTAATCTATCTTCTAAGATAAGCCGTAAAGAGAGTATTGTTTCCCGTGTTCCTACATTTCTCCTGAATCCAAACTGATCTTCTACGAGGTCAGGTTCTGCATGATTTTCCATCTTATTGAAAATAATTCATGTTAAAATTTTGCAACCATGACTTATTAAACTTATGGTTCTGTAATTTTTACACCTGTCTGCGCCTTCTTTCTTTGTAATGGGGATTATTAGATTTTTCTTAAAGTATGAGGGTATTTACCCTTTCTCACACATCTTACGCACCAGGTGAAATAGTTTTGTCCTGGCTGGCTCTCCCACAGACTTCAATAGTTCTGAGGGAATGTAGTCCACTCCAGGGGCCTTGATTCGACTTAGGACTTTAAGTGCTCTGTCAAATTCTTCTCTCAGTATAGTATCTCCTAATTCATTTTCATCTACATCCTCTTCCCTTCCTACAATATGGTCTCTAAGTTCATGTCCTTCGTAGAGCCCCTCTATATACTCTTTCCAACTTTCAGCTTTCCCTTCTTCGCTGACAACTGGTTTTCCACCTGTTTTCTTTATATTAATACAGCTGCTTTTCATGTCTCCAAGTGACTGTTTTATTTTTCTGTAGGCGGTATCTATTTTTCCCCTATTTATACATTCTTCTACAGACTTGCATTGATCATCTAGTCACTCCGGCTTAGCTTTTTTGCACTTCCTGTCAATCTCATTTCTTAGTCGTCTGCACTCTATTTCGCCTGTTTTATTTTCTGCATTTTTATATTTTCTTCTTTCATCAATTAAATTAATATTTGCTGTAATATCCAAGGATTTTTTGTAGGTCTTGCCTTTCAGCCTATTTTTTCCTCTGCTGCTTTAACTATTTCATCTCTCAGTGCTATCCATTTCTTTTCTACTGTTTTATTTCCACCCGTTTCTGTCAACTGTTGCCTAAAGCTTCCTCTGAAATTCTTAAAAACTTCAGGTTCCTTCAATTTATCTAGGTCCCATCTCCTTATTTTACTACTTTTCCATGACCAATAAGATATGGTCAGAGTCTACATCTACCCCTGGGTATGTCTTACAGTTTAAAACCTGGTTCCGAAATCTGTGTCCTACTATTATAAAATATATCTGGTACCTTCCAGTGTGTCCTGGTTTCTTCCACATATACAACCTTCTTTCGCGATTCTTAAACCGGGTATTTGTTATGATTAAAATATGCTTCCGTCAAAATTCTACCAGGTGGTTTCCTTTTTCATTTCTTTTGCCCAGTCCACATTCAGCTACTATTTTTACTTCTCTTCCTTTTCTTACTACCGAATTACTCTCATTTAATTGTCTGAATAATCTCCTTTACCGCCTCATAAATTTCTTCGATCTCCTCCTCATCAGCAGAACTAGTTGGCATATAAACCTGAACAAGTGTGTTCGGTGTTGGCTTCACATCTATCTTGACAATGATAATGCGATCAATGCGCTGCTCATAGTAGATTACCTTCATTCCTATTTTCTTATTCATTATTAGACCTACTCCTGTTATACCCCCAACAGATTTTTATTTACAATTCTGTACTTACCTAACCAGAAATCCTGTTCGTCTTTCCACTAAACTACACCAATCCCCACTATATCTAACTCCAACCTATCCGTCTCTCTTTTTAAGTTTTGTAACCTCCCTACCGGATTAAGGGATCTAACATTCTACACTCCTATCAGTAAAATGCCAGTGTTGTCTTTCCTAATGACGACATCCTAATGAGTAGTCCCCACCCAGAGATCCGAATGGGGGCTATTTTACCTCCGGAATATTTTACCCGACAGGATGCCATCATCATATATTCATACAGTAGAGCTGTATGTTCTGGGGAAAAGTAACGGCATTAGTTTCCCTTTGCTTTTAGCGGTTAGCAGTAACTGTATGGCAAAGCCACATTAGCTGATGTTACAAGGCCAGCTCTGTCAATCATCCACATTGTTGTCCCTGTAGCTACTGAAAAGGCTGATGCTCCTCTTCGGGAACCACACGTTTGTCTGGCCTCTCCAGAGGCTACTGATGCGGTCTTCTAGCGGTAAGACGTCTGCCTAGTCAGCATGGAGATCCGGGTTCGAGTCCCGGTCGCATCACAAATATTAATTCAATACTTCAGATTTATCATTAACTAGCTGAAAACCCGGCGTTGCCGGGTATTTATTTATTTATTCCTGCCATTTTCAGCTATATATTCATTTATATAAGGGCTGTATGTCTGTAAAATCTCTTGGGAATACAATTAGTAGTAAAGAAGTAATAGATTAAAACTTGGTGCGTGATGGCGAGGTTTTCCATGAAAGTTGCTGTTTATGTGCTCATATCTCATGAAATACGTGTCGTACTGTGATACAATTTAGAAGATATTCAACTATATGTGCGTATCCTGTCTGTAAAATTTTCTGCCGCTAAAATTTGTAGTGTAGAAATTATAAATTGTAATGTCATACCGAAAGCTGTAGTTTTAGTTCATGAACAGCAGAACGTTAATATTTATGCGCTCATATCTCATGAACTACGAGCCGTACTGTGATACAATTTAGAAGGTACATTCAACTATATGTGTGTATACTGTCTGCAAAATTTCCTGTCCCTACAATTTGTAGTGTTCAAATAATAAATTGTAACGCCATACCGAGAGCCGTAGTTTTACTCCATAAACAGCGGAAAAGTAGTAAGCGAGAAACTTTTTCCTTTCATCATTTTACTATGGTTGCCAGCGATAAAAAGTTTAATAAAGGTTCAAAATTATGTTTAAAGTTCGTTGCAAGTCGCTAAGTACTGTCTTTCTCATACAGTGTATTTCGAAAGTCTCGCTGCATTATATGGCATTTTTTTGCGATTTCTATTGGTTATGACGTAATATCTTTTGAACCATATGCCGTATGTAATTCTTAACCATGCAGCAATTGTTACCTCACGGTAAGGTATGTGTGTACCAAATTTGGTTGAAATCGGTCCAATGGTTTAGGAGGAAATGAGTAGCATTTTCGCTTAATGCAGTAGTTTTTCGCGCATGTCATTGTTTATGACGTCATATCTCGTGAACTATATATCGTTTGTGATTCTTACACTCAACGGCGACCTTCCTCATGGATTGAAGCTTACGTGTACAAAATTTCATAAAGATTGGAACAAAACTGTAGATTTGTATGCAACACGTACAAACATACGGACACTCTGCTTTATATATTAGATGTCTTTGACATATTCGAGACGAAAATCTTTCTCAGGTATTGTTTATTTGTATTTATATTAAGTATGTGCTATCCTTTGCGAGAAACTTCGTTTCGATATCCTTAACTGTTCATGAAATGCTACGTTTGTTACCACCATAAGACTCCCGATAATGGGAAAAGCACCCTCCGTCCGTGAGATACAAATGCTAATACCTCGAAAATGAAAAGAGGTGTCATTCCGTTCTCAACTTTACACACGGTTTCGATATGTTGGCTACGCTTCATTTGCAATAATGTATGGCTTAAAATAAACCATATGCAAAGTCTAAGCAGTGAGTTTTTATGACTGCAAACTCTTTAAAATATTGTGAAGCTCTTCACATTCATTATGTGCAGGAGAGTAAATGTTGCGAATAAATACATTCATTTATCGAGCAAATATATGAAGCTGTAACATAATAATTTATCAAAATTTTTAACTGAATAATTTTCTAAGAATGATGTGGTAAGTACTTCATCTCAGGCGCCACCTTCGCTACAGTTCTACGCCGAGAATGCGCTCAGCGTTAGTCGGCGTGGACACAGGGTCAAGTATTTTTCGTGGGCTCCTGTGGACATTGCTTACGTCACATTCTGCAACATCAGTGATTTGTTGCAGTACTGCTGCGCGTCGCTCGTAGAGTGTCAGCGGTAACGGTTTATCGGACACAAACTGAGTCTGCGCACCGCACCGTTGCAACACCACTAGTGTTGGTCGTTGAAGGCGTTCCCATGACAACCCTGTCGCTACCGCAGCAATCACTAGTGGGAACTGCCGTCGCTTGCCGCCTAGCGTTGCGCGCTATTCCAAGCGGCTGCTTCTAATGTGAACCGGCCCTTAGAGCGCACGGCATTCTCGCGCAGCACGGCGCGGTCTGGGGTCTCGTGTTACGGATGGTGTGATCGCTCCCGTCGGAAACTCCAATACTCTTGGACTTAGGGCGTCTGTGTGTGTGTTTTGTCCTTGTCTGTGTGTGTGTCTTGTCCTTAGCGTAAGTTAAAGTAATTTGTAACCACTGCAGTTTGGTCCCGTAGGTTTTAAAACATTTGAACTTTCATTTTTTTTCCTCCTCATTAAGTAAATACCAACACATGTTGTAAGTACATCTATCTAGTTCCTAAAGTTTGTAATTTTATGGGACCATGGACAATAAGCTAATTTGCTAATATAGATAAGTGGCTGAACGATGCATCTGGCGTACAACTTTATCTACACTGAGCAACAAAATCGAAGGATTACCAAATTGAAACCCCGTAATTGTCTCGCATTACGACAAAAATGTTTGAAATTTTACTCAACGGTGTCAACAAACTTTCTCCGTGATGTTGTAAATGCGTGAACCACTAGAATTCGGGTTTTAAGGCGCTTCAAACTACTGGGTATCGACACTTCCGAGAGAAAGGCCAAAACTTAGACATTCATCTGAGTTGTAAGATGGGTTAATGTTATCACATTTGTAACAAATTGCACCACAATTCTGTCAATTGTTACGGTGGCGGGGCGCACAATTGAAACGTCATTCATTCGCTCTTATCCACATTTCATCTCTTCTTCTGATGGTCGTGTGATGAAGGTCAGAAACCTGACAATCCTTGTTGAAATCAAGAGGTTTTTTTTTGTGTTTTTTTTTTCGGTGGTTGAAATAAACACTGACATAAAAAAAAAAAAAGTTCAAATGTTTGTAGAGTTTATGGGACTTAACTACGGGGTCATCAGTCCCTAAACTTACAAACTACTTATGAACTAACGATGACTGAGGACGGCACAAATATCCATGCCCGAGGGGGGATTCGAACCGCCGACCGTAGTGGTCGTGCAGACCGTGACTGGAGCGCCTCAGTCCCCTCGGCCACCGCGGCCGGCACTGACATAAAGAGTGTCGGTGAAACCACTCTTTCCTTTGAAACGTTGTTTCCCACACATTACATGCTCGAAAACGACAGTCAGCAGTACGATCATATACAGATGTACAGGATGACATTATTGACAGCAAAAGACTCTCGTTGAGAGTCGTTAACGAAATGGTGGGGCTACAGCCTCTTTAGAGTGCCGCCCTATCGCAAATTATGCTCACGTATACAGGGTGAAACATATAGAGGCCATCGAAAACCACTCGATGAAATTATAACGTCATCCTCAGCAGAGAAGGGCGATAATGCTTTTTCAGCCCTAGTGTCTTGCGCCCTCGTGTGGCGTGATCACGGGTTAGAGGAGAGGTGAGTGCAAGAGGTACTATACAGACACGCATTTGAAGAATGCCAACATTAGTGCCACCTGCACACCTATGTTGAGCAATTAAAATGTATCGGTGCAGAGGCTTGGGCTCCCATTCTGCTGCGGCTCTAGCGCCTGAGAGCAGGCAACCCTTCAGGTTCTGCGTGTTTGCAAGGAGGCGCCAGGGCAGGAGCAGAGAGCCATGCCGGTGAAAGGTTTCAAAGTGCTTAGGTGCTGCTAGGTGCTGAAAGCGTCTTAGCTTCCATAATACCCTCCAAGTTGCAAGCGAACTGTCCTACAACTGATAAACAGTGCCTTGCGGTTATCAACAAGTTCTCGGATATTTATGTGGCAAACCTTCAACACTGTCACAGGAACTTTCGCTGAGCTTACTGATTAGCGTGAACGGTCCGTTAGGTCGGCTCAGCTCATGAGTGCTACGTCACTAAGGTATGCGAAAGCGGACACGAATTCCAGGGTCCTCTCTCTCTCTCTCTCTTTTCCCAGGGAATCCACTGGAGAAATCCTTCAGTTTAGAGAAAATATCAGTCACCGCTACATTAAAAGGAACTTTTTGAAACCTTGGTAAATTGTGTCTAAGAGATATTAGGTGCTTAGAACTACATTCAGATGTGAGAACGAGATACACTAACAAGGGAACATCATCAACTCGACCTCATATTTTCTTGAGAGAAAAAAAAAATAGGTGACCAAGATATCAATTCCAGAAATCGATATCACGTGAAAATTTGGGCCATTATTTAGATACTACGCAGTTACGGCCTCCTCAAAGTACAGCTTTTAAACATTCGCGCGCTCGGGTTGTTCCTCACTCGGCCCGCTTCACTGAGGTCGCTTAATGCCCGAACGCAAAGTGCTGTGCAATGAAGGGACAACAGCGAGTCCCCCGAAATGTGAAATTTAAAGAGATAGGGAAGTGGAGGAGGAAATAATATTACAAAATTAAACATATGTACTATAACTAAATAAAAAGACTCATAAATGTTTGTAGAGTTTAAGGGACTCAATTGCGGGGTCATCAGTCCCTAAACTTACAAACCACTTATGAACTAGGTTGTACTAAAGACGGCACAAACATCCATGCCCGAGGGGGATTAGAACTCCCAACGGGGGCGGCCTCACGCATCGTAGCATAGCGCCTCAATGCGCTAGGCCGCTTCGCCGCGGCGTACTGTAACTGTTTCAAGTTTACTCCACTTCAATAATGTCAGCTTTACATATAACAAAATGATGTGCATAAAAGGTATTGAAAATTAAATTACATTACACTGCTTGTTGAAAAACCGTCTCATTCGTTTACACTGCAGTTGTGATGCGCTGTATAAAACGCAGACGGCTCGTTGCATATATTCTTCTGTTACGGAGACGGGCAAAGTGGTATTCGACGATTTAAAATAATCAAAGCTCCTTTCACCATCACTGATAACCTCAATTCCACGCCCAAGCTCCGTTGAAGCAATGAAACAGGTCGACGAATCTGACGGTGGTGAAATGGCATTGTCGGTACCGCCGACGTTATTCTCTTGTAAATCTAAACCGAACGTCAACCCGCTATTTTGCACGTTTTCGTCACTGCAATTGTCTATGATATCTGCAGCGCAGTTGAAAGATATAAGGAAAAGTATACAGATAACGCCATGTATTTTCTTTTACCGTGTATAGTACGTCTAATAACTGCAAATGATTAAACATACCGGTGACGACTTTAAGGAGCTCTAATTCTTTGACATTTAATCGTTACAGATTAGTCATCATTTCATACCGCTCCTGGATATGTCGCACGACAGCGTGTGGGTTAATTGACACCGCGAACACAAACCTCTTACTAGACTGTGCTCACAGTACTAGACGTTCGGGCATTAAGCGGCCGCAGTGAAGCGGGCGGAGTGAGGAACAAACCCGAGCGCGCGAATGCTTAAAAGCTGAATTTGAGGAGGCCGTAAATGCGTAGTATCTGAATAATGGCCCAATTTTCACGTGATATCGATTTCTGGGGTTGATATCTAGCTCACGTATTTTTTCTCAAGAAAATATGAGGTCGAGTTGGTGTTGCTCCCTTGTAAGTTCCATATATCTGTAAGACACCGACAACGACAGCAGTAGATACATCCAAGTTTTTTACACTGGTTCTTGCGATCGGTATTCACTAGCTGTGAAAAATGAAGATCCCAAAAGCGGAGGAAAAAATGTAATGAAAATTGACAGTTGGAGGGGACGGGTGAGGTTATTTTAGTCATTACAAAAGCGATTGAAATGTACAACGAAGTTAGCAAAGAAGTTGGCAGTTTTAGTAGGATTTTGTATCTCTTTGCTTGCTGGCCACGATCGCAGTAAGTCAACATTACACTAGCAGTTGTTACAGATACATATCACGTTCTGATGAAGATGCTGTGGAAAAATAACACCACAGTCACAGTACTTCAGCTTGATAGCAAAGCCACGGCGGAATAGCCGTGCGCAATAAGGGGCCTTGCAATGGTGCGTGCGGCTGTTCCACGTCGGATGTTCGAGCTCTCCATCGGGCATTGAAGTGTCTCTTGTTCTTACGATAAGTTAGGTTAAGTAGTTTGTAAGTTTAGGGACCGATGACCACTGCAGTTAGGTCACATAGCTTTACAAACATTTGAACATATTTTTGAAAGGAAACAACTCAGGAATATGCATCTCAGTCACATACGTTCTATGTCAAAGTATGCCTATGAAGTACTTCAATACTTAATATTCATATACAACCGCTAGCTCAGCGAAGGCTCCAAACCCAAAGACTGGAAACATGTACAGGCCACACGTACATTGAAGGAAGATAGTAGGAGTGATCAGCCAAATTGCAGACTTATATCATTGTCGTTGGTCTGCAGCCGCGGTTTTTAACATAAAGTGCTTTCAAACTTTATGTATTACCGCAAAAAGTACTAGAACTTTCAAAAATGTTCAAATGTTTGTAAATCTATCGGACCAAACTGCGTGGTCATCAGTCTGTAGCTTACAAACTACTTAAACTAAGGTAAAATAACCTAAGGACAAAACACACACACACACACATATGCCCCATGCCCCAGGGAGGACTCGAACCTCCGACGGCGAGCAACCGTGCGCTCCGCAGCGAGGCGCCTTAGACCGCTCGGCTACTCCACCACGGCCTAGAACTTGTCAGAAAATCGAACCAATTGCATAACGGTTTATCTAAGGTACCTGTATGGCGAAGAGATTGGCAGTTGTCCCTAAATAATGAAAGTGTGACGTCATCCATATGAGTATCAAAAGTAATCTATTAAACTTCGTTTGCACGATGAATCAATGAAATCTTATGGCCATAAATTCAACTATTTACGTATGAATTACAATTACTACCAACGCAAACTGAAAGAACGCTCAGAAAATGTTGTTTACAAGAGGAATAAAAGACTGGTTTTTACTGATAGATCAATTAGAAGACGCAACAGAAGTACTAAAAACTGATTGCCTACACTGTGCTTGTCCATTCTTTTGGAGAATTCTGCATAGTTTGGGATCCTTATGAATTACGATTGAGAGAGGACATCGAAAAATAGAAGGGGAGATCGTTTTATACTATCGCGATACAGGGTAGAGAATGTCACCGAAATGATACACGAGCTGGACTAATAATCATTACAACTAGGAATTCCGTTGCGGCGAGCTCTGTTTACGAAATTTAGATCACCAAATTCCTCCCCCGAATGGGATAGTATGTTATTGACTCCCATCTACATAATGAGAAGTCCTCCTCATTATAAAGTAAGAGAAATGAGAGATTGAACGGGTAAATGTACTTGTTATTTCTTCCCGCGTGCTATTCGAGAATGGAATGGTATATAAATATTCTGAAATTGATTTGCTGATCCCTCTGCCAGGCACCTTTGTGTGAATTAAAGAGTACGTATATAGATGTCCTGTTGTGGCATCAGATTTAATTCAGTTATAACTAGCTAGCGCCTCCTGCCAACCTGATGATAGCAGCAACGTAGCTGTACCTCTCTAAAATATTGGGTCTGTGGTCATCTGGGGTAATACGAAATCTTCATTCGTTGCTGAATACAATACGACGCCATTCTTAAGTAACGGATTTTTCTGAATGACAATAGCACTCCAGTCGCAGCCCTTTTTTGTGGTGTCAACAGTAGCGTTTACATAGGATGGTAATTCCCTAGTGTGTATACTACCAATGTCTGATCAATGGAACGAGATGATACAGGATGTTCGTTTTTCTTTCTTTCCTGGATCTGAACATGTAGAAGTAAAGGTGTGTTCATGTGCTTGGTGCAGAATACTCCACATTCCGTTACCGTGATAAGACGTGGTCGCCTAGAACCTTGATGATTATGCCACCCTCATGTTTCTATAAAGTATTCCCTTGAGTCACTGTCACATCTAAATGTCTCAAGAACTTTGATATAGCACGATTCCAGCCATTCTTTCTAAATGAACACCATAATTAGCCCCCTTTGAAATACTGTCAGGTCCCTAGAACGCTATTTCAGACGAGAACGTAGTGTCTTCGTCTTCTTTTTACTGATCACTCAGTAGGTGACGTTGTTGGTTGGCCGTTCAAGAAGACCCAGAGCATTTCAGTGTTCATCATTTACGTACCCGCCAATTATGAAATTACACTGAAATCCGATCATGTTATCATGGTGCTACACTTTTTTCATCGAGCTGTGTAGACTGTAACTATTTGCGCCTTCTTCCTGTCACATGGTACCCTCTATTGTTTGTGATCATATCCAGCAAAGCAGTTTTGAAAGTCAGACATTAGAATTAAGGGTTTCATTTTATCGCCTGCGATTTTGTGTGTGTGTGTGTGTGTGTGTGTGTGTGTGTGTGTGAGAGAGAGAGAGAGAGAGAGAGAGAGAGAGAGAGAGAGAGAGAGTGAGCGAGTAAAAGAGATAGAGAGAGAGAGAAAAGGGGGGAGGGTGGCTTGGTGCGTTTCTGTTAACAGGTGTGGGTTTGTATGTACTCCTGCGTTCGTGTAAGAGTGAACGTGCATCTCATTGTACGTCTGTGAAACAGAGATGATAATAAACATGTACACATTGAGAGAGATATGTGATTGTTTAATTTAATCGTTTCTCTATACCTCGTTAATAAACGTAGCGTGTGAATGAAAAATACTCACACGATGTAGTCTTGAGCATTACCTATGCTGTGAGTCCCTTACTATGCTGTATCCGTCCCTAAAATACAAATAAGAGGAATTACACATCCTCACGATGTAGGTAAATATGAACGAAAACTTTTCAGAGACGCTACCTCCACTGTGAAACGCTACAAGTGATATATTTTTCATCAAAGGGAGGTTAACTGTTAATCTTAATACAGCGTACACTGAGGTGAACGGTCTTAGAATACCTCCTCATACAGTGTCGGACATCCTTTAGACCGGCGAAGTGCAACGACTCTGTGTAGTATGGAATGAATAAGTGGTAGTAAGACCACTAAAGGAATTTTGAACCATGCTGCTCTTTACTTGTCCATTACTGCGAAAGTATTGATGGTGCACTCGCTGTAAATGTTCTGAAGTTTCTTCATATCAATCGAGAACAACTGTCGCTGGTTACATTACCCATTGCCATCCATTATAAATCCATCGTTCTTGGGGAACATTAAGTTAATGAATGGGTGAAAATGGTCGCCAAGTTGTGGAACAGATTATATTTCCACCCCTTCCTACTATTACGGGTTTATGGACAGCATTTCAGCATGTATGATGTCAATTCCCTCCAGCACAACTTCAGATGTAAGTCGCACCCATGCCTCGTCTTGTTGGGGCACTTCTGCCTCTTTAGTTGGCTCTGTAATGTATATTGGATGACATTACCCCGTTTCCAGTCTCTCTCTCTCTCTCTCTCTCTCTGTCTGTGTTTGTGTGTGTGTATGTGTTCACATCTACGGGGGGGGGGGGGGGGAATTGTTCCATCCTGACTCGGGGATTAGTCTGATTTATATATTAATGAAGCATGCCACAGAAAGTTCAGAACATCGTATCCTCCACATGCCGATTTGAAGCCCAATAGAGATAACTATAGATAAATAGTTTAACCAAAAAACCCAGAAAATCACAGTTAGTAGCAGGCAATAATTTTGTTTTCCTAAGCAGTAATTACTTACAAAACAGGTTCATTTGGAGGCCAAGCCCACTCGATCAGTCAGACGATGCCACCGTGCCGTTAGATGACACGAGTAGAAATGATACACCAATGCGGGTCCGTAAATACGGGCCGCGGAACGTAAATCAAGCCTCCACATTACGTGCTGCGCACGTCTCCCGACATCAGCTGTGTTGTAGGGAGGAACGTAGATTAGGGTTCAACGCCCCGTCGACAACGTGGTCACTTTGATTTTGGGTAAGGATGGGGAGGGAAATCGGCTGAACCCTCTCATAGGACCCATCCCGACATTTGCCTGGAGTGATTTAGGGAAATCACGGAAAACCTAAACCTGAATTAACGGAGGTGGATTTGAACCACCATTCACCAGTGTGTTGTCTGTGCGCAACCTCGCTCGGTCGAGCTGTGTTGACTTGTCAGAACCGTCCAGCGTCAACAGCGTCATGGTTCCTGTATCGATATCGGAGTTCGTCACTGCTGGGGTAGGGTACCAAACAAACGAGATAAAATTCGTGTGAACGTGTGAGTCATCTGGTACTCTTCTAAATGTTCAAATGTTTTTTAAATCCATCGGACTCAACTGCTGGGTTTTAGTCCGTGGCTTACAAACTACCCAAACTAAGGTGAACTAACCTACGGACAACACATACACCCATGCCCGAGGGGGGACTCGAACCCCCGACGGCGATCGGCCGCGCGCACCGCAGCATGGCGGCCCAGTACGCACGTTTATTCGGTAAGCTTCTGCCAGTAGACTCGTAGATTGTCGGAAAGTTAAAAACAGTGGCTCTTTTCTTCGTAAACGACCATTTACCAAGTCAGAGCTGCTTTTTATATGTGGTCCTCATACTGAAGCAGGTGAACAGAAGCCACGAGGATTCATACTGACCAATCGGGGCCCCATGCTACAACAAACCTATGTGATCTACAAAAAGAGTTAAAAGTATATTAGGAAAAATTCGTCTAATGCTCTAACTGTGACAACTGGAAACGGTGCAGGCGATCAGTATGAATACGATATGGTTCGCCAGTAAAGTTGACCGCGTATAGAACAGTGGTGCGACTTACACTACCCTCCATAACTATGGAAACACCTAGTAATTATAGACAATGGGAAGGAAATACAGTATAAAATGCATTTTGTTGTTTTACAAATGTGTATTAAGCTCAAATAATACAAAGGAAGATACAACAATTAAATTTTAGGTTTCTCAAAATAGCCACCCTTTGCTTTCAAATCAAATGTTCAAATTTTTGTATAGCTTATGGGACTTAACTACGGGGTCATCAGTCCCTAAACTTACAAACTACTTACGAACTAGCTAATACTAAGGACGGCACAAATATCCATGCCCGAGGGGGGATTCGAACCCCCGACCGTAGTGGCCGTGCAGACCGTGACTGGAGCGCCTCAGTCCCCTCGGCCACCGCGGCCGGCCCCTTTGCTTTCATCATTGCCTTGCACACTCTCGGCATGCGCTGCGTCAGTTTTGCCAAGGTTTCAGTTGGAATTAATCTCCATTCTTGATGAAGGACCTCCCACAATTATGTTCCGCCCATGATTTCCCGTTTTCGGATCCTCCTGTCCAATTCATCCCGTAGCAGCTCGATTGGGTTACAATCATGGGATTGGGTCGGTCATTCCATGTCTTTCAATATTTTACGAACCTCTAGAGACTTCATACAGTTCTCACACAAGCGTGACCTACGTTTCGGGTCGTTGTCTTGCTGTAAGACTAACCCTTTCTCAATGAGACGCAAACCAGATGTCCTAGGCAGTCGCTGGAGAATGGCGTGATAATCGTTTTGGTTCATTTTGCCATCTGTTTTCACCAAATCTCCGTATTTATGCCCTCCAAAGGGTCCCCATACCATCAAAGCATCCCCTCCATTCTTTACAGTTGGAATTACGTACTGAGGATTCAAGTATTCCTGGGGTAAACGGCATACAAATTGACGGCGTTTAATTCCAAATATTTCGAACTTGGATTCATCAGTGAGTAAGACTCTTTCCCAATACCCCGCTATCCAATGCTGTCGTGTCTTATCCCACTGAAGCCTTTTCTTCCTGTTAACAGGGCGCAACAGTGGTTTTCTTGCTGCTGCATAACCGGGGAGGTTGTTGCCTGCCAGGCGTCGTCTCACTGTTGTCTCACTCACCGGTGTATCCCCTCGTTAAGTTTTGTTCAGCAGTCAATTCACGGACAGTCTTTAATGTGTTACGTTTGTTGGTCACTAAGAAATACTTTCCTTTGCGTTCTGATATTTTCCTGGGTGCTCCTGAACGAGGACGATCTTCATAGGAGCCTTTCCTCGATACCGGGTGTATTGTTTTGACAACTCCGTTGATGGAAATCTTCAGTTTCTTTGCTATTTTAGGACACTATTGCCTTCTAGATGCAACGTGATTATCATTACCCGTGATTCATACGGATTCTGGCGTGTTTATTAGAACTGCTTGGACAGGTAACGTCGGTTTATACAAAACGGAGAAATACTGCTATGTTCCAATATGTATGTATATGTACAATAGTAAAGTATACAATACTGTGTCATTATAAACCGTTATTTGAGCTTGCTATTCCGTATTCTAACCAATAACGCACATAGATCACTTCCATCTTGCTCCGTTGTAATACGCAGCATGATGTTTCCAAACTTATGGAAGGCAATGTATACTTGAGTACTGCAATTTTTTTTTGTTACCCACACATCAGTGCAAGAAACATAGAAGCACTCCAGAGACAAACAGCTAGATTCATTACTGGTAACGTACGTTTGATCAATACACGAGTGTTACAGACTTGCTTCGAGAACATAGTTGGGAATCCGTGATGGGAAACGTTTTTTACGATGAACACTAAAGAGGATTTTATTATTGTAAATAAATTACGAAAATCAATCTGAAAATTATCTTTAAAATAATTTTAAGAAATTTTCTTAAAAAAAAAATATTCTTGAGTACCGCAGTATCTGTTTGAAATCATTTATTAGTAACCATAACCTGCTTCGCACCATTATTGTATATCTCCAAGTGGACCTGCATTAAACACACGAGTTGCTTTCACATACACTACCAATAATGTTCAGTGCATAGTAGCGAAAAATCTGATTATTATTTACGGAAATTACTTCATAGAGCCAGAGGAAATTTAGGAAGCCGCAACGTTCAATTTATAAGACCTTCCAAAATTTTACACGTCAATAGATTACTTATGGTCACCTTATAATGCAGAACGTAACTAAAAAAAATTATTTTAGCAAATTGCAGGTCTAAGAATTCGCTGCGCATAGGGGCGCCGTGTTGCAAAGCGCGCGGCTGTTCGCCGTCGGGGGTTCGAGTCCCACCTGGGGCAAGGGTGTTTGTGTTGTCCTTATGTTAGTTTACCTTAGTTTAAGTAGTTAGTAAGCTACGGACCCAGCAGTTGAGTCCGACAGATATTGCCGCGCGGAAACTTCACACATCACGGATGTGCTGAGAAGTTGGAAATGCTGTGACTGCCCTTACTTTATCTGGATTGGGACGCACATAATCTCCGTTCACAAGGTCCCAAGATTTTTATTTCTTTTGCAACGAAGAGGCACGTCTTTGGGTTGAGGTGGAGTCCTGCTGTCTGAACACACTTCAACACAGTTGACAGGCGGCTTAGATGTTCTTCAAATGTCCTTGAGAAAACAACAATGTCATTTAGATAACAAAGACATGTCGTCCATTTAAGATGTCGAAGCAAGTTGTCCATCAGGCGTTCGAATGTGGCCGGCGCATTACACAGTCCAAACGGCATAATCTGAATTCATAGAGGCCGTCAGGTGTAATAAAAGCAGTCTTCTCCCTGTCAGCTTCGTGAATTTCGATTTGCCAGTAACCAGTCTGCATGTCCATGGCTTGGAAGTATGTAGCTCCTTTCAAACAGTCTAACGTGTCGTCAATGCGCGGCAATGGGTAAACATCTTTCTTTGTGATTTTGTTCAGCCATCGATGGTCGACACAGAAACGCCACGTGCCATCATCTTTCTTCTTCACGAGGACCACCGACCGGAGACGACCAGGGACTCTCTGAAGGTTGAATAATGTCATCGTGCAACATCTTCTCCACTTCTTCCCGAATTATCCGTCTTTCAGCTGGCGACACTCTGTACGAACGCTGGCTAATTGGTGGATGATCCCCAGTATTGATACTCTGTTTTATCATGGGCCGTTTCATCTGGTCCTTCTCCTTCCTGGCCTGGAATACACCTGAAAATTGGTGTAGCATGGTTAACACCTGCTGACATTGTTCCTGCATCAGACCGGGCAATATATGCAAAGTCATAGTAGTTTCCTCTTGTGCGTTGGTGGCAATAACAGCAGCTTATGAGACTTCGTCGATGACATTGAGCTCACCGTCCTGGACTGGTTCGTCTGTACGAATACACATTAATTTAGGAATGAGTTGTGGTTGCTCATGACAATTAGTGATCCAAAGTACTCCTCAATCACCTGTAATGCTTATGATAACCGCTGGTATGTAGATTTCCTTTGTTTCATTGATTAGCTTTTTGCTATCGACAAGAACTTCACCGTCCAGCTGGTCATCTAGGCTGCTGACTGGAACTTTTCTCATTGTTAACGGTGGGATCTAAACATTCTCGACAGCAAACAGCCTCTCAGGGATGTCCATGTTACCTGTACTCGTCGGAACGGCTTTCTCAATTTGTAGGAAATATCTTACACAGTCAATGATAGCCTGGGATGCCTGAAGGAAGTCCCATCCGAGGATGACGTTATGGCCACATTCTGTTAAAACCACAAATTCAAAAGGCTGCGTCCTTTTGTTGATAGTTACTCTTGCGACACATGTTCCTGCTGGCTGGACGTATTTTCCATTTGCGACCTTCAGCACAGTTGCTTTTGTATCACGGAACATTATCTTCCTTATTTTGCGGCGGTAATCATTTGACAATACAGGAAAGGAAGCACCTGCATCGACTAGTGCCCGGACAGGTTGGTCGTCGATGATGACGTTAATGAGATTTCCCGACATTTTAGCGACTGTCGTCCATGGACGGCGGCGGCGGCCTCACCTTCGTAGATGGTCGCCTCGCCTAGTTTTCCTGAACACGGCGGCTAGGCATGCAGCTGGTATCTCTGCAAGGCGACGGTGAACGGCGGCGGCGTGTTAGAGAGTAACCACGTCCAGGATACGGCAACGGGCTTTATCCCATAGATCGACAGCAATCATCTTCAGTTGACTGCCGTTGAAAGGACTGCTCCCGTGGTTGGAGTCTTGCGGCATAATAATAGTCAAATACTCGTCGTCTCTCCTTTCAGAATCGTATGACATCTCCGGGAAGGCAACAGTGAAAACACAATGGCGTGTTGTCTTCTCCTGCAAAGCTTCGCAGTTGCTGGAGGAGTTAGTTGTGGTCGCAACAGTCAGTTCCTAAGCTGCCATTTGGCAGCTGCGGTTTAAGTCATGGTAGGGCGAGGCCATTCTCCACGTCGGGTGCGACTGGCGGGGCTGACAGCCGCTAATGTTTCAAATATCTCTTCCTCAGCAGCGTCGGCTCCCTCATGACATATAGGACTGACATCCATGGCCATAATCTGGTGCTCGTTTGGTCCAACAGTTTTGGCTGCCATAAACGGTTGTAATTCTTCTGTCACAATGTGTTGTATAAGAAAAGCAAAGTCATACTGGTCTTCCACAACGGTCATAGGGACAACATTTGGGCCTGTGTTGTATTTCTTTCGTCCAACCCTCCTCTGTTGCATCTCTTCAATTTTCTGGCACCATTGAATAAACTCCTGTGTTGTCGAAACGTCTTTTAACAGAAGAGCCTGATACATGTCTTTCGCAATGCCCTTCATCAGATGTGAAACTTTATCGGCCTCCGTCATATCAGGGTGACATAGGGCCAAAATACTGTGTATATACGACTGTGTTGACTCACCATGTCGCTGGGCTCCATTCCTCAATTGTTCTTCTGATAAACGGACTTGCTGCTGGTGGTCTCCAAACGTCTTCTTAAGTTCTGTCTGGAATTTTTCTCAGCTATCGAGCTAGTCCTCGTTATTTTCAAACCATTGCTGGGCCGTCCCGTCCAGGTAGAATTATACGTTTGCCAAGCACATAATGTGATCCCATCTATTACACTTGACGAATGTGTCGAATCCTTTCAGCCATTTATTTGGGTTCTGTCAGGTGTCTCCCGAGAGCACCGATGGGTGTCTGATGTGCAGCTGGCATACCCCTGTTTTAGCGTCCATGACACGGACCTTCGGACGGAGGTAGTCAGTACACCCTTTGTATTCTGGTTCTTGCCCGTGTAAGCGTCGGCTCTTACACTGCCTAATTGGAGCCACGATGCTGCAGATGTATTGCAGAATACCCGGTGCCTCCACCAGAAAGTGTCACGTTGCAAACTGCAGGTGGTGCGGAATTCGAAGGCTGGTCGGTAATAAAGCACAACACTTTACACTTACAACACGTTTATTGCGAACACAAGCGTACACTCAGTACAGACTGACTCCTGATAAATTTTCTTCTGCCCGTGGCGGGATTTGAACTAGGAACCGCAAATACAGCGATCTGCGATGCTAACCACTAAACCACGTGTGCTGTTGGAAGACTTTCCGCAATATAAAAACATTTGATTTTCTAAGAATTTGCTCCTACTTAAAATACATTCCATATTATTACTTAATAATTGGCGAGCATAATATTTCCACCACGTCGATTTAATACTACTTGATAAAATCACCTAAGGACAATGACGAAACACATTATTTTTAAATGCCACTATTCGTGCGTAAATTGGAAGGAAGTGGGTCGACAAGTTTTTCAGTAGTTAATTTGGAAACTTTATAATAAACGTTTTAGAAACTTACTGATAAAACTGTTTGTGTCCGTGGTAAAGGCATTGAAAGTGCTCATCCATTATAGCCACTCTGACCACTAAATGCGCCGGCCGCTGTGGCCGAGGGGACTAAGGCGCTCCATTCACGGTCTGCACGGCCACTACGGTCGGGGGTTCGAATCCCCCCTCGGGCATGGATATTTGTGCCGTCCTAGTTCGTAAGTAGTTCATAAGTAGTTTGTAAGTTTAGGGACTGATGACCACGTAGTTAAGTCCCATAGACTATACAAACATTTGAACATTTGAACCACTAAATGCGTAAATGCCAGAGGCACGAAGGAGAAAATCGGGTCAATAAAAGAAAGTGATTAACAATATCTACATGGTTTGCACTCAGTTTCAGAAAGATTGTATGATCTATTCAATAGAATGAGCTTTACAAATTGCACAACTCAAAACATTTGATCTGATTTGAAGAGTTGGATTTATTGGAAGGTTATTGTAGATTATATACGATGCATATATATAACAGGATATATAGCAAACACCGGAATACCCATCAGGTGCATACGATCTAGCGTGTACAGACTGTAAAACAAGAACACTGGGGCGGAAAGTTACTTAGAAAATTCGAAGAATTTGTGTACAGTGCATTCTATGAATATTTTTAATTTTCTCAGATGTCATTTGCATGGGGACCGTTAATGTGAAGTAGTAGCATATAGCTAGTCCTTTCTCCTCTTGGGAATGGAATATGAGGCATCATTAATAGTTACTTCAATAAAAATATCCTTAGTTACGTACATAACAGCAATTACATAGTTAGACCGCAGATTTAATTCGACACAGGAAAAAGAATTAATAATCACCGTTTGTATTATACTGCATAATAAATGATTATTTGTGGTTATATTAGACTAGCTGAAAACCCTGCGTTGTGCAGGTATTTATTTATTTATTCGAACCTTGAGTTAGTACTTTTCCTATCCGTTACATTTATCAGAGAATATATAAGAAATCCCAGATAAAAATGCACTCGTTTCGAAGAATCCAAGCCGGCCGCGGTGGCCGAGGAGACTGAGGCGCTCCAGTCACGGTCTGCACGGCCACTACGGTCGGGGATTCGAATCCCCCCTCGGGCATGGATATTTGTGCCGTCTTTAGTATAAGGTAGTTGATAAGTAGTTTGTAAGTTTAGGGACTGATGACCCCATGGTTAAGTCCCATAAGCTTAACAAACATTTGAACATTTTGAAGAATCCAATCACGAAATTCAACAATAATGATTGTAATAATATCACAGATGGATCACTTGATGTAATGCGTGAAACGTCAAATTGATTTCTTTAAAGAGATGTATTAAAAGAAATTTCTTTTTTACTGCTTTATTTATTTATTCTTATATTTCCTTATTCGTATGCTTATCCTTGCAGAGAAAGAGCTGAAGACATTGTAGCACGCGTAGACCAAAGATATGGTCTGTGGCATCATGTTTCGCTGTACGTAACCTCGTCGCTATAGAGTCGCAAACGTCATCGCTGGCCTTCAGTCCGAATTTTTTTTATAATTTGACGACTTTCAACCACCATATCTTCCACCCCCTTATAGCCGTCGGCATGGACCTGCTTATGGTGTACAACGGGAGAATAAATGTTCAAATGTTTGTATAGCTTATGGGACCTAACTACGGGGTCATCAGTCCCTAAACTTACATACTACTTATGAACTAACTAAGACTAGGGACGGCACAAATATCCATGCCCGAGGGGGCATTCGAACCCCCGACCGTAGTGGCCGTGCAGACCGTCGCTAGGGCGTCTCAGTCCCCTCGCCCACCGCGGCCGGCAACGACGGGAGACTTCGGACAACACACACCGTTCGTTTGCGTTCTGTAGTATTCGCTGCAGAGCGACATATTAACACACACACACACACACACACACACACACACACACACACGTAGAATTTTATATACACCGATAACTTTCCATCCCAATATACTCCACCCTTTTATCATTATCAACCCTCAAGCAACAATGCAACCAATAAAACCATTTTCAAAGAGTAAATATAATTTTCAAAGAATCTTCAAATTACTAAATATCTATCAGATCTCTATAAAACCGTGCCTAAAACCTTTCTCAGGTATAAATTAGTAACTGTACAAATATTTAAGTCTCTGCGTCTTGTGGTTCGGACGTGATAAGCGTACACCGAACAGACATTCACAGTAATATATATAGATAAATAGCTATCGGATCGCCATAAGACCGTGCCTAAAGCCTTCCCCGGGTAGACATTAGTAACTGTACAAATTTTTAGCTCTTTATGTCTTGTGGTTCGGACGTGATAAACGTACACCGAACAGACATTCACATTTATAGATATAGATTAAATCATACATTCAGAGTCAGCCATTGTATGATGACGAGAAAGCATTATCCTTGGCTCTTAAAACTATACGTGATATGAAATAAAATATTCTGCAAGTACAGGGTCATGATACACAAGGAAAATAAAAGGAAAGTTCGATGTGTAACAAAGCATTTAATATTTCTGTAGATGGTTATGTGTAAGTTTGACGAAGCGGTATCGCAGTGGGGTTTTCCCTGAAGGAAGCACCTAGTGCTCACAAAGTTAGCAGCCGCTCGTTGTCCGTCACGCTGTGTTACAGAGTGCAGATAATTAACTCAGATAACTTGTTATTTGTCAGTGACACAACTAACTGCATTACAAGAAGCCTGTTTCACTTTTTGCGCCGTTCTTTCCCTGTTTGTTTCTCAGTGATAAGTGGACTTTGTTGGCCAAGATGGTCAGAATGGAGTCACTTAACCTCAATGCAGCGCGCTGCCGGCCGGTTCAACGATCACGTGCTGACGCCGGCACCACGCGAATGCCGACACGTGCCCCCGCGTCGCGTTGCCTCTACAAGGTAAACAACATTATGTAAACCGCCAAGAGAAATAAAAAGAGCCACTCAGGTGTCCCCGTCTGTCTCCCTCCGGCTGTGTATTCTGAGCAGAGCTATTTTCATTCTCGGCTTAACTCAGCCCAGTTACAAACTGAACGCTCCATAAGCCTCACAGACAATTTGGAAGTTCTAATGACACGCTTTGTCAAATGTATCTTATTCCTTTCTTCGGATAGAAGCTTACAGAATACCCAATTACTAAAAATAAGGCAGGACTCTTGCAAAACATTTGCCGCCTCCAATCGATATGATCTCCCGTATGTCAAAGTTTCACACCGGGAAATCTGCTTTAGCCTGGTGCACTGTTTTCATTTCTTTAGGAGTGGAATTACATAACTGATATCACGTTGAATTCATTTATCCCCTGTTTTGAAACACATACAGGGTGTTTCACTGCCGGCCGCCGGTGGCCGAGGGGACTGAGGCGCTCCAGTCACGGTCTGCACGGCCACTACGGTCGGGGGTTCGAATCCCCCCTCGGGCATGGATATTTGTGCCGTCCTTAGTATAAGGTAGTTAATAAGTAGTTTGTAAGTTTAGGGACTGATGACCCCGTAGTTAAGTCCCATAAGCTTAACAAACATGTTTGAACTGCCGGCCGCGGTGGCCGAGGAGACTGAGGCGCTCCAGTCACGGTCTGCACGGCCACTACGGTCGGGGGTTCGAATCCCTCCTCGGGCATGGATATTTGTGCCGTCCTAGTTCTTAAGTAGTTCATTAGTAGTTTGTAAGTTTAGGGACTGATGACCCCATAGTTAAGTACCATAGACTCTACAAACATTTGAACATTTTTTGGTGTTTCGCTAAGTGTGTTTGCCTCTGTAACTTATAAAATAATAAGTGACGGGAAATTTTAATGCGGTAGGTCAACACAAGAAATGTTACACTTTCTGCGGAGCTATGAACATAGTTTGTTGTATCATTTTCCAAAGAGTTACACGACAAAGATATAATCTTTTTAAATGGAACAATAGTTTTTTCTATCGTGTATTGGATTCGTTTAAACCAGCTGCGTCCAAATCAATTTAAACTACATTCCTATCACTGTTAGTTTGGGAGCTACAACCCTTCAAAGTTCTGGGGATGGAGGCTGCGATAGCGTAGCTGACTGGCCGAGTGGCTATCCCCTGGGGCACGGCCCACTGTCTCAGGACCACCAGCCAGTGAACTACGCTATCGTAGCCTCCGCCCCTGAAACTTTGAAGGGTTGTAGCTCCCAAACTAACAGTTATAGGAATGTAGTTTAAATTGATTTGGACGCAGCTGGATTCAACGAATCCAATGCGCAATAGAAAAAAAAACTATTGTTCCATTTAAAAAATTATATCTTTGTGCTGTAACTTTTTGGAAAATGATACAATAAACTATGATCATAGCTCCGCAGAAAGTGTAACATTTCTTGTGTTGACCTACCGCATTAAAATTTCCCGTCACCTATTATTTTATTAGTTACAGAAACAAACACACTTAGTGAAACACCCTGTATATTATTAAAGGTCCATAAATAAAAACGACGACAAAAGGTCAACTTTGTTTCCTTGGTGTAGAAATGAAATCTTTAAAAATGAAACATAATCTTGCTCGATTGGTATCCACGAAAATTCTGTCTGTGCTTATTTCATTACATGAATTTTAATTTTTCTAACGTTTTTTATCTCTCTAATTTTCTCGACGTTGAGGAACTATAAATACTTATCTTAATTTACAATGTCCTTCGGAAGAACAGAGTACATGTTTGAATATGTGATATTTTCATCTCTAGCTATAATAAGCTCCTCTAAGAACTGAATTATTCTTGGAAAAATATTCCCATGAGAGCTTAGAGGGCAGTATTTGGTATCTAAAATCAAATTCGAACTCGCTGACTAGAGTTTCGTAATGAATATAGTTTCGATTTCTTTGATGGAACTGATTAAATTTCAGGTTGAAAACAAACACTCTGTTTTTGTCTCACTAATTTTAAATATACAAAAATTAGTAGAAATAAACAGATTGCTTGTTTTCAACCTGGAATATGAAATTTTTCTACCAAGAAGAGACGGAAGAATCAATGTATAAGAACCGATGAAAGTTATGGAGACTTCATTTTTTCAGATCTGGTCTTTGAACAGATTTCTTCAGGTGGTAATTTAGGTTACCTGAAGCTTGTCGAAACGAATGTGGACCATCCATTAATGGTACCTGTACCAAAATAACTTCGTCCTTAAAATTAAGTTATTGGAAGTCGCTAGTAATAATTCTGTGAACACAGCAATAGATCCTAACGAGAAAATAAAAACATTAAGTTATAACAACACAAACTGATTACAGCTAAATTAAACTAAAAACTAAGTATTGTAATCCCAGTTCAGCGTCTGTTAGTTGATACCGACAAGATGTTGATATTAATTTACACTGAGTGTCCACAAGTCGTGGGAAGATAATAGAGGCGAGATTAATAACAAATCGGTACTGAACGAGCTCCAGCTTCAAATAACATATCTAAACGAGGACTCTAGGAGGCCTTGAAAGAATTCTGGAGAAATACTGATCAAAAGACCTTAAAATGCTAACCACTGCTGTTCTTATTTAGTCTGCGATGGGTTCATGGCGAAATCACGGGTGTAGACTACATCAATAAATCCTCGACTGAGCTGCGAACTGGTAGTCCGCCATGGGGATATGAGGGACAATCGTGGACATGAAATCGCTGTAATGTACATCATGCCAATTGTGTCCAACGAAACAGCACTAACACGTCGAAGTATACTGGTAAAAAGGACATGTCTATCAGGCTATTCTCATGGCAGAAATGGATCATATGGTCTGCAAGAATGTCAACGTAATGTTCACCTGTGACTGGTTTTAGAAGCTGGATATGGGCCTTATTGTAACTATGTCAACGCAGCCTTGGTCATATCTGTGACTCCGTCCACTGTATTACTTGCACACAAGGTCCATATGTTCATTTAGCTGACGCCAGACTTTCACGCACCCAATGGCTTTAAACGACTTTGACTGGTATAATGGGAGCATACTAGATGCCACCCCTATTCCATCGTCCAGTGCTGTTCGACGTGTCAGTTATTGCGCCCTGTACCACAATGTATATTTTGCTGCTCTGTAAAATCGTGAGCTTTTAAACAAGTATTTCACGTCTTTAAAGTCAAACACACCTATCGGTTGCACAAGAGGTTTGAGACGATTATCATGTTTTGTTCCTGCTATCACTATTCATCAGATTTACTTGATACGGTCATACAGTCTTACAATGTGATTCATATTCAATAAGGAATGTGTAGTGTGACAGTTACCAAGACTACGCAAAAAGAACAGTAACGTTAAACACCAGGCTGAAAGTCATTATTTTGAAAAAAAAAAGTAATAAAGAAAAGGTGGAGCACAAGAGCGATTACAACATGGATCTCCGGCCCACTTTACAGCAAAAAACCACGAGCACTTACGCAAGACGCCAGTGATCTAGCACTAACTTCACTCAGTGTTACATATCTCATGCTACAAAAGATCACTGTTTCTGTTTTGCTTTTTTTAATTATTTTATTTTATTTTATTTATTTATTTATTTCACAGTTCGGTGCACCTTCTTCCTGCTATCATCTTGATCTGCGTTCTGGTTTTGAAGGTCTATCCACTGAATCATCTCACCTCCAAATCACAGCGGGATTCGATACGGAGTTTCCCCTTCTGAGAATGAGCTGTCCTGCCACACTGCCGGACTGGCGATGACTCATATCTCGCGATGCAAGCTGGACTCTTTGATCATGTTTCTAGGCTACAGAGACAACGCCGCCGATCATCACGATATGATCAGTTCAGAAATATTACGAAAATGATCACAGAGTTTTTATCCGTATTAGATGCAGAATAGTATTGGCAAGACAAAGAACAAGTATCGTTACAGTTATTTGTGTAATATCTTTTAGTGAAAGGAAGCAAAGTTAACAGCATTTTTTCCAGTTTGGACTGTTTACGCTGGTATGATGTGATGTGGACGTAATTTAAGTAGTGGAATGGTCTACATCTACATCTACATTAATACTCTGCAAGTCACACTCAGGTGCATGGAGAGGGTTCATTGAACCGCTTTTATGCTGTTTTGGTACAATTTCATTCTCTAATAGGTCGCAGGAAAAAGGAACACCTAAATCTTTCAGTTTTCGATCTGATTTCCCTTATTTTATTCTGATGATCATGTCTCCATATGTAGGTGGTTGCTAACAAAATATGTTAGCATTCTGAATAAAACGTTGGTGAAAGAAATTTCGCAAATAGATCTCATCGCAAAGAATAAAGCCTTTCTTTTAATGATTTCCATCTGACTCGTGCATCCTTTCCGTGGCATTCTCTCCCCTATATCCCAATAATACAAAACGAGATGCCCTTCTCTGAACTTTCTCTAAATCGTCTGTCAGTCCCACTAGATAAGGATCCCACAGCGTGCAGCAATACCCCAAAATAGGACACAGAAGCGTGGTGTAGGCAGTTTCTTAATAGAACTGTTGCATTTTCTAAGTATTCTGCAAATGCAACCTAGTCTTTGGTTGGCCTTCCCTACAATATTTTCTATCTATTCTTTCCAATTTAATTTGTTCGAAATTGTTACTCCTGGGTATTTAGTTGCATGTACGGCCTGTAGTTTTGACTGATTTATCGTGTAACTGAAATTTAACGCATTTCTTTTAGTGGTCATATGGATGACTTCACTCTTATCATTGTTATGGGTCAATTGCCAGTTTATGTACCATACTGATAGCTCTTATCGAGTGGTAATATTCGAATGCTGTGAATTACGCTGTTATCTCAAATATATTCTAATATAAGAAAAAACAAGCACCATTATGAAATTATAAGAATCCAGGAAAAAAACTTTTGTTATCTAGGACTGTAAAATAATGATGGGAGGTGATGTGTCAGCATGCGAACTTCTAGATACTTAAAAAAAAAAAAAATTACAAAAACCAAGTTGTCTGTAGAAAAACAACAGGAAGGTTAAATATTTGTGACAAAGGTTTCGCGCATTGAGGCACTATGCTCGGATGTGCGAGGCCATTCCCCTTCGGGCGTTCGAATCCTCCCTCGGGCATGGATGTGCTGTCTTTAGTATAAGTTAGTTCATAAGTAGTTTGTAAGTTTAGGGACTGATGACCCCGCAGTTAAGTCCCATAACATTAACAAACATTTGATTTAATTTCCTTTATGAGATTGGGATAATATGTGAAGCTTCGTAGTTGAAATTCCTAAAACGTTTCTGCAAGAACAGCATAGAGGAAGCTTAGACATCTGAGACTGTTTGACTGTTTGTACGTGTTTTGAAGACCAGGCGAGAGTGTCTAACGACAAACAAGCTATACAGCGAATTCCAAATTATGTTTTTTTCCTGGTGAAAACTACAGCCACGCTAAGCTGTGGACAGCACACATGATGGTAGTCACACCTACTGCTACTTAGTTTGACCAACTACTTCATGATCTCAAACAGTGGGTACGTTGTAGACGTGGTGTGAAAGGACAGACATCAGAGGTTGAGATCAAAAGCCGAAAAATTACAAAATAGAAACATTCAAACGTGTCGACTGTCACAGGCCACAACTTAACCTATTAGGCTATCTGAAAGCGCTTCCCGTTTTTACCCACATTTTTAACTCATCGTACACTACGATTACAGTGGCCCCTGTCCATTTCTTATTCTTATTCGTAATTTTAACTGTGTTCCCGCGAAGGATTGGGCGCATCTGTGCATCCGCACAGAAATTGTCATTTGGCGTGCCACGCGAAATTGGCCACGTGATAAAATACGTCCTGCTACGGAATGAGCGATCGTTGCCACGAGAGCCTGCGTCCTGCCTCGTGTGTGTGTGTGTGTGTGTGTGTGTGTGTGTGTGTGTTTGTGTGTGTGTTGTCCTTAGATTAAGTTAGTTTAAGTAGTCCGTAAGTCTAGGGACTGATGACCATAGCAATTAGGTCCAATAAGTTTACAAATAGTTGAAGATCTGTGTGGACACACAAATACCCCCGATCCATTGTGAGAATACAGTTGAAGCTGGGAGCAAGAGGAAGTAACTGAGCCAAATGGTTGAATTGGCAGCGGGCCCGAAACGCAAAATTCCGGTTCGAATCCCGGTCCAGAACAAATATTCACCTTTGCCGTTGAATTCATTTCAGTGCTCTTTAACAGTCGAGATGTTTCAATGCTTCGAATAAGAACACTGTTGCGATAACATACTACAGCACTAACCGCCTAACATTATGAGTATCCTCTACAAACCCCGTTGTTCAATTTTCAAATGTCTGTAAATGTATCGGACCAAACTGCGTGGTCATCAGTCCGTAGCTTACAAACTACTTAAACCTAGGTAAACTAACCTAAGGACAAACACACACACACACACACACACACACACACACACACACACACACACATGCCCCAGGGAGGACTCGAACCTCCATGGCGACCGACCGCGCGCTCCGCAGCGAGACGCTTTAGACGCTCGGCTACTCCACCGCGGCCAAACCCCGTTGTTGATATCTACAGTTTTCCTTGATATTATGCCCTGAAAGGATTTAATGAAAATTTGATCGCTGATATACGGGTTGATTTTCTAGATGATGCAAGAAAGATTTGCTACATTTCCTCTGTAATATCTTCCTGGAAGGTAAAAGGACTACTATCTTAGTATTAGCTGACAGGACGCGTGCTCCCTCCTGACTACTGAGTGAGATTGAAAGGGGTCAAATTGTGACTTTCCGGGTGGCGGAATAGTCCTTTCGGAGAATTACCACACACGTTGGACTAGCTGCATCAGTTGTGTAACGATGCTGCTTGCGATATTCATGTGAACATTCATTCTCAGTGGGACTACGGGCATGCATACCTCTAGCCCGTCTTCCAATTACGCCATCCGTGCGGGAATGGCCCTGCGGTCTAAGGCGCCTTAGTACGGACTCCATGGCCGTTATTCGTCAGATGTTCGACAGTCGTTCCTCGGGCATGTGTATGTGTGTTTTGTTCTTAGCATAAGTTAGTTTGTATAAACCGATGACCTCAGAAATTTGGCCCCTAAAATTTACAAACATTTCAAGACTCGCGCCACCCGCTCGGTTAGCCGTGTGGTCTAACTCACCGCTTTCCGAGACGGGGAGGCGTACCGGCCCCGGTTCGAATTCGCCCTGCGGATTAACGAAAGGGGTCGGAGTACAGGCCAGCCTGGATGTGATTTTAAGGCTGCTTTCCACATCCCCCAACGTGAATACGGTTTATTTACAAACATTTGATTTTTCGCAAACATTTGGAGTACACATCTCCTCCCGGGGGGCATGGGGTGGCGACAGGAATGGCATCCGGCCACCCCATAAATATTAACAAGCCACATCTGACTTAACAAAGCCGACGTAAACATGGCAAGCGATGTGTTGGAGAGTGCCTTTGTCCAAGACACAATGGCCCCAACACAGGCCATATGGTCTGTTGTGTGATAAGTTAAAACCCTCGTTTACTTTTGGTGTTTGTGGAGGGATCGCTGACCAGCACTCGATACGTGCAGAATGTTGTAAGGCTATTTTTGTAACGGGATAAGTCACGCCGACACACTGTACCTCAAAACCAACGTGCTCTGCCAGACAAGCAGCAAATTCCGTGACAAGCATGATCTCCGGGCTTGTCTTCAATCGGACAAGTGTGGGATATGATGGAACAACAACTGACACGTGCGAATTGCCGACGCACAACTCTTGGAGAACTACGTGAACTGATTGAGCAGGCGTGCAATAATGTATCTTAAGACAGTATTCGTCATTTGTACGAGCGATGTGATGCTAGAATCACCGCGTGCTTTGACTGTCGCGGTGCCTCTACCACGTACTAATATTAGTGAGGCAGCACGTATCGACACCAGGTACCTTAGTACCGTCTGAGCTTGTTATTTATGAAAACGAACGAAGTCCGGAACTAGTCATCACGTAATAAATGCCAGCTTTGATACAATTATTTAAAAATTTCCTTTCCAGAATTTTTGAGACTTACAAGACGTTACATATTAAAAATGTTTTACTTCAATACAGTTCGTATGTTCAAATGGTTGTGGCTTCCCATTAAATATCATATTCCAATTGTATCGCGAGTATTTCCTTCCACGGATCATAGGGAGCATATTGGACCACTCTAGGTTACGATAGTAACATTAAAAGTGGGCCTTTGCGATCGCCGTTTGACAGCTCGAAATTTAAATAAATATAACAGCTTAACCGTACATCAGACACGAAAATTGAATAAACAAATAAAGGAGGAAATTATCTACAACTTTGCTCAGTTATGTTCCTGTCATATTTTGCATTATTTCAAAGATATTTTCAAACATAACGGCGATTTTATTATGTCTGTCTGTCGGTAACGTGTTCCCACTTTTTAGGTCTAACCATTCAACCGATCGAGACCAAATTTTACAGACATAGTACTGTGCCGCCAGAGACCCTTTTTCAGATTTTTCGGACGAAGAATTCGTTAGTAATACTAAAAGAAGCCATTTGTAATATAATTGTAATTTTAAACAAACCGTTTGTTCTATTTCGTGAACATGCTATGAAATAGGTAATAACGAATTGAACACTGGTCTTCTGAAGCATTTGCACAACAACGAGGAGCATACTATGATAATGAATATTCAAAACAACATGCAGATACCGGTAGTTTCATATATAAATGAAATCCTAGTTTCTGTGGCAACTGTCGTTCCTTAATGAAACGGAAGAGAAGTGTATACATTGCAACAAATTACCTGGTTGAAAGTCACTGATTAGAATCAATGTGTCCTCTAAATTTTGGCTTTGGCATGGTTGCTATGGTCGCTTTTAACGTAGATTGTATTACCTTTTCTGTACTTCAGATATGACTTTGTCCATGTTACTTTGTTCTGCGCTAAAATAAAGAGCAAAGATTCTGTTTCACACCGTGACTACGTTTTCTTTTACAGATAAAATAACAAACAGAATAAGCAGTGGTAATACCGAATTCCTCAAAGCTCTAGTACTTAATCTATAAACAAAGTTACTATTATCATTGCGTCATTTATAACAGTCATTGTAAAAGTATCTCCCCAGTTAGTGTACATGTGATGAAGAAGTCTATGTTTGCAATTCGTTGGTATGTATTTCGTGATATATTCACAAAATAGAAGGCGCTGTTACATTTGGACAAAGAATCTTGATGGATAGAGTTGTCTTCAATTAACAAGAATGTGCGAGAACCTTTTAGGAAACAAGATGAAACAAAATGCCAGTGGCGTTTTTTTTTTTAAATTTCTTGTATATATATCTATTTTTTTTCTTCAGGTAGATCGATGCTTGGTGGTCGTTTGTTCATGGGCGTTCTGGGTTGTTCGTTGAGAATTTTGCTGAGGGTTTTATTATTATTATTATTATTGTTATTATTATTATTATTATTATTATTATTATTACAGATGGAGTCGAGCCCTCTTTCTTCTTCTCTCTGTTCATTGGTTCTTCAGTTTAATCTGTCCTTTTTGGATGTCAGTTTTTTTGTTTAATTTTTATCGTTTCGTTACAGAGGTCATCGAGCACGCTGAGCCACCATGCCGGCAACGCTTTGACCGAGCGCTCTGAGCCACTGCGCTCGACAAGTTCCGAACCACCGTCTAAGATGTTTCGCGCATCACTAGCTAATAATTGCCCATTATGCTACGCCGAAGAGTTGGGAGACTAATCCGTAATTCTCGTACCATCGACGGCAGGTGTTACCTACTAACATGGCATTTTTAGGCATTTGATTGTAATTCATTGTCATAACAACGATGTGTTTTTGATAATTATCAGTGAGCCATTGCTTTGAAACGACAACGCTAGAGTTATAATAAGAAAATCACCAAATAAAAAAGCAAGATGGCGTGTACAAAAGAGAGTTTCGGGCAAGGTTTCGCGCGAGGGATATCAAGTGACTGATTTCCGACCGTCAAATGTTTAGCACCTCCATAAGACCAACCAGATATGTGCACTATGGTGGTTATTATTTTATGTATATTTTACAGTTGTAATTTTGGCCAGACATGATTTTCTATATAACTATCATCCAATACATCTACCAGAATTTATGTGGAGCACTATAATAAGCAGTTTGACTGAGACCAGATGAAGACACCATAGAGTGTCGAAATCGGTCGTCTTGAATAAATAAAATAAAAATTGCAATCTTGGCATCTATCCTATTTATACAATATGATCGTTCCCTAAGATGAGTAAATTAAGTTACAATGAAAATGTGGGAGAGATATTAAAATAATGGTTTAAAGAGATAAAAATTCAGAAAGGAGTATATTTGTCGAAGCTAAAATATCAAATAATTTTGGCTGTTTGTTAAAATACGTTCAGAAAGAATATTACGTGAAGGTGCATAGATGTTATCAAAATAGTAGAGTCGTAATCGTATCGTCTATCAATTTTTATTATTTGAGCCCGTAATGTTTGCAAAAAATTATAAAACTACAGGCAAATCTAAAGTGCGCCATACAACACGCCAGTGCGATTTATGTTTTTGGCAAAACATTAGTAGGCGCTGTTTGATCGATTAAAACGTCGAGAAAAATAAATTATTATTATTAAGTGGCAGTAAATACAGACCCCTGAGAAAATCAGTACAACACTTGTTTAAGGTTGAAGAGCTGTTAATAAACTTGTCTTCAAAACCGCTACTACTTCTGCTGATAAATTCCTGAGGGAATGGCTTTCTCGTAAATACGTGGCTGATAAGTTTACGTTTTTTCTTTAATTAGACTGGGTATGTTCATGTATCTTAAGTGTCTGTTAGATAGGGTGAGGTGGTACATATTCGATGTAGGTACAATTCCGATCAAAATAAGATTTCGTGTCATTTGCCAGTTTCGTAGTGTTGGTAGGACTTGCCTTTGTGTGGCGTTGTACTGTAACAGGGTTCTACAGCTTCTCCTGTCTTTTCCATGAATACACCATTTTGTGCTACGGAGATCTTCTCCTGTCTTTTCCATGAATACACCATTTTGTGCTACGGAGATATAATTTTTTTCCTGTTAAGAGGTAAGTAAAGCTACTTAGCCTAACGCGCTATTATAAATTTTCTAGATAAGGGTGACTGGATACGCTGCCAAAAATGCAATGTTGCTACCACGAAGTATGTGTTGGCGCCCAAGGGAAAAAGTGCGAAGATGCCAGTGATGAAAGTTGTACCAGCAAGTGATCACAGTAGTACCTAGTGTGGTACATTTTCGATCGATTTTTCTCAATCCTGTAACATTTTTTGTGTTTATACCAACATTTGTATTTGTCTAATGTTTGTATTACATATTCAATAAAAATCCAAGAATAATTATTTTTTTCTCAATATATTCCCAGTTACAATAAAATGTATCCGTAATGATCGCAATTGTACTACCTTACCTTATAACTTATCACAATATAGTCATTTCAAGGGTGATCGAAGGAAGGAAGGAAGCTTGGAGTTTAACGTCCCGTTGACAGCGTGGTCATTAGAGACGGAGCTTACGCTCGGAATGTTTGGGTAAGGATATGGAAGGAAATCGGCCGTGCCCTTTGAAAGGAATCATCCCGGCATTTGCCTGGAGTGATTTAGGGAAATCACGGAAAACTTAAATCAGGATGGCCGGAGGTGGATTTGAACCACCATCCTTCCGAATGCGAGTCCCGTGCGTTACCACTGCGCCACCTCGCTCGGTAAGGATGATCAATCTTCATTGTACATTATATTGTATTGGTAGCTCTGTATTGATTTACAGATGACACATGTATATGTTAACCCAAGTCAACAGTTCCCGTATTAATGAAAACAAAATCGTACTATGATCATAAATTATTTCAGTTCTGAGAGTTTCCATATTTTATTAAAAATTGTCAGATGATTTACAATAGTTACGTCGACGTTGTATTGGCTTATGGTGTGTCTAGATTCTCTAGCATATTAATTACTTGCATGTGTTTTGACTTTCTCATATGATTTTGATTTACGACATGTAGTAGATCCCACATTTGCAACAATGGCGATGGTTTGTTAGAGACATAGGAAGATAAATGTGAATAGGCATTATATATTAGCAAGGTTTGAAATTTCTTTAAATTCCATACTCATTTTCTGCTCGCGATACTGCTCCAGGCTGAAATAAAACCAATGTAGTACGGAACTGAAAATTTACTCTCCTAGCACAGAACAATGTTCAAATGTTTGTAAAGCTATGGGACCAAACTGCAGTGGTCATCAGTCCCTTGACTTACAAACTACTTGAACTAACTTACGCTAACGACAACACACACACATTCCCGAGGGAGGACTCGACCCTTCGACTGTGAGCAGACGCCCGCTCCGCAAGCAAGACGCCTTAGACCGCGCTGCCCTTGCACGCAACACTAACGTTTTGCTTTTCGTATTCTTCAGTTTTATCTGAGAGCATTGGAATGACGCATACTGTCTAAATTTGTACCAAGGGAGAGCAATTATATTTAGTGGGCAGTGTGCGGATGTGTGGCTTACGCCGTCTGAGTGAGGATCTGTTACATAATACGGCCGCCGCCATAGTTTCTGTCCTCCATCGCACGTCGCCACAGCACGCATAAGGAGCCACGTATACCAGCTTATGCGTTCCCACTCCGTGGTCTACGTTAACAGGCCATTGCGTGACTGATTATCAGTTGTCGTAAGAACTCGCCACTATACCAAAACAGAACCATTATTTATCCACTGAGAACGTAAACGCTCTGTACATCTAACTTAATGGGCCTCAATCCAACAAAGTTTCCTACGTAGGGTTAACATCAGTATCATTAGCAGAGTGAAACATGATCACAGAAGGCAGAGAAAATTGTCTGTCACAGCAAGTCTTCTCACTATTCAGCAATAAAATGACCATGTGACTAGAAAGGAAAGGAAGAAAAGTTTTTATGTTGTCTGCAATAGTAACCAATCGCTGTGTGTTCCAAAGCATGGCGATGAAACCACATCTACATCGATACTCTGCAAATCACATTTAAGTGCCTGGCAGAGGGTTCATTAACCACCTTCATAACTTTTCTCTACCGTTCCATTCTCTAATAGCGCGCGGGAAGAAAGAACACCTAAATCGTTCCGTTTTCGATCTGATTTCTCTTATTTTATTGGGATGGTCATGTCTCCCTAAGTAGGTGGGTGCTAGCAAAATATTTTCACATTCAGAACTAAAAGTCGGTGATTGAAACTTCGCAAACAGATCACGCCGCAATGAATAACGTCTTTCTTTTAATGATTTCCACCCCAATTCGTGCAACATTTCCGTGACGCTTTCCCCCCCGTAACGTGATAAAACAAAACGAGCTGCCCTTCTCTGAACCTTCTCAATATCTTCCGTCAGTCCCACCTGGTGAGGGTCCCACAAGGGGCAACAGTACTCCAAGAGAGGACGCACAAGTGTGATGTAGGCAGTCTCTTTGGTGGAGCTGGTGCATCGTCTAAGCGTTCTGCCAATGAAACGTAACCTTTGGTTCGCCTTCCCCACAATATTTTCTATGTGTTCTCTCCAGTCAAAGTTGTTCGTAATTGTAACTCCTAGGTATTTGGTAGAATTTACGACCTTAAGGTTTGACTGATTTATCGCGTAATTGAAGTTCAGCGGATTTCTTTTAGTGGTCATGTGTATTACTTCACACTTTTCTTTATTTAGTGTCAATTGCCAATTTTCGCACCAAGCAGAAATTTTGTCTAAATCGCTTTGCAGTTGCTTTTGATCCTCTGTTGACTTCACTAACCGATAGACGACAGCATCATCCGCGAACAGTCTAAGGGAGCTATTCAGATTATCTCCTAAATCGTTTATAAACACGAGGAAGAGTAGGGGACCAATAACGCTTCCCTGTGGAACGCCAGATATCACTTCTGTTTTACTCGATGACTTACCGTCAATTACAACGAACTGTGTCCTTTCTGATAGGAAATCGTGAATCCAATCGCACAATTGGGGAGATATTCCATAAGCACGCAATTTCATTAGAAGCCGCTTGTGGGGTACAGTATCAAAAGCCTTCCGGAAATCCAGAAATATGGAATCGATTTGAGATCCCTTGTCGATGGCACTTAGCACTTCATGTGAATAAAGGGCAAGCTGTGTTTCGCAAGAGCGATACTTTCTGAATCCGTGCTGACTATTGGTTAATAGGTCGTTCTCTTCGAGGTAGTACATAATATTCGAACAAAGTATATGTTCCAAAATCCTACTGCAAATCGACGTCAATGAGATAGGCCTGTAATTTTGGGGATCACTCCTATTGCCTTTCTTGAATATTGGAGTAATTTGGGCAACTTTCCAGTCTTTGGGTACGGATCTTTCGCTGAGTGATCGGTTGTAAATTATAGCTAAGTACGGAGCTATTTCATCAGCATACTCTGAGAGGAATCTAGTTGGTATACAATCTGGCCCGGAAGATTTATTTTTGTTTAGTGACTTAAGTTGTTTTACTACTCCAGGAACATCTACTTCTAAGTTTCGCATGCTGGCAGCTGTTCTTGGATTGAATACTGGAGTGTTCACTTCGTCTTCTTTGGTGAAAGAATTTCGGAAAGCTGTGTTTAGTAATTCTGCCTTAGCAGTACTGTCGTCGGTAGTATTACCATTGCTATCGCGTAGTGAAGGTATTGTTTGTGTTTTGCCGCTAGTGTACTTCACATATGACCAGAATTTCTTTGGATTTTCTGCAAGATTACGAGACAGGATTTCGTTGTGGAAACAACTATAAGATTCTCGCATTGAAGTCCGCGCTAGGTTGCGAGTTTCAGTAAAAGATTGCCAGTCTTGCGGATTCTGTGTCTTTTTAAATTTTGCATGCGTTTTTCTTTGTTTCTGCAACAGTGATCTGACCTGTTTTGTGTACCACGGGGGGTCAGCCCCCTCTTTTATTAATTTATTTGGTATAAATCTCTCGATTGCTACTGATATTATGTCTTTGAATGTAAGCCACAACTGATCAACACTCGCATTTTTAGTTTTGAAGGACTTGAGACTATCACTCAGGAAAGCGTGAAGCGAATTTTTATCTGCTTTATTGAATAGATATATTTTTCGTTTATTTTTGGTGCATTTGGGAATTTCGATATTCAGTCTCGCTACTACAACTCGATGTTCGCTAATCCCTGTATCTGTTTTGATGCTCTTTACTATCTCGGGATTATTTGTTGCTAGGAGATCAAGAGTATTTTCGCAACCACGTACTATTCTAGTGGGTTCATGAACTAACTGTTCGAAGTAGTTCTCAGAAAAAGCATTCAGAACTAGTTCGGACGATGTTTTATATTTGCCCCCGGTTTTGAATACGTAATTATGCCAACATATCGAGGGTAAATTAAAGTCGCCACCGATTATAACAGTATGCTTCGGATACCTATTTGAAATATGATTCAAGATTTCTTTGAACTTTTCTGCAACCGCATCGTCTGAGTCAGGGGGCCGATAAAAAGATCCAATTATTAATGTATTTCGGTGGTCAGGTATAACCTCTACCCAGACCAATTCACAGGAAGTATCTGCCTCAATTTCGTTGCAGGATAAACCGTTTGTAACAGCAATAAACACACCACCCCCTGTTTTATTTATTCTATCCTTTCTGAAGACCATTTGGCCCTTTGAAAAAATTTCGGCCGAATTTATCTCAGGCGTCAGCCAGCTTTCAGAACCTATAACGATTTGTGCCTCAGTACTTTCTATCAGCGCTTGGAGCTCTGGAATTTTCCCAACACAGCTACGACAATTTACAACTGTTACACCAATGGTTTTTATGTCTACTTTCTTCCCGTGTCTGACCTGCCCCCTTTGAGACTGAAACCCAATTTGTGTATTCCCGAGGCCATCTAACCTAAAAAACCGCCCAGTCCACGCCACACAGCCCCCGCTACCCGTGTAGCCGCTTCCTGAGTGTAGTGGACTCCTGACCTATTTAGCGGAACCCGAAAACCCACCACCCTTTGGCGCAAGTCGAGGAATCTGCAGCCGACACGGTCGCAGAACCGTCTGAGCCTCTGATTCAGACCCTCCACTCGGCTCTGAACCAAAGGTCCGCAGTCAGTCCTGTCGACAATGCTGCAGATGGTGAGCTCCGCTTTCATCTTGCAAGCAAGACTGGCAGTCTTAACCACTTCTGATAGCCGCTCAAAACCAGAGAGGATCTCTTCCGATCCAAAGCGACACACATCATTGGTCCCAACATGAGCCACCACCTGCAGTTGGCTGCACCCTGTGCTCTTCATGGCATCCGGAAGGAGCCGTTCCACATCCGGAATGACTCCCCCCGGTATGCACACGGAGTGCACATTGGAATTCTTCCCCTCCCTAGTAGCCATTTTCCTAAGGGGCTCCATTACCCGCCTAACGTTGGAGCTCCCAACTACCAACAAACCCACCCTCTGTGAGTGCCCGGATCTTGAAGGCAGAGGGGCGAGTACAGGACAAGCGACACCATCCGCATCAGGAACATCCCCTGCCACAGACAGCGCCTCGAATCTGTTGGCAAGACTAACCGGGGAGGCCTCCACTTCGGTCCCCCGGGAAGTCTTACGCCGCCTGACACGCGCTGAGGGGACCTCCCAATCCACCACGGATTGGGGGGCTACCTCCTCGCGGGCAGTGAGCGGGCTGGCCACAGCCGCAGGCCGATCGGAGGGCACAACAGACGCACAGGGCGTCTGCTGTACCCCCGCGAGCGGCCCACAACAGCGGCGCCCACCCTCCGCAGTCTCAAGCGTTGCCAACGCCGCCTGAAGCTGCGAGCGAAGAGTCACCAACTCTGCCTCCATCCGTTCGCAGCAGTCACAGTTCCTAGCCATTCTAAAAACCTTTGTTTTTTCCAAGTAAGTACGTCAGAGGACTCAGTAGTTTGATAAACAACGAGCTTTGCAAGGTATAAACCTAACGCTGAACTGTTTATTAACGGCGAATCTGAAAAATATATACGCGGGCTAATAAATAAAAAAATTCAGTAACTGAGCTGACAAATAAACGCGATTCTTAATAAACAAACACGCGAGCACACTAAAGTATAAAGAGCTGCAAGAGAAAGTACACACGAAATGTAAATAAGTCGCTTCTATTAAGAAGCCGGTTACCGTACAATGTAGAGCTGCTGCTGGTCACGTGTGCACTGGCCGCCGGTCACTGAGCAACTGAAGTGTAGGACTACCAACCGCGAGTACGATCAAAACAAAAGAGCTGGTCACGTGGCGGATTTACACTGCGGATGAATGCACTGAACTGACTAGTTGAACGCGAATCTAAGTAAATATACACAGCAGCAAGAGAAGTTTGATAAACAACGAGCTTTGCAAGGTATAAACCTAACGCTGAACTGTTTATTAACGGCGAATCTGAAAAATATATACGCGAGCTAATAAATCAAAAATTCAGTAACTGAGCTGACAAATAAACGCGATTCTTAATAAACAAACACGCGAGCACACTAAAGTATAAAGAGCTGCAAGAGAAAGTACACACGAAATGTAAATAAGTCGCTTCTATTAAGAAGCCGGTTACCGTACAATGTAGAGCTGCTGCTGGTCACGTGTGCACTGGCCGCCGGTCACTGAGCAACTGTGTAACGTAACCACTGGCAGCATACAATTTGTGTGAACGACGATTATGAAAAAAATTTAATCACGCATCTCTAAAACGGTTGTTTTTCAACAGGTAGTTTATCGTGATTCTGCTTTTTCTTCATCACACTCAATGTAAACATCGCTATAGTACAGGAAAGGTGTACGAGATCCTCCAGCACGCAATATTATACTTGATATTTCTGAAAGTAAATTACATTGCTAATACTTGGTATTGTAATTAGAATAAATACTTTGTGCTGGACGTGAATATCAATTTTACTGGAAATGTTCAAGCAGTGGCCTGTAAGAAGGCATTCGATTATATCAGTATTGACAGAGGTGCTCACATGTCGGGGGGGGGGGGGGGGGGTCATGACGCAAACTGCGTCATTGAAATTTCTGGGGGAGGGGGGGATGATAAATTAGTACTTTTAGTCAGCCTGGGGGAGGGAGGGCTTTATAAAACAATTTACAAAACGTGAAGTAAAAGATATTTAATTTCACTTTTGAATGGCAAAACAGAACGTAATATCTGGGGTATGTGTGTGTGTGGGGCGAGGGGGGGGGAGGTTGGTCGCAGTTTGGGAGGGAGGGGGTGAGTGATTGGCCAAGGGAGGTTGGCACCTCTGAGTATTGCCTACAATAATGGTAAGGTATTTACCACCAACCTTAGGATGCAACAATTTGAAAAAAATTAACAAAGTGTAATCTACATGAAATACATATGAGTTGAAAAATACTATATCACATGAAGAACCATATGGGGGGGGGGTGTTCAAGGGGTACCCCCCTGGTAGCCGTGCACTAGAACAACCTTGTACACGGCGCCCGCTGTAAGACGGGACTTGGAAAATTTCAGGGATAGGGATTGCATTGAAAAGTGGACTTTGACTCCAGGATGACCACCAACAAGTTACAGTTGGTAAGGTATTTAGCACCAACTTTGCCTCGGTGCTGCGTTAACCTAGTCTCAGCGAATGTACGAAACACTAGTCTTATGCATTTAGATAAGCTGCTGTCGAGATTCGTCTGAAGAAGTTTGGCTCAAATATCAAAGACACTTCTTGTCTAGTGTACCCCTGGATTAGCAGCCTACTGATATTTAAATATATTTCTAATCATTTATTTTCAACACGAAATTCTTAGTCATGTTCCTACGGATTGTCTACTGGGAGATGTGTCTATCACGCCCTGTATTAAGTAGTCGTGATCTGTTGCACTGTTATTTTTCTGTCACTATCACCAATCTGTCTCAGATGCCACCAATCACGTTCATGGAAAGTGACTGGATAGCCTGTAGTTCGTGTGTTGCAGACTGTGATACCCTCAGTCAACCCTTCACGATGCACCGTGGATACCTATTGAACGTGTGAAACTGAAATACTGCGCCACTTCTGAAATAGAAATTCCCATTCCTAGGACACAACTACCATATTCCGTCCGAATGGCGTCAGCTTACTACGACATTGCATGTTACAGAAAACACTTGCAAAACCATGACTATACAACTACAGCTACCACATACAGAATGTGGTGTGCAAACAGAAACCTGCGCCATTTGTGTCCCACTAGTCCAAGACATTTTACATTTTGACCAAGTCTCCATATCGCTGTAGGCACTCGTCACTGCATGGAATACGTTTTAAGATGCCCTCCTATCTTTGCATGTTCATCCACTTTGTTGTAGTCTTTCACCTCCCCCATAGTAAGCGAGTCGTAACACTAACCCTCTGTGTCTTATCAGCTCCAACAAAATAGCTGTGTTCAGACCTGTTCATGCCCAGACGTTTTGACTAATGGTCGCAATCTTTTACCACCACTGTCCTACATGCTGACAACGCTTCACAATATCTTTGAAAACCTCCACAAGCTGCCGCTATATTTCAAATGGGGTTACAAGTTTCGCGCATAAAGTGGAATAATTGAGCGGATTCCTTCTCGAGACCGTATTTGGAAATGAGACGCCATGCTCGTTACCTACAGGAAGTGCTGTAGGGACATGTAGCTGAAACTCTGCTTAGTTGCCAACCACGTGTATTGGAACAACCACGCACTACCGATTTCTCTATAGTAGACGAAATTCCAGGAATATCGGCCATGCAACCTTAGTTTCTGATTACCCACCCTAATTAAAACTTCATTTGTTGCCTAAGCAGCGATTTAAGCCCAGTAAAGTCACTATCTGCGAATTATATATTTTGCATGGGACCCAGGAGTAGAAATTGATGAACACTTCTCAAATTTAAATCTGAGCTCAGTGGGATGCACTAGGCCATAGATTCATGGGATTCTGGCATCAGAGAAATACCCTGATTGAAGAGTCCCATCCACAGTTTCTTGTTTCATCGGTCACCTTAGCAGTTGCAAAAATACGTGAGATCGTGCTCGTAAGATTGTGTGGCTGGAGCCCGTCAAGGTCACACAGGAAGCAAAGAATGACAGCTTTTTCGTTGGTCGTGCTTTCGAATCCCGCTCATCATAGAGACGATTTTGTCTTGTGTATAGTGTAGTATATGAGTGCTCTGTGTATCCCTGAACTAAAATTTATGAACTATTTCTTAAGAAAATTATTTTGAATTCCAACACGTAACTAATGACTGTACTGTAAACTTGCTAAGTAACAGTAGTTAGCGACTATAAAAGTCATGTATTCGAGTCCGATTTCTTTAAAAGATAGGTATCTAAACAAACAGAACTCTGGCTGACCTCTTGTTGTCGATGCCGTCTCTAATGAACAAGTTGTCAACAGGACGTTTTACCCTTATTTTTCTTCCCTCTGTCGATAAAAATGGAATTGACGCAGTAAGACGGAGGTCGCCAGTTCGAATTTGACCCAGGGGTGAACCTTTGTAACACGCATGCCTCCAACGGAGGATTCTGAAGCAAAATGAAGAAGAATAAATAATTACTGCAAACAGTTACAGCAGACATATATGTCATGTATGTCAGGCTGTTATTGGTTTGTCCTGAATATGATGCATTTACTGGGTCCAGAGTTCGAATCAGAGATTAGAATATTTACGTTTCCAAAGTTTTATACATCACAAGATTGACACAGCAAACTTACAGTCCATTGCCTTTCCTGAGGCGAGTTGTATAGCTAGATGAGCATACCTGATACTGCAGCTTAACAGATGTCGTGGGAATGCACGTTATCACAATCCCATAAATGTGACAGATTTGTGACCCGCGTGAATTGTCAGTTGCTTCATGTGGATAATACAGTTGTTTGATGAATCCGGCATGTTAGTAGGCTCACGTTCGATGATAGGCCGTGTGGTCGACGTAAATTGCTTTAAGCGCCTTCGACAGGAGAAAAAAATCTACATGAGATCATCTATCTACTATCAACACCACGAACATACTATATTAACGAAAGATCAACGGTTCACGTTGAACTCAGGCACGAGTAATGACACCCAGTGTTGTTTTCGTTTGTTTATCTCTGTTTGGTTCAAGATGTTCAAATGTTTGTAAATCTATCGGACTCAACTGCGTGGTTATCAGTCCGTAGCTAACAAACTACTTAAACTAAGGTAAACTAACCTATGGACAACACATACATACCCATGCCCGAAGGGGGATTCGAACCCCCACGGCGAACGGCCGCGCGTACCACAGCACGGCGTCCCCGTACACACGGCTAATCCGCACGGCTCTCTGCTTGGTATACTTGTGACTAACAGTTAGCGACTTGCTATCGTTGACGTGCTCAGCCGACTTGGCATCCCCTGCTAATGTTGCCATGATGGTCCACAGCACGACTGCAGTAGTCGTATTTCATACCCCTTCGGTTTTCTTTTTTTTCTCTTCATTTTAGTACGTATATTACAACTAATAATTTTTGACCATTCATGAGTGCCTTAACAGCTGTTTGCATCTGCACAAGTACTCATTACATCCTTGGTCTTTCGTTGTTGGTTCAAGTATTCTGTAGTTAATTTATTATAAAGGTGAAATATCGTCCCTAAATACTAGGGATAATAACTAACAGATGTAACTGTATGAATTTGCAACATTTCTTTCACTGAACTAGCAATGTTCCCATGTTCAGACCTATCTTTGGAGAATAGCCCTCCAAAAATTGTTGTCATGGTCGGTTATTGCCCCTGAGAAAGGACACCATATGAAGCAAAATATTTGAATTGCAACGAATCCGATATGCATTAAAGCCAGCTACATATTTATTTTCACACTTTATTTCATAATTCGGTTAAATACTGTTCAACATTTTGCCTTATACTTCTTTATAGAGACTTATCACAATTGATGAAAGCAAATAAGAAATCAAATAGTTTCGTGCCCTCTACCTTTATGTTGGGAGACACCTACAATAACCACTTCACCAGAAAACACACACATAATTTATCTCTCTTACAGCCTTTTATAACTTTCTAGCATGGAAAGTTATTTTTGTGGCTTTAATCGTGATTCAGAAACGTGGAAAGTTATGAAGTTCCGAAATATGAATATTACAACACAGGTATCGTCAACATATCTGAAAAAAAAGAAAAAACAACAGGTTGCAACGCCGCTGACTGCAATGCACGTTGCCGGCCGCGGTGGCCGAGGGGACTGAGGCGCACCATGTTGTTGTTGTTGTTATTGGAGCTTTAGGGCGCTCAACATCGTGGTCATCAGCGCCCATACTAGGAAGAGATGAGTCCAATACTACTAAATGGCATGAGGCGCTCCAGTCACGGTCTGCACGGCCGCTACGGTCGTGGGTGCCGTCCTTAGGATTAGCTAGTTCGTAAGTAGTTTGTAAGTTTAGGGACTGATGACCCCATAGTTAAGTCCCATAAGCTATACAGACATTTGAACATTTGAATCCAATGCACGTTCTTCAAAGTCATGTATGAAAAATTAGCATTGATAGGTGACAAGGGAGTCCTCATCGCAACTCCTTGTCTGTTCATAGTACTGGTCGTCTAATGTAGGTTGAAAAAACACGTTTTGTTGTTTGGCCTCCTGGTAGTGAGAAATTATATAATCTTTTGGAACATCTTAATTCAGTCCACCCCACCATCCGTTTCACTATGGAGGTGGAAAAGAATGGTTTGGTTGCCTTGCATTTCTTGATGTGTTGGTCAGGAGGAAGGTAGTGGTACGCTGGGAGAAGAGGTTTACAGGAAGCCAACTCACACTGATTTATATCTGCATTGTGATAGTTGTCACCACCCAGCTCAGCTTGAAGGGGTTCTTCCTACGTTAGTACACAGGGCTCACGTAATTTCAGACCTTGAAAGTTTATCAACTGAGTTGTCCCATCTGGAAGTTAGCTTTCGCCAGAGTGGTTATAGTAAAGAGCGTTGCACTATAGACCTAATGTGCAACGGGTTAGTGATGATAGCACAGAGGTGGCACCCAAGTCAATGGTCGTACTATCATACGTTGGCAACATTTCCTACAGGACTGACCGTATTTTGCGTAAATATCATTTCAAATGTGTTTTTCGACCAACATATAAAATTAAGAGTCCGTAACGGCAGATTTTGGTTTGCGTAAGGCTGGTGTCTATTGTATTCCATGCAGCTGTGTCATTTCATAATTTGGTCAAATAATTAGGACTGTTGAGGACCGATGCATTGAGCATACATGTCACACACGTTTATAACAGCTCAACAAATCTGCTGCTGCTGAAAACTGCCTAGACACATGGTACCCTAAGATGTCTAACAAAACGGAATTTTTATCATGCGCTTCCAGCTATTAGGATTTTATTATCAAGTAAGCGATTGAAATAAAAATAGCTGATAACCTTATGAATAGGGATGGAGATTTTTGCTTGAATTCTGCATGGAATCCTGTTCTTTCACTTGTAAAAAAAAAAAAAATAAAAAAAAATAAAATAAAATAAAATAAAAATAAAAAAAAAAAATTAATTCCACCTTAACCGTGATATCAGATGTTTATTTTATGACGGATATCATCTTTGGTCGTGTTAAGACAGTGTTTACTCGGATGGTTGATGTGTGTTGTCTATACGGTTGTCGTTGACAACCGAGATTTGAAACGTCGTTGCACATTGCTCCCACGCTGCAGTATTGCCATAAGAACGCAGGGTGGTCTCCGGATGAAATATCGGCCGACGTCCATTTTTGTACATGGCTGTATAGCCGTAAGTTGTTTGAATATTTTCTACAGATAACCGACTCAAACTACTCTGTATGTGACAGCATTCCAGTCATTTAATATTTGAACTGAGGTACAGACGTCATTTGTAAAATGGATTTAATCCTTATCCTTCTTCAACATACATCTTCCACATCCATCTTAGCAAGCATTTTTACCAATATCTCTATAACATTCACGTATGGTTTACGACTTGCATTTGTGTACTAGTGTGCTTTTTAAATATTTCCTTCTTATTCTGTCAAAATCAACAGTGTTGCTGTTTGTGTTTTATCTTATCAATACAAAGTTCAGGCAGAAGATACCGCTTTCGCATTCGATGAATAGATGTTTAATGTGGTTGATAGGTATGCCACCTACACTGAGCTGGAATGCATGGGGCTGTGGTCCTTAGGTGACAGCCTTCCCCATTCCCTCATCTCTCTACACTCTGTACACATTTCACTGATGTCACTGTCTTTGTGCAGATGGCTGAATGTAAAATGTATGTAATCCTATGAGACCAAGCAGCTGCGGTGGAGTAGCCGAACGGTCTAAGGCGCCTTGTTGCGGAGCGCGTGGTTGCTCGCCATCCTAGGTTGGAGTTCTCCCTGGGGCATGGATGTGTGTGTTGTACTTAGGTTAGTTTAAGTAGTTTGTAAGTCTAGGGGCTGATGACCATTGCAGTTTGATCCAGTAGCTTCAACATTTGGACAAAATACTAAGATAACAGGTCTTACAAACTACTTAAAGCAACTATGCTAATGGAAACACACACACCCACATCAGATGGAGGATAACAACGTCCAACGGGAGCGATCGTGCAGTTAGTAACATGGCACCCCAGACCGCGCGGCTGTTCCCACGCTGGCAGGATGCGGTTAAAGGACTTCTACAAGCTACACTGCTACACTATTTCTCTAGTTTTTGCTGACTATGAAAGACATCATACCCATCATCACTGATCTTCGATACTGATATTGAATCGTTGTTTCTCGTTACATGTGAAGAACAATCTTACAAAATGACAGCATCTTCATTCGACAAATTCTGTGTGTTTGGCATAGGCTAACATCAAACGTAGCCTTATTTACAGTTTTATATGTGAACAATTCACAAGAGTCACGTGATTTATTTGCAGACTTATCATGTGCAACGTTCTGGGAGAATCAGCCATCAAACAAGTAAGACAGGTCTGATAGTAGTCAAGTGCTCAAACAGTATCGTGGTTTTAATAATCAAACATCATCGTCAGCAAACAGGCCCCTCCAAAGTAAATTGTTAAGTCGAAGATTCTTGTATACTTTGCCAATGGGAATCATAAGAAAATACCGAGTGGGGGCTACGTGTTGTATGCTATCAACTGACATAAATGTATATCATAAACTGTGTATGAAATGTTAGGGGCGTAGATATTTCGTCGGGCATGCTATGTCAACTTTTTGCTCGGATAATAACTCTAAGAATATGCGCGAAAAATCATTTTTATGGCAATAAGCAATCGAAAAATCAAAGCAAATGTTACCGTATTCTGTAAATTAAAGGAAATGTATGTGTTCTGGAATGTTGTTGCTCGATGAGTAAGAGCACGTGAGGATACACGTGACTGTTGCCATCGTCCTGGAGAGCCTTACACATACACTACAGATAAGATATCTGTCAAAGAACAGCTGAGCCACTTATGCTAATAGTTTACAGTCATTCTCTTTGTCTTTGCTGAAAGGTAACTGTTTTTCATATCAGAGCAGTTTTCCGAATCTCATTAATTTCTATTGTTTATGTTAAGTAAACCGACAATTTCGACTGCGCATCCTACGATAACCAATATAACGAAAGTCAATAATTATGTACACATAGCTCATGAAAAGTTCAATTTCTTGGATTCTTAATAGAAAGACTCTCATTATACTACCCAATGCACAGATGTCACACTAAACAAGTTTCAGATACGTTTTCGCTATTTTATTCGGGTATTGTAATATTTGAGATAGACGTATCTGTTAACAATGAATGAATTAATTGTTCCCTAAAACATATGTCCAAAACACTTGCAGGCAAGCACGTTGCAACAAGTGTTCCACATGTTCATGTGAAGACGGGCTTCTGGACATCTCTTCAAGGGCCAGATACAAAAACTTCCAACATCTTCTGTATACATTGGCAATCACCCACATTTCGTTCCCCGAATTCATCGACACTATCAATAGCGCTGCAACCAAGTGTGGAAACCCACAAGAATTAATCATAGTCATCTGGAGTAAATTCAACTCCATCAGCCGATGACATGTGAATCAATAAAATTGATTCAATAAAATTGATTTACAAATATTCCGATTTTCTCTATTAAACTGCCAGTCAGAGCGATAGCCGTGTTGTATGTGAAAAACTCCTCAGGCTTATTTTCGGTGCGGTTGGCAGAAATGATGGCTGCCCCTCTACCTCTTCTCTTGCTTCTGAGCAGATATCCTTGCAGCTCAGAAATGGTCAGACTCGTGATCTGTTAAGAGATGAGAGAAGCCGGCCGCGGTGGCCGAGGGGACTGAGGCGCTTCAGTCACGGTCTGCACGGCCACTACGGTCGGGGGTTCGAATCCCCCCTCGGGCATGGATATTTGTGCCGTCCTAGTTCGTAAGTAGTTCATAAGTAGTTTGTAAGTTTAGGGACTGATGACCCCGTAGTTGAGTCCCTTAAGCTTAACAAACATTTGAACATTTAGATGAGAGAAATAGAGGCAGAGAATGAGAGAGTAAAAAACTGACATTTGCATTTGGCGACGGATGTCTGCAAACAGACAATGCATTCAGAATGAAACTTTCACTCTGCAGCGGAGTGTGCGCTGATGTGAAACTTCCTAGCAGATTAAAATTGTGTGCCACAACCTGGCCTCGAACCTGGGACCTTTGCCTTTCTCGGGCAAACGCTCTACCACTGAGCTATCCCGCCACGACTCACGGTCCGCCCTCACAACTTCACTTCTGCCAGTACCTCGTCTCGAAAGACAAAGGTCACAGGTTCGAGTCGCTGTTCCGGCACACAATTTTAATGTGCTAGAAAGTTTCGGAGAATGCATTGTATATCTTAGGAATGTACGAGAACTGAAGTTCTTTTTAACAGATCTCAACGTTTCCAATTCAATGTTTATTGCTGAAACAGTGCACATGAGGTACACGAAATAATCTCACCTACGGGTCAATAGTTCTTACAGGTCAATAGCTTTGGCAGGACTGAGGAACCGGCTGTAGATCCATCCTAGAACACAAGTGTTAGTAGTTGTAGCCTTCACGGGCTGCAATGTAGGCATTAATTCTCGCATCCATTCGAACTTACAGATGGCGAATACTGCCTTGGGATACATTATTTCGCGCCAGCTCGACCTGTTCACGTACTTCTGCAAACGTTTTGGGTTAATGAGTCATCCGTGTAAAGTTGTCCTTTTGTTGTGGTGGCCAGTGAAGTTGCTACATATCTTGCAGTGCACAATGAATTAAACGTGCAGTGTGTAAGTGACCATTATCTTGTTGCAACAACACATCACTAACCTGTTACAAGAATAAAAGGGGGTTTACAACAATCTGCACGTACCGAGAACCGTTAAGCGTTCCCTACACAAACACCATAGGAGAACGAGAATTGAAGCTCTTTGCACCACAGACTATGAGGCCTGGGATGGGGCCAGCGTGTGTTGGACGGATGCACTCTACGAAACAGTGCTCAGCAGATCTACGTTGTATGTGCAAACGATCATCACTTGCATGCAGGCAGAATCTGTTTTCACCACTGAAGACCATGGGCTGTCCTTCCATCTTCCAAGTGTTGCTCTGACGAGGCTAATAGAGTCATGCACGTGGCGTTAGTGGAAGGCGGACTAGAGATGTGCGTACTCGTAGTCCACTGCTATTAACCAATTGAAAACAGTTCGTGTTGACACTTCTGGGCTAAAAATCCGTCATATCTATGCTGTGGTAGCTGTACAATCTGCCATTTCTGGGCTCGCAATACGACGATCTTGGCCTATGTATGTTCACGTGACCATTGCAAACAGAACTGTTCCACCACTGACGCAGCATTTCTAACTTGTGCGGCACCTCTCAGAAAGGACAATCTCGCCATTCGGAATGTCATAGTTTGAGCGATTTCAGATTGGCTAATTTGGCAATAGGGAGTAAGAGCCTGTTCGCTTCATGAGTTGGTACCTCAGGGGGCCTTATTGCTGTGAGCCTTACCTCTTTATGGGTAAAAGCAAATGGCGCTCTGGCAGGTATGTTACTGTTGGTGGACAACGTTGAAACCATTATCAGTAAATCTATTGTTCCCCCAGGTGGTATCTGCCATCATGGGATGATAACTGATGCGTATTTCCAGGTGTAAATTTTTTCCCGGCATTGTAGGTCCCATTGGCTCACAAAAAGGTCTAAGGATTCGAGAATATAGCCCAAATGTGCTTTTCAGAGATCTATTTGTATTGACCAGTGTACTAAAGATAACAGAGGAAGGAAGTATATTGTACACTAGTTGGAGATCCAAGACTAACAAGGTATTTTACTACCTAACCACTTGATATACGAGCATGGAATGGAAGCTAGATTCTTGTGTGACATCCCCCACTGGTTGTTACTCAAAAAAATTACAATTTGCCTAGTCAGAAATAAATCATACTGAAAAATTGGAGCTCAATGTTTTCCTAGTTAGTTCATCATCTTCTGCACTTTCACTTCGTCTTCAGCTCGCCACTCCGCCGTCTCGTCTCTGGTCACGGGCTCTTCTCTGTCACAGTTCGGACATACATTCTTTCTGGGACCTGCTAGTAAACAAGACAGCGAAAATCGGTTTTCGTCTTTCAGAAGATGTGTTGCATGTAAACGTAGTGCGTGGCACGGTATGGCGTGTCGGCTACTGCGGAACGAACAGCAGTCGGCACACAAATAAGAATTCTGCTCTTAAGTACAGAGGCCGACTGTCTGGGTTGACCAGCACTGTGCAGCTTGCTAGATCAGTGTTGGAGAGTACGCTGCTCTCTGTGTTGGCTGTTGGCAATTTGTTTTTTAATCGGCACGCACTTTGCCGCTTGCTAAATCTCATTCAGATGATGCTGCGTTGGTTGTTGTGCAGTCGATACTTTACGACTGAGCACTACTCCCCCTCCAAAATAATTCCACACCATTGTCGTATAGGGGGCATTCATACGAGAACGGTGAGGGAGGCAGGAAGCTAGGCGTCTTTAGAAGCCCCGGCCACTGCCTGACATCCAGCTAGCCCTCCAGGAGAAACTTCGATCAGTAATCCCCCCTTCCCCCAAAAAAGGGGCTGGCCATTTCCTGAGTCGGTTTCACAGACGGCGATGTCAGTGACGTCGACGAAGATGGTGCCGGCACGATTAAAGGGCGCTGGAAGCAGTGCCGCGAAGTTGGGGTCTCCAGACTGCGACGTAGGCGACGACGGTGGCAGTCAGTTCCATCGCTTCCACACACCGTTCCGAGGTGCTACCCGGAGGTGGCTGGACCGATTGCCGAGTGTCCGTGAGACGGGAATCTGAGTACGGAAGGATCTCGCAGGTAATAAACGTGCATTTGATTCTGATTATGGCGCAGCCCCGCACTCCCAGCCGTTGCTTAGTCATTGGCTGTGAAAAATCGCACTTCCATGTTTTACGACACACTTTAGATTTACCTATAGTTTTATGATTTTTTTCAAACATTGCGGACAAAAATATTAAAAAAGAAATAATAAAAACTTATGGACATTACGATTACGACACTACTATTCTGCCCACGGCGGAGTGGCCGAGCGCGTTGAGGCGCTTTGCTGCGATGCGCGAGCCGTTCCCCGTCGGGGGTTCGAATCCCCCCTCGGAAATTGATGTTTGTGCTGTCTTTAGTATCAGTTAGATCATAAGTAGTTTCTAAGTTTAGGGACTGATAACGCCGCAGTTAAGTCCCATAAGCTTTACAAACATTTCAACATTTTGGATATTCATTACTATAGTATCCTTCCAGTTTATGAACATATGCTTCAGAAGACCATTATTCAATTCATTGTTACCTATTTCACGGCATGTTCACGATACAAAAGAAACGCACAACTTGGAGGGAGTACTCTTACATATGCACAACTCTGATCATAGCTGAACATAGTTCTATTAATAAGGGTGCCCGAAACCAGAAACCATTTTATGATCCAAGTCGGAAAAAAAGGTATCGGGGGTTTCGAACTACCAACCATGTGCATCACAACCTACCGCGCTGCACACTACAACCACCGTGGACAATTACGAATCTGTCCCTAAATTCTCATATTATTGATGGCAGTTATTTACTGTTAATATGTAATTTTAGACAGTAGATTATAATTTATCGTACTAAGAACGAGGCGTTTCTCTTAATTCTTCAGCGTGTCATTGCTTTGAAATCACAATAGCCTAAGTAATAATAAGAGAATAATAAAATACAGAAAGCAAGATGGCGTATGGCAGAGAGAGTTTTGGGCGAGGAATGTCAATGATTACGTAAAATCAAGTGACGGTTTCAAAATCGCCATTACTATTGGTAATATGTCTGTAACGGAAAAAAACCTCTTAAGAGACCAAGGTTGTAGAGAATTCTCCTCCATAAATTCGGTAATTCAATTTTGGTGTCAGATGAACGGGGAAGCCGTTATTTTTATTTAAATTTCGAGTTGTCACAAGGCGATGGAACAGGTCCACTTTTAGATTGTTTGTTTGTTTGTATAGTTTGTGGGACTTAACTACGGGGTCATCAGTCCCTAAACTTACAAACTACTTAGCAACTACCTTATCCTAAGTACGGCACAAATATCCATGCCCGAGGGGGGATTCGAACCCCCGACCGTAGTGGCCGTGCAGACCGTGACTGGAGCGCCTCAGTCCCCTCGGCCACTTTTAGAGTTAATACCGTAACCTAAAGTGGACCAGAAAGAATCTGCACATAATGAAAGAGTGCTCAAGACCTACAAGGGTAAGCGATTTTAGAATTCTGTTTATGTTACAAACACACTGACTGTAAGTGACCACACTTCCTGTAAGAAAAGTAGGTTGCGTTCTGGGAAGGGCAGTTCTGTCTCTTATGCCTAGAAAAGCAACAAGGGCACGGTCTTACACGGAGCGAGTCTTGTTTACCCTTTATGTGGCAGGGGAACAGTGCACTGCGTGACAACTGGCCACTCGGCTCTTCCTGTTTATCACTGTCGCAAAATTCTCTGCCTCACCGTTACAGCCATCCTGATGCTCAGTAACTTCTAGCAGCTATTGAAATGTCGAATCTGCAAGTTTGAGACTTTGCACGTGAATGCTACTGTCTCGCACATTGTATCCAATTGCATTACGGTTCATAACGTCTGCAAAATACTGTCCACAAACACAATGAACAACATTGGCGTAGCCAGGATATGATTTCTGGAGCGGTTTTCAGTGAATAGCTACTGTAATAACCTGTACTGTTATTAGGACCGCAAATGGCTCTAATACTGTACATACTATATTACTTTTCATTGCAAATGACTGACGTTATCATAGTTAAGAATCAAAATTAGAAAACTTCTTAAGAATCTACGTATTCTGCAAAACAGAAACAAGACAAATCATAGAAGGAAGATCGGCAAATGTGAATTAGAACACGGATGGCAATCGGAAATGCAGTGCGTGAAGCTTTCAATAACGTCTGAAGCATTATTAGAGAAACACTCCCTTACTAGACCTTTTGCAGTACGTGAAAGCTGTCAAAGGCAAAAAAATAATAGTACAGAAACTCTTTGACTAGACGGAAACTCTGATTCGTTGACATTGGAACATAGAGAAATGTTGATGACTCACATTGTAATTACTAATAGTGGTGTTGAAAATATCTAAAGCACAATGAAGCCCCAAGGCCCGATACTTCCTAGACAAAACCTCCGCCGAATTTACTCTTTGCCATAATTCACCCTGCGTACCGAGCGAGATGGCGCAGTGGTAACGTACTGGACTCGTATTCGGGAGGACGGTGGTTCAAATCCACCTCCGGCCATCCTGATTTAGGTTTTCCGTGATTTCCCTAAATCACTCCAGGCAAATGCCGGGATAGTTCCTTTCAAAGGGCACAGCCGATTTCCTTCCCAATCCTTACCCAAAAACTCCGAGAGCTAGCTCCGTCTGTAATGACCAATCTGTCGTCGGGACGTTAAACCCTAAGCTTCCTTCCTTACCCTGCGTACTTGAAGTAAAGGATTGTTCGTAGTGATTGGAAAACGAGCAAGTCACACTCATCTATAAGGAGCAGACATAGTACAAGAAGACACCAGGGAAAAACTAAGTAAAGAGCTCCTTATTTCAGTAGTAATCAGCATAACTATTAATACATTTAATCCACTGGAGTCAAGACGGCCAATTCCTCCATGTAAAATTGTTCGCAGTCAGCAAATGTGCAAATGTTTGTAAAGCTTATAGGACTTAACTGCTGGGTCATCAGTCCCTAAATTTACAAACTACTTATGAACTAACTTATACTAAAGACAATATAAACCTCAATGGCCGAGGGAGGATTCGAGCCTCCGATGCGGGAGGATGCGCTCCAGACCGCTCGGCTACTCCCGCGCGGCTTGCAGTCAGGACTTAGATTTTTACCCAGGTGTGCTCCTCTTCATCCAGAACATACCGATCGCCACGAAAATCTTTCTTGAGGGCTCCAAAAGTTAGGGGAATCGATGGGGAGAAATCTGGACTTTATGGAGCATGTGCTTTGTCAACATATCGGGAGGGGTTTGAACCCAAGAAAACATCCCCCTGCGCCGGCCGCGGTGGCCGAGGGTCTGAGGCGCTCCAGTCACGGTCTGCACGGCCACTACGGCGGTGGTTCGAATCCCCCTCGGGCATGGATATTTGTGCCGTCCTTAGGATTAGCTAGTTCATAAGTAGTTTGTAAGTTTAGGGACTGATGACCCCATAGTTAAGTCCCATCAGCTATACAAATATTAAAAAAAAAAAAAAAAAAAAAAAAAAAAAAAATCATCCCCCTGCCTACGCCCATGCTGTACAGGCACTGTTGTGGTAAACCCTGAAGTTCCGTGACCCAGTGATCGTATGTGTGATTAGGCTGCATATGCAAACGGAAATCATAGTACTTAGTTAAGCTTATGGGACTTAACTGCGGGGGCATATATTACTTAGTAATGGCACTAATTAATTCATCAAACTGAAGCAACTCCGAATGCGAAGTTGTAAACAATTTCTTTGTGACCCTATGAATTGGGGTACTCGTAGTGGAGAGAAAGTAATCTAGTTTCACGGTACCTTGAAATTAATGTGCGATTCAATTGCAGTTCACTCACTGAAGTGTTCCTGTTGCTCGTTGAATGAGCGAAATGGAATGTTTGCAGTTTGTGCCGCATTTGTAGCTGGCGTAAGCGGTGTAGTTGACGCAACCGCGGTTTGTTTGATGATGAACCGCTGTACCGTTTTTAAGACTTGGCTCATTTGCGTCGTCTGCAACTGAATAAACTGCATTAGATCAAAGTAAGTAACAGCCTGAGGTAGTTGCGCATATTGCATGGGAGGAGTGGTAATCAAAAAAATGTTCAAATGTTTGTTAAGTTGATGGGACTTATCTGCGGGGTCATCAGTCCCTAAATTTATACACTACCTATAAACTAACTTGTACTAAAGTCAGCGCAAACATTCATGCTCGAGGGAGGATTCGAACCCCCAATGGGGGATACCTCGCGGATCGGAGCATAGCGCCTCAATGCGCTCTGCTACTCGGCCGCGGCCGTGGTAATCACGGCTATATGATATGACAAAACAAGGAAACAAGAACTTAATAAATACCAAAGCACGCCTCTGAAAAAAAACATGAAAGAAAAGTTAGTGAGTGCCGCGCTGCGAATTGTTGACTATGTCGTATGGCAACAGTGAAGGCGGCGTTAGTCTGCTACAACTCGAAACAAATGTTGAGTATCCTTGTTGCCATGACGTGTTGGCTACTGGCACAGAGTAACATATTTGTCTGTGCTACTGGGGATTTAAGAGCAGCTGGCACACAATTAACTATTCAGACATAGAAGCAAAGCAATTAGAGCCATAATCAGAATTTTTTTGAAGTACAAAAGAAACTACTTAACTTCTTTAGATCTGAAGAGAGACAGCCCAATGCACAGTTACAATGTTAACACAACGAAACTGTGGTGATTCTTCTTGCCGTTGCACTTTAGTACAGAGGCGCACCGCCTGGACTTGAGGAGCACCGTGTGGCTGACTAAATGAGTGTTGTAGGGGGTCCTGCTCTCCATGTTGGCCGTGGGCATGTCTGCCAATTTACTTGTAATGGTCGCGCCTGCTATATTTAGTTCTGCCGCTGCTGCGCTGCTCGGTGTGCCGTCGATACGTTAGGACTGCACACAGTAGTGGGCGTTATACTCTCTTGGTGGGGGGTAACCATTGATTTCCGGATGTACGTTTATTAGCATTACTTGCTTGTTTCACTATGCCCTAGTCAATATTTTATTAGTACCTGTAACAATTAAAGCCTGTGTAAACAATCCAGTGGAAAATAGCGTAAGTTCTTTTAAGTTCACTACGGTCGGAGGTTCGAATCCCCCCTCGAGCATGGATATTTATGCCGTCCTTAGTCTTAGGTAGTTCATAAGTAGTTTGTAAGCTTAGGGACTGATGACCCCATAGTTAAGTCCCAGTTCTAAAAAACATTTGAACATTTCTATAAGTTTTCCGTAAGTGAAGTCATAAAAAACTCATGGGAACTCCCCATGATATTACCTCCACTTTTATGGAATAGAAATTGAGCATTTTAATCGTGGTCTCAATTCGTTTGATTGTATCAACTCTACCGCATTTCACCAATTGTGTTATATATGGTAAATCAAATCAAATGTTCAAATGTTTGTAGAACTTATGGGACTTAACTACGGGGTCATCAGTCCCTAAGCTTACAAACTACTTATGAACTAGCTAAGACTAAGGACGGCACAAATATCCATGCCCGAGGGGGGGATTCGAACCCCCGACCGTAGTGGCCGTACTGAGCATGATTGGAGCGCCTCAGTCCCCTCGGCCACCGCGGCCGGCTTGATAAATCACCAATGTTGACTTGTCTTAATAATTACTTTAACAGTTTGGAGGATTAGGGCATGGAAGAGAACTCCCCATCCAACACAGTTTTTGTCCGTTTCACTCATTTCCGATGCTCTCCTGTCTTACGTTTCAATTTTCATATTCCTTGTAGCCCCAGGACTCCTTCTTTTCATTTTTGTCTTGTGTGTTTATGAATGCTTCTCCCACCATATAATTTTTTTTTGTTTATCTGTCTTGTTTTCTTCCAGATATCTTAATTACTTTCTTTCCCGTCCTAACCCTCCCCAAGAGATATTCATAATGCGTCAGGAGCACCTTTCTTGGAGCTTTGTAGCTTTGTTTTGTAATTTCTAACTTTAATTGGCACGTAGGAAGACACTGTTGTATTCAAAATACGTTTATTGCATACTGAGTACAGATGATGTAAGGAACATTTCTAGGGATAACATAAACGAAATGTGTCCACTCATTTTGAAACACGTCCACTGAGTGTGTGGTCGTGTTCTGAGTTAGTCATTAACCTAAAGTGTTTCTGCACCATTAGTATTGTCTATTAGTATGTTAATTATTTTATTCTGTTTGTTAATTATCAATGCCCCATGTTTATATATGTTTCCACCTGTGTGATTGAACTTGTGTGTTCATGTGAATGTGGAAGTTGTTTTTAATATTGACTGAATGCCGCAAAATGGCTTAAAGTCGCCGCCTCGCGCTTTAGGGCTTCGTTTACTTTAATTAAGAACGCATGGCTTCGTTTGTCGTCTGCGCTGGCGTCTGCTGGGTGGTCAGAGTCAAGCTTACTTGGCAAGATGGCAAGGTGCCCGTGTTCTTAGTGTGGTGCTAACCTAACCTGGGTGAAAGAGGTGACAAGAGACCTCTCTTGGAGCCGTTGAAGAGGGTATTATCTTCCTCAGGTAGAGAGGGTTGGTAGACACTATGCTCTGAACACGCTCTGTATGGGTTTTTAGCGCGCTCTACAGGTGGTGTGTGGTGGGGAAGGTTTTGGCACGGGCGTAGGGCTTCACTCTTGCTGCGACCGTGGAGGTAAGTACTTCGTCGAATAATGCTGAACGGAAGGCATGCTGTTAGAACTTTGCTTGCTTTGTGATCAGGCAGTCTTTGTTTATCAGTGATAGTTTTCTTGAGTAATTATTTTGCTATTTGAGGCGAAGTGTTTCTTAATTTACAGAACTCTAGTAATTCGGTGTAGATTTAGTATTTGCATTTTTCATTCTGGTGATGATTTTGTGTCCGATTTTTCTCAAGTTAGAAGACTACGTTTTCTCGGCATGTCTGTATCCGGGAGCATGCTAAATATTTCTCAGATTTTCTAGTTTGATTCCATCTTTCCTGTCTTGTATGACCGATTGTACCATGTGCTTTCGTAACGGTCATTACTCCCGCCTTCAGCCATGCTTTTATTAATACTAGCTTTCTTCTATGTGAATTCTCGCATGTGTTTTACTTGCTTATTCTAAATTAATTTCTTTTGTAAAATCTGTGTAATTCCTCATGGTCGCACACCACGTGGTACTTAAGAATACTATGCCACTGCCTCCCCGAATGTGAGTTGGTTTAGTGCATAGTGATTTTAAATTTGTGCTTCAAGAAACACGCCATCTTGTCAAAAACCCCGCCGCCGCTTCGTTTATCGCTGCTATGATTTGTCCCCACATGGGTAATGTACCGCAAGCATTATGTGCGTGTCTGGCTTTGAATGAATGGATGTACTTTCATCTATCCATTGTGTGTTTTCAATTTTTCTCCCACGTTACCTCCATATTTATAAAGGGCAGAAACAATTTTATTATGGGCAGAACTTCATGATTTAAGTCACTTTTGTAAAAGGTGTGTGCTTAATTTGGTCTCCCCACATTTATTTGCTTGTTCACTTTATTGAATAGATGATGATTTAAAGTGTCAAACCTGTGCTATATAATTTCATGCTCCCTCCCCCACGTTTAATTATCTATTCATATTTTATAACATTGATTTTGTGTTTGTTAAAACGTTGGCTGGCCCCTTAAGGAGTGAGCAGTTAGATAAACTCCCTTTGTGCCAAATTCTGTGGCCACTCGCAAAGTAATTTAGAGCAGCAGTGAGCGTTTTAACTTGCATTTGCAGATCTCAACTGCCCGAGATCTTGCTTAAATAATTTAACAGGCTACTTTCAATTTATACCTTTATTACGAGAGGATTATTGGTTTTATGGCTGTGATGGTGATTATCTCTAAGCAGCAATACAAAAGGAATAATGTGGATATCCTTAAACTCTCTTGCAAGTAATTCATATAATATTCTCAACAGTATGATCCTAAGAACTATAAGTATTTTTAAACGTTATTTCTCAGCAAACTGAGAGTGTATTGAAATTCATTACGTGAGTATACATTAAGCAATTTAACACCATTCCATGGGAGTAATAGCTGCACTTATAAGGTTTACAATTTAATTGATAAAATGAGTTGTAATCCCATTTCCTGAATGTGTATCTTCAATCAGAAGATGAAATGTTGAAATTTGCATTGTCCCAGAATATTAACTCATTTCCCATTGTCTTCCATTGTGGATGTATGTTCTGTGATGAAGCGAGGCCCAACTTCTATAAAGTGTAAATATTCAATACTTTCTGCCCTTCATGCTATTTTCAGGTATCCTTTTATCGCTATAATTTCCCTAAAGGAAATTAATAGACTGTTAATTGGACCATTTATTCAGTAAACGGTTTATGAGAAGTTGCTGGGTGGGGATGCAGACCACTGCAGCGTACGGCTAGAGTGAGGGGAGAGCTGCAATCAGATATTCACCGAGCCGGAAGTCCGGAAATCCCAAGGCTAGCGGTGGTGCAGAATGCAGCGAGAGGCGTCGAATGCAGAATGGTGAAGGCTAAAGCTATGTGAAAATTTGGCTACACACATAACGACAAAATTCAATAGTAATTCACTTTTTTTAGAACAATCTAAGAATACGAATGAATGCTGAAAGATGAGGCGCTTCCAACGAAACGAAAACCATTTTGATATCTCACACACGTAAAAAATGTCTATTTTCTGTGTTCTAATAATATACAGCAAACACTGATACTAATTGCTGTATCACACAATAGTTATCTGCAACAGATTATAGCGTGGATAGGAAGCAATGCACATAGCTACCATTTGAGGCACAATATAAATATATGATACTTATCTATTTATTGATGTTTTATGTTATTTGTTAGTATTTTTACGTTGATTTATTACGATACCGATGTCAGAACATCGAATACTTCACAGTCACATAAACGATGAGCGCAGCATTGCACGCCTCTTATATCTTCATTTATTGTATTTCAATAAATTATCAGGTATAAAGAATTTGATGGGTCAGTTCTTAATGGGAAACGCGCATTATGAATAATTGAAGGGAGGCTTATTCTATCAATTACATTTATGTACAAAATATATAAACACAATAATTACATAACATTAAGCCAAATTCATATTTCAACCTGCAACTATATTTCAACACAGATGAACACAAGCACACATGTGCAGCCATGTCGGTAGCCATTTTGTACAAAATATATATTTATATGTGATTTTTGTTGACTATGTGATGTTTAACTTGCTTTATTTGTTAATTGAATGTAACAATTTCGTTGGTAGGAAGTGGTCAAATAATTTGAATCAATTGTAAAACATAAATAATTTTGCTTAGGAGGGGTTGTAAAACGCCTATGAGAGGCTTAGAATTCGCATTTGGGTACTATCTGGAAGTGGTTGAGCACGAGGCACCCATATGTCAATTGACGGCTGGATCTGTTAACTTTTTGGAATGTTGTGTGCATTTCAAGAACCCTAAATATTGACTGTATCTGGTCTTACTATTTCTCGAATCGTATGATTCTTCATGAATGATTCTACATCTGGCAGGACGGTGTTATAAACGGTAGAAATTGACATACATTTTGTGAAGATACAAGCGCGATGAGAATTTAGATTTTGCGTCTCATTAATTAAAAATGCGAAATGAGCTATCTAAATACTTTTGTACGATTGTAAATTCACTACAGGTGAACTATACTCTATATTTAAATGCATTTAATATCAGTAGAAGCTCCTCCACATGTATTTGTTCATCCATAGTTTGTGAAAGAAAAATCCCACACTAGACCTTAAATCCTGGTGTAGAGTACATCATATCTCATTAATTTAGAGGCATTTGTTATTCGTTCCATTGAATTAATTGCATTTTCACAATGTTTACCATACTGTATGATACTCTCGCACATTTACTTGATTAGGGCCATTGGATCACAGTTCAGTTACTTGCTATTTGACAGTATGGTTAGTTGCTGTTGACATGAAAGTAGATGTGCACATTTCACCCCTATGACTTCGACGTGACATATTCATTACCCAGAGTTGTGTATAGCGCAATTCCAGTTCGTTGCTCCCTGTGAAACACAGACATTGCTGAGGAGGGGTGACTTGCATGTCTCAACGATATAGATAGCCGGACCTTAGGTGCGTAGCAGAAGGATATCTGTGAAGAGGGCAGACACAAGTGTGGTTACTGACGAGGGGCAGCAGCCTTTCCAATAGTTGCAGGGGCAAAAGTCTGTATGATTGACTGAGCTCGTCTTGTAACATCAACCAATGTGGCTTTGACATACAGTTACTGAGAACGGCTGAAAGCAACGGGAAAATACAGTCGTTACTTTTCTCGAGGATCTGCGAGCTGTACTACTTAGGAGGATATCAACACTTGGAAAGACCACACTGGCATTCTACGGATCTGAGCGTGGCATATTAGATTCCTTCAGTGGTTAGCAACAACAGAAAATTTAAACATAGAACTAGATAGGTTGAAGTTATATATTGTGGGGGTTAGAGTGAAGTTCGGAGGAAAGATGAACAGGATTTATGGTCAGCTGAGTACAGGGAGACGAATACGAAATCAGTTGGGGATATTACTGGAGTAGGTACAATAATGACTGAGAAAATAGGAATGCGGGTAAACTGCTACGAATAAAACAGTGATTGCTTTATCGTAGTAATCATAGATGTGAAACCAACACCACAGTAGCGGAAGTTTACTTGCCAAAATATATGAGTCTACCAAAGACTACCAGATGACAAAGGTCATAGACTTTACATTACAAAATCGCTCCTTCTAAGTTACTCTTAATGGAAAGAAAATCAGATGGAGGCGACAGAAAAACGATATCCCACAGGGAAATTTACTCGCCCCTGTGATGTTTAACATATACACAAATGATCAGCTGACACTAGACCACTCTGAACATTTCCTCTATGCTTATGATCTTGCAATAGCTGTTCAAGGAAACAGCTTTGGCTTTGAATCTGTGGAACAAAAACTGGAACAAGATGTAGAATGTATGTCAAAATACTATAAAGATTTTTTTTCTTAAGCCGAGTACACTAAAAACTCAATCTACGCACTAAGAAAGCAAGAAGACAGCTGCATGTTGTGTGGGAGGGTAAAGTTCTACAGTATGAAAGCCATCCAAGGTATCTGGGCTTTATCTTGCTTGGACAGGTCACTAACTTACAAATACCACTATTACAAGACCAGGCAGAAAGTTACAACAAATCTCCTCCTGAATAAATTATGTGGGAGCAAATGGGGAGCAAGTCCAGAAACGTTAAGGACTACAGCACAAGCCCTCTGTTTTTGCAGCGGAGAATTTGCAGATCAGTCCTTGCCAAACAAGTCCACACTGCTGTAAACGAAACCTGCAGAATTATTACAGGCTGCATGAAACCCATCCCCGTAAATAATCTTTAGAAAGCATCAGGTTTTTAAACACCCGCAACACGGTGATGTGAACTTGAATACATTGAAAAGTTAAAACAAAGTTTCGATGACAGACATCCGCTTTTTCAAGCAGAATCTCCAGCCAGTCGACTTAAATTCAGAAGAAGATTTCTGAAAAGAGTGTGAATTGTGCCGACAGAAAATTACTTTCCAGAATGAAACTTTCACTCTGCAGCGGAGTGTGCGCTGATATGAAGCTTCCTGTCAGATTAAAATTGTGTAGGAGGCGAGGTATTGGCGGAAGTAAAGTTGTGAGGCGGCATCGTGAGTCGTGTCGGGATAGCACAGTCTGTAGTGCGCTTGCCCGCGAAAGGCAACACGGTGATGTGAACCTGAATACATTGAAAAGTTAAAACAAAGTTTCGATGACAGACATCCGCTTTTTCAAGCAGAATCTCCAGCCAGTCGACTTAAAATCAGAAGAAGATTTCTGAAAAAAGTGTGAATTGTGCCGACAGAAAATTACTTTCCAGAATGAAACTTTCACTCTGCAGCGGAGTGTGCGCTGATATGAAACTTCCTGTCAGATTAAAATTGTGTAGGAGGCGAGGTATTGGCGGAAGTAAAGTTGTGAGGCGGCATCGTGAGTCGTGTCGGGATAGCACAGTCTGTAGTGCGCTTGCCCGCGAAAGGCAAGGGTCTCAGGTTCGAGTCCCGGTTCCGGCACACAATTTTAATCTGCCAGGAAGTTTCAGAAAATTACCTTTTCCAGCAAGAACCACCAACAGGAATGCGCCGGGATTGGAAAATCTGGAGGTCGCTGAACAGAATTACAACTGGTGTGCTCCCGTCAAGTCAAAAATAGTGAGATGGGGATTCGTTAACAATCTAGACGCATCCTGTGAATGTGGAGAGGCACAGACAATGCAACGCATAACAAACTGCTCTGATTGTCTGTCTACATGCAATTCCGAAGAAGTATGCCTCGCAAGAGAAAATGTTATCAACGTGGCCCAGTGCTGGCCTTAAATATTGTAGTTATGAATTTGAAACACGGACACGAGAAAGTAAAGTATTTGCCAGAAAGCTCTGTAGATGATGAGGAAATTTAAAAGTGTATAATGAGATAAAAAAAGTTCTGAGACAGTTAAGGGAGAGCGGAACTTGTTTGTGATGCGAGACTGCAATTCGATAGTAGGAAAAGGAAGGGAAGGAAAAATAGTAGGTGAGTATGGACTTGGAAGACGTCTGGTAGAATTTTTCACAGAACATCATTTAATCATAAGAAACACTTGGTTTAAAAACTATGAAACAAGGTTTGATATGCGGAAGAGTCCAGGAGACACCAGAAGGTACGACATAGTTTTTATAATGGTAAGAGACAGATTTTGGAACCAGGTTTTAAACTGTAGGACATACCCAGTGGCAGATGGAGACTCTTACCATATGTTAATGGTCATGTACTGTAGACTAAAATTGTAGAGACTGCAAATAAGGGAGGAAAATAGAGACGGGACCTGAATAGATTGAAGAAACCTGAGGTTCCTGAGAGTTTCAGAGGGAGCTTTAGGCAACAATTGTCAGAAACAGGGGGGGGGGGGGGGGGGAGAGTAATACAGTATGAGATGAATTGATAGCTTTGAGATATGAAATAGTGAGAGCAGCAGAGCATCAAGCAGGTAGAAAGACAAGACCTACAAAAAGTCTTTGGATATCACAGGACATACTGAATTTAATTGATGAAAGGAGAAAACATAAAATGTAGTAAATGAAGGAGGTAAAATTGAGTACAGATGACTGTAAAAACTGAGATTGATGAGATTGACAGGACGTGCAAAATGGCTATGCAGGGGCAAATGCAAGTTTGTAGTAGAATGTATGACTTATGAAGAGATAGTACTGCTTACAGGAAAATAAAAGAGACATTTGAGGTGAAGAAAAACAGCTGTATGAATATCAAGGACTCAGATGGAAAACCAGTTTTGAGCAAAGAAGGAAAAGCTGGAAGTCGGACGGAATATATAGAGGATCTCTATAATGGATATGAACTTCATGTCAATATTGTAATATTGTAGTAAGGAAAGAGGAAGTAAATGAAGATAAGATAGGAGCTACTATAGCGAGAGAAAAATTTGACAGAGCACTGAAAGACCGAATTCGAAACACGACCCCTGGCGTGAACGACATTCCATAAGAGCTACTGAAGTCTCTGAGAGGGCGAGCCATGACAAAACTGCTCCACTTGGTGTCCACGATGTATAAGACAGGCGAAACACCCTCAGATTATTAGAGAAATTTAAGTATCCCAATTCCAAAGAAAACCATTGCAGACAGGTTTGAAAGTTATAGATGTGGACCCGCCGAAAAAACCGACACTATTGGTTGACAATAACGGCCGTAGTTTTACGCTTTCGATACACTGGAACATTTCAGGAACGGCGAAGTTGAAAAATTGTGCTGGACCGGGTATGGAACCCGTATTACCCGCTTCGGCCCAGGTGTCACCTTATCCAGCTTTTTTTTTTTTATTTAACAGTTAGTGCAGATGTAATTTTATGTGTCTAATATTGCCATATTCGAAAGATCTACCTCATAAACAGGAATAATCCTTTAATATATACGTTTGTTAGACCAATGGTGCCATATTATGCAGAGAGTGAGAGGGCATATCGTACCTTGAATATTATCACATTACTTATGAAATGTCTTAGGTCTGCTATAAGGCGATCCCCAGTTCCTTTTTTGTATTAGGAATATCTGTGCAATATGTGGCAACCTTGACACAAGATATTCGTTGGAATATTGCACACGTTGTACACGTCCAGTTCTCGTAGTAAGTTATCAAGTGCTGTAGCACGTATTGTCTGTAGTAGCTACTTGTAGCTTTCTGCTGCTGTTCGTCGTATATCCTAACTGAAAGGGATTCCCAGGCATCGCAATGTTTCCACGCTTTGCAGTGGGTCAAGCTCCCTATCCAGTCCTCTTCCAGTTGGCAGTAATCCAGATTTCGTCATACTCATGACACTGCCTGCCACGTGTTAATATTATTTGACAAAGTCCAGAGAATTTCGTACTTCCTCAGTTGTTCGCACTAGGTATAACAAGTCGTCTGCTTACGCTCGACAGAAGGTGTTGCCCTTCAGTTCCATGCCAATGAGCAGTCCCCTCAGCCCATTCACAAGAGGTTCAAGTGCTACCGCAAAAGAGTATCATTCATAGTGGGAAACCTTGTCTTACTGAAATCATTATCGATAGATGGCCTTCATCTCGGCCATTCACTATCACTCTGGTTATCGCACCTCTTAATACCCGCATGATAATGGTGGAAACTTCATGTCGCTCAATACCGATATTAGGAATTCGTGATTAACTCTGTCGAAAGTTTGTTTAAAATCGACAGATGTCGAAGCTGCTCTGATGCGACAAGCGTCTGCCAATGCAATTACATCTCTGTAATCACTGAGCGCTGCTTGAATGGTACTACGTGTGCAGAGATCTGTTTGGACGGGGGAAATAATGTGTGGTAGTACTTTGAGCCCAGTCGACATCAGAGGTGCAAAGATATTATAGTCACTGTTGAGCATTGTGAGCACTTTGTATTCATACAGGCTTTGGCTCCCTGTCTTTTTCAGTATATGGATGAGGAAGCTTTCTACAAAAGATGACGGTACATTCATGTTGGGTTGCATAATCTCATTGTACATTAATATCCAACGTAATATCATCAGGTCTTTGGAGGCTCTGTAACATTCGATAGCTAAGCCGTCCGGCCCTAGCGACTTCTAGAGCGTCCCATTTCTTGAGCGCTTCGGATACTTCGTCTTCTGTAATCTCTTCCAAAAGCGTTTCCTCATCTTCCTGGATCAGTTGTGCGTGGGTCAGTTGCAGGATCTCTTCCCATGGGAAGAGGTCTCTTTGAGTATCATGAAATAACTTTCGTAATCTGTCCAGAAATCACCTCTTGTGATATCAGCTGCTGAGCATTCTGAGTTATATGGGAAATCAATCAACTTTCCGCGATGTCGTCGTTTTTCGCGTATCACGTGGTGCATTGATGGTGGTTCCCCGTTAATGCCACGTGAGCACCCGTATAGACATTTCTTCAATCTTTTGGAGCGTCAGTTGTATTATTTGCGTTTTGATGTGGTTGACTGTCCGAAAGAAAAGGCTTTCGACACTGTACCTCACAGTCTTCTAATCAAACTTCGTACTTATGGAATATCGCCACAGTTGTGCGACTGGATTCGTGATTTCCTGTCAGAAAGGACACAGTACGTTGTAAATGACGGAAAGTCGTCGAGGAGAACAGAAGTGATATCTGGCGTTCCCCAGAGAAGCGTTATAGAGCCGCTACTGTTCTTTATTTCATATTAACGATTTAGGAGACAATCTGAGTAGCTCCCTCAGACTGTTCGCGGATGATGCTGCCTGTTATCGGTTAGTAAAGTCAGTAGAAGATTAAAAGCAACTGCAAAATGATTTAGATAAGGTATCTGCATGGTGCAAAAAATGGCAATTGACTCTTAATAATAATAAGTGTGAAGTCATCCATATGAACACTAAAAGAAATCCGTTAAACTTCATTTACACGATAAATTAGTAAAACCTACAGGCCGTAAGTTCAACTAGATACCTAGGAGTAACAATTACAAATAACTTAAATTGGAAAGAACACACAGAAAATATTGTAGGAAAAGCCAACCGAAGACACTTAGAAGATGCAACAGTTTTACCAAAGAAACTGCTTACACCACACTTGTGCGTTCTATTTTGGAGTATTGTTGCACATTGTGGAATCCCCATCACGTGGTCTGCTGCCATCCTGCATTAAAGTCGTACATACCAGCAGGTATTTATCCCATAGGCTGATTCCTTCAAGTTATGCAGGTTCCATCTCCTTACGTTTCTACCATATTCCAGTCGATTTAGAGGAAGTACAGAGAAGGGCAGCTCGTTTTTTATTATCGTGATATAGGGGAGAGAATGTGAAGGATCGTGATATAGGGGAGAGAATGTGAAGGAAATGATGCAAGAGTTGGGGTGGAAATCATTAAAACAAAGGCGTCAATCGTTGCGAAAAGATCTATTTGAGAAATTTCTTTCGACAACTTTCTCTTCCGAATGCGAAAATATTTTGTTAGCACCCACATACATAGAAATATATGATCAGCAAAGGAAAATAAGAGAAATCAGATCGAAAACGGGATGATTTAGGTGTTCATTTTTCCCGCGAGCTATCAGAGAATGGAACTGTAGAGAAACCTCCTAAAAGCGGTTCCATGAACCCTCTGCCTTGCACTTTAATATGATTTGCAGAGTATTTGCGTAGATGTAGATGTAGAAACGTTCTAAGTCTCTCGACTGCGTCATACCATTTGAAGTGGCATGTTGACTGTGCAAAAATATGCTTCATGGCCGGTGAAAGCCGTTGGCCGTGTTTAAGCCGCATCCAGTAGGCATTCTGATACATAAATAGGGTCACTGCGGCTTGCCAAGTGGCTGTTGATGAATGTAAAGTCTTCCTTATTCCCGTGGATCCGTTCCCATATATCACATAATTTCATATCTCTAGATATCATCTGTAGCTATCTGCAGGTAGTGTACAAGTTTGGAGTATGGTCCTTTGGAGCTAGGACACAGTTGAAGTCACCGCCAGGAGAAAGTGATCGTACCTTTCGGCGAATAGAGGCACTATTTCTTCAGAGAAGATTTTCGCTCTTTCTTGTCGCGTGCCTCTGCCTGAAGGAGCGTTGATGTTTATGACTCAGTTGTCATGTACTGTGATGGCTATGTCTTGTGCAGATGGTAAGAAATATGCTTCTGATGTCGGTATACATTCCCTTATTATAAATGCTGTGGCGCTGTTGTTAGGTGAGTATATATTAACAGATCTCGAGAGACGCATCTGTCCAATGCTGCGTCGGAGCGGCCGAGCTCATTGAGGCTCTATGCTCCGATGCGTGAGGCCGCTGCCCGTCGGGGGTTCGAATCTCCACTCGGGCATGGATGTTTGTGTCGTCTCTAGTATAAGGTAGTTCATTAGTAGTGTGTAAGTTTAGGGACTGATGACCTCGCAGTTAAGTCCCTTAAGCTTTACAAACATTTGAACATTTGATTTGCATCTGACCAAGGTTCTTGCACCAGTAGGACATCAACATCGGACACGTATATCACATAATATCAATGTGATGAAATTTATTTCCCCAACCACTTATCGCTGTTCTGAGTCCTTTGTTTGCCTTGTCCTTCAAATTTATTTTCCTCATCGTTGTTCCCGTCATGAAAATTACTATTACCATTTTGTTTCTGGTAATTATTGTTCCACTGTTAAAATTCCCATTCTCCTTTTGAAAATTATTTTTCCCACTGTAAAAGTTGCCCTTCCCTTTCTAAAAATTATTGTTCCCATTGTGAAAGTTACGTTTCCATAATGTGGACTATAATTCAACGCCTGTTTCAACATTTCTGTAAATCCTAAGAATTCACCAGTAGAATTGATCTGGCTGTGCACTACATCCCGTTGGATATAATCCGGTAACAGTCTTTTGAGCGTAGCAATTTCAGTTTAAGCTCCCAGCGGGTGTTTCATGTGCCTTAACTTACGCAATTCATGCATGCAAAAACTCCCTCATGGAACCATTACTTTGATTGTAGCTTTCCCTGTTCATTCTGTAGTTGCGTTTTCTTCGCTTCAGCCCAGAATTTGTCCAGGAAACAACTTTCCAGCATATCGCAAGTAGTAAACACTTGACTGTTCGAATTAGTCTATGACCGCTCCACTATATATGTGTCGTCATAAATTTTATTCTATCCTGCTCAGACATACCTCTCACAAAAGCATCCCTACATGTAGTCACCTGGCCGCCATCCTCAGGTGACAGTGCTGTCACTGAGGATGGCGGCCAGGTGAACCGCCGAAATATTGTGTCCAGATGACGTTTTGATCCGGCAGGAAACCCGAGAAGAATATTATGAATTATTACGCCGGGAAAGCCTACGTAGTAACTTCTTACAGGATTAGTTGTTGCTATTTCAAGAGCATTTTTCCTTTGTACATATTTATCTACACTGCTGCCAAGTTCGGAATGTAACTTTCCTAATTGTTCGCCGAAATATTTTTTTTAAGAACTGACATTCTCATTCAATAAGGCAATATCCTCTAGAACTGTCGCCACATCTGACCTAATACCTTGTAATTTTTTATCCACTATTCCCTGTATTTCAGATCCAATCTTAACCACCTCTGATTTCACACTCTTAATATTTGCTTTTGATCCAAATTCATATTATCATAACACGTTTGAACAATATAAATCTTCAGATTTACATTAGCCATATCTGTCTGAACATTGCCAACTTTCAAATTTATAGCACGCCTATTTCTGATTTCATATTATTTTACATTTCCCAAATGATTCTCATTGACTGCCCCATGTCCCACTGCACCCTTCATGTCAAAATTATCTCCCATTCATCTTGGACTACTAGTTCCCACTTACAGTTTCCCTATTTACGCTAATCTTTTCAGATTCATGGCTAACATGCCTACTACTGTTGTCAGACCCGCACATAGAGAATTGGTCAGCCCCCGGCTATTCCAGTCCTGACGGCATTGTTGTAGATTCGGACATATTTACGTCATCGACGATGGTACTTAACTTTTCTGCCATGCCACTGTCTCTGCTGCTATGGATCTGTTGAATGCTGCTGCTCTGCCGAAAACACGTGAACTCTTCGTTCAAGTCTGCCACAAGGACGTCACCTGTGTCGGCTGCCGAGCTCGAGGTCCCCGTGAGCAGCTGTTGTGCGCCTGCAGATTTCTCGCCGTTGCCCGCCGCTTCTTACTGCTAACCGGACATCGCGTTCCACACGAACTCTTCATTCTAGACGTTACGCGCCCATCTCTCCAATTATCGCTTCCAGTTCTCATGTATGAAGCTGCTACAAGAATTTTAAGCTCAGTGCCCTCACGCAAACCTCCTATTATGCAATAGATTTAGGACCTGAAAAACAAAAAAATTTAACTATGGCTGATAGTATTTATAACTCTTTCAGATTCTCAAGGTATCAGGGATAATATAAAGGGAGGGGAGAGCTATATTCAACTGGTACAAAAACCAGACAACAGTTATTAGAGTCGAAGGGCATGAAAGGGAGTACGCAGTGGTTGGGAAAGGAGTAAGACAGGTTTGTAGCCTTTCCCCTATGTTGTTCAATCTGTACACTGAGCAAGCTGTGGAAGAATGTAAGGATAGATTTGGAGAAGGAATTTAAGTTCAGGGAGAAGAAATAAAAACTTTGCGGTTTGCCGACGAAAATGTTCGAATGCTTGTAAATCTATCGGACCAAACTGCGTGGTCATCAGTCCGTAGCTTACAAACTACTTAAACCTAGGTAAACTAACCTACGGACAAACACACACACCCATGCCCCAGGGAGGACTCGAACCTCCACGGCGAGCAGCCGCGCGCTCCACAGCGAGACGCTTTAGACCGCTCGGCTACTCCACCGCGGCTTTGCCGACGAATAAGTAATTCTGTCAGAGACAGCAAAGGACATAGAAGAGAAATTGAATGTAATGGACAATGTCTTGAACGGAGGGTATAAGGTTAACATTAACAAGGGTAATGGAATGTAGTGTCATAAAAGCAGGCAATGAAACAATGAAAGTATTAGATAAATTTTGTTACAGGGGTAGCAAAATAACTTCTGATGGCCGAAGTAAAGAAGATATAAAATGCAGAATGACTACGGGAAGGAAAGCGTTTCAGAAGAAGCGAAATTTGTTGACGTCCAATATTTATTTGAATGATAGGAAGTCCTTTCTCAAAGCATTTGTCCGGAGTGTAGCACTATATGGGAGTGAAACGTGGACGATAAGGAGTTCAGACAAAAATGGGAGGAGCTTTAGAAATGTTGTGCTACAGACAATTGATGAGGCTTAGTTGAGTATGTTACGTAACTAATGAGGAAATGCTCAACAGAATTGGTGAGAACAGAAGGTTCTGGCATATCCTGACTAAGAGAATCCATAGGTTGATGTTGCATATTCAGAGACATCAAGGAATCGCCAACTTAGCAGGAAGTGTGGGGAGCAAAAATCGTAGGAGGATTCCGTGAGACGAATACAGTAAGCAGATTCCAAAGGATGTAGTTTGCCGTTGTTATTCTCAGATGAAGAGGCTTGCACAGGACCGGGTAAAGTGGAAAGCTGTATCAAACCATTCTGCGGACAGAAGACCATAACAACAACAAAACTATTATATATGAAGCTCTAACGGAATTAGATTCATATCCCGGACGAGAAAACCCCAATTGCGACTTTACGTGCCCTCTCGTGTTGACTACAGTAAGATGTGTTTGTCAGACAAAACATATACGTATTGGGTTATGTACGGCTCAGTAAATGAATTATGGCTGGCTGAGCTGTAGTTACCTGCTTTCATGCCCAGTAATGAAAATAGCTGCAAACAGTACTTTGTACCTTTGATCCTGCAGTCAAAACACTACATTTGGCCGTGGCGGAGCGGCCGTGCACATTGAGGCACTATGCTACGATGCGCAAGGCCCTTCCCCGTCGGGGGTTCGAATCCCCCCTCGGGCATGGATGTTTGTGCTGTCTTTATCATAATTTTGTTCATAAGTAGTTTGCAAGTTTAGAGACTGATAACCCCGCAGTTAAGTACCATAAGCTTTAAACATTTGAACATTTTTCACTACATTTGAGAAATAATAATAATTATATACAGGGTGTCCCAGCTATCTTGTCCACCCAAAATATCTCTGGAACAATACCAGCTATTGGAAAACTACTTTCACCGGTATCAATGTACGGCTGGGGTGCATGAATGTACATATTTGTAAACATTCTAAAACGAAAGCAAATGTGTTTTTTAACACAAACTTATTTTTTTTTTTTTTTTTTTTTTTTTTTTAAATGGACACCCTATAGTTTTTCTTCAGCACGTCCTGAGCAGCATGGGGTTCTCGCCTGAGTCTCAGGACGTGCGCTAGCCGCGCGTTTCGCGTATTTCAAGAGTCAACTTCGCGTCGCAATATCTCGGGATGTAATTGGAATATTGCGATGCAGTCAACACCATTGTTTATGTGATTTGTGATGCTATGGATTGCTGAAGGAAAAAAATATAGGGTGTCCATTTAAAAAAACATAAGTTTGTGTTAAAAACACATTTGCTTTCGTTTTAGAGTGTTTACAAATATGTACATTCATGGGCTCCAGCCGTACATTGATACCGGTGAAAGTCGTTTTCCAATAGCTGTTATTGTTCCAGAGATATTTTGGGTGGACAAGATAGTTGGGACACCGTGTATAAAATACAGATGTCCCCCTCCGTAGTCCAATGGACAGGGTTCAACACCCAGACGTATCGGAGATTTTCACCGCTCGGGGAGTGGGTGTTGTGTCATTCTCATCATCGTTTCATGATCATCAGCGCGCAAGTCGCCTAAGTAGCGTCACCTAAAGACTTGCACTAGGCAGGCCGAACACAATCCCAGCTGTGATCTAACGGCCAAAATTCCACACGATCATCATCATCAAATACAGATAACGGGTAATTAATAAAGGAGATTATATTACAACGTTTGAAAATGGTATCGGTAACGGCAGATAACTCAGTTAAATAGAGTTTAGTCAAACACTAGATTTATTACTGGAAGGGGTCCTACACAAGTAAAAGTATTACATTAGAAATAATACTTTTAAAATTGTCAGAAAAGGTGCTTTAAATGCATCATGAGAATGATTGAAAAAAACCCTAATATGTGATCACTGACGATGCTCAGATGCTAAGACCATTTCGCAATCATAAAACGCGAAATTATCGTCAACTCAGGGTCGGTCCCTGTGGTCATGCTACAACCTGATTTCAACCGACGACACTAGTGAAACATGAGAAAGAAGGCGTCGAAGAAGCATGACGCACGGTGCTTTCGGCGCGTGGCGCTATAGCAGTTAAGATAGGACAATTTACGAGAAGACGAACTCCGGTAGTAGACAATGTGCTGAAAATGACATGTGTGAAGACAGAAGTGTCATTTTCTTTGTCATATTTCCTTCTGTTATTATCATTCTCATTCTGATTATTATTATTATTATTATTTTATTTGTCGTATTTCCTTCCGTTATTGTTATTCTCCATCTTCTTCTAATCATTATATATATATATATACATTATGGGGTAAAGCGCGTGGGTTCAAAACCCGGTCAGACATCGGATTTTTTCAGTCTGCGTTTTAACCCATCTTTCACCTCTCAACGATGGGAGGAGTCGTCAGGAACGGCATGTGGTTCAGATTCCACGTTAAGCTATAGGTCTCCTTTCCTCGGATGGATAACTGGGGTAGGCTAGGGACATGCAAGTCGCCGAAATGGCGTCCAATTGAAAGACTTGCACCAAGCCTATGAGCCACACGATATTATTATTATTATTATTATTATCGTCAACTAAAGTCTTAGTCCGCAAAATAACATATCAATACTCGTTAATTCTCGTTTAGAGCCACGAACACTGTTCAGATACAGTTCCGAAATGGAATAGGAGAAAGTAAAAACAGCACACATTAGCCTATGGCACAGTTAGAGTTCCGACAACGTCTATGTTCTACATCTAGTTTCATGCTCAGCAAGTCACCTCCTGATGTGAGGCAGAGGGTACTTTGCATACCATTCTCACTTCCGCCTATTCCAGTCGGGTATGGTTCAAAAATGTTCAAATGTTTGTAAATCTATCGGACCAAACTGCGTGGTCATCAGTCCGTAGCTTACGAACTACTTAAACCTAGGTAACCTAACCTAAGGACAACACACACACCCATGCCCCAGGGAGGACTCGAACCTCCACGGCGAGCAACCGCGCGCTCCGCAGCGAGACGCTTTAGACCGCTCGGCTACCCCACCGCGGCGGGTATGGTTCGCGGAAAAAAAATGGCTCTGTGTGGACCCTAATCTCTCTGATATTATCCTTTGTGCTCGCCTCTAAATATAAATGTAGATGGAAGCAATTTGCTAGTTGACTCTTGGTTGGCCTTGGATACAGAACGCCTCTGTTGCAGCGTCCGCCACTGGAGCCTCCCAATGATCTTTGTGACGCTTTCGCGTTTACTAAATGAGCCCGTAACGAAACATGCTGCTCTCCGTCGGATTTTCTCTGTCTTCTACTACACCTACCTGGTAGGGGTCCCACACTCAGGAGCAATACTCAAGCGATGCCCGAACAAAAGCTTTTTTATCCTACTTCCACTATTGACGGACTGCACTTCCTGAGGATTCTTCCAGTGAACCTAAATCTGGCATCTTCCTCACTCATGACTGATTTGATATTGTCATTCTATTTCAGATCGCCTCTTATGTTTACTAAATGTTCAAGTGTTTATAAATATATACGGCTTTACTGCTATGGTTATCAGTCCATAGGATTACAAACTACTTTAACTTAAAACTAACCTAAGGAAACACACATACCCATGCCCGAGGGAGGATTCGAACCTCTGACGATGAGCACCAGCGAGGTGGCGCAGTGGTAACATCATTTACAGTCTCTCTCTATAAAGTTTCTCCTCAAGTTTCGCGTAAAAGTTAACGCAGACGCGATGCTCCTCCGAATCTGCCATCTCCAAATTTGCAAACTGTGCTACACAATATTCTACTCCAGTTGTTCCAAACCTGATGTCCGCGATAAAATTTTAAACTTGTATTCACTATAATTATTTATTCCTTCACGTGATATACTACCAACAGATTCTGTTATAGCAGTATTGTTGATACACATTACTTTCAAATTGAAAGAGTTTTTACTACAGTTTATTTTTACAGTGACACAATTTATTTTTCTTGAACTTTGGTTCCCTGCTCACAAATAAGAATTCGAAGACTCTCTTGGTCTAAAAACGGTTGGGGCCACTGTTGTACTTCATTATGCACATAACTATAAACTATAGAAATACAGTAATGCATCTTCGTCCATTTACACATTAAACACAGACTTGTGCAAGGACGCAAACCGCATTTCGCTCCAACATTCCACGAAATTACGACCGTACCGGAATCTTTTGATAAGAACTCCTATTAATAAAATATTGTCACGTTGAAAAATGCAGGTGGATTGGAATTCGAACGCTGGGTCGTTAATAGTTCGACTTAAGAAGTGTCCCTTGTCAGTGAAAAGTGCTCGATGACTTGCGCATAAGTATCACATCAGGCAACGACTCCTCACGGTTTGACAAGTCTACGAGGCTTTATCATATTTACAGATCATTGTTAATGCACATGTGGAAGGACTTTTCAGTAACTGACACCGAGCAGCCAGGCACTCTTGCCACTACATTGCCAATCGGACGAAGGATAAGCATCTGCGATTCGGTTGGAAAACACTGCACTCGCCTCCTCATAGCCCCGGATCATTCGCTATATAATATCTACATTTTGGACAACCTGAAGAAAGAAATGCGTGGACGTCGGTTTCAGTCGAACGAGTTTCGTTCAGTTGTGGGTGAGATATCGGATTCTTCATCAGCCGACCGTATTCTACAAAACAAGAACTGATCACCTTGTGCACTATGGCCGCGGTGGAGTAGACGAGCGGTCTAAAGCGTCTCGCTGCGGAGCAGGCGGTTGCTCGCCGTGGAGGTTCGAGTCCTCCCTGGGGCATGGGTGTGTGTTGTCCTTAGGTTAGTTTACCTAGGTTTAAGTAGTTTGTAAACATTTGAACATTTTTGTGCACCGTGGTATAAACGTTTTAACGCGTAGGGCAATTACTTTCTAATGGAGTCATTCCATCGTTCTCGTGTCGAGTGTTCCGTTTTCATTTGATATCTAGTTTTATGTCTGTCTCTCTCTCACTCCTTCCACACACACACTCTCTCTCTCTTACTCTGTGTGTGGGTGTTAAATGCTAGTTCTGAAAAACTTGCGGAACGAGCGTAAGTGAATATTTTATCATCATCAGTAACATTGTATGGAAAGACAATGCCGTGCGACTACTGTGACTCGTGTTATCAATGGGACAATCACAGTCGGCACGCCTATATCTCGTATCGCGTCAAGGGAAACCATAATAAACGCCGTATTGGCTGTCCGTACTGTCTCAGACGACGCACCGCAGCGCTGTCTGTGTCTATACGTGTCTTCCTGCAAACTAGCCATTTTCATAGTTCACTACGGGATCTACAAGAAATATTAGCCACCAATGAATTTGAGAGGTGATATTGGCTACAGACCTACCATATCATCACTCATATACCTATGAAAACAATTTTTAATAATCAACACCCTGAGACCATGTTCTGTGCAATACCTCCACTTCGGCTCAGACACCTAGGATTATTTTTATTTCAAAAAAATTTATGAAACGCTTTACCATGGATGCAACACTCAAACTATAATTTCTTTTGCTTTTCTTTCCTCTTTTTTGTTTCTTTTTTTTTTTTAGTAAAATTTCATGTAGGGATTACAGTATTAAAATAAAGTACACTGATTAATCAAACTAAGGGCTTTTCGGTTATGTTCCCCGACTATATCTTACGGATTCGTCGTGCCCGACATACATCGAGAACGCTGCACTCTGTCATGTCCCAAAGGAAATCAATGAGCCAATGAAAAGGCACCAACTGGAGGACTAAACTTTGGTATGCGTTATAGAGAGCTTGTATGTCTTTAAAAGCGTAGCTATGAATTATTAAACTGGTCTGAAACAGTAACTCGCTCACCACCGGAGACGGTCCCTGGAACTCGTACGACCTGCAGTGTCACGTGCTGCGTCGCTCGCCACAGGGTCCGTATATCACGTTGGCCCCGGTTCAAGATACGTGACACGACTCCGTGACTCTACACAGCTGAGCAAGTAATATATCTGTTCTCTTGGACGCTGCTCCGGTGACGATCCTGAGATCCGGCGTGGCCTTGAGATGTCCCATCGATTTCATATTTACAGCATTTTGCCAATGTACGCCAGATAACTTATACCCAATTTCATGAGATTGTAAATACGGAGCACTCGATACATTGTTATTCGGGCTATTCAGTAGAAGTAGATAATTAATTGATCTGCTATGTTTTGGAGTATTTTCGGCATTCTGAAAGTGCCGAATATTTGAAGCTAACCACTGTATGATACAATGAATGCCTAAGTTGTACGATAGGATGTAAGCAGTGAATAATGTGAAACAATGAAAATATTTTTAGGTCGGATCGATAAAGAAGAATACCACATAAAATTGCATTTTATAATGAATAAATCCTGGTTAGCTGTAGATAGTTTCAGTGGTCTTTCTTCTTTAATACCTGCTAGTTTCGTTAGAACACCTATCCCACGTAAACCTGTAGATGTTGCATTTAATGAGTCAGATTAAGTTAAAAGAAGTAGTACATAAAGATCAGTTTACATACTTACTCAGATCTAGTTTAAATAAACGCCAGTATTGCATCAGTGAGTAAACTCTTGACTGTCTTGTTGCCAGACGGTTAAAAGTCATTATTTTTTATATAGGTCAAACGGGAGTCAATTTCGTAGTTTCATCATAAGAACACACACGAAATTGCAGCAGAACTCAATCAAGCTTTTACTATATTTCAAAAGCCAGAAATCAAAACTTATTGAAAATTCATTACACGGTCTCCACGAATCATCAAAGAACGTACTATGAAGAGTATTGTGTAAAAACTGCACTAAATTTTATTTTGGTCAAGTGGTAGGAAATTATGGCATTAGATAAAAGAAATTGTCAGAGTTTCTGACAGAAAACAATCAACGTTTTACCAACATCTTAAAAGTTAAAATCACACAGCATATCATATCGAAAATGCAATACAAGTTCTTCACACAATAACATGCCATGAACATCTGTTAGATACGTATATTGAAACGGAAAAATATGTAACGCATGTTCTTAAAGGTAAAGCCAGCTTTAACATAAGAATTGTTGAAAAAATTGTTGACTTGTTGCAAAACGATAACGAATAATAAATATGAATCGGAATGATCGAATAATAAATATTAATCGGAGCAAAACTGTGATATCAGCGGAAGACAAACCAAATAACGCTGCATATATGCAACATCTCCAAGAATCTGTCAATGAAGCTGTCAAAAGTGTTCTACGGAAGTATTGTGTATAAATAGAGCTAACGTGATGTATAAGAGACTACAAACAGACAGTTGACACTATGGACTGATCCAATATGGGCCTTCTAGTCTAGCTAGACATTAGTAAAAAAGCTGTTTACTCACATTAATATTGATTTAATAGAGAAAAATAAACGTTCCACTTCTGTGCTTTGTTACACTTCACCATTTCTCTTTATTGCAAAAGGAAAGTATGAAACCATAGAACTGAAGGACTACAGTTAGAGTAGGCACCAGCAAAGCCACATAATATGATTCAGGCCAAAGTTACGTTGGACTGTGTTAAAAGAGGTAAACAATTACCTCAATTTACTATCAAGATTAAGAAACAACTTTAAACCTAACATGGCTACGCACAGTAAAGCAGTTCCGGTGCTTAAAATTGATTCCGTGTTACTAGAAAGTTACACTGTTTTACCCACAGTTACGTACAGCAGGGTCTATATACTCCTTACTTTACGGTTGTTGCAAAGTGGGTCAATTTTCTTACATCAAAACATCCGACTATAAAAATTATTTGTCTTGATCGCACATTTACAGAATGATGGAAGGGAAAATGAAGCATCATAAGAGTGCATTGCTCTCTGGCGACCATGTAAACCGATACCTGTTGTTAATTTTTCCTGGCCCCGAAGACATCTGCAAAAATGTTTGTTAAGCTTATGGGACTTAACTACGGGGTCATCAGTCCCTAAACTTACAAACTACTTATCAACTACCTTATACTAAGGACGGCACAAATATCCATGCCCGAGGGGGGATTCGAACCCATGACGGTAGTGGCCGTGCAGACCGTGACTTGAGCGCCTCAGTCCCCGCGGCCACCGCGGCCGGCGAGACATCTACCAACAGGACAATGGAACGTCCTACACACTTCGCAGTGCAGTGCGCGTTTCAAAGAGAAGTAGGTTGAGTTTACCGTATTCCCCTGTCTATCAAACTCCCAGGATATACAGCCAGCCGAAAAAACTATGACAGCTCGACACGGCACTGGAATCGGTATGACTTCATTTCCCAGTCGGCACCTTCCAGAAACTGATTTCTTTCCTGCACGTCTAGCAGCAGTCCGAGTGGTAAAAGGTTATCTAGGTTGACTGGTGGCCACATTAATGTGTCAGGCTAGTGTGTTTCAGATTGACAAACACACATGAGTTGAAATGCACAACGATTTACACGGTTACGTGGTTAACTGGTTTGTAACAAAGAAAGATTAAACCAAATACACCAAAATGCTTGCAAAATTAAAACAAAATACTCAAAAATGTTTTAAGTTAACTCGGTGTAGTTAAAGACCACCACAGCCTCATATAATACCACATAATCGTTAGATACGGGTTAATTCAGCGAATAGAAAGCAGGTCCAGAAAACCAGAGTTGAAACCAGGCCATGCCGATGGGTTCACTGCAGCTATCAGGCGTTACTTTCATTGGGCGTTTCCTACTTCTTGTTGTCGTAAAAGATTGAGGACCTTGGCTTCATATCAGAAAATAAGCCTTACACCTCTTCTTGGAGTACATGCCAAATACATAAACATATAAGAAAGTATCAGATCGCTAAAGCAGATTCTCAGAAATGTTAAAATTCCTATTCTGAAGAAACTAAAAATGTTAATATAAAATAACATCTGGGGCACTCTGATTGTTTGCTAGAGATCACAAACTTTGTCTATTACAGTGTGGTGCATACAGGAAGAAGGTTTTATTGGAGTCCATTTGACGAGTTACTCCCTGTAACCAAAATTGAATGCTATGATCTGTCACATCTTTTTCCTTTATACGGGATAAATCGTAAGTAGGTAAGAATTTTTTTAAGTAAAAATTTCATACGTTCATTTTATATTTGAAAATGAATGAGCAATTGTAATCTATCACCATGTTATCAATGTATGATCAAAACATATTTTTTTATTGAAAATTAAGCTGGAGCACTGTTCAAAATCAACTGCCTAGCATCTTATAATATTTTCGAAAAACTTTGTTGCCGTACTCATGTACTCTGTACTATTCTGTATATTAGTTGTTGTGTAACTGACGAATTTAATGGAAGTAAACCTCCCTCTTGAACAAAACTTATATAAATAAAAGACTTTTCCTTTCTCCGTGAATTCGTCATTTCTCAAGTGTTCCAAGTGCTTGTGAACCTAAGGGACTAAACTGCTGAGGTCATCGGTCCATTGACTTACAAGCTACTTAAACCAACTTATGCTAAGGACGTCACACACACACACACACACACACACACACACACACACACACACACACACATGCCCGAGGGAGCGAACCTCCGACGGGGAGCGGGTGCACAATCCGTGTCGTGGCACCTTAGACAACGTGGCCATTACGTCATGATTTATTTCTTTTCATGAATACTATAATTCTGTTTCGTATTAAAATTGTATAATTTCTGTAAGAAACTGTGTAACATGTCTCTCCACAGTTAAAAAGAAAAGAGGTTTAATTCCGTTGACGTCAAACGTTTCGTCGCGTCTCGGGTGAAAGAATCACATAGCAGGTCATGACATGTTGACCGAGAATGTGTGATGAGAACCGTTTTGCTACACAGTTTGGCTGCTGAGGCAGAGATGTCAGTGAACCGCTATTGACGACGCAGCTGTTCTCTTGTCACTTACGCAACTTCCGCTGTCTACTCTGTCTTTCATGAATCGCTTTAAGAGAGATTTACACCTACTTCTTCAACTGCATTACTTCATCATTCCTGCTCTTAATTTCTGTTCCTCATAACCCTATTGCGATGATATTTATATGTACACAACACGTGTTGCACTTGTACATAATTTTTGCTATCTAGTCATCATCAGTAATCAGATGATCGTGTGAATCGATTTTGATGACACATTACGAGCAGAGGAAGCAAAGTCTAAGCTTTTCTGATGTTGAAAGTGTTATGTTGTGAAAAATTCAAGTTTTCTAGCGTGTTTCAGGCTGCTTATCAGACACCATGTGACATTCCAAGATACCTCGTCACATTTCATTGATGTAACATTTCATCGATAGTTAAAGGTATTTTCGCATGTGCAACATCATTTCTTGTAGCAGTTTCACTAAATTATTTCAGTCATTTTCGCATGCTGTCCGATATTTACATACCTTCCAAATATTTGGTTTGCATGTTAACAAAGGACCTTTTCGGCCTGTGACTCTGGTGAATGAGGGATATTAAACTTAAGGGAAATGTGATCTATGATATAACGACCATAACTGAGAATCTTTTTACCCCTTGTTATTTGTAACACCTGAACTTAAGGTTTACAGTTCTTTTCTGCAATAATATGGCAGTAAATAGTCATATATCCTTCCAAATCTAATCAAAACAAGAAGCAAAGAAGCTACAATCGATACCAACAGTCTTAATTACAGATCCTTCTCCTAAGTAACTTAAGAGTGCATGAATTTGCGAAATTCGCCACGAAATTCACCTACAGAGAAGGTAACTTTGAGAAAATACAAATTGTCATGTTTAACCTTCATTTTGGCTTTTAGACAAATTATCGGTTCTGTTTCGGATTAACCCGAAATATGGAATTGTTCTACCAATAATCGACGGAAGAATCCGCACAAAAAATAACGGTTCTGTATCTTAAAACTTTCCATTAAAAAAAAATATTTGCTTCACTAAAATTTGTATATACTTTTTCCACCAATACTGATGATAATGAATACACTTGGATCTGATGCGAGCTACTACCCGCCAGGTTCGCCGCGTGGTTTATTGCTCCCCTTTCCGACACGGGAAGATATGCCAGCCGCGGCTCGAATCCGCCCTGCTGATTAAGGATGTGGGTCGGTGCGCTGGGCAGCCTAAATGTGGTTTTCAGGCGGTCTTCCACATCCCGCTGGGTGAATACCGTGCTGGCACTCAATGCCCGCCTCAGTTCCACGATTCGTACATCTGAATAAACTTGCACACACGTGCAGACCGTTGGGGTACACAAATTTCCTCCCTGCTGGTGATAATGGAGTGGCGACAGGAAGGGCAAGTTGCCACTTATTAAAATGATATGTAAATGTTTGTAAAACTTATGGCACTTAACTGTGGGGTCATCAGTCAGTAAACTTAAAAACTACCTTACACTAAGGCAACACAAACATCCATGCCCGAGGGGGGATTCGAACCCCCAACGGGGAACGGCCTGGTGCATCGCAGCATAGCGCCTCAATGCGCTCGACCGCTCCTCCGCGGCTTAAATTAATAGTACCAAATCAGAATTAACCATGACGACCCGCGCTGGCTGAACGACGGCGAAAGACAAAAATGTTCAAATGTTTGTATAGTCTACGGGACTTAACTACGGTGTCATCAGTCCCTAAACTTACAAACTACTTATGAACTACTTACGAACTAGGATGGCACAAATATCCATGCCCGAGGGGGGATTCGAACCCCCGACCGTAGTGGCAGTGCAGACCGTGACTGGAGCGCATTAGTCCCTTCGGCCACCGCGGCCGGCGGCGAAAGACAAAAAAAGGACCTTTTCGGCCTGTGACTCTGGTGAATGAGGGATATTAAACTTAAGGGAAATGTGATCTATGATATAACGACCATAACTGAGAATCTTTTTACCCCTTGTTATTTGTAACACCTGAACTTAAGGTTTACAGTTCTTTTCTGCAATAATATGGCAGTAAATAGTCATATATCCTTCCAAATCTAATCAAAACAAGAAGCAAAGAAGCTACAATCGATACCAACAGTCTTAATTACAGATCCTTCTCCTAAGTAACTTAAGAGTGCATGAATTTGCGAAATTCGCCACGAAATTCACCTACAGAGAAGGTAACTTTGAGAAAATACAAATTGTCATGTTTAACCTTCATTTTGGCTTTTAGACAAATTATCGGTTCTGTTTCGGATTAACCCGAAATATGGAATTGTTCTACCAATAATCGACGGAAGAATCCGCACAAAAAATAACGGTTCTGTATCTTAAAACTTTCCATTAAAAAAAAATATTTGCTTCACTAAAATTTGTATATACTTTTTCCACCAATACTGATGATAATGAATACACTTGGATCTGATGCGAGCTACTACCCGCCAGGTTCGCCGCGTGGTTTATTGCTCCCCTTTCCGACACGGGAAGATATGCCAGCCGCGGCTCGAATCCGCCCTGCTGATTAAGGATGTGGGTCGGTGCGCTGGGCAGCCTAAATGTGGTTTTCAGGCGGTCTTCCACATCCCGCTGGGTGAATACCGTGCTGGCACTCAATGCCCGCCTCAGTTCCACGATTCGTACATCTGAATAAACTTGCACACACGTGCAGACCGTTGGGGTACACAAATTTCCTCCCTGCTGGTGATAATGGAGTGGCGACAGGAAGGGCAAGTTGCCACTTATTAAAATGATATGTAAATGTTTGTAAAACTTATGGCACTTAACTGTGGGGTCATCAGTCAGTAAACTTAAAAACTACCTTACACTAAGGCAACACAAACATCCATGCCCGAGGGGGGATTCGAACCCCCAACGGGGAACGGCCTGGTGCATCGCAGCATAGCGCCTCAATGCGCTCGACCGCTCCTCCGCGGCTTAAATTAATAGTACCAAATCAGAATTAACCATGACGACCCGCGCTGGCTGAACGACGGCGAAAGACAAAAATGTTCAAATGTTTGTATAGTCTACGGGACTTAACTACGGTGTCATCAGTCCCTAAACTTACAAACTACTTATGAACTACTTACGAACTAGGATGGCACAAATACCCATGCCCGAGGGGGGATTCGAACCCCCGACCGTAGTGGCAGTGCAGACCGTGACTGGAGCGCATTAGTCCCTTCGGCCACCGCGGCCGGCGGCGAAAGACAAAAAAAGGACCTTTTCGGCCTGTGACTCTGGTGAATGAGGGATATTAAACTTAAGGGAAATGTGATCTATGATATAACGACCATAACTGAGAATCTTTTTACCCCTTGTTATTTGTAACACCTGAACTTAAGGTTTACAGTTCTTTTCTGCAATAATATGGCAGTAAATAGTCATATATCCTTCCAAATCTAATCAAAACAAGAAGCAAAGAAGCTACAATCGATACCAACAGTCTTAATTACAGATCCTTCTCCTAAGTAACTTAAGAGTGCATGAATTTGCGAAATTCGCCACGAAATTCACCTACAGAGAAGGTAACTTTGAGAAAATACAAATTGTCATGTTTAACCTTCATTTTGGCTTTTAGACAAATTATCGGTTCTGTTTCGGATTAACCCGAAATATGGAATTGTTCTACCAATAATCGACGGAAGAATCCGCACAAAAAATAACGGTTCTGTATCTTAAAACTTTCCATTAAAAAAAATATTTGCTTCACTAAAATTTGTATATACTTTTTCCACCAATACTGATGATAATGAATACACTTGGATCTGATGCGAGCTACTACCCGCCAGGTTCGCCGCGTGGTTTATTGCTCCCCTTTCCGACACGGGAAGATATGCCAGCCGCGGCTCGAATCCGCCCTGCTGATTAAGGATGTGGGTCGGTGCGCTGGGCAGCCTAAATGTGGTTTCTACTGCAGAAAACAAATTCACGGCACATTTTTTGTTTTGTTTCCTACTGATGTTATATAAATAGATATGTGGACCATATTTACGCAACAATTAAATTATTGCCGTTAGAAAAGTACCTTAGATGGCGGTCGACAGTTTTATTTTCTTTTCTTATGGGACTTAACTACGGGGTCACCAGTCCCTAAACTTACAAACTACTTATGAACTAGCTTATACTAAGGACGGCGCGCCGCAGAACGCTCGGCCACCGCGGCCGGCATGGCGGTCGAATTTAGGCATCATCTGCGCAGCTACGTCACGCATTCCCGGAAAGCAAATGAGCATTCAGTATTATTCTGAAGGCTCTGCGACGACTGATGTAGACATTGACAGAATAAAATTTGATTGTAGCGACTTTTTCAGTGGATTTTTGTTGTTGTTGTTGTTGTTGAAAGTTGTCATCGGTGATAGTGCTGGCATGCAACAAATTCTACCTAAGCAAGCTTGCAATTATTTGCAGGCTATAAGACTTCTTCAAGCGCAAAATACGTATAAATGCGTACTTCAACTGTCGCTTAAAAGTGGTAAAGATGCTTTTCCCATCTCTGTATTGCCCTGCACGACCCACCATTGTTCTGGGATCGAACTATATTTAAATACGTTTTATTCCGAAGAAACTGTAGTTCAATAGTATCATTTACTAAACCTTGCAAGTGGTAATAACAATAAGACTTTCTTCATGTTACGTCGTCAGAAGGCGTATAACACTTGGAATCCGAAGACGTTACATTTAAGTATAATTATTGGCTTTTTTCTTGATGTTAGGAATAACTGTGACATCTTATTCAAAAGCAAACATTTTTGGTAGCTAAAATTTGTCCAAAAATATTTTAGCCAGAAATAGGTTCAACGTTGAATCTCGGAAAGTGAAACTACAGACGTCTCTCTCAAAGCGCGGTTGATGCAGCAGGCGAGATAACAAACTACGCAACATGTTGTTGTATAAGTTCAGATTACGAATCTGTTTTCCCTCACATTGACTCAAAAATGCCAAATGGGTATGCTGTGGATGCAGTTTTTTCTGCAGACTTGGAATGACCGATGTCGATGGTTGTGCAACCGGGTTCGTTGACTTGCTTGGGTTACACGAGGATGCAGCGTTCGCAAGAAAAGTGCTATCGACAACTTTTCACGTCTGCGGACACAGACAGTTCAAGGATTCTAGTACACTGAACTTACTAGTTTCCCACCGATCGAATGACAGACTACCGTGACGAAAGCCGCGCGGGAGTAGCCGTTGCGGATCGCGCAGCCTCTCGCATCGGAGGTTCGAATCCTCCCTCGGGCATGGATGTTTGTGCTGTCGTTAGTATAAGTTAGTTCGTAAGTAGTTTGTAAGTTTAGGGCCTGATGACCCCGTCGTTAAGTCCCATAGGTTTTTACAAACATCTGAACCGTGACGAAATGTTGATTGAGTATTACCGAACACCTCAAACACTGCACAGTAAAATCTGCTACAATAAAACAATTCACCTTTATATCTCTGTTGGATAGCTTGTGGCGGTTTCTTTATGGAAGTACTCAAACTAGTGCACCCACAGGACGTTTAAAATACTGGTGAACAAACACGTTTTAACGAAGTATTATGTTCTGACGATATTAAAACTGCAATGAATTTAGTTTTATTTTAATTATTATTAGTTGTAACGGTAGTACTTTGTGTGCAATTTTCCCATTGTAAAGTATAAGATAGGCTTGAGTGAGCAGTTGTTTGTTACTGTGATAGTTGTTGAATGTCTGGGTAAAGATAATTTCATTTTTCTCTACGTTTTCCATTTATCTAACCTTTCCTGTAATTTCACTCTCGGTATTGCCATAGTAAGGTAATTTACGACTAATCCGGTATTATTTTACAGCGTTTTGGCTTGAGAACAAAACAGTTGTTTTCCTAGTAACACTAAAGTAAATAAATGCTATAACCAGCTACAATTTTCTTTATAAAACAATTAATTTTACCGTTACTAGTTTCTTGTCTAAGCCTATAATCAGACGGCTGTAATTATTCCAGATGCTGTTAATATTGGTGTCCTAAAATAATGAAGTTTATATTCACAAAACTTTGTTATTTTTGGATACGAATGTAAATAGAATCTGCAATCAATACAACCGTCTGATCATGGGTTCTGACACGAAAATAGTAACCGCGAAATAAATGGTTTTATAAAAAAATTAAAAAAAAAACTTGTGACTTGTTGCAGTATTTATTGACTACGGTATTAATCCACTGTTAACTATTTATTCTATTTTAGGTGGCCTTAAAAGATGCTTTGTTGGTGTTTTGGTGAATGGCTTTTGGTGTAAATGTTCCAGATGTCGGTATGGAATTCTATGATCGCATAAGACACTAAATATGATAAGTCTCTTTACTCTGAAAAGTCACATTTACTCCCATTTGGTCTCATCACACAGATCGATTTTTGTGACACTACTAAAATGTTTCGCGAACACGCCTCGAGTTACTAATTTAAGTGTTGCACACAAAACATTAATTACGACATAGGTGACATCAAGCTAAGACGGTGTGCCGCGGAAAACCGTCTCAGGGTTTGATAATGTCCTTATGTCATAAGAGAGCTTAGCACTTTCTGCGAAAGGTACTCGTTATTGATTGTATACCGTGCATTTACCATATTGCGGGTTTATTGATTAGTATGTTTGACTCGCTGTTTGAAATATTTGAAATAGTAAGAGATATTTTCTTTAGGTTTAATTTCGTGTAATTTGAAGTACCTTTGAAGGTGGAATGGTGTTTGAGAGATTTCATCAAACCAGGAATGCGTAAGGGGTGATGTAAAAGCTCTTGTTTGAAGGCGTTGCCACAGCGTGTATACAAAGTAGTGCTACTCCAAAATCGGTATGTAAGCACGGACGTGTTAGGAACGGATTAGGTTGACAATTGTGTCTTTACGATGTGCTTACGGAATGCGGAAACGTGAAATAAGGAGATGTTATTTAAGAAATGCAACCAACTAGAGACGACTTTCTGTTATTCATTTCTTGGCTGCTGAAGAGAATACATCGGAAAACATGGGTAGGAGGATGAAGAATGTGTATCGAGCTGCGTGTCTGTCGAAAACCACTGTTGTGGAATTGTGGTGGTGTTTCATGTTAACATGCGTCTCCATAACACAGAAGCTACAAGAAGTCAGTGGGAGGTACTCGATAACCCGCCCTGCACCCCTGTTATCTTCCAATAAGATTATCACACATTCAGTCACTTCAAAAAATAGTGAAAGACGAATTGGCGCGGAGTCTGAAGGGCCATTTACGGATTTCGTGCCTACCCCCATCGGGGGTTACAGTCCTAACTCGGGAATGGGTGTATCCATTGTCCTTAGCGTAAGTTAGTTTAAGTAAATTGTAGGTCTGGGGATCGATAAACTCAGCAGTTTTATCCCACAGGCTTACAAACACTTTATCATTTTGAGAGATAATTGACGTCGGACAGTGGTGTGCAGTAAGCAATTCCGGACTTCAATAAACAGGACACGTTATCTTATCAAAAGGGTGTTTTTAACTTGGTGGGTCGGTGGGAGAATTGTCTGAATAGATTTGTGAAGAAATCCAGCCTTATGCAAGACATTTCTTCACCAATCTATCATAGCAAACACGGAACAAACAGGAGTTGCACCGTCACAAGATAATTGTCTCGATGCTCATGGCGAGTTGTTCTGACTGACATAACAATTGTTAACTGTATGGTTTTTGAATGCATTCTGTATAGTCCACTGTGATAACGGTTGGTGTCAACACGGTAGACAAGAGTGTCCGCAAAATAAGAACTACGGAAATGTATCAGAAACGATAATACTTGGTGTCTGGAAGTGGTGAAATAAGAATCCTGGTTCATCCTCATTGTAACCTGATTGGGTGAGTCGAAGTCATGGTTCGGGCAACACACCTATAGCACCACTGAAACACCCCAGCGTGAACTACAATCTCCGCACACTGCGGGTAAAGATTTACACTGGGCAATCGATGCACTCGTATCCTCCCATAATTTGAAAAGAATTAAATTCTTAGCTGGTCGGATTATATACAACGAATCAAAGCCCCTATTATGGCGTTTGCTACTGAAGATTTTTGCAGCTCTATGTTCCAGAGTGAGATATGGCCTTTTGGGAGGCACCTGTGTCCAAATGTCGATTTGAAGCCGTTTACACTTGAGTACTGAATGAGATGGATCTGCAGCAATGTTTCCCACCTTTACAATTAAATAATGCTTGTAATGATACATGTAGGAATGACAAATTGTTTGTCCGGTGAGCTGATTTTACACATGATTTCAGACTATGTCGAAGCTTGTAAATGTACTTAACGTACATAGTATTTTCATTTCTTTATACGAGCGCACTTGTTGCTTTGGAGAACTGTAGCTGCTGTAGAAGTGGTAGCAGTCGGTTCTGTGTCTCTCTACCGCAGACGAACGTCATGGCGATGAAGTATTGTGCATTTGTGCATATGAGAGTCGTTTATATGGTATCAGCAAAGTAAGAGTAATCTATGTAGACGCATGACAGAGTCCCAGAAAGGTGCTACCGTGAGTGGATTTGGTCATAGCTGCACCACGAATGAAGTTACTCAAAATGTTCAAATGTTTGTAAACCTTTTGGACTAAACTGCTACGGTCATACGTCCCTACACTTTCGAACTACTTAAACTAACTAACATAAGGAAAACTCACATACCCATGGCCCAGGGGGCCTCGAACCTCCGACGGCGAGCAACCGCGCGCTCCGCATCATGGTGCTTTAGACCACTGGGCTATTCCACCGCAGCTGCAGTTATTCCCTTTGCGCATCAACGCATAAAGCCCAAAGTGTGTGCAAGGAATGATGCACAATAGTGCCCTTTCAAGAATGAATTGCCTGCACACCAATTTACGGGTACTAGACTTTAGCACGTGTGATCTACTTTCTTAGTCGTATATCAAACTTTTAGGTTTCTACCAGCGCGCTTCTGAATTGCCCTCGGTGTGTCCTGTCGTGTCTACGTTTCCAGCATCCACCACTGCAGTATTACTAATGCAGTGTACACAAAGAATTCTTGTAAGCTTTATGCTAAGACATACATTGTACTTTTCTAAAATACTGTCTCTTAAGAGACACATTGCAGTCACCTAAACTATTTCCCAAGGAACACATTTCATATACGCACTCCAGTCCTAATTTTACTTGTTCATTCTGTTTGCTATCGAATTCTGTGTATAGTGACGAAATAATAGTATTCAGAAATGTTCGTTAATGATATAACCGTAAATTATCGAGACCTTTCATCTAGTTATGGGTATTTTCTTCGATATTTAAATGGAGATAACAGTCAGTACATTAAGTACGCACACTGTGAACTTCCTTGCACAGATCCAGAGACACTTTCCGGTAGGCCACAGTACCATCAGCGAATAAGACAAGAGAGCTACAACTTTATTTACAGGGAATATTCAAATTTGTGCAGCAAGCTTAGAGTAATATTTCTGTGTCACACTCTCATTATTGCAAAAGTTCTCGGGCTGTTCAATCGTGAGTTTCTCAATGAACCCTTTACTTTTATAGTGAAATACTATCAGATCCTTAGTGAACTCGATGGGAAAGTAATGTAGAAAAAAGTCTTTGGTCGATACATAATCATTCATTTCACGTGAGAGATGTTACTTTACACACTACCAAACGATCTTGTATCATTTATATTTGGGTCTCCCTGGGAAAAGTATTCTTGTACGTTGTTATTCAATGCGAGTAATTCCAAAATCTTATTCCATTATAAACATGAATTAATGCCGCCTGTTTTCTAACCGAAAAATAGTGGCTCTAACATACACTCGTGATCTCAGATATGGCATATGCTTTTAAAAATGTTTGTAAAGCTTATGGGACATAACTGCTGGGTCATCAGTCCCTAAACTTACAAACTACTTATGAACTAACTTATACTAAAGACAGCACAAACATCCATGACTGAGGGGAGATCCGAACCCCCGACGGGGAACGGCCTCGCGCATCGGAACATTGCGCTTCAATGAGCTCGGCCGCTCCGACACGCAATACGCTTTTAGCGTTCGCTTATCTGAAGGTACTAAAAAGCCCTGTAATATTTTGCATAATAACGAAATATCCCGTAGGTATAAAGATTAATTTCGCTAAATACTCTGTTTTCTCTCCAATTGTCTCTAAATCAGACCTAGCACAATTACAGATGCTTGATCTGTTGCGAAATTGAATTAGGCTCGGAATATTAAAACAGATGTCACGGGATCTAGACGGTTTAATAATCTGGAGAGTTTCAGTTCAGCAACTGTTCAGAAATTCACATTTGAATTTTCTGCGGATTATCCGCCTCAGAATTGAGTGCCAAATAGGAGGAACAAAGTTAGAACAGGTAGACAGTTTCAAGTAGCTGGGATGTATTTTCTCACAGGATGGCAACATAGTGAAAGAACTGGAATCGAGGTGCAGCAAAGCTAATGCAGTGAGAGCTCAACTAAGATCTACTTTCTTCTGCAAGAAGGAAGTAAGTACCAAGACTAAGTTAGCAGTGCACTGCTCTATCTTTCTACCAACTTTGTTGTATGGGAGTAAAAGTTGGGTGGATACAGGTTACCTTATTCATAAGATAGAGGTTACAGATATGAATGTAGCAATAATGATTGCAGGTAATAATAGATAATACAATGGCAGGAGGGTGTCCATAATGAGGAAATCAAAGAAAAACTGGGAATGAACACCATAGATGAAGCAGTTAGAGCGAACAGACTGAGATGGTGGGGTCATTTTACACGCATGGGAGAAGCAAGGTTACCTAAGAGACTCATGAGCTCTGCAGCGGAGGGTAAGAGGAGTCGAGGTAGACCAAGAAGAAAGTACTTAGATTCGGTGCAGAATGATTTTGCAGTAAAAGGCATAACATCGGACGAGGCATCAATGTTAGCACTGAATAGGGGATCATGGAGGAATTTTATTAGAGGTACTATGCTCCAGACTGAACGCTGAAAGGCATAATCAGTCTTTAATGACGTTGATGATGATGATGATTAGAATACGGTACTGATTGGGTTAGAAAACGGCACGGTTAAATTCTTTTATTAGCTTTCTGTACTCGTCACTTGGTTTTAAAACTCCAACCGTCCTTTGTTATTTTTGTTGTTTCCTGACTGAAATCTTAAAAGAAGCAAGATGTCCGAAGTAAACTCATTAAACACGACTCAAAGCCGAGATCTGCGAAACGACATAATTTTATTTTCGGTGCTGTATCTACAGCGCTCACCAGGAAAAGATGGCCAGAGTAAGTGTATTCCTTGCCACTGTGCCACTTATGTAAGCGAATTCCACAACACAACTTTGAGACAGTTCAGTAGCTGCCAGTTACGTAACGAGGAAAAGCGAGTCCACTTATATTTTCTGCGTATTTTGTTTTTCTGAAAATGTAACAACCAGTCTTAGCTCATTACAATATTTTTATAATTTGAAGACTATCCGTTTAAAAGGATAAACATTTGACAAGGACACAGTGTTAGAATGACTTCTGAGAAATGTCTTTCGAAATTAATAATTTAATTCATTCCTGTACAAACACAGATACTAGGTGTTTGTTGTATATTGGAACAAGTAAATATCTTGAATAACAAGTACTATATTAAAACAAATGTTCCAGATGAAAAGTTGTGGGGTCAACTTTTATTTCATTATGAGAACATCAGTTTTACATGGCGCGCAAAAAGACAAAATTCAGTTTTTCTAGTTGCTGTAATTAAGAATATCATTTAATTCTTCATTTCGTTTTCAATAAATATTTAATCTTGTTCGATCTAAACATCTGATGTTATTGTTAAAATAACTTTGATTGCATTTAGAAATTAAAGTTCTGTCAAATAAGCTTCTTTTTGAGTAACGTAGTTTTCTGTTCCCTTCGGGGTCGATTTCAGTGATTCCGGACACCACCAGGACTCCTCTAGAAACTTACCATCAAAGTGAGGGATTTCTGTAGTTTTTCCTTTTTCTTTCCTTTCCTTCCCGTTGCACTCGTGCCGATTACAACACAATTTTTCACGGATGGAGAATATTGTTGCATATAAACCCAAAGATTTTTTTTTCTCAAAGAATCGGAATCTGCTTAAAACGGGGGTGTTTTTTCCCTTCAAATAGAAAAAAAATCAACTCTCCAACCTGGGTAGGTGTCGACAGATGTAGTGCAGTCAAATGTCATTTCGTAGATATTAGCCAGTCATCTAGAATATTTTTTTTCATACGATGCGGATTTTCAGATATTTTGCTGTTTTAATTTGAAACAAACCTTCTTTAAGTTTTGAAAGATATTCAGTAACATCTAGTAGTTTGCTTCATTGGGATTCCAATGAAGATGTCAGGAGTGAACTGATTGCACCTTCAGTTTAAAGTGCAATTAAAATCACTTGTGATTTCGGACGACTCTTCACATAGTAGAAAGGTGACGTCTAGGTTAAAATGAAAAGTGAAAAACATATATATATACTTATTCGACCGGGCCGCGCGTACTGGCGCGCCGTGTTGCGGTGCGCGCGGCTGTCCGCCGTCGGGGGTTCGAATCCCCCCTCGGGCATGGATGTTTCTGTCGTCTTTATTATAAAGTAGTTCATAAGTAGTTTGTAAGTTTAGGGACTGATGACCGGGCAGTTAAGTACCATAAGCTTTACAAACATTTGAACATTTTTTTGACCGGGAATCGAACCAGCAGCCTCTGTGATGGGAGTCGAGCGCTTTATTACGTGCCCATTTCCAACACGAAGGTTATATCTCCAAGCTAGCGGATGTTTTCATTAGACGAGAGATCTGGAGATATTCTAGTCAGCACAGTCGTATCGACTTTAGGTCAGCACACACAAGATGCAGTCGCGTGTTAACTTATCGAAAGAAAATGCCACGGATATCATGCAGATAAACAAGAGAACGAAATTAACACGCCATTAATATAACGGCTTTTGTCGAAATTGCTGGCTATGTGAATCGCAGGTTACTGTGTTTTATACAGTATCATTACGTCATTTGCTTGGCCCGTAGATGATGACGAACTGAGAGTGCGAACATTATTTCTCCTCGGAGTCCCTACACATGGAAGGGCTATCGCGATGCTCTATGCAGAAACATGACTTCTTTGGTACGAACACGTGGCATTACGCTAGCGTCGGGTGTTGTTAGTGGGAGAAACAATGTCAGTGCCCCTCCCACTCACTGCTGCCGCGCCAACCACCCACAACAGATGTTTTTGCACAGTTCTTGGTGCTCCAGACACAGTCTTATTGTACATGTGGATTCTCGTATTGGTGTAAACAAGCCGATTACTTGATTCGGAGTAAGGGAGAACAACATCCCTGTCCTCTCAAGTACCAGTCGCTTGGGGTTGTTGACATCTTGCATGGCGTATGTGTCTCTGGAGCATACCGTTTGTTGCACACTAACGTCATAGTGTTGCATTCTAATGCTTTGCTGTGTAAAATAAATACAAAAATTTATCATGAAACCAGCAGAGAAAACTTGAAACACAGTTCTTATTCGATTTTCAAGGAAATTCTAAGACTTTTGCTCAATCGAAACTAAAACCTTTACTCCTAAAAAAGTGTCATACATTTAATGGCTTAACTATCAAAAGCGTAGTGTAATGGGCGCAATTGATGATAATCTCAGCAGATGTTACATATAGGATTCATTTATCAGAATAAAAGTATGGGGTTTTTAGACATCAAGTACAGTTATAATTTCGTCATAAAAATGATAAACACACGATCGACATGAAATATAACGTACTGAAAATCGAAGCTCGAACGCAATTCGGGTAGCAATAATCACCTTACGGATGTGATCACAAAATGCATCACATCAAGACTAAAGTAATATACAAGACTGTAAATGTTTCTGTTATGCTCAAGCATCATTTGATTTTGGACTATCGCGCTATCGCGGAGACTTTTGATTTGCTTCGTACAGCATTAACGATTTCCTTACTTTACCCAACTAGCGAGTCAACAATCTCGTAGGGAATTTTAGAGTATGTGCTTCCATGTCATTGCGCAGTACTGTGAAATCAGCAATTTGTTCGCATTCCTTATTAGTCACTTCCTCCACAAACAGTATAGCCAATACCGTTATTTCTCCAGTATTAATGAATTTACATTAGTCCGTGAACTCTGTAGCCAACACAGGTCGTTTTCATTCTGAAGTCATCTAAGGGCCACTCACAAGCATCTAAAATATGATTCATTGTAACTGAAAACTTTCCTATGCAACTGGATCGTTTATATCGGCATTCATTTCCTTTACATTATTTTTCTCATGTGTGGACTAATTAGAGCCAATTACGACGTAGTATGACTGGACTTCTGTTGATTCTGTAGCTAGACAATATATTTGTAAACGAGAATCCCGTTCTCATGTATCTAGGATTTGACGGTTCTTGACATAATAAAGCGCATGTAATCGAACCTTTTACTTCTTTTGTATTAATACCTTGCTTAAATAACTCGTCTAATAGGTATATAGCATAGTTGGTCAGATAACTCGAGAACTGCCGTTAGTGCAGCTTCGAGACGTGACCTTGGCAGCTTGCGTAACGTGTAATTTTGTCTTCACCCCATACCGTTAACAAAATTATATGTGCCTTGAACTAAACTGAGTGAAGGTATTTAATTTACAACTTATTTGCAGATTTTTAAAGACCAACATTCGGCTGTATTTCAACTCATTGTGAATTTGTTAAATATAATGTCAGTTGACTATTTCGTAAAAGTAAGTTTGATGTAGTGTCCGATAGTAATTTCTAACACACACCTCCCCTTCCACAAACAAACAAAAATATTTCCCTGCATTATCTATTGATCCTCTAGATGTCGATGTGTCATGTAACGAAACACCGTATCGTTATCAGAAAGCTGATTGATACCTGGTTTTAACTGGCCGTATAACTATCCCTTTGCAATTAATCTTTATCCAATGAAATTGCTCGGAACCTCTGGTGGAGCAAACGTTACTTTGAAATTCTAGTATCATGTACTATATTTAATGCGTTTACATGAAAACAAAATAATTGAAATGGTTGCAAGCTCTGAAATTAGTATGTAGCTCATGAGCCACCACATTTGGAGAGATTCAGTATGAGAAAGTATCGAAGATAATTACTAAAAAACTTTATTTACAAATCAAGAAAATTTAATTTATGTAAGCAAACAGGCCATCGCAACCATTTCCACAACAGGAAATACCTTCTAGAACTATAGATTACTGCATAAAAGTTTGTGACTGTAAAACAACATCATAACAAACAGATACGATAACTGATGACCAGGACACCACAATACATAACTAACTGCTAGGTGAATAATCGTACAAAAGGCTCAAAACGAAAAATACTCTATTATAACTTTGAAATTCTTGACTACAGTAGCCTAACAAGGCGAAGAAAATTGGTTACCATAATGTTCTTGCCTTCAGATGGGCGAAGTCGTCGATAGCTGTGGTCGTATTTTAATGTATTGCAGCTGTTCACCTGTCTGCCCATGTAGATTAACAGAAGCTCACCATGATTCCTGTAGAAGCGATTATCCATTTTCAACTATGAAAAACTATTGCAACAGATGTTATAACAGGAAAATCTTGTAATCAGCAGAGGCGATATTAAAAAGATGATGAAGATTGCTGTTTTAGGGCGCTAAACGGCTAGGTCATCAGTGCCCGTGCTCAAAAATAAACAGATAAAGGCAAAATGGTGCATATCCTAAGGACGTACAAAAATTTAAAGTATAACCAAATGCTGTAGGGATGGCTTAAAATTTTTTTTTAAAATATCACTGCAAACACGAATAAAATGTCGACAGCTGTTTGTGGTCCGATGACTACTTTAAAATAAAGGGTGACCCGGCCACTTTGCTACACATTAAAATAACACACCCAATATTTTGGGAACAAGTCCAGACGTCATACAGTATCTTAAAAAAAAAAAAAAAACGATCCACAGATGCCTCATCGTTAGTTAAAATAGATTTCAGGTTCCGCGAGAGACCCACATTTACCCGCAGACCATCATATAAAACACATTCTGTTAAAATATGCCGTATCGACAGTTGTGTTCCACATGTCACACACTGGTGGTTCCTCGCACCCTAAAAGCAAATCATGTGTCAATGGGCAATGTTTGATTAGAAGACGAGTTAAGGCGACTCATCAGCTCCTCAAGGACGGAAGGAAGTACGTCATTAAGAGTTTACGGTACGTAAATTATTATCCGCCACCTCCCGCCACTGAGCCTTTCCTGTGTCAGCCGTCAGTGGGATAGAACAGCGTACCCAAGGTGGAAGGGAGCAAGCCTCCTTAGCAGCCACAAAGGCCAGCTCGTTTCCCTGGATCCCTATGTGCCCAGGAACCCAACAAAAATTATTTCCTATTGTTTTTGAAATTTAAGGAGAATCTCCTGTGTTTCCTGTACAATATGATCCGCTGGATACATTTTGTTGAGAGCCAGAAGGGCGCTGTGGGAGTCAGAATAGATTAGGAACTTCACGCATTGATGTCTTCTTATTTGTTGTAGTGTCCTCAGGATAGTAAACATTCCTCATAATAAACGGTAGTTCTGAGAGCCCTAACCGAAGGACAACGGCAGGGAACCCAATAGAGCAGCCAATGCGGTAGCCTTTCTTGTATCCATCTGTGTAAAGGGTAATAAAATCTGCTTGATGGTTTAAAATCTCAATAAATTTAATTTTACAAAAATGGTATGAGGTACAAGTCTTTCTAAAAGCAGTCAGTTCTAAAAGCAACGTGGGCCTTTGAAGTAACCAGGGAGATCCCCTATCCACCTGTGGCGCTGGACTTTAATGCCTTGCACCTGTAGCAAATCAAGGCTTTCATTTCCTCGGACCTCAAATGGGCTTGTTGTCTGAGGACGGTTACGGAACAAACGTTGCAATGGCTGCTGTTCAACATTCAACGGAGTTAGGTACAAACATACAGCTATATGCCTTACATACCATGAGGAGAAGTCAACGAACAGAAAGCGGAGGATCACGAGCCTCTTTACACAGGCTAACATCTGAACTCGTGCGAGATGCACCTGTTGACAGCCTGATACCTTCATGGTGTACTGCGTCTAGCATTTTGAGATAGGAAGGCCTTGCTGATCCATAAACCTGGCGTTCATAGTCGAGACGGGGTCGCAAAATTGTCTTACAAAATAGGAGCTGACGTGGCCTGTCGGCTACCCAGGACCTATGGCTAACACACTTCAGGAGATTTAATGCTTTCATACATCATAGTCTTAATTCCTTAATGTGTGGCAACCAGATGAAGGTAGAGATAGTTCACCTTGCCCTTAAAGGCTAGAACAGTGTCCCTAGTTTTAGAACAGGTAAATGAAAAAGAGAAGGGGGCGGTTAAAACCAACATAAACAGTCTTCTCCAATGAAAACTTAAAACAAGTGCTGTTAGATCATTCCTCCAATCCCCTGATCGTCTGTTTCAATTGACGGGCAGCCGTTGCAAAGAAGGAGGACGCGCAAAAGATGGAGAAATCGTCCACAAACAGGGAACACTGTATAGGACGTCGTACAGTTGACGTTATGCTGTTGATTGCAGTGGAAAACGACGTCACATTTTAAACAGTCACTTGTCGGACACCATTCTCTTGATTAAAACGGTCAGACAAGGCACTCCCGATCTTGTATCTAAAATACCTGTCCGAGAGGAAAGACCGAATAAAAGTCGGTAGACGTCCACGAAAACCCCACACATGTAGCTGCTGTAAAACATTACGCTTCCAGGTAGTATCTTACGACTTTTCCATATAAAAAATCCTATCAGCTGTTGCTTACGTAGGAAAGCTTGTTGAATTTCCTGTTCTAGCGAGATCAGGTTATCAAGTGTTGAACGGTACATTCTGAAACCGCACTGGGAGTGCCTGAGTAGGGACCTGCTTTCAAGGACCCATACTAGGCGTCGGTTAACCATACGCTCCAATGTCTATCCTACACAGCTGGAAAGGCTAAAACTACGACAACTACCAGCGTCAGTCCGATCTATCCGTGCTTACAAAATAGAGATTAAAATAAACTCTTTCCACGAGCTGGGAAAGTCCCCTGCAACCAAATTTTATTAAAAATCTGAAGGAGGACCTCCTTCGATCGCGGTTCCAACTGTTGTAGCATGCTGTACGTTATCTCGTCGGAGCCGGGGGAAGTATCACGAGCTACTGATAATGCAGACTGCAGCTGCCACAGCGAGAATGGTTAGTTGTATTCCTCAGCATTGGCGGATCGGAAATCAAAACCAATTCTCTCCTGTATAGCCAGATCCTGGTGAAAGGCTACATTCTGGATAGAATCTGCCTTAATGGGGTAGAACCATTCTGCTATGAGTGATAACCCTTGGCGGTGTCAGGAGATGTCCTTGCCTTCCTACAGCCGCTATTGACGGTCGGGATTTGCGCCTCGAGATTCTCCTAACGGCTTCCCATATTCTGCTTGCTGATGCGGACCTATTGATAGAATTCAGGAAATCTTGCCAAGACTTCTGCTTATTCTCCCTAATGATTCTTCTTGCCCGTGACCTCGCCACTCGAAAATTTGCAAAATTCTCATTAGTAGGCCACCGACAGAAACGCCGGAAAACTGCGCTAATGTTCCTAATTGCAGAACGACACTCCTCGTTCCACAAAGGGATAGCCTGCCTCTTAAATGTGGCCTTCAATTTGGGAATGGACGCATCGGTGACGGCGTGAATGATCGCTGTAATGTGATCCAACAGTTCTGCCAATTGAAAAGTCAACCGTTTTAAAAAATCCCAGTCAGCTTTCTTGATGAGCCACCTTGGCGACTTACTTTCACGAGCCATACCATTTGGCAGATTTACCCAGTTAGGTTAGTGATCGCTGCCATGAACGTGGTCGACCACATCCCACTGAGTAATGTCTGCAAGAGCAGGCGAGCAGAAGGAGAGGTCCATGGCTGAAGACGTACCTGTAGCAACGCTGAACTGTGTGACTTGTGTTCAGTACTACTACTTCTGTTGACTGTATCACACGCTCAATCATTCGATCCCTGGGGCAAGTGTTGTTAGATCCCCATAATGCATTATGTGCATTGATGTCTCCTAAAAGGAGAAAGGGGTGGGGAATGTCATTTCTATGAGCTGTGTCAAGCGTGCACCATCAACAGGCTCTCCAAGTGGTAAGTACAGAGAACACATTGTAATATCAATATGGGCCAACACAAGGACTGCAACCGCCTGTACCGTTGTAGTTCAGGGCACAGGCGTTGAATGGAATGTGATATTGACGAGCACTGCCACACCACCTTGCGCCCTATCACCAGTGAGCTCGTTTTTTCTGTAGAAGTGATACCCTTTAAGTACAGGTGTGTCACACTATCTGAAATGTGTCTCTTGAAGGGAGAGACAGAATGGCCTTAAGAATTTGTAATTCCTCCAAATGACCCCTGAATCCATTCATGTTCCATTGGTGTATGGTAGCCAATTCAGTGGTACGGGTCTATTTTCCTCCTATCTTTGCGCCGAGCGGTGAGGCACTATTGGAGCGAGGGGTGGCAGAAGGGCTGCCTATTTCCGGTGATAAGGCATCCAGGTCAATGATTATGTCCTCGTCATCAGTTAAGACTGCCATAATGACGTCCGATGATGCATGGGGGAGGCTTTCGACCGAACGAGATCCCTTCTTAGATTTCTTCTTTCTGGAAGAAAGGGCGAGTTGTGGAGCACTCCGCCTTTGGGGAACACTCTGCTTTTGGGGAGCCCCCTGTTGTTGGGGAGTTCCCTGCTGGTGGGGAATTCACTGATGTTGGGAGTTCTCTACTGTTGGGGAGCGCGCTCCTTTTGGATGGTACTTTCCTTTGGGATGGAACTCTCCATTTGGGGTGCCTTCTCAATGATTACTGTAGTTATCTCGTCTTTTAAATCCATTGGATCTGCCTGTATTGCAATGTCTCCACTAACCTGAATTTGCCATGCTGCTGGTGGAGATGTGAATAGTCTGCGTTGAGGCATCAACCTTTGGCGTGGGTTTGTGGACCAGTGAGGCATATGATGTCGTGAACTCAGAAGCCTTTGTCGCCTTATATTCTATTTTGGCATCCACATACGCAATACGTTTTATCACCATTATCTCCTGTATTTTATATTCTTCTGCAAAAATATGGCAATCACGACTCCATACTGGGTTTCTTCCAGAGTGCCGCAGTGAAGTAGCCGAGCAGTCTAAGGCGCACCGCTGCGGAGCACGCGGTTGCTCGCCGTCGGAGGTTCGAGTCCTTCCCGGGGGCATAGGTGTGTGTGTTGTCCCTATGTTAGTTTACCTTAGTTTAAGCAGTTTGTAAGCTACGGACCGATGACCACACAGTTTGGTCCGATAGATTTACAAACATTTGAACAGTTAGCTTCCAGAGCAGTTGATAAAAACTGCTGGAGAAGGACAGTCAACCCCAGACTCGTAGGCAACCTCCCAATGGTTTGTTGACCTCTGCAACTCTGTGTTACATGACCGAAACGCTGGCCTGTAAAACACCGCACAGGGTTTGGTTTATAAGGCTTAACTTTGAGACTTAAAAACCCTGCCATAATATGTCCTGTAAATGACGGTAAATTGAAAGTGACAATGAAGGTAGCGGTTTTCTCTACCATTCCCTTGTTCCTTCAGGTCCTTTGCTCAACGTTTACTATCCCCAGTATTGCCCACTCTTGTTTTAGTTCTGTCGTGTCAATGTCCATAATGTCGTGGCATTTGACCACTCCTTTGCTTGAATTTAGGCAGTTGTGTATATCCACAATTATGTCGTATTCACCCAATTTAGTAGAGTTAATAAGAAGATGTACCTGCTTTACTCTGATCGTATCAACTAACAAATATCCATTTCGCAGCCTTTTAATTGATTCTAATGTACCTGAAAGCCGTTCCAACTGTTTATTAATGTAGAAAGGAGAGGCCTTTTCGAAAGTACCGTTTTTCCTGTTAATTACCACAAATACATTATGGTTAACGACACTTTGAGCCCTATTACTAATGGCAGATTGTGTGTCAGGAGGACTAGCCTCCCTCAACCTTTTAAATGAGTGGGTGAGATTACTCCCAGGCGGTTCACCCATCCCGCAGGGCTTGAAAACACGTGAAGGATTCATCTCAGTCCCACGAGCAACTAGGGAAATAACAGTCCACCCAGCTCTATGTTCCGATGCGCGAGGCTGCTCGCCGTCGGAGGTTCGAATCCCCCCTCGAGCATGGATGTTTGTGTCGTCTTTAGTATAAGCTAGTTCATAAGTAGATTGTAAGTTTAGGGACTGATGACTCCGTAGTTAAGTCCCTTAAGCTTAACAAACATTTGAACATTTCCTCCCTACGACACACAACGTTCCACCGCTGCGCCTCACGGTGGTCACAGAAGTATGCCTAGGGCCTAAAGGTGTCGGAGGCCTAGCGGCGCTTATCAGTCCCTAGCGCAGGGACCCCGGGTTCGCCAAACCCGTACTAAGCAAATTTTTCGTTCCCTGTGTTGTTCCTGGACAACAACGTATTACAAGTTGATTTATACCGTATTTTGTGCATCAATCCTTAAAGTTGCATTTTTTTTTATGAACAGCATGCTTCTAGTACGACATTTTGCCGCTTGGTACGGCGTGTAGCCACTTCTGAGGCATTAATCTGTCCATCTTGGAGATTGTGTTGCGTGGCCGTCTGTACGTGGCTGAGAGTGTGGGCGTGAGTGTGTTTCCTTTTATTTTATTTCAGCAGTGAATTCTCTTGCCTTTGGTGCTTTGGCGAAGATGATGCTCTAGCATCTGGCAGAGTTAACTATCAACATAATAACGTCCAAGTAATAAAATACCTAGATACATACGTTTGTGTTGTGCATGAAATACATGACATTACAAATCATCAAAAATTTTAAAACACATATTTCGATATTTACTTCACTGTATTAATACAGAAAATACTGAATTTTAATTTTTCCAAAGCTGATTTCATAATGTGGGACGACATTAAAGTACATCATCTATAGCTGTATCATAATGTATGGCGTACTATTCGGCTATTTATAAGTTCCCATCACTGAACATGGACGTATTGTCCAGATCCGCAGTCAAAGTTAGCGTGTCTGCGACACCTTCCGCTCTGTCAGTCACGCAGGTCTACTTGGTCATCCAGACAACCGGGGAAAGTGAATCACGTTGAGGACAACCACACTGTTTAGTAACAGTTTGAAACCTGATATTAAACTAATTATTCGATATTTATAAAAGACATTCATTTTGTTAGATATAAATACACAAAACTTTCTAGTAAGTTAGTAGAGAGACTACGATACGAAATATTAGTAAAAAAGGAAATATTAAAAATTTTTTCTGTTAAGTAAACTTGTCCCGTTACACCCTCCCCTATGATTGAATGGTTTTATTTAACCCTACTATGCATACCCTGTGTCTAACGGACGCGTAGAGTATTTTAATTTCCATATGAAAGACTTAAAATTGTGGCCCAACTCATCAGGTATGCTCTCTTGCAGTATTAAGTAACACATTAAAGGTACAGTACCATTAGAAATCTGTATCATTAGTTTTAAGTGTCACATTTTCGTCTTTATATCAGGCATTTAATAACCTGTGATTTGTGTTACTGTATCATCAAATTAGACTGGGTTATAATCGACTACATGTCGTTGGAATTCAGAGAATGTTTATTGGAACACCTACACATTGTTGTCATTAATGAAAGTATATTGTTACAATTCGCAACTCTGTTCAACTGTTAGACGGCGTACTCCTGTGTTGCGTAACAGAGCAAAATATTGTAGTGGGTTATTACGAGTATGTGGAGCAATATAGTAATGTTGTAGGAGTTGCTGCATAGCACTGTTGTGTTTGATATTCGATATGAACTGGAAAGAAAGTTAAGTGTTATTTGTTACATTAACCAATAAAATGAACAGAAGTTTCATTCCTACAGTCGACAGAAGAAGAAAGTAATGACGTTATTCCATGGCCTTATTTTTTTCCCGATAGAATGTCTGAATCTACATCTAAAAAAGGAGTAGAAAAGAAGATAGCATATGCTTTTCAAACCCAAATTTTGATCTTTGTTGTTAGTCAATGGGTAGCTAAAGTTGATGATTTCCTCTCAGATATAACTACTGCTTCAGATGAAAACAATGAAGTTGTTCCTTAGGCAAAGGCATGCAAGAAAGTAGTGCTGGTGGTGGTGGTGATGATGATGATGATGATGCCGTAGCTAATAATGCCTTCGGAGAAAATTCTAACATATATATTGCTCTAAGTAGAATGCAATGGAGTAAGTGCTCTCCCCCCCCCCCCCCCCAGTGCAAAATAAAACGCCCGCACAAAATTTGGTAAAATTTATTCTACGACAAGCAAGAGGCATAATCAAATACGCTCACAAAGATGCTAGGGATTTATTAATTCTGTGAGATGTGAGATTAACAAACCTAGAAGCAAGAAAGGTTTGTGTACCAATGAAAATAAAGTGGAACGATGTATATAGAGACGAAATGTTCACCTTCTGGGGAATTTTACTTCATACTGGAGCGTATAAGGGTTGCGATGTTCCAATCAGAAAACTTTTTCTGAGAAAGTTTTCCAATTCGTTAAATAGAGCTACGATGTCTGTGAGTCAGTTTGAGGCAAGATTCATTAGATTAGATGACAAAAGAACAAAAGAGGCTAAGTAACAAACTAATAAGCTTGTTGCTATATTGTATGTATGGTGACTATTTACAGGACAGTGCAAGAAAATTATGGTACCTTAGTGTAATGTTACGGTGAATGAACAGCTAGTTTATTTAGGGGCCGTTGTGGGTTTATGCAATATATGCCAAACAAACCTGAAAAGTATGAAATGAAAATATTCTGGATGAGCGAAGCTGAATTTGGTTATGCCGTTGACGGGATCGTGTACACTGGAAGAGAATAAGGTGAGCAACCCCAGAAAAAATTGGGCCTTACCACACTGAAGACCCTTGAATTCAATATTGCTGGTACAGCCAGAAATGTTACCGTAGATAATTATTTTACGAATGTACCATTGGCAGAACATCTGTTGTGTAAAAACCTAACAGTTGTGGGAACAATGAGGATGAATAAAAGAGACATTCCAAAAGAGATGAAGCCAAATAGGAGCAGAACAGTAAATTCAAATATATTTGTGTTTACTAAATAAATTACGATGGTTAGTTTTCGCCAAAGAAAAACAAGTTTGAAATTTTCCTAAGCACCATCCATCATGATAAATCTATAGATGAACAACCTCCAAAACAGAAGCCTTAGATTGTGATAGTTTCTAACCAAGCAAAGGGTGGTGCGGATGCTGTGGATCAAATGTTCAAATGTTTGTAGAGCTTATGGGACTTAACTAAGGGGTCATCAGACCCTAAACTTACAAACTACTTATCAACTAACTAATACTAAGGACGACACAAATATTCATGCTCGAGGGGGGATTCGAACCCCCGACCGTAGTGGTCGTGCAGACCGTGACTGACGCGCCGCAGACCGCTCGGCCACCGCGGCCGGCGTTGTGGATCAACAAGTGTGTAATTATACAGGCAGAAGACAAACTAAATGGTGGTCAATGGCTCTCTGGTGCAACATAATGGATGTATGCACTCTAAGTGCCTTTACACAACACAGCATCGCACATATCACGAAGAGCTTTTGCACAAGACTTTTCATCAAGGATATTTCAGTGGAGATGATCCAACCGTTTATGATCAGATCGTCTAATCCATTTTCCATATACCTGGATATTGAAGAGTTCATGACTATTCCTAAAACACAAAACATCAGTAGTAGCAGCAGTTTCACAGTGAGTCGTCAGAAGAGAAGGTCTTCACTGTGTCCTGTCTCAAAGGACAGAAAAACAAAGACAGTGTGCCGTAAGTGCACAAAACACGTGTGCCAAGACCATAGCTGTGTGGCGTGTAACAATAAATTGTAAAAATTAATGTCATCCTTGTTTACTTAAATGATTTGTTCTTTGTGTTCAAATGTTTGTATAGCTTATGGGGCTTAACTGCGGGGTCATCAGTCCCTAAACTTACAAACTACTTATGAACTAGCTAATCCCGAGGACGGCACAAATAACCATGCCCGAAGGGGGATTCGAACCCCCGACCGTAGTGGCCGTGCAGACCGTGACTGGAGCGCCTCAGTCCCCTCGGCCACCGCGGCCGACTGTTGTTTGTGAACACCATAACCACCAATCTAAAGACAGGTTGTGATAATAGTGGTGGCTTATGCTTCACTTTCTTATAATGTAATTTATTTAATGACAATTATTCAAAATTAAAAATATAGTCCTTTTTATTTAATAAAATTATTAAGAATGATCACAGCTGTCTTATAACGGAAAAACTAAACACAAAATATTTGTGCATGTTAATATCCACAAAAAACTTTTGTTTGTTTAGATTTTCGAATTAGACATAACGGGTCCAATGGACCCAGGGTATGCGAATGTGCAAAAAATATAGGTTATGCACAGAAGGGTTAAGAGCGGAAGCCGTCATTCACTTAAGAGAGGCCCTTTTATTCTGAAAAATCCATTGTGCTTGTATTGACTATTGGAAAGTCCAACCAGCCTCAGTCTGTCATCGATAAGGTACGCCGACGCTTACAACCGCTATCTCGCGGTATAGGAAGTTGAATTTTAAAGAGTTTCTTCTTCAATGAAATTATTGAGATAGTTTTCACTGCATAGGACAAGAAAATATATCGAGTAGTATTTAATACCGTGCTCGAATATTGTTTTCATCGGAAAGTTCTCTTAGTACATGAAAACAAATCAGTGACAAGGAAAACATATTTGTCCTCCCAGATCGGTATACTATTATTTCAAGAGAACGACTCCACGTTTGCAGACGAAATAGGAAAGGTTCTGAAATTCAGTTTATTACATGAGGGAATGCTAACGAGGCGCTTGAGTGGAATCTGCCGCTGATGTGTACGTTACTAATAGTGGGTATGGTGTGCAGCCGCTGCGATTCCGGGAACGATGTCCGGGAGCAATAAACAGATTCCTCCGGTGTAGCAGGCTGGAGGCCCGCCAGCAACACTGCTTCGCCTCTGGTGAAAGGAACTTAAAAATACATTGTCAGGAGCCAATCACATCTTTTTCTTCGAAGAGGATGAAGTGAATTCACTCTTACGATGATAAGGGGAACTTCCACTACACAGAACACCGATATTGAGAAGATTTGTGTCTATCTAGGAAGGCGATGTTTTGATAGCATAGAGAATGATAAACCAGAGGAAATGGGCGATGAAATAGATACAGTTTTGTTAATTATATTTGGCCCATGTGTACCACAATGTTTCTGGGTATCGAGGTTTCCTTTAAGTACGGAAAACCTCAGATTTTTCTACACACGTATTTAAAAAATCAATGTATACGTTTTGGAGATTTTTTCCTAACGAATATCACTATAGAATATTACTATTATACAGCGAGATGGATGTTCCTAAGTAGCACTTCAATCCTAACTATTTAATTTAATCTGTAAGACATTTACACATGATTTATGAAATTGATTTTTATTCGTAACTTCTTAATTTAACCAGCTTTTCCGTAATATATTTTGTATCAAAGGCGAAATAATTAATTTCCTGACTGCTTTTGGACTATCTATTCGTCACGTTTAAGAGAATTCCTTTTCACTCTTATTTCTTTCAGCGTGTTCCACTCCAGTTCATTGAGCGTTGGTTCGAAAATCTTTCATTTATCATACCAACAAGAGACGAGTCGCACAACTCTTCTTAATCTGTACGTATTATAAAAATGCATGTGTGTATGAATGTGTGTGTGTGTGTGTGTGTGTGTGTGTGTGTGTGTGTGTGTGTGTGTGTATCCACATCTCCTCGTAATCTACTTGATCCATTAAAACCAAACTTGGTGCACATTTCCTTACTATCAGACAACAATTACTGTGGAGCGTAAGAGCCATCTACAGTACATAGTTCGGGATATATGACTGCCAGATCATGTGACAATGTTCCACACCTCCTCCAAAACTTAGGGACATTTAAATTTGGTTCATACAATTTTTAACGACAGCAAACAATCGCTACGGGTGTAAAAATCACCTGTGACACGTAGCCAAACTGCCTCCCCATATGTCGTGTGAGTAACGAGACTTGATTCGTCCACTATTCGAGAACGAGAGCACATAGTGACCTGTAACAAACTTTAGACATAATGTTAAATCTTTACGAAACTTTTTTTCGCTGACAACTGCATCAAAATTCTGTAAGGGAAGAAGATTACCGCTTGCTACCTTTCCGCTCTTCGTGCAGTAAAATTACGGTATTCGATATTACGTTACAATTTGTTACTTGTACACTGATAATTATACTCTCGAGACTTTTTTAGACTGTTCACAAATATACTACTGAATCTATCTTCGAAATTATATCATAGTAGGGCACATATTCAAAATATATGACGTCAGAAAATGAACTGCAGGACAATCACACACGAAGTTATTTTCTACGTCTTTACTCCGAAGTCCAACTACCAACACGCAGGAATAAATACACACCAGGGTAACGCACCGAGTGAGGTGGCACCATGGCTACGAGTAGCACGTTGGGCTCTCATACTGGAGGACGGCGGTCCAGACGGGTCTCTGACTATCCATATTTAGGTTTTCCGTGATTCCCTACATTATTTGTTGGGTAAGGAATGGAGGTGGTTTGAATTTAGTTTATTTCAATTTTCCTTCTGATATTGGTTTTTGTATGTGGGAGTTTTCGTGTGCTGTTACTTTGTGGTACAGGTTGTCGCAAGATTCTAATGTTTTTAAGTTTGTTTCTATTTTGGTATTTTGTTTGGGTTGTGGATGTAGGCTATTAGGTGGTCTGCAAAAACTACTATGGGAGCTATGACTAGCCGGCCGCAGTGGTCGAGCGGTCTGCGGCGTGCAAGTCACGGTCTGCAGTGCCGCTGCGGTCGGGGGTTCGAATACCCCCTCGGGCATGGATGTTTGTGCCGTCTTTAGTATGTAAATCCTTCAAATGTTATTAGTATGTATTGAAAACAAAATTATGTCTGATATATCCAGCACAATTTGTCAAATCAAACAACTCGTCCAAATGACTGTATGATAAAAAACCTGAAACATGTTATTCTAGAAAATAAAAGGCAAAAACTCACAGCAGGTGGCACAATAAGTGCCGAAACATGTATGTGTAATAAATCAAAACAAGGTGTCTTGCATAAGGCGGATTCATCAAAAACATAATTCTCCAATGATATTTGTTTTACTGTGTTCAGTTCCTGTCTTAAGTTTTCTTTGCTTATGGGTGTTCTGTTCAGTCTGTTGAGGAAGAATCTGACTTGATAAACGGTGGGTGACGGTAAACATAGTGGTTAGGGTTTCCTGAATATTGTGAATTCATTAGTGTTACTTAGTCTTTTTACGGTGATATCCAGAATATCCAATGTGTTGTCTGTTTCTGTTTCAAGTGTGAAGAGTATTTTGGGTGCAGATTGTTTATTTCATTGTGAATATATATATATATATATATATATATATATATATATATATATATATATATATATATGTGTGTGTGTGTGTGTGTGTGTGTGTGTGTGTGATTGATCAGACATATCATGTCATCCACGTAACGGTACGAGTTTCATTTTGTCTATTACTACTTTTCTCTTAGACATTCATGTAGTTGTTCATTCTCTGATCATGGAGATTTCGTCCTCAAATGGGTCATACGAAACATGCTAAATATAAATAAATAAACAAATAAAGCGAGGAAGTCCATGGACATTCTTGTAGCGTCAATAACCATTCATCCAGCAAAGTGAATTTCACCGTTTTCAGCAGGAAAATGTCTAGGCTGGCGACTGTCACTTTCCAAAAGTATAGTCAACTTGAGAAATGATGTTCCGTGCTGGAGTGGCTGCGTATTCTAAGGCGTCATGATACGAACTGAGCGGTCGCTCCCACCGGAGGTTCGAGTCCACCCTCGGACATGGGTGTGTGTGTTTTGTCCTTAGAGTAAATTAGTTTAAGTAGTTTGTTAGTCTAGGGACTGATGACCATAGCAGTTTGGTCAAATACGTTTAGAAACATTAAACATACGACGGCGCTGTGGTGTTGGAGATTCGCCCCTGCCCCCTACACTTTGACAACGAATTTAGCACCTAATTCCACATTTATCACTCCATACACATGCTCTGTTCTCACAGATAAATGTCTTACAGGATCTGGCCATATATAAATGTAGCTTTTTCTGCTTCTCAACCCCGTGTAAGACTAGTGCTTAGATGTTGCATCTCCTCTGCACTGTTTCCATTTCTCAGATGTGTGTTAAAACAGTGACCCCGTCAAAGGAGCGAGGGAAAACTCTCTCATGGAAATAAACCACCTGCGCTCTCTTGTGACCGCCGCAACCCACATGTTCACAAGTGAAAGCGGCTTACGTCTGGCCGGAAATGCATAACTGCATCCCAAACTGTCCTGTTCTTAGAATAGCAGCCACACTGCCATCGAACTGTGTTGCCTTGTACAGTATACGTTCACCATTAAAATGTATTTTGCAAACAGGTTTTGTTCTTGTATCACCAATATCCTGTGCCATTATGATGCTATCAGAAACGTCGGCTTCTTATTTGTTTTTTTATTAGGATTTATTATGACCAGTTCTGCCATAAGAAGGTAATTATTAATTAAGATATGGAATTATTACCCATAGTAAGAAAAGTGAAATGGAGGCTGCATGAAAGACAAGCCATCTATCAATAAGATTATAAATGATAAACATAAAATTATTTATCAGTTATTAAAAATAATAGCCATTTGTATTTTATAGTTAAAGGAACAAGTTCTTTTGTAAATAATTATATATAAACAAAAGATAATTTACGCTTTAATAGCAGCACTTTTGTTTGTATTAATGTGATTTTACCATTTTTTTAAATTAACGATAGTTTAAAGTCTCTAATGCTTTTGTGACTTATTAAGATTGATTTTAAAAGTTAATTAGCAATAGAAAGTCCATGATGGAATGTCAATAACAGGAGCACAGGTAGCTTTCTGTACCTGTCTATGACACGGCAATCGCCTTTACTGTAAGGTGGTACCTGTCCTCATATTACTGACATTTTCAAATAGGTGGTAATTACATATGTTTAACAGTTTTATACTAATACTAAAAGGTACATAGAAACATATCCAGTGGCAGTATTTATGTATACTAATGCTAACCAAGAAAAAGAAGCATTTAGGTATTATGTTTCCTATTTAAGCATTCCATTTCCTAATTGGTTTTGTTACTATGCAGATCGTTCTTTAGAACAAACTCAGTTGCTATATACAGTTTTCTTTACTTTATTCAATATATAGGAAATACGACAAACCGTTATTCTATTTTGACAAAGGTTCCATTTTACATACATTCGGGCATACATAACCTACATTGATGAGCCGGAATACCATGAGCACCTACCTAGTAGCTGGTATGTCCTCCTTAGGCATGTGTAAAAACGACGACGCGACTTGGCATGGAAGCAGATAAATCGACAAATTTTATGACATGGAAGTAATTTATCCTTTGTAGCTACAAACAGGCCTGACCTTATAGAGTGTTTCATTGTAAGGACAGGAATTAGTAATCATGATGTCATCTTAGCAACGAGATTTACGAAAGTTAATAAATCAGTCAAAATTTACAAGCGAATGAAGACAGGCAAATATTAAAAGAGATTCATGCGTGTGTAACTATATCAATGCGATTTAAAGATAGTTCACGTCCTACCTAAAATCACTTTGCGGGTTGATAGATGCTATGCATCACTCGTTGATCAGTCTTATGTGGCAATAATTGACAGCAAAAAGAAAGGTGAAGTTATAAATTACACATTTAAGAAATCAATCATGGAAAAGGATTGGACACACATACTGTTTTTGACGATTTCACAGACTCCCTAACGGAGGACGTACAAATAGGCATCCCTGGTATAGAGAAGCAACTGACAGAGTTGAAAAAATAGTCAATAGAACCTCAACTCGGTTTTATAGAGAGTACTCTATGCATATGCATCTAACTTAGCCCGTGAATCTCTTACCCAGTTCAAGTTGCCAAGGGACTGACAAAATGCGCATATGAATCCTGTATTTAAAACGGTTAAAACAAAGAACCCATGAAATTATAGAGTAATATACGTAATATTGGTTTTTTGCAGAATTCTTGAATAAGTTTTCAGCACATTTCCTTGTAACGGAACAGCTACTGTTCTTGAATCAGTGCGGTTTTAGAAAGCATTGCTCGTGCGAAACACACCTTGCACTTTTCTGTCATGACTTTTTGCCAACCAAGAACATAGGGCAACAGGCAGACTCATTGGTCCTAGATGTTCGAAACACATTTGCCCCAGTGCCCCACTACACCTTATATTTCCCACTATTTTCTAACAATCAATCAAAAAGTCAGATTCAAAACGTTAGTAATGGGTCTATGAATCGCTATTTTGTATTATTTCTCTTGATTACGCGAAGAAAATCACCCGTACTTCACTGTAAACAGTTCCTGATGAAACTGTCAGAAAACCCATTTGAAGAACAGAGGTTGTTTCCTCTAACTGTCAAATGAGTATTTAATGGCTGTTACCTTGCTAACATAATACCGATTACAACTTCAAAAATCATGTAACATCTGTGTAATCAGTAAAATCGAACTGCAAAGGAAATGACTTGAGTATGACACAAATGTCTTATTGAATAGTCCTAAGATGTACTTACGTTCTACACAACATTCAGAAATCATTTTCATTTCCACACAAAACTTGCAACTGAAACGTTTGGGATATACGGAAATATCATTTAACACGGTTATTGCTGAGAAAGTGTCACCAAGACTTTTGAAAATATTTGGTCCGTGATAAAGTGGCAACTGCTACACTTTCTATGCACGGTGTGAGCATTATTGTATTTGATGTGATTCTTCAGTTTCTCCCGGCGTATTTGATGATCAAAATATCCACGGGTGTACTGCCGGTCTATAGTGTCCAACGGGCCCGTTGGACACTATAGACCGGCAGTACACCCGTGGATATTTTGATCATTATTGTATTTACTTCGTCATTTGTCTCGTCTATTTTCTTTCTTATAGAACTACATGCACGGAAAAGGAAAGTGCAGAATTTTAAATATACACTGATCATCCAGAATATTATCAAAACCAATCTATAACAATTACAAACCCGTTGGATGTTCGAGGAGTACTGTGCTGTCTTCAACAGGAGGCGATACCTAGGCGAAACCAACAAGTGGTGAAACCCAACGCCAGGGTTTCTGACGGCCAATCCTCGTTACGGATGTAGAACGTCATAGGCTGCTCAGGCTAGTGAAACAGGATGAGCGTCCACTGTAGTGGACGGCAGTTATTTGTCTAATTTCTGGGCAACTGTGCTCATTTCTCAACTCGTAAACACTTTGGTCCCACTCCAGTGACCGTTACGTTAGGTTCCATACTGTAGTATGTTGAGACATGAGCTACAAAGCATCTGTTTTATACCAGAAGGCATTAGCGTGTCAGTATGACGAGCGTGAAGCGTTAGCGAGCAGTTGGGAGCAGAATTCCAACAATTTTTAAAGAAAAAATGGAAGGACATTTGTATTAAATGCAAGGAGCCTCTATGGCCAAATTGCTTCGAAACTCTCCATACAAAACGAAAAACTTATGGAAAGGACTTGAGAGATTTCAAGTACACAGTGTCCACTCAATTGGACGTCATTGTATTTTTCTTTGTAAGTGGAAAAATTAAGTACATTTTTCATTTTATGGTAACAAAAATTGTTCTTTACTACATAAACCTCGATTCAGTTTTTCTCTCATTGGTTAATAATTCATGCATCACAGGGTTAAACTTGGGCAGATTATAAGTGAGTCAGAAAACTCAGGGCACTCACTCCTATCGATGGGTCTCCACAGTCGACAACTCATGACAGTATGTGCCAATGTTAATACCACGACATCAGCAACTACGACTGAAATGCGCACGAGACCATCGCCGCTGGACGTTGGTGAAGTCGCAGAACGTTGCATGGTCTGAGCAATCCTCATACCTTCTTAATCATGCCGATGGGAAGGTGTGAATCAGTCGCCTTCCAGGTGAACAGCCCCTTTGAACCTGTAGTTCAGGACTGAGACAAGTAGGGGTCGGCTCAATAAAGGTGCTTGGAAAATTCTCGTGTGCATCCATGGGTCCAGTGCTGTTCATGCAAGGCACCATGACGATCAAGAAGAATCCTACACTGATTGTAAACATCGAACACCCCTTCATATTTCTCATCCACAGTTATATTTTTCAACAAGATAACGCATCACATCACAAAGGCCGACCCCCTGATTCGATTGCAGAAAAATTCAAAGAAAGCTTGAATCAGATTTCAGAAACGCATCCAAACCGTACAATTGTAATTGGTAGCGACTTTAACTTACCCCCGACATGTTGGCAAAAATACATGTTCAAAACCGGAGGCAAGCATGATATATCGTCTGAAGTTGTACTGATCGCATTCTCCAAAAAACTATCTGAAGCAGATAGTTCATGAACACACTTGAACAGTAATTGGTTGTGAAAACATATTTGACCTCCTTGCAACTAATAACCCGGAGCAATAAAGATGCCGGCCGCGGTGGCCGAGCGTTCTGCGGCGCGTCAGTCACAGTCTGCACGGCCACTACGGTCAGGGATTCGAATCCCCCTCGGGCATGGATATTTGTGCCGTCCTTAGTCTTAGCTAGTTCATAAGTAGTTTGTAAGTTTAGGGACTGTTGACCCCGTAGTTAAGTCCCATAAGCTCTACAAACATTTGAATTTGAGCAATAAAGAGCATCGTAATAGACACAGGGCTTAATGAACACAGAGTTGCAACGAAACTGAATATCGAAATTCCCAAACCAACCAAAATTTATTAAGAAAAGCAGATAATAATTGGCATGAAGCTTTCCTGCTTGAGAATTACCAGTCTGCCAAAAGTAACAGATCAGATTTAACATACGTTCAAAGAAATAATACCTACAACTATTGAGAGATTTATGCGAAATTAATTAACTAAAGAGCGGGTTGACCCGCCATGGTATAAAGAGCAGGTTAGTTCGCTTTTGGAAAAACAAAGAAAAAGGAATGCCAAATTTATACAGACAAAAAGTCCACAAGAGGACAATCCTTTTTCATAATCACTAAATTTAGTGTGAACTTCAATGCTAGAAGTTTATAATAGTTTCCACAACGAAACCCTGTCACGTAATTAGGTAGAAAATCCAAAGAAATAGTAACGTATACTAGTGGCAATACGCTGTCAATACCCTCACTGCGCGATAGCAACGATTATGATGCTGATAACAGTGCTGCTAAAGCAGAATTTCTAAGCACAGCTTTCCGAAATTCCTTCACGTGAGTTGACGAAGCATATATTCTTAATTTAAAATCAGGAATAGCTGTCAGCATGCGTAATTTATAAATAGATATCCGTGGAGTATTAAAGTATCCTATCACTTTAAAGAAAGCAAGTCTCCCGGTTTAGATTGAATACCAAATTTAGTTCCTTAAAGAGTATGCTGATGCAATAGCTCCATACCCAGCTATCATATAGAACAGCTCGCTCAGTGACAAATTCGTACCCAAAGACTGGAAAGTTGTACAGGCCACTCCAATATTCAAGAAGGGGAATAGGAATGATCCGCAAAATTGCAAGTCTATAATAGAGACGTTAATTTTGCATTAGGATTTTGGAATATATACTTTTTTGCACTTTATGAACTATTTCGAAGATAACGGTCTATTTACTCACAGCCAACACGAATTCAGAACGTATAGTTCTTGTTAATCAGAGCTAGCTCACATGAAGTGATTAGTGCTAACGGCAAGGGATCTCAAACTAGTTCAGTAATTTTAGATTTCCGGGGGCTTTCGACATGGTACCTCACAAGCGACACCTAATCAAACTGCGTGCTTATGAAATATTGCCACCGTTGCAAGAATGGATTATCGATCTCCTCTCAGGAAGAACAAAATAGTAGTAATTGACACATAGTTATCAAGTAAAACGATTCCCCAGGGAATTGTTATAGGACTCCTTATCTTTATAATCGACTCAGGAGACAATCTGAGCAGCTCTCTTAGACAGTTGACGGATGATGCTGTCATTTATCGGTTAGTAATGTCATCAGAAGGTCAAAAGCAACTGCAAAACTATTTAGATGAGATATCTGCGTGGTGAGAAAGTTGGCAGTTTGCCTAAATAATTAAAAGTGTCCATATGAGCAGTTTCACGAGAAATCAGTCAGATCTACATGCCATAAACTCAATTAAATATCTATGAATTACAATCACGAATTACTTTAATTGTAAAAACACATAGAAAATATCCTAGGGAAGGCTAACCAAGGCTATGTTTCATTGGCAGAACGCTTAGAAAGATGCAACACTTCTACTAATTAAACTGCCTAAACTACACTTGTACGTCATAATTTGTATTTTTCCTATATATTTAAATAAAATAAGAGAAATCAAACCAAAAACTGAAAGATTCAGGTGTTACTTTTTCCCGTACGCTATTAGAAAATAGAACAGTAGGGAAATTGCATAAAAAGCGTTCGATGAACCCTCTGCCATGCACTTATATATGATTTGCAGAGATGTCGAAGGCAATTGACTTTCTGGATCCTCAACTAGCCAGATCTGAGCCCGAAGGAAGCTTAGGGTTTAACGTCCCGTCGACAGCTTGGTCATTAGAGACGGTCTGAGCCCGATTAAACACGTCTGAAAAGCGACTGAATATGGAGTCAGAGCTCATTGCCCCCTCCCCAGAATTTTTGGGAATTTGGTGAATTGTTTGTGGAGATGTGCTGCCAACGTCCGCCAGCCAACTTCCCAGGCTTCATTGCTTCAATGCCAAGATGCGTCGTCGCTAGTGCCTGTGCGAAAGCAGGGCCGGATCTAAGGGGGGGGGGGCAAAGGGGGCAGTTGCCCCGGGCGGCAGAATTTAGAGGGCGGGAAATTTTCACCGACTCTTTTTTTTTTTTTTTTTTTTTTTTTTTTTTTTTTTTTTTTTTTTTTTTTTTTTTTTTTTTTTTACAGAATGTATCTATCTGGTATAATTTCTTGAAATTAACTAACACAAAATTATTAGAAGTAAAATGACTGCAAGAAATACCGAAATCATTTAATAAAACTACAATTCCTGGTTGCTGACTTCAGTGTTGCCCTGTCACAGGTACTTCAGCTAATCAAACTTTAAAAATCTACTAGATATTAGCCAGAATGAGGGAGATGTTTGCGTTATTGCATAAGTAAATGCACAATGTTAATTAATTTGCATAGATTTCCTTTTTCAGATAAATGAATATTCATATTTCATATCAGGGTAATATCTGTAGAACAGGTGAATTTGAATAACGTTCCAGTCCTTATATATATATTAAAAAAAAAAGTATTTCAGGGGCGCACACTTCGTATTGAAAGTCAAAAGCATTAAGGATCTAGAATCCTCTCTCGGTAGCGGTGGAATTGATAGACATCTATACAAGATACTCTGTAAATCACATTTAACTGCCTGACAGAGGGTTCATCGGACCACTTTTATACTATTTATCTCCCATTCCATTCTCGAATAGCGTGCGGGGAGAAAGAACATCTGAATCTCTCCGTTCTAGCTCTGATGTCACGTATTTATTCAGATGATCTTTTCTACTTATGTAAGTGGGAGGCAACAATACATTTTCGCATTCGGAGGAGAATGTTGACGATTGTAGTTTCGTAAGTAGCCCACGTCGCAGCGATAAACTCCTTTGTTCTAATGATTCCCATCCCAGATCCTGTATCACTTCCGTGACGCTGTCTCCCCTGTATCACGACAATACTAAACAAGCTGCCCTTCTTTCGACTCTTTCGATGTCCTCCGACAAACCCACCTGATAAGTATAGCACACTGGACAGCAACACCAGATAAAACAGGAGGAATCTCACTGTATTATTGATGCTGTCCTTTTTCTAGCTAAGCAAGGAAGTCCTTTTAGAGGAACAAAAGAAGATGGTGATTTTTGTGATCAACATAGCGGCAAATTTCTAAATACAATTGATCTCATATCATACTATAGTGTCCCCCTTAGTCTGCGTATTGAACGCCACAAGAAAGGTCAGATTAGCTATTTTTACAAAAATATACAAGATGAGTTGTGTCACTTGATTTCTGACAAAATAAAACAACATATAATTAAAGATATTTTAGCTGCTAAATAGTTTTCACTGATGTTTGACTGCACTCCAGATATCAGCCACAATGCGCAGATGACACAAGTAATTCGATATGACAAGTCGAATACTCAGAGGTTGTGGAAAATTTTACTGACTTTTTTACAGTTACAGACAGAACAGGAGAAGGCCTTAGTCAAGAGATACTGCAAAAATTGGAACAAGATGGGTTGAACATTATGTACTGCAGGGGGCAGCCTCATGACAATGGGGCAAACAGGGCTGGAAAGAACAAAGGGGTCCAGTCAAGAATACTTCAGAAGAATGAACTGGCCTGTTTCGTACTATGTGCTGCTCACTCTTTAAATTTAGTGGGAGCAAATGCAGCAGACATTCAGCAAGACTAAGTGATCTGCAAGAATAGACGCTGTTGAAACTGTTTACAAGCATTTTCATAAAGTTTTGAAGGCCCTGGAAGAAACTGAAACTTATAAATTGTCAACACCAGAAACAAAATCAGAGACAAGATCTATTTTAAAAAATATGTGAAAACTCAAATTCATTACTTTAACTTGTTTCTGGTATGCAATATTAAAATAAATTGCTCATGTTAATAAGTTTTTGCAAAGTTAATACTTTACAATTGATAAAGCTGTTCGAAATATTCAAGGACTATTGGGCTTTCTCAAAACTTCCTGGGATTCTTGTACTTCTGAAGCTATTTCTGAGGCCAAAGTGGTAGCAGAAGATAATGAGGTATCAACGGTATTCTCCGAAAAAAAGATTCGAAGAAAGACGAAAATGGCCGATGAGCTTTGTGAGGATGAAGTAAAATAAGTTCATGTTGTGAGATTGCGACATTTATTTAGAAATATGTAACCCAATTAGCGTCAAAAGTCGATTCTTACAAGGGGGGGGGTGAAAGAAGGGGCGGGAAATTTAAGCTTGCCCCCCTTGGCAAATGTCCTAGATCTGGCCCTGGCTTAAGGCAGATATACCGGCTATTAAGCAGGTAGTCATAACGTTATGGCTGAACAGTCCGCATCTGCATATATTACCGTGATAAATGAGAACGTCTTTGATGTCGTTTTATATTTTCATGTACTGCCATAAGTGGCACATTTTAGTGATTTAATGCATCTTATGGTCTTTATATGATTGACAATATTCGCACAAGCTTCAGTTTCAGTCTTAGCTTGACACCGTGAATGGCTGAAACGCAATCACCCAGTTAGTTAACGTCACCTCGCTGCCCTCATAGAGTAATTACACCACAGTAAATAAATGAAAAGTCACAGCGTACTTCAACACAGTTCAGGATTTAGTGTGATTCAGGATTACGTAGTGAGCTGAGTGCACCTAATAATTGTGTGTCAGAGGCGCATAATACACTCGTTTTTCTTCGTGTTTGTGCAGATATTTGTTGCCATATTAATATATCCACAAACCTGAAGGTTTTTTCTTCAGTCACATATGGCAGGTGCTCTAATTATATGTAATAGCTATCAGTACTTCTTGTAAGTGTTAACAATTCTTTAATAACAAACCCGAACATAGTCACCCAAGGTTTTTTTTTATCATGTGTATAACCGGATGCAGTTAGAGCTGTAGTATTGCGTTCTGTGTATACCAGTGGTTCCGAAAATAGATTAATGGAAATGTCGAGACAAGTGTCTTTGAAACGGACCTTCTACATCCTTGTAAAATCAGAATTTGATGACCGATTTTAATGGTTTTGCCGTGAACGGGACGCTAAGCTCTAATCGTGTTTCCTTTCTGACAAAACGCTTATGAATGTTGTGAACAACAGCTATTCTTTTATAATATTAGTAGACATGCACGACGTTACCTTACATTCTTGCAATCACTCCTCCGCCAGTCTTACTATTCTTCAATAATTATTCGATTCATTAACAAACTTGGAATTATGTACCAGATTTTCGAATACCTTCCTATCATTAATCAATAGTTGTAGCTGTCCACTTATAATTACCTACCTAGTTTACTCTGGTCGACTGTTATTCGTCAATGTAATCAACAATTTCTCTCTTCTTCCGGAGTAAAGGCTATGTGTATTTGGCGATAAATGCAGCTCAGTGTGGTGATGAGCTTCTATGTGTGAGATAAAGGAAGATATACATGGAATTCTGCACCAGTGGAAAACTTGATAGTGAAACGTGTTTCTCGTAGTCACTGTTAGTCTCATTCGTGGAGACGTTATGCGAATATATGCTGAACTAAAATATTCAGAGAATATTGTAATTTTCTACTATGGTCTACACTTAGGGTGCTTAAGATCCCACGTAGGTAGGATATGACGATCGCATGATGCTTTGGCCCATTGCTTAGCAGATGTGGCAGATGGCTAATATATTGTACCTCGTAAACTCTGCTGCTGATCTCAGTTTCTTTCCTCTATGTTGTTCTCACTGGCGCCATTGCTTTGATATGACAACGCTTGAGTTATAAAAATAAAATCATCAAATACAGAAAGCAAGATGGCGTATACTAAGGAGAGTTTCGGGCAAGGTTTCGGGCGATGGATGTCACGTGATTGACTTCCGAACGCCAAATGTTGAGCAACTCTATAAAACCAACCAGACATGTGCACTTGGTGGTTACTATTTTATGTATATTTTACTTTTTTAATTTTGACAAGCCACCCACTATATATCTGACTATCCACCAGCAAATGATTTTCTATATAACTATCATCCAGAACACCTACCAGATTTTATGTGGAGCACTATAATAAGCAGTTTAATGTCAATCAGAGCAGATGATGACACCATAGAGTGTCGAAACCGGTCGTCTTGAATAAATAAAATAAAAATTGCGATCTTAGCATCTAACCTCCTTATACAATAAGATCGTTTCCTAAGATGAGTAAATGAAGTGATAATGTGGGAGAGATATTAAAGTAATAATTTAAGGTGGTAAAAGTTCAAAAAAGAGTATGTTTGTCAAAGCTGAACTCAAATAACAAACAATTTTGGCTGCTTGTTAAAATACGGTCAGAAAGAATACTGCATGTTGGATGCATAGATATTATCAGAATAGTTGAATCATAATCGTATCGTCCATCAATTTTTCTTATTTATATTTTTATTGTTTGTGTCCGAAATGTTTGCAAAAATCATCAAACAATAGGCAAATTTAAAGTGGGCCGTAAAACACGACAGTGCGATTTTTCCTAATAGTCTGCATTAACTTACACTTATTTGTATCTGAAGCAGGGAGCTGTTCATCGCATTAAATAGAATCAATGTTTAAATCATCTCTTATCTTCCTATATTCACGCAACGGCTGTACATTCCGGTATAGAGTCGTGTTATAATTGCACTGTGTAATGTCTTCTTGTAATGTCGTGTAAATTTTTCGATCTTTTCGATAGTTTTTATTTCACTAAAAAAAAGTGTTGTAATGTTGGAGAACGAATTAAAGTACAAGAAGAAGTAATAAAAAAATTTCGGTTTGCTGATGACATAGTAATTTTGTCTGAGACAGCAAAGGACCTGCAAGAGCAATTGGACGCAATGGGCAGTGTATTGAAAGGAGGGTATAAGATGAACATCAACAAGAGTAAAACAAGGGTAATGGAATGTAGTGTCTGAAAATCAGGCGATGCGAAAGAATTAGATTAGGTAATGAGGCAATAAAACTTGTGGATGAGTTTTGTTATCTGGGTAGTAAAGAAGATATAAAATGCAGAATGGCTATGGGAAGGAAAACATTCCGAAAGAAATTAAATTTGTTGTCAAGCAACATATTAATATATCAATAATATATTTAATTTAAATATTAGGAAATCTTTTCTGAAAGTAGTCGTCCGGTGTGCATCATTGTATGGGAGTGAAACGTGGACAATAAGGAGGTCATACAAAAAGATGACAGAAGTTTTCGAAATGTGGTTCTACTAACGAGTGATGAAGGTTAGATGAGTAGATCACGCAACGAGTGAGGAAATGCTCAACAGAATTGTGGAGAAAAGGGGTTTCTAGCATATTCTAAGCTAAGGGATAGGTTTGTTGGACACATGATAAAACATCAAAGTATCGCCAGCTTTGCATTAGAAGGAAGTATGTAGGTTAAAAATATAGGGGAGAGAGTACACAGTGAAACATGGTACACAGTGAAACATTCCATTTCAATTGTTTTTAGTAATTTTTTCTACTTGTTGGTATTCCAGTATGTTTTTTATGGTAAAATACATCTTTGTCTGTAATGATGGACAGTTTGGTTGATTGTTCTTGTTTCTATACGTTACTATTGGTTTTCGGTGGTCAGAAGTTACAGTTAATGTCTATTTGTAAGTTTACTATTTTCGATATAACATAAAGCTGAAAGAAATGTTTTGTGATGAGATACACATCTTTAGCTATATATTGATCAGTTGTAGATTTGGTAGATACGTAGGTTAAGAGTTGTGACTAACCTTTAAGTTTATGGTGTATTTGGTACACAGTGAAACACTTGTATGTGGTACACAGTAAAACAGGACCATTGGCCTCAGATGGATGTATGACTACTCCTAACAATTTGCAGGGTACTATGGATGTTGTTGAGGAAGCTATTGAAGTAACAACAGCAAAACATACATCTCGCCAAGAGAGTTTTGTGGTTTGCCCAAAGCACTTTCCAGATAAACAAGTGGACGTTCCAAAGGTAGAAGCATAATATTAACATAAGCACCAGAGCAAACAGCTTTGAGAAAAAGGACAGAGCTGGAAGAAAAGGAGAAATTCCAAAACAATGTATGTTTTGTAGCTAACGTCTTCAGTCAGTAGTTTGTGGTACTGTGTATGAAGTCTCATACCTTTGGAAAAACAAAAACACTAATTACTTGTTTTTTATTCTCAGTTGCAGAAGACATAGCCTGTGTTTCGCATAAGGACATTTCAATGATTTTGCCACCTGTGTTGCCGATGGCTACGAAGAGACTCTCCAACCACCAATATATTCGTTTTCCAATCAATTTTGTTGGACTTAATATTCACTGAACAAAATTTAGTATCTGTTAAAGTTTGTACTTGTATTTAACAAACATATTTATCTTTTATAAGTCACTCAGACGTAATAAATACAGAAAAAAGTGGAAGCTGTTTCACTGTGTACTATACACGGTACACAGTGAAACATTTGCGGAGGTTGTTTAGAATTGTTATTTCACTTACTAATTAGTAGCAAAATTATTATTCTTTGTTCCAAAATATTGACAATGTATTGTTCTTTCAAATAAATAAATAAAATACGTTTGGTGAGTAGTATTTTATACGAAACAATCAAAAGGGTAATTTTTGTTTCACTGTGTACTACTCTCCCCTACATCTGCGCTGAAGAAGTGCTCTTTGCTTACATGTATAGGAAACTATTTTTCATCATGTAGCCATTAGGAATCAAGAAAGAAGGAAGTATACATCTTTTGTATCTAATGTCGTAAATTCCCTTGTGTTTTGTACCATAATGTTCTAATAGGCAGTTAGTGGACGAAATAATAGGTCTAGTACGTAAAGGCAACGGCAGGGAAAGACAATGGTCGACAGCACATATATAAATAACCGTATGTAAACCAATACTCCTGTTCTGTCTTGAGCACTGCTTGATAGTTTCGTATCCCCACCAGTTCATATTGAAGGGATTCATCAAAACCTTTTTTGAGACATATTTGTTACGGGTACTTTCGAGCAACACGCGAGAGTTATGAAATACTCCACAAATTAAACTAGGAAGAAAGACGACCTTTAAAAATTTAAGATTTTTTATTTTTTTATTTTTTTTTTTTTTTTTTTTAAGAAATCTGTAATTACAGCCCGCTATTATATGCGATGAGTTTTCCAAAGAAGGAAACCCACCCATTGACAATCAGGCTCTCTTTTTCAGCCACTTGCTATGCAACTACTTCTGATATTGTGGGTTACGTCACACCTGGTACTTTAACAATACGACTTCCCCTCTCAGGAGGAAAAAATTGTTTAAACCCCTGCAAATCTAAGTGACCCACTGGATAATACGCACGCGTATTCGTCGGTTACACAGGGGTAGCATATTATATTACCAATCCAAAGGTCGCAGGTTCGATCCTCGCCAGGTCCTATGAATTTTATCTGTCACTTTCCATTTCTTTCACCTCTGGCAGTATTGCTTATGTGAAAAATACCGAGTAGCACCGTGGTTCGGAACCCACATTAAACTGTAGGTCCCCCTATAACTGGCTGGGTAAGTCAGTTCGAAGGTCGGAGGAAGGCAACGGCATACCACCTCCAAACATGACCATGCCTAGTAAAGCACTGTGGTGTTCAAACCAATCTTTGGATTGTTGACTGCTTTACCTTTTTTTTTATTCGTATCGAACGATTTTGCGACGGTGTTGCGTGGTTGGCAGGGAGCAGGGAGAAGACAGGCGCGCCGGCAGCTGTGCAGTGTCAGTGTTAAGGTCAAGGAGGGCGGCGGGAAAGTGCGACCCGAATAGGCGGCGGTAATTATGTCAGCTGGAATAACAAGGCCGCCGCGCCGCGCCGCATCCGGGAGGCTCCCTGCTTTCTTATCGGCGCCCGGCTCACGCACGCGCCGTCGCCGTCGTTAGGGCCGATTTCACGTTACCTCAGCTAATGGCCCCGCCTTATGTCACCACAGGCGTGTGTTTCTTCTGCGCCCACTAAACGTAAATAAGGCCAGGAATAGCTTGTACATGAGAAAGGTATCACCCGGAAAAGATTTCAAAGTATATCTCATAATTTAGAAACATTCGGTCATCTACACCTTAACTTCGATGTTAATACATCGACCGAGATTTTTCAGTGGTCAAAACACAGGTTACTTGTTTCAGTGGTCCGGGTTTCAAATCCCTTCTACCCATTCTGACATAAGTCTGCTATGGTGGTACTCTTAGATCAGCCTACTCTAGTTCATTGGTTTTTGCTGTGTACGTTGTTCATCAACAGGCTAGATATTACTCATTCTCCTCAGTCCCTGCGTCCTTGCAGTGCACATAAAACTTACAGTTTTGAAATAAATCTGGTGGCAATATTCAAATGTTGGCCACAGTGCTAAGCATTTCAACACATAAACTGAAGGTGGTACATACGCTCGAACTGAAAGTCACACTGGTTTGCCCTTGTTTACTCTGCAGCAGTGCTAAATTGGCTATCAGAATGGAAAGGTGTTTTGTAGGTGGAAGGAAGTAGCAACATCTGTATAAAAATTATTTATTCAATTTCGTGTGACCGGTTTCGGTGCTTTAATTACACCACCTTCAGGCCACCGTTGTGTAACTGTCATTAATGGCACATTTGAACAGGGTAGCCGTTAATAACGGTACCCGTAAATTTCTTCGTCTATTCATGTAACAATCTCAACGACGTTGAGATTCTGACATGAATAGACGAAAAAATTAACGAGTACCGGTATTAACGGCTACCCTGTTCTAACGTGCCATTAGTTCAAATGTTTGTAGAGCTTATGGGACTTAACTACGGGGTCATCAGTCCCTAAATTTGCAAACTACGTATGAACTAGGACGGCACAAATATCCATGCCCTAAGGGGATTCGAACCCCAGACCGTAGTGGCCGTGCAGACTGTGACTGACGCGCCGCAGAACGCTCGGTCACCGCGGCCGGCGTGTCATTAGTGACAGTTACGCAATGGGGTTCTGAAGATGGTGTAATTGAAGCATCGAAACCGGTCGCGCAAAATCGAATAAATAATTTCTATACAGCTGTTGGTACTTCCTTCCACCAACAAAATGTAATCAGCTGTGTCCCAGTCCATTAATTATGGACAGAATTAGATGTTTTGTTGGTCCTCAAGCAGGTAATTTGTATTTATCAGGCGTATTTCAACTGTGACAGTTATTCCTTCATTGCAGTTCTATTGTTATATGTTTATACTGAATAATAACAGTAAAATAACATTCAAAATAAATTTACAGTGGGTCTCAGCACTACAAAATCCTGGTTCTGGTTGGTTTTAACCGTAGAAAATTTAGTTAATAAATGAGGTATTATCTTGGTTGTGTAGGCCTACTTTCTACATCAATAACTATGACGCTTGCCGTGAAAGTTTTACACGGTAGTAGACGACTCCGGCCGCTTTGCCTTCCAACTGTAGTATGTATATCTATTCGATTTTTGTTTCGTTTTTCTTTTTCCGAAAGTTTCAACGTCAATGTTAACTAGCGGTCTATCACAGTAATTGTTTTTCAGAGAGCAATATAATGTAGTTCTGAAATGTGAAAGGTTAAATGAAAAATACTTGCTTCAATATATGGATCAATTCCAAAGTACGGCCCCCATAACGTGCTCTCATTTGCAGAAATTCTTGCTTAGATATCTGGAATGTTTATGAATTAAAAGAGTTTAAAGTTTTTGGTGACTCCTCTTGCTTATTAGACGCTGAATGAACGAAAATGAGTTGCAACTGAAGCCATCAATAGCGAAAACAAAAAAAAAAACAAAAAAAATCAAGTAATTGAGTGTTATTCTGGAGGTGACCGAAAAGTTGTTAACATTTGAATATGCGCTAAGTCCCGAAATAATGTTGGTAGATAGGTGTAGGTACACAGACATCTTCAATCTCAACTACATCTTCATCTACATCCATACTCTGGCGGAGGGTACTTTGTGTAGCATTGTCACTCCCCATTTTCCTCCTACAGTTGTGCATGGTAGCGGAAAATAAGATTCCAGGTATGTGTCCCTGTGGCCTCGAATCTCTCTGATTTTATCCTCATGCTCTTTTCACCAGATGGTTATAGAAGGAAGAAATATATCGGTTGACTCTTCAAGAAAGGTATGCTTTCGGAACTTAGACAGAAACTCATACTGCGACTCAGGACGTCTCTACTGCGGCGCCTGCCACTAGACGAAACAAATCATTTTCGTTACGCTTTCGCGCTTACCAACATATTCAAGTACCCTTCGAACCAGTGTTTTGTAAACCATTACGTATGTTTATGAAATGTACTTCCTGAGGGTTCTTCCAATGAATCTCACTTCGGCATCTGCGTTACCCACGAATAAATCTATGAGGTAGTTAGCTCAAATCACGCCTTATGCCTGTTTCCATATGTTCTATAGAAGTAATTGCTTCCAGATATTGTTATGCAATTGCGTAAACATATTATAAAAGATATTTTGTTCTATGAATGCTTCAAATGACACGTAAGTTTATGAAAACCAACAAAGTGTACACAAACAGACCAAGAGATGACGTTGATGGCAGCACGTCAATGATGCTGTATGAGAATCGTGCATAAAATGTGCTGTAGTGAGAGAGGGCGCCAGATGTTCCAGCAATGGCTGCTTCTTGACTTTACCAGAAAAGTCACTGTGACTAGCAGAATGTAGCATTCGCTGCTCTAGCGATACCATCCTATCGTTATGAGAAAAGTATTTGAAACGGTAAAGTGTCTGTGACTTGTGTTTCTGAAAATAAATGATCACGAAGTTCGAGGCCACATGTACCTTAAACGACCGGTGCAATAGCGGGTGACTAGACCAACGTGGTACTGTCGATCGAACAGTTCAGGAGAAATATAAACTTTGGCCGGCTCATCTCCACATGGCGAAGTCAGAGCTCGTGAACTCACGCGTCGCACTGGAATTCCACACACAACTGTTCGGAGAACTCTAAGGCCTACCCTGCAGTCCTATCCGTACAAAATCCGGCGTCATCACGAACTGTTAGTCATCGGTTTTGCCACGCGCAGTAGCAGCATGGCCTAAGGCGTCATGCTGCGGACTGGGCGGGCGTTCCAGTTGGAGGTTCAAGTCCTTTCTCGGGCAAGGGTGCGTGTGTTGTCTTTAGTGTAAGTTAGTTAAAGTCGTTTGTAAGTCTAGGGACTGATGACCGTAGCATTTTGGTCCAATAGGCTTACAAACATTTGAACAAGTTTTCATCGGTTTTCTATGCTATATATTGTTTTTGTGTCATATGAATGGACATCTGTTAATCATTTAGTGCGCTATTTTATCTTGAATAAAACACCACCTCTTCCAAGTTTAGCCGGCCGCGGTGGCCGAGGGGACTGAGACGCTTCAGTAACGGTCTGCACGGTCACTACGGTCGGGGGTTCGAATCCCCCCTCGGGCATGGATATTTGTGCCGTCCTAGTTCATAAGTAGTTTGTAAGTTTAGGGACTGATGACCCCGTAGTTAAGTCCCATAAGCTTTACAAACATTTGAACATTTCTTCCAAGTTTGTGTGTCAATTTTTACTTCTCTACCACCATTATTGCGTGAAGTACAGACTTTTCCACGTGTTATCGAACTTCTGGGTCACAGTATACATAATGGAACGATCATACAAATTGTGCTGTAGGTAAATGTAAAACAAAGAGACGAATGATAACGCTGTTGAGTCCCGTTGGTAACGAGCTAATTACAGACGAAGCGACGCTCATGTTTGTGAAGAAATTGATATAGGGAGGGAGTTGGGGAAACGGCTTCGATCTTTGCTGAATAACACTCTCGGCCTTTAGCTTGAGTCACATGGGAAGACTGCACAAAACCAAAATCATAATAGTTATAAATAGTTTTAAGTGTCACACTCTGAAAGCTGAGTTCAGGACCCGTAATGCTGCCCTACACTTCTTTTCCAGAGCAATCGAATGGCAGACATTAGTCCTTGATACGGTAGTAGCGGGTAACTGCAGATAAGAAATTTCTTACGAAACACTGGCTCGTCTACTAATTGCTCAGTGGGCCTGAAGACGTCGTCCCCGAACAACAGGAAAAATACCCAGCATGAAGGCGCGCGAAGCGTATGGGCACCTAGACGCCTAGACTGAACCTCAGGGGAACGATGACCAATGTAGGTTGGTCCCTTAAACCAAAAACCAACCAACCAACTGAACCTACATCTGACTTAGTTCTCTTCATCGGCGAGCGCATCATTTCTCAAGTGTTCTACCTGTCTAGCGATCACTAATACATTTTACAATATTAATTTTACTGACATCCTCCATACTTTGATACATCCAACGTGGTTTTTTGTGCAGAAACCATTCTCGCCTGAAAAGAAAAGGGGCCTCCATTCCGTCTCGATGGTAGGCTCACATTTCAGCACGCGTCCTCTTGTGTCGCATCACAGAGATATTGAAAAGTGGCAACATTACCTACATTCAATGGTGATACAGACGTCGTCGCACGGCCGAGCCACCAACCCAAATATGTGACTGACCCCTCCAGCTCTAGTGCCGTGTATATCCTATACCATGTTGCGGGTGATCTTCCTGAACCCAATGATGTGTATTCGCATGGCAGTAGTATGCGAGCAGCTGCAGCTGGAGGATGAACCGTTGTCGTGATAGGCCACAACATTCTGTCTATCAAAATCTAGCACGTATTTCTAGGTGGTTCTCCTTTCTACACTAGGCATAGGACGATCTTCTCATATACTATCAACATTCAAAAGAGATTTCTGAATGTGAATCCTTCTGCATAAAATTTCGTTATATACAAAACGATGAATGCGTCATTCCTTTCTACTCTGCGGGATTGACTAATAAGTTCATCATTTGGATATGAAACCAAATATTACAATTTATGTTATTTTGATGTTGCTTCAATGGTACTGAAATTTGAATATCTGTCAACGAGGTAATGAACGTTCTTATTGCTTCTGCGTATAATAGATTGTAAAGGTATATAAAAATTGTCACGAGAGAATATATCTACTGACGTGCTGTAGTTAAAATGCAACGACTTTAAAAAGATGGTTAAAAGACTGTCATAATGAAGCATTCCGTATTACTGTTGTTGCTTCCATTCTCTCTCAAATCAGAACTGACCTGCAATATCACTCACTGAGTTATAATTTCAGAAGTGTGCATGTGGGTGAAATACGTTGTTTCACATAAGGAGACGATGCTCGTCTTAATTTATATATTACACACTTTCTATAAAAAAAAAACGATGAAATTTCTACTTTAGATGTAATATCACAGCCATGTGTGAAGTCTATTATTGACATTGTTTTTAGTTTAGAGAGGTATTTTGAGAAACAGAAATTAGTAACTCTTTTTAAGACTTTATTTACGATTCATTCTGTAGAATCGTAACTACTGGTATTTTGTATAATACCGGGTGATCAAAAAGTCAGTATAAATTTGAAAACTTAATAAATCACGGAATAGTGGAATAATGTAGACAGAGACGTAAAAATTGACACACTTGCTTGGAATGACATGGGGTTTTATTAGAACAAAAAATAAAAAAAATAAAAAATAAAAAAAAAAATTAAAAAGTTCAAAATTGTCCGACAGATGGCTCTTCATCTGATCAGGAAAGCAATAATTAGCATAAAAAATTAAGACAAAGCAAAGACGATGATCTTTACAGGAAATGCTCAATATCTTCACCATCATTCCTCAACAATAGCTGTAGTCGAGGAATTCTGTTGTGAACAGCACTGTAAAGCATGTCCTGAGTTATGGTGAGGCATTGGCGTCGGATGTTGTCTTTCAGCATGCCTAGAGATGTCAGTCGATCACGATACACTTGCGACTTCAGGTAACCAAAAGCTAATAATCGCACGGATTGAGGTCTGGGGACCTGGGAGACCAGGCATGACGAAAGTAGCGGCTGAGCACACGATCATCACCAAACGACGCACGCAAGAGAGCTTTCACGCGTCTAGCTATACTTTTTTTTGTTTGTTCTAATAAAACCCCATGTCATTCAAAGCATGTGTGTCAATTTTTACCTCTCTATCTACATTATTCCGTGATTTATTAAGTTTTCAAAATTATACTGACTTTTTGATCACCCAGTACTTGTATTGAAGCTTCCGGGCACATTAAAACTGTGTGTCGGATCGGGACTCAATCTTGGATCCTTCTACTTTCACAGGTAAGAGCTCTGCTGCCTGAAATCTCCCAACACGACTCGTTACACGCTTTACAGTCTCTAGCACATCATCTTCTACTTTCTAAACATTCAAAACAGTCTGGAAAAAATCCCCGCAGTATTCTTTCTTCCAGTGGTGTCAAATGTTTGTATAGCTTATGCGACTTAACTACGGGGTCATCAGACCCTAAACTTACAAACTACTTATGAACTAACTAATACTAAGGACGGCACAAATATCCATGCCCGAGGGGGGATTCTAGCCCCCGACCGTATCTTCCAGTGGTGCTAGTACCATAAGGTTGCAGGAGAACGTCTGTGAAGTCTGGTAGGTTTTCCTCAAGTCGTTTTCTTCACATCTGCCCCACGCGCATCCGTCAAACGTGTTTCTCTGCGCAGAATCGGTGCTCGTCTGAAAACATAACCGGGCACTGCGGCACTGTTAATAGTAATGTGTGACAGCTGGTTGTATGTTTGGTTTGCAGAGCTTATGGGAAGACTGCTTTTTCTTAAAAGTTCAAAGTCCCAAATTCGAATCTCTTTCCGCGCGCAGTTTTAATAAAACGAAAGTTCCAAATCAGCTCGCACTCCTCCGCAAAGTAAAATTTGATTCCGTAAATACTAGTAATAGCGGTGAGACTAGCTAATCGTCATTGCCAAGTATTAAGTGGAGGAATGCAGTAGTGATATGCTGATAATTGTGACGCGGTGTGGACTCACATGTTTTGTGTTTGACTGGTTCGAAGGTATCACGTCGTTACAGGACATGCCAGTTTTTAGTCACTTCCGTCGTCGATGTACTAATGACCTATTCCGTAAGCCAGCAGTGCCTACTTCGAATTAACTCCAAGACCTTTCGAATCGAACAGTGGTAATCCCCAGAGGGCGAGGTAATCTGTGGCTTTCGTCGTAGGCAGGAGACGTGCCTCGCAGCACGTAGCGATCTTCGTAATCGCGGCCTTGCGCAGAAGTCCCGGGGCAGCCAGCTGTTCCGCTAGACACTGTACGCCATTTACATTCCTTTGCGTGCTTCTCGCGCTCGAGGGGACGGTAATGGAAGTGACAGCTTAGTCAGAATTAATAAGGGAGCTAATTAGACTATTCCTTTGAGGAAGACGAATGTGTAAATTGCACTGTATTGGTTGATTTAACTTTAGGATTTCAATTAAGTAATATGTCTTGTGGCCTTCAGTCCGCGGATGGGTTTGACGCAGTTCTCCATGTTACCCTGTCATGTGCAAGCATCTTTGGATAAGACGGCAACATCCTTACTATATTTGTGTCCTGATCTCCCTCTACGATTTTTACCCCACACACGTCCCTCTAATGCTAAATCGACGATCCTTGATCTCTCAGAGTGTCCCAACAATAAATATACCGGAGGTAAAATATTTCCGGGCGGGGTCTATCCAGGAGGATGTCGTCATCAAGAAAAACAAAACAAGCAGTCTACGGATAGGAGTGTGGAATGTTCTATCCGTTAATTGGGTACGTAAATTAGAAAATTTTAAAAGGAGCCTGGATAGGTTGCAATTAGATATAGTGGGGATTGGTGAAGTTCGGTGGCAGGATGAACAGTGTTTCTGGTCAGGTGAGGAAAGAGTTACAAATACAGAATCAGTTGCTAGTAACGCAAGAGTAGGTCTAATGAGAATAAAGACATAGGGATGTGGTTAAGTTACTATGAACAGAATAGTGAACGTATTATCGTAGAAAAGATAGACAAGAAGCCATACCAACCACTGTAGTACGGGTTTATGTGCCAACTAGTTCTGCCGATGATGAGGAGATTTAAAAAAATGCTCGTTAGTTTGAATTTATGAGAAATGTTGAAACACCTGAGGCAATATTCTCATGTGGACTTATCTTAGAACATAAGTTAAGGACATATAAACCTATATTTTTGTTGATCTGGACGAGCTTTTGACAACGTTGACTGGAATACACTCTTTTAAAATCTCAAGCTAACAAAGTAAAATACAGGTAACTGAATATTATTATTAGCCGCGGTGGAGTAGCAGAGCGGTCTAAAGCGTCTCGCTGCGGAGCGCGTGGTTGCTCGCCGTGGAGGTTCGATTCCTCCATGGGGCATGGGTGTGTGTGTTTGTCCTTAGGTTAGTTTACCTAGGTTTAAGTAGTTTGTAAGCTACGGACTGATGACCACGCAGTTTGGTCCGATAGATTTACAAACATTTGAATTTTTGAAGATTATTAACGACTAGTAGAAAAACCAATTAACAGTTATTATAGTAGAAGGGCATGGAAGGGAAGTATTAGTTAGGAAGGGAGTAAGACAGGGTTGTAGCCTTCTCCCATTCACATTAGATTTGTTCTTTGAGCAAACTGAGAAATAAAGCAAGGAGAAATTTGGAGAAAGAATTGAAGGTCAAGGTAAAGAAATAAAAACTTTGCGGTTTGCCGATGACATTATAATTCTGTCAGAGCCCGCATGGGCTCTGGAAGAGATATTGAACGGAATGTATAGTATCTTGACAGTAGGGTATAAGACGAACATTAACAAGAGTAAATCAAGTGTAATGGAATGTAGTATCAGAAAATCAAACAATGCTGAAGGAATTAAAGTGGGTAATGGGACAATAAAGTAGTAGTTGAGTTTTGTTCTTTGGGCAGCAAAATAACTTACAATGGCCGAAGTAAAGAAGATATAAAATGCAGAATTTCTATGGAAAGAAAAACGTTTTTGAAGAAGTGTAATTCGTTGATAGTAAATATTAATTTAAATGTTAGGAAGTCCTTTTGAAACCATTTGTCTGGAGTGTGGTAATGTATAAGAGTGAGGCGTGGTCGATAAGGATTTCAGACAAAAAGATGATAGTAGATTATGAAATGTGGTGCTACAGACGAGTGATGAAGTTTAGTTAGTAAACTGTTAAGTAAATTTAGAGGGCCGGAATTTGAAGTTGAGTGTAGTACGATCTTGCTGCCGCCTACTTACATTTCACGTAAAGATCACAAAGACAAGGTAAGAGAAATTAGGGCTCGTACCGAGGCATATAAGCATTCTCTCTTTCCTCGTTCCATTTGGGTGTGGAATAGGAAATGCCTAGTAGTGATACAGTGTACCCTCCGCCACGCACCTTACGGTGAATTGCAGAGTATGTGTGTAGATGTAGATGTAGAAATACCTGAGAGCTGAACTGCAAACGATCATTAGAAGCATAAAAATCAGAACGTGAAATATTTCAGAGTTCTTTTCTTTTACTCATTATTAAGTGAATGGAGTTATCTGGGAGATGACAAGCAACCACTGTTTCCTCTGCAGCTACTTGCAGAATCTACGACACATACTAAGAAAAAGAACAACATACATCAGTGACAGCAAGTAATCAAAAGTGGTAAGATAGTTTCTGCTCATACACATGTCCTTGAAGGAAAAAAATGATGACATTGACTATTGTGATAATATGACACAAATACATTTCTGGAGTGGAAACAGCATCTTTATAGCCCCTCCGTCCGGCTGCGTGAGCCGAAGAGTTCCGAAAACCTTCGAGCAGTCTGAACCTTCCTCCTAAATCAACAAATCGTGCAAAGTATTTCCCCGAATTTCTTATTTTGAAAAATAAGTACAGTAAGACTAGTGTTACGCAACCCGTCGATATCAAGCTCATTAGAGACGTTATTATTTCATGTGAATTCCTGCCGTATCTGCAAGTGATGAGGCAGGGGATCCCCTGGAACATCTCATCTCATGTGAAATGCCTGCGCAACAAGTTTCCACTGGAATGTAGCAAGCAAACAAGCAACAAGCCTTCTTGTCCACCACCTCATGGTTAGTAGCGGAGTGTACTTTGGATGTCATAGTCGCTACTTCCTTTTCCTATTCCAGTTGCGTACGGGTTGTTGAAAAAATATGTATCGTAGGCCTTCTTATGGGCTTTAATCACTAAAATTTTATACACGTGGTAAGATATACGTATAGGGAACCGTTATATTGGTTGGCTGTTCAAGAAGTGTATGCTCTGGGAACTGACAGTAATCCATAGTGACAAGCAATATTCATGTATAGGGCGAACGAATATTCTGTATGCTGTTTCCTTTGTTGGTGGACTGCACTTACTGAGGTTTCTTCCAATGAACCTCATACTGGCATCAGCCTAACGCACGATTAATTTTATGAGGTTGTTCAACATCACATTGCCCCTTACTCCAAGTATATAATGAAGGATCATTTCTACTTATTCGCAGTACGTTACATTTGTTTACGTTAAGAATCAAATGCCGTCCCCATCACCAACCATCGATAACTACGCGTCACCCTATATTTGTCTATGATTTTCAGCATTTCGACTTCTCCCTATAATACAATATCATCCGCAAAAAGGCTCATTGAACTTCCGAACGACATTTATATATATTGTGGAAAGCAACTGCCCTGTAGCACTCCACTGAGGCAGGTCATGAATCATTTTCACGTCAGAAGACATCTCTTCGTTGAGAACAAGGTGCAGATTTATGGAGATAAGTATGAGTCTGACTTAGGCCCAGCCGATGATCATAGAGGGTATCATCGAAAACTCGGAATTTTATCCGAATGCGATAGATTTCGTAACAATACAAAGATTTTGTTGCTTCTTGTTCCAGGACAAAAAATCTGGTTTGGAACAACATTCGTTTTACCTTCTAATCTCTATTCTGATGTGCTGCAGACTGTTGTCTTCGATAAATGGCCAGTTATAAATTTATCAGTTATTATGGTAAAAGGGGTACCGCTTCAACTCGTTACGAGGATCAAATAGGTTTTAAGAACTGTATTACCTTTCATAGTACAGGAAAATTGTGAATTCTGTGAAACTAGTGTTTATCTGTGTAAATAATGGTTTAGAAAATAATTACCAGGAACGTTTGCAAGTAGAAAAGTACTGCAGTCAGATGTCGGAGATCTACACAGAGTGCGCCAAAGATGTTACCGTTCACCTGGCGACTGCTGGCCTCTGGACGAATCGAGAATGGAGAAAAATTACAATTCCTGATTGTTAAATCGAAGAAAATCGCACTGTCGTGTTTTACGGTCTACTTTAAATTTGCCTATAGTTTTATGATTTCTTGCAAACATTTCGGACAAAAATAATAAAAATAATAAAAAATTGAGCACCTTACGATTACGACTCTGCTATTGTGATAATATCTATGCACCCAACACGTATGCCTTCTGACCGTATTTTAGTAAACAGCCAAAATTATTTGATATTTGAGTCTAGCTTTGACAAACTATATTTTTAACTTTTACCTCTTTAAACTGTTATTTTAATATCACTCCCACATTTTCATTATGTTTTTCCGATAAAATATTATCACCTTGCTTTGGCCATATGTTCTGAGTTTATTTTCTTTACCTGTACTGGTTGCGAATGACTGTAGCCTAGAAGGAACCTAGCGTATATTTGGTGTTCGGAAAATAGTCACGTCCATTTCTCGCCCGAAACTCTCTTTTGCATTGCTTTGTGTATTTGAAGCAATTTTTTTTTTATTATAACTCAAGCGTTGTAATTTCAAAGCAATGGCACACTGAAAATTGTCAAAAATACGTCGTTCTTAGGACAATGAATTATAATCAAATGTCTAAAAATGCAATGATAGCAGATTACACTGCCATTTATGGTACAAGAATTACGGATTACTCTTGCAGCTGTTAGGCGTAGTGTAATGGGCGGCGAATTACTTTGTGATGCACGAACATGTTATACGGTGGTTCGAAACTTGCCAGGCACGGTGGCTCAGCGCTCTCGGCCAGAGGGTTGACGACGTGGTAGTTCAGCGTGCTCGGACTGAGAGCTCGACGTCCTCTGTAACGAAAAATCTGAGTCAACGACGAAACGATCAAAATAAAACAAAAACCAACGTCCACAAAGGACAGATCAAACCGAAGAACCAATTAAAAGAGAGGAAAGGAAAGAGGGCTCAACAACGCCCGTAAAAAAGAGAGAGAGAGAGAGAGACAGAGAGACAGAGAGAGAGAGAGAGAGAGAGAGAGAGAGATAGAGAGAGAGAGAGAGAGAGAGAGAGAGAGAGAGCAAAATTCTCAGCAAACAACCCAGAACCAACATGAACAAAGAACAAACGACGAAAAGCATCGATTTTCCTGAAGCACAAAAAATATAAATAAATAAAAATAAAAAACAGTCACTGGCTTTTTTTTCATCTTGACTCCTAAAAGGTTTCTACAATCTTGTTAATTGAACACAACCATATTCTGCAATATTCCGAGTTGTTTGAATGTAACAGCACTTTATTTTAAAAATAAATTTGTTCTATTTTCTAAACATACTAAGAAAGACATACCAACGAATTGCATACAGAGACTTCTTTTTCACATGTACGTAATCTGAAGAGATGCTGTTATAATAACTTGTAAATGAAGTAATGATAGTAGTAACTTTGTATATATATTACGTACTAGAGTTATGTGGAATTCAGTGTTATCAAACGTATTCCCTTTGTAATTTTAATTGTAAAAGAAAACATAGTCACGGTAACATGAACAAAGTCATATCTTAAATACAGAAAAGGTAATACAATTAACGTTATAAGCGTCGATAACAACCATACCAAAGACAAACATTTTAGTAGACGCATTGATTCTAATTAATGACTTTCAACATATTCCATAAATAGTTAATAACTGCTTAGAAAAACAAGAAGCAAGGTAATTTGTTGCGATATGTACATTTCCCTTCCGTTTCAATATGGAACGACAGTTGCAACAGTAATCTAGGACTTCATTTAGATACGAATCTACCAGTATCAGCAGCACGTTGTTTGGATTATTCGTTAGTACAATATCCTCCCAGGTTATGTGAATATGCTTCAGAAGACCATTATTCAATTCGATGTTACGTATTTCACGGCATGTTTACGAAATAGAACAAACGCACATTTTAGAGGGAGCACTCTATACATTGCAGAAAATAGCTCTAATTAATTAATAAAGGTGCCCGAAACCCTCTTAGGAGTCAAGGCGAAAGAAAAAATAAATAAATAAAAGAAGAAAAAGGAAAAGGAAATGGTATCAGCGGGTTTCGAACTACCATCCATGTACATTACAACCTAAAGCGCTGCACACCACACAACGCCCGACAACTACGGAAGATTTCCTTAATTCTCATACTACTGATGGCAGTTGTTAACTGCTAATGTGGTATTTAAGACACTAGATTAAAATTTATCGTACTAAAAGCGACGTGTTTTTGTTAATTCTTCAGTGCGCCATTGCTTTGAAATGACAACTCGTAAGTTATAATAAGAAAGTCATAAAATACAAAAAGCAAGATGCCGTATGCCAGAGAAAGTTCTGGGCGAGGTATATCACGTGACATCTCCGAACGCCAAGTGATGGTGGCAATTCACCACTATTTTTGCAAATATCTCTGTAACTTTGCTTGCTATGAAAAAAAAAAGAAAAAAAAAGAAAGAGAGAGAGGGAACAAAGTTGTAGAGAATTTTCTCTTCTAGAAATTCGGTTATTTCGTTTCGTGTCAGATGAGCGGTATCTTTGCAATTAAATTTCCTGCTGTCACAAGACCATAACATACGGGCTTTTTTTAGTGTTACTAACGTATTTTAGCTCCGAAATATATGAAAAAGGAAGGTTTTGGTCTCTGGCGGCCAACAAGTATATCTGTAAAATTTGGCGCCGATCGATTGAACGGTTTGATTTAAGAAATGGGAACATCTCACGGGCAGACAGACAGACATCGTCAAATCGCCGTTATCTAGGAAACGATACCAGGTGTGAAAAAAAAAAAAAAAACATAAAAGAGCAGAGTTGTAGAGAAGTTTCTCCTCTACAAATTCGGTTATTCAATTTTCGTGTCAGATGAACGTTTAAGTTGTTATTTTATTTTTCGAGCTGTCAAAAGACTATCGCAAAGGCTCACTTTTAGTGTTATTACCGTAACCTAAAGTGGGCCAAAAAACGTCATTCCTTATTCATGATTACTTTTTGAATTAGTAATTTTTGCGTCAGTTACGGGCAGGAAATATATCATGCACAAATAGTATCTCCATTATTCACCGTTAACATTCATTTAATCGGAACTTAATTGTGATTCGAGCTACGTCACAGCTCGTTCGGAGAAAGAAATGGTTTACTGTTTCGTAGCGCACGGTTTCTGTTGTTAATTGATGACGATATAATAGAATTTAATTGTGGTTACAAAAATGTTCAAGTGTTTATAAAGCTGTGGGACTAAATTGCAATAGTCATCAGTCCCAAGACTTATAAACTACTTATGCTAAGGATAACACACACGCACACACACAGGCCGGAGTGAGGACTCAAACGCTGACGGGGAGCAGCTGTGCACTCTACCGCAAGGCGCCTTAGAGCGCTCGACCACTGCTGCGTGGCTGTGTGGTTATAAACAAACGTTTGATGCTCTTAAATCAACTTCTGCTTTAATTTTACTTCACTCTACGAAAGTAATCTGCAGTAATGAATACACAGAATTAGAGTTTATTTCGTGATTTTGAAGGATTTTATTAAACAGCCTGACAGTAATCTAGTTTTTTCCGGAAAGAGTGCCGGACGAAAATTGTTCTACGGCATTATAGCAAAAAAAAAAAAAAAAAAAAAAAAAAAAAAAAAAAAAAAAAAAAATTTGCCGTTTGGGTGTGGAGAAATTGTGTTTTGATTACGCGGTTTTTCAGTTGTGTTTAGGATGATCGAAGTTTTAATTCATACCTAAAGTGCACGGTAATGGGAATGTTATCTCGCTAGGGACAAGATGATTTAAAGTTTCGTGAGCAAAAGGATTGGATTGTTGTGGCTGGTAGCTTCGGCTTTAAATATTGGTAGTTATTGATAGGCTTTTCCGGAAGTCTGGTGTTAGTCGATGTTAACGAGAAGTTTTGGCCGCAGGTCGAAAAGACTTGAAGCCCTGATAGTAAACATTGTTAATTATTCATTACAGGCTAATGAAATTAGAATTTACAGGAAGCAGAGAACGCAAGGGAATAGTGCGAGTACCCATATTCAGTGCCGAGTGACTCAACTTTAATAACGGCAATTTTTTATTTGGTATCTGGAAACTGACATCTAAACTGGACAAGCTTTGTCTTGCTGCAAATTCAAATAGTTATCAAACTATTTTTAAGAATATAGGTTATGGAGAATGTAGCTAGTAACTCGCTAACAGCGACACACATGTAGCTGTCAACATCAAAAGAGTTAATAAAAAGTTCTCTTGACAAGAAATTAAAAATCAGCTCACCAGTTTCAATTAATTTTTCCATTACAACGTAGACCAGTACATCTGAAAGGAAGATAATGAAATAAAGAAATAGATATAATAAAAGGCTGATTTGAAGTTTGTTACCTAGAAATGACAAAATATGTTCCGAACATATACACCGATTTTGCGATATAGTTACGAGATGAAATTAATCCAAAAATTTCGATTTGTTTTATGATAATAGGAATTTAAGGTAAGGAAGACTCAATTCCGGTAAGATATAGTTAAAGATTCTTATTATTGTTTGTTTTATCATGGCACTGGAATATAATGTTCTTTTATAAGTTTCAGATGAAATACAGGGTGTTACAAAAAGATACAGCCAAACTTTCAGGAAACATTCCTCACACACAAAGAAAGAAAATATGTTATATGTACATGTGTCCGGAAACGCTTAATTTCCATATTAGAGCTCATTTTATTACTTCTCTTCAGATATACTTCACACTGTGCTGTATTTTCCATTATATGATCTTCGTACCATGTGTTACCTCCCAAATAACTTGACTGTGATATCTTGGCTTTGCATTTTGTATGGATAGGGGTGCATAATACATCAAAGCTGTTCGTATGTTACCTGCTGTTCTTGCAAGTTAACTTTTTGGGTAGTTGGAAAAACGCAGTGGTTACAATGTTTACATTGACAGAGATACGTAGAATATGGGAAATGTATACTTTAAGTCATTCAAATGCCATTTTTTGCTCATAAAAATTCAGGAACACTGCCATCATATTATAATTTGATCATTGAAATGTTCAAATGTTTGTAAACCTATTGGATCAAACTGTTATGGTCATTAGTCCCTAGATTTACAAACTACAAACTACAAACAAGTAACTTACACTAAGGACAACACACGCATCCATGTCCGAGGGAGAACTCGAATCTCCGGCGGGGACGTCCGCCCAGTCCGTAAGATAACGACTTAGACCACGCAGCCACTCCGCGCTGCAGTTCGATCATATTCACCATTAAAAAAACACCTAAACATGGTAAACCTACAAAAACTGCCAATATATCCAACTTAGTCACTTGATAATACTGTTCACCATTACTGAGGACACGACTGGAAAATGCAGTCGACTGTCTGACCTATATCTGCATCTTTTCTCCCCTCTTGGATCAGATGGAACCCAACGTCTATATTTTCGATACACTGCGGAGTACAAGTGGTATGCTCAAGCATGCTTCTTTTACTTGCTCGAAAGGCAGCTTTTGAGCCTCTTTCCAACTCCACGTTACAATTACAAATTTTCCTCTTAGGCATAAAAAACATAGTGTCATATTTGTTTCAGTGCTAATTATGAACATGTCCGTTGTGGACAGCTTATGTCATTATATCAGTCATGCTTTGATGCTCGTGTTTTCATTGGAAATGGCTGCAAGATAAGTCTCATTAGTAACCCCATGTTTTCTAGTATTCTGCGCGAATGTATAAGTCTACGCCTCTGTGACTCTTTTCTACAGAATCCTACGATCCACGGTTCTAAATCGTGGCCACCCACTTCAAGGTTGTTAAAACACTCATGTACTTGGCATTCAGCTCGGAGGAACCTAATTCAAATGCTGGTGACAAAATAAATTTTTCCCGCCAATAATTCGCCGGAATTAGTAGAAAGCAATCAGAGAGATACAACATATTCGTCAATAGGCGAAAGTTTGAATCCAGGATACCCGCACTGTAGTTGTTAGTTTTGCGTTTGTGTTGTTGTCAATGTTTATGCAGTTACATGAAGGGGAAAAGCTATGTAAGTACAACACTTAACTTATTCCTCTCCAACCTTACCAATTTAGCCAGTGAAATTATCGTCCCCGTCCGACTCACGGATCACCATCAATATTAGGGTCACTAGTTATCAAGTCCCGAGGCAATTTGACGTTGTTTGCTGATTGACCTGGAACAATAGCAGCTGATCTCTTCTTCTTTCGGAGCCAAAGCTGCTGATATTTTTTTCCTCTTTCTGAAATCGAAATGGCAAGCAAAGTGGCGAACAACAAAGAAATCGAAGGATAAGAAGAGACGCCAAACAATATGAGAACATTATACGTTGCCATCTTCTTTCTCATTGTATTCCCACATCAAAGTTGATGATCGAACATTAATGAGAAAATATCCTTAGAATCATGGAACGATAATCTTTGTCTTAAAAAAAAAAGTATAAGAAATTTATTCAGATTCCAACGTTGAATATTTATCCAGTACGCTTACCATCGAAGAGGAACATCAGTTTTTGACTAATTTCCTACCGACGGGTAGATTCGAACGTTTAATATATCATTAATTAATTTAAAATGGAAGAGAAACGATCCGTTTGAAATAATTTCGTACGGACATAACTTTAAGTACTTTGTCAGTATTCGACGAAAGAGAAGTAAGAGCTACGATTTCACGTTACTTGGGTTTACAGTTTGAAATAAATACCGTACTATGAGTGGGCTCGAAGCTGTTACGTGACTCATACACAAGTTTTTACGAATGTATTTAACTTGTCACGTGCATAGGTGATAAGTTCCGCTTCCACTTACAGATCCGTTTGTCGCTGTGACTAAGCGACCGTTTACTCAACACACATCTGTACGCAAATGGTATGTGGAAAGGTCTGGAGAGAGTTTCAGAGGGAGCTGCAGGTAACAATTGAGAGAAACGTGAGGAAATAACATAATAGATGATGAAATAGGGTGGCTACAGAGGACCAAGTAGGTAAAAAAGATAATACCTACAAAAAATCCTTGGCTATCACAGGAAATACTGAATTAAACTTATTATAGCAGGAAATGTTTAAAAAATGCATTAAACGAAGCAGGTAAAATGGAGTACAGACGTAGCAAGAGATCAAATGCAAGTTTGTAGAAGAATGTATAACTAGAGGAAAAATTGGTACTGCCTATTGGGGAATAAAATACATTTGGAGAAAAGAAAGCAGGTGTGTGAATATCAAGAACTTAGATGGAAAACCGGTTCTGAGCGTAGAAGGGAAAGCTGGAAGATGGAAAGAATATATTGATGAGCCCTACAAAAGAAATGAACTTCGAAACAATATTGTAGGAAGGGACGGAGAAGAAAATGAATATGAAATAGGAGATACTATACTGAGAGGAGAATTTGACAGAGCACTGAAAGACCTGAGTTGAAACAAGGCCTCCGGAGTAGACGACATTCCGTCAGGGCTACTGAAGTCCTAGGAAGCACCAGCCATGACAATACTAATTCACTTGGTGTAAAAGATGTATGAGACAGGCGAAATACCCTCAGACTTAAAGAAAAATAAACAATCCCAATTCCAAAGAAAACAGCTGGAAAATGGTATGAAAATTACAGAACCATCAGTTTAAAAGGTCATTGTTGCTAAATTTTAACACCACTTATTTACAGAGGAATGGAAAATCTGGTAAAAGCCGACTTCCGGGAAGATCAGTTTGGATTTAGGAGAAATGTAGGGAAACGAGGGCAATGCTCTACTCACAACTTACCTTGTAGATTTGGAGAAAGATTTGACTGTGTCGATTGGAATACATACTTTCAAAATCTGAAGTCAGTAGGGGTAAAATAAAGGTAACGGAAGGTTATTTACAACATGTACAAAAATAAGACAGCAGTTATTACAGTAGAATGGGATGAAAGTGAATAATTGCTTGGGAAAGGAGTAAGACAGGGTTGTAGCCTTCCCCAAAAGTCATTCAATTTGTTCTTTATGGAAGCTGCGAAGGAAGGCAAGGAGAAATTTGGAGAAGGAATTAAAGCTCTGGGTGAAGACATAAAACCTTGCGTTTTCCTGATGACATTGTAATTATTTAAAGACAGAAAAGAAGCTTGAAGATCAACTGAACGGAATGGAAAGTATCTTGAAAGAAGATCATCAGACGAAAATTAACAAGTGCAGAGCAAGGGTAATGGAATGGTGACTTAGAAAATTAGGCGATACTGAAGGAACTAGATTAAGTAAAGAAACAGTAAAACTGGTACATTACTTTTTTTACTTGGGTAATTAAATAACATACGATGGCCGTGGTACATATGGTATTAGGTGCATAATCACAATGCCCAGGAAAGCGTTTCTGAGAAAAGGATATTCGTGAACATCGAATATTAATTTAAGTGTGTTCTGAAGGTATTTGAGTGGGTTGTTGCTTCGTACGGTAGTGAAACATGGATGACAAATAGTTCAGACATGAAGAGGGTAGAGGCTTTTGGAATGTGGTGCTACAGATAAATGCTGAAAATTAGGTGGGTAGATCGCGTAGCTAATGGGAATGTACTGTGAAGAATTGAGTAAAAAAGAAATATTTCTGGCGTACCCCGACTGAAAGAAGGGGCCGACTGTTTAGACACATTCTTAGGTGTCAAGGAACCGTGAATTTACCGTTGGAGGGAAGTGCGTGGTGTTAACATCTCAGAGGGAGACCAAGAGACGGATAAATTAAGAAGATTTAAATTGATGTCTGTTGCCTTTCTTATGAGGAGATGAAGATCCTTACTCGAGTTAAAGCAGGGTGGAGATTTGCATCAAACTAGTCTATGGACTGAAGACCACAACAACAACAGGAAATAAAAATAAAGATCTTGACTTTTCTCATATGAGACTGAGGAGCGTAAAGAAAATTCTAATCTCTAATCGCTGAAGCAACAATATGATTCCTGAGATATTATTATTTCCTGAATACAATTGTGCGTCATCATTCGAAGTAGATATTGTTTGATCCAAGTAGTTTCTATATCCAAAGTTTTTGTAATGTAAATCTGCATTACCCAACTATCCATGTCGTCACATATTTCTTGCTGTGGCAAGGGAGTGGTAATTTGTAATGGATGTGGTGTGACAACTTAAAATTAAATTGATAGGATCTGCAAACACGTCTTTATAAACAGCAATTTACGTAAGCTTTGAACTATTTTTCTTATAAAAATAAAAATATATAACGTTTTGTGCAGTGGCAGACGGGATAAGGTCACATGTAAAATCATTGAGTGTCCATATTTATTTATTATATGAAAATTGCGGAATATGCAGTAGTACTACGTTTCGTGTTTCTTTAGTTACCTGTGAATTGAACACTCACAACATCACTGAGGGGGGGGGGGGGGAGAAGATACTTTCTGCAGCCTTCGGGAAATATGAAAATCTAGTAAGGTACATTGTTGTTATTGTGGTGTTGATTCCGGAGACCGGTTTGTTGCAGCTCTCCACTCTACTCCATCCTGATCAAGGATCTTCATCTCCTCATAAGAACAACAACCCACAGCCATCTGAATCTACTTACTGAATTCATCTCTTAGTATCCTTCTGCGATTTTTAGCCCGTACACTTCCCTCCAATGCTAAATTGACGATTCCTTTATGTCTAAGAATGTGTCTAAACAATCGACCACTACTTTTAGTCAAGGTATGCCAGATTTTTCTTTACTCCACAGTTCTGTTCAGTACCTCCTCCTAAGTAACGCCATTTACCCACCTAATCTTCAACATTATTCTGTAGCACCACACTTCAAACGCATGTATCTGCTTCCTGTCTGAACTATGTATCGTCCACGTTTCTCTCCCGTACAAGGCAACACTCCACACAAATTTCATCAGCAAAGTCTTCTCTAAACTTGAATTAATGTCCTATGTTAACAAATTTCTCTGCTTCAGAAATTATATCTATATCTTCATAACTTTCTTTACACAAAAATAATAAAATTTGTTTACCTCCTTTATTGCCTCGTTACCTAATCTAATTCCTTCAGCATCGCCTGATTTTCTTTCACTACATTCCATTGTCCTTCTTTTGCTCTTGTTTATGTTTATCTTTGTAGTTTGGTCCCTTGAACGCCAAACCAATCAATGCTCATCTTATACCCTCCTTACAATACATCGTCCATCTCATTCAGTTGCTCTTACCGGACCTTTGTTGACTTTGACAGAACTACAATGTCAGTAATTTCTTCTCTCTGAACTTTAACTTCTTCTCCAAATTTTGCCTTGCTTTCCTTCACAGCTTGCGCAGTTTACACAATCAATAACATAACTGGTTTACTCCCTTTCCAACCAGTGTTTCCCTTTCATGCCGTTTGACTCATAACTTATCGTTCCCTGAATTTTAACCCTGCTGACTTCGGAACTCTAAAAACAGTATTACAATCAACAAAGTGCGCAAGCTTTCTTCAAATCTACAAAAGGTAGAAACGTAGATTTGCCTTTGCTTAATCTATCTTCTAAGATAAGCCATATGGTTAGCATTGTTTCAAGTTTTCCTTCATTTCTCCTAAACCGAAACTGATCTTCCCCGAGACTGGCATCTACCAGTTTTTACATTCTTTTGTAAGTAATTACTGATGGAATTTTGCCCCTATGACTTATTATTAAACTGATACTCGTAGTTCTCTAATTTTCACACCTGTCTCATTCTGATTTCTTTGAATATCTCAGAGTATTTCGTAGGTCTCATTCATCTTACACACCAGGAGGAATAAGTTTGTCATGGTTGGTTGTCCCATAGACTCTAGTAGCTCTGAAGCAATCTGTCTACTCTAGGGACCTTCTTTGACTTAAGCCTTTCAGTGCTGTGTCAATTCACCTCTCCTGTCTCATCATCATCTATACATTATTGTTTACAAATTCAGAAAAAAAACTGCTGTTTCTAAATAAGTCTTCCGTCGGTTTCTACAAATGTGTTATGTTTTTCAATTAAGGAAGAATTTAAATAGTAGTAGTATATGCCAGTTCACAATCAATGAACGTATTTTTCAAAACTTTTAGGTTCACGATCGTATGTAAACATTAATATCGCTGTAAAATGTATGTAGTCAGTAAAAGTCAACAAAATCAGAAAAAATTGCATTTTAAAAATTTTATTTGTGGTGGTCGTAAGATGCTGTATTCTTTGTAGTACATGTTATTAAAAGTTTGTTGGTAGGGATACGATTTAATAAAAGATGTTCTCAGGTTCTAGACCAAACTTACACATAATTAATGTTAAAAAGTATTTTATTATTTTTAGTCAAAAACAATTAACACACTTCGTATTATTACGAATTTTTGTGAGAGATGAAGGTAAATATTCCTCCCCGACCTTGCTAATCCACATAATGAAAAATGCCTTGTTATTGCAAAGGATAAGGTATAGTTTCTTATTATAGGTGGAATAGCCTCTTGAAAAAAAAAAAATCACCTGGAAGTTACCGTAATCTTGGTGTCTTAGGGAAACTATCCTATATTAAAAGTGTGTGCGGGACCGATGTTATTTTGGAGAACTATGTTCTCCCTCTTGACCTTTTCCTACCCCGCAAACCTCAGATCCCATCTAAGCTCTTCAATTTTCCGGTACGTCTGTCCTGGATCATTCACTCCACAGAAGGTTCTTCATGTTTTCGCCGGGCAGTGAGCGATACATTAGATTGGTGGCGTGCAGCCCCTTCATAACACGATTTTGCAGGACAGTCGAAACGGAAGGCATCATCGTCAGTTTCCCTGCAAGCTTCTGAGAGTACCACAGTGGAAGAAAGAAAATCGGCGAAACTAAATCACATTCTGAAATTTGTTTCATTATTGAAATATCCACAAGCAGGTGAAGTTAGTTTTTTCTGAAGCCTTTTTATCAGTTTATAGCTCTGTGAGAACCATAATTGTAATTACTATTCAAATTTATAGCATAGGGTAAGGTGGTACAATTTCGATATAGGTACAATTCCGACCAACGTAAGTTTTCGCGCCATTTTTCTGTCTCGTAGTGTGTCGTTGTGTCGCGTTGTAGAGTAGCAGGTTTCTACAGCTCCTCCTGTCTTTTCCAAGAATACACTGCTTTTCGGTAAGGAGATATAATTTTTTTTCCTTTAAAGAGGTAAGTGAAGCTACTTAGTCTAACGCGCTCTTATAAATGATCTAGTTAAGGGTGACTGGATTCGCTGCCAAAAATGCAATGTCTGGTACCACGAAGTATGCGTTGGTGCGTGACAGAAAAAGTGCTTTTTAAGTGTAAGATGCCCGTAATCAAAATTGTACGAGGAATTGATCACAATTGTACCTAGTGTGGTACATTTTCGATCGCTTTTTCTCAGTTCCGTAACCTTTTTTGTGTTTATACCAACATTTGTAACTGTGTAATATTTGTGTTACATATTCATTAAACATCCAAGAACAAGTGCCATAGTTAAAATTATTCCTTTTCTCAATTTATTTCCAGTTATAATAACATTTGTCCGAAATGATCGAAATTGTACCACCTTACCCTACATCTTCTTCAGTGAATGAGTTATCCAGACATTTATGTCGGCCACCCAAAGAGCTTATGTCCGCCAATAGTTTCCTCGTATTTTCTTCTCAAGATGTTTCACAATATTCTACTGCAGAGTTGAACATTAGTGATGGTGACATTGCTCTTCTTTAACAATAAGAAGTAACGGCCACAAAGTAAAAACATTACCCCGATTGTGCGTGGAATTAAAATTATTTTAACAGTTCATATGACAGCGAGACAGGTAACAGGGGAATACGAAAGGTTTGGGACTTGGGTAGTGCCGCGTATGTGACGCACAAAGAAAAGCATCGTCCGCCTAGTCAGCCCGTAAGCGCCCAGTTGTACAGCGGTCGTTATGCGCAATCCTCACGTGTCCGTGTTACCTTGATGAACGCAATCGACGACAACTCAACATTACGTGACTCACAACAAGAAAGAAACACGATGCCGGCCAGCTTAGTCACACCCATACGTGGCACACTGCCTGATAACATGCGACGGCTCACCATTCGCTACGTGCTTTTGCACGTTTCGGCCTTACACTTGCTGGATGACTTCAGGTTCCACTGATCTGAAAGCGGCTTATATTCTGAAAGGAGAACAACGGAATATTTACAGAGTACACTGTTTCGCCACCTACAGAAGTCCCTGTGCTCGTAATATGAAATATTTATACCTACTCCTTTGTCTAACCTACCTGCCTTCCACAGAATTCTGCAAATCTATTTTAATCATGGAACATCATGGACTTCGTCTTTCGCGGCAGCTTACCCTTACCAGATATTATTCTGTAAATTTCCCTCTCTCTTCGAACAGCGAGGGTCATTATAATGGCCGTAAGCTCTCTCCCTCTCTCTCTCTCTTTTCTGGGATTACGGCCCAGAAGTTGTTCCTGAATGGCCGGGTACGGATTTAATCCTTTCCTCTCTTAAAATGAGCTAGTACCATGAAAACTGCTTGCCTTTTATGAAGTGTATGGGCCGAAGAATAACAGCAGTTCATAACAATTAGAACTTTACTAAATACTACTTCTACAAGTTTGGACGACCAGTAGTTCTTATGAGCTTGATGAGGACGTTCTAAAATTCTGTTTTCAAAATTTGTTGCGGTATTGCATGTTATGTATATTACTCACTCAAAGTTCCCGCTTCACTGACGCAAGTAAATGTAGCGTATAACAAATCGGTTTGTGACGTATCCATGTCGTGGAGTTTAAGACAGCGTGCATTAATAGAGGTTTTGAACGCAGAAAGCGTGCTTCCAACCGAAATTCACAAAAGAATGAAATACGTGTATGACGATGACTATAACGCCATCAGTGGTGAGAAAATTGTGAACTCAGCTTTAAACACTTGCCGCAGTGTTGTTAAGGAATCCGTCATCGTAATGCTCAAACTCCAAGTGTAATTTTTGACAGATTGCCAATCTGCTTAGATTCATAAAATGAATGAGCAGACGATTTCTGTACTGTTATTTTTCTGTAGTGGCCTGTACTAGCTGTAGTGATGTATCTGAGTTACCTGAGACCTTTGTCTACGTTGTACGACGATTTTCTCGGCTGAGTTCATCAGCTCAATTCCATTGTATTTCATCGATTCCTTCACGCGTTCATCTGCTCCGAGCTCTGTCACTTACGTCAATCTTTGCGTTAACGTTTCCTGCATTACGAAGAACGGAAAATCGAATGTCTCAAATTAGTGACATTGATACAATCAACGCGGTACATAACTCCCGTTCTCCAATGGATTTGAATTGTGGGCACGTTTTCGGTGATTAGAAGCTGGATTACAGCATGCTGCTTCTCACGCATATCCTGTGGTTGCCTAACACACTGCTACGTTGTTCGCCACATTTGGGAGTCATCTATGGATGAAACTTGCATATACAAAGCAGTAAAGTAGATACAGTATTATACTTGACACTCATCACGTCCACCATTACTGAAAACGGAATAAAAAATTCGTAGATATAACTTTGCAGCAGGCCCTCGTAAGAAAGATGTGACAGCTACATTTGTGTTCACATCACATTAACTTTTGACTAGAGGAAGAAAAGGGCTGGCATGGGGAATTATCCCAGCATTTTCTAGGTGGAGCTAGAGAACCGTCTCTATATGTGGTAGGTTTCCCAATGGAGGTTAGCGTATCCTCGTGCTGCGAGCAAGATAGTCGTCTGTGGCTTACGAAAGGTAGCCCATTTATTAATGCAGGGTATAAGCTATCTCCATCCCAAATTTCATTCAAATCTGTCCATCCCTTTCAGCATGAAGGAGTAGTAGACATTTTAACCAGTTGAACGGTACCCTCCACTTCGCCACGTACGGTGTCTTACAAAAGGTGACCCATGTATTAATCAGGGTATAAGCTACCTCTGCTACAAATTTCATTCATATCCGTGCAGCCATTTCATCGTGAACGCATAAGAAACGAATTAAATAATTGTAAAGCACCCTCCGCCATGTACCATACGCAGTTAATTTAATTTTAGTATCCAAAATGAAACTTTCACTCTGTAGCGGTGTGTGTGCTGATATGAAAACTTCCTGGCAGATTAAAATTGTGTGCCGCAACCGTGACTCGAACTTGGGGCCTTTGACTTTCAGGGCAAGCGCTCTACCATATTTTTTTTCTTTTGCTCATTGGATCGTTATGTCCATTGCGGTCGCCGATCTTGTTTGTTCGTTACTGTTCGTTGTGTTCTTGGCTCAGCTTTTTTATTACAGAGGGCGGTCAGCCCTCTGACCGGGCGCGCAAAGCCACGGCGCCCGGAGCCACTGAGCTATCCCGACAGGACTCACGGCCCGTCCTCACGACTACTTCTGCCAGTATGCCTATAACCTTCGCGCTAGTGCAAGTTTTATCGCAATCGGATGTACGGTGTGGCCGTGCATAAAATACGAATAAAAAAAACCATTAATTTTTATATAAAAGATTATATCGTATCTTCATTTTACCCGTGTTCTCGCCGGCCGCGGTGGCCGAGGAGACTGAGTCACTCCAGTCACGGTCTGCATGGCCACTACAGTCGGGGGTTCGGATATCCCCTCGGGCATGGATATTTGTGCCGTCTTTAGTATAAGGTAGTTGATAAGTAGTTTGTAAGTTTAGGGACTGATAACCCCGTAGTTAAGTCCCATAAGCTTAACAAACATTTGAACATTTTTTGAACCAGTGTTCGCGCACAACGCCATCCGAACTGAAGTGGGAGTACACAGTTGCAGTGTCAATGGAAAATTCATATAAGGGTTCAATCCATCACCGGATCATCTCGTTAGAGATGAGATATGTTCAGCGAGATGGTCAAAGACATATCGATCTCTCAATGATGTATTTCATTTCCGATGTTCTATAACCAGGTTCCATTTAATTTAGGAAATTGTGAATGCAGCTATTGTTGGGTATTAAATAGTTCAGAAAGAACATACACACATCATGAGTGAAAAACAATTAAAAGAAAATAAAAAAAGGAGAACAAAACACCTTGGAAGACTGGAGAGAGGAAGCTGATATTCACAGGACATGTTCCTGAGTATGTTCTGACGAAATTATAGGCATTTCAGTCATATCACTTCTGAATGTCTCCCCTTGCGTAAGAGGCACAGGATCCGCTATGGGACTGTTACTTCCTTCATGCGTCATGGTATCAATGCGTAAGAAGCACGAATGGCGTCCTGTGGTATCCATGCTGCATTAATCCGGTTCCAAAACTTCTTCTGTAGTGGTTGTCATTGAGTTACAGCGCTCCACTCGCCGTTTTACCATATCCCATATCTTTTCAGTTGGTGATAAGTTCAATAGTCTGGTGGGTCAAAAAAAGCAAAGGGATGATACCTAGTTACACCAAGAAAGAACGTTGTGGGTCAATAACATGTGGACGGTCATTGTTTTACTGAAAATGGCGTCTGGAGTGTCGCCGGATGTAATTCACGTACGTCAAACTGCTCAAGATGTCATGGACACGCATCAACTATTATTTGTGGCTACTCCTCCTGTCTGCGGCGAACCAGAATGCGACCATCCTTTGCAATCGAGCGGAACTTGGCTTCGACAGAAAACACTATCTGATGCCACTCCTGTCCCCAGTTACGTCGTTCCAAACACCATTGTCGCAAAGCATGTTTCTGAGCGTTAGACAATTGTAGGTAGAGAAGTGGTCGACGCGCACTTATCCCTTGGATTATCAAACGGCGACGGATTGTAACACATGATAGTGTACGATGCGTTACACTGTTGCGCCAGAGCCGAGGAGATTGCATTTCTGTCCTGAAATACCATTCGGAAGAGAGTTCTACTCAAGCGGTAGTCTGGACAGCCCTGAGGAGAGGGGTCGGCAGGAGGTGGGTGGAAAAATCCCCGGATCACAAGCGCCATGGGTTCGGGCCTTCCAGTGTGCTCTGATGGAAAATATCAGAATGTAAAATATCAGGCTGCTATTGAAAAAAATTTATCATACTGCGCGGTTCAGATGCAGAGGAAAGGTGGCCCGTTGTTTGTTAATGCACTCTCTGCACCACAGTGAGGCAGCGCACGACATACTGAACTACTGTAGTAGAGTGTGGCGGAAGTCAGGTGAGACAGGAGTGGACAGGCTGGTGCCGACAAGTACCAGCGCCGCACCGTAATGATTTCCCACGCCTTGACGTCTGTCACGCAGGCCGTAGTTCTGCGACCTCTGGATTACAGCAATGCTTATAGCAACTTTAAACATATTGCTAATTTTTCTTCAGTAGGTATTGATTCCCATATGTTAACTGGTTTTCGTCATCCTTTGAAACCGTGTGAATCACTCTGAAATTGCGTCTGTCAATTTGGAAGGTTTCCCTCAGTATTTCATCAGAAAATTCCAAAGGCAAAATCCAATCAATCCGTGTTGTTCACTTTGTTGTGTACTTATTACTCCAGAGAAACTTACCACTGCTTTTATATGCTATGTACAACAAGTACAGACGCGTAATCAAAATATGACTACGTAAGAGGTTTTTGGTTAGCGTAGCCAGGTGTCCTGATTTTCGCGGACGTCCCAGTTTTCTGGCGTCCGTTGACATCTCCCAATTCAGCGTCGGTAGCGACGCCGAATTTTGGGTAAATGAAAGTTACAAAGATTATACAATGGGGGGATATACACATGTCACTATGTACTCGTTCGTTTCGCTGACGCACCGCTACGGCCATTTGGAGGCCCTCACACGGACACTCCAAACTGCATGATTTCTGGTGACTACTGTGCACGCGCTCTGACCTGCTTCAAATTTCACTCGTTGAGGCAGGCACGTTACGTTGTATTCGTTCTGGACCTCTTCCCATTTCTTAATGTTGAAACTACCGTAAGTTGTACCCAAGCAATACTTTTATATGTCTATTAGAATTTGGCTTGTAGTCGTCAATAAATTGTAACGTTCATTAATGCTTTCACATGTACGTTTAATGTTACCGTATCCATTGTAAGTTACCAATTTTATGAAAAACAGGAATGAAGGAGAATCGCATACGGAATATTCCTATAACAGTATTGGTGATTCAAGGGTGACGCTTGCACTGAACTTAGGAAGGAGTAGTAACTTAATATTCTTATTTCCGAAATCATACTTCTCACATGGGTGGTAATCCTTACTGCTTTGTTTTGTTTTAAAATTTCAAAAAAGTTTACACAACTGCCATATCAGATGTCACAATAAACACTGCACGTAGTGTTTCAACTTTATATGTTGATTTTTCCGTCCACATGCAAGTCATCAACAAAAATACGCCTTCGGTAGATCCTGTCGCTTCTCACAAATAGAGAAGGTACTGCACGAGTGCATGTAGTTTTTTCGTAGTATTTTCCGTTCATTACGTTGTCCGAACACGTGTCATCGTCGTGTTTCTGCACTGCTCTTCATCGCCACCCATCACTTCATGAAATCGTGCTAAAAGAAGTTATGAAATGGATAAATAACAGTAACAAAGGAACGGTAAACAAAGAACCGGCATTTCTACATGATGACCCTTTAACTAACGTATCACTTGTCAATATGATCGAAAAACTTACTATTGACAGAAATTCCAATGGACGATCTTTATGTGGACGTTTCTGATGCCGAAGAAGTACTGAATGCAATACTACAGAACAAAAGCTTAACAACATTACAAAAATGGCATTCTTTACTTGAAAACCATAATCTTCCTAATTTGCTGTAGTTATAGTTTACATGGATCCTATACCTGTTTCAATTTCTGCAATTGAGTATTGTTTTCCTAGTCAGTTTAGTCTGAGAAACGAAATCTCTTTAACACGTAGAATATGGGATACAAATAAAGGCATTCTTCAAAATGTCATGCACAGAATTTTGCAATAATAATAAAAGACCAAGTGATGTTGAAACCTGTAAAATCTAGTTAAAAATATATTTTACATAAAAAACAATTAATCCATAACAACTTATAGTTGATTTTAATGAGACAAATATAATAAAATACCGATCAGTAGTGCCGCATTGAGGCTGAATAGGTCGCAAAGGTAAAACTCAGGCATTAGGCACATGATGACTTTTGCGATCTGTCTTCTATGCCGTGAAAGAATTATAGCGGTGGTATTCCTTCTTGATTTTAATTTTTTCACACTCACCTGATTGGTGTGTTAGTTCATTCAAAACCACAGTAGGAAATCTGAGATATGGTTTTACGATTATTTTCTTGAGTCGCTACAGTGTAGCTTATTTACACCGTAATAGAATATTATAGGTGTCCAACAAAAACTTACTAGTTTTCTAATAGATCATAGAAGTTAACATTTTTCTTAATAGGCCAACATCCATAAATGCATGGTTTTGAACATAGAATAATATAAAAAATGCTCTATGGTGTTTAAAAAAGTGCTCAAAGTACTCCATTATAAAATAAGTATGAAATTCAGAGCGTGATATTAGTAGCATGGTACATCACGCAAGTGTGCTACAAACTGTTTTCATTCTACAACATTGAAAACATTGAAAATTGCAAACATATCTACGAATCTTACATTCATATGTAACAAACGACATATACTGTAATTCCAAGTGCAAATGTGTGTGGAAATAAGATGTGTGAATGCTGAAAATATGCCCGTAAAAAATTACATAGGCCCACTACTGCATACAGGATATATTATTTGCTGTGTAAGTTATCTAACTTGAACTAGTATGTGTATCTTTTCACACTTTTATAGAAAAACAATGTAATCTATTTTAACACCTGAAATTTTACAGTATATATTCTGTGAATAAAACAACAAACTACCTTCGTTAGTTCATTGTTTCTATGAAAAGAGGAACAGTTGAAACGAATCTGAGTGATTAAAACTGCCTTTGTGTAGCCAAATCAAGCACTTGCAGTTACAGTATTACTGATAAGTAAAATTTGTATTAGTATCTCCACAAAAACAAGTTAGGAATAGTTATTCTGATACAACTCTATATAAAATTAGTATTCTGCGTCGAGATATGCACGTTTTCTTCGGCGACTTCTGCTTTTTAAATATAAAGCAATATAACGAATGTTTACAGGCTCTGTAATACAGAATGTCACTGCATCCCTCATACAGTCGAAGGTAGTGCCATTGATAGTGGATCGACAATACACGTGTGCGTACTACCAGACCGAGGATTCAATTAACTGCGCCGCAAATAAACATAGTTTGCTCGAGTTCAGCGGGAAATATGTCGTGCAACGAATATTACCAGTATAAATTACATTTATGATCTTTTCTGTTTATATCTCATATAGTGTCTATATCTCAAGGCACTGAGTATTTTTGTTGATTTCCAATATTCAGCGAATGAATTAATATGTAAAACATGTCAGACCTTCATGAAAATAACAGTAAAATCGGGTTTATATGTTAGGAGATGGGGGCAAAATCCCACATCCAGCCTCGGGCCCAGTGCCGACTCTAAGCGGCCATGGGTCTGGATGGTAAAACCTGAGCCATCTCGTGGTGTTCTACAGCCTTCCGTAAACCATTCTGCAAGCACCTGTCGCATTGCCGAAACAATTAGTTACACACGAACAGCAAATACCTGAATAGGTGCACCCATTTCCTCCTGCCAATAACGCGCACGCTTTCAAAATATGTGGTTTTACGGTGCGGTCCGCGCATACATTTTGGAGGCATTCTGCACGACTGCCCAGGTCTCACTGATCCAGTAACTGTAAGTGTACAACCAAACTTTAAAATATTTACAACTTCTCACTTGGTTACCGATCGCGTGTTATGATGAAATGACATATAACAGTAGTAACGTGCATTTGCAGTGACAGTCGCATAACGCTGAACTATAATTCCACAACTGCTACACTACTGGCCATTAAAATTACTACACCAAGAAGAAATGCAGATGATAAACCGGTATTCATTGAACAAATATATTATGCTAGAACTGACTTGTGATTACATTTTCACGCAATTTGGGTGCATAGATCCTGAGAAATCAGTACCCAGAACAACCACCTCTGGCCGTAATAACGCCATTGTTACGCCTGGGCATTGAGACAAACAGAGCTTGGATGGCGTGTACGGGTACAGATGCCCATGCAGCTTCAACACGATAGCACAGTTCATCAAGAGTAGTGACTGGTGTATTGTGAGGAGCCAGTTGCTCCACGACCATCGGCCAGACGTTTTCAATTGGTAAAAGATCTGAAGAATGTTCTGGCCAGGGCAGCATTCGAACATTTTCCGTACCCAGAAAGGCCCATACAGGACCTGCAACACGCGGTCGTGCATTATCCTGATGAAATATAGCTATCGAATGCAGGGTAGAGTCTCGGGTCGTAACACATCTGAAATGTAACGGCCACTGTTCAAAGTATCGTCGATGTGAACAAGAGGTCACCGAGACGTGTAACCAATGGCAACCCATACCATCACGCCGGGTGATACGCCAGTATGGCGATGACGAATACACGCTTACAATGTGAATTCACCGCGATGTCGCCAAACACGGATGCGACCATCATGATGCTGTAAACAGAACCTGTATTCATCCGAAAACATGACGTTTTGCCATTCGTGCACCCAGGTTCGTCGTTGCATACACCATCGCAGGCGCCCCTGTCTGTGATGCAGAGTCAAGGGTAACCGCAGCCATGGTCGCCGAGCTGAGAGTCCATGCTGCTGCCAACGTCGTCGAACTGCAGATGGTTGTTGTCTTGCAAACGTCCCCATCTGTTGACTCAGGGCTCCAGACGTGGCTGTACGATCCGTTACAGCCATGCGGATAAGATACCTATCATCTCGACTGCTAGTGATACGAGGCCGTTGGGATCCAGCACGGCGTTCCGTATTGCCCTCCTGAACCCACGGATATTCCATATTCTGCTAACACTCATTGGATCGCGACCAACGCGAGCAGGAATGTCGCGATACGATAAACCGCAATCGCGATAGGCTAAAATCCGACCTTTATCAAAGTCTGAAACGTGATGGTACGCATTTCTCCTCCTTACACGAGGCATCACAACAACGTTTCACCAGGCAACGGCGGTCAACTGCTGTTTGTGTATGAGAGATCGGTTGGACACTTTCCTCATGTTGTACGTGTCGCCACCGGTGCCAACCTTATGTGAATGCTCTGAAAAGCTAATCATTTGTACATGACAGTATCGTCTATCTGTCGGTTAAATTTCGCGTCTGTAGCACGTCATCTTCGTGGTGTAGCAGTTTTAATGGCCAGGAGTGTAGTTCGATGATCCAATCACCTGTGAAATAAAAACATCGCAGTAATAAAGTCTTTAAATAACGTTGACTTTTGCATTCGTTATTTCGATTACGTTTCTATGATAGTAGCCCTATTGTCACTTCCTTATCACAAAATCCTTCATATAATTTTCAGACGCTATGGCAAGGGAAAGAGAGACAAACAGAGAGAGATAGTAGGAGGAAATGGTCATAAGCAGGAGGGAGGAGGAGTTGCATGATATAATCAAGGGAAGTAGAGGATGGGCAGTGATGCGTGACTGATAGGGCCTGGAGGAGGAGGAGAAGAAGAAGAAGGAGAGGGAGAGAGAGAGAGAGAGATAGAGATAGAGATAGAGAGAGAGGGGGCGGCTGGGGAATGTTCGGACACATTGTGTAAAACGATACTTTTGATTGACGGTTTCCTGGATATCGTCTTAAATGGTTAATCATGTCATTTTATGTTCATAACATACCTGTTTTGCTCATTAATTGCAGTATTATTAAAAAGAAGGAAAAGATTAAACAAACTACATTAAATTGGAAGCTCGCTAAAACGCATCATTTGAGTCATGTGATGACTGTGACGTCAACAGTTCCAACTGTTCTAACATTTACTCACAGTGGTATATTGTTTGGGCATTCGTGTTTCGGAGAATGGTTCACAAATATTGCATTTAACTGCACAGTACAAATACATCTGTAACTCCAGAAAATTTGATTTTGCGTGTATTAAGCAATGTAAAATGCATAAAATGTGGGTTGAATTCGCTTGTAGATTTGCAGATGAGTGATCGGTCACTTCATGCGTTTACGAGGATCACTTTGATATAAGTCAACAATAATTGTTTTTCTGTTTATTCACTTTGCAATTGCAAAAGTGTAAGGTATTATTATGAGTACATCAATGAGCCGGTATTTACATTTACGAAACAGGTGTTCACTAAATGCCACGCCAACGATTTGTATTTAAATTCTTTAAGTCGTTTTAAAACTGGTAATGAAACTATTTTTAGAAAAAAACAAAAATGCCCGGTGGTATGGCAGAGCCCTCTAAGGCGCCTTGCTGCGGAGCGCACATTTGCTCTTCGTCTAGGGTTCGTGTCGTCCCTGGGGCATGTGTGTGTGTGCGTGTGTGTGTGTGTGTGTGTGTGTGTGTGTGTTTTGTTCTTAGCATAAGTTAGTTCAAGTAGTTTGTAAGCCTAGGGACTGATAACCATAGTAGTTAAGTCCCATAGATTTACAAACCTTTAGTGAAATATAAATTAATGATTATTAATTTTGTAAATAATTATTTTCTATTTCACAGTATGAAGTATTTCCGCGATAAAAAAAGAGAATGAAAAAAATAGGAGAGGGTTGGATCTGGACAGGAAACGCATTTTTTTTCTCTATATTGGTCTGTACTGCATCCACTGTGAAAACTCGAACGACAATAGCGCGAAGCGATTAGACGACCTGCAAGATAGGTACTTAACAGGGCATGCATTCATATCAAGCGGAACGCAACTAAGTTCATTTGCATTTTTTGGGCATGATAATAGATGTACTGTGAGTATAAACTTCCTGTCTCTTCTTTTTAAAGATATTCTTATTTTCCGAACATGACTATGATATGTTACAGTCGTTGTTGCTGTGGTCTTCAATCCTGAAAATAGTTTGATGAAGCTTTTTACTATACACAGTTCTGTTGAAACCTCTTCATTGCTGTATTAGAATGGCAACCTACATCCTTTTGAACCTGCTTACTTTATTCGTCACTCTGTCTCCGTCTGTGATTTTTACCGCATATATGTGCTTCCATTGCTAAATTGAAGGCACCTTGTCTCAGAATGTATCCCACCAAGTGATCGCTTTTCTTGGTCAAGTTATACCAGAAATATCTTTAATCCCCATTTCTGTTCGGCGCTTCCTAATACGTGTTCTACCAATATAATCTTCAGCTGTTGTCTACATCATGACATTATCATCTTTTTGTCAAAAGTTCTTATTGTCCACGTTTCATTCTCGTACAATGTTACAGTCCAGACAAACGCTTTCAGGAAAGTCTTCCTAACATTTAAATTAATTTCTTTTGGGCCTACAGCCTTGTGTATGTTATTTAAGGACATATTGATAATACAAGTGATACCAAAATGCTGCTTTAGGTAACAGATGTTATTTATTGCTTTAACATACATTTCGCTTCTTCAGAAATGCTTTTCTTCAAATAGCTATTCAGCATTTTATATCATCTTTACTTTGAACAGTAGATGTTAGTTTGCTACCCAAATAACAAAACTCATTTACTACTTTTATTTTCTCTTTACCTAATCTAATTCCTTCAGCATTGCCTGATTTTCTTAGACTGCATTCCATTACTCTTGTTTTGCTCTTGTTAATGTTCATATCCTAACCTCATTTTAGGACTCTCCATTCCATTCACTTGCTTTGCTGTCTCTGACAGAATCACAATGTCATCTGCAAACCGCAAAGTTTTAATTTCTTTTCTTTGAACTTTAATTCTTTCTCCAAATGTGTCCTTTCATTCCTCCACAGCATGCCCAATGAACAGATTGAATAACATTGGTGAAAGACTTACTCTCTTCCAAACTACTGTCTCACTTTCATACCCTTCTATTTTTATAAATGGAGTCTGGTTTTTGAACAAGTTGTGTCTAACTTTTCGTTCCTTGTAACTTATCCCTGCTACCTTGAGAATTTGACAGAGTGTATTCCAGTCAAAATTGTCAAAAGCTCTCTCCAAATCTACAAAAGCTAAAAACCCAGGTTTTCCTTTCCTAAACATAACTTAAAGGTAAGTCGTAATGTAATATTTCTTGTCGTGTTGCTACATATATTCTAAATCCAACAGATGTTCCCCGAGGTTGGAGTCTATCAGTTTTTCCATTCGTCTGTAAACAATTCGTCCCAGTATTTTGCAACCATGACTTATCAAACTGATAGTTCTGTAATTTTCTCACTTGTCTGCACTTATTTTCTTTGGAATTGGAATCATTATATTCTTTCTTAAGTCTGAGGGTATTTTCCCTGTCCATACATTTTGCACACAAGATGAAACAGTTTCTTCATGACTGGCTCTCCCAACGATGACGGTAGTTCACAGGGAATATCATCTACTCTAGGGACCTTGTTTCGACCCAAATCTTTCAGTGCCCTGTCAGATTCTCGTCGTAGTATCGTGTCTCCTACCTCATCTTCATCTAGTTCCACTTCTCTTTTTACAACAATTCTTTTATGTAAATTTATCTCATGTGGGCTCTCAATATATTTTTTCACCTATCCGTTTTCCTTTCTTTGCTTAGTAGTGGTTTTCCATCTCAGCTCTTGATATTCATGCAGCTGGTTTTCTAGTCTCTAAACATCTCTTTTATTTTCCTGCGTAACCAGTCTGTGCTTTCTGTGAACCTCATTTTTCAGCCTTCTGTACTCCCATCTGCGTTGTACACTTGCCGTATTTTTAATTTTTCCGCTCTTAACAATTAAGGTACGTATCTCCTGTGCTATCAAAGGAATTTAATTAGGTCATTGTCTTTCATCCAATTTAATCCGCTGCAGCCTTCACTACTGTTTTTCTCAGAGTTATCCATTCTTCTTCTTCTATGGTATTACTTTTCTCCATTTCGATCAGTCCTGGCCTAAAGCTCCCTCTGAAACTCTCAGTAACCGCTGATTCCTTTAATTTATCCGGGATCCATTCCTTACTTTCCTAACATTTTCCAGTTTATTAAGTTTCAATAAGTTGTGGTCAGGGACTATATCTACCCGTGGATATGTCTTAGATTTTAAAATCTAGTTTAGAAATATACCTTACCATTACAAAGTCAATTTGATACCTTCAGGTGTCTCATGCTCTCTTCCGTGTAATCAGTATTCATGTATGGTGCTTAAACCGTTTGTGAAGATTAAATTGTGCTCTGCGCAAAATTCTGCCAGGTGACCTCGTTATTCATTCCTTATCCCCAGTCCATATTCACCTGCTATTTTTCCTTCACTTTCTTTTTCTACTAAACAGTTCCAGTCTCCCATCACAATGTAGTTTTGCTCTCCCTTAACTGAGTAACGTTTCTTATCTTATCACACATTTTTAAACCTCATTACCATCGGCGGAGCTAGCTGACATATAAACTTGTACAGTTATGGTCTGTATTGTGTTTCTGGCTATCTCTGCTAAGATAATATGTCTACTGTACTGTTCATAGTAACTTACCCGCGTTGAGTTTTTCTTGTTTAGTATTAGACCTAGTCCTGCGTTAACGACATCCTCCTGAATATCTCTTCCCGGAGGTCCGAATGGAAGGCTGTTTTACATCTGGAACATTTTACGCAAGAAGACGCCATCATTAGATATTCACAGAGTAGAGCTGCATGTCTTCGGGAAAAGTAACGATGGAGTTTAGCCTTGCTTCAGCTTTCCGCTGTACTTGCATGACAAGCCACGTTAGCTGATGTTACAAGGCCAGCTGAATCAATCATCCAGCCTGTATCCCCTGTAACTACTGTAAAGGCTGCTGCCTCTTTTTAGGATCCATATGTTTGTTTGGTCTCTCTACAGACACTCCTCCGCAGTGGTTGCACCTACGGTACGGCGGTCTGTATCGTTGAGGCACGAGGGCCAGCCTAGCCCGGTAATATCAGTGGTTCATGGAGATGGATTTTAGAGTAGTTCTCAATATTTCCTGTACTTATACAGCGAAGTCATTTAACATGTTTTCAAGGGACACAGGATAAGTTACATTAAAAATATTTTCTTTTACATCTGCAACGAACAAATGATGGGCAAATGAATTTTTCTGTTAATCTATATTGTATGTCCCCTGGCAACACCTAGTAAGCTCTATTAATAAAGCGCTGAAAATCAGGAATACAAGCTGCATTCCCATTATAGTAAATAGATTTAGTTCGTGGAAATGATTCGTGTTAGAATTCTATGTTATAATTAGTTAAATATATTATAAAGTTCAAAATTTCCTACTTGTTTTCTTAACCAGTACATACTGAAGCTTATAGGCCTTTTATTCATTGGCCCATGAATTTAACACGGCAACTTTACAGAAGAGTGTTTCCTCAGCTCTACTAGATACATTTTTCATATGCTAAAACCATAGAAACAGTGATAAATACTTATAATTTATTGTTTTAACCCTGTAAATAGCAATATAATTGTATCTTAAGGACTTATAGCACCAGAAAGATAAAACTATAGTTACTATAATAGCTACTGTACGTTTGGAACAGAGAAGATTTTCATAGTGACAGAACACTGAAGATGAAAAGTTGAATAAATCTTTTGAGATTTTGAGAAATATCATACAGTAAATGGGTGATGTAATAATGAGGTTTCATTTCATTTTTTCCACAAGCTGGCGCTGTTCTCAAGCAGCTGAAAATTTTTGGAACAAGGAAATGAAGATGAGAAGTACACACTGATTTTAACGAAAATGCTTTCAAATAATTAAATTACATTTTGATACAAATTATCTGCTTCAGCGAATGAACGACGTTTCGCTGGATGATATCGATGCATACACAAACGTCGAAGATTACTAACATTTCCAACTAATTTTTCACTGCGAAGGAACAGAATATACACAGTGTCTGTCTATCTCCATCAGTAACGGAAAGTTTCCCCTTTGTACCTTTAAGTGTGTGGTTCTTTGTTGTTGAAACTAAGTTCAAGTACTCATCGTACGTTGTCAAAGTAGCATCGAGGACCGACTCCAAGAATTTTGCCACTCCACACCAAAACTTCTAGCGCCTCCTTCCCTGTCTGCGCATTTAGAGATACAGTCAATCTTTTACATAATGTTTTTTATCCATTACGTCTTATATTCACTAATTTTTAGGGTCGGGACAGCAGTTCATGCAATTCAGTTAAGTTTCTTTAGCACCACCATTTACTGATATTTATCTCTATTACTTTATTAGACTTATTTTCACTTGTGTCGCGACTTTATAGCTCACTTATTTTTCAAGTGTTGTGTAGGGAAAGGGTAGAATCCTGTTAGGAACAATGCTATTAACAAGCTTCGTTATTTTGGAAGACGCATCCAAGATGACAATGTGTAGCATCTCATTTGTTTTCTGTTTCACAGTACGACTCTGGATTGTATGAATTATTTGAATTTCCATCTTATTCCTGAATGTTTCGTTTCTCCAAAACTTTCATTGCCTCGTTAACTCATGGTTTTGAAACCGTATTAAATTAACAATATTGCCGCCCCCTACAACCTGCCGCCTCTGGCGGTGTAACAGATCGCCTCCTGTAGAGCCGGCCCTCAGTGCGGCTTAAAGCACAATGTTGAAAGCTCCTACCTCGCTCTTTGAGTAATTGGAAATGCGTCGATGTCGGGGTGGCAGTTAAGCCTTCGGCCTGTAGCCTACCCCGGTCAGTGGCGCACGAGTCACGTGCAGGCTCCAAGGCCTACGGCGCACGAGTTAAGGGTCGAGGTCAGAAGCGGCGTCCGTAACACGGCTTACGTGAAGAGTGGCTCAGACGACGCGTTTCTTGGTAATGCGTGGAATACGCCAAAGGTAAGGCTTTAAGGCTGACGGTGACTTGAGATGACGTCGCTCGGGTGCGTACTTATTGGAACAGAGATTTAGAAGTCTTGACAACACAGCCAAAGGGAAAGAGGAACACGTGACTTCAAGATTTACGCCAACTCAAAAGCCAGCTACACAACCTAATTTTCGTGATAGCCAATTGACGTCTGAACTATTAACTGCCGTGGGCCAGCCACAATCAAAAGTTGGCTGCAGACAGTGTTGCATTTATATTGTTTGTTATGTTCAATAGAAGAAAACGTATCTACGACTGTGTGAAAAGTGAGTATAATAATGAAACGGGACCATTCTTACTGAACAACTGAATTAAGCATAATCGAAAAATGAGAGCACCCGTTTCACGCAGAGGACAAGGTACAGAACGAGGAAAAGGTTAACCATAGAACTGATCGTATAAAACGGGTCAGATGTGTAATTTGAATATTTGTGAAACATGAAATACACGTTTAAAAATGACAGTGATTAATTTGGAATTATAAAAACATGGTAGGAGATAAAGTTACACTTCGGTGCCTCATATGGTTGGCGACGAAATGCGCCCTTTAATGTGATTCAAGAGCCATTTTGGCAGTCAGCATCATCCCTGAGTTATATAGGGGCCATGAAGAGTCTTCACCTAGTGTCTGATAGCATGTAGCTTGTCTATCTCAAGACTGGAAAGGCTTTTCAACATACAACTCTGTTTCAGAATTCTTACTACGTCTAGGATCGACAGATACGTTATTTCTGTGGTATAAACAACCATGGGATAGCTCATTCCATTTCTCTTGTTAAAGACTGTCTTTCCTTTTTCTATTTGCGAATTTCGTATATGTCTAAGATACTAATGAGATACTGAAGATACGTAGAAATTCTAGAAGAGATTGACCCAATACATTGGCAATGGGTCTACTGTGCTGTGATCTAATTAAATCCAAAATTCAAAACTTGATAGTTGTGTCTCGGAATGGTGATCAGTATGAATTCGGATACTGGCTTCTACATCGACAACTACATAAATTCTCTGCAAGTCACATTGAAGCACGTGGCAGAGGGTTCATCACACCGCTTTTATGTGTCTCTACAGTTCCATTCACTAATAGCTCGCGGGAAAAGGTAACACCTAAATATTTCCGTTTTCGATCTGATTTATTTTATTCTGATGATCATGTCTTCCTATGTAGGTGGGTGCTAAGAAAATATGTTCGCTTTCGGAAGAGAAAGTTGGTGAAAGAAATTTTGCAAATTGATCTCGTCGCAACGAGTAACACCTTTGTTTTAATGATTTCTACCCCTACTCGTGCATATTTCCCGTGACACTCTCCTATACTGCGATAATACAAAACGAGCTGCCCTTCTCTGAACCTTCTCCAAATCATCTGTCAGTCCCACATGATGGGGATTCAACAATGCGCAACAATACTCCAAAACAGGATGCACAAGTGCGGTGTACGCAGTTTCTTTAGTAGAACGGTTGCATCCTCTAAGTGTTCTGCCAAATAGTCTTTGGTTCGCTTTCCCTACAATATTTTCTATCTGTTCTTCCAAATTTAAATTGTTTGTAATTCTTACTCCTAGGTATTTAGTTGAATTTACGGCCTATAGTTTTGACTGATTTTTCATGTAAATGAAGTTTAATAAGATTCTTTTAGCTGTTATATGGATTACTTTGCAATTCTCATTATTAATTGTCAACTGACTTTTTTGCACCATGAAGATATCTAAAATCATTTTTCAGTTGCTTTTGATCTTCTGGTGACTTTACTAAACGATAAGTGACAGTATCACCCGAAACTAAAACTGTCTTATAAATCGTTTATAAAAGTAAGGAACAATAGGAGCCCTATAACACTTCCATGGGGAACGCCAGATATCACTTATATTCTACTCGATGACTTTCCGTCAATTACAACGTACTGAGTCATTTCTGGCAGGAAATCACGAATCCAATCGCATAATTGTAGCGATATTCCATAAGCACGAAGTCTGATTAGAAGACGCTTGTGAGGTACAGTGTCGAAAACTTTCAGGAAATCTAGAAATACGGAATCTATTTGACATTCCTTGTCTATAGCACAGCTCATCATGGGAGTAAAGAGCTAGCTGTGTTTCACAAGAACGATACTTTTTGAATCCGTGTTGACTATCGGTCAACAGGTCGTTCTCTTCGAGGTACCTAGTTCATAATATTTGAGGAAAGTATATATCTAAAATCCTGCTTCAAACCGACGTCATTGATATAGGCCTGTAACTTTGCGGAACATTCCTACTGCTTTTTATTATTATTATTATTATTATTATTATTTTTAATATTGGCGTAACCTGAGCAACTATCCAGGCTTTAGGTACGGAACGTTCGCTGAGCGAGCGATTGTATATGATAACATGATAGGCATTCTCTGAAAGGAAACTAATTGATATACAATCGGGACCGGGAGACTTATTAAATGATTTAAGTTGCCTTATTACACTAGGGTATCAACTTCTAAATTACGCATGTTGGCAGCTGTTCTTGATACGAATTCTGGAGTATTTGCTTTGTCTTCTTTCGTGGAGGAATTTCGGACGGCTGTGTTACGTAATTCAGGTTTAGCGGAACTGTCATCAGCAGCATCACCATTACTACCGCGTAGTGTAGGTAGTGATTGTGTTTTACCACTAGTATACACACGACCAGAATATCTTAGGATCTCCAAATTACGTGATATGGTTTCGTAGCTGAATTTGTTATAAGGTTCTCGCATTGAAGTTCGAGTTAAATTTCGAGTATCTATACTGACCTGCCATTTATTTATTTATTCCCTGTAGTACACCAAGTTTTCGAAGGGCTTATGGTAATAAACTTTTATAAAAAATATCCTTAAATATTTCCGTACTACAATTGTCACATAAATTTGCTCATTACTTGAAACGATAATCTCTTGGTGTTGATACAATTTTTCCATCACATTTTACTCACAGTCAGTTCTTTTGAATTTAGAGAAACAGAGGTATATGCAAAAGTGTAAGTTAGTAAGTTTAAACATAAAGGAAGTAACTACATTATCTGTTCCTGGTCACTGAATGAAATCAATGTGGTAAATTGAAAATTTATTCCTGGCAGGTATTCGAATCGGGATACAGCTATCCTACTCACTAGATGTAAGTGACTGCCCCCTGACTATCAATTTTGTAAATTCCTTTGTGTGCTGATTCATAATGGCTGCAAGCATCAATGCTGATGATTTTCAGATATAAGTATAGAGGCTTTAGGGATGATAGATTGGACATGGCAATCATTTTTAAGTATACGAACACGTTGTCGCTGATGCATATTTATGACGTTAAGCGACTTCGAAGGGTCACCGGTGCGCCAGGTGGTACGTGGCGAAAGCCAGTGGCACTTATTCGAAAGTTTGGATCTCCAGTTTCATTGTTTTCGTAGGTACCCGCACCCTAAAGACGGAAATTTGCATTTGTCCTCTTTGTCATAATTCGGTGCTGTGTACTTGAAGTGAGCTGTTGTTTCAGTACTTCGCTTCCACCTCAACGTAATTCCCCATCAAACGTTCAAATGTTTGTAGAGCTTATGGGACTTAACTACGGGGTCATCAGTCCCTAAACTTACAAACTACTTATGAACTAGCTACTACTAAGGACGGCACAAATATCCATGCCCGAGGGGGGATTCGAACCCCCGACCATAGTGCCCGTGGAGACCATGACTCGCGCGCCGCAGTCCCCTCGGCCAACGCGGCCAGCAATTCCCCATCATGTAGTCAAGAAACAATAAAATGCACTGGAGTATGTAAAAATATTGATTATTCCGCCATGCACTAGCAACTAGCAACGTTTCACGTGGAATAAACTTGCAGAAATGCACTTGGCGACTACTTCAGACGCAACGGAAGATGCACCAGCGTTTCTGCACAGAACGTTATCCAAACAGACGAATACACTGAACATTTGCTGCAGTCATTCTTCGTCTCAGTGACTTTGGTACCAAACTTCATTGCGAATTGCGGTGAGGTGGAATCGAAAACTACAGATCACTTAAGGTATAAGTACAGATTTAATTGGTTAAGTCGCGAGTACCAACGAGTACAATTGATACGAGACATCCAAACTTAAGGTCCCGCACCAGCGGTTATCGCCACACTAGGCAAAAAGATGACTTTTTAAGCTCACGTAATATCAGAAATATGCGTAAACGAGTCCTGTACGTATACTTAAAATAGTTGCCTATGTCCAACCTATCATTTCACAAAAATTATGTACTTATTTCTGGAATACCCGGTATATGTATCCCTGTTAAGAAGCGAAAAATGTAAACCAACGACGTGTGAGAAACTGAACGTGGTGCTTAGAAACGTAAAGAACAAAAGTAGTGCGCACGTACGAGGAGAAGCGTCGCGCTCGCGCCCTTGGCGCGTGTGGAGGGGGAAGGGCGTTTTATCCGCGTGACCTACATCAGCGCCAGATAGCGGACGAGCCTCACAGCGTTTCCTCGTGTAGCTACTCTCCTCACCCATCTTACTGTTCCTTATTTCGCAACGTCGTCTCTGTTTCCTTGTTTATTTTTAACGCCAACAACCAACAAAAATCATCAATCCGGTGAAATAACGGCGCGTTTCACATGTTGTATCACAGGTTGTAATGAATAGATCCATTATTAATACTTTTACTACGAGATATAATCATGGTCAGGCTTCCAAATCTGACAGGAGAATCGTCAATGGTCATTTTCAGAACCTCGTTTATCAATGCGTTGCCATAACTACCAGACTGAAGATTGTGACAACGCATACATATTATATGCCAGAGTATTATGATGATATACGGCGTTGTGAAAATAACCGCCCATGGTCGAAACAGGTCCGTTGGGACAACTTTAAAATGTCTGTGATTGGTAATGAAACTATTAAAACTTTATCTCTCACACAGTGTTTACATGTAACTGTACGTCATTTTGCCGAAATGCGCATTTAGTTCATAGAGGACGCGGTATTCACAACACAAAAATATGGTACTAAGAAATTGTTGCAAAAATGACTGATTATGCAAATTAGCAATACTGAAACCACATAGCTCATATTTCTTAAAAGAATATCTACATAGGAAACACAGGTGTTTTTATGTACTCGTGGCCTTCTGCGGCCGTTGTCACTGTCAATAAAATCCATTAGAATGTGAGACAGCATTGTCAATCTTTAAAACCGACCTCGGTTCGGTCAGTGTTGCAAGTGGCATTCCTCTGAGTAAATATCTGATATATACACACTGTAAGACCTCTTCCAACAGTGAGCGAAACGTCGGACAGTTTTGAAGACTGACAATGCGGTCCCACTCCCTGAATAACTTTATTGATACTTACTTTTGTTCATTTTCTATTATCTTAATCCCACACTGCATGGTGTTGCCGCTTGGCAACTCAAATTTTTGTTACTTTTTCAGACGTACTTCTTGTTGACAGATGGTAACACCATGCACTTCGTATATATTGGAGTCTGTTCTAAGCATTTAGTTGATGGTTTTCTCCGGAGACGGCAGCGCAGTCATTAATTGAGGAGAGATGCAACAAAGAGCGCTGCACCGGATTTTACTCAATGTTGAGCATTAATGTAATTACAAACTGATATGACTTCTATCAAGTAAAAAATCGCACTGACGTGTTTTACGGCCCACTTTAGATTTGTAGTTTTATAAGTTTTTGCAAACATTTTGGACCAAAATAATAATCTAAATAATAATAAATTAATTAATAAGAGTGTCTGAAACCCATTTAGGGGAAAAAAATTCGGTATTGGCGGGTTTCGAACCACCAACCTTTCGCATCACATACCAGCATCTTCCCCACTACGCTACGGCTATAAAACAAGACAAGAATTCTTTAATCTGATACTCATTGTGGCCGTTGTTAACTGATGTGTTTTTGTGAATCCCTCAGTGTGCCGTTGCTTTGAAATAACAACGGGTAAGTTACAATCAGAAAATCATCAAATACGCGAGGAATGTCACGTGACATCTCCGTACGGCTGGTTTTCGTTAATTGAATGGAGGGTGTCAAATCTCCGTTATTTTTGCAAATATGTCTCAAACGATACGAGATATGAAAAAAAACATAAGGGAAGGAGCTAAGTTGTAGAGAATTTTCTCCTCTACCTATTAGGTTATTCAATTTTCGTGTCAGATGAACGGTTCGTTTGCAATTACAATTATATTACAAACGGCTTTTTTTGGTTTTACTACCTTGGTTTCTGTTGGAAAAATTTGAAAAATGGAGGTTCTGGTCTCTGGCGACCTACAATTATGTCTGTAAAATTTGGTGCTGATCGGTTGAACGGTTCGTCTTAAAAACAGGGAACACTTTACGGACAGACAGACATACATCCCAAAATCGCCGTTATTTTTGCAAATATCTTTGAAACGCTACGAGATATGAAAAAAACATAAGATAGCAAAGTTGTAGAGAATTTTCTCCTCTAAAAATTCGGTTATTCAATTTTCGTGTCAGATGAATAGTTAAGCCGTTATTTTCATTTAAATTTTGAGCTTCAAAAGACGATCGCAAAGGCCCACTTTTAGTGTTACTACCGTAACCTAAAGTGGGCCAAAAATTTTTATCATGTTACAGACATCTAACAGGAGTAGAAAACATGTTAGATAACAATATTTTATTGTCTAAATGCACGATGTTGACAAGGGCAACAGGTAAATATTCATATTGTTAAATGAGTTATATAATTTTTTCAATATTTTCCCCTGCATAGGTGAATATTTTCTACCATATAAATTTTTGCTGCGCCAAAATAAAAGTTCATGCTGTGTAGGGTTAATCTTACATAAAGTCTTTATTTCTGACGACTCCTTATCTCATAACTTACTGAAGACGTACTTGATCGAATCTTAAAATAGCTAGAAACTTTATTACCCAAATAAATATTTTGATTGACAATATAGGCCTATTTAAAAACAAAAAGAATTGCGGCAATACTTTCAACGGAGAATTATTTTATTAGCTATTGATTATATTAGAAATTGAACACTAAAAATTAGATTCATAGCATTCTGCAGTTCTTTAGGGCTCGCGATTGATTGGTATACGGGGAGAAGAAGAAGAAAATGTGCAGATACAGTCTGTGTATAACTAAGTAATTATATACGCAGGTGGGAAAAAGGTTATACCATTATTAGCAACTCTTTAAGCCAACAAAGCTAGGGAAGACCATTTCCTCTACTTAGTTGTACACGTCCTAATATGTTTCATCTTATTCTTCTGATTCATGCGTGACATATACGACGGGGTCCGCAGGCATGCTAGACCGCTTTCTCTAATACCATTTCTAGAGCATTATCAAACGGGGTTTCGCGATGCACTTGGAGTTGCTTGTAAAAAGACTTCCACACAAGGTACGCTTCACTTTAGTGTAGGATACCTTAACTGCTACTGTCTCTCGTCGAGATTCCCACATCAGACTTGCTATATACCTCAAATATTCGAACAACAAGTTTTCCAAACTGTTTGCTCAGCAGATGGTTTACGAATCCCTAGTATCCTCTATTCGTTCGAGGGATAGATATTAGCAGATCATCGGTGACTATGCTGGCAATCTTTTGTCGATATGAGTTTTTCGCAATGGATTTCCCGTAATTAGGAGAATTTGTCTGACAAACTGCCTTCAAATACATGACAAATGGAGTCACTGAAACTAATTTTGTGGCAATTAAACAAAGTAATACTGACAGAGTGTGAACTCAGAGGTGAATCCAAGAATTTGTAACGCTTTCTCTTATATAGATATCTACATTCATATACACAAACCACCATACAGCGTGTGTCGGAGAATACTTCGTACCGCTACTAGTGAGTTCCGTTCCTGCTTCACTCTCAAGTAGAGCGAAGGAAAACGACTGCTTATATGACTCCGTATCAGCTTTAATTTCTCAATCTTATCTTTGCTGCCATTACGCGAAATATATGTCGGCTGCAGCATAATCGCACTTTAGTCACCTTCAAATGCTGCCCTTAACATCTTTGGCCCACTTTAGGTTACGATGGTAACACTAAAAGTGGGCCTTTGCGATCGCCTTTTGACAGCTAGAAATTTAAATGAAAATAACGGCTTAACCGTACATCTGACAGGAAAACTGAATAAACAAATTTGTAGAGGAGAAAATTCTCTACAACTTTACTTTCTTATTTGCAAAAATAACGGCGATTTGACGATGTCGTCTGTCTGTCTGTAACGTGTTCCCAATTTAGGTCGAACTGTTCAACCGACCAGCACCAAATTTTACAGACATAATTGTTGGCCACTAGAGGCCAGAACCTCCCTTTTTAAATAATTCGGACAAAAAGTACGGTAGTAACACTAAAACGAATCCGTCTGTAATATAATTGTAACTGCAAATAAACCGTTGATCTGACAAGAAAATTGAGTAACCGAATTTGTAGTGGATAAAGAAAGAGGATTCAACGACATCTGTAATAAAGAAAACTGAACAAAATTCTCAACGAACAAACCAGAACGAACAAGAACAAACGATCGCAACGCCACCAATCATATTTTTTCCCTGTTGCTTCCTAAAAGGTTTTCGCACATTCTTGTTAACTGAACACAACTATATCCTGAAACATTTCGAATTGTCCAAAGGTAACAGCGCTTTCTCTGAAAACTTATTCTGTTTCGAGAACATGCCATGAAATACATAAAAAAAGGTAAATCAGTCAACAATCCGAAGATTGGTTTGAACACCACAGTGCTTTACCAGGCATGGTCCTGTTTGCAGGTGGTATGCCGTTGCCTTCCTCCGAATTTCGAACTGATTTACCCACGAACGAAATTTTAATAGCAGGTAATGCCTGTCTTTAGCCTTGATGAATGTGCTCTTTTCATAGCGGTTTCAGCTATTTTCAAAAAATGTTACCACTTAGAATTACCATGTAGTTGATCAGTTATTTCATAATATAAATTATTTATACACTAAAATAATACCAGAAAAATATCGAAATAGTTGATTAACTCATGACTACGTAATTGGCCAGAAGACAGCACGTAGAATATTCGACCAAAGTCTATCAACAAAAACATGGCAAGGTAATGATGCCAAAGCCATGTTTTAAAAGAAGCTCTGCAATCCTGGGCCTGAACAGGAGAGAGATTAGATCATGCTTGGATTGCTGACAGGCCATGGGAATTTCAAAACACACCTACATACAATGGGAATAACAGAAGAGGACCCTAAATGTAGGATCTGTGATGACGGTGATGAAACTGCATCACATCTAATCTTCGAATGCATTGCATTGGAGAGTAAAGGGCACAGAACATTTGGTACAACCAGACCAGAAGAAATTGTGTCTAATAAAGAACTGGTAAAGGGACTCCTTGCACTTTTCATTGGTTGGCTTTACTAGATATACAGGGAGCGACACCGCACAATAATCTTAGTTTCCGTGCGGGCAGTGGCGGGTTGGACCAAGACTGTTTTTGCTTCCCTGAGAAAATCAAATCAACTCATGACTACTCTATGGCCCTTCAGTCCTGAGCTTTAGCTCCGTACAAAAACTTTTGTGAGGTTTTGATCTACAGGGTGAGGTATTTAAAACTTATTTCCGAAATGTTTGGCAAAATACAAATCGGGAAAAAATTGTTATAAAAATTGTTTTTATAGAAGCGGGCCATCCATTAACATGAAGCGATACCTTCCTACACCACCCCCAGAGGACAGGGAGATGATGACTTTGAAATCTTAAATTGTAACCCACATTTTTATTTTTGTTTATATATTTTGCAGATTTGGGTTCTCTGTCAAAAATGTGTAATTTTTGTATGAAACATTTTTTCCATTTCATGATGGATGGCGCTGTAATCGGCGAAAACAAAAATGAGATGAAAACTGTTGAAAAACGGTAATACCTCAAACAAATACACATCAGATTACGAAAATGAAAGTACAAATTTTGACATTTTTGATAGTGCTGTCACGTGTGACCTCTCACAATAGAATGAAGGACGTACTGTGATGACACAATTGTGATAAGGCAATTGTTCCACGATGTTGACGATTGCAGAGACAATAGATATCATTTCTTCGTACTCGGATGCTGATATAAAAGTTGGAAGAATCTCGTCAAAGGTATACCAATCTGTTCCCTGATAGAAATACTCCTTCTGCAACGAAGTTTCGTAGAATTGTCCAACTGTTTGCTGAAACTGGAAATGAGAAATGGTCCGATATCTATTACCGTTTTCCAACAATTTTCAACTCATTTTTATTTTTGCCAATTGTAACGATGCAACGAAACGATGCAAATGTTCCAATCAAAAGATACAATTTTTTCACGGTTGAATTAAATTAAGCAATAAAAAATAGGGGTTAGTACTTACGCTTTCAAATCCACCCCCCCCCCCCCCTATGCCTTTGGCGGTAGTGCAAGGGGGCTCTTCAAAGTGAAAAACGTTTATTACAACTTTTTTAATCTGATTTTTTCGCCAAATATTCCGAAAAACTGTTTTAAATGCCTGACTCTTTATATTATAAAGCAATGTAAGAGGGCGCACGGAAAGTAGTGGTTACGATTTTATTGTGTTATCAATATCGTTGGAAGTATTTCATGCAATGCAAGCGTCGAATATTCCATTTCACTGACGCATTTTGCAACTCTCAGGGCTCAGAAGTGCAGGGCTAAACATGGCGACACGTAGAGTCGTTTCGTCAATGTATGAGAAATAGCGTGCTGTAATCGGGTTTATAACCGCCGAAGCTATTATTTTTAACTTTTTTTGCGTTGGTGATCCTTTGTGGCGGCATTAAGTTCGTACCTTTTTTTCTGGGTCATAGTCGTGAACCCAGCTTGCAACATATATGACAGTGTTGTTTAGGAATTTATGACCCTAATGTTCAAAACGGAAAATTTATTGTTGGAAGATGTCCAATCCTCCCTGTTTCATGTGAGGAATGAGCGTGTGGATTGTGGGGCACCAAACGTGCACAGGTTTTCTGCAGAGCATTTCTGCAATGAACTGTGCACGCTCTTGTTATGCAACACTTATCCGACAGGTGTATCGCTGTTACACAAATATTTGTTGCCGGCCGCGGTGGCCGAGGTGACTGAGGCGCTCCAGTCACGGTCAGCACGGCCACTACGGTCGGGGGTTCGAATCCCCCCTCGGGCATGGATATTTGTGCCGTCCTAGTTTGTAAGTAGTTCGTAAGTAGTTTGTAAGTTTAGGGACTGATAGCCCCGTAGTTAAGTCCCATAAGCTTAACAAACATTATTAAAGATTTGTTCTGGTAGTCAAGTCGGTTGTACGCGGGTGACCACTCCAAGTTCGGTCACACAGGTTGAGGTTCGCACCACCGATTTGCCATTCCCATCACGAGCAACCGAACGTCACGGGTTACTGCTATCGATAATCAGCATCGTACTAAATTTTTACTATTTTGTGGATTTCGACTGGAGACACGGTTTATGTCGTCAGACGTATGCACGTTATACACCGACATGTTACACATGGCGATTAGAATCTCTGTAGTGGCAGGATTGGGGAGGGGGGGGGGCGGACGGGAGGTGGGAGGGAAGTTTGCAAACTTGCGGCAGCGAAGTGGAAATGTGGTCCACGTCATACGCATGAAGTTTAGTATCTCAACCGATGTTGAGGACGGAATAAGAATTTCGTCAGGCGTGCTATTCAGCACCCCCTCGTAAATGTTTATTCTTTACTCGAGCACTTATGTATGTCCACATTAATTGATTGCGTAAATAATGTTACCATGTATTTATCGTGTAATGAAAGCGAAGTCATTATACTGTCCCACCATTATCTTAATTAAATAGGCTGTTGATAAAACATAGAGATTAGCACATTATGAAACATATCTTCACTGAACGCTCACACAGCTATACATAAAGTAAGTTTTAGTTCTTTGATTATCCTCGATACTTCCAGTATATGCAAATGTGTTTTCTCCAATTCTTCCACTGTGTCGTTTCGCATGATTCTGTTATTCACATTTTATTCGAAAAGCAAACTTGCTATGCATACTGTAAAAGACATACTAAATGTAGTGATAACCCTCTCTGTGCCAAATTATAGAATGGTCGACAGGAAATCACTGCTGAAGGCAATGTGTGATACCTGAGGTCCAAATGTCATCAAAATAGAGTCGTACAGTGTTTCATTCAGGACTGATGTAAATAAAATCAGGGTGGGGCAAATAAATGTGGCCTGGACGAATGGACACGAATAGACATGAATGAATGAAACATTAACGGAGGAGGAAAAGACCTACAGCTACTTCCAAAACAATAGAGCAAGTGCCCATGTTGCTGGCTAAACCTTGAGCACAATTTCACAATCTTCACGCCTGTCAGGGTTGTTAGCAGAGGTCAATATGGTCGCGGCCTAGCAATCCACCCAGGTCACCTGAAGCGTTGTGGGTCTAAGGTGTATCGCAACCACTATCATTGTCTTCAAGAACGCAAGAACGGCAGCAGAACATATCGGGTTAAATGGCAGCAACGCCAGTCTCCCTACGCCTTCAGCAAGTCGTTATCCAGGGCCCAAAGTGCCAAGAGATGACTAGTGATCAGATTAAGCATTTGCTATAGCCACGTTCTTCTGTTATATTTCTTTGTACCCTGGAACTCCAGAACACTTTTATTTGCCCCATCGTGTATTTCTGGGCTGTTGATTATGCGTGGTCAGTTTGGAATAAAAATCAGGAATTTTATCCACAAACTTTTATACGCTTTCCTTTTACTTATAGTGCGTGGTCGCCTTCGAAATAGTTGCCTCCACAATAGATACTCGATTCGTAATGCCATTTCCATTTCCGGAAACAGTCTTGGTACGACACTTGCTGGACAGTGCGAAGCGTTGTCTGCGATTATTCTTTTATCTCGTCTATCGTTGCAAACCTTCATATTTTCAACTGGATTTTCAAATGCTTATAGAAAACTGTCCAAAGGGTCCTGATCGGGAGATTATGGAGGATGAAACAGGATAGTGATTTCGTTTATTGTGCAATAGTGACGCACCGACAAGATAGAGGGGGTTCTATGTTCGTATTATGGGATGTACAAAACATTTTTTGTATCTGGTGATTTCAACATTAATTGTATAAATGATTGTGCAATAAAATATTTCTGCAAGATATGTTTGGTTCTTGTCACTTGCTGCAAACAGTATTCTTTCCTACGAGAGTGCAGGGTAACAGCAGCACAACCATAGACAACATTTGTGTTAATTATTTATTATTAGAGGGCAGTCTGTTAGCAGAATAGTGAATGGCCTCTCAGAGCACGATATACACACATTTTATCTTTAAAAGGGTTTCGTGCTCAAATATCTGTTAAATATAATTATAAAGTATTTAGGAAATCTAATCCATTTACAATAGAGATTTTGTCAAACATAATTATGGAACAAGATTGGCAGGGTGTTTATTGTGATTGATAATACAGAAGATAAACATAACGCCTTCCTTAACACATTTTTCATGCTCTTTGAAAGCTGCTTTTCGTTATAATGCTCATAATAAGGTAGGCTACTACCACTAATATGTATCCAGGGTGGCTGAAATGAAGGATAAGAATATCGTCTATAAAAAAAAAGCGGGAATTATGTCGAAACGATAGAGGCAGTCAGAATCAAACTGCAGCAGCCCATTACATAAAGTATGGTTCTGAAAAAAATGTCATTAAGAAGGCAAGAAGTATTGGTATGCAGAAAGAAAAGCAAATTCTCAGGATAAAATTAAAACTATATGGTCAGAAGTGAAGGAAGTATCTGGTCAGGAACACAAAGCTTAGGATGTAATAAAGTCAGTGCGTAATGTAAATTTTTTGTTACTCATAAGTCAGAAATATCGACAGTATTTAATAATCATTTTATGAAAATATTAGGTGAATTAAAGAGAACGTTAGCTCCTATAGGTAATCATATTACTCTCTTAGAAAATAGCCTTCCGCGACTGTTACAAGAAATGGTCCTCTGTGATACTGACAGGGACGAGACTGAGACAATAATTAAAACGCCAAAGACTACGGACCATTGTGGATATGATGGAGTACCTAGCAGAATAATTAACTATTGTTCTCCTTCTGTCAGGCCAGTATTCAGCCATATTTGTATTTTTCCTTTCGGAATAGTCAGTTTACAGACAGACTGATGTACTCAGTAGTGAAACCACTTTATAAAATGGGGGAAAAGGATAATGTAGACAATATTAAATCTACCTCTATGCCATCAGTTCTTGCTAAAGTTATTAAAAAATTTGTGTATTCAAAGATAATTGTTCATTTCAGTTGCCATAATTAGCTTGCAAGTGTACAGTACGGTTGCAGAAGTGTTTTAACAACCGAAAATGGTACAAGTTGCGTCTGAAAAGTTAGGGGAATGGTATAAGAGAAAATAGGAAATAAAAGTTGCGAGAAAAATACCTTTACTGTCCTTCAAAGTAATCGCCATTGGCTACTTGTGACATCGATTGTACAGCTGTTGGAAACTGCCAGCAAACGTTGTTATCCGCAACCATTGCGAAGCGTAAGCCTTTCAGAAATAATTTAAGGCGGGGAAACAGAAAGAAGTCTGACGACGTCAAATATGGAGAATAAGGAGCGTATGGAAGTATAGTGACCTTGCAGACGGCATTGTCGTGTAGGAAATTGCACTGTCCGGTTTTGAACAGTTCTGGCCGAACCCGCCGGATGCTCCAACACGATACACTTGCACTAACATACCATAGGTCTCCGTTGCCGTATTGCCTAATTTGAAACAAAACTTGATGTTAATGCATTGCTCCATTTTGCACTCCATGTTGCAGTGACACGAGTTCTCACAGTGACCTTGTGAGCTGGTTCGCAGCGTATACCACCGCCTCACTGCAGTGCTTTGCACGACCCTTTTTGATTGGATTAATCACAAGATATTGTTGCAGGAGTTGTAACATTTTGGAGTAAGGGGAATAGCTCACAACTGGTTCACTTCTTACCTTAATAACAGACCACAGAAGGTAATCCTCTGCAGTGTTGAAAATAGCTGTGACATGCACTCACAATAGGGTACAGTTAAGTGCGGGGACCCCAGGCTTCTGTTCTAGGGCCACTGTTGTTTCTCGTTTCAATAAATAACATTCCGTCTAGTATAACAGGTAATTCTAAGATACTTGGCAATATTGATGAAGTATCAAATAATGCAGTAAAAGAAATAAATTTATGGGTCATAGAAAATAAAGTGATGCAACATCATAGTACGACTAAGGTTTTGGGTTTTTTTACAGACAGTTTAACAAAAACTGACATTTCAATTACACATAATGGGCACACCGTGAGTGAGATTAAACAGTTCAAATATTTAGGCATTGAGACAGATGGTCAGCTGTCGTACAAAGCCCATTTCAGGATCTTGACCAAAAATTAAATGTTGCGTTGTTTACCATTCGAATAGTTTCTGAAATAAGTGATTGTCAACACGAAAAGTAGACTATTTTGATTATTCTCATTTGCTTATGACGTTAGGTGTTATTCTTCGGGTAAGTCTTCGTATTAAAAAATGGTATTTCATGCTTAGAAATGGGCGGTTCAAGCAATATGTGGGGTAAGCTCGCGTACCTCTTGTCGATCCCTATTTAGTAGCCTGGTAATTATAACATGCCGTGGTGGAGTGGTCGTGCGCACTAACAGGCCTTGCTGGAGAGCGCGCGGTTACTATCCGTCGAGTTTAGAGTTCTCTCTCGGGCATGGGTGTGTTTGTTGTCTTCAGCATAAGTTAGTTTAAGTAGTTTGTCATCCTACGAACTGATAACCGCAGCAGTTAAGTCCCTTATATTTACAAACATTAAAACATTTTAATTTTAGCATCGACTTCTCAATACGTGTTGATAATATTTGGTTATTCCCATGAGTTAGCAGCTTTCGTCCAGTTAGTACTAGACAGAAATCGAATCTGCATTTGGACCACACCTCCTTGACCCTTGTGCTGAAAGGATGTAGTATTCTGCCGCATCCATTTTTCATAAGCTGCCACAAGAATTCATAAAGCCTAGTAGTAATCACGCCTATTCAAGGCTAAACTGAAACGCTTCCCCACGTCACAGTCTTTCTATTCTGTCGAGAATTTCCTGGAATATTAAACACTTTGGCTAATTTCTGTGTTACATTGCTGGTTCTTCTTTCTTATGCTTAGACCTGTCGTGTGTATAGGAGTGCTATACGTTGCACTTTTTCAGTTACTACCCGTTTGTTACAATCTGATGTACTGACTCGTTCCATAAACATGGAGGCTCACTCCTCAATTCGATGCTGCGGAACGTTATACATATAAATAAAGAAGTAAATAAGTAGTCTTGACTCATGGGCCATGGGACGAACTTGGTGGCGACACGATGTATTCCAAGAGTCTATATCTGGATTTCATGGCATGATTTGACTGTAGCGTCATATCGTTCTGTAATCTCTCGGACATTTATTCTTCAACTGACACGTACCATTTAGTCGATGTTCCTTACATGAACGTCATCGTAGACATCGAAAGACGTTCTGTACGAGGGTCTCCTTTAACTTCAGTACGGCTATTTTTAAACCACGTGAACCATTCGTAACTCCGAGTACGGCTTAACCAACCATCACCGTACGCTTCCTACATCATTTGGCGTGTATCTGTAAAGGTTTCCTTGAGTTTCGAGCAAAATTTAATGTAGACGCTTTTCTCCTCTAACGCTGTCATCTCGAAATTCACCAACTTTGGGACACAACATTATATTCAGTACAGAAAAATGTGTTCAAACGTTTGTAAAGCTTAAGGGACTTAACTGCGGGGTCATCAGTCCCTAAACTTACAAAAAAAAAACTTATGAACTACCTTATACTAAATACGACACAAGCAGCCATGCCTGAGAGAGGATTCGAACCTCCGACGGCGAGCGGCCTCGCGCATCGTAGCATAGCGCCTCAAGGCGCTTGGCCACTCCGCCGCGGCGAATACGGAACGCCAGGCAAAGGATTATGCCCTGAATCACGTCCTTAGTCACAGGAATCTAAAATGGCAAAACATTTATAGCCATTAGAGAAGAATGAGAATTCTAACTATGTACAATTCAGTTGCATAATAGACAGGTACCCTAAATTTGCTTTGTAGTACCACACAGAAAGAATTAAATCACAAAGGATCAGAAATTACAATGATGGAAAGACGACTTTGCTACATTTTTGGCCAAATTTACAAGAGCGGCGCGCTTGATAAAATTTTTGGTTTGTTGTTGTTGCTGCTGCTGTCCTCAGTCCGAGGAGTATTTGTTCACATTTCTCCATTCTACGCTATCCTGGGCAAGCCTCTTCATATCCCAATAATTACCGCAACGCACGTTCATTTCCGCAGTGCTCTGTACTTCGTACTCACTGTCTCCTCAGCGAATTTTACTTTCACAGTACTATCCATTCATTCAACAAATTTCTTTTCTCTCCAAGTTACATGTACGACGAGTAGATTCGATCATTTGCAGCAAGAGAGTGAAAAGACAGACCTAAAATATAATGAAGGTTAAAACTAATCAGTTTATATTTTCTAAAGTGTTTTGAGGTAGTGGTAAACGGGTCTACTAGTCCTGAGAATTGCATTGAGTAAATGTATTAAAGGATGAAACAACATCTGTTGAAGGAAAACTTTTATAATACGTTCAGATGATGGACTTCCGAAATTTTAGTAGTGTTCGCCATATTTCTTGATTTCAAACAAGGTTGCACGATATGTTGCTTCTTATGGATGTACTATAAATGTCGGAAAATACAATCAACAGCAATTGCCAATGCATATGTCAGTCGCGGTTGAATAGCTGAGCGCTCTAAGGCGCCTCGCTGCGGAGCGCGCTGTTGCTCCCCGTCGGAGCTTTGAGTCCTCCCTCGGGAATGGGTGTGTGGTCCTTAGCTCAGTTTAAGTAGTTTGTAAGCCAAGGGACCGATAACGTATGTAGTTATATCTCATAGATTTGCAAAGATATGATCATTTTTAAGCATAAGTCACTTCAGCCCCAGATACTCAGCATTTATCAAGAACCACTTGTAAAATCCAGCAAATTAGGACTCCTGGTCCCATATTAAATAATCTTATAAAATTTAAGGGCTACGCCTAACATTGGGTATTTAATTTTCTGTATCAAATTACCATATTGGAAACGAGGTGGAAGATTGGTGGAAAATCTTCTGCAGTACTATGACAGACAAGAATGTAACGTGTCCTTTAAGTGGTACTTCTTCGATTAACTTTAGGATTACTTTTCGGTAATTTGTGTTTGTGAAATTGAAAGTATCTCGAACCATTCCATCAAGAGATTTCGAAAGTGGAATAAAGGGGCTATAAAGAAGCATTCGTGCTAGCCAACTGTAGAAAGTTACTCAAACGGGGGATTCCAGTAAGTGTATACAAACAGTAACCAAATCTGCCTCTAACTGCCTTCTTCAGAGGAAGATAGTTAACACATTAATTTAACAACGATTTTACATATCTTTTAAATGTGGGACGGGAAAACATCTTAAAAGAAACCATTACTGACTACTGTAGTTACTCTCTCTAGTCTATAAAACTGAAAATAGATATTAAAAGCAGCTAATTTATATAACCGCCGAGGACACAAAATCGGCATGATTGGAAGTATCAGTACAATTAAATTTCTACCTTCCGTCTACGGACTTCATTAATAATGCACGTTAACGTTTAGAAAATTCGGGAGACGGACCGCTTGAACATTAGACAGTAACGAATTATGTATAGGTCTTACAGGCGACGCGCTTCCGTAACATTTATTGTGCAGGGCTCGGCGATGTTACCGCGATCTACTTCAGCGGACACGCTTATGCCCACGATGATAACGGTGAAATGTTATGCCGCTTGTGAAGAAAGTAAACCGGCACATGGGAAGTTGACCTGCTTTCCTCCGGTGTGACCGGGAGAAAACGGTCCGCCAATCACATAACGAAAGCAAAATTCAGCCACATCCGACAGTAGAAAGCGGTGACCTCGCTTCTCGTGGAGGAGGGTGCGCACGCACGAAAACCGGCACGTAAGCTGTTACATTCGTCGCAAGGCCAGCAACACCTTGACCTCAGTGTCCGGGTGCCTGATGCTTATTCTGACCGTACTCGACACGCTACACTCCTGCGGCAGAGATTAACAATCGGTTTCACGTTTTGTATTAAGTCACATTGAACAGAAGAGACATTCTCTTTAGGAGAATTACACAGTAACATTATTGTCATTAAAAAGGAAATGAATTTATAATAAACTTTTAATTTAAATTTTATTTCGATTCTAACATGTATTATTTAGAGAGGAATGGAAAAATTTGTGGAAACCGATCTTGGGGAAGATCAGTTTGGATTTAGGAGAAATGTAGGATACTGGAAGAAATACAATACTTATCTTATAAGACAGGTTAAGGAAAGGCTAATCCAAGTTTTCAACATTTGTAGATAAGTAGAAATATTTTGACTGTATTGACTCGAATACACTCTTTCAAATTCTGACGTTTGCGGAGGTAAAATAAAGGGAGCGAAGAGTTTTATTCGGTTGGGTTGGGTTGGGTCGTTTGTTTGGGATAGGGGGACTAAACTACTGAGGTTATCAGTCCCCCGGTGGGGAGGGGAAGGAGTGAGGATAGGAAAGGATGGGAGGGGGAAAGGAAATGTAGTCTGGGAAGTACAGAAGGAAGGAAGACTGCATTAGCTCGGGGCCCCGTACTCGCCACGCACGTACTCACAAAAGAACCGTGAGCCCCTGGGGGGAGAGTTTTATTCAACTTGTACAAAACCCATAAACAGTTATTAGAGTTGACGGACATGAAAGGGACACAATGGTTAGGGAGGGAGTAAGACAGGGTTGTAGCCTTTCCCCAGTGTTGTTCAACTTGTATATTGAGCAAGTTGTGAAGGAATGCATGAAGAAATTCGGAGAAGAAATTAAAGTTCAGGTAAAATAAATAAAAACTTTACGGATTGCCAATGACATAGAAATTCCGTCAGAGACAGCAAAGAATCTGGGAGAGCAACTGAACTGATGATGATTCCGTGTGGCAATTTTGGCCGTCGGCTAAGTTAAAATAAAAAGTGCCAAATATACAGGGTGTCCCAGACAACCCGTCCACCCCTTCTGAAATGTGAAATTCAATACCTCCTAGTAGTAAGTGTACGACGCCGGCTCGAGTGGTGCCATATACAACTTCCGATTGTCACCGTGAATGTGCTATTCAGACCGGAAGTCGATTTTTAAATGGAGCGGCATACTTTTTTCTTAGCGATTTCAATTCTATGCCGAAAATGGAGAATGTTTATGTCAAGAAATATTCGAAATCGCTGTTCTCCACTGCAAATTGCCTTCTGTAGTGTGATGGTCCATCGTGAATGTGGCATGCTAAGCTTACTTGATATGGTTAGATACTAAAGCCATATAAGTTACACACACCTAATAATGTAATACGTTATTATGGTGCATACAGTGTAACCAATAGTACCTTGAAATGCAAGGCAATCGACCGTTCAGTGACATGGGTCCCTGGTGGCTTAGTAGTATAGCGCATGCCTAGTAAGCAGGAGGTTCTGGGTTCAAATCCCTGCCATGGCACAAATTTTAATTCATTCCCTCTCCGTCAGTTTCTTATCTGTGATATATATATTGAGGCAAAATATGTCTCTGGACAACGTTTTATTATCTGATATTAACGATAAGAAAAACATTGACGTTCCATAAAAAAAATAATAATAAAAAAAAAAAAAAAAAAAAAAAGAGTTCCGCCCAGAATAGTTAAAAATGCCACCATTCGATCCGGTGTAGTATAATTGGACGTACTGCATTTTGCGTTTCATAAGACTCTCATGACTTTGTAAGGGTAGGACGGGAATCGAACTTACGAAAATGGTACAGCTCTTTACCACGAGACCGTAACCTACGCGCTTATAATGTCGCCAAGTTAGTTGATACTGTTTCGTCTAGCAAAAATACGTTAGAAAATGGGAGTGATATATACGGATATTTGAATTTCTCCTTCTATTGCTTGCTAAATACTATATAAATACGAAATTTGAAGTTTGTATATCTGCTAGAAGTAACGTAGAATTTTGATGAACGGTGAGTGACAGAAGTAGACGTTGTCGACCGTCAGTATTTCGTGAACTATAAGATTAATTTGAAAATGTAGTTAGTTATAGAAGGTACTCGTGGCCACCGAAAATTCAAGCTCCTAGCCTTATCCACGGTGAAATCTCAGCGGTATCGGAAGTGCCGTGAAAGGCTTCGAGAAAATGATGGTACGGCTGTGCGCGCTGCCGTTCCCGCCAGGTGGAGTTGAGCCACGTGGAATGGCCGCGTGGTCTAAGGCGTCATGCTACGGACTGGGCGGCCGTTCTCGCCGGAGGTTCGAGTCCTTCCTCGGGCATGGATGTCTATGTTGTCCTTAGTTTAAGTAGTTTGTAAGTCTAAGGACCGATGACCGTATAGGTTTACAAATATTTGAACATTCGTTTTGGATAGAGATGACTGCCTTTCTTTTCCACTCATAAGGTAGAGAAATCGCTATAAACATTCGTATTTTTTTATGTTGACAATCTCCGTATCAGAATGACAAAGAAACTGGTGTATGAAAAGGAAAAGTTTCGAATAACTGGATTTAGTTTGGTAAAACCAGCATTATTCCCGTAGCCTCCTCAGATCTCATTTGAGTTGGGGAAATCTGGTACAGGAATCACTCAGGCACTGTGACGCCAATTGATAAACTACTTGACTAAAGAAGCAGCGGCATTATCAGTATTCATCTGCTGTCAATACATGATGGAAGGGTTGGCGATTTACTGATTATGTGCTATCTCTTATCCCACGATCATAAATCGTTCCATGTACTGTCCTTTTTAGTATCTTTTAGAGGCGCTCGATATACACGTAAATTGGAGTACACTGTATTTTAAATCATCTGCCATCGTTCGTACACCTGGTATAGAAAAGCCAATAAAAGTAACAGTGAATTCTCCATAAAACTTGACCGGCCGCAGTGGCCAAGCGGTCTGCGGCGCGCGACGGCCACTACCGTCGGGGGTTCGAATATGCCCTCGTTCATGGATATTTGTGCCGTCTTTAGTATAAGCTAGTTCATATGTAGTTTGTAAGTTTATGGACTGATGACCCCATATTTAAGTCCCATAAGTTCTACGAACATTGGAACACATAAAACTTGATTGATAACTTGATGTGTAGTAGGACATAAATGAAATTTCGTGTTTACTGGAACGCTCATGTGTGTGTGCCACGAAAAAGATACTGAGGTACACTGTGTGAAAGTTCGTCAGCTGTCATTGGTCAAATGATCATCTCTTTTCTTTTTCAGCTCTTTCTGTTACAGTATCTGAAATACGTTTTGGGGATACATTTGTCGGTAATTCCACGTATGCACTTCAGTCATATTATGACCTACGTTTCTTTACACCTCCTGAAGGTAGTACCAAGGTTAAAGAGCATCCTGCGAAGTAATCGTCAGGCAACCTCACTATATATAATCAGTCATGGAAAGGAAATAGACCACAATCAATTCTTACGGAAAGAATGGTACCGGAAAAATCCATTGAATTCAGACTTAAGTAACCTACCTATTGAGCATCCGTTAACAGAGCGTCTGGCAATTTTCTGAGTTCTTTCACGTTGAACAGAGTTTAATGGTGAAACATCTAATAATCTCTGTCGTCTCCTGTTTAAGTACCCCATATTTACGAGTTCTCCTTGGTGATATTTTTATCCTGGACCTTGTTCAAGATTTTAGAGTTTACCAAACGTTTTCGGAGTCCATACATCAGAAGTAGGGCTTTCACCGGGATGATAAATTGCAGCAGGACTATTTATTCTCCCCTTATTCTCATTTCACCGTGTGGGTTGCTGTTAAAATTCATGGGCGACAACCAGTGTCAAAAGCTCAAAATTTACATCTTAGAGCAGATAACAGGGAATAAGACATACTGCACCCGTCATGCCGAAGGCGGTGCGAATGACTCTGCATGTCTACATTCGTCTGATAAACCAAAGGAGGTGGTGCATTGGTCAAAAGACTGATATCGTATTCGGGAGGACAATTCAAACCCGACCCTGGCCGTGTGGATTCAGGTTTTCGGTAATCCCTCTCAATCACTCGAAGAAAATGCCAAGATGGTTTATCAGAAAGGTCGTGGCTGATTTTCTTTTCCATCCGTACCAAAAACAGTCCACGCCTGAGCACCAATGACATGCTATAGATGTGATATTAAATCCTAATAATAGTCTTTTCTTTCTTTCTTTATTTCCATAAACACAAGCTTTGCACGAAATTTTTCTACTAGAAAATGAAATTCTGATGACCAAGAACTCATCGCATAGTTATTGGGTTTGCTCTTTAATTTCGTATTCAGTTGTAGTGTCTTTGACAACTTTTTCTATCAATTTAAATGTGATATTTTCTTTCATATGGTTGTTTACTGACGACCATCACTGCTGTGATAACTAATGCAAAGGCCTCGGTGGAGTAGCCGAGCGGTCTAAAGCGTCTCGCTGCGGAGCGCGCGGTTGCTCGCCGCGGAGGTTCGAGTCCTCCCTGGGGCATGGGTGTATGTGTTTGTCCTTAGGTTAGTTTACCTAGGTTTAAGTAGTTTGTAGGCTACGGACTGATGACCACGCAGTTTAGTCCGATAGATTTACAAAATTTGAACATTTGAAATAATGAAAATAATTATTGGATGGTCGAATAGCTATAATATTTAGCTCGATGATGTACAGAACTAAATAGAAGCTGTAATTGGGTTATAATTATCAGTGCTGATTGCAGCACCTAAGTAAATAAATATACTGCGTCGCCGAAATATGACCACATATCACAGGAAATTTAATGTTGCCTGCTAACGTTGCGTTCACGAGAGAATACAGCGTGTATGGAATAGAGACGAATGTGAAATTATTCTAGTAAAGGGGCTAAAGGAAAATGTTGAAATCCTTTGCTATTACTGATTTTTATAAATGGGAGAGCGCTTTGTCCGGTGGCTAGTAATGCGTATCTCGAAGTTAGCGAAGATCGTCGGTTATTTGCGTAATACTGTCGTTAGCATCAGTGGGAAGTAAATGAAATTTAGCTATAATATGTTGGACGTCCACTACTCTGAAATACCCACTAAATGGCTGGCTGAGGGGTCATTGTACCATTATCGGACTGTGTTTCTACCGTTACACTCTCCATTAGCGCGCAGGATAAACAAACACCTGTATCTTTGTCTCCTGCCTCTAATTTTCTTAATTTATGATTATGATCTTTTGTCTCTACGACTTGGGGGTAAAAATATGTATTTGCATTCTAAGAAAGAGGGTTACAGATCTCGCCGCAACGAAACATGCCCTTGTCTTCATGATTGCACCCCAATACGCCAATTACATCCGTGATACTTTCTCCTCTATTGCATAATACAAAACGAGTTGTCCTTCTCTATACCTTTCTGCGGTGAATTTGTGCTTTTTCTGTGTTGTGCCATCAAAGCGAAATCTCTGGTTCACCTTCCCCACAATATAATCTAAGTTGTTCATGGTGGTAATTTCTAGGAATTTATTTGATTTGACAGCCTTGAGATTGATGCAATTTATGACGTACTGAAATGCAATAGATTTCTGTTAGTACATGTGTGGATGACCTCACACTTTTGTTTATGAAAGGAAAATTGCTACTTTTCATCCCATACGTGTATCTTTTCTAGATCATTTTGCAAGTGGTATCGATATTCCGATAACATTAGAAAACGGCAAATCACAGTATCGCCTGCTCATTTTACATCTCAAATTATTTATCAATTCGTACATTACAAACAGAAGATGGCCTATGATATTTACTTGGGGAACACCCGATACCAGTGATTTTACAACGCACTGCGACCCACCTAACAGGAAATCACGAACAGAGTAGCATAATTGAGACGATACCCCATTAGCACACAATATTATTAAATTCGCCTGTGAGCAAGGCTGTCAAAAGCCTTCTGGAATTCAAGAAATATGGAATCAATTTGAGATACCCTATCAAAAGTACTCATTATTAGTGAAAATATAGAGCTCGTTGTGTTGTGCAAGAACATTTTCCGAACCCGTGTTGCTTATGTATCAATAGATCATTTTCTTCAACGTCATTCATTATGTTATAATGCGGTGAATTCTCCAAAATCCTGCTGAAATTGATGTCATTGATATGTGTCTCGAATTCAGTGGATTACTCCTATTTCCTTTGTAAACTACTGGTGTGACTTCTGCAACTTCCCAGTGGTTAGGTACGGATGTTTTGTCCAGTAAGCGGTTGCACTGATTCTAAGTATGTAGCGATTACATCAGCATAGGTACTACATCAGCAGAATTGCTTTGCAACACCTAGGACTTTTACTTTTATATTACTCACGTTCACAGATGATATTTATTTGAGTTCAAAAATATTTACTTTGTCTTCATTGCTGTAGGAAGTTAGGATGTTTGTATTTAATAACTCTGCTTTAGCAACAATGTCGTAGGTAATATTTCCTTCACTATCATGAGGTGACGGGAGGCAATACTCACTTTACGTCGTATCTTAGAAGATAGATTAAGGAAAGGCAAACCTACATTTTTAGCTTTTGTAGATTTGGAGGAAGCATTTGACAATGTTGACTGGACTACACTCTTTCAAATTCTGAAGTCAGCAGGGGTAAAATATAGGGGTAGGAGAATTATTTACAACTTGTACAAAAGCCAGACCGTAGTTATTAGACTCGAAGGGCATGAAAGAGAAGCATCAGTTGGGAAGGGAGTAAGACAGGGTTGTAGCCTTTCTCGGATGTTATTCAATTTGTACATTGAGCAGGTGGTGAAGGAAAGCAAGGAAAAATTTGGAATAGGGATCAAAGTTCAGGGGGAAGAAATAAAAACATTGCGTTTTGCTGATGACATAGTAATTCTGTCAGAGACAGCAAAGGACCTGGAAGAGCAGTTGAATGGAATGGACAGTGTGTTGAAGAGAGCGTATAAAATGAACATTAACAAGACAAAACAAAAATAGTGGAATGCGGTCTTAGAAAATCAGGCGATGCTGAAGGAATTAGATTAGGTAACGAAACAATGAAGGTGGTTGATGAGTTTTGTTACTTGGGTAGTAAAATAACATGCGATGGTCGCAGTAAAGAGGATATAAAATGCAGAATGACAAATGGGAAGAAAAGCATTTTTGAAAAAGAGAAATTTGCTAACATTGAATATTAATTTAAGTGTAAGGAAGTATTTTCTGAAAGCATTTGTTTGGAGTGTTGCCTTGTACGGGAGTGAAACATGGACGATAAGCAGTGCGGACAGGAAGAGAATAGATGCTTTTGAAATGTGGTGCTACAGAAGAATGCTGAAGATTAGGTGGGTAGATCGCATAACTAATGAAGAGGTACTTAACAGAATTGGTGAGAAAAGGAATTTTTTGCATACCCTAAGTAAAAGAAGGGATCGCTTGGTAGGACACGTTCTTAGACATCGGGGAATCGTAAATTTAGCATTGGAGGGAAGTGTGTGGGGTAAAAATCGCAGAGGGAGACCAAGAGACGCGTATAGTAAGCAGATTCAAACGGATGTGGGTTGCCATTCTTATGAGGAGATGAAAAGGCTTGCTCAGGATAGAGTAGGGTGGAGAGCTGCATCAAACCAGTCTCCGGACTGAAGACCATAACAACAACAACATGAGGTGAACGAATTGGCAGTGACTTGCCGCTAGTGTATTTAAGGTGTGACCAGAATCTCCTTCAATTTTTTACTACAGTTGCAAACAAATTTCGTTGTGTATGCATCAATTCATACTTACTGTGTATTTTTTTTTTTTTTTTTTTTTTTTTTTTTTTTTTTTTTTTTTTTTTACTGTGATTCCATTTCCTATCAGCGTAGCTGTCATAGTCTCAAGGTCAGAATTGTGGTATGATGTGCATGATAGTGAACTCACGCTTACGTCTTGGGCAACAAATTCGCGTGGTCTGATCTGAACACACCTGGGAGACGACTGGGTCAGTTTCGATTTCTTAAACCGTGACCTGTGGATGGACAACCGGTGCCACGTGTCTTTGGAAACCTACCAGTGATTTGTCTAACGCAAGAATGCTGCCATATTGTGTTCAAAAGGTGGAGATGCTCATTGGTGTAAGGCCAATGGCCGTGTCACAACGGATATGCCAGGTCCTATCCGATCAGCGAAGTTAATCACCATGGGGAACGGCTGGGATTTGGATGGTTCGTCTTTGGTAAGTGCCATGAGCTTTTTAGCAAGAGGAGTACAATCAACCCTTGTGAAGCCAAATGAGGTACTACTTGCCTGAAAAACAGCAGCTACGGTCATGAAAATGGAAGAGCGGTGTGCTGACGACATAACTTTTACAAAAAGCATCAGTCGCCAGCTTTGGGCTGAGGGCCGGTTGGTGCCCTACGGCCTGCTTACGTTTGTACGGATGTAGTTTAAAGTTTTCCTCCAGTATAAGTTCAACATTGGAGATAATCTGCAGAATAGCTGTCAATAAAGGAGTTTTGGTAAATTATCTCCAGCCCTCAGCACGATGTTCCAGTGTCAGAAAATAAGGCTTAAGTTGTTTATTGTAATAGAGACAAACAAATTTTTCCTGTAGCGATCAGCTGTAGCTGTTTGTTTCCAAACTATTTAAAAGAACGTCGGATGACATCTACATACTGTTTATTGGTGATAACTGATCTGAATAATGTAAACAACGATTGTGGGCGCGGTGGAGTAGCCGAGCGGTCTAAAGCGTCTCTCTGCGGAGCGCGCGGTTGCTCGCCGTGGAGGTTCGAGTCCTTCCTGGGGCATGGGTGTGTGTGTTTGTCGTTAGGTTAGTTTACCTTGGTTTAAGTAGTTTGTAAGCTACGGACTGATGACCACGTAGTTTGGTCCGATAGATTTACAAACATTTGAACATTTGAACCACGATTGTGGATTACTTCCCTCGAATAACAGCAAGTAGATTGTGGGTTCAATCAATCCAGTCATTTACCTAACTCAGGTAAGAAGAAAACCAGATGGTTATAATAATGTGTCACATTCACATGCAGCATCTCTACCCAGCGTAATTATATAGTTAATATCCTATAGTCAGATATATGCTTTTAACATTTTCTAGTTTGTCAAAATCTGAAATATATAACTGTTTATCTCCGTCGTACATATTTCATGAAGTCAGTATTCAAAATAGATGGAACACAGAACCACAATGAAAAAACATAAATCCTCCTTCACTCGTTATTAAAGTTTCGCCCTTTCTGTGAAATATACAGAGCGAATAGGTGTTGACGGAAAAAAAATGTTTCAAGACAGCGATAAAACGCAGGGTTAAAGGAGATTCATGATGAGATCCGCTATTAACATTGCTATCCTCAGTGAAAGTGAAGAACAGTTGCAGGACCTGCTTAATGAAAGGAACAGTCTGATGGGCACACGGTATAGATTGAGAGTAAACGGGGAAAATAAAAAGTATGAATAAGTAGGAGAAATGAAAATAGCGAGAAACTTATCATCAAATTTGAGAACACAATGTAGATGAAGTTAAGGAAGCAAAGTAACCCACGACGAAAGAAGCAAACTAGCTAATACAATCAAACAGGGCATTCATGGCCAAGAGGAGATTAATGGTATCAAAAATTGGCATTAATATAAGGAAGAAATTTTTGACAATGTGCGTTTGGAGTACAGCTTTATATGGAAGTAAAACACGGACAGTGTTAAAACTGGATAAGAAGTTAATGGAAGCGTCTGAGATGTGGTGGTACAGAAGAACGTTGAAAATTAGATGTATTGATAAAAAAATAAGGAATCAAGAGGCTCTACAATAATCAGGGAAGAGCTGAACATATGCAAAACACTGACTAGGGGAAAAGAAAGAAATAAACTCTTTTCATCTAGTAATTCTTATTTTGCCTATAGTATATGACATAACTGCAACCATAGAATTAGTTGCGACTTAATAATTTTGCAATTTTCTATAAGAAAAATTTGATAATCTTAGGCACCTGTCACTTATCTGAACAAGAATATATTGTTGCCTTTAAGTAAAGTGCGTTACGATAAGACTTACGAAACTAACTGTTTATGACAAATACGTCACTGAAAGAGCGGGATGAAAGATGCAGATTATGATTGAATTAACTTTTACATTACATATTACGGATAAATTCATAAGAACTATGAATTGAAATACCAAATAAAAATTTTTATGCCGGCCGCGGTGGCCGAGGGGACTGAGGCGCTCCAGTCACGGTCTGCACTGCCACTACGGTCGGGAGTTCGAATCCCCCCTCGGACATGGATATTTGTGCAGTGTTTAGGATTAGCTAGTTCATAAGTAGTTTGTAAGTTTAGGGACTGATGACCCCGTAGTTAAGTCCCATAGACTCTACAAACATTTGATTTGAATAATTTTTATGTTATGGCACCTGACATAATATCACGTTTACCATATTTAAGATATTATTTTTCATTTCTAATTCTGGTACTCTTGATCGTGTGTTGTAATTTTTTGTCAATGTTGCCCATTATGCAACTTATTTCGAATGTATGTACTCAGCTTGTAACATTAAAATACAAATTTACTATTTTTTTGTAATTATTTGATGCCTATTATTTTGCTGTAATCGATACGTAAAAGGTTTGAGGTATCAATTGTAAATCCTTATTGTGAATTGTAGTGTGTGTACTTGAAACTTAGCGGGATTATTTGTTGACTTAAAAATGATATTATGTATTTTGGCTGTATAGTAGTTTTGTGGCAACGATTATTGTTTTGAATGTAAAAATCCTTAATCTGGTCCAAAGGCAGGGTATATGTTAAGATTTGTACTTCCTTGCTGCTGATGTGCAAGGCGCCAAGTTTTAGCACAAACATGCAGCGTGGGTTAGCATCAGTTAGTTACCAACACCTATAGATCATTTTTCCGGATTGTCTCGATAAAGGTGGGCGCCAAGAGTCTCCACAAGGGATGACAGTGAATTTACAATGTGCAGTAAGATGTAACATTGGTTGCAGACGATACCTGCAGTTATTTCAGGACCTCCACACAGGATTGCTTTTGAGGGCGCCTCGGCCTAAGGCACAGACACGAGAACGCTTTTTGTAGCAGTGGCGCGGATGACACTCGAGAGCAACCAGGAATGCCCGCTGCTATATTTATAGCTGCTGCCTCACAGACGGGAACTTCCGGTGACTTCTGTGTTACGCCTTAATAGCGCCCAGGAACCAAGATGTGTCATATTCAAGTTCGTCGCTCTAGAAGTCCCAATAGTAACCACTACACAGCGGCTGATTTACGACTTTGCTCAACGTCCTTATGACGTGACAATGCAAACTGACAAACTACGGTCATAATCATCATTATCTTCATTATCATAATGATTTATTTCATTAATGGACCTGTAAGGCCTACGGAAGTTCAACAAAAGAAAAGAAAATCAGATTACAGACATGGAAAAAATAAAAAAACATAACTCTACAAAAACTTCCAAAAGGACGCAAAACAAAATAAAAACCACACTAAAAAGGAAATTCATTCATTCATAACAGAGGGGATATCTTCTGTAGATAATATTCCATCTTTTCCGTCTCCAGTTTGAATCCACTCCGATCGGGTTCACTTCTTTAATGTTTTTAGTCACTCACATTTTCCATCGCTTTCTTACGCATCCTATCGGGCGACTACCTACAGGACTCACAAGGAAAGTACATGGGCTCGAACAAACATATCTGTATGAACGTTTGGTTACAGGATCTCTACGTACACCTCAATGTGCTGGTGGGTGTCGTATTTCTGCAAAGCTCTGCAGCCATGATCTAGATAGCACTGTAGATGTAATTGTAGACACCATACGTAATGCAGATATCTTAACTATAACTTATATAATAATCATCGTACATGTTCTCTAGCGAATTGTCATCAAAAGCCGTGATGATGGTTGCAACTTTAACCTTCTTCCCGAAAGACTGTTGATATTAACTGGCACTGCTTCCATCGCCTCTTCCCGCACTTACCGTAGCACTACCGCTTGCGATTAGTTGTTCGTCATTATCATCTCTATTATCATTATTATGAGTTTGTAACAACAGTATCTAACTTATGCTCATATCTCTGTACCATAACAGATACGAGAAAGCATGCAAATGATTCATCTTCCACACTAATACCATCTTCACGAAGAAGGGTTCTTCGTAACTTCATCTCAATCGCAATACATTAGCAGGATTGATTAGAAATCGCCGCCCCATCTGACGCTTCACCACACAAATAACATCCCAAAACGCAGCTTCGGAAGCACATTGCACCGTTCCTACTGGCGAACCGACAGGTCTAAGTGCAATGCGGCATGGCACACGCAGAGGCCTCTAACGGACGACTGCAAAGTTTTGCAGATGCGGGAGTATCGCTAGTGCAATAAGGGATCTTTACATTATCTCTCATACGATTTTGGTGTATATGTGTTTGTTCGAGCCCAAGTACTTTCCTTGTCAGTTAGAGGGGGATCCGTCAGTTCAAAAGATGTGAAATAGTTTGTTGTGCCGTTAGTCGGCACGATAGTGACATTGCTGTAGGGTCTTTCGTTTCTTTCGGACACTTCCCAATGATTTAATTTTTTTGCGTTTTACTGTATTGGAGTGTTTTGCTTGCAGTTGGTACAATTGCAATCGTTAGAGGGTTGGCTAGAGAGAGTGAAGGCATGTTACACGTGGACTGGTAATCTATGGTATGGAGGCAGAAGAAGTGGGATCAACGAAAGTGGAGAAACGATCAACGGTAGGATGAAGTGATTGGCTTGTCCCGTGTTTGAGTTTATACGAGTGTGGCAAACGTGTAAAGGCGGCATGTGATAATGTGTTTCCGAGGCTGTAGTAGCCATATTAGCTAAGCAGTATATCGTACAGCGGCAGTTATGAAGCGCTTTATTGTGATGCTTGTCAAACCGTACAAGATATGAGGGAAGTGCAAGGTTGTGGCTGTGATGAACGGTAAGTTTTGTAACGTTTTGTGACTATTGTTGTATCTGCAGATGTTTGACTATTTTGAAATATAAAGATGTAAAAATTGCTTCGGCATTAGTAATATTGGGAGCCAAGATTTCGATTCCCTTATGAGTGAAACTCTTCCGAATACTTTCCGATGGAAGTTTAGCTATAGAAATATACTTCACCTGTATTCTATTATTTTGTAAAGGGGGTGGTTTAAATTTTATCTTTCTTTGTGTGAGCCTTCAATTTATTAATTTTAACTCCGCTGTAAGGCTGAAGTTGGCTTTTGCCTAAAATACCTATGTTTCAGGGAAATACTACATAAGGAAAGGCAAATGATGATATTCTTGTTCGTTAATGTAAATTAATGTGTACTGTTTTATCGTCAGCGCTACTACTGGTCACAGGTTATGTGGGTGGCATAACTGAAGCGTGCTATTGGGTGGTCAGGCGATTTTTATGGTCTTAGTGACACTAAAGACAGACTGTTATATCTTTAAGCTTGCCTTTATCTTCATTGGGTACGTTTGTTGTTGTTATTATTATTACTTAATTTATTTTTTAAAGAAAGGAACATAATATGCGAATTCGATGTATTGTAACATTTCAGGGCACTGAAATAATTTCAACGGTAAAGTTGTACATTTGTGCTGGACAGGGATTCGAACCTTGATATCCCGATTTGGGCCAGCGGTCGCCTTAACCAATAAGGCTATACGAGCATTCTTCCCAAATTCTCAACTTGTAGCATACTGAGATTGTAGTGTCTCCTGCCCATACTTCCTCTTGTTCACAACCTATTCTGGATTCACTCAAGGAATCGAGCGTATTAACGCGTCCACAATGAAATTGTCAACTAACTGTTGGAGGCATATTTACAATTACATATGTGGTGTTCTGTTCTTTCAGACATCTTCCAAAAAAACAGACAACGATCAATAATTACATATGATGTGGCCTACATGAAATCCTGTTTGTGTTACATCGTAACTGATTGTTATGTAACGGGTTCGAGGGTTCCATTATGGACAATTTTTATTGATAAGGTACTGGCAGTATCAGGAGGTCAAAGACAGCGATGGGTGTGTGTTACACACGTCATTGCGTTTTAGAATTCTAAAGTTTCACCATTAAACTACTAGGGCATGTAGAAGACGTCTTGAGGATCAAAAAGAGCATAGAAACCCATCCCCGGAAACTCCATTCAACAACGCTGTGGGAAGTCCAAGTTACAGGTACCGGCGAAGTGAATATAGGGCCTACATCTTACACTGCTTTCCTTAATCTCTCTGTCCATCACTTCCCCCATCTTACCTGTTTGTTCTATTAGGCTTGTCACTGTTGCTCGGGTAATTATTTATTCATATATTGTTTGTCTATGTATTCCTACCTCCTCTCTGTCCGTCTCCTCTGCCTCCTCTCTCTCTCTGTCTCTGTCTCTTCCTCTTCCTCCTTCTCCTCTTACTCCCTTCTATCTACTCTATCCACCTATCTACCCTGCTACCTCTGTCATTATCTCTCCCGCTCTCAGCGAATCTCCACCTGTCCCCATAGCTTTTCATCCTCTCCCTCCCCTGTATATGAAAAATTACAAAACCTGCTAAATTCGTGGTGTTAAGTAAACAATTGTCAAGTTCTGGAGCGAAGTAACCTCCGCCACACATCGTACGAAATTTTATGGAGACAGTGATGTGCTTCTTGTTTCGAAGATCAAGTGTTAAAAATTTCATCAGGATATGAATAACACTGTAGAGTGCAGTCGAAGTCTGTTGTAAAGCACTCTCTGGCATGCAGCATGCAAATTATTATGTAAAAAGTGTCGTTCCTGTTGTTTTGAAGCTCAAGTGTGCAAAATTTCATCGCAATCAGATGTACGGTGTGGCAGCGAACGAAATACGAATCTAATCCGAAGTGAAAACGCCCACACCCACTCAATTACACAAAGATCTTGGTAGCATAGTGGTAACACTTGTATTGCATTTGCGAGGACGAAGATTCAAATGAAAAGGGCACTACCGATTACCGAATTCCTTCCCCATCATTAACCAAACAATCCAAGTGCGAACTCCGTTTCAAATATTCACGGTGTCGATGGCACTTTAAACACTATCAAATCAAAATCAAATGTTTGTAATTCTATCGTGGTCATTAGTCCGTAGCTTACAAACTAACCTAAGGAAAACACAAACACCCATGCCCGAGGGGGGACTCGAACCCCCGACGGCGATCGGCCGCGCGCACCGCAGCACGGCGCCCCAGTACGCACGGCTAATCCTCCGCGATTAAACACTCTCTTTCATCTTCCTTTCCCCCTTAAAAAAATAAACAGTTTCATTTTATAAGCTGTTTCTTTGGGCTTTCCCCATTTTTTTATAAACCACTACTGTATTAAAGCGAACAAAACTAAACAAACAGCCTCTAACCATAATGTTTGGTGTATAGTCCTATAACATTAACGCAGATGAACTATGAACTGCAGTTAGCTTACTATCCCATAACGCTCGTCCTCACAGAGCTGCACAGGTGGACAATAAGTTGGAGGCTTAGGAATGGAGAGCCCAGCTTGTTCACCACTCTTAAGCCCGATTGAGCACGTCTGCGATACACTTGGCAGACGCATTGCAGTCAGACCAGCACCTCCCACGACGGTTGCTGAGCTGGAAATTGCACTCATGGAAGAATGGCCAAATATCTCTCATGGTACCCCTTGGTGCCTAGCTTTAAGTAAACGCGATTTAAACCTCGAGTATAGATTTGAGACAGCAAAATGTCGAACAGTATCGCACACAATTTACAATTATAACCAATATCTGAATAAAATATGTTACCATATGTATACTGTGTATGATATCTCACCTGATCGCCTAATTGTTTTGAGCAGTGTATTTGTGCCAATATTCTGTGAGTCAGTCGCCCCTTTCTCTCTCTATCTTCATAACCTCAGCATACTGTTCGTCTCTTCCTCCTCTAATCCCGACGTATCCCCACCTTTCCTCACTGCCGATCTGTAATTCCTCTTTCTGTCCATTTCATCATTTCTGAGTCAATCTCCTCCTTTACCTACTCTCTTTCACAATATCGTCCGGCTCCTCTATCTACCTCCACTTCTCCGCCACCACTACCTTTGTCATGCTCCCTCTCTACACAAAATGTTTAAATGTTTGTATAGCTTATGGGACTTAACTACAGGGTCATCAGTCCCTAAACTTACAAACTACTTATGAACTAGCTTATACTAAATACGGCACAAACATCCATGCCCGAGGGGGTATTCGAACCCCCGACCGCAGGGGCCGTGCAGACCGTGACTGGCACGCCGCAGACCATTTGGCCACTGCGGCCTGTCCTCTTGTCACAAGCGATGTAAGTGTAATTCACAATAACATTTTTCTAGCCACTGTACTCATTACAGCCTTCCATTGGTGCATCTCCTTGCTTCGCTGCGGAGCGCGCGGTTGCTCGCCGTCGGAGGTTCGAGTCCTCCCTGGGGCATGGGTGTGTGTGTTGCCCTTAGGTTAGTTTACCTTAGTTGAAGTAGTTTGCAAGCTACGGACTGATGACCACGCTGTCTGGTCCGATAGACGTACAAACAAAACATTTATTTAAAAAGACCTCCTTCGATGGATCCATGGAAGAACCGGAATATCAAGATCTTATTATCGTCACGCTGGCGTTAGTGTATCAATTCCGACAGAATGAAACTGAGTAGACATACGGCTTAACGAATAACTGGCAGATTAAAGCCACATGCCGGACGGTGAGTGCAACTTGGAACCCTTGCCGTGTGCAGGTAAGTGCTCTACTAACACAGGTATCCGAGCATGATCCAAGACAAGACTTTCTCTGCAGGCAGTATCTTGTCCGCTACATTTGGCAACGAGTCATAAGTTGTGCTCGACCAACTCAATGGGTACACCATTGCCATCGTAAAGGAATGGTCTCAGTTCTGAATTCCTGTTCGTCACATCGTTTCATTCTGCAAGTATGTTTCACATCAGCACACATTCAACTACAGAGTGAAATTCATTCTTGAAATAAAGACTTGTTGACAAAACAAATGTGGCCAAAAAAACAATGTCCGTACATAAACTGTATTCGTAATTGAGAATATGAAGTAGTATTAGCTGTACAATTTATTGGTGACATATGAAAATTTCTGCTGGACAGGGTTTCGAACCTGGATTTACCGCTTTTAGGTAGTAGACATGGAACTTCGGGTCGGTCTGAGAGGCGTGCAGTGATAACTCAATGGTTAACACACCGCTGGAGAAAATCGGATTAGAATCCCAGCCCTGGAGAAATTTTTGTATGTTACCATCATATTGTACAGCTAATACTGATTCAAATGCAGGAATTTGAATACATTTCTTGTATTTATGGGAGATGTAGCACAGTGTAGGCAGTGTTCGTTCCTTCAGGCATGCATGAATATCTAAAGAATATTGGCATTGGTTACACTGACAACCGCTGATGTCTTTGTTGTTTGTATATGGTTGAAAAAAGATAGTTACAACATTTACTGCCGTCGACTGAATGAAACTTTACGGTTTGGCCACAAATTAAAATATTAGTAATATTGATCCTACCAATCCTTGAAATTACTTGACTTCTAAGCTTGACAATGTTCTTCGTGCTGCCTTTCATCTCGGCTGCTGTTAAGTGACACGCGTAATATGCCATTAACAATGCAACCGCTTAGAAACTGAAGATATACTGTAAGTGAAAATCTCCACCTTAGAAGGGCTGTAAATATTTCTGATCTCATGTGCTTTGCGCCATCACCGAATCCGACTGTCTGCTCATGGCAAAGAGTTTTTGTGACTCATCTGAACAAGCAGCATCGTGTTAGTCTTCTGCTGTTACATGAGTAACTTAAAAAACATGAGTGAATCGGTGCCTCGTTTGCTGTGACCCTGATCGGGACACTGTGTTGAATATTATGCTCTCTCATCTCATGGAAACTAATAATTGCTGCACATCTGACTGTTCTTATATCGGGACTGATCTCACGTTAACAAATGTGATTTGTCCAGATGGGAGAATTGATTTGTTTTTGGTCGCTACCCACTAATTAGTAGCCTTAGAACTAAGAAATACATGTGCAATGAAATGTTTAAATTGTGTACATATGTACATAATACTCGTAAGAAGTAGTAAGTACTAACCAATTGCTTAAACAATAAAATACTAACACCCAAGCCTTCAGATGTCAGACACTCAGATCGGTACCAAACGTTGTATATCGATAGAGTAGCAGCCGTAACGTCTATATAATTCGTGCTATCTGCTGCCGTCCAGGAGATCGTGCGTAAACTATAATAATAAAGAACATCTGCCCTACGGATTATAGGAAAAGCGTAACTATGAGAGCTCATCACGTTGCGCTACCGTGAATTAGTTGGTTACAGATGGTCCTAGGTTCAGTCCCCACCTAGAGCCTTTTTTTTCTTTTTTTTTTAAACTGCAGATTGTTGGAAATTGTTAAAAGGGCAACGTGTTCCTTACATGTAAGACAGCTGTTTGTATTTTATAGCAATGTGCTATCGGCAGTTTGCTCTTGCTTCGTTTATTTGAAAGTAGCAAATCTGTAGAGTTTATTCGTAGTTCCACAGAATAAATAAACATAATCAGAACATACGAATAATGAAACAACCACTATTGTGAAACCTTCGTTCCTGAATGAACGACACTATACGTCTGCGGTGGTGTTTGTGTTAATGCCTGAACTTTATGTTCTTATTATTTTCATTATTACTAGTGTTATTACTTTAAATACGCTTATTGTTATAACATTACTATTATTTTTGTCACTATTATCAATATTATTACTGCTGTATATGTGATGCAGTTGAATCTTTATTCGTATGTTCTGCTTATGTTTATTTATTCTGTGGAACTACGAATAAACCCTACAGATTTACTACTTTCCAATAAACGAAGCAAGAGCAAACTGCCGATAACACATTGCTATGAAATCCAAATAGGAACACATTGCCCCTTTTAACAATTTCCAACGAACTGCAGGTTCCACGCGGGGCTTGAACCTTGGACCTTTTGTTCGATGGACTAACGTGAAAAACTCTCACAGTTACGCTTTTCCTCTACTCCGTAGGTTAGGTGTTACTTATTATTATAGTTTACGCACGATCTCCTGAACGGCAGCACATAGCACGAATTGTGTAGAAGTTTCGGCTGATACTCTATCGATATACAACGTTTGGTGCCGATCTGAGTGTCTGACATCTGAAGGTTTGGGTGTAACACGAAATCTCCAGAACGTCAGTAGGCATGTCTGAATACATATCTAATCAACTTGGATTTTCTCACTTGCAATAGTAAAACATATATTCCACTGTAGTGCTAACAGTGTGAATGGATTAAAGAATCGATCATGGACAAACCTGTTCACGAAACTACATCCAACGACATTATCGAATATATGTTTGCTGAACGGCTGTCTGGGCACCAATCTGTAAGATGTTCTTCACTAGCTATTTCAGCAGTGAGATAAGGTAGTCAAGTAACAACACAGATTAGTATAATTCGATTTTTTACGAAGCGTGCAGAAAAATAATTAAAATAAATCGTGAAGAATTACGTACTGTGGATATCACGGCGAAACAAACCCATTTACTCAGTACTTCCATTTTCCCTAAAATTATTTCTTATTTCTCGTGGATCCATTTAACTACTTTCAATTAATTAATACAAGCTCTATAGCAATATCCTTGCTTGGTCATTGTTACAGTTTTATGTGTTTGGTAGTCCGTTTAATTTGCGTCTTTTGTGATTCTCTTTTGGCTTTGAGTCATGCCATTCCGCTCCAATGAACGCAGTCCACTATTAAATTACTTTTACACTCACTGTTCTTCCTCTGTGTAGTAAAACTGAAGGAACTGTGTTATGTGTTCTGTTGTTGTGGGGGAGGCCGTCTTTATCTAGCGGAGACCCATGCAGATATGTAGACACTACATTGTACGAGGAATTGTGTAAATCATTACAATGTATTTGGTACGACGAAAATTAATTTTCTTGGTGAGATTAGTGTGGACCTGTTTAGTCAAAATAATATACAGCTATCACTATATGCACTTGCGCACAAATGAATAGCAGCTCATATTTTGGTAATCGTTCCTTATACGCAATGGGTGCTCCACTGAATCTTACTTCAGCTGGCGTATCCTTTCAGTTTAAGAATTTGTGATATGGAGATAACGTCTACCCAATCATGCTGCCCCATACCCACTCTTAATCCTTGGACGGACGTCTACCGGAATTTGACCTTTGGTGGCCAGTAAAATATTAACAGCATGTTGGTCCTGTATTGTCCTGCATTTGGTAATAATGTCACCATAGTTAAAGATCCCACATTTACTACATGCACGTCGGAATCACTAATCCCTTTCTAAGGCTGACTTTGCTATTACCTGTCTTAAGTCTGGCCAGACGATTTATTCCATTTTGTATTAGGCACAAAAATTGATCTGCGATGTTTTGGACTCTAATGCGGTGGCCCTACAGAAGGAACAAATCTACCGTGACACCAAGCCTTAGACATCACAAAGCAATGCAAACTTCGATTCCAATGTTTGTAAAGCTTATTGGACCAAACTACGGGGTCATCAGTCCCTAAACTTACAAACTACTTATGAACTAGCTACTACTAAGGACGGCACAAATATCCATGCCCGAGAGGGGATTCGAACCCCCGACCATAGTGGCCAATGCACACTTCAATACAAGACAGGTGAGATATCGTTAACTTTACTCAGAAGGAACTGAACGACTACGTCTGTAAGTAGAAAAAAATTAATAACTGCTAAGGAACCTCACTGGGTGCCTCAGTAAAATGAAGTGCTTCTCTACTGAGAGGAAATTTTTTTTTTTTTTAAATTAAATAAAAATCATAGTTAGAACGAATTTAATATTGAAATGCAATAATAATGAAAAGAGAGGATGAGATTCAAGTATTAAGAGTTTCGCTTTGATACTCGAAACCACACATAAAATTCAACAATTGTACGAAGAAAAATATCTATTAGAGTGTGACTGAATAGATTAAGGCCACGCCTACAGTTGACTTTACAGTTGACAAATGAACTAACAAAGGCTGTGAGGCTCTCTCAGTAAATGAAGTATAACGTCCTTCTAGTGTCAGTGCCATTGCACGGAAGCAACTTTGCAGAAATAAAAACTAGCTCCGCATTAGCGCACAATTTACCATTAACTGTGCCGTTGGCAACTGTGCCCACGACTCTGAAATGCTACCAATAACTGCCTATTTCAATCTGAAGATGATCTGAATCAGCCGAAACTTCCTATTAATCTTGACGAAGGAAACATCCACTAACTTCCCTGGATAAAAATTAATATGGTAGGGTACGCTGATTCAGCAAACCAGCCCACCATTGTGCCTCTCACTCTCGTCCACAGACATTAAATAAATGTTGCGGACGGCAATAAGCCCACGGCTCACTCTGTGAAAGTGCCGTAATTACAGGTGAGGCCTGCAGTTCAACATTTGTCACAGCATACTGTTCTTTATTCCACAAGGCAAACCACAGTAGATCGCAAAATATTCACAGACGCGCTGATGTCGTGATAGTGGCAGTCACCATGACGGTAGAGCCGTCATGTAGCAAAATGAGTTGTATATATGTTTCGGCCTCCCCCACTATCTGTGGCCTCGTGCACCTGCTCTGAACAGCGAATTAGGAACACTGTAACAAACGTTGGTAGTCTCTCCACAATATGGTCCTCCAATGTGAGTTAACTTTTACTAGACAGTAAGGTGGATTTTGAAAGCTGATGCAATATGCTGGCACTTGAGTGTCACCTGGCTGTGTTTACTCGCTGGAAAGAGTGGTTGGGGGTAGCGAGTCACTTGGGCTGTCTCTATAGCCATCCACAGCATCTTCTTTTGTCACCGTTTTAAAAGCCTTATAGTTGGGCCACCCTGCTGCGAGAGTCTCGGGCGTAGCCTTCTGGGGTTTTTTCTCGAGCGAACTGCTCTCTTCCTTCAAAAGAAACACGAGGCAGCCCTGCACTACACCATATGGAATAAATTTCTGTCTATTGGCAGCCTCGTAATAAATGTACTGTTGTCAGACACAATGAGTTTTGTAAGTACAGGAATTACTGTCCATAATAACCAACTCAAATTCCATCTGTGGGGTATCAAACTAATCAGAAAAACGATGCGGTTCTGCTCGTGCACATAAAAATGGGATATAAGGAGGTCAGCAATTCTTGACCCCTTTGCCTACATATCGGTACTTACACACGAGCATCGAATATTGCACTACGTTACACATAAACTTAGCATCGCCCTCAAACGCAACGTTTTAACTGCCCCTTATACAACACAATATTATTGCAAGTAGTGACAATGAAAATTAAATCTACATGATTATGAAATTTGGAATTTACATCTTGTCGGCAGGTATGGTACACTCAATGTTAACTTGTCGGGTTTTCCACTGTAGGAGCCTTATGTTTACTCATAAGAAGATATCGATCGAGTTGACATTGAGAACGGCATCACCGGTTTTCCAAACCATTGCGACTCAAGATCCATCTAATCTGTGAATCGACCAAGAGAGACACTGTAGGTCATGAAGGGTAGGTAGGAGTAAATCTGCTACACTAGGTAGTTGATGTTATGCATTATACTGTTGCCGCTGCAGTACAAGTTAAACATAAGTAGATACCACTCATCCATACAATAGAAATCTGAAGAGGCATGCTGTTTTCTTCGAGATATAGTTTTGTTGTTCCATACGGAGGAACTTCATCCAGTTTTTGTTAACAAACACTGAAAAGATGAACTATTTCAATATACAAATGAGGCTTACTTTACAACAGTACAGTAAATAAACATGAAGAATGAAATGTGCTTACATTCTGTAATGTACGTGGAATTCGCTGAGTGTGCTGAAGTATGTGAGGTGCTAGTAAAATAGAATTTCTGGAAAACATTACATTATTTTGTCTAAAGCAATTTACGCAGTAAGAAAACGGATACTAACAATCACAAACGAATCCCCCAGTGCTCCACTCATGCTATGAAATATACACCTTCTGATTATGAAATGCTAGGCATCTAGAAATCGGTCATTGTCAGTAAAAATCGAAGAACAGCATAGGGTATTGTTTCCATTTATTTTTAAAAAATCTATGAAATAACATTTCCAGAAAACTTTTAGATACGGTAGAAGACGTAGTCATCAGAAAGAATAGTTCGTTGTGTATGAAAAACTGCGCCAAAAGTTACATGATGGCTGTTTGTACCCAGGCATGGCTAGAAGTCATTTATGATTCTTTCTCGGATTCCTAAAACTAAATCCGTAATATGAAATATTGACTGAGTTATCAATCATTGACGAATTAATTCATTAGTAACTAATTTTTTTTCAGCACATCACAGTATACTTTATATTGGAATAATTTATGCGTCAACTTCCGGGTATCAATGTCCAACGGGCACAATATTATGGGAACGACTGCTTTATCATTAACCAGTGCGCTGATGAATTTAATATAAAATATACTAGAAAGTAGGAGTTAGTACACTTTTTTGTAGATATTCTGCTCTATGTGCTTTATTTAATGCCAGAGGTAATTCTCACTATACGCTTTTCAACCATGAAAATAATAAACACCACCTCCAACTGCAGTTCATTATGCCACACATAATTAAAGAAAGGAAGGAATGTAGAGTTTAATTTTCATGTTATCTGTCAATATGATCTGTTGAAACAATTTATTAAATATATGTCTAAATCACCTGAATTTGTCTGTGAAGTCTAATCGCAAGAACGTGATGACGTCATCTTCATCTATTGAAATGTTCTGATCTTTCGTTTATACTAAGATAATGTACCTCCTAATATTGTGGCGGACTACCTTTTACCATGCAAAGTGTAGAAATACAACGCGGCAAGGACTCAACAGTTGGCTGTAAGTGATGAATAGTGACCCATGCTGCCTCTACAGCCATCTATATCTAAATTGCCTGATGCACGATATTTTGCAGAAACTGACCCCTAGATTAAATTACATGAATATTCGATGTGATTCATGACTGGTTATCTGGGTGGCGTAATCGTTTCTTGGAACTTCCCGCTAGGCTACTGAAAGAAATACCTAATAATTGTGCAGCGGTAAGTAGTTCGGTGTGATCGTTAAAAATTTTATCATTGTTTGGATGAAGTCCATAAGTGACAACATTATGGAACCATCACGAGCTTGCTCAGTGTTTTGTTAATTACTAGGGTTCGTGGTGTGTGGTCTGCCTCACCCTCGACCCCATCCACCTTATAATAGTACTATTTGTATATGGGCATATCGCAATTTTATGAGTTCTGTTAACTCAGTGTGTAAAGCGAGAAGAAATTTTCGCAGGTTTTGAATCAAATTTTATTTTAATGTTATCAAAAATTCCGAATTATCAAGCGAGATGAAGTTCCCTGGTGATGGAACGTGGCACTACTCATCTCAAAGAAATATGATTAAAAAGTTCAGAATAATCCAGAACTGATAAAATTAAATTTAGAATGGTATTGAACGAAATGTTTGCAATCAAATTTTTGACTTCCATAAAATTTGTTTAGTTGCAACACATTGAAGTGAAATTTAATTGCTACCAATCACATATGCGTACAAAATGTACCAAAGTAAGCCATTAAACTTTACTGATACGAATAAAGAGCCGTGACGGAGTAGCCGAGCGCATTGAGGCGCTATGCTCCGATGCGCCAGGCCGTTACCCGTCGGGGGTTCGAATCCTCCCTCGGGCATGGATGTCTGTGTTGTCTTTAGTATAAGGTAGTCTATAAGTGGTTTGTAAGTTTAGGGACTGATGACCCCGCAGTTAGGTTCCATAAGTTCCAAACATTTCAACTTTTTTGGAGAAATAAACTAACCACTAAGAGAGAACCTTGAAGAAGTAGAAACGCAAATGTCTGTCTTATCGAACGACAAATATTTTTCCTGTCCTATCGAGTTCCATAGTTTTCTGTTATAGTCAGCGAAATAAAAATGTGCTGGCCGCAGTGGCCAAGCGGTCTGCGGCGCGCCAGTCACAGTCTGCACGGCCGCTACGGTCGGAGGTTTCGAATCCTCAATCAGGCATGGGTGTTTGTGTTGTCCTTAGCGTAAGTTAGTTTAAGTTGGTGAAGTAATTAGTAACTATGTCTAGCGACTGATAATCACGCAGTTTGGTCGCATAAGACCTCTGACACACACAATAAAATGTGTAAAATAAATATTCCAACAGTTATCACAATATTTGCTGTTTTAAAGCTTCATAGGAGGACTCGAGAGCAGAACCTCACCTGTCGTGGACACTATTCTTACCGACTGATGAATCGAAGGTCGACTCACAGACAAATAAATTGAATCTAAGCGTATGTTTCAGCATCCATTGTCACAATGAATACAATTCTTCTCGGTGTAAGACCGCACTATTATCGTTTACGCAACTCACAGACGTTTTGGTAACTGTTCCAAGTGCTCTTCTTCTAGGTACTTGTCAGCTAAATACCAAGAAGAAGGCCACCTCCAACAGTGGCCGAAACATCGGTGAGTTTTGTAAGACTGACAATGCGAACTCGAAGCCAGAAGAATTTTATTACGCGCGATTGCTGGCTGTCGTCACGGTGAATAAGACGACTACAGTCAGGCAATTACATATACGTCAGCATAAACGAAAACTTGATTTCGAGAGTGTACGTCCTTGATTTCGGGACGCCCGTGACGTGTGCTCCCATGTTAGTGATGACGTATATGCCGCACATTAAGAAACAGTTTCATTTACTCTGAAATTTTTCCTCGCCGTGGCGGAGCTGCCGAGCTCATTGAGGCTCTATGCTACGATGCGCGAGGCCGTTCCACGTCGGGGGTTCGAATCCTCCCTCGGGCATCGATGTTTGTGCCATCTTTAGTATAAGCTACTTCATAAGTAGTTTGTAAGTTTACGGACTGATGACCCCGCAGTTAAGTCCCATAAAAAAAGAAAAATATCGTCCTCCCACTTGAGCAACAGACACGTCTTAGCGATTAAGGCTCTATACATGTAACTGATGATAAAGTGCATTAAACACTGGTTTATTTTTCAGCTTAATGTTAACCTATATTTTTTTCTTTTATTTGAGGCTAATACTTGAATGGTTTCTTTGAAAAATCACTGTCAATATTTGGACTTACTTTTACAATCCAAGGTTGTGTGCGTCTCCAACGTTCTCGTTACGACTGATCGACACCTTTTTTCTTACACTATTTCTTCTGCAAAATGTGAGAGTGTAGCTATTTCTTTGATCACACTTTGATATAACGATTTCTTTGTATACATGAGGAGGAACTTCTGATAACTTCCTTCTGGGTCAAAACCTTACACGATTGAAAAATAAAAAAAATTGAAATTCAACCTAGCAATACAAAGTACATAAAACATAACTTATTTATGGAATAAGAGAGCATCAGAGTTTTGCTGGATTACTAGCATCAGATTACAAGGTTTTACTGCCAAAAATAAGAATAGTAGCGTTAAACAAAGCAAATGTACAATGAGGTGACAAATGTCATGAGACAGCCATTTGCACGGATATAGATGGGGGTAGTATCGCGTACACAATGTATGAAACAGCAGTTCTTCGGCACAGCTATCACTTTATTCCAGTGATTCATGTGAAAAGATTTCCGGTGTAATTATGGCCGCACAGTGGGACTTACCAGACTTTGAACGCGGAATGGAAGTTGAAGCTGGTGGCATTGGGAAATCCATTTCGAAATTGTTAAGGAATTAAAAACTTACGGATACTCTGAACGGCGGTTTTTTAGTTCAGTTGATAGTGCTAACAGACACGCGATGCTAAGTGAAAAATCGTAGAAATCAATGTGGAATGAATGACAAACGTATCAGATGGTACATTGTACTGCAATTTGTCCTTGGTAAAGTATGATAGCCAGGCGAGTATCTTTGTTAACAAAACGACGTCGCTTGCAGTTGCTGTTCTGAGCTCGTGACTATTTCTCTTCATGGACTATAATGTTATCTTTAATGTATTTTCATGAGACATATGTAGGGAAAAGCAATATATCGTTGACCCTTTGCGAAACATACACTCTCGGGTCTTTAACAAAAGTCCATATCGTGATGTACAAAATCTCTATTTTAGCGTCTACCAGTGGAGCTGGCCGCTCATCTCCGTGATGCTTTTACGCATTCTAAATAAACCTGCAGCGAAGCGTGCTTCTCTCGTCTGGATCTCCTCTATTTCCTCAATCAACGCTATCCCACACTGACGAGTAAAATTAAAGTATTGGTCGAACGATTATGTTGTAGGCTATTTCCTTTGTTGTTGGTCTACACTTCTGGCGATTAATTTTATGTGATCGTTCACTTCAAATCACTGGCTACGCCTACTCACAGATATGGTATGAAAATAACCGTTTAGGGTGATCTTTCTTCAATTTGGTACATATACAGTAAGGTTTACTTATTTCCATGTATTCTCAAATCGTTACATTTGTTTATGATGGGACTCTAATGCTACTTCTTGCGCCGTTCGTCAAAATGTAGCATCCTCCTACATTTTGTTATAGTTTTGCAGCATGACGGTTTATACTACAGCGTTATCCGCGAAGATAAGCACTGAATTTTCCATGTTATCTAATAGTTCTTTTATTTACATTGTGTAAATTAATGGTACTATTATGCAGGGTGTCTCACGAAAGACGCCTGCCAGCTCCCGGCCGCCGCCACCGCATCCGCCGGCCACGTCAGCGCCCGATTCTCGGACTCTATTTGGTCGCGGGCGCATACACTGAGTTAAAGTCTAAAAAACATTGCCATCTGTGTAACCTAAGCTTACCTCTATTTACAGTAGATGTTCAAAATGATGTCCCTCTATGGAAAGAGCGGTCTGACATCTTTTGAACACATATGCCAACACTCGAAGAATTTCGGCTGCCGAAATCTGGGAAATGACTAGTCGATTCTTTTTTCACGAAACAATGAATTCTGACAGGTATGTGAACAATATCCTGCAGCCACTGTTTCAAGAACTTTCACTCAACGAAAAGCTGTACGGTATTTCATGCACGACAATGCAAGACCACACATTGCCAATGCTTCTATGGCAGCAATATGAAGTGTTTTTGATGATAGGATAGTTGACAGGCCTCCTCGTTCTCCCGATCTAAATCTCTGTGACTTTTATCTTTGAGAATGTTCAAATGTTTGTACAGCTTATGGGACTTAACTACAGGGTCATCAGTCCCTATACATACAAACTACTTATGAACTAGCTAATACTAAGGACGGTACAAATATCCATGTCTGAGAGGGGATTCGAACCCCCGACCGTAGTGGCCATGCAAACCGTGACTAGCGCGCCGCAGACAGTTCGCCCACCGCGGCCGGCTTGGGGAATGTTAAGAGACAGTGTGTATGCAAGCAATCTCCATACATTCGAATAGTTGAAAGACAGGATTCGACTAGTCATTTCCCAGATTTCGGCAGCCGAAATTCGTCGAGTGTTCGCAAATATGTTCAAGAGATGTCAGGTCGCTCTTTCCATAGAGGGACATCATTTTGAACATCTACTGTAAATAGAGGTAAGCTTAGGTTGCTAAGATGGCAATGTTTTTTAGACTTTAACTCAGTGTATGCGCCCGCGACCCAATAGAGTCCGAGAATCGGGCGCTACCGTGGCCGACGGTTGAGTTGGCGGCGGACGGGAGCCTTACCGCGCGCTCTGCGGACGCTTGGCAGGCGTCTTTCGTGAGGCACCCGTTACTTTATAGGTACGTCAGAGATTTAATCCACGTCGTGACTACCTTCCGTTGCGAATGACATGCTATGTTTAGTTTGTTACAAATTCTTCAATGGAATCATATAGAAGGAAGGCATAAAACATGTTCAAAATTTTACAACCAAATAACGTTAGAGCTCTATGTCTGTAATAATACGCTTTTGTTTGACAACCCTTCTTGAAAATGAGAATGTACTGGGCTTTTTTCTAATCATTACGAATGCTTTGCTGCTCTAGAGACCTACGGTACACTATTGTTAGAAGAAGGGTAAGTTCCTTCGTATACTCTGCGTATAATTGAATTAGAATTCTACCAAGTCAAATGACATTTCCTCTTATCGGCATTCCAGTTGCTTTACTAATCAGTTATAATTTGTTTCGGTATCAGCCAATTTGTTGCTCGTGTGAAGATTTAGAGAAGAAACTCTAGCACGATCTTCCTTCGTGAAACTGGTTTGGAAAGAGACCTCAAGAGTTTCGGCCTTTTGTGCGTCATCCTCTATCGTAGCCTGTGTCTCGACTGCAAACGGCAAAACATAGAAGAATATTTATATTTTGTTTGCGTATAAGCTGTGACACTCTGGAATGAATAATGAAGGATGTTTGGTCCTGTTACACAATGGCTACTTGTCGGGGAAACCCATGCAATGTCCGGATTGTGTAGAAATCCACCAGCTTCTGCCTTTTAGGAGTCACCCAATTTTTCCCACTTCCTTTAACCGCTATCACCGTATAGGGAAGAACGATTACAGTGTTAACGAGTAATGCTGAATCTTACACGCTTTACTTGGCAAGAGACAGATGGCGCAGAAGGAACACACGGGAATTGCATTCGAGAGGACGGCGGTTCAATAATAATAATAATAATAATAAGCTCTGGCCATCGAGATTTAGGTTTTCCGTGATTTTCCTAAATCACTTCAAGCAAAGACTAGAAGGGTTTTCTTAAAAGGGAACGGCCGATTTCCCTCCCCATCCCTACCCAAAAATCCGAGTGTGAGCTCCACTTCCAAATACCATACTGTCGACAGGACATTAAACATTAATCCTCATTCTTTCCTTTTTGCTATGGGTAAAGACAAGAGTGTTACTACTAAATTAAACACTTCAATAAAATCCATTAATTACACAAAATAAGCTATAGACTGTCATACTACTTGTTCTACGTTGAGAATCTAGCACAAAACAGTGTGTAGAAGTAGACACTATCTTGCTATGCCTACTGTTTTTTTCTTTTACAGTGAAGTAATATTTTCAAGTTACAAAATCGCATAATGCGTGCTTCCGGTCAGAGAATTCATCTTTTTCACTAAACTGGGGCCAATATTTAGTACCGATGTATCCAGAAATTTTACAATGACTCGTTTATTGCGTCTCTCTGTTATTACGTGACAAACGCTCCAGAGTCTGCATATAACATTTATATGTGATACAGACAACCTGACAATCTCCAGACCAAAGCTATTCCAGACGGTTAAATAGAGCACACGAAACATTCCAGAACCCGGTCGTAATTTGGAAGACGTCTGGCGTCTAGATCTAGTAATCAGCGTTGTCAGTGGGACTGGAAGGCGTGCCGTTGGAAGTGTTATGAAGTGAATTCTTGAGACGGCTTTACAGCTCTCCCTGATGGTGACAAACGGGGACACGTAAGCCTCGCTTATTTTGGGAGCTGCTCATTTACGGCCAGAGCTGACGCGCCTATAGCGGCTGTTCTATTACTAACCACCCTCTTCTCTGCATTACACTTCCTTCCGCTGTTCGCTGGTAACACTCTCGTAGAAAATTATGGCATATGAAAACTAAAATACTGTTACCATGAGCGCTTCTTCAAGTTCGAAATATATGCTATGAGTTATCTCCTCTCTTGCGTATTGGAATGGCCACTAAAATAGCCCTTTCCTAATGCTATGTACAGTACATGCTTGTCATTATGTTCCAAGAACGTTTATACTTTCTTACTTTTATACCACTACACGTAATAATCTGTTGAGAAGAAAATTAAATTGCTGTATAATTGACACTGTACCTCACAAAAGGCTTTTAATCAAATTGCGTGGATATGGTATATCGCCCCAAATTTGCGACTGGATAGGGGATTTCCTGTCAGAGAGGACACAGTTCGTAGTAATCGATGTTAACGCATCGAATAAAACAGAGGTGATATCAGGCGATCCACAGGGCAGTGTTATTGGCACTCTGCTGTTCCTTATTTACATAAACGATTTAGGGGAAATCTAAGTAGCTCTCTTAGGTTGTTTGCACATGACGCCGTCATTTACCGTCTAGTAAAATCATCTAAAGATCAAAACCAACTGCAGAACGATCTGAATAAGATATCAGTATGGTGTAAAAATTGGCAATTGACTTTAAATAATGAGAAGTGTGAAGCCGTCCACATGAGTACTAAAAGAAATCCGTTAAATTTTGTTTACAAGATAAATCAATCAAAAGTGAAGACCGTAAACTCCACAAAATACCTAGGAACTACTATTACTTCAGACTTCAATTGGAAAGAACACATAGATAATGTCGTGGGAAAGGCGAACCAGAGACTGCGTTTTATTGGCAGAACCCTTAAAACATGCAACAGAACTACAAAAGAAACTGCATACACTACGCTTGTCCGTCCATTTTTGGAGTATTGCAGCCCAGTGTGGGATCCTTATCAGGTGGGTTTGACGGAGGACATCGAAAGAGTCCAAAGAAGGGCAGCTCGTTTCGTATTGTCACGATACTGTGGAGACAGCGTTACGGAAATGATACAGGATCTGGGATGGGAATCATTACAACAACGGCGCTTATCGCTGAGGCGTGGGCTACTTGCGAAACTCCAATCGCCAACATTCTCCTCCGAATGTGAAAATATATTGTTGACTCCCACTTACATAGGTAGAAATGATCATCAGAATAAAATACGAGAAATCAGAGCTCGAACAGAGAGATTCAGGTGTTCTTTCTTCCCGCGCGCTATTCGAGAATGGAATGGGAGATAAATAGTATAATGGTGGTTCGTGGACCCTCTGCCAGGCACTTAAATGCGATTTGCAGAGTATCCCATGTAGATGTAGATGAAAATTGAAGTGGGGCTACTCAAACGACTGTAACGATTTGATTATGTACCACTAGCAGAATAATGTCACGTATATATTTAGTTTCCCATAGGCAAGGAAATGACCTCAAGCGAATACCGGGGTGGGGACTTAATTTATCGATGAATTAGGTCAAATGAAGTGCTCAATGGCACCAAGCCACGTATGCGCAGGTTCTCCATCGGGCATAGGTCTGCGTCTAGGTTTCAGTGTAAGTAAGTTTAAGTAGTTTGTAAGTTTAGTGACAGATGCTCTTAGTAATTTCGACCCTTAGTTTTATAATAATTCTAACATTTAAAATTTAGATGTTTAACATTAATCACTCCTCTCTTCCTAGTCACTTTACACAACATTTGCAAGGCTGTGTGTCGTTAAGTAAAGCGGTTATAACATTACAAAACTGTTATACAAGTGTTTGGAAACCAGCGGTCGGACAAAAGTAAGGTGTGGACGAACGTGTAATGAAGTAACCGTAGAGTTTACTGAACGTATGTCATAAATATTTCATGTTAGTGTCACTTCTTTCTTTACCCTAATTAGGACATAAAACCTACCTGCGTCTACACCTGAGTGAAGTCAATGTGGTTACTTCAAATATATATTTTCCAAATTACCATTCTTTCACGTTGCCATTGCAACTTAATTCTCAAGCGCACATGTTTAAATTACAACTCATAAGATAATCGCAGTAGAAAATGTACACCTATTTCCCGAATTAACAATTCAGTAAAAGTTAAACGAATTGATATAATTGAAAGATATGTATTCTTTGCTACCGCAGTTCTATGTAACATCCCTAAGCTAGACAGCAAACACATTTTGAGCTAAGCATTCGTACGTACTTAAAAAAAAAAGTTTGTATAGCTTATGGGACTTAACTACGGGGTCATCAGTCCCTAAACTTACAAACTACTTATGAACTAACTAATACTAAGGACGGCACAAATACCCATGCCCGAGGGGGGATTCGAACCGCCGACCGTAGTGGCCATGCAGACCGTGACTGGAGCGCCTCAGTCCCTTTTTTTTTTTTTTTTTTTTTTTTTTTTTTTCTCCTATGGGTAGATCAGTTCATTGCGGTCGTTGTTCCTTTTTGTTCGTTGTCGTTCGATGAGTTCTTGGCTCAGCTTTTTTGTTACAGAGAGGCGTTCAGCCCTCTGACCGGGCGCGCTGAGCCACGGCGCCCGGCATCCCCTCGGCCACCGCGGCCGGCGTACGTACTTATCTTGAAACTTCTGTCGCATGCACTGTGATAATTTTGGCTGAATAATGCAACCTGTCATGAATAGGTATGCATTATGAATAAAAAGCCATTCACCCACGAATGTTTCGTCTTTAACTGAAACGACAAAATTCTGTCAAGGTGTTTTTACTCATATTACCTACGTGTGGAATACATCCACGTTCACACATGCAAACTATGGATATTTAAACGGCCAAAAATGGTTTTATAAATTCTGTATTTTTATGACGGACTGGTTTCGGAGCATCCTGCTCATCTTCAGATGGCTAATGTTTCTGATTACATTTTGTGCGGCCGCTCCCAGTCGGAGGGTGTAGTCCTCCATCTTGCATTGGTGTGTGTGTTGTTCTTCGCATAAGTTACTTTATGTTAGTGTAAGTAGTTTGTAAGTCTAGCTACCAATGACCTCAGTAGTTTGAGTCCTTAATTTTACAAGCATTTGAAAATACACCTGACTGTATTAATGTATTAATGACGGAGCGGATGACTTTCTGAAAACATTTATTTATACATATACAGTATGTTAGGCACATAAAGAACACAATAGTAGAAACCTATTATGGCATTTAATTTAAACATTTTTATATCTATTTATGGCTGCCTGCACAATTCACCAACAGTGTTTAATCTGCAGTGGGCTTCATGAGATCGGAAAAGATAAAATAACAGTATGAACATTGTTTCTGGATACATCACTGAGCATAACGTAACAGATGGTGTCCTTCTAGTCCTATTTACTGCCAAAGCTCTTACTGGTAGTGTATATGGAACGTCGCTAGATGCTATGCTGACTTAGGAAACCACTGCGCACATAGCAGTTTTGGTTAATATAACAATGTAGGCTGCACTTGGAATAGTGCATCAAGCGCTCTAATAAATGACGATGTACAGGTCTACTCATGGTAAGTGGATGATCAATAGACACATCAAAGTAAAATCTGCTTTCATTGGCTGATTGGCTGCCATTTGAAGTTATTCTGTGTTGTTACAAGTTGTGCCTTCAAAATTGATACTGTAACTTGAATGACAGAGAAGACGGAGCAGATGTTGGGACTGTTTTAAGGTCATAGGTAGGGAAGAAAAGCGGCCGTACTCTTGAAAGGAACTATCCCAGCTTTGGTCTGGAGGGAAATTACGGAATACCTAAATCGGGGTGTCCTGATGTGGATATGAACCACCGTCCTTCCGAATGCAATCCACTGTGTTAAATCTGCGCCACCTCCCTAAGCGGCAAAGAAGAACTAGTTGCATTCGCAGGAAGACCGTAAGACCTCTGCGACCTAATTTATTGGCAGGATTACTATCCATACAGTGCACTAGCATTCTCAAGAAATTGATACAGGATAACAGACGACGCTCTGTAGCCGGCCGCAGTGGCCGAGAGGTCTGCGGCGTGCCAGTCACGGTCTGCACGGTCGTTGCGGTCGGGGGTTCGAATCCCCCCTCGGGCATGGATGTTTGTGCAAAATCAAAAAAATGTTCAAATGTTTGTAGAACTTATGGGACTTAACTACGGGGTCATCAGTCACTAAGCTTACAAACTACTTATGAACTAGCTAAGACTAAGGACGGCACAAATATCCATGCCCGAGAGGGGGATTCGAACCCCCAACCGTAGTGGCTGTGCAGACCGTGACTGGAGCGCCTCAGTCCCCTCGGCCACCGCGACCGGCGATGTTTGTGCCATTTTTAGTATAAGCTAGTTCATAAGTAATTCGTAAGTTTAGGGACTGATGACCCCTTAGTTAAGTCCCAAAAGCTCTAAAAACAGTTTAATTCTCTGTAGGTCGCCTTATCGCTTAAATAGGTACTATTGTCAGTTTACTGTCAATATTATTTTTTATGTATTTCTCTGTTTCTTTTAGTGTTCAATGTTGAGTGAATTGTTATCACGAAATGAAACTTATTACATTACTTTTATAATGAGCTCCATTGTTGTATATCTCTCTTACGACGACATCGAAATACTTCTAATCATAAACGAAGATTAAACACAACGTTTGTAAAACTATGTCTATGACTGTAGCGGTACGTTATCATTATACAAAATCATTTAATTAGAATTTTATTGCAGGTTGTATTCCTACATAAATGAAGTGTTGCGTGAGGGGCTGTAACAATATAGGTATAATTTTCTTGCCACTGAGATTCCGACTACTTCCGCACCTCACTCACGCGAGGGATCCGTTTCGGGGCCACTTGCGTGATTAGCATCTTCTCTATTTCAGGGAGTTCTTAGAACACGCGCGGCCCGCGGGTCAGATCTAAACAGGACTGGTTTCCGTCAGGTCCGCGGAAGAAATTTGTGTAACAGAGAGCGAGGCGTTCACAGTTTTCCAGTTTGGCTTCTTATAATGAAGTCCATGTACGATACGTTCAAGTGAATTAGACTTCTAAACATTTTAGAATGTACAAAGTAATTTTAGATTAATTAATTTAATGTAACAGAGATAAGACATGTCTATGTGATCAACCATCTCACAGCCGTATTCTGTTTCTCTATCTTTTCTTGTATTAACATCGGTGAGTAGTTCTTGTTCGTTCTCGATGTATTCGAAGACTGCAACTGAAGGTAGTTTCTTATGAGTTAGTTACAACCACATACTTGTTGAATCGTTTATTTTCTTTTTGTTCTTTTAAGACTCCTCGCACCCCTAGTTCAGTTGATTACATTTATTTCCGTGGCGTAAAATTGTTTCTTTACCAATGGTGTTGCAGAGTTCTGAAACAAACTTTAAGGACAACTCTTATAAAAGGAATGTCTGTGGCGCGTAAATAAATGTAAGCATCTGAATGTATCGAGAAAATAAAAATGATTTTTATCTTTTTTATTTATTCTTTTTAATTTTTTTATTTCCTATTTTTTAATCTTTTCATTCCACTCTCTGAAGGGGAAGTGACGGGCTGTTCGAGAGCGTCTTTATGCTCTATTCAACCAGAGGTTTTTACATATATGTTTTTATTTTACAAAATATTGTTATGTACATTATATGATTTTTATCTCAAATACTCGTGTATTTGTGTCATAATTTGCCATATGGCGTGTTGGTGATTGGGTGTCAATAATATCTGTACGTAAACCCATGAACATTCATGCACTGAGAATGCTGCAGTCGCGTCACGTGACTAGACGTCCCACGGCCTTAACGCTCCGATGGCAACGCCAGTGATGTATTAGGGTAGAGCGGGGCAAATTGAATAGAGGGGCTATATGAATAATTGTAAGCTTTTGCGGGTGCGCCGCAACAACATAAAAGTGGAGACACCATTATGGAGTACTTCTTGTTGTCGGAGGTTTTGTGTATGTAGTGAATACGTCTATTTAGTTTTCTGGCATCAGAAATTGACGCAAGATTTATTTAATGTGTAGATGGTAAGTGGCTCACAGCTGGCCATTGCACGGTTTGTAAAACTTATATGATGTTCGCTAGGGAATTCCTTCAGTCTGTAAGAAATGAAAGCCATGAAATTAGTTGAGGCATGATACTTGGTCCTCCGTACGCCACAATGATGACTTTTGTTGCCATTTCTCAGTGCATTGGGGAACTACATCGCACTAGCGTGTAAGTGTACTTCGGTGCTATTTGAGTAACTAAGAACGGGGCTTCATGAATAGTGCTGGAAAACTGATGGAATACGGAGTAAAGTGTATTTACAAAAGAGTTTCTGTTTTTTAATAGTACTGTGATGAATTATTCCTTAATTTTCTTCAGATGGTGAGGACCTACAAACGGAAATGAGTCTGCATTGAATGGGACGAGGAATTTGATGAAGGAGGCAGTTGAAGCAGCGATGAAAAGCGTATCACCATTAGATGTCAGTAAAACTGATGGAGTGTAATATAGCAGTTTTACCGATGCTATCGAAAAGACAATAATCTAAAATTATGGGTAACAGTAATATTTTACAAAAAAGAAATTAGCATGTGGTAATCCAGGTGAACATCCAAATATATTTTCTTAAGATTTGGAAACCTCTCTTGCCAACAGAATAGTATATTGGAGAAAAAGAGGATTTGGACTGAAACAGAAAGATGTGCGTACTGCAGCCTTCTAACTACCTAGCGAAACGTAAGGCACCCCTGAAAAGACTTAGCTGGAACGGACTTGTGTGTTTCATTCTGCAAAAGAAACAATCTTTCCAAGAGATAACTAGATGGTCTTTCAAAAGCAAGAACAGGTGCACTAAGCAAAGGAACTGTGAAACCTTCTAATGGAAACAAGATGAGGCATTGGAATGGAAATGTGAATTCTGCCAGTGGAAATGGCCACGTGTTGCAGATCAAGATGCACGTGAACGAATACAATGCCAAACGTGTACCACCTGGTATTGGTGCGACAGGTCGTGAGCAATTTGTCTGTGGACGCTGCAAGTGATTTACGAGAACAGAAACATTTGATAATGGCTGCATTCAATTAGTGTAAAATTACTATTTAAAATATTATTTTAATTATTATATTGTTAGAGGTAATGAGTATTAAATAGAAATTAGCGTATTTTCAGCTAAACATTCTTGTAATATAGTTGTGTATCCTTTTATTTATTTATTTATTTATTTTTTATTTATTGGTTTTTCTGTTCCATAGGACCCAATTGAGGAGTGAGACTCCATGGTCATGGAACAAGTCAATACATTAATTGTTACACAAGAATGGTAATAGAAAATTTTTAAGTAGTCCTTTGCACACAACAATCTTAAGACAAAGTGAAAAGAATCAATAAAGAAAAAAATGAATTAGCTTAATTGTTTAACTTTTCTAGGAGTTCCTCGACAGAATAAAAGGAGTGAGCCATGAGGTAACTCTTCAATTTAGATTTGAATGTGTGTGGATTAGTGCTAAGATTCTTTAGTTCTTGTGGCAGCTTATTGAAAATGGATGCCGCAGAATATTGTACCCCATTCTGCACAAGTGTTAAGGTGGTGTGATGCAAATGCAGATTCGACTTCTGTCTAGTATTCACCGAGTGAAAGCCACTAACTCGTGGGAATAAGCTGATATTATTAACAACAAACGACATTAAAGAAAAAACGTATTGTGACGCCAGAGTCAAAATTCCCAGACTACTGAAAAGGGGTCGACATGACGTTCGCGAACTTACACCACATATTGCTCGAACCGCCCGTTTTTGAGCCAGAAATATCCTTTTTGCATCAGGCGAGTTACCCCAAAAAACAATTCCGTACGTCATAAGTGAGTGAAAGTGAGCGTAATAGACTACTTTTCGTGTTGAAAAATCACTTATCTCAGATATTGTTCTAATGGTAAATATAGCAGAATTTAGTTTAGGAACAAGATTCTGAACATGGGCTTTCCATGACAGCTTACTGTCTATATGAACTCCTAGAAATTTGAACTGTTCAGTCTCACTTATCACATGCCCATTATGTGTAATCAGAATGTCAGCTTTCGTCAAATTATGTGTTAGAAATTGTAAAAACTGAGTTTTACTGTGATTTAACATCAACTTGTTTTCTACAAGCCATGAACTTATCTCTTGAACTGCATTATTTGTTATTGTGTCAATATTACGAGCAACATCCTTCACTACCAAGCTGGTATCATCAGCAAACAAAAATATTTTACAGTCACCTGTTATACTCGAAGGCATATCATTTATATAAATAAGAAACAGCAACGGTCCCAAAACAGACCCCTGGGGCACCCCATACTTAATTGTGCCCCATTGGGATTGCACGTCATAGCTATTTTCTACACTGCGGAGAATTACCTTCTGTTGTCTGTTATTAAAGTAAGAGGTGAACCAGTTGTGGGCTACTCCCCGTATTCCATAATGTTCCAACTTCTGCAACAATATTTTGTGATCAACACAATCAAACGCTTTTGTTAAATCAAAGAAGACGCCTAATGTCCGTAGCCTCTTATTTAACCTATCAAGTGCCTCACAGAGAAATGAAAATATAGCATTTTCAGTCGTTAAACCACTTCTAAAACCAAACTGCACGTTTGACAATAAATTATGTGAACTAAAATGATCAATTAATCTTGAAAATACAGCCTTTTCAATAACTTTAGAAAAAATCGATGGCATAGAAATAGGTCTATAGTTGTCTACATTATCCCTTTCTCCTTTTTTATAAAGTGGTTTCACTACTGAGTACTTTAATCTGTTAGGAAACTGACCATTCTGAAAGGAAAAATTACAAATATGGCTTAGTACTGGGCTAACATATGGAGAACAATACTTTAGAATTCTGCTAGATACCCCATCATATCCACAAGAGTCCTTAGTCTTTAGTGATTTAATTATTGACTCAATCTCACCTATGGAAGTATCAAGAAGGACCATTTCAGGTAACAGCCTCGGAAAGGCATTTTCTAAAAACGTTATATGATTACCTGTAGAAACTAGAGTTTTGTTTAGTTCCCCTACTATATTCAGAAAGTGATTATTGAATATTGCACATATATCTAACTTGTCAGTAACAGAAACATTCCTACTACGCACTGACGTTATATCTTCTACCTGCTGCTGCTGACCTGACACTTCCTTCACGATTGACCAGATAGTTTTCATTTTATCCCAAGCGTTTGCTATTCTTTTTGCATACCACATACTTTTTGCATTCTTAATGACATTTTTCAGAACCTTACAGTACTGTTTGTAATGAGCTACTGCATCTTCATTCTGACTGCTTCTAACATTTTGATACAACTCCCGCTTAGTTCTACATGATACTCTTATCCCCTTTGTCAGCCACCCTGGCTGTCTGTTATTGGAAGTACCCTGTTTTGATTGTTCCAGCAGAAAGCAACTTTCAAACAGCATAAGAAATGTGTTCAGAAAAGCATTATATTTATCATCTGCATTATCGGCACTATAAACATCCTGCCATTCTTGTTCCTTAATTAAGCTTAAAAAGGTCTCAACTGCAACTGGATTAACTTTTCTGAGTAGTTGATATTTATGTTTAACATTTGTTTGAGAACAAATACTTTTTAAAATTAAAAGTTGGGCATCGTGGTCTGATAGGCCATTTACTATTCTGCTAACAGAGTGCCCCTCTAATAATGAAGAATGAACAAAAATATTGTCAATGGTAGAACTGCTATTTCCTTGCACTCTCGTTGGAAAAAATACTGTTTGCATCATGTTATAGGAATTAAATAGATCTAACAGCTGACTTTTCCTTGAGCTATCACCTACACAATTAATGTTGAAATCTCCACACACAATTAAATTTTTATACTTCCTATACAGTGAACCCAGAACCAATTCCAGCTTGGATAAGTATACCTATACAAGTCGTAGTAAATGCTTAAAACAAAAATTAAGTTAATGCTTTTCCAGAAAAATTTAATGTAAACTAAAATTATTCTTGTAGTCCCTTTGTACCCTACGCGAGCGATTGTCTTTTCTTGTAAAGTAATCTGGAATGTTTTCGCTTTTCTTACATGCCTATCTATTGCTTCGTCACTGTTGCGTTAATTAGTTACTGATTAGACGTCATATTACTCATTTTCCTTCTGACGCTACTTGCTATAAAATGATCGCTGAGGTTAAAAGTCATCCCTGTTACCTTTGGGTCGTTGATATTTCATTATTAGCATTCATAAGGTACTCAAGTATGGAATTCATGATCCAAGATTTCAGGACTTGGTCAGCTGTATGGAGGAAGGTGCCAACGATTGGATCAATAGTGACTTGCGTTCAACTGAGGGAGATGATTTTGAGTCACTATCTCAATGCAATTTTGATATTGAAGCTATAAATTCAGAAGGTGATGATTATGGGGAGTAGGAGTAGGAATCATCATCAAAATCAAAATGTTCAAATGTTTGTAGAGCTTATGGGACTTAACTACGGGGTCATCAGTCCCTAAACTTACAAACTACTTATGAACTAGCTAATACTAAAGACGGCACAAATATCCGTGCCCGAGGGGGGATTCGAACCCCCGACCGTAGTGGCCGTGCTGACCGTGACTGGAGCGCCTCAGTCACCTCGGCCACCGCGGCCGGCGAATCATCATCAAGAGACAGAATAAAACATCAAAATTGAATTTTATGGTAAAAAATATCGCCTGAGGGAAGCAAAACATTAAGTAGACAGGTTATAAAAATTCCTAAAGCTGTTTACTTCGCTGAAAAGAGCAGGGGCCACCAAGGATCAGTCACTGCCGGCAGCGGTGGCCGAGCGTTCTGCGGCGCGCCAGTAACAGTCTGCACGGCCTCTACGGTCGGGGGTTCGAATCCCCCGTCGGGCATGGATATTTGTGCCGTCCTTATTATTAGCTAGTTCAGAAGTAGTTTGTAAGTTTAGGGACTGATGACCCCGTAGTTAAGTCCCGTAAGCTCTACAAACATTTGATCATTTGAGGGGGCGAGAAGAGTGAGGAATTGTGTGGTTCAAAGGTGCGTTGCGGCACCTGTAATTTTACAAATTAGGCACTGCTCCAAGCCATTGGATTTCTGTTTCTGGAGACACTCAAAACAGTAATGTACGCTGTTCCTGCTACCTACGTCACCGGTCTGGAAGACAGCATCCGTAATACATGAGCAACTGTTCGTCCGGATCCAGGCATCGTCGAAGAACATAGTCTTTCCATGCAAAGGTGCAGTCACGAATAATAACTTACTCTATCCTTCTCCTATAAGGTGATCAGTGCAAGTCCTTTGACACTGTTGCAAGTAATTAACATGTAAAACAAATCAAGGGACATACATTCTGAGGATTTTTTTTCTCGATATTAAGCCATATACTGAAGCCCTCTCTGTTTGGTGCAAAGACCCACAAACTGCTAGACTCAAAACGCAAAAAACGAACATTTCAGTTTTCCAGTGTCGTCCTATAGCATCGAATTTCAATAATTCTACAGTATGAAAATACTTTCGAAAATAAATTTATGAAATTTAAATTTTCATTCGAATTTTAAGAATGTTCGTTTTGAGACATTCTTTCCTCGTTACTCCCAGTCTGCATTGTACGATGATAGTTCGGAAAGTAAGTTTTGTTTCGACTCTTCTCCGCGAAACTATCACGATCGCAATTCCGGTCATGCGCAGTAGTACCTCTGGTTGAAGTTAAATAAAATGACGCAGTTTCGTAATCACTCTGTGTCTTGTGTCATTCTTAGTGACTGTTAATAATGGCAAAGTTGATCGAAAATCCCTCCCCGCGTCTACTGTGATCTGTGATTTTTTATAAATGACCTGAACATTAGATCTTCTGACAATCATCGACAAATCTGCGAGGTTTACGGAGAAAATGCAGTGAGTGCTTCAATGGCGAAAACAATTTAAGGAAGGGCGTAATGAAGCGCATGACGAATAACGAAATGGACGTCGATCTGTGGCTTCTGACGAACTGGTTAGTGCGGTCGATGAAATGATTGAGACAAACCGTAGGTTTACGGACGGAAGGAAGCTTAGGGTTTAACGTCCTGTCGACAGCTTGGTCATTAGAGACGAAGCTAACGCTCGCTCGAAGGATTTTTTATTTTATTTTAATTTTTTTTATTTTTATTTTTTATTTTATTTTATTTTATTTTTTTTTTTTTTTTTTTATGGGAAAGGAAATCGGCCGTGCCCTTTGAAAGGCACCATCACGGCATTTGCCTAAATCTGGATGACCGGAGGTGGATTTGAACTACCATCCTCACGAATGCGAGTCCAGTGTGTTACCACTGCGCCACCTCGCTCGGTCCGTGGGTTTACGATTAAAACTCTTGTTCTTCTTATTTTGGCATCCGAGGCCGTTCCTTAATGGTAAGCGCTTAAACAAGACTAAAAAAAAAAAAAAAAACAACAAAAACATTACCACACGGTTGACAACACAAGCGGAAAGAATCTTTGACGTAGAAATACATAAACGTATAACACCGTATGAAAAATGCCTGGAAAATTACGAGGGTTACGTAGAAAAGTTGTGTTAGTGTAACATATTTTTCTGAAGTCAATTGGTTTCTTTACCTGCACTCATTTCCTTTTTTATTACCAACCGGAACTTACTTTCCGAACTACACTCGTATATCTTCCCTCTTTCAGCCAACGTCACTTAGTTGCAATAATAACAAACTTCATGTACTTCGTTTAGTAGTACTAACGAAAGTGAACTAACCAAAGATCCGATACTTGATGTGGTATGGAAATCTGCAAACAATGAATGTCCAGAGACTGAACTCTTCACACCAGCTGACAGCCAGTGGAATTCACTATCCAATCAAAAGTCATGGTGAGAAAAGCCTAACGAGCTATATTCCAATGTTAGCTGTAATTTACGAACGTAACATTACAGTATAACTGTATGCAGACGAGCCGGAAGATTAGACAAACTAGTCGCTCAATGAAAGGGTACAGTGACGCATGGCACTGTGACATTCTACACGCCATGTACTCCTACCAGCAACAACTTTTCCGTCAGCGTTGATGCACGTTTCGGGAAATAGCAGCAAATGAAACGTCCGTCAAGTAATGGTGAATACCGACGGTATGGAGCGAGCGGAAGTATTGCGTGTAGAGGCTGCAGCCGGCAGGCGGAACAAAGAAGTGCGGCGCTGGCGTGGCGGCCACGTTGAGTCACGTTGCGCTTACTCAGCGCACGTTTTCGAGTTACAGGAGCACACGTAACCGCCGCAGCCGATGCACGCCCAGAACATTCGGCAGGAGCTCGGCGCATGCGCGGCCCACCAAGTAAACATAGCCATGTGTCCACACCGAAATAACACGCCGCCGCTTTCTCCTAAGTCCGCCCGCACCTGTGCTTTGTCTCACATCCCCGACAGTTGGCGATGGAACTGTTTTTGGATTTCGGTCCTTACGAATAATGATGCGTTATTTTCGTGTACATTACTAAGTAAACAGTAAAGGGTACTCACTAATTTATCTCGTCATTGGTAGCAGCCGGCCGCGGTGGCCGAGGAGACTGAGGCGCTTCAGTCACGGTTTGCACGGCCACTACGGTCGGAGGTTCGAATCGCCCCTCGGGCATGGATATTTGTGCCGTCCTAGTTCATAAGTAGTTTGTAAGTTTAGGGGCTGATGACTCCGTAGTTAAGTCCCATTAGCTTTACAAACATTTGAACATTTTTGAACATTGGTAGCAAAATATTGATATTTCGTAGTAAATTAGCCTTTTGATGCGAACTTAGTTATAACAGATGTCAATAACGTGTTGCATTGTAAAATATTTGACTGAGTAATAACTTGTAGGTAAGTAATCTACCTGCTGAATAATGGCATACTCTGTCAAAAAATGTTCAAATGTTCGTAAAGCTTATGGGACTTAACTACGGGGTCATCAGTCACTAAACTTACAAACTACTTATAATCTACCTTATACTAAATACGGCACAAACATCCATGCCCGAGGAGGGATTAGAACCCCCGACGGGGAACCGCCTCGCGCATCGCAGCATAGCGCCTCAATGCGCTCGACCACTCCGCCGCGGCAGACTTTGTCACTCACAATACTTATTTCAATAGGTCATTCTACGACGACAGTTATTTATGAACTCATTGAATAAGCACGATTTTAAATGATAAAACGTTTGAATTATTTCAAACATTTTATTGAGTCATTACATCTGATCAATTAGAGTAGTCGGATTTATATACTGAAAGACCAAGTAATTTTTTTCTTTACTTTGTAATTTATAATAAAAATGCAGGAAGTTAATTTTCCTCTCTAAGTACAGTAATTCACATATGGAAGTCTTATTCTCCACATAAGGTCTTCCAAACACTTCGTTGGAGACATTTCTCCTACAAGCGTGACTCCTCGCGACCTGTTATCAGTGTTGTGAATGTAATTAATATTGACAGTGAACACTAACAAAATATAAAGCTTCGCTTATTTTTCTGTATGAACACTATGTATTTCATTGTTGAAATCTTGATAGAGTACGCTCTTACGAGCAAAGTTTGGAAAAAAATTCGTTAGAATCGTGGTTAAAACATGTACAGTAAAATAAAGTTATTGAAGATAGGATTCAAATTAAAAAATAAGGTAAAGGGCAATGGAATGTAGTGGAATGAAATTAAGCGATACTGAATACAATAAAGTGTAAAATGTGACATTAATAGTAAGACAATAAGACAAGTAACTGTATGTTTTTCTATTTATGTAAAGAAACGATAGGCAAAAAAGGAAACACACAAAATGTATGCTGTCAGTAGCGAGAAACATTTTTATGAAAAAGGGAAATCTGTTATAGCCACATGTATTTTTAATATCAATAATCAGCTGTTGAAGGTAATCATCTGTGCTGTAGCCTTGAAACAAAGCATGGAATGTAACTGGAAATAAAATGAATTTATGGCAAAAGCACTGGAAAGCAGTGTGTGGAGAGGTAGGTTGTAAAAACTGAAGAGGGAAACGAAAGGTCGAAAACAATAAGCAGGTTGAAACATACGGAAGTTTTTGTAGTTACGTAGAGAGGAGATTTGCGTAGGCCGAAGAGCTACATCAAGATAGACCCCGGAATTAGATTACAACAACAGCCCGGGATACATACATCCAAAGGACTTCAGAAACCGAGACTTTGAAGGGAGCAGTTAATATGGACGCCTGAGACCATGTTGAGTTAGTTGTCCGAAGTTTCTCGGGACCTTAACACGTCAAACATGAACGAATTATAGGGAACAAAACTAATATCAAGACCCAAATATTGCTCCATTATTCCTCAGACGTGATACCGCTCCACAAACGGTGTTCCTGATGTTGAAACATTGAGTCTGTCATTTTTTAACGTGTTCCGTAGACAAGGGCGGATTTTTTTTTGGGGGGGGGGGCACAGGGGCACGTGCCCCTCCCCCCAGACGGCCAGACGAAAAATGATAAGAGAGAAGGGAGGAGAGAGAGAGAAGGGAGGGGGGAGGGGAGAGAGAGAGGGGGAAGAGAGAAAGAGAGAGAGATGGTGAGGAAGGGAAGGAGGGAAAGAACCTTCGCATTAGAATAATTAACATTTTACTTACGGGCAGAATATAATTGTGAGTTTAAAAATGCAAAATCCCTGTAATTAACATAGCGTAATTTGACTTTTTGTGTTATGCTTCGATGTAATTGCTTCTTGCTCTTTTTTGTCAGTAATTTACGATAAAAGTTGTTTATTGTTTCGTGATTGTTTGGGAGATAAATGAGCTACTGCGTATGTTTAACTCATACATAAATAAAGTTAAAGGATTTAACTATGTAAAAAAAGTGAACTTCAAGAGCTACGTTCAGGCTGGCGCATTCAGATGTTTTCGGTAAAAGGTTTATCGGATTCTTTTCTTAGACACTACGAAATGGTTCTCCAACGCCGCCGCTTTCTCTTAAGTCCGCCCGCACCTGTGCTTTGTCTCACATCCCCGACAGTAGCCGATAGAAATGTTTTATTTGAAGCTTCACGTTTCGATTTTCCATATATTGGAGCAAATTAGAAATTTCAACGGCATTTTTCCACACATCAAGTGTTCAAATGTTTGTTAAGCTTTAGGGACTTAACCGCGGGGCCATCAGTCCCTAAACTTACAAACTACTTATGAACTACCTTATACTAAAGACGACACAAACATCCATGCCCGAGGGGGGATTCGAACCTCCGACCGTAGCGGCCGTGCAGACTGTGACTGGCGTGCCGCAGACCGCTCGGCCTTTCCACACATCAAAGAATTTTCATGGTAGTATTTTTGATACACGGTCAGTTGTAATTTTCAGAATCAAAATTTCACACTTCAGCGGAGTGTGCGCTGATATATAACTTCCTGGCAGATTAAAATTGTGTGCTGTACCCGGGATGCGAACCTGCGATCTTTGTTTCACTTCCGCGGGCAAGCGCTCTACCGTCTGAACTACCTCGACACGCTGCTCGGTCGGTCCTCACAACTTTACTTCTGTCAGTACCTCACCTCCTACTTTCCAAACTTTACAGAAGTGCTCCTGTGAACCTTGCAGGACTAGCACTACTGGAAGAAAGGATGTGGTGGAGACATGGCTTACCCACAGCCTATAGGGATAGTTCCAGAATGAGGAGTGCTTGTCCTGAAAGGTTCGCAGGAGTATTAGTGTGAAGTTTTTAAAGTAGGAGGCGAGGTGCTGGCAGAAGTAAAATTTTGTGGACGTACCGTGAAGCGTGCCACGATAGCTCAGATGGTGCTGGGCGCCGTGGCTCAGCGAGTCTGGTCAGGGGGCTAAACGCCCTCTGTAATAACAAAGCTAAGCCAAATATACAACGAACAAACAAGAACGAACTGAAACAACGACCGCAAAACTTAGATCCACATGGAAAAAAAAAAAAAAAAAAAATGTGGTAGAGCGCTTGCCAGCGAAAGGCAAAGGTCCCAGGTTCGAGTCCCGTTTCTGGTCCACAATTTTAATCTGCAAGGAAGTTTCAAGTGTATTTTTGTTGATCGCGAAAGCTTTCTTGAAAACTTTTCTCGTTTTGCATAGTATCTTTATAAAGAATGAAGAAGAAATTAATTCAGTACAACGCATACACAGAAAATCTGATTTTAGGTTTTGAGGGAATATCAAACTTAGCGCGACATGCTCGAATTTACTGGCTGCTTGTTCTGACCCGTAATTGGGCAACCGTTTACGATACGCTGTTTTTCCAATTTCTGCATTGTTCGGTACTGACACAGCTACTCCGGTTACTGTACTGTTTATCCACGGTAAGCTGACAATTCGTATGCTGGCTGTTGGCAGCGGCAGGATGCGTGTACTATGGCTGCCGGGGGAGCAAGAATCAGGGAGCAGAAGGCAGCGTCGCAGTGTTGGAAACGTTACCCGTAATAACGTGTGCAGTACTATTTAGCGTCTAGGGGTAGCGTAATGTTGACAGCAATCCGAAATAAATTGATGTCCTTCAAGTACTGTAAATTATTTGTGCTGCTGGCATCACCAGGTAAAATCGTCTTCACTTGTCAAATTAATATACTTACATCTAATTACCAATGCACTACTAATTTCAGCGCACTATGGCGTCATTCTCAAGTTCCTGTGATTAAAAAAAATATTACAATGATTCAAACACATTAAACAGTGAAAAGATTAAAAATTTATCAAACTATGAGCGCCGCACGGGAATGGCCGTGTGATCTGGGGCGCAACGTCGAGGAGTACGCGGCCTCTTCCACCAGAGGTTCGAGTCCTGCCTCGGGCATGTCTCTCTGTGTGTGTGTTGTCCTTAGAATAAGTTTAATTAGATTGTAATACTAGGTACCGATGACCTTAGCAGTTTGGTCCCTTCGGATTACAAACATTTGAACATTTTTGAAACAATATGTCCTACGTTTTTCTACACTCACAATTGAGTCATTGGGCTCATTTGATATGTAGAAAACATTATTCGACCATGTTGTACAATTGTTTGAATTTTCAAGTGGTCAGTCTTATTCAGTCTATAGTACAATTATTCCAAAGTTGTAAATATGTAAAGAAACCTATGCTAACTTCGCATGGCTTTCTCTGTATAGGGATTCGCATATACCCACCTGTCGAAGCTCAGAACCTGTTAAATACTGAATTAAATTCAGAGCCTGAATGCCTAGTGTTCAGCTGTTGGTAAGTGTTTCATCCTTAACGAAGATGAAGGGTGAAACATGTGTACCCACAGCTGAACACAGGGCATTCACGATCTAAATTCTCTGGCAATCTTTTTTTTTTGTGGTTAATTTATAAATTTACACTGTTTAATTTGATTGAATCATTGTAATATTTTTGTGATCGCAGGCATTTGAAAATGACGTCATAGTGGGCAGAAAGTAATGGTGTATTGATAGATGGAACTAAATCAAGAAGTGTTTCTTCTAAGAAGCGACTGTGGCTTTGGAACATATTTTGTGTATTTCCTATAGCAGTTACATGTGATAAGTCTGACGATGCCCTTAAGGGCATGATCACCCTCCTCAGGCGCTTGTGCCCCTCCCCCCCCCCCCCCCCCCCACCAGACACAGAAGAAAATTCTATATCCGCCACTGTCCGTAGATCCTATCAACATATAGAATGCATTTAGAAACAGATTTAAACAGAGAGACCATACAAGTAAGAAAACTAAGAAAAAGAACGAAATACTGCTCTTTTGCAATTTGTTTCTTTTTGGCCCACTTTAGGTGAATCTTTCAACCAATCACTACCAAATTTCATAGACATAATTGTTGGCCGCCAGAGACGAGAACCTCCTTTTTTCAAATATTTCGGACATAAAAAAACGTTAGTAACACTAAAAAAGGCCGTTTGGAATAGCTTTTTGACAATACGTAATTTAATTGCACATAAACTGTTCATCTGACACGAAAATTGAATAAACGAATTTGTAAGGAGAAAATTCACTACAACTTTGCTCTCTTTTGGTTTTTTTTTATTTCTTTTTTTTTTCATATGTGGCTTCGTTTCAGAGATATTTGCAAAAAGAACGTAAACCAGGCTTTCGGAAATGTCACGTAACGCAGGTGTTATCAGATAACATAGCACTTCTAGACATTTAAGTATAATTCTTTGTTCTAAGAACGACGTGTTTTTGACAATTTTCAGTGGGCCATTGCTTTGAAATGACAACGCTTGAGTTATAATAAGAAAATCATCAAATACACAAAGCAAGATGTCGTATGCAAAAGAGAGTTTCATTGTTCAAATGTTTGTAGAGCTTATGGGACTTGACTACGGGGCCATCAGTCCCTAAACTTACAAAATACTTATGAACTAGCTAAGACTACAGACGGCACAAATATCCATGCCCGAGGGGGGGTTCGAACCCCCGACCGTAGTGGCCGTGCAGACCGTGACTGAAGCGCCTCAGTCTCCTCGGCCACCGCGGCCGGCAAAAGAGAGTTTCGGACAAGGTTTCGGGCTAGGAATGACACGTGACTAATTTCCCAGCGGCACATGTACGGTACAATCATTTGTAACCAGTACAGACAAACAAAATAAACTTAGAACAAATTACCAAAGCAAGACAGGTGATAATATTTTAACGGAAGAAGATAATGAAAATGTGGGAGAGATATTAAAATAATAGTTTAAAGATGTAAAACTTCAAACAAAGAATATGTTTATCAAGGCTAAACTCAAATATCAATTTATTTTTGGCTGTTTGTTAAAATACCGTCAGAAAGAATAGTGTGTCGGCTGCATAGGTATTATCACAATAGTAGAGTCGTAATAGTATCGTCCATAATCTTTCATTATTTATATTTCTATTATTTTTGTCCGAAATGTTTGCAAAAAAAGTAAAAATAAAAAAATAAATAATAATAATAAAAATAATAAAAAATTAAAAAAGCTACAGACAAATCTAAAGTGGGCCGTAGAACACTACAGTGTGATTTTATTATTATTATTATTATGTGATGAAGGAAGGAGAGGAAGGAAGGGAATGTCTCTAGGTGCACTGTGGCATTGAAATTACTCAAAAGCGATAAGAGGAAATGTAAGTTGGACCAGGATTCTATCCCAGGTCTTCCGCTTTGGGCCAGCGGTCGCTTAACCACGAAGCTACCCATGTACGCCTCCCGTCCGTCTCAAATTCCCACCAGCCGCACACGTTATTGTCGCATCTCCGGTGAAGAAGATGAAACTTATGCCGACATCACGTATATATATATATATATATATATATATATATATATATATATATTGGTGTGGTGTTTGTTCTTTCATGCATATCTCATACATATCCGAAAGGACAGACACCACATCAATATACATATATGTTACAGCGGCTTCTCGCCTTTTTAAAGTATCTTTCGTAATAACCGTTACCATAGCCGAATACCTTCATCAAGACTGTACTTCTGATTTCCCTCATTAGAACATCTTTCTGTTTAGTAAGAGTGACAAGGGAAAGATTTCAAGGTACTTGAAGTACTTGATAATGAAATAAGAAAGTTCTAGAGCATCGTACAATACGAGTAGACAAATATTTTCGGATTAAAAATGAAGGTTCAATAACAGAGTAAAAAAACTGCTACAAAAGCAAAGAGAGCTTCCCTGACAAATTAAAACGTAGACAAAACCTCAATGACAAGTAAAAATTAAACAACATTAGCATAAGGAGGGATTGGCATAGGAGCATGATGCGTTTAATGTCTTTGAAAATCAGGTGGAATTGCCGAGAGTTCTAAGGCGCCTTGCTACGGAGCGCGCGGTTGCACCCTGTCCGACCTTCGAGTCCTCCCTCGGGCATGGGCGAGTATGTGTTGTCTTTAGCGTAAGTTAATTGTAGTAGTTTGTAAGCGAAGGGACTGATTACCAACCGAGTTAATAGATTTATAAACAGTTGAAAATTTTTCGTTAATTAACTCAGTTTCAAACTACAGAGTTCAATGGCTTATGCCCTACAAAACACATTCTCATTAACTACTGTGCTTCAAACACATACTACTTGTCGATAAATAAATATACAAAACCATACAAATTGATGAAGTTATGATCATTTGTTACATTAACTGCCAAGACTGTTTATGTCGAAGCAATTTATTTCATTGCCAGTTTCAGCAGTAATAGTTGCGATACTTAGATTTTCTCTACAATGTACACGTTACATAAATAACCATATCTGCTTACAATTATGTAGAAGCAACACGTTCTGCATATAAATATGTACCACTTCATAGAAATAGATACTACCTCATAAAACTAGGTGTCATCATCGTCGCTAAAATTTAAATACGTTCATTATACGAGGCGTGTCCAGAAAGTAAGTTCCGTTTCAATTTATCTCCGCTGCTGCGCTGCGATTGCAGTTCCGCAATGCGCTGTAGACGATATGTATCAAGGAGAAGAACGTGCGCCATTTGGAGATCGCTGTCAGTTACGTACGCTTTGTTGTGCTTGTTTGAAATGTCGGCGTTGATTGAAAATCTCGCCGCCTGTGAAATCACGTCGGTGATTTGGTTTCTGAATGCGAGGAAAGTGAAACCAAGTGAAATTTTTCGGCAAATTTGCGATGTTTACGGACCAAATGCGATGAGTGATTCGATGGTGAGAAGATGGGTCCGACAGTTCAATGTCGGGCGTAGTGATCTGCACGATGAATAAGGAAGTGGGCGTCCACCTTTGGTTACAGAAGAACTGGTTCACGCGATTCATGACAAGATCCAGGAAAACATCTCAAGTCTTTCCTTGGCGGTCTTCACTTCAGCAATGACGACGAGCTGAAAGAAACTGTTTCCAACTGGTTGAAGACACAGGCGGCAGATTTCTATGAAGAAGGTATACAAAACCTGGTGACACGCTATGACAAATGCCTGCAAAATTTCGGCAGTTATGTGAAAAAGTAGTTTAAGAGTTGTAGAATTTTGTGCAACATAAATTTCTTCTGTATCTGTGTACAATTTCATTTTATTACCAAACGGAACTTACTTTCTGGACGCGCCTCGTAAAATATGTTATCATACTGGGTCGCCATGGTCATAAAATTACTGAAATAAAATGTTTCTATACAAAAATTTTAAAATCACGAACACAAAGAGTCCCATTCTTGAAAATATTGTCTCAATGACGACTTAAAGACTGATACGCTATTCAAAGAGTGTATGTGGTAAGTTGAAAGTTCGCCCATTAGGCGGCACTACCGCGCTAATACTTTGCAGTGCCATTTATTTACGTCAATTTAAGTATATAATGAATGTTGGATTACAATATTGTTGCTCTAATCATGGCTTTCATTGCGAAATAATAACAAGGCTCACAGCCTAATACCGTAACAACATACTGAAGTGAATACAAATATAAACAGTAGTCTCACAGCTGGAGCAAAAGCTATTATATTACGCAACTGACAGTCATCACACACCACCCCCTCCTTCCGTCCGCACGACTGTTACACTACATGGTCGCCCAATCCGTCTTCAGCCACCCTTAAATACCTAGGACTGACCATAGACCGTACCTTCTCCTGGAATCCCCATCTACGCACCATACAAGATAAAGTTCGCTCCTGTCTCCACCTCCTGAAACTCCTCGTTGGCCGAACTTGGTCTACACCATTCCACAGCCCTTTAAAACTACAAACCCTTCATCCGCCCCATCTTTTGCGTAGCCCAACCCGCCTGGCTCTCCCCCCCTCCAAATCCTTCAACAAATCCCTCGAGATCCTAGAACGCCATGCACCCCCCCCCTTCGCCTTCCATAGCCCCCTTTATCCCACATCCCCGACGCAGATTCTCAATGAACTCATCGTCTTCCCCCTCCATTGTCCTATTCATTGAACACCTCCGCCTACGCTACCTCTCCCGCAACTTAGACCCGTCCAATCCTCTCGTCCATGCCCTTCTCACAGATCACAGGCGAACTACGCGAACTAGTTCGCAGATCCCTCGCCTCTTAGTTCGTCCGCTCCTTTTCCGAAGACTGACGGATAACAGCAAGAGGACGCGAGAGCGCGCAGAATCGCGTTATTCCCTCTTGCCAGTTGCCGTCATTTCGAGGTGAGATGCAGCTCAGCTGAAGTTTTAGTAGCGGTAGCAAAAGCCAAAACGAGCGGGCGAACTAAAAAGAGCAACCTACTTCGCGGCCGAGCTGCGAACTAAAAGGAGAGCTACCGGTCGCGAACTAAAATATGCGCGATAGGTCGCGAACTAAAATATGCGCGGTAAGTGGGAGCGGACGAACTAAAAGAACGAACTAGTTCGCGACAGAGCTAAAGTGAGCGCTTCAGACCGCAAACTATTATGCGCAAATCTAGTGTATTGCCACACCTCCCTCACTGTGATTCTCCCGCCTTCCACCTGTCCACCCTCTATATCCTCTCCAGTGGCAACTTCTGCACCCTTCCCCTCCCGGGTAATGCCCTCCGCTCTGACATTTATCCTTCCTACCAGCTGTGATCCTCCACCTATCCCTCCCAAAGGGTCCCGTCCCTCCTGTCTCTCCTATCCACTCCTCTTTCTCCCTGTCCTTCCGGCATCCCTCCCCTCTCCTACCATTCCCGTCTTCCTGGTACAACCTGCCTCGCTTTCCTCCTCCCGGCGCTGTGGCCCTTCCTCGTCCCCCTATCCTCGCTTCTCCTCCCACTCCTTCACCCCACTTCCTCCTCGAGCTCCCCTCCTTATCACTCATCATGTTGTTCTGGTGTTTTAACAAAGTATTTTTTTATTTATTTTTTTTTTAATTTTTTTTTAAACGAACGGTGAACCGCCAACCTGCAGCTGACAACGTGTATGTTTTAAATTGACCATGGTTTTTCACCGCCCTCACCACCCTCTCCCCCCCCCCCCTCTTCTACACCGATCTCATGCTCTTCAATGTTTTAGTGAGTGCTTCATGAATTTGGGGTCGTCTCAGTGTGGTGTTTTATTTCATGATCAGTGAACGGACAACCCACAGCTTACACCTTGTGTTTCTTTTAGATGTTTTATGTGCTATAGTGTCTCCGAGTCTATTTTATTTATTTTTTATCCTCATTGTTGCCATGTCATAGCAAAAATACTGTATTCTTTTGTGCATTTTAATTCATGTACTATTTCTTCAACACTATCTTCATGTAAATTTTAATTACCTACTAATTTTATCACCTATACTTTCTTTGTGCACACATTTTTTGTTGTTGTTGTGTATATCTTGGCCGAGGAGCCCCTGTGTGCGCTGACAGCCCACCCCCTTTAGGGGAATTGAAATAACAGTAAAGAAAGAAAAAGTCATCTCACAGTGTACCTAAACGCTTCTTAGTGCCAAACATCAGTGGCATATACACGACAGAAATGGCCAAACACTCAACACACAGTGTCCACAAATCTACTAACAAGTCATTAACATAGAAGTATACCCCAGCAAATGCACATCTGTGGCATAGATTATCACATTTTGTAACTGACAGCCAACAACATATTGAACATGCAGCACATATTGAAATACGTGAATAGTTCATAAATATAGAGGAGCAATTATATAGTTTGTTTTGCAAAAATAAAGTCATTATGACACAGAACTTATTATACTACAATAACATAGCCTTTAATGATGTTAACCTAGAACAAATTGAGGTGGCGGGTTAGAGGGTAGGGAGGTAATTAGGAAAGGGGGAGAGGGAGAAAGACAACTACAAATCTGTGTATACTTTTTCTCCCCAGCGCTAAATACATATTTAGGTTCATGGCGAAGTAGAAGTTGTTCAGGTGAATTCACAATTATCTGAATCATCTTTGATCCAAAAATTATTATAGTCACTGTGCAGTTGTCTTATGAGATTGATGACTTAAAACAACAGAAGTGGTTATTTATGAGGAAAGGGGATTGAAAAAATATAGAGAGTTGTTAAAAGATCATGACATTTGATTCATTAATTTACAGTTATCATTTATCATAACCCATTTAAATACTGGTGTAATAATGTATTTACCATATAAACTGTAGTATAGCTCAATTGACTACAGTGGGATCTCCTGGTGTAGCGATATGCTCATTATGAAAAGGAACATATTATAATACATATACCAAGTGTTCATAAGATTATCAAAAAATGTACACCATGGAAAACTTAGAGGTGTATCAAATCTTTGAAATGAGTTGCAGGATGAGGCATACTAGCAGAAGGGTACCCTATAACAGGAGAATCTCAATATGTGGAAACATAAAAGTAGTAAATCATGTTACAGAAACATTAATATACGTTGAATCAAAGAATGGAAGGAGGATAAAACTGTAATAAAAATTTATAGAAATTTAACTTATTATTTATAAAACTAGCATAAGACTGTTTTGCAAGGTAAATGGCTTAAAATATCCAAAGGGAGTTGTTGAAATAAAGAGGGCGTTGGGGGAGGGAGAAATTTATCAGGTGGGGCTACATAAGGCGAGGAGGCAGTGGGGGAAGGAGCAGGTATAAACTACGGGAAATCTTGTTCTTTCTACGTAAGTGTAAGCAGAACCAATGTGCACACTATAGAGAGCGTCTGAGGGTTCTGCTGAAACTGGTAATGAAATTAGTTGTCCAACATAAGCGGCCTTCGCAGCTAATATAAGAAGTCAAACCAGATCGCCCCAACAGAATGTGCGAATTATATGCATCACGAAGAAATGCAATGTTATCAATACTGATCTTCGACATCTGATGTTGCCAAAACGGAAACATCCTCGTCACCTAAACCTTAGGCTGAGGCGGCGCTCGGACGGGGCGAAAACACCTTCGGGCTGGTCCCTGCTTCCTTTGCCTCGATGCCCCACCCTGCGTTTGACACTTCCAATAGTACAAGAGAAGTTTCTATAACAGACAGAAATGCACTATTAGGTTCTTGTTAACTTCACATTACAGGACTTTCTGGACACAGGGCGCCTAAATCACATGACACACAGGTCTTAATATGATAACTGGGGTAGCGTCTTCCCACTAAGTGACACATACTAGTAAACCGAATCACAGTTTCAAAACTCAAGACGTTCAAGAAAAGAGGTGTTCTTGAGGCTTGCTTGCAATTTTGAAACGCCTTAGTGCACCGGGAACATTAACTAGGTGACACTTACAGTATGAATTACATATAACTGCAACGCCACGTCACCCCACAAATCGTAATATACTAATAAACTAACACACAGTTTCAATGCTCCACTGAGGTCACATAGAATTATCACAAGTCTATTCTAAAATTCAAAAACCATCTCAACAAGCCAGCCGGAATATGAGCGACGTGCCCTTTAACATTAACATTAACAGAATTCCTCGAAAGCGATTATCACAATTCAAGATGATACTGCCCCAACACAGAAGAGCCTCAGCTATCAGTGCCACCTCCAGAGTCGCTGATGTTCCAATATTCAAATGTTAGTAAACTTACTGAACCAAACAGCTGTAGTCATCAGCTCCTACACCTACAAACTACTTAAACCTACTTATACCCCCCCCCAACACACACACACACACACACACACACACACACATGCCCAAGGGAGGACTCGAAACTCCAGCGGGAACGGCCGCTCAGTCCGTAGCATAACGTCTTATGGTACGTGAAGCTCAGAACTCAGATAACAAGCAACCAAAGCCATACGACGCAACTCTAAAAAATTCTCGAGAAAATCGGCTTTGAAGTTTTTGAAGTACACGTAAGTAGCAATAACTGAAACAGTTGTAGCATCTGTCGGTGTAGCTAATGTGGTATAGTTCTGGATTTCCAACTATACGGTCATCGGTTCTAATCCTGCTGGGACAGGTCTTTTTCTTTTTTCTTACCGTTGTGTTCGAATACTCACAATTTTCACATCTAATGGTAATTTTTACGAAAAGAGCATGTATTTTTGTTTATTCGTAATTTTCTATATTTTGTAGAAGGTTGTTAATAATGATGGTTGCAATAAAAAAACATACGTTACCTTTTTTACAGTATTGGCTTGACTGTTAGTTGACGACGGTAGTCTTTGATTATTCACTTTGTGAAGAGCTACGACACTGTTTTTGGGAAAGTCATCTCCATAGCTAGTAATGGCTTTCCAGGCAGCTAACCTACTCAACCATCGTTTTACGTGTCAAGGTTTACAACTCGTCTACATACACATAAACAAAAACTGACACAACACGCGGAATTAGAGATCCAAAATGGTTCATATAAATGAGTTCGAAAACGAAAAAATATATGTCACAGTGGGATTCGAACAAACGACCCTATGGTTGCGCGGCCAGAGCGCTACCACCTAATCTGTACCGACAGATACTACAATCTTTTTATTGGTACTTCGTGTACTTTGCTGAACTTCAAAGTCGATTTTCTCGAGATTTTCTGAGAGTTTTAACGAATGGCTTGGGCTGATTGTTATTTAAGTTCTGAACTTCACGTACCACAAATATTAAAAAAAAATCTAAAATCCGATACCCATGTGGTCTCTTTGTTAGACCACGCAACCATTCCATACGGCAAAATCATCAACGCAATCGTCGCTGCTGCTTCCTTCCGCGTCGACTACCGTAGGTGACGATTGCCCAATTGGTGCTTTTCACTACCCTGCCGTACGAGGAAAACCACTGCATGTGATCCGCCGGATGCCCTGACTCACCGCGTAACACTTACAGTCAGCGAAAACCGAAGACCCCCTTTTGCTCTCGCGCGCTGCTTAAATCTCACTTGCACCGCTAGGTGAGAAATGAAATATTTCTCACCATTATTTTGCTATGTATCTAACGGTACGTATCACAATCCATGACTTCATTTTTTATGATTTTTTTCTTCAATAATATTGTGTTCCTTTTTCATTCGGAACATCAGTTTATGTGCTATTTCACCTTGTACATTAGTATAGATTGGAAAGGAGCTAGAGCCGTTAAAGGTGGACCATTTTTTGGGAGTGAAGAAATTTTCATCGACAGTATTAGGTTTAGAACGGAACGACAATTGAAGAGTGATAAAATCAAATGTTTGTCATCATAAACAAACGAAATATATCTCTTTTTGTACATAACATATTGATATGCAAAAAATTAAGATGTTAGTCTGATATCAGAGAATTATGCTACTCCTCTACTCACTTCAAAAAATATTGAGATATATCAGAAGATAAATAACTTATTCCGAATATTCTAATCTGTCAATAATAAAATTTTTGTTCGAATTCTCTTTAATAATGAGACTGCAATAATTCTATTATCATAATATGGCACAAAAAGGCAATAAAATTTCAGCTGATCGAGTTTTAATCAACACAAACCATTTCTCGTAAATTTTAAAATTTCCTTAAGATAATAACTACATTAAACTCCCCCAAAAAATCTCTCACTGTTCAATTCTATTGTAGCCACATTATTCGCCCCAGAATTAGAAACTTTTAATTTAGAATTCCATGTATTGTTGAGGACGAAATTACAATATCGCCAACAATATTCTTCCCTCTTTCCGACATTATTCCTATTACTTGTTTCAGAGTAAGAATTTATAATAGGTATTTGAGATGTCTGACTATGCGACACTTTTGTTTCATTTGGAGTTCTTTCATGTCTGTACTGACAAAACTCTATGAGCAGCATGTATTAAATCAAATAAGTCAGCTATATGATTAGAATGATATGGACTAGAGTGCCTTATATGTCTCAAAAGTATTGTTTAAACATTGTCGAATAAGGGCTTTTGCTTACCTTTTTTGTTTTCTCTGTTCTTGTTGTTGTGGTCTTAAGTCCGTAGACTGGTTTGATGCAACTGTCCACGCTACCCTGTCCTGTGCAAGTATCTTCATCTGAGAATACGTTCGGCAACCTACATCCTTTTGAATCTGCTTACTATATTCGTCCCTCGGTCTCCCTCTACGATTTTTACCCCAGCCGCTTCCTTATAATGCTAATTTAACAATTCCTTGATGTCTCAGAACGTGTCCAACCAATCTATCCCTTCTCTTAGTCAGGATATGCCAGAAACACCTTTTGTCCCCGATACGGTTAAGCACCTCCTCATTAGTTATGTGATCTACCCATCATTCGTCTGTAGCACCACATTTCAAAAGCTTCTGTCATCTTTTTGTCTGAACTCCTTATCGTCCACGTTTCACTCCCATACAATGCTACACTCCAGACAAATGCTTTCAGAAAGGACTTCTTAACATCTAATTTCTTCAGCATCGCCTGATTTTCTGACATTGCATTCCATTACCTTCGTTTTACTCTTGTTAATGTTCATGTGATATCTTCCTTTCAAGACACTGTCCATTCCATTCAACTGCTCTTCCAGATCTTTTGCGGTCTCTGACAGAATGACTATGTCATCGGCAAACCGTAATGTTTTTATTTCTTCTCCCTGCACTTTAATGCCCTCTCCATATACCTCCTTGAATTCCTTTACTGTCTGCTCAATGTACAGATTGAACAACATTGGGGAAAGGCTACAACCCTGTCTTACTCCCTTCCCAACCTCTGCGTCCCTTTCTTGCCCTTCGACTATAATAACCCCTGTCTGATTTTTGTATTGGTTGAATATAACTCTTCGCTCCCTATATTTTACCCCTGCTACCTTCAAAATTTGGAAGAGTGTATTCCAGTCGACATTGTCAAAAGCTTTCTCCAAATCGACAAACGCTAAAAACGTAGGTTTCCCTTTCCTTGGCCTATCTTCTAAGATAAGGCGTAATGTGAGTATTGTCATCCGTGTTCCTACATTTCTCCTAAATCCCAACTGATCTTCCCCGAGGTCGGATTCCACAAGTTTTTCCATTCGTATGTATATTATTCTTGTTAGTATTTTGCAACCATGACTTATTAAACTGATAGTTATGTAATTTTCACACTATTCTGCACTTGCTTTCTTTGGAATTGGAATTATGATATTCTTCTTGAAGTCAGAAGGTATATCCCCTGTCTCATACATCTTGTATACCAGGTGATACAATTTTTTCACGACTGGCTCTCCTAACGATATCAGCAGTTCAGACGGAATATCATCTACTCCAGGGGCCTTGTTTCGACTCAAATCCTTCAGCGCTCTGTCAAATTCTTTTCGCAGTATCATATCTCCTATCTCATCTTCCTCCACTTCGTCTTCCATTTCTAGAATACTGCCTTCAAGTTTATTTCCTTTGTATAGGCCCTCTATATATTCCGTCCACAGTTCAGCATTCCCTCTTTGCTTAGTACTGTTTTCTCTATAAATGCAAATTCTTTGTCGCGGCACGGAAAAACTATACCGATTCACCCAAAACTTTTGTTGCATCTCCTTTACACATGAAATTAAGCACCCAGAAGAGAAGCATTGCTTGTCTAGAATCTAGTAATTATCATTTGAGCCGGCCGCGGTGGCCGAGGGGACTGAGGCGCTCCAGTCTGCACGGCCACTACGGTCTGGGGTTCGTCCTTAGGATAAGCTAGTTGATAAGTAGTTTCTAAGTTTAGGGACTGATGACCCTTGATCTAAAAAAAAAATATATATATATATCATTTGACATATTTTCTGCATTATTTTAGGGAAATACAACAGCATACCGAGAAAGTGATCAACTGAAAATGAATTTTGTGAAAAATTGGCACTTACAGCGTTTGAAAATCTACGATAAAAATGGTGATGTTTAAGGTTTGATCACCAGACTTTGCGCCATTGTTCAGGATTAAATTCCAAACCGCAATTTCTCATGTAGTGATGGCTGTTAATACTAATGAAGTTTTTTAGTTCTTCAGATGGAGTCATTAAGCTAGGCAGTCACCATATAGCGTGTCAGAAGGAGTACGTTATTTGCCACTCCAAGGTTTCACCCTCTCCTCCACTTTGACACGTAACCACGCCAACACAAGGCTAAACGGTGCATCAGTTATCAACGTGATACACGCGACGAAGGTAACGGGTCGATGGGAGCCAACAACAAGCTACTTCCTCTAGGGACTTCGACGGGAGTTCACTGATATTTCAATACCTTCCTCTAAAACTATGTATGGAATTGACTTGACTTGTATCAATAAAACCTAGCTTATCGAATGCTAGTAACATTCAAATCTGAATGGCCAAAGGAGTGTCTGAACCGCTGTAATCCAGATTGCGAGTCCAGTGTGCTAACTACTGCGCCACCTCGAACTGTGCTACGTTAGCAGATCTGTACAACTGAACATTGAAACAGCAACACCAACGAGCATTGCAGATAGCGCAATTTTGCTTACAGTATCATCATCATCAAAACAAATGATTCCGATAATTTCCGAGGCCTCCAAATATCTCGTTTCCGATTTCCTGTGATCTGGCACGTATCTCACGAAACTATGTATGGGCGAAAAAAAAAAGATTGTATTGCTCAAGGTAGATCCTTTTCCAGAAGCAACTAACTTAAATATTTATAAAGCAAACACGGACCGAAAAAAAGGGCTTCAACATCAAGATGAAACTTAAGTATATCTTCAATCAGGGTGAAAATGCTCTTGTGTAATACATGTGCCTATAGGATTACACAGGAAACATCATAACTGCATAGAATTCATGCTGGTCTTTTTTCTGTTTTATGGGCAAAGATGCGAAATTTTTGCTTTTCATTTATCAGCATCAGAGTCCAAGTGAAAAGTTACTGCACAGAGCAATTTAGAGATATGAGGAACTAGTTCTAAATAGAATTACCCAACATACTTTTTGATATGACTGGATGTTTTCCTCGCAGTTGAACTTTTTGTTTTATTGCTAGAAATTTCGAAGTTGTTTTTCTTGTATATTTTATTCATTGGCCATCTTATTCTTTTCATTAATAACAATTTCATTTGGGAATGAAAGTTCCGCAACTCTCATCCGCCATCATAATTACTTGTCTGTCATATTCCTTTAAACAGGAACTTTTTTTTTGTGATCCGTCAGATACAACTTCTGCTAGTTCCGTTTTTTTTCCTTGTTGCAGGACCATGTGCTGCTTATACAATATGAAACAAATTCTGTGGCTATGAATTGTCTGAGTTAAATACAATATCCAAAGTCACCGCAATATGCTTTTACCTCGATAAACTGTGTAAAATTTATGGTAATACTTTACTTACTTTGATACTGCAAACTAAATGTGACGAATAATGAAATAAAACTAATCATTCATAGAGCTAAGATATCAAATTTTAAGATTTTCCAACATAATATTTTTGCCGAGAATATTACTCAAAATCGGGTGGTAGTATTCAGAATTCCATCTCTCAACACCAATAGTACATCCTGTACCCACACACGATTGCTTGTAGATTTTCTAATGTCGATAAGTACCTAAAGGATACAATGTTATTGTTTGAACAATTTTCTGTGGTTATTTCATGGGTATTGCGGCCCATGGGGAAAATAGCTGAAACAGAATTTTGTAACTTTGAATCTCTTCAGCTCAGTAACGCCAAAGAAATCGGAAAAATAAAAATATTTATTTTTAATATCTGCTTAGGAATGTATGGTAAAAACTTCGGACGGTTTGGAATGAATAGAAAGTGTAGAAGTGGCAATCCCCACACTTCGTAGTTTCGGCACCCAAAAATCATATTTTTTTGTGGTTTCCTCAGGCACCACCCATAAGCATATGGACCTTTTATAAGCCGTTTAAAGCCCACCAAATACCACACATAATGTACAGAAACCAAGCGATTGGCTCTATTTAACTAGGCCGAAGAAAGTATGTAATATTAAAGGTTTGGCCTTCTGCTGTAGGATTACTACAGCGTGCCGACTATTTTGATAGGTGCACAAATAAACATTCAGTCAACGGCTATCCAAAACACTTTCCTCCTTACCTATTATCAATAGAACCCGCGATATGAGCCCCGGAAGAAGTGCATTTTCACACTCCGCGTTTTTGAACATATTAATACAGTGTATGGTCTGATTAGGAATGGTAGGCGAAAGTACTCACTGTGGTTACTTCTTTTAATTGATTCCTGGCTTTGTTTACAACTATGCGTGTATTTCTGCGAAGACAATTCACTACCTCCGTTAGAGGATACGGAGCGAGGTGGTGCAATGGTAATACACTGAACTCTCGTTCGGGAGGACGGTGACTCAAATAGATCTCCGGCAATCCAGATTTTGGTTTTCCGTGATTTCCCTAAATCACTCCAGGCAAATTCCGGGATGGTTCAATTCAAGGGGCACGGCCAATTTCCTTCCACATCCTTACCTAAAAATCCGAGCGTGAGCTACGTCTCTACTGACCACGTTACTTACAAATCGTTCCACAGAAATTAGAGCTTCTGTGTTATTCTTCTTGTGGTTATTGATTATATTTGGGTATACGTTTTAGATAGACTCAGAAGTCTGAGGCCATTGTAGTTTTTACAGTCGTTACGTTTCACCTTCTTGAATAAAGAGATTTCTTCTGGTGTATACCAAGGAATTGGGATCTTGCAGTGTCTCCAACATACTCTTTGGTGTACAATATTAATGAAGCATTTATCTCATGCCGAGTTGTGGCGTGGAGCGTAGGATGTTCTTTGTACAGATACATGAGCATTATATGCCAGACGTATAAACGTGAGCAGACAGGCTGATTAGTAGATGTGTTTAAAATTACGAAATAGCTTGGGTGGCCAGTTAAAATGTTGAATTATGCTTTCAAAATTCTAAGTATTGGTAACGCCCAGATTGGGTGTCTGACGTAGCGCCTTCTGGCGTGACACGTAGCTTGTTGGTTACAGAAGCTCCTTATATATCAGCCACTCATCACCTTTGTGACTATGAACACATCACAGATATGGAGCTTACAAATTGTATTACTAATAACGAAAGTAAAATTAACTCTGTCAGATGTTTAAGGACTTATTTCTAAGGTATGTAGATGTCAGGCTTACTGACAAACATACAACTTTCAAATATGCAGCCAATGCACATTTCATGCACTTATAGGTAATTATTGCTCTATGCAATTATTTATAAACCTGAGGGGACAAAAGGCTAGAGTCATCTGTCCCTTGACCCCCGACCGTAGTGGCCGTGCAGACCGTGACTGCAGCGCCTCAGTCCCCTCGGCCACCGCGGCCGGCTCTTGAGTATTGCTCAAGTGTTTGGGACCCGCAGCAGAACAGTTTAAAGGAAGACATAGAGGCGGTTCAGAGGCGAGCAGCTAGATTTGTCACCGGTAGGTTCGACCAATGCGCGAGTGTCACGGGAATGCTCCGGCAACTCAATTGGGGATCGCTGGAAGCAAGACGAGTTCTTTTCGTGAATTTCTGTTGAGTAAATTTAGAGGGTCGGAATTTGAAGCTGAGTGTTGTACGATCTTGCTGCCGCCTACTTACATTTCGCATAAAGATCACAAAGACAAGATAAGAGAAATTAGGGCTCGTACGGAGGCATATAGGCATTCTTTTTTTTCCTCGTTCCATTTGGGATAGGAAAGGAAATGCCTAGTAGTGGTACAGTGTACCCTCCGCCACACACCTTACGGTGAATTGCGGAGTATGTATGTAGATGTAGATGTAGATTAGGATTGGAGTGGTCACGAATGGTGCCGCGTACTGTTCACAGATGTTCAGACGGACAATCGTCGTTCTCTCATCTAGAGATAACGTGGAACTCGGAACAAGCTTGCTTATGGGCAGGAAACATCACCATATCATGATGGTGGATGTATGGTGTGAGAAGAAGTCAGTATTTCCGGGAGTACAGACCTCCATGTCGTTTAGAATAGCACTTTGACTTTTCAGAGGTATGGAGACAAGATCCTTCGACCTTTTGTTGTGTTCTACGCTGGTGCCATAGGAGATGGGTCCCTTCAGTTGGTGGACAGCTGGTGGACAGCATGCTTGAAGCTGAGTGAATGAAGTGGCCTGCTTGTTCACTGCACTTAAACCTGACGGCGCATGTTTAGGATGCACTTGGCAGATGCACTGCAGCGAGACCAGCACCACCCACAACGGTTGCAGCGCTGTATATTGCACTCCTGGAAGAATGGCCAAATATCCCTCAACAGCTGATTGTTAACCTCAATCTGTCCATGCCACACAGGTGCGCAACTGCACTCGTTGTCTGAGGTGATGACACACCATATTAGAGGGCAACAAGAATGACTTTTCGACTATTATGGTAGCCACATGGTGCCTCGCTGAAAGTGAACGCCATCTAAACCTGAAGTAAAGAGTTGAGAAAACAAAATGTCGTACTGTATCACATACAAATTACAATTGTAACCAATGTCTGAATAATATACCGTACCATAAGTATGTTGTTTATGATGTCTCATTTGATCCCCTAATTGATTTGAGCAGTGTAGTTGAACTAAACTGTTTTACGCTAAGGACAACAAACACACCCACGCACGATGGAGGACTTCTGCATCCGGCTGGAGCGGCCGCTCATTCCGTAGTATGGCGCCTTTCACCCCACGATCATTTCCGTACGGTGATCTACTCTAACATTATAAATACACCATGTTTAGCAAAAACAATGAACATATAGGAAGAGTAGAGACAGGAATTTCATATTGAGACAACACGTTCATTAACATGTTCTCAAGCAACGATTAGCATTTAGGTCACTTCGAGTCATCATGTCTTCTTGCATAGAAAGTACAGTGTCCGCCATGGGCGCTGATGATTTGTTCCATGCGTGATCGCACCCATGCGTACAAACCCGAGTGGCGTCCTTTGATATAACTATCTATCTTACATTCACGTCATTCCAGAGTTCATCTGTGGTGGTTGGAACTGCTCCACAGTGTTGTACTCGTCGTTTCTCCATTTCCACATATTTTGGTCTAGTGATCCAGTGGGCCAGAGCAAAGTACATCTCCTGACACCAAGAAGGCACATTTTCAGGCAGTAACTTATGGTCGTGCATTGTCTTATTGAAAAGTAGCATCTAGGTTTTCCTGCAGAATGGGGATGGCTACAGGTCACATGATGTCAGTCACATAAGTCGCTCCGATCACAGTGCCCTGGTCAGGATCCAACAGTGATTTGTGGTTGCATCAAATAATATCCCTTACCATAAAGACTTGAGCGAGTGAAGTCCCTGTAATGTAATTTAAAGACAATATGCAATAATATTCCAGTTGCTGCTTTAAATAGAAGTATACTTATTACACTACACGACCTATTTCGGCTTTCTACATCTACATGGGATACTCTGCAAATCACATTTAAGTGCCTGGCAGAGGGTTCATCGAACCACCGTTATACTATTTATCTCCCTTTTCATTCTCGCATAGCGCGCGGGAAAAAAGAACACCTGAATCTCTCCGTTCGAGCTCTGATTTCTCGTATTTTATTCTGATGATCATTTCTACCTATGTAAATGGGAGTCAACAATATATAGCATTCGGAGGAGAATTTTGGCGATTGGAGTTTCGTAATTAGCCCACGTCGCAGCGATAAGTGCCGTTGTTGTAATGATTCCCGTCCCAGATCCTGTATCATTTCCATAACGCTGTCTCGCTTGTATCGTGGCATTACGAAACGAGCTGCCCTTCTTTGGACTCTTTCGATATCCTCCGTCAAAGCCACCTGATAAGGATCCCACATTGGGCATCAATACTCAAAAAATGGACGGACAAGCGTAGTGTATGCAGTTTCTTAATTTACTGCCATCTGCTCTTTTCTCGTTCCTAGTTCTTTCCATTGATTTACCCGGAAACGGTTAAGAAAATGGCGTATGTTTATTAGGACATCCTTTTCAAACAACTTACGGGTATGCTGCCGGGTGACGTCGTCGACAACCGTCGATATTTCGACGGGACGACACTTTGCCATTCTCGAGGCACAACAGCAGTCAAAGAAGCAATGTGCAAGCTTATTTAATACCTGAGTTGTCCAATCTCGAGGCTACCTTTCGTCAGAATGGTTATAGTGGGAGGCAGATAAAACGTGCGTTGCGCTATCAGCATACTGTGCAACGGGTGAGTGCTGATAGTAATGAAGTGGCACTAAAATCTATGGCCTTTTTGCCTTACGCAGGAAGCATTTCCAACAAGATTGGTCGTATTTTGCGGAAATATGATGTGAAATGTGTTTTTCGACCACCTGTTGGGGTCCGTAAAGGATGTTCTTGGTTTGCGTAAGGATGGTGTCTATCGTATTCCTTGCAGTTCTGACACGTCATATAGTGCTCAGACAATCAGGACTGTGGGAGACCGGTGTATTAACACAAACGTTACACACGCTTACAACAACCAAATAAATTCGCTGTTGCAGAACACTGTCTTGGCACCGGTCATCCTATGGAATACAACAACACGAAGATTCTGTCATGCACTTCCACCTATTGGTATAGTGTTATTAAGGAAGCTGTTGAAATTAAACTACCAAGAGACCTTATAAACAAAGATTTTTTGTTTAAATTCAGCTTGGAATCCGGCACTGTCTCTCGTCAAAAAACAGAGGGACAGAATTAAAACTGCCTCACCTGTTGATTAAGTCACTATCAATATTTTTTATGTTTGGTTATCTTTGGTTGTGTTGACTCTGTAGTGACTTGTACTGTGTGTGTTATCATCCTTTTTACCCTTCACAAACCGAGGTATTAAATACGCTTGCACTTTGCTTGCTTGAGTGCAGTTGGACCTTGAGAATAGCAGGATATCCTCCTGTCGAAATATCGGCGGTTGTCGACGACGTCAACCGGCAGCATACCCGTAAGTTGTTTGAAAATTCATTACGCCGAGGAAATAATCACCTGTAATATCACCACTCACAACAAGTACCTTTCCTCCTGACTCAACCTGTATTTACGAACTATGAGGCACCACCTTCTGAAAATACGTACTAATGCATGATAATTCTGGTTGGTATTTCAATATAGTGACGGATTTCATATTCACATTAAGTCACAAATTCTACAAACAATCTAAAAAGTTATCGTGATTTCGTATTTTGTTGTGGTTATTGTTGTGAAACGTGACGCTGAGTACTGTGCTGCGGTTTTATATGTCAACAGTTAAACATGTTTAGGTGTTAATACAATAAAAATATTTGAATCGAATTTTCACTCTTTAGTTACAGAGATTTTTCATTATAATATGTCTGGTTTGTGATTGGAAAAATATCTATTTTAAAAACTGATAGAATTTCTACAGTGTGACGAATTACAGTGACAGAAATAATTTATCAAAATCTCTTCGCAACAATAACAACAACAAAAAAAACAACAAAAAATTCTCACAGCTTACTAAATTTGGTGTAGATGTACTACCGAATAGTGACACACGAGATTTTGTGCCTGACTGGAAGCCGATCCAGAATTTTCGCTTTTCGCGATCGGTTGCCTTACCATTCTTTTCCCCTTGTGAAACAAAAAGCAGACTGTAATGGAAGCAGTCAGCTTCAGTCTGGTGAAGACAAAGTGAACGGTGGTCGAATCCTGAGGCCCTCTCCGTTCACTGAACTGTTCCCTCACTGATATGTTCCCTCACATGATTCAAATTAATTTTATTCTTTTTTTTAAATTTCTTTTTTCTTTATATTTAAGTTTTGGTCCCAAACATTTTCTGGACAGCAAAAGAAAAATATAATAAAAATTTGTCGTCTGTTTCAAACAAAATACAATAGGTCACGTAAGTCCACATCGATTGACTCCGTTAACCGACACCCTGTTTAGTGAACTTTACAACCAGAATATCTGCAAAATTGTTCCTATATTGAGACAAATGCAACGTACCTCAGTAAATATTTTGCATGATGAAACGTCAAATAATCATTTGCCCCCACACCAGTGACAAAGAATTGCACAAAATGAGGACTCAAGCACATCACGGAATTAGACTTCGACTGCGGAAAGAATGAGAAATAGAGACGACAGATGGTCTTGACGGAGAAAGAGGCAAGGGGAGTTCTGGTGAGAAAAGTCAGTTGATTCCGCAGTCAAAGCCAGTTCGCCAGATGACCACCCAGGTAAATCTACAATGGAATGTATCCAAACTATCACATCGATTAGACACAGCTGTGTCACCAAGATCAGTTACGTAATTGGCGTTCGTTAGTATGTATTAAATTGTTGATAACTTTGCACCAAGAGGATGCCATTTCGACAGGATGAACCGACTGACTGATATTAGTCCATACGGTTCGGTGATAACAATTCGACGAGATTTGAATGAATCTCTCTTTCTCCAAGAGGAAGCACGAAATGTGTCGTGACAGCTTGTCGCCTCAAAACATTGTACCCCAGATAGCTGACCGCAATATATAGAATCTCGAATAAGGCGTAATTTGAAATGGATTCAACCTACAGTAACAGCCAAATCTGTCAGCAAACAAACCCCACAAGAAAACAAAGAAAAGAGAAAAAATTATACAGGGAAGAAACGACGCTATAAATCTGAAGTACTTAAAGCAATACACAGTTCATAAGAAATCTAACGGTTCAAGCTCGTATGCTACAATGGGAACAAGAAGTAATCAACAATTTGCCTGTAGGAACGCGTCCGACATAAACTTCTTTAAGTCTGAGGGTGTTTCCCCTGTCTCATACATCTTCATGACTGGTTTTCTCAAGGCTTTCAACAATTCAGAGGGAATATCATCTATTTCAGGGGCTTTATTTCAACTGGGACCTTGTTTCGACTTAAATCTCTCAGAGCTCTTTCAAATTCTTCTCGGGATATTGTACCTTCTATCTCATCCTCATCTACTTCCTGGCCCATTTCTACAATCCTGCCTTATAATTTATTTCCTTTGTACAGGTCCTCTGTATATTCCTTCCACCTTTCAGCACTTCTTAGGAATCTGACCGTATTGTAGGCCCGCCTTTTATCGTCTTTTCACTTTTGGGAAAAACCTTATCTTCCAGAATAATGTTTGGTTTTTCAGTAAGAGACTGCTCCACACATAATATGAATGTCCTCGTTCCAAAGTGAAATAAGGAAATATTCGAAACATTTATTACAGTACTGGGGTCGGAAATGTGGAAAGTATTACAATGTACATTAGTGGTCCCTACACTACATGCAAAATTACATTAACAGTCTGAATTATGTCAACACAATTCACAATCTTAACTTTCAACTGGAAAGAAAGGGAATAAAGAAAAACAGAATCCTAAAGAAGGAGAAACGATGGTAAAATTATCTTGCGATCGTAGATCGTGCCTTTCGTCATTACATGAAAAGAACGACATAGCAAACACTATTCCAATAGTTAAGCCGTTAGTATATTCCTGAAGTTGAAGGGTTGCTGTAACTCATTTTATGAGTAAAACTTTCTTGCATTTATACTGGTGTTGCAAATTTATTGTGAAGACAGTCCTATCAGAAGTTATTTCTTAATTATTGTTTTGCCAAAGGGCTCGCTAATTTAATTTACACAGCTTTTTTAACGAGTGTGTCTACTTTTTGCATCTCTAATGTGAGTTCTGGCAATTAATTTTCTCGTATCTGAATAGGAATATGGGTGTATAATGAAGGAACGTCTGATTGTGTATAAGGCGTTGTACATTTAATTATTGAAGCAACGGCTAGACTACTGACGCCACTATATATCTATTATTGCCGCGCTGATGCTGCTAGTGGCCATGAATGCTTTTTTGTATTGTAAGTTCCCATTCGCTGTTTAAAGAGGCATCTTAGATTAGATTAGTTATTCGTTCCGTAGATCCATGTTGAGGGGATCCCCGTGGATGTGGAACATGTCAAGAAACAAAATTTATAAGTTGAATAATAGATAATACTAATAATATAAATACAGATACATACACTTATAATGTAAATACAGATACATAAATTTATAAGTTTTTTTTTTTTTTTTTTTTTTTTTTTTTGCTGATAATATAATAAAATAATACTAATATAGTATGTGTGCATGCATCATTTGGTACAATTTAGAAATTCACTAATGGAGTAGAAGGAGTTGGCCACTAGAAAGTCTTTTAGGTTCCTCTTAAACTGATCTTTATTTGTAGCTAAATTTTTTATACTTGATGGTAAATTATTGAAAATATGTGTTCCTGAGTAGTGGACCCCTTTTTGAACTAAAGTAAGTGCTTTTAAGTCCTTGTGTAGATCATTTTTATTCCTAGTATTGTATGTATGAACTGAGAAGTTTGTTGAGAAAAGGGAAATATTATTTATGACAAATTTCATTAAGGAATAAATATACTGAGAGGCAGTAGTTAATATACCCAGATTTTTGAATAGGCTTCTACAGATGTCCGTGAATTTACTCCACAAATAATACGTATTACACGTTTTTGGACTCTGAAGACTTTTGACTGACTTGAAGAGTTACCCCAAAATATTATACCATAGGACATTAGGGCATGAAAGTAAGCAAAGTATGCAAGCTTTGTTATTTTTATGTCTCCTATGTCTGCTAACACTCGTACTGACAATACATATTTGTTGAGTCGTTTCTGCAGTTCTGTGCTCCTCCCAACTAAATTTATTATCAAGCTGTAATCCCAGGAATTTAATACTGTCAACCTCTTCTATCTGCTCTTCTTCATACTTAATGCATATGATGTCAGGAAATCTCTTACATGTTCTGAACTGCATGTAGTGAGTCTTTTCAAAGTTTAATGACAATGAGTTGGCTTTAAACCATTTATTAATGTCATGAAAATATCATTAGCAGACCTTTCTATCACTATGCTTGACGTACTTTTTATTGCAATACTTGTATCATCTGCAAACAAAACGAACTCTGCTTCTGGTATAATATTTTTGGGTAACTCTTCAAGTCAGTCAAAAGTCTTCAGAGTCCAAAAACGTGTAATACGTATTATTTGTTGAGTAAATTCACGCACGTCCTGTAGAAGCCCCTTCAAAGATCTGGGTATATTAACTACTGCCTCTCAGTGTATTTATTCCTTAATGAAATTTGTGATAAATAATATATCTCTTTTCCCAACAAACAGCTCAGTTCATACAAACAATACTAGGAATAAAAATGATCTACACAAGGACTTAAAAGCACTTACTTTAGTTCAAAAAGGGGTCCACTACTCAGAAACACACATTTTCAATAATTTACCATCAAGTATAAAAAATTTAGCTACAAATAAAGATCAGTTTAAAAGGAACCTAAAAGACTTTCTAGTGGCCAACTCCTTCTACTCCATTAGTGAATTTCTAAATTGTACCAAATGATGCATGCTTCTGGTAGTGTAATGGATGAGAGATCATTAATGTACACAAGAAACAGCAATGGCCCTAAGATGGATCCTTGTGGGACACCACATGTAACTCCTTCCCAATCCGATGATGACTGTTGGCTTAATTCACTAGTCACTTGCACTGACACCCTTTGTTTCCTGTCTGTCGGAATTCTGATGCCATGACTGTTTTCTGGCCTCAAAAGTTCAACATTGAATAAAAAGTAAACATGCCCAGTAAGCTTTCTGCTTAATGTACCTAATGGAAACGTGATGATATATGAGTTTCGTAATTGACTGTATTCACACTCCATTACGAGCCACTCGTAAAAAACTTGGCTGTGAAAGAACAGATTATAGCATATAAGAATTATCGAAAATGTTTGTAAATCTATCGGACCAAACTGCGTGGTCATCAGTCCGTAGCTTACAAACTACTTAAACCTAGGTAAACTAACCTAAGGACAACACACACGCCCATGCCCCAGGGAGGACTCGAACCTCCACGGCGAGCAACCGCGCGCTCCGCAGCGAGACGCTTTAGACCGCTCGGCTACTCCACCGCGGCAAGAATTATCACTTGCAACTATTTGACAGCCCGGTAATACTTAAGCCATTAAGAAAACAGAAGTCGCTTGCCTCAAGTATTTGTACTAAGGAAGGAATGGAACAGGAGATTTACGTCCATAAGTAAAATTACTTTTTAGATGGATAGATAGCAGCAGTTCGTTTAAAGATACCAATTCACCTCTTCAAATTAGTGTCCTGCTTCACAATTATGACACAGATCCTCACAGGTCGTTTGAGAGACATTAGATGTCCAGTAAAACACTTTCCATTAGCAGTGTTCCTTGCCTCGACACCCTCAATGAAGGGTTAACAGCCGGGCCGAGGCCGCGGCGCTATGTATAGAAGGCTCTTACACCGAGCCTTCGCCTTCGCTCGTTTATTTCTGTTCCGATGGCCGTTGTCGTAAGTGAGTAAGGCCGGTGCAGCTTCCTGGAGTAGTTGGCAGTGTGCGCGCGCTCCTTGGCTCGGCCGCGCCGCCGTGACTCAGTTTCGCCTGAATCGCACTGGCATTTCCCCCTGACACACGGCGCGGGGTTCCCGACCCAAAACAGCTCACAAAGGCGTTTCATAGAACCCATTTCAACAAGTTCATTTAGGCAGCGTTCACGGTAGTACTGATGAGTGTGCGTAGACGGCTTTGCTCACTGTTTCAACGCAAGAGTAAATATACGTTGCCCATCGATGACCGACTTTTGACAGCATTTCTAGCAATTATCTAGCAGTACATAAAAGGCATTTGTAAGGAAACTGTATATGCTACTAATTTGAGAAGAAAGAGACGATGTTACCATCAAGTAATATCTGAAAGTCAACAATGATCATCCAGAATTCATCGTTTTCTTCACTTATATCTTTCTTTAACTGAACGTCATGTTACTCACATGACAGTGACTTTTAAAATTCTTTATTCTGTTCAGTTACCGCATAAAATCTATATCTATAGTTGTGAATGTCTGCTCGGTGTACGTTTATCACGTCTGAACCGCAAGACATAAAGAGCTAAACGGTTGTACAGTTACTAATGTCTACCCGGGGAAGGCTGTAGGCACGGTTTTATGGCGATCGGATAGCTATTTATCTATGTATAATAATGTGAATGTGTGTTCTGTGTACGCTCATCACGTCTGAACGACAAGATGCAGAGACTTAAATATTTGTACAGTTACTAATTTATACCTGAGGAAGGTTTTAGGCACGGTTTTATAGCGATCTGATAGATATTTAGTAATTTGAAGACTACAACGCGAAATGTGGAACAATAATTAATCTTTGTAAATTATATTTACTCTTTGAAAATTGTTTTATTTGTTGCCTTGTTGCTTGAGGGTTGATAATGATAAAAGGGTGGAGTATATTGGGATGAAAAGTTATCAGTGTATATAAAATTCTACGTGTGTGTGTGTGTGTTAATATTTCGCTCTGCAGCAAAAACTACAGAACGCAAACGAATGGTCTGTGTGTAATTGTTGTTCGAAGTCTTCCTTTGTACACCATAGCAGTTCCATGCCGATGGCTGTAAGGGGGTTGAAGATATGGTGGTGCCGATAGCTAAAAGGGGGTGGAAGGTATGGTGGTTGAAAGTCGTCAAATTATTTTTTAAAAAAATCGGACTGAAGACCAGCGATGACCTTTGCGACTCTATAGCAAGGAGGTTACATAAAGCGAAACGTGATGCCACAGACCATATCTTTGGTCTATGTCTTCAGCTCTTTCTCAGTGAGGATAAGCATACGAATAAGGAAATATAAGAATAAATAAATAAATCAGTAAAAAAGAAATTTCTTTTAATACATCTCCTTAAAAAAATCGATTTGACGTTTCGCACATTACATCAAGTGATCGATCTGTGATATTATTATAATAATTATTGTTGAATTTCGTGATTGGATTCTTCGAAACGAGTGCAGTTTTAGGTGTGATTTGATCTACACTACTTACTATTCAGTGTCTTAGCACACTACTGTAAGATAGCTTATTTATCACAATCAACCAACGAGATCGTAGCCGCGGGTTTAAGCTAGTCAGCTCTAAAAATGTTTACTGGAACGTAAACTTAATGTAAGTAGAAGTTGATTTATTGTATTCGGTTTTGCTTTCTTCAGCTGACTACAATTAAAGAAAATTTTACGGTAAATCCGTATCATTGTTTATTTACAAGCATTCTATGTTGTTTTACAAACATGGATACATATCTATACATTTGAAACAGATTATATAAAATTTTTGTGAAGGTTTCGTATTTGTAAAATAAGCATGCACTTCTATAAAAATCTAAATGTTCAAGCTTGTAAAATAATATCTACTAAACCATAGTTAATGCTTTCTAAATAAAAAGCGATACGTGTCTGTTGCAAAATTGTATTTAATTACAACCAACTAATATTAAGCGATTATTATAAATGTTAATAGCTGCTGTAGAAGATGGCCCCATTAAGAAAAACTGAAACTAATCAATATGAACCGTTATGCAGAGTGCTACAAATGTCACATACACATAGAGTAGGTAGCATGCCTCAAAATCAGAATAAAAGTTTCTATAATGATATGTCTGGAAACAAACACCTGGTAATAGACGCGCCAGTATGTCCTCTTATTCCAATTTGTCTCTTACTTAGAAGTGGATGCCACACATCTTGACAAATCTTGCAGCCTTCATTCGCCGTGAATCGCTCATTTTTCCAAATTCGTCTGACTCCATTCTGACTGTGAGACATGCATTGCTCACTCGGTCCTGTTAAGTCAACCAGAGGTGTGGCGAATTCAGGTCCAATGAAAGGAATGGCCTTGATAGCGGACCACCACGACCAATCCGTAGCTCATGAAATGTTGCCTAGAGTTAACGTCCCATGATCCGTAGAAAATGGGGCAGTGCCCCGTCCTTCGTAGACCGCAAGCGGTCTCTTTCCACAAGAATAATGTTTTATATTAGCGCTAGCAATTAATCACCAAGTAACAGCAGATTCACAGCACCTCTCTATTGGTTTGGTTCAGTGTATGGCCCTGTGAATCGGTTACCGTCAATTCCTGCTTACGCATTGATAGCGATGTGATCCAGAAGAGACTCCAATATTGTTCGATGATTTTGATCGACACCTACATAAATACTCTGCACGTCACACTGAAATGCATGGTAGAGGGTTCATCCAACCGCATTTATGATATTTCTCTACAGCCCCATTCTCTAATAGCTCGCAGGGAAAAGGAACACCTAAATCTTTGTTTTCGGTCTGATTTCTCTCATTTTATTTTGATGGTAATGTCTTCCTATGTAGATGGGTGCTAAGGAAATATGTTCGCATTCGGAAGAGAATGTTAATGAAAGAAATTTCGCAAATAAATCTCGTCGCAACGAATAACGCCTTTCTTTTAATGATCTCTACCCGAACTCGTGCATCATTTCTGTGACACTCTCTAACTACTTCTTGATAATACAAAACGAACTTCCCTTCTTTGAACTTTCTCTAAATCGTCTGTCAGTCCCACTTGGTGGGGATCTAACAATGCACAGCAATGCTCCAAAGTGGAACGCAGAAGTATGGTGTAGGCAGTTTCTTTAGTATAACTGTTGCATCTTCTAAGTGCTCTGCCAACGAAACGTAGTCTTTGGTTCGCTTCCCCTACAATATTTTCTGTGTCCTTTCCAATTTAAGTTGATCGTACATGTTACTCCTACGTATTTAGTTGAATTCACGGCCTGCAGTTTTGACTGATTTATCGTGTAAAGTTTAACGGATTTCTTTTAGTGGTTATATGGATGACTTCACACCTCTCATTATTAACATTTAACCGAAACCGTTATTTTCGTGAAAACAACTGGAATCGTGGGTCCATATAAATTCCTATACAAGGTGTAATTAATACCTAATTTCGTATTGAATGGATTAAAACAAACTTAATTTCAAATAAAAATCAACTTGTAAATTTTACATTGCGTTATTTTTTATCCTTAAGTCCTAGGCCTCAGATTTGAGAGTAATTTTAGTACCTTACTTTGTCATGCTATATGATTACAAAAATGAATTAGATTAAAAATCTTACATATGATAATAGGCTTTATCATAACTTCCCCTGAACATAAATATGGACACTCTACGCCATCAATAGGAAACAAAAATAATGACAACGAAACATGGAAATTTCCCAAATGTTGTCAATATCGGGATATATTTGATGAATGAGTAGACCAACTGAGTAGATTTTTGCCTGAAAATATGTACTGCTTGACAGCTGGCTATCTCTCTATACTGAATCGTCACACAAAGAATTACTTGAGTCAGAAGAAATAACTTGTTGCGTATTTGCAACCTCACTTATGTCCTCTGTATCACAAGGCTGAAAATCGATTAAAGAATCAGTGACTGAATAACTTTCGTCTAATAATAGTCCAAAGATTTCTTTTTCAGTGAGAGCGCGCTGCATTGTGCAGAAACACTACAACATACATAGAGACACTACAACATACATAGATGAAAAATAATCCCTTATCTGGAATCGGGGGTCAAATTGGACCCAGCGATGGCACTTATGCCCCCTTCCAGTGAATTTCAAGCGATGAGTACACCTAACAAAGTACTGAGATTAGACTCGCGTGTGAAACTAAAACCCCATGCGTTTCCATTGTTAGACGGTTGTAATATCGTCGACGGGTCCAAACTGAACCACGATTCCGGTTAAGGGAAGATTGCCATTTTTGCACCATGCTGATATCTAAATCGTTTTGCAATTGCTTTTTGTCTTCTGGTGACTTTACTAACCGATAAATGACAGCATCATCCGCGAATAGTCTAAGAAAGTTACTCAGATTGTCTCCTATATCGTTTATAAAAATAATGAACAGTAGGGGCCCTATAACACTACCCCGTGCAACGCCAGACATTACTTATGTTCTACTCGACGACTTCCCGTCAGTTACATCGTACTGTATCCTCTCTGACGGGAAATAACAAATCCAGTCGCACAATTGTGGCGATACTCCATAAGCACGCAATTGGATTAGAAGACGCTTGTGAGGTACAGTGTCAAAAGCTTTCCGGAAATCTAGAAATACGGAATCTATTTGACATATCATGTCGATAGCACTCATTACATCATGTGAGTAAAGAGCTAGCTGTGTTTCACAAGCTGCCAGAACGTGAGTGTTATGATAATTTATTATGCCATTTCATCTTTATCCTGCGTCATCTGTTAATAAATTTTAGCCTGAGAGATGAAAACCCTCAACAATCCATCTCTCAAGAGATATTGGGTTGAAATGTGATACAAATGATTTTATTGTCATCATAGCCACTCATCTAGTGAATCTTAGTCCAACAGAATAGAAGACAATGCTACAGGACCTCCACGACCAATCCATTGCATTTCCTAGCATTTTATATTGAAACAGAACAAGCCAAATGTTTACGTATTGAAAATATCAGCATCCGGAGTTCAGTTTCTGGTACTGTAGTAACTGAAATCATAATTATTCAGATGCTAACTATCTTAATCAAAGTATGCAATACGATTTAAGGCATCAACGAATACTGGGCTATGCTGTATGCATTGTATTTTAACACAGAAAGAAGCCTATTTCGAATAACTAAATGTGAATAATAATAACTCAAAATATGGAAATATTGCTCTTCCGCCACGCATAAGTGTAACTTAACTGGAAAATATTGAAACTGTCTTACTATCAGTGAGCGAAAATTTATGATTCTAAGACGTACAAAAGGAAAGAATACTGAAGAAACAGTTTGTGACAGGCAATAATACTTTAGATAGTAAAAACTCTATCTCACGACACTTGTTTTTGTATGTTTGCAGGCCTGCTATTTCGGTCGTGTCACATGATCAATATTTCGTCATCCGTTTTTCCTATGTCACTCGTCGTTGTGGACGTTAAGTCCAATCTTCCTATTTTTTTTTAACTATGTCACTACAACTATCATACTACCCCGGGGTGCATAGCTGTGCATGGCATGGCTGCAATTACAAATATGACGGCGCCCCAGGCCTTCCCTGCCTCACCACCTCTCATCATTTTTCATACGCAAATCTAATTAACCATTCGATGAAATCATATATATCGAACGTATTCTGTTTTAATAAGGAACCAACAACAGAGACTGAAAGGTGAAATCATATATTTTTTTCTGCATTCTGAATTATAATATAAAGAGGTGGAATTTGTCGTTATATGAATGGCAGTCACGGAGTGCGGAAGGAAAATCAAAGCCGCAGCACACGATCAAGTAGCGAAGTTGAGCGGAGAGGCATGGCACAATCCTCACGGATGTTTGGCATGTGGCGTAAAAGGGCGGATGCTAATAGGGAGAAATGAGAATACGAAGAGAGACGGATTCCATTCAAATGGTGAACCGTAACAAATCGTCCAGCAAAGAAGAGACCTACTTGTATTGTTAGGTTCTTCAACATTGTAGGAGGTCCGTGAAATTGGTGAAAGGCACGAGGAGACCATCTTTACACATACAATAAATGTACTAGTAACGTCGCATATGAATCAGCATCAGATGAACAATTTATTATGGACATATGCAAATTTATGCGGCTCCGGGACTCGATCCCGAATTTCACGCTTTTTGCGAATGTTCGCGTTAACCGTTACTCTATCTGTGCACGCCTGTCTAACCGACACAAACTTCTGTTTACAACACATTTTCTACTACCCATGTGTGCTCGTACTTTTCATTATGTAAGTGACGTACAGGAAGAAAGGTTTCCAATGTAATATCCGTTTACATCTGTGTGGGAATAACAGAACAGATTGTAAGAGCACTCATGGGTAGTAGTATAATTCTAGAATAATTATTATTGTGGCATATGAAAGTTTGGGTCGGACCTGGAAGCGTGGGCGGATAGCATAATACTTAATGAGACTACTCGCGAAAATCGGATAATCTGTATTCGGGTACCGCTCCGACAACAATTTCTTATGTCATCAATAATTTGTACAGCTGATGTTGATTGATATTGGCAACTTCTAATACATTACACGTATTGCTGTATTCTTCGCAGTGTCCATTCTTTATGAAATGCATGAAAATCTGAAGAACATTTGCATTGGTTACTTTCTTACACACGGACACTGATAATCGCATCTTTACAAATGGCTGTCTTTCCTTTCGAACTGAAAGCAAACACGATATACAGACCGATTTCTTGCATCTTTTCGCCACCATGTGCAGGCAGTAAACACGGGTGCTACGATATAATGGGGATAACTTCGTTTATCCTTGCATAAGCTCACGAGACAAACAAATGGTTAATGCTCTCCAGCGGTGCACGTGAGCTTAAGGCAGTAGTGATTATTTCAGTTACAAGTACATACTGTGCGTAAACGCAGTTAAACGTAAAGTCCTAACAACTTGACAAATATAAGCATATATGTCTGGAAATGGAAATGAAACGGTTAACATCATTGGTCCTTAGACTTACAAACTATTTAAAGTATCTTATTCTAAAGGCAACACACACATGCGCATGCTCGAAGGAGAACTCGAAACTTCGACAGAAGCGGCCGCGCAATCCGTGGTTGGCGTTCCAAACGGCGTGGCCATTCCCTTACGGCTATCTGTGTTTGTCTATGTGCACGGTGTTATGGTATGTGAAGTTGCTGGCTTTCGTGGCGGACTGTTCAACATGTGCACAGCCTGATATCGAGAAAAGGTGCCAACAAAGAAGCACCGGAATAGCATTTCACGCCTTCTGAATGAAAATTCAAGAGGAATGTGTATGGGTAATACGAGGTATGTCCACAAAGTAAGTTCCGATTGGTTATATAAAACAAACATGTACAGATACAGAAAAAATATTTATTGTACAAAAATCTACAACTGTTAAACTACTTTTCTGCATACCTTCCGAAATTTGTTGGCACGTGTCATAGCCTGGCTCAAGTTTTTGTATGCCTTCTTCGTAGAAGGTTGCCACCTGTGTATTATCATGCGGTAACATGTACTTTCAGCTCGTCATTATCGGTGAAGTGTTGACCACCAAGGACAGATTTTAGGTGTAAGAAGATATGAAAGTCAGGAGGAGCGAGATCCGGGCTGTACGGATAATGATCAAACACGTCCCAGTGAAATTCCCGTAAGAGTTGTTTGGTCACATTCGCCGTGTGAGGTCGAGCATTATCGTGGAAAAAAAAAAAAAACCTTTTCTGTATTGCGCGGCGCAGTTTCTTAACGGTCACACAGTAACCATGTCCATTGATTGTTTGGTCCGGTGGTAACTTTTCGATGCGTCAAGATTTGCTTAGGCTTAACCTTCTATGTGGATGAAGTGTGCCTCCATTCCATGGATTTACGTTTTGTTTCAGGTGTGGCGTACGATACCCAAGTTTCACCCCCTATTACTATCAGAGAAAGGAAACCATCGCCTTCTTCATTGTAGCGTGTCAAAAACTGAAGTGCACTGTCCATCCTTCGTTTTATGTGTTGTTCAGTAAGAATTTTGGGTACCCAAAGTGAGCGAAGTTTTCGAAATTTCAGTTTCTCAGTAACAACTTCATGAATTTGTGATCGTGAGATTTGTAGAACTTTCATAGCAAGAGCACTGTGTATAAACTTACGGTTGACTTAACCTTCTCTTCAATTGTGTCAACCATTTCATCAGTAACCAGAGACGGGCGTCCTCTTCGTTCTTCATCGTGTACTTGATCACGTCCTTCATTGAACAGTCTGATTCATTTTCTAACTATTGAATCACTCATAGCGATTAATTTCTTTTGGTTAAACTTTATTTGCATTTAGAATACGAAACACAGATCTGATTACACACGCGGTGGCGTCTTCAATTACGGCTGACATTATAAAGAAGCACTACATCTACATATACATACATACTCCTCAATCCGCGTGTGCGTGGCGGGGTGTACAAAGCCTACGTGGACAACAGCAATCTGAAATGGCGTAGATGACTTCTCCTTGAGTCAGAGTAACTGACGCGCATGCTCGGAACTGCGATCGAAGCGATGCCGCGGATACAAATAGAAACGGAATTTACTTTGTGGACGACTCTCGTATTTTATACTAATATTGAACAACGCTCGGATTAAAAAACTACGGAAAATGATATGAGAAATGTGCTTCTCGACCCGACACTGATCCTTGCTACAAATCTCACAGCATTCTAAAGTAATTTCCCCTGTCTCATATTACATGACATGTTACAAAGCTATAAACTAAAAACGCCACTAACAAAATACTTGTAAAATGCAGATACTTTGTGCGCTGTAAAAAGAAAATTCTTTGACTGATTACAAGACCAGCTAAGGTTAACGAAGCAAAGTATTCTTAAGCCGTCAGTCACAGAATACTGTACGGGAAATCTGTGAAATAGAATTGAAAGAATATTTCTCGTCAAGCAGACCGTAAAGCTGTTGGAAACCTCTTTATTGTCGCGGTGGAATGGCCGAGCTCTCTAAGGTGCAATGCTGCGGAGCGCGCGGTTGCTCCCCGTCGGACGTTGGAGTCCTCCCGCGGGCATGGGTGTGTGTGTTGTTCTTGGGTTAGTTAAAGTAGTTTGTAAGCCTAGGGACAGATAATCACAGTAGTTAAGCCCCATAAGAGTTACAAACATTTGAACATTTCGAAACCTCTTTATTGCTGTACTGAAGAAACGAAGTGAACGACTTGTTATACATTTCTGCTAGCAGTGTGTTACTGCAAGAATTTCGTATTCTCATTAAACAACGTTGGAAAAATGGAACAATCTCCAACACTTATTTCTATATAGGCGTCATAGATTGTGTCTGTGAAAAGTGGCACTCGACTGGCACTATGGGCAAGAAAAATGTTCAAATGTTTGTTAAGCTTATGGGACTTAACTAGGGCGTCATCAGTCCCTAAACTTACAAACTACTTATGAACTACTTACGAACTAGGACGGCACAAATATCCATGTCCGAGGGGGGGTTCGAACCCCCGACCGTAGTGGCCGTGCAGACCGTGACTGAAGCGCCTCAGTCCCCTCGGCCACCGCGGCCGGCTATGGGCAAGATTTCTGCCAGAGACGACGAACGAAACCTAACTGTAAGTGCCCTGTAAACATGCGCAACACGAGCAGTTGCAAAAGTCAACTGTAGTGTTGTCTGTGGGGCAAGGCTGTATCATGACTGGCAAATAACATGCCTAAAAGGTGCTAAGATTAATCTGTTAGGGGCCATCGCCGGAGGCTGCATAGATGTGAGGAGTCTCTATCCCGTACTGCACAGCAACGGAGGCGGTGCAGATGCCCACAGTTCATCAAGAGGAAGAATTTGTAAGACTAAATAAATCAAGAATTAAAATTTGAATAAACAGTGGATATTTATTCCTGATATAAAAGGGGACTCGATGAAGGTTTGAGTATAGAACCCAACACAATGTTCCAAGCTGCACAAAAAAAAGAAAAAAAAAGAAAAATGATTGCCCAAGAGGCTTGTAATGAACGTTCTAATGTTCTTAAAGTGCACGTTCAATCAAAATGTTCAAATGTTTTTTAAGCATATGGGACTTAACTGCGGGGTCATCAGTCCCTAAACTTACAAACTACTTATGAACTACCTTATACTAAAGACAGCACAAACATCCATGCCCGAAGGGGGATTCGAACCCCGGACGGGGAGTGGCCCTGCGCATCGGAGCATATTAAAGTACATGACCTACTTATCAGATGGCGTCATCAGCTTTCTCACATTGCCCGCTGATGATTACGTTGAGTGTAGCAATGATCGTTGTTGGAAGTTCATAAGGAGCTGCAGTATCACTTAAACCGAATTTGCACTTTTTGGAATATGTGAATGACAGCTGTCTTTAAATGTGGATAAAACATAGGCAGCACCCATAAGAGATAAGAAATCATCGTAAAAATTACATAGGTCACGGTAAATATGTGATACACGTTATGTCAGGGAAAAGAAGCGATCTGTAATTGGACGAAAAGAATAGAGCAGTAGTAGGGAACGATAATGTAAGATATAGTTTTGGTGTTAGAGTTCTGGGAAATTGGCGTATGCCTGCGAAGAAAGTCTAATAAACGACCATTCGAAGGTTCTGCTCCAGAGCTGGAAGGCTAATGATGTAAATAGGAGAGGAGAGGTCATTTTCGGAGGCCTTGAAACCTACCCAGTGGTTATTCCAGGAATGCTGATTTATCAATGTCACTGATGCCATATTGTGGTGTCGCACAAGTCTCAAGTGCGCGCCACGTACTTTCGCCGCGCGCCGCCATGCACGCACGGCGCGGCGTTCTTACGACGTCAGCCACGAGCACCCTCTGCTGCAACTCCGCTCGTGGCCACCACTGAACTGCATCGTTCACTTGGAAATCAGATAGGCACCAGTTAACACTTGGGATTAGGACAGGCACTGAAACGGATTCATCAGTAGGCAGGCCTCTATCTAAACTATGTATCAACATTCTACTAGTCTGCTGCTCTCCAAGGTACGTATTGTATTATTTCTACGAAATATACATCTTATTCTAATCTAGCTTAGTGTTTCTAGTTTTCTGCTGTCCCACTGGCTGGTCACCTCGGACTCTGTACCTGCACACGCGTGCATCGTACATTCCTGTGTCGGTCTCTCTCTACTCGGCCACCGACACCTAGGACAACCGGCGGAAACGAGACGCAAAACGTATAATAGAGCTCCACATTTCAAGGTGAGATGTAGGGTTCCCCACCTTCTAGGTATCAGATTACACAATTACACGTCCAATAAGAGCTCCACTTCCCACTCCCCCTGCTCCCACCTTTGCATATCATAATACACAAGTACAAAAAATCCAATCAGAGCACTCTGACAAGGTCACAGGTGTCATGTTAGCCATATTCCGCCTTTATCATAACGCCGCCCCCTCCCCGTTTCCCCTAGCTCCCTCACCCTGCCCAAATGTGCAAATTTTGCACTTATAAATTCCCAGAATCCAGGTAACACCGATATTTAAGAAATTTGGTCATCGTATTACACAATTCCATCCTCGAGCCCCACTGGTTTGGGTACCTCCACTGAAGGCTTCAGAGATTAATAGCATCTATGTTTGCTTTAGTGACGACCAAACTTCGTTTATGGGTGGTCACAGACTCATTCAGCCCCCAGAGACCCACGTCACAGGCTTTTGTGATGGGCACATAATTTTTTTTTTTCTTTATTGTTATTTTAACACCAGAATTTACAGGCCAGTAGGGTGGTAGCAGCAGGGCCGGCGCAAGGCACGTGCGAAACGTGCGGCCGCGGACACTTTCCGAGGGGCGGCAAATCTGACGTCCCCCCCCCTTTTTTTATTTTTGTAGGACAAACTCAATATTCATGCCCAAGAGGGGATTCGAAAGCAAACCTTGAAAGGGCGTCTTCAGGAACTTTGGCAAGGCGCCTCGACTACCTGCCGGCCGCCCATGTTGAACAAGGGGAGGGAGGAGGACTAATTTCTTCCTCGCCACTGTGGCAGCACCGTCGTGTGCGTGGAACACAGAGTGGGAAGCAGTCGAGCGTACACGCCAGTATTCTTATGGAGCGTTGCCAGTCTGTTACGCGCCGTGCGTTTACTCACAACCAATTTGCAGAAGACGAAATCTAATTTGGAAATTCAAATGCGATGTTCGATACTGCGATTAAGTGTTAAGCCTATAGCAATTTTGCTAAGCCCTTCAATGGCAGTTTCCGAGTGTTTTATTCTTCCCGCATTATGGATAAAAATGATTGAACATTACTAGTCAAACATGTCCAACATCTACAATGACTAGAGGTATTACGAATGGTAAAATACGCTGCGAGTAATAACAAGGCATAAAGACATTGGTAGTAAGCCTGGCATAAGTTGGGTTTCGACGTATTTTTCAAAATTTTTGCTATCCGTTTCTGAGTGATAGTCAAACGAATGGTTTTTGAGCCATGAAACACCTGTCTGCGCCTGCATTAACAACAATTAAGCTCTGACCGGCACTTTAGTTTGACAATACTACTCGGACACTATCACTTTGCCAACATTTATTTACTGTATACGGTTTTCCTTTGAATACATTATCTGTTCACAACAACTAAAACATGTTTATTTACGTTAATTTTGTAAGTTCATGTTGCGCGGAGTTAACCGAGCGGTCTAAGGCGCTGCAGGCATGGACTGTACGGCTGGTCCCGGCGGAGGTTCGAGTCCTCCCTCCTGTTTTTGTCCTTAGGATACTTACTTAGGTTGAGTAGTGTGAGTGTGTGTGTGTGTGTGTGAGTGTGTGTGTGAGCTTAGAGACTGATGACCTTAACAGTTAAGCCCCACAAGATTTCAATGAGGTTTAACTCTATTTTTGAGTTGGTGCCCAGCGTCTGTTTTGTACAAAAGTGTAGAGAATGTCACATATCAGTCGCATTTTTTTCCGCAGACCTACGTATGTTCAAATGTTTGTATAGATTATGGGACTTAACTACGGGGTCATCAGTCCCTAAACTTACAAACTACTTATGAACTACTTACGAACTAGGACGGCACAAATATCCATGCCCGAGGGGGGATTCGAACCCCCGACCGTAGTAGCCGTGCAGACCGTGACTGGAGCGCCTCAGTCCCCTCGGCCACCGCGGCCGGCATCTACGTATGTTTCGGGTACAGTGTGACTATTCTCAATGCTTTATGTTTACATCCATACCGTCATGCTGAACGTAACTGTCAACCTGGCGGTCCACCGGGGCTGCGTGGTCATCAGTCCGTAGCTTACAAACTACTTAAACCTAGGCAAACTAACCTAAGGACAAACACACACACGCATGCCCCAGGGAGGACTCGAACCTCCACGGCGAGCAACCGTGCGCTCCGCAGCGAGACGCTTTAGACCGCTCGGCTGCTCCACCGCGGCTGCGTGGTCATCAGTCCCTAGCTTACAAACTAATTAAACCTAGGTAAACCAACCTAAGGACAAACACACACACGCATGCCCCAGGGAGGACTCGAACCTCCACGGCGAGTAACCGCGCGCTCCGCAGCGAGACGCTTTAGACCGCTCGGCTACTCCACCGCGACTGCGTGGTCATCAGTCCGTAGCTTACAAACTACTTAAACCTAGGTAAACTAACCTAAGGACAAACACACACACGCATGCCCCAGGGAGGACTCGAACCTCCACGGCGAGCAACCGCGCGCTCCGCAGCGAGACGCTTTAGACCGCTCGGCTACTCCACCGCGGCTGCGTGGTCATCAGTTCAAAAAAGTTCAAATGTCTGTAAATCTATCGGACCAAACTGCTAGGTCATCAGTCCGGAGCTTACAAACTACTTAAACCTAGGTAAACTAACCTACGGACAAACACACACAACCATGTCCCAGGGAGGACTCGAACCTCCACGGCGAGCATCCGCGCGCTCCGCAGCGAGACGCTTTAGACCGCTCGGCTACTCCACCGCGGCTGCGTGGTCATCAGTACGTAGCTTACAAAATACTTAAACCTAGGTAAACTGCCCTAAGGACAAACACACACACGCATGCCCCAGGGAGGACTCGAACCTCCACGGCGAGCAACCGCGCGCTCCGCAGCGAGACGCTTTAGACCGCTCGGCTACTCCACCGCGGCGGCCACTCAGTGGCCGAAACCTAGGTAGTTCTGAAAAGTAAAAACAAATATTGCGATTGATTGCTTACATTTCCTATAGATTTGTTTAAATGAAATTCCACAAACGTTTTGAAAAACAAAAAAATCGTGGGGTGGAGGGGGGGCGGCAATTTAGCAGTTCGCACGGGGCGGCATTGGGGCTTGCGACGGCCCTGGGCAGCAGTATTAAGTGCTGGTCTTCAGCCGAGAGAACACAAAACACGGGCATGAAGACGCCCTCCGACCAGTCCCGGGATGGGGCACGCCGGCCGCGGTGGCCGAGGGGACTGAGGCGCGTCAGTCACGGTCCGCACGGCCACTACGGTCGGGGGTTCGAATCCCCCGTCGGGCATGGATATTTGTGCCGTCCTTAGTGTTAGCTAGTTCATAAATAGTTTGTAAGTTTAGGGACTGATGACCCCGTAGTTAAGTCCCTTAAGCTTAACAAACATTTGAACATTTTTTTGATAACCCCGTAGTTTAGTCCCATAAGCTGTACAAACATTTGAACATTTGGATGGGGCACGACGATCCGGAAGGCAGGGGCCCCGGGGATAGGGGCGGCTCCGTAGCGGCGACGATGGAGGGGTGCCGAGTTGCGGCACGACCAACGACGAACCTGGGGCGGTGATCCGGTCCGGTGGGCGACAGGTCCTCAGGGCAGGGCTGGGGGCGGCGACGTCGGCAGCAGCAGGGCGTCCGGACGGCGGGACAACGGCAGCAGGCAGGGCTAGGGCAGCAGGTCCGGCGGCCGGCGGCCAGCACGGCCAGGAAGCACCAGGAACGACGACGACGACTACGATGACGAGCCTGGAAGCAGACCGGTACGGTTAGACAACGTAACGGTGGTGCCTGCTACCAGGCGGGGTGGATGCATAAATAAATGCCTCTTCTTGTTATATAAGACGTCCTACTGAACACCGCAATGAATACATGTCAAACTGTGTATAAATAATTTAAGAACCAACATCTATATCTATAAATGTGAATGTCTGTTCGGCGTACGTTTATCACGTCTTAACCACAAGACATAAAGGGCTAAAAATTTGTACAGTTACTAATGTCTTCTCGGGAAAGGCTTTAGGCACGGTTTTATGCATTGCCGCGGTGGAGTAGCCGAACGGTCTAAAGCGTCTCGCTGCGGAGCGCGCGGTTGCTCGCCGTGGACGTTCGAGTCCTCCCTGGGGCATGGGTGTGTGTGTTGTCCTTAGTTAGTTGACCTAGGTTCAAGTAGTTTGTAAGCTACTGACTGATGACCACGCAATTTGGTCCGATAGGTTTACAAACATTTGAACATTTGAACGGTTTTATGACGATCGGATAGCTATTTATCTATTGTGAATGTCTGTTCGGTGTACGCTTATCACGTCCGAACGTTAAGACGCAGAGACAGAAATATTTGTACAGTTACTAATGTATACCTGAGGAAGGTTTTAGGCACGGTTTTAAAGCGATCTAGCTGGCCGCGGTGGCCGAGGGGACTGAGGCGCTCCAGTCACGGTCTGCACGGCCCCTACGGTCGTGGGTTCGAATCCCCCCCTCGGGCGTGGATATTTGTGCCGTCCTTAGTATAAGGTAGTTGATAAGTAGTTTGTAAGTTTAGGGACTGATGACCCCGTAGTTAAGTCCCATAAGCTTAAAAAACATTTGAATTTTTTAAAGCGATCTGATAGATATTTAATAATTTGAAAAATATAACGCGAAATGCGGAACAATAATTACTCTTCGAAAATTATACTTACTCATTGGTTGCATTGTTGCTCGAGAGTTGATAATGATAAAAGGGTGTGTGTGTATTAATATTTCGTTCTGCGGCGAAAACTACAGAAAGCAAACGAATGGTTTGTGTGTAATTGTTGTTCGAAGTCTCCTGTGGTACACCATAGCAGTGCCATGTCGATAGCTATAAGGGGATGGAAGATATGGTGGTTGAAAATCGTCAAATTATAAAAAAATCGGACTGAAGGCCAGTGATGACGTTTACGACTCTATACAGCTAAACGTGATGCCACAGACCACATCTTTGGTCTATGCGTGCTACAATGTCTTCACCTCTTTCTCTGTAAGGATAAGCATATTAATAAGGAAATATAATAATAAATAAAGCAGTAAAAAAGAAATTTCTTTTAATACAAATAACGCAGTTTACCAGAATGCCCTAAAATGAAATTAAAATGAATTTGGACAGTACTCTCATCATACGTGTTGAGATATTGCAATACAGGCTATAAGGAATAATGTAGTATTATTTATTGTAAATCATCAAGCACTTCACATAATTTTATTTTTTTATTTGAATGTTGATTAAAAATGTTTGTTTCTAAAGAAGGTATTGTATTTCATTTCATCCTTCAAAAGCAGTCTCACAGCACACTACTGAAAGATAGGTTATCTATCATAACCAACACACAAGCGGAGCCGCGGGCTTAAGCTAGTTTCTTATAAAATGGAAATCATGAAACGGTAATATGCTACTGCTGACCATTGAATTACCTTATGTTACATAGCATTAATCCTGAAAAAAGGGAAATAACAAACTTTGTTGTCTAATTTCCCAGCTGATCACCTATAACAGAAGGTGGCAATCCCGACATCCTAGAAAGATTCACGGTAGTTACGTCGGATGGTATTGTAATACTCGCACAATATTTCAGTGAGACAGCTGCTCGCCATCTTAAGGTGCTACTGACATTTTTTGCTCTGCTCGCCAATATATACAGGGTGTTTTACTAAGTGTGTTTGCCTCTGTAACTTATAAAATAATAGGTGACGGGAAATTTTAATGCCGTAGATCAACACAAGAAATGTTACACTTTCTGCGGAGCTATGAACGTAGTTTATTGTATTATTTTCCAAATATATAATTTTTTTAAATGGAACAATAGTTTTTCTATCGTTCAATGTATTCGTTGAAACCAGTTGCGTCCAAATCAGTTTAAACTACATTCCTATCACTGTTAGTTTGAGAGCTACAACCCTTCAAAGTTTAGGGGGCGGAGGCTACGACAGCGTATCTGACTGGCTGGTGGTCATGAGACAGTGGGCCGTGCCCCAGGGGATAGCCACTCGGCCAGTTAGCTACGCTGTCGCAGCCTCCGCCCCCGGAACTTTGAACGGTTGTAGCTCCCAAACTAACAGTGATAGGAATGTAGTTTAAATTGATTTGGACGCAGCTGGTTTAAGCGAATCCAATACACGATAGAAAAAACTATTGTTCCATTTAAAAAATTATATCTTTGTGGTGTAACTCTTTGGAAAATGATACAATAAACCATGTTCATAGCTCCACAGAAAGTGTAACATTTCTTGTGTTGACCTACCGCATTAAAATTTCCCGTCACCTATTATTTTATAAGTTACAGAGGCAAACACACTTAGTGAAACACCCCGTATGTTTGTTCAGCCAGCATATATATTGGCGAGCAGAGCAAACAACGTCAACGTCAGTAGCACCTGAAGATGGCGAACAGCTGTCTCGCAGAAATATTGTGCGAGTATTACAGTACCATCCGACGTAGCTCCCGTGAACCTTTCAAGAATATATTACGTCGGGAAAACCTGAAACAGTACACCGATATCCTAGTTTGCCAATCCTGTCAACACATTCCAGCAGTGGCAAAACGTTCATATGAAAACTGTTATTGTAACATTGATACCTATAAACACTGTAAAGTAAATTATCTGATGCTATTTCCAAGTAAATAACAGCTGAACTTATACAAAATAGGCTAAAAATAAATCGTTGTCACGAAAAACGTAACAGGAGAAGCCTAATTTACTCTTGAAGAGAGGGAGCACTAGTCTGATTAGAGATTAATGCCACAGATTATATAAAAATGGTAAAGCTTATAAATTATATAAACAATATTCTCCGATTCCACTTCCTAGGCGAATAACAGTGGAAATCCACAAAATAAAGGCCCAAACAAATTATGTTATGAAAATCGTGTGCTGTCTGAAGTTAACCTTGCCTTCAACAGATTGCAGCACTGGCTTAGTAAGTAAAAAAAAATTCGTATTTTGTTCTAAATGTATATTGAATGCATTACTGAATTATTTCCCATTTTTATGATGGTAGTTCTCACTATATATTTTCAACAAGGTCGCCGACTCTTTATATTGTTCGTGCATTAACCCAACCAACATAAAATCGTGATCAAAGTTCACTGTTTGTACCACACCAAAATCTATACACAATAATTTTCCTGTATGGTTTTAGACCCAGTAATACGCTAAATTAAGAAGTCACTTCAACCCAAATGCCATAGTAGTATAAAATATATGCAGAAGAAGAAGTGAGATTTATGTCAAATAAAATACTGTTTGTATAAAAAGTGGACCACTCCCATGAACCACAGACATTGCCGAGGTGGGGTGGCTTGCGTGCCTCTACGATACAGATAGCCGTACCGTAGGTGCAACCACATCGGAGGGGTATCTGTGGAGAGGCCAGACAAACGTGTGGTTCCTGAAGAGGGGCAGCAGCCTTTTCAGTAGTTACAGGGGCAACAGTCTGGATGATTGACTGAGCTGGCCTTGTAACATCAGCTAATGTGGCTTTGTCACACAGCTACTGCGAACGGCTGAAAGCAAGGGGAAACTACAGCCGTTACCTTTCCCGAGGACATGCAGCTCTACTGTATGAACATATGATGATGGCATCCTCTCGGGTAAAATATTCCGGAGGTAAAATAGTCCCCCATTCGGATCTCCGGGCGGGGACTACTCAGGAGGATGTGATCATCAGGAGAGACAGTACTGGCATTCTACGGGTCGGAGCGTGGAATGTTAGATCCCTTAATCGAGTAGGAAAATTAGAAAATTTAAAAAGGGAAATGGATAGGTTGAAGTTAGATATAGTGGGGATTAGTGAAGTTCGGTGGCAGGATGAACAGGATTTCTGGTCAGGTGAGTATAGGATTATAAATACAAAATCAATTGGAGGTATCACAGGAGTAGGATTGATAATGAATAAGAAAACAGGAATGCGGGTAAACTACTATGACCAGCACAGTGATCGCATTATCATTGTCAAGATAGATACGAAGCCAACACCGACAACAGTAGTACAGGTTTATATGCCAACTAGCTCTGTCGATGATGAGGAAATCGAAGAAATATATGAGGAGCTAAAGGGAATTATTCAGACAATTAAGGGAGAGGAAAACTTAATTGTTATGGGCGACTGGAATTCGGTAGTAGGACAAGGAAGGGAAGGTAAGATAGTAGGTGAATATGGTCTGGGCAAAAGGAATGAAAGAGGAAGCCGCCTGGTAGAATTTTGCACAGAACATAATTTAGTTCTTACAAACACCTGGTTTAAGAATCACAAAAGAAGGTTGTACACGTGGAAGAGACCAGGAGACACCGGGAGATGCCAGATAGATTTTATAATGGTAAGACATAGATTTCGGAACCAGGTTTTAAATTGTACGACATACCCAGGGGCAGATATAGACTCTGACCATAACTTGTTGGTTATGAACTGTAGGCTGAAACTGAAGAAACTACAAAAAGGTAGGAAAATAAGGAGATGGGACTTGGATAAATTGAAGGAACCTGAAGTTCTTAAAAATTTCAGAGGGCGCTTTAGGCAACAATTGACAGAAACAGGGGAAAATAAAACAGTAGAGGAGGAATGAGTAAAATTGAGAGATGAAATAGTGAAGGCAGCAGAGGACAAAATAGGTAGGAAGGCAAGACCTGCAAAAAATCCTTGGATATCACAGGAGATATTAAATTTAATCGATGAAAGGAGAAAATATAAAAAATGCAGTAAATGAAACAGGCAAAATGGAGTACAGACGACTAAGAAATGAGATTGGCAGGAAGTGCAAAATGGCTAAGCAGGAGTGGCTAGAAGGAAAATGCAAGGATATAGAAGAATGTATAAATAGGGGAAAATAGATACAGCCTACAGGAAAATAAAAGAAACATTTGGAGATAAGAAAAACAGCTCTATGAATATCAAGGACACTGGTGGAAAACCAGTTCTCAGCAAAGAAGGGAAAGCTGAAAGGTGGAAAGAGTATATAGAGGGGCTCTATGAAGGAAATGAACTTCGAGACAATATTGTTGGAAGGGAAGAGGATGTAGATGAAGATGAAATAGGAGACACTGTACTGAGAGAAGAATTTGACAGAGCCCTGAAAGACCTAAGTCGAAACAAGGCCCCTGGAGTAGATGATATTCCCTCAGAGCTACTGAAGTCTCTGGGAGAACCAGCCATGGCAAAATTGTTTCACGTGGTGTGTAAGATGTATGAGACAGGTGAAGTACCCTCAGACTTTAAGACAAATGTTATAATCCCCATTCCAAAGAAAGCAGGTGCAGACAGGTGTGAAAACTACAGAACCATCAGTTTAATAAGTCATGGTTGCAAAATATTAACACGAATTATATACAGAAGGATGGAAAAGCTGGTAGAAGCCGACCTCGGGGAAGATCAGTTTGGGTTCAGGAGAAATGTAGGAACACGGGAGGCAATACTCACTTTACGGCTTATCCTAGAAGATAGATTAAGAAAAGGCAAACCTACATTTCTAGCTTTTGTAGATTTGGAGAAGGCTTTTGACAATGTTGATTGGAATAAACTCTTTCAAGTTCTGAAGCAAGCAGGAGTAAAATATAGGGAGCGTAAGGTTATTTACAACTTGTACAAAAACCAGACAGCTGTTGTCAGAGTTGAAGGGCATGAAAGGGATGCAGTGGTTGGGAAGGGAGTAAGACAGGGTTGTAGCCTTTCTCCAATGTTATTCAATTTGTACATTGAGCAAGCTATAAAGGAAAGCAAGGAGAAATTTGGAGAAGGAATTAAAGTTCAGGGTGAAGAATTAAAAACTTTGTGTTTTGCTGACGACATAGTAATTCTGTCAGAGACAGCAAAGGACCTGGAAGAGCAGTTAAACAGAATGGACAGGGTGTTGAAAGGTGCATATCAGATGAAGATTAACAAGAGTAAAACTAGGGTAATGGAGTGCAGTGTAAGAAAATCAGGTGATGCTGAAGGGATTAGATTGGGTAACGAAGCAATAAAGGAGGTAGATGAATTTTTTTATTTGGGCAGTAAAATAACAAATGATGGTCGCAGTACAGAGGATGTAAAATGCAGAATGGCAATGGGTAGAAAAGCGTTCTTGAAAAAGAGAAATTTGTTAACATCGAATATTGATTTAAGCCTAAGGAAGTCCTTTCTGAAGGCATTTGTATGGAGTGTGGCCTTGTATGGGAGTGAGACATGGACGATAAACAGTGCGGACAGGAAGAGGATAGAGGCTTTTGAAATATGGTGCTACAGAAGAATGCTGAAGATTAGGTGGGTGGATCGCGTAACTAATGAGGAGGTACTGAACAGAATTGGGGAGAAAAGAAATTTCTGGCATACCTTGACTAAAAGAAGGGATCGATTGGTAGGACACATTCTTAGACATCAAGGAATTGTGAATTTAGCGTTGGAGGGAAGTGTGTGGGGTAAAAACCGCAGAGGAAGACCAAGAGATGGGTACATTAAGCAGATTCAGACAGATGTAGGTTGCCGTTCTTATGTGGAGATGAAGAGGCTTGCTCAGGATAGGTTATCGTGGAGAGCTGCATCAAACCAGTCTCCGGACTGAAGACCACAACAACAACAACATAAAAAGTGGTAACGCTACATAATGTGAAATTTACATTGATTTTCACAAATTAATTGTGAAATTTACGCCGAATATTTCTAAAGTAAGGAACACCAGCTATTTCCAGGCACAGAAGACATAATAACAGTTGAAACGTTTGCAAAAATAGGTGAAATCTGCTGTTTTTATAGCAGTATGGCCTAGCCTTTTCCAGGATGAAACACAACGCATTTATCATGATATTTACATAAAATATACTAAAATAATGCTGAAGTTAGCCCTCCCTCCCCTGCAAGTTACATCCAGGCGTAATAGAACTAATAACCTTTGAAATCATAGTAAACATCATGATAAACAAACCTTCACCTATTTATATCAAATATACAATGCTAGAGTCAACCTAAAACTTATAACCTGTATATACAGTGTATCCTAACTAATTTTAGAGCTAACAGTTCTAACAACAGAATAAATTGCTGTAATCAGTAGTGAATAAGAAAAATATTGATGGTGATATTGTCTAACTTTAACGGGACTATAATTACACGAAATACACGCTCTCTAGGTAGAAATAAGGCATTAAATTAAGTATTTTACATATATCTGATGCCTATTAACAGATATTTCCACGTTTAATGACAGATTTTTATGTCCAATAATTAAATGTTTAATAAAAAATAACATTAAGTTTACATCGAATATCATAATGTTATCGTAAAATCAATGCCCATCACCTTTAATTTTCGTATCGGCTAGCTATTTACAAGCCTAATAGATCTAATAACAACTGAAATTATTGTGAATAGTAATAAATAATTAAATTATTGCAAGATTGTAACTAAAGTAAATTCTCATTAAATACACACAAACAGGGCATTAGATTAATGCATCTGCGATATTATATGATACTACACCAAAATATGTTAGTGGAATGCATCTTACTGTTTCGCTGTTTACTGCCGGCCCTTTTCTACCTTTCCTAGAATATTCTTCCCAATTTTTGTTACTAACTTTGAAGCGGTACTGTAGGTAAGCTTCATTCACCTTAACCAATTCTTACGTACTAAAAAACAGCAGCCCAAGGCCCTGCAAAGTAACTTTTAATTATCATTTATGAAATCTGCAAGCGTGTATTGCGTAGTTATTAAGGTTATCAACTGTTAGACACGGAAAGTGGCAACAGTGTTTCATTTCTTTGTCACTTGATTGTATTTTTATTCTGTGTCCACTTCCCTTTTCCCGACAGCCTTTTCTTTTCTTGTGAGAGTGGCTGCATGTAGTGTGGCTGTGCTGTGGTTAATTAATGTTTTGGTTGGATAGAACAGAGATGCTTGGGTAGTAGATGGTAGGATATTTCATAGATGCTCATGTTGTGAAGTAGTATCTCAAGTAAGGAAGGCGAGGGGCTAGCCACAGGAATGGCTGACGAGAGCTTGCGGGGGTGGATTCGCAAGGTAGAGAGGGTGGACGCCACCGCCTCAGCCAATCAGGACAGCGCGATTCAAGTAACAGCCGTTGGGATCAAAGGAAAGACAGATTCGGTGACTTCTGACGGGGCAACCAGGGGAAAGGACGTGGACCAAGGAGCTGCGGTGTAATGGTAAAAACGAGCTTGCTTTGCTGTGCTCTTCGGCATATTTTGTTTTCGATCATTTTTTGGTACTTCAGTGGTTGTAGTAAAGCGATAAATATAGATTCTGTGGAAGAACTTGCTTGATTTTAATAGTTTTCTTTTTACTTCGCAATTGGAGCACTTGCCTCGTGGCTGGTGATTCTTGTTCAGTATAAGTACAGCTTATGAGGTCGCTTACTTGTTGATTTCGTTTAAACTGTTCGGTATAAGTGAAGATAAAGCATTTGGATTAATTTGGTGGCGCAAAGTTGTTTTATGATAACGATTCTTTTGGTCTCGTACTTGTTCACGTGTTTGAGTGTTGGTTGCAGTATGGTATAAGGGGATGTAATGAAACCAATGCGGACTGAGTTTAAAGTAAGGTTAAAAAGTCAAGGGAAAGTCATTTGCTATCAGATTATTTAGCGGGGATGATGTCTGAATAATGACTGCTTCTCAGTCGGTAACACGCGGTCTCATAATGAACTGTCCGATATGGCACGCCATGCTCTGACTTCTGGTGTTTCTATTATTTGTATAATTGTTTGCAGGCTTATTTAATATGTTTCTTTTTGTTATGTTAAGACTTCGTAACGGTATTTGTGTTGTGGCCACGTGGTGCTCCATAGTTTTTCATGTTCGGAGGTGCTTAATGGCATGTTTTATAATTTATTAGCTCCATGAGAGCAATATTTAGCAAGTGATTTGCACGATGAACATAGTTTTCTACTTTTTAAGAACTTTCGAGGCTCGCTGTACGAGCGACAACGTTACATGTTTTGTTCGGGCATTCCTATGGATACCTTTCTTAGCTCCACGTGTTTTCACCTGAGCCGCTAAACGAAGGCAATAGCACCTCTTCCTTCCTTGGTTTCATTTAACGTATTTTTCGCATGGTTCTGCGTGAGAATGCTGAGTGAGATCTAAGTGTAATCTTCCCCTTTTTTCCATATAGTGTGGCACCCAGAGCGTTATTTCGCAGGGGACCAGAAGGATCGTCAGTTTTTTGTTTTCTTTTCTGAAATAACCGTTAAAGTTCTGTTATCTATTTCTAAGAAATGAAATTTTATGTCTATGCTTTTACTCACATAATCGTGAAATTCAACGTGTTTTCAACAATTTGTAATAAAATTCATTTTGTAACTTTCATTCTTGAGTGTAATTATCCCAGGATACCCATGCACCGAAATAATATAATAAATGATAGAATAGTAGTTAGACAATTAGAATGTTTGCTCTTCAGTTTGGCATGAACATAGAAGGCGGTTACTAATCCGTTGCTAGTGCGTAGGCCTTCTGCGCGTGTCTTTATTATCCTTTGAGAATATTAATGTTAATTGTGGTTTGTACCTAAAACCCACAGAACATACGAAAGTACAACCGTATATGCGCACCTAGCCTCATCATATAGCAATGACAAAGAATATTAATCATTTTTAAGCCTTTTGTTGAATTTAGAGGAGATTTGTGGCGTAAAAAATGTTTTCTTGTGTCATCCCAGATAAAGTCCACTGGAAGAGAATCAGTTTTTGAACAAAGAGAACCGTAATTAAATAATCAAATCCACTTACACAAAAAGAAAATTACAACAGTAACCGTGCAACTTTTGTTAGAAAAGAGCTGGTAGTATACAGGGAAACAATAAGGTACACCCCACTAATATATTTTGGTGTAGAACCACATAAGATCACGAATGCATTTTGCAAGTTAAACGTCAAAGTTGACTTCCGCAGTAACAATAAGTTGGGAATGCTACTGTGGCACAGTATGAAGCCAATCCCAAATAAATTTCGTATGATTAGGAGTATACAAGTTTCTCTGTGGTTCATGAAAAATTCTATATTCGACAGACCTGGAAAGAATTTCTTATTAGATTCAGTGAACTCGGATACACCAGTAATAGCATTGCATTTGTTGAACATTTACGGGAATATCAACACCATTGAAAAACTATTGGCTATATTATGTCTGTTTTAAATTTTGCTAACAAGGGACTGTTTTGAAAAATTTAGAAGAGGCTGAAGTATATGTAACTTTTCAAAAGGAGCCGGATCTGATAATTAATGAATATATCACAGTAAGCCGTAAATGGGCTTCTGAAATTTTTAATGACATTCTAGTAAATAAACTTAATTTAATTAATTATGGTTCTATGATTTATTCGCCTGGATAATATGCATTTCGTATGTCACGCAGTTTTTGTATACTTGCAACATTATATTAACTTCAAATTGTACCACTTTTTATATTTTTCCTTTATAATTTCATTTATTGGATTAATGGTTACCAGAACGTATGGTGCTACCTTATGGCGCAGTTTCTTTCCTGCTTACTCTTGACGTACTTGTTGCATACGTAGACAGTCTGTCATGTTTAATGTACCCTACCGTACTTTATGTTCAGTCATAAACTGTTAAACATGAGCTATAACGCTCTGTTTTTTAATTTCCATTATGACCAGAGGAATGGCTAATCCAGTTTCACTTCTATATTTTAAGAAAACCATGTTCAACACTTTTTTAAAGTATTTTTTGTAATAATTGTTGTAATGGTTGCATACCTCCATCAGGACTTCAAATCGTATTTACCTGAAATGTGAGACAGAATCTAAAAATAGTTTCACATAAAAATTGGCCCTAACAGGCTTGTAACTGATTGTAATAAGCGATATCTAGGTGCACGTAACACGAAATGAAGTTATGCTCCACACCTCAATTTAGTTCCCAAGTACGCTCTACCAGGCACTTAAATGTAATTTGCAGAGTATCCCATGTAGATGTAGAAAAATTATGCAAAGAAAGAAATCCACAGTGCGAAACTAAACTTTTCTGTCCTGTAACTGCAGATAATCCAAGCAGGCAATACTATCTTAGAAATATCCCTTACTTTAGGATGGAAGAAAGTAGGCACTCATTCCTAGGAAGGGAGAAGGTGTTTTTTACGTATTACGAAGTGTCAGGCAATGTAAAGTTGTGACAGAAAATCAGCCAACAGCAAAGATGCAAACAGGAAAGACGTACTGCAATCCCAAAGATATTGCTAAATTCGATATAGAGAAATTACGTAGGTTATAAGAAAAAACCTATTGCCTACAAACATTCTATAGGAAAGTCTCAGAATCCATTTCCTTGCTTAATAACATCTTAAATTCTACGAAGTAGCTTGGAAATATATTGTTGACATGAAAAGTGCCCTGTCAAGCTTTATCATGCCTCGGATAGATGGCAGCACTGTCTTAGTATGTAAAAATATTGGTATTTCGTTCTTTATGTACAATGAAAGGTTTACTCAATTTCCCACGTTTATGATGTTAGTTAAATGTCACTATTGCTTTTACAACGATGTTGCTGATTCGATCACAGCGGTATATTTTTCAAACCTACATAAAGTCGCGACTTAATATAATCATTGTACCACATCATAACACATACATATTATTTTCTTGCATGGTTTAAAACCCAGTAAGCCGCGCCGGATTAGCCGTGCGCATTGAGCTGCTGTGCTGCGGTGCGCGCGGCCGTTCGCCGTCGGAGGTTCGAGTCCTCCCTCGGGCATGGGTGTTTGTGCTGTCTTAGGTTAGTTTACCTTACTTTAAGTAGTTTGTAAACTACGGTCGAATAATCCAGCAGCTGAGTCCGATAGATTTACAAACAATGAAACTTTTTTTTGAAAACCCAGTAATATGCTAAATTAAGAAACTTTCTTCAATCCAAATGCCGTAGTGGTGTAGAATGTACACAGAAAAAGTGATATTTATTATAAACAATGTGATTTTATGTTGAAAAACTTGTAACTCTACAAATCGTGATATTTCCATCAAAAAATCACAAATTATTCGTAACAATTTTCGAAAATGATGTGAAACCTATCAGTTCCATAGGGCTATTGCCTGGCCTTTCACAGGATGAAATACATGCTACAAGTCACCATATTCACGCCAAATATAGTAAAATAACGCTTATTTCCCCTAAAGTAAGTACCGCCCTAGCTATGTTCATGCCTAACAGTGCTAATAAATTTGAAATCATAGTAACCTGTTGTGATAACCTAACCTACATTTAAGAATACAAGCTATTCAAATATGAATATGGCAGGATGTAACCAATGCCTACTGAATCTTATTTTACTCTGCTTCATGACAGATTTTTTAAATATAAGAAACATAATGTTTATTATAAATGAATCACATCCTCAGTTGAGAAACTAACCTTTCGCTGTGTCCTCTATAACCGCAGAAGGTCCATGTTAGATAGAACGTTACAATAATCAGATGCCTCTAAATTTACAGGAAAAAGGAAGAGATTTTTGTTGGTAGAATACGACACTAACTGTACAGACAACCAGCTGATCCAAATTCTAATGTATAGCACCAGAAGTTAGTAGCACTGACTGAGTTAAGCTTCGGAAGGTAAAACCGACTGTTGCGTAAAATGAGTGCCACAAGAAAAGCAAATGGACAATTTATATTTATTACGTACAATGCACAGTTTAAAACGCTTTAGGATCCTAAATTAATTACCTGTTGTACCGAAAATACTGGAAGTAGGCTTAAGGAAACATTGTATTCTGAGTGAAACCATGGAAAAAGTAATATTATTGCAGAATAACGTCTAATATCTTACAGTAAATTCCCCAGTGCTATCTCCATGCCCAATAACACAGAAAAAAAATTGTAGTGAAAAACGTTTTTTTCATAAAAATAACAGAACATAGCACATGCTGGTTTGCAGTTACATGAAACACACGCTATGTAGTCCTTGATGTCCATTAAAAATAAGGGAGCATAGGAACTGTGTAATTGGAAATACACAATGTAACGCCATATATGCGGTTCCTGGCTACAAGACTTATCTCCACTCGACTTAATTCTACAGCATAATCATCTTCAGGGTACATGCCTTAAAGCAAATCACAAATGCTTTTACTTAGTCAAGCTATGAGCTATGATGAGAGAATGGATATTCGTCATAAATAACAGGAATAAATACCAAGAGCTTCTTGTACATTACAATACATAATACTAAATATCTGAACTGGTAGAGTGCACCACAATTCACATAAATGTTATATCACACATTTGTAATGTTTTATGTACATGTTTGATCACGACTGTGGCTGATATTCTTATGATTGAAACAGTCTGACATTGGAGTGTTGTACATCACACTAATATTAATCCAATAGACAGTTGGAACCGTCAACATGGCTTTTTCCAATAGGCTAAACATTTAGATGAAAGTTTAGAATTGTGACAAGCAAATCTGTAATGCTGTATATATGGCTGATCATGATGTGCAAAACGCTTTAGCGCATTTGTAACCCTGTACCTTCTACTTCAGACAACCAGTTCTGTACCTGTTTTCCATTATCGTGACGTGTGTTACCCCAACGTTGACTAATAACTACATCTAAACATTGTAAAACATGGTTTCATCACCATTACTGGCGTGAAAGCACCCTACTTTACTTCGAAGGGGACCTTCAGGTCTCGGAAATTCAGATCGGGATTAAAGTTTGCCGGTTAGTTGCATACTTCAAAGTATCTACCCACAGGAGTCTCAAAGCGCAATATCCAGAACTTTGCGGGAAGAAAGGGCCCAAAAGTTTTAAGCACAGTTCTTATAGATGTTATATAGCAGTCTGAAACATGTTCATATCACCTAGGAAAGGTAGCTCAGGCAGTATAGTGCTTGAATGTCATGCAGATTGCACAGGTTTGATCCTACCTGTAGCTACTTGTTTACTTTCTTCTTTTTTTAAAATGTTTTAACATTATTATAACTTTTAAATAACGTTAATGGACGAAAGTATTATTAATTAAATCATGATTAAACTTTATTTATAAAATGACCGATACAGCCAATTAACATTTCAATTTCAGAATTTCCTTTTTAAGCAGTCGATTACTGCAAAATGTACTTTTAATTGAGGTGAATAATATACTTAATTATTATTGTGACTACAATATTATTTCAAAATTTTCCAATATTACAAGCCGTGAAAATGTTGTAAATATTAGTTGTACATTCGAGAAATCTAGTTCTTCATGGATAATTAGAAAATACCAGTTTCTCTATTGTAAATACAAACAAGCAGATTGCCAGATTTCTTGCACTGAACTAACTGACATATGGATCTTATCTGCTACAGTACCAGTTCAGTCCTGACTTTCGCAGACATTGGAGCGTTCTGTACCGTGAAAGTGAAAAACTATCGGAATTTTTGCAGTACTGTGAATTAAACATATCTATGTCGGCATCACAAAAGTATCAGAATCTTCGGATTCGTTGCACACGAAGCGTCGAAGGTGATGTTAAAAGATGCTGTCGTTTATTACGAAACCTTGCTTACTGGAAATAATTTGATTGGTTCGGAATCTTCGGCGACAATTTCCCCTGAAGAAAATGTTGGTGGGTGAAGAAATTTACAAATGCGCTATGGACATACTGGCTGAAAAAGTGCTTTTCCGATGAACTTGATCACGTAAATAAAAACTGTGAAGAGGGACCTTTCGAAAACGGTGAAATGCCAGATATTAGCAGTTGAAAACTAACCAGAAGAAAAAGGCAAGAGAAGTAGACCATCTTCCTCTGCTTTGCAAAATTAAAATTATCAAAGTCGCAAAGGCTCACCCTACGTAGAAACTACAAAGTTAAAAAGAATAAAATCATAATTAAAAAATGGAGTATTTGTCCCACTTACAACAATAATGGGCTTCATGAGCAGCACAACAGTTTACAGATTTCGAATTTAAAGCTTCTGACATTTCGGTTAACAGATTCCAAAAGAAGCACGGAATTCGTCAGCGAATATTAGCAAAATTTGTTTCAAGGAAAAGAAAAAGTGACTATCAAAGAAATTTTGGCTGCTGCATACACTTTTCGAACCCAGACGTTAAAATTGATATCGAATTTTAACAAATGTTTTATTATCAACAATGACTAGACAGGTATTTATTGCTGTACATTCATTTTGTTTTTTACTTTTACAATTTTCAAGCAGAATCCTTTAAGATCGCTTGGTTTTCTTGTCCAAGGTGTCAGTATCAGTAGGTGCACAACAGGGCTCCGACTGTCAAAGGCACCAAAACTGTCTTCGTCAGAAGACAGGGCATGAAAGAAGTTACACATATCTATTCTGCTCAATATGCTATCACTCTATCTGGAAACGTCCTACATCAAGTAGGACCAACCGGCAACTTTGGACGTCCACTTCGTAACACAGTAAGAGAATATGAGCAAATTTATAAAAAAAAAATTGTAATAACGTCTTCCAAGTCAAGGAAACTTACTACAGAACTATATACCAATTTTTTAATCCGTTGTTTGGCGAAATCTTTCAGGATGACGGGAAATCACTGGCACGTACAATCAAACTGATTCTTCCGAAATGTACTCCTCTTGTTCAACCGTACGACGCCTGTTTTTATAGACCATAAAAATCTGATAAAGCGTATTCGAAATTGCGCTTATCTCATTGAATATAACAGAGAAATTAATTCTTGTGGAGCCCATGAATAGCTGTCACTGACATTTTTTACGGAAAAATGTGTTTGGTATGCTTCCAGGTTTTTGGATGAAAGAGATCTTTTAAAGAATGGTAACGAAGTATCACAATGTTGTTCCTGTAAACAACCGTCTTTTATAAATTCTGCAAGATGCCAAAATATTTTTTTTTCAATGTTTTTATGACATTTACCATTCTGTTGCTCGCACAAAAACACTAAATTGAGAAATGGACATTAACAGTGAAAAAAATTTATAATAGACAGACCACCCAAAAATTTGTGGCAGTGGTAATTAATTACATCCATCAAAATAAATTTTGAATTATTTAACTTTCTAAAAAGAAAATATTTACTTCAGTGTAATTCATATTTTAAATATCTGTGACAGCCATTTAATAAACAAACGAAAATTATTTATGATTTAATCGATAATACTTTAGGTCATTAATTTTATGAAGTGGCTGTAATGTTGAAACATTAAAAAACGTACTGTTCAAACAACTTACGGGTATGCTGCCAGGTGACGTCATTGTATGAACAGTGCTTTAAAAAAAAATGTTTTAACATTATAACTACTTCATAAAATTAATGACCTAAAGTATCATCGATTAAATCATAAATAATTTTAGTTGTTTGAATATTCATTACTCAGGAAAAAGTTGAGGTTTCAAAAAAGGCGCTGTATGTAGGATCGAACCCAACTCGACCTCATGACAGTCTAGCACGTTACTGCCTGACCTATTTCGCCGACGTTGTGTACGGCACACTTTGACTGATGTACGATGTCTACATGAACTGCGCTTGAAACTTTACAGCCCTTTTTCTTGGAACGTTATGGATATTACACTTTAAGATTCCTTTGAGTAAACACCCTTGAAGTATGCACAAACCTGCAAAGTTTAATCGAGAACGGAATTTCCGAGACCAGTAGGTCCCCTTGTTAGTCTATTAGCTGCCTAATTACTAGTGAATCCCCACCCATCGAAGGATTCTACTACGTAAAGTTCCTATAAGTACTGCACGATGGCGAAGAACCATAGAGAGCTCCTCAAATCTGTATGTATGCACACCGCTACTCAATACTAATAAACACGTATGCTGGGAACAAATTTAGCCGAATGTACGGAAATAATACTAAGGTCAACGATTCGGTCACTCGTCGAAGTATACTAAATTAGCCTCCTACATGCTATATTTAAGAGGCTCATCTGAGCAATACATGGAAAAAGGATCGTATAAGCGTGTCATGTGATATTCTGATGGGTGTTGTCTGTAACGATAATGAGGTTAGTGTGTGATATGATACTGTGACTTATTGGAACTGGGCATTACGTTACTTTGAAACATTATAGTTTTATCCAGTCAATTTGTGGATTCATGTAACTCAACCTCTCGTTACGTGGTAGTAAGCTTAATCTACATAGCATTCGTGAGCATAAGAACTTCTGGGAAAAGTAAATTGTTTTGATTAGTGCTATAACGCAACTCTTATTTGCTGTTTTCATTTGATTTACATATTTGAATTCATGCAGTAATTTACTTTTCGTATGTCTTCTACAATTTGCGAAGAAATTAGTAATAGATTCCTAAGCAATCACTTGAAACAGATCGTTTCACAGTTCTATATCACGTCGTGACAATTCATCTTTAACTCTGAGTATTACACTTCATTGAAACAGTTTAGTTTACCCCGGGGTCACAGACAAAAGTCAACCTTAATGACACAGTACTTGGCTAGGAACATAAAATGAAAGAAGTTTTGAAACCTAATTAACAAAACTAGAAAATATATTAAAAAACCGATTAATAGCAGAGATGGTCAGTCCAGTTGTCATGGACGTATACCAGCCACGTTATGTGCTGTTTATGGAGATACCCAAGAGCTCTTTAGGCAATCAGTTCCTTTCTAAACCAATGACTAGACAGAGGTCTACAAGAGTGATAGCTGATGCTGTGCAATCAATTTCCTCTCTGTGACGCATATATCGGATGTAGTTCCTATATATGGAAACCTGATTTCCCACGCAAGCATTTAATAGTTTCACCTGGGAAGAGTTAATGTATCCGTGCAGCTAGATTTAGACGCGAACTTTCGTCCTAAAAAAAAAGTGTGAACTTGAAGCAGCCCAAAAATGTCACACGTATTGATCAGCGCCTGATCTCTATACATTTACATATATGCATTGCAGAGGTACTGACGACGATACCATATGTTAGTTTCTTCCCATTCACATCGCGCATGGATTGCGGGATCGCTCTATGGGTACTTTGATAGTCTAATATTGTCTTCACCGTTCCTGCGAAAGTGACTCATTGGAAGATGATTATATTTTTCTATTATTCACTCGATACTTCTTGATTCTTTGGAATTAAGCTATCGCGAAATGATTGACACTCATCTGTAAGTGGTAATGTTTTCAGAATATCCGTGATAATTTCTTGTGATCCTGCGAGTAAAATAAACTGGTGGCCTCTCGTGTCGGTCCTCTTTGTGACACTTCACACACGTTTATTGTAAGCCGTGTCCTATCTACACTGACTGTCATTTGCCAGTAATCTTCCCTACTCACTGCCTTAACTACGGTTGAGCCAATGTGATCATTGCATTACCTGTCCGCGGAAAGAGCTACACCAAGTTATTTACACAAGTGGACTTATTCAGATTTCGACTCACTGCTACTTTAGTCTGGGATATAACTTTATCCCCTGTCTGAAAATGCGAATTAAAAATTACTTAACCTTTAAAATAACTATTCATTTTTAAAGCGTGAACAGTAGCGAAATTTTGTTGATGTAACGTACCGCTTACTGTTACCTTTGCACCACTTGCCGGCTACAGCATAGATGAAATTATCTAGATTTATGGGAAGATGTCGATGGCCACTAAAAATGTTATTTACATTTTCTTCTACTCTATTCCTTGCGTACTATGCTTCACATTTGTGTGTTGTATGCACAAGGCCGTTCCCCTTCGGGGGGTTCGAATCCCCCCTGGGCATGGATGTTTGTGCTGTCATTAGTATAAGTTAGTTTATAAGTAGTTTGTAAGTTTAAGGACTGATGACCCTGCAGTTAAGTCCAATAAGCGTAACTAACATTTGAACATTTTTGTGTGTTGTGTGCTGTTCTTGACTCTTGGTAACTCTATTAAAAATTATTTATCTCTAACGTGCAGCGCCGTTACCAACATGACACCTTCTGCCACTGATTTTGGCATTGACTCCACAAGTCACCTTACGATAAGAGGCAGCAGTGCTTCACGAACATTAAACTGCAACCCACATCACAAGGAGACTGGTTACTGCCCTTTAGTCTACGTGCAAAAGTAACAAAGCTGGCACCACTGACAGTGATGTAATGAATTTAAATGACAGACTGAGGATTAAAAGTATTCTCTCAATGCCTAAAACAATATGCGGAAAATAAAAGAAACTTTGTAATCGCCATTCAGAACACTGAGAGGGATACACAATAAATATTCATACTTTGCCTATCTTCACACATCTGGAATGTGACACACACCGCTCCCACCAGTAAAAGTGGCAGAACTTTGTATTAATCGTATCGACTGGCTTCAAACAGCGTGTTTCTACAGGTCAAACATTCACTAGTAGATAACTTAGCTGACTTTCGCCGGTGAACGAAGTACTGAACAACAGCTGCTGTGAAAGTTCATTTCTGCCTCTAGCCTGAGAGAGAGTAAGGCTTTCTTTTGTTTGCAGGCAGGGACAATGAACGTACTTGAGGCGCAGCTGCAAGGTCGTCAGCGGCAGGTGCTGCTAATATCCTTACAGGCTTCTTATTTCTTGCCGATTAATTTTCGTTATGCAGCGAACTATTCCCAATGGCAGAACTGCCAGTCCTTTCGAGACGATCATTAGCGAGCACCAACTTTCATATTTTAAGAGATTGAGGCAAAATATTGATGTAACTGCTTCAGAGAATAGCAATCGTAAAACGTCGCGAGAACGGATGCCTTTCTTTAAATGTACTGTTTATGTAAGGTTTAAAGCTGCAGTAGTGTAGTAGAGAGTTTCTTTTTTCTTCTTTTTTATTTTATTTATTATCACTGAATGGACAAATGTTTCCAAAGAAAAATAAAATTTCTGGAATAATAACACTAGTTTTACATGTATTCGCTGGAATTTTGCTTTCTTACGTGTTGGAGACGGAAAATCACTTCATCGTGTTCTAGTAAAGTTATAGCTCCAATGACCTCTACGTATTGTTAAATTCCTCGTTCTTCTTTGTTCATGTTCAAATGTTTGTAAATATATCGGACCAAACTTCATGGTCACCAGTCCGTAGCTTACAGACTACTTAAACTAAGGTAAACTAACCTAAGGACAACACACACACACACACACACACACACACACACACACACACATGCGGCAGGGAGGACTCGAACCTCCGACGGCGAGCAACCGCGCGCTTCGCAGCGAGGCGCCTTAGACTGTTCGGCTACTCCACCGCGGCTTCTTTGTTCATGGATTACATACAAAGCTAAGCGATTTTCCGCAAGCTCGACTTATACTAATTTTTCCAGTCTTTAAATAAATCGTGTAAAACTCTTGCAAGTAAGACGTATTTAACTGACACTTCTGTAATGTTCACATCTGTCTCCTCCTGCTTCCTTTGCAATAGGGATAATTACATTTTTCTTGAATTCTGAGGGTATTTTGCCTGTCTCCTATTTCATCTTCACACACTTCTGCCGCGGAGGATTAGCTGCGCGTACTGGAGCGCCGTGTTGCGGTGCGCGCGGCCGTCCGCTGTCGGGGGTTCGAGTCCCCCATCGGTCATGGGTGTTTGTGTTTGTCCTTAGGTTAGTTTACCTTAGTTTAAGTAGTTTATAAGCTACGGACTAATAACCATGCATTGAGTCCCATAGATTTACAAACATTTGAACATCCACTTCATCCTCTCTTTCTACAATATTGCCTGGAAATTCGTTTCCTAGCCCCTTTGTGTATTCTTTTCACGTTTCACCTTTCCCTTCTTAGCTCAAAACTGGATTTCCATCTGAGGCCTTGATATTCATAACGTTGATTTTCTTCTTTTCAAGTGTCTTTTTTATTTTCCTGTGCGCGGAATCTATCTTTCCCCTAGTTATACATTCTTCTACAGATTTACATTTGTCCTGTAGTCACTCCTGCTTAACCAAAGCGCCTTGTTGCGGAGCGTGCGGTTTGCTCTCCGTCGGAAGTTCGAGTCCTCCCTGGGGCATAGGAGTGTGTGTGTGTGTGTTGTCCTTAGGTTAGTTTGACTCATTTTCAGTAATTTGTAATCCTAGTGACTAATAACCAAAGAAGGTAAGGAGACAGATTTACAAACATTTGAACATTACTGTATTTTTATATTTTCTTCTTTCGTCTGTTAAATTTAGTATATTCTGTGATATTCAAGGATTTTTGTAGGTCTTGTCTTTTTACCTATTTTCTTCCTTTGCTGCTTCCACTATTTGATTTCTCAATGCTACGTATTCATCTTTTACTGTATTATTTTCCCCTGTTTCAGTCAATTGTTGCGTAAAGCTCCTTCGACGCGATGGAATAGCCGAGCGCCCTAAGGTGCCTTACTGCGGAGCGCGCGGTTGCTCCCTGTCGGAGGTTCGAGTCCTCCCTCGGGCATAGGAGAGTGTGTGTGTGTGTTGCCCGTAAGTTAGTTTCAGTACTTTGTAAGCCTAATGACTGATAACCACAGTAAATAGGTCCCAAGATTTAAAAACCTTTGAACATTTTTAAAGCTATTTCTGAAAATGTTAAGTACGTGCCGGCCGCGGTGGCCGAGGGGACGGAGGCGCTCCAGTCACGGTCTGCACGGCCAGTACGGTCGGTGGTTCGAATCCCCCCCTCGGGCATGGATATTTGTGCCGTCCTAGTTCGTAAGTAGTTTGTAAGTTTATGGACTGATGACCCCGTAGTTAAGACCCATAAGCTGTACAAACATTTGATTTGTTAAGTACGTCACGTACCTTCAGTTTCTCAAGGTCCCATCTCCTTTTTTCCCGATATTTCTGCAGTTTTCAGTTTTCCTACAAATCGTAATCAATAATAATTGGGAAATTTATACATCTCCTCCTCGAAATGTCTTACAGTTTAAATCCCTGTTCCGAAATCTATGCCGTACCATTATAAAAACTATCTAGTACCTGCCGATTTCTCTGGTCTTTTCCACGTATAAAACCGCCTTTCGTGATTATTAAACCAAGTGTTTGTTAATACTAAATTATGTGCGAAATTCTACGGCTTCCTCTTTCATTCCTTCCAGTCCGTCTTCAGAATCAAGATTTCTTCTCTCTTAACTGTCTGAATAATTTCCTTTACCTCCTCATAGAATTCTCGTACATCATCGACAGAGATAGTTAGCTTGTACTACTGCGGTCTGTGTTGGCTTCATCTCTATTTTGACTACAATAATGCGATCACTGCGCTCTTCATTGTAGTTTACCCGAATTCCTATTTTCTTATTTATTATTAGACGCACTATTGTGACACGCTTATCTGATTATCTTTTTATTACCCTGTACCCACATGAACAGAAATCCTGTTCATCTTTCCATCGAACTTCACTTATGCCTACTATATCTAACTTGAATTTATTCATTTCCCTTTTAAACTTGTCTAAACCTTCCAACCCGGTTAAGGATTCTAACATTCCACGCTACGATCCGTAAAATGTCATTCTTGTCATTCCTGATCACCGCATCCTCCTGAGTATTCCCATCCTGGAGGTCCAAATGGGGGGACTATTTTAACTCCGGAGTATTTTAACCAAGAGGATGCCATAATCTTGTATTCATACAATAGAGCCGCATATCCTCGGGAAAAATAACGACTAATTTCCCCTTGCTTTCAGACGTTTCCAGAAATTGTAGAAATCGTATGGCAAAGTCACGTAAGCTGATGTTACAAGGCTATCTCAGCCAGACTGTGGCCCCTGCAACTACCGAAAAGGTTGCTGCCCCTCCTCAGGAACCACACGTGTGTCTGGCCTCTTCACAGATACCCCTCTACGTCGTTCATGACTCACGAAAACATAGATGCGCAATAATAGATAGGTATGATTGCAGCAAGTATGACCTTATTTATTAGCTGCTTTTTATGATTTGTCTTTTGAACTGCATGCTGAATGACATATGGCATAGTTAAGATGACCCAAAGTCTCAAGGATTATAGGAATATATATAATCAGTTCGTCTGTCTGTATTCGGTATTTCGAATATAACTCAAAAGTTGAACAATGCACTTGATCTTTTCAGGTAACTGTTGCACAAGGATTATCATTTGTATCCGGAGGTATATTTTGCTAGTGTAATCTTTTGCAGCTATGTTCGTCTTCCACATACTACATCTACGAGCCTTATGGGGGACAAATCCAAGTAATTAATTTTGGCTACGTCTGGTGGATTTGGCTTGTTGTTTGAAGTGTCTGATGGTAATATGTTACTGGCTTGCGGGAGGATCAAACAGCTCACAACCGCATTTCTGCCTAACAGCTGCTGCACACCATGTGAGAATGAGCATTGTTATGGAGCAGTACAGCACTTTTAGTAAGCATTCCATCCTTTTTGTTCTGAATTGCACGTCTCCCACCCAGAAGTTTGACACGGACAAACACCTGAAGCCTATGGTAGACGCTGGTTCCATTCACAGGTGGCAGATGTCTATGACACAGGAATACAAGGGTTGATCCCACGATATGTCAAGTTTCTTCTTGGTGACTATGTCGAAAAGTAGCTCAGATATTGCTTTACTCTTTGCACAACACAGTTTTTCGTGTAACTATGTTGATTTTGTTTTCTAAAAATAAGGAAACCTACGTTCTGGGTGCGTCTCGTACGTTCAGTGTCGTGTCTACGCTCTTAATCCCAATAATCTTGTCGCTCAGTACTGAACTGCTTATTGTTTCACTTTATAAACATCTTTAATGACTTTGCTCGATGTTGCTAGGGACTAAATATCACATCATGATTCAGTGAATTCTGCAAAATATGTTTGTTTGTATAGTCTATGGGACTTAACTACGGGGTCATCAGTCCCTAAACTTACAAATTACTTATGAACTTCTTACGAACTAGGACGGCACAAATATCCATGCCCAAGGGGGGGATTCGAACCCCCGACCGTAGTGGCCGTGCAGACCGTAACTGGAGCGCCTTAGTCCCCTCGGCCACCGCGGCCGGCTCTGCAAAAGATTCTGTTTAAAACATATATCATTCTTAGAAGATAGGACAGCTATTGCTTTCTATTTTCAAAAATGATCTGACGATCAGGTTTTCTGATGGGGTGTGGGTCAAATTTTAAGGCGCACTTCTTTTAAACTGCTGATATTGTGCGCGCCTTGTTCCTTCGCCCTTGGCAGGATCGTATCTCGACATGACCCCGGAGCGTCCCCGCAGACTCACTCGTCGTCAAGGTTTCGCTCGACCATGTCTGACCATCAAGCGAAGGGATCGCCGTATAGTACGCCAAGTGCTTTCAATGACATCACGCACCACTGGCTGGAGACCATCAACAGCCGAAATAGGGAATTACCGTCACTTGCGAAGGCTGCCGTTCACATCGCAACTCAGACGTTTGCGTTTGGAATTGTGACAAGGAAGCAGAGATTCGGTATCGACAATTCAGTCACTACAGGCAAACACAAGCTTGGATTTTTTTTTTTTTTCAAAACTTTTCAAATGGTTGTAAATCTATGAGACATAACTTCTGTGATTATCAGTCCCTAGGCTTACAAACTATTTAAAATAATTTAAACTAACCTAAGGGCGACATACACCACCATGCGCAAGGTAGGACTCGAACCTCCGACGGCGAGCAACCGCTCGCTTCGCAGCAAGGCGCATTAGAGCGGTCGGCCACTCCACCGAGGCTTTTACTTTTTAATCGGGAATAGCATTACTCGGGATGTTTCTAAGGAATAATCCCACCATTTACCAGCAGTTTTGTAAGGCTATAATGGAGATGATCGGACGTGCAGTTAAAACAACAAGCACACGAGCGCTAGTACAATATGCTCATCTCGAGTGCCAATTGCTTTTTCTAAAATAAAAATATTTCCAGAAAAGTGAAGCGGATTGATTTTAATATAACTCCCTTAGTCAATGACCAAATAAAGAGCGTCAATAAAAAAAATTTAAATAAAGTCAACGGACCTAGTTCCCAGTTGGCAGAGCGAGCTTACCATATGCCGAGTTCGCCCCAGGGCTCCGCGACCGGGCGACTGTGCATTACACTAAACCGTGGCTATTGGTCGGTGACAATGGGGAAGGGGTTCTGCCTTTTAGTAAAAATCAGTTGGATGATTCGTTGACTGTTCTGCTAATGTGAGCCCTCATCTTCTCACAGAAAGCTGCGGGACTCAGTTTACAAACAAACGTAGCTTTTATTTCACTGTAGAAATAAAAGGTTGTTCATACTAAATTTACAAATATTAATGTTTGGTTTAGATACGTATCTACATCTATTTCTATATCCATACTCCGCAAGCCAACCGACTGTGTGTGGAGGATGGTACATTCTTCATTCGTCATATGTAACTTGATTTGATTTGGTAGTCTGATCTGAATGGTGGGCAATCAGTTACGATACGCAAAAGTTTTGGGAAAATTGTCCCATATCAGTACACATTTTTGGCTGTTATGTAAATTATTTGAATTACAAATCTCTGAAACTAAGATTTTTGTAAATATATTAAATGAAAATGAATGTTTGTATGTTTTTATGTTCGTATTTTCTGCGCTGCTGTACCCTTCATTTTATTGCGACGAGAATTTGTTAACTTTCTTGAAGGTTCTAACGAAAGTTTCAGGACATATAATGCCATAAACGCTGAGGTGCATGACACAATGCCGCATTATAAACAACGTTTAAATTTATTATTTCTTTGATTAATAAAAGGGCCCGTTGCAGGTGTTCTTCACATTCTTAAAAATGACCGACCGGTTTCGTGACCCGTAGTCACATCTTCAGTTGTATACCTGAATAAAAAGAAACCACCAAAACATTATGATATGACAGACCACATAAAACTTAACTACGTATAGAGAAATAGGCCGAGCAGAAGTAATACATAAGAAAAAATACAACTGTCCAGTGAGTTGGATGGTACTTGCAATTGAAACATTAAACAAGGCTTTCAATAATATAAAAAACCAGTCCCCGGTTTCTACGACTTTCTCCCGGTTAAAAACATTTAAGCGAGATCTACCTCTATCAAACCAAACCTAGAAAACGAGGCAAGTCTGATCATTAAAACATAATACGAAAACGCCGTTAAAATATGGCGGGGGAGAGAGATATAACCCATTGAAATATACCAACAATATAAACTGGAACGAATCGGCACGGGTAGTGGCATGGCTGTGGGTAAAGTGGCGTGGAAGCGCGGGGTAACAGACTGCACAGGGGGCCGCACATGCGCACACTATATATATCGGACACGGTAATCACATGATAAAATACAACACTTAATATAAAATATACAGAAATGGAGAAATCACACAGAAACTGGTATAGCAAGAGTGGAAACTTGGTATTTTGCATTAACAGGGCACTTTAAAAAGCCAAACAATGAACAATAGGTCTATTAGAAGGATAAAACCACTCGTTAATTAATTACAAGATTCAGAAAATATAAATTAATAAATAAAACCTAAGGGAGACGGTAGAGGAGAAAGTAGGGAGAAGGCAGAGGTAATGTGGAACTAATAAGTGGGCTGGGTTATACAATGAGGTATTCGAAGTTCGCGAGAATAGATTTGTGCCTCAATTCAATCTTGGTGTTGAGTGTGTGAGATGGAGATTGCTATAAGGCTCGGTATATCTCAAGTTCTTCGAAAATGTTAAGGACATCCTTTACGTTCCCAAAGTAGTGTTGAAAGACTGGACGTAATACAAGTAACCGAGTGGCCCGTTGCTGAAAACTGGTTACATTCTCTGTCCATTATTCCTGGGAATAAAAAGATGTGACGACAGGTTACGAAACCCGTCGTTCCTTTTTAAGAAAGTGAAGAACAACTGCAGCGTAAACTATGATTAATCGTAAAAAGTTTTAGCTGTGGATGTCCGTCCACAATTTTTTTCTTTGCCGCTAAATGTATTGGTAACATATTTTGTAACCAGTTTCCATTTGTTCCAATCAATGTACCTACAATATTATTTCATTCTACGGCTCATAGTTTAGGAGAAATAACAGCATAAACATTGACACGCAGTGAAATTGCAGCATCATGTTGTTTGGTATTTTATGCGCTGCCGTACCGTTCATCTGATTGTGACGACAGTTTGCACACTTGATCATCAACACTAGAGGAAAGTCAGTGTCTACGTAAAATTTTGTATGGTTCATGGCAGAGGGTACTTTACCTATGAACTTCATCAAAATCTACGGTTTCATTGCGATCTTGATGAAATACTACACACTTAACGTTCAAAACAAGGGATTGCATTCGTTTCATGGCGAACAGCCCTCTGCAGTAAACTTAGATACCACTTCTCTGATCACCATGGATGTTATATAGTTTTTCACAGATTGAGGAGGCAATGTAATGAGGAGGTGGAGGAGGAGCTCGACACAGAGAAGAAAAGGTGATCGTCAGAGAAAGGAAAAGGTGCAGATGGGCGGAGGGATAGGAGTAAATAAACAGAGAACCGTTAGATGACGAGAGAGGGAGAGAGGGGGGGAGGAGGAGGAGATGTTCAAATGTTTGTATAGCTTATGGGACTTAACTACGGGGTCATCAGTCCCTAAACTTACTAACTACTTATGAACTAGCTAACACTAAGGACGGCACAAATATCCATGCCCGAGGGGGGATTCGAACCCCCGACCGTAATGGCCGTGCAGACCGTGACTGGAGCGCCTCAGTCCCCTCGGCCACCGCGGCCGGCAGGAGGAGATGAACAGAGAGAAAAGGAAAGAGACGGCGGACAGAGAGAGAAATGGGAAGGAAAGATGGACTAACTTAAGAATGGAATAAATATTTACCCAGGCGGCGTCGAGTTTTTCAGCCAGTAGATTATAAATTGCTTAAGCCTGTTCTAGATTAAAAAAATTCTCTGAAAACTTATGTCCAGTTTCAATTACAAATTGTCAGCATCATTATAGTGCATGATCTTCTTTCATATGACAATATCGTGGTAGCATATTTCAGCAGGCCAGTTCTTTTCCACAAATGTCACCTGTTACTGTGATTTGTGTTCGTAATGTCAATGTTTTCCCATTCCCAATAAGATCCCCCATATCTGTTCCTGACAGAACATATGTAGGAACTGTTGGATGAAAACTCCACAACAGCTGTGGCATTCCAGGACATCACACACTGCTGGCAATAAGAGATCATGGAAAACCCACTATACTCACCTGATAAGAATCCAGTGATTACGAGAGCTTTGGCAAGGTGTAAGAACCGTTGTGAGGGCTCTGGTAGCTGCGCTGCCTGAGACGCGATGTCACGAACCGCGCAGCTGCTCCCGTCGTAGGTTCTGGCATGGGTGTATATGATGTTCCTAGCATAATTTAGTTCATGTAGTGTGACAATCTAAGGGACGATAAAGTCAGCAGTATGGTCCCCTATATACATAAACAACTTGATTTGAAGCATCCGGTACAACCACAGAGACGATATCAATGCTACAGGACTATCAGTATGGGCCATCAACACAAACAGAAGTGCAGATGGTATATGACACCTTCAGGACATTTAACAAAAGGTAATAAATAATGGGAGCCGTCATACTGAAGCTGTGTAACTATAAGTAACTACACCTATAAAATCATTTGAGAGATATATAGTAGTTCTTACTTTTAAGGAGATACTGTAGTTTTATTTTTCTACTGTCTACTTTACATAATAAGTGGTAATAATTGTGTAAATTTGTGCTATAATAAAGTATATACATATTTTCTGGGCCTTTTCAAGTTCACCGGTATCATATTACATGCCAAGGGGTGGGGAGATGAGGTCAGTGGTGAGGGGAGGGCCCCTCCACCCTTCTCAGTATGCGACTACACAAATTATACTACGTTCAATAAGAGCACCATACTTACATATCTTTATTTTTTGAAAATCTGTAAAAAGACTTTCGATAACTTTATTGCCAGTAACTGTAGCACGCAAATACATCACGGATAATACATCTACCAGCGATTTCAGCTCATAAACAAACTGAAACTGTCTTACAATATGGCTGTCGTATGTTCATTTACATACACGTGGCTATATGTGTTCATTTCACGCTATAAGCGTATGCTTTAATAGCTATTGCACTCTTTTGGACAGTTTCCATTCCTATCTTTATCGCTATTTCCTACGAAGTACGTGCCCATATAATCTTTATCACGCCTTTGAAAGATGGCAGCACTGGCTTTGAATGTACAAAATAGTCGTAGTTTGTTCTTTATGTACATTACATGGCTACCTAAATTATTCCCACGTCTGTGACACTGGCTAAATGTCACTGTAGCATTTCCAATAAGGTGCGCTGACCCTTTTTCGTTGGTGTATTAATATAACCTACATAAAATCATCCACTTAGTACAATCTTTGTACCTGACCATAAAACATACTTAATATTTTTTTACCCAAAACCCAGAGTATTTTAGATTGTGTCATATAATGTGATTTTATGTTAAAAATTGTAACTCTAGAAATTGTGTCAAAAAAAAGGTAAAGCAGTCAACAATCCGAAGATTGGTTTGAACACCACAGTGCTTTACTAGGCATGGTCCTGTTTGGAGGTGGTATGCCGTTGCCTTCCTCCGACCTTCGAACTGACTTACCCAGCCAGTTATAGGGGGACCTACAGTTTAACGTGGATTCCGAACCACGGTGCTACTCGGTATTTTTTCACATGAGCAACACTGCCAGAGGTGAAAGAAGTGGAAAGTGACAGATAAAAATCCTAGGACCTGGCGGGGATCGAACCCGCGACCTTTGGAATTGTAGTCTGGCACTCTACCACTGTGCAACCGAGGCGCACCGTTATTTACATTAAATATCACAAACCAATCGTAAAAGTACTGCTACCATACTTAGCTATTCCATGACAGCAGACCTAATGACAGTTGAAAGTTTTGCGAAAAGACGTGAAAACTATAGTTTTCATAGCGGTATTTCCTAGTCATTTATAGGATGAAAAACAAGCTATAAATCATGTTATTTGCATGAAATAACATGAAACAATGCTTATATCTATACATATATACATGTGGCGTCTGTTCCGAAAGAACAGACGTCACTTCTGATCCTGCAGTTGTTATTCTTTAATATTCACTTAATATATGACATCAACTGCGATTGGGCAAAGCTGAAAATGTGTACCCATCCGGGTATATCCCCTGAGGTAAGTACACCCTAGCTATGTCCAGGTCTTACAGAGCCGGCCGCGGTGGCCGAGGAGACTGAGGCGCTCCAGTCACGGTCTGCACGGCCACTACGGTCGGGGGTTCGAATCCCCCCTCGGGCATGGATATTTGTGCCGTCCTAGTTCGTAAGTAGTTCATAAGTAGTTTGTAAATTTAGGGACTGATGACCCCGTAGTTAAGTCCCATAGACTTTACAAACATTTGAACATTTGGTCTTACAGATCTCATAACATTTGAAATCAAAGTAAAAAGTCGTGATAACATAACCTTCACATAAGGATACTTTTGTGTCCCAGCCTCGTCGCCGCTTTTGGGTCTCGTTTCCGTCGTAGGTGTCGATGGTCGAGTAGGAAGACCGACACAGGAATAAAGGTAGCACGCTTGTGCAGGTACGGAGGTGAGCAGCCAGTGGGACAGCAGAAACTAGAAACACTAGAGTAAATTAGAACGACATATATATTGCACAGAATTTATACAATACTTAACTGTTACATAGATCAGTACTGCAGAATGCTGATACCTAGTTGAGCTAGAGGCCTGCCTAGTGCCTGTCCGATAGCCAAGTCTTCACTAGTGCCTATCTGATTCCGAAGGTCTTAACTGGTTCCTATCTCAGTCCCAAGTGAACGATGTCGTTCAGTCGTAGCCACGAGCGGAGTTGTAGCAGAGGGCGCTCGTGGCTGTCGTAAGAACGCCGCGCCGTGCGTGCATGGCGGCGCGCGGCGAAAGTAGGTGGCGCGCACTTTGTACTTGTGCGACACCACAGATACTACGGGCTACCAAGATGCGAATAGGGCATTAATTAAGTATATTACGCATAACTGATGCCTAGTGAAACTGTTTTTCCTATGTTTAATGACAGAATTATCATGTAATGTTCTTCCCGAAAATAGCACATCCTCAGTCTTCAGAGATGAAAACAGACTGCCTGCATGCCTGCAAGTGATGATCGCATGCGCGCGCGACGTAGACCTGGCGAGCGTTGTGTGCATTCGTCCAACACACTGATATCATATGTAACTCAGCGATAGATTGGTGGCTAAAATGTATCCGAAAGAGAAGACGCAACACACTAATATACATATAAGGCGAAAATCTACATATCACCTTTTCCATGATGGATAACTGGGGTTGGATACGGACATGTCAGGCACCCAATTTCCGTCCAGTCGAAATATTTGTCCCATCTCTCTGAGCCACACGAAATTGTTATTACTGTACTCGATGTGTTATCTTCCCTTAATGCTAAAATTTATTTTACTAAAATGTTCAAATGTTTGTATAGTCTATGGGACTTAACTACGGGGTTATCAGTCCCTAAACTTACAAACTACTTATGAACTAACTAAGACTAAGGACGGCACAAATATCCATGCCCGAGGGGGGATTCGAACCCCCGACCGTAGTGGCCGTGCAGACCGTGACTGGAGCGCCTTAGTTTCCTCGGCCACCGCGGCCGGCAAAATTTATTTTACACTAGCTGCAGTGCCAGACTTCTCTTCGGGACTCGATATAAGGTTTGATTGTAGTTGGAATAAAAGGATAAACAGTATAATAATAGAGGAATAAAATATTGAGAGTATATTTTAAATATTTGTTGAAATACTTCTCTATAAACAACATTTTTAATTTTATTATTATGAGTGTATATATACAAATTTTCAGTGGCCTCACACACACAGAAAGAAAATATGTTATGTGGACATGTGTCCGGGAACGCTTAATTTCCATGTTGGAGCATGAAGAACCGGCGGTATTGCATTAAACAGACCGGCATTCCATGATGTGAAGCGAAAAGAAGACAAAATTTCCGTAAGTACCAAACATTAGGCCTACTTTTCAGGGTCCATTTGACAACTGTTTTCGATCTGAACACAAAACAAACTGTAGATTTCCATTATTACAGACCACTGAAGATGTTTCACATTCAATAAAAAGAAACGCGTCTGGTGAGAAAAAATCGCATTTTTATTGTAGTTGCAAAGACGGAAAATCACTGCTATTCATAATTAAATACTGCGTGTCCCTTTCCTTTTCGAGTCATAAGCTCAGCTTCGATCATAGAACTGTTTGGAGGTCAATTCATGCGAAACCCACGGTGATGCAGTTTTTCGCATGCCGAGTAGTTCCTTCAGGACGCGAAGCACAGTCGTATGCGTTAATCCGGTCTCGCGGGCGAGCTCATGAATCGTCTGGCGCCGCTCACTGCCCACTAAGGCGGCAACAGTATGCACTTCTTCTTCAGAGACGCAAGGACTACCTGCTCCATGCATGTCTGCCACAGTCTGCCGGCCTTCGTTGAAGGCTTTTACCCAGCGTGGAGGGCAATGCCGATTCCCCGCACGCCTCTTGAAGACCTTGATAACACTGTCGTGCTGTACGACCTCTCGCACATTCAATCTTGATCCAGCTCCGTTGTTCCTGTTCCGAAAACACAGTGACACCGTTACGTTAGACCGGTCGCTCACAAGTGACTGTGTTTCCGCGCGCTCCACAGCGAGGCGCCTCAGACCGCTCGGCTACTCCACCGCGGCTACAACTTTAAGGTTTTCATAGATAAAGGGATGAAGAGATGAACTGTAGAGACTCAGTCAACAGAGGGAGGACGAAGTGATGAAGAGGAGTGCGAAATTTATGGTCTGAGGGAGGGGAAGGAGAAGTTGAGCAGAGAGATAGGACAGGAAGAGATGGACAAAGAGAGAGGACTGGAGGTCAGATGGACGGCGGCAGTATGGAACGACTAAATACGCAGGCAACACCGTGATTTCAGCTAGTTCTATATAAATGTCAATGTTGATTTGTAACGTTGTTTCCAGCGCTCACAGAAGCTTCGGAGGAAACCTCTGAGGAGCCCTTCAGGAAATATTCAGATGCATAGTAAAGTTTGGAGAAGGCAGGTTTTATGCATAAATCTAAGGACCTTACATCCCCAAAAATGTCAGATACCGCGTTAGTCCCTGTGTCTACTGTCTTCAACCGTTCAGCATGCCTGACATTATACCCCGTGGGTTTGCTTTAAAATTAGACTGCGCGCGCAATGTCATTTAACGGGAAAAAAGTGTTTTCCACACTGCATACAGGGAAAACGGGAAAACATCATCTGCTAAGTCAGAACACGGATGAATGTGGATGGTGAATGACGGACAAGGAAGAGGATGCCAGCTGCGAAAGTCACTGCAAAAATGGACGTCGCCTTTGCAAACGCTCTCGCCATAAAAACAACATAAACGGAGCTCCATAAGCAGAGGAAAAGCAGAGCGAGCTGCAATTCTAGGTCTACTCAACAATATTGCAAAAGCCCATAACAGGAGTACGCGGTGTCAAAGCCGTAAAACCTAGACTGTGCTTGACTGGTAGCTATTTTGAATGCCTAGACTTTCCTAAACTTTTTTGTGACTGATAATATATGTGAACCCATGTATTTGACCAACAACTGTAGATGATACGTAACGTAGTACAAATTAAAATAAACGTTTTGCTATGAAAACTTGAATGTTATTATGAGAGCCAATTGTACAGTCCTGGTAGTAATTGTTATTTGCGAGTGCAGCTTCTACCAAGAGTGTATCATCTACTGCCGTCTGACAGGCAACAACATCCAGACCTAACTCTGGCGTGGGTATTCACGGACTACAACGACAGTTTTCGTCCACGTTCCGTGAAGAGTGAACAACATCCAGAAATACATCCGATTTTTAACAGTATCAAAGGCCGATTTCGTTACGTATACACGTGACTGCTAAATCGCATTGCATCTAGAGGAAATAAAAGTATATTGAATTATCTATGCAACTAATTGATACAATAAAGATGTACTACTGTGCATCATAGCATCTACATTTATTTCTACATCTGTGTTCACATCCATATGTATTCCTTGGGTTTTGTAACTGATGGGACTTTGGGTACAAACTTTATATCCTTTCCTCTTTGATTCCCAAATGGTCCAAGGCCTCCGCAGACACCACCATGAAATACTGTCATAGTCAGTGCAGCATTTTTTTTATTGTACACGTTTCGATTAAGTCCCCATCAAAATGAATTCGTTTATGTTTCTCCAGCCATGGTCTGAGATAACAGCTGACGGCTCCCCACACCGTAATTCCAGGGGTAACACCACGCGACGCCACAATATTGGAACTATGGGGCCTCTCCAAAGTTCGCCTCTATATTGGGTAGCCATAGTCACTGGAGGTAGCGCAGATATGCTATTCGTCGCTGAACACAGTGTGACGCCATACATCAACTATGTTTCCTGCTCATGGCACAATTCGAAACTCAAGCGTTTGTGTTGAGGTGTTGATAGCAGCCTACGCATGGGATAGGACGGTAATTCCTTAGTGCGTTCTTTAATATGCTCCGACCAATGGCGTGTACAGATAAAAAAAATTTACGGCGTATATTTTTTGTTTTCGGATGGCAGGTTTAAGTGTGAAGACGTTACGATGTGCTGTGCTTGATGCGCAATATGGCGGTTATGCTTTGTGGTAGTCCGACTTGTTCGACCACAACCTTCAACACACGTGCGCTTGCCCAGGGCCCCGTACCAAGGGTATGACCAGATATCTATATCTATAGCTACATCCATAATCCGCACAGCGTGTGTCAGAGGTTATTTTGTGTCCCATTGTCAATTACTCCTTTTCCTATTTCAGTGGCATGGGGTTAGCAAAAGAAAAGATTGCAGGTGTGCCTCCTTGTGGCAATAATGTCTCTCATTTTATCCTTGTGAAGTTTCCGCGAGATATGTAAGATGAAGCAATATATCGGTTAACTCTTCGAGAAACTTATGCTCTCGGAACTTTGACAGAAGCGTCTGTCCCTGCCCATCATCTCCGTGGTGGCTACCAAATTAAACTGGAACGACACGGGCTGCTCTTCGTTGGACATTCTGAGCATTCTTCCAATGAATCTAGGTCTTATATGTGCCTCAAAACGATTAATTTTATGTAGTCGTTACATTTCAAATGACCATTATGCCTATTCCGAGATATTTTATGGAAATTACTGCGTCCAGTGATTGTTCTATAATTGTGTAATTATATTGTGAAGGATCTTTCTGTACACTTACACAGTACGTCACAGTTGTTTATAATGGGAGTCAATTTCCACTCCCTGGAAACTGCTGATACTCCTGCATTATAGTACAATTTTCCACCGTTGCAAACTCTCAATATACTACAGAATCATTCGTTGAAAGCCTCATTGAACTTATGGTACCTACGAGGTCATATATATATAGTGAAAATTAACGGTCCTATAACATTCCCTTGTAGCATGCCAGAAATCGCTTTCACGTCGAACTACTTCCCTCTGTCGAGAATAACATGCTGCATTTTGGCCCACTTTAGGTTACGGTAGTAACACTAAAAGTGGGCCTTTGCGATCGTCTTTTGACAGCTCGAAATTTAAATAAAAATAACGGCTTAACCATTCACCTGACACGAAAATTGAATAACCGAATTTGTAGAGGAGAAAATTCTCTACAAGTTTGCTCTCTTATGTTTTTTTCATATCTCGTATTGTTGATGAGATATTTCCAAAAATAACGGCGATTTTGGGATGTATGTATGTATGTCTGTCTGTCCGTCTGTCTGTCTGTCCGTAACGTGTTCCCCGTATTTAAGACGAACCGTTCAACCGATCAACACCAAATTTTACGGACATAATTGTAGGCCGACAGAGACTAGAACTTCCCTTTTTCAAATTTTTCGGACCAAAAATACGGTAGTAATACAAAAAAAAAGCCGTTTGTAATATAATTGTAATTGCAAACGAACCGTTCATCTGACACGAAAATTGAGTAACCTGATTTGTAGAGGGGAAAATTCTCTACAACTTCGCTCTATTATGTTTTTTCATATCTTGCATCGTTGCAGAGATATTTGCAAAAATAACGGCGATTTGACGGTGTCCATCTGGCTCTAACGTGTTCCCACTTTTTAGGTCGAACCGTTCTACCCATCGGCACCAAATTTTACAGACATAATTGTTGGCTACCAGAGCCTCGCTTTTTTTAAATATTTCGGACAAGAAATACGTTAGTAATACCAAAAAAAGCCGTTTGTAATGTAATTTTAATTGCATAAAAAAACCGTTCATCTGACGCTAAAACTGAATAACCGAATTTGTAGAGGAGAAGATTCTCTACAGCTTTGTTCCCTTATGTTTTTTTTCATATCTCGTATCTTTTGAGAGAGATTTGCAAAAATATCAGAGTTTTGACACTCCCCACTGAATTAACAAAAATCAGCCGTTCGCAGAAGTCACGTGACATTTCTCGCCCAGAACTCTCTCTGGCATAAGCCATCTCGCGTTGCGTATTTGACGATTTTCTTACTTTAACTTACACGTTGTCATTTCACAGCACTGAAGAATTAACAAAAACACTTCGTTTTCTTATGATAAATGATAATCTAGTCTCTACAAATGCCATAGTAGCAGCTGTTAACAACGGCCATCAATAGTATAAGTATAAAGAACGCAACGTCCAAGTGTTGTCTGTAGCGTAGTGAGCAAAAAAAAAAAAAAAAAAAAAAAAAAAAAAAAAAAAAAAAAAAAAAAAAAAAACACTCTTATTAATTAATTATTTGTTGTTTACATTATTTTTTTTGGTCCAAAATGTTTGCAAAAACTTATAAAACTACAAATCTAAAGTGGGCCGTAAAACACGCCAGTGCGATTTTTTTTCTCCTAGCAACTGTTCGATCGAGCCACACAGAAGATATGCCGTGCGTTCTTATTTTATACAATAGTTGAATATGCGAAACCGTATAGAACGCCTTGGGGAAGTCAATAAATCCGGCATATGTCAAGGAGCCTGTATCTACTGCTTTCTGGGTCTCGTGCACTGCTTACAGTTCTTCCCGCTGCTATTCGGTGTGTGAAGATCGGAATCAATGAGAGGTCATTGTAAACGTACGACTTTGTTGCCTGAAACTGAATAGTTTTATCCCTGCCATACATGAAATTCTTGTCCTCATATTCCTCATTCGTGAAAGGTTGAATTGTCACTACATTGGACATTGCCTCGACAAGTGACGTGGTTGCTGCATCCATCGTCTCTATACTGCGCGTGTGGTTTGTGCACACTCCACCTTTAACTCTGAGCATTTCAGCACACTGCGGATGTTTTATTGCGCGTAACGACTACAGAATAATAATGGTTATAGGAGATAAACTCCAGGGCGAAATACAATCACACAGTAATCTCGTTGAGAACCAGTGTTACTCGCACGTTTTTGCTTCTTCTATAATATTATACGTTCAACAGCATATGTTTTTCTGTTAATTGTGACACATTTATGATACTGTGAACTGCAGATGTCTTATAAAACTTCAGTATCCTGTAATGGTCGTCTCCGCAGAACTGAATTATGATGAAGGCTTTCGTTGCTCTGTGCAGTAATAAATTTCGCTTCTTACCAAGTCGCGGTAGAGCGCCGAGCGCTCTGAGGCGCCTTACTGCCTAGCGCGTGGTAGGTCGGCGTCGGATGTTCGAGTCCTCCCTCGGGCATGTGTGTGTGTGTGTGTGTGTGTGTGTGTGTGTGTGTGTGTGTTGTCCTTAGCTTAAATTACTTTAAGTTATTTGAAGTACTTTGTAAGCCTAGGGACTGATAACCGCAGCAGTTAAGTCCCTTACTTTTACGATCATTTAAACAGAGCTTGGGGTTGCTTGCCGTCGGAGGTTCGAGTCCACATGAGTGTGTGCTTTCCTTAGGTTAGTTTAAGTTAGTTGATGATCATAGCAGTTTGGGCCAATAGGTTTACAAATATTTTAACATTTCAAGTTTCTTACATTAACACATTAAGAGATAAGAATTGCATTTCACAGAAAGCGTTCTTGTAGATACTGTTTGCCTGAGGGCTCAGATAGAGTTAGACTTTCTACATGGTCCAGAAAGGGGATTGCCGTGATGTCTGGGGCACCAAATTACGGATCGCGTCGGATGTTCGAGTTCTTCCTCGGGCATAGGTGTGTGTTCTCCCTAGTATAAGTTACTGTAAATACTTTGTAAGGTTACGGATCGATGACCATAGTAGTTTGGTGCCTTAGGTTTACAAACATTTGATCTTAACTTTCTACACAGAGTGAAAAAAGTAATAATAATAATAATAATAATAACAATAATCTTGAAATGTATCTGCATCCATGAGACTTAACAAGTCTGGTCGCTAGTTCCTAGGCTTACAAACCACTTAATGAAACTTATTCTAAGGAAAAAAATACATCTATGCCCGGGGGGGGATGACGACTTGAACCTCGGACGGCGAGCAGCGACGTGCTCCGCAGCAATGCGCCTTGGAACGCTCGGCAACTCCACCGCACCTTTCACAGCGTCGAGTGCAGTGAGAGCACCACTGTTTGGAAAGTCTCGCGAAGCTAAATTAAGCATATTTTGCAATAAAGTATTAATGGAAATAATTACAGTTAATTATCGTGAATAACAGCGGAAGTTCAGACCAAACTAACTGAGATCATTTTTAAGTTTAACAAGCACCGCTCTCTGGGAGAGCCAAACGTTGCTGAGGTCAGGGACTTTTGAGCGCTCACAAGGAACTCCGATTTTGAGCATTTTCAGCACAGTCCACTAATATGCTCTGCCACCCTCGGCACTCCACATAACATATCTTCTTTGTGTGTGAGGAATGTTTCCTGAAAGTTTGGCCGTACCTTTTCGTAACACTCTGTATTCGCAGGTACCGTAAGTTCAGTGAGGCTTTCAAAGAATGATTCTGTAGTATATTGAGAGTTTGCAACGGTGGAAAATTGTAGTAAAATGCAGGAGCATCAGCAGTGTCCAGGGAGTGGCAATCGACTCCCATTTTAAACAACTGTGACGTACTGTGTAAATGTACAGAAAGATCCTTTAATTACAGATCTGTATAACAACTTCGCTTTGCCGTGCTGAAGGGCCGCTTGGTCTAAGCCAAGGAGGTTATAACTTATAATACAGGGAGACGCCCTTGCGCTGAAAAATTGAAGCCTGTCTCCGCCATACTGCTAAGTTTTGGAGAAGTGTTGGTATTGTAGAGCTGATGTTTTATGTCACTTAAAAAAGGAATAAAATGTCCGATGGTTTTGCCGTGATGTACAACGTGTTAAAAGAGTGCAAATTAGCCGTTAAAATTAAGTTTTCAAATATATTATGATGAGTATTTATTACTATTAATTTAAGAAGTATATTGTGTGAAAGTACGTACTTCGCAGTGACTGTCAGTTTAATGTATTAACAGTAAGAGGGTCGACTTAACGTATAGTTTTAACGGAGAAACAGCATTCCAAAACTGACCAAGATGGCGGACAGGCTTCAAAAGACGTATGTGCTCGGCATAGATTATGCCATCTCCCTTTATTCTAACCTCCTTGGTCTAAGCCGTCATGCTAAGGACTGGCCGGTCTTTCCTGCCGGAGGTTCCAAATGTTCAAATGTTTGTAAATCTATCGGACCAAACTGCGTGGCCATCAGTCCGTAGCTTACAAACTACTTAAACTAAGGCAAACTAACCTAAGGACAACACACAAACACACACACACACACACACACACACACACACACACACACACACACACACACATACACAAACACATGCCCCAGGAAGGACTCGAACTTCCGACGGCGAGCAACCGCGCTCTCCGCAGGCGCCTTAGACAGCTCGGCTACTCCACCGCGGCCTTCTGCTTCCAGTATTGACATTGTCAGAGGCGCAATTCTTGTTTCTTGTAACATTTCACCAACAGAACGAAAAAGAGCACGGGTACTGGCAAATTGTAATACATAATCTATGGAATGTTTTCAACCTTCAGGAGAGCAGAACTGCTAAATGACGCACTGTTTTATTACTTTCTCACGACAGCGAGGCGGTATTTCTTAGCACTTTTTATTTGCTTGGGAAAACATTCTATTTTAGAGCCTTGCTAACTTCTGAGTTTAATGAGTCCAGTTTTTTTTATCATATACGTTATTCTGTCAGTCTGCAAATCGCTCTGGCTGTACACGAATATTTCTCGCTAATTAATTTGTTGTTTTGGTTTTATGAGCTTAGTTCGTTCTCAGAGGCCTTAATTTGGAAGCATGGCGTCTTCAGTACTCCAACTGACGTCACTTTCCTCAATATGTTCAGGGCACTAAAAACCTCGAGGTCGTGCGCCATGATCCCATAATCAGCTGCACCACCACCATCAGTATGTTTAATGGATACATTGTGTGGGTTTCTTTTGTAGGAATTTCTCTTCTGTAACGTTTTAGAGATACTTGACTATTTGGAGATTACATTTCAATTTGAGGCCTAAATATTGCTGTTAGAGGAGCAGACCCAAATATGGGCAATGGTTTAAATATGGAGTATGAGGGCTGTGGACACACAGAGTGCTGCCACGTATCTGGGCCGCGCGTAAGTATGTGCCCCACCACATTCTAGGTCTACAGTAAACAGATGGTTGTGTGGAAACACAGCGTTTGGCTGCAGTGAGATTTGCAAATGAAAACCTTGATTCCTTGGACTCCACTCGATCGAAAGGTATTTGATTAATCTTTTTCTGTAGATTTTTACTGAGCTTCGTATACAGTTCGTTCAAAGAACTGTATTATTGATAACTTAAAGTATCTGTTACCCATTTTTTCAACGTTCTCTCCGTATTTCTTAATAGCCGTTAGGGCCATTTTTCTATAGCCATATTGTGGCCTAAATATGGGCTAGCCTTACGGGTCTAATTATGGGCTAGTCTGTAATAGGACAAATTTATATTTCTGAGATTTATATTTCCTATAATTTATGTTCCTATAGATTTACTTGAAATCTACTCATGATTTGTTTTTCAGGATGCCACGTAACAAGCCTAAATACCAATCCAAGGGCAAAAGGAAGACGTGGCACCCTTTTAAGATGGCTGAAGCCATCACTGCTGTGAGGGAGAAATAAATGGGAACTCTAAAGGCTGGCCGTGGTGGAGTAGCCGAGCGGTCCAAGGCGCCTCGCTGCGGAGCGCGCGGGTGCTCGCCGTCGGAGGTTCGAGTCCTTCCTGGGGCATAGGCGTGTGTGTCGTCCTTAGATTAGTTTACCTTTATTTAAGTAGTTTGTAAGCTACGGACTGATGACCACGCAGTTTGGTCCGATAGATTTACAAACATTTTTTTTTCTAAAGGCTGCAAAATTGTATGATGTACCTCGCCCTAGTCTGCAGACTTTAAGTAAGAAGACAGATATTACTCCAACTGCTGCTGCTGGTGCTAAGCTAGGTAAGCCTTCTGTTTTAGCGGAAAAAATTGAAGAATAAGAAAGTAGGTATATTTTCGTCTGAAGAATTATCTAATGAAGATGAGCGTATCCTAAAAAGACGAGGAAAGTGATTTTGAGATTTCTGAAGAGCGCAAGCTTTCTGGAACAGATTTATCGTGCATATTCAGTGACAGCCCATTTTCAGCGGACACGAACGGAGAAATGTGGATTCAGCGTATCCAGAGCCGCATGTGGGCGCATACTGAATGTGCAGGACTGGACAATGGACTTTATACTTGTGATTATTGCAAATAAACTTGTATTTCCAACTTGTATTTAAATATTTTTTCTTTATGTTAAAGGTAGCTCATATATGGACCCAAGAAAAAATCGGCGTTTATGTATGGCTTTTTGAAGTAAATTATTTAAAATATAAAAATGTTTATTACTTGTTTACTCCTCCATAACTTTGAAGGGCACAGGTTAGTGTACCATCCCAGGGTTTCTTAAATACTTTGGACACTAACAGAAATGTGCTACTGTGGAATATCCTTAGGTATCCTATATTTGGACCTTCTCCTCTACTGTATTTTCATGGGAAGAATAACTTGGAAAGTCGCTGAGAATGCTACCACTTTTCTGAATCTTTCTCTTGGAGCTACATTATAATAATGCGCCTTGGTAAAGTCATTAGTAATAACTACTGACGAATTTGACAGAGTATTTTGCGTGAAACTTTGTAGAGTAGTTTTAGGCAATTAGTTTTTTTACTTTTTGAATATTACAAAACGGGACGCAGTAGTTCGGCGACTGTAAAGAGTAATATGCATAACTATAATACAACTACAAGTACTGAAACGATATTTTCATCACTATATTCTTTTCTATTTCTTGCTTTCGTGAAAAAGATAACATTCAAATTCGATAAATGCAGCATATAACACATTATTTATCACTATTTACAGCCTACCTAAGCACATATAATATTGACACTAACAATTACATGAATGTCTGAGCATGGCCCTTGCCCGCTAGCATCTAGTGGTTTACGGCTTGGAATCAGTCAGTAAGCGAAATGTTGCAGGTACCTAGACGCACAACCCTATTTGATCCCGGAGAGTACTGAAGCTCTTAAGATTATACTAGTGGGCTACGCCTTAAGTATACGAAACCGACGCCAAGCGTCGGAATCACGTGCAGATTTGTAGACGCCGATACCAGGATATGTTACGTCGATTGTTAAGCTGATGTATGAATATCTCTAGCCAACACAACACCATTCAGACTAGTGTTGAAGATGCCTTTGGGCTGGAGATGTTTACAAGGTATATGTGGTGTCGCACAAGTATGAAGTGCGCGCCACTTTCGCCGCGCGCCGCCGTGCACGCACGGCGCGGCGTTCTTACGACGTCAGCCACGAGCGCCCTCTGCTGCTATCCCGCTCGTGGCCACGACTGAACGACATCGTTCACTTGGGACTGAGATAGGAACCAGCTAACACTTCGGAATCAGATAGGCACCAGTGAAGACTTGGCTATCGGATAGGCACTAGGTAGGCCTCTAGCTCAACTGTGTATCAGCATTCTGCAGTACTGAGCTATGTAAAAGTTAAGTATTATTAAGTCTCTAAGAAATATATATCTCGTTCTAATTTAGTCTAGTGTTTCTAGTTTCTGCTGTCCCACTGGCTGCTCCCCTCCGTACCTGCACAAGCGTGCTACCTTTATTCCTGTGTCGGTCTTCCTACTCGGCCACCGACCCTACGACGGAAACGAGACACAGGCGACGAGACTGGGACACAAAAGTGGCGACGAGGTTGGGATACAAAAGTATAAAATGACCCGTTTGTTTTCATTTAAAACAGCCAAAAATACCGCGAAGAAGATCCGTTTGTACACCTACAACAAAGGCGATATTTCTATTCTGAAAGGCGCTGAGCCACATAAGGGTTCATTAATTGTTTAAGTATTATTAGACATCCCATCATCACTCTCATGTCTTCTGACCTCAATCCTATGGGTCTTTACGAAAGTCCACTGAGTAAACCGTTGAAGGCTTGAACACATCTCCAAACTAACTCCGTGAACTGTGAGCGTGATCTGGGTGAAAATGTATCAGGAGAACTTTCTTTCCGGTCCCGTACAGCATGTCTCCACAAAGTTTCGCCGCAGTCACTATGCGAGAGGGAACAGCACACGTTTCTGGGTACTGTCTGTAATTAAGTTACTCTGGAGAGTGATTCGTTGGACGAAAAAGATACAAGACGAATTTATTTTAGTAGTATAAGCAACGTGAGCGCATTAACTACTACTGCAGCTTAAACTAATCATTATCAACAATAGGTGTGAATTCCCGAAGTCCGTTGTGATCAGGTAGAGTGAAGTTCAATTCCAAATTAGAATGTTTGTAAACTTACGGAACCAAAGTGCTGAGGTCCTCAAATGTTCAAATGTTTGTATAGCTTATGGGACTTGACTACGGGGTAATCAGTCCCTAAACTTACAAACAACTTATGAACTAGCTAATACTAAGGACGGCACAAATATCCATGCCCGAGGAAGGATTCGAACCCCCGACCGTAGTGGTCGTGCAGACCGTGACTGGAGCGCCTCAGTCCCCTCGGCCACTGAGGTCCTCAGTTCGTAGACTTACAAACTACTTTAACTTAAGGTAACTTACGCTTAGGAGAGCACACAGCCATTCTGAGGGAACACTCGAACCTCCGACGGGCGTGGCCACGCAGTCTGTGACGTAGTGCCTCACACCTCCCGGACATTCCCGTGCAAAGTCGCAGACGTACTATCGTGGAGGGTTAACGTTGGTGTGTCACATTTCGCAATGGAGAAACAAACTGAACATCTCTCAATCAGTTGTTTAAAGACATTCTCAATTGTATTTCGAAGTAGAAAAAATTGGGTGTAAGTATCTTCCGCATACCATGACACCTTAATAAAAAGCAACGACACGAGGAAGCTTGCAGCAGCTTTATTTATAAGAAGGATGACAAGGCTTGGTGTCTACGAATACGATCCTACTACAAAGCGACAAACGGCAAAATGGATATCCGATAATTTAACAAGACTTTTAAGTTCAGAAAGATTTCAAATAAGGATTTTCCCCAGTCCATATTCAACTACTACATTTTTCTCTCTTTCCTTTCCTACTACCGAGTTCCAGCCCCCCCCCCCCCCCCATCACAATTTTCTTCTCTTTTAACGGTCTGAATAATTTCTTTTATCTCCTCAAACATTTCTTCGATCTTCTTGTAGTCGGCAGACCTAAATGTTCAAATGTTTGTAAGGCTTATGGGACTTAACTACGGGGTCATCAGTCCCTAAACTTACAAACTACTTATGAACTATTTACGAACTAGGACGGCACAAATATCCATGCCCGAGGGGGGATTCGAACCCCCGACCGTAGTGGCAGTGCAGACCGTGACTGAAGCGCCTCAGTGTCCTCGGCCACCACGGCCGGCGGCAGACCTAGTTGTCATATAAATTTGTACTACTGTGGTCAGTGTTGGCTTCGTGTCTAATTTTGCTACGATAATGTGTTCACTACGCTGTTCATAGAAACAAAGGTATAACTACACCGAATTAAGTGTTGAATGTGTTATATGTCTTTCTATAATTTATCGCCGTGCGAGAGGTTGCAGTCCTCCCTCAACATGAATGTCTGTGTTGTCTATAGATTAGTATAAGTGAAAGTAGGTTGTGAGAATAGGACTTAGTTTGGTCCCATAGATTTACAAACATTTGAACATATTTTATAATTTACTAGATTAAACCAGCCGCTCCGCTCGCGTGTTGGTTGATTATGATAGATAAGCTATCTTTCAGTAGTGTGCTATGAGACTGGTTTTGAAGGACGAAATGAAATATAATACCTTCTTTAGAAACAAACATTTTCAATCAACATTCAAGAAAAAAAAATTATTCGTATGCTTATCCTTACAGAGAAAGAGCTGAAGACATTGTAGTACGCATAGACCAAACATATGGTCTGTGACATCACGTTTCGCTGTATGTAACCTCCTTGCTATAGAATCGCAAACGTCATCGCTGGCCTTCAGTTCGAATTTTATTATAATTTGACGACTTTCGACCACCATATCTTTCACCCCTTTACAGCTATCGGCATGGAACTGCTACGGTGTACAACGGGAGACTTCGGACAATAATTACACACAGACCATTCGTTTGCGTTCTGTACGTTTCGCTGCAGAGCGAAATATTAACACACACACACGCGTAGAATTTTATATACACCGATAACTTTCATGTGTTTGTGAATGTTTGTGAAGTCTATGGGACTTAACTACGGGGTCATCAGTCCCTAAACTTACAAACTACTTATGAACTACTTACGAACTAGGACGGCACAAATATCCATGCCCGAGGGGGGATTCGAACCCCCGACCGTAGTGGCCGTGCAGACCGTGACTGGAGCGCCTTAGTCTCCTCGGCCACCGCGGCCGGCCCGATAACTTTCCATCCCAACATACTGCATCCTTTTATCACTACCAACCCTCAAGCAACAATGCCACCAATAAAACCATTTTCAAAGAGAAAATGTAATTTTCGAAGAGTAATTATTGTTCCGCATTTCGCGTTATATTCTTCAAATATCTAAATATCTATCAGATCGCTATAAAACCGTGCCTAAAACCTTCCTCAGGTATAAATTAGTAACTGTACAAATATTTAAGTCTCTGCGTCCTGTCGTTCGGACGTGATAAGCGTACACCGAACAGACATACACATTAATATACAGGGTGCTTCACTAAGTGTGTTTGCCTCTGCAACTTATAAAATAATAGGTGACGGAAAATTTTAATGCGGTAGGTCAACACAAGAAATGTTACACTTTCTGCAGAGCTATGAACATAGTTTATTGTATCATTTTCCAAAGAGTTACAGCACAAAGATATAATTTTTTAAATGGAATAATAGTTTTTTCTATCGTGCATTGGATTCGTTGGCACCAACTGCGTCCAAATCAATTTAAACTACATTCCTATCATTGTTAGTTTGGGAGCTACAACCCTTCAAAGTTTAGGGGGCGGAGGCTACGACAGCGTAGCTGACTGGCCGGTGGTCATGGGACAGTTAGTGGTGCCCCAGGGATAGCCAATCGGCCAGTCAGCTACGCTATCGCAGCCTCCGCCCCCGAAACTTTGAAGGGTTGTAGCTCCCAAACTAACAGTGGTAGGAATGTAGTTTAAATTGATTTGGACGCAGCTGGTTTAAACGAATCCAATACACGATAGAAAAAACTATTTTTCCATTTAAAAAATTATAACTTTGTGGTGTAACTCTTTGGAAAATGATACAATAAACTATGTTCATAGCTCCGCAGAAAGTGTAACATTTCTTGTGTTGACCTACCGCATTAAAATTTCCCGTCACCTTTTATTTTATAAGTTACAGACGCAAACACACTTAGTGAAACACCCTATATATAGAAAAATAACTATCCGATCGCCATAAAACCGTGTCTAAAACCTTCCCCAGGTAGATATTAGTAACTGTACAAATTTTTAGTTCTTTATGTCCTGTGGTTCAGACGTGATAAACATACACCGAAGAGACATTCACATTTATAGATATAAATTTACCCCTTGTATACACGCAGCTAAAATGTTTCGAGTGGTAGAAAGAAGCCTGCTTAGAAAGGTAATTTTACTGGAAAATAGTAGCACTCAAGTACTTCGGATATTACTAGTTTCCTAAAGTGAATATGTGTAAACGTTACTGGTAGTGTAAGGTTTTATCTGGAGTGAAGCGCAGACCTCCTGCCGAGGAGCCGAGTGGCTCCGCTTAAAGCGTGGAATTCAGGTGAGACGTAAGACCGTTGTGAGCGCCAGTTGCGGGGGAAGAGAACGGTGTCCGGAAAAATGTGTCAGCGTTACGTCAGCTGGCGGCGGGCCCGTTAGGCGAGGCGTCAGTACTGCACGCATTGGGGTCGCCAGTTAGCCACCTCGCGCCACGTGAGCCCGCTTTGTTTTGCGGTTCCTGCCGGCTGCATTAGCATATAGCCACCAGCAAAATTACGCTCGCAGGTGGGCGCCCTATTAAAAGCAATGAGTATTCTGTGTCACTGGGTCAAAACTGTTGCCACGATACCAAAACAGATTACAAGGAAACAGCTCAGTAGACACCGCGGATCATACACCTATTTATATAACAGCAGATGGCTCTCTGCCGGCCGCGGTGGCCGAGGGGACTGAGGCGCAACAGTCACGGTCTGCACGACGGTCGGGGGTTCGAATCCCCCCTCGGGCTTGGGTATTTGTGCCGTCCTTAGTAGTAGCTAGTTCATAAGTAGTTTGTAAGTTCAGGGACTGGTCACTCCGTAGTTAAGTCCCATAAGCTATACAAACATTTGAACATTTTTGAGACAGCTCTCTACATAACATGCACACGTTACTCTCTCCTTATTCGAGTTTGCAATTGATGACGTTGTTTCCCTGCTGCAATTTCTTAGGACGCGTTTCGTCCTTTTCGATTTCAAGGCTTCATCAGTAGATTGGATTATTTAAAATTACATTTTGTTCACAGGTGTAACATTAACAGATTATTAACAGTTGACTTCGTTATGATCAAAATAAATAAGTGGCTACTCACGGTTTATAGTCTTCGAGTTACTTCTTTGTTGTTCCTCCCACCAGGTCACAGGTCAAAATCGCACAACTCAACACTTTATGGGACTCCTTGTTCATTTTCTCGCTTTTTGGAAGTGTATTTACCCGTTTCACAGTCATGTGGCTGAACTTTATTTCGTAACTAGCTGAAAACCCGGCGTTGCCCGGGTATTTATCTATTTATTCCTGCCATTTCTAAAAATGTTTAAAATGTTTGTATAGCTTATGGGACATAACTACGGGGTCATCAGTCCCTAAACTTACAAACTACTTATGAACTAGCTTACACTAAGGACGGCACAAATGTCCATGCCCGAGGGGGGATTCGAACCCCCCATCGTAGTGGCCGTGCAGACCGTGACTGACGCGCCGCAGCCCCCTCGGCCACCGCGGCCGGCCTGCCGTTACTCAGGTATATATTCATTTGGATAAGGGCTGTATGTCTATAAAATCTCTTGGGAATACAATTAGTAGTAAAGAAGTAATATATTAAAACTTGGTGCGTGATGGGGCAGTTTTCCGTGAAAGTTACTGTTTATGTGCTCATATATCATTAATTACGTGTCGTACTTTGATACAATTTAGAAGGTACACTCAACTATATGCGTGCATACTGCCTATAAAATTTCCTGCAGCTACAATTTTTAGTGTAAAAATTATAACTTGTAACGTCATACCGACAGCTGTTGTTTTAGTCCATGAACAGCGGAACGTTACTGTTTATGTGCTCATATCTCATGAACTACGTGTCGGAATGTCATACGATTTAGAAGCTACATATAACTATATATGTGTATACTGTCTGTAAAATTTCCTGTTGCTACAATTTGTAGTGTTCAAATTATAAATTGTAACGTCATACCGAGAGCCGTAGTTTTACTCCATAAACAGTGGAAAAGTAGTAAGCGAGAAACTTTTTTCCTTTCATGATTTTACTATGGTTGCCAGCGAGAAGAAGTGTAATAAAGGTTTGAAATTATGTTTAAAGTTTGTTGCAAGTCGCTAAGTACTGTCATTCTCATACAGTGTATTTCGAAAGTCTCGCCGCATTATATGCCATTTTTTGCGATTTCTATTGGTTATGGCGTAATATCTTTTGAACCATGTGTCGCATATGATTATTAACCCTGCAGGAATTGTATCTCACGGCAAGGAATGTGTGTACCAAATTTGGTTGAAATCGGTCCAGTGGTTTAGGAGGAAATGATCAGTATTGTCGCTAAATGCAGCAGTTTTCCTAGTATCTCATTGTTTATGATGTCATATCTCGTGAACTATGTATCGTACGTGATTCTTACACTTAGGGCGACCGTTCCCATGGATTGAAGCTTACGTGTGCAAAATTTCATAAAGATTGGAACAAAATTGTAGATTTCTATGTAACACGTACAAATATACGGACACTCTGCCTTTATTTCGTAATTAATTTGTTTCCCATGTATCGCCAACTTAATGATGTGTATGTTGGATATGTGCGTTTTAGTCATGTGTGCGTGAGTCTGTACGATAAATATAAAATAAATAGGTTGTTTTTATTTGTTAGTGTGTGTGTGTAAGTGAGTGTGCGTGTGTGCTAGCACGCGCGCGTTTAAGTGCCTGTAATGCAGATAATAGTAGAAATTTCTTGGAATTTGATGATTTGTTCTTCGATTTCAGTGTTTTGTGACGGATTAATGGGGGAGGGAAGGGAGTGGACCTTTTAATATTTCATTTATTAGTTAAGCCAGTAATTTGTTTGTTACATGCACTTGACCCATATAAATTGTAGAGTTGTGCGACTTACAAGGAGACCAAATGGGTATCGGATTTTAGAATTTCTTTATATTTCTGGTACTTGAAGTTCATAACTTAAATAACAATCAGCCAAAACAATTCGGCGCAACTCTTAATAACGAAAGGATCATTGACTGTCACTGGCATATATATGTGGCGTCTGGAAATGTCATCTAGAGTCGGTATGAGCAATTATTCGTATTTGACACTGTAATAGGAATCTCTTTCTATGCAAGCTCTTTCCTTTCGGTAATCTGAAAAAAAAAGTCTAGTATATATTGACTCTAAAGTGTATACATATTCCGAAAGAACAGACGTCACTTCTGATCCTGCAGTTGTTACGGTTTTCCGAATACGAACTTATGTTGTTAGCATCCATCTACATAGGGAGAAAATATCATAATAATAAGAGAAATCAAATAGAAAACGGAAATATTTAGGTGTTTCTTCTGCTCGCGTGCGATTATACATTCGAACGGTAGAGAAATATTATGTAAAGGGTTCGATAAACCCACTGCGAGGTACATACATGTGATTTTCAGAGTAAACATATATATGTAGATCCCTTTCTTCCATCTGTAAAACGAACACTCTTGCGTGATGTGACTCCACTTTTCACTTTCTGTCTTCGGTCTTTAATCGACTACGACTATATGAAGACCTATCACTATGATTGTTTCCATCTACTTAATTACAATGAAAGATTGTGATGCGAAGATAAAATGGTCGATCGTCAGTATCATGGGAGTTAACACGGCGAGGACAAATCGTAAGTCAAAGCTCATAAAAATAAACATCACACGTTTCTTTCCATTCTGTATGAAATTCATTCGTATCTCAGTTCACAAGAAGACAGAACAGAATAAGTTGGAATAAATAATCCATGCCTTGCAAAGCAACGCGTTATTCATACTAAAAATTAAGTATTTCACTTATGTATGCAACAGGGGGTGCCGCGGTGGAGCAGCCGAGCGGTCTAAGGCGCCTCGCTACGGAGCGCGCGGTTGCTCGCCGTCGGAGGTTCGAGTCCTCCCTGGGGCATGGGTGTGTGTGTGTATCGTCCGTAGGTTAGTTTACCTTAGTTTAAGTAGTTTGTAAGATACGGACTGACGACCACGCAGTTTGGTCCGATAGATTTACAAACATTTAAAGAACTAGGCGTGCTGTTATCTGTATCCTGAACGTAAGCTTTAATGCGAAGACGACAAACAGAAATCATTTTACAGTACGTTAGACAATTGACGCCACGTGTTATGGAGTCAATGAAACAATACGGGTTATAGAAACACCAGAAACGCAAAATATATTCTTTTAATCAATGCAGGTAATTCATTGGCGAGAATCACGATATGCAGCAATGATGTGCTCCATAGCTTTTATTTCTTTCAGTTGATAGGATGAGCCGACTGTCTGATATGCCAACCGAATGACTATTATGAATATCTGTGTAGTGTTGTGCAAGTGATGATATGAAACGGAAGGAAGGAACGTTGCAAAACCCAGTGCCGATATATAACCCATTTCCTGAAATATCTGTAAGAGAATCTCCTAACCGACGGGTGAGTCAGCCTTCACACTGTCACATGCTCCTGTTGCGCAATACACATCGAAGTGATTAAGAATTTAGCCAAGACAGTTTTATTAACCAGGTGATTAGGACACGCGTACTTCTTCTTACACCCCAGCAATGCTACTGTCAAACTTTCTAAAAAATGTTCAAATGTTTGTGGAGCTTATGGGACTTAACTACGGGGTCATCAGTCCCTGATTATGAAGTACCTAATACTAAGGACAGAACAAATATTCTTGCCCGAGGGGGGATTCCAACCCCCGACCGTAGTGGCCGTGCTGACTGTGACTGACGCGTCGCAGAACGCTCGGCCACCGCGGCAGGCTCAAACTTTTTGCACACTCCTGCATTTATCAGGTTCTAACTACACCGCATTAGAACGTAATAGTAACTTCCATTAGGAACGCTATTAAAATCATGTCACCCAAATGCAATAGGTTAATACAGTGATTTTCATCATAAGTTAGTGGTTGTCAAAACGCCTCTAGCACTCAGCACTTGTATTCGCAAAGAGCAGGGTTCAACTTCCTGTTCAACACTACTATTTAAGTATTCACTGAATTCCCCATATCACGTTAATTGAAAGCTAGGGTTTATTCTTAAGCAACTAAAAGACGAGTTCCTTCGTTATCTAATGGTATTGTGCCCCGACTATGCCGGTTCATTGTCAACGGGAGATGAGGCTCTAATCTTGCTTTACTTTTCTCATTCTTGTGAAACGGAAATAAAAATAATCAATTAACCGGTCTCTAAAGAAAACATGAGGGTGAACTACAGCAGTAATGTGTAAGCCTCACAGGAAAGAAATACTAATCTAGCCTTAAAATAAACTGTAGCAGTCCAAAAAGCAACACGAAAAGGAATCGAAAATATCACAGCCGCCGCGGTAGGATGGCCGAGCGGTCTAAAGCGTCTCGCTGCGGAGCGCGCGGTTGCTCGCCGTGGAGGTTCGAGTCCTTCCTGGGGCATGGGTGTGTGTGCTGTCCTTAGGTTAGTTTACCTAGGTTTAAGTAGTTTGGAAGCTACGGGCTGATGACCACGCAGTTTGGTCCGATAGATTTAAAGGCATTTGAATGGCCGAGCGCTGTAAGGCTCCATGCTGGTGAGCGCTGTTGCTCCCCGTCAGAGGTTCGAATCCTCCCTCGGCATGTTTGTTTGTGTGTTGTATTTAGGTTAGTTTAAGTTGTTTCTAAGCCTAAGGACTGATGATCTCAGTAGGTATGTCCCATAGATTTACAAACATTTGTACATATTATAGCCAAATTTATTTGGACGATAACACGTTGAATAAAGTTCACATAATTTAAGATACAGACCCATGTAAAGTGGGGATTGGGAAAAAGTACACGCCATTTAGGCTTACAAGAAGGGTCGTAGATCAGATGCGAAAAACTATGGACTTTATCTATGACTTCGGCCAGTTGCAGAATTTTGCAACACATTTTATGTTCGAATATTATGTTATTTTTGGAGACCGGAAATATGCCTTATAGGAATAAACATAGTGTCCGAAAGCAACGATCATTCTGAGACACAACTCGCGCTACTTATCCACGAGATCCTGAGGTCAGTAGATACAGAATCCCAGGTAGATAACTTGCTTCCTGACTTCCACAAAGCATTCGATACCGTTTTGAAACGTCGCCTGATGAACGATGTGTGGGAACATTGAACATCAGACCAACTGTATGACTGAACTGAGTCGTATCTAGATAACAAAACGCGGTATGTCATTCTCAACGGAGAGAAGTCTTCAGATAACGTAATGTCAGGTTTGCTCCAGGGTAGTGTTATAGTACGGTTGCTCTTCACAAAGTACATCATTGACCTCGTAGATAATATCGGCAGGTCAATGAGGAATTTTCCGACGATGCTGTAGTTTATGGAGAAGTAGCAGCACTGAGAAATGGCAACGAAATGAAGGATGATTTGCAGCTTATCAACGCTTGGTGCAGGAAATGACAATTGAGCCTCAACATAAATGTGCAATGTGGTGCGTTTACATAGAAAGAAAGCTCCTTTATTATATAACTAGTAAAACCTCGGCAGTCAACAGAATATGGGATTTCAAGCCACAAACGAAATGTTCAAAATGTTCAAATGTTTGTATAGTCTATGGGACTTAACTACGGGGTCATCAGTCCCTAAACTTACAAACTACTTATGAACTACTTACGAACTAGGACGGCACAAATATCCATGCCCGAGGGGGGATTCGAACCCCCGACCGTAGTGGCCGTGCAGACCGTGACTGGAGCGCCTCAGTCTCCTCGGCCACCGCGGCCGGCCACAAACGAAATAGGTATATATAAATCTGTATTGTACTATATGTCTTCGTCCAGTTGTAATACATTTCCGTCACTTATGGTAATAGCATCAGTCTAAAAGTATTTTTTTTTTAAATTGATTATAACACGAATGTCTATCTAAAAGCGATGAATATCGATCAACTATCGCTATGGTCGGGGGTTCGAATCCCCCCCTCGGGCATAGATGTTTCTGCCGTCTTTAGTATAAGGTAGCTATACTATCCCTTATCCTCACCTAGTATTTTTGTTGTATTTTCTGAGTCACTTCCTCCTGCGGACTGATCGGAAAAATTGATTTTCGAAATACGGATGCAGGATAGGAAGTGGAAAGTCGTTGATAGAAGGGAGTATAAAAGGTTTCGGACTTCGTCTTCGAAGATGGAAAGGTAATAAGATTGATTTTAAAAATGAGTAATATATTACGAAAGTTATACATTCAGTATACAAGTCAGTAAGTACCAAGTTCACTGCCGATGCAGTGAGAGGAAGAAGAAGAGATGTTGACAGGTTTGAGGGAGGCCGCCGAATGAGACTGAGTGCGTCCGTTGCGTTAAAGTGCCGCCAGAGCGCGCACCAGCGATCATCGCGTACCCGATACGGAAATCGATACTCAGAGATGTTACATAGTTCATAAGTAGTTTGTAAGTGACCCCGCTGTTAAGTCCCTTAAGCTTAACAAACATTTTATTGTAAACATTATTGATTTTCTGATCAGATGAAGCGCCATCTTCTGTCGGACAATTTTTTTTTTTTTTTTTTTTTTTTTTTTTTTTTTTTTTTTTGTTCTAATAAAACCACATGTCATTCCAAGCACGTGTGTCAATTTTTAATTTGACTGACGTCGAAAGAAAAACTTTCAGGAGAAAATAAATTGTATTTCCAAAGATTACACTGATCAGCGACTGAAGGAAACTATTTTTTATGCATTTTACCGAGAGAAAGAAAGGTTGCCGGGTCCAAAAGACCCCTGTTATGCATCCAAGAGATAATAATGTTCCTCGCCAGCAATCCAAAACGTGCTCGAAAGATGCTCGCTGTTTTCTATGAGACACACTACAGCTACTTACTCAAAACAAAGGCACGAAAAACATTCCAGTAGGTCAACACGGCAGTCTGTTTCCCTTTCCTACGGCGCTTGCAGGAGGCACTGCTGTCGCTCGTGATGTGCTGCTGTACTGAAATGTTGATCGTGTGCATGTGCGTCGCTACAAAAGCATGCTGCAAATTTCAGCTGATATATATGCTTTCTTCGTTGTTTAGGATATTGGTTGGCCAGTAGTGTTCATTTTCGTGGCGAGGTTGCTGTGAATATTTTCTCTCTCTAGGGTGACAATCACCTTCACAGGACTAAACCATTCACATTTCTTGTTAGACACTCTATTGCATTTTGACTGACCTTGCAAACCATGAAGGTTTAATTGCAAGGAAAATCGCTCTACTATCTACTATAACAGGTGACACATACCAAACGGCGTTTTAGTAATCTGATAGTTTTGCGGGTTCTAACCAAAATTTTTTGTTCAGCTAGATATGCATTCCCGGAGGTACTTTTGCACCAACATCCTCACCGAACTGAAGCCCTTATCTAAGCTAGCAGTGTTTCGCGGAATTAAAACGGATTTATTCGTGTAGTGACGCAATTTTTGATGTGCTAAAATAGAGTAAATGTACAAAGAACTCTTTGAAAGTAATAAATGAAATCCTACACTCTGATAAAATTGTTATTTCTCCGTGTATTCAAGTAATAAATATCAACGAGTTAAGCTATGATCCTGGACTGACGCAAGATAGATACATTTCTTTCCCTTCTAATATTTAAATTTAATCATGTTCGATGTGTATCATAGAGCTCGCGGGAGCTTCTGTGAACATCGTTTGTAATCTTTATTGTTTTTGTAATAATATTCATCCCTGTAATGAAACTATTTCTGAGTCGTGTCAGCTTATCAACTTCTTTTGAAGTAAACAGTTGTGTGTTCTTCTGATTTTCGTTTGTCATTTGTTTTTGGCTCTTACTACTGACGACGCTTTTCGCTTTATGTCTTTATTAATCTTACTTGGGGTGGTTTTAGCCATTGATTGTGGTGGGTTGTTGGCTGGTGTGCTATATTGAAACTTCTAGGGGCCGTCATTCTCTTAGTTCGGGAATTAGCAACCAACAATTCCTTTTAAGGTTCATCTTAAGTTAAGCTTGTCACATCTCATGCCACTTTATCTCGCTAGCGTATGGGTCCTTGGAGGTTGAGCCGTCCCGGCTCCTGTTTATTCGATTGACCCTGTCTTTTTATTTAATTACTGGAGCAAGTGCCATCGATCTCTCTGTGCTTACACCACTCGTGGCGCTGTTTGATCTATCACGCGTCAATATTGTCTTCTGACGTGTGTTTTCCTTGCCGCGGGTGGCGCTACAGTGGCGCGCCGAGGCAGTTGGAGAGAGGACTGGGTCGATCGCTGCGGTGATAGCGAAGAGGGTATCAGGCAGTGAGTTTTGATACGATGCATGACATCAACAGAGTCGCGTTATTTTGATTAAGGGGACGTTTGCGGCCGGGCCCGGCGTGTGCATCGGAGTTGTTCTGGGTGGGACTCTGTCTGTCCGTCGGGAAGAGGTTGGTCCGGAGAGGTCTTTCTGTCAAGATATAACAACAACTCGGCACGGGCTGTTTACCTCGTCTCCCGGCTATGTGGTCGTGTTCCTAGCGGCCGTACGACATCGCGTCGGTCTCTCGCCCAAGTGTCGGAGCTGTCAACAACTGGTACTCCGCACTCAGCCAACACCGTCCAGAGACAAGGCCTCACAACAAGTTCGTGTTACGTCACACCGACAGGCTGCCGGCGCTAGCTGAGTGGCTGGCCGCTGGGGCACAGCCTACTGCCTTCTAGGCAGTGAGCTTGCCGTGGCTGCTTATCGGTGTGACGTGACACGGACTTGTGAGGCCTTGTCTCTAGACCGTGTTGACTCAGCCTCAGCTGCGCCTCGCATCGTTCCAGCCGCTTTTCATCTGGGGTCTATGAAATGTTTCCGGGCGTTGGTTGACACCCCCCCCCTCCTACACAATTGCGAGGGTGCCTGCCCTTGTCGGGGAGTAAGAAATAAATAAGTGACTGATACAGTCCTGCTCCGCAAATTTTTGTGTGTCAGTTTGTCAGGATCGGTGGTCATTCCCTAGGAGTTGTCGTCGCCTGTGTCTACGTCGTTAGTTGTTTATTCATGTGTTATGCCGCTCTTTTAGTTCGGTACAATTGATTTTTTTTTCTTTTGCTCTGAGAAGCAAGTACTCCATATTCATTAACTTGATTAACGTAACTGGGGAATTTATCTGGTTTTTGCCCCTTCGCTAGCTCGCATCTGCATGGGCGGTAGTTGTACAGCTTTGTTTTCCTTTTTTTAATCTTCTCCTTGCAGAAATTTTCCTTCCGCGAGGCAATCACCATCCGTCGGTTGTAATTTGGCTCTGCACGGCCACTACGGTCAGGGGTTCGAATCCCCCCTCGGGCATGGAAATTTGTGCCGTCTTTAGTATAAGGTAGTTCATAAGTAGTTTGTAAGTTTAGGGACTGATGACCCCGTAGTTAAGTCCCACAAGCTATACAAACATTTGAACTTTTTTTTTTAATTTGGCGTTCTAAAATGTTCAAATGTTTGTATAGTCTACGGGACTTAACTACGGGGTCATCAGTCCCTAAACTTACAAACTACTTATGAACTACTTACAAACTAGGACGGCTCAAATATCCATGCCCGAGGGGGGATTCGAACCCCCGACCGTAGTGGCCGTGGAGATCGTGACTGGAGCTCCTCAATCCCCTCGGCCACCGCGGCCGGCATTTGGCGTTCTATCCGTTTAAGTCCCTTCGTGTGAGAGCTGTGGTTCTTGTTAACCGTTGAGCACCTTATTCCTCTCCTTTCCGTTTTGAGTCAGCTCATTTGTTGTACCTGTGTGGGTGTATTAAATTAACCCACCTCAGGGTGATTTTCCTGTAACTAAGCTGAACTGCTGTCATTTAAATTGCAGGGCTCATTTGTGAATTTTATTGTATGTTTTTTAATTGGGCTTCTGCCTATTGATGTCACTGAGCGTAGTTTCCTGCTACCTGCCTCTATTAGTTAGAGTAAAACTCAGAATTTGCTCAAATTTTTGAGCTCGTCTTTAGTGTGTTCCGGTAATTGTATTTTTGAAGGGCTGTGTTCACTTAAATTTTGTAACCCCACTTTAGTGTGATTTTGATAATTAAGCTGAGCTGTTGTCATTGCAGGGATCATATGTAAATTCTATTGTATTTACAAGGGTTGCTTTTCATTTAAAATTTTCCAGTTTCGATTAAATTGCTATCTTCATTGTGTTTTTTATTGTATTTTAGAGTTGCTTTTACTAAATTTCGAGCCTTATTAACTTGTCAAACAATTGGTTCTCTTAACTTGGCCATCTGCCTTGCATCATTTATCTGAACTCTCTTGTTGGGCCTTCAGCCTCATATATATATATATATATATATATATATATATATATATATATATATATATATCTGTTTCACAGTGGTAGAGTCCCATACTACAAATCCAAACGTTGCGGGTTCGATCCCCGCCAGGCTCTAGGATTTTTATGCCACTTTCCACTTCTTTCACCTCTGGCAGTATTGCTCATGTGAAAAATACCGAGTAGCACCGTGGTTCGGAACCCACGTTAAACTGTAGGTCCCGCTATAACTGGCTAGGTAAGTCAGTTCGAAGGTCGGAGGAAGGCAACGGCATACCACCTCCAAACAGGACCATGCCTAGTTAAGCACTGTGGTGTTTAAACCAATCTTCAGATTGTTGACTGCTTTACCTTTATATATATCTTAATTAAAACAAATCGAAACTGAACTATCATTGCTTAACTTCACCAACCAACTACCCACCGCCGGCTAACCTACCCTCTCAATTTCATCATCTGGAAATAATTTCCCTATAGTATTTACACTTTGTATTTTTCACAAAATAACATCTTACATCAGCAGCGGTTGTTTTTTCATCTCTCATTCCACCTCCTGATGGGGGAGGTGTGGAGAAACTAATGCGTTTTTGTGCCTTACATGAACTTGTTTTATGCTGTTTAACAAAATTTCATGCGCGGATCGCTAAGCATAACGTGAAATAAGAAGTGAATCTATCCGACTGAATATAGCAGCCCAAACAGTGGTTTTAACACAGGTCGCATTGGCGTGGGCACACGAGCTGTCCTATAGAGCAATAAACGTACACGTAGCAAGATTGAAGCACGAGAGGGCAGTCCGCGGTTACTCGTCGCCGGCGAAGGCTCTGACAGCCAGCGATGCGAGCGCCCTCGTGTCACAGGCGGCGACCTAGCCGACAGCTGCCTAGTGCGCGCCGCCACATTTCCCAAATCGAATGTTTCAAATGTTTGTATAGCTTATGGGACTTAACTACGGGGTCATCAGTCCCTAAACTTACAAACTACTTACGAACTAGCTAACACTAAGGACGGCACAAATATCCATGCCCGAGGGGGGATTCGAACCCCCGACCGTAGTGGCCGTGCCGACCGTGACTGGGGCGCCTCAGTCCGCTCGGTCACCGCGGCCGGCCCACATTCCCCCACTAACAATTGCTCACCCCCGTGTCATCCCTTATGTTGTTTTGTTACCGTCTTAATCGTCGTTACCGAATACAATGCAGCTACACTAGAATTTAGAGTCGCCAGAAACTTTGTAACATTGGTGAGTGAAATGACGAGGGAAAAAAGTTTCACAGAAAGTCAGGTATTGATATTTTAAAACTATGTCTTTCGAACAGCAACACTCTAATAGCCAAGGAGGGTAAAGGTAATTTTTAAATCATCACATACGAAAATACATTTGAAAACCATGGTATTTTTCAATAGTTACAACATAAATCAAGTTTACTTTCATAATACTCATGTTCAAATGTTAAAATGTTTGTATAGCTTATGGGACTTAACTACGGGGTCATCAGTCCCTAAACTTACAAACTACTTATGAACTACTTACGAACTAGGACGGCACAAATATCCATGCCCGAGGGGGGATCGAACCCCCGACCGTAGTGGCCGTGCAGACCGTGACTGGAGCGCCTCAGTCCCCTCGGCCACCGCGGCCGGCTACTACTCATGAATTCCACGCTTAAGACAAGGAAACCAGTAACAGATCTCCACCCATCACCACTGGTTTGGCGGAAGCTTGGTAGCCAACAGCACCAGCTCCGTAGAAAACTAAGCGAGTTATTTTGATTGGTTCGTATCCCCTGCAGGTTAATTCTTGTATTAGTTGTGTGTATTTGCATTTCTTAGGCCTATTCGATAGGTTTTTTTTATATTTTTTTAACAGTTTAGTTCTGTAACTATTTATTGGCACCAACTGCACCGCGAAAGTTGTTTGATGTTGTCATTCTGGGCACTGGTCGTATTAGTTTGGCAGCATTTTTCTTGCCAGCGGCACCAGCTGTGCAGAAAACCTAGTACAAAGGAATTATTTTAATTTGTTTGTGTGATCTGCAGTTCATTGTGTGCATTCACATTTATTAGGTCCATTCTCGCGTTTTTGAATAACATAATAATTGATCTGGAATGTGACGACGTGGCTTTAGTCAGGTGGGCACTTTGTTCTCTCCCACTTTGTTTTAACCACTGCATTGAAATCCCGCATTTGCCATTTGAGGACTAATATAAGAAGTTTCAGGTGTGTGGTATATTTGTGCTTTACTCTATTAGAAGTACTTTGAGCAGAGAGCTTTCAGCGCTGATGATTGTATGTGTAGTGACACAATGACGGCATTAACTTATATATAATTTCCTTCCTATGGTATTGATATTTTGTTATTTTGTCTCCCTCTGTTAGAATGTTTCGCATGGAAATGACGGACATCTCTGTTCTGTTTGACTGCTTATTACTCTAAGCATGGTTTCATGCGGTTCTGAGGGTCGACGTCAAAGGTGCCCCTTGTTAGTGATGGGGAAAGAAATCGGCCGTGCCTTTTGAAAAGAACCATTCACGAATTTGTTCGACCAAATACGACTGCATATGATAGTGAGGTACTGCATCAGTATACACTGGATGGAGATGTTTGAAACAACAGACACCCCACATAGCTTACGCAATATGCCAATGACGGGCAATGATCCTTTCTGCAGTGCCCTTAGTCTTACGGGAATCAGTTTGAAAAAACAGTGTGTTTGAATAATAGTGGGCAGGGAAAAGTTGAGGATTTGCATATGATGAGAGGCGTGCTTGAGAAGTCCGTTTAGGTGTCTTGATCGCTCTTTGCCCAGTGGTATAAAGGTCAGCACAACTGCCTAGCAAGCAGGATACCAAGGTTCGAATATCGGCTGGGTATACATTTTCAACTTAAGACATTCGCAGTTAATGTCATATATTCCGTGATTATTCTAGATTACGTTTGGAAACTCCGTGAGAGCTGGTTACTTCCTGGTAATCACGGAATTAATAGATAAATTCACTTGACTTTACATGTCATTTTCTTTCAATAACCTGAGTAATTTTTACCTGCAATATGACATCAAGTTATTAATTTCTTTTTTTTAGTATAGCTATGTCTTTCCACGTGATAACTGCAGCCAATTTCGTCTTTTACGTTTCGATATATCTGGGGAAATAAGGAAGTTTCAAATACTGTAAATCTTCCCTAGCTGTACGGAAACGTATTCAGCTGCGAGGCGAAGGTGTTATCAGCTTGTGGAGCCAGTCTCGTTGCGAGTTAATTTTTATCTGTTCTGTGACAGAGCTACAAGTATCCAGATTGGAAATCAATAGGGAATTCTCCGTCTAAAGTTGTGCAGCTATTTTCAGGACGGCATTATCTCATATTACTTGAAAGTGACTGAAAATGCTCACGTGGTTAGCGATTACTTACATATATAAACCAACTGGTTTCGAGTTGAGCTGTCGCCAAACCATGTTCCAATGCATTTTATCCCAGAAATAATTTTCTTGGCAGTTGTACAACTGCTTCTAGACATGATTAAAAAGCCTTAAATGCCCGTCATTATACGTGTACCACCATTGGTATAGGTAATAATAGTAATATTAACAGTTATAATCGAATTACCTGGCAAATTTACTCTCAGCTGTGGTATTTTTCAAACTTATGAATTTGTTGAAACAATGGAAACTTCATCATATTTCGCATCGGGATATGACAGATAGACTCGTCTTTACATCCGGTTGACATTATACTAGTATAATTTGTGTGTCAGAAGTATGCTTATAGCCTATCATTTGATTGAGCGTCGCATTGTCTTCATTGTCTTTACGTTTAGAGCTACTTACGTTACGACGTCTGCCGTATTTCAAAGCAGTGCCCTGGTGCATCGGTTCTAGTTCTCTATATGCATTACCTGGGTTCGAATCACCCAACAGGCACGGTCATATCTATCTCACTTCTTGGAACGCAAACTGAGGAACGTCAAGTTGCACTCTGTCGCCAGAAAGTTTTTTTTACATTACAAAATTTTATTTTACTTTATAAACCAATGCTCGTTTAAGGTCATATGACTGTTACTATATTTGAACTTCAGATGTTGAAAATTATGTGCTGGATTGGGATTCTAATTCGGATCTCCTCTTTTTCGGTATTCGATCTTCTCGGAACCATACAGCTATGATATTCGTTGCCTTCTCCGAGACTGCAGACTCTTCTTAGTTTCCGTTAAAAAGACGTATATATATTCGAATCCTGTCCATCTTGACAAATGTTCATAATTTTTAAGCCCTAGATAGAGGACATAATTTGTTTCATCATTTGAGATTTAACGTCTGTTCGTGCATAGTTAGGATGTCGGAAGGTTCGGAGTTCGATAGTCGGGCCATACTTAATTATATCGTTAATACAAATTCAAGCACCCCGCGGCTGGTGAAAAAATTCGACTACTGACATCCGAGTTTACTTAGTTAGCAACTAATAAGGTAATGCGTTTGTAACTCCCGCACAGGACTTAACACCATGACGCTTTGTTTCTTATTACTAGGGATTTTATACCGTTTATTATGCTCCTGTTTCAGAAAAATAAAATAAATTGTTTCTAGTTTAGATATTAGAACTGATACTTGTATCACACATCTTTAAGGGTAATCAGCTGCCGGACGCAGTTGCCGAGCGGTCTGCGGCGTGCCAGTCACGGTCTGCTCGGTCGCTGCGGTCGGGGTTTCGAATCCCCCCTCGGGATCGATGTTTGTGCCGTTTTTAGTATAAGCTAGTTCATATGTAGTTTGTAAGTTTAGGGACTGATGACCCCGTAGTTAAGTGCCATGAGCTCTACAAACATTAGAACATTTTTGAATTTGGTAATCGGCTATGACTGTTGTGATAGATTATGGATAAGGCACCAGTGTTTTGTTTGGTTAGCAGTGGCTGCAGGTGATGGGTTTGATTCCGGAACCAGAACGACGTAGTTCGCCTATCATTCCAAGTTTGAACATGTGTACAAATATTTATTATTCAGTCATAAGTACAGAGAAATCGTTGGTTATATACAGTTAATACTGAAGGGTCCATAGAGTGCCGCGACGGATTAACCGTGCGCATTGGAGTGCCGTGCTTCAGTGTGCGCGGCCGTTCGCCGTCGGGGGTTCGAGTCCTCCATCAGAAATGGGCGTTTGTGATGTCCTTAGTTTAATTTACCTTAGCTTAAGTAGTTTGTTAGCTACGGACCAATAACCAAGCAGCTGCGTCCGATAGATTTACAAACATTTGCATTTATTTGGTCCATACAGTGTTTGCTGTTGGTAAACGAGTTTTTATTACATGATTTGTTCAAAAACTAGTCTAAAAGTTACCAAAACGCTCGCCAAGGCCACGACATTTTGAAATTGTCAGAAAACAATTCAGAGACCAAAATACTTAGAATTCGTGTAGAACTTCAGGAATTGCGATACTTTCTATTGTTCATATCAGTGTTAAATGTTGTCTACGTATTGCAGAATATTTTATGTGGCAGAGTTTGGTAAGACTTTTGATATGTCACTTATAAGATTAAAGTGTTTTCAAACGTTAAGAACTTACTATAGTGTTCCCATTATTTGCAACATCGTGGTGTTAATTTACATCTGGAATGATTGCCAAAAAGAGGAATTTTCTCAGTGGTCTGTAGTGGATCCATTATGAACAGTTAGATTAAACTAGATTAACACTTGTTCCACACATAATGAATACAAATTTCGTAATGAAATGAAACGTGGCAGTTTAGTAAAAGATAACATTACATGACATTTTATTCCTTTTATTTTTATTTTTGCGTTAAAAATACTACTTTTTATGTAAAACTTCATATACTGAGTTGAAGCATTTGTCATTCAGAAATTCTTTCAACTTGTGTTTAAATGCTGGTTTGCTATCTGTCAGAAATTTTATGTTATCTGGCAAGTGAATAAAGACTTTTACGGCGCCGTGGTGGAGTGGCTTGGCGCTCTAATGCGTCTCGTTGCGAAGGGCTCTGTTACTCGCCGTCGGAGGTTCGAGTCCTCCCTCGGGCATGGATGTTGAAACGTAGGTATGCAATGTTAATAACGTTCAATGTCTGTAAAATTATATCTTTGGCTCCGCGAGGACAATCTTTGGTGTGCGCTGTCCCGCATTTGAGCTTATGGAGTTTGGTCGCCGGCCTCCGACGGGTGAGCAGGAGTAGTGTTGTGCAGCAGCCTTGGAATCTAGTTGCAAATTGGAGTATGAGCTTGAATCATTTGAATCTTTTTATGTGTGATAATGTTGTGAAATATTTGAATTTGTAAATATTCTGATAATATGAAGAATAAAGGTAAGGAGAGTCATCTTTTCATTATTAGGCGCTTCGCGTAATTGTAGTCCATCTCTAAGAGACATTCAACATCAAGGGTTTAATTTTCGTCTATTATATCCGTTATTTAAAACAATTAAAAGTATAGCGTAGAGATTTAGTATTTACTGTACAAGAGAACGGGTGAAGTGTGATGTAGACAATTTTGATTTTTTTCATTTACATTGTATAAAGTACTAGCTGGATTTTCTTTTGTTGAAAATGACAGTAGAAGTAAATGGGTTCCTGAAAATATTTGTGTAAGACTTCTCCAAGTTGTAATCAGCATTTTTGTGCAGTATTGCATAAGTTCACGTTCTCCTTTTATGGAAAAAAATATAAAGTGCTTAAGTGTAAAGTTCATCCTTAGGTCTGTTTCTTGTTAGCCATTCATCCCGAAACCCAATTAATTATTTTTTTACATACTACAGAGATGTACCAAATTAGAATATGTGTAGTTAGTGTATTCGCATTGCACTCCTGCGAATTCTGTAGTTAGTTTTTGACGTTGCAGCAGCAGCATTTTTGGCAGTAATTCTGAGGGCAGTTGCACATAACCAGTAGGCTACCCGAACACGACTCCAGGACCGACCCAAACTTCCATATGCTACACTGACTGCACATATGAGTCAATTGCATTCATCCCTTAGCACTCGCAGCTTAATCTGTATACCCGCACCAAGGAATGCAATTGACTCATATGTGCAGTCAGTGTGGCATATGGAAGTTTGGGTCGGTCCTGGAGTCGTGTTCGGGTAGCCTAGTCGTTAAGGCGACCGCTCGCGAAAAGCGGGAAACCCGGGTTCGAGTCCCGGCCCGGCACAAATTTTCATATGTCACCATTTGGTGGAACATCTATACCTTATACAGTGACGCTAACAGAAATTCACTATTGCGAGGGAAAATATTGCCGCGGTGGAGTAGCCGAGCGGTCTAAAGCATCTCGCTGCGGAGCGCGCGGTAGCTCGCCGTGGAGGTTCGAGTCCTCCCTGGGGCATGGGTGTGTGTGTGTGTTGTCCTTAGGTTAGTTTACCTAGGTTTAAGTAGTTGGTAAGCTACGGACTGATGACCACGCAGTTTGGTCCGATAGATTTACAAACATTTGAACATTTTTTGAGAAAATATTGATAACATAAAATAAACGCCTGTTTCGCTACGGGAAGCTGTTGGGCGGTAGAACAGCTATGGACTACTGTTGGGCTCATGACCGCAGCAAGGCGAGGTAGACAAGTTTCGCTGATTTTTCACGTTCCTTGGTTAAATCAATGCAATTCAAAACAATCCTACCTTAAGGATTTGTTTGCGTTGTGCTGATTCGTTGTTAGAAAAAAATCACAAACTAGTAGGCGATTTCTCACTTCGTTGTTTCCGTAGCGCAAAATTAGTATAATGAACCTTAACTACAATGGCCAATAAGTAGTCGAAACTAAAATGTTCAAATGTTTGTATAGCTTATGGGACTTAACTACGGGGTCATCAGTCCCTAAACTTACAAAGTACTTATGAACTAGCTAAGACCAAGGACGGCACAAATACCCATGCCCGAGGGGGGATTCGAACCCCCGACCGTAGTGGCCGTGCAGACCGTGACTGGAGCGCCTCAAACCCCGCGGCCACCGAGGCCGGCAGTCGAAACTAAAATTAGCTTTAACACATGTGTAATATTCAAATGTTTGTTAAGCTTAAGGGACTTAACTACGGGGTCATCAGTCCCTAAACTTACAAACCACTTATGAACTACCTACAACTAAGGACGGCACAAATATCCATGCCCGAGGGGGGATTCGAACCCCCGACCGTAGTGGCCGTGCAGACCGTGACTGAAGCGCCTTAGTCCCCTCGGCCACCGCGGCCGGCAATACATGTGTATCTAACAACGTCCGAAGAGGGACCTGTCGTTCAGTGACCCCGGCAACGACGCCAGTTCGCCGCGGTGGAGTAGCCGAGCGGTTACCGGGCGGCGTGGCTCAGCGCGCCCGGTCAGGGGGCTGAACGCCCTCTGTAATAAAAAAGCTGAGCCAACCATTCAACGAACAACCACAAACAAACTGAACGAATAACGCGAACAAAAAAAAAAAAAAAAAAAAAAAAAAAAAAAAAAAAAAAAAAAATGTTCATATGTTTGTAAAGGTACCAAAAATGTTCAAATGTTTGTACAACTTATGGGACTTAACTACGGGGTCATCAGTCCCTAAACTTACAAACTACTTATGAACTACTTACGAACTAGGACGGCACAAATATCCATGCCCGAGGGGGTATTCGAACCCTCGACCGTAGTGGCCGTGGTGACCGTGACTGGAGCGCCTCAGTCACCTCGGCCACCGCGGCCGGCAACCGCGAACCATAGATCTAACAAATGACCCCCCCCCCCCAAAAAAAAAAAAAAAAGCGGTCTAAAGCGTCTCGCTGCGGAGCGCGCGGTTGCTCGCCGTGGAGGTTCGAGTCCTTCCTGGGACATGGGTGTGTGTGTTTGTCCATAGGTTAGTTTACCTAGATCATGTCCTCAGGTTTAAGTAGTTTGTAAGCTACGGACTGATGACCACGTAGTTTGGTCCGATAGATTTACAGACATTTGAACATTTTGACGCCAGTTCTGTAAATAAACAGCGTTAATAACAGCAGGCGATTCCTGGGTTTTTTTTTTCATTCTAGCAAGAATCAATCCGTATACCCAGCATTTAATCCGAAAGCATTGGGGGCAACCTGGGAATAGCTTTCGTAGGCGTTGATGTGTTTCATTATTTGGTGTTGACCGTGAGTTGCGCTGTGCGTTGCATCACGGGGCACTTACGAAACGGAGGCAGTGCGCCGGGCGAGAGAAAGTGCGTGCGCGGTGCGTGGCCAAGTTCAGGGCCCGCTGCCCGCTGCCCGCTGCCGCTGTGGCTTTCTCCGGCGGCCTGGTTGCGCGACCCCGTTTCCCGCGCCTCTCGCCGCTTTTTCCACCACTCATCTCCGACCGCTTAAAGTGCCCAGCCGTTACTTTCTTTCCCGTTACCATTTGTCACACTTTCTCGGTTAAACGCCATCCTGCTGCGGCTTTTGCATCAGCACTATACACCGTGCTTTAATGGTCGTTTCATCTGTGTACCCCACAAGAAAAGCTACCTACTTTTGCAATAATGCGAGGCTCTCGCACGTGCTAAGTGCTTAGGCTCCCGAGCTTTTCAGTCTTTAATAAACTGGCAGAGGATCGCTGTTCAGATTTTATAGCAGTTTACCTGCTATGATTCTCGGAGTGGCACGGCATTGTTAGTTATAGGCTTACTACATCTTTAGAACCAAGAGAATAACGAACGTTCAACCGGACAACTTGGTTGTGGATGCGTTGTGTTCTGGAAATAGTTAAACTGACACACTTACTGAACTACTTTATATACGTTTCAAGTTCGTTTTTAATAACAACCCGCACAAACAGCCGACCTGTTTAAGCACCAGTTTCTGGAACGGAGTGGCGCGTTGGTCCCGGTTAGAATACTCCTGACGGATTAACGATGATGATCAGTAGTCCGACCAGCTTGGCTGAAATTTTTAGGCTGTTTTTCACATTCCATTCCCCGCCTCAGTTACACAATTTGCTGATGGCCACACACTTTCAAATTTTCAGTACCATACATAGAGAACTGGGAATTCCCCAGGAGGTAATGGTGTGTTTGGATGAAGGGTATCTGGCCACTGCTTCTACATCAACAAATGTACTCTGATAATCACATGTAACCGCCCGGATCAAGGTTTATCGAAAATTTAAACAAACCGACCACGTATCAATGCGGGATCAAGGAAAAGATAAGAAAATTCTCCTCTTTCAGGAAAAGCTCACTTAATATTTACTCATTTTGTGAACTAAAAGATAGTTGGTCCACTGTTCATAATTCTTGTTTTTCGCAGTAGTAAATTAAAAAAAAACTACCATTATGTTCAAAGTATGAGGAAAATTGCCAATCGTTCACATATAGCAATTGTAGGTGTCAGTTAATCCTTGCGTAAAATATGTTATGGAACATTGTTCCCATGGAAAATAAAAAGCGATCAAAAACTTTCTCAATAATATAATAGTCGCAGCAGTCTAGATAGCAATACGATATTTATTTTATTATGATGACCGGTTTCGATCAATAAATATCATTCTCAGATCCTTGTTGCTCGTCAAGAGATAGGCCAGCTTCTCACCAAGGACATGATCTGAGGATGATCTTCCGTACAATGGTTAGGATGTATTTGCAAATATGGTTCGCAGATTAGTTGTTATTTTCTTCCATGACATCGTAAGGAAGCAGTAAGTGGGAACGACGATTGGCCACATTGCTTTCAGTGCTTTGTTCGCATTCAATAATTGAAGCTGCGAAATCTTTCGGCTGCCAGTTGTACTTTGCTGAGATAGATTATCATTTGGTGGCATTTGATAATTTGCCGGACCGGGAATCGCAACAGGATTCGCGATTCTCGAGAGGGATCGCCTAAACATTCTCGGTCATCCGTACAAGCTCTTGACCTTCCAACATTTCCATGTCACATTTCTCTACATCCCCTATGCTCGTACACTTTTTAGTGTGTTTACCGCAACAGAGGCACTTTTCCTATGGTCGTTAGCCTGTCTCCATGTCGGTTCATCATCAGCTACTTTTCCTTTAAAACAGACTATGAGAAACTGTTGCTTCAAACATAAACAACAAAACAGGTGACGTAAATAGTGAGTGATTTCTTCAGCTAGAATGTTCAAATGTTTGTATAGTCTATGGGACTTAACTACGGGGTCATCAGTCCCTAAACTTACAAACTACTTATGAACTACTTACGAACTAGGACGGCACAAATATCCATGCTCGAGGGGGGATTGGAACCCCCGACTGTAGTGGCTGTGCTGACCGTGATTGGAACGCCTTAGTCCCCGCGGCCACTGCGGCTGGCCTTCAGCTAGAACCAGGAATAAAGAATTAGTTACGCAACAAATCATCAAGTATGAGAAAGGTCATATCATTACAATTATATAACGGAATTTGTCGGTTTCAAACGCATAGCACGGTTTCGCACATTAGCTAGAAATGTCACAAATATAACAGCGTTTTTATAAGCAAAGTGTCGCCTATTCCTACAGAATGTGGAATTATTCTTGTAGATATATGTCCTGGAATCAGTACCTACTAAAAGATGGACCATTTTACTTGTGACGAATGATGAGGTAATTTGTGGATAACTCTACACCCTAAGAGGAAACTTGAAATTGTAGAACAACTGTTCACAAATTTTACTATACACATTTTGTAGGAGTTTGTTAGACTTTAACTCATTTATTTTGATAGAACGAAATATTTAATTATCACAGATCGTGTAATGTTTTAATCATTAAAGGATAAAACAAAATTCCCACTTCTCCCTAAAGTTCGCGAGATTTGGACACATGATTGTAGGTGACAGACAAAATGCGAAACAAAAATAAATTACAAAAAATTTAAGATGCTGTACTTTTGCAAAAGAGACAAGAAGCTGTAGCTACCTAGTTAAAATATAAAATCTGTATGAAACATACAAAGTGATTATGAACAGTTTTTGCAGCTAACACTGACTTCATCATTATTTTGAACACACGTCTGATGGAACCATCTGTTGCACTGGCGATGACACCTGAACCATTTTTGTCCAGCAGCATCATCATCATAATAAGCTCTGCATTCCTCACAGTAGTTATCTGTGTCCTTGAGATTTTCAGATGAGTGTGCTTCATTCTTCCTGAACTCTGCTTTTTGTTTTCGGCAGTTTTCTGACATGAGAACGACAGATTCTGGTTTTGTAGACACGTTTCTTCCAGAAACCTTAATTTGTACAACTGTCATTGGCGATATTTTCTCAAAGGACGACTGAGTAGATGATGGCCGTACTGAGTCATTTACATCCGTCATTAACCTCCTACAGTAACTTGAACAGCATGTGTGGCTTAATGATCAATTCATATTCAAAGAAATCGTCAGCCAATATATCTGGGTTATATGGGTAGATCCCTCATTTTTTAAACTCACTCGTTAGATTGCCTGTGGCTGTTGACTTGTCCCAAGCTTGTATGAATATGTCGCCGAAATCTTCCTTTGTTGTGCCCTTTCCTGGGTGATGGCAGATGAAATTTCGGCACGCTTCGTTGTAGAAGTGTTTCGGGGTTTTGAAATATGATACGTCAAGAGGTTGACATTTATGTGTGCTGTGTGGAGGAAGAAACATCATGTCATTACCTAACTGTGAAGCTTTGTCCTGCACGTTGAAATCTTTGTAATGAAAACGTAACCATCCAAAACAAGAAATATTTTCCATTAAGGTTCGCATTTGTTCATATCGTGCATGAAGACAGAAAATATCCCCAGTGACCATTTATTCATATTCGGACATATGAAGTAATGACCCATTTGGTAACCCTTTTTTAATGCGTGGGTTTCAGTGTACTGGCACTGGTGCAAACCATTACGGTCGTGGCGGAACCCTCTGCTCCTGTAGTAGCATTATAAACGTCGTTCTTTCCTCCCGGAGAAATGACCTTTTCCGTTTCGAAAATGATCTGAAGTTCAGTTTCATCGCATTGAAAATTATTTTCGGATCTTACAATAATCCAATCTTACCGTACATATTCTGAGATTTGTAAAACAAATTCCCCACTTCTTTACTGAGTGTCGTTGAGAAAGCATAAGATAGTCCCTAACTTTTCTTACACCTAAATTTGGATGTCTTTCGAGGAAAGAATAAACCCAATCATGTCCTACCATTTGTTTCGAACAATTAAATTGATTACTTATGTTGTTTGTTTATGCATATTTGAAAGCGAGGTCCCACAGTTAATCCAAATCTTTTGGCACGGAGCAGTACCCAATGCCTTAAAAGTTCGTACACCAGTAGTTAGGGTGGTTCCTCTCCAGTTTCCATTCAGAACTCATGAAGCATTTTCCGTCTGTCACTTCTTGTATAGCGGCTCCCATGTCCTCCATGTCGATGTTTATAAACCTACTTGGCATTATAGACACCTGAAAAATAAGTAAATAAATCAGTCTACTTCAAAGCAGGAAAACCGAAATTTTGGAGCAAATCGACAAGTCATGAACACCCCACGCGAGAATGCCGAAATCTGAAGAAGTTACGCAACTGCATAAGAGATGGCACTATGTCAGCTGATGCATCACGAAACTTTTACCACCAAATATAGCAAAGCTTACAGCATTCTTTCAACAACACAACAGTTAGGAATCATTCATTATTACACATATTTACACAATCCACTGCAGGTCTCACTGCTACTCTTATGAACAGAGTGTTGAGTGATGGACTAGCCGTGTTAAACTCTGCTGCTTCGTGTCACTGTTTAATCTCTTGATACAAACCAATATATTCCACACTACTCACAATGTACTCCTAGTATGATCCGCTGAACCACACTACCTTCCAGATCAGCGTTGTGTTAAACGTGTCGAGATCTATCAAGTGTTCAAATATCCCAAAATAACCTGGGGTAGCATGCGGTGGTGTAGGCAACATTTGCAACAGATGACACAGTGCAGTCGTGCAGATGTAAAATTCGCGCAGTCATAATCGCTTCAGTATCAATATATGGGCAAGAATTGTTTTTCGCCGCTCATGAATGGCTCTGCAAAATGAAATACCAGTATCTCTTGAGTCACCGATCCTAGTAAAAACGCAGCGAATGTGTTTTATTGACGACAGGGCAGCACAACGTTTTCTACAAATCGTGCGACAGTACCCCAACTAAACGTTTTACCGGCGATGGATTGATTGTGGAAGACTGGTAACATGGCCTTCGCAGGCTCGATCGACAATTTCCATAAGTTACAGGAGCGTGTGATCAAAGCATGTGATGCAATACCAATAGAGCCAGGCGTATCTGAAGACGTGCGTGATAAACTGCAAAAAATGGCTGTCTCGGAATGAGTGATAAACCCATTCATCACAACACATAGTGTCATCTACTACGAAAGACGTGCAAGTAAAAGGAATAATTGGTTGTTAGCTCATACGTTTGGTTGGTTGGTTTGTTTGGAACAGGAGGACAAAACTACTAAGGTCATAAGTCCCCCAGTGGGGAGGGGAAGGAGTGAGGACAGGAAAGGAGGGGGGAGGGAAAGGAAATGTAGTGCAAGGAGAAAAGAAGGAAGAAAGACTGCATTACCTCGGGGCCCCGTGCTCGTCACGCACGTACTCACGAAAGATCCGTGAGCCCCTTGGGGGATATCTGTTGTTCAAATGTTCGTTAAGCCCTTGGGACTTAACTGCGGAGTCATCAGTCCCTAAACTTACAAACTACTTATGAACTATCTTGTACTAAGGAGAACAGAAACATCCATGCCCGGTAGTGGGGATTCGAACCCCCGATGTGAAACGGACTCGCACATCGGAGCATAGCGCCTCAATGCGCTCGGCCGCTCCGCCGCGGCTGAGGGGTATCTCACAAGATATTGGTTCAAGGGCATATCATTACAGGAACATTGGATCTCATTTGACCAATACTGCACACGGCAGGAAAGATTGAAGCATTTAATAGCCATGGACAGATTTAAATGTAACTTTGTACTTGTCAGTGGCGATAATGAGTACTAATTACATTTAGATGTGTCAGGTAGAATGGCCGTCAGATTGCATTGGTGCTTGTGTTTACTATTGTATTACAAGGCCTGGTAAGTAACATAATGTGCGTGAATAGCTTCAGATATTGTGTAATCAATGCGATATATATACTCGTATAATTAGTGTTGTAGCTCACTCACCTAAATGCACCAAAGACACCTACCAGGTGGATCGCCGAAATATAAAAATTATTGGATAATCTGGCTGAAAACCCGAGAAGAATATCGTCAACGTTTAAAGGCTCCATAGTGGGCCTCTACTACTCCATCATGTCGATTCGCCTGCTATTCAGATCTGAGGAGAATTTGAATGTTGCAGTGACACGAGGCTGGATGACATGGATACGTAAATTCAGGCACATCTCTCGTAAAGATTGTGGTTTACCACGACTGCCCACCACGACAGAGAATAGATGAATTACACACTAAGTAAAATTGAATCCCTCTCCTTCCTCTGTGATGCAACCCGAGGGCAAGTAATAGATACCCTACAATATTATCATCCCGAACCTCTAGTCGTTGACTACCAATAGCTGGACTAGGGAACAGACGTCCCATGTGTAGGCTGCTGTTAACACTACAACATACACTGTTTTGTTCGGCGTTGTACAGTGATTAGAAGGTATTGACTGAACAGCTTTGCATTGTGTCAGAGATGAACCGCGGCTCCGCACTTTCATGGATAACAATCGTTAGCAAGTAAGCAGGCGACCTAGAAAGGCGTCCAATTCCTTTAGCATTTTTTAGAGGTTCATTGAAGTTACTTCTTGTATCATGGCGTGACTACGACTTTATATCACGGCTAGAGGTGCATAATTGAAGGAAAGAAGGAAAATTTCGGTTTAACCCCCCATCGGGCGCACCTCCAGATGAAACAAAACCAGGGGCACCCGGCGTGAGAGGCCACTCACGTATTTTGTGAACTACCTCCCATCACATTAATATTCAAAGTCAATACACATGTCAGCTAGACTTCAGGAGGAGCTAAAGAAAGGAATTAGACCAAACTGAAAGCAAAAGAATGGATTTATAGAACAGAATTCATTTTAAACTAAAATCCCGGCATTTGCCTGGAGTGATTTAGGGAAATCAAGGAAAACTGAAATCAGGATGGCCGGAGGCGAGTTTGAACCACCGTACAAAAAGCTGTTTTCGGAATTCCATAAAAATAAAAATAATAAAGTTTGTTTTGAAGGAAATTATGCAGTCTCTTCTGACGTGGAATCATCTCTTCTCACCGTATCGATAGCCAGGAACCAATGCTGAGGCTCTAAAATCAGCAGCTTAGAAACATGTTTGATGGAAAGTGAAACAAGGCGCTTTCGGTGAACGACATTCTCTCAGAGGCACTGAAGTCTCTGTGAGAGGTATCCATGATAAAACTATTCCACCTGATGTACAAGATGTGTGAAACAGGCGAAATACTCTGACTTCAAGAGAAAGTGTAATAACCGCAATCCAAGGAAAGCAGGCGCAGATAGGTGTGAGTATTATAGAACTATCAGTTTAATAACCCAGGGTTACAAACTTTGACCAGGAATTATTTACAGAAGAATGGAAAAACAGATTGAAGACAACCTCGGAAAGATCTATTTGGATTTAGGGGAAATGTTAGGCAATACTGACCCTACGACATTTCTTAAACGATAGATTAAGGAAAGGCAAACATACATGTCTAGCTTTTGTAAATTTGGAGAAGATTTCTGACAATGTTGACTGGAATATACTCTTTCAAATGGTGCAGGCATGAAGGGTAAAACAGGGAACGGAAGGCTATTAACAGCGTATACGGAAACCACACTGTAGTTTTTGAAAGGGACCTCATTTCATTTTCATTACAAATCTGTTCTCTAAGCCTAAACCTAAACGTAAACCCTTTAGAATTTCACTACTTCTCCTGTCCTTGATAAATTGCACTTTATTGCGGCTAAATACAGCATAAATGGAGGGGGAAAATATGTAAGATTCTCAGAGACACAATGGCTCTGTCGCCATGACTGACTTTCTGTTGCATCATTCAAGCTGCGAATAATTTTTCTGTGGTTATTAGTTTTTCAACCGATCTTATGCCGCTCTCGCATTCTTCCTGTCGTGCCTTATCTTTACTTTGTCTACACATCAACTATACAAAATAGTCTTAATACACTTAGTGTATAATGAATTGTCTTTGTCAGAGCCTATAACACATGCATGAAACTCTCCTTCCACTTTCATACTTCGAGAATCCTTACTATAGATTTTGTTATGCTAGAGATTAATGAATCGTGGATTTCTCTTAGCCTTATTTACTATATGTAAATTTCAAAAAGTAATTGTGTCGAACATTACATCTACATTATCTGTTCCCTTAACTGTTGACATTCTTCAGAGGGTTTAAAAATCTTTTTATCTCTCTCTTCGCACTGTTTCTAGATTTCTCATCGTCCATGTTTCACTCCAGCACCATTTCCATAGCGATATTTAACTTTAATTCAACTCTGTTGTATACGACAGTTAAAGGTGGAATTCCTCTTGGTGTTAGCTATTAGTCTTCATCACAGTCATATTGTTCATGTTATTCAGTTGAGTTTAATTCTTCCTTATTTATGGAACGAAGTACTATGGCGTCTGTTTCCTTTGCTCTTTACTTCCTCCCCTGATTTTTCTCTTCGTTTCTTTCCTTTCTTTGACATTCAATTCAAATAATGTTTTTCAGCCCCATCAAATTGCATTCTTAACGTATGTGTAGAAATATTTACTATTTTCTTTTTTCCTGCTACTTGGCTTTTGAAAATTTTGTAGAATTTCTCCAAGCTGCGTATTTTATCCTCTTTGGACCCACGAATTCGAACGTTATGCAACATTTATCAGTGAGCAGCTGACGGGACGAATGTTTGATAAGTGGAAGTATTACGCAGTTGTGAGTGAGGACGTCTCCGCTGGACGCTGCAGAGGCATCACGTGACAGGCTGACGTAACGAGTGGCCGGCCTCAGAGAGCAACGGCCGTGTCCGCGCCAGCTGCACGCTGCATGCGTCCCTGTGCGACCGACCCTCACACTAGCAAATCTAGCATCTGCTGCGCCTCGAAATGATGCTGAACTTCTGGACATGGTCATCTAACTCACAAACAGCCTACAAGGCAAATTCAAGTTGAACGGTTACGGTTGGTTCGTTGTTTGGGATAAGAGGACCAAACTGCTAAGGTCATCGGTCCCCCGGTGTCGAGGGGAAGGAGTGAGGATGGGAAAGAAGAGTAAGGGAAAGGAAATGTAGTCCAGATAGGAAAGAAATCAGAAAGACTGCATTAGCTCGGGGCCCGGCGTGTACTCACTAATGAACCGCGAGCCCCCCCCCCCCCCGGGGGGGGGGGGGGGGTGAACGGTTACGCTTGCACCTAAATGATTATTCGGAAACTCACTCGAAAATGTTTGGCAAAGTATGGATGGAATAAATGTCTGACTATTTCTATGCTACAACCTTCGCGAACATAACGTAGCACTGATAAAAACATAAATATTTCAATGTCATATGGATTTCTTTCATTTATTTACTACAAGATAAAATCCCGGTATCGCCCGTTTACTTATTTATTCCAGTGTGAAATTAGCCCAGCTCTCCTCCCCTTTTCTCTCTCTCTGTTGTACTTCTCTTCCCCTGCCTCGCGGAAATGGCGGTGCGTGGGAGTAGCCGGGGCTAAACGTCCTCTGTAATAAAAAAAACTGAGCTTTTGTGTCCCAACCTCGTCGCCACTTTTGTGCCTCGTTTCCGCCGGTTGTCCTGGGTGCCGGTGGCCGAGTAGAGAGAGACCGACACAGGGAAATAGGATGCATGCGTGTGCGGGTAAAAAGTCTGAGGTGACCAGCCAGTGGGAGAGCAGAAACTAGAATCACTAAGCTAGATTAGTACAAGATATATATTCTGAAGAAATACTACAATACAACTTTGTTAACTGAAGACTAGTGGAATGCAGATACATAGTTTAACTAGATAGAGGCCTGCCTACTGATAAGACTGTTCTAGTGCCTGTCTGATTTCCAAGTGACCGATACAGTTCAGTGGTGGCCACGAGTGGAGTTGCAGCAGAGGGCGCTAATGGCCGACTGTATTGGCTGCGGTTGAAGGGAAGGAAAGAAGGAAGTTTAGGGTTTAACGTCCCATCGACAGCTTGGTCATTAGAGACGGAGCTAACGCTCGGAGTTTTGGGTAAGGATGTGGAAGGAAATCGGCCGTGCCCTTTGAAAGCAGCCATCCCGGCATTTGCCTGGAGCGATTTAGGGAAATCACGGAAAACCTAAATCAGGATGGCCGGAGGTGGATTTGAACCACCGTCCTTCCGAATGCGAGTCGAGTGTCTTACCACTGCGCCATCTCGCTCGGTGCTAATGGCCGACGTCGTAAGAACGCCGCGCCGTGCTTGCATGGCGGCGCGGCGCGCACTTCGGACTTGTGCGACACCACATGAGCCAAATATTCAACGAAAAACCAAGAACGAAACAAAGACCGCAAAACATAGAGCTACCTGGAAAAAAAGAAAAAAAAGGCGGTCTGGAGCGCCACGCGTCGGAGGTTCGAGTCCTCCCTCGGGCATGGAATTTTGTGTTGTCTTTAGTATAAGATAGCGTTTAAGTAGTTGGTAAGTTTAGGGACTGATGACCCCGCAGTGAAGTCCCATAAGGTTAACAAACATTTGATTTTTTGGGATTGGTGGTGCGGTTCTATACGCAATCTCAGGAACTACGCGGCCGCTCCCGCCGGAGGTTCGAGTCTCCCTAGAGTATATGTTGTTCTTAGCGAAAGTTAAAGTATTTAGTACGTCTAGTGACCGTGGACCCTTGGATTAACAAACATTAGATTTCCGTTCTATCCTTCCCTCTATGTCCATCTCCGTCCTCTCTCTCTCATTTCCTCGTGTCCCCTGTTCATTTGGTACTCACCCCTCTCTTCGCTCACCTTCCACTTTCTCTGTCAATCACCTCCTCTTCTCTGCCGAAGTCATCCTCCACCTACTCAGTCTCTTGCCCCATCCATCTGTGAAAAATCGTACCACTCTCTTAATTTTCATGGTGATCAGTGAAGTGGTGTGTCAGTTTATTGAAAGGTACCCTCCGCCTTGCCCGTATGAAATCTTAGGTAGACAGTAATGTTCCTTTTGTTTCAATAGAAAATTGTTTTGGAATAGAATAGTAAACTTTGTCGCTACTCTATGGAAAAGTATCTTCTTCCATGCACCATACAAAATTTTAAGTAGACAGTGTCTTTCCTTTGTTTTTAAGATCTAGTGCGCAAAGATTCATCGCAATCGAACGAAAGGTACGGTAGCGCATAAAAAAAACAAAGGTGATGCGGCCGTTTCCCACGCGTCTCAGTGTTTATGACGTCGTATATCCTAAACTATAACTCGTACAACGAGATAATTTTGTAGGTACATTTTTGGTAATAAATGGATACTGCCTCCAAAATATGTTGCGAATACATCAAGTAACAATGCAGTAATAAACTGAAACGTCATTCAAAATGCGGCAGGTTTTCACGCATCTCAGTGTTCATGTCATATCTCCTGAACTATGTGTCATACAGTGATATAATTATGCTTATAACCTTCACGAAAGTTCAAGAAATTTGTTGACAAATTTTCATCGCAATCGAATGAACCGCATGGCCGTGCAAACTTGGGATTTTCACTAAAGGTATAAATTGCACCATAAAAAATCAATACATCTAAATAAGCTAGTCATAGGGGTCTTCAATTTAATTTATTTTGCTGATTTCATAATATCTCCAAGTACACATGATTTCAGAACGACTTTAATGATTCAAATAAATCCTATCATACTTTTGCACAAGTTTTCTGAAATCAGGTTTAAGATTGCTAGTTGAAATTCTGATCAGAGATTGTAAGCGCCGCGGTGGAGTAGCCGAGCGGTCTAATGCGCCCCGCTGCGGAGCGAGCGGTTGCTCGCCGTCAGAGGTTCGAGTTCTCCCTGGTGCATGGTTGTGTGTGGTGTCCTTAGGTTAGTTTACCTTAGTTTAAGTAGTTTGTAAGCTACGGAGTGATGACCACGCAGTTTGGTCCGACAGATTTACAAACATCTCATCATCAGATTGTAAGTTAATGTTTGTTAAAGACTTTCGGTAGTTGCTCTTGTGATCACAAATATATGTAGTTCAAATATGTAGAATATTTTCCCAGCAAATTTCTTCATATATGGAAAATTTTTAATTGACAATGATTTATAAAAGTCTATTGATGTCACAGAATTAAACATTAACAACAGCAGATTGAATTGAGGCACAGTTTTTTTAAAGTCGTGAAGCCTTGTTGAGAATTTAGCCTGTAAATTCTGCAGATAATGCGTAATATGAACAGAAACATATTCTGACACTTCTTATTTCCCTAATAAAGAGAAATGACAAGAATTTCCTTTATTTGCTTGCCTTGTAAATAGACCTAGTTTTGATTTGAATGCTTTTACGTATGTCCACATTTCATTTGCAAACAATCCCTTTCCCTGAACAAAATGGTGAGGTATCTCCTTCGTGTCCAGAAATAAGATAATTTCATTCTGCAATATCCACAATCTTAACTTCTTTCTATGATAAATAGCATCTTCATACTATGATCCCTCCCCTCTCCTCCATCCCCACCCACATCGTCATGTACAGCTCTGAACTGTCTGTGATTTGCTCTGTGCTCACAACTGCTACAACAGGACATACGTTTCCATCATCCAACGCGTCGAACTTAAACAAAGTTTGCGGGGAGTAGTAAGACTCACCGTGCCTGTGGTAGCTGATGGGAGTGTTCCCATAATCCACTTTGCTCTGCTCTTGTTTATGACGCCACGCAAGAGGTGCCGAGCGGAGCCGAGCGCCGTGGCTCAGCGCGCCCGGTCAGGGGGCTAAATGCCCACTGTAATAAAAGAAGCTGAAACAAATATTCAACGAACAATCAAGAACGAACTGAACTAACGACCGCAAAGCCTAGATGTACATGGAGGATAAAAACAAAAGTGGTCTGGAGCGCCACGTTGCGGATCGCGCGGCCTCCCGCGTCGGAGTTTCGAATCCTCCCTCGGGCACGGATGTCTCTGTTGTCTTTATTATAAGTTAGTTCGTAAGTAGTTGGTCAATTTAGGGACTGATTAACCCGGAGTTAAGTCCCATAGTCTTTAGAAAAAATTGAACAACTTGCTTATGACATCCATCGTAATCGAAATTTTTGTTCACGTGAGGAAGGAATCCTCGTTTCTGATAAGATATTTGGTAATTTCTTGGCGGGTCGCACTAATTCTTTTGGCGGACCCCTGATGTCTGAAACAGACACCACATATATGTAACTTATAAAATATGTTGATGACGGGCAATGATTCTTTCTTGAGTGCGGATGCACTCCTAGGCCCTTACTACTACGGAAATCAGTTTACAAAAACTACGAGTTTGAGTTCTAGTGGGCAAGGTAAAGTTGAGAAGTTGTGTTTGGCGGGAGGCGTACTTGAGTAATTCCGTGCAGGTGTGGAAATCGCTGTGTACCCAGTGGTGCAAAGGGCAGCACAACTGCCTACAAAGCACGAGACCAAGGTTTGAATCCCGGCTGGGTACACCTTTTCAACTTTGTCCATTCGTAGTTAAATGTCATATATTCTTTGAATATGAATAGATAAGTGCAGGATCAAAATTGGCGTCTGTTCTTTTGGACATGTCCGAAAGAACACACACACACACACACACACACACACACACACAGACATAGTGATTTTCTATGCGCTCGCTTTCTCATTGGTTCCAATTACCACTGTTCCACTTTTAGCCAGCACAATCATCCGTGACGCCAGTGATTATAAACTACATAAAATTCACTACTTTTTAATTAACATGGAGATTATAAATTCACAAACGACTTGGGTTCGAATTCTGTTCTAGCACATGGTTTCATACTATTTCGTTGCGATTCATTTAGATTAACAAAATATTTGAAAATATCTTCTTTGATGTACTTGTCGATGCTATGGCGCTTTTCATAGTGCGTAGTACAAAGAAAGGGGATTCTTTATTATTACTACAAGAAAAGATTTTAAACGCAAATTTCATTAATCTATTATATTTAAAATTTTAGAAAAAGATTTGCTGTCTTCTGCCAGAGTTCATAAAAGTTTTAAATTGTTTATGGCAACTCAACCAAACATTTAATCGTTATTAGTAGAAAAGAATTTACAGTGAACGGCATATTCAATATTTTCAAGTTCAAGACGCAAATTGCACATCAGTATCTCTTTACTATATGTTTTACGAATAAAGGTCAATGAGAATTTAAAAAAAAAAATATTTTAAAAACGTTTGCTGTGTGATCATAAAAAATCAGCCTTACTTCCACATCAGCAAATATTGAAAGAATATAAAGGTCAATGAGAATTTAAAAAAAAAAAAAAAATATTTTAAAAACGTTTGCTGTGTGATCATAAAAAATCAGCCTTACTTCCGCATCAGCAAATATTGAAAGAATATTTTATTAGTATAGTTCAAGAAAAATTTACGAAATTTTTAAGGGCTTCCGACTGTAGCATTTAAAAGAAGTACGTTGAAGAAATGCAACAATTAAAAAATTGTACCTGTGGCGTCTGTTCCGAAAGAACAGACGTCACTTCTGATCCTGCAGTTGTTATTCTTTCATATTCACAGAATGACATCAACTGCGAATGAATGGGTAAAGCTGAAAATATGTACCAAAAATGTTCAAATGTTTGTACAACTTATGGGACTTAACTACGGGGTCATCAGTCCCTAAGCTTACAAACTACTTATGAACTAGCTAAGACTAAAGACGGCACAAATATCCATGCCCGAGGGGGGATTCGAACCCCCGACCGTAGTGGCCGCGCTGACCGTGACTGGAGCGCCTCAGTCACCTCGGCCACCGCGGCCGGCAAAATATGTACCCAGCTGGGATTCGAACCCGGGTCACCACACCTGCAAGGTGTACCTAAGCACGCCTCCCGTCAGATACAAATTCCCAGCTCCACCCTGCCAACAGTACTCAAAATCGTAGTTCTGAAACTAATTCCTGTAAGAGTAAAGTCGCCAAACTTGCCCATCCCTTCCCTCGCAGTTGCTGTCACATACTCTGTGAATATGAAAGAATAACTACTGAAGGATCAGAAGTGACCTCTGTTCTTTCGGAACAGATGCCACATGTATATGTACATAATATGCCGGTGACGGGCAATAATCATTTCCTTAGTGGGGACGGGTGGGCAAGTTTGGAGCCAAACATTAAACAGACACTGTTGTTCTGGTCTTCAGTTCGAAGAGTGGTTTGATTCAGCTCTCCATCCTACTCTATTCACTGCAAGTCTCTTCATTTCCCCATAGGAACGGCAACTCAGATCATTTGAATCTGTTTACCGCACTTTTCTCTTAGTCTCCCTCTGCGATTGTTACCCAACACACTTTCCTCCACTGGTAAATTCATGATTCTTTGATGTCTAAGAATGTGTCCTACCAATAGATCCCACCTTTTAGTCCAGGTATGCCATAAATTCCTTTTCTCCTCAACTCTGTTCAGTACTTCATTAGTTACGCGATTTACCCACCTAACCTTCATCATTATTCTGTAACCGCCCTCCCCCCCATTTCAAAAGCGTCTATCATCTTCCTGAAATTTTATGTCAACAGCAATTCAAATGAATCTTTAACCGTACGCGTTAATACCCTGGCACAGAAGGCTGCAACCTAATGGAATTGAAAATAATGACCCAGTTTGCTAGGTCCATGCAAACCGCCAACGTTTGCAGAATTAGATATTAGATCAAAGGAAAGACCCAGAAAGTACAATTAAACACCACTTCCCGTGCCTAAGGGTATGTTGAGTTCAACTATCCGAGGGCTTGAATTAATTCAGAAAAGCAATCAAATGACTTCGTGTCCACTTCGTTAAGCCGTACGCTAACACTGCAGACGCTTAACCTCGAACTACAACTCATATGCAGAGTGCAGTAATGAAGCTGAAAGTTAAAAGTCCGGTTCCAGCACCTGTGTTCGGCTCATTGACATATTCTGAAGAGGACCGCCAGCTAAGGCATTGTCTCCTGGAAGTGCAAACGAAGATAATAAATGATCTTCCTTGAACTTTAAGACGAAGTGTCTATACTATCGTTTTCTGAAGATCTTGTCGGTTTTACCAGCACTGTATTCTTGTAAAGGAATTGATGTGGCTCTTCATAGTTCTGGCCAAAAAAACTTCATTAAAATATTAGCAATCCTCTCCACATAAAGAATCTGCTGTCATTATCCAGTAATGTACACTTGCCTCCAGAGGGGCAGAATATTTCATGAATATCATCCAAAAAATTTTCAGCTAGACCTTTATCGATCTGTAGCACAAATTGATTTTATTGATTAACTACGGATTAGTTTTCAGACCTTTAGTTGTAGACCTCGGTTTTGCTGTCGATTAGTAACAGAGCGTAGCGCATGACTGCTGAGTTACACAAAAGAAACTTATTATTGTCTCCTTGAAATAGCCAAGAAACTATTTCCAAACAATACAATTTTTTCACTGCTTATGCTCAATCTTGAAGCAAAAATAAATTCACAGTTTGCTTGTTTGTCACCATTTCTGCAAGAAACTCTTGAGTATGTATCCTGTCAATCAATATGCTAGTAAACACTACTGTCCTTCCTATCAAGCTCGCCTCAGTGGTGACGGCTGGAAAGAGAGGTTTCGGGTAAATATTATTACTTATCTTAGTATAAAAAGTTTTCTTAGACGATTAAAACCTTTAGTAGCAAACAAAATATGAGGGAATATCAAAAAGTTTCCGTTAGAAGGCCATACGGTGCTGAATTAGTAAACAAATCAGACGAAATCGTCACGACATTGAGGCAATCTTTCTATAGCAAACAAAATACGAAGGAATATCAAAAAGTTAGAGTTAGAAGGCCATACAGTGCCGAATTAGTAAGCAAATTAGTCGAAATCGTCATGACATTGAGGCAATCATTCTACTTATGTATCAGCATTGAAGATATTGGTTTTGGCAAAACAATGTGTCCTTTTGCGTGAAGAAGCACTTAACTACTTGCTGCACTTCTACGTCCGACAGGAAACCTAACCCCCCCCCCCAAAAAAAAAAGAAAGATAACATATTTTTCAGGGACTAAAAACGTGATAATCGCATAGAGAGAGATAAGGACTACTGAGCCAATACTTGAATATTTCCACTTGCGTTTTTGTAATATCTGCGTTACTTTATGAGTGATGAATGGCAGATATCGAAATAATTGACAGAGGGATAGAAAACCAATTAAAATCGCTCAAAAGAGGATACCAGTTCGTTTTTACACAGAGTACGCGAAGGAACTGGCCCTCCTTCTCGCAGTGCTGTATCGTAGGTCTCTAGAAGAGCATAGCGTTCCGAAAGATTGGAAAATGGCGCAGGTCATCCCCGTTTTCGAGAAGGGTCCTCGAACAGATGTGCAGAACTATAGGCCTATATCTCTAACGTCGGTCAGTTGTAGAATTTTGGAACATGTATTATGTTCGAATATAATGACATTTCCCGAGACTAGGAACCTGCTCTGTAGGAATCAGCATGGGTTTCGAAAAAGGCGTTCGTGTGAAACCCAGCTCGCGCTATTCGTCCACGAAATTCAGAGGGCCATAGACGCGGGTTCTCGGGTAGATGCTGTGTTTCTCGACTTCCGCAAGGCGTTTGATACAGTACCCCACAAACGTTTAATGAACAAAGTAAGAGCATATGGTCTATCAGACCAATTGTGTGATTGGATTGAGGAATTCCTAGATAACAGAAAGCAGCAGGTCATTCTCAATGGAGAGAAGTCTTCCGAAGTAGGAGTTATGTCAGGTGTGCCACAGGGGAATGTCGTGGGTCCGTTGCTGTTCACGATATATATAAATGACCTTGCGGATAACATCGGAAGTTCACTGAGGCTTTTTGCGGATGATGCGGTAGTATATAGAGAGGTTGTAACAATGGAAAATTGTATTGAGATGCAGGAGGATCTGCATCGAATTGACGCATGGTACAGGGAATGACAATTAAAGCTCAATGTAGACAAGTGTAATGTGCTGCGAATACACAGAAAGAAATATCCTTTATCATTTAGCTACACTATAGCAGGTCAGCAACTGGAAGCAGTTAATTCCATAAATTATCTGGGAGTAGTTATTAGGAGGGCTTTAAAATGGAACGACCATATAAAATCAATCGTCGGTAAAGCAGATGCCAGACTTAGATTCATTGGGAGAATTCTAAGGAAATGCAGTCCGAAAACAAAGGAAGTAGGTTACAGTACACTTGTTCGCCCACAGCTTGAATACTGCTCACCGGTGTGGGATCCGTAGCAGGTGGGATTGATAGAGGAAGTGGAGAAGATCCAACGGAGAGCAGCGCGTTTCGTTACAGGATCATTTGGTAATCGTGAAAGCGTTACGGAGATGATCGCTAAACTCCAGTGGAAGACTCTGCAGGAGAGACGCTCTGTCGCTCGGTACGGGCTTTTGTCGAAGTTTCGAGAACTTACCTTTACTGAGGAGTCTAGCAGTATATTGCTCCCTCCTACGTATATCTCGCGAAGAGATCGTGAGGATAAAATCAGAGAGATTAGAGCCCACACAGAGGCATACCGACAATCCTTCTTTCCGCGAACAATACGTGACTGGAATAGGAGGGAAAATCGATAGTGGTACTCAAGGTACCCTCCGCCACACACCGTCGGGTGGCTTGCGGAGTATGGTTGTAGATGTAGGTAGATGTAGATATGCGGACGTGGGTTATCATGAAGCTGCAGCACCTCTTGTTTAGGTTTTCCCGGATTGTGACTTTCCACGCACACACTACCCCAAACACAGTCTTTATCCAAGAACAAAATAACAGCACGATGGTTTTTCTTGAACGCATTTGGTAATAATGTCACCATATTTTACATTTCCACATTCACCACACGCACGTAATAAAGACACGAATGTCACTCCAATGCCTTGTCAACATGTCGGTGCTTATATACCCGCATCGGGGACCAGTTACGTTTCATATATGCTGCAGATACGCCCTCAAAAGCAAACTTTACGATCATGGCTTTTAAATAAAAATTTCAGTTCATTCACATATCTGTGAAAACACATTATACCATTGACTTTAATGAATCAATTGAAGGTCTGCAATTACAGATGTATTGTAGCAATCTCTGAAATAAAATAAAAAATTATTGTGGCCCTATTCTTTTAATAAGTTGTATCAGTCTTGAAAGATTAAAATACAAGTTGCGCGTAAGTCGTTATTTCTTCAAGGTCATACTATTCTGGGATTAGATAATCTCAAAATACTGAAACAGCCATGGTTGTAGGCAATATAATATTAAGAAAAATGTAGAGTAAATCGAGAGTTATATGTTGTGTAAAATATTCTGTAATTCATTACAAAGAGTGTGGTTACTCGTTGCATAATTATTTTGTAGATAATGCCTAAGATGTTGAGGTGAGATGCAATCCTTTTGCTTAGTTACCCTTCCATCTGCTCTAAAAAAAACTAACTCGTTACATAACAGACAGTTAACAGCCTTTCCTACTGTGTACATTTGTCGTTGTATTTGCTTGGTTTATCCACACGTGACCTAAGGACCGGCTTCGTGTATAAAAACAGCACGCGAAAGAGTGTTATCACGCCAGCCTCGTGCTGGCAAAAGTTCACATGCTGTTATTCTCGCACAACTGCTAAAGGACTCTGGGTCGCTGTAATTATCACAGACAAAGCAAAAAATCTTGAAAATAACTCAGTGAGTTTCATAATTAACAAGATACAAAGTGTTCGCTTTGGCAGCCTTTTGTGAAATTGAATCCCAAGTGATGCTGCTTTTTATTTTTCTTTGTTTCTCGTTTGCACTTGGAGTTGACGTCATGATACTGCTTGTTTACGTAGCGTCAGCTGTTTCATTAATCTTAACTACTGGGTCACATAATAAATTCGATACTGTAAACCCGGCGCTAATGAAAAGAAACTATATTCCACGAAAAATTAAAATTAACTGTAGTAAAAACTCGAGATAAACTACCAATGTCAGAGTAGGTTATCGAACTACGTAAATTGCAGTGAAATTAAGACAATACAGTGGCCGAAGTAGAATTTGGTACACTTTAACATTAATCGATTGAAAAAAAGTGCAGTAACTTAAATTTTCATACTCCATAAATACAGTAAGCATTTAATCACAGAGGAATAAACTAAATAAATTAAATACTGCATGTGTTTACTGTAATAAGTGCGATGAAATAAATTACATGCCACAAAAAGCTTTTATTTATTTCGCAGTTGCAGTTGCAGTTGCAGTGTCAGTTACTGGTAGGAAATATCAGGCTAAAAGTGATTCAAGCGACTGTATTTCGTAATACTAATTAGCACGAAATGCTAACTAATTAAAATTTCCACCAATATTTAACCTCAGGACACGTAAGCTCACAGCCTGTAAACCGCTGTGAAGTGAACGGCAGTGGGTACCTCTAATCATTTTCAAAATTTTATTCACATTCCTTTTGTGTATGGACCGCGGGAAGAATTACTCCTTAAACTCTGCAGTTTAATGATTATCATATCTTTTATTCTTGATACCTTCGGGTTCGATACGTATGGTATTGTACTATCTATATCTATAAATGTGAACGTCTATTCGGTGTACGTTTATCACGTCTGAACCACAAGACATAAAGAGCTAAAAATTTGAACAGTTACGTATGTCTACCCGGGGAAGGCTTTTATTCTTGATACCTTCGAGTTCGATACGTATGGTATTGTATGTACTATCTATATCTATAAATGTGAATGTCTGTTCGGTGTACGTTTATCACGTCTGAACCATAACACATAAAGAGCTAAAAATTTGTACAGTTACGAATGTCTACCCGGGGAAGGCTTTAGGCACGGTTTTATGGCGATCGGATAGCTATTTATCTATATATATTAATGTGAATGCCTCTTCGGTGTACTCTTATCACGTGCGAACGACAAAACGCTGAGACTTAAATATTTGTACAGTTACTAATTTATACCTGAGGAAGGTTTTAGGCAAGTTTTTACAGCGATGTGATACATATTTAGTAATTTGAAGAATATAATGCGAAATGCGGAACAATAATTGCTCTTTGAAAATTATATTAACTCTTTATAAATGGTTTTATTGGTTGCATTGTTGCTTGAGGGTTGATAATGATAAAAGGGTGGAGTATATTGGGATGGAAAGCTATCGGTGTATATAAAATTCTACGTGTGTGTGTGTTAATACTTCGCTCTGCAGCAAAAACTACAGAACGCAAACAAATGATCTGTGTGTAATTGTTGCCCGAAGTCTCCCGTCGTAAACCATAGCAGTTCCATGCCGATAGTCATAAGTGGGGTGGAAGATATGATGGTTGAAAGTCGTCAAATTATTAAAAAAAAAAAAAAAAATCGGTATGAAGGCCAGCGATGACGTTTGCGACTCTTTAGCATGGAGGTAACATACAGCGAAACTTGATGCCACAGACCATATCTTTGGTCTATGCGTGCTACAATGTCTTCAGCTCTTTCTCTGTAAAGATAAGCATACGAATAAGGAAATATAAGAATAAATAAATAAAGCAGTAAAAAAGAAATTTCTTTTAATAGAGACATACAGCACTTATACAAATGAATACATACCCGCAAAATTATACAATTGTACAACATATAACTCAATAAATATGAGATCGTACGCATTTTATATGTCATTTATCTATCTTTGTTTGAATACTTATAATTTTGTGCATTATGCGAGACAGCCTTATTTCTTATTTATTCTCCGATAAATATAGCACGTTTTTAGAAAGAAGGAGACGGACAGAGAGAGAAAGGGTAGAACTACTGACTCAAAGCAGGAATAAATACATAAATACCCGGGCAAAACTGGGTTTTCAGCTAGTAATCCTATATTATTCACTTGAATATTGTAAATAAGCTTTTTACAGGATAGTTTGCGTCCACTTTAAGCGTCTCCGAACTTAAATACAGACCTGACGGCCTCACATTAGTGATGTACATTGAGTTAAAAAAAAAAAAAAAAAAAAAAAAGTCATGGAATACTTCCTAATATCGTATAAGGCCACCTAATGCCCAATGAACTATTGCAACTAGAATTGGCACGGATTCAAAATACCGTTGACAATCCCTTGTATGACATTTGAGCTTTCTTGCCTCTACTGACGTCCACATTAGCGAATGTCGCGCCGATGTACGATTTTCTAGCCAAACTGACCTCTTGAATATATCTCAAAATGTTTTGAAATGATTGTAACCCTAATGGACGAAACTTCCGTGTTCTTCAGACCATTGATTCACAAACTACTTTAACTTATAGTCATGCCCGTGGGAGGATTCCAAACTCGTTGCGGTGAAGTGGCCGATCGCTCTTAGGCGCATTGCTGCGGAGCGCGCGGCTGCTCGCCGTAGGAGGTTCGATTCCTCCCTCGGGCATGAGTGTGCGTATTAATCTAAGTATAAGGTAATTTAAGTAGTTTGTCTACGGACTGATGACTATAACAGTTTTTACAATAGGCTTACAAACATTTGAACATTGGACTCCAACCTCCGATTGAAACCACCGCGAGATCCGTAACGTGGCTCTCATCTATATCGACATGGGATACTCTGAAAAAAAAACATTTAAGTGCCTGGCAGAGGGTTCATCGAACCACCTTGATACTATTCATCTCCCATTCCATTCTCGAATAGCGCGCGGGAAGAAAGAACACCTGAATCTCTCTGTTCGAGCTCTCCAGAACACACGGGCATTCCCACGCGGATAATATGTCTTACAATCTTCTATGGGATTCTTATCGCATGATTTGGAAGATCTTTCGCTGGAATTGCTCAGGATGTTCTTGTAACCAGTTTTGAACAATAATGCTGCCCCATGGCACGACATTCATAAAAACTGTATAGTTGTTTGTGAACATGAAACAAACATCTGCCTGTAGATGGTCTCCAGGTGCTCAAATATAACGATTTATAGTCAATAACTGGTTCTTTTGGACCAGAGGACCCAGTCGATTGCATTCAAAAATGGATAACACCATTATGGAGCCACTACCAGCTTGCACAATGTGTTGTTGACACCTCGTCAAGGTTTGTGAGGTCTGTGCGCTACTCAAACCTTACCATCAGCTCTTAACACCCGAAAGCTGACCAAGCCACGGCTTTGCGGTCGTCCATCCAACCTGGCCATGAGCCCGAGTGAGGCACTGCAGGCGATATCGTGCTGTAGGCAGTCGTGTGGGTCGGATTGCTGCCATAGCCAATTAACACTACATTTCACTGCAGTGTTCCAATGCACACGTTCGTCGTACATTCCACATTGATGTTTACGTTTATTTTACGTAGTGGTGCTTGTCTGTCAGTAAATGCCTTTGATCCCAGAGTTTAAGAGCAAGCAGTTGGCCTGTCGGTTTTCTCTGGTAGAGATAAATCCTCAAACTTGGTATACTTGGCACTGTGTGTCTCGGAATATTTCATTCCCTGACGATAGCCAAAATGAATGTCCGATGCGTCTAGCTCTAACAACCACTCCGCAATAAAAATCTTTTTATACATATTGTGCGAACTTAATCAATTCGAAAATACTTTGAATTGAATCAATGGATTACAAATGATAGCTCTGCCAACGCATCGCCCATTTATACCTTTTTTGACACCATACTATCGCCATCTATATCTGTTCGTATCGATCTCCCATGACTTTGGCCACCTCAGTGTAAGCCTTATAAATGTTGCTGTTCTTCTTATAGGTTCAAAATCCTTTGTTAATCCTGTCTGGTATAAGACCCACTCACTTGTGTAATATTGTAATTGTTTCGGACGGTATTTAATACTTTAACATGTCGGATGATAATTGTGAGGTAGCGTCTGTTCTCCAGGTTACAGTCGGCTACGAACAACGTCTGTTTTTCTTGTTAGGGGCGGTTGAAAATCAACTCACCAACACGCCCGGCAAGCGACGTGTTTGAAAGCCAATCACCTTCCATAAATTGAAATGATGATTTTGAAATTCAAACGGAACTACCCCAGGTGACTAGAGTGAAATACTGAGAATCATTAGTCTGACTCAAGGATTCTGGGGGAGGCAAAAATTCTAGAAGAACGAGGAAAAAATTGAGAGTAGCTACATACCACATAAAAGCTATGAGACAAGCTTAAGACTATGAGAGGCTGGAAAAACAAATTCAAGACATTAAACAGGATATCTCGGAATCTGTGAGACACATTAACAAGGAGAAAAAGCTGAGTTCCTTCCGCCAGGAAACGTCATCTTACGAAATAAAGATGATGCATCTGTACACAGAGTTGCTATTCTAGTCCACAAAATATATATAAAAAATCATACGCAATATGGTTTGTATTTCCCCTAGAGTAACAAAAAATGTTCAAATGTTTGTAGAGCTTGTGGGACCTAACTACGGGGTCGTCAGTCCCTAAACTGATAAACTAATTATGAACTAGCTAATACTAAGGACGGCACAAATATCCGTGCCCGAAGGGGGATTCGAACCCCCGACCGTAGTGGCGGTGCAGACTGTGACTGGCGCGCCGCAGAACGCTCGGCCACCGCGGACGGCCTAGAGTAACATACATTCTCCTGAAACTGAACAGTACATTTTCGATACAGGTCATTCAGATTTAAGCTCCAACCAGTAATTCTGGTGAAGATGAGGTAGAACAACTCTATGAAGATATCATTAAGGCAAACGATTCTGAGAAGACACAAATGCACATAATTATGGGAGATTTCAATGCAAAAGTAGGACAGAACAGAGGTGGAGATCCATAGAATAGTGGTAAATATAGTTTAAGTTGCAAAAACGAATGAAGCGAATGAATGTTAGAGTATCTGAGAGCTGAAAATCTTCATTCTATGAACACCTTCTTTAAGAATTCCATCCAACATAAGTGGACATGGAAAAGCCGTGATGGCCAAGCCAAAACCGAAATAGACTTCATCCACAAAACAAAATTCGAAACTACAAAGATGTATCTGTGATCCATAGATTCGACACCGAAACGACCATAGACTAGTTCCAGCGACTTTCACATTCAGTTTAAAATTTTAACATTCAAAAATGATAAGAAAACGAACTTCCCCAAAAGCGGATGAAGTTGGGAAACATAAAGTATTATTTTTACATTTTTTATCTGAGAAACTTGGCCCAACAGAGGACCTCAAACCATTAGTAGTAAACGAACTCAATGAGAGAATTACAATAAGCATCCAAACTGCAAAAAACTTGCTCCCAATCCAGAAATCTAACAATAAAGCAGACTTTTAGTTTGTACCATACACATTACCGAAGAAAGGAGGAAAATGGCTAGAACATAGTAGAATACATAACTCATTAAGACTATTCGGAAAGAAATAACAAAAGATTTCAGGAAATTTAATAATAACCTGCTAATGCAGACGACTGAAAGCAGAAATAGAAAAAAAAATATAAAACTGGGAAAGAAAAGGAGATATAGTCACTGATAAAAATGCTATTATTAAAATTATTAGAGATTTTTACCGAGAGGTTTATGCTATGGCCATTGATAGACCACCTGTGGATGAACAGCTACCTGTGGAAGATACACAGAAAGAAATACTGGCAGTGACCTCTACTGAAATTGAAAAAAATACTCAAACAACTAAAAAGCAGAAAATCCCTTGATGAGGATATGATAACAAATGAAATGTTGAAACTAGATGGAAGCCCTAATGGAAGGATACTAATCAACAAATGCATCAACTCTGGAAGACTACCAGAAACATGGGAAAATGCTAAAGTGGTGATTCTCTTTTAAGATATGGAGAATTGCCACCCACTTAATTTGTTATTACATCTTTAAAACTCATAACTAAAATAACAAACAGCCTAACACCAGAACTCGATTCATATCAACAGGTGTAACAAGCAGGATGCCGGAGGTTTTTTCGCCTTCTTCTTGTGACAACAACTGAGTATTAAATCAGGATTCATCTTGCCTTTATAGAGTTTCACCCTTTCGATTCCGTGGAGATGTGGACAGTCATGACGACCCTAGAAAACGCCGTGATAAATTTAAGTTATCTGAAGCTCCTGAAATACATCTACGGATAGGCGACTATAAGGGAGTGTATGGAGACTTTATAACCACTCAGATTCCAAAATAGGAAAGGGAGTTCGCCAAGGGGACCCCATATCCCTGAAACTGTTCACCCTTCTATTGGAGGATGTCTTCAAGACACTAGATTGGAGGAACAAAGGAATAAAAGTCAATGGCTCATACTTGAACAATCTGCGATTTTCTGATGATATTGTACTCATAAGTGAAGATATGGAATAATTAGAGAGTATGATCCAAGAATTAAAATGCGCCTCTACAAATATTGGCTTGTAAATTAATATCAGTAAAACAAAAACGCTAAGCCTACATAAGCAACCACTTACAGTACGAAACCAGACTATTAAAGCCGTTGAGGAATACATCTACCTTGGTGACAAAATGAAAATAGGGAAAAATAATCAAAGCCCATAAATTACTCGCAGAATAGGACTCAGCTGAGCAGCATTTCAGAAATTAAGCTATATCCTGACAAACAATGAAGTCCCAAATCATCTGAAGGCTGACGTCTATAATGCATGCATTTTACCAGTTACAACTTACGGGCTGGAAACAATGACTCTGACCAAGGCAAGTGCACTGAAAGCGCACAGAACGACCCATGGAGCGACGGATGTCAGAAGTCATTCTCTGGGACAAGATCCGATCCGAGGACGTTAGGAAGACAAGGGTAAAAGACGTCCTAGAAAGCATTGCAACACTGAAGTGAAAATGGCGTTGTCATGAAGCAGTACATGGAGACATATAATTGTGCACTGAAGACAATGGGACCACAAAAGAAGAATTGGAAGACCTCAAAATATGGCTTGATGACATAAAGTTTGTGGCGGGAACACGATGACACCCCATGGGTCAAAAGCGAAGACAATGGAAACAAATGGAAGTGTCCTATATCCAGTAATGGATCGACCTATATGTTAATGTGCAATAATATATTTGTGCTTTCCTTACTTTTTACTTTCTAATTCGCATTTTTCCTTCTCTGATGAAGATTCTCCTTCCCGTCAGAATATCCACAGAACATATCATCATGCACGTACAATACCAACTGGCACAGCACAGCACAGCCGAGGGGACTAAGGCGCTCCAGTCACAGTCTGCACGGCCACTACGGTCGGGGGTTCGAATCCCCCCTCGGGCATGGATATTTGTGCCGTCCTAGTTCGTAAGTAGTTCATAAGTAGTTTGTAAGTTTAGGGACTGATGACCCCGTAGTTAAGTCCCGTAGACTATACAAACAAACAGCAAAGCAAACTCCAATATAGGTACTAAATTAAAACTTTAAACTTACGAAACTCACCAACACGCCTGGCAAGCGAAGTGTTTGAATGCCAATCACCTTCCATAAATTGAAATGATGACTTCTAATTTTCAAACGGAACTACCCCAGATGAGTAGATTGACTGTTTTTTCCTTGCAACCTTAGTATGGAGTGTAATACATGATTTCCACAATCAATAGTAAATTTACTGTTACAAAATTGTTTCCAGAGAACAGCCACCTACGGCACCAGCTGCACGAAGTGCTCATAATATTTTATTATTATTTCAGTTTGTTCTTGTATTCCTTCTCAGGTAATAATATTGAATAAATCTTCGCAGGGAGACGTCTTCCGTTACAGTGATTGTAGTTTACTATTGTATGCTTAATAAAGAAACCGTTAATGAATCCATACTAGTGGTTTGGGTACTGTATATCTATCATCGGTAATATCACAGAACATTTTCTATACAGAGAGGCTGCCTTATTATTGCGTACTCTGCTAGCTGCTTCTGTAGGCACACATACTAATCTCGTTTCATATGTGTGGTTAGTGATGTGAGGTCGGTGCCTGTCAGAAGCCAATGAAGTTGATTTCTTCCACACCAAGGTGAATAATTTTTGATCATTACTATGAGTGTTAAATAAGGGCAGAGAATCTATCAGAGGGAAAGTACTGCCCTCAATTTAAAAACTGGATTGCCTTCCTCTTGTTCCGTTATTGTTTAACAGCCGCTTTTTGCGTTTGAATGCTGCCTATTGCAAGTATACGTGGGCAGGGCTAAGTTCACAGCTTCACAATTCCTCATTTTTTCGTTAGCTAGCCAGCCAGGTTGTAGGTAGGATACAGGAGTACAGTTCTTCAAACAATTTCCTGACGAATATTTCTCTGTCATTGCTATTCAATGCCTAGAGATTATACATTCATTTCGTATTTGTCGGACACATGAAACGTGTTAGTTGTCGACAACTTGAACCATGTTTGGTTGCAGTTGTAGTTGTGGCAGTGCATATAGGCGATATGTAGAAATGTACATGGACAGGATCAGCAGTTCAGAAGAGAGAGAAATATGTCATATGTAGTAATAGTAGCGTCAACTGTGGGAATCGAGACTAGATGTGCATAAATGCATAGTTAGTATTTTATCCAGTAGGCTAACTTTCCTCCAAGTTTTGTTTCTCTGTACATCATTGGTGTACTGATAGGAACATGATGTATACGTAATACGTAATACTTTTATCACGAATTTGATTGTTTTTGGCAATATGATGACATTCATTACTGTTGCATGAACTTTTTTTCATAACCATACTTATTAAATACTACTATGTGCTGCATGTCCAACATGTGTCTTTGAATATTATGTATAAAGCAAATATACCTAAATAATCTGAATTGTGATGTTTTGCAGATGGATATTCTTGGATTATGTCCATACTTAATTTATGCGTCTTATAGAATTGTCTCGTATATTAACAATATATTTCAAATGCCTATTGGTAGCTCGCAGTGAGGGCTGGGTTTTGATTCAGTGTCTTGACTGTCAGTAACTACCTGACTCACGTCACAGTCAATTACACATAAATAATACAGATTCCTGTGGAGCTGGGGGTGCGGTGAACATAGAGCGGACAGATAGTTTGCAGCCGGAATCTGGCGTTTCTCTACGTCAGTGCTCGAATTGTTGTCTACGCTGCAGGAAACTCCTTTACCGCGCTTGATCTATGAGTGTATCAAATGTTTGTAAATCTATCGGACCAAACTGTGGGGTCATCAGTCAGTAGCTTACAAACTACTTAAACCTAGGTAAACTAACCTAAGGACAACACACGCACCCATGCCCCAGGGAGGAATGTACATTCACTTATATGACATTCTTTAGATAGAAAATTTTATTGGTTGGTTACTACAGAAGGTATACTAATACCATAATAGAACTGGTTTCTGCTAACTAACTGATCATTCGGCAGTCTACATTTCCTCACACTCAAATGCCTAACAGGTTGAATTTCTTCCAAAAGATTATTCTTTTCCCTCTTTGGGCGATATACAATACATATAAGTTTTGTAATTTCGAAGGCCTTCGACTAATAAGTTATAGATTCTTCAGAGGGGCGAAAAGCGTCATTGTTAAGTAAAATCAATTTCCAACCTAGACTGCCTTGTTACAATAAAAACAAAACAGGCTATTGTTCCAAACGTTCAGCTTGAAATGGAAGAAATTTTATATAAGTATATGTGGTTCACAGTATTCGAATTCATGGAAACACGGTATTTTGTTTTGACATAAAAATTAGTTTGTTTACTCAGATATTAAAGGCATAATCCGCAAGGTCACACATGGTTTCTATTTTCAAGAAAACGGAATACGAGAGACGCTACTGTTATAGGGGCTATATTGTGCACTTTATAATAAGCCATTTATTTGGCAAAATAATGTTTCAAAAGATAAGGCAAAATGTTGGACTCCATAAAGAAGAGGACCAGAGTGGGTTTCGACGGAATAAATCATGTACGAGGGTTGGAACTTAAATTATGTCAAAACTGCTGTGGAGACACTATGGAATGGAATATACTATTATCACAGATAGCACACGTTGTTGACATACCTACCTTACATCCGAGCAAATCGACTCGCCCGTGTCTCGCCACTGGCGTGCGCACAATCGAGGGACACAGTGACTTGTGAGCGAGCGGTCTAACGTGACGGTGTCACTATGCTCCCGAAACAGGACCGTCAATCCACAGTATTACGCTTCGTATTTGGAACATGACCTGCGACCAGCTTTGCGAAAGAAGCGGCAACACTTTCTGCGCAACCCACCCATCATTCTGCACGACAATGCGCGGGCGCTTACAGTGCAAGCTGTGGCTACTGTGTTCGGTCGATGGGACTGGGAAGTACTGTACTATCCACCATACTCCCCTGACTTAAGTCCTTGTGACTTTGGTTTGATTCCAAAAATGGAGGAACCACTTCGTGGCATCCGCTTCAAAACTGTTCCAGAGATTCGACAGGCACTAGGCCCCTCCATTCGCACCATCAACAAAACAGGCTCTGCTAACTGTATACATGGATGTTTGGCCGTCTTTAGTACAGTAGAACCTCTCAAACTCGACACAATGTGGACTTACAGGTTGTCGACTTTTGAGGTTGTCGAGTTTTAGGGAACTTAAATAAAAATAACTAGGAGTTGAATAAAAACGCTTATTTAGAGTATTAAAATTGTACATTTATTGATTTATTATATACAATTATATATTTATATCAACATTTATAACTTATAATCAAAAAATAAAAAATAATTTTGAGACAAAAGGCCTAGTAGAACCTGAAAATACAGTGTTCATTACAATTATTACTGAAGTGGTTTATGCTGCTTATAAAAAGGCTATCACAGTTAGTTACGGGAAGTTTTCTGAACACTAGAAGAAAAGTCGTTTGAAAAACCCTGTGATTGAAAACTACGTTTCTGTCTCCACACGGGTCCAGATATAAATGTTCCCTTCTCCCTGTGCACACGGAACCATTGGTAAAGCATTTCGACAACTTTTTCGAACTAAGCATTTCTCATTGTTTTTCGTTCCGCGATGGATTCTGTACACTATCTTTTCAAACACCATGATTCAATTACATATTTCTTTTTCTTCCAACCGGGCACTGTAGACCTACCGATGTTCAAATCCAACGCTATTTTATTTACGCTTTCACCACGCTCAAGTCGTTTTAGGGCACCAAACTTTGCTTCCATTGACACTGACACTTGTTTTCTCTTTTTCTCCGCCGTGCTGTCGCTCTATATTCCAGCACAAAACTCGTTTAAGCAATTGTCAACCAATCTCGAACAAAAGCAACTGAGCACAACTGTGTCTCAACAAACGCTACACTGAACGCCCAGTGACGACAATGTAGCGAGGGTAGTTTGACCTGCCCGGGAATCCCAGGACAACGCGCGGCCTCACGATAAGGAAAGTGGCCACAGAAATCCCCGAACGTGTGCGAACAATAGTTGGCCAGGTAAAGGGTGCGTTGAACGACCTTGGAAAACCCAGTAACCCAGTAACCTAGTCTGAATCTCTAGCGCTCTCGGGCGGCCTTTGTACTGATGGAATGCTTTACGTTATGGGCGGTGTAAAAAAAAAAAATATTATTTCACCAGCCCTGTCGAGTTTTACGGAATGTCGAGTTTTCGAGAATCGAGTTTGAGAGGTTCTACTGTATAAGGTAGTTTGTAAGTTTAGGGACTAATGACCCCGCAGTTAAGACCCATAAGCTTTACAACATTTGAACTTTTTTAATTTTTTAAAAAATTTTATTTAAATTATTTATTTTGAAGGACTGTCATAGGTGCAAGCATATAACACTTTTGTATCGGCTGTGAATAAATAGTAGCTACTATTTACGTACCAACCCTCCTACATATAACTTGCTTACTTTACAACTAATGGAGAAATGTATGGTACTACCTGCTGATCCCATTATTGCCCGGTGTATATGCATTTTTCCAGTCTTATATTAGAAACGAAAATAAAAATTCGGAAAAGATTTCATCTTCATGTATTCATGAAAACAGGTAAGATATAATGATACAGTAAAACAAAGAAATATGCATAATACACAAAATTTTAAGTGCAGTGTCCAACCAAAGAAAAATAGTAATAAAATACAAATTATGTCTAACATAAATTTGATTCAAAAGTTGACTATAAACAATACTTTGTCTATCTCGTTCTGTCCTTTCTGTCCATCGTCTTTTGCCTATCTGTCCATTTAAGCCTCGTTTCCATGCAGCTCAATACTTATGACATCATATATCGTTGACTATGTGACCTACAATAATACAATATTCCAGATTTGTAGAGTGTAATTTTAGGAAACTGTCAGCGATGAATATATAGTGGATGAATGAAGAAGTATCGTAAATCACGCGTCGCGTGATGGGAAAGTTTTTGTGACTCATTGTTTACGACGTCATATCTCCTGAACTATTTTCGTAGATACTTTTTAAACACGCAGCGATTATTGTTTTATAGTAAGAAATATCTGTACCAACTTTAGTTGAAAGCGGTCCATTATTTTAGAAGGAGAAGTGTAAAAATAGCGCAGGATCTAGTAGTTATTCAAAAAATTCATCGTTTAAGACGTCATATCTCCTGAAATATGTGTCGTACTACGATGAAAATTTGAAGTCACATTCAGTGGTATATTTCCCTAATTTCTGCTAAATATGTCGTGTATGGTATTAGTAGTAAAGACGTAATAAATCGAAATCTCATGCTTGATGGTGCGGTTATTTCGTGAACCAAATTGTTTATGACTTTATATCTCGCTAAATATATGTCTAACTTTGATATAATAACGAACGAACATTCAGTGGTATGTATGTGTACTGTCTGTGAAATGTCTTGCGAATACAATTTACAATGTAGAAGTAATAACTTGTAACGTCATGCCAAAAGCCGCAGATATACATCATGATCATCTGAAAAGTAGTAAGCTATAAACTTTTATCATACCATCATTTTGTTCGGGTTGCCTGCGAGAAAAAGTTTCGTAAGGATTTGAAATCATGTTTAAAGTTTATTGCAAGACACTCAGTGCTCTCATACTGAAATAGTAGACGAACAAAATCACGCCATCGTTCGCCGCAAGATGGAGGGGTTTTATTGTTTATCACGTGATATCGTATGAACTATGGTTCCTGACCATAAAGAACATTTTTCCATAATTTTGTTAAAATCGGTGCATTAGTTTAGCAGCTGATGTAAAATATTATCGCATGATGCGGCAGTTTTTCACGAATGTCATAGTTTATGAGGTCACATCTCCTGACGTATGTGTCGTAGGTGGTTCTTGTGCCCACAGCGATTGTTGCCGGATAGTAAGGAACGTGTGTACCAAGTTTGGTGGAAATCGGTCTTGTAAATTAGGAAGAGATGTGGAACATAATACACAAATACAGCTAATTTTATAACATGTATAGATTAACAGATGAAGATACCCTTTGTCTTTGTGGATTTAGAAGAAGCTTATGACACAGTCCGTAGCTGTAAACAACTGTAGGAAACTATGATAGATATAGGAATGGATTATCTATATTTACAGTGTATTATTGAAATGTACAGAAGCAATAAACTACAGATTAAAAGAGGATCGAAGCTATCAAAACCTTTTAATGCCACAAAATGTATAAGGCAAGGTTCAGCATGTCACCAATCCTGTTTTGTTTCTATCTATAACTCACTCTCCGAAATCGTAAGCAATACTGATGAGAAATGGAAAAAATTGTTAATGATGTACATATTTTTTCATTTAGTTTTAAGGAAGGTATAGCTATTGTAGCACAATATGACTGTGGTGATATGAAGGTTATATCAGGAATATGACAGATGGGGACTACAGTCTTACGAAAACTGAATATCTGATAGTGAACAGAGATGCTAAATTTGAAGTACACGCCAGTGCAAAGGAGGTAAGGAAACATTTAATATTTCGGTGTTTATGTTAATAAAAATGAAGTGGGGCTTACAGAAGTAAAATACAGAAGACAACAAAGAAGAAAAGTAGTAGTAAGTGAGATTTCTTTTTGGTGGGACAAGAATACTTCTAACATCTTTAAGAAAAACTGCTCTGGCGAAATGATCTATAGATTTCAAACACTGGTCTCGAAAGAAGGCAAATACTTAAGGAAACGCATTATTTTCGTGGAAGTACCAGAATATCAAGAAACGGAAAAATTAATAATTAAGAGCTAGAATGAATGAAGGTATGTAAAACAGTGACAGATACAAATGAAAGAAAATTGTTAAAATGATACATATATTACGAATACTGTACCATTGGCGGCTGAAAAAATTTATGGGTGGAAATCACCTGGCAGACGTAAACATGGCAGAATGCGACGTTCTTGGACAGATAATGTAAACGAAATAATGGACTGTCGCAGCACACGCAAGGAACATACGCTGGATAAATAGTTTAGGCAGAGAGAAAGGAATAGAACTAATGTTGAATTAATTAATCCTGTGATAATAATAATAATAATAATATATAAAAATAGATATATGGATTCGAAGATTCATTGCCGAAAACTTTGGTGTATGCAGCTGCGTTACAGGATAAACAAGTGCCGATATTTCGACTGCAGAACACCTAGCCATTATCAAGGCAATTGCAGAGGATAAGCATAGAGCATGGTCATTTAATAACTCTACTTTCAAAGAAAACGGGAAAGACACCACACAACGAACAAGTAAGCAATAGCTCCATCACATAACTAAAATAATAAACGTCACAAGTATTGATGGTAACTATAAGTCATTAATGAGTGAAATAGTACTAATTCTGTCTCTCTGGTTTTTGAGAAGAGAGAGAGAGAGAGAGAGAGAGAGAGAGCAGTATTTCACGTAGAATTTAAGTAGAAAACCTCTCCTCTCAATAGATTAGGGTATTTGGTAGTTTTATTTCAACGTCTTCCTTAATAACGCAATCCCAACAGATGGAAGTGCATGCCAAAATCTCCGTGTTGTTTTATTACTTTGGGTGACTTCTGTCTAGTTGATGTTTTGCAATAGAAGATTTGCTAGGTTTTGTAGACGTGTGTGACGCTTATGTTCAGGACATAAATCCTCCACAGTCCTGATGGTCTGACCAATATATGACATACCACAACTGCATGGAGTACGATAGGCACCTACCTTACGCAAACGCAGATAATTCCCTATGGACTCTGTCATTGCCTTAATCTTAGACGGTGGTCCAAAAAGACATTTAACGTCATATTTCCGCAAAATACGATCACTCCTGTAGGGGGCGCTTATATCGTAAGGCAGAAAGGCCATTAACGTGGGTGCCACCATGGTCCTCTTATCATTCAGCTGTTTCACAGTTGATCAGAAGCGCAGCGCTCGGTTAATCTATTTTTCCGTCTAACCATTCTGACTAAAGTAACTTCCAGACGGGTAAACTCAGCTGAAAGTCATTCAGGGTCTCAAAAGGCGTGTGCTCTTTGTACCAAGAAACAAAGAAAGCCTTCACGGTGAGTCGGATGGTGAGAACTGTCAACTTGAAGATACAAGTCAGTCCTATGAGCAGCTTGTCCCAACGTACTATCAAACTTCCTCCTGATATAGACGTCAGAGAAGTGAAGGCAGCCATTCTTTGCACCTTGTATCACCATGGAGATATAAAAGAACGGTTGCTTTCCCTTGATGTACGTGGTGACTCATATCGAATTCTTACTGAGATGAGGGGTGACAGCCGTAGTATACTCCAGGAAATGCACATTATCAACCATCAGCTGTTTATTATAGTTATAATTTAGACCGGTCATCTTCACAGATGTAAACTAAACAGACAGATTAAGTTGATATATTAACTGTTATCGTATCCAAGCTGACATGTAAGTCAATCAATATATATTGGTAAGATGTCACTTGACATCTGTTTTTATTTTACTTCAAGACATTACGTCAAGTGACATCTTACGATGTTCATTCACTGATTTGCATGTCAGCATAAGATAACCGATAATGTTTAAACTTAATCAGACTGTTTAGTTTACTTCTGTGAAGATGGTCAGGAACCGAAACCGGTCGAAGTTACAACTATAATAAACAGCTGATGCATTTCCTGGAACTCTGCTATCACTTGGATGGGTTTATATCAACAATAGGCATGTAGTCATAATATATTGGCTGATCATTTACGAAATTGTTACAGGTCGCACTATAAAATTACTTAGTACGGAAGTGGCATCCATCATGGGCCTACTTAATTGTAAAGAACCAAGAAAAACTGTTCCCGTGGCGCCCACATGACAGGCAAACACGCTACTATCTGCGCTATTCGACCGCACTTCTCTGACAAGTCTATCAGTTAAATATATGCTGCTTTAAAAACTTGTTGTTGTTGTGGTGGATTTCAGTCCGGAGACTGCTTTGATGCAGCTCTCCACAATACCCTATCCTGAGCAAGACTCTTCAACTCCACATAAGAACGATAACCTACATCTGGCTGAATCTGCTTACTGTATCCATCTCTTGGTCTTTCTCTGCGGTTTTTACCCCACACACATCCCTCCAACGCTAAATTAACAATTCCTTGATGTCTAAGAATGTGTCCTACCAATCGATCCCTTCTTTTAGTCAAGGTATGCCAAAAATTCCTTTTCTCCCCAATTCTGTTCAGTACCTTTTCATTAAGTACGTGACCCACCCACCTAATCTTCAGCATTCTTCTGTAGCAACACACTTCAAAAGCCTCTATCCTCTTCCTGTCCGCACTGTGTATCGTACATTTTTTCACTCCCATACAAGGCAACACTCCACACAAATGCCTTCAGAAAGGACTTCCTTAGGCTTAAATCAATATTCGATGTTAACAAATTTCTCTTTTTCAATAACGTTTTCGTACCCATTGCCATTCTGCATTTTATATCCTCTGTACTGCGACCATCATTTGTTATTTTACTGTCCAAGTAACAAAACTCATCTACCTCCTTTATTGTTTAGTTATTCTGTCAGATACAGCAAAGGACCTGGAAGAGCAATTTAACGGAATGGACAGTGTGCTGAAAGGTGCATATAAGATGAACATTAACAAGAGCAAAACTAGGGTAATTGAGTGCAGTGTAAGAAAATCAGGTGATGCTGAAGGAATTAGATTGGGAAACGAAGCAATAAAGGAGGTAGATGAGTTTTGTTACTTGGGCAGTAAAATAACAAATGATGGTCGCAGTACAGAGGATATAAAATGCAGAATGGCAATGGGTAGAAAAGCGTTCTTGAAAAAGAGAAATTTGTTAACATCGAATATTGATTTAAGCCTAAGGATGTCCTTTCTGAAGGCATTTGTATGGAGTGTTGCCTTGTATGGGAGTGAGACATGGACTATAAACAGTGCGGACAGGAAGAGGATTGAGGCTTTTGAAATATGGTGCTACAGAAGAATGATGAAGATTAGGTGGGTGGATCGCGTAACTAATGAGGAGGTACTGAACAGAATTGGGGAGAAAAGAAATTTCTGGAATACCTTGACTAAAAGAAGGGATCGCTTGGTAGGACACATTCTTAGACATCAAGGAATTGTGAATTTAGCGTTGGAGGGAAGTGTGTGGGGTAAAAACCGCAGAGGAAGACCAAGAGATGGATACAGTAAGCAGATTCAGACAAATGTAGGTTGCCGTTCTTATGTGGAGATGAAGAGGCTTGCTCAGGATAGTGTATTGTGGAGAGCTGCATCAAACCAGTCTCCGGACTGAAGACCACAACAACAACAAACACCTAATTCCTTCAGCATCACCTGATTTTCTTAGACTGCACTCATTCAATTACACTAGTTTTGCTCTTGCTAATGTTCATCTTATATGCACCTTTCAGCACACTGTTCATTCCGTTCAACTGCTCTTCCAGGCCCTTTGTTGTCTCTGACAGAATTACAATGTCATCAGCAAAACGCAGTGTTTTTATTTCTTCACCCTGAACTTTAATTACTTCTCCAAATGTCTCCTTGCTTTCCTTTATAGCTTGCTCAATATACAAATTAAATAATATTGGAGAAAGGCTACAGCTCTTTCTTACTCCCTTCCCAACCACTGCATCCCTTTCTTGCCCTTCAACTCTGACAACCGCCGTCTGGTTTTTGTACAAGTTGTAAATAACCTTACGCTCCCTATATTTTACTCCTGCTTGCTTCAGAACTTGAAAGAGTTTACTCCAATGAACATTGTCAAAAGCCTTCTACAAATCTACAAAAGCTAGATATGTAGGATTGTCTTTTCTTGATCTATCATCTAGGATAAGCCGTAAAGTGAGTATTGCCTCCCGAGTTCTTGCATTTCTCCTGAACCTAAACTGATCTTCCCCGAGGTCGGCTTCTAGCAGCTTTTCCATCCTTCTGTACATAATTCGTGTTAATCTCTTAAAATTATAGAGCCCTTTTTCTTGGAATTTTCTGGGTAGTGCACCTTAGTACGTCTATGAGTGTACAACAATGAGGGATTCTCCTATCCACCAAGTCTCATAATGAACTGAATTTCCGAGACCGGAAGGTCAGTCACCGATATGAAGCGTGGGTGACCCAGCGACACGGAAGAATACAACTAGCGGATCTTTAGGAACTTGTTGAGCCCAAATCATATTTAACCAAAATTTTACCTTATTTTATGACCGATTTCTGTCAGTTATATCAGCATCATATTCGTATCCAAATAATTACCCGTGGAAAGTCACATAGCTTCCGCGAAAGTAATCGCATCTCATATATTCATCTTTCGAATTAGCAAAAGATAGTGTAGGCTTCAAGGAGTAGTTTTATAACCATCCGTAGACTACTTTCGTTAATATCTTTATTTCTTATCTTCTTTCACACAACACACAAATTGATAAATGTGTGTAGTACATTTCTTTCTCCCGTTCTGAGTACCGGTGGAAAGGATCTCCAAGCACGCTGTCGGAACCGCTACTCGACCTGTTTCTTGTCTTAGTCGCGTTACATAACCGGCGATAAGTTTGCGTTGAACGAACAGGTTCTTTTATTTGTACCGTCGATGGTATGTCATCTATTTTTGGCAGTTAATCGGTATTGCTCGTGACATAACAGCCCGTGACATCACGGATTAATAATACGGAACTGGCATCCTTCTCCCTGTGGACGACAACAGCTTACGCAACTGGTCGCTTATCTGCTGAGGACTCGTCCTCTGCAAATTCTGCCAGCAGAAGGATAAACTCTGCAGAATCCTCTCTTCATGACAGCAAAATTGAGGTCGAATATTAATAACCCATGCCCGAGATAAAGAGAGACGTATCACTGTTGGAAAAACTTAATGTCCGCAACATTAGACATTTGCACCATTAGGAGAGAGAAATTAAATAGTTTCTTTACTAGCACTCCATGCAAGATGTTACAAGGGCAGCTAACACACGATTTCCCATAAAAAAGTGGTTATGTAAGACGGACTTATTCACGTAAATAAAACAGAATGACGTCTTTTAACTGTCATCAGCTTCATCAGCTATGGTCACAGTGATGCATCGCTACATGCCCCCCCCCTTCTCTCTCTCTCTCTCTCTCTCTCTCTCTCTCTCTCTCTCTCTCTCACACACACACACACACACACACACACACACACACACAAACAAACATAAACGCGCGCGCGCTATCACACAGTGTCGGCGTATGTGTTTATCACCTATTAGCACATAGAGGAGAAATAGCTGATAACCTAATGTAATCACAAGTCTTAGAAATTTGATTGCCTCTTCGACAATTTACTTAGGGTTATGAAGAGTATTATTTTTGTAGCAATATACACAGTCTGCCAATTAAAATTATGAACTCGCAAGGTGGGGAGGAAACGTAATGAAACTTCATCGTTTGAGGGGGTAAGTGATATTTTTTGTGATCCCAAAATCGACTCAAATTTACAAGAAACTTCTCACACTCAGCCCACTTATCAGCATGACGATGCACTGTGATTGGCTTGCTCTCTTGCCTCTCCCGAAGCAAAACTAGCCAAACTCGTTTGACTAGTTCTCGATACCCTTGATACTGATACTGGGCTAGAGTTGGCGTCCAAATTGATCCCACACTTGTTCTACGACGGCAAATCAGGTGTCTTGCTGGCCACAGGAATATTTGAACATCATAAAGACATTCCAAGCTGCTTCTCACATATTACCAAAATTGATCTGGTGTAGCATCAGGCAGTCGTTTCGCAGTAATCTAACAAAGGTTTTCCATAGGCGAGAGATCGGAATGACAGGAAGGGCAAGGGAGGAATGCATTCAGATGGGCGATTAAGAAGTCATGATCCTTACATGACAGAGGTATAGGATAAAAACAGGCAAATTGCAAACTATAATCCGACGATTGTGGTGGTGCAGACTGAATCGGAATTGGAACGACACTGTGTTTATTGACGAATTTCGATTCTCACATATACAGTGCCGTTTCACGCTCACTCCACTATTGTATATATATAAATATATGTTTATTGCGTTAAGGTAGCTTTGGTACAGCAGACAGTAGTACAGAATATCTAAATGTTTGTTAAGCTTATGGCACTAAACTGCGGGTCATCAGTCTCTAAATTTACAAATTACTCGCGAACTAACTTATAATTAGGACAACACAAACATCCATGCCCCAGGGACGATTCGAACCTCCGACGGGGAACGACCTCGCGCACCGGAGCATAGCTCCTCAATGCGCTGGGCCAGTCCTCCGCGGCCAGACAGCAGAATTAATAAAATTTTTGACAGAGTATTAAACAAAACTAACATTATTATTACAAATCATGAGGACGTAAATTTACAAAAAGGTTTTAAATATAACCTGACCTCGGATCTTAAATATTTAGCTGTTCTTATCAATTTTGTGGAAGCAATAATACTATAGAAAAACAAATTGCATTGCAATTTACCTTTTGTACTAAAGAACATAGGTTTATTAAGTGTCTTAACGATAAATTACGGGAAAATGATGCCTTCATAACTAAATCGGATAAAGGAAATACTATTATCATTGCTTATGCAAAGAAATATGTGGAGAAACCTCTAAAGTTTTTTGACGAGAACAGCATAGTGGAGGTCACCAATGATCCTAAGGCAGATTTACACAAAGAAGTGTTATTTAACAAATTTTAGAAAAAATGGTTCAGTGAATATGAACCCGAAGCGTCCCGTTCTTAGTCGCCAGTTTCAGTTGCACAGACTAATATATCCAATTCGTCCGCTAGTTAACAGTATAGGTAGTGCACAATATACACTTCCTTGGCGTTTCCACCATAAAATTAAAGACACGTTTGTTTTAGAATGTTTTTGTTCTTTTACACATAAGCAGACCTGATTAATAAAATTAAGAACGTGAAATGGTCACCTGGTACAAAGTTGGTTTCTTTTGACATATTAAGTCTCTACACTAACGGACCTGTACCTGTACATTTGACCCTGAACATCACTGAAGAAAATCTATTACATCACAAAAAAATTAACAGAAACACAGTTTGCCGAACTGATTACTTTATTACAGGAGAAAATTACATTACAATTACATTACATTTAATGGTAAATTTTACGTTCAACCACGTGGTTTGACTGCGGGTAGTTCGCTCGCTGGTATCATAGCGGATATTTATGTTAATTAACTGGAAAATGAATTTTTCATTTCTAACCCAGATTTGCACAACAAAATACGATTTTATGCTTGTATGTAGATGACATAATTTATCTTCTTTGAGAACAATGGTCGTGAATTAAATTGATTATTCACTACATTTAGGAGTTTTCATGACACCAATAATTTAACCGAAGATATCCAAAATAAACATGCCAAACTCAACTTTCTTGATTTCAAATTGTCCATAGTAGACAATAGTATAACTTTTGGTATTTTCCGTAAGCAATATATTCTGATGGGATTATTCCCGCTGATTCTGCACACCCACAATCATATATATTGCTGTTCTTCATTCTGCCATTAACCGCGCCTTAGCAACTTCCCTGTCGCCTTCTAACTTAAGGAATTTATGATAATAAAATCCACTGCTGTCAGGGACGATGAAGATATTGTGGAACGAATTGTTGATATGAAAACCTCCGAACAGTTTTCAACTTAACGTAATAAAAAATCAAACCTCGGTAAACCTAACAGTATTGTGCAACGCGTCCTAGATTTTAAAACGTCTTTTGACGAGGTAATATGATTGTAATGAAACTTTTCTACAAACATCAACTAAATAAAAATCTTGTACACAGCTCAAACCCATTCTGAACCTTTTTCCAATTCTATAGTTTAAAAGCTAATTTGCAATATATGCCCCTGTTACTATAGAGGACAATCAGAAGGGCGATTAAAGTAAGATATAAAGAACACCTGTTACGGAAGAAAAGTGGCAATGTATATTACTCAATCTTTGCTGAGCATTTGCTGATTGCTGGTCGTGTTCCGAGGCATTTGGAAAACGCTACAAATTTACACAAGGAGGTTAAAGCAAGAAATTTAGATTTGTGGAAAGATATTCAAATTTTCAAACACCTTGCTTTTAATGATGGCAGTAATCTTAATGACGAACTCCACCTCGCATGCAGATAATACCTACAAGGCTTCAAACCTATATTAGTTGTGTAGACTATTTGCTAATCACTACTGGTTTCTGCTCGACTTTCGTTGTCCTCAGAATCCTAACTGTATATTTTTATTTTTATTTTATTTTATCTGTGATGCACAATAATTTTCTCCACCTCCCTGTTTCGTGTGCCTTTTGTTGGGGATTTAGTTCGTTAATTTTGACGTTTTGCACCACGAGTTGACCCTCGTGTCCTATATTTATTTAAAACAAGCATCCTTTGATTCCTCATTTCACGTATATGTGAGTATACAGCGTGCTACGCACATTGCTAGCTTCCAGACATCACGTCCTTACACTTATATCAGCATTCTCATCTTCCTTTACTCCATCTTTCTCCGTCAATAGTTATACCTTTTTTGTTTTCTTTTATCTGTAGAGACACATTTTGCTTATGCGACTCGTTTACCATCTTGGCACGACCTAGTGCGTTTACTTTCTAGTAGTTTTCAAAATGTTCAAATGTTTGTAATGTTAAAGGACCAAACTGCAGTGGTCATCAGTCTCTAGACTTACAAAATACTTAAGGACAACACACACACACACACACACACATATATCCATGCCCGAGGGAGGATTCGAACCTCCAACGGGGAGCAGACGTACACTTCGCAACAAGGCTCCTAAGATCACACTGCCACTCCCGCTCGGCTACTAGGGTTCCTCCACCGATGTCAGTAAGTGGAGCTCACTTGCCCTGTGTGTGGCATTACTCCACAGTTTTTAAAACTTCAGATGTCCGTTTTAACATGGCATATTTTAAATCGTGACACGGTGTGTAAGCTTCACTTGAATAGGTCATTCGACTCAATATTTTATTGTATAACAACTTTTATGTGATTTACATGTATGTGTGTTTTCATCAATTGCTGTATCATTCATTTTATACCTATTTTACCAACCATTTTGTATGTTACTATTTTGCACATTATTGTTGTTAGCCCAGAAATAAGACAAAAATAGTTTTGCTGAAACCTGGTCAAGGTTTTAATTAAAAAATAAAATAAAAACATTTTAACGCAAGTGTTCGGCTGTTATTTGTCTAAAAATTGAACGTAGAGGTAAATTCCAAAGTGAAACTCTCAATATTCATCTTAATATTTGTCTAACTCAAATTTTGAAATTTCTGTAACACTAAGGAACCAAACTGCTGAGGTCATCGGTCCCTAGACTTGCAAACTTTAAACTAACTTATGGTAAGAACAACATACACAGAGCCATGTTCGAGGAGGGACTAGAACCTCCGACGGGGAGCGGCTGCGTAATCCGTTGCAAGGCATCTTAGATTGCACTGGCATTTCTGCGCGTTTGTCGAACTCATCGTTAACTTCGTGACAGAACTGTGTGTTATAAATAGATTTTGACATGGGACATGTTATGTCGTATTGGTCAGATTGTAGAGCCTTGCGTCGAAGACCAATGATCGTATTTCTTGCATGCACCTGGTCTCACTTACGCCACACTTATCTCAGAAAACTTTATTTCAGTACCCGTAATTTGTTCTCCTACATTAGGACGAGCCCCTTCATACGTGACAATACACAGATGCTTCATTATTGTGCTCAGATGGTTGTCGGGACAGAGGTGGCTCAATCCGGATGTAGGAAGTCTCGAATTACTTGGCGAGGCATGACATGTGTAACATAAAGATAAATTAGAAGCCTTTGTGTTCATCGTAGACAAACAAACTCTTCACCAAGATCGAAGTTGAGTGTGATTGTTAAGTCATCTGGACGCGTTTATCAGGTGACAAGAGAAATTAAGTTCGTGATTGGATGCATATATCGGCCACCTGGTTATTCCGTGGCAGTTCTGGAGTCAGTAGCGAAAAATAACACGCATCGAGGTATCTTGGTTGGAGGCGATTTTTACATATTGACAATAGATAGGATTCAATGCATATCTACAAGCAAGTAGTGTTGTGAACTACTTTTGAAGACGTCATTCCAAATCTGTCTTGAGCAGCTAAATAGGCTACCCAGTCGCAGTGGAAATACGTTATGCTATGTAGCTACAAAAGATCTGGTGTTATCAGTTATGCCAGTGTAGATAAAGGGCTAAGTGATCATGACATCATCATAGGAGCAATAATTACCAAAGTTAAAAGGAAGGAAGAAAGGAAGATTAGTGTTCAACGCCCGTCGACAGTATGGTCATAGAGGCGGAGCTTACACTCGGGTTGTTTGGGTAAGGATGGAAAAGGAAATCGGCTGAGCCCTTTGAAAGGAACCATCCCGGAATTTGCCTTAAATAATTTAAGGAAATCACGGAAAACCTCCATCTGGATGGCCGGAAGTGGATTTGAAAGACCGTCCTCCCGCATACGAGTGCAGTGTGTTACCAATGCGCCACCTCGCTCGGTCTACCAAATTTAGTATAACAGTTAGAAGTCTGGGAAAGTGTTTATGCAAGAAATACCTGATAAGCAATTGTTAGTGTCCGACATAGATAATGAATGAAAATCCTTTAGTAGAACAACTGTGGGCTAAGGTGAAATGCACAATACATCTCGCGTTCGGTATGTATATGCCGAGTAAGTGGTGTAAGGACGGAAAGGAAATGCGTACGGTAATAATAATAATCGGAAAGTGCTGAGGAAGCAAAGATACGTGCAATCTCGATTCGTAAAAGAGCACATAAGCTAAGAGTGTCAGAAGATAATAGAGACCTTACGTCTGTTAAAATATCAATGCGCGAAACATAGTCTTACAGCTATAACCGTCACACCTGACCAAAGATCTTTCCGAGAGCTCACAGTAGATTCTAATCGTATGAAAATCCATATACGTGTCGAAAACCTCTATCCATTCATTTGTGGCAACAGAAGGTAGGACTACGAAACCTGAAGCTTGATATTTCTCTTTTTAGAGATCATTCATGCAAGAGGATCATAAAACATACGGCTGATTATAGGTATTTACTAAAGGACTGACACCCTTGGCTACCATTAACAGCCGTAAATCAACGAATTAGTAATATTCAAATATTTCGACTGATATAGAGCATTCAGATACGTTGCACTTGTGCTGACTGGGATATGAAACCGGATTTTCCTTTTCTGGATGAATGGATCAGACACACGCACGGTGCATGTAGATCATTGAATTTACTATCCGTGTGTAGTGTGGTAAAGATACGGGACCTATCTGAGATTGATGGAATGCATACTGTGATGGTACAGAGGCTCGTTATGAAGACCCCGGAAACATCACGATTTGTCGTATGTTCGAGGAGTGCTGTGGTGAATGTCTTCAGCGAGTGAAAACACGTCCAAACGCGGAGAGGTTGGGCAGCCATCCCTCTTCCCAAATGTTGGACCTCGTATGCATGGCAGATCGGTAATGCAGGACAGTCGGCGGTACTGAATCACACTAATTCTGGGCAGAATGCTAGGGTGTCTCAATACACTGTGCACCGAACACTGGTAACGATGAGCTTCTGCAGCCGACGACCCATGGATGTGTCAATGTAACATCATAACTTTGCCAACTAGGACTGAAATGAGCACGTCACCATCATCAATGGATGCTGGTTCAATGTCGCAGCGTTGCATGATCCGATAAATCCCGGTATCTTATTAAGAATGCCGATTGGAGGCTGTGAATATGTCGTATTCCGAGGGGACCTTCTCTTTGACACACCTAATGCGGGACTAGGAACACAGTGGCGAGTTGCAGTTGATGTGCTGCCTCCCCCCGCCCTCCCTCAAGCTCACTAGATTTGAACACGATCGGACACATCAGGGATATGACTGAAGGTGGCCTCAGAGCTCATAGATCCCATTCACGGGATTTGCGGTATTTTGCTGACTAGTGGGTGCAGGCGTGGTTTATCCGTGACAAAGATGGACATAGCGGCTATTTTTCAGTGGTCATAATGCCTTAGCTGATTAGTATATTTCTGAGACATAGGCAGGTACACATATAATGGAAGAGTGCATGTGTGCATGTCACAGTTAGACTCAAGAAAGTCTGTCTTGAATCGATAAAAGAAGAGGGAAAATTGTACACAGGATCAGTCAGAACATTATGGCAACCTACCTAATTCCGAAACTGGAAGATGGCAAAGAAGCCACAATGAAAAACCTGCGTTGGGATGTTAATAAAAGTTACTGCAAGAAGAAATCTACAGTGAGCAGAGTATATTTTCTCAGTGCTTAATATTATCCCTAACATATAATATGTACCCAGTAACTCTGAAATTCGATGTAGATTAATCGATGACACATAAATTATCAACTAAGGAAATAGACCAATAGATTTTCATGCAGCGATAATACCTTAATTAGGTATACATTTATTCACAAAATATGTAAAATACTAGGGTAAACGGTTCTCTTAAAATGAAATAAATGTAAAGTGATTAATTAAAAAAAGTTAACAAAATACGAAAGAAAAATATTATTTTATATTAATTTACGGAAAGGTATTGTACTCAAAATTAATTTTATCTGTTACAGTTGTCTCGCAAAATGTCAGTAGCTGAGAAACTTCTCCCAAACTCACCGGAAAATTAGGGATTATATGTAAAAATGACTACTTGCTCCGCAGTTCGCGACTTCTTTCTCTGAACATCATTGCACTTACTTGTTAAAGTTTTTTTCAGTTTCACGAATTTGTTCTTACACTTGATTCCTTAAAAGTCATATCTTACTTTATTCTTCAATATATTACCAACTCTTCTGGTGACAGAATAAAGATTAGAGACTGTGGTTTCTAACATACTTTATAAATCACCAATAATAGAACTGACTATCGCCACTCGTATTCCTGTGGCATTAAGAACAACTGGAGCAGTTTGTGTTGAGGCAGCTCTTTTAGCATCAAATGTAGAAACGCCGCTCTTAACAGTTACTAAATATTTGGTGTAGAAAATCACTTCAGACAACCATATTCCCCAGCGCGTTATAACATTGGTTCTGGTGGCAGGGGAATGTCAGGGTCTAATGCTCTGAATGCTTACTATCTATAAGATACTATAACAAACACCTTCTTCACAGCAGGCATTATCTTATCAACTTGATGAAATTTGTACTAATAGTTTCAGCAGCGAGAAGTAACCCACGAACAAGACAATTCAAATGAATGGTATTTGGAAATACTTTGTGAGAGGACCAGCTTTGATCATTTGGCTTGTTGTATTAGTTATGATCAGTAACACTCTCTTACTGAATGCCATTGGGCCACAACAAGACCATGGAATAGATCAAAACGAGGAAAACAGTGTACGCTGATCAGCGAGAACATGATGGCTGCCTACCCAATAGCCGGCTCTTCCATGTTTGGCACGAATTATAGCGGCGACGCGTCTTCTCATGGTGGCAATGCGGCTTTAGTAGCTCACTGGAGGTAGTCGTAACCGCATCTGCACACGCAAGTCACTTTATTTCCGTAAATACCGGGCATGGGGGCGATTATCTCGGACGCCACTTTCAATTACATCCCATATGTGTTTAACTGGGTACAGATCTCGCGAGATGGAAGACCAGCACATCAGTACCTTCCTTCTTAGAACTATCCCACCACTGTCGCGGCCTTATGACTCAACGAATTATCTCGTTGACAAATACCACTGCCCTTGTGAGTCATCAACCTTATGAATGGGGTACGTGGTCTGCAACAAGAGCACGATACTTCGTGGTGCCTTGCACGAGCTCCATTGGACCCATCGATGCCCATATTTAGTATCGATAGTTCTTGAAAAGAGCATTTTATGGCTGTGTAGGAAGAAATTCTGCTGTCCATAATGGTTGGGATTTTACAAGTGTCATGTGAATAAGCAAACGACGTGTTTAGGAAGGCCATACTAAGCAACATGAAGAAGACAAATTGAGCCGACACCAGGCTGTATCCGTTCTGCAGTAGTGATGTCAAGGAATTGTTCCGTTCGAAAACTCCGAATTCACACCTTCCCATCGGCATAACGAAGAAGATATCGGACCTCATCAGACCACGCAATGCTCTGACACTGTGCCAACGTCCAATGACGATGCTCACGAGCCAAATACAGTCGTGGTGATAATATTGGTATATACGTGTATCGGTGGCTGAGAAGGCCCATCGTTAGAAATGCTTGGTGCTTTGTGTTTTCAGAGACTATTGTATTCTACCCAGTATTAAAGTCTGATGTTGGTTCCGCCACAAATCCTTGAGCTGTCCTGGTTTCAAATGTTTGTAAATCTGAAACGGTAAAGTTGTTGGGCGGCATCGTGAGTCGTGTCGGGGTAGCTCAGTCGGTAGAGCGCTTGTCCGCGTCAGGCAGAGGTCCCAGATTTGAGTTCCGGTTCCGACACACAATTTTAATCTGCCGGGAAGTTTCATATCAGCGTACACTCCGCTGCAGAGTGAAGAGTTACATTCTGGTTTGTAAATCTATCGGACTCAGCTACTGGGTTATTAGTCCGTAGCTTACGAATTACTTAAACTAAGGTAAACTAACCTAAGGACAACACAATCACCCATGCCCGAGGGGGGACTCAAAAACCCGACGATGAACTGCCGCGCGCACCGCAGCACAGCGCCCCAGTACGCACGGCTAATCCGCCGGGGCTGTCCTGGTTTACCAGGCTGCCAAGCTTACGACGTCCAACATTTGTAAAGGGGGCGACCACCTAATCCTCCCACGTATGGACGTGGTTCCACCTTGGTTTCGCCACATGTTGAAGACACGCGTCACGTCTCTCCTAAAACATCCGAAACACTCGGAGCTATCGCTTTCTAGCCCCGGCAGAAGTCAGATAGATCGCATGCCTTTCCCGTTCAACAAACTAACAGCGGGCTCACTGATATATCGACCTTGCGTTATCTGATTAGCAGTCATTCTTCGTCAGATGACGCTACTCTTGCCTGGACTGCATTATATCGATCTTCCGTAGGTGGTCAAAATGTTCTGGCTGATCATATTAAATGACAATGTTGACTGTTACTTGGTCTTACATTGTCAAAAACTCCAAAAGCACAGATACGAATAACACCAGAACAAATGGTGATCGAAAATTCCCGTTACAAAATTCTAGGAATTGTAGAGGGTAGTGAGTACATAACATTTTGAATAGGAACCTATGTCCGGAAACGTATCGTTTCCGTTCTGCGACAGTTTCAATTCAGATGTGTAACTCGTCAACGTCTGCTTCGCGACATAGAAACGTCGCAGACTTCCCTGTCCTTGTATGCAACAGGGAGAGTGTTCTGAGTGCTCGAAATATCCAGATCTGTGCGGACGAAAACACTCAAGCCACGCATGTTCAGGGATTTCAATACAGGTTTGGAATTAACGTGCGGGCAGGTATTCTGGACGGTCATGTGATTGTACCATACCTCCTTCCATCCAAGCTCACGGGTCCCGCATATTTAGTTTTCCTATGACACTTATTGGACCCGTTCTTGGAAGGTGTCCATCAGGAAATGTGGTTTCAGCATGATGGTACACCATCTCACTTATCACTAGCTGTCCGGAGACATCTCAACAGACGATTTGGTGAAAGATGGATAGGCCGTCGTGGTCCAACCGCGTGGCCGCCATGATCGCAAGATTTAACCCCTATAGACTACATCTTATGGGGTCGTATGAAGAGCTTAATTTATGAGACACCTGTAGAGACAGAGGAAGATCTGCTGGCACGAGCTCTGCAAAAGACATTGAAGAGACACCAAGTAGGATGGAGAAAGTGTACCAGAACATGCTTCGGAGGTACAATGCGTGTAACGACGTTGGTGGTCGCCACATCGAGCCGCTGTTGTAAATCACCAGTATGTTGCGGCTGATGCCGTAGATGCTGGGTTCTTGTTGTTGTCGACTAATATAAACCATAAGGTGTAAACTGTAATGAAAATGCGTGAGTAATAACGATCCAGTATTATTTTCAAATTTATTGCAACAATTGTACTGGGTCACGTCTAATTACATTCCTCAAGTAGGAGTGGATGAGATAATCATCTGAATTGAAACCGTCGTCAAACGGAAACGATACATTTCCGGACGTGGGTTCCTGTTTCAAATGTTATGTACTCACTAGCCTCTACAAGTCCTAGAAGGTTGTAACGGGAATTTCCGACCACCCTGTATAACTTGAAAGACCGCAAGCATTTTCGTGACGTAGTCGTATTGATACCGTCATTTCTTTCACGCTACATTATCTTGAGAGGGCGTTGGGACTGTGGTTTGGGCATATTTGCAGGGAGAATACGACCAGAAAATCCTGAGTGCTCCTTGATTATTCCTTTACTATTCATTTGCATTTTTGTAGTAAGTCACTTAATTACAACTAGTAGTTTTTTTTCTTGTTTCTAGATAGTGGGAATCTTTATTATTGTGTGGAGCTCACGTTTAAACTTAAGTTTCAGACATGCGTTAGTTTTCGTATAATTATTGCAGGCTCTGGATATTTCAGATATGAGAAAATATGCTTATTTGGCACACTTTATTCTTCTCTGTGATTCTCTTCTCTTTGGGTGCTGTGAGGTGGGACACTTAGTCTCATTAGATCAAACTTCGATAACTGTGTGCAGATGCAGGAAAACGTCTGTGTTTGTGTACCGTCATAAGGGCTGATAATGGGATTGTGTGATTGCAAGAGGAACTTACGATTTCACATTCAACCAAATACCGACAGATTTCTGTACAACCTCATGCGTTGGCAGATTCAGTTCTGTCGGTTGGTGTGAGATTTGAAAGATGCCTTATTCCGACCTAGCGCATGAAGAAATTAGATTTTTTATCCTGCTAGGTGAGCTTCATTCTAAGTGTGGGTTTAAATAGGAGTTTCACTAAGGATCACACATTAAATTGTATATGGTTAGAAGTAATTTCTGGACTTTATCCGTATATTTGTATAGTTAATAGTATAAGTTCCTTGTTTATTTTCTGTAACACGATTTGCTTAAGATTTTACTGCAAGTTATTTCAGTGTAGCGAAGAAGTAATCGCTATTTCCGGCGACAAGCAGACGTACACAACAGACTCGTTACGCGGCACCTGAATCGCAATACCTCAGCCCCAGACGCCGTAGACACAACGCAGCTCACATCCACGGTTTGGTTACGTGTCGAAGCTACGACAACCAGGGAATTCATCGTCACTGCTTTGCTCAGCTGTTCTTATTAGGAGTAAATTTACTAAATTGCAGGCTGAACTTGGTTTTTCCCTGTCTTCCTATTTTTTCGGTTAGAATGCACACTCTTTGTCGAAAGAGAAACAGCATATTTTTTTCCGTAACTAAACAACAGTCAGGATATTCCGCTATTAATGGTTCTGTATTTGCCTTGCTGAAAAACAAATCTAAATAATATATCATCTTAGGTGCGCTGTACAATTGCTGTTTCATTAAATACCGTAGAAAAATACGAAACCTTAATCTTCAATTAAACAATGTACGAATTTAAAATCGTTCACATCACAGTGGAAACGTCTTAAAATGAGATTTTTCGACGTTTTTCTTACGACAGCGACCACACCAGATGAATTATGTACATTAGATGAGAACATAATGAGCTTGAAAATGGCGCTATGCCAAAATACATCTATTGCACAATAAAATATAACATCAGTTAAGCAGCTTCCTGGACTTATTTAATATATCATGTCTGTAAAAGACATCAAACATGCTGCGGGCCCCCAATACAAGGGAAAAAACAAATCTAAATAATTTAAACCAAAAACTTTCTCTTCCGTAAATTGCCCTTGTTTCAGTGGCTTAAGTAGTTATGAGAAACAGTGTAATATTATTTAATGTAAGATGAAATTTAAGTCAGATGTGTTACACGTCAGTAAGTTCGGGTAAGAGCAAATTGAATGGATAAACGTCATCAAAGTGCTAAGATCCCTCACCCTATGTTAGACAATACAGGGTTAAATAATTTTTGGCGTTGTTAAAACTCCGTTACATGTTGTCACTTTGAAATTTAAGGCTTGTGGTGTGACGTTTCTCAGACGTGCACAAACGTCTAACAGGCGGTATTCCAAAATAAAAAAAATGGGTGACTTAAATGTTAAACGCAGCGAAGGTTTTCAACCTATATTGGTACAATTCTGCAGGGAGACCTTGTATGTACCGCAAGCAAGGCTGTGAGCCATGTTAACAATCTGGCAGGGAAACTCACAGTAACGAATAAGGAAAAAAAGAAAACCATAAATAAATACATAGTAACAAGCTTCCAGAACCAACTAACACGTGAAAACACACTTCAATTATTTCTATTTTTCATTTTTTTGGAATAATAATTTTAAATAAAAAAACACGCAGAGTGTAATGCGCAGTCGAAGTCTTTCGAAAATAACATCCTGATTCACAAAACGGCCATAATTTGCAATTTATATGTTCTACTACCTGAAAACCCGGCGTTGCCCGGGTGTTTATTTATTTATTCCTGCCTTGAGTTAGTACTTCTCTTATCCCTTCTCTCTATGTCCATTTCTCTTTTTCTAAAATGATGTTATATTTCTTGGAGAATATATAAGAAATAACGCAGTCTTGCATAATGTACAAAATTATAAGTGCAATATCTAAACAAAGAAAGATAGTAATCAAAATGCAAATGACTTATGAAATTCATACGATTTCATATTCATTGAATTATAACAATTAAATTAATGTAATTAATTTCACTCATTTCTGAGGAAATGTCGCTGATAAAGCGGAACTGAAAAATATTCCTATCAGATTGCAGAAGTCTATGCACTTATCGTTCATCAGGAAAGTAAGTAGTGTAGATCAAATAACACGTAAAAATGCACTCGTTTCGAAGAATCTAATCACGAAATTCAACACTGAAGACACAAAGGAATAATATCACAGATCGATCACTTCATGTAATGCGCGAAACGTCAAATCGATTTTTTTTTAAAGAGATGTATTAAAACTGCTTTATTTGTTTACTCTTATATTTCCTTATTCGTATGCTTATCCTTACATAGAAAGAGCTGAAGACATTGTAGCACGCATAGACCAAAGATATGGTCTGTGGCATCACGTTTTGCTGTATGTTACCTCCTTGCTATAGAGTCGCAAACGTCATCGCTGGCCTTCAGTCCGAATTTTTTTTATAATTTGACGAATTTCAACTACCATATCATCCACCCACTTATAGCTATCGGCATGGAACTGCTGTGGTGTACAACTGGAGACTTCGGACAACAATGACACACAGACCATTCGTTTGCGTTCTGTAGTTTTCGCTGCAGAGCGAAATATTAACACACACACACACACACACACACACACACACACACACACACACACACACGTAGAATTTTATATACACCGATAACTTTGCATCCCAATATACCCCACCCTTTTATCACTATCAACCCTCAAGCAACAATGCAACCAATAAAACCATTTTCAAAGAGTAAATATGATTTTCAAAGAGTAATTATTGTCCCGCATTTCGCTTTATATTCTTCAAATTACTAAATATCTTTCAGATCGCTATAAACCGTGCCTAAAACGTTCCTCGGGTATAAACTAGTAACTGTACAAATATTTAAGTCTCTGCGTCTTGTCGTTCGGACGTGATCAGCGTACACCGAACAGACATTCACATTCATATATGTAGATAAATAGCTATAAAAACCCGTGTCTGAATCCCTCCCCGGGTAGACATTAGTAACTGTAAAAATTTTTAGCTCCTTGTTTCTTGTGGTTCAGACGTGATAAACGTACACTGAACAGACATTCACATTCATAGATATATATAAAACCTTCCCAGAAACTTAACAACAGAAGTAATTCCAACATATTATCAAAAGAGTGCACTTATCAAATAATGCAAGAAAATGTGCAAAAGCATGGAGCATCCATGTAGTATACATCACTGTCATAACCATATACATTAAGATACCCGTTCGCCTTCGTAGTCTAGTGGATAGAGTGGTGTGTTGCCGCGCGGGGCCCGGGATGGAAATTTTCTCCGCTCGGGGACTGGGTGTTGTGTCGTCCTCATCATCATTCCATCATCATTGACACGCAAGTCGCCAAAGTGGCGTCAGATAAGAAGACTTGCACCGGGCAGGCTGAATACGACCCCAGTTAGGGTCTAACGGCCATAAATGCCACACGATCATCATCATTATGATACCCAAAATTCGTGTAATTCTTTTGACTCGGAATCTACACACATTTTAATCACAATCCTTAGGTATACTTATTTTTGTTAGATGGCATTATCATCTCATTTGTTTTATATTTTCAAATAAATCTTACAGGCCAAGAAACAAAGTATATAGTATTTCATTCCGTCGTTACATAGAAGTAATTTGAAAATTACGATCCGTTCTGATGTTTCAGCGAGTTAAAATAATATGTTTTTGCACCAGATCTGTCGGTAGACACTGTTTCCTCATTTTATTTTTCTAAAGTCCAGTTATCCAGCCGCAAACACACTTCACACAAATTCCCTCTTTATTCGAATAATTGTACACAACCTTTTCCTCTTTCTACAAGTAGTTTGTCGGTCTATATAAAAACATAAAAATCCTATCAGTTTGCACTACGTAACCTCCAGTAGCTGCTCACCACAATGTATTCACGAGCGGTTTTTGTAGCACAATGTCTCTTTAGCACCGCCGTCAGAAATCGACATCTACTGCTGTGACATATTGATCTGCGTGGTTATTTCAAGCAGTGTTGATTGGCTGTCAGCACTGACAACTCTTCTCATATACCACTGCTCTCGCTCATTAAGTAAATACCGTCGACCATTGTGTATTACTTAGCATGAGGTAGTGTCTAAAATTTTGTACCCTCGGTACACTGTTAACACTGTGGATCTCAGAATATTGAATTCCGTAACAGTTTCCGAAACTGACTGTCCCATGCGTGCCGCGGTGGAGTAGCCGAGCGGTCTACAGCGTCTCGCTGCGGAGCGCGCGGTTGCTCGCCGTGGAGGTTTGAGTCCTCCCTGGGGCATGGATGTGTGTGTTTGTCCTTTGGTTACCTAGGTTTAAGTAGTTTGTAAGCTACGGACTGATGACCACGCAGTTTGGTCCGATAGATTTACAAACATTTGACCATTTTGTCCCATGCGTCTAACTCAAAATATGATTCTGTGTTCTGCGTCTCATTATTCGCGTCATGCTGCCACAATCACATTGTAAAGCTTTTCACACGAATCATCAGGGTACAAACGACAGCTCTGGAAATGCGCTCTTCATTTACGTCTCTAATACGGGATACCAAGGCAAAGACGACCAGTGATCTTCCTGCAGTGCGGCTGCACATCAGGCGCGAACTTTCACAGGGGTCGACGAAATGCCGCGATTAAAGAGAGAGGGAAAGCGTGGGGCCTCTACGTCAGTTTCATACTTCTGGCCAAATGTATACATCTAGCGGAAGGTGCGATAGGTTCAAAATGTTCGTAAATCTATCGGACCAAACTGCGTGGTCATCAGTCCGTAGCTTACAAACTACTTAAACCTAGGTAAACTAACCTAAGGACAACACACACCCATGCCCCAGGGAGGACTCGAACCTCCACGGCGAACAACCGCGCGCTCCGCAGCGAGACGCTTTAGACCGCTCGGCTACTCCACCGCGGCTAGTGTGATAGAGTAAACGATGCCGTCGTGGTGAAAACGATGCCACTGTGTCGTCGTGTCAGCGCAAATAACTAGTAAGTAGGATATCCAGTTTCGTTTCCAAGCTGCAATAAAATTTTCAAGTTTCCGCACTGATTTAATTCCATGCCCTCTGTAGCTGATATTATTGCTTCCTTTGTGTCTTCAGTGTAATTTGTATGACAGTTCTCCGCCCATGAACCTGTTTTACTGCAAGCCTTACTTATGCCAAAGCAGAGGATACACGCCCTGCCTGTTGAAACGAATCTGCTGTGATGACTATGGAGAGGGGAAACAATTATGATTTGGAGTTGCGTAAGCAATGTGGGGCTTGCAGCGGAGTGGCCAGGCGGCGGGAGTAAACAAGGGGCGGCTGATTGCGCGCTTCCTGCTTAGCGCCCTGTCGCTCTTACGGCGCGCATTATTGCGTCTTCCGACACCCGGCGCCGTTGCACGCTCTCAATCCAGCCGTGCCCCCGTGTACCCCGCCGCTGGGACGTCGGCACGGCTCAGTAGCGTGCCAACGGCTGCAAACTCCACGACGGGTGGCCGCATTTAATCTTTTTGCAAAGTTTAGTTTAACTGCAAGAGTGCAATAAGTAATATACATTATTTATCTGCTGAGCTAATGTTTCCCATCACTGACGTGATTAATAACACCTGTAATCAGACATAACGAGATGGAAAAAAAATCGCACTGACGTGTTTTACGGCCCACTTTAGATTTGTAGTTTTATAAGTTTTTTCAAACATTTTGGACCAAAATAATAATCTAAATAATAAGAAATTAATTAATAAGAGCGTCTGAAACACTTTTTACGTAAATTTTTTTAGGTAGTAGCGAGTTCCGAACCACTTACCTTCAGCGTCGCAGTCCAACGCGTCGTCCACTACGCTACGGCCAACTATTGAGAATTGCGTCCTTTAATCTCTTACTGCTGATGGCAGGTGTTAACTGATGCTAATATGGTATTTGTAGACATTAGATTATCATTTATCGTACGAAGAACGACATGTTTTTGTTAATTATTCAGTGAGCCATTGGTTTGAAATGACAACGTGTAAGTTACAATAAGAAAATCATGAAATACGCAACGCAAGACGGTGTATACCAGAAAGTGTTCTGGGCGACGAATGTCAAGTGACATCTGCGAACGGCTGGTTTTCGTTAATTCAATGGAGGGTGTCAAAACTCCGTTATTTTTGCAAATATCTCTCAAACGATACTAGATATGAAAAAAAACATAAGGGAACAAAATTGTAGAGAACTTTCTCCTCTACAAATTCGTTTATTCAATTTTCGCGTCAGACGAACGGTTTATTTGCAATTAAAATTACATTACAAACTGCTTTTTTTTGGTATTACTAACGTATTTCTTGTGCGAAATATTTCGAAAAGCAAGTTTCTGGTCTCTGGTACACAACAATTATGTCTGTAAAATTTGGTACCGATCGGTTGAACGGTTCGACCTAAAAAGTGGGAACACGTTACAGCCAGACAGACATCGTCCAATCACCGTTATTTTTGCAAATATCTCTGCAACGATACGAGATATGAAGAAAAAAACATAAGAGAGTAATGTTGTAGAGACTTTTCTCCTCTACAAATTCGATTATTCAGTTTTCGTGTCAGATGAATGGTTAAGCCGTTATTTTCATTTAAATTTCGAGCTGTCAAAAAACGATTGCAAAGGCCCACTTTTAGTGTTACTACCGTAACCTAAAGTGGGCCAAATACAGAACAAAACTTATATCTTCCAATTATACTGTGATCTATAGTATCCGGACACACCCAAAAACATAGGTTTTTCACAAGGAGGTTGGTTTTTCATATTAACCATTTCAGACCTGATTTTTTTCTCTAGCAAGGAAATTATTTTAAACGCTGTAATATTCTTTAGTTAAATTTTCAATGATTTTAGAAGAAAGATTTATGCAATTATATGCACCTATTTTCATACTACAACACTGCGTATACTGAAAAAAAGGCTTCTTTTATGGACTAAATTAATTAATTTTGTAGTACCAACTGTTGTACTAACTAAACTGATCGTTCAATAACTACATCGCAAAATAACAACTTCTACTTTCAGTTATACGGTGGAATACAAGTAATCCACAAGTTACGTGTTTTTTGAAGTTCGTAAACTGCTGCACAGTGCAACACTCGCTTCTTAATGTTTTTATAGCGATCTTCCGCAGGTGTCAGTAATTGTGCATGATGAAATGATTGAACACTCAGGTGTCGTATAGATGTTCTTTCCATTGAAAAAAAAAATGCTTCTGAACCAGCTTAGACACCGTAGAAGTTATGTACACATTTGTAGTCAGAGGGTCCAGCTACTCTATATTAGCGATCTCTGTAGTCATTATAAATCGTGAGAGAGCAGTATGGGGCGCTCCCGGAACTCACGGACTTCGAACGTGGTTAAGTGATTGGGTGTCACCTGTGTCAGAAGTACGGGAGATTTCCACACTCCTAAACATTCATAGGTCCATTGTTTCTGATGTGATAGTGAAGTGGAAACGTGAAGGTACACGTAAAGCACGAAAGCGTACAGGCTGCCTTGTCTGCTGACTAAGAGAGACTGCCAACAGTTGAAGAGGGTCGTACAGTGTAATAGACAGGCATCTATCCAGATCATCACAGAGGAATTCCAGATAGCATCAGGATCCAATCCAAGTACTATGACAGTTAGGCGTAAGTGTTAAAAAGTGGACTTCATGGTTGAACGGCTGCCCATACGCCACACATCACGCAGGTCAGAGCCAAACGATGGCTCGCTTAATGTAAGGAGCATAAACATTGGACTATTGAACAGTGAAGAAACACGATACACAATATGGCGATCCGATGGCAGGATGTGGGTATAGAGACATCCGGGTGAAAGTCATCTAGGAGCGTGTGTAAAGTAAACAGTAAAATTCGAAGAGGTTGGGGTTATGGTGTGGACGTGTTTTTCATGGAGGGGGCTTGCACCCTAGTTGTTTTGCGTGGCACTGCCGCAGCACAAGCCTACATTGATGTTGTAATCACTCATTGCTTCCCACTGTTGAAGGACAATTGGGCGATGGCAGTTGCATCTTTCAACGCGATCGAGCACCTATTCATAATGCATGGCCTGTGTAGAAGTGGTTACAGGACAATGACATCCCTGTAATGCACTGGTCTGCACATCCTTGACTTGAATCCTATAGAACGCCTTTGGGATGTTTAGGAACGCCGACTTCGTGCCAGGCCCCGCCAGCTACATCGATACCTCTCATCAGTACAGCACTCCGTGAAGAAAAGGTTGTCATTCCCCAAGAATCCTTCCAACACCTAACTGAACGCATGAGCGCGAGAGTGGAAACTGTCATCAAGGCTGAACGTGGGCCAACACCATATCGAATTCCAGCATTACGGATGGAGTGTGCCACGAACTTGTAAGTCATTTTTCAACCAGGTGTCCGGATACTTCTAATCACAGTGTATTTCATGGTAAAGTTCACTGCTCGTGTAGGATAGAACCACTAAGCAACGTACACAAACTATGTGCCTAACGTGAGTAGTGTCTTATATCACTACATTTTGCCCAGTAAACGCTGATATCTGTCTGTAATGCCCATTTTCTAACAGTAAGAGCAACATATCTAGTGTTCTGCTACTCAGCTGTAGATGATACACCGATTTAGGAAATGTCATGGGACAGGCACCTATCAGTGTAGGCTCCTCGGGCTCTTATGACCGCAATGGAATGACGTGGAAGTGAGTTTGAAAGTCCTTATTACTACTCTGGACGCAGCCAAAACCAAATCGTCTGCAGAGTGGCAGCTAACTCTGTACTGTTCGTGGGTGCAGGGTCCATGGCATTGAGACCTAGTTCCATGACATCACAGATAGGCTCGTTGGGGCTCAAGTCTGGGCATAGAGTAGGCCATCTCCTTTGTATCTTCATGAAACCATTAGCGAGCTGAGTGGGAGCGATGAACTGGCACATTATCATTTTGAAACAGCGCAGAATCGCTAGGATGTTTAAAGTCCAAAAATGAGTGTATCTCAACATACAGTGGATTATTCGTAATCCTTTCAGAGCATATAGGGACCCCACTTAGTACCTGGAAAATTTACACCAGTTCACAACAGAGACACCACCACCTTAGACCACATCTTCGTGGGCGGGATGCATGGATTCATGTGGTCTGTGCTGCAGACGGCGTCTCTCATCGGCATTTAGCAATTTAAATCGCGATTAGTCCCACCACATCACTTTGTATCGTTGTTACAGGGTCTATCCCTGGTGACTGGTGAGAAATGGAAGTACCTGTGTCCGATGTCGTTATACCAACAATGGTACACGTGAGCGTCCACGGCTCTCATACCGCATGGAACTCACGGTCAGGATAGTTCACTGGAATCTAGCACGTCCTTCGTAGAACTGAACTGTGACTTGTTGCACGATCTGACTCAAATGTTGCCGATCATGGTCATCGAGGGTGGATGGTCGGATGGTAGTTCATTTCTTTGCGAACCATTACATCCTCATTCAACGTCACAATACATTCTGGATTAAAGTGAGCATGTGAAAACGGACTGATGCACTACTGCCAAAATCTAACTTCCCATCTGTTTGACACCGACTGCCACCACAATACGTTCGATCGACCTCAGCTCACGATAACTTTCCAGTTTACACAAACTTGGGCAACCACAACTCAAAAGGCCTCCTATACCAGTGCAGCTGTCACAGGGAGTGTTCTGCGCAAACACGACGCGTGCTACAGCTGTGCCCCGCTGTCCCGTCACAGCGGTTGGCCAAAATGTGGAAACACCGCCAGAAATGCATGTCTATTGCAGTGTTGTACGTACCCACTACAGGCACTCATTAAATGCCCTTTATACGTTGAAAGAGTCAACCGTGGACAAAACATTGTTCTGTCCTGGTTCTGCGTGCATGTTTTTGCAACTAAGTGAAAATGAATATGGACAAATTGTTGATGTTCGTATGTTAGATGCTTCCGAAACCGAGGTAGCCAAAGTACTTGGTGTAACAAGATCCACCGCATAGGAGGCTAATACCGCATACAGGTACACTGTATGATGGTTGTCCGCTAGGTCACAACGCGGCCGAAAATTTGTTTTGAGTGGTAATGAGAGACGGTTAGCCGGCCGCGGTGGCCGAGGTGACTGAGGCGCTCCAGTCACGGTCAGCACGGCCACTACGGTCGGGGGTTCGAATCCCCCCTCGGGCATGGATATTTGTGCCGTCCTAGTTCGTAAGTAGTTCATAAGTAGTTTGTATGTTTAGGGACTGATGACCCCGTAGTTAAGTCCCATAAGCTTAACAAACTTTTTTTTTAGAGACGGTTATTGAAGAGGACTGTGTCGAGAGAACGACGGTCGCAAAAGGCGTTCCAGAACTATATGTCACAGTCGTAAACGCTGACAGCACTAAACCTACAAGAAGGGAGGTCCATAATTTGGGAATTCCACGGTGATGAATTATGTGAAAGCCCGAAACCACAAATCCTTGGCTATGGAACAATGGAAAAGAATGACTTCGTCGGATGGCTCTTGTTACACACTGTTTCAAACTACTGGCCAAATGTAAGTCTTGCGTTTGCAGTTACATGCTATTGATGCTGGCTGATTGTTGTCAAAAGTAAAACATGGCGGTGCGTCCACGTCACGGTATTCCATATGTCCTATAGATATTCTGCAAGGTGGCGTTGCTGCCGTTTATTATTCGACCAGTTTGGCCATGTAACAACTGTACCAGAAGTTCAATGTTTGTTCTCCAATGGCGTTGCAATATGAAAGGGGCAGTGTTCGCATACCATGTATCATCCAGAACTATTTTTGTGAGAACAAAGGTGCATAGTTGCCTCTCTCCTGACCACCAAGTAACCATAAGTCAATACTTTTGTATCTTCGTGACTTACTTTAGAAAAATGTGTGTGTAGTCGTTGACCACGCCCAGCATCGTTAACTGAATTTGTCACTGTTTTTCTGGAAGAATTGTATAAGATTCAGTCGTAAACTTAGAACACTACTATTTATCCATTCCGAGACGATTAGAGGCTGCTTTGAATACCAACGGTTTTCCTGCACCTTATTGTGGATGGTAATGGTCTGTGTATGTTGTGTTTCCATACTTCTGTCTATCCCTTGTACCTGTTACGTGTGACAACAGCTTATTAATAGATGAACTGTATTTCCATGGGGGTAAGTGTTCATTCTGTACCGCAAGTTAACGTGTACGTTCAGTGTGTCGTGCTGCCAATGCCGTAACTTCACAGTATTCTAGAAGCAATACTTGTGAGAATACGTCTTGTAAGATTTAAGTTAGTACAGTTTGTTCAGTAGGAACAATTACATCCACTGATTTGGGATCCAGCGTCATGTTCTCGGAGAATAAATCCAGTTTCTTGCCAAGTCTGCTCCAACATATCTTGAGTGATATAAGTGACTGTGCCAAAAATTTGAGTCATGGTGTCTTGAAGATCAAGCACAGTACCACGATTGAGCCACTTTTGATGTATAACCGCCGGCCGCGGTGGCCGTGGGGACTGAGGCGCTCCAGTCACGGTCTGCACGGTCACTACTGTCGGGAGTTCGAATCCCCCCTCGGGCATGGATATTTGTGCCGTCCTTAGTCTTAGCTAGTTCATAAGTAGTTTGTAAGTTTAGGGACTGATGACCCCGTAGTTAAGCCCCATAAGCTTAACAAACATTTGAACTTTTTTTTAATGTATAACCGAGCCAGGTGGCGCAATGGTAACACTATTGACTGGCATTCGGGATGATGGCGGTTCAAATTCGCATCTGCCCAGCTCTGTTTCGGTTTTCCGTGATATCCCTCTATGACTCTGGAAGAGGTCGGAATAGAGCCTTGCAAAGGGCACGGCCGATTTCATCCCCCATCCTTACCAAGTAAGCGAACGTGACCTCCGCTCTCGACGGGACGATAATCCCTATTTTTCCATCTTTCTCGGTGTAAACCAGAAGAAAAAAATTACCGTGATGTCTGATGATTACCTCTGGAAAGCCGTCATTATTATATTAGTGATCTCTTGATGGTCTCATTATGTGCCCTATCAACAGATCGCTTCTTATAGTTATGTCACAATAATCTTCCCATCCAAGTTTTAACACCTTTTCTCTTTTGTTATGTGATCTACACATCTAATCTTCAGAAATAATCTGTAAAACCAATTTAAAAACTTGAATTCTCTTCATGTCTTAAACGTTTATCGTCTATGTCCTACTTACAGAAACGGCTACATTTCTCAGTGATACTTTCAAAAAATTTCCTAATTCTTAACTCCACCTTCGATTTCAACAAAAATTTCTCTTTAAGAAATATTTCCCATGCAATTGGAAATCGACATTTTATATACTATCTGCCTCTGCCATCGTAAGCTATTTAGCTGCGCATTTAAAAATCCTATCAACTACTCTTATTGTCTTTCATTCCTAATCTAATTCCCTCAACATTCGACTAAATTCATTACATTCGTTTCTCTTTTGTTAAAGTTCATCTTATATTCACCTTTCAAGCCAGTGTTCATTCCATTTAACTGCTTTTCCATGTCCTTGTTTGTCGCTGATAAAATTACAGTGCTATCAGCAAACCTTTAAGTTATCATTTAATGTTTCTAAACTTTAGCTTCCTCTCGAAATTTTTCTTGGGTTTTCTTTATTGTTTGCTCAATGAACAGAGTGAACAATATTGGGGACCAGCTACAAACGTGCTTCATTTCATCCTTTATCCCTGATTCCCCTTCTTGCCCCTCGAGTCTTATAACAACTATTTGCTTTCTTTACATGTTGTTAACCTTTCACCACCTTTATTTTATTCGTGATAGCTTCATAAATTTAATGAGTGTAATCCAGCCGACATTTTCAAACGTTTTTCCAAACCTTACCCTATCTTATAGGATATGTCGTATGGTCAATATTGCTTCTCGTGTTCCTACTTTTCTCGGACTCCCTTCGGGGCAGCTCAAGGCGTGGCAAATGCCCGGCGTTCAACTGTTCGGCGTGGCAAGTGTCTGGACTCCGTAAGTAGATCTTTTGTTGTTTTACGTAACTATTTTTATTTGTTTCATTCGCTTTAATTCAGGGGTCGTTTAGAAGAAACTAGAGAAAACCTAAACTAACAGATGAAAAATCGAGAAAATCGAACTTTGGTTACTTTATAATGGGGGCATCGCCACTTACGATTAGATTCGTATTTTATGCGCTGCCATACCGTTTTAAGGAGAGCGATAAAATTTTGCATACTGTAGCTTCAAACTAACAGGAAGAACGCTGTCTACATAATAATTTGCCCGGTGCATAGGAAAGGGTACTTTACAACAGATTTCCACACATATCTTCAGTTTTATTCATATCTTGATGATGAAATACTGCACAGTTGACCTTCGAAACAAGAGAGACATTACTGTCAACATATTATTTCCTACAATGTATGGCGGTACCTTACTCCAGATATTGTCACATTTTAACCGAAAACCATTAATTTAGCACCTATTGGAATTTTCATATGAGGGTTGGAACATAAGTAGTGGCAACACTGCTGTAGAGATACTATGCAATGGAATCTACTATTGTCGATGAGAGTACACATTGTTGACATACTTACCTTACCTCCGAGCAAATGGACTCGCCGTCCCACGTCACCGACGTGCGAACAATCGAGGGAAACTCAGTCACTTGTCACCGAGCGGTCTAACGTAAAGGTGTCACTATGTTTTCGAAACAGGAACAACGGAGTTGGATGAAGACTGAATGTGCCAGAGGTCGTACAGTACGAGAGAGTCGTCGTATTCAAGAGACGTGTGGGGAATCGGCATAGCCGTCCGTGGTGGCCGAGGGGACTGAGGCGCACCAGTCACGGTCTACACGGCCACTACGATCGGGGGTTCGAATCCACCCTCGGGCATGGATATTTATGCCGTCCTTAGTATTAACTAGTTAATAAGTAGTTTGTAAGTTTAGGGACAGATGACCCCGTAGTTAAGTCCCACAAGCTCTACAAACATTTGAACATTTAAATCGATATTGCTGCACAGAAAATTGGCACGTTGGGTACAAGCCATGAACGAAGATCGGCAAACGATGACAGACCATCAATGCGCAGTATTACTGTTCGTTTACGGAGCATCACCTGCGACCATCTTTGCGAAAGAGGCGGCCACACTTACTGCGCAACCCACCCATCATATTGCACGACAATGCGCGGGCGCATACAGTGCAAGCTGCGGCTGCTCTGTTCGGTCGATGGGACTGGGAAATTCTGTACCATCCACCATACTCCCCGGACTTAAGTCCTTTGTCCTATAGTATTTACGTCCTTTGTCCTTAAGTTCAAAGGTTTGTTAAGCTTAAGGGACTTAACTGTGGGATCATCAGTCCCTAAACTTACAAACTACTTATGGACTACCTTATACTAAAGACGACACAAAAATCTATGCCCGAGGGGGGGATTCGAGACCCCGACAGCGAGCGGCCTCGCGCATCGTAGCATAGCGCCTCAATGCACTTGGCCACTCCGCCGCGACTGTCTTTTAGTAATGTTCAAATGTCTGTAAATCTATCGGACCAAACTGCGTGGTCTTTAGTCCGTAGTTTACAAACTACTTAAACCTAGGTAAACTAACCAAAGGACAACACACACACCCATGCCCCAGGGAGGACTCGAACCTCCACGGCGAGCAACCGCGCGCTCCGCAGCGAGGTGCTTTAGACCGCTCGGCTGTCCATTAGTACTTAAGTCTTTTGTCCTTAAGTACTTAAGTGCTTTGAAGGACAGTAACAGGTGCAAACATGTAACGCTTTTGTATCGTTTGTAGTTTCCACTATTTAAGTTCCATCCCTCGTGAACAGGATTTGCGAGGGGGGGGGGGGGGTTAGAGACAGGTGCCAAGTCGAGTTTGGCAGAGAGGGGGAGGGGGAAGGATAAGTTGATAAAGGGTCGTAGGAGAAAGACGATGAGGAGGCAGAGGTAGGTAATCGGAGACAGAGAGGGAAGAGTACATGGTATAACTGAATTTTGGAATAAATATATACCGGAGCATTGCCGGGTTTTCAGGTAGCTAATACAGTGAGAAGGATAATAGGACGAACAGGCAAGAAACGGGCATAGAGTTGGGGGAAAGATGGGCAGAGGGATTAAGGGAAGTATAGGATGGATATCCGGTTCCCTTTTGTCGCCTCCATACATTACGTAGCGTAATGTAGATTCAGAGAGACAATAACAAATTCTTATTCCTCCCAAACCATACTCCGAACAGAATTGCCCTGTGCAACAAGCAACGTGATGATTCCTCGTACCAGGTGACAGACGTCCAATAACCCACCGCTGAATCTCACCAAATTCATATGAATTTTCAGTGTAATTGACGATGCCATTTAGTATTCATCAGCCAACGCAGCCCCACGTTTATCAATGTGTGTAAATGATGTTCTCCGAAACACTTTTAGCTGCACGAACACTGAATTCCGTCGTAAATTTTGCCATAACTTGACACTTCTCCTGCTTTACGGACTCGACAAGCCTCCACCCTCCACTTCTTGTAATGAGAACTGTACGTTGAAACTTTGTCGCCCCCTCGTGGTTTGACAGTCATTTAACCACACGCCTCATCCATAGATTCTCATGGCAGTACCACCCGAAATGCCAATCAGATACACCAAATCCGAAATTCTCATTCCGATGCGCCACGTAGTAAAAATCTGCTCTTCCCTCAAAGCTACTTATGTAAGTGAATTTCCGAGTTTAGAGGCCTTATGGTCTCTGCAAAGCGTCTTCAATTGTTTCTTCTTAACTTCCTAACACTTGCTAATTAACAACCTTTACTTTCTACATAGCACGCCTGAAATGTCCTCAGTTGGCATTTAATCTCGCATTGAGCTCTGATGATAGTGGCTTCGCTCCCTTCAATTAGTGTATTCAAAACCGCGCAAGGCAGCTAATAGTTTAAACCACATGTTCTACGGACTTCATACTTTAGGTCGGTTTATCTCTTACATTTCTGACACATCATATTTGTTTAGTACAAAACTGAATCAAATGGTCATGCAAATGTATGTGCGACAGTTGTACTTTAAATTTACACTCAAGAGATATCGGTTTCTCTGAAAAGCGACGTCCGCTGTAGTTGTTCCAGTAACTATAATGCAACGCGAAGGACCGCAGGTATTACAGACATATTTATTTGGGAGGCAACACGTAAGATGACACGATTGAAAATACAGCCCCATGAGAAGTGGAGAAGATGATGTAGTCAGTAACCGTTTCTGGCTGAAACTGGTTTCAGCCAGGACCAATCTCGTTCCAACGACGATTCGTTCTGCTCCACCACTATGGTGAGATTAGAGTCCAGAGACACCAATGTGAAAGAGTGACACCTGTTGCCTCGGGCGTCATCGTGGTGATGCAGCATCCGGCTTTATAATTTGGGATGGTATTTGGTTCCTCTCCCACATACTTCCACCTACTACGCACTACCGATACCTTACCCAACAAGCAGCCAGCGTTGTATCTGCTAGGTGTTGCAGCCATCCTCCCATACCTTTGGAATTTCCTGTCGGCCACATACAGACAAAGTAGAGTGGGATCACAATTCTCACGCAAATTTCAAGACTTCTTTCGATCTCTCACCTGTCGAAAGCGTCTTGTGGAACGACTGGCCCGATATACATCACCGGCTGCTACTCGAGATCACTTTTGGTAATATACGCCGCGCGGGAGTAGCCGAGAGGTCTGGAGCGCCCCGTTATGGATCGAGCGGCCTCCCGCGTCGGGGTTTCGAATCCTCCCTCGGGCATGGATGTGTGTGTTGTCCTTACGTTAGTTTAACTTAGTTTAAGTAGTTTGTAAGTCTAGGGACTGATGACCAACGTAGTTTGGTCCTATAGAATTACCAAAATTGGGCATTTTGATTTGGTAATACGCGGAAACAGCAGGGACTGCTGTACCCAAGAAACAAATTATGCTGGACGCTGAGGTTAGTCCTTACTTTCGTAAGCAACTCTGCGCTAAGCTGTAAACTAGTTAAGTCTTCTACTTTACTTATGAATGTCCTTATTTCCTCCAATGTTTCTGTTCCCTACGTTAGAACTCATCACTGCAAAGTCTGGGCTTTAATGCAGGAATCTACTGATGTTGAATAACGGTAGACATCAAAATTTCCTCATGTTTACAAACGTGTATTTTGCAATGTCTTCCATACACAGAAAAAACTCAAAAAGAATGATTGACTAAGAATTTGCGCTACAAAAACAACTTAATGAACTAACTCTAACTGCTCTAACCACTCGCCTTGTATATCTTCCAAACAATGCAACTTTTTTGCAATAATTGCCAGAAAAGTTAGGTTTACATATTTACAATTAAAATTTATCATTCCAAAAAGAACTCGTGGTTACAAATTGACTAAATTAATTAACTATTTTTGCTGAGCACTGTTTACAGTATTGTGTATGAGGTTTTGTACCTCAAATTGCTTGACCTAATATAGTCAGTAATATAAGGTATAAAATAATTACTTTCTCGTTAATTAAGGGTATAATATTTCACTGACCTTGTTTAGGGAACTTTGCATAACATGGTATTATTATCCGGGAAACTTCATTTCGTGCTGAATAGTTTTATTTCATCAAAAATTATGAAACGACAGTTTGTTTGCATTGATATTTCTGGAAGCTATAATTACAATGCCAATTTCGTAAGATCTGAATTCAGTTTACTTAATAACATGATCCATTGATATTCTACGTGAATATAATTACATTTAATGTGGATAACTAACAGTAAAGAATCGATTTTTGCTTTAATGCATTTATCGACATTTGATGGTTAATTAACTAATTAGTTACTTAAGGGATGTGGAGTTAACATTCTCAAATATATCTTGCCTAATTATCTAGAGAATGGTCACTCTATGTTTTTAAAACGTTCTTATCACCGTGACAATTACAATAGTAGCTTTTCAACTGACAACATATTTTGTTAAGTACTGTTAATTAAATTATGGCGGGTTTCGTTGTCGCTTTACATCATCACCAGATCATCTAATATGTCGTGGAAAACTGTATATCATAAGATGAAAGTTTACTAAAGCTATCCTACATAATGTGAATCTTGCGTGTACGAAGTGACTAATCTTAGGGTATCGACAAATTCATAACGTGTAGCACAACCTGTCCTGTTAAAAACATCGAGATCCTCTTCGATTCAGTGTCGAGGCGTGTAGCAGCAGTTACAGCGAACAATGGCAGCAACATTCAGCACTGACATCATCATCTCATTTGGCTGTATTTTCAGTCATGTGATCTTTATAGAACTTCACATATTCCAGATACATTTGGGTGATATCTCTGGTCCGTGATGGTGCTGCATTTTGGATGACTAGCAGGGTATGTTAACGGTCTATTTCATTAGCAAATCAGACGCATTCCCAAGTGGGATATCTGAATCTGTGACAGTGCCGAGTAAAATAATAAAGTCCTCACACTAAATCACACTATCTGTTAGAGTTTAACACTTCTGTGGCTCCTTTGGTGATGCAGAACAAGGCGCTGATGCCGTTGTATACGCTCCTACTTCAGCACTTCACCAAATGAAATTTGAATAATTAACGGATTTAAGAAATAATTTAAAACTGATATTTAATATAAAACGGTTGTAAAACGAACTGACTGGAATATAAGAATATAAGCCTATTTTCAATTTAGTTTATTCTTCGGGAGGTGATTTTAATCAGAGTCAATCCCTCAATTTAAGCTTAATAATTACAACCACTCATTGTCATGGGAATGGTTGACAAAATCGTGAAAATTACGTAAATAATCCTAATAACTCAAGTGATTATGTTTACATTCTTAATATACATGGATAGGAAAGTGAATCACAAGTATATCATACAATAGTTTTCGTTCATTGAAGAAAGCAGTGTAGAAGGCCTTTGGAGCACATTTGTAATAATATCATACAGCCGTTACATTGATTATTTATTATTTTATTATTCACGATTATCTCATTCGACATTTTAGCCATCTTCTGCTTTCTGTAAATACATTAATAGGCGAATTTATAGGATGTAACTCAAATATGATAGTTTCTATTATTAATATTGCAGCCTATAAATTGATTTATTAGTGTAAATACAGAATACTTGGAGCTGGCTAAAACAATTGAGATGGGAGAAAAATAAATTCTTGAGAAAATCACCCAATGGAATTTTGGTGGGTAGTTTCGACTGGAGGAATATTAACTCTTGCGAGCATCAACAAAAGAAAGTATCGCTTATCAACGTGCTGTCGATTTTCGCTCCAGGTTTTCATATTGGAAAATGGTAGCTGCTCTATATGCCTTTAGGAAAGTTATTTAGCATTGCGCTGTCCTGCCACTTATCAGAATATCACGATTTTCAAAAAGGGCGTTAACATGGTATATTCTTTGGTGATGGTTGATTTTAGTCAGTGGCTGCACAAAAGATACTTGTCTCTATTGGTTTCTTATTATTTAATGTACTTTAGGTAGAGAAAACTTTGTTAAAACATGTGTCTTCTATTTTTTAGTGATTATCTCTCATTCCAAACTTGCAACAAAGCATTGCTTGAAGTGTGGAGTAAGGTGTCTGTGCTATCTCATTCTGTAGGATGTATTTAGAAAAAGGCTTCTGCGTTCTACCTTTCCTGAATTGCTCCGCTCGGTGCCTTGTGCTGTGTGAGGATTGGTGAGCTTGTTGCGTTTGACATCCGGCAGTTTAGTTAGTGCTGTAGCGTCATAGCTCTTCCTGCTTCTGAACTCCTTGTCATTATATCAGTCATTTAATGAAATTGGTAGTTAAATTTTAAATTGATCATTTGTTAAGTGATGCTTCCTTTCTTATAAGATTTACTTTGTTCCTGACTGTATGCTCTTTAATTGATATATTTACTGTGCGGAGCAAATTAATAAAATTTTCCATTAAAGTTAATAAACTTGAGTCCAAAATTAAAGCAACGTATTGCCATTTCCCCTTCCTGTGTCTAATTCACTGTATAATCATACATTCAGCACAGGTCGCTACAATCGTGTTCCGCAGGTAGATGGTATTCCGGTCAGCATACAAACATGACAACGAAAACGACAGGGCGCCAACCAAAGGGACAATATTTGCTGAGTAATGTCACATCGACAATAGCGGTTAACACATTCAAAAACGGTGCAGCATGGTGCAGGAAAGTCGTCTACCAGTCTTTCTGCGGTGGAGGACCATAGCAACAATGATAGCACGTCAATCTTAAACCCATATCACCCAACAGCTTGAAGTGACTCTTTCTCAGTTTTAGCAAAAGTTCATAGATATTGAAACTGTGCTCCGAAAGATTAAGACTGTGAAATAAAATAAGCCACTATGTGAAACCTAGTTATAGTTGTCTCCCGTAGTTCTATGTGATTATTTTCCTGTGTAAAGAAGGTAACACTAACATTTTTATGTGCGTTCACTTTTAAATGTTTGTACACGCTGAAAGGCAATGGACAGGTTAATATGTAAATGTTGATGAGAAAGTAATAGAAAGTAGAAAAAAGGGATGGGAGCACTTATATCATATGATAAGAGTCGCTGATCCCCTGAAAGGCAATTAATTTAGCTCTAAGACTCAGCTGCACTGTACTAAAGCCATACATGAAACCCACCCAAAAATAGTGATAAAGGATACAGTACTAAGCTGAATAATGTCAAGATTTGTCAGTCAAAAACATTTCTTTACTAATGAATCTGTTCATATCAGAGTGTAAGGCAAGAAATATATAAACAAACCCAAAGTTAAACAAATCATACTGCTTATTTCAAACTGAAAGTCTTGGTAGAGGTATGAAACCGTCATGACCCAAAAAATTAAAATGATTCTAAAAATGATTTTAGGTTACTGCAGTAATCTGATAGTTATTGGAATCAGATTATTTATTTTAATTTCACAACATGTTTCGGGCATAGCCCATCATCCGTTGACCTGTCAGTGAAAATAGAATACAAGTAAGTATATACAAAATTATTTGAGATGTACAAAGATAGTACATAATTCATTTACAGAAGTGGCTTTACATAATTTGAAATACATACCAATATGAAGTATACAGATCAATAGGGCATTTAAATTTGTTATTTAATAATACAGATGTTAGTGTACAAAACAAGGCTAAACATCAAATGTGGCTAAGAATGCAGGTGTATTCTTCGCCACATCATAACGGCATAAACTTCAAATTATGTAAAGCCACTTTTGTAAAAACAATTATCTACTTTCTTTGTATATTTCAAATACTTTTGTATGTACTTACTGATATATTTTCACTGACAGGTCACCGGATGATGGGCTGCGTCAAAAACATGGTGTGAAATTAAAATAAACAATCTGATTCCGACAACCATGAGATTATTGCAGCAATCTAAAAGTATTTTGGAATCTCTTTAATTTTTTTAAACAAGTCAGTTATCAGGACTTGACAAAACTATTATTATTGTTTCCTGTGGTAAATAATTGGCAAGTCGTTTGTTACTTACGTCATAAATTAAAGAAAACAAATCACATTTACTCAGAACAGAGGTGTAGTCGATAGGAATATTCTGGTACCTGATATTTAAATAAATCCCCTTCTCAATAATCAGAAAACGCCACGAACCCTGTGGCGTAATAGCGAGTGTAAACGGTACTTTACCAAACACTGTGGAGGGATGAAGACGCATCGCTAATAGCATGTGTGACTGTGTGTGGTGACAACTGTAAATTCTACATCTAAATGTACATAGATACTCTGCAGATCACATTTAAGTGCCTGGCAGAGGGTTCATTAACCACTTTCATAACTTTTCTCTACCGTTCCATTCTCCAATAGCGCGCGGGAAGAAAGAACACCTAAATCGTTCCGTTATCAATCTGATTTCTCTTATTTTATTGGGATGGTCATGTCTCCCTATGTAGGTGGGAGCTAGCAAAATATTTTTACATTCAGAAGTCGGTGATTGAAATTACTGAAATAGATCTCGCCGCAACTAATAACGTCGTTCTCTTAATGATTTCCACCTCAAATCGTGCAACATTTCGGTGACGCTTTCCCCCCATCCCCTATAATGTGATAAAACAAAATGAGCTGCCCTTCTGTGAACTTCTCAATTTCTTTCGTCAGTCCCACCTGGTGAGGGGCCCACAATGGGCAACAGTACTCCAGGAGAGGACTGCTGTAGCAGTCTCTTTGGTGGAGCTGTTGCATCTTCCAAGCGTTCTGCCAATGAAACGTAACCTTTGGTTCGCCTTCCCCACAATACTTTCTGTGTCTTCTCTCCAGTCTAAGTTGTTCGTATTTGTAACTCCTAGGTATTTGGTAGAATTTACGACCTTAAGGTTTGACTGATTTATCGTGTAATTGAATTTCAGCGGATTTCTTTTAGTGGTCATGTTTATTACTTCACACATTTCATTATTTAGTGTTAATTGCCAATTTTCGCACCATGTAGAAATTTTGTCTAAGCCGCTTTGTAATTGCTTTTGATCCTCTGTTGACTTAACTAGCTGATAAACGACAGCATCATGCGCGAACAGTCTAAGGGAGCTATTCAGACTGTCTCCTAAATCGTTTATAAACACAAGGAAGAGTAGTGAACCTATAACGCTTCGCAGAGGATCGCCAGATATCACTTCTGTTTTACTCGATGACCTACCGTCAATTACTACGAACTGTGTCCTTTCTCATAGGAAATCGTGAATCCAATCGCATAATTGGGGCGATATTCCATAAGCACGCAATTTCATTAGTAGCCGCTTGTGAGGTACAGTGTCAAAAGCCTTCCGGAAATCCAGAAATATGGAATCGATTTGAGATCCCTTGTCGATGGCACTTATCACTTCATGTGAATAAAGGGGAAGCTGTGTTTCGCAAGAGTGGTACTATCTGAATCCGTGTTGACTATTGGTTAATAGGTCGTTCGTTTTGAGGTAGTTCATAATGTTCGAACAAAGTATATATTCCGAATTCCTTCTGAAAATCGACGTCAATGAGATGGGTCTGTAATTTTGATGATCACTCCTATTGCCTGTCTTGAATATTGGTGTGACCTGGAGAACTTTCCAGTCTTTGGGTACGAATCTTTCGCTGAGTGATCGGTTGCGTATGATAGCTAAGTATGGAGCTATTGCATCAGCATACTCTGAGCTTTGTTTTTGTTTACTGACTTAAGTTGTCTTATAACTCCAGGAACATCTACTTCTAAATTTCGCATGCTTGCAGCTGTTCTTGATTCTGGAGTGTTCACTTCGTCTTCTTTGGTGAAAGAATTTCGGAAGTGAAGGAATTGTTTGTGTTTTGCCGCTAGTGTACTTCACATATGACCAGAACTTCTTCGGATTTTCTGACAGATTACGATACAGGATTTCGTTGTGGAAACTATTGTAACCTTCTCGCATTGAAGTCCGCGCTAGACTGTGAGCATCTGTAAAAGATTGCCAGTCTTGGGGCACAAGCAAGCGGTTATAAAAGCTGGTGAGGGACAGATGGGCGATGAAAATTTCGCCAGATTTTTATGCTTAATGAAATTGAGTTCTTTTCCAAGCCGTGGTTTACCTGATTCTCGCTTATCACACTGAATTGCGTTTAAATCGCGATTGTCAAGTTGCGGCAGCATCCTTTCGATGTGTACGGGAACACAGTGACCGAACATTGATTTCATTGCTGTTATAGCAAATTAACAAGAGAGCTTCTGAGAATAGTTACAGATTTTAACACTTTCCACAACAATATCAACTGAGCCAGCTGCGTGTGCAAATCAAAAATCGCTCATGCCGCCTCCAGCAACAACACGATTAAAACATTGCCATTAGCAGATGACCTTAACCGGGCTTGCACCATCGTGTTGGATTACTGCTTTTCGCCAGCGGCCAACTTTTTCATTTGCTTTTTTCCGGCAGCAGCTCTGATTCACTAAGACCGATTATTTTTTTTTTTTAATTCAGAGCGAAAACGCTTTCCTCAATTTATCTCTCTTTCTCTGTCTCTGCCGCTGTTTGATTAAAAACAAAGAGAAAATAATACTTCAGCCCTGCCACAAAAGCCCCTTTATTTTCCGTGAAAAATTCGTGATCCCATTGAGTTTAGAATCCTCCAATCCAGCTTTTTTTCCCCTTTTTTAAATATTAGTTTCTTGAAGATAGGATCGAACTTGGACTGTCCACATGACAGGCGAACACGCCACTAAGTGAGCTACTTTTTTCTTGAATCCATGATTATTTGAACAATTGAAACGTAAAATAAAGAGATGAGAGGGAAATTAAAAGGATTAAACGAATGAACCCTTCACACATTAAGAAAAGAAAATCTGCGGCCTTGTGCAATAAAATTAAATAAAACGACTCCGTCGGCCCTGCACATCATCACAAAACTGGCTATCGCTTTTAATTAGCGACACGAGAGGGAAAAGAAAGAAGGAAAAGAAAAACGCGCTGTGACGATACGTAAACAGATCATCCGCACACGTCTTCTTACACTTTGTGTATTACCGTTGAAGGGATCGATCAACATCTGGTAATATATAAGATTGATCAGCTGCTCCTTACGTGGATGATCCAGCTGGAAGGGGCGTTCGTGGAATGCACCGTAGAGAAAGTTCGAAAAAATATTGTTGATATTGCGTGTTCTTGACAAATGCGCAGTGTCGTTCGTTATTCTATTTCCAGAAATCGTGAACTGATGTACCATCATTATCAAACAGGTAGTCGACAACGAGTCCATTAATCCATGCGACTGTGTGGGTCTTCGCTTGCGAGAAATAGTCCTTATCGGGGAAGATGAGCATTTCTACAGTAATTTTGTCAGTAGTTCTTTTCAAGAAGGTCAGCATCTGGCGGCCCAAACATTGTCTGCCTGGTCGCAGACAAATCGATGGCCGTCGTCCTCTTGCACACCACACGTGGTACATGGATGCAATACCGTCAGATGGATACTGAGAGGGCGATTCTGGCAAACCTGCGACCCATACCAGCTGGACTGGACATCTGTGTGAGTAGGGTCGTGCACTGCTCGCCACACTGCTTTCGGTAGGACAGCTGGTTGATTATTTTCTATCGAATTCGGAGGAAGTCGCGGTTGCATCTAGGAGCACACAAATCTAGCCGTCGAGATGCTTGGAAGCGTCAGCGTGATCCGAAGATAGCTGTAATCGAGAAATAGGTATCTCAAGTAGAAAAAGGGCGCTGGTATATCGGTCACCTGCACTGGAACAATTGCAGCTATGAAAAACGATACACAACTAATACCAGCTGTTGTGACCATGGTTGGCCTCAGTGTTAACAATCTCACTAGCTCGGCTATGTCTTGCCACTTCAGCTAACGTGTATTTCCACACACAGTTTTCACCGGAACTGCAAGGATCCTAATTAGCGCATTGCTGCGACTAATTCCACATACGCTGACCTTATTTTCGGTTCACCAACTCTCAGCACAAAGGTTCAAGATTTGGAACGACGTCTGAAAGTTGTACGAAACCATGTACATCTAAACAATACAAGCAAAACTATGAGTACAAGAGGACTGCTCTTAGAATCGTCCGCTCTATTCCCCTGCTGAAATTCAAGTCTCCGATTGAAATTCACTCTCTCCTCTCTTGCTAGAGTGCAGGTCAAATGGCACACCCTCACTAAACTAAAAGCTTCAATCCTGTTCGAGGTGGCAATGTCTGGTCAATGCCAGATCGCTCTCGGGAGATGAGTAGCTAACTGTCAAACACCTCAGAAGGACCCAGTCAGCGAAACTCCCGCGTTTCTGCAGCCAGGGCGATGCCCCACATCCAGCGTTCTCACAGAAATGGACTATGACCTGAGGGAAATGCCGTAAATATAGTTGCATTGCAGGTTTTCCGAACACACTAAATTTCAACTGCTATTTCTCCTCATGTCGCGCGCCATCTCGGTGTCGGACGCCCTACACCAGCGGTTCTACGCACCATAAACTCGGCACGTTTTCCCTCGTAAATAATTGGGCGAATAGGCGTCAGAGTTCTTGAGCAAAACTTACCACCGCCCCGGCTCCAGCGACCGCAACGGACCCAGGGCCGGCTTAATGGCCTCAGGTGTCCCAAAATATGGAGAAAGCCGTACAGGACACCAATAGAAGCACAGTATCCCAGAAAATCGAAAAATAAAGGTCAGACCACAGTGGTAACTATTTATTCACAACCGATACAAAAGTGTTAAATGTTTGCACCTTTGACTGTCATTCAGAGTAGTAACCAGAGTTGTGTAGAACCTGTTGCCAGCGATGTGGAAGGCATAGTGTACCATTAGCACTGCCTGTTCTGTTGCTGTTACGAATGGAGCGGTGTACTTACTGTCTGTCGAATCTCTGGAACAGTTCTGAAGCGAATGCCACGAAGTGGTTCCTTCATCTTCGGAGTCAAATCAAAGTCACAAGGACTTAAGTTCGGAGAGTATGGTGGATGGTATAGTACTTTCCAGTCCCATCTACCGAACAGAGCAGCCACAGCTTGCGCTGTACGCGCCCGCGCTTTGTCGTGCAATATGATGAGTGGGTTGCGCAATACGTTTTGCCGCTTTTTCGCAAAGCTGGTCGCAAGTGATGATCCAGAAACGAACAGTAATGCTGTGAATTGTCGGTCTGCCACCGTTTGCCGACCTTCGTTGAAGGCTTGTACCCAACGTGCCAATGTTTCGTGCTGCAATGCCGATTCCCCCACGCCTCTTGACGACGATGACAAAATGTTCAAATGTTTGTAATTCTTATGGGACCAAACTACGTTGGTCATCAGTCCCTAGACTTAGAAATTACTTAAAATAATTTAAACTAACCTAAGGACAACACACACATCCATGCCTGAGAGAGGATTCGAACCCACGATGCGGGAGGCCTCTCGATCCGTAACGGGGCGCTCCAGATCGCTCGGTTACTCCCGCGCGACTAACATCCCAAATTTCAGCATTGTTAAGTCTTTATCGTTCAAAGTTTATATAAATTAAATTGTTGAGTGAGTTAAAATAGTTGTTGTTTGGTTAGTTGAGTACACTTAAAAATGGCAGGCGTTTATTCATTAGTATATCCACTGAAAGTCAAGGCGACATAAACATACGTCAAATTGGCACGTCATTTGGCTATGTATGATAAGCGCCATCAACATTAATTATACGGAAAGATTAGATGGCGGTTCTCTCATTCATAATCAAGTATAAATATCGATAGTTCATTAAAAGAGCGTTTTATTGTTGCGTAGGAAGAATTTCTGCTGTCCATAATGTTCGGGATTTTACAAGTGTCATGCGAATATGCAATCGACGTTTTCAGGAGGGCCATACTGAACAACATGAATGAATAAAATGCCACACGTTACTAGCGCAAGAGAAAAATGACGTATTGTAGGATTGGTTGTGAACACACATTAATGGACCTTTACTTGAGACATAAAAAGCGATTGTTTGCAATAAGAATAATGTCCACATGGACAGTTCGACGTCTGGATCAACGCTGAGAGGTAGCGCCAGGAACACAGCTGCTGCTTTCCTTGACGCTGCATTAGAGAGGAGAGCCGATATAACTGGACTCATGAGTGATACCAAGTCGTCTTCTTAAACGAATACTGCGATGCATGAGGCCGTTCCCCGTCATGTTAGTGTTGTCTTTAGTATAAGGTAGTTCATAAGTAGTTTGTAAGTTTAGGGACTAAAGACCCCGCAGTTAAGCCTCATAAGCTTTACAAACATTTGAACATTACGTATCTCTCCACGGACGTATCCATGTGTGGTGGTTTCGAGGAGAAGTAAGTATTCATCATCGTCAAATGGGCCCATACCCCGGATTGGTGGTAAGAGGTGCCTCTGTTCCACACAACCGGTAATTTCGATATTCATCATAACATTCCTGATGCGTCAATGCCAGTGGCTGATGTCCAGTCGACGAAGTCTACTTGAATTTTTTTTTCATCAATATAACTCAAGAGTACAAAAATTCTGAAATGTTTTTAACCTGTTGGACTTTACTACTGAGGTTATACGTTCCTATACTTAAAATTACTTAAACTAAGTTAAGGTCAACACACACACACCCATGTCCAAGGGAGGACTCGAATTTCGGACGGGGAGCAACCGCTCAGGAGCAAGGCACCATAGAGTACTCGGCCATTCCACCGCGGTCACAGGAGTGCATTTGCGCTGCGTTGACCTCATCCTTCTTGGTACAAAGGGTGTCCGACTGTTCGTCTGGCCACCGCATTCTACATATCTCATAGAATGGAAACATCTTGTCCTCTTTCTGGGAGATAAGAATGCCACTTTACGTCAGTACTTGGCTACGGCAGATGAACGCTGGCCTGGAAGTGAAGCAGAGTGGAATGACATAATCATTTATGTCATCCGTGCACATTTCCACTTCATAAACAGTTTCATATTTCGCACTCTGAATGATATCTGAATGCTTCCGACATATGTGCAAATTGAATTGTGCATTCTTTCTCCAGCGCTGTATACGTAAATTAAATTAAATTTCGTTATTTGCTTGCTTCCTGATGATGTAATTTTAATGCCAATCGTGTATATTGATATGTGACAGTATCCATATTTAGAAATTAAGATAACCTTATTAGTGCGTAACTCTTTCAGAATATAGTTGAGAGTAGGAATTGTAATTCATAATCCGGACTGGTTTTTTTGCACTGTGCTTACATATCCGATCGCCAGCAGTTTGCTTAAGTGTGTTTGAACCACTAACTTTAAGAACAATCACCAGCATTGCGTTTCGCGGGTCTAGTTACAGTTATGAGGCTGTCAGATGACCAGAGCTTCTGTTTCGAAACGTGTTCCTGAGAATTAAACTAACGTGCTCATATTTGGGGTGGTTGTCTAATTTCAGCTAACTCGATAGTTAACTGTTTTGATTATACACTCTGTAACTCATCCATAAAATCAGTAGCAAAGGTCGTTATGATAAGCAATGGATCGATCGGTGACGGCGCAACTAGTGTTATGCATTGTGCCTAAGGTAAAATTTTCTTAAATTTCCATGTAGCACGTACTACTTTTGAAACAAATATTAGGTGTGAATAACGGATGCGTTACTGCCTCATTAATTTTAGTGTTTATTTCCAACCCGTGATAAGGGAACCTGTAAACCCAAAATACTACCATAGTTCCCAAAGGTGAAAATTAGACGTTGTGATCTTTAGTTTCTGCAGGCATAATTCTAGATGAAAGATGGTTCTCAGGTGTGCGGCCTGATCGCTCTATCAAACTCGCACAATATGTCGGTGACCGAACCTGTTGGCATCATCAAGTGTGCTGATGAACTGCCTCGGGACGGTGGCGCGCCGTCCGCGCGCATCGATTTTCGCTCGCGGGCGGTGCCTGCGCTGTATCGCAGATCCCGGACGACGTTCGTTATGCGAAATTTTATTTCTCTTCTTAATTACGCTGAGTAAAGCTTCTCATGCTTTCTTAAGTATGTAGCCGCTGTCGCGAATTTTCTGCGGTTCCCTCTCTCGGATCTCGATGGCCTCTTTAATTATACAGTGCCAGATGGTGAACCTCTGGGTTAGAACTCTCGTAGATCATGCCATGTAACTCACAATGACAGTGTTCTTCGAATGTCGATTTGAAGAACTGTTGTAGTCTCGGGTGTCGCTGATGTTCACGACAGCGATTTTCGACAGTACGAAACGTCTGACCAACGTAGGTCTCACCACGTTAACAGGGGTCTCGATATTCACGTAGACCTACTTCATCCTTAATCCTGCCAAGCAAAGCCTTAGTTTTGGCTGTCGGGCGGAAAACAGTCTTCACTTTGTGTTGTCGAAGAATTCGTTCTGTCTTGCTGGATAGTGCGCCACAATATGAAGAAATGCAGTGGCAGTATCCTCCTGAGGTTCCTCAGCTGTTTCCGTCGGACCTTTTATCGATGCATGACGTAGGGTGGTCCGAATTTGCCACTCTGTGTAGTCGTTCTTAAGGTAAACAGTCTTTAAACGTTCAAATTCCTCAATGAGGCTGTCAATGTCCTAGAGGGAACGTGCCCTATGTACCAGTGTCTTCAGCACAACGTTTCTTTGCTCCGGATGATGGCAGCTGTCTGCATGCAGGTGTGTGTCTTCCTGCGGCACGTAGTGTGGCCCAGTGACCCATCAGGTCATCTTCTAACCGGGACATCCAAAAGGGAAGCTTTCCTTCCACTTCCAATGTGAACTTACTATTCTGGTGTCTGTAATTGAGATGTTCCAGGAATTAACTTAATTTTTCCCTTCCATGTGGCCATACGACGAATGTATCGTCTACATACCCGGAAAAAAATAGGTTGTTTCCATTTAGATGAATCTACACCTTCCTCCTTTTAGATTCATTGGAACTAATTTGACGGATCTTTGATGTAAAGTTCACCAAACGTTTGAAGCATATACTGACATCGACTTACTTTCTTTTCGACTGTGCTTACAACGAGCAGACAGAAGTAGTGGCCATGGGGAGCCCACTATCTCCAATTGTCGCCAACATGTATATGTAGCATTTCGAAGAGGAAGTTCTAGATTCAGCTGAATGGAATCCAACCTGTTTTTTCAGGTATGTCGGCAATACATTCATCATATGGCGTGATTGAAGTAAAAAACATAAATCATTTCCTGGAACATCTCAATTCCAGACACCAGAAAATTAAGTTCACTATGGTAGCGGAAGGAAAGCTTCTCTATCTGGATGTGCTGGTTATAAGAAGGCCAGATGGGTCACTGGGCAACGGTTTGTATCCCATGAAGACGCACACCGACTTATATCAGCAAGCGGACAGCTATCTATCTCCTCGCACTCTATACATTCCTTTGTCCCACTTTTCCAGTTATAAGTAATGGTATACGTAAGTCACAGCCAACGGCCTTGCCACAGTGGATACACCCGTTCATTTTAGATCACCGAAGTTAAGCACTCCGGGCTTGGCTAGCACTTGGATGGGTAACCATCGGAGTCTGCCGAGAGCTGTTGGCAAGCGGGGTGCACTCAGTCCTTGGCCAACTGAGGAGCTACTTGACGGAGAAGTAGCGGTTCCGGTCACGAAGACTGACATAACGGCCGGGAGTGCGGGGCGCTGACCACGTCCCCCTCCATACCGCATCCGCTGACGCCTTCGGGCGGAAAAATGACACGGCGGCCGGTCAGTACCTACTGGGCCTCTCGAGGCCTGTCGCACGGAGTTTAGTCTTTACGTAAGTCGCAATAAGACTGCCAACGTTATGTACCGCATGCACAATCTCCCATCGGTCCAGCTTCTCCTTCCCCCTTTCTCCGGTCCATCATTTCCTCTCCGTGCTTTCTGTCAGTCTCTTCCTCCCCCTCTCTAGTCCCACGTCCCACCTTCTCCCCCTCCTTGTCTATCTCCTCCTCAGCCTCTCTCAGTACATCTCCTCGTCGCAATGTCGATGCAAAATATATACATCTGATAATATTCATGGTTATCAGTGAAACGGTGTCGAAGTTAATTCCACGTTACCTTCCGCCAAGCATTGTTCGTTGTCTTGCTGAGTACAAAAACCTTCTCCACAGAAACATATTTGCATGTAGAGACAAAGAATTCACTACAAAGGTATTAAAAATTAGAATACATACATGTAATAACTTTCACGCTGATCGTTCTAACGGTGTTGATATCTGTTTAAACGTACCGTACGAAATTTTATGTACACAGTTGTCTTTCTCTTCTTTTGAATGTAAAGTGCGCAAGATCGGAATAAAACTGTAGACTGGTGTCCAATTCTGCAAGTACATTATCCTACGCCATGCACCATATGGATGTATGTATTGTATATAGACAGTAACAGTCTCTTGTTTTGAACGTCAGGTGCGCAAAATCTTATCAAAATCGTATTGAAGCTGTAGATTTGTATCAATTACAATCAAACAAACGAACGGGCCTTTTCTTGTTTTTTCTTCGTGGCATTTTATTGAAAAGACACCGAAAAACAGTAATTAAATGAACTACACGAAATTTTAAAAAAGCACCGTTACGTCTTATGAAAATTTGGAAAACATAATGTGCAATATTTTGAATAAAATAATTCTGGGTATTAGGCCGTGTCATTTTTAAACACGTAGCAAATTAGTTGCCGACTTTTCGACCACTGTGTAGTGGTCCTCTTCAGGGCGGTTAACCGCAATCTTTAGCTACGCTGCTGGCACTTCACCGCAGACCCAGACTTGATGTGGAAACACAGCGCTATCTATTGGATTCTTACGAACCTTAATAACAACCCTTAATTTGCAATAAAAATATATTAAGGTCATTAATCGAGATAAGAAGTATTCTATCTTTTAAGTTGGTCCAAATAATACACAGTGTGCAAAACTTAAGATCAGTTGAATAGTTTTGGAGTTCATCGTGGACAAATGTTAGGCGCCGATCTGGCGACCAATCGAAAGACTTGCATCACGTCACAGAACCATTCGAAAGTATTATTATATTCCATTTAGGACGTTTCCTTAATACTATTTATTTCGCATTCATTTTTTTTATCAAATTTACTTGACGTATAACCTTGCTTTAAATTATTTGGGGTATTTTATTTTATTCTAATTTTGCTGTGCATTGTCGATATATGTATATCAAAATCAATTGCTGTGCGTTAGTCTCGCTAAAATTCAGAAATTACTTCACAGATTTTAAATGTTTTCGCTTTAATACAGGGTTGGTTGAAAAAAGAAATATGGAAACCCCAAAGGTACAGCTGAAAAATTGAATGGAAAAATCGAAATTCGTAATTTTTTAAGAGGAAGGGGGGAGAGGCCGCGTCCCTTATTATTAGATTCGTATTTTATGCACTGCAAGACCGTTCTAAATCTACATTATTATTCTGCAAATCAGATTTAAATGACTGGCAGAGGATTTATGGAACTGTTCATCCTATAGCGATAAAATTTTGCACACTTGAACTTCAAAAAAAGGGGAACGGATCTATCTACATAATAATTCGATCGGTGCATGCCGGAAGGCGCTTTCCAGCGGATATCGACGCAATCTACAATTTTATTCCTGTCTTTATGAAACACTGTAAACTTGATCATAACAATATGTCTATATAAAGTTTCGTCTCGTGAATGGCGGAAGGTACCTCACTCCAGACTTTGACACCGGTCACCGTGAATTTGGCATCTACTGTAATTTTTCATTTAGAGGACAGGGGCAGATGAACAGAGAGAGAACAGTGGGGAATTGGGAGAGAGAGGAGGAGATAATGAGAAAGGTAGGGGGTGGATATGCGGATAGTGGGAGAAGAAGCTATAAGATGAAGAGAACCTGCCAGAGGTAGGTAGAGAGACAGAGAAAGGAGGGTAAAGTACATGGACTATCTGAATATTACAATAAATAAATAAAAATGCCAGAGCAACGCCGCGTTTACAGGTAGCTAGTGTAGTAAGAAGACCAAGAGGACCACGAGGAATGAAACAGGCATAGTGATGGCAAAACTGATGGGCAGAAAGACTGAGGAAAGGCATATTTAACAAGTGTGAAGTATTGCCGGGTTCTCTAGTTTATATATATCTGGAAATGCAATAGATATTGCAAACCGACTTTCACGGTCATGAACGTATGACAGAGTTATGAAAGTAAGTAATAGGGGATAATCTAAAACGTTAAAAAATATTTTTTCAAAACAAAATTATATTTTTAATGGATACCCCATATAATTTCTTACGCAAACAGTTGTTGTTGTTGTTGTTGTGGTCTTCAGTCCGCAGACTGGTTTGATGCAGCTCTCCACGCTACCCTGTCCTGTGCAAGTCTCTTCATCTGAGAATACGTTCGGCAACCTACATCCTTTTGAATCTGTTTACTAAATTCGTCCCTTGGTCTCCCTCTACGATTTTAACCCCACACGCTTCCTTCCAATGCTAAGTTGACAATTCCTTGATGTCTCAGAATGTGTCCAACCAATCTATCCCTTCTCTTAGTCAGGATATGCCAAAAACTCCTTTTTTCCCCGATTCGGTTAAGCATCTCTTCATGAGTTACGTGATCTACACATCTAATTTTCATCATTCGGCTGTAGCACAACATTTCAAAAGCTTCTATCATCTTTTTATCTGAATTCCTAAACTCCAGACAAATGCTTTCAGAAAGGACTTCCTAAAATTTAAATTAATATTGGATGGTAACAAGTTTCGCTTCATTTAAACGATTTTCTTCCCATAGCCATCCTGCATTTTATATCTTCTTTACTTCGGCCATCAGAAGTTATCTTGCTACCCAAATAACAAAATTCATCCATTACTTCTATTCTCTCATTACCTAATCTAATTCCTTCAGCATCGCCTGATTTTCTGACATTGCATTCCATTACCTTCGTTTTACTCTTGTTAATGTTCATATTATATCTTCCTTTCAAGACACTGTCCATCCTATTCAATTCCTCTTCCAGATCTTTTGCGGTCTCTGACAGAATTACTATGTCATCGGCAAACCGCAATGTTTTTATTTCTTCTCACTGTACTTTAATGCTCTCTCCAAATTTCTCCTTCCATTCCTTCACTGCCTGCTCAATATACAGATTGAACATCTACAACCCTGTCTTACTCCCTTCCAAACCTCTGCGTCCCTTTCTTGCCCTTCGACTAATAACCGCTGTCTGGTTTTTGTATATGTTGAATATAACTCTTCGCTCCCTATATTTCATCCCTGATACCTTCAGAATTTGGAAGAGTGTATTCTAGTCGACATTGTCAAAAGTTTTCTCCAAATCGACAAACGCTAAAAACTTATGTTTCCCTTTCCTTAGCCTATCTTCTAAGATAAGTCGTAATGTGAGTATTGCCTCCCGTGTTCCTACATTTCTCTTAAATACAAACTGATCTTCCCCGAGGTCAGATTCCACAAGTTTTTCCATTCGTCTGTAAATACATCGTGTTAGTATTTGGCACCCATGATTTATTAAAGTGATAATTCTGTAATTTTCACACTTGTCTGCACTTGATTTCTTTGGAATTGGAATTACTATTTTCTTCTTGAAGTCGGAGGGTATTTTCCCTGTCTCATACATCTTGCATACCAGGTGATACAATTTTTTCACGACTGGCTCTCCTAACGACATCAGCAGTTCAGATGGAATATCATCTACTCCAGGGGCCTTGTTTCGACTCAAGTCCTACAGTGCTCTGTCAAATTCTTCTCGCAGTATCATATCTCCTATCTCATCTTCCTCCACTTCGTCTTCCATTTCTGGAATACTGCCTTCAAGTTTACTTCCTTTGTGTAGGCCCTCTATATATTCCTTCCACAGTTCAGCTTTCCCCTCTTTGCTTAGTACTAGTTTTCCGTCTGAGTTCTTTATATTCATACAGCTGCTTTTCTTGTCTCCAAATATCTCTTTTAATTTGCTGTAGGCAGTATCTATCTTTCCCCTAGTTACGCAATTTTCTACGGTTCTGCATTTGTCCTCTAGCCACTCCTGCTTAGCCAGTCTGCACTTTCTTTCAATCTCATTTGGCACACCTTTGTACTCCCTTTTTCCTGTTTCACTTGCTGAATTTTTATATTTTAACAGTAGCATCAAAAATCACAAAAAGAAAAGCGGGTTTTGCATTGCAATGTGTCATTTACATCAGGAGGAATTTCGAAGTCAAATTGACGTTTGAAATTCATTTAGATCGCAGCTAGCGCGTACCAAGCGAGACACATGGTTGAGCCTCTGGACATGTGCTACCAGTGCTCTTCATGTATTTCAAATGACAACTTCGCTTCGCAATTTCTCCGGTTGTAACTATCGCATTGAAGCCATTATTTTGCAATTTTTGATTCTAATGACTGTGTAAGTAATAATATGGGGTATCTATTTAGAAAAGAAATGAGTTTGTGTTGAAAATAAAGTTTTATTTTTTTTATTTTTTTTATTTATTTTTTTTTTTTTTTTATTTTTTTTTTTTTTTTTTACGTGTGATACTGTTTCACTGTGTCATTACTTTCATAACCCCAGCCGTACGTTCATGATCGTGAAAGTCTTTTCTCAATATCTATTTCAGTTCCATAAATTCGAAAACTTAATAAATCACAGAATAATGTAGATAGAGGTAAAAGTTGACACACATGCTTGGAATGACATGGGTTTTTATTAGAACCAACAACAAAAAGTTCAAAATATGTCCGAAAGATCTCTTGCGCGCGTCGTTTGGTGATGATCGTGTGCTCAGCTGCCATTTTCGTCATCCTTGGCTTCACAGGTCCCCAGACCCCAGTCCGTGCGATTATTGGTTTTGGGGTTACCTGAAGTCGCAAGTGTATCGTTATCGACTGACATCTCTAGGGATGCTGTAAGACAACATCCGACGCCAAAGCCTCACCATTACTCCGGAGTTGCTTCACAACATTATTCCTCGACTACAGCTATTGTTGAGGAATGATGGTGAAAATATTGAGCATTTCCTGTAAAGAACATCATCTTCGCTTTGTCTTAACTTGTTATGCTAATTATTGCTTTTCTGATCAGATGAAGTTCCATCTGTCGGACATATTTTGAACTTCGTTTTTTTATTGATTCTAATAAAACCCTATTTCATTCCAAGCATGTGCGTCAATTTTTACCTCTGTAACTACATTATTCCGTGATTTATTAAGTTTTCAAATTTATACTGACTTTTTGATCACCCGGTATATTTCCTAATGAACGAAACTGCTGTCATCGGTCGTTGAATTTACAAATTACTTAAACTGACGTATGCTAAGGACAACCCAGACACCCATCCTCTAGGGATGACTCGTATTTCCGGCGGGAGCGCCGCACGATGAACACTCCCTAACATGGTGTGTCAAACCGCGCGACCGTCCTCGCGCGGCTGTATCTGAGAACACCAAAAATTTTATGTAATCCATATAATCGCTTCGGAATCTATGTTCGCTTTCGAAGTGTTGTTGGCTTACAGATAAGTCACTGTCAAACAAATACGTTGCAACAGTATTACAGCGACCACATGAAAACGAAAAGACGTCTACCTGTGCTTTCCCTCTCCTTGGATATTAATCAACGATAGCAAGAACAATATAGAAAACGTAATGGATGAGAATGTTGATGCAAACTACCGTACGAAGGTCATAATAACTAACGTACATAAGCAATCGCAAGAGAGAGATAAAAGTAAGTTACCAGATTCAGAAAGAATACCATTTCGATTTTACAAAGAATATACTGGCTCCTAAGTTAGCTTTATCATGCATCTCTCGCACAACGGTGTCCCATGCGACTATAAAATACCGAATCTGACATTTCTATATAATAACAGACAATTTAGTAACATCTTACACCGTTTCTATCTTGCTCTAATTTTTATATAACATACGAGAAGTTACTATTACGAATTAATCTTCTACACTGTTTGAAATGAAACAGGGTTCTTAACGTATCTCATGTAATGATGCAGTAGTTATTTGTTGGTGCTGCATGATACGTTTTCTGCATGATATGTACTTACGTTACTTGATAATGCAACTGTGGTGGGTATTTATATTTATTTCTTTTTCATATTTATTAATTTTTGTACATTTTTTATCTTATTAATTCCTATGTAACACCATATGTTGATTAATTAACACAATTACATTTACTTATGACACCATTGTTACTGTAACATTTTTTGATATGCCATATGGAGTTTTGGTAAGATTTTTTTGTTTTATCTTTCTGTAATGTTGCACTTCTTCTTCCGTTAGTGTTATGTCAAGGAGTAGCCGAGCGGTCTAAAGCGTCTCGCCGCGGAGCGCGCCGTTGCTCGCCGTGGATGTTCGAGTCCTCCTTGGGGCATGGGTGTGTGTGTTGTCCTTAGGTTAGTTTACCTAGGTTTAAGTAGTTTGTAAGCTACGGACTGATGACCACGCAGTTTGGTCCGATAGATTTACAAACATTTGATTTGATTTGTTATGTCAATTTTCACCAACATCTTCATAGATCCCTCTTTCACCCCTGAAAATCGAGCTGTTATGTAACTTTATATTCTGACGTTATATATATATGCAATTTTGTCCATATTCTTCCGTATAAATATTCACATTTTGTACCTGTACCTGATTTTTTCTATCTTTACTTTAAATACTGAACAAAACATACTAAAATGCCTTTACATAATAATTATTGTAACTTTAGGTAATATATATAGAATGCAAGAAGGCAGTAGTTTTTGGATAGAAATGCATTTTTTTTATTGTATTGCAGCCATTCCGCTTGTTTTCTATTCTCTGTTTCCCCCCTCCCTCGTCCCCCACCAACCATCCAGCAGTACATTCCATTACACTATTTCTGGTCTTGATTGAGAGACATTGCTAATACTAAATGTTGTTTCAGGTTTCTATTGCGACTGCCTCTGTGATGCGGATTACAAGTGTTACTTCTTAGCATACTGTATTATTTTGTATGATACTTATCACTTCATTCATTTTTACGTTGGATAAAGACGTCTGATATTGTCGAAAGTAGCACATTACAATATTTTCTATTGAGAAAAGTGACGTATTTTATATAGATATGACGTTTGTGATTATATAATTGTTTGATACGACTGACGATGTATACATTGATATTACACATTTTATGGTATTGGTAAAGCAAGTTTGGTTGTTACACACGTTGGTACAAATCACAGAAAACTATAGTTATTAAATGTCTGTTATGAATACTTTTAGAAACTGCAATATTTATTACAAAATATCAATAGCTTGGTTCCTAGCTACTTTTAAATTGAGATTCCGAGTCACCACAAAGTTTTGTAATCACTGTATTACTGTATCACCGTATTATAATGTCATGAGATAGCGGTATGCACACTCACGTACGCAAGATATAAATGGACGATACAACGGCAGATCAGTCATTTGTAGTCCAGTGATACATGTGAAAAGTCTTCCTTGAAATTATGGCTGCACGATACATGGCGGGAATTAACAGATTTTGAACTGGGAATGATGGTTGCGCTAGATGCAAGGGACATAACACAAAATTTCGAGATCCACAGTATCAAGATTGTGCCGAAAAACACGAAATTTCGGAAGTTCGCTGATGATCCTCCGATGCAAGGGAAGATGAGGTCGTAAATAACTGTATGATAATATAAAATAACTTGGACAGAATTCCTGTTTAGTGTGGCGAATGACAGATTGATCTGAATGAAAAAGAATGTAAACTAATACAGATCCGCAGGAAAAACATTTCGTCATATTCGAATACAAGACCTGTCTTTTCACACAATCACTTTGATTAAGTGTCTGGGTGCAATATTGTTTCAAATAAATATGAAACAGAATGAACGCGCAAAACGCGCAATGACGGTAGTAGGGAAGGTGAATCGTTGATTTTGGTTTATTGGAAGAATTTTAGGAAAGTGTAAATCGATAGAGGAACCGTGTATAGATCTATAATAAATTCTTGAGCACTGTTCGAGTGTGTTGGCCGGATTAAAGGATGGTCTAGGAGAAAATCAGAGATATGTTGCTAGGTTTGTTATCACTAATTTCGACTACCACCTCCTTATTACGGATATACTTTCTCTTAAAGCAGATCCCTGGACGGAAGACGATGTAATTTTCACGAGAACCTACAGAGGAAAAGTAGAGAACCGGAATTTGATGCTGACTTCAGAAAGATCCTACAAAGTTTCGCCGAAATACATTTCGCATGTGGACTACAAAGATAAGAGAAATTAGTCGTTGTACTGAGGCATATACTGGATGTCTCAGTCCTATCGGGTCCAGTTTGTGGGTCCAATATCAACAGTATTGGGATAAGTAACCAGGACTGGGAAACACATACTTATATATATTTTTCTTTTGAGATAGTTATAAACAGCGTCCACAGCTTATTAAAAACGTGACTCACAGTAATTTATAAAAGCAATTATCGCCAATCTCAGTACAAGTATTGCATGCATTGAGGTTGGCAGTTGTCCCTTTGAACAACTACTATGAGCTAGGTGGCACAGTGGTATCACGGCTATTACAGAATGGAACCGTAGAGAAATATCATCAGAGTAGTTCGGTGATCCCTCTGCCATACCCTTCAGTGTGATTTGCAAAGTACTTGTGTAGATGTAGACTCGCATTCTGGAGGACGATGGCTGAAATCCACCTAAGGCCATCAAGATTTTTTTTTAAACTTTTTTATTTTTTATTTTTTTATTTCCCTAAACAACACCAGGCGAATGCTGAGATGGTTTTTATGGAAAGTCACGGCCGATTTCCTTCCCCATCCTTACCCAAACCGACTGTGAACCCCTTCTCTAATGACTACGATATCGACAGGAAGTTGACCCGTAATCTTCCTTCCTTCTTGATTAGCTACGTTGTTGTTATGCGTCTCCGGAATGAGGAGAGTCCATACTCCACCCACATTGTGGAGGCTACCGGAAACGATCCTCTGTGAATGTATGTTTGGACATTGTCCAAGGTCAACTAACAGTACCTTATTGTCTGGCCGCCTCTCTGATTGGTCAACGTCACGAGCGGTTCCTGCGGGATGTGCTGCCAAAGTTATTGAAGACATTACCCATTATTTTCGGTGAAAGGATGTCGTAACAACTAGATGGTGCCCTAGCGCACTTCGATGTTGATGGCAGCTACCACCTGAACAACACGTACCTTCACCGTTGGATTGGAAGGAGAGGTTCTATCCCATGGCTAGCAAGATAGCCGAATTTCACATCTCTTTACTTAACATCAAGTTTCTAGTGTACAAAACTCTCGGAGAAACGGATAAAGACCTGCTTACTACGGTCCAATCTGGCCTTTCTACAGGTACAATAGGAATATTTGAGAGGATGCGACAGAATCCGTGCACCATTGCTATGTGTGTATCGAAACTGGTGGTCGTCACTTTGAATGATTACGGTAATACGGTGAAGGGCGTTTATTTCCATCAGACGGTAAGCACGCATAGCTGTCTGTCGATTCCTCATCTCGAAATAATTGGCTGTTAATCCACTAATCACCAATTTCAGTTTTACACAAAACCTTAGAGGCACCTGTAGTCAATCGTTTTCACTTCGCTCTATTTCTCGTGGAATTGTACTTCCCACTATGTACCATACGGCGACATGCGGAGTGTGTATGTAGATGTAGCCGTAGATACAGGTGTCGAAATGATATTCTTACTATGCTAGACCAAGTAGATCGGTGACATAATTTGCACGATACAAGAGTCTCAGACTATAATACAACACATTAAGCTATAATGCGATAAACGCAAAGAAAATGCTCTAGAAGTTACAAAGATCAAATTTCGAGGTATAAACCATATTAAAAGGCTTCAACCCAATCAGCTTTGTCAGCTTACAAAGTATAATAAATTCAACAAACCATTACTCGTGGAAACATAACCTAAGCAGAGTAATGTGGTCTTTCTATTCACTTTTTAATTTCAAAATATTTCGTATCACAGGTACCGTAGCAGTGTAATGGACAAAGGAAGCTATGGAAGAAAATATTAACCTAAGGATTCACAACGTTAAAAGAAAAGTAAACCACCACCAATCTATCCCTTCTCTTACTCAGGATATGCCAGAAACTCCCTTTCTCCCCAATTCGGTTAAGCACCTCCTCATTAGTTACGTGATCTACCCATCAAATTTTCATCATTCGTCTGTAGCACCACATTTCAAAAATCTTCTTTTTGTCTGAACTCCTTATCGTCCACGTTTCACTCCCATACAATGCTACACTCCAGACAAATGCTTTCAGAAAGGACTTCCTAAAATTTAAATTAATTTCGCTTTTTCAGAGACGCTTTTCTTCCCATAGCCATCCTGCATTTTATATCTTCTTTACTTCGGTCATCGGAAGTTATCTTGCTACTCAAGTAACAAAACTCGTCTAGTCTACTACTTTTATTGTCTCATTACCTTATCTAATTTCTTCAACATCGCCTGACATTCCTGCGCTACATTCCATTACCAATGTTTTACTTTTGTTGATGTTCATCTTATACCCTCTTTTCAAGACACTGTCCATTCCATTCAATTGCTCTTCCAGATCCTTTGCGGTCTCTGACAGAATTACTATGTCATCGCCAAACCGCAAAGTTTTTATTTCTTCTCCCTGAACTTTAATTCCCTTTCCGAATTTCTCCTTGCATTCCTTCACTGCTTGCTCAATATACAGATTGAACAACATTGGGGAAAGACTACATCCTTGTCTCACTCCCTTCCCAACCTCTGCGTCCCTTTCATGCCCTTCGACTCTAATAACCGCTGTCTGTTTTTGTACAAGTTTAATATAACTCTTTGCTCTCTGTATTTTACCCATGTTACTTTCAGAATTTGAAATAGTTTATTCCAGTCGACATTGTCAAAAGCTTTCTCCAAATCTACAAATGCTAAAAATGTAGTATGCCTTTCTTTAGCCTATCTTCTAAGATAAGTCGTAATGTGAGTATTGCCTCCCGTGTTCCCACATTTCTCCTATATCCAAACTGATCTTCCCCAAGGTTGGCTTCCACAAGTTTTTCCATTCGTCTGTACATAATTCGTGCTAGTATTTTGCAACTACGACTTATTAAACCAATAGTTCTGTAATTTTCACATTTGTCTGCACTTGCTTTCTTTGGAATTTGAATTACTATATTCTTCTTGAAGTCGGAGGGTATTTCCCCTGTCTCATACATCTCGCATACCAGGTGGAAAATTTTTTTCATGACTGGCTCTCCTAACGATATCAGCAGTGCAAACGGAATATCATCTATTCCAGGGGCCTTGTTTCGACTCAATTCTTTCAGCGCTCTGTCAAATTCTTCTCGCAGTATCGTATTTCTTATCTCCTCTTCTTCCACTTCGTCTTTCCTTTGTACAATACTGCCTTCAAGTCTATTTCCTTTGTACAGGCCCTCTATATATTCCTTCCAAATTTCAGTTTTCCCTTCTTTGCTTAGTACTGGTTTTTCGTCTGAGTTCTTGATATTCGTACAGCTGCTTTTCTTGTCTCCAAATGTCTCTTTTATTTTCCTGTAGGCGTTATCTTTCTTTCCCCTGGTTATACATTCTTCTATGGTTATGTATTTTTCCTCTAGCCACTATTGCTTAGCCAGTCTGCACTTCCTGTCAATCTCATTTTCCAGACGTCTGTAGTCCCTTCTGCCTGCTTCACTTGATGCATTTTTGTATAAGTCCAGTATATCCTGTGTTATCCAGGGATTTCTATTAGGCCTTTTCCTTCTATGGTCCTCTGCAGCCTTCACTACCCTATCTCTCAGAGCTACCCATTCTTCTTCTACTGTATTACTTTCCCCCGTTTCAGCCAATCTTTGCCTAATGCTCCCTCGTAAACCCTCAACCACCTCTGGTTCCTTCAGTTTCTCCAGGTTCCATCTCCTAACTTTTCTACCTTTCTGCAGTCTCTTAAGTTTTAATCTACAGTTAATTACCAATAAGTTATGGTCAGAGTCTATATCTGCCCCTGGATATGTCTTACAGTTTAGAACCTGGTTTCTAAATCTATTCCTTACCATTATAAAGTCAATCTGGTACCGTCAAGTGTCTTCTGGTCTCTTCCAAGTGTATAGCATTCTTTCGTGATGTTTAAACCAAGTGTTGGTAATCATTAAATTGTGCTCTGCACAAAATTCTACCATGCGATCTCCTCTTTCATTTCACTTCCCCAGTCCATATTCACGTACAACATTTCCTTCTCTTACTTTTCCTACTATCGAGTTCCAGCCTCCCATCACAATCAAGTTTTCGTCTCCCTTAATTTTCTGAATAATTTCTTTTATCTCCTCATACATTTCTTCGATGTTCTCATCATCGGCAGAGCTAGTTTACATATAAACTTGTACTTGTGGTCGGTGTTAGTTTTGTGTCTATATTTTCTATGATAATGCGCTCACTATGCTGTTCATAGTAACTTACTCGCAGTCCTATTTTCTTATTCATTATCAGACCTACAACTGCGTTACCACCAACTGATTCATTCATTCATCTTTTGTTAGTCCACTCATCTCGAAAAAAGACACTTTCTTCCGAATTGACTCATACGTTTCAACGGATGTTAACGAGGCTGACATTTGCTCTCATGTTCCCACTTGTATGGCCATTCCTCATAGTTTTAGTTTAGGCTGAAATTTATTTTTCTGGTAACAAAGTATCTCATTTTTATCTCTTTTATGGTGTTAAAGGTGAAGGATGTGTCAGTTTTTATATACACTAGACTATAGTTGAAAAATATTTAGAAATATTCACACAAAAACTCTTTATATTGGATTTGGGTTAGTGATTCAACCCAGGCTAATGACGGTCCTGTAGAAAGGTTTCAGAAAAGTAAAACTGCATAAAATTATGTAATAATGTTATTTACCAGGTAAAGCGACATCATAAATTAATCAAACATAGACTTGCAGACATTTAAGGGCTTCATTCTTTGTAGGTACTTCTTTCTTCATCTTCTTTGAGTCACATATACTCATAACTCATAAGCGGATCCAAGGGGGGGGGGGGGGGGGGCAGGGTCGTTCGCCCCCCCCCCCCAGGAGCTCTAATTTTTTTTCTTTTTTAAGAACGCGAAGCTAGCGTGCTATCACCGCACTGAGTCTTCAAAACTGTGAGACTTTTGTTTCATTGGGCGTGGGGTAAAAAGGGGTAGACTAGAGTCTTTCTGCTGAGCCAGAGTTTAGCTGACGATGAGAATTCTTTCATACCCCCCCCCCCCCCCAGACTGTCCTGGATCCGCCCCTGCATATACTATGAGTACACATCAAGATTTTTCGGAGTACTCGAAAGAAATATTATCTAAACTTGACTTCATAACTGCTAGTTTAATTAATTTAACCACGCATGTAATTTATCTGCACGTTTCCGTTTATAATTGCATCTTGCTAAAGCTCACACTTGGCACGCGACGACTACAAATGTCTTCGTGCCTCTTCGGTACTACCAAGCCGCCAGACTGCCTCATCTCGTAGTGTTTGATATTGTCTGCTGTAGAGCCAGCTATTGCGTCTGCGTCATTCCGTTGTTAGCCACTGGATGGTGTTTCACAACCGGCCACCTGCACTCGAGGAAAACGGCAGATTTATTCATAGCCGGCAGTTCCTTAAGCTTCTATTACAAGTTAAGAATTACGACATCCCACGTCGCCTGAGCGAACATTGCAAAATTGCTTCTTGCGTTGTTCTGCCGGACTAGAACGGCTCATTCGTTACAGCATGAGCTTTATGTTTTTCCCAGATGGGGAAAGAGGATAATTTTTCACTCTTCCAACAGAGATTACCCTTCTGACATTCTGAGTACAGAAAGTTACACCTTCGTTCCCTAAGTTACGTAAGTTCTGTGATGGGGGATGCAAAAAGCATCACTGTCAATTGTTCACATTCCTTTTCCATTCACGACTGCTATACAATGAAATCGATCGCTTCACCACAAAAATTTCTCAGAAGTCAAACCGGTGGTTGTGTCACAGTAGTTTAAGAATGGCAGTTCGTGTAGGTTGTACCTTTTACTGCGATAATTGGGGAACAGTGCTAAATCTCAGTATGGATGTAGTGCATGATGTTTACCATTATGTCACTTTGATCGTCCCTCTTATTATTGTGATTCTTAAACGGTACATATACACTATGTGATCAAAAGAATCCGGACACCTGGCTGAATAAAATTACAAGTTCGTATCGCCTTCCATCGGTAATGCTAGAATTCAGTAACTCAAGATTCTGAGCAAGCCAGACAATTGCAGGAATCTTATTTTCGTGTAACCACTCCGCCACAGGCCGTGAATTATGAACAGTTGCTCGATCGAGTTGAAGGATGCAATCGCAGTCTCTGAATTGATCTTTAACAGTAGGAAGAAAGAAGGTGCCTAAAACATCGATATAGGCCTCTGCTGTGACAGTGCCACACAAAACAAGGGTTACACGACCACACCATAACACCACCGCCTCCTAATTATGCTGTTGGCTCTACACACGCTGGCAGATGACCCTGGCGTCGGATCGCCACATTGTAAACTGTGATTAGTCCTTCCACACAACGTTTTTCCAGTGTTCAGTCGTCCGGTATTTATGTTCCTTCCACCAAGTGAGGCGTCGTTTGGCATTTTCCTGCGTGATATGTGGCTTATGGGCAGCCGCTCGACCATAAATCCACCTTTTCTCCCCTACCGCCTGTCATAGTACTTGGAGTGGATCCTGTGTGATGGTCTGGATTGATTCCGCCCATTACACTGTACTTCCCTGTTCAACTGTCGGCGGTCTCTGTCAATCAATAGACGAGGTCGGCCTCTACGCTCTCGTGCTGTACGTGTTCCTTCACATTTCCACTTCAATATCGCATCAGAAACAGTTGACCTAGGGGTGTTAAGGGGTGTGAAAATCTCGCGTGCAGACTTCTGACACAAGTGACACCCAATCACCTGACCACGTTCGAAGTCCGTGGGTTCCGCGGAGGGCCCAATTCTACTCTCTCACGATGTCCTATGGTTACTGATGTTGCTGATATGGTGTACCTGGCAGTAGACGGCACTAAAATGCACCTAGTATGAAAAACGTAGGCTTTTGGGGTGTCCGGATACTTCTGATCACACAGTATATGAGTGTTATCAACGCTTTACTTGTATCCTATTTGATGAGCTGTCAGCTTGTTTTAAGAGTCACCATTTATGTAATACCCTACACTTTCCTCATATTATTCATCGATGTTCTCTGATTCATCATCATCTTCATCTTCATCAGCAATTTCAATCATTTAATGATGTGGCCTCTTCGAGTCGTGGACTTAGGTAGGCTTTCAGCAATCTCCTCCAAGTGGAACGGTCTTGAGCAGTTCTCTGCCAGGTGCTACCAGCGATCTTCCTGATATCTTTGTCCCATCTGTCCGGTGGTCTTCCTCTAGGCCTCCGGTGCTCTCTCGGACTCCACTGCAGAACTATATGCGTCCATCTGTTGTCTTTTCTTCTCGCGATGTGGCCGGCCCACTGCCATTTCAAGCAGCCTAGGTCTCTAAGATGTTCTTAACCTTGGTCACAGATCGGATGTCATCTGCCCTTTTCCTATCCTTCCTTGTATAGCCCAGCATTGCTCTTCCAATGGCTCTCTGTGCTGTCCTAAGTTTCCCTTTTGTAAATGAGTTCAGTGTCCATGTCTCGCAGCCATACTTCAGCACAGGAAGAATGCATTGATCAAACACTGTTTTCTTCAGATTTACCGGCATTTCTGATCTGAATATTGTAGAATTCCTCCCAAATGCTTGCCAGCCAAGCTTGATGCGCCGATAGATTTCGGGCCTTACATCTCCCTTCATGTTTATAATCTGGCCAAGGTAGATATATTCACTGACCTCTTCTAATGGATTGGCCTTGACTTTCACATCACCAGCTGGGACCCATTTGTTTGACATTCCTTTTGTTTTGGAGAGGTTCAAATTCAACCCAACTAACTGACATTCCGAAGCAAGATCCGTAACTAAGTTTTGGAGCTCTGTGAAGTCGTTGGCCAGTAAGGCAATATCATCAGCAAATCTCAAGTTGGTAAGCCTTCTTCCAATAATTCTGATTCCCTTGCCTTCCTAGCTAAGCTCTGACGTAGCCATTTACAGTACAGCCGAGAACAGTTTTGGGCAGATGGGATCACCTTGCTTGACATTAAATTAACGATGTCTTCGAACATTTCCAGTCATTCCTGTCAGTTATGTTAGTTAAGCATCCCAGAGAGAAGTACAGAAATGTACTCGATAATATTCCAGTTGAAATTTTCGTAACTGATCTTTGTGAAACTGATATTGTCTTTAATTAAATACTTTCAACGAAAATTATTCTGCAAAACAAATTGACAGTATTTTTTTTTATTATTGCAATCTTATGTAGTCCGTTGTCATATAACAGAATAAGCTCCTTACAACGACAGGGCGTGTTGTACCGTAACCTCCGATGATTAGCAGAAGGCCGTATGAAAGTCGTATCTCCATTTACGGTAAGCATCCCGCTCCCAGGTTCCTTTAATTCAACTATGTACTAAAAAGGAAGATATTAGAACAGTGAAGCGTCAATCGCTTATTATATTCACTGTTCGTTAGCTAACCGTGATCAACAGATAGTAACATAATTAGGTGATTTGTATAGGAAACCAATAAAGGTACAGTGATTTGCATAAGAAACTCTAGGGAATTTAAATTTATAATATTTTATACCCCATTGTCGCAGAGTACAAAGGTGACTACGCGACAGTGCTTACATAACGGCAGTAGACAATGAAACACAATGAAATTTTAGAGATACAATTAAGGATTACCGATATAATTTTCTCTTGCTTCACTTTTTACGTGGTTAGTTGTTCAAATTCTGTTTAAATTTAGTTTAACCATGTTTTGTCCGTTTTGTCGTGTAGTTTGGAATTAATAGACATATGATCACAAATTAACGAAACAAACAGAAGCGCGTGAATCCGTATTTTGTTGCAACCGTAGACAGAAGTCAGCTACAGTAGGCCATAATCAGTGCGTTTACTGCGAGTCGTATAGACCCTGTGAGATTACCGCCTAATAGAAATACCGGTAATCAATAGCATTTGATAATTAAACAGTATGAAGTTCACTGCAAACATTGACCATGCCAATGCACTAAATGTTACACAATTTTAATCTTATTAATTATGGTAGCAATATATGTACACAGTTGGGTGACAACATTTATAGTTAGGCCATAGGTAGAAATTCTCAACGTTGAGATTTGCTGTGTGCTTGTAGCTGACGGGAGGCCAGCGAGCAGGCCGACGTTGGTGGCTTGTTCCAACTTAGGATTTTCCAGTTCGTTTCCGGTGAGGGGAGAGAGGGACAATGGCGAGTGCCAGGCACAGTGCAATGCACAAATATTCTAATACTACTGGCATTTGAAATAATACGATGCAGTTAGGAACCTTTAAGGCCCTCATTACAAAATAGCCTGTTGATAAATAAACAATACATTAGCTGATATAGTCACATCTAACGTAATATGTTTAATTGACAATGAAAAGTAATAAATTACCAACGAAGACAAGACAGTTACCCAACTAGCATGGCTATGTTTGATCATAAAAATAATATATTAACTATTTCTCATTTTATTTTCAATTAATCTTGTGTATTTTATCTTAAAGTATTCAGTTAAATCACTTATCTGTGACATAAGAAATTGCACGATTATGATAAATAGTACAAAGTATGTTTATACCAATATAAAAACCTAAGAAGACAATTTATTTAATGTGTAGTGTAATTATTTTGATTTTAAGTAAAGTTTTAGAAATGTATTGGCTGAGCGCTGTACGTTGGCAAATCGCTTAGAACAGCTCACATACGGAAGTTGATGACGTAGGGGAAAAAACCCCGGCAGTTGAGCTTTTGGCGCGTGCGCGCGCAAGCGCAGGAAGTGAGGACTCCGGAGCACGTGGTGAGCTGGCCGGGTGGCGTCGCTCTGCAATCAGTGGGCATGTGGACCTCAAGGTGGAGGTTATAGATTTGTGTGTGGCAATCGCCACGTGTGGGTGCTCGTCGTAGACTGCACCAAGTTGAATCGAGTGCTACTGTGTGTTTGTGAATATTTAGCCGGCGGAACAAGGTGTGCATCGCATTGAATTAAAGTGACTGTGATTTGTTAATATAACACGTGTCGTCGCATAGGCATGAACATAAACGGTGTTTGAGACAGCCACGTGGTGTGAAAACAATTCGCGACAAATATTCATTTTGTCTGGGGGCTCACGAGCTATAACTTTATTTGGTAAATGTGTCGACGTACAGACGTATCAGCCACAGGGTTCAAATATTGTGAAATAAACAACATAAAGTGAACTTTCACGTGTTTTCAAAAATAGTAGTTAGTACACCCTTTTCTCTCATGAACTTGATTTTATTATGAATTTGTTTTGTTAATCATATGCAGGGAAGGAAAGCTGCGAACGTGTGATATCATCCCCTAGAAAACGAGTCAAACAGTCGCAATCACAGTTCCAGTGTTGTAGCATGTTTAGGAATTTGGTTCGCAGTTGGTGGTTGTGAGTTTTAAAAATTAATCTTTCCCTATTTTAAACTCTCACCCCGACCTTCACCCTCGCAACCCAGAAAGTCCACACGATTCGCTACTAAACACGTTATGATAGGTATACTACAGCTAAATTATAACTAATGCTGAAAGAAAATACAAGTTGATACGCTACTTTTGTCTGTGTTCATCTCTGATTATAATCATTGCACAGTCGTTGACTGCAATTGCTGCTAGAATCCGATTATATTAATATCCATTTCATAGGAATCAATTAAAATAACGGGCTAATATACTATATTGAAACTATTCCTACAATGAGGCATCAACAGTGTTCAACGACTTTTGGGAAATGTTCTTGCTTCACGACACTGAACACGTTGGAATTGGACAATAACAATGAAGAGACTTTCCATTCTCATTTATCCCAAAAGTTCAAATCTTTGTAAATCTGTGCAACCAAACTGCAGTAGTCATAAGTCCCTAGACTTACAAACTACTTAAATTGTGCAAAGAACAACATACACACCCATGCTCCCCTGCCCCCCCCCCCCCCTCCTGCCCCAGGGGGCTCACCGTTGTTTTGTATGTGGCGAGCACGGGACCCCGAGATAGTGCAGTCTCTCTTCCTTCTTTCCTCCCTGGACATTATTTCCTTTCCCATCACCTCCTTTCCTATCTTCACTCCTTCCCCTTCACACCATTGGATTGTTGACCTAGGCAGTTCGGTCCCCTTATTCCAAACAACCAACCATCCAATACCAATGCCCGAGGGAGGACTCGCACCTTTGACGGGGAGCAGCCCCCTCTCCACAGCAAGGCGCCGTAGAGCGCACGGTTATTCCCTCGCGTCTCACTTCTTCCCTGTATACAAGAAACGTCAAATAAGCTTCCATACTGAGGATACTGAAACTAATTTTTGATAGGATCTGGCTTGAGCATCACACGATTTTGTTCTTCTATGACCAACAAATATTCTGCTGTGGTTACTACGTTAACACACACACACACACACACACATTATATATATATATATATATATATATATATATATATAGAGGGTGTTTCACTAAGTGTGTTTGCCCCTGTAACTTACTGTAACTTATAAAATAATAGATGACGGGAAATTTTAATGCGGTAGGTCAACGCAAGAAATGTTACACTTTCTGCGGAGCTATGAACGCAGTTTATTGTATCATTCTCCAAAGAGTCACAGCACAAAGATAAAAATTTTTAATTGGAACAATAGTTTTTTCTATCGTGCATTGGATTCGTTTAAACCAGCTGCGTCCAAATCAATTTAAACTACATTCCTATCACTGTTAGTTTGGGAGCTACAACCCTTCAAAGTTTAGGGGGCGGAGGCTACGACAGCGTAGCTGACTGGCTGGTGGTCATGAGACAGTGGGCCGTGCCCCAGGGGATAGCCACTCCGCCAGTCAGATACGCTGTCGTAGCCTCCGCCCCCTAAACTTTGAAGGGTTGTAGCTCCCAAACTAACAGTGATAGGAATGTAGTTTAAATTGATTTGGACGCAGCTGGTTTAAACGAATCCAATGCACGATAGAAAAAACTATTGTTCCATTTAAAAAATTATATCTTTGTGGTGTAACTCTTTGAAAAATGATACAATAAACTATGTTCATAGCTCCGCAGAAAGTGTAACATTTCTTGTGTTGACCTATCGCATTAAAATTTCCCGTCATCTATTATTTTATAAGTTACAGAGGCAAACACACTTAGTGAAACACCCTGTATATATATATATATATATATATATATATATATATATATATATATTTGCTACGGGTTATGCATTTTTTGTTTTTGTATATTTTTATTACAGGCTTTTTCAAATCATAACTGGTAATTACTTTCTCATTACATAATAACCTTCACCGTTAAAAACTGAAATAATGAAATTGAAACAAGTGAAGGCGTATAACTTCCAGAAACTTTTTTTGTAAGCAACACGGGGACAATGTGTGGGACAATATTGACTGCCACTCACGAAGCCTGTTAGCTCAATTATGGAGGTAATAATTGTTAATTATGCATATATTTTATTCACATATTTAATAAATTTTATAATTTAAGATCATATATCAAAAAGTTTTTTTTTCCTTTTTTCTTTTTCGTGTTCACTACAAGTGACACGGGGCGCTGTGGATTTACACCTCTCGGCAGCAACAGAGATATTTGTGGCTGAACACAACCTGAAGTTACCCATCAGCATTCACTGACAAGAAGATGGAGACTGTCCTCCTACTCTGGATATTACAATTAAACAATATGAATTAACACTGAAAATTATAGAAAATGCACCAGCATTTGAAGATAGTCCGTATCGATTCTTCATTACGATTACATGTCTCTCAATTCATGTCAACAGAAGACTTTGTTAATGTTACACGTTACTGTGCGATTAATAGAAAGTGAGAATTAATCTGCCTACGTGTGTCGAGAACAGTTATTATCTAAAGAATTATCTATTTGTGTGTTCTGAAGTAAGTATCTCATTGACCTACAGCTGGAAAATATTAGACTTCTTCTGTTTAACAGAAATTTATGGAAGCCATAACAGTTGATCTCATTAATCATTCGAAGGGTTATGTTGTGGCATCAACTGGAAGACGATGTAACGAATTCAAGCTAGAAATTAAATGAAGTTTAATGATGAAACATTTCTTCATATTATTAAAGAACGTAACAGACCATGATTAAATTTTGAACCTATTAGTTGCTTGAAGGCTAGAAGAGGGAAATTTTGAAATATCTGGAGTATGTGTGACGCGCAAGAAGTTTAAGAACGATGTTCGATGCTTTTTTTGCGAAATACACTTTGTAAACTATAATTCAAATTTGTATTTTTGAGATGAATATGATGCCTATTAAACTAATAAAATTACAACGTATATCCACTACGACAAGACGACGCGTTACAATTCGACAAGAGCATCAACCTCGAGGTGAATATAGGAATATCAAGTAGCTTGTAATTTTACCCTGCGAAGGATGCATAACTAGGGAATATTGCCAAATTTGGGGATGTATGGCGGTTTCATGATTTCATTGTTTAGCATTACTAGAGTAGTTGAATGTTGCGCCATCCAGAAATGATATATATGAGACTAGACCAAACATTTCTCTTCTCGTTCGGGTGGTTCATTTTAAGACTGGCAGGGATCTGGTGTAGGTAATTTGGACGAGCAAAATGTTTGGACACACTTCTCGTGTTTGTAGGGCGCGCGAGTTGTGCAAGCTGGCAGTCTGGCACTGCACGTGCCTCCATGTTGCAAACAGCAGCTCCGCACCCGCAGAGATTTACCCAGCTTCCAGAACAGCACGAGAAGAAGAAGCCACAACTTTCCCCACAGTTGGTTTCTGATCTGCATTAGTGATATAGAAGCAAAATTACAAAAACTAGTCCCTCTCAATTTACCTGTAGCACATAATTAAAGCAAAGATTTTCATTAAAACAACTAAACTATATGATCAGGCCTAAAAGAGTAATCTGCCGCTTGGAGTCATCAGGATTCTCTATAAAGGGGCATGAGACAAGCGGAGCCCTGCCTTAATCACGACTGGCTTTCCACACATGACACTGGCTACTTCTCATTAAAGCAGCTCCTCAGTTGGCAGGGAGAGACTGAGTGGAACGCGTTCGAGATATCGCAACAACTGGAAATCTCTGACAGCAGGAAGAATTGAAATACGGGACCTCCGTATATAAATGAGACTCGCTGACCATTCAGCTTACAGAAGCTAACAGATAATTATTGTGGTTGGTTAGTTGGTTTGGGCTTTAAAGTGACTAAACTACTTTCGCCATCGGTTCCAGGCAGCAATAAAAAATACGAAAACGAAGTGTGAAACAATAGAGATGTGGCAAAGGTGAGTAACGCGTCAAAAATAAAAGCAGTCACTAAAATAGAAGAAAGGGCAAAGGGTTTAAATGTCAACAGCAGTAGGTCTTGGCTAATGACATTCAAATCCCCAGCTACTATGTTTCATTTTGACACGTTAGTGTTCACTGAGGCGTTTTGCGGATGATGCTGTAGTATATAGAGAGGTTGTAACAATGGAAAATTGTATTGAAATGCAGGAGGGTCTCCATCGAACTGACGCATGGTGCAGGGAATGGCAATTGAATCTCAATGTAGACAAGTGTAATGTGCTGCGAATACATATAAGGAAAGATCCTGTATCATTTACCTACACTATAGCAGGTCAGCAACTGGAAGCAGTTAATTCTATAAATTATCTGGGAGTAGGCATTAGGAGTGATTTAAAATGGAACGCCCATATAAAATCAATCGTCGGTAAAGCAGATGCCAGACTTAGATTCATTGGAAGAATCCCAAGAATATGCAGTCCGAAAACAAAGGAAGTAGGTTTCAGTACACTTGTACGTCCACTGCTTTAATACTGCTCACCGGTGTGGGATTTGTAACAGGTGGGATTGATAGGGAAGTAGAAAAGATCCAACGGAGAGCAGCGCGCTTCGTTACAGGATCATTTGGTTATCGTGAAAGCGTTACGGAGATGATCGCTAAACTCCCGTGTAAGACTCTGCAGGAGAGACGCTCTGTCGCTCGGTACGGGCTTTTGTGAAAGTTTCGAGAACATACCTTTACCGAGGAGTCTAGCAGTATATAGCTCCCTCCTACGTATATCTCGTGAAGAGATCATGAAGATAAAATCAGAGAGATTAGGGCCCACACAGAGGCATACCAACAATCTTTCTTTCCGCGAACAATAATTGACTGGAGTAGGAGGGGAAACCGGTAGTGGTACTCAAGGTACCCTCCGCCACAAACCATAGGGTGGCTTGCGGAGTATGGATGTGGATGTAGATATCCTTTGCCGGTCTGGTTTTTAACTTCAGGCAAAAGAAATACAGATAGGCAAAGGACATACGCTAAAACCCAAACGGAATTACATAAACCACTTCCACGAATGAAATTCAAAATTATATCATTCGATGAGGCATTATGAGGTAAAATCAGAGATTAAAATTATGGAGATTAAAAGTCAACTTCAGGATGGTTAGATAAGAACAGTCCAACACTTTGTGGAGCAATTACAAGAAACGTCCTACATGCCCACACAATATGATGAAAATCAAGGTTCTTTCTGCGAACAAACGAAAAAATGTTCGGGTGTTTTAAGCCGCAATGTCATAGATTGCGCAGCCGCTGCCAACAGAGGTTCAAGTGCTTCCTCGGGCATGCATGTGTATCTTGCAAAACAATTTACTTTGTCCATCGCAGTTGCACAATTTTGAAGTCAGTGACTAGTATCGGACTCTACCGTCCATTATCAAACCGTTACCCTTTTTCAAACCGTGATAACCCAATGCATGTTATAAATGGTTGATAAAATCTTGTACATGATTCTCTGGTAATACATGTCATTAGTTAAATTAAAATTTAAAATAGCAGTTAAAACAGGCGATACATCCACGGGCCTCCAACGTGTACAGTACACCTTGGATTGCTGTTGTTGGATTTTTGAAGGCACTAAACAGCAACGGTTATCAGTCCCTTGTTCAGGTCTGAGAGATAAAACATTGTGTTAAGCGTTCCTAAGTAAAAGCGTTAACAAGTCAAAGAGTAAAAATCACTGGTAAATATGAGGAAAGGATACAAGTAAAAACGAAGAGGAAAACACACCACCATTAAAGTACATGATAAAAACCAGCTGCGCGAATAAAATCTAAAACACGTTCAACCATAGCAGCATCGTCTCCTAGCATAAAAGAAAGCGCGTCTGGCAGATTAAAAGATTGTCACAAGGCAACTAAAATTGGACAGTCCACCAGAATGTGGACCACTGTCAAGGGGGCGCCACATTCACACTGTGGTGCGTCCTCCCGCCGAAGAAGGTGGCCATGCGTCAGCCATGTGTGGCCGATTCGTAGGCGACAGAGAACAACCGATTCCCTACGAGTCGACCGCAGTGAGGACTTCCATGCGACCGTAGGTAGCTTCACTGCACGAAGCTTGTTGGGTTGAGCATAGCCCACTCGGAATCCCACAGGCCACGGATCTTCCGATGGAACTCCAGTCGGAGATCGCTCTCCGGAAGACCAATAGCCAATGGGCTGGAGGAAGTTGCCTGCTTAGCCAGCTGATGCACACGTTCGTTTCCAGGAATCCCGATGTGGCCTGGTGTCCAAACAAAGACCACAGAGCGACCAGACCGAACAAGCCTGGAAACAGACTCCTGTATGGATTGCACCAAAGGGTGTTTCGGGAAACATTTGGCGAGGGCTTGCAAGCCACCCAGGGAGTCAGAACAGATGACCAGAGACTCCCCAAGGCGCGCTCTGAGATGTTCAAGTGCCCGATAGATGGCAACCAATTCCGCAATTAACACGCTACTACCACAGGACAGTGAATGCTGTTCGATATGCTCACCAGTACGGCCGTCGACCACGGAACTATCCGTGTACACGACTTCCGCGCCACAGAACGACTCTAAAACCGCCTGAAACTGGCGACGGAGACTCAGTGGCGCTACAGAGGCTTTCGAGGCATGCGACAAGTCCAGTCGAAGCTGCGGACGTGAAAGAGACCAAGGAGCGGTACGGTAAGGGCAGTGAAAAGTAGGAGGGATGGGAAAAAATGTTCAAATGTTTGTTAAGCTTATGGGACTTAACTACGGGGTCATCAGTCCCTAAACTTACAAACTACATATGAACTACTTACGAACTAGGACGGCACAAATATCCATGCCCGAGGGGGGATTCGAACCCCCGACCGTAGTGGCCGTGCTGACCGTGACTGGAGCGCCTCAGTCACCTCGGCCACCGCGGCCGGCACGTGGGGATAACAGACCCCGATGTTCAAGTACCCACATAAGCCGCCGGCTCACCATACGTTCGAATAGTTTGCACAGAACGTTGGTGAGGCTGATTGGGCGGTAACCAGGTTTGATCACCGGAATAATGATGCTTTCTCGCCATTGTGACAGGAAAGCCCCCTCTGCCCATAAACGGTTAAACAGGGCGAGAAGCTGGCGTTGAAACTCCACGGAAAGGTGCCGGATGAACTGGCTGTGGATCCTGTCTGGTCCCGCAGAGGTATCAGTGCATGCGGCAAGGGCCGTTTCGAATTTCCATTCGCTGAAAGTAGAGTTGTACGATTCTGCTCGACGCGTGTGAAACGACAGCCGTCGCTGTTCTACCCGCTCTTTCAGTGCACGGAAGTCTGCACTGTATGCCGCAGTTGCGGAATTGCGAGCATAATGCTCCGCCATATGCTCAGCAAAAGCAGTGGTGTCAGTGCATACAGTACCCTGGATACGTAAGCTGGGGATTGCTGCTGACGTGCGGTACCCAAAGAGGCGTCTAACTTGGGACCACACCTGGGATGGTGAAGCACGAGAGCCGATGCTGGCGACATACCTCTCCCAGCTGTCCTGTTTCCTCTGACGAATGAGCTGTCGAGCTTGGGCCAAAAGCCGTTTGAAGGCTATCAGGTTGTCCAAGGTAGGGTGACGTCGATGGCCCTGGAACGCCCGTCGACGCTCCTGAATGGCTGCAGCAATCTCCGGCGTCCATCAGGGTACGGATTTGCGCCGAGGGGTGCCAGAAGTGGTGCGAAAAGTGGCCTCAGCGGCGGAAACGATAACAGCAGTGATTTGACCAACCGCCGTGTCGACATTGGCAGGCACTGGTACTGGAAAAGTAGCAGTGGAGGTGTAATCCTGCCAATTAGCTCGACGGAGGGACCATCGAGGTGGGCTGCCTGCAGGTTGGAAGTGCAGGTGCGACACAAGGATCGGAAAATGGTCGCTGTCGCAAAGGTCATCATGGGTCCTCCAGCGAAAATGTGGGAGCAAACTCGGACTACATAGAGAAGGTCGACTGCCGAGTGCCTCGCGCCATGCGGAAATGCGTGGGGCCCCAGTGTTTAAAAGACAGATGTCCTGCTGTGACAGAAGTGTCTCGACGTCCGTACCGCGAACCGTCGTCTGCGCCCCACCCCACAATGGGTGGTGGGCGTTAAAATCCCCCAAGAGGAGAAATGGTGGAGGCAGTTGCGCTATCACTGCAGCAACATCAGTAATGGAGACGGCTGCATCCGGGGGAAGGTAAATAGAACAGATGGTAAATTCCTGCCCCGCCCGGATGCGAACAGCGACTGCCTCTAGGGTCGTTTGGAGAGGCACAGCAGCACTAGGGACAGTTGCGAGGACGTAAACAGCGACACCACCTGAAGATCTATCGCATGTAGCCCGGTTACGGTAAAAGCCCCGATAGCCTCGAAGGGCTGGAGTCCTCTCAACAGGAAACCACGTTTCCTACAGTGCTAGCCAAAACACCGAGACGTGGCATAACAACTGCTGCAACTCAGCTATGCGGTTGAAGAAACAGCCGATATTCCATTGTAAAATAACTTTGTCTCCTAGCTGAGAAGCCATAAATAATAGCTGAGGAGCAGGTTATTCCATTGCGTCGCCGTCTGCCTTGTGCTCAGCATCAATAGTTTCATGATCCATAGGTTATATTGGATCAGTAAGTGCAAGATCCTCGGGGGAAGCGAGGATCTTGACTTCATCCTCTGAACCAGAGGATGTGGGTATCTGTGGCTCTGGAGCCACCAAGGTTTCTTTTTTCCTTGCGGTTTTTTTCTTAGCCTCTCGATGGCCCTTAGGTTTTAAGGGCCGGGAGAGATTCTTAGGCATGGTCTCAGGGGCTGACGAAGAGCAGGAGGCCCTTCTGTCAGCAACAAGGGGATCCTGCAGCAATTTGCTGGGATCCTCTTTGCTATGTGGAGAAGCCTCAGAAGGGAGCGTCCCAAGGGACCCCTTCCGAGCGAGAGGGGCTGGAGAAGGCTTCTCCTTCTCCAACTTAGAGGTGGGGACTGTCGTGTGGTTGTTGCTCCCATTGTGAAAAGAGTAGGAGCCACCGAAGAGGAAATGCCCCCAGCTGGTAAGGGGGCAGGGGTAATTGATTGGCGTGGGAGGCCACTAGCAGTGGTTCAGTACGTGGTAATCGAGGCACTGTAGATGACGATGAGGCTGCTGTGGCATAGGAAGTGTTCAGATGTACGGGATGGAGCTTTTGATACTTACGTTTTGCCTCTGAGTAGGTCAGTCTGTCCCGGGTCTTATATTCCATAATCTTCCGCTCTTAATGCAATACTGAGCACGTAGGTGAGCAAGGGGAGTGATTCTGGCCGCAGTTTACACATACTGGAGGAGGGGTGCAAGGGATGGAGTGCACGTCCACACTCCTGACATGTAGGGTTGGCATCACATCTGGAGGACATATGCCCAAACCTCCAGCACTTGAAACAGCGCATAGGGGGAGGAATGTAGGGGTTTACGTTACACTGGTAGATCATCACCTTGACTTTCTCAGGCAATGCATCACCCTCGAAAGCCAAGATGAAGGCACCGGTGGCAACCCTATTGTCCTTCGGACCCCTATGGACTCGCCAAATAAAATGTACTCCCCGGCATACCAAGTTGGCACTTAGTTCTTCATCAGACTGCAGCAACAGGTCTTTATGGAATATTATACCTGGACCATATTCAAGGTCTTGTGTGGCGTTATTAATACGGAAACATCACCCAGCTTGTCACAGGCAAGCAAGGCCTGTGACTGGACTGAGGATGACGTCGTTATTAAGACTGACCCAGAGCGCATCTTTGACATTCCTTCAACCTCTCCGAACTTGTCTTCCAAGTTCTCAACGAAAAACAAGGGATTTGTGTTCTTGAACGATTCTCCGTTATTACGGGAACATACAAGGTATTTTGGGGCATAAGCCTCACCCTTCTGTCTTGACCGACGTTCCTCCCATGGTGTAGCCAGGGAAGGGAACGTTTGGGGATCATACCCTACAGCATTGTACTCGTTTATTCCTCTCTTAGAGACGCCAGGTTTGCGTGTGGCGACGCTATTGTTTGCCGGTTTCATTCTGGTCCCACGAGCAGCTAGAGAACTAAAGGTCCACCCAGGCAGAGCCCCGCTTGCCAGGGTAAGCCTTTTACAACTGAGGTGCGGCAGGTTCCTCAGAGGTTGCTTGCTAGCGGCTGTTCAAGCTCAACAGCCATGCATCTTCTCGGCACGTAGCACACCTTGAGATTGAGGTTTTTTCATAGAGGTTTGTACCGTCCTCGCGACCCGGGCGATTAAGCCAAGATCCCCGGGCTCTGAAACGTACAACGTTCCACCGTCGCGCCGAACGATGGTCGTTGAAGCACGCACAGACTTACGGTGTAGCGGACTGTTGGCGCGACACAGCCCACTGCTCAGGACCCCGGGTTCGCCAAGCCCGTACTCGGCAAATTAATGCTGAGCCCCTGAGGGGTACACGTTGGAGGCTCGTGGATGTATCACCTGTTTTAACTGCTATTTTATATATTAAGTAACTAGTGACATGTATTAACAAAGGATAATGTACAAGATTTTATCAGACGTTTGTAACATGCACTGGATTATCACGGTTTGAAAAAGGGTAACGGTTTGATAATAGACGATAAGGTCCAAAACTAGTCACTGATTTCAAAATTGTGCAACTGCAACGTACAAAATAAATTGTTTCACACAATATTCCCAGTTATTGATCATAAACCATCTTTACTATGAATTTTCACATGCATATGTATGTTGTTCGTAGCGTAAGTTAGTGTAAGTAGTTTCGAGTCTATGGACCTATGACCTTAGCAGTTTGAACTTTTTTTATTATGTAGTAAAAACAATCTCTTCGTTGTGCACTAATTTTGTCTGAGGACCTTTAAGAGGCTCGTCACCATTTGAATGAGTCATATTATGCACACAGCTCTCTACATGTTGATGAACGAATATATGTAAATATCCTAGTTTTGATTTGAATGGTTTTATATACGTCCACAATTCATATGCAAACAATCCCTTTCCCTGAACAAAATGGTAAGAAATCTCCTTCGTGTCCAGAAACAAAACAATTTCATCCCGCAATGGCCACACACTTAACATTTCGCTCATGCTCAACCATCTCACACTGCTTTGATAAATAGCATCTTCATACTCTTCCCCCTCCCCACCCAGTCCTCAAGTAGAGATTTTAACTGTATGTGATTTGCTCTGTGTTCACAACAACAACAACAACAGGACCTGCGTTCCCATCAGCCACCGAGTCGAGCTTCAACAAAGTTTGCTGGGAGTAGTAGGATTCGCCGTGCCTGCGGTGGCTGTCTGCTCAAGCAGAATCTGTACTGCGCTTTCGCAAGAAAGGTAATGAAAGTGATACACAAAATTACAGGCCCATACCACTGACGTTGTTTTTCAGTAGGATTTTGGAACATATACTCTGTTCGAACATTATGAACCCATAGTCACTACGGATTCAGAATTTATTGTTCTTGAGAAACACATTTAGCCGGCCGCGGTGGCCGAGGAGACTAAGGCTCTCCAGTCACGGTCTGCACGGCCACTACGGTCGGGGGTTCCAATCCCCCCTCGGGCATGGATATTTGTGCCGTCCTAGTTCGTAAGTAGTTCATAAGTAGTTTGTAATTTTAGGGACTGATGACCCCGTAGTTAAGTCGCATAGACTATACAAACATTTGAATTAAAAAAAAAAAAAAAAAAATAAAAAAAAATAAAAAAAAACATTTAGGTTTTATTGATTCTACATTTTTAGATTTGCTGAAAGAATTTTTACAGTGTACCTCACTAGCGGCCTAGAGTCAAATTGCATGGTGATGAAATATCATTTAGTTTTGCGACTAGATTCCTGATTTCCTGTCTGAAAGGAAACATTACGTAGTAACTGACGGAAAGTCATCAAATAAATAGGAAGTAATGTCTAGCGTTCCCCAGGAAAGTGTTATAACTACCCTATAGTTCCGTATCTTTATATACGGTATAGAAGACAATCTAAGCAGCTCTCTTAGAATGATCGCGGATGATGCTGCCCTTTATCGGTTAGTAAAGTCACCCGAAGAAAAAAGCAGTTGCAAAACGATTTAGATACAATATCTGCATGGTGCAAGAATTTGAAAATTGACCCTAAATAATGAAAAGTGTGTCGTCATACATTTCAACTCTGAAAGAAATCCGTTGAATTGCATTTACACGATAAATCAGTCGACTGTAAAGGGCGTAAATTGAAGTAAATACCATGGAATTACAATTACGAACAACTTTCATTGAAGTGAACACATAGAAAATAGCGTTGGGATGGCGAACCAAAGCCTACGTTTCATTGGCAGGATACTCATAAGACGCAATAGTTCTACTAATGAAACTGCCTACACTACACTTTTCCATCTCATGTTGGAGTATTTCTGCGCATTAAGGTATCCTCACCAGGTGGGACTGATTGATGACATAAAGAAAGTTCAGGGGAGGACATTTCATTTCGTATTATCGCAATAAAGGGTAGATAGAGTCACAGAATTGATTCAAGATTTGGGGCGGAAAACATGAAAAGAAAGGCGTTGTTGATCACGGCAAGATCTGTTTGCGAAATTTATACTCAAGTCAAGTTTTCTTTTTACAACTTAATGTCCTAGAGTGCTCCCCCTTATAGTTTTTCTACTCATATATTTTTATTAATTTTTTATCCATCTTATTGAATATATGAGCACAAAAACTATATGGAAAAGCACTCTAAGACATTAAGCTGTAAAAAGAAAACTTGACTTAAGAATGGCGAAAAGCCTAAACGGTCGTCGTCATTAAGTAACACCTATACGTAAAATAAAAAAAGTTCAGCATTAAATCGAATAAAAGTTTAAAATGTCATTTGCTGACTTAACGTATGCTGCGGGCCCACCAGAAACTACGCTTTTGGACTTACTACGAACATATATTGTTATCACCCACCTACACATAGAGATATGACGTTAATAATAATAATAGAAATGAGAACTAAAATGGAATGATTTTGGTATTACTTTCTTCCGTGCAATAATAAAGAATGGAACTGTAGATATGTGTTATGAAAACGGTTTGATGAACCCTTTGCCATGGCCTTAAATGCCATTTTCTGAGTAAATAAATCGATGTACATACAGTACAGGGTTATAAATACAAAATCAGTTGAGCAAACGCAGGATTAGGTCTGATAATATGACTACGGGAATGCGGGTAAGTTACTATGAACACTATAGTGAACGCATTACCGTAACAAATATTGACACGTAATTAATTCCGACTACAGTACTAGTTTATATGCCAGCTAGCTCTACCGTTATTGAGGACATCGAAGGAATGTATGAGGAGATAAGACAGTTAAGGGAGAGAAAAACTTGATTGTGGTGGAGGACTGAAATTCGATAGTAGGAAATGCAAGAGAAGGAAAAATAGTAGGTGAACATGGACTGGGGAAAAGAATAAAGGTTTGCCTCGTACAAGTTTATACAGACCTCAATGTAATCATCGCAGATACTTGGTCTAAGAATCATAAAAGAATTTTATATACGTGGAATATACTAGATGTATATTTCCGATTGATTTTATTATGGTAAGACACAGATTTCGAAATCAGATTTTATACTACAAGACGTATACAGGTGCAGATATAGTTTCTGACTAAAACTTATTGGTGATGAACTGCAAAAAGTTAGAACAGTGAGGAGATGGAACCTGGATAAATTGTAGGAACCAGAGATTGTCGAGATTTTCATATGGCGCATGTGGTAAGGACGGACCGAAACGGTGGAAAGCAATACCGTAGAAGAACAATACGTGCCTTTGTGAGATACAGTAGTGGAGGCCGCATAAGATCACACAGGAAGATCGAAAAGCGTAATAGAAATCCTTGGATAACATAGGAGATATTTGAAGGCAATTATTGATTAAATGAGAAAATGTAAAAATAAAGCAAGTGAAAGAGGCAAAAGGGAGTACAGACGGCTGAAGTAGGAGTTTGAGAGGAAGTGCATAATGTCCAAACTGGACTGCCTAGAGTACAAATACAAGTTCTGGAAGAATGTAGAACTAGTGGAAAGACTCATACCGCCTGCAGTAAAATAAATAAATAAAAAATAAATAAAATATTAAAAAATATTGGAGACCATAAAATCAGATGCATGAACATCAAGAGATCAGATGGAAAGCCAGTTCTAGCCAAATAAAGGAAAGCAGCAGAAAGGTGTAAGGAAGATACAGAGAATCTATCCAAGGGAAATGAACTTCAATCAGTTCCTATAGAAATAGAAGAAGAAGTAGATGAAGGTGAGGTAGGAAATACGATACTGTCAGAAGAATTTGATAGAGCCCTAAAAGACTTGTCGTAGCAAAGGGCTTGGAATAGACGATATTCTCTGAGGTGTACAAAAGTCTTTGTGACAGTCAGCCATGAAAAACTATTCCACCTGGCGTGTAAGACGTAGGAGACAGACGAAATTCCCTCAGACTTTAAAAAGCACGTAACAGTTTCATCTCCAAGAAAGCAAGTGCAGACGTGTATGATACTCACAGACTTATCAGTTTGATACGTCACTGATGCAAATTTTCTTCACGAATTATATACAGGCGAATCGTAAACGTGGTAGAATCCCACCTCGGTGATGATTAGTTTGGATTTAGGAAAATTATAAGTCACGTGAGGCAGTACTGACCCTACGACTTATCTTAGGAGACATATAAAGGAGAGGCAAACCTACCTTTCAGTTTTTTGTTTATTTGGAGAAAGCTTTTGACAATTTTGACTTGAAAACACTCTTTCACATTATGAAGGTAGCAGACATATAATATAGGAAATGACAAGTCATAAATCAACATGTACAAAAACCAGTCAACAGTAGCCTTTTCTCAATATTACTTAATCTGTACACTGAGCAAGCTGTGAAATAAAGAAGATGCAATTTGTAGAAGGAATTTAAGTTCCGGGAGAACAAATAAAAACCTTGCGTTTTGCCAGTGAACTTTTAACGAAGGACCTGGAAAAACAGCTGAAATGAATAGACAGCATCTTGAAATGAGGGTATGAGATAAATATTAACAAGAGCAAAACAAGGATAATGCATTGCAGTCAAGGAAAATCAGGCGTTGTTCAAAGAATCAGATTAGGTAGTAAATGCGTTTTGTTATTTGGATAGCAAACTTATCTCTTATGGTAGAAATAAAGAAGTTATAAAAGACAGAATGCTTACGAAAGGAAAATCGTTTCTGTAGAAGATAAATTTGTTGACATTCAATATTACTATAACCGTTAGGGAATCCTTTCTGAAAACATTTATCTGGAGTGCAGCAATGTAAGAGAGTGAAACATGGACGATAAGGAGTTCAGACGAAAAGATGACAGAAGCTTTTGAAATTTGGTGCAACAGAAAGATTTTGATCATACGTTGGGTAGATCGCGTAATTAAAGAGAAGTTTTAGAACAGAATTGAGAAGAAGATAAATTTCTAGAATATCTAGACTAAAAGAAGAGATTTATTGGTGGGACACATTCTGACACATCAAGGAATCGTCAATTTATTATTGTAGGGGAGAGTGTGGGGTAAAAAGGCAGAGGGAGGCCAAGATACGAATACAGTCAGCAGATTCAAATGGTTGTGTGTTGCTGTTGTTATTCAGCGATAGAGTAGCATGAAGAGCTTCATAAAATCAGTCTTTGGGCTGAAGGCCATAACAAAAACAACCACATCCCATATTAAATAATTAATAAATGACTGAAAAATGCTGCCTACGGCAATAGCAGTTTGAATTCAAGGTAACTACAAATTTATCACAGAAAAAGCAAAACATATCGACAAACACTAAAACGACAGAAGTGAACATTAATTAAAAACCAAAGTTTCAGCTTAACATAATAAAATACGGATAGATCTTCAGTTGGCGAAAGGTGGCAATGCACTGAATGCTTCGCATTACACTCTATGAAGTGGAGTAACGTGATTAGATCATTTTTAATGTGAAAATGACAATTAATGTTAATCACAAACTTCTATTAGCTCCATATGCTTTACTGAACAGTGAATGCGGTACTTGGAACGAGCTCGCCACAGATGGTGAAATGTCACATCGAAGACACTCAAGTGAGAGACCTGAAAATAATCTCACCCTTCTCAGAATGTATCCGCAATGATGCAAACAACGCGTCTTTACTTTGACATGAGCCATGAGTCTCTGACTGCTTCCTTTTTAACAAGTATCTGCACTGGCGCCGGATCACCACTGTAAGGCGAGGTTTGACTCGAACTGTACTTACTTTCGTAATCGCCTGCCGTACATTCATAACCGCGAAAGTCGTTTCTCAATATCTATTGCAGTTCCATATACCGGGTAACCAAAAAATCTGTTCAATTGTTTGTTAAGCTTATGGCACTTAACTACGGGGTCATCAGTCCCTAAACTTACAAACTACTTATCTACTACCTTACATTAAGGACGGCACAAATATCCATGCCCGAAGGGGGATCCGAACCCCCGACCGTAGTGGCCGTGCAGACCGTGACTGGAGCGCCTCAGTCCCCTCGGCCACCGCGGCCGGCAAAAAGTCAGTATAAATTTGAAAACTTAATAAATCACGGAATAATTTAGATAGGTAAAAATCGACACACATGCTTGGAATGACATGAGTTTTTATTAGAACCAACAAAAAACAAAAGTTCAAAATATGTCCGAAAGATCTCTTGCGCGCTTCGTTTGGTGATGATCGTGTGCTCAGCCGCCACTTTCGTCGTGCTTGGCCTCCCAGGTCCCCAGACCTCAGTCCGTGCGATTATTGACTTTGGGGTTACCTGAAGTCGCAAGTGTATCGTGATCGATCGACATGTCTAGGGATGCTGAAAGACAACATCCGACGCCAATGCCTCACCATAACTCCGGACATGCTTTACAGTGCTGTTCACAACATTAATCTTCGACTACAGCTATTGTTGAGGCATGACGGTGAACATATTGAGCATTTCCTGTAAAGAACATCATCTTTGATTTGTCTTAATTTGTTATTCTAATTATTGCTTTTCTGATCAGATGAAGCGCCATCTGTCGGACATTTTTTGAACTTTTTTCATTTTTTGTTCTAATAAAACTCCATGTCATTCCAAGCATGTGTGTAAATTTTTACCTCTCTATCTACATTATTCTGTGATTTATTGTTTTCATATTTGACTGACTTTTTGATCACCCGGTAGTGACTAATTATTCAGCAGATGAAATGCTTAATACTGACCAATCTGTATTTAATACTGACATTCACAGGACCGCACTCTATCTCGGAATAAAACTGACAAAGTGAAATCGGCGTCTGGAATATCACATTCGTTTTCTACTTAGTGAATTACTTCAATGGAAGGCCGTCTTCTTTCTGCGCTGCTCATTCTCTTTCTTGAACCAAGTGGTACAATTGGTCAGCTTCTGAAAAAGAACATGAACCGACTTCCGAACACATAAATAACGGCTTCAGAAACAAGCAACGTGGGTGGGCTTATCCTGGTACAATAGCGAGATAACTGTCTCTCTCGTAATGTTGGAAGAATGTGTTATCTGATTCTGGATCCATTTCTACTCTATCAACAAATATCCGTTCGTAATCTTTATATACAAAAATGAATGTTTGTATGTTTTCTATGTGTTCATAAACCATTCATTCGATTGAAATGAAACTTTGGTTAACTGCTCACCATACGCCCATGAAGATTTCTGAAACAAAAGACAAAAGGCACGACGCATAGCTCAGGAGATATGACGTCATAAATAGAGGCCGCCGCGTGAGAATACCCAGATTTATGCGTCAATTATTGGAAAATGGTAGTAGTTAGGGACCTGCAACAAAGGTTGCGTGTAATTTTGGACGTTTATGAAGCGTTTTGTAACTGACCCCCCTCCCCACCCACAAAATAATGAAACGAAGAGAAGTCTACCGCTCACAGTTTTGCTGTAGATGCTGTAAAACTGTAGCATCAGGATGACCTTGTATCAAATAAATTTAGCATTACAGATTTGCATGTTATTATTTATTTTTGTCTTCAAGTCTCTCTTAATTTTCTTACGTCCAAAATTACGCAATATGTTTTCAAATAAATATAGCATTACAGATTTGCATGTTATTATTTATTTTTGTCTGCAAGTCTCTCTTAATTTTCTTACATCCATAATTACGCAATATGTTTTCTTTATCTATATAACAGCGAAATGACACTCACTCACTCACTGACTAAACACGAAATCTCGAAAGCTACTTCACATATGAAGCTAAAATTTGCCAGGAATGCATTTATAGGTAGAAAACGTCAGATAAGAAGGTATTTTGTGAAAGGTGCATGGCGGAGCATATTTCTCCTACAGACTCACGAAATCTATTGTTACATTCTGATCTTCGCGAAATTTCGCACTCTTGACCTTCAAAACAAGAGGAAGGTCAACGTCTAAGTTAAGTTTCATACTGTGCATGGGGGAGGGTACTTTGCCACATAAAAATGGATCCCTAAATACCTTGGTCCCTCCATAACTTGAGAACGGCTCGACCGATTTCACAGATTCTTTTTTTTTTTTTTTTTTTTTTTTTTTTTTTTTTTTTTTTTTCGTTATTCTCAGAACAAGGGTTTATGAAATAAAACTGGAATATTTGAGAACAACAAAGTGCGTTATTCAATGTGACCCTGCGTTTCTATAGCATACGAATCTATAGTTTTTGTGGTGTCGCACAAGTACAAAGTGCGCGCCACTTACTTTCGCCGCGCGCCGCCATGCACGCACGGCGCGGCGTTCTTACGACGACAGCCACGAGCGCCCTCTGCTACAACTCCGCTCGTGGCCACCACTGAACGACATCGTGCACTTGGGACTGAGATAGGAACCAGTTAACACTTCGGAATCAGATAGGCACCAGTGAAGACTTTGCTATCGTATAGGCTCCAGGCAGGCCTCTAACTCAACTATGTATCAGCCTTCTGCCGTACTGAACTATGTAAAAGTTAAGTATTGTATACATTCTGTGCAATAAATATCTCGTTCTAATTTACTCTAGTGTTTCTAGTTTCTGGCTGCTCCCCTCCGTACCTGCACCAGCGTGCTATCTTTATTCCTGTGTCTGTCTCATTCCACTCGGCCACCGACACCTACGACGGAAACGAGACACAAAAGCGGCGACGAGGCTGGGACTCAAAAGTTTTGTTCCGGTATTGATGAAATTTTGCACACTCTACCTTAAAAACAAGAGGAATGTCACTGTCTGTATAAAAATTCGATCAGGGTACTTAACTTAGGGAATTTTACAAAATTCTTAGTTTTGCTCCAGTCTCTATGAATTTTTGCACACATGATCTTTACACCAAGAGGAAGATCGCTGGGTACATAAATGTTTGAATGGTACATGGCAGAGGGTACCTTGCAGAAAACTTTGCCGAGAGCGGGAAAGGTGGAAACGAACAGAGAGATGGGAGAGAAAGAGGTGGGTGCAGAGAGAGGGGGGAAGGGGATGTGGACAGCAAGAGTGTTTAAAGCTAGTTTCAAATAAAAACATAAAGATAAGTCATTCCACCTGGCGCAACGTGCCTTGTTGAACCTTAGGATGGCAAAGAGCCAGTAAAAAAAATTGGTAAGCGTTGTTATGACCAAGTTGTACTTGACAACACTGATGTTTAACACCATAGTCGCGAAGACCGTGTACCAAGTGATACTCGTTTTTGTGGTGAAGTACGGTTGATGAGTCACCAAATAGCTTATAAAGATAATAGCGGAAACTCTTCCCTGAAACGCGCGACAGTGCTCCCCTAGCACCTTTTACTGGCGTGGTTTGTGAACTACAGCTGAGAGTGATCAGCCGATTTATATTGTGAGACTTCATTTGGCACTTTACTTCATGGAACTTGGAAATGGTTGGGAGAGGGAATATATGTACTATATAGGCTGGAATAAATACAAAGTATACACAATATCACAACCCTTATGTTGCTGTGAAAATAACTTAAAAATGGTTTTAGTGTCCTGTTCAGCTGAAAGTTGACTGAGGATTGAATTCAAAGTGGCTTTTCTATTATAAGATGGAAACGCGTTAACAATTTAACTCCAGATTCTTGTAAATTTCACACTGCAATGACGACAGTCTACAGTTATGGTCAATGCTTTATCGTGTCCCTGTCAAGACAGTAACTGTGAAATATATATAGCGGCGTTGTAATTAAAATTAAATAAACTGAAAAACTGCCTTTCGATGCACCTGTGAGGGAACTGTCTGCTGAAGACATTGTTTATTTATTCTGAATGCTGATATAAGTATCAATGAAGGGATGTCTATTGAAAGAAATGCGAGAAAGCATATTTTGGTCTGGGCATACAGTGGTTTGGAACATGAAGAATGTTAAATGGCTCTGGCATCATATAATGACAATTAGCAAGAAGTTGCCTACTTCTGTATACAGATGAATATATACGACACAAACAAAATGCTTTTCCCCAGTGGTTGTGTTTAGCGTATGGCATATAAAAATGTCAGAAACTTTTAGACATAAGTTTCATAAGTGTTTCATTGAAAGAACGTACGGGGTGAGATGCAATATAGTTCGCTTACTCATGAATGAATGATCCGAATTAGGAGCCGTGTGTAATAGTTATTGTTACTTATTGGCAGAGAAATATTTTCCAGTTCTAATTAAAGCATTTGTAAACAAGAAAAATGATTCCTCCTTACAACAAATCGAAAAGACTATGCTTAAATTCCGTAAAGTAACTTGCAAATAGGCCTAAATGATCATGGAAAGTGCGTACGAGTACAGACACAGTTCAAAAATCTAATGTTTGTAAATCTATGGGACTCAACTGCTTACAAACTTCTTAAACTAAGTTAAACTAACCTGAGGACAACATATACACCCATGCCCGAGGGAGGACTCGAACCTCCGACGACGAACGGCAGCGTGCACCACAGCTCGGCTCCTCAGTGCGCATGGCTACTCCACCGCGGCGAAAACAGATTGCTTAATTTTGCATGCAAGAGAATTAAGAGAGACTTGCCGACAAAAATAAATAGTAAAATGCAAATCAGTAATGCTAAATTTATTTGATACAAGGTCATGCCTGATGCTACAGTTTTACAGCATCTACAGCAAAACTGTGAGCGGTAGACTTCTTTTCGTTTCATTCTTTTTGTGGGTGGGGGGTGGGTCAGTTACAGAACGCTTCATAAACGTCCGAAATTACTTGCGACCTTTGTTACAGGTCCCTAACTACTACCATTTTCCAATAATTGACTCATAAATCTGGGTATTCTCACGCGGTGACCTCTCTTTATTTATGACGTCATATCTCCTGAGCTGTGCGTCATGCTCTTTTGTTTTTGGGTCAGAAACCTTCATGGGTGTACGGTGAGCACCACACCAAAATTTCATTGCAATCGAATAAATGGTTTATGAACACATAGATGACATACAGACAAACGTTCATTTTTATATACATAAAGATTTGGAGCCGTCGGCCACGTAACCTCTGGCCGATGTCCTTCGACGGCGTTCCGCGGGTGTGTTCGCATTTAAGAGGTTATAAATATCGCGCGTAGTGGGAGCTCTGGTATGAGGGAGGTCGTGATGGAGAATTTCATATAAGACAGCGCCGGTTCTCTGTGGGCCAGGGCGATCATAAACTAGGTGCGAGTTCGTCGACCGAAAGTCCTGTAATACTGTCATTCCGTAGTTCAATGACTGTTCGCACATAAACAGCCGTCGCGCATCCCAGGACAATGACGAAGGGTAAACCCCTCTATATTTAGGGATGGTGGGGGCGCCGTACTTGCCCTTCAAGATGCGACCGGTATTGACAAAACAAGCGAAGTCTGCTTGGATCTGGCTTGTCATCACTCAAAAGATAGGTAAAATTTGTGCATTGTGTGATATGCGGGATACCACATAAATACTTAAGAATTTCATCTTTTGTGTCATGTTCATCGCTCACAACGGCTGACTTCGAACTCCCGTCCTGATGTTTTGAAGGAGCGTCGAAAGTTCATGGCTGTGGTATGACGGATGTCTCGAATGAAAACTATTTGCAGACAGTGGAGAGCCTCACTTGTCCTGAATGGTCCCACGCTTTCATCCGCGAGTCCCCGCCCATCATTCATTTCGTCCTTATGGCTGCCCGATCCGCTTCCACATTGCTCGTTCCACCGTGTTGCCTCATGTACCTCCTCGTTGGTGCGTACGATGAAAACGAGGTCATGTATGTAGGCGAGGCATTTATTTGAGTGTCCCCGCAGGGTGATCCCGCATAACAGCTTTGCAAGCGGCAGACAAGTCGTTCTAATGCGACGGCATAAAGAATCGTTTACAAAGGGGACAAACCTGTAGGACAGAACTGTTCAGGGTTCCCCAAACCTGCACTCAGCAAATGAATGCTCAGCCCATGTGGGGAAGTCCATGAATGGCTGCAAATGTCTCCAAGTATACCGCGCGCTGATGACCTCGCTGTTGAGCGCCCTAAAACGCCAACCATAATCATCATCATCCAAGTATACGAACATAAATATTTCTAGACAATTATCAGCTCAAATGACCGTCGGAACCACTGAATTCCATGTAACAACAGCCCGTATCAATACAGAGGCACCACCAACTTCCACATGGCCTTGTTGACAACTTGGGTCCACGGCGTCGTAAAGTCGGTATCACAATCGAGGCATACCATCAGCTCTTACAATTGAAATTCGGACTATTTTCGCCGGCCGCGGTGGCCGAGGGGACTGAGGCGCTCCAGTCACGGTCTGCACAGCCACTACGGTCGGGGGTTAGAATCCCCCCTCGGGAATGGATATTTGTGCCGTCCTTAGTCTTAGCTAGTTCATAAGTAGTTTGTAAGCTTAGGGACTGATGACCCCGTCGTTAAGTCCCATAAGTTCTACAAACATTTGAACATTTTTTTTTTACTATTTTCACCCAGGATAAAGTCGTCTTGGGTGCAAACGAACTAGGGAGGCGTTGTAGGCGATGTCGTGTTGTTACCCGGGGCATTCGAGTAGTCCTCTGCAGCCATAGCCTATTAACGCAATTTATCGTCGCGCTGAGCTAACGGATTCGTTCGCCACAAGTCCCACATTGATTTTATGATTCTCTCACGCAGTCCTGCTTATGACTGGTAACTCTTTGAAACCGCTACAGCTTTCTGCCGTAAACGCAGGCCGTCGGCCCTTGCCTTTACCGAGGTAATGCTCGAAATTTGATATACTCTGCACTCTTCTGACGTTGTGGATCTCACAATGCTGAATCTCCCACTGATTTCCAAATGAAACGTACCATGCCTCTAGCTGAAACTAACTTTCACCGTTCGTAGCCTTTTAAATGTAGTGGCCTGCTAATTTTACGGGTCTGGTGATTTTCGCGCGATCCCACGCCCGTGAATTTTACGAGTTGGCTCTTAGAGTGTTAAATAGCGTCTCGCAAACATAATCACGTCGGAACCTTTTCAGAGCGATCAGTTGAGTGCGAATGACAGCTCTGCAAATACATTGCCTATTTATACGCAGTGAAGGCGATACTACCGTCATATACTGTACATCCGCGACTATCGCTATCCCACTATTTTTGTCACCTCACTGGATTTATTACTGCTTCCTGATAAGACAGCCTGACGTTTTGTCAGTATTGAGCCGCAGAGGCGAATGTGAAGCAGAGTGAGAGAGAGGAGGCTGCGGCCTTTGTTAGCGCGGGATGAGACAGCGGTGTGGCGCGCCGCCGCTTCCGGCCGGCTGACTCAACGCTACCGATAATTTCCCATTGTTCTGCCCGGCCTGTGTCTGTTGCGCAACTCGAGCAGCGGTATTTTCTCGCATGTTGGAAAGGTAAATGAGTCACCTGCGCTCACCTGCCTGCTGGCACGCACTGCTCCACCGGCGACGACGGATAAAGGGCGCGTTCGCCCTTTGAAGCTAACAGAACGCAGCATGTCATCCTCAACGGAAATGAGAGATCAGACGTTAAAGTGATCTAATGCGTGCCCCAGGGGAGTGTTACAGGACCTTTGCTTTTCACAGTGTATTTAAATTGCATTGTAGATATCATCGGAAGTACAAATCGAATGTTCAATTAAGCTTAAGGGGCCGGCCGCGGTGGCCGAGGGGACTGAGGTGCTCCAGCCACGGTCTGCACGGCCACTACGTCGGGGGTTCGAATCACCCCTCGGGCATGGATATTTGTGCCGTCCTTAGTATTAGTTAGTTCATAAGTAGTTTGTAAGTTTATGGACTGATGACCCCGTTAAGTCCCATAAGCTATACAAACATTTCAAACATTTTTAAGCTTAAGGGACTTAAATGCGGGGTCATCAGTCCCTAAACTTACAAACTACTTATGAACTACCTTATACTAAAGACGACACAAACATCCATGCCCGAGGGTGGATTCGAACTCCCGACCGTAGCGGCCGTGCAAACTGTGACTGGCGCGCCGCAGACCGCTCGGCCACTGCGACCGGCGTCGGAAGTACAATGAGACTCTTCGCGGATGATGCTGTAGTTTATCGAGAAGTCGCAAAACTGGAGAATGGTAACGAAGTGCAGAATGATCTGTAGCGAATTGACGCATGGTGTCGGGAATAACAATTGAGCCTCAACATAAACAAGTGTAAAGTGCTGCGTTTACATAGAAATAAAGATCCTTTATTATATAATTATGCAGTAGCATGACACACACTGGAAGCAGCTACTTCCATAAACAAAGTATTTGGGAGTAGACAGAAGCCAAATCTATAAAAAAAAAAGGTCGTTGCAAGATTCCTCAGGAAGTGTAGTCAGTGAACAAAGGAAGTGGTTTACTAAACTATCTTTCAGCCATCGCTTCAGCATTACTCCTCATTGTGGGACCCGCACCTTGTGGGATTAACTGAAGACGTAGAGGTGCTCCAACGGTGAGCAGCACGCCCCGTTACGGGCTCGTTTGGTAAGCGTGAAAGCGGCACAGAGATGACTAACAAATCCACTGGCAGACGCTGCAAGAGAGGCGTTCTGTATCGCGGAACGCAATTTTGTCAAATTTCCAAGACCAAACGTTTCATGAAAAGTCAACCAGTATACCGCTTCCTACAAATATCTCGCGAAGCGACAACAGGGATAAGATCAGAGAGATTAGGATCCACAAAGAGGCAATCATTTTTCCCGCGACCCAAACACGACTGGAATAGGAGAAAGTGACAATGGTACGCAAAGTACCCTCCGCCACACCTGCAGAACACCTGTATGTGCATTCGCTTATAACTGCTTCTTGTTCTCTTCCTTATGTTTACATCAAATATACCTCGCTTTAAAATTTTTCTGATTCTTTCGAATACTTCAGAAAGCGAGTTCAAAACAAAACAAGTATGAAACGGAATTTTAAAAAGTAGTTTGTCCAGCATATCAGCTCTTCAAGAACAGCTACAAGAAATATTATCTGTTCTATTGTTAACATGACGTTATATGGATATTGTGTCATAGAAGCGACGAGCGTCTTTATTCCGTTAAAACATCGAGCACGTCTTATTTTTTTGCCCTGTAATAATTTGTTTTTCAATAACACACTTTCTTCCGTCACAGACACATATTAATCCATGATCATGAAAAACTTGATTAACTGTTTTAAGAACCTACCGAAAACTATAAAGAAAGAATCGAAAAACATCAAATGAAATGCACAACGGGGACGAGGAAACTTAATTCATAGTCAAAGACGCTTAATCTGTAGGTAAAACAACTCGTGGCCGTTTTCGATTTACGGTTGGTATCCTGGAGAACTGTAGTTATTGAAAACCTGTTATTTGTGTAAGGAAAAAAAAAGGAACATTATGAACTACTTAGAAGAGAACAAACTTTTGATTCATGTCAACATGGATTCAGAAATTATCTTTCTTGAGAAACACTCGCATGAAGTGACGAGTACTATCGACAAGGGAAAATCGATTCCATATTTCTAGATTTTCGGAACGCTTTCGACACTGTACGTCTTCTGATCAAACTGCATGCTTATGGAATATCGCTTAATTTGAGCGATTTGATTCGTGATTTCGTGTCGGAAAGGACAGAGTTCGTTGTAATCGACGGAAGTCATCATGTAAAACGGAAGTGATATCAAGCGTTAGCTATAGAAGTGTTATATTGTCCCTACTGTTCTTTAGCATTATAAACGATTTAGGAAACAATCTAGCAGCTCTCTTGCAATGATCGTGGATGATACTGTCGTTTATGGGTTAGTAAAGTCACCCGGAGAGAAAAGCCGCTGCAAAACGATTTAGATACGATACCTACATAGTGCAAGATTTAGCAATAGTTCCTAAATAATGAAAAACGTGTCAGTTCATCCATTTCACCTCTAAAAGAAATCCGTTAAACTGTATTTACATGATAAATACGCCAAATATAAAGGCCGTAAATTCAGTAAAGTTCCTAAAACAACTGTAATTGGAAAGAACACAGACTATATCGTGGGGAAGGCGAACCAAAGGCTACGTTTCACTGCCAGAACACTTATAAGATGCACAAGTTCTACTAAGGAAACTGTCCACACTACACTCGTCTGTCCTATTTTGGAGTACTGTCGCGCATTATGGGATTCTCACCACTTGGGACTAATGGAGGACATACACTCCTGGCCATTAAAATTGCTACATCACGAAGATGACGTGCTACAGACGCGAAAATTAACCGACAGGAAGAAGATGCTGTGATATGCAAATTATTAGCTTTTCAGAGCATTCACACTAGGTTGGCCCCGGTGGCGACACCTACAACGTGCTGACATGAGGAACGTTTCCCACCGATTTGTGATACACAAACAGCAATTGACCGGTCTTGCCTGGTTAAACATTGTTGTGATGCCTCGTGTAAGGAGGAGAAATGCGTACCATCACATTTCCGACTTTGATAAAGGTCGGATTGCAGCCTATCGCGATTACGGTTTATCGTATCGCGACATTGCTGCTCGCGTTGGTCGCGATCCAACGACTGTTAGCAGAATATGGAATCGGTGGGTTCAGGAGGGCAATACGGAACGCTGTGTTCGGTCCCAACGGCCTCGTATCACTAGCAGTCGAGATGACAGGCATCTTTCCTGCATGGCTGTAACGGATCATGCAGTCGCGTCTCGATCCCTGAGTAAACAGATGGGGACGTTTGCAAGACAACAACCAACTGCACGAACATTTCGACGACGTTTGCAGCAGCATGGACTATCAGTTCTGAGACCATGGCTGTAGTTACCCTTGACGCTGCATCACAGACAGGAGCGCCTGCGGTGGTGTACGCAACGACGAACCTGGGTGCACGAATGGCTAAACGTCATTTTTTCGGAGGAATGTAGGTTCTGTTTCCAGCATCATGATGGTCGCATCCGTGTTTGGCAACATTGTTGTGAACGCACTTTGGAAGCGTGTATTCGTCATCGTCATACTGGCGTATCACCCGGCTTGATTGTATGGGGTTCCATTGGTTACACGTCTCGGTCACCTCTTGTTCGCATCAACGGCACTTTGAACAGTGGCCGTTACATTTCAGATGTGTTACGATCCGTGGCTCTACCCTTCATTCGATTCTTGCGAAACCCTACATTTCAGCAGGATAATGCACGACCGCATGTATCAGGTCCTGTATATGCCTTTCTGATTACGGACTCGAATTTATACGGACTTGGTCAGTCTGTGAACAAAACTTTCTTGCCTACCGCTCAGCCATAGATCGGTGGATCAAATGCGTGAAACCCCATACAAGAAAGGCTTTAATGGTGTATTCTCGAGAGAAAAACTGGTGGTTCAAAAGAACAATGGAATTTTACTATCAGTGTCTACTGCACCGACCTTCTAGGAAAATACTGACGGAACTCAAAACCATCACCGGGATGACACTAAATCAACAAAGTGACATTAAGAAAGCAATCCATGAGTACTATACCAACCTCCTGTCTAGTCGAATGGTTGATGAGACAGCGCTCCGAGAATTTCAGGCAACCCTAACAGGAAGATTTAGCCCTGCAGATGCGAGTGCACTAATTGCAGAGATCACGGAAGATGACTTGGAAGATGTTACCAAACAAAGCCCGAAGAATAAATCATTCGGTTGTGACAGACTACCAGTGGAATTGTATCAAGCGTTCTGGCCAGAAATAAAGTCGAATCTATCAATCTATCAGATACTTACGGATTATAGAGATGTAATGACTATTGCAGAAGCTTGTAAATTAAAGTGTGCAATAGTAACTTTAGACCTTGATAAAGCATCTGATAGAGTGAGCTATAAATTCCTCTTTCATACAATGCGGGCAAAGGAATTACCTAAAGGAATAATACAGAGTATGTTCCAAAACAACAAATCTAGAATTTTAATTAATGCTAAACTCAGCAGCGAAGTCAAGGTCGAAAGCTCTGTAAGGCAAGGATGACCTTTGTCAATGGCTTTGTTCGTCATTGCCATCGAACCTTTGCTCGCCAAGCTGACACACCATCTACAAGGTCTGAACATCCAAGGTCAAAAGATTGCCTGCCGCGCATATGCAAATGATGTTGGTTTCCTTGTTGTAAATAAACAAGAAGTGGAGTCTGCTCTTGAAATAATACGAAAATACGAGGCAGCCTCCGGTGCTAAAGTGAACTGGAGAAAATCCGACATAATGAATACTGGACGAGGACTCGAGTGGCTACACCACCCAAGATTACAGGCTATTATCAGCATGAAATGTTTAAGGATCGAGTTTAGGAGACAGATTCAGAGCACCATTGCTGGCAATTACAGTACGTTGTTCAATAAACTTAGAGCTGGTTATAGCTTACGGAACTTAAATATATTACAAAGAGTTTAACTTGTCAATACTTATATCTAAAATAAATTATGTTGCAAAGGTGCTGCCTGTTTCAAAAGGAATCGCACAGAGAATGTTATCTGCCCTTGGTTATTTTGTGAGCAGAGGTAATATTATTAAAGTTAAGTATGATATGCTAACTCTCCCGCCATGGAATGGTGTATTAGGTCTCACAGATATATACATGAAGGCCCAAGCTCTCTATCTGTGCAACACCTACAAGCTGTCTAAAACCTCTCCATACAGCATAACCGCTCACCTGATCAACGCAATTGCGCCATCGGACTTTCGTCCTTCGATTGGTATCCACCATATTAAAAGGGACCTATATTATCTGCGGCACTTTTTATAGAATACAGTTATGTCTGAAAAAAGCTTATAGCTAAAAAAATACAGCAGATAAAGGAAATTATAAGACGTTACTCGAAATCAAGCCAAGAAACAATATCGAAGAGAAATACATATATCACAACTGGCGCGTAATTTGGGACAACGTCAGCACACGTCATTTGCCATCTGATGTGAGAGCATCCTGGTGCAACGTAGTGAACAGAAAAGCAGCAACCAACGCCGAGCTCTTTTCGATTCATTTTGCTGAGTCTCCCTTGTGCGTCACATGCAGTCTCCAGGTTACGGAAGAGCACCGGTTTGTTTGTGACAAAGTCAGCGGGATTTGTAGGATCAACGTCTGTTGGCGAGTATCTCCAAGACATCGCCCACTACCATCACAACAGCGGATTTTCTGACTCCAGGTGTTGTAACGTACCCGCAAACTACACGCAATGCAATTCACTGGTTAAAAAGTAATACACTTGATTGCATTTTCAATGCCAAAGACAAAGCCAAAGAAGACTTTTCCATGTATCTAATAATACATCATCAAAGACTTCAGAACACTATCTACTATAGGAAAAATTCCGCAAATTTTCTAAAACATACAATAATACCAGATCTTCTTGAGAGCGATTCGAATATTTAAGAAGATGCCAGGACAGATGAAACCATGTCAAAGATCTGACATTTTCTCCCAGATATATGACTTTGAGTATTGTAGTCGCTGGAAAAGACAAGATAAACTGGCATTAACAAGAAGAGACTAAATAGGAAATGACTCGATGACGTCTGTGTACCTATAGCACAAGTAGATAGATTTCTGTGAATTTTGAGACCTTATGCACATAGTAGATACTGTACCTTTTAGTGGAAAAGAATGCCGCGCCAAGGAAGACGGTTTTAGTTTCCTTTGACTATACGAAGGATAACTTTTTTTTCTTATTGCATAACAAAAGAATCTTTAAATAATTTACCCAAGCATTACTACAACTAGAGTACAATACCAAGCACAGTTGAAAAAAGAAAAAAGTGGACTGCGTGTAAATAGCCACTCAGGGGGCCCGGGTTCGATTCCCGGTCGGGTTACAGATTTTCTCCACTCGGGGATTGGGGGTTGTGTCGTCATCATCATTTCATCATCATCGACGCGCAAGTTGCTCATGTGGCGCCACCTAAAGACTTGCACCAGGCAGACCGAACACGATCCCAGCTGGGGTCTAACGACTAAATATGCCACACGAAATCATCATCATCGGCTGAAATAAGAAGCCGTAATTGATTTTTTATTTGGCGACGTCTACCAATTGCAAAAAGATCTGGTGTTCAACTGCTAACCTTGTGAGTTATTATGAAAGCGATTGAAAGTGGTTACAGCTGCGTAGTTCTTATATGGATGTAAACAAGACATATGTCGAGTTACAATAATAAGAGCAATTCGCTACAAAAAATTATGGTGTGTCGTGCTTCGCGCTAGATACACACTTAACAAAATAATATTATATAAGCTGAATATAGGGCATCATTGAGCTAAATTTGGTCATCAATAAAGCTACTTTTGTGATGTTGAAACTGGATTTTTTCCATACCTTCGTTTTTAAAATAGTGATTAACTGTGATATCATAGCATACAGAGATTATTTTATTTGCTTTTGTGCAACAAAATGTGTTTGTCACACAAAGTTGTAGCTCTTAAGACGAAGTCTAAAGCAAGTAAAATACTCAGTTACTATGTAATCTATAAAAAATCTATAATTAAAATTTGTAGTTTTAAATCTACATGTCTCTTCAAACAGACACAGTCTTAGGTCTCAGTGTCGGCGCACTGCTTAGTTGACCGATACTCCCGCAATGAGAACAGAGTGTAATAACTGCTGTGTCAAATATTGACTTGGATATCAAAAATAGCGATATTCAAATGTTCAAATGATTGTAAATCTAAGGGACTTGACTGCTGCGGTTATCAGTTCGTAGGCTTAGAAACTACTTAAACTAGCTTATACTAAGGACAACACGTACACCCATGCCATAATGAGGACCTGACCCTCCGACGGCGAGCAATTGCGCACTCCACAGAAAGGCGCCTTAGAGCGTTCGGCCACCCCACCAGGCAACAGCTATATGATCACCAAACTGCACTGCCAATAGCGGGACACGCAATAAACCTTCACCAGAGTGGCGCAGTGCTGGTTGACACACCTCTCTTAAGCATGTTGGAAAATCCCGCGATCTGTGCCAACACGTATCAGCTCTGTAAACTACCTCTGAGGTTACAGCTGTGGTCTCACAGACTCCATTAATTGACCCGGCAATGCACGCGCCTGGATTCGGGACGCCTGTACTCTTATGCTCAATTAAATTTACTAAGAAGATAGGTTCTTAGAAGCAATTTTCAGACATTGTATTAATCTGAAAATAATCTTACCTAAATGTACTGACGGGTTAAGGGCAGCATTGCAGATTGTGTGAGCTACGGACTGATGACCAAGCAGTTTGGTCCGATAGATTTACAAACATTTGATTTTTTGCAGACTGTGTGTGAGAAATATAGCCGCAGTGGTGCAGCCGAGCGCTCCAAGGCGCCTTGCTGCAGAGCGCGCGGTTGTTCACCGTCGGAAGTTCGAGCCCTCCCTCGGACATGGGTGTCTGTGTGTCCTTAGGTTAGTTTAAGTAGTTTGTAAGCCTATGGACTCATAACCATGGCAGGTAAGGCCCATAGATTTACAAACACTTGAATTTTAGAAATGTACAGTACCTACAATTTATATTCTTAATGTTGTTGCTTTCAAGTAAATTATCCTTTCTTCTAGAACTACTGTTTATGTCCTTGACGGTATAGGAACAAGATTACGAATGGGCTAGTTCGGCATCACTGTTCTATACGATCAAATGGAAACTTTTTGACTTTTTCATCATGGTAACAAAGGCTCGTACTTGGACCTTTAAACCTTCGTATCTGTCTTTGGAAAACGTACTTCATATAGCACTATTTTTTTAATTTAGTTAAGAGTCGGGAAAGCTCTGGCAAATACTTTAGAAATGTTCCGCATTGTATACAACTTAATGTTACAAACAACATTCGCGGCTGGCTCGGAAACACACTAGTTCGGATGACAGCGTTAGGACAAGAGTTCGTGAAAGTACTTGGTCACTGAGTAAAGCCACGACGAAGTGCCCAAGCGCATTGAGGCGCTATGCTCCGATGCGCGAGGCCGTTCCCCGTCAGGGGTTCGAATCCTCCATCGAGCATGGATGTTTGTGCTGTCTGTAGTTTAAGTTGGTTCATAAGTAGTTTTGTAAGTTTAGGGACTGATGACCCCTCAGTTAAGTCCCATAAGCCCTACAAACATTTGAACACTGAGCAAAACAAGAAAACAACTGTAATACGCCGAAAATGCTCAAATTTTAGTAAATCTATGGGACTTCACTGCGTTGGTTATTAGTCCCTAGGCTTACAAACCACAAACCACTAACCTAAGGACAACACAAACACCCATGCCCCAAGGAGGACTCGAACCTCCGACGGCAACCGCAGCGAGGCGCCTTAGACAGCTTCTACGCCGATGTTCAGATTCTCTGTCTCCTCTATCACACAATTCCTGTACTTGGTTTCGTATTCACTCATCCCCTGGCCTACACCATAGTTCCCTAAGTGTTCTAAACAAATACTGCAGCCACACGGTCCTTGGAAGAACGAAATGCTGCGGTGGAATGGTCGATCGTTGTACAGCGCCTTGCTGCGGAGCGCGCGGTCGCGCACCGTCGAAGGTTGGAGTCATGTGTGTATGTCTGTGTGTGTGTGTGTGTGTGTGTGTGTGTGTGTGTGTGTGTGTTTTCGTTAGATTATTTAACTTACTTTAAGTAGTTTGTAAGCCTAGGACTAATAATCAAAGAAGATAAATCCCATGGATTTAAAAACTTTTGAATATTTGAAAACGTTGCTGATTTGTGGTCAGAGAGTTTACTGTCTCAAGGAAATTTATAACAGATGAACAGAGAATGTGTTGTATTTTACTGCCAATCGCGGTCAAGAATATTGGTTTGTTATGTAGTGGATCCAAATTTTCAAATGCTTGTAAATTTATTGAACCAAACTACTGTGGTTATCAGTCCCTAGACTTACAAACTACTTAAACTACACACATCCAAGCCCGAGAGAGGACTCAACATCCGCCGGGAGAGACTGCCCTGTCCGTAGCATTATGCCTTAGACCACGCGCGCCTCTGCGAATCCGTTCCTTTACCCTTTCCTGTGTCGGGAATCACTGCCTTCCTTGTTCCTTACCCCTGGCTTAATAGCTATATATCAGACACGCATCTACGGCGCCGCGCGGGATTGGCCGTACTGTTATAGGCGCCCTGTAAGCGACTTCGCAGCCGCTCCCTGTCGGAGGTTCGAGTTCTGCTTCGGACATGGATGGGTATATGTTGCTTTCAGCATAAATCAGTTAAACTAGTTTATAAGTCTACGGACTGAATGACCACTGCAGGCGATGCCCTGCTGATAATTCAGTTCGGCAGACTTTTTAAATGGTTGTAACAAAGCGCAAAATTCAGCCGGCGTTTTCATCATCAAAACGTCGTTCACAGTGTTGATACCTAATGTGTACCTTACTTCCACTTTTACGTAAACTTCAATATGCTACTTTTGGAGCACGGGGCCTCTATCTATTTTGTGTTGCCTTATTCTTCGAAGGCAGTTGCTTCGCCATTTCATTCTTTATCAGATAGCCGCGTATGACACATTCGGTCACCATTAATTGATGCAGGGGTGTTCCCATTCAAATGCCAGAAAAGAATTACTACATGAAACACCAATTTATCAGCGGGTTGTGTCATTTTGTTTTAGGTTATCTGTTAGCGCGTTGCGGTACTTTCCTACAGGATTTCAATGTGAACTATAACCACGGACATTTATCGGGAAAGAAGCAATACATTAAGTGCTTATCTTTAATTTTTGGAAGTGATATTTAAAACTGTTATGGCATTTAAGCTCTTTCTCTGGAGAAAACTTTGTCCACAGCAAACTTTGAATATATATGTTTGTCAAGCTTAATGGACTTAACTGCGGGGTCATCAGTCACTTAACTTACAAACTACTTATGAACTAGCTTATACTAAAGACGGCACAAACATCCATGCCCGAGGGGGGGATTCGAACCCCCGACGGGGAACGGCCTCGCACATCGTAACAGCACCTCAATGCGCTCGGCCGCTCCACCGCGGAAAAATTTGAATTTTTACTGCGTAGTTCTTATGTAAGTTGCGAGTAATAGTTAGGTTTTGTGTCCAAATGGAAGGTTCGATGTGAAAAATACAACATTCGAAGAACGAGCGTAGCTGTGAGACCGCCATCGCTGTTATCTGTTCAGCATCAGAGGTTTTCAGCGGAAAGCAGTTTTCAGACAGCAGAGTGTAATTGGTGAACTCATCATCCTTTTAACAAGTTCACAGAAATGCGGGTTCAGCTAAGTGACTCCCACAGTTGACTCTTTGTAACACATCGTCTTGATTCCTGGAGAAAGTTACTTCTTTACATTCTGAAAGCATATATTGCAGACAAATGGTGTCATGCTTAGTTTGACTTGATCCCTATAAATAATACTTATTAATAAGTCATAATAAAAAGTATTACACATAGGAAGCTGCACGTCTACAAGAAGGAATCGCAAGTATATTTTTATTTTCCTTTCATTATATATAAATAAATGTTTACATAGTCTGCTGGACAGTTAAGATTATAACAAAAGACTCTGGTACTAATCTGCGTCAGTCATTAATCTTACGTACAAAATGGCAAGCTATCGACACTATACTTGTTTAAAGTAAATATTTAGATTTTTTAAAACTCCATTTGAAAATAAAGTTGTCTACTCAAATAGGAAGATCGTACAATGAGAAGATTAATTGCTTATAGAAGGATTTGAGAATTATTTGAAGTGGGAACATAATTAGCTCTCAAATATTATTGGTGAATATTCATTTATCGAGATACAGCTAGGCCGTGCCCTAGCGAACTTCACTCAGAGTGCAGATAACTATCTTAAATTACTGGTGTTCTTCCTGCGCGAATTTTTCACTTCTTTAGATACAGGAGTTGGACGAAAATGTGGAAACACTAATATAAAAACATGGTCTAACATAAATGCAAATTCTTTTCTTTTATGGCCCGCAGCAATAAATATGTCAGAGAATGACATTTTAAGTTAATAATTCGTCCAGTTTGCTGCTGTAAATATTTATTTATAATGTACTACAGCTGTTTCGGCTTTTATAGCAATTGTCAAGTACGTCTAGATGGTCCTGACGTCCATATTGCATCAGTAGTATTCTGTCATCTAACTGCTAAACGTATAAGGTGGTAATTTTATTTATATTTTTATTTTTATAAATTACGTACTTTTTAACAGTTACGTATTTTGACAGTTTGATAGAGCATCTTAGTAGTTAAATGTCAAAATACGTAACTGTCAAAAAGTACGTAATTTATCAAAATAAAAAAATAAATAAAATTGCCGGCCACGGTACCCGAGCGTTCTGCGGTGCGTCAGTCACGGTCTGCACGGCCACTACCGGTCGGGGGTTCGAATTCCCCCTCGGGCATGGATATTTGTGCCGTCCTTAGTATTAGGAAATTACCACCTTATAAGTTTGGCAGTTAGAATACTACTGATGAAATATGGACGTCAGGCCCATCTAGACGTACTTGACAATGGCTATAAAAGCCGAAACAGCTGTAGTACATTATAAATAAATATTTATAGCAGAAAACTGGACGAATTATTAACTTATAACTACCCAAGTCGTCGTGTGACGCTGTTGTATTTGGCCACAAACGGAGCCTGTGCAATGTTCTCAACACTTCAAAAGTGGTCTGTTCCGAATGAAGATTGCACCGTGTTCTCGTGGGTGCATACGTTGGAATCAAGTAAATTCGAATATGGATTGGTCCTCGTATGGTGGGTGCTCCCGTTACAAGGTAGCAGTTGTGCTTGGTGTTTCAAAAGGCTTACGTGGAAAACGGAAAACATTAACCACTAAGTCACAACGCGGACAACGATACGTGTTAAGTGATCGTGACAAACGGCCACTGACGAGGATTCCGAATAAAAATAAGAGCAAGGCAGTAAGACTGAATATCTCAGTCGCGATCCCTTTCAACACAAGAACTAGGGGGAACTTCATAAACAGAAGCGAACGAGCTGGAATTTCACAACCGCAAATCAGTGAGGCAAATGCACTTAACAGGAAAACATGGTATCTAAGCAATAAAACTTGGGCTATTGAGCTATGAGAGGAAGACATTTGGTCGTGTGGGCCTCGTTTCTAGCTCTGACCGGGCGTACTTCTGGCTTACGTCGTCCCAAGTCTACGATGCCGACTGCTTGCTACCACGAGTTAAATGTGATCGGATTTCGGTGATAATTTAGGCAAAATTATCGTGATACTCAATATGATCCATGAATATTCTCCAAGGTTGCAAAACATTATGTTGCATTTGTTGTTGATAAGGTGCGTCCCACGGTACCATATTTGTGACCAAATAGTGTTACGATCCAAGACAATGTTCAAATGTTTGTACAGCTTATGGGACTTAACTACGGGGTCATCAGTCCCTAAACTTACAAACTACTTATGAACTACTTACGAACTAGGACGTCACAAATATCCATGCCCGATCCAAGACAATAACGACCCCTGTATAGTACATTTGTATACTGTCTGAAAAACGTCTTGGGTATGAATTTGAATTTAGTAGTGTCGAAGTTTGTTTGTAAATCTAAGGAGGCTTAACTGCTGCGGTTGTCAGTCCCTAGGCTTACAAACTACTTTAACTTATGCTACGGGCAACACACACACACACACACACACACACACACACACACACACACACGCACCCATGTCCGACGAAGGACTCGAACCTCCGACGGTGAGCAACAGCGCGCTCTGCAGCAAGGCGCCTTAGAGTGTTCAGGCACTCCACCGCGGCAGCGTCGAAGTAATACATTTTAATATCACACAGAATACTGTAGTTTTACTGCATGAACTGCGGAAAAGTAGTAAACGATAAACTTCAAATGTTCAAATGTTTGTAATTCTATGGGACCAAACTACGCTGGTCATCAGTTCCTAGACTTACTAACTTCTTAACTAAATTAAACTCACCTAAGGACAACACACACATCCATGCCCGAGGAAGGGAGGCCGCGCGATCCGTAACGTGGCGCTCCAGACCGCTCGGCTATTCCCGCGCAGCAATAAACTTCTTTCCTCTCGTCATTTTTCTGGGGTTATGAGAAAGGTAAATTTTCATAAATGTTTTAAATAACGTGTAAAGTTTGTTGTAAGTCACTGTACTTTCATTCTCAAATATTGGATGAGAAAATTCTCGTTATTCACATATATGTCTGTAAATCTATCGGACCAAACTGCGTGGTCATCAGTCCGTAGCTTGCAAACTACTTAAACCTAGGTAAACTAAACTAAGGACAAACACACACACACACCCATGCCCCAGGTAGGACTCGAACCTCCAGTGCGAGCAACCGCGCGCTCCGCAGCGAGACGCTTTAGACCGCTCGGCTACTCTACCGCGGCTTCTCGTTATTCGCTGCTACTCTCATTGTTTGCGACGTCAGATCTCCTGAAGTACATGCCATCGGTTGTTGTTACCCACATAGTTATTGTTGCCTGACAGCAAAGAATGTGCGTTCCAAGTTTAGTCGAAGCCAACTGTATTGCAGGGGAAATAATCGTGACCTAGAGTCTGCTTTCGGCTCGCGTGCTGTGTGGACGTCTGTTTACTTCCTCCCTACGGCCGGACGCGCGCTTACAGTGTGTGGTGAGTTAGACGCTCTTGTAGCATAAATAGTAACTTTAGGTGTCAAAATGTGTAGATCATCAAGATGAGTCAACCTAAACGAAAATATACTTTGAAGTTCTTGTTTGACGTACACTATGCTAGACCAAGGGCGCCGGCCGCGGTGGCCGAGGGGACTGAGACGCCCCAGTCACGGTCTGCACGGCCACTACGGTCCGGGGTTCGAATCCCCCCCTTGGGCATGGCTATTTGTGCCGTCCTTAGGATTAACTAGTTCATAAGTAGTTTGTAAGTTTAGGGACTGATGACCCCGTAGTTAAGTCCAAAAAAAATGTTCAAATGTTTGTTAAGCTTATGGGACTTAACTACGGGGTCATCAGTCCCTAAACTTACAAACTACTTATGAACTACCTTACACTAAAGACGGCACAAATATCCATGCCCGAGGGGGAATTCGATCCCCGACCGTAGTGGCCGTGCGGATGCCGGACACTTGCCACGCCGGACTTTTGCCACGCCGGACACTTGCCACACCTGACCCTTCGCCAGGTAGTCGGATTAGCGGCCCCTCAGGCAAGGGACGCCCTTCCCCGTACTCCCGCTGATTCCTTCCAAACCTCCGTCTCCGGTCTTAGACGATACAACCAATACGAAATAAATATTTTTGTTCGACATCTCGCCGAAATGTACATCTTCTTTTCAATATCCCGAAATCGAAATATTTATAACTTTTGCGAAACGAAAGCAATACCGTCGGCTATGTCAGTGTGTAATTAGTTTTATCCAATCACAAATATGGATCTATTCTCCCTCCGTTTGTACGGTAGCTTTCTTCCATATTTACTGATTGCGATAGAAACAGTCCACCGCCATGGAAGGAACGCGAAAGGAACGATGTAAAGGTAATTCGAATGTTCGCTTACCATTCAAGTTTGATCACGGCATTTGTAAATACATTAATTGCTACAACAGCGTGAAAAAAAGAGGAAAGAAGAACGATACACTTCATAAATTTACTCTTTTGCGGCGAAATATCAGTTAATAAAGTGAATTGGGACAATGTTCAAATCAATGACAGAAAATACGTTTACAAAATATAGATAAAAGCGTCTATGTTTGATAGATCACCTAAAGTCGACATACAAATTTGAAATAAAGAAATGAAGGAATATAGAATGCTATGCTTGTAAAGTACACTGTTGTTCTACGTTGTTTAGCTGAGTCGCAGAGGAAACACCCTAGTTTTTTTAATGTAAATGCCATAATTCCTATGATCTGCACTACAAAAGAAACAAAAAGCACAATGTAATATGTGTACTAGCTCACAAGCGAAACTGAAGTCGATAGTTCCTGTCAGTTAGTGTGAGCAGATGTTATACTCGACTACCGGAATAAATTAATAACTGCCGCGGCGGAGTGGCCAAGCGCATTGAGGCGTTATGCTGCGATGCGCGAGGCCGTTCCCCGTCGGGGGTTCGAATCCTCCATCGGGCATGGATGTTTATGTCGTCTTTAGTATAAGGTAGCTCGTAAGTAGTTTGTAAGTTTAAGGACTGATGACCCCGCTGTTAAGTCCCTTAAGCTTAACAAACATTTGAATATTTTTTTATTTACCGACCCCGGCACTCTTATGATGCAGCCGCTGAACAGTTCATAGAAAACTTGAGTCTCAACACAAATAGGTACACTACTCATACAATTATAGTTGGCGGTGACGTAAATCTACCATCCGTATGTTGACAAAAATACACCTTATGACAGGGTGGCAGATACATCTTCCGATATTGTTCTAAATGCTTTTTTTAATTATTTTGTACAATTACTTCACGAGCCCATTAAAATTGTAAAAGGTTTCGGAAACACACTTGAGCTCTTAGTCACAAATACTCCTGAGCATCACGACGGATAAGTGAACACAAAATTGTAGCGAGTTCATATCTGTAACAAAGATATTCACCAAAACTAAACGCTAAATACGTCTATTAAAAAAAGGAAAAAAAAGGTAAAAATTCGGTTGACATCTTTCTAGGAGACAGTTTCCATTTTTTCTAAATTAACTGTGGAAGTGAAGACCATATGTGGCTTACATTAAGAGAAATAGTATCAACAGCATTGGAGGGATTCCTACCAAATAAATTAATAAGAGACTTAACTGGTCCCCTATGGTACATAAAATAGAACAGAAACCTTTTGGCAGAAAATTTAGACGAATTCAAAATACCCAAGATTTCCCATGTTTTACCGAAGATCGAAATTTAGCGCGGCCTTCAGTGCGACATTCGTTTAATATTTTTCACAACGAAAATCTTCTTAGAAATGTGGCGTAAAATCCAAAGAGATTCTGGTCCTATGTTATCTACAGCAGCGAAAAGACTAAGTGAATGCCTTTATTGCGCGATAGCGACGGTAATGTTACTGAACACAGTGCCACTGAAGCGGAGTTATGAAATGCAATTTTCAGAAATTCTTTCATCAAATAAGACGAAGTAAATATTCCACAATTCGAAATGAAAACTGCTGCAAACATAACATAAAATTAAATACCCTTAGTTATGCAAAGCAAATCACCCTATCAAATAATTGATGTTGCAGCCGAAATGATAAACTATGTTTTCAAATTTTGTAATGCATAAGAAAAACACGTCTAATACATTTGTTTATGATATTCTTTTGTAACAATTATTTTTGAATAGTAAGCTCCTTGCCTTGTTTCCATGCCTTTTACTGGCCTGATTAAAGATAATCAACAACGTGGTGAGAAACTTTTATTTTTAAGGACTACAGCTAAATGAACTTCCTGAGATATACGTCTACTGTACAGTTATTTCTATCCTTGTCTAATTTTGGAGATATGGGAATTATTTCAACAATATAGCTGCTGAACTTGTCAATCTTAAGATCAGATCTGTTTTAGGGTGTGTATTTTAGATGCAATTCTAAACTTCAGATTCTTTTTAAAACCTAAAGTGTACCTTATCAGTTTAACAAAAATGATATTTTACGATCTAATTGCGGCTATGAAGTTACAGGAATAATTTTAGAACTCACAATCTTTGACGGTATGGCCATAATATTAGAAGATAGAAAAAAGTTCTCTTAACGTGTCAACTGTAGAAGCTTTTACTTAAATAGGAAATTGCAAATTGAAAAGCGGTAGATTTAACTATAAGTTCTGGTTGTAGGAGGATCATTTGAGTGATGTTTAATCTATTTGCTTCGTTGAGTCAAATTTCACCGCGGGTTGATTAAACGCTAGTGAACCGAACTGTGACATCATTAAGTTATTTAAGGATATTGAGGTCTGATACGCTCTTTTTATTTTTACATCTTATAAAGGTCGCATCGTTAGGTGGTCCTCACAGGTGCTCTCTACGTTCAATACGCCTCTGTTCTTCGAAAGCAGCTTTCCCTTGCAGTGATCCTGTTTTCGGAGTAAGCACTTCCACACCTTATTATCGCGTAACCATAGTAGTGGGCAAAAGGCCTGCACTTGGCCGTTGTAACAACTTCATACTGACGGTCGTACTACAAAATGCGGAAGCGACCAGTGTGCAAATGTCGGGACACCGTCCACAGTGTTATCCGGCCGGGAGGTAGGGGGGGGGAGGAGGAGGAGGAGGAGGAGACAGGGGCAGCCGACCCTTCGGAGCAGGTAAAAGTGTGGCAAAAGTCCGGCGTGGCAAGTGTCCGGACACCGGCCGTGCAGACCGTGACTGGAGCGCCTCAGTCCCCTCGGCCACCGCGGCCGGCAGTTAAGTCCCATAAGCTATACAAACATTTGAACATTTTAGACCAAGTGCATTTGAAGTAGATGCGTTCCTTCGAGATATTGTAAAGCTCAGTTTTAGTGAGATAGTCGGGATACATTTATCAATCGTTTGTAGCACTGTTTACGTAAAAATGATTAATACCGAATGCTGTGAAAAGGTTTTCGAACTATTTAGCGGCAAACTAAAATTTAATCATTGTGACGGCAATGTCGATGCAGTTCAAGTTGATTATGCGGGATTTGGGACTAGAACTGTTCGTATCTTTGAACTCCCCTTCGAGATAACCGAAAATGAGATTAATTTAGCTCTAAAACCGTATGGGAGGGTTATCAGCAATACTGATGAAAAATGGACAAGTTTCCAAACGTTCCCAGTACTAAATGGTGTCAGGCAAATAAAAATTGAGCTACAAAAACCTATTCCGTCGTATATTTGCGTCTGCGGATACAGAGCCATTGTCATGTACGACGACCAACCACGTACATGCTCAGGTTGTGGACAGACAGGGCACGTTAGATCCGAGTGTGTGCAGCGAAGAGTGACGCAGGTGCCGGCAGGTGAGCCGGTCGCGCCAATGAAGATGACGTCACTGCCAGTGACGTATGCCACGGTCCTCCGAGAGAACACGGCCACCACGTCGACCACTCGACCGACGGAAACTACGGGACTGACGACGCTAACGTAAGCGTGGCATTGGACACCACTACTTATCAAATACCAAAATGTTCAAATGTTTGTTAACCTTAAGGGACTTACTTAACAGCGGGGTCATCAGTCCCTAAACTTACAAACTACTTATGAAATGCCTTATACTAAAACGACAAAAACATCCATGCTCGAGGGAGGATTAGAACCCCCGACCGTAGCGGTCGTGCAGACTGTGACTGGCGCTCCGGAGACCGCTCGGTCACTGCGGCCGGCAATCAAATACCGATTGTCTCACCTGCCAACACGACGGAAAAAGTCACTGAAGATGGACCTGATAAAAATCTCCCAGAAAACTTTGCACGAGATGTGCAGCGTGAGGAGGAAGGCGTTTCTATTAAATACGATAATACTCAGGACACCACTAGCACTTCCGAGAATGAGGAGAGTCCACAATCTGGACCCTCCCCGAAGAAGCATAAAAAACGGCGTATAGCACCTCCTGACGCCAAACAGAAAGTACAGCCAGTGCGTGAGTAAGCACAACAAATTAGTCAAAAATTAAGTGCCGACATGTCTGGAAAATTGCAACGAAGTCAACAGATGAGTATGGGCGTTTCGTCAAATATAGAAACGCACACGCAACAGGGCGGTGCAAAGGCTAACTCTACAAAGAAAGACTCGCGAAACAAAGCACCATCTCAACATGGTTCTGAGAAAGAGATGCTTCAGCACACTGATAGAAGGAACTGGACAGACGAAACTGCACAATTCCCTGAGGACGAAGAAATGAAGGAAGTGTCCGCACCGAGGAACGAGAAAACGAAGGGGACGTCACCTCCACGTCCGATACACTACAGATATTAGGCACCTTGAGTATCAGTAATATTATTCACATACGTTGTCAATCTAACTTTTCACAATTGCATTATAATCGTATTAAATCGGAACGATAGACGTCAATAAGATCCGCAGCCATTTAAAACGTAAGTCCTTGAAATATATGCTTTAGGCAGCAGATATCGACATTGCAATGTTGCAAGAAGTTACAGACATCCACCTTCATGACATCACAGGATATAATGCAATTGTCAATTCAGGGAACGTATCCGAGCTAGGCACAACAATACCAAGCAAAGCAGTTATTACTGTCAACGATGTTGCAAAACTGACGAATGTCAGAGGCCTAGCTGTCACCATCAACGGTACTAGGCTCATCAACATCTACGCACCCTCTGCCTCCAGCAATAGACGGCGCAGAGCTGAATTTTTTTAAAGATGATGTAGTCCCCCTTTTCTGTGGACGATATGACCAAGTAATTTTAGGAGGCGATTATAACTGCGTCTTGTCGGCTAAAGATCAAACGCCAAACTTTAATTATTGTGCCGAACTTGATGACATAATCAAACAACTGAACATGACTGATACCTGGGAGCTCAAACACGGCGCACTGTCAGGCTTTACTTATATCACAAGCCATTCTGCCAGTCGCATCGACAGGATATATGTGTCCAATAATTTAAAAACGCAGGTGCTGCAGACTGAGTTATGGCCCACCAAATTTTCAGATCACATAGCATATATTTGCACCATTAACCTTAAAAGACAAGAAACATACCGGAAACGTGGCCAGTGGAAGTTCAATGTGGCACATTTGCAAGACCCTGAATGTCACGATATATTCAATAGTGTATGGACTGAGTGCGAGATGAAATTCACCTCATACTTCTCGTCACTGACTTGGTGGCTGTAATGTGCTAAACCGTCGATACGACGAGTGCTGATAAACTACTCACGTGATAAGAATGCCTGGCAAAAAATTAACACTGAATTTCATTTTAAAGTTCTTCGGGAATTGTACACTAATGTTCAAATGTTCAAATGTTTGTAGAGTCTAAGGGACTTAACTACGGGGTCATCAGTCCCTATGTACACTAATGATCTATCAGTAATCAACAACCATTTGGAGATAAAAAGAATTCAGGCCAAATTCTTAGCCTTGAAACGGAAACAGATTGAAGGCTGTAAGATACGATCAAGGCTTCAAATCGATGTAAAAAGAGAACAGACGTCAATTTACCACGTGATAAATGAAAGAATGGGCCACCGGAAGATAATATTAATTGAAATGCGTTCCATGGATGGTAGACTGACTACGGAGCAAAGTGAGATTCAGAACGAAATCTATAAATACTTCAAGAACCTGTTAAGTAATACCAAAACGGACACTACAGAGCAAAATTTTCTTACGACAGGACTGACACGGAAGCTAGACCAGGATCAAGCAGATAACCTGTTAGCTGAAGTAACGGAAGATGACGTGGCGGATGCAATAACACGAAGTCCAAAAGATAAATCTCCTAGGCGTGACAGGATTCCAGCTGAGCTATACCACACGTTCGGAAGACAAATGATACCTAAGCTAACACGAATTTGCAACGAATTAATGAATCCCAGCAGTGATATCCAAGTGAGTTTCTAGAGGGAATAATAGTTCTAGTCCCGAAATATCATGCAGGAAAATCTGTAACAAATCTACTAACGCTCACATTACTGAACTGTGACTACAAAATATTTTTCCGCATCTTGAATGAAAGATTAAAATCCGTAATGAACACCGTCACTGATCCGTATCAATCCAGCGTAGGACGCGACAGATCCATCCACCACACACTGTGCGACTATAGGGACATCATGTCAATTGCTGGAGCTTGTAAAATAAAATGCGCACTAGTTTCATTAGATTTCGAGAAAGCTTTCGACAGAATTAATCATGATTATCTCTTCCACACTATGGGTTACATGAACTTTCCGCAACGTTATATCGGAGTTATAAAGAATTTTTTAAACAGTGCTACCTCCACAGTCATGGTCAACGGTAAGCCCAGCAAACCCATCACAATAAACAGTTCAGTGAGACAAGGGTGTTCACTATCTATGTCCCTATTTGCAATAGCCATTGAGCCTTTGCTTTTCCGTTTAAGTCAACATCTCCAAGGCATAACAATAGATGGAAAGAAGGTAGTGTGCAAGGCCTATGCTGAGGACGTTGTATTTCTATTTCGAGATAACGAAGAGATATGCAAGTCACTTGAAATAATAGATAAGTATGCACTTGCTTCCGGAGCCAAGTTGACCAGCAATAAATGTGCTCTAATGAATATCTGGCGTGGCCACAATAAAATGTCTTGGAATCGAATATGCGCAAAACATCCGGCAGGCAGTTGCTTTGAACTATAGAAAATTACTTAATGTTATACCCTCAGGATGATTAATGAAACACAGAGAGTGCAACTCGTAAACATCTACCTAACATCCAAAATAAATTATGTTGCACAAATCTTGCCAATGCCAAAAGACGTGGCAAAAAGGATCCTGGCGGCCTTTGGTCATTTCGTCAGCCGCGGCCATATGTTTTAAGTAAAATTTGACACTCTGACGTTACCACCTACTAACGGTGGCTTAAACCTTGTAGACGTGTATAATAAAGCACATGCGCTCTACACCTGGAAGACGTAAAAACAGTGGAAGAGGTCACCGAATATCATAGCAGCGTTTTTACTTAACGAAATAGTACCGGCCAACTGCAATGCCCCAATTGATATTCACCACATCCCCAGTACACTCCACCAATTAAAACATTTCTTAATAGAGCACAGTTATCTTAGTATGAGGATTGCAGAGAAAGATATGATTAGTGCCAAAGAAGTATACAAAAACTTAATGCAGTTTCATAACAAGGCTATCATAGAAACAAAGTTCAATGCAGTCAACTGGTCAAATATCTGGAAAAACATCCATTATTGGAACTTACCAACTGACGTGAGGGCAACGTGGTAATATGCCGTTAACAGAAAAATGACAACAAACGAACGCCTTTATTGCATTTGCATGGCCGATTCCCCTACGTGTATCACCTGTAATCTAAATGACACTGATGATCACTAGTTTGTTTGTGGTGATGCGAACAACATCTGGTAGTCAGTCAGAAGAAAATTAGCAATCATCCAGAGAACATCACAGCTTCTTATTACCCGATGAAACATTTTACCCCAGGACGAAGAACAATGCGGTTAACTGGTTAAGGGGACATACAGTATTTTATATATAAAAAACACTGAAAACACTGAAAAGAGCGAACAAGACTTTTGGACGTACATAAGGACCCAGCACCAAAACCTACTGAAAATAAAGGATTATCGTCTTCAAGAAGCCAATTTCCTTACGAGAACTATCATGTAAATTGCACATGAAACAATACCATTGACGATGGAGTTTATAAAATGAAAGTATCATTAATACACAAATAAATACAATAACCCAAATAACGATAAAATGAACAAATGAAGAACTAATTAATGATGAAACGGAATCTTATAGAAGAAAAGAGCTATATTTCAGAATAAGTTTTGGTTTTCAAACAAGATATATCTCCATATATTACAGATAAATTCTGTGCTCGAGCCTACTGACGTGTTTCAGAGTTAGAGAAGGAAACATTTTAGTATTAGTAAATAACAGAAAGCACGAAAAAACTGAAACTCAGCCGGACACGAGAAACTGCGAACACAAACCGAGAAGACGAACTTTGAAATTGACGGTGGGCACGGAAATAGAAAAAGAAGTAAAAAGTTATTTTTCTCCAATTGTAAACAGATGAGAAGAAGATTATGTTTGCTACTAAATAAGTGACTAGTTTTTGTTTGGTATACTTTGGTTCTAAAGCTGCAAGACGAAAATTCATCAAACCAGTTTTTTTTTTCCTTAACGAAACTTCCTCAAAAAGGACATTTATTTCCAAGTACAAGATGGAAATAATATTTCAAAGAAGGCCGATTGAAGCCGACGCTGAAGAAAGCGACTTTGGTGTAAAACAAACAAAAATGCGGTAAGACGTCTGCATAGTAAGCTTGAAGGTCTGGGTTCGATTCTTGGCCGCATGACAAACTTTAATTCAATGCTTAAGCTATATCTTTAACGTGTTTGACATGTTTCAGACGAAAAACAGTCTCCAGGTTAGTTAATTTCTATTTACAATTATATATATCACCTTAGCCTAAGGTTATAGGCAGGAATGTTCGAATATGTCCATTGCTGATGTGCTATTCTGCTGGTTGGAGAGCCTTGGCAGTAGTAGCAATAATTCATGGGAACACAGAATCTGAATTAAAATTTTGAGACGTGGACAGAAATCGTGCCTAGACTATTCCGAGGATCATTAATCGCTAGTGATGTGGTGGTCTAGCGGTAAGACGTCTGTCTGGTAAGCATAGAGGTCAATGTTCGATCGCTGGTTGCATCACAAATTTTAATTCAATGTTTCACCTTTATCTTTAATGTATCTACTATCAATAAGGTGAGTTTTCAACGTGTAGAATACACAAAGCACAGTCCAAGAAAAAAGAGCATGTGCTCGAGTGACATCTGTCGATTGACTAACTGTGCATCTCACATGACTTTAATGCGAGGAGCTCATTGTACTTTTGCCGGATACATATAAAGGCTACCAGAAGGCTTTGCTCTCAAGCAGCACAACGAAAAGTCAACCTTATACGGTATTTCACCTGAAACTTCATTTTAATATTTGAAAGAAGCTCTCTTACCATGCCCTGGTTCCAGCACATTGCCAACTGTTGCATAATACCAGTCGCCCGGCCGAGCCTAAGACTTCCATTCAATACAGAGGTTGCTACAGACACTGTTAAAAGGTCTGCGTCCCTTCATGTGAATCTGGAAAAAGGCCGCGGTGGAGTCACCGAGCGCACTGCGGCGCCTTGCTGCGGAGCGCGCAGTTGCTCGCTGTCTGAGTTTCAACTCCTTCCTCGGGTGTAGGTGTGTGTGTTGTCATTAGTATAAATTAGTTTAAGTAGGTGATGGCCATAGCAGTTTGGTCCAATAGGTTTACAAGCATAAAATGGGAGAAAAAGGTGAAAGTCAAGTCAACACATTGGTGCTTGATCTGTTGATAAGTTTCCTACAGCCCCAGGAGTCTATCTAGCTTTTAATGATTCGGCCACCAACCAACAAACGTGTGGTTGTGTCCTGCTTGGGATTGAAGACAGCACGTAGAATATTGGACCAAAGTCTATCAACAAAAACATGGCAAGGTAATGATGCCAAAGCCATGTTTTAAAACAAGCTCTGCAATCCTGGGCCTGAACAGGAGAGAGATTAGACTCATGGTTGGATTGCTGACAGGCCATGGGAATTTAAAAAAACACCTACATACAATGGGAATAACAGAAGAGGACCCTAAATGTAGGATCAGTGATGACGGTGATGAAACTGCATCACATCTAATCTTCGAATGCATTGCATTGGAGAGTAAAAGGCACAGAACATTTGGAACAACCACACCCGAAGAAATTGTGTCTAATAAAGAACTGGTAAAGGGACTCTTTGCACTGTTCAAGGGCATTGGTTGGCTTTACTAGATATACAGGGAGCGATATCGCACAATAAACTTAGTTTCGGTGCGGGCAGTGGCGGGTTGGACCAAGACTGTTTTGGCTTCCCTGAGAAAATCAAATCACAAACCTGCTTGGGGAATTACACACCGCTTTCGCGTGCTACTGCTCCCTTCTTCTCAAGCGTTGATTGGTAAGTCATGTACTGTGGTTTGAAGTACTAATGTGAAATCAAATTTCCAGTCCTTCAAAACATTTACATCTGTATTTTTTTTTTTTTTATTTGATACGTATATGACATATTAAGCGAAATATCAATTTTCCACAGTTTTACTATTGTCGGATATGAATGCACAAAGAATGTATTGCTCAATAAGGCGGAACACATTTTTACTTTCTTGTATGGGGACTGGCATTGTGCTCACGTTGTTGCCCAACGCATGACGCAAGTGGCCTGCTCGCGGAGCGACCACATCGTTGCAGCACCCGTGCAGAGCACGTGAAGCGGGATTGCATAACGAACGGAATATGTAATAGATTACTGTGCACAGCAGCGTTAGCCTTGCCGTCGACGAGAACCTGGTGTTCTTGTACAACGCTAAACTGGTTTGGCAAGTTTCCGCTGGAGGGCAACTCTTAAGATTTGCTCTACTGCCAATCTCCTTTGAAGCACCCATTACAAGCCCAGCAGATGAGAGCACCTTTTCCTTGTGACGCGCTGAGTATTTAGATTCAAACATTCATTTACAAATACAAAACAAGATGCCTGTTCTGCCTTTTTGAATCTAATGTGGACAAAAAATGAAGACATTATTTTGAAGCATGGAGCACCACGTGTGACGATATCTAATCGTGGAAATGTATTCCAATCAAACCAATCAAACCGTGGCGACATTGTCCACAGAATGACAACTGCATACCATCCTCAGACAAATGGTCTTACAGAACGTTTCAACAAGACGTTACGAGATATGCTGTCAAAAATGTTCAAATGTTTGTAAAGTCTATGGGACTTAACTAAGGGGTCATCAGTCCCTAAACTTAAAAACTACTTATCAACTACCCTATACTAAGGACGGCACAAATATCCATGCCCGGAGGGGGGGGATTCGAGCCCCAGACCGTAGTGGCCGTGCAGACCGTGACTGGAGCGCCTCAGTCTCCTCGGCCACCGCGGCCGGCAGATATGCTGTCGATGTACGTCGATGTTGAGCAGAAGGTTTGGGATACAATACTGCCAGTCTTGACATTTGCTTATAATACCGCAAGACAAGACACCATAGGCTTCACGCCGTGTTTCCTACTCCATGGCAGTGAAGCTGAGAAGACAATGGATACGCTGTTCACGTTTCAACCGGACGAGACTCAGGATGACTATGTGAAACAGCTCATCACCAGGATCGAAGAAGCAAGACAGCTGGCTGGTATACGGATACTGTGCGCCCAGGAGAAGGACCGTCAGCGATACAACGACAAGCACCGACCTGTTGGGTACAGCTCAGGAGATCTGGTATGGATTTTTACTCCTGTACGGAAAGTTGGACTATCATAAAAGTTGTTGAAGCGATACTTTAGTCCGTATCGTGTCATACGCCGCCTGTCCGACGTCACATTCGAAGTTGAGGATTATGAGCCGTCGTCGTAACGACAAAAACGAATAGACATTGTTCACGTAATCCGCATGAAGCCTTACTACGATCCTGAAGAGCAGATAGGCGAAAATGGCTTCTTGTTCAATGACTCTAAGGACGGTGATGAAGCCACGACAGGAACGTCTGTCGTGGATAATCGTGAAGAAGGGAAGGATTCTCCAGAACTGCTATACAGAGGACCCATGACAAGTTCAAGATCCAGGACATTGCAGCTGGCTCCCAAGGGAACCTAACAGCGGGTCGCTGTTTTTTGTGTTCAACCGACAACCCTGCCTTCGAAGTCAAGCTTGCTTCCACTTCAACGCGACAATACTTTCTGTAACATAGTTCAGATGCAGAGTGCAAATGCCGTTACCGTATCCAATGCATTACATCATTTTCAGTGTGCTGTATCTGAAATACGAGATAACATTCAACGGTTTCATGTTTCTGATGATGAGTGTATTGCTTCTCCAAGAAAACGTTCCAAATGTAACAGTGAATCTGACAGCAGATGCCAATGAAGTGTGTAACATTATGACCAACCAACTGAAAGGAAGTTTTCAAAACTCTTGTGTATTTAGCAGCTTCGAAATCATTGATCCAAAAAACTTTGCTTCTTTTAGAGAACATTCACTATCCACTTTGGTCAGTAATTTTTCATTAAACTACAGTCCGTAATTTATCGCAATGATACATTTAGAGGCATTACATCGATTTGTGGGCTGTTTACTTTCTTTGTGGAACATTCCTTTGAAGAATCGTTCACTGAAGTGCACAAAACATTACAAATTGCGTTCACTACAATTTCAACAGCAGAAGCAGAGCACAGTTTCAGCACCTTAAAATGAATCAAAACCTACCTAAGGAACAGTATGAGTCAGGAAAGGCTTAACTCACTGGCTGTTGGTCCCATTCACAAGGATGAAATCAGTGATATTCCAAACTTCAACAACAGAGTAACTAAAACGTTTGTCGGTCAGAAGAACAGACGTGCACATTTACTGTTTAAACAACCTGTCAGAAAAGTGACCTCATTAGTTACGCGCTAGTCAGGTAAAATACACATGGAAACTGCTGATAGCCAAGGTTTCTCCCAGAGTTTTTACCTTGGCCGTAAGGCTAAAGCCTGGAGGGTCCCTGTTTGTCTCTCTGGTGCATTCCCTATGGGGAATAAGTCACATACGTCCTCCCACAGGTTATTTTGTTTTTTAAATAACATTGAGAACACAGAAGCAAAACTAAAATAAGTACAAACATCAGCATCAGAAGAGCTGGTGAACTTCGCTCCTAATCCAAACACCTCTAAACCCCCAAATTGTTCAATAAATTGTGTCACCACAGCATAAACTCAGACACGCACAAAAGTACACGGAAAACCGTCGGAGCTGGTGGAGCAGACCAACTACTATATTACACACACATAACCACCCCCCGAAATAGTAATAAAATAAAAATATTTATTGTGCATCTGTATAAATTTTTATTAGCTACAGTGTTTCGTGGATTCTATTAATTACTGCATAATTAACATATCCACTCCCATGAACCACAGACATTGCCGAGGTGGGGTGGCTTGCGTGCCTCAACGATACAGATAGCCGTACCGTAGGTGCAACCACAGCGGAGGGGTATCTGTGGAGAGGCCAGACAAACGTGTGGTTCCTGAAGAGGGGCAGCAGCCTTTTCAGTAGTTACAGGGGCAACAGTCTGGATGATTGACTGAGCTGGCCTTGTAACATCAGCTAATGTGGCTTTGCCACACAGCTACTGCGAACGGCTGAAAGCAAGGGGAAACTACAGCCGTTATTTTTCCCGAGGACATGCAGCTCTACTGTATGAACATATGATGATGGCATCCTCTCGGGTAAAATATTCCGGAGGTAAAATAGTCCCCCATTCGGATCTCCGGGCGGGGACTACTCAGGAGGATGTGATCATCAGGAAAGACAATACTGGCATTCTACGGGTCGGAGCGTGGAATGTTAGATCCCTTAATCGAGTAGGAAAATTAGAAAATTTAAAAATGGAAATGGATAGGTTGAAGTTAGATATAGTGGGGATTAGTGAAGTTCGGTGGCAGGATGAACAGGATTTCTGGTCAGGTGAGTACAGGATTATAAATACAAAATCAGTCGGGGGTATCACAGGGGTAGGATTGATAATGAATAAGAAAATAGGAATGCGGGTAAACTACTATGACCAGCACAGCGATCGCATTATCATTGTCAAGATAGATACGAAGCCAACACCGACAACAGTAGTACAGGTTTATATGCCAACTAGCTCTGCCGATGATGAGGAGATCGAAGATATATATGAGGAGCTAAAGGAAATTATTCAGACAATTAAGGGAGAGGAAAACTTAATTGTTATGGGAGACTGGAATTCGGTAGTAGGACAAGGAAGGGAAGGGAAGATAGTGGGTGAATATGGTCTGGGCAAAAGGAATGAAAGAGGAAGCCGCCTGGTAGAATTTTGCATGGAACATAATTTAGTTATAACAAACACCTGGTTTAAGAATCACAAAAGAAGGTTGTATACGTGGAAGAGACCAGGAGACACCGGGAGATACCAGCTAGATTTTATAATGGTAAGACATAGAACTGAACTGTAGGCTGAAACTGAAGAAACTACAGAAAGGTAGGAAAATAAGGAGATGGGACCTAGATAAATTGAAGGAACCTGAAGTTCTTAAGAATTTCAGAGGGAGCTTCAGGCAACAATTGACAGAAACAGGGGAAAATAAAACAGTTGAGGAGGAATGGGTAAAATTGAGAGATGAAATAGTGAAGGCAGCAGAGGACAAAATAGGTAGGAAGGCAAGACCTACAAAGAATCCTTGGATATCACAGGAGATACTAAATTTAATCGATGAAAGGAGAAAGTATAAAAATGCAGTAAATGAAACAGGCAAAATGGAGTACAGACGACTAAGAAATGAGATTGACAGGAAGTGCAAAATGGCTAAGCAGGAATGGCTAGAAGGCAAATGCAAGGATGTAGAAGAATGTATAAATAGGGGAAAAATAGATACAGCCTACCGGAAAATAAAAGAAACATTTGGCGATAAGAAAAACAGCTCTATGAATGTCAAGGACACTGATGGAAAACCAGTTCTCAGCAAAGAAGGGAAAGCTGAAAGGTGGAAAGAGTATATAGAGGGGCTCTACAACGGAAATGAACTTCGAGACACTATTGTAGGAAGGGAAGAGGATGTATATGATGATGAAATAGGAGATACTATACTGAGAGATGAATTTGACAGAGCACTGAAAGATCTAAGTCGAAACAAGGCCCCTGGAGTAGATGATATCCCGTCAGAGCTACTGAAGTCTCTGCGATAACCAGCCATGACAAAATTGTTTCACATTGTGTGTAAGATGTATGAGACAGGTGAAGTACCCTCAGACTTTAAGAAAAATGTTATAATCCCCATTCCAAAGAAAGCGGGTGCAGACAGGTGTGAAAACTACAGAACTATCAGTTTAATAAGTCATGGTTGCAAAATATTAACACGAATTATATACAGAAGGATGGAAAAGCTGGTAGAAGGCGACCTCGGGGAAGATCAGTTTGGGTGCAGGAGAAATGTAGGAACACGGGAGGCAATACTCACTTTACGGCTTATCCTAGAAGATAGATTAAGAAAAGGCAAACCAACATTTCTAGCTTTTGTAGATTTGGAGAAGGCTTTTGACAATGTTGATTGGAATAAACTCTTTCAAGTTCTGAAGTAAGCAGGAGTAAAATATAGGGAGCGTAAGGTTATTTACAACTTGTACAAAAACCAGACAGCGGTTGTCAGAGTTGAAGGGCATGAAAGGGATGCAGTGGTTGGAAAGGGAGTAAGACAGGGTTGTAGCCTTTCCCCAATGTTGTTCAATTTGTACATTGAGCAAGCTATAAAGGAAAGCAAGGAGAAATTTGGAGAAGGAATTAAAGTTCAGGGTGAAGAATTAAAAACATTACGTTTTGCCGACGACATAGTAATTCTGTCAGATACAGCAAAGGACCTGGAAGAGCAATTGAACGGAATGGATAGTGTGCTAAAAGGTGCATATAAGATGAACATTAACAAGAGTAAAACTAGGATAATGGAGTGCAGTGTAAGAAAATCAGGTGATGCTGAAGGAATTAGATTAGGTAACGAAACAATAATGGAGGTAGATGAGTTTTGTTACTTGGGCAGTAAAATAACAAATGATGGTCGCAGTACAGATGATATAAAATGCAGAATGGCAATGGGTAGAAAGGCGTTTTTGATAAAGAGAAATTTGTTAACATCGAATATTGATTTAAGCCTAAGGAAGTCCTTTCTGAAGGCATTTGTATGGAGTGTTGCCTTGTATGGGAGTGAAACATGGACGATAAGCAGTGTGGACAGAAAGAGGATAGAGGCTTTTGAAATGTGGTGCTACAGAAGAATGCTGAAGATTAGGTGGGTGGATCGCGTAACTAATGAGGAGGTACTGAACCGAATTGAGGAGAAAAGAAATTTCTGGCATACCTTGACTAAAAGAAGGGATAGATTGGTAGGACACATTCTTAGACATCAAGGAATTGTGAATTTAGCGTTGGAGGGAAGTGTGTGAGGGAAAAAACGCAGAGGGAGACCAAGAGACGCGTATAGTAAGCAGATTCAAGTGGATGTGGGTTGTCGTTCTTATGAGGAGATGAAAAGGCTTGCTCAGGATAGAGTAGGGTGGAGAGCTGCATCAAACCAGTCTCTGGACTGAAGACCACAACAACAACAACAATTAACATATTTCTAATGAGTTTAAATGATGTAATATAAATGGAGGTTATATAATCAACACTTCAGACCGATTCCATTATACTGGGTACTAACTGGGAACGAAATTGAGCACGAGCCGCCCCTGGCCCAATATAGCAATTACGAACAACTTAAATTGGAATGAACCTGTAGAAAATGTTTTAGGGTAGGTGAACCAAAGACTACGTTTCATTGGTATAACACTTAGAAGATGCAACAGTTCTACTGAAGAAACTACCTAAACTACACTTGTGCGTCCTATTATTGGAGTATTGCTGCGCACCGTGGGATCCACACCATGTGGGACTGACGGGCGATTTAGAGAAACTTCAGAGAAGGGTAGTTCGTTTTGTATTATCGCGATGTAGGGGAAAGAGTACCACGGAAATGATGCACGAGTTGGGGTAGAAGTAAGGCTTATTCGTTGCGGCGAGATCTATTTGTGAAATTTCTTTCACCAACTTTCTCTTCCGAATGCGAACATACTTTGTTAACTCCCGCCTAGTTAGGGAGACATGATCATAATAATAAGAGAAATAAGATTTAAAACAAAGATTTAGATGTTCCTTTTTCCAGCGAGCTATTATAGAATGGAACTATAGAGAAATATGAAAGAATGGTTCGATGAACCCTCTGCCATACACTTCAATGTGACTTGCAGTGATCCATGTAAATAATGCATCTTCACCAAAATACTAGAACATCGTACGCGACTTCAGTCATAATGACCAACGTATAACAAAATAATTTTTCCTTGGAAGTCAACAATGCACTACTGTCGTCCAAAACCAAAGACACATCCTTTACATAACTGTTCTTTTGCTTACCGCTGGAATAGATTGCCTCTGCTATAGTACGTTCGATGAAGATGAATCGCTTATAGCCCTTGATTGGGATCGCAGCTCATTGCAGTAAAAAGAAGCTTTTTCGCTTCTTGCAACTGACCTATGGTATCCAGGATTTAGTGGACTGGTTATAAGGAGTCTGAGGCTGAAAGTAGAAATTGATGACCGTTTACTCCAAACTTACGTGAAACATGAAGATACTACAGAATCTCTTTGTGGTGTAATGAACATCAGTCAGGACGCACCCACAATGGATTATGTAAGGAACATTGGATTTTGAGTCAAATAATTTTAATGTCAAATTTGAGCATATTATGAATCATTACGCCGGGAAAGCCTACGTAGTCACATCAAATTTGAGCAGTTGAATAAACAAGAAAGATACTAAATCTAAGTAATGGATTTACGAATTCAAATAAGGAAAACCTAATACTCCAACATATATATTGTGTGAGAACCATTGAAATATGTTGAGAGGATCTAATACAAATACTGATACGTAAAAGCAGTCTTGTCTGTAATCTCCGTGAATAGCGCTGCGCGGTAGCAGGTAATTACTGATAGTGAAGTACTCTGCCACCTGCATTGTGTGAAAAGGTACAAATGAAATGGTCCCAAACACTAGCCTCATATAGCTTTGATACGTCGTACGGGTGACCGATCGCTTCGTAGATTGCATGCGTGTGGGCAAATCGCAGTGATTGTTCGCTGATCGTATGGAAATCCCAGGCAATCGGGTAGATTGCATGTTATTCGTGCTTGACATACAGCTGTCTGGCTGTTTATCAGCGACGTACGGCAGTATGGCTGCGCCTTGTTTTTCAATTTATTTTGTTTACTTGTGAAGTTTTTCCCATGATGACCAAGAACTTGTTAGAATTTATCAGAGCACGAATTACTCTGAGAGGTGAACTGGAGACGTAAACTGTTGTTCATATTAAAAACTTGTGCAAGACACGATCTCCAATTTTACAAGTTTCGCGAGTTGGATCGCGTGCTTCAGAAGTAGAAATACGGAATAATTCACAGTATATGTCGCGATGTACCAGGATATAACTGATTAATTTGATTTGTGAAACAATTACAAACTACTTATGAACTAGCTAATACTAAGGACGGCACAAATATCCATGCCCCAGGGGGGATTAGAACCCCCGACCGTAGTGGTCGTGCAGACCGTGACTGGAGCGCCTCAGTCCCCTCGGCCACCGCGGCCGGCTACTACTTAAACTAATGTAAACTAACCTAAGGACAACACAAACACCCATGCCCGTGGGGGGACTCTAATCTCCGACGGCAAAAGGCCACGCGCACCGCAGTACGGCGCCCCAGTACGCACGGCTAATCCGACGCGGCTCAATTGTACAGCGTATGCTGACTCATATACGCAAAGCGAATACATTTTCTATGTTAATTAGCTTTGCTGCTGTAGACAACTTTGGAAAATAAATGGTCTAAAAACTTAAACTGTGAGACAAATGAATGAGACGGCAACTGAGGACTAATAAACGAAAGACTAATTGTATTAACACCCTAGCGAAAGACACAAAACCTTGAGGTTACTGAAAATCATAATATATTGATTATAGTAGACTACATTTCTCAAGAAGAACCGTTTGATAACATGTGTAATAAATTACATTTCCGGTTTCTGTATATAGTTTTCAAGCGTTCGTGGGATACGGTGTTCAACTGCTTCTGCTGTCAAAGACGCAGATCATTTTGCGCGGCAGAATTTCTCGACGCAGGGTCATTCGTATAAATGGTTGAAATTATTTGGCAAATTGAGTATAAGTGGCAGAATCGAGGCTAGCGAACGACTCAAGTGATATCACATGTAGCTGACCACTACGCTCCATTGAACGTGTGTAAATGTTAGTTTAGAAAAGTAAACGCAGAGAAAAGGTCAGCATACTGCAAACTCCTGCCGTTCGTCGCATTTTGAAAACACGATAATTCTGAAATAATGATTACATTGCAGTCGGTTTTACGATCATTTGTCTTTCTTTTCTTTTAATTATTTCAAAATTTTGGGAGCAGTGTGAATCCGCTGAAAAGAAAAAAAAAAAAAAAAGAAAATTAAAAAAAAAACCTTCAGGCTATCCCCATTCGGTGAGGGACTCTTAGTTACAACTCGTCGACGAATCTGATGCTTCCTCAGAATAAGGTAACCAGTTCTCACTACACAGAATAAGTTGCTTCCCCATACTACTGCCATTTCTTTGACAGAGACGTACCGTCCTTTTTAATAGGACAGTTGAAACGTTTCTGTCAGCAACTCCTGTTTGATTTCACTCTGGCATCCTATGCTCTCAGTGTAGGTCTTGGTGTCAAACTGCGAGAAAGCCGTGCAGTAGGATATAGTACTTTAATACTTAAATGTACTGATGCATATGTTTAACATAATAAAGCTCATGATCTACGTGTATCTGTGTACATATCCCTACTCCCATTCCTGTCTGCTAGAGAGAAGGTACCAATGTATGTGTGATACTGTCTTTGGTTCACTGTTAGATTTTTTTAGAGTGTTTGACGCCAAATTTTGCGCAGGGCGTGGATAGAGCTATCATGGGTGAAAGAGACATCCGTAATTGCTAGTCAACAGCTATTCTGTGCGTTGATACCGGCAGCAAGATAGTATTTTCTCTCACTACTTCCGGGCTATTTGTGGGCCGTGCGGTTTAAGGCGCCATATCATAGAATGCGCGGACATTCTCGTCGGAGGTTTGAATCTTACCTCGGGAATGGGTGTGAGTGTTGTCCTTACCGTAAGTTAAAGTAATTTGTAAATCTAGGGATCGATGACAATAGCAATTCTATCCCTTAGGTTTACAAACATCTGAACATTTGCAACCTGTGGCTCTTCTGTCTGGTAAGGTTGTGTCTCACTTTACCTTGAGACATCGATGAGTGAAGACTTCTTGCTGGTTGTCTCGTGTAACTTAGGATCCATAAAAAATGTTCAAATGTTTGTATAGCTTAAGGGACTTAACTACGGGGTCATCAGTCCCTAAACTCACAAACTACTTATGAACTAGATAACACTAAGGACGGCACAAATATCCATGCCCGAGGGGGGATTCGAACCCCCGACCGTAGTGGCCGTGCAGACCGTGACTGGAGCGCCTCAGTCCCCTCGGCCACCGCAGCCGGCTGGATCCATAATACTTGGTTCAGTTGATACTAATGAGTTTATTTTTAGTTTGGGTGCTGCACTGATTTGTTAATATTTCGATTTCTTTAATTAATACCTCCCTTTGCTGAAAATTTGTGATGTAGAAACTTCTTATTTTTCTAACGCCTTTCCTTGCCGCCACTCCGTTACTCGGGAGTTTTACTATCTTGGAAAGCCGAGCTGTTAGATTGATGTAGCCTCTCGTTGCCTAAAATATTAAATAAATAAATAAATAAAAAATAAAAAAAATCTTGCGCTTTCTCATATGTGTGCGTGTGGTTTTCATTTGCCGGCCGAGGTGGCCCAGCGGTCTGCGGCGCGCCACTCACGGTCTGCACGGCCACTACGGTCGGGGGTTCGAATCCCCCTCGGGCATGGATACTTGTGCCGTCCTTAGTATTAGCTAGTTCATAAGTAGTTTGTAAGTTTAGGGACTGATGACCCCGTAGTTAAGTCCCATCAGCTCTACAAACATTTGAACATTTGTTTTTCATTTTGTGTGTGTGTGTGTGGGGGGGGGGGGGGGGGTTGCCCTTAGGTTAGGTTAGTTTTTAAGCCTAGGGACTGATGACCACAATAGTTTGGTTTAGCTGCAATTTCAGGATTCTTGTATATCTGTATTACTACATTTTGCAGCTATCCTTTACCTGAATTCTGTATTTTCCGGTGTGCTTTCTTGACTTGGCTAGTCCAAGTACAGTCGCGTCATGTGGTTATCTTACAACCTAATTCAATTACTTCTTGCTTCGGTTTGAACAATTTCGATTCACCTTCGCAGTCAATGTGCTTTATTCTATCCGCATTTATCGAGATAATCGTAGATCATGCGGATGGCCGTTGAAGGTGGTTGCTTTTTAGTGCCACCACGATAGTTGATGCAGCGGAACTTCTGGTATTCTGTTTCGCCTTTGTGTGAAACGTGAGTACGAATGTCTGTGTAAGACACTGATTAATCCCCTTGTAACTCATTTTATCCTACGTATTTCTATGTGTTACCTGATGAACTCATGAGATGTATGGGAAAACGTGCCGCGCGAGAATGGCTATGCGCTTTAAGGTGCCTTATTGTGGAGTGCGCGGCTGCTTCCCGTTGGAGTTTCGAGTCCTCCATCGGGCACAGGTGTGTTTGTGTGTCCTTAGCGTAAGTTAGTGTAAGTAGTTTGTAAGTCTAGAGACTGGCGACCATTGCAGTTTGGTCCCGTAGCTTTACAAACCCTTGAACATTTTTATGGGAGCCGAGTAACGAGTAACAAACATCACAAGCCCTTTCATTTATTATTTCACTTGACGCATCGCGAACAGACACTATATCAATAACTGTATATATACCCTCAACAGGCAACTGACATATCCGTGCGGATGCACGAATACGCTCGATCCCTTGCGGGAATACAGTATTTGACAGAGAGCAAGAGGAAGCATTGGGTATGATCAACATTAGAGTGGCCAACTCCTACCTCATAACCACACTTAAGTTCAACTTCTCGAACAAATATGTAAGACCAAACAATTCTCTACCTCTATCAATTCCTACGTGAGGAAGTGAAGAAAGGAAGGAAGCTAAGGGTTTAACGTCCCGTCGACAGCGTGGTCCTTAGAGACGGAGTGTACGCTCGGATTTTCGGGGAATGATCTGGGAGGAAATCGGCCGTGCCCTTTGAAAGGAACCATTTCGGTATTTGCCTGGAGTGATTTAGGGAAATCACGGAAAACCTAAATCTGGATGGCCGGAGGTGGATTTGAACCACCATACTCCCGAGGAAATGAAGATCCCCTGTGAGTTCATGGTCGGAATACACTTTTCGATCGTTAGCAGTGTAGTGTACGTCAAACTGAAAGCCGATGTAGCCTGCGACAAAATATTAGCAGGGACGAAAAATGTCCTTATTCCGACAATGGAACGGCCATAACGGTCTAGTAGCAGTTGAACATGTCGGCCTGGGATGACGCATGGTCCGCTTCTTCGAACTCACGTTCGAAATGCCAGCGGAAGACATGATGCTTGCGCTATGCTCTTATGGAACAGTCCATGCCCACGTAACAAAGGAATGGGTACACTTCACTACGTACCCAATCTTGAATTGCGTGCGGCAAGTAAACATCTAGCTAAAGAAACATATCCCGTCCTACCTCTGCATTGTCGTTTACGGACCGAAGTTATTTCTGACTGGCAGCCGAAGACCTGTTCAGGATGCGGTAAAGAACACGTGCGAAACAAATGACCCCAACGAAGAATTACACAACGTAGAACCGATGATGCTCACATCCTCAGGCCACAACAACCCTGTCAGTAATCTATACAGTGGCAATGAGATCGGAGGACTTCCAGGTGCCAAAACAGAAACTTCTTCAGGAACTCTCATAAGATCTTTCACAACCGGCAAAGGCGGGACTAGACGAGCCCGACGCCCAACAATAGCAACCAGCCCCTCGTCCGGCATTCCGATACCGGAGGAAAATGTTGACAGACGTGAAAGTGGTATGGATATTGACACCATGGCCGTCTTTACAGTCGCTTTTATTCCTGAACTTCGCGACTTCATTCCGTCGTCCGTTTCACAGCTACATCCTCGTAAAAAAGAGGTCATCAAAACGACACAAGAAGAGGTGGAAAACATCTGCAACATAGGTGGAGTCAAGATCAATCTGTGACGCCCACAGATTATTCCCAAGACGATATCTCGGGTGGATTTGTCGGTGCTAATCACGTGCAGGACGATTCACCTAGTGGCTCCGGAACACAGCAGTGCCCTGAAGACCCCCACGGTGACGTCTCCCGAGGTTCCAAATCGGATACCTTGATGACAACAGATGCTCACGTATCAACTAGCTGGATGTGACGGAGACGTTCTGTGGGAAGACGATACAGTAATTAAACCTTCTCCAGATGAAGAAATTCCAAAGGCTGGCCCAGCAAAGTGAGCGTGAAAAATGGGCCGACAACACGCAGAGCCCGAGAACTACCATTCCTACCGACATGAACGCGCGAGGCAACGTCCAGGCGTAAGGAATTGCCACCATCAATTTTACACGTTGGCTGCCGTGGAGGAGGCGGCTCTGGTGCGCCTCTGACGTCATCGCGGCAGCCAACGTGTTAAATATGGTTGGCTCCTATGCAAAACTTCAATTATTACGCGGCACATTACTGGCTAGGGACGTTGACATTGCACTGTTCCCAGAGCTACGGACGGACACCGGACCTGATTTTTATTTTTTGCCGCAATGTCACCCCAAGTAACAACGGAGAGACTGGAGCAGCGATTCTGGTGTGCGATGGCATCGCTGTTGGACATCACACACCTGCCGTCAGCACGAAGACTGGCACTAACAGTACGCGGAATCAGACTGCTGAATATCTACGTGCCGTCCGGCACTGACAAACGACGGGAAAGATCACACTTTTCAATGAAGCAATTACGCCGCTTTTTCTGAGACTACATGAAAACATCATTGTTAGTGGTTTCAAACTGTGTTCCAGCGAGGAAACACAAATATCCTAATTTTACCGCCGGTTGCGAACTCCTTGTTTTGGAAGTGTTCGACGGTGAACACCTGAAATTTAATAACGTCACGACCCACTCAGCCATTCGATTGGGCCGCATCAATGAATCTTCCACACTCACTTCCGACGTCGTAAAGACCGAAAGATGGCCTGCGGACTTCTCAGACCATAGTGTTTTTGTGTGCACAAAAATTAAGTCAAATGTTTGTAAGGCTATGGGCCCAAATTGCACTGGCCATTATCCCTAGACTTAGAAACTACGTAAACTGTTTTGCTAAGGACAACATACTATGCTCCATCAGGGAGCAGCCGTGCACTCCACAGCAAGGGGCCTTAGAGCGCACGGCTTCATGGGCACGATGAAACTTCGACTTCAAGGAATATGTCGAGCGCATTGAGGCGCTATGCTACGATGCGCGAGGCCGTTCCCCGTCGGGGGTTCGAATCCCCCCTCGGGCATGGATGTCTTTAGTATAAGGTAGTTCATAAGCAGTTTGTACGTTTAGGGACTGATGACCCCGCAGTTATGTCCCTAAAGCTTAACAAACATTTGAACATTTGGATAATAAAAAAAACAACAAGATCTAAAAACTATCAAGCTAATAGCACACAATAATGGCTACAACCCTAACACCATTAATAATCTCCACAACAAATTTAAAAAACAGTAGCAAAGAAAGATCTATGTCCACATCATACACCACATCAGCACAAACATCTCCTCAAAAGTCTGAAAAATTTTCTATATACCATTCATTGGTAAAGTGTCAGATCGCAAACCTGTTCCGTACCAAATATATCAAAATTAGTTTTTCCACTAATAATAAAGTGAAAGACAAAATAATTCATAATCTTAATTTAAAGGAACAAGTATATAACAGGTCTGGCATTTATAAACTAAATTGTTCCATGTGTTCCAAATTTTACATTGGCCAAATTGAAAGGAATTTTAATACACGATACCGTGAACACATATATGCTCTAAGGCTCAACAACTTAAATCAATCTTTTCTGCTCACTTGGCCCAGCACAAAACCACACAGTTAAGCATTGATGAAAACCTAGAAATATTACATGTAGCAGAAAAAGGAACACAAATGAATTTGTAAATACACTTCGCGGGTTTGCCGCCGGATGACATTGTGAATCTCCCACAATATTTCGTCGACCCAACTGTTCGACATCTTCAGGTGGTGGTAGCTGTCAGTACTTCAAGGCGCGACTGATGAATTTGCTTGAAGAAATTGACATGTATAGTCGCATTCACAATAAACTTGATAGTATTCTGAATGATCAGCTAGAGTTAATAAACCAGTTGTACCTCCAAAATTTCATACAGCTTTTATAATTTCAAGTAACAAATACGACATTTATCTGAAAGGAAAGTTTCTTCATTGGCCATTAGAAGCTATTTTCAATTGTAAAAATTAATTTATTTTTTAACATGAGCATAAGTATCTTTGCACTTGCACTGCAGTATGCCATATCTGTAAATGTCATGTTATTTGGTGCATCAAATCAGCTGATGAAACAAACGCGACCATCTTGAATTTAGTGAACCGCACAGTTCAGCATGGAGAGACACAAATATACATATCTTTCTCCCATGATAATGTGTAAAGAAAAAAACTTTCTGTGAAGAAAGTTCAGTGTATAAGCAATAGATGTATTCTTAATTCAAGTGCGAACAATAAAATACAGAAAACTTTTTTATATTAAAGATGAAAATATTTAACCTTGTAAACTAATGGATTCCATAACTTTGTTATTTTAGGACACCAATGGAAACCTGATATCCGCACTGCCGTCTAATGATCGGTTCAGGCCCGAAACTAGTAATAGTGCAATAAATTGATTTATATAAATCTTGTGGCTGGCTGCACTATTTATTTACTACAGTATTATTACGAAGACAGTTGCGGTGTTCTCTAACCAAAAACAATGGATAAAATAAATAAATTTATTCAAGAAAGCAGATAAAAATTCGCTCAGATCTTTCTTTATTGAGAGTTGGCAGTGTTTCGAAATTAACAATGTGAGTGTAGATCAGATGTGCCTTACGTTCAGTGTAATAGTATTGCCAGCTATTGAGACTTTTACCAAACAACTTAACAAGACAGGTTAGATCACTCTTACAGAAGAAAAGAACGCATCTTGCCAAATTTATATTTAAATTCAAATGAATGAAAAGGTCTCGGGTTTCCGTCCGCGTCAAGTCGTTAAAACTCCGCGAGCTTTCTGACCAGCACTCCTTGGCCATTGTCAAGTGCTATGGCCAAGGAGAGCTTAGCCGAAGGCTCGTGGAGCTTTAATCATATGACGCGGACGGATCTCGAGAACTGTTTATTCAATGTTATCGTCGTCAGAAACGAAACCATAACGCTTCTCTAGACTTGCAAACTACTTACACTATCTTAAGGACAACACACACATCCTTGCCCCAGGGAGGATTCGAACCTCCGACCGCGAGCAATCGCGCACTCCGCAGCAAGCAGCCTTAGAACGCTCGGCCTCTCCACCGCGGCCCAAATTTAAACAGACACAAAACGCCAAGACTGTCATACTTTTACGGAAATTCCAAATTTAGTGTGGACTAAAAAGCGAGATGATTATAACCGATTCCACAACGAAACCTGCCCGTTATTTGGTATAAAATTCCAAAAATATTTAGGCCATATGTACATTACACTATCGGCAATACACATTCATTACCTTCGCTACGCCATAACATTTGTGATGAAACATATAGAAATAGAAGTCCTTGGACCAGTGAATCTTCAAATAATAATAATAATAAAATTAAAAACTAAAACTAAAATAAATAAATAAAGAATATAAAAAAAGTTCAAATGTTTGTAATTCTGTGGGAACAAACTAAGTTGGTCATCAGTCCCTTGACTTACAAACTACTTTAAGTGCAAAAAAAATTTCTTAAGGACAACACACACATCCATGCCCGAGGGAGGATTCGAACGTCCGACGCGGGAGACGCTCCAGACAGTGAATCTACTTAAATCACTAAACAAAGGCAAGTCTTCCGGTCAAGATTATATAGCAATTGGATTCCTTTCAGAGTATGTTGAAGCAATTCCACCTTGATTGATGTGGATAGATTTGGCAGTATATGGGGAAAAAAATTATTACTGTCAGTGTATTCGCCCTGTGAAGGGACAGATGAAGACGAGAGGGGCAGATTTTATTACGCACTCAATAATGTAGTTGATGAAGAACAAGGACAGTTTTTTGCACATGCGTGACTTCAATACCAGGCTAGAAAATAGAACAAAATCCTGTGAAAATGTTATGGGTACGTTTGGACAGGATACGGAAGCCGACAGGAACGGAATACAACTCGTGAATTTTTATTCTAGTATCGACTTATTTGTCATAAATTCCTTCATTAAGCGTAAGTACATTCACCGATGTACTTGGGAAGCCAGGATATCAGAACTGTTATTAACTATGTAATAACAGGACAGGAATTAAGGAAGGCAGCTTTCAGTGCGATCTTTCGGTGACACTGATCATTATTTCAAATGTTAAATGTTTGTAGAGCTTATGGGACTTAACTACGGGGTCATCAGTCCATAAACTTACAAACTACTTATGAATTAGCTAATACTAAGGACGGCACAAATATACATGCCCGAGGGGGATTCGAACCCCCGACCGTAATGGCCGTGCAGACCGTGACTTGCACGCCGCAGACCGCTTGGCCACCGCAGCCGGCGATCATTATTTAATCTGCAGTGAAATTTGTATTGCGAGGTCCAAAAGCACACAAAGTCAGGTTTGCATAAAGGCAGGAAGAAGCAGAGATGTTAGGGTGACGACGCAGTCAAGGAAGCTTGTAAAAGGAAAAAGAAGACGTTTTAAAAATTTCTCCATACTAGAACTCAGGCAGAGAGAGGAAATTATGTTGAACAAAAAGAAAAAAACGAAACAAATAATTGCAGAATCCAAGCAGAAGTCTTGGGAATACTTAACTAGAATAAATAAATGAAAAATAAATATCATTACGTTATATTGGTTCCTGTGTTTTCTGTTCTATTCATTATTATCCTACTATCTGTAGGTCTGGGAAACATGTGTAATTAGTGCTGTGGGCAGCTAAAACAGGTGTATTATTGATTACACCGTAAGATTCCGTTGTAATTAATATTATTTTACTATAGGCGAGACACTTTTCGAATGTAACTCGTTATTCAGATAGTCTGCGTGCTTCACGTCACTCTAATAGTGATGAACTTAATACCCAACAAAATCTTCCACAGGTTGAATTTCACCATACATACATACATACACGCACCCAGGCCTGAGGGAGTATGGAACCTCCGACAGGGAGCTGATGAAACTCCGCAGTAAGGTGCCTTAGAGCTCACGGCCACTTCCGTATGGCAATTCAAGGTTGTCCATAATGTCCTCGGGAGGTAGCGTTCTTGGGTGATCTTGTTGCAGGTATCCACCAAATTTCAATTGTTCAGCCCGTAGCCCGAAGTTCTTTTCCAGCTGTCTTTCAGTCGAAGCATGTGCAGTACAAGTGGTTTGTGCGCACTCATAATCATAGTAGTTGATGCCAAACAATCAAAAACCTAATGATTTCTATAAAAGTGAAATCAAGGAGGGGAAAAATATCTTCATTTCAGTGATATTTGAAAGGAAATGTCACTTACGTACACGAATGAGGCAACTGGGACAAGAAAAGTACTTTCGGAGAGCTAAAGAATGCGTTAACGTCTGGAATAGAACGCAACGGATTCATCATTAATGTAAGCGCCTTTTGCAAGATAGAGATAAAATGCTACTACATTGTGACAACCAAACCACCGTAATTCTGAAATGGAATTACATGAAATGAAAAGCAGTCATGGAAATCGTTGGGAATAGAGTAATGTAGCTTTTAACACGCCAAGGTCTGGGACTTAGTACGCCATTATTGCAGGCCAGACTGTTTCTTTCTTCTTCTTCGGTTTTTTTTTTTTTTCAAAATATAGTTTAGGAACGGTTACCGGTAAATCATTGCAGTTTTTTTCTGATTTACCACTGTATTTTAAACATTAAAAAGGAGTAACACATATAGTTACTAACTTTATTGGCATTTACACTGTCAACACATATTTGTAGCTGAAACAAGGAAAATAAAGTTTTATAGTAGGTTTTATTGTAGTTAGAAAGAAAATTGCACTTATTTATGTTTTATATAAACTGAAAGGTATTTATTTACAAACATCACATTACACAACTAAATTACATTAGGAGAACTATTTTTTATAATCATAAGTAAATACCATTGCGAAATTCGCGATGTATTTGAGACTTCATGTCAAATGAGACTTCATGTCAATATCGTCATGAAGCCGTTCTTTTGTAAATAAATAAAATATATGTTCACCTCAATAAACTGTATTATCTTTCGAAGTCTATAATATGTTACACGAAATATACACAGCAAACGCTTACAAGAAGCCTACTATTTATTACATATAACAAAATCGAAATTACAGTAAATATTACCTGCAATATCTCTGTCATCTTCAGAATCGTCAGTAAATTCTTCTTTAGACCCTGCATCATTGAACAGATCTGTAAGCGATCGTTTGTACTGTTCAAACGTTCAAACGTTTGTAAATCTATCGACCCAAACTGCTTGGTCATCAGTCCGTAGCTTACAAACTACTTAAAATAAGGTCACTGTACTTTCATTCTCAAATATTGGATGAGAAAATTCTCGTTATTCATATATATGTCTGTAAATCTATCGGACCAAACTGCGTGGTCATCAGTCCGTAGCTTGCAAACTACTTAAACCTAGGTAAACTAACCTAAGGACAACACGCACACCCATGCCCCAGGGAGGACTCGAACCCCCGACGGTGAGCAACCGCGCGCTCCGCAGCGAGGCGCCTTAGACCGCTCGGCTACTCCACCGCGGCGTTTGTACTGTGACATCTTGGCTGCACTGCCATCCTTTTTGTGTCAGAACATTTTTCTCGCTGGTGCTGCCTTCTAGTGGACTTTTTAGCATAACTAAACCATCAAGCTGCATAACGAAACACACGAACTGCGAGTATAGTCCGTAACCTCACTGCGAGCATACCACGTCGCTTAATGCACGGACTGCGAGTATAGCTCGCAGACAGACTGCAAAGTGTTAATGACGAATGGACGGATGAAGAGTCTGAATTTGAAACCATAGAAACGTATATGTCTATGGCCGGAAATCTGAAGCCGGCTCATACACATTAATAGTGTAGTGTGTTCAAAACTGTGAGGTCGTCTTCAGTTGGTAATTCTAAGGAGCTACAAAATAGGTCGCGGCCTCTTCTGTGTCCGACTACAGAAGGGCATTGCGAGTGTGGAACAAAGCAGAGCGGTACCTAGCAGGCGTGCGTAATGTGAAATGGGTCATAAAGCGGAGTGGAACGGCGAGCAGTCCGCCGGCGCCCAGCGCGTCGCCGTGCCTTACGTAACGGAAGCCGGCGCGTGCACTTACAACAGCGATCACGTTTCGCTGCACGAGACCTGGGACGAGGCCAACGTCGGCGCTGACCGCCGCGACCTTCTTTCAGTTTCATTTCCTTGCCCTTTATGCTGCCAGTAATCGTATACAAACAAGTCTTCCCGTGTAATACTCGTCCCACGTGAGAGCATCAGAGAAACGCATACTGCCCCCCAGCACGGGAGATGCTTCGACATTAATTACTTTACCCCCTTAAGGCTTTTGAAACTGTACCCCACAAGCGGCTTCTAATGACTTTGCGTACTTATGGAATATCTCCCCAACTGTGCAACTGGATTCACGATTTCCTATCAGAAAGGACACAGTTCGTTGTAATTGACGGTAAGTCATCGAGTAAAACAGAAGTGATATCTGCCGTTCCAAAGGGAAGCATTATAGGCCCCCTACTCTTCCTTGTGTTTATAAACGACTAGCTTAAACCCGCGGCTCCGCTCGCGTGTTGGTTGATTATGATAGATAAGCTATATTTCAGTAGTGCGCTATGAGACTGGTTTTGAAGGATGAAATGAAATACAATACCTTCTTTAGAAACAAACATTTTTATTCAACATTATCAGGAAAGTAAGTAGTGTAGCTCAAATCACACGTAAAAATGCATTCGTTTCGAAGAATCCAATCACGAAATTCAACAATAATGATTGTAATAATATCACAGACTGATCACGTGATGTAATGCGCGAAAAGTCAAATCAATTTTTTAAAGAGATGTATTAAAAGAAATGTCTTTTTTACTGCTTTATTTATTTGTTCCTATATTTCCCTATTCGTATGCTTATCCTTACAGAGAAAGAGCTGAAGACATTGTAGCACGCATAGACCAAAGATATGGTCTGTGGCATCACGTTTCGTTTTATGTAACCTTCTTGATATAGAGTAGCAACATCATCGCTGGCCTTCAGTTCGAATTTTTTTTTAAGCTGACGACTTTCAACCACCATATCTTCCACCCCTTATAGCTATCGCCATGGAACTGCTATGGTGTACAACGGGAGACTTCGGACAACAATTACACACAGATCATTCGTTTTCGTTCTGTAGTTTTCGCTGCAGAGCGAAATATCAACACACACACACACGTAGAATTTTATATACACCGATAACTTCCCATCCCAATATACTCCACCCTTTTATCATTATCAACCCTCAAGCAACAATGCAACCAATAAAACCATTTTCAAAGAGTAAATATAATTTGCAAAGAGTAATTATTGCTCCGCATTTCGCGTTATATTCTTCAATTTCTAAATATCTATCAGATCGCTATAAAACAATACCTAAAACCATCCTCAGGTATAGATTAGTAACTGTACAAATATTTAAGTCTGTGCGTCTTGTCGCTCGGACGTGATAAGCGTACACCGCACAGACATTCACACACACACACACACACACACACACACACACATCCGATCGCCATAAAAGCGTGCCTAAAGCCTTCCCCGGGTAGACATTAGTAACTGTACAAATTTTTAGCTCTTTATGTCTTGTGGTTCAGACGTGATAAACGTACGCCGAACAGACATTCACATTTATAGATATAGATTTAGGAGACAATCTGAATAGCTCCCTTAGACTGTTTATCGGTTAGTGAAGTCAACAGAGGATCAAAAGCAACTGCAAAGCGATTTAGACAAAATTTCTACATGGGGCGAAAATTGGCAATTGACACTAAATAAAGAAACATGGCCACTAAAAGAAATCCGCTGAACTTCAACTACGCGATAAATCAGTCAAACCTGCAGGTCGTAAATTCTACCAAATACCTAGGAGTTATAATTACGAACAACTTAGACTGGAGAGAACACACAGAAAATATTGTTGGGAAGGCGAACCAAAGGTTTCGTTTCATTGGCAGAACGCTTCGGAGATGCACCAGCTCCACCAAAGAGACTGCCTACATCACACCTGTGCGTCTTCTGCTGGAGTACTGTTGCCCCTTGTGGGACCCTCACCAGGTGGGACTGACAGAAGACATCGAGAAGGTTCAGAGAAGGGCAGCTCGTTTTCTTTTATCACGTTACGGGGGGAAAAAGTCACGGAAATGTTGCACGAATTCGGGTGGAAATCATTAAAATTAAGACGTTATTCATTGCGGCGTGATCTGTTTGCGAAGTTTCAATCACCGACTTTTACTTCTGAATGTGAAAATATTTTCCTAGCACACACCTACTTAGGGAGACATGACCATCCCAATAAAATAAGAGAAATAAGATCGAAAACGGAATGATTTAGGTGTTCTTTCTTCCCGCGCGCTATTAGAGAATGGAACGGTAGAGAAAAGTTATGAAAATGGTTAATGAACGCTCTGTCAGGCACTTAAATGTGATTTGCAGAGTATATATGTAGATGTAACGAAATAATATTTGGACAATACGTGGAAAGAAGTTGTTTAGAAACGTGTGAACATCCTGACGACAAGACAACCTGCGGGCTTACAACTATATCTACATGCATACACTGCAGGCCGGTTAGGGTTTGCGGCTACGGATATATACTGTACTTATATAACTTCCTCCTTTCCTTGTCAAATTGCTCCTTCTTCATCTTCATAAATACTCTGCAAGTAGCATTGAAGTGCATGTCAGAGGGTTCATCAAAAATGTTCAAATGTTTGTAGAGTCTATGGGACTTAACTACGGGGTCATCAGTCCCTAAACTTACAAACTACTTATGAACTAGCTAATCCTAAGGACGGCACAAATATCCATGCCCGAGGGGGGATTCGAACCCCCGACCGTAGTGGCCGTGCTGACCGTGACTGGAGCGCCTCAGTCACCTCGGCCACCGCGGCCGGCTTTCTGTTTTCGATCTGCTGTCTTATTTCATAATGATGATCATGTCTCCCTATGTAGGTGGGTGCTAACAATATATGTTCGCATTCAGAAGAGAAAGTTGGTGATAGAAATTTCTCAAATAGATCTAGCCGCAACGAATAACGCCTTTCTTTTAATGATTTCCATCCCAACTCGTGCATCATTTCCGTGACACTCTCTCCCCGATATCGCGATAATACAATACTCGAAAATAGGACGCACAACTGCAGTGTAGGTAGTTTCTTTAGTATAATTGTTGCATCTTTTATGTGTTCTTCAAATGAAATAAAATATTTTATAAGTGTTCTTTCCAATTTAAGTTGCTCGTAATTGTTATTCCTAGGTTTTTAATTGAATTGACGGATGTGACTGATTTATCATGCAACTGAAGTTTAACGGATTTCTTTTTGTGCTCATACGGATGACCTTACACTAGTCATTATTAGGGGTCAAATGTCAGTTTTTTCACCATGCAGATATATTATCTAAATCATTTTGCAGGTGCTTTTTATCTTCTGGTGACTTAACTAACCGATAAATGACAGCATCATCTGCGAACAGTCTAAGTGAGCTACTCAGATAGAGCTACGCCAGATATCACTTACGTTCTTCTCGATGACTTGACGTCATTTAAAACGTACTGTGTCCTTTCTGACAGAAAATCATGAATCAAATCTCACAACTGTGGCAATATTCTATAAGCAAGCAATTCGATTAGAAGACGCTTTTGATGTACAGTGTCAACAGCCTTCCAGAGATCTAGAAATACATAATGTATTATTGCACTCATAATATGTGAGCAAAGAGCTAGCTGTGTTTCACAAGAACGATACTTTCTGAATCTGTGTTGACTTTAGGTTAATGGGTCGTTCTCTTCGAGATAGTTCATAATATTTGAGGAAAATATATGTTCTAAAATCCTGCTGCAAACCGACGTCAGTTATATTGGCCTGTAATTCTGCCGATCACTCCTATTGCATTTCTTGAATATTGGAGTTATCTATGCAGCTTTTCAGTCTTCGGGCACGGAACGTTCGCTGAGTGAGCGGTTGTATATGATAGCTAGGCATAGGGCTATTACATTGCAATACTCTGAAAGGAACCTAATTGGTTACCAGTCGGGACCGGAAAACAAACATTTGTGAAGTGATTTAAGTTACTTTAATACTCCAAGGGTATCTATATCTAAATTACGCTTTCTGGCTGCTGTTCTTGATGCGAATTCTGGAGTATTTGCTTCGTCTTCTGAAGTGAAGGAATTTCGGAAAGCTATGTTAAGCAATTCTCCTTTAGCAGAAGTGTCATCAGTAGCATCACCATTTCTAGTGTATAATGAAGGTAATGATTGTGTTTTACCGCTAGCATACTTTACATACGATCAGAATTTCTTAGGATTCTCTACCATATTACCTGACATGGTTTCGTTGTGGTAACTATTGTAAGAATCTCGCATTGAAGTTCGAGCTAAATTACTAGTTTCTGTGAAAGATTGCCAGTATTGGGGATATTGTGTCCGTTTAAAATTGTCATGCTTTTGCATTAAAAAATCGCGCGACACGTTACAGACACACTACACAAACAAATGTACAGAATACAGCCATCACAAGACAAATGACGGTATAAAAAGTGCCAGTTCACAACAAAAAGATCACTAAACATTATAAAATATAAGAACACGCCACAAACAAGCAAGCAGCAACACCAAAGCTGGAATGTAAGTAAGCCACTTAACAGCCACACAGAAACATTTTTCCATATAACTTCCAGGTAAATGTACTATGAATCCATTAGTTTTCGTATATGAAAACGTCTTGCTGTTTACACATAAGCTGTGAAAACTTGTCATTCCTCAATTAAACAAGATGCAAAGCCTGCGAATGACAGTTTAAGTATCGTAAATAAATTAGGCCTAATATATATTTGTCAAATCAAACAACTCGTACAAATGACTGCACAACCAAAATCTGCAACATATTATTCTAGAAAATAAAATGCAAAAACCTGCGGAAGATGGCACAAGAAGTGCCGAAACATGTTTGGGTGTTAAAACGAAACAAGGTGTTTTGCATAAGGCGGATTTACCACACATACAGCAAGCACCTCACAAACACAGCTTAGATCAACGCAAACTTTCTTTAAAAATAAAATATCATTTCACAACAATTTTGATTCATTTATTTTTAAAAATAATGTCCGTTCTATGCTGAATCAGCCTATCTAGAGTCAAGTTGCTTATGACGATGAGGTCAAGAAAATCATATTCTTCTGTCGTTTAAAGAAGTTAATTTATAAAGTTTTAAGAGAAAAACTTTAAATATATAATGTCCTCGTTGTATGGTATCCACAGTAGAATAATTAACCTCAACAACAGACCCAGACAAGTGGAATTGGAAACTTAATGTTTCTCCGTTGATTTATCATTTATTTTTTAACAGTTTGTACGTCAGTGCAGTTCCAATGAGACTAAAATACTTAGGTGAACGATAGTGTATATTTTGAAAGATTGTCGGTGACCGGACTAATTTAAGAGGATCGTTAAATAAGTAATTCCCCACATTTTATTAATATACAGTGAAGAAATATGGAAAGGAGAGAAGATATCAGAGGATTGGCTAGTGGCACTCATACAACCAGTGCATAAAAAAAAGGACCAGATACAAATGTAAACAACTATCGAGGTCTATAGCTCTTATCTCTTTGTCACACAATTTTCTCTAAAATACTACTAAACAGGCTTGAAACTCAACTTAATCAAAAACTGGGATAATTCCAAGAAAGCTTCAGAAGAGGGCGCTCTTGTCAGGAACAGATATTTAACCTGAAAGTGATCATTAAGTATTACATCACATGAGCTAAGAACATCTTCATATCCTTTATTAACTTCAAAATGACAGAGAAACATTAGTGGATGTATTAGAGAATATGGAGTTGATCAAAAGACATTAAACCTGAGCAAATTAACACTGACAGACACTGTATCAAAAGTAACATTTCAGGGACAGATAAGCAAACTATTTCATGTAAGTACAAGACTAAAACAAGTTGGTGGTCTTTCACCGACGCTGTTCAATGTGGTTTCTGATATGATAACGAAAACATTATCGCAAGACAACGACTCAGCTGCTACAATTGCACCAAAGAATACGAACGTCGATCCGAAATGCCTGCCCTTTGCAGACGACCTGGCACTCTTAGCTGAGACTAAACAAGAAGCTGTAACACAAATCAATGAACTCAAGGGAATAGCAGAGAAAGCTGGATTCCACATCTCTTTCCATAAAACATAAATAATTGCGGCCAAGTAAAATTATACGAAGAAAACAGTGAAGACCAAGTATGGGAAAATTAAAGTCACAAAACACTTTTAATATCTTGGAGATATTATCGGCGCATGGATCCGATAAACCTACAATAGAAAAAGAATGAAACTGGAGAAACTAAACTGAATCACTAAACAAGATCTACAACAAAAAGAACTTGTCCGTCAATGCAAAACTAAGCAACTTTAATGCTGTGGTAAAACCAGTGATACTTTATGGAATAGAAACTGCAACCTTAACGAGCCTGTAAAAGCCTCTGGAAATTGAAAGGAGGATGTTACGGTGAATCTTTTGTGTCCCAACTTCGTCGCCGCTTTTGTGTCCCAGCCTCGTCGTAGGTGTCGGTGGCCGAGTGGAATGTGACCGACACAGGAACAAAGACAGCACGCTGGTGCAGGTACGGAGGGGAGCAGCCAGAAACTATAAACACTAGAGTAAATTAGAAAGATATATATTGCATAGAATGTAACAATACTTAACTTTTACATAGTACTGCAGAATGTTGATACATAGTTGTTAGAGGCCTGCCTAGTGCCTGTACAATAGCAAAGTTTTCACAGGTGCCTATCTGATTACGAAGGTCCTAACGGGTTGCTATCTCAGACCGAAGTGACCGATGTCCTTCAGTGGTGGCCACGAGCGGCGTTGTCGCAGAGGGCGCTCGTGGCTGTCGTCGTGAGAACGCCGCGCCGTGCGTGCATGGCGGCGCGCGGCGAAAGTAGGTGGCGCGCACTTTGTACTTGTGCGACACCACAGAATCTACGGTCAAAGAATAGTAAATGGAAACTACAGATTATTATAGAACAAGGAAATATATGAACAGGTAGAAGATAAGAAAAGATCTAAAGGAAGAGCCAACTGAGATACTACGGCCACATGATTGAATGAACCCTAAAATAAAAGCTTAACAGATCTTCGACAAAATATTTATTCTTGAAAGGAAAAGTAGTTAGGACAGGCAGATTAAGGAAGAACTAAGAAAATTTGAAATCATAGATGAGGACTGCCAGAATAAATATGGATACAGAGAACGACTCAACAGCATCAAATCTCTACTTGAAAAGAAAGTATAATATGGAAATAGCAATTGGACGGAGAAGACACGAAGAAGACACGAGAGAATGAAGGCTTCTGGAGGAGGAAGAAACATGAGAGTGCGATATAAACAGTGATACCTGCGTGCTCCTTAGGCGGTCGGTTCTTGAAAGCGGGAGGGGGGGGGGGGGAGGAATCGCAGACAAAGTCCTCGTCGGTACTTCACATTGAAAGTGTGTTCTGTGCGCCTGTGAACATTCCATGTGTTCCGACAGATGGCAGAGTCATAGTACACCGCCAAATGGCATCTTTATATGAGTTCCGTTTCTTGTGTGCAGAAAAAGAAACGTTAGTGAACATCCATAAACGTTTGTGTACAGTGTATGGCGATGCTATAGTTGTTATGAGTAGTTATAGTTAAAGTAAGTTACAGCCTCAGAAAAAGCAGAATACAGAGCTCCATGATCAGCCACGCTCGGGACGTCCTGTCAGAGCCACTGCTCACTGAAGCATGCTGATGCCATTATTCGTGCCGGTCGGCGCATCAAACAGGGCACTGGGGTCTACAGTTGTCGGTCCGCATTGGAAGAGCGTCTGCAATCATCGAGACTCTCGGATATTCAAAGAGGTGCTCACGATTGGTTGCAACAATGCTCACAGCGGACCACAGAATTCAAAGAAAGCCCATTACATCTGAGATGTTGGAGCGTTTTGACACCGTCGGAGATGCCTTTCTGTCAAGGATCGGTGCGGGGGACGCCGGAAACAAAAAGGCAGTCCATGGAGTGATATCATCCTCGTTCACTACAAATGAATAAATTCAACACAGCCCCATCTGCCGGAAAAGCCGTGGTGACGACCTTCTGGGATTGTGATGGTGGCATTCTCGTGGACGTCATGGCCGGAGCATCAACCATCAATTCAGAGGTATACATGAAGACTCTGAATTAACTAAAGAACCTTTTCCGACATGTTTTATCGGACAATCATCCAGCAGAAATCTTGATCCAACACGATAATGCACGCCCGCACACAAGTCTGAGAACCCGGTGACACATCGGCAGATTGAGTTGGACATCATTGCTTCATTCACCCTACAGTCTAGACCTGGAACCTTAAGACTTCAATCTCTCTGGGCGTCTCAAATAGACTCTGCGGGGAACACTCTTTGAAGACGCCGGCAGCGTCAGTCACGCAGTGAAAACATGGCTACGCTTACAGGGTAGGAGATGTTACCGACAGGAAATACATGCTTTCCCGCGAAGTTGACGAACGGCCATAAAATGTGATGGAGACTGCTTAGAAAAATAGGACATAGGCAACACATGTTGATATATATCTTCAAAAAAAATTTGACTCTTAACAATAAATATGTTCTGAGAAAAAAATGTGGGGCATTACTTATTGCACGACCCTCGTATATTGAAATTAGATGCAATTATATGTAAATATTTGTAAACCTACTGAGCCAAACTGCTACGGTCATTAGTCGCTAGACTTACAAAATACTTAAACTACTTTACCCTAGCCGCGGTGGAGTAGCCGAGTGGTCTAAAGCGCCTCGCTGTGGAGCGCGCGGATGCTCGCCGTGGAGTTTCGAGTCCTCCCTGGGGCATGGGTGTGTGTGTTGTCCTTAGGTTAGTTTACTTAGGTTTAAGTAGATTGTAAGCTACGGACTGATGACCACGCAGTTTGGTCCGATAGATTTACAGACATTTGAACATTTGAACTACCTTACCCTAAGGACAAAAAGTACATACACCCATGCCTGAGGGAGGACTCGAAACTTCGGCGGCAACGACCGCCCAGTCAGTAGCATGACACCTTAAACCACATGGCAATTCCTCACGACTTAGATTCAAGACTGTGATCAATAACTCTTTTTCTGTATTATGGGTGACATAAATTATAACTCAACTAATAGATCACAAATGTTCTAAAACTCAGATCAGATTACAAAATGACATTAACATTGTAGGAAGGTGTGTGAGGCCATTTAGAGAAAGCGTAACAAGACGTGTGCACAGGACAGCTCGCAAAAATTAAAGTAAAAAATAGAACAAGGAGCCAAAAATTATAACCAAATTATGCAACGCAACTTACGCGGTAAAATGACCACGAAACGAGCTGCTCTTAATATGGATCACACTGCTGCTGCTACTACTACAGTGACATATCACAAACAAGAAATAGCGTGCGCCGTTTATCACAACAGGACCACTCGGAGCAGAAATTTCCAGCATCTTTCTCCGTGGCCTTTAGCAGCCTTAGAAAAGTCAAATGAGAGAAAGGTTTCGTTGCTATTTCTAGTGTCATTAACTAGAGTATTACTTTAAAAAATTAGAAATTTTGTAACAAGTCAACAAGCAAGATTATGGTACCTACACTGCGCCACGACCATCTATTGGTCGGCCACATCTCACCAAATATGATGGGTTGGGGGATGTCGCTTGCGATTACGAACACCAAAATTAGAAGTGTAAGCCTAGGACCTACCCCTGGTGGTCTCTCTGTGTTACGGCGTGTCTTTCTTTGAAGTCGGAATAGAGCAGGCAAAAATATCGTGGCCAATTATTTTCAGAGGACGCTAGCGGCAGCGACGTCCTCACGAGCTAGGAGGGGTTGCGGCTCTGGCAACAAAAGCATGGCGCACCCCGATTTCCGGGGAAACTGCCCACCCTCCAGAGAACTCACGTGTCTCCCACCTTATGCAAAAAAAGTCGATTCGTAGACCACACCCGAAGGACACCTTCCCAGAGAGAAAGACGCGAACCTTTCCTCCCATAAACTGGAGAGAAATTGCGCCTGATACAACACATATTCCTGCAACTAATGTACTTCTATACTAATGTGGAGACTTTGACAACGGCTGCTTGAAATTATAGTCGAAGTATATTAGAAATATATGAAAAACCAACAGCCGTAATAATAATGATTTTATTGACTGGCGACCAGTTTTAGCACCTCATTAATACTATCTTCAGGCCATCAAGACACCCACGAAGAAATTGTGATCTATTTGGCTGAATTAAACTAGATTCACAGCTTCCATAAGGGCACCTGTGCACCATCCTCATACAAGACAACAACCTTTTCTGTAGTTTTTCAACCAGACATGTTTCAATATCTATGTCTACATCTACATGAGATACTCTGCAAATCACATTTAAGTGCCTGGCAGAGGGTTCATCGAACCACCGTTATACTATTTTATCTCCCATTCCATTCTCGAATAGCGCGCTGGAAGAATGATCACCTGAATCTCTCCGTTCGGGCTCTGATTTCTCGTATTTTATTCTGATGATCATTTCTACCTATGTAAGTGGGAGTCAACAATATATTTTCGCATTCGGAGGAGAATGTTGGCGATTGGAGTTTCGCAAGCAGACCATGCCGCAGCGATAAGCGCCGTCGTTGTAATGATTCCCATCCCAGATCCTGTATCATTTCCGTAACGCTGTCTCCCCTGTATCGTGACAATACGAAACGAGGTGCCCTTCTTTGGGCTCTTTCGATGTCCTCCGTCAAACCCACCTGTTAAGGATCCCACACTGGGCAGCAATACTCCATAAAAGGACGGACAAGCGTAGTGTATGCAGTTTCTTTTGTAGTTCTGTTGCATGTTTTAAGGCTTCTGCCAATAAAACGCAGTCTCTGGTTCGCCTTTGCCACGACATTATCTACGTGTTCTTTCCAATTTAAGTCACAAGTAATTGTAATTCCCAGGTATTTTGTAGAGTTCACGGCCTTCACATTTGATTGATTTATCATGTAAACAAAATTTAACGAATTTCTTTGTTGTGACTGTTCTGCATTCGTGTAGTTATACAGTAACTAATTCTTCTTTCTATGTATTCGCAATACGTTACAATTGTATGTTGAGTGTGAATTTCCCCTCCTTTCAGCAAGCATAGATATGCTGCAGACACATCTCTGTCTCACTACGTATTTCTAGCGTCGTCCTCTATATTACAGCAACATATGTAAGAAGCGTTATTGGATTACCGACGGTATCTGCTATGTCAGTTATATACATGGTGTAAAAGGTGTAAGCAGCCAAAGAAAAGTGGTTAGTAGAACACAAGAAACTGGTTTTAAACATCTAATACCATGTATGCCCAATTCCTACAGATGTCCCAGAGAAAAATTCATCCTCAGGATAATGTGTTTGGAAACTAGTTACTGGACAGTGCAGTGATGTAAGCAGTCGCTTCGTATTATTTACCCCTGCGCATAATGATATCGCGAGCGCGTTTCGAAAAGACATAGGCACCTACGACCCGTGTGGTTGAGTCATTGTAACACGCCAATCGACGAAAGTCGTAGAGTTACCTGTGCAGATGTTATTGAACTAAAACGTATTACACTGTCTTCACAAGCTAAAGCCTTTACTCGTTCCGGTAGCACCTGACCGCCGCCCCACGTTGTTGTACAAGTCTATTGTTAATATTGCCTTTGCCACACGGTCTGAGGTTCCAAAACACTGCGCGACTGAAGGTTCGAGTCCTGCTTTGGGCATATGTGTGTGTGTCTGTGGTTGTCTTAGTATAGTCTTAGGTAGTGTGTAAAGTTAGGGTCCCTTACCTCTCCCTAAACGCCGCTTCGATGTAGGAAATGTAGAAGCAAGGTCGTGTACCGTCAGTTGACGAAGTAAACAGAAATTCGGCTACTAGGAGTCCTACAAATATTGTATTTATGAACACAAACCTAAAGAATGCGGTACAATATTTTTGTCAAGCACATCGAGAAGTACCGTAAGTATAATTTTGGCAGCTTATACTGTGTACTCGCTGTAAATTGTGAAGAGTAATGAGCCTGTTATATTTCCTTGGGACACATCAGACATGACTTTTATGTCCGAAAAGTTCTCCCTCTTGTGCATGACGTGCTGCGTCATTCAACCTCCCACTGATAACTAGCTCCATATAGATGGAGAAACAGCTCTAATTTGGCAAATACGAGGCAGAAAATAGTATGTGGGTCTATAAAGAAAACGCACAAGGATCGTGCTTTAGTGACCACAGAAAATAACGCAAACATTCGAATCACAACAGATGATGAAAATGAAGAGGGCTGGAGACTCTGCAGCGAAACCTGTTAACAAACGGTCTATATGAATTCAGCAGCTTATGTATTACTTTTTTGACGGATATTGTTACGTAATAAGTAAGTGTGACATTCCATATGGTACGCAACATGTCTGGAACACAAAATTCAGTGCCTATAACTATCGATGAGCAGTTGGTCTGTGGCTTCAGTAGGGCGTGTGTCCAAATCTGTCATTTTACGATTAAAAAAGGCCATTGAACGAGGAAATGCTACGCGAAAGAATTCCGGTGGTCATAGACACACAACCAGCCCGGAAGAGCATCGACATAATCTAAGTTCCCAATGAGGACAGGCGACTCACTTCCAGACAGATTCCTACAGACTTCGCGACCCGTCCTGGTACATGTGTCACTGCAACAGGCACTACCGAGCAATCAAACCAGGATGGTTTGTATGCTCGGAATTCTGTTAAAGTCATCAACCACGCCATCGTCGAAAGAACGTTCGTTGGTGTAGGGAGCATGTTGGTGATGTGGTGTTAAATATGCAATTTGAAGCCCAATACCTTCTCAGAGTGCACTGATTGGAAATATTGCAATTGTGTATTGTTAAACTTAATTCAGAATAGTGGTGGGAATCTTCCAAATGTTTAAATGTTTGTTCAGCTTAAGGGACTTAACTGCGGGGTCATCAGTCCCTAAACATACAAACTACTTGTGAACTATCTTATACTAAAGGCAGCACAAACATCCATGCCCGAGGAGGTATTCGAACCCCCGACAGGGAACGGCCTTGCGCATCGCAACATAGCGCCTCAATGCGCTCGGCCGCTCCGCCGCGGCCGGGAATCTTCCGTGCTCTCCCGTTGATACGTGGAGCTGTAATATGACATCAGGGACTTTCTCAACCAACCCAGAGTAGTGTTCTACGACGAACCCTGCTTCACTGTGATAAGAAAGGGAACACGTTACATACCACAGAACGCCCAAGAACGTTATCAGTATAGGCTAAACGTTACGGCGTGGGAAGGAGTTATGTACAATGTCTAAACACCAGTGCATAACTTTGTGCAAGGTTCCGTTACACCACAGCGACAATGCAGGCAAAACATTTTGGATCATGTCTGTCCATTTCTAGGGCGGCACAATTCGAATTTCTGTTAGTGCGCGACAATACCTGCTCATAATGGGACACCGTGGAAGAAAATGATATGGATCGTGTGAAAGTGCTAGTGTTCTGTCCCGACCTAAACTCCTGTAGAGGAGGATGGCTGCTTGCAGAGTGAGAACAGTGTGCTACAATATCACGCAAGGACTCATCAACACTTTGGTACCCAGCATGAATAACAGGTGCAAAATGTGCATTACTACATGGTTTCCTTGCAAAGTCTCCGACATCGACGTATTGTTGTCACTCTGAATCATGTTAGACAAGCACATTATTTCTGTCTGTTACTTTGCTTTTCATCTTCTGACAGCTGCACGAGTTTTCATTGTAAATGTATCATCCACCTCTATTACGTATGTACTGTGTGCCACCTTATCCGTCATTACCTGTCTATGTCTGTCGTCCGCCTCCCCTAGCTCAGACGTCAACGTCGCTGACTACCACGTAAAGTGGCTGAGTTCGATTCCCGGCACGGGACTGGGTGTTGTGTTCTTATCATCATTTTCATCCTCATCGACATGCAAATCGCCGAAGTTGCGTCAAGTAAAAGACTTGTACTAGGCGGCCGAACAATTACACATGGGATCTCCCGGCCAAAAATGCCATACGATCATTTCATTTATTTCTGTCCAGAAAATCTACGGTCCTTAGGAAGAATTCGAAACCTGCAACTTTCGGGTTAAAGTTTAGAGCCTGAATCATTTATCAACCTTTCTTGGTACGGAAATAACGGCAGAAAATTCCTGTGCAGAAGGAAAACACATTCAGGCATAACGGTCTTTAACCTTAGGTATAAGTTGATTTTCGTGAACTCACGTCGGAGTGGTAGAAGGTATTGCGTCATGCTAAACAGTCGTATTCTCAGATATTTTAAACTAATATATCATGTCTAATTTAGGAGCGATTTCAGTCATAGAAAATGATCAACCTAACGTCTCGGAACTCATAGCAGTTCTCACGCACTTTATGGGCATTTCTTTCATCCGTTCACAATAATCAATTGTTGTCGTGTGTTCCACATGCATAACGAACTGCCATGAAGAATCCCCGAAGATTTTAAACAAATACCATCGCTTAATACTTGATAGCTGGTTGTTTACTTACAATTTTTGTAGTGGAACTGCAAGATTAAAAAAATGTTCAAATGTTCGTAAAGCTCAAGGGACTTAACTGCGGGGTGATCAGTCCTTAAACTTACAAACTACTTATGAACTACTTTATACTAAAGAGGACACAAACATCCATGCCCGAGGGGGGATTCGAACCGCCGACGGCGGACGGCCGCGCTCACCGCAACACGGCGCTCCAGTCCGCGCGGCTAATCCGCTGTGCTGCAAGATTTCTCTACTAGTCAGAATGGCTCAAGGTTTTTAAACATATTTCTTAAGTTTTGTTAGTTTGATGCAAAATATATAGCTTTGACTATTTGTTTCAGTAATGATGCTATTCAGAAATAATATAGTGAAGTATTCATTTCCCATATTCGTGGTCGCAGAAAAGTTTTCGTGTGTCGCATTTCCTAGATGTCCTGGTGATTTGTTTTCCGTAGTCCTATTCAAAAATGTTTAAATTTGTATAATTCTATGGGACCAAACTAATCTGATCATCATTCCCTAGACTTACAAAGTAGTTATTTATTTATTTAGCGTATGTGGTTTTCAAGTAGAAATGGTTTCAAATGTTCAAATGTTTGTATAGTCTATGGGACTTAACTACGGGGTCATCAGTCCCTAAACTTACAAACTACTTATGAACTACTTACGAACTAGGACGGCACAAATATCCATGCCCGAGGGGGGATTCGAACCCCCGACCGTAGTGGCCGTGCAGACCGTGACTGGAGCGCCTCAGTCTCCTCGGCCAGAAATGGTTTGCATATTTACATACATACATATAGATATATAAAATGAGATTTGAAATCAAATTGACAATTTACAAAATTATAATAAAGTTGTATGTCCAGCTTTTCCATCCACTCGACGGCTTTAGGGGAGGCTTCATAGAGTTCTCAAATAGTTCCTGTGAAACAAGTTTTGGGCATTCCAGAATGATGTGCTGGATCGTATGTTCAGTATGTCCACAGTCGCACTGGGGAGTATCTTGCATGCCCCATCTGAAGAGCATCTCTCCACTTCTGCCATGACCTGTGCGGAGCCTGTTGAGTGTGACCCATGTTCTTCTTGGCAGGTCTGTACCAGGTACATTTCTGCCAGGTGATATTTCCCTATGATTCCTGGCTATGCCAGAATTGGACCAATCATTTATCCAGGTGGTCTTGGCATCAAAAGGAATGGATATAAGAATTTGGACTGTTCTCCATGATGGTCTTCTGGATCTCAGGCGACGATTGTTTGGAGTAAAGTCTTGGTGGATAGGGAGATTAATATTGCCGGAAATTTTATTCCATTCATTAACTAACGCAGCTTGCCGTCTGAGATGTGGCGGAGTTATATTGCAGAGAATGGAGAGCCAGGGCAGTGGGGTCGATTTTAGGGTCCCAGATATGATCCTCATGGTGTTATTTGACTGCTGTTAAGCCAAACAGGACTGCAGTAATCCGCAACAGAATACACCAGTGATAAAGAAGAAATCTTCAGAGTATGTGCATCAGCACTCCAGCTAGAATTGGAAAGCTTTTGAATGATGTTGTTTCTTGTTCGTATCTTAGCTGCTGTTTCTGTTAGGTGAGATTTGAATGTAAGTGATATGCCCAGTCTGATGCCAACGTATTTTGGGTTTGGGTTGTGGTTTAACTTTTTTCCAGCAAAACTAACATCAAGAGATCGAGTGGCTTGTTAATTGCATAGGTGGAATACTGTATCTTCTGTCTGTGATGGGTTGGGGATTAATATCCAGCTTCTGAAGTATTTTTCCATTGTTCTGAGATATTGGTTGATGGTGTTTTCACACTCTTCGAAGCTTCCATGTTGCACAGCCAAAGCCATGTCATCAGCGTAGCAAAACATCCGAGCATTTGTTGTCGGTAGATCGTTTGTGTAGAGGTTGAAGAGTAATGGAGCCAATACAGAACCTTGTGGTAAGCCATTATTTAAGATGGTAGTGCGGCTCTTCTTTGCTTCTAGATGGACTTCAAAAGCTCTATTACTCAGCACTTCACTTAGTAATTTATACAAAGTTTGGCATGAGAAGATCTCCAGAATCTTGCATAGCAGGCCATGTCTCCACACTGTATCGTATGCGGCAGTTAAATCAACAAATACGACAGCTGTTTTAAGTCTGTCTTCATATCCTCGCTCAATGTGTGTTGTTGGAGCCAGCACTTGATCACAACAGCTGCGTTGCTGACGGAATCCGGCGTGCTCGATGCGGAGTCTTTCGTTCAAAGTTGTTACAAAGCGATTGTACAAGAATCTGTCTAGGAGTTTTAAGCAGATGCACAGCAGAGAGATTGACCTAAAATGTTCAGGCTTGTCCGGTGTTTCACCTGGTTTTAGAATGGAAAGTATTTTTGATCTTTTTATTTTTAATTTATACTAACGACAACGCACACACCCATGCCCGAGGGAGGACCCAAACCTCCGACGGAAGCGACCGCGCGATCCGTAACGTGAATCTCCAGACCGCATGGCCGTCCGCGCGTGGCGTGCTATTCCTATATCCTAGTTTGTGTACAGGCGTCTATAGTGGAAACGTAAGTAAAGCTGCTGTTTAGACTAGTTAACTGACCACGAAAGTTATGTAAAAGATGTTAATTTATATCGTATTTCGTCGCGTACAGTTATTATTTAAATATGTTTCTTCTTCAGAAATGACAGTACTCGATACCCATGAAGGCTTATTTTGAAGCTTGCGTTGCATACAACAAAAAAAGCAGTCCTTCAACTAAAAGTACATTTCTTGTTTGTAGTGCCACATAATCTACTGGGTTGCTACCTGACAATTATTAATGAAACAGCCGTCGCCGCTTTTCTTCGCGAAATTCAAAATTCATGACGCCTTCTATTTTATGACAAATATTCCCAATCGATTCTTGCCATTTGCAGATACAATGGACAGTTCTTCAAGATCATAAGGCTGGCGCACAGTCCCCACAGAGCACACTGTGGCGCGTCCACTCCCGGTGTTCACGCTCCGCTTTGTTTGTACTGGTTACATTATTTAAAAGCAGTGTTTGACATGTGAGGCCTGCGACCATCACGTTGCGTGTCACGCGGCAGCCGGCTGCGTGCTAAGAGGCACGTGACGCCTGGTGTCGCTTCCACACCGCTCACTCCCATATAATGAGCCTCAGAATATGAATCGACCACTGGCTCTTTCCTTCTGCTTTGTCGGTCACCCAGTTCTTGGAGTAGACTAACGCGTTACACAAACAAATCAGCACGAGAAAGTGCTCTGCTTATTAACGAAATGCCAGGTGTCTTCTTTTAAGTTCTGACAATGAGCAGTGTCGCCCAAAGATGCTGAGACAATGCTGATACTCCGCTGGGTGTAAGAGTTCTCCCTTGAGCATGGGTGCATGTATTGTCCTCAGTATAAGTTAGTTTAGGTAGTTTGTAACTCTTAGCCGTTTGGTCCCGTAGGATTACAAACATATGAATCCCCGCTATCATAAATATTTAACTTTCACCATTGATCTGCTTCATTCGCCATTGGCAACTAACGTCGTAAATTCCTTTGTTTGTCTACTGTACTGGCCTGCACATTTAAAAATGGTTCCATCTTTGTGCAACTAAGGGACCAAACTGAGAGGCCTATCGGTTCCTAAACTTACACACTGCTACACCAACTTAAACTAACTTATGCTTAGAACAACACACACACACACATGCACACGGCGGAGGGAAGCCTCGAACCTCCGGCGGAAGTGGCCGCATAGGCCGTGACAAGACCCCTCTAACCACGCAGCTATCCCCGCGCGTTGTCTGTCAATTCCCACGAGTTAAATCCCATCGTCAAGTTAAGAGAGCGTTTGGAAGGTATATTGTACCACATTCACATGTATAAACGATCATCCAATAATTGTCGGTTGGTTGGTTGGATGTTTAAGGGGGACCACAGTAATTGTCAATCACGTTGGTGGAAGACTGGCACGCGCTATTATGAGAACTCCTCACCAACGTTGAAGCATCATGGGAGCACCTTGCACAGAATACAATGTCTTCCATAGTGCTCACACAATTGTTAGTAACAACTTTGTTCCGCGTTTTATACTGTTCGGGAGACCATTATAAATTACGGTGGCTTCACCGTGATTATTTCCTTCGAATACAATTGTTATTTTTGTTCGTCTCATTGCGTGTATCTTCCATTGACTTTCCGTCAAATATAGTAACAATTCTATTTGAGGACAAAGCTTCATTGAGCAGTATCACTCTAAAGTGACACCTCCTGCCGAAGTTACATTCCTTCTTAACTTTTGCAGAGGGATACCTTCATATACACAATCGAGCAGACGGTTCAGTCGGTACAATACTAGGCAAGTTTGATTTCCAGACTTGTATTTTCATTGAACACCACAGTGCTTTACTAGGCATGGCCCTGTTTGGAGGTGGTATGCCGTTGCCTTCCTCCGACCTTCGAACTGACTTACCCAGCCAGTTATAGGGGGACCTACAGTTTAACGCGATTTTCCTTGACAGCAAAATCGCTAAAAGTTAGTTCTGAGATTGTCCCTGTGGTACAGCAGGGCGTATTTCATGCATCATCCCTCCGTATCAGCTTTTGTACTACGTCTCCGATCTTATAGTGATCGATAGGAGGGTCAATCATAATTTTACGTCCTTCATTTTTTCATGCAGCACAGTAATTAATTACCGAAAGGCCGCAATGGAGAGGACTGCTGTAAAGTGCCGGAGAGAGGTGATGCACAGTCTACACTCCACTTAGTGAAGAGCGGAGTTCAAATCTTCGTATTGCGCTGTTCCATCCATCATTGAATAAATTCGTTTGCCAGGATACCATTCTGCTATGATGTCTAACGAATCCGAATGGAACATGAAAATAATATCATAGAACTACATCTTTTAAAGTAATATGTACCGTTGTTATTCTTATTTTATTACTGTTGTTAGACTTGTACACCCATGCATTAATTTCATATTTTCATGTAGGCACACCAGGGCACATCAATGAAAATGAATGCAAGTAAACGTTTCTGATGTTATACCATGTTCTTCTGTGATCTGTATTTCAGAAAAAATGTGAATATTTTGTGAAAATGTGCTCAAAATAGTCGTGGTAGGATAATCCCCGATATTCAGAATTAACGACGTAACAGCTGCGGCATTACAACGATGAACGGAAGAAACTGGTACACCTGCCTAATATCGCGTAGCGCTCCGGTGAACATGTAGAAGTGCCACTACACGACGTGTCATTGGCTCAACTCTTGGCTTAAGTTTCGAAGATTCGGAAACCTATTGGCACGAACTGCTATGGTTATCGGTCCCTAGACTTACAAACTATTTAAACTGACTGACACTAAGAACAACACATACATCCATGCCCGAAGGCGAATTCGAATTTCAGGCTTGAACTGCCGACCAGTCTGTAGCATGACGCCTTAGACCACGCGACGAATCCGCGCGGCCTCAACTAATGTCTGAAGTAGTGTTGGAGGGAACTGACACCACACATCCTTCAGGTCTGTCCGTAAATATGTAAGAGTACGAGGAATTATATTTGTCTTCTGAATAGCACGTTGCAAGACACCATAGCTATTCTCAATAAAGATCATGCTTCGGGAGTTTGGTGGCCAGGGAAGTTGTTTGAACTGAGAACACTTTCCTGGGGCCACTCTGTAGCAATACTGGACATGTGGGGTGTTGCATTGTCCTGCTGGAAATGCCCATGTCCGTCGAAATACTCAACGGACATGAATGGATGCAGGTGGTCAGCCGGAATTCATACGTACGTGTCACCTGTCAGAGTCGTATCTAGACGTATGAGGGGTCCAGCAACCGAACACGCCCCACACCATAACCGAGCTTCAACCGGCTTCAAAAGTCCACAGCTGACATGCAGGGTCCATGGATCCATGAGGTTGTCTTCAGACCCGTAGACTTCCATTCCCTCGATACTATTAGGACGGCCGCGGTGGCCGAGGTGACTGAGGCGCTCCAGTCACGGTCTGCACGGTCACTACGGTCGGGGGTTCGAATCCCCCCTCGGGCTTGGATATTTGTGCCGTCCTTAGCGTTAGCTAGTTCATAAGTAGTTTGTAAGTTTAGGAACTGATGACCCCGTAGTTAAGTTCCATAAGCTGTACAAACATTTGCACATTTGATACAATTAGGAACGAGACTCGTCAGACTAGGCAAAATGTATCCAGTCATCAACAATCCAACATCGGTGTTGTCGGACCCGTGCGAAGGGTAATGCTTTGAGTCGTGCAGTCAGCAAAGGTACACGAGTCGGTCTTCGGCTCCGATAGCCAATATCTACGTTTTTTCGCTGAACGGCTTTCACGCTGATACTTGTTGACGGTCCAGCATTTAAATCCATAGCAACTTGTGGACGTTTTGAACTTTTGTCACGTTGAAAGATTCTCTTCAGTGGTTGTTGGTCCCGTTTCTGCAGGATATTCACGATGCACTAGTGAAATAACTGTACGGGAAAATCAGCACCTCATCGCCACCTCGAAGATCCTGTGTTCCAGCTCTCGTGACCAACTATAACACCACGTTTAAACTCATTTAAATCGTGATAACTCTCAAGTGCAGAGACGTCTGTTGTCTTATAAAGATTTTTCCGACTGCAGCGGCGTCCTCTGAGTGTTTAAACGTCTCTGTGTTTTCCTATGCGTGCCTATACAAGTTTCTTTGGCTCTTGACTGTTGACTGAATGTCAATTTTAAGAATAACATCAATATTCAGTCCGAATGAGATACCGCCAACACTGAAAATCATGGATGAAAAGGCTCTCAACACATCTTTAATGATAACAGTTTTTAATTAACAGCTGTAAAATTAAGATTAAAATCACGAAAATGCTGTCTATGGATCATCATTGTTAAAGGATTTGCTGCCTATACTGGAAAAATTATTGACTTCTGAGAGGAAGACATTGAGGTGTGTGTGTGTGTGTGTGTGTGTGTGTGTGTGTGTGTGTGTGTGTGTGTGTGTTCCCTTGTACGTGAGTATTCATATCTTGAAATGTTTTTAAACCGAAGGGACCAAGCTACTGAAGCCATCTGTCCCTAGACATACAATCTACTTAACGTATGCTAAAGTCACCACACACAACCATGCCTCCCACGGGGAACGGTCACGCAATCCGAGGCAAGGCACCTCAATCCATGCGGAATACCCGCGCGGCCATTTGAGTGTACGGTTGCGTGCTGATAGCCGTCAGTATCGGTTTAGTCTTAGACTGAAAAGGAAAAAAAACCTGTTTCTGATTTTATCAATGTATTTCATTCAAAAAAATAGGTTGTTTCAGGAATCTTAAGTGGTTGAGGTTCACGTGTGAACAGCAACATCATTGTAACTAATCTGTTACTGGATTTATGTATTTAAATTTTGAAACACGTCCACTGATTGTGTGGTCGTGTTCCAATTTGATTTATTCTTTAACCTAAAGTGTTTCTGCACCATTAATGTTATCTATCTGTGTGTTAATTATTTTATTATTTGTTTATCAATGATCAATGCCCCATGTGTATGTATGTTCGCCCCATATTTATATATGTTTCCACCCGTGTGATTGAACTTGTATGTTCATGTGAATGTGGAAGGTTGCTTTTAATATTGACAAACTGCCGCGCAATGGCTTACAGTCTCCGCCTCCCGCTTTAGGCCTCGTTTTGCTGTAGTTAAGAACGCATGGCTTCGTTTGTCGTCTGCTCCAGCGTCTGCTGAGTCGCCAGAGACAAGCTTACTTGGAAAGGTGGCCGTGTTCTTAGTGTCGTACCAACCAAATCTTGGACGAAAAAGGTGACAGGGGACCTCTATGGGAGCGGTTTTAGAAGGAATTGTCTTGGTCAGGTAGCAAGGGTTGTTAAACACTAGTCTCTGAACGCACTCTGCGTCGCTTTTAGCGGGCTCTACATCCGATGTTTGGCGGGGGGAGGTATTTCCGTGGCCTAAGAGCTTCACCCTTGCTGCAGCCTTTGACGTAAGTACCTCGTCGGATTATGCTGAGGGAAAGGCATGCTGTTAGGACTTTGATTTATTTGTGATCAGGCAGTCTTGGGTTTTCAGTGATAGTTCTTTTGAGTAATTCTTTCGCTATGAGAGGCGAACTGTTTCTTAATTTACAGAACTCGAGTAAAATCAGTGCAAATTTATTATTTGCATTTACATTCCATTGATGATTGTGTGTCCAGTTTTGCTCCAGTCCTAATAGTTTGACCAACATATGACATGCCACAGGTACATGGGATACGGTAGACACCCGCCTTGCGCAAACCGAGATCATCCTTAACAGATTCCAATAGTGTCTTAATTTTAGAAGGTGGACAAAACACACATTTTACATTGTTTTTGCGCAAAATGAGGCCAATCTTGTTGGAAGTGTTGCCAACGTACGGCAGAAAGACCACTGACGTGGGTGCCGACTGTGCTATCGTCACTAGCCCGTTGCACATGTGGTCGATAGCGCAACGCTCTTTTAATCTGCCCTTCACCTGCTATCGACCACATGTGCAACGGGCTAGTGATGATAGCACAGAGTCAGCACCCACATCAGTGGCCTTTCTGCCATACGTTGGCAGCACTTCCAACAAGATTGGCCGCATTTTTCGTAAAAACAATGTAAAATGTGTGTTTTGTCCACCTTCTAAAATTAAGGTACTGTTGGAATCTGTTAAGGATGATCTCGGTTTGCGCAAGGCGGGTGTCTGCCGTATCCCATGTAGCTGTGGCATGTCATAAGTTGGTCAAACTATTAGGACTGTTGAGGACCGTTGTATTGAGCATAAACGTCACACACGTTTACAACAGCCAAATAAATCAGCTGTGGCCGAACACTGTCTTGACACAGGTCACCCTATGGAATACAAAAAAACGGAAATACCTGCATGCACTTCCAACTACTGGGACTGTGTTATCAAGGAAGCGATAGAAATAAAACTAGGTGACAATCTTTTGAATAGGGATGGAGGGTTCTGCTTAATTTCTGTTTGGGATTCTGCTCTCTCACTTGTCAAAAAACAGAGGGAAAAAACTAATACGACCTCATCCGTCGAGAACTGATGTTTATTATCGTTATTCTTACCGGTTTCATCTTTGGTCGTGTCGGCGCTGTGTGCTTGCTTGCTCTGTGTGTGTTATCTTTCCTGTTTACTCATTGAAAACCGAGGTTTTAAAGATCGTTGCACATTGCTTCCTCACTGCAGTTTCGCCTTGAAACTGGCGGGTGGTCTCCTGCCGAAATAACGGCCGTCGTCGATTTGTATACCTGGCTGCATATCCGTACGTTTTTCGAAGTATTTTGCTGATTTTGGAAGAATTTATGTTTCTGATTGTATGAATAGTATGGAACGTTACTGGACCAAGTGAATATCTCTCAAATAAGAATTTGCCGAGAGGTAAGGTGTTTAGAGAGTAAGTTTTTCGTTTTTTCCATACTAAGCAAACCATCATCGTTTAAAAACCTTAGAACCAGCCAAGCATTCCACCCACACTACACACACGCGCGCACAGACACACTCAGACACACACACACACACACACACACATACATACTAGGATGTAATTGAGCGGTAGTGAAAATATGGATACAATCTTTACCGTTTTTAGGGACAAAGACTGTCTTACAGTAAAGACAGAAGTACACGGTTTAGACACGTTGGAAGACTTCTCTTCCTTGATGAGTTGAAGATTAATATGAATATTGGCCTTCAGCGTATTTTAACCCTTTAATTCCCACATTATGAAATCCGCTTTGGAAAAATTAAAATCCAGTGTTTTCTGTATTAATACAGTGGAGTAAATATCAAAATATTTTTTTTTTAATTTTTGGTCGAACTATTGATTTTTTGTGTAATGTATTTCACGCACAACACAGACGTTTGTATGGAGGTATTTTATTACTTGGACGTTATTTTGTTGATAGTTAACACTGCCAGATCAATAATGCTAGCATAATCTTTGCCACAGCACCAAAAAGAAGACATTTCACTGCTGGAATAAAATAAAAGGAACCACAATCACGCTCACACTCTCAGCCACGTATAGACGGCAACGCAACACAACCTCCAAGATGGACAGATTAATGCTTCAGAAGTGGCTACACGCCGTACCAAGGGGCAAAATGTCGTACTAAAAGCAAGTTGTTCATCAACAAAAATGCAACTTCAAGGATTCATGCACAAAATACGCTAAAAATCAACTTGTAATACGTAGTTGTCCAGGAACAACACTGGGAATGTAAAGGTCTTTTGGAAGACTTTGCGGTTCTGACAGTTCTCTTCTGGGCTCCATCAGTTAAATTATAAGACCTTCGTTCTCAGGAACTCACAGATACCACCAGGAACATCATAATCGCATTGTAGCTCAGGGTAATACCAATCTACAATTGGATTACTATTGCTATAGCACAAAAATTCTAATATATGAAATATTTTTAAGTTATTTCAAAATGTATTTATCTAAAACTGTTTTCTTGAGTTTTATACAGTACTGCATAGGCTCACGTTATTTCTCACTGTGATATTGTTATTTCTGTCGCTCCTCTCGTTTAGTTTACTGAAACTAGCATACATGGAGACTTTCACGAAATTTTATGTACATATATGAAAAAAAAAAACTTCATAGAATTTTCGTCACTGATGATCAAGAACATCGTTTTTGTGTGACGTCAGTACTGAGTGTTTATTTGAACTCATGCACTCAGAAACGAAATATTGTGGAACTTTATCCAGGAAATTTTATTTTAATGCAGATGCAGTCAGAAAAAGAGTTCCTATCGTAAAAACGGTAGAGACGGAGAGTAGAACTAGAGCCTGGCGACCTTGTATGACGAATGCCGGATGTCCTTGACAGTGTACTGTAACGGTAGTCCCTACGCTTTCTGCTAGCTGTCAGACAGCGTGGATCGTGAGCTGCCTTGTCAGTCCGATATTCCCTTGATGTACCTCCAGTCAGAAACTTGTTTATTTTTACTGATCCAAAATCTTAACTTTCTTTCCGAAGGACGTCCTCTGAGTGTCCGTGGATCTTTAAACTTATACGCTCAGGATGTACCAAGATGTATATTTAAGAACTGGTGCAATAAATGGCTTAATGTTTTTGATATATCGGAACCGTGTTACTGAACAAAAGATAGGCATGAAAACATTTATTCAATTATCCACTGATTCGTTGTTTATTTAAATGAAAGAAGTGTTTGGAATTGCCTAAGTTAAGTCAGTCACTGTATTTACAGCCATTGATTTGGAACATTTTATGTTACGTCTAGCAGCGACTGTTATCAATGTAATACTATACACAAGTATCCGTGACTATTCATTCAATTTGTGTTTCAAGTATGAATTTGGGATAGTTACGACTCTATCAAAAACATTTAAATCACAGACAGAGACGTATTTCCACGAATTGCAACTAAATCTTATACATGAAAACGTCTTATGGTTGATTCAAGTTTGTGATAGGTACTTTTGATGAATGGGTCGAAATTTTCGAGAATACGCTAGGGAAACGTAAATAAAAATTTATCATTGCTGTTATTATTACAATAAGAAAAATATTTTACGATGAATACACTTACGCTGCATATCTTGCAACCATCTGTAGGCTAAATCCTATTGTAGACTGTATTTATCTAATTACATACATATATTTCCAACAAAATAAACTTTCGGGATCTTAACTTACCTGTTAACTGCGTTTTATATCCAACCTCATTCCTTCTGATTGTAAGTCAGCAGCCGTCTTTGGTGAAGAGAGTTTCTATGTGACTTCGAAGGGGAAATATTTCTGATATACGAGGCGCGTCCAGAAAGTAAGTTCCGTTTGGTTATATAAAACGAACGGGTACAGATACAGAAAAAAAAAAATTGATTGTACAAAAATCTACAACTGTTAAACTACTTTTCTACATAGCTTCCGAAATTTTGTAGGCAATTGCCATAGCATGGCACAAGGTTTTGTGTGCCTTTTTCATAGAATGTTGCCGCCTGTGTATTCAACCATGTGGTAACATGTTCTTTCAGCTCGTCATCATCGTTGAAGTGTTGTCCACCAAGGACAGATTTTAGGTGTAGGAAGAGGATTACTGTCAAAAGATTTTTTTCACGATAATGCCTGACCTCACACACCGAATGTGACCAAACAATTCTTATGAAAATTTCAATGGGACGTGTGTTTTATCATCCTCCATACAGCTCAGACCTCTCTCCTAGCAACTTCCATCTCCTCTTACACCTAAAATCTGTCCTTGGTGGTCAACACTTCAACGATGATAAAGAGCTATCACCACATGGTTGAATACACAGGCGGCAAAATTCTGTGAAGGATGCATGCAAAACTTGTGGCATGCTATGACAAGTGCCTACAAAATTTCGGCAGTTATGTGAAAAAGTAGTTTAATAAGAGTTGTAGAATTTTGTGCAATAAAAAATTCTTCTGTATCTGTGTACAATTTCATTTTGTCACCAAACGGAACTTACTTTCTGGACGCACCTCGTATAATATGAGCCTTTCACTCATAATGAGTGATGAACTGGTAAACTTGTTATTACTAAACTAGCACCACCCTCACCATGTTTCTTAATAGATGAAAACGAAAGTTGATTTTCAGTTGTCTCTGTCACACTTGCAGGTCACGTTCGTTACCGGCACGCAGTAAGGAAAATCCAGCACACATGGACTAATGACTTTTCAACCACGTAAGTGACTTAGAACGATCTCTTTACGCGTCTTCTGCAAGTAACACTTCCCAGACCGCAGCTGTTAAGACTCTCTGAAACCACAAATACGTGATGTCCTATGGCACAAGTTTGCAATGCTCTCCGTATCCGTGGTATTCGATGAGGCACAGGTGTTGTCCGACTCGTGTCATGTTGAAGGTACGTCGTGGAGCTCAGTCTTTAATAGCTGTATACGGGCTTCACAAATCCAGGTTTCCTGAGTCGGTAGGTATGAGCATCATAAGATCTTTGTAACCGTAAGTTCTCCGCATTCTTCCACATCCACCCTGCGACGCGGTGATGGAACATTGTGTGTCACAGAGAACGGCGACCATGATGGATTAAACGTCCGGGATGCAAACGATGATAAAAAATCTCTAGAAGGAAAGAACAGCTCAACTCCAAGGTGTGCAGCGCGCCAATGAGATGCGTGGTTGTTGAGGCGGAACAGTCGTTAGCGAGCAACCTGTGGGGAACCTGCCGTACGACAGTTGTATAAGGCTTAAACAGGTATCGGGGCTCTGTCTGGGTGGACACATACTTCTTAGATTCCTAGCTGACCGTGGAACGTCAATCTACTCTAGGATGATGCTCTGGGCAATGTTAAGGAGGCCGCATCCTGCCTATCTAACCCATGTTAATATAGGCAAGTATTTGACCCATTTCTGAAAAAAAAGAAAAAACAACAACAGAAAACTGTTTGATGCAAGACCTTGATATTTGTACTGTATGTTATATGATTGTAATAGACTCAACTGCTAAACTCTACTTTACCCATTTCATAGTTTTCAATAAATACTTTTTTTACATTTATTAACAAAATTGTTAAGTATTTTCTGCAGAAAATATTTCTTTGTGAACTTCCTAATGGGGGAATATTGCCGCGAGACACCACGTAAACCGACTGCCAGCGTGGCGCAGGGGATAGCGTCACCGACTGCGATGCTGAAGGTCGTCGGTTCATTCCCGTCCGCCGGCCGTGGTGACCAAGCGGTCTGCGGCGCGCCAGTCACGGTGTGCACGGCCACTACGATCGGGGGTTCGAATACCCCCTCGGGCATATATATTTGTGCCGTCCTTAGTATTAGCTAGTTCATAAGTAGTTAGTAAGTTTAGGGACTGATGACCCCGTAGTTAAGTCCCATAAGCTCTACAAACAGTTGAACATTTCAGTCCCGTCCACCGGTAAAAATTTATTTCTTTGTAATGAACAATTCCAGAATGTTATACATCTTCCTTATGTTCACGTGTAAATTCTACATGTTTCTTATGTTAACTGTTCTTCTAATTTCTGGAATATTCTGTCTGCGTATAAATAGCAGAGCATTCTGCCCGAGAGGAAGTTAGTGCTGCGTGTGTGTTAAGTTCGTAATAAACCTGCTTTCAATGTAAGTGCTGTGTTCAGTTGCCTTCGAAATCAAGCCTTGTTCCATTTGAACGCGACATTGTTTGGTGGAGGCGCCGAGTATCCTGTGCAACATCTTCATCACCGTGGCTCCGATTAGGCAACGTAAAAACCGTCGCTTACACGGACTAGAACCGGAATATAAGGGATATACCGAGTAAATCCTCCCGAAAGTTCGTATTGTAAGAAGGATGGACACGAAACCAGCGGTACGCCAGCTACACATCAGACACCCGACGGTATTCTCTGGAGACGCTGGAGAGGACCCCAACAAATGACTAAAAGGGTTCGACCGAGTCGCCAAGTACAACAGGTGGGATCGTACAATGTGCTTGGCCAACGTTTATTTCTACCTGGACGGAACAGCCCAGCAATGGTTCGAAAACAACTAAGAGAAGCTGAATGACTGGGGAACGACCAAGATGGATGTCAAGAAGACGTTTGCTGACCGCCAGCGACAAATCCGCTCTGCGGAAGAACATCTGAAGAACGGGGACCAACGACATGGTGTGCCGACACAGTAATACATACAGAATTTTTTGGCCCTGAGTAACATAGTCAATCCGAATATGACTGAGGCCGACAAAATCACGCGCCTGATGAAGGGTATAGTAGAAGATATGTACCAAACCCTTCCGATGAAAGACGTCGCTATGACGGAAGAGTTCATCAAGTGGTGTCAGCGTATTGAAGAGATGCAACAAAGGAGGGTAGGACGAAAGAAGAATGACCGACTCCCCAATGTAGTCCCAATGGCCCTTGTGGAAGACCAGCATGACTTTGCTTCTCTCATACGCCAAATTGTGAGAGAAGAATTACAACAGTTTATGGCAGCCAGGACTATGAGATCGAGCGAGCCTCAGATTATTGCCATGGATGTAAGCCCTGTAAGACACGAGGAAGCCGACACCGTTGAGGAAGAGGTATTTCAGACATTAACTCCTCTCTACCCCATCAATCGCATCCGACGTGAAGAATGGCGTTGTCCGGCTATGACTTACGCCGCAGCCGCCAAACGGCAGCCTATGAACCGGCCGACGCATCCACAACCAACGCCTCCGGTAACTCTGACACCCCGCAGAAGAACAGATGTTCGGAGGACAGAAGACAAAACGCCATTGTGTTTCCACTGTCGTACGCTACTGCAGAGAGAGAAGGCGAGTATACGACGTTTATTTTGCCGCAAGACGTCAGCCATCAGAGTAGACTATCCCAGGCAATCACCTGCTGATGAGTTCAGTCGACCTATGGGAAGAAGCCCATCGCCGTACCCTAGACGAGGTCGCTCCCCGAAGCGTCGCAGCCGTTCACCATCGCCGTAAAGAGGTACCAGCCGCTCCCCTAGCCATCGCGCCCAGGAAAACTAAGCGAGGCGACCATCTACGGAGGTGCGGCCGCCGCAGATGAAAACCCTCCATTGACGACAGTCGCTAAGATGTCGATAAATCTCATCGACGTCATAATCGTCAGCTAGCCTGTCGGGGCACTTGTTGATTCAGGAGCGTCTTTCTCTGTATTGTCGGATAATTACCGCCGCACTCTAAAGAAGACAATGTTCTGTGATACGGGGGCAACTGTGTTGAAGGTCGTGAATGGAAAGTACGTCCAGCCAGCAGGAACTTGTTTCGCAAGAATAACCATCAACAACAGGACCCAACCGTTTGAATTTGTCGTGTTAAAAGAATGTAGTCACAATGTCATCCTCGGATGAGACTTCCTTCAGGCATCCCTAGCAATCATTGACTGTGAAAGATCTGAGCTAAAAATTGAAGAAGTAATTCCGACGTGTACAAGTAATACAGAATTTTCTGGGAAGTTATTTGCCGTTGACAATGTGACGATCCCGCCGTTGACAATGAGAAGAGTTGCAGTCAGAAACACAGATGACTGGTTAAACTGTGAAGTTCTGGTTGATAGTAAAAAGTTTATCAGGCTCAGAAAAGAAATTTACATACCAGCGGCTATCATAAGCATTACCGGTGGTCAAGGAGAGATTTGGATCACAAATTGTCACGAGCAGTCACAACTTATCCCCAAGGGAATGTGTATCGGGACAGCTGAACCAATCCAGGACGGTGAGCTCAACGTCATCAATGAAGACCCATGCCCTGCTATTAGTACAGACAACACGCTGGAGGAAACAAACGTGGAACTGCCAATAGGGCCTGGACTGACCAAGGAACAACGCCAGCGGGTGTTAGGTATACTACGCCAATTTTAGGGTGCATTCACACCTCAGCAGGGGAAAAGTCAGACGAAACGGCCCAATACTGGTGATCATCCGCCAATTAGCCAGCGTTCGTATAGAGTGTCACCAGCTGAAAGACGGATAATTCGGGAGGAAGTGGAGAAGATGTTGCGAGATGACATTAGTCAACCTTCGGAGAGTCCTTGGTCGTCTCCGGTGGTCCTCGTAAAGAAGAAGGATGGCACGTGGCGATTCTGTGTCGACTATCGGCGGCTGAATAGTATCACAAAGAAAGATGTCTACCCATTGCCGCGTTTTGATGACACCTTAGACTGCTTGAAAAGGGCTACATACTTCTCAACTATGGACATGCAAACAGGTTACTGGCAAATCGAGTTTGACGAAGCTGAGAGGGAGAAGACGGTTTTATTACACCTGACGGCCTCTATGAATTCAAAGTAATGCCATTGGATGATGTAATGCTCCGGCCACATTCGAACGCCTGATGGAAAACTTGCTTCGATATCTTAAGTGGACGACGTGTCTTTGCTATTTAGATGACATTGTCGTTTTCTCGAAAACATTTGAAGAACATCTGAATCGCCTGTCAACTGTGTTTAAGTGTGTTCAGGCTGCAGGACTCTGCCTCAATCCAAAGAAGTGCCTCTTCGTCGCCAAAGAGATAAAAATCCTGGGCCACCTAGTCAACGGAGATGGTGTCCGTCCTGATCCAGATAAAGTAAGGGCAGCCACAGAATGTCCAACTCCTCAGCACATTCGTGATGTGAGAAGTTTTCTCGGGCTGTGGTTATACTACCGACGTTTAATAAAAGGATTTTGTAACAAGGCACTCCATTGCAAGAAATTCTGCAGGGAGACGCTAAATTTTACTGGGATTAGACAAAAGAAAGAGCTTTACGGGCACTAAGAAGACTTTAAATACCGCACCAGTCCTAGCCTTGTACGACGAGAATGAGGAAACGGAACTTCACACAGACGCCAGTGGGTATGCGATTGGTGGTTGTACAAGTTCAGGAAGGTGCTGAAAAAGTGATAGCCTATGCATCAAGAGTACTCTCAAAGTCCGAGATAAACTACTCTAAAACTGAGAAAGAATGTCTCGTAGTTACCTGGACTATCAACAATTTCCGGCCGTATCTATTCGGCAAACCATTCACCGTCGTGACAGATTACCATTCTCTGTGTTGGCTGACTAGCTCGAAGGATCCATGAGGTCGACTAGCAAGATGGGCACTAAGACTCCAAGAGTACGATGTCACAGTGATATTCAAGAACGGGCGCAAACACAAGGATGCCGACTGCCTTTCGAGGAATCCATTAGTGTAACACAACAGCATGAATGAAATTTCAGCCCTCACTGAATTAGATAACTTTAAAGCTGAACAGAGGGAAGATCCAGCACTATTGAAAACGATAGAGACCTTGAAGAAAGGAGATTCGACCAATGGAGAGTTCCAACTTATAAACTGAACATTGTATAAGAGCAACTACGATCCACTGGGCCCGAAATGGCTACTGGTTGTTCCAGCTCATCTCCAACCAGCTATTCTCAAATATTTCCACGATGCTCCAATATCCGGTCATCTGGGATTCGTGAAGACCCTAGACAGAATCAGACGCAGGTATTACTGGAAAGGTCTTTACCGATCTGTCAAGCACTATGTGAGTCACTGTAAAGAGTGCCAGCGACGGAAGTATGTGCCGCAATTACCTCCAGGGCATCTCGTACCGATTCCGCCGGCAGCAGCTCCATTCCACAGAGTTGGGATCGATCTTTTGGGGAGGTTCCCGAAGTCGACGACCGGTAACCGATGGATAATAGTCTCCACTGACTACCTCACATGCTACGCTGTCAGCAAACCCGTGCCGATTGCAGAAGCTCCAGAGATCGCAAAATTCCTTGTAGAAGACATTATTTTGAAGCATGGAACACCACGTGTCATGATATCTGATCGTGCAAAAGTATTCCAGTCAAAACTAGTATCAGAGGTGCGACATTGTCCACAGAATGACAACTGCATACCATCCTCAGACAAATGGTCTTACGGAACGTTTTAACGATACGTTAGCCGACATTCTTTCGATGTACGTGGATGTTGAACAGAAGGATTGGGATACAATTCTGCCAGTCGTGGCATTTGCTTACAATACCCCAAGACAAGACACCACAGGCTTCACGTCGTTTTTCCTGCTCCATGGCCGTGAAGCTGAGACGACAATGTATATGCTGTTCCCGTTCCAACCGGACGAGAGTCAGGATGACTATGTGAAACAGCTCATCACCAGGGTCGAAGAAGCAAGACAGCTGGCTCGCATACGGACACTGGACGCCAAGGAGAAGGACCATCAGCGGTATAACGACAAGCACCGACCTGTTGTGTACAGCCCAGAAGATCTGGTCTGGATTATTACCCCTATATGGAAGGTTGGACTGTCAGAAAGTTATTGAAGCGATACTTTGGTCCGTATCGTGCCATACGCCTCCTGTCAGACGTCACATACGAAGTTGAGGAATGAGCTGTTGTCAAAACGACAAAAACGAAGAGACATTGTTCACGTGTTACGCATGAAGCCTTACTACGATCCTGAAGAGCAGGTAGGCGACAATGGCTTCTTGTTCAAGGACTCTAAGGACGGTAATGTTGCTGATGAAGCCACGACAGGAACCCCTGTCGTCGATAATCGTGGGGAAGGGAAGGATTCTCTAGAACTTCCATACAGAGGACCCATGACAAGGTCAAGATCCAGGACATTGCAGCTGGCTCCACAGGAAACATAACAGTGGGTCATTGTTTTTCCAGGAGAGGGAGCAATGCCGCGAGACACCATGTAAACGACTGACCGACTACGATGCTGAAGGTTGCCGGTTCAATCCCGTCCATCGGCAACAATTTATGTCTTTGTAATGAACAATTCCAGAATGTTATACATCTTTCATATATTCACTTGTAAATTCTACTTGTTTCTCATGTTAACTGTTCTTCTAATTTCTGGTTTATTCTGTCTGTGTATAAATTGCAGAGCACTCTGCCCGAGAGGCAGTTAGTGCTGTGTGTATGTTAAGTTCGTAATAAACCTGATTTCAATATAAGTGCTGTGTTCAATTGCCTTCGAAATCAAGCCTGCTTCTATTTCAACGCGATAATATTAATGAATGTAGTACCAGAGGTAGCTTTTTATGTTATGCAGTCTCTGAAAATTTCATTTATTTATCTATGATAGGCCGGCCGCGGTGGCCGAGCTGGCTGCGGCGCGTCAGTCACAGTCTGCACGGCCACTACGGTCGGGGGTTCGAATCCCCCGTCGGGCATTGATATTTGTGCCGCCCTTAGTAGTAGCTAGTTCATAAGTAGTTTGTAAGTCTAGGGACTGATGACCCCATAGTTAAGTCCCATAATATATGATAGTTTCTGATATAATGGGGCATTTGTTCTGAAAAATTTAATTTGCGGGAAATTGACTTTAAAGAAACGAACTTTTGAAATTTGTTACTTACAGTTAATTAAAACTGTCCTGCTGCATATGATGGCCCTTGTCTGGCCTCTAGCAGGTCTTCCAGCCTGTTTTTCACCTTCCTGGATGTTTGTATTGCTTTCTTGGTCATATTAGATGCAGACATGTCTGCATCGGCTATCCTCATTTTATCGCAATGTTGCAGCCCAGTGATCATATTTTCCCCAGGATTCGGAAATGTTCAAATGTTTGTAGATCTATCGGACCAAACTGCGTGGTCATCAGTCCGTAGCTTACAAACTACTTAAACCTAGGTAAACTAACCTCAGGACAAACACACACCCATGCCCCAGGGAGGACTCGAACCTCCACGGCGAAAAACCGCGTGCTCCGCAGCGAGACGCTTTAGACCGCTTGGCTACTCCACCGCGGCTCCCCAGGATTAATTCCCAGGTTTTTCAGTAACAAACACTTTCAAAAATTACCACAACTGTATGTAATAACAGCTTCATGGACTCCTAGTTTCATTGTATGCAATCCTACAAATACAGTTTTAGGAAGGCGGTTCCAAATTATGCTGTTGAAACATTCATTTCGGTTCTGTGTCTGCCCATCCAAACATTTCCTTAGAAGGTCAGGATGAGCCAAGTCCCTGAAAACAGGTTTAATTGCTGTATTAACAGCAGTAAGAAGAGAATGGTGGTGAGAATAAGATTCTCCAGTTGCCTGAGACATATTGCATTTGCACAACGAATTTCTCCTGATGGACACAATGCATGAGATGGCTTATCATCAGTACAAGACTTATGGAAGAATATGACCCAAACATCTCTCTTCATTGCATCATCTTCAATAAACACAACAAAGCACACGTAAACACGCAGTGCAAACCTAAGTATAACAAGCAACTCGCAAGCACACTTGAACAAAACTAACAGCGTGTGTGAATGCGTGTTGTTTACAAACAGCAGAAACATAAGAATACCGACCATTGCATTCTAAGGATAGCCAACACACTCGGAAGTAAAAAAATCCCTAATTTGCAATGTACAGGAAATAAAGAACTAAAATATATGCAGAAAAATGGGTGACAGAAGAGTGCGTGTGCCACAGAAACACACGTAGTAAGAAAATGCTCTTGAATGCTCGAAAAAAAAGTTCTTTTCAGAGTACTTAAATAAAACCTTAATCTATTGAAATCTGATGAAAAACAAAAATCGAATTTTTTCGACCTGAAATACGTTGTGGCATCCTTAACAAACAAACGTCAAAACCATCTAATGCGACATGTCTACCTGGGACGTGAGTGAAAGTTAAGGTAAGGCAGTAATAGTAACGTACCACTTTGTTTGCTGAATAATGTATCCATTGCAGTTAAAAGTAAGGGATGCTAATTTGAAAAACTGTCATCGGAATGCGTACACTCATAAAGTCTAGAGGGACTCGCAGGGAAACTGAATCAGTCATGAGACTGTGTAAAGGTTCTCTCCTCATCCAGACACTAAGAGTTGCCCGGCTGATGAACTTGCTAAACGCCGAACTACTTAATGAATATTTTGCTAACGGTGAACTAGACATGGGGTAAAACTGAAAAAGAGTTGTAGCGTGCCGGGAGATGGAATACCAGAGACCATGACGGGGCGAGTATGAGTCCACTGTTAGGTGTTGCATAAACTAAAAATCAATAGGCCGTTGTTAGGTCGGTGCTACGACGACTTACTTCGTTTCCGCTCTAGTTACGCGAGAATTACGAATCTTGGATGGCGCTGTGGTCACATTATACTATATTATACTGTTTCTTATTTTCGAAGCATGTAAAATTAAAGACTAGCGTTGATGTAATATAGAAGTTGAATGTGCGATCTTGCTGTGTTGCGTAGCACTGGCATAGAGAAAATGACAAAATCTCAGGATCACATGGTTTCTAACGAAGCTAAGATTTGTGAGATTGTAGATGATGTAAAACAAAAATTCAATGATGGAGTGTACTTAATTGTTAATATGCTGCAGAAGAGAATGTCTGACTCTTGGGTAAAGTTCAACAATGTAGTACATGCTGCAGACGGAAAACTTACTAAATTTGTTTAGTGAAAAACAGAATTGATTTATTCTAGTTTTAGTTTCATAACTAGTAGAAATATGACTTTAGTCAAACGAAAATAGGTGACAGAACAAATTCACTGATATCTTTCTGCAACTAAAATGTGCCCTATTTGTGATTCTGTGCAGTCATGTTCTGTGAAGTGATTATACCATTCAGTAGTCATTCAGTAGACTCCTGAAGGTAGTCATAGCACTCATGTCTGTAGGAACTGAAACGGGTTCTGAAGTTTATGCCATTTTCTGTGATTTTCTTGAATTCGTACTTAAATAAAACCACAAAAAAGGGGACATTTATAACTAAACTACAAATATCAGTCACAAATAACACAAAATGTAATTTTAAGATGCAGCAATAAAGAAAATCCCACTGATGATGGAGAAACTTCTGCTAAACATGTTTGGGTGAAGAAGAAACCAACAATTGTGTCAGTTCAAATCAGAAACACTTAGTCTTACCATAATTTAGGAAGCAAACACAAGAAAGAAGGCCTTGATCCACAGAATATTATAGCAGGAAAAATATGAGCTACTGATGATTCATCATGTGCTTTAGGAGGGCGACATAAATTGTCTGAATGGTACAGTGTTCAAGCTATGTGATGTACATATTACACTTTACAAAATGAACATAGTCAGCATCCAAGAAATGTTAAAATAAAGGAACCAAAAAATTCCACCATAAAAAGCGAGTACTACACTACTTCCCTCTGGATCTCGTGGATGAATAACCCAAGTTGTGCTTCACATGATCGTTGGTTTCGGAAATTATGTTGATTCCTACAAAGGTGACTTCTTTTCTCCATAAATGACATATTTCTCAGACACAAACTGTGCTCCAAAATTCTGCAACTGACGGATGGGAGATATAAAGAAGACAGTTTTTCGCATCTGATCGACGATCCTTCTACGCTTTTTTCAGTCTGTATGAACGGTTCGTACCTCTAGAGACCTTCGGTACACTGCTGCTAGAAGGGGTACAAGTTCTTTCGCATACTACGCCTAAAATCGAATTGGTATCCCTTTCGGTCCAGCGGCTTTTCCTCTGTTGAACGATTTCAATTGCTGTTCTATCCCTCTGACACTTATTTCCATATCTGCCATTTTGTTGTTCGTTCGAGGGCTTAGAGGAATAAGTAAAGTGCAATCTTTCTCTGTGAAGCAGCTATGGAATGAAATGTAATACTTCAGACCTCTGTGTGTTATCCTCTGTTTCAACACCATTATGGTCGCACAGTGTCTGTATATCTGGTTTCGACCCGTTTATCGATTTGTATTTGGAGCAAAATTTCTTAGAATGCTCGCAAAATCGTCGAACGCCTCTTGCATGGCCGCTGTTAAGCTAATTTTGTTGCTTGTCTGCAGCACTTTGGCTTCGTTTATATATGCAATGAAGTTCTCTTTGCTTTCGTAATAGTTCCGTAGCTCGGATGTTTAACCACAGTGGATCTTACCAATATTTCATAATTTTACTCGAAACATACTTATCTAACACGAAATTGCTCTAGAGTTGCTCAACACTGTCAGTATTAGAGATGAAACTATCGTGTTGCGCTGTGAAGTTTTCTGTAATCTGATACTTTTCGCATTTGCCAATGAAGATCTTCCCAGCATTCATGATATTTCTATTTATAGCTGTATTCATTAATGCTGTAATGGCTGGATGGACGCTGATTCCCTGATCTACGTTAACTATGTCGAAAAGATAGGGTCTACTAATCATCAAGTTTAACATGTTATCACCAGAAGTCGGCTCTCTAACTGCTTAGATAATTTTCGGATACAGCACTTAGAACAATATTTCTCGATTCGCTGTCCCTGAAATCCATCTTAAACCGTATTTCTCCCGGTCTATATCCGATAAGTTAAAATCTCCACCTAAAACTATAACATGACGAGGCAATCTACGGGAAATGTTTTCAAAGTTGCCCCTCACATGTTCCGCTACTACTGCTGCTGAGGCAAGGCGTCTACAAAAACTTCCAAAGACTTTGTTTCAGCCACTTTTCATCCAGATTATTTCACATTCCGAATCTCTACTAATTTCATTCGGTACAATTGCATTCTTTATCGCTTCAAATACGCCTCACTCTTCAGTGTTCAACCTACGTCTGCGGTATACGTTCCAGTCTGGGTTTAGGATTTTATTAGTGTTGACATCTGGTTTGAGCCAGCTTTCCGTCCCAAGTACTACGTGGACATTTTGACTTTCTAAAAGTGTGAGCAGTTTTGGTACGTTTCCAAATTATTATGTTAATATTTTCTTTCTATATTGTATTGTGCCAAAAATGTTCAAATGTTTGTTAAGCTTATGGGACTTAACTACGGGGTCATCAGTCCCTAAACTTACAAACTACTTATGAACTACTTACGAACTAGGACGGCACAAATATCCATGCCCGAGGGGGGATTCGAACCCCCGACCGTAGTGGCCGTGCTGACCGTGACTGTAGCGCCTCAGTCACCTCGGCCACCGCGGCCGGCTGTATTGTGCCGACTGCTGCCCTGACCGGAGTCAGTAAGCATCTATGGAGGGACTTCTCTATCCTAAAAGAACCCACATGTTAACTCCACACGTCATCCGCAACCCTAATAGCCGCTTTCTGTATGTAATGCACTCCTATTCAGGGGATTCTATATTTCTCAACCCGATGGCGGAGGTAGAGAAATTTGCACTCTACATCACCACTGAATCGTCTGAGCCTCTGATTTAAAAGTTCCACACGGCTCCAAACCGGAGGACAGCGATTGGTCCTGGGAACGATGTTGTAAATCTATAACTCCGCTTCTAACAGGGCTTACTGTTTTCACAAGATCCGAAAAGAAATGTTCAAATGTTTGTAAATCTATCGGATCAAACTGCGTGGTCATCAGTCCGTAGCTTACAAAATACTTAAACTAAGGTAAACTAACCTAAGGACAACACACACAATTATGCCCCAGGGAGGACTCGAGCCTCCGACGGCGAGCAACCGCGCGCTCCGCAGCGAGGCGCTTTAGACTGCTCGGCTACTCCACCGCCACAAAATTCGATAGCCGCATGAAGCCGCCGACATAAGCAACGATTTGTAGTATCCTCATTTCGGATGAGACCCCCCCCCCCACCACCATTTCGCTAAGGGGCTCCATCACCACCCTAACATTGAAACTCCCAAAGATAGCAAACATACCCTCACCTCACAAAAAGATCGGTCACTGCCATAACAGGCGAGGCAGGCTGTACTGGCTCGCAGGTACTAGTATTATTAACAGCGGACACCACCTCAGACCTACAGATGAGGCGTAAGGGGACAGCCTTATGGACGGTTTCCGGTTTCGCCTTCTGCCCACTCTTTCGGGACCCCTGCACGATTCGTCAGTCACCATCAGGCAAATGTCGACTGTCAGAGACGTCGAGAACTGTAACCACAGAGGCATAAAGGGTAATGTCGTTGCAGCGGGCACCATAAGTACCCTAGCAATCGGCTCAAAGTTCCTGCAGCTCAAGACAGCAGCCTGAAGACCTTTGACCGTAGCCAACGCAACTTCCAGCTGCTTACGGTCAGCGGCCAACTCCTCCCGCATCCGTACACAACATGCACAGTTCCTATCCATCTCTCTAGAGTTACTTAAAATTATCGTATGTACCAAAACACGCGAGATTATAGCTCATGAAAACAGAAAAAATTACGAAATTTACAAAGTACGCGAGAACAAAGCTGTTAAAACCAGAAGCACAAACGAAATTTACCAAATATGTGAGAATAAAGCTCTGAAACTAAAGCAATAACAAAATATGAGAAATTGACCGGTAAAGAAAACGCAACTTAGTGCTTTGCAGGTGTGAGACAGGCGGCAGCTAACAACTCTAATTCATAACTATCTGTAGCAACGGTCTCTGACTTGGTTTGAAATAAATAACAGACTGAAACTCTACAATGTTCATATGTTTTTAATGGTATGGGACAAAACTGCAGTGGTCATCAGTCCCCAGATTTAAAACTATTTAAACTAACTTATGCTAAGGACAACACACACACACTGCTCGATAGGGAGCAGACGCACACTGCGCAGCAAGGCGCCTTAGAGCACACGGCCACTGCCGCGTGGCTGGAAACTCTAACAACAATAGAATAAAGCTCTTGTAAAAATAAGCACTGAGGAAATTTAATAAATTGACCAGTAATGAAATTCCTGAAGAGTTAAATTCTGCTCAGTGCTTCGCAGATGTGAGTCGACGCTATTCGTCTGTCCATACTTCACGGGCATGGCACAAATGCAGCGCATTAATGGCCGGGCGGTCTGGGGCACCAGTTCTCGGATTGCACGGCCGCTCCCGTCAGACGGGAGCGTAATTTTGTTCAAATAGTTCGTGAGTCTGGTGACCGATAACCTTAGCAGTCTGGCCCCTTAGGATTACAAATATTTGAATATTTGAACATGGCAACACTCTAAACGACAGCGTTGGTTTCTGGTGTCGCTACATGGGGCGGTAGAACCCCAATCAGGTAGATGCGCTTCGTCGAGACACTGTGCGGGAAATCACAGAATGTTGTAGCGGCTCCAGAAAATGATGCAGGCGGCGGGTGGCGACGTCGTGTATAACGCTTAGCTTGGAACACCATACAACGGTCTTCCCTCGGGGTGGTGTTTCTTGGTCGACCCGAATTTTCATGACGTCATAGGGTGCTCTCATATACCCATCGGTCCCAACATTTGGACACTGTGTCTTCTAAATGCCTCACACGCCTCCCAGTTGCGAGATATGACAAGCCAGTTTTACGCAGTCCAACGAAATGGCCTATTTGAAATGCATTCAGTTGGTGAACAGTATATGTAACGCGTCTGCGAGGCATCACGGCTTCTTCGTGCTGAACGCAAATGCCTTGATTCACTCTCTGACTCATGGAAGTTGACTAGTATCAACTTCGCAACAAATGGTCGGTGACATCACAAATACAATTTGATGGGTGTTCTATACATTACAGAGCCGAGTAAATCTAACCATTTACTCAAACATCAAAGGTATCCAGTTATAATGAAATGGAATAATATTACACCGCTCCTGCGTGCATCAAAATGTTTGTTAAGCTCAAGGGACTTAACTGCAGGGTCATCAGTCCCTAAACTTACGAACTACTTAAGATCTACCTTACACTAAAGACGAAACAAACATACATGTCAGAGGGGGGATTCGAACCCTCGACCGGCGCGGTCGTGCAGACTGTGACTTGCGCGCCACAGACCGCTCGGCCACTGCGGCCGGCCTGTGTGCATCACTTGTTGTCAGACAGTGCATTACAGGGATGAAGTAAAGGATTTATTTGTGATTTTTATACGGTAGAATGATGTTTTCTTAAGGTTAGCGAACTGCATTGTAGCTTGAATACGAAACTTGTATTATTAGCAAGTAATGCGAAAATGTTCAAGATAATGTGTTGCTCCTAACTGAAGAACTAGTTGGTTTCAATTACGAAACTGAAAGAAATGTTGTAAATCTATGGGACCGAACTGCAGTGGTCATCAGTCCCTAGACTTACAAACAACTTAAACCAGATTGTACTAAGGACAAGAACAACAACACACAGACACACATACTCACTCTCTCTCTCTCTCTCTCTCTCTCTCTCTCTCTCTGTCACACACACACACACACACACACACACACACACACGTGCCTGAGGGAGAACTCGAACCTCCGACGAGGAGCAGATGTGCACTCCGCAGCTAGGCGCCCTTTTAGGGAGCGGAAAATTGAAACACGCTCTGAATAATGCAGAAACTTTCTTATACACTACTATGATTGAGAAATGTTCTCAATAATCACGATGTAATGAAAGATTACTTGGCTGTTAGCGTATGGCCACGAAAAAAGAACTGTTGATGTAACTTAGAATGAAACTTACAGCGCACAAATTATCTTTGCGTTGCTGGGTTATTGGCGCACCACAGGGGTTATGAATCACTTCAAGGCTGATAAAACAACGCCTTCCTCATTTGATAACTTGTCACATATTCGCAAATTGCCGCGGCAGATGATGTAATCCATATTAAAACGAAGCTCCAGAACATGACGTACACCGTTCAGAATAGTTCTCACTTTAGTTGCTCCACATTACATACTTCAGTCTCACTTTTGAACTATATATATCAAATGATGGTTATAGAACAGTTATTCAAATGTTCAAATGTTTGTAAATCTATCGGACGAAACTGCGTGGTCATCAGTCCGTAGCTTACACTAAGGTAAACTGACCTAAGGACAACACACACTCATGTCCTAGGGAGGACTCGAACCTCCGACGGCGAGCAACCGCGCGCTGCGCAGCGATGCGCCTTAGACCGCTCGGCTACTCCACCGCGGCAGAACAATTCTTCCGTAGAGTATGAGCCTTAAGCAACTTTGAAGTATAATGGAATAATTTATCGCTAATTTAATTTAAATTATATGCATGAAATCTAGATTATTTATCGTACTATGAACGACGTTCTTTTGTGAATTCTTCATTACGCCACTGCTTTGAAACGACAGAGCGTAAGTTATAATAAGAAAATCATCAAATACAGGAAGCAAGATGGCGTATACCAGAGACAGTTCTGGGCGAGGAATGTCACGTGACATTTCCTAACGCCTGGTATACGTAAAATCAAGAAGCGGTGTCAAATCCCCGTTATTTTGAAAAATATCTCTAACGGCGCGCGTTACGAAAAACACGTAAGAGACAAATGTTGTAGAGAATTTTCTCCTCTAAAATTTCGGTTATTCAGTTTTTGTGTCTGATGAACGGTTTGTTTGCAATTTAAATTACATTACAAACGGCGTTTTTTTAGTATTACTGACGGATTTATGTCCGATAAATTTGTAAAAGGGAGCTCATGGTCTCTGGCGGGCAACTATTACGTTTGTAAAATTTTGTGCCTATCGGTTGAACGATTCGACCTAAAAAGTGGGAACACGCTACGGACAGACAGACCGACATCTTAAAATCGCCGTTATTTTGCAAATATCTCTGAAACGATGCAAGATATAAAAAAAAAAGAAAAATACAACACATAAGAGAGCAAACTTGTAGAGAATTTTCTCCTCTACAGATCTGTTTATTCAGTTTTTGTGGCAGGTGTACAGTTAAGCCGTTATTTTCACTTAAATTTCGAGCTGTCGAAGGCGATCACAAAGTCCCCCTTTTACTGTTACTACCGTAAGTGGGCCAAAAAGAGACGCGTGCTTCCCCCCCCCCCCTCCTTTTGGAGTAACTGTATCCATAAAATTAAATATTTTCTGACCTACATATCATACTCTTAAATCGTACTTCGATGTAATTCTGAACTAACCAAGTCAAGAAATCTACATGTCACAAGGCATATTTAATAATATGCTAAGATTATATAAAATGTAGTTTTCATATTAACAAATGTAATTCTGATATTAAGACCTTTCTCTCCTTCAGAAATGCTTTGCTTCTAGTTGTCATTCTGCATTTTATATTTCCTCTATTCCGGCAACACAAGTTATTCGTTTTGTAAATATAAACGCCATTTTCTTACTGAAATGTATTATTTATTCCTTCCCTACACGTTTCACCTTTTTAGATTAAGAATATTATCAGTGTAATTTTCCGAAAAATGGAGGAAGAAGCAGAAGCCTCATTAACGGACATGGTGTTATAAAACTCGAATATATATATATATATGTACGGAAGAAGAATGAGCCTGTCATTCGTGGCTGATTGCTTCCGCCCAGTCCAGTGATGTGCTGCGTTGCCCGTGCGCGAGTGGCCTTGAGAGACCTGGAAGTTGAGCGTGCCAAGTCCGCTACGCCATTAGCGCCTAGCTGAGGCGACGTCACCACCGGTCTCCGGCATTACTGGCGCCTAACAGTTCTCTGTTCAAAACACTAAGAGGCGTTATTACTCTTTCGCTAATACCACCGGTGACCTAGATTTGCACTGTAAATAATGTTTCAGAAACTGAATAATAATTCATAACCTCTTCCAGTGACTCTGATAACAACTTTGACTGGAGAGAACACACAGAAAATATTGTGGGGAAGGCGAACCAAAGGTTACGTTTCATTGGCAGAACGCTTAGAAGATGCACCAGCTCCACCAAAGAGACTGCCTACATCACACTTGTGCGTCTTCTCCTGGAGTACTGTTGCCCCTTGTGGGACCCTCACCAGATGGGAATGACGGAATATATTGAGAAGGTTCAGAGAAGGGCAGCTCGTTTTGTTTTATCACGTCACGGGGGGGGGGGGGGGGGAAAGCGTCACGGAAATGTTGCACGAATTGGGGTGGAAATCATTAAAAGAAAGACGTTATTCATTGCGGCGTGATCTGTTTGCGAAGTTTCAATCACCGACTTTTAGTTCTGAATGTGAAAATATTTTGCTAGCACCCACCTACTTAGGGAGACATGACCATCCCAATAAAATAAGAGAAATCAGATCGAAAACGGAACGATTTAGGTGTTCTTTCTTCCCGCGCGCTATTAGAGAATGGAACGGTAGAGAAAAGTTATGAAAGTGGTTAATGAACCCTCTGCCAGGCACTTAAATGTGATTTGCAGAGTATCTATGTAGATGTAGATAACTATATACTTGACATTTTCAAACTCAGGGGCCGATCTATCGTACTATGACTACAGGAATATATTTAAAAATGTCAAGATGTTTTTTTTTCTTTATAAACAAACAGTTTCGCCTAACTAGACTAGGCTTCAAAGTTAAAACAAATATTTATATATTAATAAATAGCATTTATTTTCCCATAAAACAATTTAAAGAAGTGATAGTAAAGTAAAAACAATGAAAAGAATACAAAACGAAAACAGGTGCAACATTGACTACGGTAGACAAGATTTTTTTTCGTTTTTGCAACTCAGCCGATTTGCACGCCTTCCGACAGCCGCGTAAAGTGCTCAGTATGGGGTGTGACCCAATGAAAACGACGAAGATGCTGTGAACGACATCATCAACTTCATGTTAAGACAATAACGTCCATGCTTCCTGCAAGTCTTGGAGAGAGGTTGGTGGGTGGTGACATGATACAACCCGTCTCCTAATTAGTTCATCCCAGACATATTGAATGGGATTCAAATGTGGAGAAACAGCATACCACACCATGCCTGTAATAACGTCAGTTTCCAAGAGAACATCAACCACCCGCGGACTATGAGGATGAGCCTTGTCGAGCTGATGTTCCCATCAGCACCTACGAAGAACCGCAAGTGAGGTCCCAGAACCTGGTAGATTCATACGTGGAATTTGATGAAGAGATGTTCGTATGGTCGACGTAATGCTTGTCCTCAACATTAGTTATCCTCCTCGATATCCAGTCCAGGACCTTTATGCAAGGGGAAAAAAAGGCCTGAATAGGAAAAAAAGTCAGGGGAGACATGGAATCTCTTTCAATAGTCTCAGTTAGATGGCCTAGTTAACATACTAAAAGTCCCCGAAGTTCCGGGCTGTGGAATCGCGGTTATGACGTCATCAAAATGGCGGCCTAAGAAATGTACCGTAATCTTAGAACGGTTATAAATTCTCACAGGATTGACATAAAAAGTTCTTTTTTGCGCTAAATTAAAGAGGAAGAGCTGAAGAATGTTTATATATCAATATCAGATGTATATATAACATTTCTTCTGAGTTATAGTAACAAAAACCGAAAAATATCATTTTTTCAACTCTTTTTTTCAGTTTCTCTATTAACAACTGCGTAATTATGCAACGAAATTGTGATTTTTTAATTAATTACGTAACACATTCTTAGAGATTTAAAACAATAGTAGTATGTTTTTCCAATCATTAATAATAAGGGAGTTATCTGAAATTATTTACTGTAAGGTGTGATTAATCACTAGTAAGACTGCATGTTAGAATTGTAAGGAGATATTTCTTAAAACCTTCAAGACTTGCAAGTACATATGAATATTCCCAAAAGATAGTGGAACGACTGTTTCTATAAACATTGCACACATTTCACCTTTTATTTTTACAAAAATAAATAATATATATATCTAAATACACAAAGCGCTGATTTGTATTAAAAATTTATTGAATGATATGGATTCATTCATTTATATACACTATATGTGATTTTTTTACTAGCTTTACTGCCTGGTTACAGGTGAGACGTAAATTATTTTGTCAAAAAGGAACCATTGCTAACAATATTATTTTGTCACTGAATCAACTAATAAGGGTACACTCTGACCATCAGTAATTAACGCGTATGAGCAAAAACTGAACAGATTGCACACTCAACGCCAATATGGAGTGTCACACACGAATACAATTGTTACTGTATAAGTATCTTCATGCCGGCCGCGGTGGCCGAGGGGACTGAGGCGCTCCAGTCACGGTCTGCACGGCCACACCGGTCGGGGGTTCGAATCCCCCCTCGGCCATGGATATTTGTGCCGTCCTTAGTGTTAGCTGGTTCGTAAGTAGTTTGTAAGTTTAGGGACTGATGACCCCGTAGTCAAGTCCCATAAGCTATACAAACATTTGAACATTTTTGAAGTATCTTCATAAATTTGCTGTTAAAAACATGAATCACACTTAAACATCTGATCATCTTTGTCATCGCACTCCTGCACAGAAGGTTCATCATCATCATCATCATCATCAAAATTGGGAATATTTGAGTTGCTACAACAACTGCCATTTCAATATCCACACAAAACAGAACACAGTAAACCAACTTCGCGACACCGACAATTTCGTTCACATATAGATTCACACTTGCAAGATATTAACTTTAAGATGAAGTCTGGGGCAGGAGGTTTTTGGTCTAAAACTCGCTGAACAGAATCAGTTTTAGAGACCCATCCCCAAAATGTGGGTAGCAACTCTTTGCTCTCCATTCCTGCACCTGAAGATAAACACATTTTGAATGCTCTCTTGCTGCCGCAGATGTCGGAGGAAATCCAGCAAGATATATATGACTTGTGAGAGGTGACTGAACGTGCTGCCACAGCTTTTAGGAAACGCTGATATCTAAGACTATTTAATGACGTCGTTCTTTTAGGTGCACCATAAAATGCTAACGGAAACTGCTCTCCTGCTTCAGTTACTTCTTGAGCACTTCCTTTGTCATTATTGAATATAGAAATAATTTTCCGTAGATTAGGCTGTGTTTGGAGGAGTCTGAACGATTTTTTCCCATGGCCAAACAAGGTCGATGTCGTGTCACATCCGGATACAGCATGAAGAAATAACATACCTTGACATAAATCTCCAAGTGCTTCTTGGAGGGATGTAATATGATAAGTCTGTGAAGGGCCTTTTCCCATAGACGACTTCTGAAAGTAAATGGGAATGTTACCAGGATCAAGAGCAATTGGAAGAACGAGTAAATCGGCATCTGTACCAACCACTGTTGCTGCCTTCTTCTTTGCTATCTCCAGTACTGTTTCAACAATCAGTTTATCACTGTAAAGTGGATGTCAAGCGACTGATATTTTGCCTGACGTCGTCTGTCCTCTTCGCTTTTTGTGCTGGGCATGAAATAACCATCAAAAACGACAACGCAGTTATTACCGTAATGTTTCCTCACATAATTTCCGTACAGTCCATATAATCCTTTGTAAGTCAAATATAGTGACCAAACAACTCTTGGCAATAAATATATACCATCTACAACATACGCACAATGTTGAGGAGATTGGAGATGCTTGTCAATTCATATAAAGTTATCCGATATATCATACAATACGGATTTTTGTATTTTTCTCGTGTAATAATTATCAAACAAGGATAAGGAATGATTTGTCAGCTCATGGTTTAAGCATTTCTGAAGGATCTCATCAGTTTTCGCAACACAACTTACTTTGAAGAACACTGCATGGTTTTAATAGGTATAACAATGTCATAGTTGATCTTGACAGCGCTAGTCATGTGTGCTAATGTCCACACCTTGTCACTTCGATGTAAATGAACATCGTGAATCTTTTTAAAAAAGTGTTCAAATGTTTGTAAATCTATCGGACCAAACTGCGTGGTCATCAGTCCGTAGCTTACAAACTACTTAAACTAAGGTAAACTAACTTTTTTTTTAACCCTTGAGGTGGATTTAAGTTTTGCGGTCGTTGTTTCAGTTCGTTCTCGTTTGTTCGTTCTACATTTGGCTCAGCTTTTTTATTACAGTGGGCGTTTCGACTACTCCACCGCGGCGTGAATGTTTTCGCTACAATTGGTCCCACTGTAGCTTTTCCGACATTAACTGCATCGTCACAGTTAATCAGTAATAGCCTCACTATCCATAATACCACTTGACAATGATATGAGCTCAGAACGATTTGTCAGCAGATAATGTGAGGCGAACCACACCACCACTTTTGAACAATAGATATTGGTTGTCGTGATTTTCATAGCTGAACGTGTTGGTCAGAGGAGGTTACTTCTATACCAAAAAATTGATCAATGTGCTGAATGAGCTCTGAACATGCATATATCCCTTGCGCCCATCGATTCAGGGTATTACTCGTTATCCCACGTCCATTTGTCAGGCCACCAGATGATTTGAACGTTCTCATCAACACTTGTTCAATCGTCATGTCTCTCTAATTATCAGCCTACATTTTGTCAATACGTCTAATCGCAAATTGTCCTGTGGTTACAAATTTTTGGAACTCTTATGTTGTTAGCCTGTCTTCAAGTGTTGACATCTGTTCTACGTATAAATGCTCACACTTTACACATGCAAGATTGCTAGCTGCATGGAAAAAAAGAAACATATTTTTCAACATCTCTATATGCAATCCCCAATCACCTGTGCGCTCAGTACGGACAAAAAGCCTTATTATGCTAACTTGTTCGTAGTACTGCACCCACATTTTGGCAGTCCAATTGTTAGATGCCTGCTTCTTTCATAAAATTCTATAACTTCTCCATTGACGTGACTATCGTGGGCACGTTGGGGAAATCTTCAATACTTGTAGGTTGTCTAATGTGGCAGTATGTAATGCTTGCTGGTTTGCAGAGGTAGTTTGATCAATGTGGTGGGTGGGTGGACGGACCGAGGAAGTGGCCGCACAATGGCTACACACTCACTTAATGCCACTATTGTAGTAAATCGTAAGCTGCTCTTGAGAAAATGTGGGAATATGGTATAACACAATGTGAGTCTAACCAGTGAACAGTTATACCTTTTGGTAAACAAATTCAGATAACGCCCTTATTATTAATGATAGGAAAAAATGTTGGTATTATTTTAAATCTCTAAGAATGTGATACACGATTAATGAAAAGAAACCGTCAATTTGTTCCATAATTATCCAGTTATTCATCGAGAAACTCCAAAAAATGTTGGAAAAAATTATATTTTCTCCATTTAGATTACTATAACTCAGAAGAAATGTTATATATACGTGATATACTGCTACATAAAAAAATTCACCCCTCCCTCTGTAATTTGGTGCAAAAAGGATCTTTTTATATTGATTCTCTGGGAATTTATAGCCGTTCAAAAATTACTGCACAAATTCTTAGGTCGGCCATATTGATGACGTCATAACCGCGATTCCACAGCCCGGAGCTTCGGGAACTTTTATTGTGTTAACAAGGCCATCAAACTGAGACTATTGCAAAAGGTTTCATTTCTCCCCTTACCTTTTCCTATTCAATGAATAACGGTCCTGGACTACAATGGCCGCGGTTGAGTAGCCGAGCGGTCTAAAGCGTCTCGCTGCGGAGCGCGCGGTTGCTCGCCGTGGAGGTTCGAGTCCTCCCTGGGGCATGGGTGTGTGTGTGTTGTTCTTAGGTTAGTTTAGTTTAAGTAGTTTGTAAGCTACGGACTGATGACCATGCAGTTTGGTCCGATAGAATTACAAACATTTGAACATTTTTTTGGACTACAATGCTTGGGTCTCGAGATAGGATTCAATGTTCCCTCCAGATGCGAATCCGTCGAGGATCATTCTCCAGACGAAAGCGAGACTCATCTGTGAACATAAAAAAGACGTTTCAGGATTATATTTACACTGGGTCTTCAACAATAAATGCCACTCGGCCAATGAGGACTGTGCAGTGTTTATTTCGATACATCTCTCAGTTGTTGTTACGAAGTCAGCTGCAGGTTGTTATGCTGTACTACGGTGGTACCGAAGTGCCCTTACAATCAAATAACGATACATTCTTTCATATGAACACGCTTGACTGGTTGTACAAGTATCCATTTTCCTGCATCAACAGCAAGTAACAATGCGCTACCAGAACAATACTGCAACATTCTTTTGCATGTAGTGAGATAACCATTAATTTTTGTAGGCAATATTGCCTATGGAAAAGCATAGCTGCTACAACAGTTTGTGATAGGAAGTACCCGGACACGCCCAAAACCATACGTTTTTCATATCAGGTACATTGTGCTCCCACCTACTCTCAGGTACTCCAAATCAGCGATTTCAGTAGACATTTGATAGAGCAGAATTTGGGACCCGCGAAACACAAGGACATCGAACGTGGTCAGATCAATGAGTGTCACTTGTTTCAGAAGTATCTACGCGAGATTACCACACTCCAAAATATTCCTAAGTCCACTGATTCTGATGTCATACTGAAGTGGAAACGTGAAGGGACACGTACAGCACGAAAGCGTACGGACTGACCTCATCTGTTGACTGACAGAGACCGCCGACAGTCGAACATTGTCGTACAGTATAATAGGCAGGCATCTATCCACACCCTCACCCAGGAATTCCAAAGTGCATCAGGATCGACTCCAAGTACTATGAGAAATAGGCGGCAGGTGACGTAACTTAGATTAGATGGTTGAGCGGCTGCCCATACGCCATACATCAAACAAGTCAATGCCAAAGGACTCCTCGCTTGGTGTAAGAAGCGTAAGCATTTGACGACTGAAGTGTAATAACGTTGTGTAGATTTACAAATCATGGCACACAACGTGGTGATCCGATGACAGAGTGCAGGTATGGCGAATTTCCGGTAATTGTCAACTGCCAACGTGCGTAGTGCCAAAAGTAAAATTCGGAGGCGGTGGTGTTATGGTGTGGTCGTGTTTTACATGGAGGGGGCTTGCATCCCTTGTTCTTTTGCGTGGCACTATCACAGTACAGGCCTACATTGATGTTTTAAGCAGCTTCTTGCTTCGCACTGTTGAAGAGCAAATCGGGGATGTTTGTAGATGTTTGTAGAGCTTATGGGACTTAACTACGGTGTCATCAGTCCCTAAACTTACAAAACTACTTACGAACTAGCTAATACTAAGGACGGCACAAATATCCATGCCCGAGGGGGGATTCGAACCCCCGACCGTAGTGGCCGTGCAGACTGTGACTGACGCGCCGCAGAACGCTCGGCCACCGCGGCCGGCTATTATCTTTCAACACGATCGTGCACCTGTTCATAACGTGGCGGAGTGGTTGCATGACAGTAACATCCCTGTAATAGACTGGCCTCCTCAGAGGCTTGACGTGAGATCTATATAACACCTTTGGGATGTTTTGGAACGCCGACTTCGAGACAGGCCTCACCGACCTACACCGATACCTCTCCTTAGTGCAGCACTCCGTGAAGAATGGGATGCCATTCCCCAAGAGACCTTCTCGCACCTGATTGAACGTGTGCCTGCGAGAGTGGAAGTTGTCATCATGGCTAATGGTGCGCCATCATCATACTGAATTCCAGCATTACCGAAGGAGGGTCCAACGGAATTGTAAGTTATTTTCAGCCAGGTGTACGGATACTTTTAATCATATAGTGTATACTAGAGGTCTCGCATATGGACTACCGAACATCTCTGACTGAACTACAGTATATCGGTGTCTGTGGCAGGGTTCCGTAAGATATACAACGGACGAGCCGCATTGAGTGAGCTATTGGAAAAGAAGACCCAGACATGACGTCAGTTAGCAAGAAAGTCTTCTCTTTGGCATCTGCTACAATGTTATAACACTGAAATGTAACCACCCTGTAATAATATTTTTCTACGAGTGGAGCTATTTTATATTGTGACATAAGTGATGGGAAAACAATAGGGCATTACTGAGTGAATACAGGAAATGCTCTGTGTGGAGAGCAGTTCCACGAACGGATAAAGCGGCTGTCAGCGGCAAGTGGCGAACGCAGAGGTTACGGCGGCAGGTCGGCTTACGGCACGTGGCGGCCGCGCAAAGCTGTTGTCTGCTCCTCCCAGCCGCATTGCGTAAGCCGCTGTGGCTGCACTCACGTGCCCCACTCCCAGAGGCCCACGCAACGCAACCTTTGTTTATCTGCCTCGTCAACGTTCCTTTTGCAGTTTACCCGTGTCGTGCAGAAGACTATAGAAAATACTGTTTACAAATATGGAAATAAATTTATTTTCTTATCCAAATGTCACTTTTTATTTAATTCTCAGTTGCGGTCATATTGCCGGCCGCGGTGGCCGAGGGGACTAAGGCGCTCCAGTCACGGTCTGCACGGCCACTACGGACGGGGGTTCGAATCCCCCCTCGGGCATGGATATTTGTGCCGTCCTAGTTCGTAAGTAGTTCATAAGTAATTTGTAAGTTTAGGGACTGCTGACCCTGTAGTTAAGTCCCATAGACTATACAAACATTTGAAAATTTTTTTGGGTCATATTCGGATCAGACAGGTTCTTAACCGGAACTATTCGAAATACTGTAGTAAAGTGTATGGATAAGATTCACTACTATGCAGTGGACGTTTTGTGTTATGAAATCTGTATCTATAAATGTGAATGTCAGTTCGGTGTACGTTTATCACGTCTGAACCACAAGACATAAAGAGCTAAAAATTTGTACAGTTACTAATTTCTATCCGGAGAAGGCATTAGGCACGGTTATATGGCAATCGGATAGCTATTTATCTATATATATTAAGGTGTATATCTGTTATGTGTACGATTATCACGTCCGGACGACAAGACAAAGAGATTTAAATATTTGTATGGTTACTAATTTATACCTGACGACGGTTTTAGTCATGGTTTTATAGCGATCTGATAGATATTTAGTAATTTGAAGAATATAACGCGAAATGCGGAACAATAATTACTCTTCGAAAATATTTTCTCTTTGAAAATGGTTTTATTGGTGGCATTGTTGCTTGAGGGTTGATAATGATACACGAGTGGAGTATGTTGGGATGGAAAGTAATCGGTGTATATAAAATTATACGTTTGTGTGTTTTAATATTTCGCTCTGCAGCGAAAAGTACAGAACGCAAACGAATGGTCTGTGAGTAATTGTTGTCCAAAGTCTCCCATTGTACACCATAGCAGTTCCATGCCGATAGCTACAAGGGGGTGGAAGATATGGTGGTTGAAAGTCGTCAAATTATAAAAAATATTCGGACTGAAGGTCAGCGATGACGTTTGCGACTCTATAGCAAGGAGGTTTCATACAACGAAACATGATGCCACAGACCATATCTTTGGTCTATAAGTGCTACAATGTCTTCAGCTCTTTCTCTGAAAGGATAAGCATACGAATAATTTTATATTTTTACTTGAATGTTGTTTAAAAATGTTTGTTTCTAAAGAAGGTATTGTATTTCATTTAATCCTTCAAAACCAGTCTCATAGCATACTACTGAAAGATAGCTTACCTATCATAATCAACCAACACGCGAGCGGATTCAAATGTACAAATGTTTGTTAAGCTTATGGGACTTAACTACGGGGTCATCAGTCCCTAAACTTACAAAATACTTATCTACTACCTTATACTAAGGACGGCACAAATATGCCAGAGGGGGGATTCGAACCCCCGACCGTAGTGGCCGTGCAGACCGTGACTGGAACGCCTCAGTCCCCTCGGCCACCGCGGCCGGCACGCGAGCGGAGCCGCGGGTTTAAGCTAGTAGACAATAATTGCGAAACGATAACTTTTACAGATGCATAGATTGTAGCACACGCCGAATTTGTTAGTTAGAAATTAAACTAAGCAAAACTAGTCATCATACAGACACATCTTTAGGACCCAATGTTAGAATAAATATACAGGACAGAGCGATTAACTCTATCACAGATCACGGCTCTATATAGCACTCATTTCCTCCTGACTCTTTTATCTCATACTGAGACTTAAATATTTGTACGGTTACTAATTTATACCTGAGGAAGGTTTTAGGCACGGTTTTTAGCGATCTGATAGATATTTAGTAATTTGAAGAATATAACGCGAAATGCGGAACAATAATTACTCTTCGAAAATATTTTCTCTTTGAAAATTGTTTTATTGGTGGCATTGTTGCTTAAGGGTTGATAATGATACAAGAGTGGAGTATGTTGGGCTGAAAAGTTATCGGTGTATATAAAATTCTACGTTTGCAGCGAAAAGTACAGAACGCAAACCAATGGTCTGTGAGTAATTGTTTTCCGAAGTCTCCCATTGTACACCCTAGCAGTTCCATGACGATAGCTATAAGGGGGTGGAAGATATGGTGGTTGAAAGTCGTCAAATTATAACAAAATTCGGACTGAAGGTCAGCGATGACGTTTGCGACTCTATAGCAAGGAGGTTACATACAGCGAAACGTGATGCCACAGACCATATCTTTGGTCTATGCGTGCTACAATGTCTTCAGCTCTTTCTCTGAAAGGATAAGCATACGAATAATTTTATATTTTTACTTTAATGTTGATTAAAATGTTTGTTTCTAAAGAAGGTATTGTATTTCATTTAATCCTTCAAAGCAGTCTCATAGCACACTATTGAAAGATAGCTTATCTATCATAATCAACCAAAACGCGACCGGAGCCGCGGGTTTAAGCTAGTAGACAATAATTGCGAATCGATAACTTTTACAGATGTATACATTGTAGAACAAACCGAATTTGTTAGTTAGAAGTTAAACTAAGCAAAACTAGTCATCATACAGACACATGTTTTGGACCCAATGTCAGAATAACATACAGGACAGAGCGATTAACTCTATCATAGATCGCTGCTCTATATAGCATTCATTCCTCCTGACTCTTTTATCTCATGTCCTTAGGTTAATTTAATTAGTTTAAGTAGTTTCTAAGGCTAGGGACTGATAACCGAGGAAATTAAGTCCCACGGATTAACAAACATTTGACACTGCATCTTTAGAAGTTAGCTATCGACTGAGGTTTTACACATCCGCCAGTGCATTCTAAATTACCTGCGTCCTTCCTTCAGTCAGACAAACTATCGAATGTTGTGTAACCTGGTAGAGAAAACTTTCGAGCATGAACACTGAGGTGTGTGCATCATGAATGACGTTAGAAATGTATTACTTCTTTCAAATGTTCAAATGTTTGTAGAGCTTATGGGACTTAACTACGGGGTCATCAGTCCCTAAACTTACAAACTACTTACGAACTAGCTAATACTAAGGACGGCACAAATATCCATGCCCGAGGGGGGATTCGAACCCCCGACCGTAGTGGCCGTGCAGACTGTGACTGACGCGCCGCAGATCGCTCTGCCACCGCGGCCGGCTATTATTTCTTCTTTGCTACTAAATGTATTCACAACATATTTTGCGCGCAGTATCTACTTTTGCAAACGAATATACAGTACCTACAAATTTATTTGATTGTAGAACTTACAGTTTAGGAGATATGGCATTATAAACACTGTGATACGTGGGTAACTGCCGCATCAACTTCGTATTTTAAGCGCTGCAGTATCGTCAATCCGACTGCAATGAAACTTTTCACGCCTGCTCTTCAAAGAAAGATAAAAGTTCCTGTCTATAGAAAAATATGTATGGTGTATGATAGAGGCTATTTTACGCATGATCTTAGAAAAAAATTACGGTTTCATTACGGTCTTGATGAAATTTTGCATATTTAATTTTCAACAAACGAGGTACGTCACCTTCTACATAAGATTTTATAGGTTTAAAAGCGGAAGGTACCTTGCAATTAACTTTGACACCACTTCACTGATCAACATGAAATTTAACAGTGTTATGTAGTTTTTCACAGTTGGAGGAGACACTGGATTGAGAGGTGGAGGATGTGGTCGACAGAGAGAAGAGAAGGTAGCCTGCAGGAATGGGAAAGGTGGATATGAGCAGAGAGAAGGGTAGGATGAGATGGACAGAGAGAGAAGGAAAGAGAAGGTGGACAGAGGGGGAAAAAGGAAGGTGAGATTGACTAACTTAAGACTGTAATAAATAAGTACCATGGCGACGCCGGGTTTTCAGATAGAATATTATAACATTTGATGAAATTATGTGTATGTTCCAGTTCTCCCGTAAACTGCTATACTGATTTCAACCAATCTCAGAAAACATGTTCTTACCGTCAGGAAACGATATTTGTGGCGGTAAAAACCACATACCACACATACCTCAGGAGATACAATGTCGTAAAGAATGAGAATAGCGGAAAACTGCCGTATATGCGACGCGTGAATGACGAGGCCTTAGACACCCACTATTTGAGACTGAGAGAACTTTCAACGAACATTACGTATTATTTCAGAAATAGATGAAATGTTTTCTTGTTCACAAAGTGATAAAAGTAAAGAAGTATATCGCTTATTACTTCCGTTCTGATTACGCAGAAAAACTATTGTAATTGGCATGACATTACAATTTATTACTTCTACATTACTGAATGTAATCTCGCCCGCGACATACGCAGAGTGTAAGCAATCACACCCATGAATCTCTCTTCGAAATTATTTCAAAGCACGCCAGATAAGTAATCTGTGGCATTAAAACAGACCTATTACAAATGGGGTTAAAATTTATTACGTTTTTACTATCTGAAACACATTTCTCAGACAATTTTTTGATATTGTACTCTACGTACCAGGAAAATTATGTTATTGTAAGACATAATATTCAGGAGATGAGTCCATAAGGAATGAGCTGCTTGAAAACTAAAATGAAATGGAGAAAGATTGGGACAGAAGGTGATGAAGAAAGGGGAAATAATGTGATGAACCAACATAAGAATAAAAAAAAAAAAAATACCATGCCAATACCGGTAAATAGCGCTACTCTATACGTATAACAAAAGTGGGTGTAAGTATGTACGTGTGCCTGCTCCACATCTCCTGTAAACTGCCGCAGCGGAGCGGCGGAGCGCATTGATGCGCTATGTTACGATGCGCGAGGCCGTTCCCCGTCGGGGGCTCGAATAACCCCTCGGGAATGGATGTTTGTGACGTCTTTAGTATAAGCTAGTTAATAAGTAGTTTGTAAGTTTAGGGACTGATGACCCCGCAGATAAGTCACATAAGCTTTACAAACATTTGAACATCCTGTAAGCTGCTGGACTGATTTAAACTAAACTTGGTACACATATGCCTTACTATCAGAAAACAATCGCTAAGGGAATAAGAACAACCTATGACACATGGATGGTTCAGAATACATGTCGTCATAAACAATGAAATTCTCTAAATACTGCTCCATTGTGCATCTGTTCCTAAATTACTGAACTGATTTAAACCAAACTTGGTGCACATATTCTTCATTGTCATGCACCAATCACTGTGGAAGTAATACCGACCTACAACACATACATCAGGAGATATGTCGTCATAGACAATGAGAGTCGCAGGAAGCTGCCACATCACACAACGGGTTAATAACTAGATTACACTCATCCTTTATTTGAGAATGAGAGCCCTTAGCATCTTGCAACAAACTGTACACATAATTTCAAACCTTTAAGAGACATTTTCTTGCTGACAACCTGAGAAAAATGACGGAAGGAAAAAGTTTATCGCTTACTACTTTCCACAGTTCATGCACTAAAACTATGGTTTCGGCATTACAGCACAGTTTATTATCTGTAAAGTACTAAATGTATTCCCGAGGCATTTTCAGACAGTATGCACATATACCATTCAATGTGTTGTGGCGTAAAGTCAGCGCCACACATCAAACGCAAGAGAAAAATCGTGGCAAAGGCAGCGGACGCCCGGCAGCCAATCACACGCTGGCGCCGCGCCTCTTGGAGGGAGTAACCGGAGAAGCGCGCCCTCTACAAGCTGCTATATCTAGGCGGACATGCGTCTGGACGAGTCCATCAGAACTCAGCTACGAACTAGGCAGGCACCAGGAAACAGCTCAGCTAGCGTCGTACAGAAGACGACGACGTGAGAAGAGAGAAGAGAACAGGCAGAAGTTGAGTATTGTATTCTACAGGCAATAAAACTTGTAATACTAACTGTATCGATGTTCTAGATATTCTGTACTGAACCTTTCGTGAAAACTAGACCGGGATGAGAATACAACACAATGTACCTTTGAAATTATATCATACTATGAGACATTGTTCATCCAGAGATATGTGGTCATAAACAGTAAGGTTCAAAGTTGCCTGGTAGTAAGAATAGCAAAATCTCGGGCAGTTGAGATCTGCAAATGTAAGCTAAAACGCTCACTGCTACTCTAAATTACTTTATGAGTGGCCACAGTATATGTGCAATGGATATTTATCTAACTGCTCACTCCTTAAGGAAGCAGCCAACATTTTAACAAATACAAAATCAATGATAAAAAATAAATGAATAGAAAATTAAACATGGTACAGGGAGCTTGAAATCATAAAGCAGAGGTTTCTATTCAGTAAAATAACAAACAAATAAATGTGGGGAGACCAAATTAAGCACACACCTTGTACAAAAGTGAATTAAAACATATAATTACTGCCCATATTAAAATTGTTTTGCCCTTTATGAATAGGGAGGTAACATGGCAGGAAATGTTCAAATACACAATGGATAGCTCAAAGCACATTCATTCATTCACAGACACACACATAACGCTTGGCAGTACATTACAATCCTGGAACACATGAAATCAGCAGCGAAATGAAGTGTCGGCGTCGGTTTGATGAGATGGTGGACATCTTGATCACAACATTTTAAATTATATTGTGCACTAACGAACTCATGTGGGAAGGCAGTGGCATACTATTCTTAAGTACCACATGGTGTGCAACCATGGTGAATTACATAGAATTTACAAAGGAAATTAATTCAGAAGAAGTGAATAGAGACATGCGAGTATTCATATAGAAGAAAGTTAGTATTAATAAAACCATGGCTGAAGGCTGAAGTAACGACTGTTATGAAAGCATATGGTGCAATCGGTCATAAAGACAGGAAAGACGGAATCAAATCAGAAATTCTGAAAAAATATTTAGCATACTCGCAGATACAGAAACGCCGCGAAAACGTTAGTAAAAAACACGGAGGAAATTCAAACATGCTAGGTTTACACAAAGGCTGAAGGCCACACACGTGTCTACTAACTTGAGCAAAACTGGACACAATCATCACTGGAATGAAAATGCAAATAATAAATCTACACTGAACTTACACGAGTTGTGTAAATTAAGAAACACGTCGCCTCTCATAACGAAAGAATTAGTCAAGAGGACTATCACTGAAAAACCACCAAGACTGCCTTTTCAGGAAGAAATCAAAGTCCTAAAAGCATGTCTTCCCCTCAGCATGATTCGGCGGAGTACTAACTTCCTCAGTCGTCGGAACCAGAATGAAGAGTGAAGACTAGAGCTCTAAGGCCTCGGAAAAACCTCCCACCGCCATACATCGGATGTAGAGCGCGCTAAACGCGACGCAGAGTGCGTTCAGAGACTAGTGTTTACCAACCCTTGCTACCTGGCCAAGATAATTCCTTCTACAACCGCTCCCAGAGAGGTCTCCTTTCACCTCTTTCGTCCAAGATTATGTTGGTACGACACTAACAACAAGGCCACCTCGCCATCTTGCCAAGCAAGATTGTCTCTGGCCACCCAGCAGACGCTAGCGCAAACGACAAACGAAGCCATGCGTTCTTAATTAAAGTAAACCATGCCCTAAAGCGAGAGGCGGCGACTGTAAGCCATTGCGCGGCAGTCAGTCAATATTAAGAGCAACCTTCCACATTCACATTAACACACAAGTTCAATCAGACGGGTGGAAACATATATGAATATGGGGCAAACATAAATAAACATGGGGCATTGATCATTGATAAAAAATAATAAAATAGCTAACACACAGATAGATAACATTAATGGTGCAAAAACACTTTAGGTTAAAGAATAAATCAAAATGGAAAACGACCACACATTCAGGGGACGTGTTTTAAGGTTCATGAAAAACACGCCATCATGTATGAAATTTCGATTCATTACGTCTTCACTAATTACTCTATTCGCGACATATTCTGCAGAAAATATGCACACATACCACTGAACGTTCCTTCGAAGCTATACCGTAGTACACCTTACATTGCAAGATATATAACATTATAAATAATGAGATGGATGAAAATCCGTCCCATCACTCATTGTGCTGTATTTTATTACGTGTTTACTACCAACTATACTCGCAGCACATATTGCTGACAGTTATTTCAGTCTATGTACCTGGAAAATTATATTATTGTAGGACATATTTTTCAGACGATATGACGTCGTAAGAACTCAGCTTCAAGAAAACGAAACTGAAATGGACAGAGAGACTGACGGGGAAGAAGGCGACGGGCACACAGAAGAATGGGAAAAATAGAGCCGGCCGCGGTGGCCGAGGGGACTGAGGCGCTCCAGTCACAGTCCGCACGGCCACTACGGTCGGGGGTTCGAATCCCCCCTGGGGCATGGATATTTGTGTCGTCCTTAGTGTTAGCTAGTTCTTAAGTAGTTTGTAAGTTTAGGGACTGATGACCCCGTAGTTAAGTCCCATAAGCTCTACAAACATTTGAACATTTTTTGGAAAAATAGATACCCTGGCAACCCTGGGAACTAACGCTAGTATTTTATAATAACCTCATCTTCTCCCTATGGTGCACATACCTCGATTGGAACATTTGATACTTCGGCTGACGTAATATTACAGGGGTGATAATAATGTTTGTAAATCTTATGGGACTTAACGTCTGTGGTTATCAGTCCCTAAGCTTACAAACTACTTAAATTAACTTAAACTGAAAGACAACACAAACACCCATGCCTGAGTGAGGACTCGAACCCCCGACGGCGAGCAACCGCGCGTTCTGCAGCATGGAGACCGCTCGGCCACTCCACCGCGGTTCAGAGGGGGTAGGGGGAAGAGGGAGAGCTTCAGTTTCCCGTCAAATTCTCTGTCAAACAACTGACTAGTGACAATGTGACGGGACTCGGTTCCTGACATTGAATATAACCCCACTAAGTGAATGAATCTCTCGAAGTTACCTCAGATGCAGTCTGACAGCCAGACTTCCTATCAGTGACTTTAAGACAAGTCGTTATTACAGCGAGGACTGTCATTATATTAGTTCCACGTATTTGTTATGTTGTCTGACTGATTTAATGAGATTGTAAACGAATCTATTGGTTAATATTTACAGCTGTAAGGATTTGTATATTACTTCTACTGGACTATTAATTAGTCGAAAACATTCCCTTTTGTATGTAGTGTGAATAAAGACAATGCTTCACTAACAAGGGTACTGTCTAATAAGACATGTCGAAACATACCCTGAAATTTTAGACACAGGAAGAAGACAACGAAAGAAAAGCACTGTCAAAATTTAAGCTGCTAACAGACTCTGCAAGTATTTAAAAAAATTGTTAAAATTGCCAAATTCGTAGCGCGCTTGGCTGCGGTGGAAATGTACACCCCTACCGGCGCTGTAGCAACTGCTCATGCGCAACTAGCCACACATACACAGCCGAGATCGGCGGTACATTTGTAAACAAGAAACTCGACACAACCCGATCGTAATTTGTAAAGAACGTTCAAGTTATCGTTCGTTTATAGTGTTCCTCACACCACAGTTCTGTTCTCTCGATTAGACACTCAACTAATATCTACTAAAATTATCAGTTGCTTTTTGCAGTACTGGTAAGTATTGACAATAAAGATAAAGCTGAATTAATTTTTATTGTGCTTTCGTAAGGCATGCCTGCTAACTGAATCTTTTTTCTTTCTCTTTCAGTTTCAAAGTAATGTGAAATCCTATTAACGATCTCAATTTAGCAAATATGAAATATGAAGAAAGTGGTTTCCAGACGATATCACGTACTTCTCCTGAGGTCCTACCTATGTGTCATTTGTTGATTGATATCTTTCACATTCATTCGAATGATACCGACATTTCTTTTGGAATTGTGGGAACGTTGAAAGAAATAGGAAATAACTATGTCGAATCCACGGATTTTGGTTCGGACGACGTTATTGTGCCAGTAACAGTTCTGAAGAAGAGTACCTTCCAGGGCTAAAAAAAAAAAAAAAAAAAAGGAGAGAGACGGAGTTGATTGCCCAATCAATTAATGCAATGACAGAACCTCAAGGTAAATTATGTAATTTTTATGTATTTATTTCTTAAGCATATGGGACTTAACTGCGGGGTCATCAGTCCCTAAACTTACAAACTACTTATAAACTAACTTACAGTAAAGACAGCTCAAACATCAATGCCCGAGGGAGGATTCGAACCCAAGACGGGGAACGGCCTCGTGCATCGGAGCAAAGCGCCTCATTGCTTCGGCCACTCTGCCGGGGCAAGGAAAATTAGGACAAAAAAAACTGTTTAGCTGCAAAATTCTTGTAAACGACGTATCAAAATGAATAATTTTTCAACATTTAGTTCGAAACGTATTCCTACCTGTTGCAGGAACTAATTCATTGCTTTTGTAGGTTTCATGGTATAGACATAACGGCGCCTCTGTTTTTATGGAGTACAGCGAAATATCTGTAGATATAATGTGGATTCCGCCTGGAACTACTAGTGTGATTCAACCTCTCGATAAAGAACTTTTTCGACAGTGGAAAGAATTTTTCAGGAAATTATCAATCATAATTTCCGATACCTCTCATTTAGCCGGCCACAGTAGCCGAGCGGTCTGCGGCGCGCCAGTCACAGTCTGCACGGCCGCTACGGTCGGGGGCTCGATACCCCCTCGGGCATGGATGATTGTGTCGTCTTTAGTATAACGTAGTTCATAAGTAGTTTGTAAGTTTGGGGACTGATGACCCCGCAGTTGAGTCCCTTAAGCTTAACAAACATTTTAAGATCTCTCATTTCAGGTTTATGAGTGAAATTGTTTTCTTAAGCTCCAGTCATTTTTGCATATCAGTTTTTTTCGCAACTCTTTATGAATTTGATCAAGTGTACCTGGTATGCAGCGCAATATGCACAACAACGGCCAGATCCATTTATTTTACAAATTTACAAATGTTTGTTTAGCTTATGGGACTTAACTACGGGGTCATCAGTCCCTAAACTTACAAATTACTTATGAACTAGCTAACTCTAAAGACGGCACAAATATCCATGCCCGAGGGGGTATTTGAACCCCGACCGTAGTGGCCGTGCAGACCGTCACTGGAGCGCCTCAGTCCCCTCGGCCACCGCGGCCGGCAGATCCATATATAACTCCAGCCAAGTTCTGCCTAAATAAAACAAGTGCCTGCTGCGAAGTGCCTGAATGCATCATTATTTCCTTTGTCTGGTATGCGTGGTGCAAGAAAAATGTTTTTGTCATTCAATAGACACTTCGCAAATTTTGACGACTACATGGAATAAACATATTACTGTTTCACTGATAGTTAAATGTACAACATTCAAAAGTTATTTTATAGAATGGCTGACAGGAATTGTTATAAAATGTGTTACTTCAAGTCACATTTCAGTTCAACAAATTACAAGTCCTCACTGACGGAAGTCGTTGTTCACTTACATTCACTCCTTTGTAAACCAGGCTTTACGTGCTTAAAATTTGTGTATGTGAACTCTGGATAATTCCGCTACGCGGCGCTGCGTGAGTGATTCGACGAGTCGCGTGCTAGGCGGGCGGGGCTGTGCAAACAGCTGTTATAAGCTGTTCTTCGCGCGGCAAAAGTGCGTCACTTCGACCATTTAAAAAAAAAAAAAAATAAATAAAAAAAAAACTTGCAGTGCCTCTTAGCAGCTAAACTTTCGGCTGTGCATTTCTTTCGTTGTCTTCTTGCTGTTGTTTGTTTCAAATGTTTGTATAGCTTATGGGACTTGACTACGGGGTCATCAGTCCCTACACTTACAAACTACTTATGACCTAGCGAATACTAAGGACTGCACAAATATCCATGCCCGAGGGGGGATTCAAACCCCCGACCGTAGTGGCCGTGCAGACCGTGACTGGAGCGCCTTAGTCCCCTCGGCCACCGCGGCCGGCCTTCTTGCTGTGTACAGTGGCGGCGCTAGGCGTCGGCGACGTCGGCAACCGCCGACGGCCTCGCGCCTGCAGGGGCCTCGCAATACATTGTTAAAATTTTAGTTGTTTTCTTTTTTATATATTTGAAGTTTAACGGCGCTTTTCAACTGCTTGGTTATGTAGCGACGACCTACTTCTAACGTACACTAGCTTAACCAAAGGACAAACACAACAGCCGTACCCAAGAGTGGGATTCGACCTCAATAAGAGCGACCCGCTCACCATGGTATGACGCCTTAGTGCGCTCGGCTATTCCCCGCCGGCAGCTATTTAGTTTCCCTATTTATTTCCGAATGAGTGCAGCAGTGATGTTCAAAAAAAAATGTTCAAATGTTTGTTAAGCTTAAGGGACGTAACTACGGGGTCATCAGTCCCTAAACTTACAAACTACTTATGAACTACCTACAACTAAGGACGGCACAAATATCCATGCCCGAGGGGGGATTCGAACCCCCGACCGTAGTGGCCGTGCAGACCGTGACTGAAGCGCCTCAGTCCCCTCGGCCACCGCGGCCGGCTGCAGCAGTGATGAAATTCTTAGTTAAATACTTGAAAAACAACTTCTTCAGCAAATTTTTGAAATCAATTTGTAAGTAGTACAGTATATCCAAATGCTTATATAACAATTAGAATCAAGCTCACAGTTAGTCAGTACAGCTTCGGCCTAAAAAAGTTTCTCAAAATTAAAATTGATTAAGACATACTTGAAAATCACAATGACACACACGCTCCAAAAAAAAAAAAAAAATAAATAAATAAATAAATAAAAATAAAAAATAAAAAATAAAATAAAATAAAAAAATAAAAAAATAAAAAAATGCGTTGTCAGTACTATTAATTAAAGCCGAAACAGCGGCTAGTATTAATTATGCTGTTATTGTTAAAAAATCAGTGAGGCGAAAAGTTTCTCTATGTTAATTTGTGTTTGTTTATTGTAATTTTTGTCACTGCAATAATACTTGTATATTATACTAATAAAATTTTAGTATAATGATTATTGATGTACAATTCATCTCATTTTATTTCACATTTTCTTCCTTACTGAAAAAAATTATAGGGGCCTCGCAAAAACGTGTTCGCCGACGCCCAGTTTTCGTCTAGCGTCGCCACTGGCTGTGTAAAGAATTTCAGGATAGGTTTCGACACGTCATATTGGATCATTTCCTTGTCAGTACGAAAGATGTTGATGATCATGCAGTAAAGCTCCAAGGAAGAATTAGAGACAAAAAAAAATTAAAAAGTAGTTTTGCGTCGTGAATTATGAGAGCAACGGCAACATTAAATTGTCAAACTTATATTTTTACAAGTTTGTAAAACTTATTAACACCTGAGGCACTGATTCTTAGAGAAGTTACATGTGTCTTTGTCATCCGCCATCTACAAATACGAATGGCATAGTTCCCTATGTCATGGTTCAATCGGTATCTGTCCGAAGGAAGAACAAGTCCAAGATTTCTGTCTCTCTTGCTGTAGCTAATGCAAACTAAAAGCCTTGATAAACAACGAGGTCATATCCTTGCGAACAACGGGTACCCATGCCTTGACGGAACGACTACGTTGAAAAACTTTCGGATAGGTGCTGACAGTTTCTTCCGGAAAGAAGAAGAACACAAGAAATGGATTGGAAGAGATCATGGCCTCCACAGCACACTGCCTGAAGGAAGTAATGCTATTTAAGTCACGGACTAGCGTTGTTTCATTTGTCTCCTCTGCAGACAGCCTCTGTTTGTTTCTTCAAGTACTGGGCAAATGTTGATTGTTCTCTGTTGCGCGCCTTCAGGCTAATTTACGTAACCGGGAGTATTACTTGGCCTTTCATTCAATTGTCTCTCATGCCTTTTATCAAAATATATGTGTCTGTATTTGCAAAAGTTGTTTCTACTAACAATTAGGGAAAAGTCACTTTGACTTCCATCGGTTCATGCTGGAAAAACATAATATTACATGACTAGCACAACAATGTATGTTCTACATGTAGATTTTTATTCAAGATGGAAGATCCTTCATATATTCTTGACGAGAATTAAGCTACCCTTCTAAGGTATATCCCCGTGTACATGCAACTCTTAGTACACAAACGGAACAATCTCGGATTATTGCAATATCGGTTTTTTGCCTCCGTGAAAGAACATGGACTGGCAGTTACAGTGAGACAAATACCTTGATTCATCATCATACATATGCTAATGTGGGAATACTGAGTACTTATACAGTCTTAAAATCGTGATAAGTGAGCTGATCTAAAAGAGAAACGGCATCAAAATCAAATGTTCAAAGAACTTATGGGACTTAACTACGGGGTCATCAGTCCCTAAGCTTACAAACTACTTATGAACTAGCTAAGACTAAGGACGGCATAAATATCCATGCCCGAGGGGGGATTCGAACCCCCGACCGTAGCGGCCGTGCAGACCGTGACTGGAGTGCCTCAGTCTCCTCGGCCACCGCGGCCGGCGAGAGAAACGGCATGATAGATATTTGGTGACACGTGTACTTTATTTTACATGTCGGAACGAATTTGCACAGCAGGCGCTTTTTGGGATAGGAATCTCAATGTCGGCCAAAATCACAAAATCCTGTCTCCAGGACTGAAGAAGAGCGAACGTAGAGTAACCGACTGGATTGTCTTATTGGGAGTAGCCGAGTATCGTCTACTGAAAACGTGCAGTGGTTTTTGTGGTCGAACAGGAGAGACTTCCGGACGGCAAGTGTTAGAGAGGAGATATGTTATACGATCCACTCAAATAAAGAAGGGTATCATCTTGAAAAATTATTCAGAATAATCGTAACATCAACCTGAAATAAATACTGCCCAGTAGAGATTCCACGTAAATTTGTGAAAATGCCATACGCACAACTGCTCCTCATCCGATGCTATGGTCCCTCACACTATATAGCTCAATGTAGTTGCAACCATCCACATTACGTTAAGAGAGATAACTGTTTGTTCGTAGCAAAACACTGTTGTGAAGTTTCCTCTGATTTCTGTCACTCTCAGTGGAATTCTGAGCGTTTTGTTCATATGTTTGTAAAGCTGTGAGTCTTAACTGCCTTGGTTATTAGTTCCTAGACTTGCAAACTACGTAAACTAACGTCTACTAAGGACAAAAAATTCAACCATGCGCGAGGGACGACTCGAAACTGCGTCGGGGAATAACCGCGCAATTTTGCAGCAAAATGCCTTCGATCGCACGGCCACTCCCGCGAAGCAAGCGTTTTGTCATCACAGCTTGTTCGTCTGCTGTGCATTACGATTGTACACAATTTTTACCAGGCTTCGTGTTCACTGCTTTTGAAGAATCGTCTAATGATATTTTATCTACATCCATTCATCATTTTGCCTCCACATGGCATTGTTGGTTAACGTAGAAAATAAATAATCGGTTATAACGAACGTTAGGATTGAATGAACGTGAGGTCCTACCATAAAATGACTTAGGCCATGAATCACAATGATGAAGTTTTATACCCCCAGCTTGCTATATTACGTACCTGACGGTTCTAACGTTTCTATTTAGGGCGATATTAATTGCAGAAGTTTAGCACCTGAAGAATAGTTAGTGTTTCTTTGTAAATAGTTAGTGGAGCTGCAAGAAAGGTTAAATTAGAACAAGTTGGATTGCATTCAGTTGCATGATTTATTTTATAGCAGTATTCAAGATATTATAGGATTTCACTCGTAGAACGGTATGCGTTGAATAATACCTAACTATTTTTAAATATCTCCGAGAGCTTATTAGAGGACATAATGGAGTTTTCGTAAGATACACAACTGAAAATAAATATGAAGAAAACAAATAGAAACACGTGATGAGGAGATCTTACACATAATCAGTTAAGATGGGCTACAGGACAGAACTGAAAAAGAGATTAAGAATATGAACGTTTCTTAAAATGGTGATGTACTCAAATGATAAATCACTTACATAATTAATTAATTAATGATTCTAGGCATTGCACCTAGATATTAAGAGGAAGATGTTAGTTTGCACCATTACAATTGATGGAAAAGGAATTCAGATTGCGCTTACTAATTTGTTACTAAATGTTGCTACAGAAGGCATTTCCCGGAAGGATTAATCGCGTTATTTTTCTACTTCCTAAGGAAGGGGATAAATGAGATATAAAAGTGAATTTAATTGACGGTCTAATTTTCACAATAGATATGAATTTCACTAAATTATCACCAACCACAGAGAACAGAAAAGAAACATAAATCTTTAATCTAGCAAAGAAGTAAAGCGATTTAGAAGTAGGTATAACAGAATAGCCCACTAGCAACTCTGGAATGAAATTATTTGATAAAGTATATGAATTCCTACTCTGCTAGGTATTTACAGATTTGGAAAAGCCCTTAACCATATTTTAACGAACTCACGACCAATAGTCTTGGAGAAACAAACGTTGCATTCATCATCAGTATTGAACTAAAGCCTATATGCAACGTCTACTTAAGTCGCCAGAAGGGAGACGTGGGTGAAGAAAGTTCAGAGTATAGATTTCTCTCGCAGCAGCAGAAAGGCCTGGTCATTCCTGCGGAAATTGTCTACTATTGTTTCCGAGGAAAATCTGACTCCTACACACCCTGATCCTTCCGACATAGCCAAACGTAGCATTATCCTAGTCAAAACGTCAATAGTCTGACAGATTATTATTCTATAAACTTAATGAACTTAAGAAATGCTAGCAGGCTCCCCTGGAAGTATCCGAACGTTTTTGCTTAGACGTGGCTCCTTCTGACATGAAGAGTGACAAAGCTGCCGGTCTAGATCATATTTTCGCAGAATTTAATATACATACTGTACTTAAAACCCAATGGTGACTTCTATATTTATAAAACAACACTCTTAAAAACAGCTTCCTTTCAAAGGTTTTGAGATATCTAAAGTAATAGCTGTTTTGAATCCCGGTAAACCAGTCGACTGTTGAGATAGCTATCGCCCAGTTGCACTTCCGAGTGAATGCTACAAGCTGCTCGAGAAACTCATCTACAATCGTCTATTCAGACAAGCTCGTAATTGCTGAGACCAGGTCCTAACACTAACATCCTTCATTGAGACTGCCAACAAAATGAAGTTTACCACATCCGTGGCTCTTCTGGATCTCTCAGCAGCTTATGATACCGCTTGTGAGAAACGCCTCTTAGCCGGCCGCGGTGGCCGAGGGGACTAAGGCGCTCCAGTCACGGTCTGCACGGCCACTATGGTCGGGGGTCGAATCCCCCCTCAGGCATGGATATTTCTGCCGTCCTAGTTCGTAAGTAGTTCATAAGTAGTTTGTAAGTTTAGGGACTGATGACCCCGTAGTTAAGTCCCATAGACTATACAAACATTTGAACATTTAAAACGCCTCTTAGTGAAGCTTCACAGTCTCATCCTTGTCCTATTCCATTACGACTTTTAACCTCTATGAAAAGTGGCCGTCTGATTAAGATATATCTTGGTAACACTTAGAAAAGTTAATCCAGTTGCAAATGAGACCTTTTTAACCCTAATCGAGGTACAACAATGTCAGGATGTTTATAGTGCTGATAATACAGATGACAGATATAATGCTGTCCTGAACACATTTCTTACGCTGTTTGAAAGTTGCTTTCCACTAGAATGCACAAAACAGGTTACTTTCAGCATCAGGCAGCCAGGGTGGTTGACTGTAAGGTTCTAAAAAATGTCATTAAGAAGGAAAAAAGTATTTGGTATGCAAAAAGAACTTCAAACTATCAGAATCTGGTCAGTCGTGAAGGAAGTGTCTGGACAGCAGCAGCAGCAGGTAGAGGATATAATGCCACTGCATTACTGATAAGTTAGACATATATGCAGTATTCAATAATCACTTTCTGAATTTAGCAGGTGAACTAAACAGAACCCTAGTTTCAACGGGTAATCATATAACTTTTTAGAAAATAGCTTTCCAAGGCTGTTACCTGAAATGGTCCACAATGATACTTCTAAAGGGGAGATTGAATCAATAATTAAATCACTAATGACTAAGAGCTCTTGTGGATATGATGGGGTATGTACCAGAATTCTAAAGTACTCTTGTCCATATGTTAGCCCAGTACAAGGCCTTATTTGTAATTTTTCCTTTCAGATTGGTACGTTTCCTGACAGATTAAACCACTTTATAAAAAACGAGAAAGGGATAATATAGACTGTAGACCTATTTCTATGCCATCGAATTTTTCTAAAGTTATTAAAAAGGCTGTACATTCAAGATGAATTGATCATTTAAGTACACATAATTTGTTGTCAAACGTACAGTTTCGTTTTAGAAGTGGTTTAACGACTGAAAATGCTATATTTTCGTTTTTCTGTGAGCCACTTGGTGGGTTAATAAAAAGCTACGGACATTAAGCGTCTTCTTTGATTTAACAAAAGCGTTTTACTGTGTTGATAACAAAATATTTTTGCAGAAGTTGGAACATTATGAAATGTGAGGAGTAGCTCACAACTAGCTCATCTCTTACTATAATAACAGACAGCAGTGTTGAAAATGGCTATGACATACAATCACAATGGGGGCACGGTTAAGTGTGGGATGCCCCAGGGGTCTGTTTTGGGACCACTGCTGTTTCGTATTTATATACGTGATATGCCTTCGAGTATAACAGGTAATTGTAAAATATTTTTGTTTGCGGATGATACCAGCTTGTTAGTGAAGGATGTTGTCTGTAATATTGACACAGTATCAAATAATGCAGTAAAAGAGATACGTTTATGGCTTGTAGAAGACAAATTGATGTTAAATCGCAGTAAAGTTCAGTTTTTACAATTTCTAATACATAGTTTAATGAAAGCTAACATTTTGATCACACATAATGGACGTATGACAAGTGAGACTGAACATTTCAAATTTCTAGGTGTTCAGATAGACAGTAAGCTGTCGTGGAAAGCCCATGTTCAGGATCTTGTTCAAAAACTACATTCTGATTCATTTAAAATTAGAAGAATATCTTAAATAAGTGATTTTTCAACTCGAAAAGTAGTCTACTACACTTACTTTCATTCACTTGCGTGCGCCGGCCGCGGTGGCCGAGGAGACTGAGGCGCTCCAGTGTCACGGTCTGCACGGCCACTACGGTCGGGGGTTCGAATCCCCCCTCGGGCATGGATATTTGTGCCGTTTTTAGGATAAGCTAGTTGATAAGTAGTTTGTAAGTTTAGGGACTGATGACCCCGTAGTTAAGTCCCTTAATCTATACAAACATTTGAACATTCACTTGTGACGTACGGCGATATTTTTTTGGGGTAACTCGACTGATACAAAAAGGATATTTTTGGCTCAGAAACGGGCGGTTCGAGCAATATGTAGTGTAAGTTCACAAACCTCGTGTCGACCCCTTTTCAGTAGTCTGAGAATTCTTACACTGCCGTCACAATACGTATTTTCTTTAATGTCATTTGTTGTTAATAATATCAGCTTATTCCCACGAGTTATAAGTTTGCACTACTTGCGAATACTAGACAGAAGTCGAATCTACATTTGCATCACAACACCTTGATACTTGGGCAAAAAGGTGATCAGTATTCTGCAGCATCCATTTTCAATAAGCTTCCACAAGAACTCAAGAATCTTAATTCTAACCCACACCCTTTCAAATGTAAATTGAAGAGTTACCTCATGGCTTACTCCTTTTATTCTGTCGAGGAACTCCTGGAAAAGATAAACAATTAAGCTACTTTTTTCGTTACTGATTCTTTTCAAATGTTCAAATGTTTGTATAGTTTATGGGACTTAACTACGGGGTTATCAGTCCCTAAACTTACAAACTACTTACGAACTACTTACAAACTAGGACGGCACAAATATCCATGCCCGAGGGGGGATTCGAACCCCCGACCGTGGTGGCCGTGCAGACCGTGACTGAAGCGCCTTAGTCCCCTCGGCCACCGCGGCCGGCGATTCTTTTCACTTTGGCTTTCATGTGCATAGGACTACTTAAAGATTTTCTGCTACCATTCTTGTGTTAAACTTCATGTATTGACTTGTTCCATGACCATGGAGTCTTACTCCTCAATTAGGTGCTGCGGAACAGAAAACCATATTATTAGTGTTATTATTATTATTAACACGGAAAGTGCTTTCACGATGGCCTGCTCCGGGACTCGGTTCTTGTTTCCATTCTTTTTACATCAAAATCTACATACATACTTCGCAATCCACCCAAATGTGCGTGGTGGAGGGTACTCAGTACCACTTCTAGTTGTATTCCAGCTAAGGAGTCTAGAAAATTCATTTATGCGGATGGTACTGACATGGCGTCACAACACAGACATATCCGTGTTACGGAAACCACTATAACATCTGACTTAACTCTCATCAAAAATTACTTCTCAATGTAGGAACTAAAGCATAGTCCATATGAAACAGAAGTAGCTTGCTTCTTCATCAGTAATAGTATGGCTGGCTATAAGCTCAACATCTCGTTTGATGGCGTTTAACTGAATATCCACAGTACCTAGGAGTCATCTTGGATAGATCTCTCACTTTCAAGTACAACCTTCAAAAACCAGTAAACAAAGTTGAAACTAGTTATCACATATTGCAGCATTTAGGAAGATCAACTTAGGAATGGGTTGCTTTGTTTTTGAGTACAACAGCTCTGTCCCAAGGTTACTCCGCAGCTGAATACTGTGCTCCTGTCTCGAGAGAATTTGGCTTACAATTAAATAGCTCAATGAAGTTGATCGGAGACACTCTCATGGCTACATCCCTTAAATTGCTCCCAGTACTATACAATATTGTTCCTCCAGATACAAGACGGAAGGAAGCCTTAATGAGAGAGTGTTACAAGATCTGGTCCACTCCTAAGCTTCCTACTTAGAAACACATCCGGCCATATGTGAGCCGGTTGAAATCACGTAAACAACCTCTTAAAATAGTAGTCCAGCTACATGAGAGTAGCTTCTTGCCTAAGTCCAACTGGACAAGAAATTAGGATTCTTTTAATGAGTATAAATACATCCCTCGAAGGAATAGACCTTCGCAGGAGGGAATGGTCTTTGAACAACCGATTCCGTACTGGTGGTGGTTGGTGCAACTATTGGAAATTCAAATGGGGACAGGCAGATGATCAATCCTATGACTGTGGAGCAGACTTACAAACAATGGCCCACATACTTAGTAACTGTACATTACGATCATTTTCAGGAGGGGTGACCGATTGCATTTAGACAGTCAGGAAGCTGTTCGTGGTTAAAGGAGATGGACTTGGCTCTATGACGGAGATATGATAATGTGATTAGTGAGACAATAGAATATTTTTAAAAGTATTATATTAATTTTTATGTAGCTAACATTATACCATACGATATATACATATATCACCACTCTAGTATTCCCTGCAGTTCATCACAATGGTTATAAATTCCGATTTGAAAACAAACTCAAACCGGGGGAGTATTCAGTATGCATTAAATTACTCTCAGCAGTCATAGATATAGTTTTCAGGTCATAGAACTAGAAAAATGGCAAAAAAGGTACTCGTGTTATGGAAATGCATCCGAACTACCGGTACCTTCGTTTTGCTGATAACATTGATATGCCTTTTTCGACTTCTACAGATGAACTTCAGCGATGAATGCAACTATTTATTGGCAACGTTGATATCACAAGCAGATTATATCAAGGTAAAATAATGTGCAACCAATATATTAAATTGTAAGAAGTATAAATGTAAAATAAGGGATCGAACCAATGTGACTTTTAAAGCAGTGGACTACAATGCTTTAATACACGAAAAAGAGAACAGAAGATAATAAAGTGCAACCAATACATTAAATTGTAAGAAGTATAAATGTAAAATAAGGAATCGAACCAATGAGACTTTTAAAGCAACGGACGACAATGCTTTAATACACGAAAAAGAGAACAGAAGATGAAAAATAGCCTCTGGATGTTTTGATGAACTAAAAAAATTTGAAAACGTTCCTCTGCACCTGAATAAGGGAACCTACAAGCTTAGGCAGTGCGGAATTGCCGCGTGGTCTAAGGCGTCATGCTGCTGACTGAGCGGCCGTCCCAGCTGGAGGTTCCAGTTCTCCCTCGGTGTGTGTATTTTCCTAAATGTACGTACGTTTCAGTAGTTTGTAACTCTATGGGCTGATGAGCATATGAGTTCGGATCGATAGATGTACAAACATTTGAATTTGAACTACAAGCTTACATTGGCAGTGAACCTTGAAGATAAAATCATTCGCAGCAAGAAAACCTGAATGATGATTACTAGTAATACCTAGGAGAGATAGTAAATCAGATAAAATGTTCAAATAACAGGTAAGATTATAAGTTGCTGGAATGTGTGAGAGATCATATGAATTGTAGAGGCATCAAAGATTTTATTTGGTCGATTCAGAGACATAAAGGTGCTAAGCAATATTCTAAACATTAAGGGCTAACGAGGAAAATTAATACCAAGCGCACTGTAACATATACAAGAATCACAAAATTAGAAGCGACTCGAAAATTTACAACTATTCATTGTTATTGATGTCACGAAATACATTTTGCATGGATGTATTCGCACATTTTAAGTATTTCATGGTTTTATGGTAGTACTGTCGCATGTGTATTGCTGTCCTTCTCTTAAATTGAGTCTTTTCTATTATTTCACTGCAATCGGGTATTTTTCAGATGCCAATATTAGAGTACAGGCTTTCATGTACCTGATTATGCATATAATACCATCTTTATCATGAAAAAATTAACACAAACGTAAACCTATATTCGCTCTGTTCTCTTCACAAGAAATCTTACCATGGTGGAAATATACGAATGGGTAAAGGACAAAAGAGTTCGGATACACTCAGAGGGGCACTGCTTTAGTGAAGTACATTAGTATTTACATTAAATTATCACTTATTACAGCTATGAGTGGGAATTAAAGTAACAATTACGTTTTACATCCCTCTGGGTATGAGGTCCACCTGATATGCAAAACACTATTTTATTATACACCCAAACTAGTTCCAGCACCTATGCCATCATCAGTGGGTTTTTCATTTATTTAACACTGTGAAAACAAAATACATTGATTTTACTACTGTACTATGTGTAAATTTAGGCCTAAAAAGTCTTATTTTGGTTTTTACCTTCTTTGACATTCTGTGGTCATGTGGGACACTTTCAACATAGTTATGTACTGGTAGCGTTGTCATCTGCAACCAAAATGATCTCTTTGAATCTTGTGAGGATTTTAAAAAACGCTTCTTATAGTGTGAAAACTTAAATTTGGCATGTGGGGATATTTCGATCTTATATATATATATATATATATATATATATATATATATATATATATATATACGAGGCGCGTCCAGAAAGTAAGTTCCGTTTGGTTATATAAAATGAACGGGTACAGATACAGAAGAAATTTTGATTGTACAAAAATCTACAGCTGTTAAACTACTTTTCTACATAGCTTCCGAAATTTTGTAGGCAATTGTCATAGCATGGCACAAGGTTTTGTGTGCCTTTTTCATAGAATGTTGCCGCCTGTGTATTCAACCATGTAACATGCTCTTTCAGCTCGTTATCATCGTTTAAGTGTTGTCCACCACGGACAGATTTTAGGTGTAAGAAGAGGATTACTGGCAAAAGATTTTTTTTTCACGATAATGCCTGACCTCACACACCGAATGTGACCAAACAATTCTTACGGAGATTTCAATGGGACCTGTTTGATCATCCTCCATACAGCTCGGACCTCTCTCCTAGCGACTTTCATCTCTTCTTACACCTAAAATCTGTCTTTGGTGGTCAACACTTCAACGATGATAAAGGGCTATTACCACATGGTTGAATACACAGGCGGCAACCTTCTGTGAAGGATGCATGCAAACACTTGTGGCATGCTATGACAAGTGCCTACAAAATTTCGGCAGTTATGTGGAAAAGTAGTTTAAGAGTTGTAGAATTTTGTGCAATAAAAATTTCTTCTGTATCTGTGTTCAGTTTCATTTTATTACCAAACGGAACTTACTATCTGGACGCACCTCGTGTGTGTGTTTTAACTGTCTGTGTCATCTTTTCTGTACAACTCATATAATGGGTTAAATAATGTATTTTTCATAGTGTGGTGTATTCAATCCTGACTGATTTTCGTTCTGCTGTTGCTTTTTGTAAGTGATAGTTTTCTTCTATTGCGAGTTTGTGGTATAGGTTGTGGCTTGATTTTAATATCTTTAAGTCTGTTTCTATTTCGGTTGGGTGATGTTTGTGAGCTATCATGTGGTCAACTGTGCTATGGGAACTGTGACGTCTTAGTGCTCTGAGGTGTTCTGAATATCTGGAATTGAAATTCCTACAAGTTTGTCCAATGTATACTGATTGACTTGTATTGCATGTCAGTTCATATATCCCTGATCTGTTGAATTTGTCTGTTGGTGTTGTCTGTGTTCTGAGTTTCTTTAGTACTGTGTTGTCTGTCCTGTATTCTATTTGGAGTCCCTGTTTCTGTAATATGTTGCCTATTCTGTGAACTATTTTGTGGTTGTAGGTGAGTATGTGCCATTTGTTTCATTTTGTGTGTTCTACTGTTGTGTTTGGTATGTGGTCAGTGTGTTGTGTTCTTCTGTATTGTGTGTGATCCAGTGTGTTTGTGACCTGTTTATTATTTTTCTTTCTGCATATTTGTTGGTTTAGTCTGTCTATTTTATGGGTATCATAACCATTCTCCAATGCTATTTGTTTTATTGTATTCAGTTCCTGTGTTTAGTTTTGTTTGCTGATAGGTGTTCTTTTTAGTCTATTGAGCAAGAATCTGAAGTTTGCCTGTTTGTGTGTCACCGAGTGATTCGATAGATGGTGGATGGTTGGTACTTGTGGTGGTGGGTTTTCTGAATATTGTGAATTCATGGGTGTTGTTTGTTCTTTTTTATGGAGATATCCCGAAAATTCAGAGTGTTGTCTGCTTCTGTTTGCAATGTGAAATGAATTTTTGGGTGTACATTGTTTATTTCATTGTAAGGCTGTTTTATGTGTGTGTGTAGCTCGTTCATCAGACGTGCTATGTCATCGACGTAACGGTACAAGTATATGACTTTGTATTTATTAGGTTGTATTATGTACCAGCAAATTTTGTTTTCCAGGTTGTTCATCCAGCTACACTCAATTCATTAGAATCCTTAAGTTTGTGGAAGCAGTTGTGAATTTCGGAACAACAAGTGGATCTTGTAATTACATTTCTGGCAATATACTTATCCACAATTCACCAGTTGTGAAATGTTCACTCAACAAAGAATACATTGCTGTTCATAAAATCGTAGTTCCTGTTACTTTGGTTCAGTACTTCACTCGCTAACATATATTCTTTGCATATTACAAGGAGGGCTCATTCTTTATCAGTGGAAGATTATTCTCTATCTCTAATAGTCTTCTCGTCATCGGCATCGGACTGTTAAATGCCAATAATTCTCCATTCCATCAACATCTACGCAATAACTCTGCGTACCACATTTAACTTTCCGTCGGGCACGGCTGTTCAAACTGATACACGTCGAAGTTTACTGTGAATTATTTGTCAGCGACTGACAGCACCGACGCCTTCTCGCTCAAGTGAGACTCATCTTGAATTTTGTGAAAGCATTGGTCATGTTGTAAAGGCAATATTTCATCCCCAAGCATGATTTACAGTATTCATCGAGCCACTTCTAAGGTACTTAATTTCGCCCACTTTCGGTATGAAGGAGTAAATTGTTGTTTGCATGACTGTCGATACGACTGCTCTACTGTCGAGATATGTGCCTATTGGTCAGTTTGATACACTGCGCCAGTTCGTGTTGCGTTGCAACAATTAATTTTTTTTTATGAACCTCGCATAGTAAGTAATACGAAGTTAACATACAATGTAAAATGCACTTCCTTTCTTTTTAGACCGTTTAATCGTCAGTTAAAATGGGACATAACTGATCGTAGAAGGCTACAGTAAGGCGTACAATCATGTTTCAGAAATAAAAATGGTGTTGTTCAAAGAGGATACTAATAACGTTCAAGAGGATTTTGAAGATGAAGTGCCGCGGCGGAGCGGTCGAGCGCATTTAGGCGCTATGCTATGATGCGCGAGGCCGTTCCCCGTCGGGGGTTCGAATCCCCCCTCGGGCATGGATGTTTGTGCTGTCTTTAGTTTAAGGTAGTTCATAAGTTTAGGGACTGATGACCCCGCAGTTGAGTCCCATAACCTTTACAAACATTTGAACATTTGAAGATGAAGTGTACCCAGATTGTGATAACACAGTTGAAGTTCGCCTGTAAGATTCAGAAACAGAGGATAACGACAGTGAAGATGACGAGGAAGTGCCTGAAAAAAATGGCCATTATTACATTGGAAGGAACAAAGGCACAAAATGGGAAAAAACTCCCATCATCGCAGAGTGTACGTTGCAGTGCCGACCTGGTGGTCCTATTAGTAGCGGTGAAAGCAGCGAGAACGCCTGTGGAATGCTGGAACTGGTATCAATTCAGAAATAATTTACTATGGCAACAATGAGAATGTTATCTAAAGAAAGGGATTTCTGAATCAACTATATCACGCGCCAGTTCTGCTCCATTTGGTTCAAACAAGCGTGGATACTTTGGGTTGCAACATTGTAAGCCAAGGTCTGAAGATGAAGCAGACGACAAAAGCAGAAAAGTGGAAAACTGGACTGGGATAAAGAGGAAGAGGTTGCCCTGATTGCGGAAAAATTCCTCGCGCGTTAGGATAGGCATAAAGTGACGAAGAAACAAGTGAATGAGTAATTTTATCATTTTTTGGTTCTCCAATGTCAAAAAAATTACGTTGTTATCGTATTTTAGCGTAGTCCAATACTGATAATCAGAAATCTGAATGATTAATATTTCTACTGCTGTTGGTGCTCGTATGTCATTTTAGTCTTTCTTTAACCATACGTGGCACTTATAATGTGTTTTGTGAACGATATTTAATAAACGATCACGTGAATAAATGATAAGATCAGTTTGATACATCGAGCCCGATCTCGTTACGACACAAACCGCGCCGGACGGAAGGTTAAGTGCATTACTGAAAGTTCATCCAAACTCTTTCATGTGTCTCTACCGTTCCATTCTCTAACAGCGCTCGAGAAAAAGGAACACCTGAATCCGCTTGTATCTGATTTCTCGGATTCCATTTTGATGATCATATCTCCCTAGGAGATGGGTGCTAACAAAATATGTTCGCATTCGGAGGAGAAAGTTGGTGAAAGAAATTTCGCAAATATATCTTTCCGCAACGAATAACGCCTTTATTTCAATGACTTCCACTCCAACTCGTGCATCATTTCCGTGGCACTATCTCACCTATACCGCAATAATACAAAACGAAATTGCCGTTCTCTGAACTTTCTTTTTATCCTCCGTCAGTCCCACTTGGTAGGGATCCCACAATGCGCAGCAATACTCCAAATTAGGACGCATCAGCGTAGTTTGGGTAGTTTCTTTAGTACTACTGTTGCGCCTTTTAAGTTTTCTGCCAACGAAACGTGGCCTTTGTTTCGCCTTCCCTACGGTATTATCTATGTGTTCTTTCCAATCAAAGTTGTTCCTAATTGTAATTCGTAGTTATTTTATTGAATTTAGGCCTATATATTTGACCGATTTATCGTGTAAATGAAGTTTAACGGATTTCTTTCAGTGCTCATATGGATGACTTCACACTTTTCAGTATTTAGTGTTAATTGCCAATTTTTGTAATTGTTAATTGCCAATTTTATGTAAATCGCTTTGCAGTTGCTATTGATCCTCTGGTGACTTTACTAACTCGTAAATGGCAGCATCATCTGCGAACAGTCTAAGAGAGCTACTGAGATTGTCTCCTAAATCGTTTATAAAGATAAGGAAGAGTATGGGACCGATATCACTTCCGTGGGTATCGCCAGATATCACTTGTTTTACTCGATGACTTCACGTCTATTTCTACGTACAGAGTCCTTACTGACAGGAAATCGTGAATCGAATCGCACAGCTGTGGCGATATTCTGTAAGCACGCACTTTCATTAAAAGCCGCTTGTGAAGTACGGATTTATGGAGTTTTACTGTCATCTGGTAGCTACTTCCACAGAACAATCACTTCGTATGCTGAAAGTGTCAGAATTTCCTTATAATATGTTACAATATTGAAGTATCTGGAAGATTTCGTCCAAAGCGATTTAAGGCCTTATAAATTTTGCTTTGGGGACGACAGATTTCGATCTCAAACTTATAATAAAATCACACTGAAGTGTTATTCCTGAATAGTAAAAAAGCAGTTAATCTAGTTCTACTCATTCTCTCAATAGCTATCCATTAACTGATTCCAGCGACCACAAATACATTTATGTTATATGAACCACTGTATAAAGTAGCTGATGTGCTCTTAGTAATCGTGTCCAGTGCGTTATATTACTTAGTAAGTTACAACTGACCGTCTTTCGTTCTTTTACCCTCGATTTTTCTTTCTGATATCAACTGAGAAGTGCAAATATGCTGTGCCATAAAATACGTCCTAGTTATGTATTTCTTCTTCTTGGTGTAAGGGTGTAAGGCATTCTTGTTGTCCCCTCATTTTTTAAGCATAGTGCTGTAAATATAATTTCAAATGCCTCGATCTCCTTTACTGCTGATATATTTAGTGTCCATCCTTCGTAATCGTACAAAAGGACAGCAAATATGTACCATTTATAAATTGACCTCTAGGGCTCAGGTCTGCATTTTTTCAAGTGAGACTCATCTTGAATTTTGTGAAAGCATGAGTCATGTTCTAAAGGCAATATTTTATCCCCAAGCATGATCTACAGTATTCATCGAGCCACGTTCGAGGGTCCTTAATATTGTCGACTTTCCGTATTAAGGAGTAAATGATTTCTAGATTTTGTTTAGGAGTCAAGCTACTGTGTAACAATCGGAAAACATGTCGATAATTAGAACTAAATTACTGATGCAATCGCTACTATGTTGACGATATGTTCCATATCATCTAAAATATCAGCAGTCTTTACTGTATCATCAACACAGCGAATGCTGTTGATGTAGACGCCGGTTACTGTATCGTCTTTATCATTTTACCACGTACTTCCTTAATGACACTCTATGAATACAATTAAGTAATAGCGGTGACAGAAGGCATCCTTGTGTGATTCCTATGGAAATATTAATGAAGTCTGTGACCTCAGTATTAAACGAACTATATTGCTTGATTTTAGTATACTTTATCCTCACATCATATATCTTTGTGACCTACTGTATATGTGTTCCTTTGAGAACTTTTCGTCAGTCTTGACCGAAAATTGAATTATCGGAAAAATAGTCCCTCATGGGTTTAGTAAGTTCTTCCAGAAATTCTGAACGGACCCTGGTGATATAGGTGACATGAAAGACGTTGTCTTTGGCGAAGAAGCCTAGGGCTGTAATGCACTAGGCAGCCAGGATGAGGCACTCTGGGAGAGGTAGCCGAAATGTAGAGCAGCCAGATTTAGTCAACTATTCGCGATTGACAAGCATAGCAAAGTTGATGTTCTGGATGTTATAATTATTTGCCTTTTGTCTCAAAAGAAACTCAGAACTACTTTATTCAGGCTCATTTCAACATATCTGTAGTATTATTTTTCCATCGTTCAAATTTCTTTAAGTAAGTCTGAGTATATGTTCACATACAGAGCCGTTTGAGCATATGTAAAATGCAGTGATTAATCAATATATATGAAAATCTAATGCATTCTAGTGGAAAAAGGAGTGTAAGAAACGCCGCGGTGGAGTAGCCGAGCAGTCTGAGGCGCCTCGCTACGGAATTCACGGTTGCTCGCCGTCAGAGGTTTTAGTCCTCTCTTGGGCATGGGTGTGTGTGTTTGTCCTTAGGTTAGTTTAACTTAGTTTAAGTAGTTTGTAAGCTACAGACTGATGACCACGCAGTTTGGTCCGGTAGATTTACCAACAAACAAACAGTGTAACAAACAACAAAATTGTCGTAATTAAAGGCTGTAAAATGTATCTTTGGTATTCTGGCAAATAAACTGTGTGGTAGAAATGAATTTGCAAAGGTACGATTAATTTTCATACGAGTTGCAAGAAAGAGATGGTTACCAATTGCCGGCCGCGGTGGCCGAGGTGACTGAAGCGCTCCAGTCACGGTCTGCACGGCCACTACGGTCGGGGGTTCGAATCCTCCCTCGGGCATGGATATTTGTGCCGTCCTTAGTGTTAGCTAGTTCATAAGTACTTTGTAAGTTTAGGGACTGATGACACCGTAGTTAAGTCCCATAAGCAATACAAACATTTGAACTTTTTTTTTTTTTTTTTTTTTTTTTTTTTTTTTTTTTTTTTTTTTTTTGCCGGCCGCGGTGGCCGAGGGGACTGAGACGCTCCAGTCACGGTCTGCACGGCCACTACGGTCGGGGGTTCGAATCCCCACTCGGGCATGGATATTTGTGCCGTACTAGTTCGTAAGTAGTTCATAAGTAGTTTGTAAGTTTAGGGACTGATGACCCCGTAGTTAAGTCCTATAAGCTTAACAAACATTTGAACATTTTTGAACATTTTTTGGTTACCAATTTGGAAAATCATTAGCAGTCAATAATCATCGCAAATTTTGTTTCGGAATGCAGACGAGATCTGGCTGCTTTGACAAGGGAGGGAGGCTGAAAGCAGCCACACACGTCTCCACGAGTCACCCTGTTCACAACTGGCTCTGCAAAGGCAGCTGGCTGGCGTGCATTCCGACGTGTTCTCATGCCTGCCACAGCCGGGAAATCCTAGCACGGTTGCATTGTGCGTTACCGGTGTTACTCAGAAAATTCCGACAGGTCACATTCCAAAGCCGTAAAAGAAAAATGAATAAAAACCGCACTAATGTCTTCAAACTAAATACCTCGTAATGACGCTAACGCTAATGTCACAAAAGATACCGCTCTACACACGAGCTATAACAGTTCCTTTCTGTACGATATGACTATCTGGAATCTGGACAGGGGGAAATGATACAGATTCAGTATTACCCTACGCCAAACTCCGCGCAGTAAAATGTGGAGTAATAATCTACCAGCCGCTGTGAGTGGTGGCATTTAAATTTCAAGTGTATATCGTCGAACTTTCTTCGGCTTTTCAAGAATTTGTAGTAGATATCTTCTACCTCTCGAATATAAAAACTTTTTCCTTCTACATGGACTTGATACTGTTTTCGAATGTCCAGAAACTTTCCCATGTTATGAAACTAACATTTTGGTACTAAGTGCTATTTATCTCATTACCACTGCAAGCAACGATACACTTTGTGTGGCGCTGGATACTGACGTCAACCGGTCACGGTGCTACTGACACAGAGACTTGCACATCAAAGATGTCTCTTTGGTCTGCAGACTAGTGAACTATGAGACTTGACGTCAGAAGCCGCAAGACTTCGGACGTCACTGGATACCTCCACGCACAAGGCACGGTGCAGATAGGCGATCCAAAGTGCAGTGTACACTCCAACTATCGCTTTAGTTCCATTCCTACTCGAATAACTGCTGTGTCATGCTCCTAGAAACGTGCAGTGTGACTGGAGTTACAACTGCATCTTCACACCAATGGGTCCATCATTTACAGCCGGCCGCGGTGGCCGAGGGGACTGAGGCACTCCAGTCACGGTCTGCACGGCCACTACGGTCGGGGGTTCGAATCCCCCCTCGGGCATGGATATTTGTGCCGTCCTTAGTCTTAGGTAGTTCATAAGTAGTTTGTAAGTTTAGGGACTGATGACCCCGTAGTTAAGTCCCATAGACTCTACAAACATTTGAACATTTATCATTTACATGGAACACATGTCCATCTTAATTAGATTTTGTGGAAATTTTTCGTTAGCAGAGACCTCTAGTCACGCGGGAATGGCCGTACGCTTTAAGGCACCTTGCTGCGGAGTGCGCGGCTGCTCTCCGTCGGAAGTTCCGTTCTCCCTCAAGCCTGGGTGCGTGTGTTGTCCTAACCATAAATTAGTTTCAATAGCTTGTAAGTCTAGGGACTGATTACGAATGCAGTTTGGTCACATAGCTTTACAAACAATTGAACATTTTGAGAGACCTCTCCACAAAATCCTGAAGCATCCCACCATCCTTCAGTTGCTTAAATGTGGATTTAATGCAGTACCGTAGGCGGTGACACAAGCACAGGTATTTAGTTTGCCATCTGCAGCATGTCAACTCTTTGAGTATATTCATTGATGATTTTGAGCTGTCTGTCTGATCAGTAACCTTCAGTTTCACTCGTAAAATGCACCTTTTACCCATTGTGCTGCTGCTACACAACTAGCGGATTGAAACTGTGTATCGGAATAGGACTCGAAACAAGGACCTTTGCCATTTGCGAGGAAGCGTTCTACCGATCGTGAACAACAAACACAATGCACTATTCGTGCTCGGGTAGCTCAGTTGCCTGCATGGTAGCTCAATGCGTTCTGTCAGAGAGCTGGTAGTCTGTAGTAAAAAAACAACGAGAAAAACTATCAGTGATAACCAACGAACAGTCAACATCCCACATCGTGAAAGAATCAACACGAATCGATAAAGAACTGGTAGAGAACTTGCTTACGAAAGGCAAACGTCCTGCGTTCGAGTACACAGTTTTAATGTGCTACAAAGATTCATACCAGTGCACACTCCACTGCAGAGTGAAAATTTCATTCTGGTGTATTAGCATTATCTACCCATACCTCTCCATCGACATGTATTACATTCACTTCGTTTCAGAATTACTTCAAGCGAATCTGTGCGTATTTTCAATAAAACAAAAAAATTTCTGAAACGAAAAATATCTACATATTATTCTGAGTACACAACAAGGAGTGTACCTCATAGGATAAGTCAAAACGTTATTCCAACACTTTTGCATAATTTTTCACAAATAATAAACATTTTTAAACGTGATAAAACTTTGCTTTTAATGCATTAACTTCGCAAAGCAATCATCTACATTCTTTGTTGAGTTTATTAATATGTGAACGAAGACACCGCTACTCGGTACGGTAATTCGTTTTGTCCTGTTCTTCAGCTATGTTCCATCACGTTCCTTGAGCGCGGCTGGCCGTGATTTCGGCCGTGCGTTGAGAGGTTAAGTTATTTTTGGGACTGTTACACTAGGAGTAGTCGTCACAACTTAGAATTATTTGCGCTACTTTTGGTGATATAATTTTTGTATGGAAGTTTTTTTGGTAGGATGTTATTGTGAAAATTAAATTGAAGCTGCTTGCATGTGAATATACAGATTTCAAGCTTTATTTCTACTGGTTACAATTCATGTAGTGACGCCGCATTTATATCCGTTATTTTTTAAGCCCGAAAAACCTTGTATCTATATATCAGATGCTATACTTCACAGAATAAAGATCTGACGGCATCATTGGTCGTTAATGTTGTATGTGAAAGATTCTTGGCAACAGCTGATCAATGCGCACGACTCTCATTGTCGATGCAGTTTCCAGAATTTCCGAAGTTGTTCAAGAATTTTTCAAAGCGATTAATTGTTGATTGGATGCTCTTCTTGCCCCAACTAATAAGCCCCCATTCGGGCTAAGAAGGCAATATATCGGCTTTGAATTTATATATTCAAATGTGCACCATATGGGACAGATCGTATATTTTCGAGGATCCAGTGCATTCAGAGAAACGCTTTTCCAATAGTTACAGGTATATAAAGATACTTCTATTAGTTTATACACACATAAAAACGAGCTGCATCACATTGGTTCCAAGGTATCCTGAACACTGAATTTGAATGTGTGTATTGCATCAAGATCCCAGTTGATTAGATTGAGCATAGATCAAATAACCATGCATGAGCAACACCAAAGCGACGGAGTGGGTAATATGGCCAATCAGTTCCAGCTATAGCACTGGGAAGGAAAAACATTGCTCGTTTTGACTTTAGTTCTGCCATGCCTAGAAGATCAATTACGAAGTTTGATCGTATCCCCATTGTTACTTTGTGCCAGAAGGTACTCTCACCATGGGAAGTTTTCAGACGTCTCGGAGTGAACCAAACCGATGTTGTTCGAACGTGGAGAAGATACAGAGATACAGGTGCTGTCGATGACTTGCATCGCTCCAGCCGAAAGGCTACCACAACAGCTGATGACTATTGCAGCTTCACTCCCAACGTCCACGGCGAGGTCTAGCTTTGATACCTAGACACAAAGAAGCGTAGTACCGATGGCGCAACAGCATGCTCAATGGACCCGTCAGAATTGGCAACAAGTGCTGTTCAGAGATGAAACACGTATCTTCCTTCAATTAGACCAGGCCTCTCCAACTCGGGTGCTTAGCGTGCACCGTCGGGCACCGGGAAAGGCACCAGTGCTCTGCTGCAGCGCCAGTGTTGTTGGGCACGTGAGGCAGGCACAGAGCTATCAGCGGAGATGTAGCAGGGGAACGTGTCGACGACGCGCGGAGCGAGGCGAAAGTCGTGTTGTTTGTGAATTATTAAAACCAATAATAATTATGTCAATTTTTGTTTATAGACAGAAAGTTTTATTGCGCTCCTTATTTTATACAAATTTTCAACATTCTTTGTTGATCTTTGGCATCGCATTGAAGAAACTAATTTTCTCATATTAGGTACAATAGTTTTGGCAGTTAATACAGCTTTCAACAATTCATTAAACTTGACCTTGTTTTTATTTCGTTAATATTCATAATTGGAAGGAACGTTGCTCAGAACATTGCAACACATTTTAGGGAAAGGACATGAATCCTCAAGAATTATTGTTCAAATATTTATTAAGCTTAAGGGAATTAACTGCGGGGTCATCACTTACAAACTACTTTGAACTACCTTATACTAAAGACGACACAAACATCCATGCCCGAGGGAGGGGGGGGATTCGAACTCCCGACGGGGAATGGCCTCGCGCATCGTAGCATAGAGCAATGCGCTAGGTCGCTCCGCCGCGGCGAATTCTTATTCATCAAAGGCTATATATAAAGGAATTTAAATCACTACTGTAGACTAATGGTAATAGTGGTCTGTCAAAATTGAATTGTACTGTAGTTCCGCCAGCTCAATTTGGATACTTGATGGGGCGTCCTCTGCGTGCACAGAAAGAGGAATTATAAAAACTTTTGAGTGCAGTTTTATTTTATTTCTTCAAACATATCTTAGAAATTTTTATGTAATAACTGTGTACTCTCGGATGTGGCCATAAGGACAATTTAAAAAAAATGTATATTTTTGGTTTTCTGCAGATCGTGGCAATAGTACTTTTAATTTAGTAATCAGTTCCATTCTGTCTGTTCCTTCAATAGCCTCGCGTGTTACGGAATGTTTATTTTCGTAGTGACAGCGCTTTTATATTTACGGTACAGTGTTATATTAAGCATTGTAGTTTCCCATCAGGCTTACAAAATCTTCCTATTAAGCATTAAAAAATGTTACACATTAATCCGATTCTTTTGAGCTCATGCTAAACTTTCGCAAGATAGATTAACAGTGTCCTATTTGATAAGTTTCAGAATGGATATTCAGCCCATCCAAGAAGACGCGAGAGCGAGCGTTGTTTCTGTCACACACGTGCTGCGACACGGCGAGGCAAGAGTGGTGGGGGGAAAGCACTCCTTAAGGGAGCAGCCAACGTTTTAACAAACACAAAATTAATGTTAAAAATAAATGAATAGATAATTAAACATGGGACAGGGAGCATGAAATGATAAAACAGAGGTTTGATTCCTTAAATCATCATCTGTTCAATAAAATGAACAAGCAAATAAATGTGGGGAGACCAAATTAAGCACAATAAAGCACACACTTTGTACAAAACTGAATTAAATAATAGAGTTACTACCCGTAATAAAATTGTTTCAGCCCTTTATAAATATGGAGGTAACTTGGGAGGAAAATTGAAAACACACGATGGATAGATGAAAGCGCATTCATTCATTCAAAGCCAGACATACGCATAATGCTTGCAGTACATTACTCAAGCAGGAACGGTTCATAGCAGTGACAAACGAAGCGTCAGCGACGTTTTGACAAGATGGCGGGTGTCTTGAAGCCCAAATTTAAAAATCACTATCATCAAACGAACTCATTTTTGGGGAAGCAGAGGCAACCTATTCTTAAGTACCACGTGGTGTGCGACCACAGCAAATAAAATCTACAAAAAGAAATTAATTTAGAATAAGCAAGTAAAGCACTCGCGAGAATTCATATAGAAGAAAGTTGGTATTAATAAAAGCATGGCTGAAGGCCGAAGTAATAACCGTTATGAAAGCACTTAGTGCAATCGGTCATACAATACAGGAAAGATGGAATCAAACTAGAAAATCTGAGAAATATTTAGCATACTCGTGGATACAGACGCGACGTGAAAACGTTAGTTAAAAAACAACAAGTAACTTTAAACATACTAAGTTTACACAAAGGCTGAAGGCCACACACGAGTATTCTAATTTGAGAAAATCCGGACACACAATCATTGCCAGAATTAAAATGCAGATACTAGATTTACACCGAATTACTCGAGTTTTTTAAATTAAGATAAACTTCGCCTCACATAGCTAAAGAATTACTCAAGAAAACTATCACTGATAAACCAAGACTGCCTGATCACAAAGAAAGCAAAGTTCTAACAGCAGGCCTTCCCCTCAGCATGGTTTGATGAAGTACTTACTTCCACGGTCGCAGTAAGAGTGAAGCCCTAAGGCCACGCCAAAACCTTCCCCATCACACACCGGATGTAGAGCACGCAAAAAACCCATACAGAGCGCGTTCAGAGCATAGTGTCTACCAACCCACTGTACCTGAGGAAGATATTACCCTCTTCAACGGCTCCCAGAGAGGTCTCTTGACACCTCTTTCGTCCAAGATTAGGTTGGCACCACACTAAGAACACGGCAACCTCGCCAGCTTGCCAAGTAAGCTTGTCTCTGGCCACCCAGCAGACGCCAGCGCAGACGACAAAGCCATGCGTTCTTAATTAAAGTAAACGAAACCCTAAAGCGGCGATTGTAAGCCATTGCGCGGCAGTCAGTGAATATCAAAAACAACATTCCACATTCACATGAACATACAAGTTAAATCACACGGGTAGAAACATATATAAACATGGGGCATTGATCATTAATAAACAGAATAAATATACCATACTAATAGACAATACTAATGGTGCAGAAACACTTTAAGTTAATGAATAACTCAAAAATGGAACACGACCACACATTCAGTTTCAGTGGGCGTGTTTCACTGGGAAGACACTATTCAGGGCGGTATGAAGTGTCAGTGTGCAGAAAATTTATCATTTCTTCCAGCCGAACGCAACATGATTTAATTTTCCTTTATAAACAAAACTAAACCTTCTAAATAATCACGAACCGCTGAATTTGTTGGTAAGTGCAAAACTCGAGAATGCTAGAACAATACGACATTTTTTCTCTTTTCTTCAAGCATTCTTTAAAGTCCGAGGGAGGTGCTTATGAAGAGAAAAAAAATCGGGGAAATTGTACGGAAAAACCTAATAAGTATGTTCTTTTTGGCACGTTGAAAATTCTGTACGTGTGTGTCACTGAACTGCTAAACCTCTGGACCGATTTTGATTAATTCTATGAATCTGATTTTGATTAAGTTTTGTTTTTGTATTATGGCCTCTGGATGCTATAGATTCACATTTGTGCCCGGTAGGTGACGCTGAACAACCGAAAAAATTGAAATTGATGGTTTTGTATGGACGTAGCTACTTCGGATTTGATTCGTATGCTATGCGCTATCACTTCGTTCATCCGAATGCGATAAAATAGGGAAGATCACTGTCTCCATAAATTTCCGTATGGTTTTTAGCCGACACTGACGAAATTGTGCACACCTGACGTTCAAAGTAAGACGAAGGTCAATATCTACATTACAATTCGTACGGTAAATGGGTGGAGGGATCTTTAGCACAGACTCAAACACCATTCTACATTTTTATTCCGATCTTGTCGCAATTTTCCGTACCTTACCTTTGAAACAAGAGGAAGGAGATTGTCTACTATTGTTTCATACTGTGTGTGGCGAAAAGTCTCTTACTCCAGACTTCGGCACCATGTGACCGATAACCATTCAATTTGGCAGGTGTATGTAATTTTCATACACAGAAGTGGGAGGAGATGTACGGAGAGAAGAAGTACAAGTACAATGACTAACAGAATCTATGTATACAAAAAAATGAGTGACTAAATGTTCTGCTAAGCGCAGAACATTCTTGCTTATCTTGACATTTGCGTTGGTTCCACTGATAAATATGGGCACTGCAGGCAGTATTTAAATGAGCCACAGCAAAGCTTTCGACAATTGTTGTAACCGTCTCTCCCCGTGCGTGACTTTCGTAGAGGAATCTACGAGTACTCATGCGTAGTGTGCAATGTGCGGCATATGGAAGTATGTGTCGTGGCGACGCTGGCTGTCGTGCGCAGTTAGCGTAATGGTTATTGCGAGCGCTAGCCAAAAGCGGGATAATTCGGATTCGAGTCCCCATCCGGCACAAATTTTCCAATGTCTCCATTAAATTGTACAGTTGATGATGATTCAAATTCGCAAGTGCAAATAAATTACTTGAATTTCATTTGACAACTGTGATTGCTACAGTGTTCAGTTGTTTGTAAAGCTGACTTAACTGCTGCGGTTATCAGTTTCTAGGCTTACAAACTATTTATACTAGCTTAAATTAACTTTTTCTAAGGATTACACACACACACACATATGCCCGAGGGGGGACTCGAACCTCCGACGGCGAGCAACCGCGTGCTCGGCAGCTAAGCGCCATGGAGCACTCGGCCACTCCACCGCGTCGCTACAGTGCTCTTTCCTTCAGACATGAATACACGTCTGAAGGACTTTTAAAGCTGCGGCGGAGCGGCCGAGCGCATTGAGGCGCTACGCTACGATGCGCGAGGCCGTTCCCCGTCGGGGGTTCGAATCCCCCCTCGGTCATGGATGTTTGTGCTGTCTTTAGTACAAGGTATTTCATAAGTAGTTTGTAAGTTTAGGGACTGATGACCCCGCAGTGAAGTCCCATAAGCTTCATAAACATCTGAACATTTTAGACGTTTACATGAGACACATTTTCCGAAAGACGAGAACTAAATTTCGCCAACTGTTTTTGCTATCGTGTTTATGTGTTAAAACCTGAAACGGATTTGTTAGCACTATCAAATATGGCACCTGAGAATCGGCTCTTTCATTTACTGGTTTAGTAAGCTTAACGCTGTTCTCTTTACTAAAATAGACAAGACACTCAAGTCGGATATTTATACTTCACTTACTCAGCAAGTCTAGCGAGGCTTTTAATAGTCGAGGTACTGCCACATTGTGGTTGCTTTGGAAAGAACGATTTTAATAAATGTTCAAATGTTTGTAAATATAAGGGACTTAACTGCTGCGGTTATTATTCCCTAGACTCACAAACTACTTAGACTAAAACTGATGCTTAGGACAATACACATACACATGTCGGAGAGACAACTGGAAACTTCGAGGGCGAGCAACCGCGCGTTCCGCGTTAAAGGCGCCTTGGTGCACTCCGCCACTCCACCACGGCGGACATTAATATATAACGTAGGTTTTCTGCATATAAATGTACAGTTTTGATCCAAACTTGATGAAATATTGCTCACATAATTGTCAAAGCAAGATGAATGTCACTGTCGCCATAAAATTTCGTAAGATGTATAGCGGAGAGTACTTTCAAAAATGTTCAAATGTTTGTAGAGTCTATGGGACTTAACTACGGGGTCATCAGTCCAAAAACTTACAAACTACTTACGAACTACTTACGAACTAGGACGGCACAAATATCCATGCCCGAGGGGGGATTCGAACCCCCGACAGTAGTGGCCGTGCAGACCGTGACTGGAGTGCCTCAATCCCCTCGGCCACCGCGGCTGGCGAGAGTACTTGACTACGAACTTTGACAAAATATACGGTTTTCTTCCGATCTTGCAAAAGTTTCCACAATTGACCTTGGAAACAAGAGGAATATCACTCCTACATAATGTTCCATATGGTGCATGGCATAAGGTACATTATAGGGCCTAACAGAATTTCGCTTCGTTTTATTAATTACCATGAATGTTAAGCTCATGAGAGTACACTTTTCTTGGAGAGGGTTTTCATCATCCGTAAGCCACCATATCGTGCATGGCGAGGGGTGCCTTGGTATAAACTATGGTACTGTTTCACTAATCACCACGAAATTTAACAGATACATATGCATTTTCCTTGGTGGGGGAAGGGGGAAAGGAGATGAATAGGTAAGGCAGAGGAAGAGATGGATCTAGATAGAGGGGAGGGGAACTACCAGATTCAAATGTTCAAATGTTTGTTTAGTCTATGGGACTTAACTACGAGGTCATCAGTCCCTAAACTTACAAACTACTTATGAACTAACTAAGACTAAGGACGGCACAAATATCCGTGCCCGAGGGGGGATTCGAACCCCCGACCGTAGTGGCCGTGCAGACCGTCACTGGAGCGCCTCAGTCCCCTCGGCCACCGCGGCCGGCGAACTACAAGATTGTAAAATGAATAAATACCCAGGCAGCGCCGAATTTTCAGAAACTACTCAACAGGAATCGTAGACGTATAAGTGTATGTGATGAATGTGATTATCTGTACCTTTTATCATGTAAGTTGCCAAAGGCTGTCTAAATGCATAATGTCTGAAAGTCACAACAAAAGATAAAAGAATTCTCATCATAAACAAAATGTTACTTGAAGCTACCCACAAACGGCTGAAAAACAATTGTTTGTAGTTTTTTTCCTCTGTCAATTTACAACCCTTTATATTCCCCTTTATTTTGAACTTTTGTTTCATCACCACACAACTACCCTTAATTTACTCTTATTAATAATGCCAGATTTTAGTATTACCTACGTACAATCACGTCTGGGTTATTCCATGTGGAGACCTGGGAATAGGTAAAATTGAGACGCTATGCCACGATGCGTGAGGTCGTTCCCAGTCGGGGATTCGTATCCCCCGTCGGCCATGGATGTTTGTGCTGTCTTTAGTATAAGTTAGTTCATAAGTAGTTTGTAAATTTAGGGCCTGGTGACCCCGCAGTTAAGTCCCATAAGCTTTACAAACATTTGAACAATTAAAACGATGCTCAGTGTGACGACCACCGTCATCATCGACGACGGGCTGGAGCCGCGCTGGACTGTGTGATGCTGCCCGAAGCGTCTCAGATGGGAACTCGGCTGCCTCCTTTGCCATACTCACCTTCAACCTCCAACGTGTGTTAGTGTCCACGTTGAGAAACCCTGTCCGTCAGGTAACCCCCCACACACAAATCAATGAACATCCTGCAGAGCCGGCCGCGGTGGCCGAGGGGACTGAGGCGCTCCAGTCACGGTCTGCACGGCCACTACGGTCGGGGGTTCGAATCCCCCCTCGGGCGTGGATATTTGTGTCGTCCTTAGTATTAGCTAGTTCGTAAGTAGTTTGTAAGTTTAGGGACTGATGACCTCGTAGTTAAGTCCCATAAGCTATACAAACATTTGAACATTTTGAACATCCTGCAGAATTGTGTAAGAACATTATCTCTGTAAAGCAGGGCATCAATACGGTGCCCAGTTTTCCATTTAAACTGTCCGAAGTAGCGAAATTTTAGTTATAAAAGGGCTGGATAAAAATAATGATGTTGCACTATTTTTCTCTAAAATGACTTCAGTGGCAGAGCCACTTACAGTTACACACCTCCAATATAATCGCCCCCGTTACTTGCCAAATGTGCGTAACGCATGGTATTACATCGGCGGGTTTATTTCTGTTGATGTCCCCTACTAACCACACCATGACGCGGGATAAACCATCTCTGACTTTATACTGGACTCATTGCAGTTGGTCTTTCACTTTGGCACAGTGACCACAATCTCAGGGACTCATGACGTGTGAGTACAACTCATGTTCCAGGATCTCTTATTGCTAGCTGCGTAAGAGGGCGTGGACAAAAGCAGCGGTGTGGCATTATGCTTTTTCATTCAAAATGATGGTGTGCTGGCCCACTTCAGTGGTCGTCCAGCGCTCAGGCGAAAGCGATGACACTTCATAGACCACCCCTCACTTTGCCGAGTGAAAGAAACACTGGGAGGAACCCAATACAACACCACCTGTGACGGCGCACAAAACTGGACATCAACAGAAACAGACGAAACAACTGTGTACGACGCCTTCCGGACATTTAACAGAAAGTCACAAATAACGGATCACATTATATTGTAGACCTGCCTTTGCCAGTAAAGTCATTTCAGAAAAAAGTAATAGTTTTCGTAACTATTTATACTGCCCTTGTAACCACTCTGTGGACCAGGAGTCACCACATTTTAGCTGATCCAGCAGCCCACAGTGTTTTCAGTGCATGATAAAAAGAGACGTGATGCTATTCATTTGTTAACATCATGTTTAGACTAGCAGGAGATCTTCACAAATACGACCCCTCTGGCTGATGTATATCTTAAATTTAGTATGTTACATTTAACTTATTGTATATACTGATTTCGGGGAAAGGTCCTAAATTTGTGCCAGGTCCAGATTTTCCTTCAAGGAATTAATTCTAAATGTTGTGACTTGCCTTATCTGAGCATCACGATGTCGAAAGTGTGTATGTTCAAATGTTTGTAAACCTATTGGACAAAACTGCAACGATCATCAGTCCCTAAACTTACAAACTATTTAAACTTACACTAAGGAAAACATTCACACCCATGACCGAGGGAGGACTCGAAACTACGGCGAGAACGGCAGTCCAGTCCGTAAAATGACGCCTTAGACCACACGGCCATTCCGCGTGGCCAGTAGATTTTTCTCTGACAGAAAAAGAACTCATCCACAGCCGTTGGCTCCTACCTGTTAGTCAAAATTGTCATATTTGGTCGATTTGACTTACTACATAAATGAACCGAACTATTGATTTCAATAAACTTGTTTGTGATCTCTGCAAAATCATAAAAAGTATTTCAGAGAAAATCGTCATTATTTGTAGCACAGTTTGAGGAATAAAAGTCTTCTGATTTTCTCCGTCTTAGATAGTATTTTTTTTAAATGTTTGTAAATCTATCGGACCAAACTGCGTGGTCATCAGTCCGTAGCTTATAAACTACTTAATCTAAGGTAAACTAATCTAAGGACAACACACACACACCCATGCTCCAGGGAGGACTCGAACCTCCGAAGGCGAGCAACCGCGCGCTCCGCAGCGAGGCGCTTTAGATCGCTTGGCTACTCCACCGCGGCAGATAGTATTTTACTACTATCTGCGAAGAAAAAATAATTTGTGACATAAAAAAGTATTTTCAAGGACATTTTCAGTGTTTGATAGAATTACGAGAGGTATGCTTCTGTTACCGAATCTGTTTAATTTAAACAACATTTGATGTGTAAATGAACTGCAGTGGGAGATAATTAATGTGTCAGTAAATGACTAATTGGATGAAAAGGACAGTAATGAAAAACTTGAATTTTATCTTTACTGTCTCGGTGCCGAGTAAGAAATTTGGCGTTAATGTTTCGTACAACTTACGTCGGCGAGCTAACGGCTTAAAAAAGTGAAGTAGACTTCTGTAGTAGATCGTACGAGGCTGAAAATATTTGTAACCAATTATCTTGAATGAAGGCAGCAGTAACAAACAAATTGCAGTGGAATTTTTTGCTGCTTTATGTGTCAACTTCTGATATGTTCCTAGTAGGACAGAGGTAACTTAATTTTCTATGATCGTGTTCTTCGACAACATTTTTACGAAAAACAGATAATGGCGTACGATATTAAAGCAGCAAACGAAAATTTTGCAAGTTTGGATTTATTTTGCAACAAAAGTATAAACAGGGAACCGTGAAGTATAAACAGTGCAAATAATACAGAACGGAAGCAACTGGATCATGCATACAGGGAGACAACAAAAACTTTTAATTGTCATTTTTTAATTAATTAATTTTTAAGTAACGGATTTGCTCACAAATGTTTGTGAATCTATTGGCCAAGTTCCTATGGTCATCAGTCCCTAGACTTACAGCTTTACAGACTATTTAAACTAACATAAACTATCATAAGGACAAAACACACACCCATGCTGCAGCGAGGACTCGAACCTCCGACGGCGATCAACCACGCGCTCCGCAGCAAGGCGCCTTACAGCATTCGGCCACGTCACCGCCGCAGTTGACTCACTCCTGGCGACAACTGGTTAATGTGCTCAGAATGGGACGTGATCACCTTGGCAGCAATACAGGGCTGACAACGACGGGGCATGCTTCAAATCATGTCATCAACCTCAAATTGAGACAATAACGCCCATTCTTACTGCAGACCTCCTCACAAGGCTTAACCAATGTGAGCGGAAGAGCGAGCAGGCCTCACCATGCACACGATATATTCCGTTTCCGAGAAAACGTCAGCCGGCCGTGCCCTATGAGGTCGACCATTATCGTTCATCACTCGAAGGTTTGGCTCACAACAGCTCGCAACTGCACATGATCTCTACAGGATCTCGTCATGATGCCTGACAACCGAGTCACCTGTAACAGATTCTTCTGACATGCACGACAATGATTTGTCCGCGCATAGTTTAACAACTATTCGGCCCACTGTGAAAAAAGTTTAATGAAATTTGCTGTAGAGAAATAAATCTTGTCTGCGACGAGGTGACGAGAAATGTTGCAGTTTAGCGAAATTTTCAATTTGCCACGGGCGCATACCGGCACCCCGAAACTGTCAGTGACAAATGAGCAGTCGGGTGTCGGTGGAAGAGACCGTATTGGTTAAGTTGTAGCAGCAGCTCGGCGAGGACAGTGCTCCGCAGGCTGGAGAACGGTGCGCTGCGCAGTAGACCGCAGCGGCAGCGGAATTCTCCAGGTGGAAGAATGCAGGCGCCGGTCACGTGATCGGCCGGCGGGAGCATTGCTCGGCGTGACGCAGCAAGGGCGAGATTGCTCGCCGCAGGCACGCGCTACACGACCTTAGCGCCGCCCGCCGCCCGCCGCCCGCCGGCCGTTACGCAATCCGCGCCGCTGTTTACGACGGGGCTCGCACACAGCCCAAATCCCGGCGGGTTCTGCGCCTTCCGCGTAGCGATACACCAATGCCGTTGCCTTTAATGACATTCGTCGTGCGTAACAGACGGTGCATACTTTTTGACGACTAAAACGTGATATTTTTATTTCTCGATATCGCAATGTGGGGGAACTGAAACAAAAAGAAAATCCATCCGCGAAAATGGTCACCAAACAGATATGAAACTGTTTTAATGATGTAATAGATAGCGATAGGACCAGTGGCGTGTATAAGGGAGAGTGAGCGTACAGAGGACCTCCCTCCCCCCTCCGAAATCTGTATCTATAAATGTCAATGTCTGTTCGGTGTACGTTTATCACGTCTGAACCACAAGACATAAAGAGCTAAAAATTTGTACATTTACTAAAGTCCACCCGGGGAAGGCTTTAGACACGGTTTTATGGCGATCGGATAGCTCTTTATCTATCTATCTATCTATATATATATATATATATATATATATATATATATATATATATATAAATGTGAATGTGTGTTCGGTGTCCGCTTATCACGTCCGAACGACAAGACGCAGATACTTAAATATTTGATCTTCAAATGTTTGTAAGTCTTATGGGACTTAACTATGGGGTCATCAGTCCATAAACTTACAAACTACTTATGAACTACTTACGAACTAGGACGGCACAAGTATCCATGCCCGAGGGGGGATTCGAACCCCCGACCGTAGTGGCCGTGCAGACCGTGACTGAAGCGCCTCAGTCCCCTCGGCCACCGCGGCCGGCAGGCACGGTTTTATAGCGATCTGATGGGCATTTAGTACTTTGAAGAATATAACGCGGAATTGGGACCAATAATTACTCTTTCAAAATTATATTTACTCTTTGAAGCCGCGATAGAGTAGCCGAGCGGTCTAAAGCGCCTCGCTGCGGAGCGCGTGATTGCTCGCCGTGGAGGTTCGAGTCCTCCCTGGGGCAAGTGTGTGTGTGTTGTCCTTAGGTTAGTTTACCTAGGTTTAAGTAGTTTGTAAGCTACGGACTGATGACCACGCAGTTTGGTCCGATAGATCTACAAACATTTGAACATTTGAACATTTTTTACTCTTCGAAAATGGTTTTATCGGTTGCATTGTTGCTTAAGGGTTGATAATGATAAAAGGGTGGAGTATATTGGGATGGAAAGTTATCGGTGCATATAAAATTCTACGTGTGTGTGTGTGTGTGTGTGGTAATATTTCGCTCTGCAGCAAAAACTACAGAACGCAAACGAATGGTCTTTCTGTAATTGTTGTCCGAAGCCTTCCGTTTTACTCCATAGCAGTTCCACACCGATAGCTATAAGGGCGTGGAAGATATGGTGGTTGATAATCGTCAAATTATAAAAAAAAATTCGGACTGAAGGCCAGCGATGACGTTTGCGACGCTATAGCAAGGAGGTTACATACAGCGAAACGTGATGCCACAGACCATATCTTTGCTCTATGCGTGCTACAATGTCTTCAGCTCTTTCTCCGTAAGGATAAGCATACGAATAAGGAAATATAAGAATAAATAAATAAAGCAGTAAAAAAGAAATTTCTTTTAATACATCTCTTTAAAAAAAAATCGATTTGACGTTTCGTGCATTATCTATCATAATCAACCAACACGCGAGCGGAGCCGCGGGTTTAAGCTAGTAATAAATATTATGAAAAACATTAAGTACTGTACCTGAGCTATTTTAATGATTTAAACAAATAGGTTGTTGGGGTCTTGTTCCATGCTTGGTTATGGCGTTATGCAGTTTTCAGAAAATGCATTAGTTATTTACCTGATATCTAAAGGAAAGAATTTTAGAAGAATTGCCTCATGCTTATCTTTACATTAGCCTTGCCCTCCTCCCCCCCCCCCCCCCCTCCGAAAGTATATGCTATATTCGCTACGGGGTTAAACTATGCTGACGGCATGGTGAAACAGGCATCCGAAAATGGCGGAGGCACAGAGAGGTCACAAAACTGACCGTGAATAAATGAAGTTAGTTTAATTTGTAAGTCTAGGGCCTGATGACCATAGCAGTTTGGTCCAAAAGGTTTACAAACATATGAAAATTTTAAATCTCTATATATAAAGCAGACTGTCCGTGTGTTTGTGTGTACATATTGCATTCAAATCTACAGTTTTCTTCCAATCTTTATGAAATTTTGTACATGTAAGCTTCCAACCGTGAGGACGGTTGCCGTAAGTGTAAGAATCACGTACACCTCCTAGTTCATGGAATATGACATCATAAACAATGAGATGCGCGGAAAACTGCTGCATTATGCAACAATGCTCCCCATTTTCTCCTAACCCACTAGACCGATTTCAATTAAATTTGTTGCACATCTTCCATACGTGAGATAACAATTGCTGTAGGAATAAGAACCACGCACGACACCTGTTTCAGGAGATATATCGTCATAAACAAAAACTCCCACGTGATGCACGCGACTTTATAAATACACAATATGAGAATGACTACTTCGCTACTTCGCTATTTGAAACATTTATTAAACTTTTTCTCGCTGACAACCACACCGAAATAATGAAACGAAAACAGTTTCTCGCTTACTGCTTTTCCGCTGTTCATGGAGCAAATCTACGGCTTCGGTATGACGTTGCAGTTTATAATTTCTACACTACAAATTATAGTCGGAGGAAATTTTATAGATAGTATACACACATACAGATGAATGTACTTCAGAAATTGTATCATAGTACGACACGTAGTTCATAAGATATAAGGACAAAAAGAGTAACGCTCATGGAAAATCGCTCCATTACGCATCTATTACTTCATTATAAATAACTCTGTTCGCACCGGATATTACCCACATACAGCACTTAAACAAATGAATATATAACTGCAAAATTGTACATGTTGTTGTTGTCCTCAGTCCGTAGACTGGTTTGATGCACCTCTCCACCCTGCTCTATACTGAGCAAGCCTCTTCATCTCCTCATAAAAACGGCAAGCTTCATCCATCTGAATCTGCTTACTGTATTCATCTCTTGGTCTCCCTCTGCGATTTTTTCCCACACACTTCCCTCCAATGCTCCATTCTCGATTCCTTTATGTCTAAGAATGTGTCCCATCAATTGATCCCTTCTTTTAGACAAGGTATGCCAGAAATTTCTTTTCTCCACATTTCTGTTCAGTACCTCCTCATTAGTTCCGTGATCCACCCACGTAATCTTCCGCATTTTTCTGTAACACCACATTTCAAAATCCTCTATGCTCTTCCTGTCCGCTCTGTTGATTGTCCACGTTCCACTCCCATACAAGGCAACACTCATCACAAATCCCTTCAGAAAGGACTTCGTTAGTCATAAATTAATATTCGACGTTAACAATTTTTTTTCGAAAACGCTTTTCTTCCCATTGTCATTCTGCATTTTATATCCTCTGTACTGTCATCATCGTGTGTTATTTTACTGCTCAAGTAAAGAAATTATCTCCCACCTTTATTGTTTCATTACCTAATCTGATTTCTTCTGCACCGTCTGATTTTCTTAAACTGCATTCCATTACCCTTATTTTGTTCTTGTCAGTTTTAATCATATACGCTCATTTCAACACACTTCCATACCATTCAACTGCTCTTCCAGGTCCTTTGCTGTCTCTGACAAAATTATAATGTCATCGGCAAAACGCAATGTTTTTATCTATTCACCCTGAACTTTAATACCTCTCCATATTTCTTGTTTCTTTCCTTTATAGCTTGCTCAGTGTACAAACTTAATAACACTGGAGAAAGGCTACAACCCTGTCTTACTCCCATCCTAACCTCTGCGTCCCTTTCATGCACTTTAACTCTGATAACTGCTGTCTGGTTTTTGTACAAGTTGTAAATACCCCTCCGTTCCCTATATTTTACCCCTGCTGTTTCAGAATTTGAAAGAGTCTATTCCAATCGGAATTGTCAAAAGCTTTTTTCCAAATCTACAAAAGCTAGAAATGTAGGTTTACCTTTCCTTATTCTATCTTCTAAGATAAGTCGTGAAATGAGATTGCCTCCAGTGTTCCCACATTTCTCTTGAATCCAAACTGATCTTCCCCGAGGTCTGCTTCTTCCAGCTTTTCCATCATTCTGTAAATAATTCGTGATAAAATCTTGCAACCGTGACTTATTAAACTGATGGTTCTGTAATTTTCACATCTGTCTGCACCTGCTCTCTTTGGAATGGGGATTATTACATTTTTCTTAAGGTCTGAGGGTATTTTCCATGCCTCATACATCTTACACACCAAGTGAAATAGTTTTGTCGTGGTTGGCTCTCCCAGAGACTTCAGTAGTTCTGACGGATAGTCGTACACTTCAGGAGCCTTGTTTCGATTTAGCTCATTAAGCGCTCTGTCAAATTGTTCTTTCAGGATAGTATCTCCTGTTCCATCTTTATCTAATTCCCCTTACCTGCAGCATAGTTGACAGGACCACCTGTGAACCTCTGATACAGAGTCTGAATCAGAGGCTAAGACGGTTCTGCGACCGTGTAGGCTGCAGATTCCTTGACTTGCGCCATCGGGTGGTGGGTTTCCGGGTTCAGCTGAATAGGTCAGGTGTCGACTGTACGCAGAAAGGGGCTACCCGAGTAGCGGGGACTTTGTGGGGTGGACTGTGTGGCGTGGACTGGGCGGTTTTCTAGAATAGAGGGCTTCGGGGAAAAACAAAATGGGCACTCTTAAAGGGCGCAGGTGGATCACAGGAGAGATGTAGATCTAGGAACTATGGTATAACAGTTGTGAATTGTCGTAGCTGTGTCGGGAAAGTACCAAAACTACAAGCGTTAATAGAAAGCACTGAAACACACGTCATTGTAGGCAGTGAAAGTTGGCTCAAGCAAGATATAAGTTCATCAGAAGTGTTTGCAAAAGATCTAACTGTGTTCAGAAAGGATAGATTAAAAAAATAGGTGGAGGCGTGTTTGTCGCTGTAGACTTTCGTGTAGCGAAGTTGAAGTTGATAGTTCCTGTGAGCTATTATGGGTAGAGGTTGTACCTGAAAACCGTAAGAAGTTAATAATTGGTTCCTTCAGACTTAAAGTGGAAAGAACAGGTAGATAATGTCGTGGGAAAGGCGAAACAGAGACGGCATTTTATTGGCAGAACTCTTAAAAGATGCAACAGAACTACTAAAGAAACTGCATACACTACGCTTGTCCGTCCTTTTGTGGAGTAATGCTGCCCAGTGTGGGATCCTTATCATCCTTATCAGGTGGGTTTGACGGAGGACATCGAAAAAGTCCAAAGGACGGCAGCTCGATTTGTATTGTCACGATACAGGGGGGACAGCGTTACGGAAATGATACAGGATCTGAGATGAGAATCATTACAACAACGGCACTTATCGCTGCGGCATGGGCTACTTACGAAACCCCAGTAGCCAACATTCTCCTCCGAATGCGAAAATATATTGTTGACTCCCACTTACATAGGTAGAAATGATCATCAGAATAAAATACGAGAGCTCGAACGGAGAGATTCATCTACATCTACATCTACATGGGATACTCTGCAAATCACATTTAAGTGCCTGGCAGAGGGTTTATCGAACCAGGTGTTTTTCCTTCCTGCGCGCTATTCGAGAATCGAATGGGAGATAAATACTACAACGGTGGTTCGATGAACCCTCTGCTAGGCATTTAAATTTGATTTGCAGAGTATCCCATGTAGATGTAGATGTAAATTCATACAACTGCTTTTCTTGTCTACAAATGTTTCTTTTATTTTCCTGTATGTCGTATCTATTTTTCCCCTATTTAAATATTCTTCTACTGACTTGCATTTGCCTCCTAGCCACTCCTGCTTAATTATTTTGCACTTCCTGCCAATCTCATTTCTTAGTCATCTGTACCCCATTTTGCCTATTTCATTTTCTGCATTTTTATATCTTCTCCTTTCATCAATTAAATTTAGTATTTCCTGTGATATCCAAGGATTTTTGTAGGTCTTACATTTATATCTATTTGGTCCTTTGCTGCCTTCACTATTTCATCTTTCAATGCTACCCATTCCTGTTATACTGTTTTATTTCCCCCCGTTTCTGTCATTTGTTGCCAAAACTTTCCTCTGAAATTATCAAGAATGTCAGGTTCCTTCTAGTTATCCAGGTCCCATCTTCTTATTTGCCTACTTTTCTGCGGGATTTTCAGTTTCAGCCATAACCAATAAGATATGGTCAGAGTCTATATCTGCCCCTGGATCTATCTGGCAGTTTAAAACTTGGTTCCGAAATCTATGCCTTACCATTATAAAATCTATCTGGTACCTTCCGATGTCTCGTAGCCTCTTACACGTATTCAACCTTCTTTCGTGATTCTTTAAATCAGGTGATTGTTATTATGGAATTATGTTCCGTGCAAAATTCTACCAGGCGGCTTCCTCTTTCATTCCTTTTGCCCAGTTCATATTCACCAACTATTTCTCCTTCCCTTCCTTTTCCTACTACCGAGTTCCAGTCTCCCATCACTATTAAGTTTTCCTCTCCCTTAATTGTCTGAATAATTTCCTTTACTTTCTCATAAAGTTCTTCGAAAATACGTGATAGTTGAATACGAAAAGTAGTTTATTTTCGTTCGCTTATGACGTGTGATGTCATGTTTTGGGTTAACTCCTCTGGTTCAAAAACGGTACGTTACGCACTAGCGGAAACCGGCGGTTCGAACAGTATGTGGGTTAAGTTCGCGTACTTCTGGGAATTCTGACGTTGGCCTTTCAATAGTGTCACCTTGAGCGTCATTTGTTGTTAATAATATGTGGCTATTCCCAAGAGTTAGCACACTCCACATTCGTAGGGCTATCTTCTAATAGCTATATTACGTAGGGTTTACCTTTTGGGCATTTCCTGCATCATTAGGATTTTTAAATCGGTAAGTAAGGGAACTTCTTTATTTTATTTTGGCATCATTGGTTTGTGGGATCTTGCAGCTTTCACTCAGTTAATACTAGATAGAAATCGAATCTGCATTTGGATCACACCTGCTTGACCCTATTGAAGAAAGGTATGCAGTATTCTGCCGCATCCATTTTTCATATACTGCCACAACAATTAAAAATGCTTAGTAGTAATCCTCGTACTTTCAAGGCAAAACTGGAAAGTTTCCTCGTGGCTTACTTTTTTAATTTTGTCGAAGAATTCCTGGAAAAAGTTTTAAAAAGCTAATTTCTGTGTTACGTTGTAGGTTGTTTTTAGTTATTCCTTGTCGTATCGTGTGCATAGGATGCTATGCGTCTCACTTTATCTATCACAATTCTTTTGATTTCAATTTGACGTACTGTCTCGTTCGACGACCATGGAGATTTGCCTCTCAGTTTGGTCTTGCGGATCATGACAAATATAAATAAAGTAAATAAATAAACTATATGAGAGCTGCCTTTTACATTATCATTTTAACAAATGTATATTAGAAAACTGTACCATGCACATAAAAATCTAACTTGTGCCCAGCATTGCTGGAAATTAATATGTCACGCCCAACGTGTACACTCAGAGTCCTCCTCAGGCAGACAGTGTCCCTGTGAGACACAGACCACCTACACTCCGTAAATCCTCGTCCACAATAGTGATAATTTCTGAAACAATCACATTAATACGACTTACTGCTGTAGTGTTCCTTTCTTGCTTAGAGATTTCAACTCATCTGTGGTATGTCATATGGTCACTGTGACGAGTATTACATATTTTAAAGAGAATAAAAGTAGTCAAGACTGACCCAGATTAAAAAAGCCAAGGAAGGTGTAAGACGAAATTTTCTAAGGTATTTAGTTCAAATTAGTATTATTCACTGAGAAGTACAATACATTTTAACGTGACTTCCTCAGAAAGAAAGTAAAATGAATTATCGTCACTTCCGACTGACTTGGCATTAGATATCCTGTTCTAGTATTTCGAGAATCCTTCAGCAGTAACACCATTTAAGAGCCGTCGGAACTTAAACATTCCCGACAAGTTGGCAGGGTTTTGAGAAGAGGATCGGAGGATGCGTCCTCGACCAGTTCTGGGCGCAAACTACACTGGGCGCGTGTTTCTGTGGGTACAGGTTAGAAGAGGCCAGTTGTAACTGCTAGTCAGGTGGCTGTTGCATCTCTATTACAATCAGAAACGATCGCCGCCTGCTGCTGACATCGTTACATAAACCTGCATTCCGGCTGAGTGGGTTTTAACACCCCGTAGGGGCATTCACATCGCGGTACAGTGGGGCTCCGCATAGCAGTGTCCAACTTTCATTAAGGTCATTTTCGCAAGAAGCCATGGTTTTAGATTTATTAAAGGAAAACATGTTAAAGTGATCTTTAAATCACTGCTCCGCTACAACCACCAACCATATCCCCCGACACTCCGCCCTCACGGTCAAAAATTTTCAAATGTTTGTAACTCTATCGGACCAAACTGCGTGGTCATCAGTCCGTAGCTTACAAACTACTTAAACCTAGTAAACTAATCTAAGGACAACACACACACCCATGCCCCAGGGAGGACTCGAACCTCCACGGCGAGCAACCGCGCGCTGCGCAGCGAGACGCTTTAGACCGCTCGGCTACTCCACCGCGGCCCCTGAAGGTCAGTACAGACCAGCGAGGGGGAGGATTTCTAAAATGTTTGCGACACTCCTTGCTACGACGGTTCTTAAGGTTAAAACTACATGATGCATCACAGCCCAGGCTGCCTAATATTAAAATGGAACGTACATAACTGTGAGTAGGGTTCTGTTACAATCTAATATCCAGAAGGTGCACTGTTGCAGAATGCTAAATCATAATTCAGGCTCAATCATAGAGACATCCAGTGCCGCATCAAGCCCTATATAAGCCCCTAGGCAATCCAAATCTTGGGGCCCCAATCCAAACTCATTCCTTAATAAGTTAATAATTTTCCGCTAAACAACAAGAATATATTGGTAATAATAATAATAATACTAATAAAATTGAGGTAATCGGTAATAATAATAATAATAAATTGCGGTATTCCCCAACCAAAGCATTCGTTTCAAGTAATTAACATGTTCAATCATCGTGTAAGATAGCAGCTTAGCAGCTACAATAAATTCAAATTTGGATATAAGAATAATAATAGCAAAGTGCAATGAGACAATTTCGTTCAACATGTAAATGTAGTTATTCAACAAAACAAACAATTATCAGTAGATCAATATACGTTGATTAACATAATAATATTGCAGAGATTATTTAACACAATATAGAAATTAGTAATAATTAAGAAACGCATTAAACATTTAATTTCCTCAATTTTTTTCCAGAAAAATCTTTCCAAATATCTTTAAAGTGTATATCCTGCAAGAATGGCCAGTGAGTTCAAATGTTAAATTTTTAACGCACTAAGAGCATTTGGGAACGTCGATTGCACCATATTTTCATAAATGAGTTTGTATGATCGCGATGCTGGAACTGCTTGGTCAGCTTTAAAATCTTCTAGTTCTGATGTGAAGAAATTAAAATAAATCATTTCGTACACATATTCCTCTTCGATGTCCTAAGAATAAATATGTCTAAATCTCTTGTCAGATTCTTTAATATGATCTTCAAGCTTCAGTGGAAACTTAACAAGGAATCCACAAAGACAATGAACATCATTATAAGGTTTTATACGACGAGAAAGCTCTGTACATAATTTATCCAGTATTGGTAGGTAAGTAGACTAAGAAGGGCCCCAAGTGACCTTCTTGTACTCCTCAAACTCTTCAGAACTATCAGGATCCATTTCCAATCATATACATATTTTTTCACTCGCCTGCAGACAAACAACGAAAAGGCAACTAATTTTTATATAAAACGCTTAAGTCTTTCTAAAAAATTATCATCGTTATAGCGGTACGCATGGTGCCCCTAAAATGCGCGGGGCTCCTAGGCAGCTGCCTACTCTGCCTTTTGCGTAATCCGGCACTGGTGACATCACATTACGAAATGCAGCTATTCTAAAAAAACACAGGTTTTTAAAATTTTACGTAAGACAGCTTGCAAACAGAAGACGTAGCCAGATATGTGCATTCAGCTTTCCTGCAGTTTGAAAAGGTATTTCACCTGTATCACATTGGCTGATATTAAAGACTCTATTATTCAGTGTGAATCCAAAGTCGCAGTGCATGGTTTTATTTCAAGAACTGTGGAGGAACTGGGAGACCTGAATATTCCTGTAAGGTATGTTTGAATATAAGTCAATTTATTTTAAAGGAAAGGCGGCGAATGATATATCAAATAAAAGCATTTTCTGACAAGTTCAACACTGTAGACTGATTCGATGCAACAGTTATGGTTTAAAAGTTACAACACGTTAGTTTGGAGGTACAGGCTTGACTGTTATCCATGAAGAGTAGTCATTTAATGTACTCAACATGTTGCCCTTCGTTGATTCCAAACTCCTACAGACTTTTTGTAATAAATGATTGTACTGCGATTTTTGACTCACCCTGTAGTGAATTTCTCCTTAAGATATACTATTGACTGAAAAATATCTTGAGAGAGAAATCGTCAATAGAAACGAAAGGGACGTTGGAAGCATTGTATGGATGTCTAAATGTTCTCAATGTATGGGTAATTTCAAAGGAAAGAACAGATTTCGGTTGTTTAATACAGATATGTTTTAAAAGAGAGTCACACTGCGCCTGTCACTGGATAGAGAAAATTTCTAAATTTTGACAAAGCTAGAATGTTATTTGTAGCAACATGGCGACTTTATCATAAGGGAAATCACTTAGTGTGTTGGATTTGCGCAAAGTCAATCTATTGTTCAAGTGTCACTTGTCTTTTGTCGCATATTCAGCAAGAAACCACCACTGAACAAAAAATGCTTGGAAGTTGGTAGCATATGTAAAGGGAAGAGCATTGGTTGGCTACGCATGTCTGATGAAAATATCAAGAGGTTCCGAAATGCATCTGCAGAGAATCCTTGAAATTCCAGAAGACGGGCAGGCCAGGAGCTTCTACTTCATTAATTAATGGTGTGGCCAGTTCATGAACGATTGTGGTACATTATGTTGCAATTGTGTCACGGAGAAAATGACAAATGATGCAAATTTTAAATTTTGATCCTTTGGATACTGTAGAGAGCATTTTTACGAAACGACTCTATATTTCTGAAGACTGAATGTTTCAGTTATCAGGTAGGATAAACAGGTGTAATGTCAAAATTTGCAGATCATAAAATCCTGGCGTCGCCGTCGAACATGAAAAAGACTGAAAATGTTTTTTTTTTTTTTTTTTTTTTTTTTTTTTTTTTTTTTTTTTTTTTTTTTTTTTGCCGTTCCCTTTCGCAAAATTTATGGCCCTTTTTGCGTAGGGAACTGTGTCAGGATTGTCATACGTGGACATTTTCCAAAATTAGTTGTTCCCTCAATTTCATGAAGGTGTCATTTTTACGCATGACAGCAATCAGCATCACTTTCAACTTGAACTGCGGCGTTATCTAACCACATCACCCCACAACTTTGTATTGGAAGAGGTTGACAACAAGATATTATTGATTGTTTTAGCTTCTCAGAGCATCAGGCCTCACACCTAGTATTTCTATGATGTAGCTCCATACTAATGTGGAGAGTGGGACAACGGCTGGTTGAAATTATGATCAAAGTATATTAAAAATGTAAAGGCCAATAACCGTAAATATAATGACTTTATTATCCGGCAACCAGTTTCAGCACCTCTTTAGTGACATCATCAGGCCATGAAAATATCCAGGATGAAAATGTGCTCTATATGGCTGAATTACACTGGATTCACAGCTTCCATGTGGATGCATGTGCCCCATCCACATACAAGACATAAAAAGTTACATATCAAAAATGTTCAAATGTTTGTAGAACTTATGGGACTTAACTACGGGGTCATCAGTCCCTAAACTTACAAACTACGTGTAAACTACCTAAGACTAAGGACGGCACAAATATCCATGCCCGAGGGGGGATTCGAACCCCCGACCGTACTGGCCGTGCAGACCGTGACTGGAGCGCCTCAGTCCCCTCGGCCACCGTGGCCGGCTAAAAAGTTACATATATGTTGTGTCTTTCAGACATGTCCGAAAGAACAGACGCCACTTCTGATCCTGCAATTATTATCCATTCATATTCACGGAATGTATGACATTAACTGCGAATGGGTAAAGTGGAAAATGTGTAACCGGACCTTCTGCTTCCTAGGCAAATGCGCTGACCCCTACACCACTGGGGACACAGCGATCGTCATACCTGCACGGAATGACTCAAACACGCCGTCCGTCAGATACAAGTTCACAACTTTGCCCTGCCCACTAGAACTCAAACACGTAGTCACTTGGTACTAATTCCCGTAAGAGTAAGGGCCTAGGAGTGCCTCCGCACTCCGTCATCGAGGAATTGTGTAAGTTATATATATGATGTAGTATCTGTTCTATTTGCCGATGACGAGCAATGATGCTTTCTTCAGTGCGGAGGCACTCATAGGCCCTTACTCTTACGGGGATTAGTACTAAGTGACTACTAGTTTGAGTTGTAGTGGGCAGGGTAAAGTTGCAAATTTGTATCTGAGGGGTGGCGTGCTTGAGTCATTCCGTGCAGGCGTGACGATCGGTGTGTCCCAAGTGGTGTAGGGGTCAGCGCAGCCGCCTAGAATGCACATTGGAGCTTTGAGTCCAGTTTAATTCAGCCATAGAGAGCACAGTTTTATCCTCGATGTCTTAATGGCCTGAACATGGCACTAATGAGGTGCTGAAACTGGTTGCCACATAACAAAATCATTATAGTTGCGTCTGTTGGTTTATATCTTTTAATAAACTTCGATCATAATTTTAATTTACTTTGATCGTTATTTTTTATATACTTTGATCCTAATGTAGGTTTCCGTGGATATATTAACGACATAGTGTTATTCTGCCGGCCGCGGTGGCCGAGGATACTAAGGCGCTCCAGTCACGGTCTGCACGGCCACTACGGTCGGGGGTTCGAATCCCCCCTCGGGCATGGATATTTGTGCCGTCCTAGTTCGTAAGTAGTTCATAAGTAGTTTGTAAGTTTAGGGACTGATGACCCCGTAGTTAAGTCCCATAGACTATACAAACATTTGAGTGTTATTCTCTTCTATGGCAGCTACTCTTCAAGATCTGAAGACCTAATTGTTGACATTGTCGATTCATTAAAAAGGGAACAGTTGATTCGTTTGTTGAATGAAATGCACTACCTTTTCTAAGGTTCTGAAGCGACAAAGTGCTCATGTTGTGTTGTGTAGTATCTGTGTAAACATAAAACTTTGAACCTTCCTCTATAAAATGACGTCCGCAGTGTAATTCTGTATTTTATAGATTGTCTAGAACAAACAATTGAAATGTGTTCTTTCTTTTTTAATCACTCTGTATATAAGCGCTTATTCATTACGTTAGCAGTAGTCAGGGAATATTCCGTGAAGATAATGTTCCCTACCGAATCTACCGTCAGTGGAAGATGTTAGGGAAATGCAATACTCCGAAAACTATATTTTTGCTTACGCAATATTCTGAATGGCAGCACTCTCTGTATCGCATTACAATATTATTATTTAATAGATTTCTGGAAAAGTGCTGTGCATCAAGGAGTACGCAAAGTAGAGTGAGATAAAGTCTGCTCGTATAGAAAGCGAGCGCCATTATTTGGGAAACTGTGATCGAGTCTGCAGGCCGGACTAACGACCTAGGGATCGTACAATAGCCAGCGTGTATTCTACTACACGTTGAGGCAAAGGCTGGGCAGGTCATCCGATTTCGAATTATAAAATAGGACTCAAACATTTCTATACCGGGTGATGTGGGGCAGTGGTAACACACTGGACTCACTTTCGAGAGGACGACAATTCAAATTCGCCTCTGCCCAGCCTTATTTACATTTCTCGTGATTTCCCTAAAGGCCACTACGGTCGGGGGTTCGAATCCCCCCTCGGGCATGGATATTTGTGCCATCCTTACTGTTAGTTAGTTCATAAGTAGTTTGTAAGTTTAGGGACTGATGTCCCCGTAGTTAGGTCCCATAAGCTATACAAACATTTGAAAAAACAAACATTTCCCTAAATAGCCCCAGGCAAATGCCGGGATGGTTCATTTCAAAGGGCACAGCCAATTTCCTTCCAGATCCATATCAACAATAAAACAGGAAAATATCTGTGCTGCAGCTGCATCTCTAATGTCAATGATGCGGACAGGACGTTAAAACCTAATGTTCGTTATCTTATCACAAACACTCATAACACGATTATTTTGCAAAACATTATTTACGCATTTCACAGAGAGTAAAAACATACGATTTTCCTCGATTCTGTTGCAATGACGAATGGGGCATCACAAAGAGCACCTGGCCAGACGTGAATGTGTTACCAAATCCTAAAAACAGCAGGCCTGTAATAGAAGGTATAAATACTAGGGCAAAGACGATTACAGGGCGAATTACGGAATACAGATAAACACACAGTTCACAAGTAATGTAATATAACCATGGGTGGTTGATAATAGCACGACGAATCCTGCGCTTTGCATTACACAGTGTGCAGGAGTGCATATGAGTTGCAATAATAAACATGAACTTAATTTTATTATCAAATGAATGAACTCTGGGGAGTAATGTACAACTTAACTGAAAGAACACTGGTCGAAGTCTCAGGTTCAGTGCTCGAGTCTTAAGGTAGCCCAAAGCTTAGCATTTCGTTACTTTCAGCTTGAACAAACGTCCTCTTGCATGTAAGACATCTCCGTCCTTCGACGAAAGCTGTTACATATTATTATATTTAAAAATCTGTGATATGCAGATTAAAAAGGGTCATTGTACGTAGCACTAAAAGCGCTCAGAAGTTGGTAAAACTGTTGTTTACTATCAATGCTGATATGTGTAGGAAGGAGGGCACTGAAGTCACAACTTGACCTCACACACTTGTTTGTTTATTGCGCTCTTAGTGACGTTCGCGATAAGGTTCTTCGTTGTACCCAGAAATGGAGGCTATTAAAACGGAACAGATTTCTGAGAGTAATAAAGGACGAGAAAGCTGTCATCGCGCACTGGTTGTTTATAGCTACGTTATGACCCATTAATGTGAGGTGGAGTGTTAGGAACAATTTTCATTCTTGTAAGTGTCAGTGCAAAGATATCAGCTTACGGGACGGGCTCCGCACTCGATTTGCTAAAAGTGATAAAGTATTGAACACAATTAACGAATTACACCATGTGATGTATCCTCTCTCGACATGCCCCATCTGTTTCTGTCAGCCACGTAACTAATATCGCCTGCAAGTACCTTCTACTGATTCAACGCAGTTTCATCTTCACACAAGATATATTCTGTGTTCGGATTTACTACAACTAAATTTATTTTTATCTTTCTTGAAGTGATTCGGTGAACAAATCACGCGGCGAAACCTCCGAAAGACGTCTTCGCCCATGATGCAAGGGAATTTGTTTTCCTATCTCTAACTTTATTATTATAATACCTCTGAAAAATATGAACAACGGCGATTATCGTTGCAGCGAGATCTAGTTACGAAATTTAGATCACCGACTCTTTCCTCTGAATGTGAAAATAGATCTTTGACTCCTACCTACACAGGGAGAAATTATCATCAAAATAAAATAGGAGGTATCAGAAATGTAACGGAGAGATTTTGGTGTTCTTTCTTCCCACGCGCCATGCAGTGGTAGATAAGTAGTATGAAAGTGAAAGTGGTTAGATGTACCCTCTGTGAGGCACTTCAGTGAGATTTTCGGAGTAACGATGCAGTTTTAGTCCAGAGTGGCTTATTATGAAGAGCAAAAAACGTCGACGTATCTCTGAACTGAAAGGGTGTCACGTGTGAGAAACAAAGGATCCTGCTATGAAATGAAATACCACCCCACACTATCACTCTTGGCTGTTAGACCATATGTCGGACGACAATCAGGATAGTGTTCCAAGGCCATCTCAGGTGTATGCAGACCAGTCTGCGCCTTGTTGTCAGGGCTTAATTGGAAGCAGTTGAAGGTAGTTCTACTCCAGTCAATGAGATTCCAGGCTGAATGTATCTTACACGACTGCAAACGTGCTTGTTGGTGTGCAGATGTTAATTATAGTGGAAGCAAGGTGCTCCATGAGCTCAGCTCCATTCTTTTTTCTTTGGCCATTTATAACCTGTTCCTGTAGTCAATGAAGCGCCACTTGCGCTTCGGATCGATGATAATGACGAGTCTGGAGCCATAAGTGTCTAACCACCCATACAGTCGTCTCTATAGGTCGACAACTTCCGTCTTGACCCTCTATCTGAATATGTTGCACCAACTGCAGATAACATCGTCGAATCGTGGCCCCTGTTCAAATGCCGAGCATCGCCTATTATTCAAATGGCTTCTTCGAGCCCAATTATACGTCCTGTCCCATGTCCTATGTGATCACGCACCTGTCTGTGAGTCACCGTAGTAAGTGACGTTGCATCTTTGTTATTGTTATAAGTGTCTTCTGACCAGCTGTCCGATCAAAAAAATGAATTCCTGTCCGCACTTGGCAAATCTTTCAGTTGGTGAACTTTGTATCGAAGCTGCAACGACGGTCACCTACTGTGACAGACGACGTGGAGAGAACAGGCAAGAACGGATACGTCCTATTGTAGAGAGGTAAGGACGGAACAGTCGCTTTCTTGTATACTAATCATGGATATTAACATCGCAGCATTCGACAAGGGAAATAAGGGTAATATCTCTTATTATTTTCTGTTAGTTTGGATACAGTCGTTAGTTTTTAGCAACTAGAATGACGATGAGTTGTTGTTCTCGGAAAGCCCGTCCGTACTTCCCGGCTGCCGTGTGATCCTCAGCCGTGAGGCATTGACGGTTGCGGTGTGGAGGCTCATGTGATCATCACGGCACCCTCCTCAAATTTCTGTCAGTTTTCGTGACCAGGTCCGCTACTTTTCAAAACTCCTCAACTGACCTCACAAGCATTTGAGTTCACCCTGCTTGCCAACAGTGGACTGCAGATCCGGACAGTGACCCATACAAGTACTAGCCAAACCTGACGGTGTTGAATTTCAGTGATCTGGTGCGAACCGGTGCGTCCACTACGCCACGGCCAGTGGCTGACCAATTTACACCTCGAGCGGCAGCGATAGTGCAAATATGCTACCAGTGTAATACTGGGCCGCTGCCAGTCATGCCACTGTTTAAACTTATGTTTCCACTACACGACAGGCTCCCGTGTATAAAAGACCATATCATGTCCCCCATTCTCAATTCCACTAATATTTTCAGCCTATCATGGAAGACTTTATTAATCAATAGCTACGAAACAGAATCAAAATTCAAATGTTTGTACAGCTTATGGGACTTAACTACGGTGCCATCAGTCCCTAAACTTACAAACTACTTATGAACTAGCTAATCCTAAGGACGGCACAAATATCCATGGCCGAGGGGGGATTCGAACCCCCGACCGTAGTGGCCGTGCAGACCGTGACTGGGGCGCCTCAGTCCCCTCGGCCACCGCGGCCGGCAAACAGAATCATTGAAACAAGTATTAGAAACACGTATTTCTCGAAAATGTTCAAATATTTGTGAATGTAAGGAACCAAACTGCTTGGGTCATCAATATGTTTCAAATGTTTGTAAATCTATCGGACCAAACTGCATGGTCATCAGTCCGTAGCTTACGAACTACTTAAACTAAGGTAAACTAACGTAAGGACAACACGCACACCCATGTCTCAGGGAGGACTCGAACCTCCACGGCCGGCCGCGGTGGCCGAGGGGACTGAGGCGCTTCAGTCACGGTCTGCACGGCCACTACGGTCGGGGATTCGAATCCCCCCTCGGGCATGGATATTTGAGCCGTCCTAGTTCCTAAGTAGTTCATAAGTAGTTTGTAAGTTTAGGGATTGATAGCCCCGTAGTTGACTCCCATAGGCTTTACAAACATTTGAACAGTTTTTGAACCTCCACGGCGAGTTACCGCGCGCTCCGCAGCGAGCTTGGGTCATCGTTTCAAACTACTAAAACTAACTAAATCCAACTAACGCTAAGGACAACCGAACACACTCGAACCTTCGGCGGGAGCGGCCGCGCATTGAGTAGCATGGTGCCTTAGATCAAGCGGCCGCCGCGGTGGAGTAGCCGAGCGGTCTAAAGCACCTCGCTACGGAGCGCGCGGTTGCTCGCCGTGGAGGTTCGAGTCCTCCCTGGGGCATGGGTATAGCTTATGGGAGTTAACTACGGGGTCATAAGTCCCTAAACTTACAAACTACTTATGAAGTAACTAAGGACGACACAAATATCCATGCCCGAGGGGGGATTCGAACCCCCAACCGTAGTGGCCGTGCAGACCGTGACTGGAGCGCCTCAGTCCCCTCGGCCACCGCGGCCGGCCACGTGTTACTCAACAGCTCTAAATGAACTTACCAAAATAGGGATTAGTCCGTGATCATTGTGAGAAAACAATCACTGGATGCTGCAAATTGTATCCGCTCATTTACGACTAGCAATTCATAAATCAGAAAACGGTATGAGACGCGTACTCGATGCCAAACATTACAGAAAAATCTTGGTCATGGTCTATATTTTACATATCCGGATCTGTGAATTACATACCACCAATTGCGCGTGACGCAAGACCGTCCGAAAACAGCTTTCTACATGCATTATCAATTTCGTTTTACTTCCTGTGGGCTTGAAAAGGCACTCGCAAATTTCCAGCGGTTTTTGGATGGTTTATTGCAAGGATTGAACCCAAATCATTGCATGATGTATTTAGATGGTTAAATGTGTTTAATGAATATATCTAGGCGCATATTGTAGGTATATGAGAAGTTTTCAATACACTGTTGGAGATAACAGGCTGTACGCCGCAAAAAGTCAACAAACATTAAGCAGTGTGCAATAGATTAATGATATAAAGGTACTACATCGAATATTTTCAACAATGAAACTGCGAAAAAACGTATATACCTTATACTGCATTATGTTTCATAGATTTGTAACCATGTTCTTTCTGCAGTTGTTTTATAATAAATACAAAATCCACAGAGCTTGGCGCGATTTCCGCCGAAACTAGTATGGGTATGTAAATAAATGTTTTGCATGAAGGCGGATCCACAAACCCACACTTGTTTCTGCTATTTCCCGAGACCATTCACCGAAATTTTCAGGCGCACTTTGTACGTCCAGAACACGAGTCCATCGCCATCTGTCACCTTCAATTCACAACTTCACTTACTATAATTTTTCATCATTCCACATGTAGTAGTTCTTCAGCTGTAGCAAATTCATTTAATGTCACAACATTCAGATTACGTTCCGAAGTATAACGGCAAGGAACGAATGAGGTAACTAAATTAGAATGTAGTATTTGAAGAGCAATTGTTTCTGATAAATTCTTAAAAAACCACTATATTTCTCATTACTGAGTTTTCACTGATGCCCTCATATACAATTATTAAATAGAAGTTCAGGATTTTAGAAAATTATAGTAATGGAGTCAGTTAGTAAGGGAGAAAAAGCTAATATACACTACTGGACATCCAAAATGCTACACCATGAAGAACCACACATATCAAGCCAAAATTATAACATGACCGAAAACAGGGATTCATGTGAAGTGAGTAATCGGGTGAAATTAGTAGTGCTCCCGATAATCGATACAACACCCATTGTCACTGAATCAAAGATCCGAGAGAATGGCTGTGCGGTCTTGGGGTTCAAGCTACTGATCGCGCGGCCGCTCGCGTCGGTATTTCGAGTCCTCCCATCAGGCAGGGGGTGGAGAGAGTGGAATAAAGTACCAGTGCGCAATGCATAAGCACCAGTTAAACAGTCTCTCTGCTTGGTGTCTCCAGACTCTAACTGGACCACTGAATTTCTATTCTGACTAAACCATTGGATTTAGTGACTGGGGATATACCACAGTGATAGACTGTTTAGCTGATGCTTTACTTGTCACCAAATTGGTCTTGCACCCGGTAATATGTTTCGGATGGGTATTTGACTACTCTCACACCAGTATACTAACCATCATCCAGCATTGCATTTCTGAAATGTCGGAGCTTGTTTTCCACCCATAATGTTGGTGCTTGCCGACGGTCACATTGCAACGGGATAATGAGTGAACGCAAATTTAGATGTCAAATAATAGTAACAATACCGACTCGCGTTAGTGCGTGATACAGGACAAAAGGAAAAGAGGCTGTTTTTCATTATTTTAGTTTACAGTAATTTTATGCTTGTTCTGTGTGCTCCGTATATGTAACACGTGTGGTGTCTTTGATTTCGTATTTACTTCCGTGCTGCGCATTTGTAGGTGAGCTGTCAGTTTGTGTAGCTGGCATAACCTGGTTTATAATCCCATATCAGGACATTTAAGTGATTTGAAATGTATAGATAGGAGAATTGTACCCAATAGGTTCCAGTAGTGATGTGAAGAGTCATCGATGGCAGAGCATGACACAGTGCGTTGCCCTGTAATCCAGTTATGTTGTTATCTAAGTTCCGAAGCCAATTTAGACGCTACAATATCAACTTACCATACAACGAAACGATGGTCGAGAAAGGCAGTTGGCACTTAATCATGTACACACTGTTGTGTGGATTCTTGTGTTCCAGTGTTTTGGTTAACAAATGCAGTATGGGAACCAAGCGTATAGTCGATTCCAATACTGTGAAAAATTCCTAAAGGCAACAGCTGCTCTGGGACTTCGTTGGGACTAACTCAACTGCTGCTGTGGTGTCTGTCTTCTAGATGTTACCTCTTTCCAAGGCAGAAATACTTTGTGCCCCGCCAAACAAATACAAGACTAACTCAGAGTGCCAGCCGCGCGGAACAAAATGTTCAAATGTTTGTAAATCTATCGGACCAAACTGCGTGTTCATCAGTCCATAGCTTACAAACTACTTAAACTAAGGTAAACTAACCTAAGGACAACACACACACCCATGCCCCCGGGAGGACTCGAACCTCCGACGGCGAGCAACCGCGCTCTCCGCAGCGAGGCGCCTTAGACCGCTCGGCTACTCCACCGCGGCCCGCGCGGAACAGCCGCGTGATCTAAGGCGTCTGGACGGCCTTTCCCACTGCAGGTTCGAGTCCTCCCTCGGGCTTGGGTGTATGTGTTGTCATTAGTGTAAGTTAGTTAAAGTAGTTTGTAAGTCTAGGGACTGAAGTAAATAGCAGTTCGGTCCAATAGGTTTAGAAACAACATCAGAGGGTCACCAGAGGCACGAACACTTCGAGTTGTGATAGGTGCACCATTTCCTAACATAGCACTCGTTCACATGTTAAATCTTTGTAAAGATAAAACACCAAATTACTCAGGTCATCGGTCCCTAGATTTACAAACTACTTAAATTAACTTAAACCAACTTATGCTAAGAAAAACACACACATCCATGCACGAGGGAGGACTAGAAGCTCTGATGGAGAACGACTGCGTAATCCGTAGCAAGGCGCCTTAAATCGAACGGCCATTGCAGACATCCTTGGTAGAGTGGTTCATGAGCGTTTTGTCACCCTACTATTTTTAATATCTCATGTATTTTACTTTTTGCGCAATCAGATAGTGTTACCACAAGATAACCTGTGTCTCTCTCTGCACGTATCTTCGCGGCTACTAAATCAGAAGTAGCTGTCTGCGTCACCAGCTCTCCTATTCCTGAAGCAGAGTCATGACACAAACTTGCACGGAGAGGCTCATGACGGCGCACAATTTTAAAATGGCGTCGCGTAATCCTAGCTATAATGATGAAGGTGATGCTTTGATAAGAAAGCGTGCCTAAAGACACAAACATGCACAGCGCCGCGAGAGACGTATCGCAAGGTCAGTATTGCAACCTTGCTTATCTATTTCTGATTATCATATCTCGTCTTGCGAAACAGTCGTCAGGGTGCAGATAAATTATCTCGTTGTGGCAATGCCAGAATTATCGACAGCGGCTTCTGGAAATTGAAACGTTCAGAGGCATTAGAAGAATACGATCGACTGCTTTATTGCGTACTTCAATCACTTTGTTGTCACTGTGATACTAGTCGTAATTTTATATTACTGATAACGATTACTAGAGGGAGCACGCATTCCAGAACTACGCTTGCAGGAGCTGACTCATAACTCAAGAAGAAACGGTTCAGAGTGTTTCACCGTAATAAGTAGTTATCCCTTTGACCGCAACTGACACACAGCAGATCGCCCCCTTCATATTACGTAAGTGTAACTGGCTTTTGATTAGAAGCGACATACAATAATTCGATTTTTGTCTGCGCTTTTTTTCTTTCAGTTCGTAAATTTATCTGTGCTCTCGTGTATATTAGATTCAAATTCGCGTTGAAGCAACAGTTTAGTCGTCCTCTGAGCGCAGTGCAGAGCACACCGCTACTCGTAAATGTAACCAGCTTCTTACTAGAAACGACATATTTTGACTGTTCAGTGAGGTTCTTTCTTCGGCTCATTAAATGTATCGTGTGCTCGCATGTATATTAAATTCAAATTCGCGTTAAGTATCTGGTTAGTGTATTCTTCAGCCGTGTGAATCACAACAGTCGTCTGTGGTTTCTTTCTATTTTTTATCGTTTGTATAGCACTGGCTCTAGTCATCTTTGTTTATCTTAAGTTACCCTCTGTTGAGTCTACATCGCTTCTGGGCATTGTAATCATGAATAGGGACTGTGACTGTTGTGTGTGGATGCCGACTGAGCTGGTGACACTTTGCTCCTAGCTTCGGGCTGCGTTAACCTCGGTTGCACAGTTCGAGACTGCGGTCGAGGAGCGCATTTGTTGTTGGGGATCGTGGGAACCAAACGGATGCCCGGCGTGTCCACCGATCGGCCCGCGGCAGCGACAAGCCCTGTTACTACTCGCAATGAGGCGGACACCCCACCCGTGGTTGCGTGGGAGGTTGCTCCAGTGCGTGGCAGGCGGCGCAAGACATTCCGGAGGACCGATCGTGAGGCCTCCCCGGTTGTCCTGCGAACAGGTTTGAGGAGCTATCCGTTCCTGAGCCGGATGGTGTCTCTCATCCTGAGGTCACCAGTCAGCCTACAAGATCCGGGCTATCATAGAGGATGGGTTTGCTTTTAGTTGGGAGCCCCAAAGTCAGGGGCTTAATGGAGCCCTTTGGGAGATGGCTGCCGAAGAGGGGTAGAAGGCCAACGTGCACTCCGTGGGCATACCGGGAGGACTGATTCCGGATGTGCAGCGAGTCCTACATTTACATCAACATACATACTCCGCAATCAAGCGTACGGTGCGTGGCGGATTGTACACTGTACCACTACTAGGCATTTCCTTTTCTATTCCACTCCCAAATAGAACGAGGATAAAAAGAATGCCTATATGGCTCCGTACGAGCCATAATTTCTCTTATCTCGTCTTTGTGATCACTACGCGAAATGTAAGTAGGCGGCAGCAAGATCGTACTACACTCAGCTTCAAATTCCGGCCCTCTGAATTTCCTCAACAGAAATTCACGAAAAGAACGTCGTCTTTCCACCAGCGATCCCCAATTGAGTTGCCGGAGCATTTCCGTGACACTCACGCATTGGTCTAACCTAGCAGTAACAAACCTAGCTGCTCGCCTCTGAACTGCTTGCTTTAAACTGATCTGCTGCGGGTCCCCAAACACTTCAGCAATGCTCAAAACGTGGTCGTACAAGCGTTTTATACGCGGTCCCCTTTACACATGAAGTACATCTTCCCAAAATTCTCCTAATAAACCGAAGTCAGCTGTCCGCCTTACTCACAACTGTCCTTACATATTCGTTCCATTTCATATCGCTCTGCAATGTTACTCCTAGATATTTGAACGACACGACAGCATCAATAAGCTCACTACTAATGCTGTATTCGAACATTATGGGTTTGTTTTGCCTATTGATGCGCATCACCTTACATTTTTCTACATTGAGAGCTAGCTGCCATTCTTCGCTCCAACTAGAAATTTTGTCTAAGTCATCCTGTATGCTATTACAGTCAGTTAAAGACGACACCCTCCCATACACCACAGCATCATCAGCAAACATCCGCAAATTACAAGTTAGTCCGTCCATCAGATCATTTATATAGATAGAAAATAACAGCGGTCCAATCACACTCCTCTGGGACACGCCTGACGATACACTCGTCTCTGATGAACACTCGCCGTCGAGAACAACGTACTGAGTTCTATTACTTAGGAAGTCTTCCAGCCAGTCACAAATCTGTGAACCTATTCCATAAGCTCGTATCTTCGTTAGTAGTCTGCAGTGTGGCACCGCGTCGGACGCCTTTTTGAAGAAAAACACAATCCGCCTGTTGCCCTTCATCCATGGTTCGCAAGGTATCATGTGAGAAACGGGAAAGCTGAGTTTCACATGAACGATGTTTCCTAAACCCGTGCCTATTCATAGAAAAAAGCTTTTCCGTCTCAAGGAAATTTACTATATTCGAACTGAGAATATGCTCTAAAATTCTACAGGAAACTGATGTCAACGATATTGGCCTGTAATTATGAGGGTCAGTTCTCTTTCCTTTCTTACAAACTGGAGTCACCTGCGCTATTCTACAATCAGTAGGAACTTTGCGTTGAATTAAAGATTTGCGATAAATGCAAGCTAAGTAAGGGGCCAATGCCTCAGAATACTCTTTGTAAAACAGAACTGGTATTCCATCCAGACCAGCAGACTTTTTCGTATTTTGCTCTCTCAGCTGCTTCTCTACACTGTAAATATCTATTACTATGTCCTCCATTTCGGAATTAGTACGTTGATCAAATGATGGTACAATTGTGCGGCCCTCCTTTGTGAAAGATTTCTTAAAGGTTAAATTTGCCGGCCGCGGTGGCCGAGGGGACTGAGGCGCTTCAGTCACGGTCTGCACGGCCACTACAGTCGGGGGTTCGAATCCCCCCTCGGGCATGGATATTTGTGCCGTCCTAGTTCGAAAGTAGTTTGTAAGTTTAGGGACTGATGACCCCGAAGTTAAGTCCCATAGGCTGTACAAACATTTGAACATTTGAAAGGTTAAATTTATAACTTTAGTTTTCCGTTTGCTTTCTACTATTACTGCCCCGGAATGATCAATGTGTGATTGGATAGTGGGCTTTGACCCGCTTATCGATTTTACATAGGACCAGAATTTTTTCGGGCTCTCGGAAAGATCTTTTGGTAAGGTAGGGCTGTGGTAATTATTGCATGCTTCGCACATCAGTCTTTTTATAGACACACCAATCTTTACTAACTTTTTCCTGTCATCATTTGCGTGTTCTTTTTTGAACCGAGAGTGCTACAGCCTTTGCATTCTCAGTAGCTTTCTAACTTTATTATTATATCACGGCGGATCTTTTCCATCCTTAATCGACTTTACAGCACGTATTTCTCAAACTCTTCATGTACAATGCACTTAAATTTAGTCCACAATTCCTTTACATGGATAGTACCGGAACTAAACAACGCCCATTCATTTTCTAAGTGCGATCCTAACAATTGATTATCGGCTCTTCCCAACAAAAACACGATCCTAGCCTTCTTGATTGGTTTATGAACTTTGGTCACCATCGACGCTATGACAATATCATGATCACTACTTCCTGTGCCTACACAGACATCGTTAATAAGGTCAGTCCTGTTCGTAGCTATAAGATCTAAAATATTTCCATTGCGCTTGGTTTCCCGGTTTAACTGCTCAAGACAGTTTTGGGAGAATGTGTCCAAACGTAGCTCGCAAGACCGCTTGTCTGTACCGCCTGAAATGTAACTAGAGAGGTCCCAATCTATACTCTTAAGGTTGAAGTCTCCCCCGACTAAAATTACATGGTCCGGATATCTATGCACTACCTGGTTCTTTCGGATGCAGTGAAGGGTACGGGGTGCAGCCAACTGCAGGTGGTAGCTCACGTCGGTACCAATGATGTGTGTCGCTTTGGATTGGAAGAGATTATTTCCGGTTTTGAGTGGCTATCTGATGTGGTAAAGACTTCCACTCTTGCTTGCATGATGAATGCAACTGCACCATAGCTGACAGGACGAACTGTGGACCCCTCGTACAGAGACGAGTGGAGGCTCTGAATCAGAGGCTCAGATGGTTCTGCGACCGTATAAGCTGAAGGTTCCTCGACTTGCGCCATCGGGTTCTCGTTTCCGCTGAGTAGGTCAGAAGTGCACTACACACAGAAAGCCGCTAAGCGGATAGTGGGAGCTGCGAGACGTGGACTGTGCGTTTTTTTAGGTTATAGGACGGCGTAGACACACAGAAAGGGTTTCAATCTGAAAGGCTACAGGTCATAGATAGGGAGAACTCAGATGTAAAAACGATTGGTCCAACAGTTATAAATTATCGTAGTTGTGTGGGGAAAGTACCAGAGCTTCAAGCACTGATAGGAAGTACTGAATCTCAAATCATTATAGGTACCGAAAGCTGGCTAAAGCCGGAGATAAATTCAGCTGCAATTTTTACAAAGGGGCAAAAATGTTGTTCAAAAAATATAGATTGAATAAAATAGTTGGCCACGTATTTATTGCTGTCACGGGCGGTTTATCCTGTAGCGATATAAAAGTAGATTGTTTCTGTGAGTTTGTATGGGTAGAGGTCCTGACAACAAAATTAAATTAATAATTGGTTCATTTTACAGACCCCCTGAATCAGACGATTAGATTGCACAAATTTTCATAGAAAGCTTGGTTCCATTTTCAAAAACGAACCAAAAGCCTACAGTTTTAATTGGTTGGGACTTTAACGTATCATCGATATTTTGGCAAAAATACGTGTTCATAATCGGAGGCAAGCATAAATCATCCTCCGAAAATGTAATAAAGGAAAATTATCTCGAGCAGTTTGTTCATGAACCCACTAGAATAATAAATGGTTGTGAGAACATACTTGACCTTGTAACACGTCCATTGAATGTGTGGTCCTGTTCCATTTTGAGTTGTTCATTAACCTAAAGTGTTTTTGCATCATTAATATTGTCTTAGTATGTTAATAATTTTTATTCTGTTTATTGATGATCAATACCCCAGGTTTATATATGTTTCCACCCGTGTGATTGCACGTGTGTGTTCATGTGAATGTGGAAGGTTGTTGTTAATATTCACTGACAGTCGCGCAACGGATTACAGTGGCCGTCTCGCGCTTTAGGGCCTCGTTTACTTTAATTAAGAACGCATGGCTTCGTTTGTCGTCTGCGCTGGCATCTGTTGGGTGGCAAGAGACAAGCTTACTTGGCAAGATGGCGAGGATGCCGTGTTCTTAGTGTGGTACCAACCTAATCTTGGTCGAAAGAGGTAACAAGAGACCGCATATCATAGCTTCTTCTTGCTGTCGATTAAATTTCACGTCTGTAGCACGTGCTCTACGTGGTGTAGAAATTTTAATGTTCAAATGTTTGTGAAGGTTAAGGGACTTAACTACGGGGTCATCAGTCCCTAAACTTACAAACTACTTATGAACTACCTACAACTAAGGACGGCTCAAATATCCATGCCCGAGGGGGGATTCGAACCCCCGACCGTAGTGGCCGTGCAGACCATGACTGAAGCACCTCAGTCCCCTCGGCCACCGCGGCCGGCAGAAATTTTAATGGCCAGGAGTGTATTATATCGTGTGTTTACGCTGTTCTTCTATAACGCTTAGCCAAACATCATCTGTGTTTCCATTTTTAATATGACAGTTACTTAAAACCTGTCTCTCACTTTGGATATTTGATGCGGGGGTTTGGTCCTCAAGTGTTTGCACTAGGTACCAAAAGATATGTTTATTTTGGCTATTTATGATTTCTGCTAGCAATAGCAGCATTTTCAGAAATTTACAACCGTATTGTTCATAGTAGTTTACCAGCATTCCTGTTTTCTTATTCATTATTAGACCTACTCCTGTAATACCACAAACATATTTTATATTTATGAACCTGTGTTCACCTGACCAGAAATCCTGTTCATATTTCCACGACTGATGATCCCGAAGTTAAGCCCTCCTGATGAGGACATCTTCCTGGGTAATCCCAACGTGGACATCCGAATGAGAGACTGTTTTACCTTGGGAATATGTTCATACGGTAGAGCAGCATGTCCTCAGGATTAGTAGCTGCCTGGCAAGCCACGTTAGGTAATGTTAAAAGGCCAGCTCAAGTCAATCATCAAGACTGTTGCCCCAACAACTACTGAAACAGCTGTTGCCGCTCTTCAAGAACCACACGTTTGTCTGGACTCTACACATATACCCATACGTTGTGGTTACACCTACGGTCCGGCAACCTGTATCGTTGAGTCACGCGAACCACCCAACCTTGGTATTGTCTGTGCTTCATGGGATAGTAAACTATCACGTGTGAAAGATCTGTAATAAATATTGCGTGAAGCTTGTTTCGTCGTGGTACGTAATGGTGAGAAAATCGCACCAGGGGCTGCGTTGAATAATGAAATTTCTATGATCAGATCGTCAGTGGCAAGTTGACTTGACCCTAGTAATTACAAATCGTTTGGTGTGGTTACAGGATAATCGAAGTACGACTAAATACTGCTAATTCACTAAAATATGCGCTTCGATAGGAGCTGAGAGCGTACAGCGGTGTTGCTAATCAAGACATTGTCTCACGGAAAGTTAGTTTTACTGTATATTTCGTTGTACAAATACATCACTGCTCATTAAAATTGCTACTCCAAGAAGAAATGCAGATGATAAACAGGTATTCATTGGACAAATACATTATACTAGAACTGACATGTGATTACATTTTCACACAGTTTGGGTGCATATTTTCCTGAGAAATCAGTACCCAGAACAACCACCTCTGGCCGTAATAACGGCCTTGATACGCCTGGGCATTGAGTCAAACAGAGCTTGGGTGGCGTGTACACGTACAGATGCCCAAGCAGCTTCGACACGATACCACAGTTCATCAAGAGTAGTGACTGGCGTATTGTGACGAGCCAGTTGCTCGGCCACCATTGACCAGACGTTTTCAATTGGTGAGAGAATGTGCTGGCCAGGGCAGCAGTCGAAAATTTTCCGTATCCAGAAAGGCCCGTACAGGACCTGCAACATGCGGTCGTGCATAATCCTGCTTAAATGTAGGGTTTCGCAGGTATCGAATAAAGGGTAGAGCCACGGGTCGTAACACATCTGAAATGTAACGGCCACTGTTCAATGTGCCGTCGATGCGAACAAGAGGTGACCGAGAAGTGTAACCAATGGCACCCCACACCATCAAAATGTTCAAATGTTTGTTAAGCTTATGGGACTTAACTACGGGGTCATCAGTCCCTAAACTTACAAACTACGTATAAACTACCTTATACTAAAGACGGCACAAATATCCATGCCCGAGGGGGGATTCGAACCCCCGACCGTAGTGGCCGTGCAGACCGTGACTGAAGCGCCACAGTCCCCTCGGCCACCGCGGCCGGCCCCACACCATCACGCCGGGTGATTCGCCAGTATGACGATGACGAATACACGCTTCCAATGTGCGTTCACCGCGATGTCGGTAAACAGGGGTGCGACCAGGGAGTGAGACGTGGCTGTTCTATCCGTTACAGCCATGCGGATAAGATGCCTGTCATCTCGATTGCTAGTGATACGAAGCCGTTGGGATCCAGCACGGCATCCCGTATTGCCCCTCCTGAACCTACCGATTCCATATTCTGCTAACAGTCATTGGATCGCGAACAACGTGAGCAGCAATGTCGCGATACGATAAACCGCAATCGCGATAGGCTACAATCAGACCTTTATCAAAGTCGGAAACGTGATGGTACGCATTTCTCCTCCTTACACGATGTATCACAACAACGATTCACCAGGCAAAGCCGGTCAACTGCAGTTTATGTATGAGAAATCGGTTTGAAACGTTCCTCATGTCAGCACGTTGTAGATATCGCCACCAGCGCCAACCTTGTATGAATGCTCTGAAAAGCTAATCATTCGCATATCACAGCATTTTCTTGCTGTCGGTTAAATTTCCGGTCTGTTGCACGTCATCTTTGTGGTGTAGCAATTTTAATGACCAGTAGTGTAAATAATAAACTCTGTACAGACCAAAAGACACTAGTCATTTTTGAGCGTACTGTCAAATGTTTCATACGCTTTGACTGAGACTACGGTAAAACTAATGAGAAGTATGTTTTTTTAAATGATTTTACTGGCAGAGGTACTTTCAGGAACACATCTTCAATATACTCACCCTTTTTTTTTATATAAGGGCTTGACAAAACTTAATGAGTACTACTATTTTTCTCTAAAACGGTATTACTGGAAGAGGTACTTATTATAGCAGCACACCTTCAATATAATCCCTCCTCTCCTTTATTGCCAAATTTCAGGAATGCGTCTTATACAATCTGCGTGTCTGTTTCTGTTGACGTCCCGTATTTACCGTCTCATGGTAAGGATAATCTCTGTCGTTGTTCCTTTGCTGAACAGCAGCAGGGTGGAACCGGGCTTTCTTGCTCCGAATGTAAGGAGAAATTCTAAAACATCAACCGTACTCAACCGAAATGAATCCCAGTGATTAGTCTCTTTGAGAAAGTGAAAGAACCATTCAGAGGCGTCCATTACGACAGCGAAGTTCACGTGACCCATGCTACAGAACGGTCTATACACTACATTAAAAGAAAAAACGTGCAGATTCTGTTGGACGTCTCCTGGACATTTGGAAGAAGATGGTAAGTAAAAGGGATTATAAAGAAGTTGCCTAAAAGTACTTCTGACAGTATCATCATTTTAGAGAAAAGTAATACTTCTCATTACATTTTATCCAGTCATTTTACGTGGCCGCTTATACACGCTTAAACACGCTCATCGGGTTGCATATCTAATTAATCTTCATTAGATACCCGGGGAGAGTAGTAATCTCTCACAATGCGCATACAAACTACCTTCTCCTTGTGATCTCACCTTATGATACAATAATAAAAGAGCACACTTGTGCTTGTCGGTATACTGGTTTATACTGCTTTTCCAAATGAGCGTAGGAGAACTAAACACTGTACCCGTACATAGACCCATATGTGATTCAAATACTGATTTCTTTTAAATTTGACAGGTATTAATCTTTGTCTCTCTTTCTTTTGTTTCTTAGTATCAAGCCAAAGTATTGATCGAATAAAACATATACCTTGGCTATGTTGCATTGCCTACACTATGTACCACCCGTGGCGGTTTACAATAATCTTTGAAAAATTAAAATAGCTTGAAATTTATGGAGGACTAATTATTCATTCCTTGCTTCTCAACATATGAATCAGTTGCCATTATTTTAGCACCAAAATGATGTACTTTCTTTTCTACCATTATTTCATAAGTAACAAACTGTGTTTCAAAACGATTCAGATGACTTCACGAGAATGTACCTGCAATGAACTTTAACTTACACAGAGGGCTGCAAGTATTATTTATTTATTTATTTTACAATGATACGATATGCACATAGTTTCTTACATACTTACATTTTAAAACAATGTTTAGTATAAAAGTTTTGGTGTGATTGTAATTTTTGCAAACTTTCATTTTGTACGACGGGAGGCATCCAAATGGGTGTCTCACTTGTCCATTACCTTTACGATGGTGTCAGGAGTAACTGCAGTCACTGTTGTTGTTATGCGTCGTAGTTTACCGAAGTTGCTGTAATTGGATCAATGTTAAAATGTTTGTTAAGCTATAGACACAAACTGCTGTCGTCACCCGTTCCTAGACGTACAAACTATTCAAAGTAACTTATCCTAAGGACAAGACATACATCCATGTCCGAAGGAGGACTCGAACCTCCAGCTGGAGCGACATAACTATAATTTATATTCCATTATGGATCAAAAGTATTCACAAACGACTAATGAACGCTCGTATTTAAGAAAATAAATTATGTTGCCATACGATTACCAAATCATTATAATTATTATAGAAATGAATATTCATATTCACGGAACATACGACGTTAACTGCGAATGGGTAAAGTTGAAAATATGTACCTAGACGTCATTCGAACCCGGGTATCATGCTTTCTATGTAAGTTGCTCTGACCTCTACTCCACTGGAGACACAGCGGACATGTCCGAAAGAACAGATACCACACACATATACAGGGTGGTCCATTGATAGTAACTGAGCCAAATATATCACTAAATAAGCATCAAACGAAAAAACTACAAAGAACAAAACTTTTCTAGCTTGAAGGGGGAAAACAAATGGAGCTATGGTTGGCCCACTAGATGGCGCTGCCATAGGCAAAACGGATATCAACTGCATTTATTAAAATGTGTACCCTCATTTTTATTACATATTAGTCCAGTACATAAATAAATATGAATGTTTTATTTGGAACACTTTCATCGCTTTGTGATAAATGGCACTGTAAGAGTCACAAAGATATTGCTCACAATTTTAGACGAATAATAGGTAACAGTTAGAATTTTTAAATTAAAACGCAGAACATAGGTACATTTGAACTTTATTTCGGTTGTTCCAATGTAATACAAGTACTTTTGTGAAATTATCATACATTATGAGAACGCATGTTGTTACTGCGTGATTACCTGTAATTACCTCATGACTTCAATAAATGGTCAAAATGATGTCCTTTAAATTCAATGCATTTGGCAATACGCGTAACGAAATTCCTCTCAACAGCGAGTAGTTCGCCTTCAGTAATGTTCTCACATGCATTGCCAATGCGCTGACGGTTGTTTTCAGGCCTTGTCGGTGAATCACGATAACAAATATCCTTCAATTTTCCCCACAGAAAGAAATCCGAGGATGTAAGATCCGGTGAACGTGCTTCTACGACCTATTAACCGGTCATTAAGTATTCCATTTAAGCCCGCTTCAACTGCACGCGAGCCATGTACCGGACATCCATCATGTTGAAAGTACATCGCCATTCTGTCATGCAGTGAAACATCTTGTAGTAAAATCGGCAGAACATTACGTAAGAAATCAGCATGCATTGCCATCGATAAAATAGGGGCTAACTATCCTTCAAATGTTTGTTAAGCTTATGGGACTTAACTACGGGGTCATCAGTCCCTAAACTTACAAACTACTTATCTACTACCTTATACTAAGGACGGCACAAATATCCATGGCCGAGGGGGGAGTCGAACCCCCGACCGTAGCGGCCGTGCAGACCGTGACTGGAGCGCCTCAGTCTCCTCGGCTACCGCGGCCGGCGAACTATCCTTCTTCCCATAGTGCCGCACCGTACATTAACCCGCCAAGGTCGCTGAGGTTCCACTTGCTGCAACCATCGTGAATTTTCCATTGGGCAACAGTGCATATTATGCCGGTTTACGTTACCTCTGTTTGTGAATGACGCTTCGTCACTAAACAGAATGCGTGAAAAAAAACTGTTAATTTGTGTCCAGTGGCAAAACTGTACACGCCGTTCAAAGTCTGCACCATGCAAATCCTGGTGCATAAAAATATGGCACGGATGAAATTTATGTTGATGTAGAATTCTCAACACAGGCTCGCTGAGCATTTTGATCACAATATCCATACATAAATACTATATCAACCTGTTCTGCAATTGGTTAAACGCTCCATTTTAACACGAATAACGTCTCACGAAGCAAATATCGTCCGCACTGGCGAAATGTTACGCGATACCACGTACTTATACGTTTGTGACTCTTACAGCGCCATCTATCACAAAGCGAAAAAGTCTTACAAATAAAAAATTTGTATTTATTTACATATTAGACGAAAATGTAATAAAATGGGAGTACCTGTTTAAAAAAATGTAGTTGATATCCGTTTGACCTATGGCAGCGCAAACTAGCGCGCCAATCATAGCGCCATCTGTTTTGGTCTTTCAATCTAGAAAAGTTTTGTTCTTTGTAGTTTTCTCGTGTGATGCTTATTTAGTGAGATATTTGGTCCGATCACTATCAATGAACCCTGTATACAACATATACAATGTGCCGAAGACATGCAATGACCCTTTCTTCAGGGCAGAGGCCTCTTGCGGAAATCAGTTAGAAAAAACCGCGAGCTGGGTATATTCGAGAATTTGTGCCTGCCTGGAGAAGTGCTTGAGTAGTCCGTACAGATGTAATTATCGCTTTGTTCCCAGTGCTATAGGGGCTCAGCGCAACTGCCTACCAAGCAGGACACCGGGCTCGAATCCTGGCTGGGTACACATTTTCAACTTTACTCATTCGCAGTTAAAGTCGTACTTTCCGTGAATATGAATTGATACTAACTTATAGAAATATGTATGTATGATATTGATATAGTCGCTATAAATGTTGGTAAATAACTAGATAGATAAAATTATGACAAGGTGTTCCACGAATATTAATTAAAATAACCGACTTGGTTTCCCATGACATCTCACATTTTTTTACGGTGGAACGAATCCGTCGCAAGATTTGAATATTTCTACATTTTATGTTTTTGATGTGATTTCATTTATTTTTGTAGGTAGTCCGTGTTTCCCATCTCGGCTGAAATATTTTGTACATTAGAGACGGATTTTCTGTAAACCCATTTCCTGTCTCATTTGATTTATCTCAGACTTTGATATAACAAGATTTTGGTAGTATGGAAAGTTGATTATATTGTTAACGTTCAATCCTTTCATTACGTACACGTTTGGAGCCTGTGGTGGATCACCATAAAAATATCAACAAGTTAGTCCTGTATTTCTAATCAGATTGTGAACTTCATAATATACGGAAGTTGTGGATAAGGTATATTGCCCTGTATAACTGAAAGTAATAGTTATTATATTGCGTGTTAGTTATTGAGTGATCAGAGTATTTAATACAATTGTTAGTAGTTCAAAATTAATTACTGTAGTTCATAAAAAGAAGCCTCGTTATTCAATGAACACAATGGTATGGAATGAAAAAGGTTAAATTTAATTGCATAGCTAGTGGTCCTAGAATCAGTACAATTTTAATTTAACAGAATTACAGTCTAAAAATAACTTTCTTCTTAAAAGCTGTACTACAACCATCTCATCTGACACGCATAACTATTTACAGCAGTACTAAATTATACCTCTTCCATGTTTTCTGAGAATGACAAAAGACAGCTTTTCCAGTACCGTTAATTTCAGTTACTTTGTCTCTAGTTATATGTACTTCGTAAGCTTCGTGTTCGTAATATGGCTCCTGGTTATGCCTATGTTCTGATTTTCCCAGAAAAGCTTCTAACTTGTCATATATTGTAGTATCTGAAGGCCATGTGCTCAATTTTTCTAACGATATTTTAAATTTTTCTTTGAATTTATCTGTTGTTTTCATAACATTTCGGCAAATGTTTGTGCCGAATATCGAGCTTTGATTCTAATGAAGTAGACATACGTTAGCCGTGGTGGAGCGCCGGGCGCCGTGGCTCAGCGCGCCCGGTCAGAGGGCTACACGCTCCCTGTAATAAAAAAGTTGAGCCAAATATTCAACGAACAATCAAGAACGACCGCAGAACACCGATCTATCTGAAAAAAAAAAAAAAAAAAAAAAAAAAAAAAAGCGGTCTAAAGCGTCTCGCTGCGAAGCGCGCGGTTGCTCGCCGTGGAGGTTCGAGTCCTCCCTGGGGCATGGGTGTGTGTGTTGTCCTTAGGTTAGTTTGCCTAGGTTTAAGTAGTTTGTAGGGTATGGACTGATGACCTCGCAGTTTGGTCTGATAGATTTACAAACATTTGATCTTTTTTTTTTTTTTTTTTTTTTTTTTTTTTTTTTTTTTTTTTTTTTTTTTTTTTTTTTTTTTTTTTTTTTTTGGACATTCGTTAGCTGTAATGTGCCACACTTTTCACTATCGAAAGTACTACATACAGTTGATCATATGTGAAGACGGAAATATCCATCAGTGCACTGATTGCACCTGCAGTTTAAAGTGGAATTCGAAGCACATGTCATTTTTGAAGATTACTTCCGTCGTAGAAAGGACACCGCTACGTTATATGCAATCAGCCTGGAATCGAACCTGCGATTTCCCCAAGTGGAACCCAGGGCCTCAACACGAGTCCATTACCACGACTGTCCTCGTCTAGAGAAAACAGCTAACAGCAGATAAGCTTTACTCAAGTGAAAATTCGTTTGTAAACGGGACTGACATTTACGGAAGTCGGAGTATGTCCTTCCATTAAAGGCTAAACACTATCTACATACGACGTTTGATGTTTCTATGACTGCTAGAATTACTTTACAATTTTGATGATCAGTGAATGAGTGAGTCACAAAAGTAGTGATTTTCGACTACCAATATTTCGTAAACTATAAGGTTTAGAATAGTATAATTTGGAAATATTGCTACATAAAATGGGCACTCTTGGTCAACGAAAATGAAGGATACATTGTAGCCACAACGTAGCTACAGCGAGGGGGGGAGGAGGGGTCGAAAGTGTCACGATCGGCTTCGATAAAAAGGATGATACGGCTGTGCTTGTTCGACTTCGCACAGACATTACTGTGCCTCAAGATTCGCATCAAGGTTCTGTATTCCATCATGTTGAAGAAGCAATATCTACGAAATGAACAATGGAATTTACGATTACTTTTAAGTGAATGACCCAATACCATGGACGTTATTATCCGATATCTGAAGGCATATCCTATCATTTTGCCCTTTTACCTTGTCAGTGTTTTCCATATGGACTTCTCTTTTCCGATTCAACGGAGAACCTTCCCACCGAGGTTATGACAGTGTAACGCATCACCAATATAATGCGAGAATAAAGAATAAATTTCTTCAGGCAGTTTGTTTGTCTTTCTTTCCTTAACCTTTAACTAACGTGGTGCGGTCTATCTGACCGCGCGCTTTCATCAACAATTGCGATTTAGCCAGTTCCCTACCCATTATTGCGCCCGTCGGCTCAGTAGCTTCGAGTTTAGTTGTGAAAGACCGGCAAAGCGTGTGGTGTTGTTCCAGAGCTTCTATAACGTGAGTGACGTCCGTTTGAAAATAGGTCGCGGTCATTTTGACCGCACTACGTTGTTTGTGTAATTTTTTCTGCTGTGACTTTCCTTACATATTCTCGATATCTTCCATTTCACAGCTTTTGAAATATGGAGGAACCAAGTACTTCTACAGGTAAAGGATCTGCTGCAACCAACAGGCAGTGTGTGAACACTTTAGACCGTAACTTTGAGGAAACTGTGAGCAGATGTTTGGAAGAGTCAGATGATAGTGACTGTGACGATAATCCTGAAGAAACTGAACCAATTGTGAGTGATCATGACACATTGTCAGAACAAAGTGCAACAGAAAATTACTCTGACGAAAGTAGTGAAAGTAGTGATCCATCTGACGACCAACGGAGAAGCAATTACGTCTATGGCAAGAATCAGTACAAATGGGCCAAAGCTCCGCCAACCCGAGCTGTTAGAACTCCTCGCCATAACATCATCATGAAATTTCCATCCACCACGTTGACTACAGGAGCTCCAAAAGACCCATTTTCATTATGGCATCTCTATTTTGATGACGAAGTTCTCGATCACATCTTACTGTGGACAAATGCTAAAATAGATTGCGTCAGGCAGAAGTACTCTGACAAAAGCAAAGCTGAACTTCAGAACCTGGATTTGGATGAACTTTTGGCGTTTTTAGGACTTCTGATATATTCTTCTGTCTTTAAATCCAATCACGAAAATGTAAATTATATATTTGCAACTGATGGTTCAGGTCGGGAAATTTTCAAATGTGTCATGTCTAGGAACCGTTTCCTAATGTTGTTGAACTGCTTACGGTTTGATGACTTTCGAACCAGAAAAGAGAGGCTCAAAGTTGACAAAATGGCAGCAGCCTCTTTTCTCTTCAGAAAAATTGTGGAAAATTCCCAAAAATATTTCAATTTAGGCACATGTGCTACTGTAGATGAGCAACTAGTTTCCTTCCGTGGGAAATGCTCATTTGTGGTCTACATGCCAAAGAAGCCTGGTAAATACGGTTTAAAAATAATGTCCTTGTGTGATGCAAGGACCAGTTACTTCTATAATGGGTATGTGTACACTGGAAAAGGCTCTGATGGTGATACTATGCCGGACAATGATAAGAAAATGATGATACCAACGCAGTCTCTGTTGCGATTGTGTAAACCAATCTATGGCAGTAATCGCAACATTACTGCTGACAATTGGTTCAGTTCAATACAAGTTGTAGAAGAGTTAATGAAAAGAGGATTGACTTTTGTTGGAACTCTAAAAAAGAATAAGAGAGAGATTCCGCAAGCCTTCCAACCAAATAAGAATAGGCCAGTTGGTTCGTCTTTATACGGTTTTACGAAGGACACCACTCTGTTGTCGCATGTGCCAAAGACAAACAAAGCGGTTCTTCTTGTCTCTTCCATGCATCATAGCCCTGCTGAGGATTTGACTTCTCAGAAACCAGAAATTATATCATACTACAACGCCACTAAAGGAGGCGTCGATGAACTCGACAAAAAGTGCTCCATATACTCCTGCAGTCGGAGAACTCGACGTTGGCCAATGTGTTTATTCTACCGTTTACTGGACATCAGCACAGTAAATGCATATGTTCTTCAGAAGAGTGGATCAGATGAAGCTCCTGTCGACAGAGGCATCTTCCTGAAAGAGCTGGCCCGTAGTCTTGTGCTGAAACATATGCAAAAGCGAGCTCAGAACCCACGACTTCCGCAGGAGTTACGACTAACGACCCGCCGGATTTTAGGCCCTGATTCTCCAACAGAAGAAGCAGTGGAAGCAGAATTAGGTCCTAAGAACAGGAAAACTTGCAGAATCTGCCCAGCCAGCAAAAAAAGGAAGACTTCCCATGCTTGCTACGTCTGCAAGAGGCCCATATGCATGCAGTGCTGTTCCCAGGTCTGCAAGCACTGTTGTGAGAATTTGTGATTTGAACGTCTCTGATTTTTCATATGGTACTTCTTCAAGTTAAAAACTTAACATTTTTTGTTTCATTAGTTCTTTAAGAAGAAATACAAAATATACCAAAGTATGAATGTCATTATTAGCTAATGGAAAACGTATAAATGTATTAGTGTACAATATGTGCAGTAACCACTTCTGAATGCCTGTTCATCAGTAACTATTTGATGTTAATGTTCTGTTTTTTCATGTTTAATTACTTTGTATTAAAGACTCTTTCATATACAAAACATAGAATTTCAGAGTTGTTCATATTGTTAACATTATACCCACCTATAAGTAAGGGGGTCAGATTGACCGCACCACGGTGTTAGTGTCCCATTTTTGCCACCACGTTAGTTAAAGGTTAATGTAATTCATTACTCGATTACGTGACAAAGTGAACCTAAACAAGGCTAGAACGGGCGTTGCGAGCTGAGGTTTTTTTATCGGCAGCTGGAGGCCGACCGTTGCGCAAGACGGCGATAAGCTACTCAGTACAGCTGCCCTCTGGAGCGCGGCTTGGCGGAACTGCGCAAACAATAACATGTCGCCAGCATGCACACGCCTGCACAGCCGCTGCTGTCGTAAGCCGTACCGTCTGCATAGCTTCCTAAGTGGACCTTCAATACCAACAAGAAATACCTCTTCAAATGACCTAAGGGCCAAATTTTCACTGTTATTCGGTTCCTACGATGAGAGTTTCGTGTCATAATTTCATTTGTTCTTATTCTTATCTAAGTAGGACTAAAAAAAACACACCCACACACACACACACACACACACACACACACACACACACACAAAGAAAGAGATATGGCAGGGTTGACTACCTTCTCGAAACTGCAATCCTTAGCGATAAAACGTAAATAGGGATTAGATAACGATAAAGGAATAAACGGGGGGGGGGGGCATTCGTTTCAAATGATTTACGGAAACTTTGTGAAACATAATTGTCAGACTGGTATTTGAAATGGGGCAATGAATCAAACAAAAACGTTGGCTGCGCTAGAATATGCGAGGCGCGTCCAGAAAGTAAGTTCCGTTTGGTTATATAAAACGAACGGGTACAGATACAGAAAAAATATTGATTGTACAACTGTTAAACTACTTTTCTACATAGCTTCCGAAATTTTGTAGGCAATTGTCATAGCATGGCACAAGGTTTTGGGTGCCTTTTTCATAGAATGTTGCCGCCTGTGAATTCAACCATGTGGTAACATGTTCTTTCAGCTCGTCATCATCGTTGAAGAGTTGTCCACCAAGGACAGATTTTAGGTGTAAGAAGAGGATTACTGTCAAAAGATTTTTTTTTTCACGATAATGCCTGACCTCACACTCCGAATGTGACCAAACAATTCTTACGGAAATTTCAATGGGACCTGTTTGATCATCCTCCATACAGCTCGGACCTCTCTCCTAGCGACTTTCATCTCTTCTTACACCTAAAATCTGTCCTTGGTGGTCAACACAACGATGATAAAGAGCTGTTACCACATGGTTCAATACACAGGCGGCAACCTTCTGTGAAGGATGCATGCAAAAACTTGTGGCACGCTATGACAAGTGCCTACAAAATTTCGGCAGTTATGTGGAAAAGTAGTTTAAGAGTTGTAGAATTTTGTGCAATAAAAATTTCTTCTGTATCTGTGTACAATTTCATTTTATTACCAAATGGAACTTACTTTCTGGACGCGCCTCGTAGATTAACCTCTCTTATTGACGCTGTCTGTTAACGTTACAAATCAAATGTTAAAATGTTTGTAAACCTGTTCGAGCAAACTATTATGGTCATCAGTCCCTAGACTTACAAACTAATGAAACTAACTTACACAAAGGACAAGAACGCAACCCCCATGCCCGAGGGAGAACTCGAGCCTCCTGTGGGAGCGACCGTCCAGTTTCAAGATCGTGACAATATTCGCCGTATTTCTCAGTAGGACAGTAATTCTCTGTCGCAGAGAGGATATCCGTGATTGTGAATGCCTTTCAGTAGAAAAGGTGGTTACAGAGCCAACGCCTGTAGCCGCTCGTGGCCTCGTGTTCATATCATGATATCACATTGACAGAACCAATGCTTGCTTTACGAATTGCGCAGATTAGTAAAAGTACTTTCAAATATGGTCTAAGTATTTTGAAAATTATTCGTGCCGTTATGAAGACTAATTTGTTTTACTGTTTAAAATATAACAGAGTTTATTTATCCATATTCTGCCTCTTCAAACTGTATATTATTCGCTGCAGTTTATTCGTATGGAAGTAACCATGTAAGAAGCACCCGAAGCTAAAATTTTCGAAATATTACATTACCACCAAACTTCAAACATTCATAAAACTGTTAACGACCTCTTCGCCGGCCGCGGTGGCCGAGGGGACTGAGGCGCTCCAGTCACGGTCTGCACGGCCACTACGGTCGGGGGTTTGAATCCCCCCTCGGGCATGGATATTTGTGCTGTCCTTACGATTAGGTAGTTCATAAGTAGTTAGTAAATTTAGGGACTGATGACCCCATAGTTATGTCCCATAAGCTATAAAAACATTTGAACATTTGATTTGAACGATCTCTTCAGTCTTTAAATGAAAGATCCATACAGAAGAGGCTAAGAAATATATCGTCTGTGGTTTACATGATGATGCGTTAGTGACTTATAATCTTAATTATTGTTGTAACAACGGCGAGGTAATGGCCGAGCGTTCTAGGCGCCCCTCAGGGACTGCGCGGCTGCTCCCGGCAGAGGTTCGAGTCCTCCCTATGGCATGGCTGCTTGTGTCGTCCTTACGAACACTTGAACATTTTCCCGTAAATGGCGCCACTTGATCATTCATGTATATACATGGCTACAATCTCCAAAACAGTCACGTACTTTTCTAACGAATTGAAAAGAAAACGTTAACAAAAGCTTGATATTTGCTATTTCACATTAATTTGATACAGCAAACCTTCCAAGATCTTCGCATTGAATTAGACATGCAAGACACCGCTGTTATAGCACTACTTTAAAACAAAATTTAGAAAATATAATCCATCTACTCCCACCTTAGCCGATGGAAATCGTAGGTCTTTTACGGGAGGCGGAACATTTTGATCCTGCAGCCACTAAGACACAAGGGAATTAAAGACATTAGCTGCTAGTGGAGGAGGCGGAGTGGCCGAGGGTCGTTTACTCAAGGCCTGGCCACTCGAAAGAACAATTGTTTAGGCAGTTCCAAAATCTCATTATCCCTATGACACCGCACCTAACGGGTTATGAGTCTGATGGCGTCTAATCAACGTGACAGTGTTGTAATTGGTCCTCGGGTAATAATTATTGTTCGGGAAGAAAAGAGTGTGTGAACGTACAGATTCTCCTCACGCCGTGAAACAGTGAAGGAATTAGATGCAGAAAATCCTTCCGTTGCCCGCAACTTAATTGGTGTTTGTCAGTGATTCATATATTTGTCCTGCGGAGCCACTCTCGAGCAATGTTTGCTTTTCGCCGTCACGGAATAGGTTGATCGTAAGTCAGACTCGTGCACTATCGATTTCACAGTGCGGCGTACTTCCCTCCATCGTTCGTTTGGATGTTGGGCGTCTGGCGTCGAAACACGGCGCGGAATGTGTCTCTGGTCTTAGGTAATCAAGACACGGAGATCTCATCACTCCAGATAAAAACTCCGAAAATAGGAAAATGCTGTCGGCATCTCCGAAACCGCGACCGTTGGATCGAGGGAGAACGGTGCCAGAGCTATTATTATTAGGCCCATGAGACCGGTCGAAAATCCCCTGAGCTGGAGATGTATACCTCCATAGAGATACACTGATCGAATACGGATACTGTTAAGTCCTAGTCCTCAGCATTATTTACGAAGAATGGGGGATTCGTGTTGTACCTTAAATATCATCTCCTGACTGCCAAATGATCACAATGCCGCTATGAGGCAACGTGATTGTTTTCAGGCACTGATAGTGTCTGCACCACATGCGGAAGTCGTGAAGTCTGATATTCATTAAGAAATTCGATCCGTTGATGCAAGTCCGAAGCCCAGAGATGGTGATCGAAAAGTTTGGCACCGATATGTTACAAGAGGCAGTGACAATTAATGGGGTGGGGACATCGTGCGTCTGAATAGCGTGACTCTTATTGGTTTCAAAGCCTGCTCAAGAACGGTGCCAATTTCTAATAAACAGTGAACATTGTCATCAAAAAAGGGGCTTCACTGTCGAATAGAACGTCTGGATTATTAACAGGTTGGTTAGTCTACCATTATCAAGCACTTCACAGGATTTACCACTTGCAGCACCATCTTCATGACCGTCCTCGGAAGTGCATATTCAATTGAATTGCAGTTAAGTAGCCGGCCGCGGTGGCCGAGGGGACTGAGGCGCGTCAGTCACGGTCTGCACGGACACTACGGTCGGGGGTTTGAATCCCCCCTCGGGCATGGATTTTGTGCCGTCCTTAGTGTTAGCTAGTTCATAAGTAGTTTGTAAGTTTAGGGACTGATGACCCCGTAGTTAAGTCCCATAGGTTACACAAACATTTGAACATTTTGAACAGTTAAGTACATATAACCTCTGTGATCAAATCGCTGACTACATCTACCGTCGCTATAGCTCCAGGTATACGACACACCTTAGCAGAGACAATCAGGTCTCTGTAACAACAAATGCCTGATTTGTGCGCTGAATTCGGGCCGCCAATAGTGGTGTCAAAACTTTCCTATCACATTTCAGCCGAGTTATGGGTCGATACACAAATTTCTGCAAGGATTTTACGAAACGGAATAATGACACCTTCCACGAAGGTAGCCGGAAGTCGTACCTCCTGGAGGAAAATCGTCCAACTGGCCCAGTAGTCTCAGAAACGCCCTACAAAATTCCAGGGTGAGCCTATCCGGTCTCGGTGTCTTGTTGGGAGCCCCTTTTCAAATTGTATATATTATTTCTTCTTCAGTCACTGGTTCTAGCAAGTCCTTTTGTAGTTCCTGAGGAACCGTGTCATTGATCAAACGAGCGACAGCAGTAATGACCAGTCGATCGGATCTCTCCTTCACGAACGTTATATGACGTACGCTCTCTTCTGTCGTCAAGACAGGACACCATCGCCTATAGTATTTTCTCACGTCTTGCGGCACCCCATTTTCTGGTAGGGACTGTTTGACAATATTAGCTGTGTGTGGGCGAGTGTGTCGTGCAAATTGAACGTCCACCATACACGAAGCATCTCAATCATACAGGCTTACTCATATTCCCTCGACCATAACTCGCTTTCAAAGGAAAGAGATCTGACGGTATTCCTTACTTCCAACGAAACGTGACGAGGCTTTTGAACACTATCCTAAAGTGAGACTTCGTACAAAGATTCCTACCACGTCATGTATCGCAGAGCTCAGTGGTGCGCAGTTATAGAAGGTGACTATTTCGAGGAATAGTAAAGTAACTGTAGTTCATAGTTCATCTATTTAATGTTACAGAACTGTTCAGCGAACTTTATTGTCAGGGGGTGTATGTATACTGTTGGGATTATTAGCCGTCATCGCCTTCAATGCACATGCAAATAATGCTCGAACCATTACGGGAGTCGGCGAGATGACGCGAGTAGTAAGAATCGTGGACAGGGGCACTACGTCAGCAGTGTGTGCGTTAAAAATTCTGCTCTCATGGGATGATCACTGTGTCTGGATGGCGTCGAATGCTGCTTCGGCAAAAATTTTCACGTTTCCCTATTGATGTAATTTAATGCACACAGGCAACTGATGTCATTAATTCCTTTGTGTACATAGCTACATACTCAGTTTTCCTTCTTGTATTGTGGAATGCAATACGGTAGTGCTAGCGGTACTGGTAATACAAGACTACGATCTATCCGTTTACATTAATCGATCTGATAGACATGCATCTCTGATATAGGTCTGCATTCCCAATGCGCTTTAACATGATTGTATATATTAAAGAAATAGCAGGTACTTTACTGCAAACCCGGCACTTTGGAAGTTAATACGCATGTACTTGGAACACAATTGGCAGGTTTTTGTTGTACTTTAAATCGTAACGAAACGGAGAGAGCGAGACCAGAAAATCTTTAAATATATAAAAATCCAGTGTCTCTATAATTTTGTCCGAGATGAACTCCGAAAACACTCAACTGATCTTAATGAAAATTTGCAAAGGGTGTGTGATTTGGTCCAACTTAAAAGCTAGGACAGTTTTCATTTCGATTAATAACCATAATATTGTTTTTATTGCAAATTAAATGTTTTTATCTTGGTTCCGAAAGTATTGAATAATTGGCGCTGTACTTCAACTTGCACTGTGGCCCAGCGACGCCGGCGCTGTAGCTCAATGCGTTTGATGAGAAGGACGCCCGCTCTTTGTAACAAAACCAAAACTGAATCAACAACCCAATGATCAACATTGAACAAGACGAAAGGCTGATCTAACGGAAGAACAGAAAACAAAATAATAATAAATAAATAAAATTCAGCAACGTGCTCGGTTGTATATTACGGAATTTTTCACTCTGAATTTTAATGAAGCCTTCACCTCAACAATGTGAGGAGACGCCAGAAACTACACGTGGTTAGGATTCCACGCTACACTTTGGACCACATTTTCCCGGTTGGATAACTGGGGTATGTTAGGCCAGTATTACACTAAGAAATTATTGGACAAAGAATTGATCGAAAAGATTGGATGAATTATTGCTCCTGTCCGTTGACAAAGATAATGGATGAAACGCTAAAACGAGGTATTACACTATCATCCAATAATTTTTCGAAGTTGATTCAGAATGGCGTTGTAGTGATCAGCTGTTGGTTATACTACAATTGCGTTATCTGCATTCATTTTTATTTTAAAGCAAATGATTTACATAGTTTGGGCAAGCATGCAATAATTGACATTGTCTTTCGATTCCAATTCTGGGCTAACGTCTAAGTTCTCGGTTGGAGAGTGACAGGCCATGGGTTCCAATCTTTCTAGGATCGTGGATTTTCTTTTCACTTTGAGCTATAACCTAGCCGTCACCTTTCAACAACGTGAGGAGAAGCCAGACACGGCATATGGTTCGGTTTCCACATTAAACTTTAGTCTCCCTTTTCCCGGTTGTATAGCAGGGGTAGGCGACCAATCGAAAGACTTGCACCAGATCACTGAGCCACAGGAAATTACTATTATATCGATTTAGGACATTTCCTTGGTGCTACAGTTCATTTCACATTACATTGTATTTTCGAAATTTACATACAGCATAACCGTCCTTTTAAAGTTTTTAGTGTACTTCATTTTATTGAAATTTTGCTTTGTATGCAATTTTTATGTATTAGTACATGACTGAATAAGAAAAAAAGGGAAAACCCAAGGGAACGGCTGAAAAATCGATAGAAATGGAATTTTTTATTTTTTTAGGTGTATCCTCACTCCGGATTAGATGCGTGTTTTATGTGTTTCCATACCAATTTGCGCTCTTGACTTTTTAAACAAGACCAACCACTGTCGACTAAATAATTCGCAAGGTGATAGGCGGAGGGAGCTTTACAACAGACATTGACACCAATTCATATCTTGATGAAATTTTGCACACTTGACCTTCAAAACGAGAGAAACATAGCTATCTATATAAGATTTTGTCGGCTGCATGGCGGAGGGTACCTTACTCCAGACTTTAACATCGTCTGGCCGATCACAATGAACTTGGCAGGTACTGTAATTTTTCATATACATTGGAAGGAAGGTATGAACAGAGAGAAGGGACAGGAGGGAGCGGGGGAGGTAATATAAGAGGTAGAGAATGGATAGATGGATAGCCCATTCACAGCCAAGGTTGTAAGTGATGTGACATTATTATAGAGAGCAAAGTTTAACGTACAATATACATACAGTAATTCATTACAAAAAAGAAAAGAAATATATTTTCAAAAATTTTGTACCCACACAATTGTCTGTTTTGGGCCTTCACTACAAATTTTTATGATCTTCTCCATCTTACAGTAATATGCCTTTGAAAGAATTGACATAATAATATCACAGGATCATACAAAATCAACTGGCTGTCAAATATGATAGCTTCACATTTCAAAACAAGGTTATAAACACCTTGTCAACAAGTCTTTCTTGCCGCCATTGTAATTATACTCACAGTCTAACATATACAGTCGCGACACTCACTGCTGTGAAAGTTGTTATCGACTGACAGTTACAACGATACTACGCTCCTAGCGGTGGGCAACGCACCGAAGTAGTGATGTTTGCTTATAATTATTTGTGTACGCTCCGAAGTAGTGATGTTTGTTTATAATTATTTGTGTACATAATTAACGAAATAGTATAATTTTTGCGTTACAAGCATTAGTAACATATCAACAGACATATATAATATGGAAATAAAAGTAAAAACTGCCGAACTTAACTGATTCAATGGTATAACGAAAAACTTCGTCATGAACCAATACTTACGACTGTGTGTATATTTGCAGCTTATGCCGCTGAAATTAAGTAGAATATAGTCAGAAAAGATACATAAATTTCTATTATGGTCTGTTCTTACTATGACATAGAGTTTTTTGCCATGTATCAGTTCGGTATGGAGTCTAATGATTTGCACATTTTTAAGCCTCACTCGTTTGTCTTATATACGCATGTTCTTTTCAATGTGATTAATTTAGCTTAAGAAGACACTGTCATGAAGATTCTTGTCGTTTGTGATTCACCTGCAACAACAATTGTGGAATTGGGTACATCTTTGTTCAAGACAATTTGACTGATTTTTCCGTTTTCTTGCCACGTCTGTGATATTTTCCCTTCAGCTACAGTTGTAGTAGCTGATTTGGTATGTTAAATACATTTCCTAAGACTCAATCTCACCGATTTTAGTGAAGAAATCTTAACGTTCCTGAGAGAAAAGCGACGTTTTCTGCCAAAGGGAAAGTCTTCCTTTGTTTCCTAGCAAAAAAAAAAAAAAAATAAAATAAAATAAAAAAATAAAAAATAAATAAATAAATAAATAAATAAATAAATAAATAAAAATTTAAACGTTTGTAAAGCTTATGGGACTTAACTGCGGGGTCATCAGTCCCTAAACTTACAAACTACTTATGAAATACCTTATACTAAAGCCAGCACAAACATCCATGCCCGAGGGGGGATTCGAACCCCCGACGGGGAACGGCCTCGCGCATCGAAACATAGCGCCTCAATGCGCTCGGCCGCTCCACCGCGGCTTTTCCTAGCCATTTTTCTATTTTTAATAGTAAATGAAATTTTTTAGGCAGGCACAGGCACAGAGATGGATAAAGTAATGGGCATAGATATTAGAGAATGTAGTCTAGTATGCATATCCAATTCAAATGTACATTTTAGTAGTGGCGAAGCATTGCCGCATTCGCTACAAGTATAATAAGTCTTACCTGAGTGCAATTTGTCTGACGCAATGGAAACAACACTGCCTGCCAGACTGAAAACTCAAACTCTGATCTCCAGGTGCTTACGACGGCCCGCGAGTTTGGGGCCACGTCTCCGGGAATACCTCATTTGGGATGGGATGATCGGGTGGGACCGACCGATAGACTCAACCGCAGCACGTGCGACGAGGTACGTCATCTGGTGACGTCAAGTGTAGAACATCTGCCATTCAATTTTGTGATGTTTCCCGACATTTGCGACCCCATTTGTCTGATTTTTAATTAATTTCTTGTGGATAATTAACAAAGAGTAATTTACGTTGCTTCCGAAGTTTATAAAGCTATTGAGAATTCCATATATATGTTGCTTATCTCAAACGCTTACCCGCATCGCCACTAGGTGCTATTCAGTGTTTCAGTGGCCAGTGGGCAAAATGCTTTTGCTGATCAGTGTACGTTAAACACATAGCCACAGCCATGCACATGCTCACGGTGAGATGTGTCGAGAACAGTCTCGTAGCTTCAAATATTTTCGTTTACTATCGCCCTGCCAACGTATGATGTGATGTCTCGTGTCAGTACAATGTGTTGACATCTGTTTCAAGTACTTTCAAGACATAGGGAAAACGTTATTATGCACCACTCTTAGCCGCCAGCGAGCGGCAACTTTTTTCGGCAGAAGATGAATGGAGATACACTCATTGTCACGCAATTTCAACTAACTCACTCGGCTAGAATCACAGCAGATTTGTATTAGTTCAACCCACCTCCAAAGACAGGAAGATAAGATTCTGTCAGTGTCTGTTTAGCCGCCGGTTGATCCGCAGCACACGCTACCTTCATATTCCGAAAGTAAAATCGGCTTCTGATTAGAAGCGACATATATTATTTTGATTTTTGTCTGTGCGTTTTCGTTTGAGTCTGTAAAATTATACCGGGCCCTCGTGCACATTAGATTCAAATTCGCGTTTTAACAAATAGTATAGTCTTCCTTTGAATGCATCGGGACAGTGGTTTTTCTTTTCTCGGCACTTTAATCATAAATAGGGACTGTGGCTGCTGTGTGCGGATGCAGTCTGAGCTGGTGACACTTCGCTTCCTGTTGTAGCTGTGTTAACCTCGGTTGCACAGCTGGGGGCTGCGATAGAAGGGCGTCGTTGTTGTTGGCCGGTAGTGGGGACCGAACGGATATTTGTGCCGTCCTTAGTGTTAGCTAGTACGTAAGTAGTTTCTAAGTTTAGGGACTGATGACCCCGTAGTTAAGTCACATAAGCTATACAAACATTTAAATATTTGGGATGGGAATCATTACAACAACGGCGTTTACCGCTGCGGCGTGGTCTACTTACGAAACTCCAATCGCCAATATTCTCCTCCGAATGCGAGAATATATTGTTGACTGCCACGTAAATAGGTAGAAATTATCATCAGAATAAAATACCATAAATCAGAGCTCCAACGGAGAGCTAGGAATGTTCTTTCTTCCCGCGCGCTGTTCGAGATTGGAATAGTAGATGAATAGTATAAACGTGATTCGATTAACCCTCTGCCAAGCACTTAAATGTGATTTGCAGTGTATCCCATATAGATGTAGATGTATATAGGCCAATTCATCGTCCATAGTGAGCCGTAATACGTGAAATTTGGTATTGTCGGCACTCTCTTTACTCTGTGTATCTCGGTATATTGAACTCTGTAACGATTTCCGAAATGAAATGTATTTCTCCCTTAATATTCCCGGCCGGCCGCGGTGGCCTAGGGGACTGCGGCGCGCCAGTCACGGTCTGCACGGCCACTACGGTCGGGGGTTCTAATTCCCCCTCGGGCATGTATATTTGTGCCGTCTTTAGTATTAGCTAGTTCATAAGTAGTTTGTAAGTTTAGGAACTGATGACGCCGTAGCTAAGTCCCATAAGCTTAACAAATATTTGAACATTAGAACTGCTGCGCGCGAATGCAATCTGAGCTGGTAACACTTCGTTCCCTGTTCTAGCTGTATTAACCTCGTTGCACAGCTGGAGGCTGCGATCGAGCGGCGACGTTGTTGTTGACCGGTAGTGGGGACCGAAAGGATTCCCGTCGTCTCCACCGATCGGCCTGCGACAGCGACATGCCCTGATACTGCCAGCACCCGTGGTTGGTTGGGAGGTTGCTCCAGTGCGTGGCAGGCGGCGCAAGACATTCCGGGAGACCGATCGTGAGGCCTCCCCAGTTCGTCTTACGCAGGACAACATTCCTGAACAGGATGATGTCTCTCATCCTGAGTCACCAGTCAGTCTTCAAGAACCGCGATTTCACAAAGGGTGGGTTTGCTTGTAGCTGGGAGCGCCAATGTTAGGCGGATAATGGAGCCCCATAGAGAGATGCCTGCTACGGAGGGAATGAAGGCCAACGTTCACTCCGTGTGCATACCGGGTGCGGTCATTCCAGATCTGGAACGGGTCCTTCCGGATGCGAAATGTCCAAATTTCAAATGTTTGTATAGCTTATGGGACTTAACTACGGGGTCATCAGTCCCTAAACTTACAAACTACTTATGAACTACGGCACAAATATCCATGCCCGAGGGGGGATTCGAACCCCCGACCATAGTGGCCGTGCAGACCGTGACTGGAGAGCCTCAGTCCCCTTGGCCACCGTGGCCGGCTCGGATGCCATGAAGGGTACTTGGTACACACAAATGCAGGTGGTAGCTCACGTCGGTACCAATGATATGTGACGCTTCGGATCTGAAGAGATTCTCTGATGTTTTGAGCGGCTATATGAGGTGGTAAAGACTGCTACTGTTGCTTGCAAGATGAAAACAGAGCTCACCATCTGCAGCATAATTGAAAGGACCGACTACGAACCTCTGGTACAGAGCGAGTGGAGGGTCTGAATCAGAGGCTCAGCTGGTTCTGCAGATTCCTTGACGCGCCATCAGGTGGTGCGGTTCCGGGTTCCGCTGAATAGGTCAGGAGTCCACTATACGCAGGAAGCGGCTACACGAGTAGCGGGGACTGTGTCGCGTGGACTGGGCAGTTTTTTAGGGTAGAGGGTTTACCTGTGTCGGGAAAGTACCACAATTCCAAGCTTTAATAGAAAGCACCGAAACACATATCATAATAGGTAGCGAAAGTTGGCTTAAACCGGAAATAAGTTCAGCAGAAATATTTGCAAAAGATCTATCTGTGTTCAGAAAGGACAGATTAAACAAAATAGGTGGAGGCGTGTTTGTCGCCGTCAAAAGTAGTCTATAGTGAAGTGAAGTAGACGTAGATAGTTCCTTCAAGTTGTTATGGGTAGAGGTAGTACTCGAAAATCGTAAAAAGGTAATAATTGTAATAATTGGTTTCTTTTACGCACCCCCCCCCCCCCAGCTCTGACGAGACAATAGCAGGAAGGTTCAAAGAAAACCTGTGTCTAATTGCAAACACGTACCCTTCTCCCCCAATAATAGTAGGCGGTGATTATAATTTACCCGCAATCTGTTGGCGAAATTATATTTTTAAATCAGGAGGTACGCATAAAGCATTGTACAAAATTGTAATCAACTCATTCTCTGACAATTACTTCGAACAATTAATTCATGACCAGCTAGAATTGAAAATTGATGTCAAAACACACTTCATCTCTTGTTGTTGTTATGGTCTTCAGTCCGGAGACTGGTTTGATGCAGCTCTCTACCCTACTCTATCCTGAGCAAGCCTTTTCATCTCCTCATAAGAACGGCAACCCACATCCACTTGAATCTGCTTACTATACGCGTCTCTTGGTCTCCCTCTGCGATTTTTCCCCCACACACTTCCCTCCAATGCTAAATTTACGATTCCCCGATGTCTAAGAATGTGTCCTACCAAGTGATCCCTTCTTTTAGCCAGGGTATGCCAAAAATTCCTTTTCTCACCAATTCTGTTCAGTACTTCTTCATTGGTTATGCGATATACCCACCTGATCTTCAGCATTCTTCTGTAACACCAGATTTCAAAAGCCTCTATTCTCTTCCTGTCCGCACTGCTTATCGTCCATGTTTCACTCCCGTACAAGGCAACACTCCACACAAATGCCTTCAGAAAAGACTTCCTTACACTTAAATTAATATTCGATGTTAGCAAATTTCTCTTTTTTCAAAAATGCTTTTCTTCCCATTGCCATTCTGCATTTTATATCCTCTGTACTGCGACCATCGCATGTTATTTTACTACCCAAGTAACAAAACTCATCTACCACCTTCATTGTTTCGTTACCTAATCTAATTCCTTCAGCATCGCCCGATTTTCTAAGACCGCATTTCCATTATTTTTGTTTTGCTCTTGCTTAGCAACAAATAATCCTGAGCTCATAAAGAGCATCAAAACAGATACAGGTGTTTGTGAACACAGAGCTGTTGTAGCGAGACTGTATATCGAAAGTCCCAAAGTTACCAAAAATAGACGAAAAATAGATTTGTTCAGGAAAGCAGATAGAAATTGAATAAACTGCTTCTTGAAAGAAAGTTTCCACTCGTTCCTAACACTAAACGTAAGTGTAGACCAGATGTGCCTCCAATTCAAAGAAGTGGTAGCGACAGCAATTTAAAGTTTTAAATCAAATAAATTAATAAAAGAAGGAGGTGATCCCCCTTGGTACACTAAATGGGTCAGGAGATTGTTGCAAAAGCAACGGAAAAAGCATGCTAAATTTAAACGAACACAAAATCCCCAGGATTGGCGATCCTACACTGAAGCCCGAAATTTAGAGAGGATTTCAATGCGAGATGCCTACAATGCTTAACACAACGAAACACTTTCTCGAAATTTGACTGAAAACTCAAAGATATTTTGGTCATACGTTAAATATAATAGGGGCAAAACACAAACAATACCCTCACTACGTGATAGTAATGGCGATCCTGCCGATGATAGCGCAACTAAAGTAGATTTACTAAACATAGCTTTTAGAAACTCATTCACCGAAGAAGGCGAAATCAATATCCCAGATTCCAAATTACCAACAGAGACCAGAATGAGTAACGTTGAAGTAGATATCTTCGGAGTAGTGAAGCAACTTAAATCACTCAACAAGAACAAGTCTTCTGGTCCGGACTGAATACCCATTAGATTTCTATCTGATTATGCTGAAGCGATAGCTCCTTACTTAACAGCCATATACAACCGCTCTCCCAAGGAAGGATCTGTACCAAAAGATTGGAAAGTTGCACAGGTCACGACTATATTCAAGAAAGGCAGTAGGAGCAACCCACTAAACTACAGGCCTATTTCATTGACATCAACTTGCAACAGGATTTTGGAACATATCCTGTATTCAAATATTATGAATTATCTCGAACAGAATGATATATTGACCAAGGTCAACACAGATTTAGAAAATATAGTTCATGCGAAACACAGCTAGCTCTTTATTCACACGAACTGATGCGTGCTATCTATAAGGGTTCTCATATTGATTCCGTATTTCTTGATTTCGAGAAGGCCGTACCTCACAAACGGCTTTTAATCAAATTGCGTGGTTATGTTATATCGCCTCAAATTTGCGACTGGATTGGAGATTTCCTGTCAGAGAGGACACAGTTTCTAATAATCGATGGTAAGACATCGACAAAAACAGAGGTGATATCAGGCGCTTCATAGGGTAGTGTTATTGGTCCTTTGCTGTTCCTTATTTACATAAACGATTTGGGAGAACATGTAAGCAGCTCTCTTAGGTTGTTTGCAGATTACGCCGTCATTTATCGATTAGTAAAGTCATCTAAAGATCAAACCCAACTACAGAATAATCCAAATAAGATATCGCTATGGTGTAAAAACTGGCAATTGACTCTAAATAATGAGAAATGTGAAGTCGTGCACATGAGTACGAAAAGAAATCCGTTAAACTTTGTTTACAAGATAATTCAATCAAAAGTGAACGCCGTAAACTCCACTAAATACCTAGGAATTACTATTACATCAGACTTAAAGAGGAAAGAACACGTAGATAATGTAATGTCGTGGGAAAGGCGAGCCAGAGGCAGCGTTTTGATGGCAGAACCCTTAAAAAATGTAACATAACTACTAAAGAAACACTACGCTTGTCCGTCCTTTTTTGAATATTGCTGCCCAGTGTGGGATCCTTAAAAAAAAAGGTTTGTATAGCTTAAGGGACTTAACTGCGGGGTCATCAGTTCCTAAACTTGCAAACTACTTTATACTAAAGACGTCACAAACATCCATGCTCGAGGGGGGATTCGAACCCCCCGACCGCTGCGGCCGTGCAGACCGTGACTGGCACGCCGCAGACCGCTCGGCCACTGCGGCTGACCGTGGGATCCTTGTCAGGTGGGTTTGATGGAGGACATCGAAAGAGTCCAAAGAAGGGCAGCTCGTTTTGTATTGTCACGATACAAGGGAGACACCGTCAGGGAAATGATACAGGATCTTGGATGGGAATAATTACAACAATGGCGCTTATCGCTACGGCGTGGGCCACTTACGAAACTCCAATCGCCAACATCATCCTCCGAATGCGAAAATATATTGTTGACTCCCACTTACGTAGGTAGAAAAGATCATCAGAATAAAATACCGGAAATCAGAGCTCGAACGGAGAGATTGAGGTTTCTTTCTTCCCACGTGCTATTCGAGAATGGAATGGGAGATAAATTGTATAAAAGTGGTTCGATTAACCCTCTGCCAGGCACTTGTGATTTGCAGAGTATCCCATGTAATTGTAGATGTAGTGCGATAAACACAAGAAATAGTGACCGTCTCCAAAACTGGCATTGATTGAACCTAGTGGTTAGTGAGGTCAAGACTCCATTAAGCACAAAGGCTTAGATACGCTCACATTCTCGTATTTCCACATTGGAGTATTTCTTTCACTCCCCACGAGAATGCTAAAATGTGGGTTAACGACCTCAAGGCTACAGATCCCATTCGTTTTTAGAGAACGTGACTTAACCCAAAGAACACGTTCCGCTATATTTGCGGGCAGTTCTCTGTTATGGCGCTCCACCTATCCCGAGTTTCGACTTTCTTGGGTCAGAAATCGTAGGCACCGACCGCAGGAGGCCTTGGAGTGATCTCCGTGAACGTGGCAAACAGAGCGTCAATTTCCTGAAACGTAGCACTGTTCCTCTGTGGACACGACGCAGTGAAGCAACACTAAAACCTCGCAACTCACCGAGAACAACTAGCACAGCGATGAAGGTAAGAAAAATCTGGGTTGCCGACAGCCATTGATTCGTCGTGAGGCGAATCGACAGCCGGGACAATGGGAGAAAGCCAGCCGCGAGGCCACGCCGGAACCTGGGGACTCCCTATTATCTTGCCCTTCTCTAATTTGTTACTTCAGCATTATTTTACTTGTTTTGGCTTCGATACTCTATGTACGGTTCTTCGTTCTGTTCAATAAATTGCCGCAGTGCAGAAAAAAAGTGGATCAGAGCTTTCAGCTGAATTTTTGTGCGTCAAGAGGTGCATGATTCGGATACCTTCTGAGATAAAAAAAAGTCACATTTTATTAGCAGCCAGCAGCATAAGGGGAAGGCTATGTTAGAAGTAAGTGGCAAGGACGTAGCCTCTCAGTCGACCAAGAAGCAAACTGCGCGAGAAACAATAAATCTTATTACAGAGTAACAACAGTTATAATTGGCCCCTCTAGAATTGTAAGCCAGTACACATAAGAGTGGTATAGGTAAGCACTATTAAGTTTACTGAACAGAATAGAGCCCGTTTACCATCGTAATCTGTTTGTTCGTATTTCAGCTAAACCACTATTGTTCACCAATCCTGTTAGGTCAATATGCAGAAATCAAAGTCTTCTGTAAATACTGTAGGAACGCCAGGTTATGATTGTCTTTAGCCAGTTTATAGGCACAATGAAATAAACAAAGATAATATGTTTTGATGGATTCAAATATTTCGGCATCATAACAGAAGCATGTCGCGATCCATCAAAAAAGTAGTCCAAATGTGTCATTACTCACCTCATTACAGTTGACTGAAAGAAAGTAACGGAACAAATAATGTAGAAAACATATATAGGGAAATGATATATGTTAACGGTAATCAGCTTATTGAATAAAGAGAAATTTATCGACCGTAGTACTACTCAGTTGCCGGCCGCGGTTGCCGAGAGGACTGAGGCGCTTCAGTCACGGTCTGCACGGCCACTACGGTCGGGGGTTCGAATCCCCCCTCGGGCATGGATATTTGTGCCGTCCTTAGGATAAGCTAGCTGATAAGTAGTTTGTAAGTTTAGGGACTGATAACCCCGTAGTTAAGTCCCATAAAAAAAAAACTACTCAGTTGTCAAAATTAAATGTAGACTAGAAAGAACTTGTTTGGTGATCGTCTTGAGAGGATGATTTAAAATTATTTCGTTGCCTCATCACTTTTGATTAAATCGGGCTGTTTCCTTTTGATCCTGTGAACAAAGGAAATTAAATGGAATTAAGACATTCAGAATTGCTGCATAAATCATCAAGTTGTCAGATCCCGAAATTTATTTATGTCAACATATTTTTAGTATCACTGAGTGAAGAGGATTGGAAGGGTCACATCTTCAACATATGACAACTGAAAGAATTGGAAGTTACACTGTGGTATTGCAATTGTTATGTTATTTCGATTTTAACCATAATAGTATATCTATTCGGACATTTGAAGATTTTTTGAGGCTCAATTATTTTTGAAAAGGTAATTAGATAATCAAATTAGCGAAAGATATTGCAATGAGCAACCTTAAGAATTTTACTAGCATGCGTTCTAATATTGGAAACGAAGTTATTAAACATGTACCGGGTTACATTTCTGTTCGCCATTTCCAATAAACGATGACTTCATTTATTTGTATTCGTCATATTGGCTTATCTTGGCAAATGAGCCATCAAACTGACTTGGAAGTCAAATTACAAAGTCTATATAAACTATTTTTAGACACAGTACGATTCGTTATTGTCTTGAGGACTCCGCTCACTTGCGAAAAGACATTCCCTAGAAAATCATTTTCTCGTCATCTTTAATGTAAACAATTTAATCTTACCAATATTGGGAAAACCATTCGAAGTACACATACAACTCTTTAAACATTTTGCTGAAGATTAATTTGTCTTTCTTTCAATCCAGCGTTTCCATTTCAAGTAAAGAAACAATATTCATAGGTGAAATTTTAGTAAAACTCTATAAGCTGATTAGTATGAAAAATTTGTTCGTACGAAATGTAAGCAGTAATCAAAAAGTTTGCGTTTGAGGAAGCTGCTGCAGTGTATATACAAGGTGAATCACCAAACACTTGCCGCGCCGGAGCGGTGCTAGGGTACGATGCGCGAGGCCGTTCCCCGTCGGGGGTTCGAATCCTCTCTCGGACATGGATCTTTGTGTCGTCTATAGTATAAGCTAGTTAATAAGTAGTTTGTAAGTTTAGAGACTGATGACCCCGTAGTTCAGTCCCATAAGCTCTTACAAACATTTGAACCTAACATTTGCACTGCAAATATTGCGGAAACGGAAATTGCGATTGATGTGCGGTTTTCACAGAATGGATTGGTAGTCAAGGACTCGCACTGTTAGCCAATAAACAGGTTGTAATATTACTTAGTAAGTGTATTTTTATGCAACCATACAGTTTTTTTAAATGGAACAATGGTTGTTTCTATCATGCACTGGAATTTTTGACTCCAGCTGTGTACAAAGTATTTTAAATGACATTTATATCACGTATAGTTTGTCAGCTACAACCATTCACAGTTTTGGGGCCGGAGGCTACGACAGCGTAACTGACTGGCTGGTGGTAATGAGACAGTGGCTTAAGGCTAGTCTACACGACGACACTAGGTTGCGAAATTCGTTGCATGAAACGAATTGCGCGCAACTGGTTTCGTGTATGTCTGTAGACACGGCGCCAATACTATACACATCAGTTTCGTTTTGTTCTGAGTGCCATAGTCGCCGTAAAATCAAAGTTTTGGTAGCTGTAAGAGTTGTGGCGAATCTATTGCTTGCCTGTGTAATGTCGCTGCATAAGTCTAAACATAAAAAAGAATAAGAAATGTGTTTGGGTTCGTGAATGGATTCAAAAAAGACGTCAGCTCTGTTGCTCAGCGGCCTTGCTGAAAGAAATGGTGGTTGAAGACCCTAGAAGTTATTTTAATCAACTTAGAATGTCACCAGAGCAGTTCAAGTTCCTTTTAAACAGAGTTAGTAATACAATAAAGAAACAAGTTACTGTTATGTGTGAAGCATTGTTACCAGAACTGAAATTACATATTGCATTACGTTTCTTTTGAAGTAGTCATTCGTCTCTCCAGTACTTGTACCGTGTTCTGAAATCCACAATTGCTGTACTTCGTTTGTATAGGTATTTGGAATTGGATGTATTTTAGTCTGCAATTCACTAATCGTTAACCTATCAATATTTAATTTCACGAATAATTGCTTGAAGAGCACTAACACGCCGTTAAAATCGCACAAACACATAGGCTTCGCATTATTTCTTCCGTTTCCCCTTTATGTTATATTTTGTTCTGTATTGGGTACAACCTAACCTAAAAACACGCGCAATCAGTTTCGCCAAAATTGGAAGATGCCGAAACTGTTCGGTTTCGCTAAAGAGTTGCGCGTACGCCTACCGCGCATGCGCACTGGTCAGAATTGCAGTTTCATGAAACGTAGTGTCGTCGTGTAAACTTGCCTTTAGTCTTTGTCTGCCGCGGTGCAATAGCCGTGAGCGCTAAGGTGCCTTGCTGCGGTGCGCGCAGCCGTTCACCGACGGAGGTTCGATTCCTCCCTCCGTCATGGGTGTGTTGTGTGTGTGTTGATCTTAGGATGATTTAGTTTAAGTAGTTTGTAAGTTTAGGGACCGACGACCACTGCAGTTAGGTCCCATAACTTTACAAACATTTGAACATTTTGTGTCTTTGTCTGGGCTTGCACTGCCTTGATCGCGGTTAGCTGACATTGTCCGACTGCACGGACAAATATTAAATGAAAATTAGATACACCTTTTTCAAGATCATTAGCATCATTTTCCGGCAGTAGAGTACACCAATGAAGGTGTGGTATTTCTACAGGACAGTGAGACATGTCACCACTCTTTCGTTGTACATATGCCGCTTGGTCAACCGTCCTTTGAAAGCGTGAATATGACTGAAGCTTCCTAATGTTAGTGAGGACTTAACAGATCACTGTTTGTACTAGACTACTAATAAATCACCAGCCAAATAACGTTATGTTGTATCACTGCAAAATGTATGGATTTCAACACATTGTAGTTCAAATGTTTGTCGAGCTTATGGGACTTAACTACAGGGTCATCAGACTAAGGACGACACAAATATCCGTGCCCAAGGGGGGATTCGAACCCCCGACTGTAGTGGCCGTGCAGACTGTGACTGGCGTGCCGGCCACGGTGGCCGAGGGGACTGTGGCGCTTCAGTCACGGTCTGCACGGCCACTACGGTCGGGGGTTCGAATCCCCCCTCGGGCATGGATATTTGTGCCGTCCTTAGTTGTAGCTAGTTCATAAGTAGTTTGTAAGTTTAGGGACTGATGACCCCGTAGTTAAGTCCCTTAAGCTTAACAAACATTTGAACATTTTTTGACTGGCGTGCCGCAGAACACTCGGCCACCGCGGCCGGCACACATTGTAGCTCTATCAATTCTAAATACTAGAAGCTTCCAATTTTGTATCAGGGCTTCAAGGTTTTGTATCACTCAATAAATTCAAATTACCATTCAAGTGCAGAGAACTACGAGGAATTAAAGCAAACCTCGTTGATTATGAGATTTCTGCATATAGCCATATTCGTGACATCTGTTCTTGGTGAGTTAGATTTGTGCTTTACACCCGCGTTATCGTAAAGCTATCACATAGATTTCTCTGACATTCACATACATGTGAACTTTTGGCCCTGGTGGTTCTCCGTACGTAAATTACTGTATAACACATCAAAATCTCAAATGATTATTCAATGTGAGCTTCTTTCGTCACACGGAAAATATCTAGTCGGTAGACGACTTCTTCGCAATTTGGTACGGTTAGAAACATTCAACATTATTGTGCGTCACTGCAATCGAACCATTTCATGAGGATTTCCTGAATAGCCGGCCGCGGTGGCCGAGGAGACTGAGGCGCTTCAGTCACGGTCTGCACGGCCACTAAGGTCGGGGGTTCGAATCCCCCCTCGGGCATGGATATTTGTGCCGTCCTTAGTGTTAGCTAGTTCATAAGTAGTTTGTAAGTTTAGGGACTGATGACCCCGCTGTTAAGTCCCATAGACTTTACAAACATTTGAACGTTTGATTTCCTGAATAACAGATGAGCACAGTATCTGTGTTCACATTTCAACTTACGTGAAATGTCCGTTTATCAATGATGACGACACGACCCAGATAATCTTCAACGTCATGCAATAAAACCTAGTTCTTTATTACTAATAATTTTTACCGGAAAACTTATGAAACAGGTCACGTGCATTCCTAAAGTTAGACGAATGAAATTGTTTGATGAAAGAATATTAACGAGAATTAATTGGTTTTGGGCATTGTAGTAATTCCAAAGACGACATACAACCTCTGACCATAAAATTCGCTGAATAGTCCTGTAACATTAACGTAAATGAAATAGGAACTACAATTCCTTTACTGTCCTTCTAAATAGTCACCTCCCATAACTATGCACCGCTGAGCTCTGCAATATATGTCCTGGAAACTTTGCACGAAATCCTCCTCTGGTATGGTGTTCAAAAGCCTCGTCATGTTTCGTTGGATGTCAGGAATATCGTCAAATCTCTTTCTTTTCAAAACGAGTTTGAGTCGAGGGAATAGGAAGAAATCTGTGGGATTGAGATTCGACGAGTATGATGGATGATAAAGTTGCACCACCCCCTTTTTTGTGGGTAGGCGAGCGTTGACGTGAAGAAAAACCCAGGAACCATGCCGTGTGTACTGCGGTCGTTCAAAATGTTTGTTAAGCTTATGGGACTTAACTACGGGGTCATCAGTCCCTAAACTTACAAACTACTTATGAACTACTTACGAACTAAGACGGCACAAATATCCATGCCCGAGTGGGGGATTCGAACCCCCAACCGTAGTGGCCGTGCTGACCTTGACTGGAGCGCCTCAGTCACCTCGGCCACCGCGGCCGGCACTGCGGTCTTACCCTGCGTAGACGTTACATGAAACGGGTCAAAATTTCGCCGTACATTGCAGTGTTCAACGTCGTTCCCTCGGGTAGAAATTCCTTGACTACCGGAAAAGGTTATGAGCATCGTTTTGATGCGTGATTTTTCTGCTCTACCTTTGTCCGACGAGGTGCTGTCGGAGAACGCCATTCCATGCTTTGCCGTTTTGTTTCAGGGTCGTACCGGAGAGACCAGGTTTCAACAGTGTCAGTATGGTTCAAGAAATTGGGTGCGGCATCCGCCGTTTAGAAAAAATCTTATGAAGCCTCTAATGGTGCCTGCTTCTGCTCGTCAGTCAAGTAGTGTGGCACAAGACGATAACATGTTTTCCTCTTCCCTAACTTCTGGGTAAGGATTTCTCGCACGGATTCACGGTTAATCTGCACTTCGTGCGCTATCAGGCGCTCAGTTAATCTTCGATCGTTCGCGGATAATGTCCGCACTTTCTCAATGTTTTCGTCACGGACGGCGGTTGCCGGCGTCTACTATGGGGATTGTCATAAGCACTTTCCCAGCCTCCTCGAAAACGCGCGAACTACTTGTACACACTCTTCATGGACAGTGCTTGATCCCGTAAACACGTACCAGCATGGTATGCGTTTCTTTACGTGTCGAGCTTAAAACAAAGCTTTAAACTGATCCTTTGCTCGTTCATTACCCTGTTCTCAGTTCAGAACCAACGCTCTAAAAAAAGTACTTCGTCTAACAGGTCCTATACGGAACACACGCCGCGGCGGATTAGCCGAGCGCATTGGGATACCGTGCTGCGGTGCGCGCGGCCGTTCGCCGTCGGGGGTTCGACGTTCGAGTCCCCCTCGGGCATGGGTGTTTGTGCTGTACTTAGGTTAGTTTACCTTAGTTTAAGTAGTTTGTAAGCTACGGACTAATAACCCATCAGTTGGGTCCGTTAGATTTACAAACATTTGAACATTTTGTGAACGGAAAATACAGGATGCTGAACTCACTAAAGTGGGGCTGGTTGTCAACACCAGCCGCTGCGCAGGTGTAGCGTTGCGACTCGCGTGTGTTACCCTGTCTAACGTTCTAACTTCATTCATCGAATATTATTGTACAAAACGTTTTACCGGAGCGGAAATCGAATACGGATTTCCTAATTTACGCAAACTGTCGTCTTAACCCCGTATGTTATCCGTACACGCTTGGCATTAACCCATATTCCTGTATGTTGCAATGACTAGTCGTCCATGTTCCCCGTTATCGCACGTGTATTTCCCCAAGGCGTCGAACACATATAGTGAATCCGCTCTGAAACTGTCTTCATCCCGTGGAAGTGTATGTAGAATTATTGTCCGATCTTACTGACATGCATGTGTGTCAATTGTGTTCACTTGGGCATTGAAATAAACCCAACGTTGACATACGAAAATATGTAACCAGACGTTATTCTAAGTTGGATTTCGGAGTTACCTTAAGCACAATTTTCATGTTGAATGTTATGTTTTACTATCGTTACTTTTTTTTTTTTTGACAACTCAGAGAAACGTCTTACTATCACGAGAGGCAAAGCGTGATCAATTAAATTATACAAACAATTTCTTCGTCGGCGCTGTCAGATAAGGCAAAACCAACTGACCTCTTTTAAGCAATTCTCATTGACAATATCTTGCGACGGACATACATTAGGATGATAAATGTCATGGGCCACGCGAGAATAGCCGAGTGGTCTGGAGCGCCACGTTGTGAATCCCGCGTCGGAGGTTCGAATCCTCCCTCGGACATGGATGTTTGTGCTGTCTTTAATATAAGTTTGTTCATAAGTAGTTTGTAAGTTTAGGGACTGATGACCACGCAGTTAAATCCCATAATCTTTACAAAAATTTGAACATTTCTTGAAATGTCATGGGATAGCGATATGGACAGGTACAGACTGTGGTGGCCGAGGGGACTAAGGCGCTCCAGTCACGTTCTGCACGGGCACTACGGTCGGGGGTTCGAATGCCCCCTCGGGCATGGATGTTTGTGCCGTCCTAGTTCGTAAGTAGTTCATATGTAGTTTGTAAGTTTAGGGACTGATGACCCCGTAGTTAAGTCCCATAGAGTATACAAACATTTGAACATTTTGAACAGACTGTGGTAGTATTGCGTAAACAAGGCATAAAATTGCGCTGCATTGGCTGGGCTGTCATTTATACTCCAGTGGTTCATATGAAAAGGTTTACGACGTGATTATCTCGGCACGACGGAAATTGACACACTTTGATTGCGGAATATTAAGGGAGGCAGGCATTTCATTTCGGAAATCGTTACGAAGTTCAATATCCCGAGAAACACAGAGTAATGAGAGTGCCGGCAATACCAAATTTCACGTATTTCAGCTCACTATGCACGATGAATTGGCCAATATACATCTACATCTACATGGGATACATTGCAAATCACAAGTGCTTGGAAGAGGGTTTATCGAATCACTTTTATACTATTCGTCTACCAATCCATACTCGAACAGCGCGCGGGAACAAAGAACATCCCGATCTCTCCGTTGGAGCTCTGATTTCTGTAGTTTATCCAGATGATCATTTCGACCTATTTACGTGCCAGTCAACAATATATTCTCGCATTCGGAGGAGAATGTTGGCGATTGGAGTTTCGTAAGTAGACCACGCCGCAGCGGTAAACGCCGTTGTTGTAATGATTCCCATCCCAAATGTTTAAATGTTTGTATAGCTTATGGGACTTAAGTACGGGGTCATCAGTCCCTAAACTTACAAACTACTTACGTACTAGCTAACACTAAGGACGGCACAAATATCCATGCCCGAGGGGGGATTCGAACCCCCGACCGTAGTGGCCGTGCAGACCGTGACTGGAGCGCCTCAGTCCCCTCGGCCACCGCGGCCGGCGATTCCCATCCCAGATCCTGTATCATTTCCGTGACGCTGTCTCACAACTTTATAGCTTAGAGCAGCGGTATTTGTTTATTTTTAAACTTTTTATGGTACTTTATTTTATTTATCTACAGTTTGTGTAGAGGTATCAGAGCTAACAGACAACCAACACTGTGTGAAACAACCGCAGACATTAATGTGGGGCATATGACGAACATATTCTCTAGGACACTTGAGGGGTGTCAAGCCACCCCTTTAATGTGTCCACTCGTCTTACCTGGTAGATGCACCGAGACTGTGGGTTTGCCGCGGGGACGGTTGCTGTAGCAGACTGCGTACTTAGAATGCGGGCGCCCGCAACATTGTGAGCGACAACAGAACGACGCCCAGATATTAATCCCACTGGACAGCCGTGGTGTCGTGATATACGCCAGGACACGAAAGAGCGCGTTTTCGCCTGGCCTCTCTGGAGCGCTTGCATCTGGGTTCTAAATTATTGGTCCATGGGTAGAGAATAGGGCAGACAGTCACTGGTAGGTTCAAAGCCACCGGAATAATTACATTATAGCTGTTAAAATGGGAAGTCGTTCTTCCGTGATAACGCTGGTCGTGGCAGAGCCCCGACCGCTGAAAGATGCGGGAAGACACTGGTTTGGCTCTATCTTACAGTACTTGATTCTTGTCCAATCTATCCTGTGAGCGCTATAACGAATTGGTTGGCGCTTAGAATCTTTGATAAGATTGGATCCCGCGTTTTCGAGGGGCACTTTTCTTGCTCTGTAGAATGAGAGAGAGAGAGAGAGAGACAGACAGAGATTTGGGAGGGGGGGGGGGGTTGGAGAGAAGTTTAGTGAGTTGTTCGAAGGTACTGATGGAGAGCAGTCGCTAGCTTTCACTATAACCATTCTGGCGAAAGGTGACTTCCATATGGAATAACCCAGGTGTCGAACTGTGTGGGTTTTAAATGACGTTAGCCGTTTGCAACAAGAGAGTTGGGCATCCTGCCTGCTCAGCCCTTCCGCCACCGCAGCACAACGAGGTACACACTACAGCACAAGTCCACCCGAAAAACCTTCACGAAAGAAGACGAAGCAAATACTTCAGAATTAGTATCAAGAACAGCTGCCAACATGCATAATTTAGAAGTAGATACTCCTGGTATATCAAAGCAACTTGAATCACTTAAAATTGCAAGTCTCCCGGTACCGATTGTATACTAATTAGTTTCCTTTCAGAGTGCGCTGATGCAATATCTCCATACCTAGTTATGATATACAACCGGTCGTTCAGCGAACGTTCAGTACCCAAAGACTGGAAAGTTGCACAGGTTACACCAGTATTAAAAAATCGCACTGACGTGTTTTACGGCTCACTTCAGATTTGTAGTTTTATAAGCTTTTGCAAACATTTTGGACCAAAATAATAATCTAAGCAATAAAAAATTAATTAATAAGAGTGTCTGAAACCCTTGTAGGAAAAAAAATTAGATAATGTCCGGTTTCGAACCACTGACTTTCAGCGTCACAGTCCAACACATTGTCACGTGACATCTGCGAACGGCTGGTTTTCGTTAATTTAATGCAGGGTGTCAAAACTCCGTCATTTTTGCAAATATCTCTCAAACGATACGAGATATGAAAAAACCATAAGGGAAAAAAGTTGTAGAGAATTTTCTCCTCTACAAATTGGTTTATTCAATTTTCGCGTCAGATGAACGGTTTATTTGCAATTAAAATTACATTACAAACGGCTTTTTCTGGTATTACTAACGTATTTCTTGTCCGAAATATTTCAAAAAGCGAGGTTCTGGTCTCTGGTAGCCAACAATTATGTCTGTAAAATTTGGTGCCGATCGCTTGAACGGCTCGACCTAAAAAGTGGTTCAAATCAAATGTTTGTAAAGCTTATGGGACTTAACTACGGGGTCATCAGTCCCTAATCTTACAAACTACTTACGAACTAGGACGGCCCAAATATTCATGCCCAAGGGGGATTCGAACCCCCGACCGTAGTGGCCGTGCAGACCGTGACTGAAGCGCCTCAGTCCCTTCGGCCACCGCGGCCGGCCCTAAAAAGTGGGAACACGTTACAGCCAGACATCGTCAAATCTCCGTTATTCTTGCAAATATCTCTGCAACGATGCAAGATATGAAAAAAAAAACATAATAGAGCGAAGTTGCAGAGAATTTTCCTCTCTACCAATTAGGTTATTCAATTTTCGTGTCAGATGAACGGTTCGTTTGCAATTACAATTATATTAAAAACTTTTTTTTAATACTACCGTATTTTTTGTCCGAAAATTTTTGAAATAGGGTGGTTCTGGTCTCTGGCAGCCTACATTTATGTGTGCAAAATTTGGTGCTGATCGGTTGAACGGTTCGTCTTAAAAACAGGGAACATGTTACGGACAGACAGACATACATCCCAAAATCGCCGTTAGTCTTGCAAATATCTCTGAAACGATACGAGATATGAAAAACACATAACAGAGCAAAGTTGTAGAGAATTTTCTCCTCTACAAATTTAGTTATTCAATTTTCGTGTCAGATATATGGTTAAGCCGTTATTTTCATTTAAATTTCGTGCTGTCAAAAGACGATCGCAAAGGCCCTGTTTTAGTGTTACTACCGTAACCTAAAGTGGGCCAAAAAAAGGCAATAGGAGTTATCCAAATAATTACAGGCCTATATCATTGACATCGCTTTGCAGTAGGATTTTAGAACGTATACTTTCCTCAAATATTATGAACTACCTCGAATAGAACGACGTATTGACCCATATTCAACACGGATTCAGAAAGTACCATTCTTGTGAAACACAGCTAGCTCTTTAGTCATATGATGTGATTAGTGCTACAGACAAGGAATATCAAATAGATTCCGTATTTCTAAATTTCCGGAAAGCTTTCGACACTGTATCTCACAAGCGTCTTCTAATCAAACTGCGTGCTTATGAAATACCGTCACAATTGTGCGATTGGACTCGTGATTTTCTGTCAGACAGGACACAGTACGTTATAATTGACAGAAAGTCATCAAGTAGAACTGAAGTGATATCTGGCGTTCCCCAGGGAAGTGTCACAGGGCCCCTATTGTTCCTTATTTTTATAAACGATTTAGGAGACACTCTAAGTAGACCTCTTAGGTTATTCGCGGATGATGTTGTCACTTATCGGTTAGTATAGTCATCAGAAGATCAAAAGCATCTGAAAAATGATTTAGATAAGATATTTTCATGGTGCAAAAATGTCAGTTTGCTCTTAATCAGTTTACACGATAAATCAGTCAAAACTACAGGCCGTCAATTCTACTAAATACCTAGGAGAAGTAACTACTAACAACTTACATTGGATAGAACACACAGAAAATATTGTAGGGAAAGCGAACGAAAGACTACGTTTCATTTGCAGAACAATTAGAAGATGCAACAGTTCTACTAAAGAAACTGCCTACACTACACTTGTACATTTTTATTTTATTTTATTTTATTTTTTTAGTATTGTTGCACATTGTGGAATACACAGCAGGTGGGACTGACGGACGATTTAGAAAATCAAATGTTTGTATAGTCTATGGGACTTAACTACGGGGTCATCAGTCCCTAAACTTACAAACTACTTATGAACTACTTACGAACTAGGACGGCACAAATATCCACGCCCGAGGGCGCATTCGAACCCCCGACCGTAGTGGCCGTGCAAACCGTGACTGGAGCGCCTTAGTCTCCTCGGTCACCGCGGCCGGCGACGATTTAGAGAAAGTTCACAGAAGGGCAGTTCGTTTTGTACTATCGCGATACAGGTGAGAGAGTTTCACAGAAATGATGTACGAGTTGGAGTGGAAATCATTAAAAGAATGGCGTTATTTGTTGCGACGAGATCTAGTTGCGAAATTTCTTTCACCAACTTTTTCTTCTGAATGCGAACATATTTTGTTAGCACCCACCTACATAGGAAGACATGACCATGAATATAAAATAAGGGCAATCAGATCGAAAACGGAAAGATATAGGTGTTCATTTTTCCCGCAATCTATTGGAGAATGAAATCGTAGAGAAACATTATAAAAGCGGTTCGATGAACCCTCTGCCATGCACTTCAATGTGGCCTGCAGAGTATTTGTGTAGATGTAGATGTGACGCTCGGCTTGTGGTCAAGTGGCCGGCTCGCCAGGCACTACACTACTGCGGGCGCAAAAACTGCACCACTGTGCTCCTTTCGCAAGCGCGTTTTTGCCTCCAACTGTGTTTACCAAGATAGTATTAAATCAAGTGATGGCTGTTAGCGACAGGAACAAAACATTTTCCTGGATCTTACCTGTTGCCCGCAATCTTAAAAGTAAAAATGAATCACTTACTGTGTTAGTACGCGCAAAACACGAGAACTGATGGATTAGTTCGGCATTTTTTTCCAGATAGTCTGTGAAGTACAAGGAAGATTTTTATGAAGAGAAAAATTGGAAAAAATAGTACGGCAAAATGTAAAAACTATCTTACTTTTACCGACTCAAACTTCCGTAGTGTGTACGTCACTGAACTCCTAAACCGCTAGACTATTTTTTTTTTTTTTTTTTTTTTTTTTAATGTTTGTGTGTGATTCCTTGGACTCCTGAATGATTTAGATTCACATTTGAGCCCTCAGGTAAAGCTAAAACTACTAAAATAATGAAATTGCTAATTTTGTACCGATTTCCCTATCTTACACGCTGCCATCCCGTTCATCAAATTGCTATAAAATGAGTAAGATGACTGTCTCCATGAATTTTCGTATGGTGTATGGTCGAAAAACTTCACTTATGGTACGAACGTCGACAAAATCTTGTTTTCTTCCCATGTCGATGAAATGTTGCACACTTACGCTTGGCCGGCCGCGGTGGCCGAGGGGTCTGAGGCGGTTCAGTCACGGTCTGCACGGCCACTACGGTCGGGGATTCGAATCCCCCCTCGGGCATGGATATTTGTGCCGTCCTTAGTGTTAGCTAGTTCCTAAGTAGTTTGTAAGTTTAGGGACTGATGACCCCGTAGTTAAGTCCCATAAACTATACAAACATTTGAACATTTGAACTTAAGCTTGGAAATAATAGGAAAGTCGCTGTCTACATAAGATTTCGTACGGTGCACGGCGACGTGTAGCTTACACCATACTTCGATCTCGTGTGGCCGATCACCATTAAAACTGACACGTATATGTTATTTTTCATATACAGGGGTGGCAGGAGATGGTCAGAGAGAGGAAGAACGAGTACATGGTCCAACAGAACGAGCGTCTGAATGTGTTGCTAAGAGTGAGACATGCACTAAAGCATGACATTGGTTGCATCGATAAACACGTCGTATTTAAATGGGCCACAGCTAATCTTGCCATAATTTTAATGAATCTCTCTACGTCTGTGAGATCTACACGGTGAAATTTACGGACATTCGCGGATTGTAGGCACATGCGGCTTATGGAAGTCTGGGTCTGCCGACAGGAGTCCCCATCCGGCGTTATGGTTATAACGCGAGCCCTCACGAAAAGCGGGAAGTCCGGGTTCTGGCCCCAATCCAGCACATATTTTCATATGTCACTGTTAAATTGTACAGCTCGTGTTGATTCATATTCGCAACAGCAAATAAAATTTCTTCCTTCGGAAGAAGATCATTGTCTACATAATGTTTAATATAATGCATACCTTACAACAGAATTCGACTCCGTTGCACCAGTTAACATGAATATTAGCTCATGATTGTATATCTTATGGGAGAGTGTTTTTGTATTACGCAAGTCACCGTATCGTACATTGCAAAACGTACCTTGCAATAAACGAAACTTGAGTTTTCTTAGATGTGTGTGTGTGTAGGGAGGGGGGTGTAGGGGGGTATGTACATGAACCAAAGCGTCGGAAGAGGGTGGGGAGTGGAAGAAATGGGGCGACCGAGTGGAAGATGGAGACAGAAAGAGAGATGGGAGAGGAAGAAATTAATGGAGGGACAAGAGGGCAGTGGTGACTCACTACAAGGGTGTAGAGCAACGCAGGGTTCTCAGTTAGTTGGTAACGAATGTATTTTGTGCTTGTGAAAAAGGAATCTCTTTTCCTTACTATCCTGTAAAAGTTGTTATTTTTATTAAAGATCCTTCTGGTAACAATCGAATTTTGCAATACTCTATGAGACAAGTGTTTAATAGTTTTTATGGACACATAAATAAGTTAGGAGCTCATCTCGTGTCAGAAGTTAATTTTATCTCATGCGATATGAAGTTTACCTTTTCTCATCAGGTACGATTTTCCAAGGCAAAACCCCGCTTCAGAGTTTTGTTTAACTTGCGCACAATATCAAAAAAAGAAGACAATGTCCCATTACTGTGTAGTAATGACAACTGTGTTCGCATCGAGCGAGGTAGCACAGTGGTAACACCCTGGACTGGAGTTCGGAAGGACTATGGTTCAAATCCACCTCCGGCCATCCAGAGTTAGGTTATCCGTTTCTTTCCTAAATCGCTCCAGGTCAATTCCGGCATGGTTCCTTTGAAAGGGCTCGACCGATTTCATTTTCCATCTTATCCAAACAATCCGAGCGTGAGCTTCGCCTCTGATGATCATGCTGTCGACGAGGCGTCAAAATCTGACCTCCCTTCCTACAACGTGTTTGCATTCTGTTGGAAAACGGAATAACTTTGCAAATTAAAACGACCAGATTCTGGAAACTTCAGATGGTAGCAGAAACATCACAAATATTTGCCAGGTGTAATTAGGGGTGATTCCAATAATAACAACAATAACAACAAAACTATTGAGTTTTAGTATAATCAACTGTCTATATGCTCACAGACCATCTACCATAGCCACACGCTATTAGTCTACTATCTTCTTTTAACTTTCGAAAATCGTTGATGGTTGAGGAAGCACGTCTCATGCACTTTCTGTGAGGTACTGTGCTCCGGTCTCAAAGACTGTGGAAAATCTTGAAATCTTCTCCAACAGGTGTATACAGCAGTTTCACCGAAACTTCGTTTTCCTATTAATTACCTTCAGTCTCTGGAATACCTTTAATATTTACCAGGTATTTCCAATAAATTCTCCTATGTTTTCATGGTACTAGTCATTTAATCAGAAGTAGGTGAAAATCAACACGTTGACTGAATACCAAAACCTATCTCAATTAGCTAAAATGAAGCAGGCAGAGGAACACGCAAACCAAATCATAACTACTAAAACATGAAATGCATTCAAATTCAATCCGTCCAACCGACACAGGAAATCTACTGAGTTCCTAACGGTATGTTCACACCGACCTACTAGCAGCCTTAACAAGCGAACAAGATGTTTGACTACACAATATGTCGGAGCACCAATATTAGACGCAATAGGCCAAACTGAGAACATTTCTTTACGGACCTAAACAGGTTGGCTGCCGTATGGTCGCCGGCGGCCACAGCAGGCGGCTCTGGCCAACACCACCTAGAAGACAAGGCCTCACAACTGGCCGTGCCTACGTCACACTTACAGGCCGCGGCTGCCATCTGACTGGCCGGCCGCTACGCGGCTGTGGGCGTGCCCCAGCGGCCAGCCAGTGAGCTGGCGCCGCGACCTGTAAGTGTGACGTAGGCACGGCCAGTTGCGAGGCCTTGTCTTCTAGGTGGTGTTGCTCTGGCGTGCCTCTGACGTCATCGCGGCAGCCAACGTGTTAAGAAGCTCATATAATTTAGGAGGTATAGAACAATGAAACTTAAGGCTCCTGATAGTTTCCGGGGACAAAGAACTTTTCATCAGGAGATTATTAGTCATTCTCTAAATAATTTGCAGGGTCAACAGCGATCGTGCGATATGCTGAGCAAGAAAGTAAACACTGCAGTTTTTCAAAAATGTTCAAATGTTTGTAGAGCTTATGGGACTTAACTACGGGGTCATCAGGCCCTTAACTTACAAACTACTTATGAGCTATCTAATACTAAGGACGGCACAAATATCCATGCCCGAGGGGGGATTCGAACCCCCGACCGTAGTCGCCGTGCAGACCGCAGACCGCTGGGCCACCGCGGCCTGCTGCAGTTTTTGAACGTACAGCTGCTTGTTCAATAGATCCGTAGAATTTACCTTATCCGCAGGTGAAATATCGTTATGCTGATCGACTCTGGGTGAAAAAATGCATTTATATTACTCAAAGGCGAACTTGCTTCTTAACGTCCACTTCAGCATCAGCCCTTTCTATAGAACTGATACAATCAACGACGGTGTAAGATAGAAACCCTTCCTCAGCATGGATAAAGCTGCGTCCTCAATAGTTTACTCCCTAAGATTGATCACACAACGTAGAGCATTAGAATTAGACTTCGAGCTAAGAAACAGACAAACTTCGTCGAATGCCGAACAGTTACAAACTGAAATTCTCAGTCAGACTGTGAAAAAAGCACCTTTCAATCAATCTGAAGAAAATTCAAAAATTTTTAGAAGCAATCATTAAGTAAAGCATAAATAATAATTCCTTAGAAGAGAGACGCTCCATCACCCCCTCCCCCTCCCACCACCACACACAGTTGGCAAGTTGGCAAGTTGGCGCATTGGCGCAATGGGTAACCCGTCAAAAACTGAACACTGATCGAGCATACAAACAGCAATAAGTTGTTAGGAGCTGTCAGAAAAGAAGAAAAATGTGGACATTTAGCTGTTCGAGAGCATGATTTGCAACATGGAGGAATCGTCAAAAGCTTTGTCGTCTGGTTTATGTGGACATTGTGTTGCAGGTTGGAGATCTGTGTTCAACACTCTGTCATGGTGTATGTTTTTATTTTCCGTTTTTCACAAATTATCTACTGTTCGTCCGTTCATTGTATTCCATTTTGTGTCTGTGTTTCATTAGCAGTCGAAAGGGAGTGCCTTTTGAATGAGAACCGTAAACGTGTGATGACAAGACTACAGCCGAATCTTGCACTGGAAACCACGTCTGATCATTCACAACAATTTTGATTGTTTGCGCCATAGGGCAGGAATCGCTTATCGGCGCACTTGTACGTCTGGCGAGTGAATGAGAAATGCCTCCTTGTCCGAGTTACGTGTTCGTATGAATGTGAATGTGATCACTCCCAAGTAAATAATGAAAACAAAACAGTTTTCAAACTTAAGTCCAACAGATGAATGCAACAATTTCAGTCTCACGTTTTACCTCGTGCTCTGTCGAATCATATGTGTTAACGTTTTTGAAGTTTCTGCATCTATCCAAGCTAACCAGAACACGCCCTGGACCTTCGGAGTGCATAGTTGATTATGTTTATTATTTATCGTTTTCATTTCTGCGAGAGTTATCGCCTGCTCTCACGATCAACACATTTACTTGCGATGGTAATATACCGTGCACTTACCACATGATTTACGTATGACATTTTCCAAGGCTTCGAAAACAGAGCGGAGATGTCAGTGAGCGAACGGAAAGTTTACAATTTTGTGAAAAATATCATCATTAGAGACTGATTATGCCTTTCAGCGTTCAGTCTGGGACATCGTCCCCAAAATTCTTCCAATGCTTATGTTGATGCCTCGTCTGAATTTAAGCCTGTTGCTACAAAAACATTCTTGACTGAATCCAAGTACTTCCTCCTTGGTCTACATTGCCTCCTCATACCCTCTACTGCTGAACCCACGAGTCTCTTAGGTAACCTTGCTTCTCCTATGCGAGTAACATGACCACACCATCTCAGCCTGTTCCCTCAAACTGCTTCATCTGTGGTGTTCACTCCTAGATGGCCGACTTTAGGTCATAGTACTAACATTAAAAGCAGGCTTTTGCGATAGCCTTTTGACAACTCGAAATTTAAATGAAAATAATGGCTTAACCTTCCCTCTGACACGAAAATTGAATAAGCGAATTTGTTGAAGAGAAAATTATCTATAACTTTTTTCTCTTATGTCTTCTTTTTCATATCGTATCGTTTCAGAGATATTTCCAAAAATTACTGTGATGTGACGATGTCTATCTGTCTGTCCGTAACGTGGTCCCGCCATAACTCTCACAGTTACAGAAAAAAAAAAAAAAAAAAAAAAAAAAAAAAACATACTGACGTGTTTTACTGCCCACTTCAGATTTGTAGTTTTATAAGTTTTTGCCAACATTTTGGACAAAAATAATAATGTAAATAATAAAAAATTAATTAATAAGAGAGTCTGAAACCCTTTTAGGAAAGAAAAATGTAATTAGTGGCGGGTTTCAAACCACTGACCTTCAGCATCAAAGTTCAACGACTTCACCATTACGCTACGGCTATCAATAAATAAGTGAGTTCTTTAATCTCATACTATTGATGGCCGTTGTTAATTGATGCTAATATGGCATTTGTAGACACTAGATTATCATTTATCGTACGAAGAACGATGTGTTTTTGTTAATTCTTCAGTGCGCCATTGCTTTGAATTGACAACGTGTAAGTTACAATAAGGACATCATCAAATACGCAACGCAAGATGGCGTATACCAGAGAGTGTTCTGGGCGAGGAATGTCACGTGACATCTCCGAACGGCTGGTTTTCGTTAATTCAATGGAGGGTGTCAAATTTCCGTTATTTTTGCAAATACCTCTCAAACGATACATGAAAAAAAAAAAAAAAAAAACATAAGGAAGCAAAGTTGTAGAGAATTTTCTCCTCTACAAATTCGTTTATTCAATTTTCCCGTCAGATGAACGGTTTATTTGCAATTAAAATTACATTACAAACGGCTTTTTTTGGTATTACTAACGTATTTCTTGTCCGAAATATTTCAAAAAGCGAAGTACTGGTCTCTGGTGACCATCAATTATGTCTGTAAAATTTGGTGCCGATCGGTTGAACGGTTCGACCTAAAAAGTAGGAACACGTTACAGACAGACAGACATCGTCAAATCGCCGTTATTTTTGCAAATATCTCTGAAACGATGCAAGATATGAAAAAAAAAACATAATGGAGCGACGTTGTAGAGAATTTTTGCATCTACCAATTAGGTTATTCAATTTTCGTGTCAGATGAACGGTTCGTTTGCAATTACAATTATATTACAAACGGCTTTTTTTGGTATTACTACCGCATTTTTTGTCCGAAAAATTTGAAAAAGGGAGGTTCTGGTCTCTGGCGGCCTACAATTATGTGTGCAAAATTTGGTGCTGATCAGTTAGTCTTAAAAACAGACATCCCAAAATCGCCGTTATTTTTGCAAAAATCTCAGAAACGATACGAGATATGAAAAAAAAAAACATAAGAGAGCAAAGTTGTAGAGAATTTTCTCCCCTACAAATTCGGTTATTTAATTTTTGTGTCAGGCGAATAGTTAAGCCGTTATTTTCATTTAAATTTCGAGCTGTCAAAAGACGATCGCAAAGGCCCACTTTTAGTGTTACTACTGTAACCTAAAAGGGAATATATATATATATATATATATATATATAGTGATTTGACACCGTCACTTGATGTCACGTGACATTCATCGCCCAGAACTCTCATTTCAGAGCAATGACCCACTGAAGAATGAACAAAAACACGTCGTTCTTAGTACGATAAATTATAATCTAGTGTATAAAATGCCACATTAGCAGTTAACAGCTGGCATGAATAGTACGAAAATTAACAAACGGCTTTGTAACAGTCCGCCATAGTGTAGTGTGAAACTCGGTACACTGTGATGCACCTGGACGGTAGTTCGAAAAGTGCCACTATCAACTTTCTTTTCGACTTCGCTCCTAAATGGGTTTCGGGCACCCTTATTAATTAAATAGAGCTATGTTCTACAATGTAAGAGTGCTCCCTCTAAAATGTGCGTTTGCTCTATTTCGTGAACTTGCCGTGAAATACGTAACCACGAATTGGACAATGGTCTTCTGAAGCACATGCACATAAACTTGGAGGATACTGTAATAATTAATATTCTCAAAATGTTCAAATGTTTGTATAGCTTATGGGACTTAACTACGTGGTCATCAGTCCCTGAACTTACAAATTACTTATGAACTAGCTAATCCTAACGACGACACAAATATCCATGCCCGAGGGGGGATTCGAACCCCCGACCCTAGTGGCCGTGCAGACCGTGACTGGAGCGCCTCAGTCCCCTCGGCCACCGCGGCTGGCAATTAATATTCTAACGTGCTGATATTGGTAGTTTCATATATAAATGAAGTCCTAGATTTCTGTGTCAACTGTCTTTCCTCAATAAAATGGAAGGGAAGTGTATACATCGCAAAAAATTACCTTGTTTTTTTTTTCTAAGAAATTATTCACTACCTGTGGAATATGTTGGAAGTCATTAATTACAATCAATGCGTCTACCAAAATGTTGTCTTTGGTAAGGTTGCTATGGACGCTTATAACGTAGATTGTATTGCCCTTTCTGTATTTCAGATATGAATTTGTTCATGTTACTTTGTTCTCCGCTAAAATAAAGAGTAAATATTCTGTTTCAAACCGCGACTACATTTTCTTTTACGCCTAAAATAACAAGCGGAATAAATGGGGTAACACTGAATTCCACGTAACTCTAGTAGTTATACAAAGTTATTACTATCATTACGACATATACAACAGTCATTACAACGGTAACTCAACAGTTTATGTACACGTGAAAAAGAAGCCTGTGTTTGCAATTACTTGGTATGAATTTCATGGTAAGTTAACAAAATGGAACAAATGTGCTTTTTCAGAGAAAGCCCTGTTATCTCTGAAGAACTCGGAATCTTGCAGAATATAATTGTGTTCAATTACCAAGAGTGTGCGAAAACCTTTTAGGAATCAAAATCCAAAAACAGAGAAAAACAGGAAAAAATATCAGTGACGATTTTTTATATATTTATTAATTTATATTTTTTCTTCATGTAGATCGATACTTTTCGGCCGTTTGATCATGTTCGTCCTGGGTTGTTCTTTGAGAATTTTGCTCAGTTTTTTTATTTCAGACGGCGTTGAACACACTTTCTTTTTCTCTCTTTTCATTGGTTCTTCGGTTTCATTGCTTCCTTGTAGACGTTGGTTTTTGTTTTATTTTGATCGTTTCGTCGTTGACTCAGTTTTTTCGTTACAGAGGGATTTAAGTCCTCTGACCGAGCACGCTAAGCTATCACGTCGACAACCCTCTGACCGAGCGCGCTGAGCCACTGCGCCCGGCAAGTTTTGAACCACCGTCTAAGATGAAACTTCCTGGCAGATTAAAATTACGTGCCTGAACCGGGACTCGAACCTGGAACCTTTGCCTTTCGCGGGCAAGCGCTCTACCGATTGAGCTATCCCGACACGACTCACGATGCCGCCCCACAACTTTACTTCCGCCAGTACCTAGCCTCCTACTTTCCAAACTTCACAGAAGTTCTCCTGCGAAACTGTAGGGCGAAAGTTACGGTTTTTATGCACTGGGACTAACATCCAGTCTCGGATAGTAGACACTTCCCACTGCAACCTGGAGTTACCAGTAGATTGAAAGGGACTTACTCGTATTTGGCGTTTGTTAATTGTTGGGACGATTTCAGAACGTCAATACTTGTAGAAAAGATGACTTCGGTTTCATTTTGAAATAATCACTTTATTTCATCAGTTTCATTTCCTCTAAATTTGTTGCCTTGCTAGCGTTCATCGTTTACAAATAGCTACACGATGATGTAAGGACTGTCTGTGTCTAGACACTACGTCTGTCGGCATTTTTTGTTCCTTGTTTTCTTCGAGGCGTCTGCAATGTTTCGGTCATTACGTAAGATTTCCTTTCACGGTTTGCTTTCCTGATGTGGAATTATATGTTATTAGCAGCTTACGAAATTTGTTTGTGGATATTCGTGATTTGTAATCAGTGTGATGCCATTTACTCACAACGTAAGCGGTGTCTGGTAACGCTATATAAGGTAATCTTATCCGATGAATGACTTTTTGTTCTTATAGTTTACAGAAAAACCGAATGACATAGGCGTACGGTAGCTACCGTAGAGGATAGCAATGAAAATAAGTTGCACTCTTCTTGATATACAACGTTCGACTTGCAGTCTTTTTACCCGCACATTATTCGTATATACGTTATTGGCCCAAGCTATATTTACATAAAAATGTAATAAATGTCTTTGGCCTAAATAAGGAATTACTTCTGCCACTGAACATGGTAACAGTTGGAGCGTCTTCTTGCAGCGATCTCTGTTAGCGCTAGCCATCTTAACAACGTAGAGGCTGGGGAACATTTTCTGCCTGTCGATAGTCTAGGGGAGAAATGTCAACAATGCAGAATACAGAAAGGGTATAAGGAAATTTCAGAACGTCTCAGTTATACTGTAGGTATTGTGAAAACATAGTTTAACACATGTGCTGGACGAGGATTCTTCACACGCCTTCTCACTTTATGCGAGCAGTGGCTTACCACTTAGGCCACCGGGTCACGCTACTCGCCCCACCCATATTCTGACATGTCACTTCCAGTATGTCGAAGTCCAATAGCCTCGCGGGAGTAGTCGAGCGGTCTGGAGCGCTTAGTTGCGTATCGCGCGGCCTCCCGCGTCGGAAATTCGAATCCTCCATCGGGCATGGATGTTTGTTCTGTCATTAATATTGCCACGAGAGACCACGAACACCGACTGCCGGCGTGGCGCAGGGGTTAGCGTCACTGACTGCGGAGCAGAAAGTCGCCGGTTCAATCCAGCCCACCAGCAAAAAGTTATTTCTTTGTAATTTACAATTCCAGAAGGTTCTACATCTTTCTTATGTTCACTTGTAAATTCTACTTGTTTGTTATGTTAACTGTTCTTCTAATTTCTGGTAAATTCTGTCTGTGTATAAATAGCAGAGCACTCTGCCTGAGAGTGAGTCAGTGCTGCGTGTATGTTGAGTTCGTAATAAACGTGCTTTCAGTATAAGTGCTGTGTTTAGTTGCCTTCGAAGTCAAGCCTACTTCCATTGCAACGTGACATTGTTTGGTGGAGGCGCCGGGTACACTGTGCAACAGCTGCATCACCGTGGCTCCGATTAGGCAACGTAAAAGCCGTCGCTTACACGGACTGGAACCGGAATACGAGGGATCCACCGAGTACATCCTTCCAAAAGTCCGTATTATCAGAAGAACGATGGAGACGAAACCAGCAATAAGCCAGCTGCACATCAGACACCCGTCGGTGTTCTCTGGAGATGCTGGACAGGACCCCAACAAATGGCTAAAAGGGTTCGACCGAGTCGCCAAGTACAACAGGGGGGATCATACGATGTGCTTGGCCAACGTTTATTTCTACCTGGATGGAACAGCCCAGCAATGGTTCGAAAACAACGAAGACAAGTTGAATGACTGGGAGACGTTCCAGGAGGAACTGAAGAAGACGTTTGGAGACCGCCAGCGACAAAACCGCTCGGCGGAAGAACAACTGAAGAACCGGACCCAACGACATGGTGAGCCGACACAATCGTACATACAGAGTGTTTTGGCCATGTGTAACGTAGTCAATCCGAACATGACTGAAGCGGACAAAATCACGCACCTGATGAAGGGAATTGCAGAAGATATGTACCAAGCTCTTCTGATAAAAGACGTCGCTACGATAGAAGAGTTCATCAAGTGGTGCCAGCGTATTGAAGAGATGCAACAAAGGAGGGTTGGACGCAAGAAGTATGACAGACTCCCAAATGTAGTCCCTATAGCCGTTGTGGCAGACCAGCAGGACTTGGCTTCTCTCATACGACAAATCGTGAGAGAAGAATTACAACAGTGCATGGCAGCCGGGACTATTAGACCGAGCAAGCATCAGATTATGGCTATGGATGTGAGCCCTGTAAGTCACGAGGTAGCCGACGCCGCTGAGGACGAGGTATTTCAAACATTAGCTCCTGTCTGCCCCGTCAATCGCACCAGACGTGAAGAATGGCGTCGCCCTGCTATGACTTACGCTGCAGCCGCCAAACGGCAGCCCATGAACCGACCGACGCGACCACAGCCAACTCCCCCGGTAACTATGACGCCCCGCAGAAGAACAGACGTCTGGAGGACAGAAGACAACACACCACTGTGTTTCCACTGTGGACGCCCTGGACATGTCGTACGCTACTGCAGAGAGAGGAGGCGAGTATTCGATCATTATTTTGCCGCAAGACGTCAGCCGTCGGAGCAGTTCTATCCAAGGCAGTCACCTGCTGATGAGTTCAGTCGACTTATGGGAAGAAGCCCATCGCCGTACCCTAGACGAAGTCGCTCCCCGACGCGTCGCAGCCGTTCACCGTCGCCGTAAAGAGGTACCAGCCGCTCCCCTAGCCACCGCGCCCAGGAAAATGAGCGAGGCGACCATCTACGGAGGTGAGGCCGCCGCAGATGAAAATCCTCCATGGACGACAGTCGCCAAGATGTCGGGAAATCTCATCGACGTCTTAATCGACGGCCAACCTGTCCGGGCACTTGTTGATTCAGGAGCCTCTTTTTCTGTATTATCGGATAATTACCGCCGCACACTAAAGAAGACAATGTTCTGTGATACGGGAGCAACTGTGCTGAAGGTCGCGAATGGAAAGTACGTCCAACCAGCAGGAACTTGTGTCGCAAGAATAACCATCAACAACAGGACGCAGCCGTTTGAATTTGTCGTGTTAACAGAATGTAGTCACAATATCATCCTCGGATGGGACTTCCTTCAGGCATCCCAAGCTATCATTGACTGTTGAAGATCTGAGCTGCAAATTGAAGAAGTTGTTCCGCCAGATACACGTAATACAGAATTTTCTGGGAAGTTATTCGTCGTTGACAATGTGACGATACCGCCGTTGACAATGAGAAGAGTTGCAGTCACAAACACAGATGACTGGTTAAAGTGTGAAGTTCTTGTTGATTGTAAAAAGTTTATCAGGCTCACAAAAGAAATTTACATACCAGCGGCTATCATAAGCATTACCGTTGGTCAAGGAGAGATTTGGATCACAAATTGTCACGAGCAGTCACAACTTATCCGCAAGGGAATGTGTATCGGGACAGCTGAACCAATCCAGGACGGTGAGCTCAACGTCATCAATGAAGACCCATGCCCGGCTATTAGTACAGACAACACGCTGGAAGAAACAAACGTGGAACTGCCAATAGGGCCTGGACTGACCAAGGAACAACGCCAGCGGGTGTTAGGTATACTACGCCAATTTTCGGGTGCATTCACACCTCAGCAGGGGAAAAGTCAGACGAAACGGCCCACGATAAAGCACCGTATCAATACTGGGGACCATCCGCCAATTAGCCAGCGTTCGTATAGAGTGTCGCCAGCTGAAAGGCGGATAATTCGGGAGGAAATGGAGAAGATGTTGCGAGATGACATTATTCAATCTTCGGAGAGTCCTTGGTCGTCTCAGGTGGTCCTCGTAAAGAAGAAGGATGGCACGTGGCGATTCTGTGTCGACTATCGGCGGCTGAACAGTATCACAAAGAAAGATGTGTACCCATTGCCGCGTATTGATGACACCTTAGACTGCTTGAAAGGAGCTATATACTTCTCAACTATGGACATGCAGACAGGTTACTGGCAAATCGAGATTGACGAAGCTGACAGGGAGAAGACGGCTTTTATTACACCTGACGGTCTCTATGAATTTAAAGTAATGTCATTTGGATTATGTAATGCTTCAGCCACATTCGAACGCATGATGGACAACTTGATGCGACACCTGAAGTGGACGACATGTCTCTGCTATTTAGATGACATTGTCGTTTTCTCGAAAACATTTGAACAACATCTGAGTCGCCTGTCAACTGTGTTGAAGTGTGTTCAGGCTGCAGGTCTCCGCCTCAATCCAAAGAAGTGCCTCTTCGTCGCCAAAGAGATAAAAATCCTGGGGCACCTAGTCAACGGAGATGGTGTCCGTCCTGATCCAGATAAAGTAAGGGCAGTCACAGAATTTCCAATTCCTCAGGACATTCGTGATGTGAGAAGTTTTCTTGGACTGTGCTCATACTACCGACGTTTCATAAAAGGATTTTGTAACAAGGCACGTCCATTACAAGAACTTCTGCAGGGAGACGCTAAATTTTACTGGGATGAGACAAAAGAAAGAGCTTTCCAAGCACTTAAGGAGGCTCTAACTTCCGCACCAGTGCTAGCCTTGTACGACGAGAATGCAGAAACGGAACTTCACACAGACGCCAGCGGCTATGGGGTGCATTGCTTGTACAAGTTCAGGAAGGTGCCGAAAAGTGATAGCCTATGCGTCAAGAGTACTCTCAAAGTCCGAGATAAACTACTCTACAACTGGAAAAGAATTTCTCGCGGTTATCTGGGCTATCAACAAGTTCCGGCCGTATTTATTCGGCAAACCATTCACCGTCGTGACAGACCACCATTCTTTGTGTTGGCTGACTAGCTTGATGGATCCATCAGGTCGACTAGTAAGATGGGCACTAAGACTCCAAGAGTACAATGTCACAGTGGTATTCAAGAACGGGCGCAAACACAAGGATGCCGACTGCCTTTCGAGGAATCTATTAGTGGAACACAACAGCATTAATGAAATTTCAGCTCTCACTGAATTAGATGACGTTACAGCTGAACAGAGGGAAGATCCAACACTATTAAAAATGATAGAGGCCTTGAAGAAAGGGGAACCGACCAATGGAGAGTTCCAACTTATAAACGGAACATTGTACTGGGCCCCAAATGGCTACTCGTTGTTCCAGCTCATCTCCAGCCAGCTATTCTCAAATATTTCCATGATGCTCCAATATCTGGTCATCTGGGATTCGTGAAGACCCTAGACAGAATCAGACGCAGGTATTACTGGAAAGGTCTCTACCGATCTGACAAGCACTATGTGAGTCACTGTAAAGAGTGCCATCGACGGAAGCATTACCTCCAGGACATCTCGTACCGATTCCGCCGGCAGCAGCTCCATTCCATCGAGTTGGGATCGATCTTTTAGGGAGATTCCCGAAGTCGACAACCGGTAACCGCTGGATAATAGTCTGCACTGACTACCTCACACGCTACGCTGTCACCAAACCTGTGCCGACTGCGGAAGCTCCAGAGATCGCAAAATTCCTTGTAGAAGACATTATTTTGAAGCATGGAGCACCACGTGTCATGATATCTGATCGTGGAAGAGTATTTCAGGCAAAACTAGTATCAGAGGTAATGTCACGGTGCAACATAGTCCACAGAATGACAACTGCATACCATCCTCAGACAAATGGTCTTACGGAACGTTTTAACAAAACGTTAGCCGACATGCTGTCGATGTACGTCGATGTTGAGCAGAAGGATTGGGATACAATTCTGCCAGTCGTGACATTTGCTTACAATACCGCAAGACAAGACACCACAGGCTTCACTCTGTTTTTCCTGCTCCATGGCCGTGAAGCTGAAACGACAATGGATACACTGTTCCCGTTCCAACCAGACAACACTCAGGATGACTATGTTAAACAGCTCATCACCAGGGTTGAAGAAGCAAGACAGCTGGCTCGCATACGGACACTAGACGCCCAGGAGAAGGACCGTCAGCGGTATAACGAGAAGCACCGACCTGTTGTGTACAGCCCAGGATATCTGGTATGGATTTTTACCCCTGTACGGAAGGTTGGACTGTCAGGAAAGTTATTGAAGCGATACTTTGGACCGTATCGTGTCATACGCCGCCTGTCAGACGTCACATACGAAGTTGAGGAATGAGCCGTTGTCAAAACGACAAAAACGAAGAGACATTGTTCACTTGTTACGCATGAAGCCTTACTACGATCCTGAAGAGCAGATAGGCGACAATGGCTTCTTGTTCAAGGACTTTAAGGACGGTAATGTTCCTGATGAAGCCACGACAGGAACGTCTGTCGTTGATAATCGCGGAGAAGGGAAGGATTCTCTTGAACTGTCATACAGAGGACCCATGACACGGTCAAGATCCAGGACATTGCAGCTGGCTCCACAGTGATCATAACAGCGGGTCGCTGTTTCTCCAGCAGAGGGAGCAATGCCGCGAGAAACCACGAACACCGACTGCCGGCGTGGCGCAGGGGATAGCGTCACGGATTGCGGAGCATAAGGTCGCCGGTTCAATCCCTCCCACCAGCAAAAAGTTATTTCTTTGTAATTTACAATTCCAGAAGGTTCTACATCTTTCTTATGTTCACTTGTAAATTCTACTTGTTTTTTTATGTTAACTGTTCTTCTAATTTCTGGTAAATTCTGCCTGTGTATAAATAGCCGAGCACTCTGCCTGAGAGGCAGTCAGTGCTGCGTGTATGTTGAGTTCGTAATAAACGTGCTTTCAGTATAAGTGCTGTGTTTAGTTGCCTTCAAAGTCAAGCCTACTTTCATTGCAACGTGACAATATAAGTTAATTTGTAACTCTAGGGACTGATGACCCCGTAGTTGGGTCCCATAGGCTTGACAAACATTTGAAGTCCAATAGGTATATTAAAAGGTATAATTTTACAAGTGTTTAGCTTTTGTAAAGGTTTATACACTGTGTAAATAATGCAAATTTTCTGTTTCCTTCTCACTTTTGTATGGCATAATGAATGAAGTTTTATCACAGATTTAGCTTTATACTGGTTGTGTATTGTTGCCGTAGCCCGAACTACCTAGCAAAATGTTTTTGCTATAACAAAGTGAAAGATGCGTTCATATTTTCTAATATGAGTATGGTCAATAACAGTTATGGACAGTTAAGAACAGATAGTACATACATATATACATGTGTACAAATAATACTACGACGGGTGATACGATCCTTACACTTCAGTGTGAACGCACACGAGACTCGATCTCTTTACGGATATGGGATAACCATGGCCGTCAGTAAGCGACAATAAGGGACACAGTGCACGATAGTAGTGTTGGATATAAGTTGAGAAGAATTTGTGTCTGGCTATGAGTGTGCCAGGGAAGTTCCTGCAGCTGAAATGTCCACAATGTCCCGGCGGCTTAGTGGATGCAACATCTGCATAGTAGGCAGAAAACCCGGGTTCGATCCCCGGTGTGGGAACCCCCACCATTGAATTTAGTTTAACGCCCACAAAAACAGCTAAAACATCTATGACATTCTTGATTTTAATTCGTATTATCTTCCTAGGACCATGACTGTGGTTGTCTTCTCGATGTTGTGTTGTAAATGACCAGTTAGTCTACTCTGCAGCTTTGAACATTACCTTGAGTCTCACATTCGTCTGAGCATCACGATGTCGAAAGAGTGTATGTTCAAATGTTTTAAACCTATTAGATCAAACGGCTATGCTCATTAGCCCGTAGACTTAAAAACTACTTACGCTAATTTACATTAAGGGCAACACAGACACACACACACACACACACACACACACACACACACACACACACTTATTCCCGAGGGAGGATTCGAACCTCCGGCGGGAATGGCCGCCCAGTCCGTAGCATGACGTCTTAGACCACGCGACCATTCCAAGCGGCAGTGTGTATGTCAATGGGCCATTTTAATGATACTCACAATTTTGTATTTTTGTTTATCCTTTAATCTCTCAGACATTTTCGTTTATATCTTGGTATTTTTTGCATCTACAATATCTAATTATCTTTTTTATCCGAAATTCACCAAGTATAGTCCTAGGTTTATAAGGCAATCGGCTCTTATTTAGCGACATATGCTGCAACCTGGTAGGACAGCCATTAATGTACAATATAGTCGCATTCACCCTGGGTGATTTCATGTCAGAATTACAATGTCAACTTTAAAAAGTGCATATTGCCAAACATCAGCTGTTTATTATATTTACAACTTTACCGGTTTCGGTTATAAACGATCATCAGAAAAGTAAATGAAGCAAACTGATTTACTTTTCTAACGATGGTTCATAACCGAAACCGGTAAAGTTATAAATATAATAAACAGGTGATGGTTGGCAATACAGATTTTTAAACGTATATTACGGCTGTTGCCACGCATCTCAGTAAAAATTTGACAAAGTGAAATGTTACTCTTTACACGGCTGACAAAACTATTTCTTGGTTCCTATACCTCTCGTATCAAAAAGAAATTATGACACTGATCGACAATAAGTAAAGAAATATTCTGCCCGATAACTTGATTCTGTACCCTGTAGATATAAAGGTGAAAAATGTGCACTATTGCACACTTTGCCAATGCCTGATTTTTCTTCTTCTGTCAACTGTATTGTCTCTACTGTGACAGTGAAATATTTTTAACTGTATTTCTTTTTTATCTGTCCCTAATGCTACATTCACATACGTGGAGGTAGTCCAGAAACCCTGTTTCAGTTTGAATGTAGACACATAGACGTGTTCTGAGCCAGAAGCGTGTAATGTCGTTTCGTGCTACTTTATGACAAATTGGAACACTTGCTGCTCTCTCTCTCTCTCTCTCTCTTTTTTTTTTTTTTTTTTTCAAGAAGACTTGTTTCGTAAACATATTTCAGTTTAGTACCAGTTGCCGTTTGCACCACGCCGGCAGACCAGCCAGTCAGGAATTTAAATTTCTCTTTGTCTCCTTTCGTATTTATGTGTTAAATTCCGTTTTTATTTTAATGCGTTTTATTCTCCTGTTTTTTTGTGACTAAGTGTAAATTCATTCTGTCTGTAGCACTATAGTCAGAGATTTTTTCAATTTATTTTATTTTAAGAACCTGCGACATTGCTTCATCAAGTCATCCGACCAATCTAAGGAGAAAGGGACTGCACTTGTTGTGCACGGATGAAGGACAAATACGGTACTATCAGTAAACACTTCTACATCTACATCTACATAGATACTCTGCAAACCACATTTAAGTGCCTGGGTGTTGTATTGCCCGCGGTCAGCAGACTCCAGACTGCTGCCCTGGACTGAGGTGGCATCGAGGCGTCTCAGGGAAATGCTATGTCGCCTCTGGAAGGCACAGTGGACAGGGGAACCGTGAAGTCACAGCGCCTTCCCATTCCCATGTTTCTGTCGGTTGAAAGTTGCCTGACAGTGATTAATGGAAACTGGCGGTGGCGCGAATCTCTGTGCAGGAGGCGAAAGGAGACCAACCGCAAGAATGTATCTTAAAGCCTCAGTAACAGGTTTAAAGTATTGCCCCTGTTGACAGTATGTTTTAGAGAACGCGGGAGGCCTCGCGATCCGTAACGTGGCGCTCCAGACCGCTCGGAGCGCCATGCTGCGGAGCGCGCGGTAGCTCACCGTCGTAGGTTCGAGTCCTCTCTGGTGCATGAGTGTGTGTGTGTGTGTGTGTGTGTTGTCCTTATGTTAGTTTAAGTAGTTTGTAAGTCTAGGAACTTATGACCATAGCAGTTTCGGCCAATAGGTTTACAAACATTTGTACATTTGTTTTGCAAAATTATACCTTACGGGTCCTTCCTTCATTCTTTTTACCCAGTTCACATTCTCCTACGATTTTTCCCTTCCCCTCCTTTTCCTACTACCGAATTTCAGTCCACCAACGTAATCAATTTTTTTTCTTCCTTAAATGTCTGTGTAATTTCCTTCACCTCCTTGAAATTTTTTTTCCATATTCTTGTCATCGGCAGAGCTAGTAGGTGAGTGTTATCTATCTCGATTACAGTAATGCAATCACTGAGCTGTTCATAGTAGTCTACCCGCAGTCCTGTTTCCCTACTCCTGTAATACCCACAACTGACTCTCTTGACCTGATATCCTGTTCATCTTTCTATTGAACTTCACTAATCCCGTCTATATCTAACCTCAGCCTATCCATTTCCATTTTTAAATTTTCTAACCCCTATAGCAATTAAGGAATCTAACATTACACACTCCGATCAGTAGAATGTCCGTGTTGTCTTTCCTGATGACGACATCCTCCTGAATAGTCCCCGCTCAGAAACTCAAATGGGGGAAAATTTTGCCTCTAGAATATTTTACCCGAGAGGGTGCCATCATCATGTATTCATATAAAAGAGCTGCATTTTCACGGAAAAAATTACGATTGTAATTTCCCATTTCTTTCAGCTCAAATTCAAATGTTCAAATGCCTGTAAATCTATCGGACCAAACTGCGTGGTCATCAGTCCGTACCTTACAAACTACTTAAACCTAGGTAAACTAACCTAAGGACAATACACACACCCATGCCCCAGGGAGGACTCGGACCTCCACGGCGAGCAACCGCGCGCTCCGCAGCGAGACGCTTTAGACAGCTCGGCGACTCCACCGCGGCTTTGTTTCAGCCGTTCGAAGTACCTGTATGGTAACACCATGTTAGCTGATGTTACAAGGTCAACTCAGTCAATCATTCATTCCGTCGTTCCTGCAAATACTGAAAAGGCTGCTGCCCCTCTTCAGAAACCACATGTTAGTCTGCTCTCTACACAGATACCTCTCCACTGTGGTTGCACCTATAGTCTGTCTGTATCGTAGAGACACACAAGCTACACCATCTCAGCAGTGCCTATGGATCATGGGGGTATATACACTGGTCAAAATAATTAAGGGATCAGTTGATATATTTTGGTTCTGAAGTATTGTCATCGCAGAATAAACTGAAATGGTTCCAAGTTTTTCTTTTGGTTCTATGGAGTGGAGACATCATAACGACAACCGAGATAGTGATAATATGAGAAAGTTGTTGCACAGGGGGCTGGTGTTGACTTGTGTTTACTCTATCAATACTACAACGAGACTTACCCGAAGCTATGGTAGGGAGAGCCATAGGAAAGTTGGAAGCGGAACACACACTGAGGGATGTAGATGAAGCTATTGGTGTGTCCAAAAGTGTAATTTCCAGGACGTGAACGCGATTTAGACAACAGGAACCGTTAAAAGAAGGTCCAGGCCGTCTACAGATAACATTAGCAAGGATGACCGCATCTCCGGTTAACAATCCATCGAGACAGGAGGCTGAATGCAATGCAACAGAATGCAACAGGCTGCAACAGAATGCGCAATATCAACACAGACCGTCCGAAATCGCCTTTAACAACGTGGCCTCTACGCACGTAGGCCTATTAACAAACATCAGGGTTGGACTCGCAACGAATGGCGCCGGATTCTGATCACAAATGAGTCAAGATTTGGCGTTCAGCCAGACAATCGCCATTCCCTCATCTGCAGAGATCGTGGAACTAGGAAGAATCCTGCTGATATGCAGGAATCATCACCATTCATGGTGGTGGAGAAATGATGTGGGCAGGAGTCAGTATTAGCGGAGGTACGGACCCCCATGTCATTCAGAAGGGCGCTTTGACCGCTCAGTGATATAGATACGATATCCTTCGACCTTCCGATGTGCCCTGCACTGGTCCCATTGGAGATGGTTTCATCTGGTGAACGATAACGCTCTTTTCCACAGAGCTACAATGGTGAACAACGTGCTTGAAACTGAGGGCGTTAAACAAATGGAATGGCCAGCATGCTCACCGGGCTTAATTCCAGTTGATCATGTATGGGATGCTCCTGACAGATGCATTGCTGCCAGGTCAGCACCTCCCACAACGGTTGCAGACTTGGATATTGCACTCATGGAAGACTGGCCGACATCCCTCAAGAAGTGATTGAAAACCTCATACTGTTCATGCTATTCATATGTGCAACTATACTGGCCGTTCGAGGTGATCACACACCATATTAAAGGACAACGAGAAAGACTTTTTCACTATTGTCGTAGCCGCATGGTGCCTCACTCTAAGTAAACTCCTTGTAAACCTCAAGTAAAGAGTTGAGACAGCAAAATATCGTACTGTAGTACACACATGTTACAATTATACCCAATATCTGATAAAATACAATACACTGTGTATATTGTGTATGATATCTCACTTGTTCCAGTAATTGTATTGAGCTGTGTACTTTGAAATGCTCACTAAGTCTCCAATGTTAAACTTTTGTTCGTGTGGATCAAACAGTTTAAATCCGAAGCATACTGTATTTAGCAGTTCATTATCTCAAATATTGATGGATCTAATTTTTATTATGCGAAGATTGGTTCAGTTATACTATTCTCGGAGAGAATATCAGTCCATTTGTATGAAGAATGGAGATTATAATGCATCCATATTTGGGATTTTATTGTTCTGTTCAGGCATTAAATGATAGTCACTTTGAGATGTTTGAATGTTGAATACTGGTTTATGTTATACCGATCCATTACAGTCTTGAAACATTTATTGTATTCTTTTCCATGATTATTTGGAAGGTTGTCAGGGCCTTTATTCATTCCATTTTCAAACAACTTCTTAAGCATTTGTGCGTGGTTCTTCCCCATTTTTGTTTTCAGTGGCAACCCGCATGTGAATTTTAAGTATGTGTCAACGATCATTCAATTGTAATTGAAGCCTTTTTACATTCGTGAATTAAGTCTCATATCTACCAGATAAGTTTGCCTCAAGTCATTCACGCCTTTAATCATAGTATGTCATTGGAAGTATATTTTCCATGCAGGTTTATGGATTTCCGAAAAACTATATCCATACTTCTTCTTCTTATTTGATAATGCCCCGCTGTCTAAAATGTGAGATTAGCTACATCAGCCGATGCCGTAAGCAGTCGTAGTTGGTCTGTTAGCTCATCTGGCTGACTGAAATGTATGTACAGGGGGATTTGGTGGTTGCTCGCACTTTTGTACTAAATCTCAATACTTCCCCGCTATTATTTGTACCCTCTAGTAAGGGCTTTATTCAAAAATGTTCAAATGTTTGTATAGCTTATGGGACTTAACTACGGGGTCATCAGTCCCTAAACTTACAAACTACTTATGAACTACTTACGAACTAGGACGGCACAAATATCCATGCCTGAGGGGGGATTCGAACCCCCGACCGTAGTGGCCGTGCAGACCGTGACTGAAGCGCCTCAGTCCCCTCGGCCACAAGGGCTTTATAATGATCCTTTATTTCGAACTGCTTTGGTTTCATGTGTTCTTATGCATATTAGTCAGATGAACTAACTCACCATACTATTTCGGATCCACCGGTGTATATATTTTTTCCGTTTCTGCAAGTTTTAGAAAAATAAGGTTCAGAAGAACTGGCGTTCTTTGAAGCTCCCTATTACCAATCTCTATTGCATTCTCAGTTAATCTTACATGTTTAATGCCCAGTGTGTGTGATTTTACTCTGGTGACATTGTATACCTTGTGTATATTAGCATTAATCTATTAATGAAATCGACAATGGTGTCAGCTTCTTCTTCTCCTTCTTGTTGCGTAAATTTGATTTGATATGTCTAAGAGAGTCAGTAAATGGCTTACAGTTTTCTCTTAGTGCATGTTTCTGATTCAGACGCCCTAACATTAACATTCGTAGTTAACTCGATCGACGTTCCACGTCTGGATGACTTTCTGCTTACTCGATATTCCAACATGCAGTAAACCGCGTTCCCCATAGTGTCAGTCGTCGTATAGGCGTCCTTATTATGTTTCTTCTTCTTCCCAATGACAAGTGTTTCCACTTTAATTTTTTTCCTTGTCATTAGCATTAACTATCCCTGCTAGTTGGTTTACTTTAGTCTCGGGTACAATAACTCTTGAATTTACCTGATTGATAAGTGTCAGTGGTAGTTTAGAGTACAGGGTTACATTCCTGTGTATATCTTTAATTTGTTGCTCTAGAGTCTGTAGTGCGGTATCCAGGTACATGCAAATGTTTCGTCTATTCCTATCACGATGGATAAGTGACATGCATGTGAATTTGCGAATTTGTCCATGGCGTAATGTACACTGATGATGCAAAATCTCTCTGCAGGGTATATCTATATAATATGTGTGTAAACACATGAAAGTTTATTAATATTGTGAGGAGAAAGGATAGAAATAAGGCACGATAATAGATTTGAGATTATACATATACATTTATTAAGCACAAGCAAACATCGTACACAAAAATTATATTAAAGGTTTTTATTTCCAGTCGTGGTTGGGATGCACAATAGAGTTATGGAAAAATATCTCCTCCACCTTTTCACTTTTACACAGTCTCTGAAGGAAGTTGTTCCTTTACATACAGAATTCAGCCTCTAATTCTCTTACATTTAGTATTTTTAGTGTCAATTTGAGGAGGTAGTTTATAGAAGTGATAATGCAAATCATTTACATGAATATTTTGCAGACGTATACAGTCAGACATTTGTCTATAACGCGTTTTAACATGCGGTAAGCATTGTAACACTTTCCACAGCACAGGATACAGCCAGCTCCATGCCAAATACGTTTGAGACAATACAATGTTGTAGATAAATGTCATCATTCAGTTTGAGACATGGAGCAACATCGTCATACACCGTTGTTGTGTTCGCCGTTAGAGAACAACAGTGAAAGTTTGATGGATTATTATAACAGGGCGCAATATACTGTATAGTCATCCGATTACTGAGGAACACTTCTGCACGACCCAGTTCATCCCAGAAGGTTTCATCAAGGAGCACTTTAATATCTTTCGGGATATTCGCCACTTCTATTGCAACACGCCACCGTTGCTTTGTTACTATTTCAATACCGATATTTAAATGTTTCGAATCACTTGCAGTTAAATAGTATAAGGTTGTAAATAACAATATGGGCGCACTGGGCACACATACCATCTCATCGACAACATCTTGTCCTCCTCCCCCTCTTTGTTGTACAAACGAATTTCGTTGGGATGGTTCAGTTGTAGGCCATTAATGTTAGCCGTTGTGCTGCTGCTGCAGTTGCCACTGCTGCTGTCGTTGCATTTCAGCGAGTCAGGGGCTGGTTGAATGTCTTCATAGGCAAGGAGGGCACCGACAGTAATAGCTCGTCGTCCTGCTCCATCACACTGACTAGTCACGCGACAAGGTCCCAACTGAATGATACCCTATCAGGTCCACAGCTTCCTGTCTTCATAGTTCTCGACATGTTCCAGGAGGCAAAGGAAGTGGCTGAATCTGTTGAAGAAGAATATTTTATATAAGAACTAATATGATGTTGATAACTGAGAATATACGTTTACAGTTAATTAGTAGTAGTAGTAGTAGTAGTAATAGTAGTAGTATTCTGCTACTTGGAGGATCCCGGATACTGCTGCTGCTGACTGTTCATGTTGATCCTTCAACTGTCTGACTGCGACATGAGACTGATGAAGATCTCTGGTAGCTGAAGTACGAGGCGCGTTTTTTTAAGTAAGTTCCGCTTGAACAGAAGTACACAACGAAAGGTTATTTCAAAAAAAGTAAATTTATTTTCATAAAGTACACACTTTACTATATTTTTCGACATAGTTGCCAATTTTGTTCAAACTCTTATCATGCCTCTCAAATAATTTTAAAATACCCTCTTCATACAATCTTGCCGCCTGTTCCGATAATCAAGAGTTCACTGCCGTTTTGAAAAGCACTAATCTCGACACGTCTGGAAATTCGTTTGAGAAACCTGTTATTGTGAAGTTCCTATTCTCACGAATCCTTGATTTAGCTGAAACCTCCAAATCGTCTGTAATCGAAGATGGGCGACCAGAGCGGTCCTCATCATGGACGTTGTCACAGTCATCTTTGAATTCTCGTACCCATTTATGTACTTTGCCTTTACTCATAACAGTATCACAGAACACTTCGATGAATTTCTGCAGCAGACAGGTTCGTTGGTGACAGAAAACATATCACACGCAGCGGGCGAGTTGATAGTCTTAAACATTTTGAAAGCACAGAACAGATCCGTACAGGTTAGCTACAGAGCTGAAACTGAGCACAGTTGTTCCCGAGGCATGCCGGTACACGACGCACGCACTCTTTCCAATATGTGAGCGAACTACTACTGTCTACAACAAAACGGAACTTATTTAAAAAACGCGCCTCGTAGCTCTTTCATCATGTAACTGGTGTGAGTGGATGGGGAGGGAAGGATTGTGGTGCTGACATCCAGTGGCGAAAAACAGAACTTATAATGGAGGGTGGAGGGTTGATTGTTGCCAATATCATTCGGGAAAAATTCAAAAATCAAATTTTCCAGTTAACGACATCTTTGATTATACCTTAGGGGCATGGGAGGAGGGGGCTTGGTCCTAGGTTTTTCCCTGGCTGCCATTTAGTTCCTGAACCAGAAGGGACGCCATACTGATGCCGTTATTGCTACGGTGCCACAACGGTGCCCAGGTGGCCTTAGAGAGGAAGGATATTTTGCAACACAGTACTTACTATCCCGGATTGAATCTATATCGCAAGGACAGGTGAATGCTGAATGAGAAGGAGTGCTTTAGGGATAAAGTTTTGTTTTGTATCTAATGAAACTAGTCAAGTTTAGACATGTGAATAACTTTGGTGGAGATGACAGTTAATAATGATGATTAAAAATTAATGAACACCGACCTACAGGCGTCGAGAGACTGAACAGGTACTTGACCGGCCACTGTGTCATCTCCGCCCGAAGGCGTCAGCGGATGCGGTAAGAGGGGGCGTAGTCAACGCCCCACACTCATGGCCGTTGTGTCGGAGCCGTTACTTCTTAATCAAGTAGCTCCTCAATTGGCCTCACAGGAGCTCAGTGCATCCCACTTGCCACCAGAGCTCGGTAGAACAGGACGGTAATCTATCCAAGTACCAAGTAAGTCCTTATACAGGGTGTTACAAAAAGGTACGGCCAAACTTTCAGGAAACATTTTTCACACACAAAGAAAGAAAATATGTTATGTGGACATGTGTCCGGAAACGCTTAATTTCCATGTTAGAGCTCATTTTATTACTTCTCTTCAAATCAAATTAATCATGGAATGGAAACACACAGCAACAGAACGTACCAGCGTGACTTCAAACACTTTGTTACAGGAAATGTTCAAAATGTCCTCCGTTAGCGAAGATACATGCATCCACCCTCCGTCGCATGTAATCCCTGATGCGCTGATGCAGCCCTGAAGAATGGTGTATTGTATCACAGCCGTCCACAATCCGAGCACGAAGAGTCTCTACATTTGCTACCTGGGTTGCGTAGTCAAGAGCTTTCAAATGCCCCCATAAATGAAAGCCAAGAGATTTGAGGCCAGGAGAGCGTGGAGGCAATGGAATTGGTCCGCCTCTACCAATCCATCGGTCACCGAATCTATTGTTGAGAAGCGTACAAACCCGTCGACTGAAACGTGCATGAGCTCCATCGTGCATGAACCACATGTTGTGTCGTACTTGTAAAGGCACATGTTCTAGCAGTACAGGTAGAGAATCCCGTATGAAATCATAACGTGCTCCAGTGAGCGTAGGTGGAAGAACATGAGGCCCTATAAAGACATCACCAACAATTCCTGCCCAAACGTTCACAGAAAATCTGTGTTGATGACGTGATTGCACAATTGCGTGCGGATTCTCGTCAGCTCACACATGTTGATTGTGAAAATTTACAATTTGATCACGTTGGAATGAAGCCTCATCCGTAGTACTGTAGAGCAATGAGTCGCATGTCAACACAAGCACTGAAGTCAACATTATCTTCCTTCAATTGGGCCAACTGGCGGTGAATCGAGGAAGTACAGTACATACTAACGAAACAATTGGGTATTTTGACAATTGTCTGCACGAATTATTTCAATTTACATTTAAAGAGAAATACTAAAATGAGCTCTAACATGGAGTGTTTTGTGAGTGAGGAATGTTTCCTGAAAGTTTGGCCGCACCTTTTTGTAACACCCTGTAGATATGATTTAGCGGAAACCGGCATATCGAATGTTGGACGACTGGTGGATAACTGCATATCTACCCCTTATAATTCCCATCGCATATACTGAGAAAACAAACAAATCCACAGCGCCCAGTTTATCGACGGAGGTAGGAAAAGATACTATACTGGGAACTGAAGCACATAAAGTAGCATATTGCGGCCAGTCTTCAGAGCGAACGCGTAGTGGAGAGGTTATCACCGAAGATCGCTGTGCGTGCGGTCCCCGGTTCAAATCCCGCCACGGGCAGAAAAAAATTATTCTTTTGTATTTACTATTTCTAGAATGTTCTACGTGTTTCTTATGTTTGATATACTTGTAAGGTCCAGAAAATTCTATTTATGTATAAATAGTGGAGCACTCCAAGCAGGAGGCAGTCTGTGCTGAGTGTACGCTTGTGTTAGCAATAAACTTGTTCTAAGTGTAAAGCGTGGTGCTCTATTAACGACCAGACTTCGAATTCTGGACCACCCGCAGTTTGCAACTTAACCATATTAAATAGTTAATAATGCGCGAGTGGTAACTGCCTTAGTATATTCCACTGTACGCATGCGTGCAATTCCAAAATCTCGTGTTGCTGTCCAGTGATCTGGAATATCGAGATGTGGTCGTGGAACAAACGACGTGGGCACTGCGTGGCTCTCTACGACTGCCAGCGACTGGAGGCAACAATTGTATCTAGCCACGGAAAACATACCTCCACGTGACACATGGATATCTCCACCAACAAAAGGACTCACCAGTGTGCTTTTTTTTCGTTGTCCAGATATTAGAGTAATACACTGTAATAAAAAGTGTTTTATATCAATGCATGAACACTTTTATCAGATTATTTGCTTTAGTTTTAGATACCATTATTGGAAAATTGTTAGTGTTTCATGTTTCTGTGTGTCTTCGAACTTCTAAATGCAATATCTAATCTACAGTGTCTACACAAAGTGAAAGTTATCACTAAATCCCAAGAAAGGCAAGTCCGCCCGTATAAAAACCGACAGTGTTGTGTTGTCACAGCACTTTGCGCACCAGTGTATGTACTGAAAAGGAAGGGATGCAGTCATCACTGTCCTGATCTCTGATTGTTCTACATGTCAAAGTAATCAGTCGGCATCTGGTAAAAAGCAGTTCTTATGGTATACCACCTCCAAACCCTGCTAATGACCAAGCTGTCAACGGGATATTAACCCATCCTTCCTTAATTGCTTCCAAGCTCTGATTTCATATTTAAAGTGATTTCGCTGTTGCCCTCTTTGGTGCTTCATGAATCAACGTGATTGACGCTAGTTGGAGTAACCCTTTTCTGTCCTACATGACTTCTATTGCATCAACAATCACAATTCCAGCTTTTGATAATATCTCATCTTCGTAGGGCTTCCAGAATGAATTGTTTAATACGGTGGTCCGTAATTTATCTCCAAAGAGTTCGAAGCTTTCTGTCGGGCTAATGGGATACCTGGGTACATACTGCAACGTCTCACAGTACTTAAGATGCCTCGTGGAACGAGATGCAAAAAGCATGTCAGCATCATTCTGTAACAGAAGCCCCATCAGTTCTTTTGTGCCTCGTACTGCGGAAACTCAGCAGAAGACAGTCACCGGCAGAAACATTCCATGATCCTCTTTTCCCATCATTGTTTTCCAATCTTGACACATTTTCATTTGCCTCGTCCTACCCACCCACAGCACCCTTCATGATAATTTCTAGGCCAAGAAGCAAGCCATGCTGTGTGCCAGCAATCGTCCTTCGCCTAATCAGGATGGCCATGCTGGAAGGTCAGCGTTTTGACAGCTTGTCCACAGACATCATCTCTACAATGTGCAGCCACAGACGGGTTCCACACCACCTACAGCTAAATAGCCTTTTGTTCCAGACACCACGAACATGCCTACAGAGTATGATGAGCCATCGACATCTGAAGATGAAGGTCCAGCCAATATTTGTGATCATGACTGACATGACACCGTCCATCCACAGAGATCGATTTTCAGGCAAATTTTGTTGTGCATCGTGTACAGATATACGAAGGAGTCATACATATTTGTAAGGAATTATCCGCCATGGAGCACCTCATTTCTTCAACCGAGTTCATGAGATGTTTCCATTATTAAATTTACCACACAGAGATATACTACTACGGAAATGAAAAATAGTTCATTTCCATTCCGTGTCATTAAAAGAGGACTGTCACATTTTAGAATTTTGTCTGCATCGTCCACGAAGCGACAGCTGTTTGCTTTTACATTCTGTTTCAGAGCATTGACTGACCATCTCTGATTGAACTGCAAGAAAGACCTAAAACCTTGTAGGCATCTATTACAGATTTGGAGTACTTGAAAGTCATGAATAATACTGTCATCTCTGTTATGCCACGTTATCATTAATTATCTCCGCCAGGATTTCTCAGTCGCCTTGTCACGTCACTGTCACGTCACGTCACTGTCTCGTCACTGTCAGGTGTGTCGTGAGATTTTTAGTCTTCTAATGTTTCTCAGATAAAAAATGTATAACTTAAAATGTTTTAACTTAATTGATTCTTAACGTCCTAACATATCTATTTGTTACACAAAACTTGAAAAACTCGCCTTTTTTCTACGAATGTGTATGGTTTTTTTTAATATGTATTTTTAAGGTAATTCATTTCTACTTCTATATTGAAAATCTGAGGATTTATTTAAGGTTGTAGTGGATCGGGTTCAGTAAAAGTCTTTGAAAATATTCGTTAAAGTATTGTATACTACTGCTTTTCCTTGCTGGAATCATCGATATTTACTTCGAATAACTTGAAGTAGATGAAATAATGCAACAACACCAAAATGATACTAATGGACCATCCAAAGAAAACTCTAATATAAAAGAGATTTTAAAATAGCCTAGTATCAGCAGCAGAAGCAAATACGAGGGTTGGAACTTAAATAGTAGCAACAGTGCTGTGGAGACACTATACAATGGAATCTACTATTGTCGCTGATAGCACACGTTGTTGACATACCAACCTTACCTCCAAGTAAATGGACTCGCCCCCTCAGAGGGCTCAGCATTAATTTGCTGAATACGGACTCAAAAATTCCGAGGCCCGAGTTGGGGGCTGCTTCGCGTCAACAGTACTCCACACTGTAAGCTATCTGTGTGTCCCTCAGCGACGACTGTAAGGCGCGAGGTGAAACTTTGTACGTTACAGAGCCCAGGCATCTTGGTTTGCGAGGACGGTACAAACCTCTTTAAATAGAATCTCAAGGTGAGCTACGTGCCGAGGAGATGCATGGCTGTTGAGGTGTAACAGTCGCTAGCGAGCAACTTCTGGTGAGCCTGCTGCACCTCAGTTGTATTAGACTTACCCAGGTATCCAGGGCTCTGCCTGGATGGACTTTTATTTCACTAGCTACTCGTGGGAACACCATGAAAAGAGCAAGGAATGTTGGCGGACGAACAACCGCCGTTGACTTTAATGCCGAGAAATACGAGCCCCCAATCATTCCCTTCCTTGGCCTCTCCGTGGGAGGAATGTAGGGCTCGAAATCATAGAGAGCAATATGCCTCAAGACATTTAGAGTGTGCCACGACAGATGGTGAAACTTTCATGAATACAAAACCTGTCGTTTTCGTAGAGAACTCAGAAGATAAGTTCGGAAAAGTGGATGGCATGTCAAAGATGCGATCAGGATCAGTTCTGATAACGACGTCATCCACAGCACAGTCATGGGCATTGCTCGCCTGTGACAAGTTGGATTATGTTCCCGTTATGATCACTCCCCACAAGAGCCTGAATATAGTCCAGGGAATTATATTCCATTGAACCCTTATATTGAAGGACTTCTCCACGAGGACTTGGAGCGGTGAGGAGTCCACTTTATTCGGTGAATCTAGAGGGGTTCGAAGACAAAAGGGTAGACACCAGTGCTATCATCTTGGCTTTCGAGGGCAATTCATTGCCTGAGACAGTCAATGTGATGTTCTACCTGTGCGACTCTAAGCCCTACGTTCCTCCCCCTATGGACTGAAACAAGTGCTGGAGGTTAGGGCATATGTCCTCCCAATGTGATGCCCAAATTACATGTCGGGAGTGTAGACGTGCGTCATACCCAGACGTCAATTGTACACCTCCTCTGGTCTGTGTTGACTGCAACCAGTACCACTCTCCTTGCTCGCTTGACTGCAGAGTTTTCCATAAGGACCATGGACAGGCTGTCATACTGAGAGGCAAAGAAAATGTATGCAAAACTCCACCCTGTGGGCATGAAACCATCCTATGCCACAGCTCCATCACCTCCAACTTCCATGTTAAGACCTCCTTTGCTCTGTCCTCCATAGTGGGCTCTGAGGACTAAAATTTAACACCTTCCTCCGGGTGTTTGGGCGTACCTCATCTTGTTGCCCCCAAGGTTCCTACTTTGAGAGCAATAACTCTACCACCTCTCGGGACATCAGTCCCCACCCCCAAGCCAAAGAAACAACTGCCACCTCTGACTCCTCTTACAAGGAAGGGCCCCCTCGGAAACCTTCCTTCCCACTGGTACATTGGATACCAGTGAGTGACTGAAAGAGCCACCAATGTTTGGTCGTAGGGCCTCAAGGGCATCCTCAGTACCTGAGACTGAGTCTGTAAAGCCCTCCCAGGAAGAAAAACGTAAGGCTCAGCGAGATAAAAAGAAGAAAAAGAACAAGAAGAAAGCATCCCATGTGGCTACCTTACCACCACTGCCTACCTCTGCGTCTGAGGACGAGGTACAGATTCTCGTGTCTCCTGAGGACGTGGCTATTGTTGAGACCTCAGAAGCTATGGATGTCGAGTCTCATCCTCTGCAGCCAGTGACGACAGATGGTTCTGTGCCCAATTCTCCACCTTTTTCTTCAGTGTGCCTTACACGTCAGGAGGCAGTTTGATCCTACAATGGAATTGTGATGATTTCTTCTGCCACCTGTCCGATTTGCAACATCTATTGTGCCGCTTTTCTAATTTCTGTGTTGCACTACAGGAAGCCTGTTCCCTATTCAGCAGACCCTTGCCCTCTGTGGCTATTAGGGCTGTTATAAAAACCACTCAGCCTACGACAGGGTGTCACCAGATGCCATTATTTCTCCTGCTTTCCTCGATGTCTTGATCTCCCTACTTCCCCCACCATATATATCTTTCTGGCAGACTTCAGTTTCCACCATCACTCAGATTTCAAGCCATGATAGGGATGTTGAGACTGTCTTACCACAGTTGTCAGTGTGCCTCCTGGGCACTGGTGCTCCAGAGAACTTTAGCATGGCACATGACATGTATGCGGCAATAGACCTCTCACTTTGTAGCCCACGCCTTCTCCCCCAACTCAGTTGGAGTATACATGACGATCTATGTGGCAGCGATCACTTTCCTGTACTCATGTCTCTGCCTCAGTCTCAACCAGCAGACCACCTGCCGCTATGGTCTCTTTGCAGGGCAGACTCGGCAGCTTATACCTCGGCTGCTGTGATTACTGCTCCACTTTCCACATTCGTCTATTGGTTCCGCTGCCAAGAAGACTCTCCCATGCTCCCCAGGTACGTTATGGCTCATGTTGGTGCCTTGGTGGCCGCAAGAGATTGCTGGGGCCATCCGGGATCGTCGGCGAGCACTGTTGCGCCACCGACGCCACCCATGTGTGGAGAATTTGATTACTTCCAAACGTCTCTGAGCACGAGCTCCGAGATTGAGCCAGCAGAGTAAACAGGACTGTTAGGAGGGATACATTGCAAGTATCGGTTCTCGCGCCTCAGCTTCTCGAGTGAGGTCGCAAAACTGGCGACTATTCGCATCACGTCCAAAGGTAGGAATCCCTTGTCTCCACATTCAGGGTACCATTTGTACTATCCTTAGCTCTATTGCCGAATACATGGAAGAGTATTTCGCATGTATTTCTGCGGCAGAAGTCTACAGTGCAGTGTGGGAGTTCCAGAGTGCCCTTGCTGCATGCCCCAATACCTCTTCAGCACCAGACCGCGTTCATAGCCAGTTCCTTCGTCACTTGTCAGCGGATTCTCAACATGAACTGCTCACACTGTTTAAATTGTGTCTGGGCTGACGGTGTTTTCCAGTCTCAATGTCGGGACAGTATCATCGTCCCGGTGTTGAAACCTGGCGCCGCTCCACATGTGACTAATAGTTATCACCCTATTAGACTCACCAAAATTTTGTACAACCTCTTCGAAAGTATGGTTATCTGGTGGCTTATGGATCCTTGAAGATCGGAGACTCTTGGTCCCGCTAAAGGGGGCTTCGGTCAGGATAGATCCGGTTGTATTTTGCTGTGATATAGGTCCAGTTGTGATACGATTTTTGTGTCACAGTCGTTTTCGATGGCTATATATTCTAAGACTTCTATTTATAGTTACGGTTAGGGTTACATGAAGGCATCATTGTCCCATTTGTCACGTTATTTGCGAGGTAAAATGTTAATTACTCAAAACATAATGCAAACGTCGTAACCAAACTTAAAAATTTATTTATGCCCTACGTCTTTTGATTGTCGTAATTTCCTCGGAGGCTACAAAAGTCACTGGTATCAGTATTCCATCACACATTTTGTTAAAACATCGCAAACAATCTCCAAATAATGTTACACTTACCAAAACTTTGTAAAAAATGAATCCACATTTAAAACAATTTTTTGTCAGTGATATATGTCATTACATATAAAACACATCTGTAAAATACATATTGCCAGATCATCTCTTTGCCACAAAGGCAAGTGCATAGTAACGTCTGACGGACCGATCAGTAACTACATGAGCACCACCACTAGTTGGTGTTGGTGTCTTTTCGTTTTTTTAAAAATTCAAATGTTCAAATGTTTGTAAATCTATGGTACTTAAAAGCTTGGTTATTAGTCCCTAGCCTATAGTTAAACTAACCTAAGGACAACACAGACACCGATGCCCGAGAAGGGACTCGACCCCCGTCGGCGAACGGCCGCGCGCACTGCAGCACGGCGCCTCAGTGCGCACGGCTATTCCGCCGCGGCTTTCGTTTTTCTCTCGCTTTTTCCCTCCTCTCTTTTACATTTAACGTTATATAATAATCTAATAGTTTTACATAATTTCATATAATATAAAATAAATGAATTCAATGCAAAGCAGTTCTCTATTCATAATTATGTTGTGTGTTGAGTAATAGACGCAAATATTACAGAAATGCATCCTGTTATAAAGTAGCCCAGAATGTTGAATGCGATTGAGGGGCGATATCTGTCGTGAAGGTGGATCGATGTGCGGTGTCGACATCAGTAGATCTCTATCTTTGCTCCACTATGTTGGCCGGGCGCGGTGGCCGAGGTGACTGAGGCGCTCCAGTCACGGTCAGCACGGCCACTACGGTCGGGGGTTCGAATCCCCCCTCGGGCATGGATATTTGTGCCGTCCTAGTTCGTAAGTAGTTCATAAGTAGTTTGTAAGTTTAGGGACTGATGACCCCGTAGTTAAGTCCCATAAGCTTAACAAACATTTGAACATTTCCACTATGATGGTTTGGTCGATCAATGTACATGATACAAGCTTCGACACGCTGGCATCAGACTCAACAAGTACTGGAAGGCTGGATCCTACCGGTGCTGTAGAAACGAATGAAAATTACATACAAGGAATAATAGTGCGCGCGAACATGAAATAAAAGTATATCCGAGGTACTTACTGTTTTATTCTTCTTATTTCTACCCTGAGACAATTGCTGCTGCTGACGTTTCGTATCTGCACATCCAACAGATAACATTTGATGATGCTGGTGCTTCGTGCTTCTCTATCCAACGACTAAGTTTTGATAAAATTGAACACACTGCGATGCATCATAACGATGTAGAAGTGGTGGTGGGGTAAAGATGGGCTTTCATTTGGTGTCAAAGCAGTGGGTGGAAGAAAGACCTCTGGCGGTGAAAATTTGAATTTCTCACAATATTTAATTCTTTTTAATATGGATTACGTTATTGAGATGGGCTCTCATTGGATGATGCGGAAGTAGCAAAATTTCCTGCAGAATTTAATTCTTTTGGAATTTTTCACGACCGCCATTCTGTATGTCGGCATTGCTACGTTGCCATATCGTATACACAAATGACGGAGAATATCAACCTCGTGGTCGGAAAACTGGCAGCAATGGTTGTCACGCCCATTAGTAACCTACTCAGAGGCTTAACAGCGAGCACAAAAATTATACAATATACCCACACGTACAGAGCAAAATAATTTTAACAACATTTTTGTACGTGTAATGTTATTTATAATTTGTTCGTGAGGTTTTAACAAAATGACTGACGGAATACCGATACCAGCGTCTTCTTTAGCCTTCGAAAATGACAACAATCTAAATGCGTGGAAATATTCGAATGTTCAAATGTTTGTAGAGCTTATGGGACTTAACTATGGGGCCATCAGTCCCGAAACTTACAAACTACTTAAGAACAACCTTATACTAAAGACGGCACAAACATCCATGCCCGAGGGGGGATTCGAACCCCCGACGGCGAACTGCAGCGCGCACCGCAACAAGACGCTCCAGTACACACGGCTAATCCGCCGCGGCTAAATGCGTGGACATAAGCAAATTGTTACTCTTGGGAAATTTTTTCTTTTTTCATTTTTTTTCAAATACATCCTAATGGCCACTAACTTCACACCAAAGTCTAATTTAGACAGTGCACAATAAAAAGATATTCTATGACAAATCCACTGCTTGGTGGTCGATTGCAATGTGCAATTTTTACACACACAAATACTGGTACTGATGTCTGCGATGTATCAGGTTATTTAATTTCTGGTAAAATCGTGGTTAGGAAATGATTTACTAAATCAACTTCGTTTAAAGTTGCCTATGTGTAGATAATTTCTTCGCAATTTTTATCATTTATTTATTTTATGACTTAATCTGAAATTTAATGATTTCCGTGCATTCTTCTTGGTCGTCACTGTTTCTACAAACATTACAGTTCGTGAACGTAACACCACTTTCCAACACTAATTTTTAATGAATACAGCGTAAGTGCAACACAATGGCCAAAAGTTGACTTATGGCCATTGGTTATTTTCTCCAGTATGTGTAATTACAATAACAATGACTAAAAAATTCCCGCTCATCCAGTTTTTGTTAAAAGTTTCGAGGATTGTACTTAACATTTTATAACGGAGAGAATAAATGTTATTACAAGGTGCGTCTGCAGAGTTCGGTGAATGTTCTCAGGAAATATAGGTAGCAAGAGGTACAAACAAGCCGCGGCGGAGCGTCCGAGCTCATTGAGGCGTTATGCTGCGATGCGCGAGGTCGTTCTCCGTCGGGGGTTCGGATCCCCCCTCGGGCTTGGATGTTTGTGTCGTCTTTCGTATAAAGTGGTTCATAAGTAGTTTGTAAGTTTACGGAGTGATGACCCATAAGCTTTACAAACAATTGAAAATTTTTGAGGTACAAACAATATACCTTCACTGGCCTTCAAAGTTATCGCCATTGCCTACATGGGTTGTACAGCTGTTGGAAACTGTCAGCTAACGCTTCTTGTGGAACTGATTGAAGTACTGAGGTCACGCGTTGTTGAATCTCCGCAACCGTTGCGAAGCGTAAGCCTTTCAGGGCTAATATAAGGCGGGGAAACATCATCCGCAAGCATCCGTCACACTCGTCCGATGTTGCCTGAGACTGTGATTATGGACGGTCAACCCGTACGTGGCTCATCCTCGACACCTTACTTTCCGTCTCTAAAGCGTTCGAATCACTCAAACACATACTTTTTACTCACTGCTTCAACACCATAAACTTGCACTAACGTCCAATGGGTCTCTGTCAGCGTTTTGACTAATTTGAAACAAAACTTGGTTTTAACGCCTTACTCCATGTTGCTATGACACGAGTTCTCACACTGACCTTGTTATCTGGGTCGTAGCGTGTACCACCACTTCACTTCGGTTCTTTGCATGACAGGGGGCGCTTGTTGAGATGTCCAAAATGTTCAAATGTTTGTAGAGCTTATGGGACATATCTACGGGGTCATCAGTCCCTAAACATACAAACTACTTATGAACTAACTAATACTAAGGACGGCACAAATATCCATGCCCGAGGGGGGATTCGAACCCCCGACCGTAGTGACCGGTTGAGATGTCCCTCAATGTGTATAGGCGGGAACCTTATCCTTGCCACCGCGGTTTGTAAAATATTATAAAATTCACCGAACTTGTCACACGCACCTTGTATAAATGAATTGACGTTTTCATTCATTACAATTACCACAATTCTAAAAGTACACAATCAGACAAGAAAATTTTGTTCTAAGTAGTTTTGTGCTATTTAAGACTTTATGGAATGTGTTACTATGACGTAGTAGAATTTAACATTACAATAACCTTATGATATTGCCTTCAGGTACCGACGAAGGAAAACAAAGTTTATTTACCTTTGGAAGCTATTTGAAATGTAATAATAGAAGTCGAAAATTTGGTTGTAACACTGCGGCGTTACACAAGATGGACTGTTTCGTGTATCTTTCGAAATGTATTTGTTTGAAATGAAATCGAGCCGTGAAGGCTATCTGTGTGGAACCGCAACTTCATCGAACAATAGAACAACTAACCGGCTTTCTCCAGAGACCTGACCTAATTGGAAATAATTACGAGGCGATGACTTAAAGTCCGTTCCCCAGATTAAAAGTCCTGAAGAGAAGAATTGAAGGAAGCTTTGGGAGAGGAACGAAATTTCTTTGTATAGTTCTCTGATAACGTAAGTCAGGATTACTCCAGTTTAACCTACACATACTTTGTTTCTCCAATCTTCTATGGTATCACGATGTTTCCAGTAGGTATTACGAAATTTTTACAAACACTACCTGAAAACTGATAGGGTGTTATGAGATTGGCAAATACTGCATTCCCGCTCTTAATTCATCTGAATAAAATTATAGTCAAGGGTCACTGACTAAAAGGCTTTTCACGTGACAGGTGCAACGTAGCTACGGTAACTCACTTATAAATAAAGCGAAATCTGTTGCAGTTAAACAACAGATAACTGAAAAGATAGTGGAAATTATTAGTTGAAACACAATATTAGTCTCTTGGTATCAGTAAGACTCTCGATCAAAAAGTAATGCTGTTTTACTCTGACATTCCACATAAATATCTGTTCCTTCACAAGGCGGTTTTAATGGATTAAAATGTTTGTGATCCACTAACCAAATATGTTGCTGCGATTATGGACGTTATGCGAATGGAAACATCTGTATATTCACCGAACCAATACCACAACGCTTGCGTGGGACTTAATTAGTGTGTTGCTTGCTGTAACTGCACCCCATTCGAAACATGCAGATCAGTTTCGGGGAGGAACTGTATGAAATATATAGATGCCTTTCGCATTATCTCGTTGGCAGTGTCCTTGGTGAGCATAAAATTCTTACGAATTGGATTTTATTCGTGTGATAGCTGAAGCTCCTCAATCGCTCAATCAGGGTAATAAAGTTTGAGGATTCTCTAGGTGTTTTTAGGCTCGTTCAGTGTTCAAGAACTGATGTGTAAACTAAAACGCATTAATATTTGCGAAAGTCACCACGGCGAGCGTTATTTGTCGCCGCGCATGATTGGGCTTGTGGTCTGAGCATTACGTCACGAAACGCGCGGCCTCTAGAGTCGGAGGTTCGAGTCCTCCGTACGGCATGAGTGTGTAGTTGTCTTTAGTATTAGTCTAAGTAGTTTGTAAGCCTAGGGACGGATGAGGAGAGTACCATGGTGTCTTATGATCACAAACATTTGAACAATGGAACATATGATTACACGGATTATTGATAGCTGTAATGTGATGCTCTGTAATCGGCCGAATACCTTGTCAGTGATTAGTTGAGTCCACGGAAATTTTGGTATTACCTGGCAACGTCACTTTGAATCCGGCGAGAGTAGACAGTAGACCCGTATTTATGTTCGAGTGTCACGAAGGAATGTAAGGCAGATTATAGCTCAAACGTCACAAGCATGTCGACGTCATTACAGATAAAGTAAAAGCTGATTTGGAGAAATGAGGTAAGACGAATATGTTACAGCTATACGCCGTGATAAATGAAAATTTATTCTAGGATACAATTCGAACTCGGACATTGTAACTTTCTAAACTGTTAGGATAACACTATCTGTGAATGCCTCCTGATCCGATTGTAATTATACTTTTTACAGATATTTCCTCATGTTATTTGCGAAGATTTGAACTAGATATTCTTCACGTGGAAAAATTTTCGTTGAGCGTGTTTCATGCTGTCATGGGAACATACATACGCCAGATGAATAAATGTCACTATAATGAAGGGAATGGAGTGAAGAGAATGGTAACAACAAAATGAAAAAGTAGGAAATGATATCAGTGACCTTCTTCGCGTTCTTTTCCTAGCACCTGTCCCGCTTGGTTAAAAATGATCAAATGTTTGTATAGTCTATGGGACTTAACTATGGGGTCATCAGTCCCTAAACTTACAAACTACTTACGAACTAGGACGGCACAAATATCCATGCCCGAGGGGGGATTCGAACACCCGACCGTAGTGGCCGTGCAGACCGTGACTGGAGCGTCTTAGTCCCTTCGGCCACCGCGGCCGGCCCGCTATGTTGACTACGGATTACCATGGTTAAGTTTCAAGGAGTGGGTGGATGACTTTCCTGTTGCAATCCCATTACCTTTCCCTCCCATCCTTTAAAGAATAAATATATGAACCCCAACTCGTTGGGTAAAGTACGCGGAAGTTTTATGTTTGTGAATCCTGTAACTGGCGCATGTGGGAAACGCCAAAAGGTCAATGCTGGTCGTTACATGTCATTAACCCTTTAATTCTCAGTGTTGTTCCTGGACAACAACGTATTTAAAGTTGATTTACACCGTATATTGTGCATCAATCCTTAAAGTTGCATTTTTTGATGAACAACATACTTCTAGTACGACATTTTGCCGCTTGGTACGGTATGTATTCACTTCTGAGGCATTAATTTGTCCATCTAGGAGGCTGTATTGCGGTCTGTACGTGGCTGAGAGTGTGAGCGTGAGTGTGGTTCCATTTATTTTATTCCAGCAGTGAATTGCCTTGTCTTTGGTGCTGTGGCGAAGTTTATGCTAGCATTACTGATCTGGCAGTGTTAACTATCAACAAAAAAACGTCCAAGCAATAAAATACCTCGATACAAACGTCTGTGTTGTGCATGAAATACATGACATAAAAATCAATAGTTCGACCAAAAGTTTTAAAACAAGTATTTTGATATTTACTGCACCGCATTAACACAGAAAACACTGAATTTTAATTTCTCCAAAGCTGATTTCGTAATGTGGGACTGAAAGGTGAAAGGGTTAATACGCCATGAGGATTACAATTGGGACCGGCACAACGCCCATCCCGGAATGCAGCGGCTTATGGTGCGCTGCTAACTGGGCGGGTAAATAACATCAATAGTACCCATTCTAAAATTTAGAATCAGCATGGAGGTGTGGTTCTGCAATTTCACCAGGCGTATTTCATGATTAAATAGATCTCGGGTGAACAGCTTGGTGTATGTGTGCATAGGACACAATTTTTCAGAATTCGACCATGTTGCTATAATCAGGTGTGCTGATGTACTGCCCAAGCACACCTGATGATGGCAACATGGTCGATTGCCGAAATATTGTGTCCTATGCACACATACACCAAGCTGTTCACCCGAGATCTTCCGTATTTCAGCATGGAGGTGTTAGTTATTTGTCAGGCAGTTCGGCTTCTCTAATTTTACTTGCGAAAAGGAGGGAAATACGTATTAGTCACTGTGAGATAACGCACAATGGAATTTACATTAGTTGCCAGTGGGCACCATATTAACTCAATGGAGAAAGCTGAAAATTTGTGCCTGACTGGGACTCGATACCATTTCTCAAACTTACTAAGAAGTTGTCCTGTTCACTACGCCACGTTGACACAGTAATCACCACACTTGCACGGACTACCAGGCAAGCTTTCCGTGACATGCCCGTTTTTCACTAGGCACACGCTACTAACTTTGTGCCTCTGTCAATTCTCGTATTACTCGCGGTATTCCACCGATCCCAATAAGGGTTCGAGCATGGTGGGTATCCGCAATGAAGAAGAGATCACTGGCCGTCTTCGTCTCAAATAATTATCTACCAGATACAGCTGAAACTGTCTAATGAATGCTCAAACAATCAAGCGGAACAATTCGCTATTCTCAATGCTCTTGAGTTAATAACCAATCTCTCGAATATTGATATAATTGCAGTAATTCACACCGACAGCAGGATTGCTTTGAACTCGTTATGAAATCCGAAGAATCACTACTTCTTGATTGAAGAAATAACATGTAAAATCAGAAGATTGCAGACACACAACTGGCTGGTGCATTTCGAATGGGTTAAAGCACATCGAGGAATATGGGGAAATGAACTAGCTGACAATCTTGCTAAAAGAGCAGCTCGATCACGACAATCGATACGCTATAACAAAATACCCACACCTGCCGTAAAGAAGAAACTTCGAGAGTAGTTAAGTCCCATAAGCTTTACAAACATTTGATTAAACTGCCAATATCTCCGAATGTTACAGCAATGTTAATAGGTCATGGGAAACTGAAATCCTATTATCAGCGGTTCAGAATAATTGAAGACGGGACGTGCACATGTAAGAGAGCTGTCCAAACAATTGACCACGTGCTTTTCGACTGCTGCAACTTACTGAAGGAGAAAGATCATCTCAGGAAAAATATGGCAGACAAAGGAGGACGATGGCCTGTCAGTAAATTTGATTTGGTGCATTAATTCACTGTAGACTTATACAATTTCTGTAATTCAGTCAGATTTCCCGATGTATAAAATCGTTTGGTTTCTTTATGTAAAGCGACAAATAATGTGTAGTCAAATCGCTTCTTTTGTAAATCCTGTCAACTTATGTACTGTATTTGTGTTTGTAAAAATACCTGCCGGTCGCGGTAGCCGAGGGGACTGAGGCGCTCCAGTCACGAGTCACGATCGGTACGGCCACTACGGTCGGGGGTTCGAATCCCCCCTCGGGCAAGGATATTTGTGCCGTCCTTAGGATTAGCTAGTTAGAAAGTAGTTTGTAAGTTTAGGGACTGGTGACCCCGTAGTTAAGTCCCATAAGCTGTACAAACATTTAATAATAAATAAAAATACCTGATGTAACCATGAAACATGTAATATTACTATGTAATGGGGGTGTCAAATAGTAATAATAATTTTAAAAAAAGCTCTGCATTATGTCGAACACAATGTCGTATATTCCCTTCTGCGTTGATTCTACTCTATCAAAAATAGTGTCTATTCTTTCGGGCATGTCTGGAAGGACACACAATTTAGTGAGGAAATGCCGAAATGATATGTAAATTGTTTCTTCAGAATTACTCGCACAGTGACAACCGCACAGTAACAACTTGCACAATTGGTCACTTGTTGAAGCACTCCTGAAAAAAATACTCGGTTCAGTCTCCATGGATGACCAAGTGACCTTTGAGGAAGACAAGTCTTTTAGTCGAGGATCGGCTTCAGTACAGATGGATTGATACAAAGGAATGTGCACCAGTAGCAGTGGGTAAGAAATGCTGGGAACAGGCGAGTGAAACCGCGCAGCAGCGTGGCAGCGAGGCGCTGGCGGCAGAAATATCGCTGACTGCAGGCCAGCTGCTGCGCGCCGGCGGGAATGTTGTTCACCTGGTGACGTCACTGAAGGCCGGTCACGCTGGCCTTGTGCTTGAGGCCGTTCAACCTCGGAACAATGAGCGCGCCGCGGCCTTCTTACTCAACTCGCGAAGTTCACGACGCGCTCCACATCAACCCATCTCCCGCACGGCCAAGCTCACCTTTTCACACAACGGTCATTGTTCTCCGCTACTGGCAAATAGCCCTCTGCGGTGCTTTGAGGCGAGGGAATTACTGGCGCAGAACGAGTAGGGTCGGTGACCTTTAGCTGAATGTAGCAACACGTCGATATCCTCGAACAATACTTCGCCAATATGACACTCGCAAAAAGAAAGAAAAAAATGCGTGTGGAGCCATGTATGCTATATGAGAAAGTATCGACCGATGTTATTAGATTTTATGCCGACGCAAAGGCAGTCTGCCTTTCGAAGTTTCAGGCAGACAGCGGGTTACACATTACTTTGGCTACAGCTCACATTGAGACTGTCCCAAATTTAACTGTTTATTGGTTGGCTGACTGAGGAAAGAAAGGACCAAACATCAAGGGTCATCAGTCCCGATTTAACTGTTCCCAAATCGTAATAAACAGGTCATGACCTTCACCAAGGAGACTGACAGCGTAACTTGGAATAAGGAAGACCACAAAGATAGCGAGAATATACTAAAGAGTATATATAATGTTATGTCGTGTAACACTAAAGGTTTGAATAATACAGTCATCAACCTTAATGATTTATTTCATTTACAGAAAAAAGTTCAATTGATGTACTTTGCATGTCTGAAGAAAATGTAAATACAGGAACAGAAATACAATTAGTAACTAAATATTTTAAAGTAGAATGAAAAAAGGAGGTGCTGTGGCATTCAAGAAAAATAACCAAATATTCAGAACTATACACACTGGCAGTTCCTTGCTCAGAATAACACATTACATATAAAGTTATTTTTGTTATCATTTCACTAAAAAATTCTTACTTTTAAAGATTCCCATTTGAAATTTTTTCGAAGTTCTTATTAAAATTAAAAACTCTATTACGTCACCAGCGCGACAAAAAAAGGCAAATAAAAACTGCAAACAAATTTATGCAATTGACCTCAGTTGAAAACTTTGCCAACAGATTACTGGAGGGCCGTAACCTCTACGTAGTTAACATTTATGTAGTGTATTTCAGTATATTAGCAACTACATTTGTTTAAATCCAATTTAAATCTTTTGGTACACCTTGATACCTATTTCATCATAATAAAACTGTCAACAATGCGTAAACCACGGAAACCATTAAAATAATAGTAACTGAAAATAATTAGTGATGTATAGAACAGACGTCACTTATGATCCTGCAGTTGTTATTATTTCATATTCACAGAATATATTTTATAAACTAAAAATGGAAAAGCTGAAAACATTTTCAGCTTTTCCCATTCACAGTTGATGTCATATATTCTGTGAATATGAAACAATAACAACTGCAGGATCAGAAGTGACATCTGTTCTTTCGGAACAGTCGCCACATGTATATACACAATATGCCGGTGACGGGCCATGATCCTTTCGTTAGTGGGGAGGGATGGGCAAGTTTGTGGCCCTTACTCTTACGGGAATTAGTTTCACAACTAAGAGTTTGAGTACAGTGGGCAGGGTGAAGCTTGGAATTTGTATCTGACGGTAGGCGTACTTAGTTAGTCCTTGCAGGTGCGGTGATTACTATGTCCCCAGTGGTGTAGCGTAACTGCCTAGAAAGCAGGAGACCCGGGTTGGAATCCCGGCTGGGTACACATTTTCAGCTTTGTCCATTCGCAGTTGATGTCATATATATGAAACAATAACCACTGTAGGATCAGAAGTGACGTCTATTCTTTCGGAACAGACGCCACATTTATATATAAAGTTATTATTAATTAGTTCTCAACAGACACATGGAATACAGAACTTCAAATCTTCAACTGAATTTAATCGATTATTAGGTAAATTTATGTCTACTTTTCACTGCGAAACTGAAAAATGTAGTACAACTGGTATGTCAAAGAAAAGGAAAGAAAAAACTGAGGAAAATAAAAAATTTGGTACAAAAATACCATCCAACAGAAATAATTGTCACTATAAGATATGATTTGCAGCTCTTTCCACAGTGTGGAACAAATTGTTCTTTATTGAGAAGAGTTAAAAGAGGGAAATGTATGCCATGTCACAGATGAATATTTGTAGAAAAAATCATAACTTTAAGGAAGTGTTTACGTTTATTCAAATGTTCAAATGTTTGTTAAGCTTATGGGACTTAACTACGGGGTCATCAGTCCCTAAACTTACAAACTACTTATGAACTACTTACGAACTAGGACGGCACAAATATCCATGCCCGAGGGGGGATTCGAACCCCCGACCGTAGTGGCCGTGCTGACCGTGACTGGAGTGCCTCAGTCACCTCGGCCACCGCGGCCGGCTTTACGTTTATTAGGAGACAAAGTATTTTATTAAATATGGATAATATACACTGGTCAAAACAATTAGGGGATCGGTTGAGATATTTACCTTCTGAAGTATTGTCATCTGCAGAATTAACTAAAATGATTCGACGTCTTTCTGCAGTTCTACAGAATAGAGACAACATCATTACACCAACCGAGTTAGTGTCAATAACAGAAAGTCGCTGCAGAGGGGGTTGGTGTTGACTTGTGTTTATTCTATTCAAAATGTTCAAATGTTTGTAAAGCTTATGGGACTTAACTGCGGGGTCGTCAGTCCCTAAACTTACAAACTACTTATGAACTAACTTATACTAAAGACAACATTAACATCCATGCCCGAGAGAGGATTCGAACCTCCGACGCCGGAGGCCGCGCGATCCGCAATGTGGCGCTCCAGACCTCTCGGATACTCTTGCGTGGCGTGTGTACTCTATCAAAGGAATTACAAAAGCAGTTGCGTTCAAATAGTGTAGTGATCAGGTAGTGTAATGCAACAACAATGTGATTTACGCGGAGCCATAAGAAGGTTGCAAACGGGAAAGACACAGAGGGACATGGTTGCAGATTTTTCAGTGCCCCAAAGTGTAATTTCAAGGACTTGGACGCGATTTCAGCCCACAAGAATCGTTGAAAGAAGGCATGGGCATGGTCGTCCACGAGTAACATCAGCAAGAGATGACCGTTATCTCCGCTTAATAGCCCGTCGAGCCAGGAGGCTGAATGGAACTCTGCTGCAACATACCCTACAGGGAGCAACAGGACGCGCAGTATCAACACAGACACTCGGAAATCGACTTCGGAAATGTGGCCTCTACCTGCGAAGGCCTATGGTGTTTGTCCCAGTAAAACCGTGACACCTTTTGACCCGTAGAAACTGGGCGGAGGAACATCAGGACTGGAATCGAAACAAATGGCTTCGGGTTCTGTTCACAGATGAGTTAAGATTTGGTGTTCAGCAGGACAATAGTGGTTCCAATATCTGGAACAATCCTGCATATGTGCAGGGAACATCACCATATCGTGGTGCTGGATGAATGATGTGGTCAGTGGTCAGGAGTCAGTATTGACGGACGTAAGGACCTCTATGTCGTTCAGAATGGCGCTTTGATTGCTCAGAGGTATAGAGACGAGATCTTTCCACCTTTCGTTGTGCCCCATACTGGTGCCATAGGAGATGGATTCCATCTGTTGGACGATAACACTAGTAGACAACATGCTTGAAGCTGAGGGAATTGAACGAATAGAGTGACCAGCTCGTTCACCGGACTTAAAGCCGATTGAACATCTCTGGGATGCACTTGGCAGACACGTTGCGGTCAGATCAGCACCTCCCACAAGGGTTGCAGGGCTGGATATTGCACTCATGGAGGAATGGCGAAATATCCCTCAGAAAGCTGATTGTTAACGTGATACTGCCCATGCCACGCAGGTGTTAAACTGTATTGCCAATCCAAAGTGAACACATACCGTATTAGAGGGCAACGAGAATTACTTTCTCAGAATCATGGTACCCAATGGTGACCCGCTCTAAGTAAACGCCACGTAAATTTCAAGTAAAGAGTTGAGACAGCAAAATATCGTTCTGTATCACTCACAAATTATTTTAGTAACCAGTATGCTGATTAAAATAAGTTACCATTTGTATATTGTACATGATATCTCACCTGATCCCCTAATTATTTTGAGAAGTATAATAATAACGCAATGTAGCTACAACAGTTGAACACGTATGCCAATATGAGAGTTTTATTGTATTTATTTATGTTTTACTGACAGTATAGTAAGATAAGTGAATAGCAAAATTTTACTAATGGGGAATTTTTACGAATTGTCTAAGACATTTAACTACGCAAACAACAATATTTTTCTGCATAAATTTAAATTTTATTGCATTTCGAGAAACAATGAGAAAAGATTCACCCAATATTTATCTGAGAGTGCCGTACTATATAATTCATCCATCAATGATGATTAGTCTTCTGGCTTTCAACAGGGATTGGTTTACGCTTATTCTTGTTAAATATATTACTTTACATGTCGCATTAATAAGTTGTTTCTTAATGGCGCAAGATTCAAAATAATGCGTAGCTGAATTACAATTTAGAAAAAATTATGAAATAAATATTGCAAAAATATCCTTGATTCGTACTTAGTAAACTACCTGCTAATTAACTTTGAAGGAAACACAGTTCATACAGTTTGTCACAAGTGGAGGCATAGATTTATCAATAACAATACCGAATGGGGAAACAAAATGTACGAAAATGGCTGCTCAAAGTACCTACATACGAATTTTTATTAGAAATCTTGTGATAATACATTTCCTCTGACGCTTGAGTTAAGAAACATTAATTTTTGTGATGAAGACGTTAAGAATTTGTCCCATTATGTATACCTCAATTTACTGATGTAACGTGGAATCCCTTTGTGGGGTAATTCGACATATAGACACAAATTATTCATTGGACTGAAATGCACTGTACGTATTATATCTCGTGTCTATCTATAAACTTCATGTAAAAGAATGAGACGTATTAACAAGAATATCATATTACATTTTCTATTAGATGAATGTTGCGAAGAATCAGTAACAACTTTAAATCAATATTAGAAATGATATGTAGAAAATGAGGAATAATATAAGATCAACAATGTGCAGTTTGATGTTATTCGTGCTTCGGAAAAAAAAAGCTGAAGTAGACTGGTAGAATGGAAAGTGAACGCTTAACTTGGGTTTTTGTGCTTTACCTGTTTAGAGATGGCGAACAGAACAACAAAGCGCAAAGCGACCTATTCTCTTATACCGTTCGATTGCTTTGAATCGTTACCAGATGATTTTAAAACAAGACTTTCTTCCAAGAATTTCAGATACGGACTACTAATATTGTTCCTCGGTAGGTTAGATCAAATGTTTGTAAATCTAAGAGACTTAACTGCTCTGGTTATCAGTCCCTAGGCTTACAACATACTTAAACTTATGCTAAGGGCAACACATACACACTCATGCCCTAGGGGGGACTCGAACATCCGATGGCGAGCTACCGCGTGCTCCGCAGTAAGGCGCCTTAGAGCTCTCGGCCATTCCACCGCGGAGGTAGGTTAGATCAACACGTGAATGTAATAGCGATGTTTTGTTACATTAAATAAGAATCCCTGGATGGTAGATCATGTTGTTTTCTCGGGACTCCGTTGAGAAAATTTAGTGAACAGTAATCAGAAGATGACTACAGAACTATCCTACTGACAAAAACGTACGTTCGTACGTTTCATTTAGGGGATACAACGTCTAAATACGTATTTCGAAAGCCATAATACGTTGCCTGGTGAATGGTACCTTCTATTAGTATACTGCTTTTCCGTTTCTGTTCTACTCCTAAACAGAGCTAGGGAAAATCGACAGTCTATATACCTCCGTACGAACCCTATTTTCTCTTATCTTGTACATGTGGTCTTTGCACGAAATGTGAATTGGCGGAATTAGAATCGTTTAGAGGTAATCTTAAAATTCTGGCATTTTATATTTCCTCAGTAGATTTTCTCGTAAAGAACTTCGTATTCTTTCCAATCATTCCCACTTGAGTTCCCAAACCACCTCCGTAACGTTCGTATGCTGATGGAACCTACCAGTAACAAATCTAGCTGCCCGCCTCAGAAATGTATCTATGTGTTCGTTCAAGTCGATCTGGTGTCGACCCCAATCACATGACCGGCACTCAAGAATGGTTCGAAGTAGTGTTCTATGTGTGGTCCACATTACGCTTTAGTGCATTTCCCAACAAACGAAAATCGACCATCCATCTTCCACACAATTGTCTTTACATGCTTGTTTGATATCACCGCACACTCCGCTGCAGAGTGAAAGTTTCATTCTAGTCACAACCTACATCGACGCACACTTCACATTGCCGGCCGAGGTGGCCGAGGGGACTGAGGCGCTCCAGTCACCGTCTGCACGGCCACTACGGTCGGGGGTTCGAATCCCCCCTCGGGCATGGATATTTGTGCCGTCCTTAGTCTTAGCTAGTTCATAAGTAGTTTGTAAGTTTAGGGACTGATGACCCCGTAGTTAAGTCCCATAATTTCTACAAACATTTGAACATTTTGAACACTTCACATTGATGGCGCACCCTGTCAAAGATACCTGGGGTAACTCTAAGACATTTTGCTACCACAACAGTCCTACTAATTAGTTCCTTAGGCGACGAAAAAGGTTTTCCATTTATAATGCCCTTCATATTCAGCCAGTAGGAAGAAAGGTCAATTAGGGGAAGGTCAGGTGAGCATGATGACCATACGACTAGCCCACGTAAAGACTAGCTGCGGATGTGACCTCATTTCTCTACAGAAATGCGGAGACTCTGTCGAGCTAAAATCGAAATCGGCTACGAACAGACATGCGAACACCATCGATGATGATCAGAACCTCTCGAGGAAGTACGAGTTTGGTGCGACCCTCAAGTCGGTCCGTTGAAATGTGTGACTCTATCGAAACGTCTCCGTCTATGGCAGTCCTGTCGTGACCATAGCGAAATCTCTGGGCATTTGCAAGACCGGTTCCTTGCTGTATAGGCAATGAGTCACGTCAGTTTCTATACGGTTTTTAATCACTTCGCATACCTAATTTAAAGTTATATATTTCTTAGGAAATTATCGATGACTACGTTTGTGTGCCATGTCGCTATTGTTAACATCCTAGAGACATACATTTTCACAGAAACTTCTCGTACTGGACGGTAATCATTCTACATTTAGGGACATATTTTTTTTTTCAAGGAGTTGTGATGTACTGTACCATCAACCGCTTCGTAATATCCTTAAGTATAATTTTATACGTCTGTTATTGGCGACACAGCACTACTTTCACGTAGTGCTTTCAACGTAAATAACTTCTGACGGTGCGACAGTAAATGGCAGGATGCAAGACGAATTCCTTATCTAAAAGGTTGGAAATACACTAAATGATCAAAAATATTCGGACACCTGACTCAAAATGACTTAAAAGCTCGTGGCGCCCTCCATCTGTAATGATGGAATTCAATATTGTGTTGGCCCACCCTTAGTCTCGATGACAACTTCCACTCAGGTGCTGGAAGGTTTCCTGGGGAATGGCAGCCCATTCTTAACCGAGTGCTGCACCGAGGAGAGGTATCGACGTAGGTCAGTGCGGCCTGGCACCAATTCGGCGTTCCAAAACATTTCAGAAGTGTTCTATAGGATTGAAGTCAGCATTCTCAGCAAGCCAGTCTATTACAGGAATGTTATTGTCATGTAACCACTCCGCCACAGGTCGTGCATTATGAACAGGTGCTCTATCGTGTTGAAAGATGCAATCGCTATCCCCGAATTGCTCTTCAACAGTGGGAAGCAAAAAGGTGCTTAAAACATCAATGTAAGTCTGTACTATGATAGTGCCACGCAAAACAACAAGGGAGCAAGCCCCCTCCATGAAAATCACGACCACAACATAACGCCGGCCGCGGTGGCCGAGGGGACTAAGGCGCTCCAGTCACGGTCTGCACGGCCACTGCGGTCGGGGGTTCGAATCCCCCCTGGGGCATGGATATTTGTGCCGTCCTTAGTCTTAGCTAGTTCATTAGTAGTTTGTAAGCTTAGGGACTGATGACCCCGTAGTTAAGTCCCATAAGTTCTACAAACATTTGAACATTTTTGAACACGACATAACACCGTCGCCACCGAATTTTGCTGTTGGCAATACACACGCTAGCAGATGACATTCACTGGGAATTTGCCATACCCACACCCTTACATCGGATCGCTACATTCTGTACCGCGATTCGTCACTTCACACAATGCTTTTACATTGTTCAGTTGTTCAATGTTTACGAGCCTTACACCTAACGAGACATCATTTGGAATTGCGTGATATTTGTCTTACGGGCAGCTGCTCGACTATAAAATGTAAGTTTTGTCAAATCCCGCCTAACTGTCATAGTACTTGGAGCAGATCCTGATGCAGTTAGAAATTCCTGTGTGACAGTGTGGATAGATGCCTGTGCGACCCTCTTCAACTGTCGGCGTTCTCTTTTAGTCAACAGACGAGGTCGCCCTGTACACTTTTGTGCTGTACGTGTCCCTTCACGTTTCCACTTCACTATCACATCAGAAATAGTGGACCAAGGGATGTTTAGGAGTGTGGAAATCTCGTGTACGGACTTCTGACACAACTGACACCCAATTAGCTGATCACCTCCGAAGTCCGTGAGTTCCCGGAGCTCCCAATTCTGCTCTCTCACGATGACTACTGAGGTCGCTGATATGGAGTTCAAAAATGTTCAAATGTTTGTAAATCTATCGGACCAAACTGCGTGGTCATCATTCCGTAGCTTACATACTACTTAAACCTAGGTAAACTAACCTAAGGACAACACACACACCTATGCCCCAGGGAGGACTCGAATCTCCACGGCGAGCAACTGCGCGCTCCGCAGTGAGGCGCCTTAGGCCGCTCGGCTGCCCCACCGCGGCCTGATATGTAGTACCTTGCATCGGTGGCAGCACAATGTACTTAATGTGGAAGACATATGTTTTTGGTGGTGTCGGGATTCTTTTGATCACCTAGTGTACATGGAACCTTGTCTTTTCTTCAAAGCCGGCCGCGGTGGCCGAGCGATGTGCGGCGCGCCAGTCACGTTCTGCATGGCCAATACGGTCGGGGGTTCGAATCCCCCTTCGGGCATGGCTATTTGTGTCGTCCTTAGTATTAGCTAGTTCATAAGTAGTTTGTAAGTTTAGGGACCGATGACCCCGTAGTTCTGAATGCTTTTTCTGAAAACTACTTCGAACAGTTAGTTCATGAACCCACTAGAATAGTAAGTGGTTGCGAAAATACCCTTGATCTCCTAGCAACAAATAATCCTGAGCTAGTAAAGAGCATCAAAACAGATACATGGATTAGCGAACATAGAGTTGTAGTAGCGAGTTTGAATGTCGAAATGCCCAAATGCTCCAAAAATAAACGAAAAATATATCTATTCAATAAAGCAGATAAAAATTCGCTTCACGCTTTCCTGAGTGATAGTCTCCAGTCTTTCAAAACTAAAAACGCGAGTGTAGATCAGTTGTGGCTTACTTTCAAAGACATAATATCAGTAGCAATTGAGAGCTTTATACCAAATAAAAGAGGGGGCTGACCCCCCGTGGTACACAAAACAGGTCAGATCACTGTTGCAGAAACAAAGAAAAACGCATAAAATTTGAAAAGACACAGAATCCACAAGACTGGCATTCTTTTACTGAAACTCGCAACCTAGCGCGGACTTCAATGCGAGAAGCCTATAGTAGTTACCAAAACGAAATCCTGTCCCGTAATCTTGCAGAAAATCCAAAGAAATTCTGGTCGTATGTGAAGTACACTAGCGGGAAAATACAAACAATACCTTCACTACGCGATAGCAATGGTAATACTACCGATGACAGCACTTCTAAGGCAGAATTACTAAACACAGCTTTCCGAAATTCGTTCACCAAAGAAGACGAAGTGAACACTCCAGTATTCAATCCAAGAACAGCTGCCAGCATGCGAAACTTAGAAGTAGATGTTCCTGGAGTAGTAAAACAACTTAAGTCACTAAACAGAAATAAATCTTCCGGGCCTGATTGCACACCAACTAGATTTCTCTCAGAGTATGCTGATGCAATAGCTCCGTACTTAGCTATCATTTACAACCGATCACTCAGCGAAAGATCCGTACCCAAAGACTGGAAAGTTGCCCAAGTTACTCCAATATTCAAGAAAGGCAATAGGAGTGATCCCCAAAATTACAAGCCTATCTCATTGACGTCGATTTGCAGTAGGATTTTGGAACATATACTTTGTTCGAATATTATGAACTACCTCGAAGAGAACGACCTATTAACCAGTAGTCAACACGGATTCAGAAAGTATCACTCTTGCGAATCACAACTTGCCCTTTATTCACATGAAGTGTTAAGTGCCATCGACAAGGGATCTCAAATCGATTCCATATTTCTGGATTTCAGGAAGGCTTTTGACACTGTACCCCACAAGCGGCTTCTTATGAAATTGCGTGCTTATGGAATATCTACCCAATTGTGCGGATGGATTCACGATTTCCTATCAGAAAGATCACAGTTCGTTGTAATTGACGGTAAGTCATCGAGTAAAACAGAAGTGATATCTGGCATTCCACAGGGAAGCGTTACAGGTCCCCTACTCTTCCTCGTGTTTATAAACGATTTAGGAGACAATCTGAATAGCTCCCTTAGATTGTTCGCAGATGATGCTGTCGTTTATCGGTTAGTGAAGTCAACAGAGGATCAAAAGCAACTGCAAAGCGATTTAGACAAAATTTCTGCATGGTGCGAAAATTGGCAATTGACACTAAATAAAGAGAAGTGTGAAGTAATACACATGACCACTAAAAGAAATCCGCTGAACTTCAATTACGCGATAAATCAGTCAAACCTTAAGGTCGTAAATTCTACTAAATACCTAGGAGTTACAATTACGAACAACTTTGACTGGAGAGAACACAGAAAATATCGTGGGGAAGGCGAACCATAGCTTACGTTTCATCGGCAGAACGCTTCGAAGATGCACCAGCTACACCAAAGAGACTGGCTACATCACACTTGTGCGTCCTCTCCTGGAGTACTGTTGCCCCTTGTGGGACCCTCACCAGGTGGGATTGACGGAAGACAATGAGAAGGTTCAGAGAAGGGCAGCTCGTTTTGTTGTATCACGTTACGGGAGGGAAAGCGTCTCGGAAATGTTGCACGAATTGGGGTGGAAATCATTAAAAGAAAGACGTTATTCATTGCGGCGTGATCTGTTTGCGAAGTTTCAATCACCGACTTTTAGTTCTGAATGTGAAAATATTTTGCTAGCACCCACCTACTTAGGGAGACATGACCATCCCAATAAAATAAGAGAAATCAGATCGAAAACGGAACGATTTAGGTGTTCTTTCTTCCCGCGCGCTATTAGAGAATGGAGCGGTAGAGAAAAGGTTTAAAAATGGTTAATAAACCCTCTGCCAGGCACTTGAATGTGATTTGCAGAGTATCTATGTAGATGTAGATAAGCTCTACATCCATTTGAACCTTTTTTTTTTTCTTCAAAATAACGACTTGGTGATCCTAACAGTCTGATTACGTCTTGGGACAATGGATGTCTTGTAGGGATAATTTTTCTCTGTAGTGCTTGCCGAACAGGTTAAAACACGATGCTTTTGTAGACGGAGACTAGTGTCAAACACACGCATAACTGCATAAGGCATCAACCATATACTTTTGCAGGCATACTGTTGCAGTCAAACAATACACACTAACTTTTCTAGTAACTGAACAAAATTCAGAAATTGTGTATCTTATGGTTTGATAGTAGCGTAAAACGTTTAATGACTTTATATTAACAGTTGACTATACATTTAATTCAATATCCAATATATCCTGAGGATGCAACGGCGGTCCACTAACCAGCAGTACAGATTTTTACTCATTTTCGAGCTTGTACATATGCAAGCAATCTGAGCATAAGCCTAGATATACGTCTGACAAAAACAAATTCTCGTGTCAAAGAAGAGCCATAAAAATCTTACTTACATAAAAAATATTAACATGCTAACAGAGTAATAGTCAAGTCGACAAAAACCATAAAAATTACATTTCCTCTACGGACAGTTTCCAGAGTTGTCATATACATTACCGGTCTAAAGAGTAAAATTCATCATGAGGCTTAAACGTTATTTATATCATACTGCTGTAAACAGCCAAGCCGCGATGGATACACTGGGCCGCGCGGGGGTAGCCGAGCGGTCTGGAGCGCCACGTTGCGGATAGCGCGGCCTCCCGCGTCGGAGGTTTGAATTCTCCCTCGGGCATGGATGTTTGTACTGTCTTTAGTATAAGTTAGTTCATAAATAGTTTGTAATTTTAGGGACTGATGACCCCGCAGTTAAGTCCCATAAGCTTTACAAACATTTGAATATTTGGATAAACTGGTTCCCGTCGTATCACTGTGTCAGTGCCGAGTTGTGAGCTTTTTGACCGGATAGTAGCGGCTTTAGTTGACGAGAACCGACAACGACTGTGAGGACGGAGAAGTGACCCCACGATTCTCCATTCCTCCTGAGATGATAATCACCTGACGATGCAACGGCGGTACAGATTTTCAATAACATGCCAGCAGCCATAAAGAAGTGCAGTTTGAGAAGAGTCTAAAGAATTTATTAGTGGCCAACTCCTTTCACTCCGTTGATAAATTTCTTAGCAGGACAGATTGATATTATTAATAGTATCAAATAATTTGAATATTGTGTACACTCCTGTGCATTATGAAGTTCATTGTAATTAAGTGTTGTAAAGTTTTATTTCATTTTTATATCAATAGTAAGTATGTGATCATAATAATCTGGCTGATCAGTGTATAGCGCGTATCTTCAGCAGCTGCTGTAGTTACAGTGACCCCTCCACATTCCTATTGCTTCTGCTTGGGCTCACTGAGGAAGGATCAGTTTGATATCAAAATGGTCAAGATCCTCAAGCTGTTAACATCCCAGTCCCAACATCTAGTATTCTGAAGATGCAACAGAAATAATAAAAGTGTTCAAAAAGAAACTTTTATCCATTGTATGTTTTTATAGTTTATGGGACTTAACTACGTGGTCATCAGTCCCTAAACTTACAAACTACTTATGAACTACTTGCGAACTAGGACGGCACAAATATCCATGCCCGAGGGAGGATTCGAACCCCCGACCGTAGTGGCCATGCAGACCGTGACTGGAGCGCCTTAGTCCCCTCGGCCACCGCTGCCGGCAACAGAAATAACACGAAAAATTTGAGTCGCCGAAGAATCTTAATCACTATTGTAATTCATGAGTGTCTGACGCTTTTTCAGACGGTGTGACAGATCACAGCGTCTCACAGGATAACCTCCGTCAACTGGAAGTAGACGGGCTCCAGAAAAATTCACTTCCTGCAGGATTTACTGAATGTATGGCGTTAAAATTATTTATTCGCAGCATTTACGTCTACATACATGCTCCGCAATTTATCGTAAAGTGCGTGACGGAGGGTACACTGTACCACTACTAGGTATTTCGTTTCCTATTCCACTCCCAAATAGAACGACGGAAAAAAATGTATATACGCCTCTGTACGAGCCCTAATTTATCTTATCTTGTCATTGTGATCTTTACACGAAATGTAAGTAGGTGGCAGGAAGATCGTTCTGCATTCAGTTTCAAATTCCGACCGTCTAAATTTCCTCAACAGAATTTCTCGTCTTTCCTCTAGTGATTCCCATTTGAGTTCCCGGAGCACTTCTGTAACTCTCACGCATTGGTGGAACCTACCAGTAACGAACCTAGCTGCTCGCCTCTGAACTGCTTCAATGTCTTCCTTTAAACCTATCTGCTGCGGGTCCCAAACTCTTGAGCAACGTGGTCTCATAATTGTTTTATACGCAGTCTCCTTTACAGATGAAGTAAATCTCCACAAAACTCTCCCAATAAGCCGAAGTCGGCTGTCTGCCTTATTCACAACTGTCCTTACATGTTCGTTCTATTTCATACCTCTCTGCAATATTACGCCTAGATATTTGAACGACGCGACTGCATCAAGACGCTCACTACTAATGCTGATGGTGCGATCTGCGGCGCGCCAGTGACAGTCTGCACGGTCGCTACGGTCGGGGGTTCGAATCCCACCTCATGCATGGATGTTTGTGTCGTCTTTAGTATAAGCTAGTTCATAAGTAGTTTGTAAGATTAGGGACTGATGTCCCCGCAGTTAAGTCCCTCAAGCTTCACAAACATTTGAACATTTGAAGTAAGCTACTTTAATCGGCATTGCTTTCTTGAACGTTAGAGAAGTGTCTCACAGAAACACAACACTATCCAAGGTTAGGACGTCATTTGGAGGTACTAATTTCACTATTACAAATTTACACATTTTGTTGTTGACATTTTCTGTCTTCTGGAACTCATCTGCCGGAAACAATCAGAGAAAAACCGCTGCTCGGTATTTCTGTTGGGTTTTCTCAGACATAGTAAATCGAGGAAGGAAGGTTATATGGTTACTGTCCCAAGCACAATATGGAGACGGTTTTTTCATAGTGTAAAGAAAGAAACATATAAATATTGCAACTCTTTTACTACCACTTACAGGACTTATTGGTTCTTTACCTCAATGTCCTTTATGTTAGTGACACAAGCGACACCTAGAATAAAACTTAAGTCACTGACCAGAACAATATCCTGTTGCAGCTGGAGTGTGACCTCCGACAGAGATTTCTTCCACTTCTTTTCCACTTTGCATGGTGAATGGATCCAGTAGCGTTGGTCTGCTTGAGCGCTTATACGGCAGAGTATGATGACGGAAAAGAAGCGTCAGTTCAGGTGTGACACAATATACACGCCTCGTGTTATTGACCGTCAACGGCGGCGATGCAAACAAGGCTCTCTGTTTACCTGCTACGTGTTGTGACAACAAGGCGACGTTAGCAGGCCCCGGGGCTGTGTTCACAGAATGAAGTCGTTAAGACTTACCCAGCAGCCTACAAATACTCCGATGTTAACAGCTATCATTGGAAAAAAACAGGACAGCATGATAGTGTCTACGGTAAGGCAACGTAGTTCCTACCCACGGCAATTTCTTATGTGTAAAATAATTTTATGTGATTTATTACTTATATCTAACTGTGTAACAAACGAATCAGACCTCTTCGGTGGACACGTGTTATTAACACACAATGAAACCGCCAAAGTCCTGAGTTTACATAGAAGGAAGATCCTTTGTTATATAACTATTCAATAATAGGACAAACACTAAAAGCAGTTCCTTCAATAAATTATGTGGCAGTAGACACACGGAGCTATTTGAAATGGAATGGCCATACAAAATTAATCGTGGGTAAGGCCGATGCCAGAATGAGATTCACTGAAAAAATACTCAGGAAGTGTAGTCCGGCATCAAATCAAGTACATTTCAAAACATTCATCTAGTTGATGCTGGAGTATTGCTCTTTAGTATGGGATTCGTAACAGGTAGGTTTGACAGAATATATAGATAATATCCAACGGAGAAGCAGCACGCTTCGTTACAGGCTCATGTAATAAGCGAGAAAGGATCACAGAGTTGATCAAGAAACTCCACAGGCAGACGCTGCAAGACGTTCTGTATAGCGCTACGGACTTCTGTCAAAGTTCAGAGAGCATACGTTCCCCGAGGAGTCAACCAATAAACAGTACATTTCCTTGAGACGGTAGAACTTCCTTCAATGAATCAGCACGGGTTTAGGAAACGTCGCTCATGTGAAACTCAGCTTGCCATTTTCTCACATGACATCTTGTGAGTCATTGATGAAGGGCACCAGGCAGATTGCGTTTTTCTCGATTTCAAAAAGGCATTTGACGCGGTGCCACACTGCAAACTGCTAACGAAGCTATGGAACAGGTTCACGTATTTGTGACTGGCTGGAAGACTTTCTAAGTAATAGAATGCAGTTGTTCTCGACGGCAAGTGTTCATCAGAGACGAGTGTAACGTCAGGCGTGCCCCAGGGGAGTGTGATAGGACCGCTATTATTTTCTATCTCTATAAATGATCTGATGGACAGAGTAAGTTGTAATTTGCGGCTGTTTGCTGATGATGCTGTGGTGTATGGGAGGGTGTCGTCTGTAACTGACTGTAATAGCATACAGGATGACTTAGACCAAATTTCTAGTTGGTGCAACGAATGACAGCTCGCCCTCAATGTAGAACACTGTAAGGTGATGCGCATGAGTAGGAAAAACAATCGCATAATGTTCAATACAACATTTGTAGTTATCTTCTTGATGCAGACGCGTCGTACAAATATCTAGACGTAACATTGCAGAGCAATATGAGATGGAACATGTAAGGACAGTTGTGAGTAAGGCGGACAGCCGAATCCGGTTTATTGGAAGAATTTTGGGAAGATGTACTTCACCTGTAAAGGAAACCCCGTATAAAACGCTTGTGCGAGCACGTCTTGAGTATTGCTCAAGTGTTTGGGACCCGCAGCATATCATTTTAAAAGAAGTCGTTGAAGCAGTCCATAGGCGAGCAGAGGCGACCAATGCGCGAGTGTCACGGAAATGCTCCGGCAACTGAATTGGGGATCGCTGGAGGAAAGACGATGTTCTTTTAAAGAAATTCTGTTGAGGAACTTTAGAGGGCCGGAACTTGAAACTGAATGTAGAACGATCTTCCTGCTGCTTGCAATTTCGCGTAATGATCACAAAGAAAAGATATGAAGGCATATAGGCCTCGTTCTATTTGGGAGTGGAATAGGAAAGGAAATGCCTAGTAGTGGTACAGTGTACCCTCCGCCACACACCTTCCGATGGATTGCGGAGTATGTATGTAGCTGTAGAAATCCCTTACTCTTACCGGGAAAAGACCAAAAGGATAAAATATTATAGATTACAGCCAATGCTGAAACATATTGGCAGGCGTAGTATGGATGTAGATGTAGAAAATTCTTACCGTATTTTCTGCCAGGCCCAATTTCCAATAAATGTGAAGAGCCATTCAATAGGCGTCCGAAGAAAACCAAAATGGTGCATGCAACCCTACTGCATCATTAAATGAAGAAGGCATTTTCTTTGGTAAAATACGTCGGAGGTAATAGAGCCCCCATTCGCACCTCAGGGCAGAGACTTCGCAGGAAGGTGAATGGGTAGCTTTTAAAGATGGAAGATTGAACACTAAAAGTTCGAATAACTCAAAAGCAAGGCGTTGTAGAAATCTTGTATATCTCCGAGGATTTTTTATTTGTTTGTTTTGTTTAATGAAGAAAGAAGATAATATAAAAATGCAGAACTTGTGGAAGACTAATAGAAATAAAAATTCCTAAGAAAGCGATTGTGACAGGGAGAGTGAGATAGGTAAGAACGAACGGCTGGAGGGCAAATGATGGTGTATAAAAGCATTTTTAACAAGGGGAAGATAGATAACGCCCGTAGGAAAATTAACCAGAAGTTTGAAGAGCTTAAATAGAAGCACAGCACCGCACGGGAGTAGCCGAGCGGTCTGGAGCGCCACGTTGCGGATTACGAGGCCTCCTGCGTCGGGGGTTCGAATCCTCCCTCGGGCATGAATATGTGTTGTCTTTAGGTTAGTTTAACTTAGTTTAAGTAGTTTGTGAGTCTAGAGACTGATTACAAAAGTAGTTTGGTCCCATATAATTACAAACATCTGAACATTTTTTAGAAACACAGTTCTAAGCAAAGAGGCGAAAGCTGAAATATGGATGGAGTATACAGAACGGCTATAAAATGAAAATTAGCTTCAAAGTTATGGTATAGAAAAGGAAGAAAAGTAGATGTAAATTAACTAGTAGATATCATATTGTGAGGCGAATATGATAAAGTAATGAAAGACCTTTGTCGAAACAAGTCCACTAGAGCAGACATCATTCATTCAGAGCTACTGATATCCTTAGGAGAAAAAACCTTAGAATTCAAAATTGTGATAATTCCAGTTCCAAAGGAAGCGGAAAGTGGCAGTTGTATTTATTACAGAACTACGAGTTTAGTAACTCATGTTTACATAATAGAAACATAGATTATTTACAAAAAAGAGAAGAAATACGGATATACTTGTAGAAGCTAACCTTGGGAGGGATCATTTCCTGTTCCGGAGAAATACTGGAACGCACGAGTCAATAATAGCCCAAAAAATTATCTTAGAAACCGAGCGAAGTTGGAACACTGGATTCACAATCGGAAAGTTGCCTAGGGCTATCCAGATTTGGGATTTCCGCGCTTTCCTCAGATCGCTTTAGGCATTGCGAGAGGGTTCCCTTCATAGAGCACGGTCGATTTCCTTTCTCGTTCATAACGAAAACAAATTAAGCATATGCTCCCTTTCTATTGGCCACTTTTACTACAGGACGTTAATCCATAATCTTCCTTCCATTTTCTCCTAGAAGTACATTTACGAACGGCAAACCTGCGGCCGCGGCGGAGTGGCCGAGCGCATTGAGTCACTATGCTCGGATGCGCGAGGCCGTTCCCCGTCGGGGATCGAATCCTCCGTCGAGCATGGATGGTTGTCTTGTCTTTAGTATAAGTTAGCTCATAAGTAGTTTGTAAGTTTATGGACTGATGACCCCGTAGTTAAGTCCCATAAGCTTAACAAACATTTGAACATTTGATTTGCAAACCTGCGTTTATAGCTTTTGTAGACCTGCAGAAAGCTTTTGACAGTGTCAACTGGGATACATTATTCCCAAATTTCTCAATGCAGAAACAGTTAATTTAGGGAGTGGAAGTTTATATAGCCAACAATTTGTATAGGAACCAGGAAGCAATTGTAATAACAGAAGAAGACGAAAGGAAATCATTGAGTGAGAAGTTAGCGGGACAGGAGTTGTAGTTTATTTCCGACCTCATTAAACCTGTAGGAACGGTTTTACCTTGGGACACTTTTTAATAAAGGCAGTGCACTCTAGTGACAACTTTAAGAACTACGAAGTTAAGTTGTCAGTCCTATTTTCAGAGGGAAGAGGAGGCCATGTTGTATGTGGATGATGTATGAGATCTGAGAAGGCGTTTTTCAGGTTTTCGTGTTTGAAAGTAAAATTTAGCCACTATCCTAAGAAGATATAAATAAGCATCATTATTGATGTTTCTTAAATACATTGCTGTAGGGCATTATTTAAATAAGCTATTGATACCATAAGTTATAAAGATATAAATTTGTACATTGGTTAGGATACTGTTTTCTGTTATTTTGTTTTTGGTATTACCTTGGGAAAAAATTCAAATGTTTGTTAAGCTTAAGGGACTTAACTGCGGGATCATCAGTCCCTAAACTTACAAACTACTTAAGAAATACCTTATACTAAAGAGGGCACAAACATCCATGCCCGAGGGGGGATTCGAACCCCCGACGAGGAACGGCCTCGCGCATAGGAGTATAGCGCTTCAATGCGCTCGGCCGCTCCGCCGCGGCTTACCTTGGGACACTTCTCTGGTTGCACCTTGGGACATGTCCCAAGGTACAACCAAACATTTTGTCTACAGTTTTACTTAAGTTCGTTTATCTTTTTAGATGGGTAGAAGTAAGGTGGGAAGGAAAATAGAAAAACCAGATGCGGAATGCATGGAGACAGCTGCCAATGAAGTTATTACACAGAAACTATCTATACGAGAAGCGGCTGAAGTATATGGAGTGTCGAAAAGCACTTTTCCTAGGCACATCCAAAAACACAAATTTTCAGGACAAACTCATTTCAAATATGAAACCAGCAGAACTACACAAAAAATCTTCACCACAGAGCAAAAGAAAGAGAACTTCTTTCTTTTATAGTAAGGGCTGTGCAATGGAACTTTGATGTGACTGTGAATTTGGACTAACAAATAAACATGTTCTACCTAATTCCAATACGATTTTTTCATTCATAAAACTAAGAAATTGAAATACTTCACCGTGTCCCAAGGTAAAACCACCACTGTCCCAACGTGAACCATAGGCTGTACCTTGGGACAAATGCGACAAAGGTCTTTATTGGTGAGTAATTGTGTAAATATTGGAGCTAGCCTAAACTGGTGTTCGTTTAACATTACCTAAAATTGGTGCCTGTGATGGGTAAATTTTCAAATTTCTTGTAAAAAAATTATAGTATAAAAAATTAAAACGTAAAAAATGTCCCAAGATACAACCCTTTCCCCTACATTGAAAAAACAGTAGAGGAAAGTAAAATGTGGTGAAACAATTAAAGCTCATGGGGAAGAAATACAAGTTCAGATTTGTTGATAACATTTTACTTCTGTCAGAGACAGCAAAGAACTTGGAAGAGAAGTTCTACATCTACATAAATACTCCGTTAATCACATTCAAGTTCAGAGTGTTAATCGAGCCGCATTTATGATATTTCTCTACATTTCCGTTATCTAATAGCGCGCGAGGAAAAAGGAAAACCTGAATCTTCCTGTCTTTCATCTGATTTCTCTTATTTAGTTATGATGATCATGTCTCCATATGCAGGTGGGTGCTAACAAAATATGTTCGCATTCGGAAAGAAAGCTGGCGACAGAAATTTCGCAAATACATCTCGCCGAAAAAATTAAAACCTCTGTTTTAATGATTTCCACCACAAGAAGTGCATCATTTCCGTGACATTGTCTCCCCTATATCGCAATAATACAAAACGAGCTGCTGCTCTTCTCTGAACTTTCTCTATATCATCCGTCAGTCCCACTTGGTGGGGGTTTCACAATGTGCAGCAATACTCCAAAGCAAAATGTTTATAAAACTATCGGACCAAACTGCGTGGTCATCAGTCCGTAGCCTACAAACTACTTAAACCTAGGTAAACTAACCTAAGGACAACACACACACACACACAGACAGACACACACATCCATGCACCAGGGAGGACTCGAACCTCCGACGGCGAGCAACTGCGATCTCCGCAGCGAGGCGCCGTAGACCGCTCGGCTACTCCACCGCGGCTGCTCCAAATTAGGACGCACAAGTGTAATGTAGGTAGTTGAAGGAAAAGGCTGATTAAACACAGGAGTCAGCGGCTGTCGTCGTTGAAAATCATAACCTTTTTTTCACCACAAATCCGTAGTTGGGGTAGTAACTAGCCAGTCTCATTGCACGAGTATCAAATAGGAATTTTAAGTATTCCATGGTAAACCATAGACATGTTAATATATACTCATAACAGTTAACACACGCACAAGTTTTCAAGTACGCCATGCAGGAATTGCTGTGCGGTTCTAGTTGTCGTTATGTCAGGAATTACGGGGCCGCTCCCTCTGGAGGTTCGGGGCCTCCCTCGGGTATGGTTATGTGCGTTGTCCTTAGCGTACGTTAAGTAGTTTGTAAGTCTAAGGACCGATGACCATAGCAGTTTTGTACCTTAGATTAACAAACATTTAAACATTTAATTTTAATCAAGTACAAGTGTATATCGACATGTACCTTGCAATATTTAATATACCACTCGGAAATTTATGCACAGAGAAATGCCGGTATATGTTTGAAGCTTACGGCAGTCGTGGGGAGCAAGTACTTTCCATACGGACGTAATCTTGTAGAACAGACATTATCTTGAAAGAAGGATTTCACTGAATATAAACAAAAACTAATCTAAGGTAATGGAATTTAGTGGAAATAAATCAGGCGACACTGAGAGAATTAAAATTATGATTCATGAAAATAAAAGTAGTAGTATGATGTTCGAAGTAGAGAGGGTGTAAAATGTAAAATTGCGATGGCAACGAATGCATTTATTAAGCCGCGGTGGAGTAGCAAGACATTTTTGAAGTGCATTAGTCAATTAGAAGTGCTGCAGGAAGAGCTGAATCTTGGCAGTATATAATGCAAGCCATATGTAAGAGTACAGGCGGGTACTAATATCTTTCGTATTAATTATCAGAAAATTACCACTTCTTATTAATACGGCACCTAAATTATAACTGAAGACTTATAAATGACTGCTTTCTGCGTCATTGCTTCCTACCTATGACATGCTACTAAAGGAAGAGCAAATAGGCTGGATTTATTAGGTTATGCAAATGACTGAAGCAATAAAGGTCTTTGATACTGAATTTATTTTTCCATGAGTCATATATGATTACTTATTCTTGTAAGAGTTTTCACAGCCATGGGTAGTTCTGAACTGCAGGTGATGCGCTTATTTCATATATATCAGATATTCTCCTTAACCAGTAATAACGTAAACAGCGACGCCTAGGAAGGACCTAAGGAATCAAGTTCTCATGAAACAACGTCATTTGATGCAACACAATTCTCTGTTGCACATGTTACATTTCGTATTATCAATATATTTTTACGGAGAAAGACTGTGACTAATCCTCGCAATGTTTGCGATACAGATTATTACTCAATTATCATGTGCGTTTATTTTTTCAAAATAGAAGAAATATGTGAAAAACTGTCGCTCGCTGATCAATAGTTGGCCATCTGGTGAGATATAATAAATAAGCTTATCTCTTTGGTTCTCTGCACATTCTTTTGACATAATCGTATCTGGTATTATAACGGCGCAATATGGGGACGAATGCCTACCATTAGGTATTGTAATAAGACATGGACTATGGATCAGTTAGATGCAGCTGTGGATGTTCACAATCACTTGTCCACATTGGTAGTTTTAGATACGTTTGCTGTTCTTACTGGAGCAATTGTAATATTCGTTTCTATATTACATGTGCAATTTATAAAATTCATGACCACAACATCTTGTAATTCTAGTGTTTATTTTTCTTTCGTTATGTCCGATAACGTATAACAACAATGTCAGTTCTCTGAAAGGGACTGAAATTTGTGGTAACACTGCGGCTTATGTTTGTTAAATTCATGCTGGTATCTTAGTTGTAACATCAAACGAAAGAGAAACAATGGAAATGACATATAGAATGATATCTTCACTCCCGAAAATACCACCAGCGATCTGTCACGCCAAACGGTTGTAGTCTTTATAGCGCGACCAAGGCGGTGGGTGGAATCCGTTCTGCCGAGCGGTCTAAAGCGTCTCGCTGCGGAGCGCGCGGTTGCTCGCCGTGGAGGTTTGAGTCCTCCCTTGGGCATGAGTGTGTGTGTTCTCCTTAGGTTAGTTTACCTAGGTTTAAGTAGTTTGTAAGCTACGGACGCACTTTGGTCCGATAGATTTACAAACATTTGAACATTTTGAATCCGTTCCGCGATCGCTCCGAACATCATGAGGCACTGTAAGCCTCAGAGCTTCGTAACAAAGTGCTTAGAACAGGATCTGTTTTGTCTGCTCGCTCAACGAGTAAGTGTTGTAGTGTGACTCCAGCAAGTGGACAGGTGTAACACTCGCTAGAAAATGTTCAAATGTTTGTATAGCTTATGGAACTTAACTACGGAGTTATCAGTCCCTAAACTTAGAAACTACTTATGAACTAGCTAACACTAAGGACGGCACAAATATCCGTGCCCGAGAGGGGATTCGAACCCCCGACCCTAGTGGCCGTGCAGACCGTGACTGGCGCGCCACAGTCCCCTCGGCCACCGCGGCCTGCCACCCGCTAGACATTTGTCGACTTGCACCTGTGTGATGAAGGTTACTTTAAGTAGTGGCTAATGTCGATAATTTGCTTTCTGTCTTGTAATTCAATTAATTCTATGTTACGCACACATATTGTCCATCCTAATGTGTCAGTAACGTCCGACAATATTCACGAACTGCAGCATCTCTATTCTCATTGCTGCCTTCGTTCACTGAAACTATAAGAAAAGAAATGTACAAAAGAATGTGTCGGTCGCGAATAGCTTGAAACACAATGTAAAAAAAAATAATAATAATAACAAAGCCGTTAGTAAAATCCGTTTGCGAAGTCCGCTTCACGTGGCACAGAAAGCACGCGTATTGTTATAACTGGCTACGATTCTGGAAGATAACTGTTTTCCTCTCAGATTTCGTATCAGATACACGTGAAATCTACAGTTTGTACGATCGTATCCCCTAGCTGTCTACACTTCTCAACAGACAGCAAAACATTGTGGTCGTGCATAGCGATTAGGTGAGGGGTCTCGCGAATTTTGTCAACGACTATATGTACGTGTCACCTGTCAGAGTCCTATCTAGACGTATTAGGGGCACCATATCACTCCAACTGCACACGCCCACATAATTACAGAGCCTCCATCAGCTTTAACAGTCTCCTTCTGACATACAGGATCCATGGTTTCAAGAGGTTGCCCCAATACGTACATACGTCCATCTGCTCGATACAATTGGAAACGAGAGTCGTCGGTCCAGCTCACGTGGAGTTAACGGGCCCAGGCGCGGCGTAAAGGTTTGTGTCGTGCAGTCATCTTTGTTATTAGCCGACGAAGGCTTTAATGGTGAGCGAAAGGACGTGGGGCTTCGATTGCGAAAGCCCATATCGATAATATTTCGTTGAATGGTTCGCACGCTGACACTTGTTGATGGCCCAGCCTTGAAATCGGCTGCAGTTTGAGAAAGGGTTGCACTTCTATCACATTGACCGGTTTCTTCAGTCCTAATTTGCCACGTTGTTGTAGGGACTTTCTCCGGCCGCAGCGGTGTCGCAGATTTGATGTTTAACCGCAGTCCCTATATTTACGGAGCATCCATCAAATGGTTGTACGGAAAAATCCCCACCTCATCGTTACTCCGAAGATGTAAGAATTCTAAGTGAATACAGCATCTCTATTTTCAAAGCCGCGGTGGAGTGGCCGAGCGTTCTAATACGCCTTGTTTCGGGGGTTGGAGCTCTCTCTCGGGAATGGATGTTTGTGTTGTCCTTAGGATGATATACTTTAAGTTAGTTTTAGTAGTTTGTAAGCCTAGGGAGGGACTGATGACCAACGTAGTTGAATCCCTTGGATTTACAAACATTTGAACATTTTTACGCTCTGTACGCAGAGCAATTGCTAAAAGACACAATGGTTCTACCAGTGCAAAATCCCCTCTGTGTCCAGTGTTCTTCCCGAATATTCCACAGCAAAAACTGTAGTGATGACGGTCGTTGAAGTCTGCATAACGTAAACTAATCAGATTGTGTTTCGAAGTTCAGCATAATGCTTCGGGTTAAAACAGATAAACTGTTTCCGTTCGACTAATTGTTTATTCGCTTCAAACGAGTTTTCGGCTTATTAGGCCATCTTCAGGAACAATTGACTGGCAAGGAACGCTCGTTCTTTCTTGTCGACGCTAGTCAGTTGTTCCTGATGATGGCATAATAAGCCGAATACTAGTTTGAAGTGAATAAAAAATTAGTAGAACAAAAATGCTTTATTTGTTATAATGCGAAATATGGAGTTGTTCTATCTGGAAGTTACGAAAAATCCATACAGAAGTGTAGCATAATGGTTACAGTCCAGAGTCTGCAATATTTCGAAGATATATTTATATTACCGTACACCTAGCAGAGATACGTAAATATTTCGGTTGCAGTTATTTGCCTACACAGGAAATCCATAAGAATAACACATTACGCAGTCTTCTTCATACCCTGTACGGGACTTGAACGGTGACTATGACTTGATGAGGTGCCATCAATACACCAAGAACCCACTCATCAATGTCGCTGAAGTACTGCGTATCAAGCTGACGCTGATTTAAAATTACTGAAGGTGACCTCAACAGTCAACAGATTGTATCGTTAGGGGCACTATCGCTTATACGTTTCCCGCAGCAAGCGTGACGGGATGGACTCGTGTAGCCTGTAACGGATGGCTGTATTTTTGTCGCCGCATTTCCAATGCCAAGTACGCAACTACCGGTGATGCAACAGCGCCAGCGGTATAAACACCTTGTGCGCTCTACCGATCGCAGACGTAATGTTTACGCCGCTGCCTCTGTTTACGTCGAATTGCGTCGCTGCTGTTTGTCCGCGTGTAATTTCTTTCTGCTCAGTTCCGGCTGTTAGCTACTGTGAATTAAGGCTTCTGTTACAGATACCAGCTTTCTCTGAGGATAACACAGTAATTTTTCTGCAGTGACATGTAATGTAGCAGTTGAGATCAGCCTTGATGGCAGAGACACGTGGCACAACGAGAACGCTGCGGCGCCTTCCTGAGGTACGCACGGCCGTTCCCCGTCGGAGGTTCGCGTCATCCCTCGGGAATTGATGTATTTGTCGCCCTTAGTTTAAGTAGTTTCTAAATCTAGGGACTGATAACCAAAGTCGCTGAGTCCCATAGGATTATAAACATTTCAACACAACGAGAACTGCAAGATCATAATGGATTCAGAATGCCTCGCGTCTAGTCAATTTCTTAGCACGATTGATCTATAAGATTTTAAGACATTCGTGTTAATTCAAGTAGGAGAAAACAGCCTACACCGCACTTGCTCTCAAATCTCACCACCATGGTTTAAAATTTACTGCTCGCACTTACGCACCACCTAGTGAGAGTAGTTGTAGCAAGGGGAACATCCCATTATGCTACTGTCGTTTAGTTTCAGTGGCTGCAATAGTCTGTGCAATATTCTTTTTAAAGAAAAGAGGCGATTTGCATGTATGACTGGTGTTATTTTTGTAAGGGTCATATGTTTGATCATATCTTTGTCATAGAAATATCAACAAATATTCATGAAATTTCTGTGACACAAATCTCTGACGTGGCGCTAAAAATGGGGATTACACCGTCATAATATATTACAGCGCCGCAGTTTCTACCAGCACAATTACATTTTCTGTGCATTTGGATGAACACAGGCGGAGGAAGAAAAGAAAACGTACTTGGGTGAGTATGTGGGTTTCACGTTATGCCAATAAAAACATTCAGAAAATTTTTTTGTGAGGCTGCAAGCGGAGGACGTCAAATCATATAAAAATGACTTGAGAATGGATGCAACAACATATCACTATTTACTCCTCACATCACAAAGCTAAGTATGTGCATGTGAAATGCTACATCTGCAGAAGACAGGGTTACAGCGACACTACACTTTCTTGCTACTGGAGAGAACTATTCTAGCCTGCAGTACAGTACTCAAATACCACAGTGTGCATAAAGCAAAGTAGCTCCTGAAACGTGTGAAACAATTGTAACGAATAGAGATCAATATCTGAAACTAAATAAATGTTTAGAGAACTACCTGGGCATTAAGAACCGATTTTAACAATTAAGTAATGAATATGATTCAACGTAGGCATAATCGTTGTAAGTAAATAAAATACAATTTGTGTTGCATCAACTAAAAACTTATAATACTGCATGAGGTAGAGGAGACGCAGTTTAACGTGAGGCCCTAGATTTGCTAACATTTCTTTGATGAAAGATGAGAGTCTAAGTACCCGGTTACACTACCAAACGTCTTTGACGTAAATATTTGACGTATCAATTTTGACAACGAAATATGATCGTTTAATACCGGTCTAAGTTAAAAACATAATTACGTTATATTTATTAGATATTATTAGGCACTTCGTAACCGTAAGCCGATAAAAATAGTATAGTGATCGAAATCGTACCACTCCTGAGTTGCCTAAAAAGTCCGGTGCGATTTAGGAATCTTTAATGATGGCAGTGTAAGAGTCTCAGTAAAGAAACACGTGTAATGCATTAAATAGATTTATGGGGATTAATGCGTGGAATTCGATGTTTTCAATAAGTGTTTTATTTTTTCCTTTTTGTAAACCTATTGGACAAAACTGCTAGGTCATCAGCCTATAACTTATAAACTACTTAAACTAAGAACAAAACATACACCCATGCCCGAGTTAGGACTCGAACCTCCGGCGGACGCGACCGTCCAGTTCGTAGCATGATGCCTTAGACCACGCGCCTCTTCTTGACAGATTTTCATTAACATGGTTAGCAGACACTGTGGGAAGTGGCCTCCGGAAGATATGGAACGTGCATTGGTGGACTTTAAATAAGAGAAGACGGAACTAAACGAATTTTGCAGAAATTATGAAATACGTAAGAAAACGTTACTGAGGCATACTTAGAGGGAAGCTGTTATTAGGATACGACTGTTTCTGCTTCATTTCGGAAGAGAGCTTAGTGGAGGATTTAGTGCAATGCACGGTCTGCAGAAAATCGTCCCATGAAACCTGTGCCGGTGTTTCAAACAAGAAGTGGCGTATCACTGTCAGTTTTATGCATAAGCTAAAACTTCTACATTGATAAGTGTATTTTCTTGCTTTGAGTAGTACAGCATTCTGATTATTTTTAAGGTTTTGTTGGGTTCCATATTCAGTAAATCATAAATAATTACCATTCTGAAAAACATATTTTCAACTACAAACCCCAAAATGGTAGGAGTGAGTGCGACTTCGGCACCTTGTGATGTAATTTAGGAATCTCATAGCGTCTCTCCTCTTCCCTCCTACCAACATTTACCTCTATTCTTCTACGTCTATTCTTAATGACACTAGGAAAATAGCTGTTGTAATTTCAATTACAGAAACCCGGTAGGTATTTGTTCATCAAATTTCATCTCATTATTATTATTATTGTTTCGACGAACATTCTTTCTCTGCCTCTCAATTCGCAAACTGCAGTATTCGCAGGTAAGTATTTTCTAAGTTTTGTCAAACACGTAAATTCCTTCTGATGAAAATTCTTTGTGTTGAACAAAAAATTGAGTACCATATTAATAAACTGCAGAACAAAAACAAAACTTCAGACTGAATACAATTGGCTATCAGTATTAATTTCCAACAAGTAATACGTCGCGTTATCAAAGAATGAGCGGGAAATTATTGAATGTTAGTAGATAAAATGAGGTTAGCAATAGTCGACTCGACATACAAACAGACATATATTAACATAACGTAGAATAAAATCCAAATGTCCAAATGTTTGTAAATCTAAGGGGCATAACTGGGCCGGCCGTGGTGGTCGAGGGGTCTGAGGCGCTCCAGTCACGGTCTGCTCGGCGACTACGGTCGGGGGTTCGAATCCCCCCTTGGGCATAGATATTTGTGTCGTCCTTAGTATTAGCTAGTTCATAAGTAGTTTGTAAGTTTAGGGACTGATGAACCCGTAGTTAAGTCCCATAATTTCTACAAACATTTGAACATTTGGGCATAACTGGTTTTGTCATCAGTCCCTAGGCTTAAAAAATACTTAAAGTGACATACTCTAAAGACGACACACACAGCCATACCCGAAGGACGACTTGAAACTCCAATGGCGAGCAGCGGCGCGCTCCGCAGCAAGGCGCCTTGGAGCGCTCAGCCACTCCACCGCGGCGATGTAGAATATGTCGTCGATATACGGATTTCATTTATATAACTAGAATCGAATTTCAGCAGTTAATTAAAATTGTGATTTGACACAATTTCGTCGATTATTTCACGATTTTGCGTAAATCTAAATAATTTCGCGTTATCAGTAAAATTTTGTGCAAAATTCGTGATTTCGCGCTTTGCGAAAAAGAGGTGCCTCTATCCATACCTTCCAGATTTTAATAATAATATGGTTCTTTGCTCCATAGGACCGAATTCAGGATCAAGACTCCATGGTCATGGAACAAGTCAGTACATGAAGTTTAACACAAAAATGGTAATATAAAAACTTAAAGAAGTCCTGTGCACTATGTATATTAAGCGTAAGTAAAAATAGTAAATAATGAATAAAGGAAATTCGATTTTTTCAGGAATTCCTCGGTGGTATAAAAGAGTGAGCCTTAAGGTAATTCTTCAATTTACATTTAAAAACGCTTGGGTTAGTACTAAGATTCTTGAGTTCTTGTGGCAGCTTATTGAAAATGGACGCTGCAGAATACTGCATTCTTTCCTGCACAAGAGTCAAGGAGGGTGATCCAAATGTAGATTCGATTTCTGTCTAGTATTCTTCGAGTGAAACTTGCTGACTCGTGGGAATAAGCTGTTAACAACAAACGACATTAAAGAAAATACATATTATAACGCCGAAGTCTAAATTTCCAGACTACTGAAAGGAGGTCGACACGACGTTCGCGAACTTACATTAGATATTGCTCGAACCGCCCGTTTCTGAGCCAAAAATATCCTTTTTGTATCAGTCGAGCTACCCAAAAAAATAACGCCGTACGTCACAAGTGAATGAAAGTAAGCATAGTAGACTACTTTTCGTGTTGAAAAATCACTTATTTCAGATACTGTTCTGATGGTAAATAAAGCAAAATTTAGTTTCTGAACACGATCCTGACCATGGGCTTTTCACGACGACTTACTATCTCCCTGAATACCTAAAAATTTAAACTGTTCACTCTCACATATCATATGCCCATTATGTGTAATAAAAATGTCAGCTTTTGTTAAATTACGTGTTAGAAATGGTAAAAACTGAGTTTTACTGTGATTTAACATCAATTTAATTTCTACAAGCCATGAATGTATCTCTTTAACTGCATTATTTGATACTGTGTCGATATTAGAAAAGATATCCTTCACTATCAAGCAGGTATCATCAGCAAACAAAAGTATTTTACAATCATCTATTATACTCGACACAGCAGCGGTCCCAAAACAGACCCCTCGGGCACTACACATTTAACTGAGCTCCATTGTGACTGTACGTCATAGCCATTGTCAACACTGCTGTTTGTTAATAAAGTAGGAGGTGAACCATTTGTGAGCTACTTTTCTTATTCCATAATGTTCCTACTTGTACATCAATATTTTGTGGACAGCACAATCAAATGCCTTTGTCAAATCAAAGAAGACGCCTAATGTTCGTAGACTTTTATTTAACGCATCAAGTGGCTCACAGAGAAACGAAAATATACCATTTTCAGTCGTTATATCACATTGTATGTTTGACAAGAAATTATGTGAACTGAAAAGATCAATTAACCTTGAATATACAGCCTTTTCAATAACTTTGAAAAAAAAACCGATGGCATAGAAGTACGTCTATATTTGTCTACATTATCCCTTTCTCCTTTATTATAAAGTGGTTTCACAAATGAGTACTTTAATCTGTCAGGAAACTGACTATTCTGAAAGGAAAAATTACAGATATGGCTGATTTCTGGATTAACATAAGGAGAACAGTATTATGCTAGAATTCTGCTAGATCGTCATATCCACAAAAGTCCTTAGTCTTTAGTGATTTAATTACTGAATCAACCTTCCCTTTGTACGTATCATGGAGGACCATTTCAGGTAACAGCCTCGGAAAGCTATTTTCTAACAATGTTATATGATTACCAGTAGAAACTTAATTATTTCACCGTCTATAGTCAGAAAGTGATTATTAATTACTGCAGATATATCTAACTTATCAGTAACAGAAACATTTCTACTACGCACTGACGTTATATCCTCTACCTGCTGCTGGTGACCAGACACTTCCTTCACGACTGACCAGATCGTTCTGATTTTATCGTGAGACTTTGGTATTCTTTTTGCATTCCACATACTTTTTGCCTTCTTAACGACATTTTTCAGAACCTTACAGTACTGTTTGTAATGAGCTACTGCATCTTAATTCTCACTACTTCTAACATTTTGATACAATTCCCGCTTTGTTCTACATGATACTCTTGTCCCCTTTGTCAGCCACACTGCCTGCCTGTTACTGAAAGTAGCCTGTTTCGAGCGTTCTAGCGGAAAGCAGCTTTCAAACAGCGTGAGAAAAGTGTTCGGGAAAGCATTATATGTGTCATCTATATTATCAGCACTATAAACATCGGGCCATTCTTGTTCCTGTATTAGGCTTAAAAAGGCCTCATTTGTAACTGCATTAGCTTTTCTAAGTAGTTAATAATTATATTTAACATTTGTTTCAGAACAAATACCTTGTAGAGTTAATATTTGTGCATCATGGTCTGAAAGGCCATTTACTATTTTGCTAACAGAGTGCCCCTCTAATAAAGAAAAAAATATATATTGTCCATGGTAGAATTGCTACTGCCTTCCACTCTTGTTGGAAAGAATACTGATTGCATCATATTATACGAATTAAGAAGATATAACAGCTGCCTTTTTCTTGGGCTGTCACTTACACATTTAATGTTGAAATCGCCTCATACAACTAAATTTTTGTACTTCCTATAAAATGAACCCAGAACCAACTGTAGCTTGGGCCGAAACATTTTAAAATCTGAGTCAGGGGACCTATAAATAACAACAATTACTACTTTAGTTCCATTAACATTTAAAACTCCTGCACAACATTCAAATATCTTTTCTGTTCAGTGTTATGAAGCGTACATTGACTCCGATGGAAAACTGTTTTCAGCATACATGGCCACTCTCCACAATGCAAGGAACTCCTAGAGAAGAAGGCAGGTAGCTTGCATCCTTGCAAAGGAAGTCTCTGAATTATCCCATCATTTGAAAAGTGCCCTGAAATTCCAATAACGTCAGAGTCAATATCAATAAGCAGTTCGGCAACTGCTTGTAAATGTTTGTAAATTTGTGGGACTTAACTACTGAGTTTATCAGTCCCTATGCTTACAAAGTACTTTAAAATGACCTATACTAAAGACAACACTCATACTCTTGCCCGAGGAAGGACTCGAGCATCCGATGGGGAGTAACTTTGAACTTTGCAGCAAGGTGCCTTAGAACGCTCGGCCATTCCACTGCAGTCCCATAGCTTTACAAAAATTTGATTTGAGTAAACGTACTCTGGTAGAAATAACGAAACAGTCTCTGAGGAATAAGATTTTTAAGCATATTTCTTGACAAATCTTTTTCCTCACTCGACTCGCATTCGGGAGGATGGCTGTTCAAAACTCCCTCCGGCCATCCTGATGTAGGTTTTCCATAATTTCCCTGAATTAGTCCAGACAAATTTCTGGATGGTTTCTTTGAAAGGGGACAACGGATTTCCTTCCCCAACCTTCCCCAAATAATCCGAGCGTGAGATCCGCCTGTCGACGGCGCGTTAAACGCTAATCTTCCTTCCTTCTTCCTAATCTTCCTTCTTTCCAACCTCCTTCCTCTGTAAGTAGAAGTACGCGAAGAACCGCGAAGTCGCTATTAATCTCATTTCAAAGAGCTGTCTATATCGAACACCAAATGTATGTTATCCACTCGTGTTGTAGAGCGCCAGCCATGAAGCAGGCAGCACCGAGACCGCACAGAAGTTAAGTACCAGCGATCTATTTCCTTTTACTTCTGAGCTTTGCAGATTTAAATCTTATGTTCGTGGCTTGTTCTTTTTTTTTCTCCAAATTCTTGTATCGTGGTAGCACTGTACTGCGTTTTCTTTACCGCTACAGTCATTTGTTTCGTGCTCCTTGTAGTAGAACCAGCATTAGTCGTCTTTGTCTACCTTAGTTACTCAATGTAGAGTGAACATCGTGCGCTTTTAGTCGTTCGTTTTTCTGGGTACCTTAATCAGGGATACGGACAGTAACTGCTGTGTATGGATACAAACTGAGTTGGTGATACTTCGCTGTCACCTTCAGGCGGTGTTAACCGATAATTGTGACAAATTTCAGCAACCCGACACGTTTCTTAACAGGTTTGTCTCTTGCGCACGTATTCTTTGGCAATGGAGCCATGTCAATGGACTTTTCTTACCAGAGGAAATGGATCTTCCTTTTCGGATGAATTCCTTTCTTTTCTGGGCGTAACATTTTTCTCCATACGAAAACTGATTATATCGTCTGGCAACTATTTATTCCGGCTGTCAGGTATAACCTCTACCGATACCAACTCACTGGAACTATATACTTCAATTTCGTAGCAGTATAAACCGCTTGTGACAGCAATAAACACGCCATGACCTACTTTATTTAATCTCTCCTTTCTGAACTCCATTTGTCCCTTCGTAAAGACTTCAGCTGAACTTATCTGGTCGTCGAATTCTCTCCCGTTTCGGTGTCCAGTCATGTGAAGCCGTGTTTTGTTTATTTTTCTCCTTCTCAACACATGAAGGTATAATACACCCTTTTAAGAAATAAATTAATTAAAAATGAAAGATTAAAAGTAAAATAGAATATGTTGCGGGTTAGTTTCTTGCAGGATTAGAATTCGTTAACGTCGTTGTGCTTATACTAATGATTTGTTTTCATCTTCTCCTTTTCTACACATATAGAAAATCAAATCAAAGACCAGTACATGAAAATAACAAAAAACGTACACAATAGATTGTAAGAGGAAAACTTAACGAATACCTTGTTCAAATGTTTGCGAAGCTTATGGGAGTTAACTGCGGGATCATCAGTCCCTAAACTAACAAACTAGTTATCATCTAACTTATACTAAAAGCAACACAAACATCCATGCCTGAGGAGTGATTCGACCCCCCGACGGGGAACGGCTTCGCGCATCGTAGCATAGCGCCTCAATGCGCTTGGCCACTCCGCCGCGGCTTGGCAAAATAAGTTTTATAACTTGGCAGCAGCATCCGTTTCCAAAGCGCATTTACCATAATCGTTGATACTTTCATATCTGAGCTATTGTGACAGAAATAACACAAGTCGCACGATATTAACTTTACCAATATAATATATTGCTTAAAGACAAGGTAATCAGGGTAGTTCTCTCCTTCAACAACAGTTTAACTTTCTTTACCACAGTCGCCAACTGTCTGAACTAATAGCCCTTGTGCTGTTCTAGCTTTGGTGAAGTTCATATCGTGCGACTTGTGTTATTTCTGCCACAATAGCTCAGATACGAAAGTATCAACGACCATACGCATATGACAAGTTACCACTATGAAACTTTGACACGGCAATTTTATGTTTGCCGTTGCAGTTACATTCAGGGCCTTCACAATTCTTGTTTGAAGGATACACTGAAGATGGTCACTATGTGATTGAAATCGATCTGTTGTTTATAAATAAAACATTAACGGCCAATGCTGCTCAATACATCTGGTGCGTTCATCATTGTGTGGTCGTTGAGCACCATCCTGGAAATGGAATCAAACCTCACTATGAAAGTTTTTCTTATATAGTAAAGAGAACGAAAGAAGACGGGACTTTAATCCGATGCTGTTCAAGACGGAAAGGAAACAACTTTCGAGAAATGCTTTAAACAAAGGATTCTACGATGCTTTTTTTTTTTTCACTCTACCACCAATGTGGAGCTCCAATGACGCTCTGTTGGAAACAAGGAAGACTTCAGGAAAAGAAGAATGCACCAGAGGAAGAAACTCATTTCCAAAATAAATTCAAAGGAGATGGGTTGCCTGTATATTCGAGGATATTATTTTGTTACTCAAAAGTCCAAACTGCAAGCAAAGAAGAGAACTTTATACGACCAGCGGGCAAAATCACAGGGAAAGGAGAGAGATCTCCAGACAAGAGAAAAAAATTGAGCTCAAAGCATAGTTACTAGCTATGACTTATATAGGAATTTTCGGTTAAGCAGCAACAACTTCGGAGTATCTGACGTCATTAAGAAGAGAAGGAATAAGTTCATGGACACATCCTCAGAAGAGACCAAGGAAGCTTCACAGATCACACAGTATATTATGCAATTCTTGTTGAACATGAGATCCAAATTACGGTGGATCCAACAGTTACAGCAAGATCTGGAAGAAATGGGAGTACGCGAATCATAGGTATGTAACTGGGGAATTATTAAATACAAAATTCAGGCTTTTAAAGGTTTCCAGGACAGAACTAGACCCAGATCAAAATTATCATGAACAGAAGAGCGAAGAATTTTTTACGTATGCGAATGAAAGAATAATGGAAACGTAGAAAGACCAGAAGAAACGAAGCTTATAGCAATTAACGTGGTCCTAAGTTGGTCAAAACGGAAACGAAGAAGGAACATTGGTCCGGAAACGCATACTTCCAGAGTTAAACATGTGTTTATAGAACAGGCTGCGTGACGCTTGGTTGTGGATTTTAGCGTACTTGCAGATACATTAATTATGGTCATACGTTCCACCGAAAGAGTTAAACTGGGCGCTTTATCTGCACTTTTTCATTAGTGTATTCAGTATTGCCTACCTTGCTATAGGATATGCCATATCAGCAACGTTTGCTGACGCGGTTCCTGCATGATGGCGCACCAACACACATTGGTCACAACATGCACGATCAAGTAAAGTAGACGTTTCATCAACGCTGGATTGGTCGGGGAGGCCCCACAACTTCTTCTACTCGTTCCACTGATCTTAATCTCCGAGACGTTTGGTTCGGGGAATACTTGATGGTAGTGGTCTAGAAAACTCCAATCAACGACGTTCAGTCACTACAGTGTCTTCGTTGCATGCCAGCAAAAACCCAGTATACTTGAAACGGTGCGTCATTCCTTACGCATAAGGGCTGAGAGATACAATGCCATGAATGGGCGCTACGTGGTGTTCATATTATTTTGTCCACCACATGTAATTACACTTTTATTAAATGTATTGCTACCTTTTCTCCGTGAACCGTTTCGATAATATAGAGCCCACATGTTGTCAAAGTTACGCTCAAGTTACAAGAAAGCCCAACGAAAATTGATCTAATAATTTCGGGGATTTGCGTGTTCTATTAGATTAACGTTTGAAAATAGAGTTGCCGTATTCAAGTAAAGTCCCTACATTGCCCGCAATAAGTGTTTAACAAATTATTACATATGGAGACACGATGGTTTGACAATTTTTTGTTAGTATTGATAAGAGACATAAAGGTACGGGGTCAATCTAAATCTCTTATTTGTAAATGAGTAACTGGCGTTAAAAGGAACAATGCTGCTATGAAACAATATGTAGCTTAAACGGAAATACCTACGGTTAAGCAAAATTATTTATGTTTTTCATTACATACCATGGAAAATGCACAAATCAAATAAGTGAAATATTATTGAGTGGTAGCAATAATAAAAATTTGGTTTGGAAAGACACATGATAGTTAATCTTGTGCGCAATTTCAAGAGCAGTGATCAGTTAAATCTGAATTACTCTCCATGCTTCCGATAATAATACGTATTTAAGGCAAAAGTACATTCAAAGTTTTCGTATTTCCGTTGCTAACAATTTCTCTTTTCATTTCCGGAATATCTCGTTAGCACTGCTAAATAAACAGGGTGTTTGTTTATATGCGTCTCTTAAAAGGACAGTTGACGCAGAAAACCGAGCAGAACTCGCTCAGAGTTATATGAAGCGACGCCCAGAACAAACAATGCGTTACGTAACAAGCACACATTTGGTATTCCATATGCATGGCGACTGAGGTCGTCCTGCATCGATAAACTTCCGTCTGCTTGATTTGCAAGCAGTAGAAGGAATTACTAACACCACAGAAAGTAGGATACGACGTCAAGAAATCTGATATTATAAATTGTAGAGAAGCTGATGTGTGGACAAAGTTCCTTCCTGTGCACCAATAACTAGCTTTCGTGGCCATAAAATGAACAAAAAATGTTAGCGTGTTTTTTAATTACATACGCATTGCCTTGAAGGTAAACAGTCTGAAACTATGCTGAAAATACGTATCCAAATACAGTTAGACTTCTGGATTGCCCCATGCTCTATTATATAAGCCGTGTGGCAATGGCTGTGCAGTCTTGCGCTTGAGTTCGATTCCTAACTCGGTCATGGCTATGCGTGTTGTCCTTAGTGTAAGTTAGTTTAATTACTTTGTAAAATGTTCAAATGTTTGTTAAACTTAAGGGACTTAACAGCGGAGTCATCAGTCCCTAAACGTACAAACAACTTATGAACTACCTTATACTAAAGACAATACAAACATTCATGCCCGAGGGGGATTTGAACCACCAACGGAGAACGGCTTCGCGCATCGTAGCATAGCGCCTCAATGCGCTCGGCCGCTCCGCCGCGGCAATTACTTTGTAAGTCAAGTTAAGAAGTTCAAATGTTCAGATGTTTGTAAATTTATCGGACCACACTGCGTGGTCATCAGTCCGTAGCTTACAAACTACTTAAACTAAGGTTAACTAACATAAGGACAACACACACACATCCATGCCCCAGGGAGGACTCGAACCTCCGACGGCGCGCAACCGCAGCGTGTTAAGAAGTCCTCAGCAGTTTCGTCCCTTAGCTTTACAAACATCTGAGTATTTGAACTATTGTATGTTTTAATGACATTGATTTTCTGTTTGATCATTGTTGCCTCTCCTATAGTACTGAGCGACTACCTCGGACGAAACTTTGTCGCAATTTGACTATGTAATCTCCTCCATAACCAATAGAATAAGTCTTAATATATCACGTAACTAGTAATCGTATTTAAAATTTTAAAATTATGTCAGAAGCCACTCATGAAGAGCTATAATATTATGTTTCATATTTAATACAGTAAGATAAGTATTACAGTTACGAACCTTGGGTTTATCTTGAGACAGTGTAATGGAAGGCGCGCAGATAACTCACCGAACGATGTGGTGCGTGCTTAGCACAATTGACGTGCAGTAGAGAGGGCGGCAATTGAAATCTGCCTCCGGCCATTCACATTTAGATTTTCCTTGACTTCCCGTAAGCACTCCAGACAAATTCCGAGATAATTCCTTTGAAAGCGCACGTCCAATTTTCATCCCCTTCGTTATCAAAATACTCCGAGCTTACCTTCGTCTTTAATGTCGACAGAACATTAAACCCTTTCCTGCTTTGTTTCTTCTTCGGCTGTATTTGAGCGACACCACCGAAAGAGAAGGCCGCGGCGCGCCCGTGCCACGTGACGCAGAGCAGGTCGCTATCGCGTACCTGAATAGCTGGCCGCTAGGGCCCAGTGGGTCGTGCCGACACCCCCTGTATAACATTCTCACTTTTTCTCACAAATTCACCATATTCCTGAATACTGTCCTTTTCCCTTTCTGCAGAAGCTGATTCTATACTTTGGGCTACAGCTTTTCTCAAGGCATCTGCTTCTAGCCTTTGCCTTTTTTGACTTGGGGGCTCTCGTTGAACATCTGGTCTTGAGCTTCAATAACTGGCACAGTTCGGCAGGAAACAAGGCACTGCGTTTTCTTTCAGTTTTGGTTTTTCCAAAGGCAATGTCAGAGTTCGCCCTGTTTTCCAGTCAACTGCTGTGGTTTGAAGAATCAGGTCACTCTGACTGAAGTGTTCTTGAAAAACCTAGAAAGTAAAAGAAAATTATTACATTATAATTTCAAAATCAATTAATTCTACTTAAGTAATATCGTTCTATAAAGATTACACGTTAGTTAAAATATGCTAGCCGGCCGCGGTGGCCGAGGTGACTGAGGCGCTCCAGTCACGGTCAGCACGGCCACTACGGTCGGGGGTTCGAATCCCCCCTTGGGCATGGATATTTGTGCCGTCCTAGTTCGTAAGTAGTTCATAAGTAGTTTGTAAGTTTAGGGACTGATGACCCCGTAGTTAAGTCCCATAAGCTTAACAAACATTTGAACATTTTGAAAATATGCTATACATTTCTGACCGCAGCGTGAAATCAGTTTTTAACACAATCTGTAAAATGTTTTTTGTTGTTAACAAAAAAAAGAAAAAAAAAATAGATCTCATCAAACAAAAATAACTTTAGGGCCAGGACTTTCGGAAGCCTGAATTTGTAACTACCAGTACTAGCGATATGCAGCTTAAATGAAATACACTGCTCAAACTTATCTATTGTTTAACATGTAGGCACTTCTGTAGTGAAACACTTTAAATCGAGAGTAGAAAAGTCGTGTAAACAACACTTTCAATGAAAATGTAGGAAAACAGTTGAGTCTTAGTAGCCTAGTTGCAATTCATTCTTATAAAATTAAATATACTACTTACCACTGAATGTTCAGATGGAATGAAGTTCTGTCGAATAACATGTGTCCATTTCTTCCTAAGTTCAGCATCCTTCGGAAATTTGAACACAGATACTTTCTTCCCAGTCCGGTAATTTCCAGTACAACCCGGCACACAACACGTGTTTACTATGATGTAAAATTCTGATGTTTGTTAAGCTTATGGGACTTAACTACGGAGTCATCAGTCCCTAAACTTACAAACTACTTATCAACTACCTTATTCTAAGGACGACAGAAATATCCATGCCCGAGGGGGGATTCGAACCCCCGACCGTAGTGGGCGTGCAGACCGTGACTGAAGCGCCTCAGTCCCCTCGGCCACCGCGGCCGGCCATGATGTAAAAGACAAGTAGTATTTTGCGGTAGTGAATGAGATATGCAACAAAAACAACACTTTCAGCAACTCACAGCAATCCTCTCACAACAAAATTCTATCGCCATGTTGGGCCGTTTGCCGTGACGTCACCGTCACGTAGCAGCCCCTGTTGGTTGGCCTTGTTTTCTCGGAGGTGTCGGTCGTGCCCTACCAGCCAGCCACTCAGCTACGCGATAACGACGTGCTCTGCGTGACGTGGCACGAGCGCGCCGCGGCCTTCTCTTTCCGTGGAGTTGATTTGTTGGGGGTTGTGTGTCATCCTTACCTTGACCTGGGCCATCCTGTTTTGATCTCGCCCAGCTGATAGGAAGGGGAGCGAGGAGTTGGTCACGCAGCGACCGGACCGGAGTATGCGTCGAGTTTTCAGAGTGGGCCGCCTTGTAGCTCGGCAAGAAGGGTGGTTGTCTTCGCATAGGGGCTATTGCTCATAACAGGGAATGTATTTCAACGTCTTACTAGTGGATGCATTTGGTGCTGGAGTATTGCCTGAAGTTGAGTGTCTCTTGCTGAGTGCTTATTTATCGATGATAATTCTGTAAATATTGTTTTATTTAAGTTGTACGTCAGTGTGTTGATTTTCGAACCTTAACTGCAGGTTATTAAAATTGTCACAAGGTTTATTATATTGGTTACTAGCTGAAAACCCGGCGTTGCCCGGGTATTTATCTATTTATTCCTGCCATTTTTCAGGTATATATTCATTTGTGTAAGGGCTGTATGTCTGTAAAATCTCTTGGAAATACAATTAGTAGTAAAGTAGATATGGATTAAAACTTGGCGCGTGATGGGGCGGTTCACCATGAACGCTACTGTTTCTGTGCTCATATAGCATCGACTACGTGTCGTACTGTGATACAATTTAGCAGGTACACTCAACTATATGTGTGTATACTGTCTGTAAAATTTCCTGAGGCTACAATTTGTAGTGTAGAAATTATAAATTGGAACGTCATACCGAATTGCGGAGTTTTAGTCCATAAACAGCGGAACGTTAATTTTTATGTGCTCATACCTCATGAACTACGTGTCTTACTGTCATACAATTTAGAAGGTACATTCAACTGTATGTGTGAATCCTCTCTGTAAAATTTCCTGCGGCTATTATTTGTAGTTTAGAAATTATAAATTGTAACGTCATACCGAATGCCGTAGTTTTAGTCCATGAACAGCAGAAAAGTAGTAAGCGAGAAACTTTTTTCCTTTCAGTTTTCGATGTGGTTGTCAGCGAGAAAAGTTTCATAAAGGTTTTAAATTATGTTTAAAGTTTGTTGCAAGTCGCTAAGTACTGTCACTCTCATACAGTGTATTTCGAAAGTGTCGCCGCATTATATGGCATTTTTTGCGATTTCTATTGGTTATGACGTAAAATCGTTTGAACCATGTGCTGTATGTGATTCTTAACCATGCAGAAATTGTTACCTCACGGTAAGGAATGTGTGTACTAAATTTGGTTGAAATCGATCCAATGGTTAGGAGAAAATGCGCAGCATTGTCGCAAAATGCAGCAGTTTTTCGCGTGTCTCATTGTTTATGACGTCATATCTCGTGAACTATATATCGTATGTGATTCTTACACTTACGGCGACCGTCCTCATGGATTGAAGCTTACGTGTACAAAATTTCATAAAGATTAGTACAAAACTGTAGATTTGTATGCAACACGTACAAATATACGGACACTCTGCCTTACATATTAGATTCTCTGCCAGACCGTATCAAAATAGTTTTTTTCGTACGTCTCTTTCGTGTTATTGTGGAAGTGCGCGTGCATGCTTTACTGTCTTTATTAGTGTATGTTTCAGGTTCCCATCATCCGGAAAGCGCGGCGCTGGTTCGGAGCTCGGGGCAGCGACGTGCTTTTCTTTTCGCGGTATCGTGCTCGCCGACACCAGAGAATTGTATTATATTTTGAGCCGATTGGTTGTCGCTTTGACCGTCCTCCGTCAATTAAGTATCTCTCATATTTTCCTCGGGTTATGCTTCTCATTGTCCATCCAGTAAAGCTTGAGCATCAGTCACGAGGTTTTAACTTATTACTTTCTTATCATCAATTCTGTTCGCAACACACTTCGCAAACAGTATCTACATATCAATAATATCATTATATTTTTTCAGCGTATGACTACTACTATTAAGAATGCAATCCTAAGCACCACGTTTCGACAGTCAAGCTCCCATCATCTGTCTTTTCAAAATAATCCTACATAAATGATCACTTAAAGCACGGCCAAAACATAAAAATAAATGAAATTACTCGGGCATGAAGTCCTCGTCTTACTTTCAAAACAAACACCTAGTTCTCCGTCCTGCTTATACATATAAACGCCAGTCGTCCATTGTATTCCTTCCGTCTAGCAGGAAAACACGTCACATACGCTGCCACACCGAGCATCGGCCAGATTCTAAGCATGTATGTGCTCGATCAGAGGGCTGCTGGAGTGCTAGCTCAGCGTGCTCGGTCAGAGTGTCCGACGCCCTCTGTAACGAAAAACTAAGTCTACGTGAAACGATCAAAATTAAATAAACCAATGTCCACAAAGAAACGATCAGACAGAAGAATCAATAAAAGTGGGAAAAAGAAAGATGACTCGAAGCGACCTGTAATAAAAAAAATAAAAATAAAAATAAAAGAGCAAACTTCTCAGAACATGAACTGCAAATCATCGATCTACCTGAATAACAACACACACACACACACACACACATATATATATATATATATATATATATATATATATATATATATATATATATATATATAATAAAAACCGGCCCCTGGCATTTTTCCATCTTGTTTCGTAAAAGGTTTTCACACACTCTTGTTAAATGAACACAAGAACACAACTATATCCTGTAGGATTCTGAGTTGTTAAAAGGTAACAGCGCTTTCTCTGAAAAGTGCATTTGTTCTATTTTGTAAACATATCAAGAAATACATACCAACGAATTGAAAACATAGACATCTTTATCACATGTACACAAACTGGGGAGATACTTTTACAATGACTGTTGAAAATGACGTAATGATAATAGTACAGGTACGTTTGTGTATAGATTAAGTAGGTACTACAGCTTTGTAGAATTCGATATTACCACACTTATTCCGTATGTTATTTTAGCTGTAAAAGGATACGTAGTCAGTTGTACGTCCGCCAACGTAACCCGACTTCGATCTCGTCATTGTGAGTCGTCCGCCTGATGCCACCCACTCCGATCAGGGGTTCTCCTTATGGGCGCCACATAGCCGAAGCAAACGTCACCGGGTGGGATGACCGTTGCCGGGAGTCCTGATTTCCCACATGGAAAAGCATTTACTCCTTGGCTTGCATGAGTTTGTGTCAGCTCTGACATTGGTAGAGCGATTTCTGCTTATCAGAGGGCTACAGCCAAGAGGGTATATGACGACCCCACTGCAATGGACGGGGTACCATGCTGGCTTTTTGGTGCTGCATGGACCATTATGATGAAGGGTGGATGGATATCAGTGCACAGTGGACATGACTTGCGCTGAAATGATGTTCAAATGTTTGTTAAGCTTATGGGACTTAACTACGGGGTCATCAGTCCCTAAACTTACAAACTACTTACGAACTAGGACGGCACAAATATCCATGCCCGAGGGGGGTTTCGAACCCCCGACCGTAGTGACCGTGCAGACCGTGACTGGAACGCCTCAGTCCCCTCGGCCACCTCGGTCGGCGCGCTGAAATATGCCTTGCCCAGTCACTGAATAGAAGCTGCAGCCATAAGTCCATTCCATAGTGGAAGCATGGGATGTCACTGAACGATAAAATTTATCGTTATACGTGGTACACCTCGTAAGGGGTCCTTCCTCAAATGGTTCGCTCTTCTGAAGAATTTTGAAGAGGGAGGGTCAAACCCACAGAGGCGACCGTAGATGTATGCCGAAACGTGTGAAGACTCCGCAAGCAATAAGTTGACTAAGTTTCATCACATTCGCTTGAATGGTACTTACGCGCATAAAATACCTACACACAAACATAATTTTTTATAAATTAGATATTAAATCATAAAAATATATCTTTTTTTCTTGATATTTATTATTTCGGGTGGGGGGGGGAGCAGGGGTATGCCCCCTACGTTCCTCCCCCCCCCCCTTATATACGCTACTGCAACCCGTCATTATAACAGCAGTAATTGATCTAACGACTGCGCAGGACATCTGTTGTGTTATATAAGCATTGCCAACCACAGCACCGTCTTTTGAGTGTTCATATTTCTCAGTGTTTGCATACGCGTGCCTATAGGCGTTTCTTTGGGTCTCCAGTGTAGTTTACCTAAGCACCATTTATCTCACGCAGTGAGAAAGGAATAAGCAATTTATATGCGAAAGTGTCAAGTTGGAATATAGTTCACTATATTTAACGAGAGTCAACCAAAGGATCATTAGCAACAGTGCAGTTGAACGTAATTCGCATTCATTTTAAATGATTTTGTACAAACACTTAGGTTGGGAACTCCTTCCAATTGAATACCCTTCGACAAAAAGAAAAATTACTTTTTTTCTTCTTACGGATAGGAATAAAATTTGCTCGTTATTGGCACATTAAACAGTGGGCCATTCCACTGTTGTTGCCAATCTGGAGGTAAAGGCAAAGAAACGACTTGGATTTCTTCATAGTGTTTCGTCAAATACTGACAATTTCCCGGCGCGCAGTGCGTCACTAAAATGCTTCTCCTGCTTCATGTCCCCCTACTCCTTCTCCTCCTCTCCCTTCCCCTCCCTCCCCCCTCCCATTCTACTTACAGGAAACTGTTTCGAAGAACCGTTGGAAGTCAGACGACGCCCGAGTTACATAATACCGAGAGCGATGGAGCAACCGTTTTAAAACTCGTCTCTCATTCTTTAGCAAGCTTGTTGGAAACTGATTATATTTATGCTTATTACGTTGCTTCATATCATTGACTTATTTGTTGACCGGTAAGACAGAGCAGTAGCATAATTTTAATAACCAACCTTTTCGAATGGAGATTTACAGCATTAATTTGGCAATTTTTCTATATTCCGTTGTGCACTGCTCGTTTGTAAGGGAGGCTAGATATGCGAATATAACTTAAGTCGTGATTGTTAGAGAGGAGTACTAGCTTGTAAGATGGGAAAAGGAAAATTGTCGTGATGTCATTAAAAGAGACACTTCAAGGAAACGATTTAATCGAGAATAATGTACAAGGAGTTCATTGCTATCTTCCCCAGTATGGGGTAGTTTGCCCCTGAACCATACAAAAATGTAATCTTCCTTACTCATTGGTTATATAATTTTACCTCCAATATGTGCAATGTACAAATTTAAAGGTGACTGCCTATTGACAGCTCGTACTTATGCAGGTATTATGTAGTTTATAGCCCGGTGTAATTTAATTAAGAATTGTCAAATTCTGTGCAGAACGTGTATGGTCGCTTCTTGCATTTATATGTGTCTGATTCCGCCCAAGGAGTATTTGGAACTGTTTCATTAATTTATAATTAGCCTTAGACCATGGAAGGTATTATAGTGATTATTCGTAATCGGTGCTATTCTTCAAATTACCAATTCGAAATGGGTTTAGAAAAAGCCAGGCAACAATTTGCAGCTGAGACAATCTTAATCTAATATGTAAAAATGAATGTACCGTTCAACCGATTGTGATGAAACTTTGTCAACATATTGCTTGCAATTCCGCGATGGTCATAGGCACCATTAAATGACTGTACGACAAATAGTTCAGGAGATATGACGTAATAAACAATGAAATGCACGGAAAAGTGCTTCATCATGGGACGTCTGCTTCTAAACCACTGCACTGATTTCAACCAAATTTGGTACACATATTCCTTCCTTGAGGTAACAATCGACGTAGAGGTAAGGGCTGCTTACGACGTAGTTCAGGAGCTATGACGTCATAAACAATTATATGGTTGAAAACCTGTGGCATGACTTGCTAATAAGGACACTTTATTCATTGTAAAATCTTCATAAAATTTTGGACACTTGAACTTCAAAACAAGAGGAAGGTAACTGTCACATAAAATTTTGCATGGTGCATGACAGAGGACACTTTACATATGGACCTCGTCAGATTCTACACGTGTATTCCGATCCTGATGAGATTTCTAAATATGATTGAACAACGTATGGTTTTAATTCGAATTTGAAAAGAAATGCATAAATCTAATATATAAAAATTAATGTTAATCTTTTTGTTCGTATTTTACCATACATCCAATTGCGATAAAGCTTTGTCACCTCATTGTTTGCACTCGCGCGACAGTTATAGGCATACTCCAATTCGTATGGTGTACGGCGGCGGGTGGTTTACAGTTAATTCGTTTCTTACGCTTTCACGCTGAAACGACTTGACGAATATGAATGAAATTTGGAACAGAGGTAGCTTATACGCTGCTACTTTTCGTAGCCCACAGTATGGTGCGTGGCGGAGGGTACCTTTCAATGGGTGAACACGCTTGCTACTCCTTCATTCTGAAAGGAATGGACAGATCTGAATGAAATTTGGAATGGAGATAGCATTAATACATACCTTTCGTAAGCCACCCGCTGTGTGACGGAGGGTACCTTACAGTGGGTTAACACGTTTGTTACTCTTCACGCTAGGAATTGAATGAAGTCGCTGCCGAATAGATGTGCGCACTAAGGTGCCCAGCTGCGGTGCACGCGGCCGTTCGCCGTCGGAGGTTCGAATCCTCCCTCGCGCATGGTTGTTTGAGTTGTCCTTAACATAAGTTACTTTAAGTTAGTGTAAGTAGTTTGCAAGCTTAGGAACTGATGACTAACGTAGTCCCTTAGATTTAGAAAAATTTGAACATTTGAATTGAAAGAAATGTGGAATGAAGATAGCTTATAACCCGAATTGATATATGGGTTACCTTTCGTAAGCTTCCATAGGTGGAGGGTACTTTACAACAAACATGCAATTTGTCGGACTGGTCACCATGAAAGTCACCACATAAATGTATGTTTTCATTCAAGAGATTGTTATAATTTTCAAGCCAGTGAATTTAGCATGGCGGAGGGTACCTTGCGACTTTGTCACCGTTTGATCAGTCACCATGAAACTTGGCACATATATGTATTTTTTCATACATAGAAGGGAGAGGAGTAGGATGAAGAGGAGACGTACAGAAATGGGAGGGGGGCACGAACGGAGAGAGAAGAGAGGAGGAGAAAGAGAGGGGAGTTGGTGGCACACGGGTGAAAGGCGAAGAATAGGGGGAGGGGGAGGAGGAAATGGACAGAGAAAGAGGCAGGAGGAGACGGGGGAAGAGCAGGTGAACAGAGAGAAGGGAAAGGAGGAGATGGACTAATGGAAGGTTTAAAACCTCACATATATTTGTTCTTTTGTTCGCACTGTATGCGCTGCCATGATGTTCATCTGATTGTACAGTTATTTCTATTGCGGCAGCAACGCGCCGTGTACCAGCTAGTATAACAATAAATTAAGGAGAGGACGTGTTACTTTTACGACGGTGGCCATGCGTATTAATGTAGCTTGGTACTTCCTGAAATACTATTATTTGTGTTATATGTAAAGAAGTTTTGAAAATAACATACGAGCTGCTATAGCATTCAGTTGGACTGAAAATTATGTCAAATAGAAATGTACGGCTGTTGCTGTAAACTAAGACATATGAAGGTAGCATTTTAATAACATCGAAGAGGAGATACTCAAAATATTTGACGAAAGGAGAGAGTATAAAAATGCAGCAAGTGAGGCAAGCAAAATGAAGTACAGGCGCCTGAAAAATGAGGTTGACAGGAAGTGGAAACTGGCTAAGTAGGAGTGGCTAGAGGACAAGTGCAAGAACATAGAAGAATGTATAACTAGGAGAAATATACACACAGCCTACAGGAAAATAAAAGAGACGTTTGGCGAAATGAAAAGTAGCTGCATGTTATATCAAGAACTCAGATGGAAAACCAGCACTAAGCAATGCAGAGAAAGCTGAAAGGTGGAACGAATATAGTGCGCCTCTACTAAGGAAATAAACTTGAAGGTAGTATTCTAGAACTGGCAGAAAAGGTAGAGGAAGAGGAGATAGGAGATACGATACTGCGTGAAGAATTTGACATGGAACTGAAAGATGTGAGTCGAAACAAGACCGCTACAATAGGTGATTCTCTGTGTGATATGCTGATATCGTTTGGAGAGCCAGCCATGACGAAATTGGTCCACTTGGTATGAAAGATTTGTGAAGTAGGAGAAGAATATAGAAATTCTAATTCGAAAGAAATCAAGTGCAGACCAGTGTGAAAATTACAGAACTATAAGTTTCATTATTCATCGTTGCAAAATAATAACCCGAATTATTTACAGACGAATGGAAATACCGGTGGAATCCGATTAGACCGATTAGTCTAGATATACTATAAATGTAGGAACACACTAGGAAATACATTACGACTTATCTTAGAAGATAGGTTAAGAAAAAGAAAATCTAAGTTTTTAGCTTCTGTAGATCTGGAGAAAGCTTTTGACATTATTGACTGGGAATACCTCTACAGGTTCTGTAGCTTGCAGGGGTAGAATATAAGGAGCGAAGAGTGACATTCAATTTGTACAAAACCCAGACAGCAGTTATTAGAGTCTAAGGACAGGAAAGGGCCGGCCGCGGTGGCCGAGGGGACTGAGGCGCTCCAGTCACGGTCTGCACGGCCACTACGGTCGGGGGTCCGAATCCCCCCTCGGGCATGGATATTTGTGCCGTCCTTAGTGTTAGCTAGTTCGTAAGTAGTTTGTAAGTTTAGGGACTGATGACCCCGTAGTTAAGTCCCATAAGCTATACAAACATTTGAACATTTTTGACAGGAAAGGGACGCAGTGGTTGGGAAGGGAGTAAGACAGGATTGTAGCATTTCCCCAGTATTGTTCAATCTGTACATTTAGAAAGCTGTGAAGGAGCGCGAGGAGAAATTTGTAGAGGAAATTAAAGTTCAGGGAGAAGAAATAAAACCATTGCGGTTTGCCGATGACCTAGTAATTCTGCCAAAGGCAACAAAGGATCTGGAAGAGCAATTGAACGGAATAAACTGTGTCATGAAAGCAGGGTATAAAATGACATTAACAAAAGTAAAACAAGGGCAGTGGAGTGAAGTGTAAGAAAATCGGGCGATGCTGATGGAATTAGATTAGGAAATGAGACAATAAAAGTAGTGGATGAGTTTTGTAATTTGGGTAGTAAAATAACTTCTGATGGCCGAAGTAAAGAAGATATGAAATGCAGACTGGCTATGGGAAGAAAAGTATTTTTGAAGAAACGAAATCAGTTGACATCCAGTATTAGTTTAAATGTTAGGAAATACTTTCTGAAAGTATTTGTCTGGAGTGCATCACCATGTGGAAATGAAACGTGGACGATAAGGAATAACAAAAAGATGGTAGAACTGTGGTCTGGAGCGCCATGTCAGGGATTGCGCGGCAGCTCCCGTCAGATGTTCGAGGCCTCCCTTGGACATCGACATGTGTGTTGTCCTCAGTTACTTTCAGTAGTTTGTAAGTTTACGGAAGCGATAACCTTGGCAGTTTTGGTCCCTCAGGATTACGAATATTTTACAAGGGTTTTGGGTGGTATTGGATTCCACTATCGCACTCTCTCAGCACGCATTGCCGATACACTAACTAGCCAGCGATTATCTCTTAAGTGTTGGAGTTCTTTGACTCCCATATATTTCGAGCATGATGACGGCCACATTGCAACAGTATAATGTGCGACCACACGTGGCACTCTTTGCTCAAGACTTGGTAGTCAGTCGGATATATTTATACATTTGTTTCATTACTTAGCTTCATCAGGTTAGGACCATCATGCCCTCTCTTACATCGGACCACGGTTTTACACATATAATACTTTTTACATCTGAGTTACCTATAAAATAAGAATGATATTAATAGATGAACGATTAATAATGTATTAATAAAATAATTTAGACAGATTGAGTACATGCAAAAAGGATGTCAATAAATACTGTTGACTTAACTCTAATAATATTATATATACATGTGGCGTCTGTTCCAAAAGAACAGACGTCACTTCTGATCCTGCAGTAGTTATTATTAAATATTCAAAGAATATATGACATCAGCTGCGATTGGGCAAAGCTGAAAATGTGTACCCAGCCGGGATTCGAACCCGGGTCTCCTGCTTTCTAGGCAGCTGCGCTGACCCCTACACCACTGGGGACACAGTGATCACCGCACCTGCAAGGGTTCTTTCGGAACAGACGCCATATATATATATATATATATATATATATATATATATATATGTGTGTGTGTGTGTGTGTGTGTGTGTGTGTGTGTGTGTGTATATGTATATTCCGGTGACGGGCAATGATCCTATCGTTAGTGGGGAGGGCTGGGAAAGTTTGTGGCCCTTACTCTTACGGGAATTAGTTCATAAGTACGAGTTTGAGTACTGTGGGCAGGGCGAAGCTGGGAATTTGTATCTGACGGGAGGCGTGCTTAGGTAGTCCTTGCAGGTGCGGTGAGCACTGTGTCCCCAGTTTACCGGGCGCTGTGGCTCAGCGCGCCCGGTCAGCGGGCTAAACGCCCTCTGTAATAAAAAAGCTGAGCCAACCATTCAACGAACAACCACGAACAAACTAAACGAACGACCACGAACCATAGATCTAGCAGATGAACAAAAAGAAAAAAAAAGTGGTGTAGGGGTTAGCGCAACTGCCTAGAAAGCAGGAGACCCGGGTTCGAATCCCGGCTGGGTACACATTTTCAGCTTTGTCTATCGCAGTTGATGTCCTATATTCTTTGAATATTATCTAATAAGATTAATACTAGCAGTGCTACTGAGACAGCTTCTGCTGCTGCTGATGTAATAATAGAAATAACAACATTGATATTAGCAGTTACAGAATGTACTTTTGAATATGCAGAAACCGATTATGATTCACAAATTCTGATAGAAGGAAGTTAAGAAAGTTGCATCTGGCGAGAACAATGCTAATTGGAGACTGTAGCAGGTGTTAATGTTTGTAAAGCTTATGGGAATTAACTGTGGGGTCATCAGTACCTAAACTCATAAACTACTTATGAACTAACTTATACTAAAGACAACACAAACATCCATGCCCGAGGGAGGATTCGAACTTCCGACGCGGGAGACCGCGCGATCCGCTACGTGACGCTCAAGACCGCTTGGGTCTCCCGCGAGGCTGGAGATTGTAAAAGGAAGCTTAGGGGAACAGAGAATTGCGTAATTATTGATTTAGTCGTTTGAAGCTAGCAGTGTTATTCAGTTCTCCTATATATTGAGGAATATTGTTACAGAGTCTTGTTCCTGCTACTGAAAAGAACTTTGAGAAAGGGCTGAGTGATGGATAGGGACAGAAAGGGTTTTGCTCTGATAGGAACGTGGATTTCTGTTATGTTGATCAGACAAGAGCGTTAAGGTTGAGGAAAGATATGAGGTACAGTGTACATTGATAAGAGAGTGGAGGAAACAGAGTGTATAAAAATCTCTGCGCTTGTCAGCACGGAGTCAGAATAGCTGCGTATAAGATGGTGAAATACGTTCGAAGAGACGGATGTTACATATATATCGAACGCAGGCGTTCATGACTAATTCCAGTCGTCGTGAGCTTTCCCAAGAAAGACTTTGCAAGATAACATCACTGTAGTCAATAACTGGGATTGGCGCATTCACGAGGACAGTGGTTCAAACCAATCTCCGGCCATCCAGATGTAGGTTTTTCGGTGATTTCCCAAAGTCACTTTAGCAAATTCCGTGATGGTTCCTTTCAAAGGGTACGGTCGATTTCTTTCGCCATCCTTACCCAAAACCCAGGGTGTGAGCTCCGTCTCTAATGACCACTGTGCTGACAGAACGTTAAACCCTAAGCTTCCTTTTTTCTCCAGCGGATAGAATTGCCTCTCCATTCTCCCGAACCATCACCTATCTAAAACATATGACTGAGGAACGTCTGGCTCGGGATAAACCCCCCGCGCCTACACCAAATTGGCTTTGGCAATATTTGGAAGTAGCATGTACCGCTACACGCCAGCAACACGTTCTGAGACTGTGATTTAGTGTCGAGGCGTATAGCAGCGGCTATTACTAGCAATTGTGGCAACATTCAAGACTGATTTAATTACTTTCTTGCATTAAATGGGCTGTATTTTAAAATATAAGCTTTTTGTACAACGTGTTCCCTTCCTAATAAATTTGGCTGTAATGTCTCCTATCCTTCATCTTGTTGCATTTTCTGTGGCCAACAGTGTGCAGAACTGTAAATCGCAGCGTATATTGAGCTATGCCCGTGATGTGCTGAAATATGCAGAGGTGGACAGTGAAACTTGTTCAGCACTGTCAGCTGGAGTTAGGCTTTAACTGAGAGACATCTCTTGTGTGGGTAAGCTACGAAGGTCCAAAGGAAAGGAACCCTTACATTGCTAATTTGAAGCACGTTATGGGCACTCTAATGAGCATGGTGTCGACGGAACGTTAAAACCTAAGCTTCCTATTTTTTCCCCAACAGATAGATTTGTTACCTTGGTCTCCCTTTTCTCCCGATGCTGACTTGTATCAAATCTACATTTACTGAAGACTGCAATGAACGCTGACTATGTGTGATTCGCTATAGAACTGAATGCTGTCTTGCAATTTATCCAAAGTTGAAAGGAATGTTAATGACTTTTCCTTTGAAAAAGATGTATGGATTCATCTTTGGCCTGATCATTGCCGTTTTTCCTATTTTACATTTTAGTTGTAGAAACGAGCTCCTAGTCCAGGCAGCGAAGGCCCATGGGATGTCTCCAGGTCGCCGTGTCATCCTCTTCCTTTCGGATGCTGAATGGAGGGGCGTGTGATGAGTAGACGACTCTCCCGGCCAGTTTACAGACGTTCCAGCTTGGAAGCGCTTCTACTCCCTCAAAAATATCCTTAGTTGGCATGATGGGGCTGAATGCCTTCCATACCAGTGCTTCCACCGAGGACAAGTCTTCCCATTATAGGGAATCGTATCAGATCCTCAACATGGCAGACATCTACTCTGACAATTCAGCTACAGAGATTGATACGTTTTAATTTTAGAGTTGCGTATAAGTTACCTGGAGTGATAATCATCACGCTGACACAGAGAAATATGTAAGCATTTCAGTAACGGGTTTAAACACTGCAATATATAGATGTCATTATCAGAATGAATCAACTCCCGGGAACTGAGTAGAACTGTTTAACGAAAACAAGCAGTATCCCAGTGAAGCATTACAGCAACCGCTTTAGGATAACAGTTGACGTCAGTGTTACAGCAAACTGACCATATGAAGACGGTAAGTGTGGCTTAAAAAATCTGTGCGTCTCATTATCACCAAAGAAAGTAATATTATGGTGTGAATTCTAACTGAACAAATAGCTCAGTTCCTGGAAAATGGTACGATACAGTGTGACACTACGTTCACTGTGTAATATTAGTGATGCAATCGTGACCCAGTGGATATAAGAGGATGGAAGTAGCGATGTCAATATTTCTTTCACACCATATAGCCACACTGAAGGGCACAGCGACGTCTACATCGTTATAGAGGGCTAGAGCAATGAAACAAGTGTGGTTCTATCTTTGAAATTTTGGAGCCATCTGCTGCAGGCCTGACTGATGACACGCACTCCGCGTCGTCAGTATCATCTGGTCAGGAATAGCTAACACCGCAAAGTACAACTCTAAACCCACGGTATTCGTGAGATATGGAGGCTAGCGAGGCGAATGATGGTCATACTGTCTGTGCAGCGTTATAGGTCGACGTGATGTGGCAGCGACTGCAGGTATCGAGGCAAACACGTCATCTTAGAAGGGCCGTTACTCTTCTTCAATAACGACGTAGATTTTGATTCGAAACTGTGTTGAAATGACGAGTGCGGCTTTGTTAATCAGTACTTCCCTGGAAGCAAGCTACTTGCCGTCGTTAACTTCTCTTTAAGGACATTTCCGGCCATCGAGTTTTCGTCGATTTTGGCACATGGATGGTAGCTGGTTAACGGCAGTAAGCTGCCTAATGACACAAATGAAACTCTCACCCCAACGTCGTCGTTTCCGAGTCAGCAATGACTCTGAAACGTAATGTGCTACGTCAAGAGTAGTTTGAACCCTTCACCGAAGGCTAAAATCTGTTTCAACCTTCCAAATTTGATCATTATTTAGCAGTCGACATTGCTGAGCAGCAGTACGAGTTAACTATAGGTGAAATAACTACGAGGATTGTTCGAATGTATAGATACGAAACGATACTGTGGGTATAATTGAAGTCTTTATTCGGAAGTATTCACCAGAAGCCAGAGCGCAACTGTCCTACTGTTTAACGAGCAGATTTCTCTGTTCCCAGAATTCCTGTGGCTGTGAGAAGAGCCAGTCCTCTACTTTGTCTTTCAGTTCGCCGTCCACTTCCTTTGAGATTTTATTTATTTATTTATTTTTGCGGATCAAACAGACGGTAGTCACAGGACGAAATGTCCGGGCTATAGAGCGAACGCTCCAGCTGCTTCCACTTGAACTTGGCCTGTACGCTTCGTGTGACCTTGCAGACGCGTGGAGGCGCGTTATCGTGGAGCAGAATCACTCCCTCCGTGAGTAGCACAGGCCGTTTGCACTTGATGGACTTGCATAGTTACGGAGTGTCTCACAGTACACTGTGAATGATTTTGCCGTGTTCGAGGAATTCGATGAGTACCGGACCTCTGACGTCGAAAACGATGGTGAGCATTACTTTGCCAGATGAGGATACAGCCTTCAATTTTTTATGCCAAGGTGACGGCACTATATTCGCGTCCCTAGATGTCGCAATATGTTATCCCAAAGCTGCATATTCAAATTTCAACCAGTTTGATTTCTAAGACGTTTCGTACCTTTTCATTCGAACACTCTTTGTAATGGAAATAAAACTACAGTAACTAAATTATGGAGGTTTACAAATGAGTGGTTTGCCCTTGCCTGGGTTGCACATTCTCTTGACACGACCTTCATCGAAAATCTCTAGGACATGTTTGGTAGGTAATTTCTTAGTACGGTTTGTCGATTACAGCTGTGGCTAAAATATAGCGTGGATTGGATACCCCATAGCATTACTTTTCCATGCCAGATGGTTTAAACACTATTGTTGTTGCAGAGCGTGAAAGTAATCATCAAGACTCATCTGCGTACTGCAGGAGATACAGCTTGTAGCGTAATAACGTGAATAGTTAACGTGAATGATATCACTGATTTGTATCTTGTTGGTGTGAAAGACTTCACTAGTGCTCTTGTTATGGAAAATTCTAAAATATATGTAAGTGATAAGGGTAAATATTTGCCACCATCTTTTCTTCAATAAGCACGTGCAGTGTAAAGCCTATTGTCCAAGGGAAATGATCGTCATTAACCTCGAATTTTGACTGTAACACAAAAATAGATTTAAGAATTGGTTACCTGTGTATTTCATAGATAGTTGTCGCATTTTATTTTGGGACGAGTATCGGACCAATTATACTTCTGTATCCAACTTTTCTTGTTTTGTTTTTAAGTGGTTTCTGTATTACATTCAGAAAATTCTCAGTTGATCTCGGAGAATTGTTACTATAATACAACTTTAACCTATTTTTGAATACGATGTAGTTGAATTTTGCAATATTCTTTGTGTCTAACTAACATTTAGTAGAAGGTAATGAATATATATTTACTCTTTCAAGTGATACTTTCATGTGTGACTATCACTGTTAAATTTGACAAAATTTTTGACAGCAACCATCCGAAACTATCAAGCCATTATTGCTTTCGAGTTTATTACAAATCAGTTTTCATAAGACTCTTTCAGATTTACTTAGTTCCGTGCTAGGTCCCTGTTTTTTTTAATTTTTTTTTTCTCGTTAGTAGTTTGGACAAATGTGTAAATTAAAAAACTTTCGATTTAATAAGCCATGATTGCAAAATAACAACATGAAGTATTCACAAAAGAATGGAAAACTGGTATAATCCGAAATCGGGGAAGATCAGTTCTTATTTAGGAGAAATGAAGTAAGACGTGAGTCAATACACACCTTACAACTTATCTTGGAAGAACGGTTAAGAAAGCCAAATCTATTTTTATGGCTTTTGTACATTTGGGGAAAGCTATTGATAATGTTAACTGGAATACACCCTTTCAAATTCTGAAGATAGCAGGCGTAAAGTATGGTTGAACGAAAAGTTACATACAGTATGTGCAGAAACGAGACAACAGTTATAAGAGACGAATGGAATGAATGCTACACAGCGGTCAGGAAGGGAGTAAGACAGGGTTTTAGCCTTTCCGCAGTGTTATTAAACCTTTACACTAAACAAGCTACGAAGGGAAGCAAGGAGAAGTTCGGAAACTGGATTAAATTTCAGGGACAGTGAAGGACCTGAAAGAGAAATTGAACGGATTAGATAGTGTCTTGAAAGGAGGGTACGAGATGATCATTAATAAGAGCAAAAGAGGTGTAATGGAATATAGTATAAAAGAAATCGGACGATGCTGAAGGAATTAGATAAAGATAGGATGCAATGAAAGTTGTAGATGAGTTTTGTTATTTATCAAGTAAAATAACTTAAGATGGATGAAGAAGAGAGGATACACAAAGTAGTATTGTTATGGGAAGAAAGTATTTCTGAAGGAGAGGAATATTTTGATATTCAATATGAATTTAAATATTATAAAGTCCTTTCAGAAATTCTATGTCTAGAGTGAACAATTTTACGGGAGTGAAGCGTGGTCGACAAAGTGTTCAGACAAAAAAATTGTGGATGCTTTTGAAATATGGTTTCCTAGGAGAATGGCGAAGATTAGGTGCGTAGATCGTGAGGAGGTGCTGTACAGGATTCGAGAGACAAGAAATTTCTCGTATATCTTGACTAAAAAATGGGATCGATTGGTAGGAAACATTTAAAGACATCAAGGAATCGTCAATTTAGCATTAGAGGGTACAGTGTGGGGTAAAAATCGCAGATGGAGACCACGATGCGAACACAGTAAACAGGTTCAAAAGGATGTGGGCTTTCGTTCGTATTCCGAGCTGAAGAGCCTTGCACAGGATAGGGTAGCATGGAGATCTGAATGAAACCAGTCTTTAGACTGAATACTACAACATCAGCTGGTGTGATGCACTAAGATATATCAAAGGTTTTTCGCTCACAATTCGGTGAAAGTAGGAGAAACTTCCATCTTTTTTATCTTCATAGAAACACTTCTGGACTAACATTAAAGTTAAAAGGACGTCGTGAAAACGTACGTGACATATATTTGTGTGGGCGATTTCGTCCTGATTTTGTATCAGGCGTTTGAAAGGTAACACGTTTTGGCACGCGCACTGAATGAGTGTTGTTTAATACTCAGTGAGAGGCCTTAAAACTGACAGCTATACGACTTACGGCAGCACATCCTCTCAAAAGTAGCCCAGCTTTACACAAGTTATAAAACTAGCGGTTTGAAACGTGTTACCGTGATGAGTCGTTGTTTGGTCTTCTTCAGGAGACTGGTTTTTATGCAGCTCTCCACCCAATGCGATCCTGAGCAAGCATCTTCATCTCCTCATAAGATCGGCAACCCACATCTATTTCACCTGCCTACTGTAATCGTCTTTTGGTTTCCCTCTGCGAATTCTACCCCACACAATGGCCTCTAATTTTAAATTTACGATTCCTTAACGTCTAATAATGTGTCCTACAAATCGATACCTCCTTTTAGTCAAGGAATGTCAAAAATTCCTCTTCTCCCCAATTCTATTCACGACCTCCTCATTAGTTACGCGATCTATCCATCTATTTTAGAACGGCAAAGAATTTAAATTGCCTATGTTGTATTGAATGTATAGGCACAGTAAAATATGTCTTTGCTAGATCAATAAAATTAATCCCTGATTCAAAATGAGATCAAAATTATGTACACTGAACTGCTAAGAGTATAGAAACAAATGCTGCATGATAACAATAAAAGAGTTACAGGTGTGGATTATATAATTATAAATAAAAGTATTAAACCGTCAGTAGGTCAGGTTTTTGTATTTTGAAAGGAACTAACATTGCACGTGGATATTAGATGGCCAACATTGTTTAAATTACAAACAAAAATAAGGTATGTTTTTGGTTACAGTCATAAAACTAAGTCTGCAGAGCGAATCTTAAGTAGCATTCTGCATCTAAAATAATACGATATATTTCACTGGCTGGGCACGTGTAATGTAAAAAAATAAATTAATAAAAATAAAAGAAAATTTAAAAAAATCTGCAATGTGGTAACACAAGTACTGTGAATATTATGTTTTGATATATAAAAATGAATTTTACAAGAAAAGTAATGATATTGGTAAAAAATTTAAATTGAGCAACACCGAAATGTGCTACAGTCGAGGTATTCACCATTTCATCTTTCGATGTGATATCATTGTCTTCTATGTCAGTAAATTACTGTTAAACGACAGCCCACGTTCATAGTTGTTTTAAAAGATGGCTGCAAGACGTAGATGTCAAACCTCACACGAGAGATTCATTGTCTTTCCTCTTTAGGTTACGGTAGTAACACTAAAAGCGGGCCTTTGCAATAGCCTTTTGATAGCTCGAAATTTAAATGAAAATAACGGCTTAACCGTACATCTGACACGAATACTGAATAAACGAGTTTTTAGAGGAGAAATTCCTCCACAACTTTAATCTCTTGTGTGTTTTTCACATCTCGTATCGTTTCAGAGATATTTGTAAAAATAACGGTGATTTGATTATGTCTGTCTGTCGGTCCGTAATGTGTTCCCACTTTTTAGGTCGAACCGTTCAACCGAACGGCGCCAAATTTTACAGACATAATGTTGGCCGCCAGAGACCAGAATGTTCCTTTTCCGAATATTTCGGACAAAAAATACGTTAGTAACACTAAAAAAAAGTCCGTTTGTGGTCGCCTTTTGACAGCAGGAAATTGAATTTGCAAATAAACCCTTCATCTGACACGAAAATTGAATAAACGAATTTGTAGAGGAGAGAATTCTCTAAAGCGTTGCTCTCTTATGTTTTTTTTTTTTTTTTTTTTTCATAACTCACACCGTTACAGAGATATTTGCAAAAATAACGGCGATTTGACACCGTCACCTGATTTTACGTAAGCCAGGCGTTGCAAAACCATGTCGTACTTAGTACGATAAATTATAATATAATGTCTAAAATGTCATATTAGTGGTTAACAACTGCCATCAATAATACGAGAATTAATGAACAGTCTCATAGTTATTCACTGTAGTGTAGAGGGCAGCACGTTAGGTTGTGGGTGGTGCACATGGTCTGTAGCTGGAAACCCGTCGCTACTATTTTTTTTTTTTTTTTTTTTTTTTTTTTTTGCTTTTGCTTATAAAAAATTAATTAATTCTGCAATGTTTAGAGTTGTGCATATGTAAGAATGCTCCCTCTAAAATGTGCGTTTGTTCTATTTCGTGAGCATGCCGTGAAGTAATAACGAATCGAACAATGGTCTTCTGAAGCATATGCATGTAAAATGGGCGGATACTTTATAATATTATAGACAATCTGTACATACTTGTAGTATCATATATAAATGAAGTCCTAGATATCTGTGGCAACTGTTGTTACTTAATGAAACGAAAGGGAAGTGTATACATCGCAACAAATTACCTTGCTTCTTTTTTTTTCTACGAAATCATTCACTAATTATGAAATATGTTGAAATTCATTTATTAGAACCAATACATTTACTAAAATGTCTGTCTTTGGTATGGTTGCTATGGACGCTTATAACGTAGATTGTATTACCTTTTCTGTAGTTCAGATATGACTTTGTTCTGCGCTAAAATAAATAGCAAATATTCTGTTTGAAACCGTGACTATGGTTTCCTTTACAGCTAAAATAACAAACGGAATCAGTGTGCTAACACTGAATTCCACATACCTCTAGTAGTCAATCCATGTATACAAAGTTACTCCTATCATTACTTCATTTACAACAGTCATTATAACAGTATCTCCCCAGTTTCTGTACATGCGAAAAGAAGTCTGTGTTTGCAGTTCGTTGGTATGTATTTCATTGTATGTTCACAAAACAGAACACATGCACTTTTCAAAGAAATTTCTGTTACCTTTGAAGAACTCGGAATCTTGCAGAATATTTTTATTTATTTGTTCTTTAGGTAGATCGATGTTTTTCGGTCGTTTGTTCGTGTTCGTTATGGGTTGCTCATTGAGAATGTTGCTCAGTTTTTTATTACAGATGGCACTGAGCTCTCTTTCTTTTTTTTTTCTTTTCATTGGTTCTTCGGTTTGATGGATTGTTTGTGGGCGATCGTTTATGTTTTATATTGATCGTTTCATCGTTGACTCAGTTTTTTCGTTACAGCTCTTTGACCGAGCACGCTGAGCTACCACGTCCGCAACCCTCTGACCGAGCGCGCTAAGCCACCGCGCCCGGCAAGTTTCGAACCAACATCTAACATGTTCGTACATCACAAACTATTTCGCCGCCCATTACGCTACGCCGAACAGCGGCAGGTGTTAACTGCGAGCATGGCATTTGTATACATTTGATTATAATTCATTGTGCTAAGAACTACGTGTTTTTTTTGTTTTGTTTTGTTTTTTTGACAATTTTCAGTGCGTCATTGCTCTGAAATGACAACGCTTGAGTTATAATAATAAAATAAACAAAGCACGATTGCATATGCAAGGTTTTGGGCGAGGGTTGTCATGTGACTGATTTCCGAACGCCAAATGTACGCTACGTTCATTCCAGGCTATAGTCATTGGTAACCAGTACTGGCATAGAAAATAAACTTAGAACAAACTACCAAAGCAAGTATGTGATAATATTTTAACGGAAAAAGGTTATGAAGATGTGGGAGAGATATTAAGATAATAGTTGAAAGAGGAAAAAGTTAAAAAAAACGAGTATATTTGTCAAAGCTAAACTCAAATTTTAAATAATTTTGGCTGTTTGTTAAAATACGTCAGAACGAATATTACGTGTTGAATTCATAGGTATTATCACAAGAGTAGGTAGAGTCGTAATCGTACTGTCTATATTTTTTATTATTTATATTTGTATTATGTTTGTTCGAAATGTTTGTAAAAAATCATAAAACTTCAGGCAAATCTAAAGTGGGCCGTAAAACACGACAGTGCGATTTTCTTTTATGCATCTAGTACATATCAACGTAAGTGTCGAGTTTCTCCAAATCTATTTATCAAAACTGATTAACATAGACAATACTGTGTGGATGAAAGTTTAACACCCAAAGTATTGTTGTGCTATGTAATATAATGACATGTAATACGAAAGTGAAATGAAACGATATCATTGAAGGTTCGTTGCTACGTACATAGGTCAACGCAGTTTTAGAGCATCATTTGTTTTCCACGGTCTCCTCCAGTATCTGAAGACCATACTAAAAGACTGAGACAGCAACAGACGTCTGCCAGGTTCAGAGTAGTATGCAGTGATTGCCAGAAATCAGCAGGCATATAAATTATTAGGATGAAACACTTACTGGTTATATTACAACTAAAAACTTAGAAATCAACTCGAAATTACGAGCCTTCTGTTATGACTTCTAGCCTATTACGTAATTGTCTGTACCACGAAACACTGAAAACGGGACTGTTACGCATTTCTTTATTACAGCTGAAGCTTCAGTTTAGGTTTTACAGGATGGATATGAAATTGGCATACAGTAAAACAACGTACTTACATCATACGATTTGAAAAAAAAAAGTTTTAGGATTTTTTTCACCAACACACACTTTGTTATACAAATGTTCCTCTTAGTGACAGCAAGCAATCGAGATTGTATGCCACAATTGTCTAGTTTATTTGATTTTACTCAGTATCATCCTGACAATGTTGTTGGCTACTAATATTCCTCTAAATATTATGTATGTACTAAGTATTGTTACAACTTCCGTTAGATATGGAAAGTGTAATACTTTGAAAGTACATAGTAGTATTTACCTTTGATAATATACAGAGTTAATGGTGAGGTATAATTCTAACCTATCGTAGGAAAATGACTGAGACATGAACACATCCGCTATAAACAAGTCCCATTTCAATTGGTGTATGTACTATTTCACTTGTCCATCCAAAATACAGTAATCACTTTGGTCTACGTTCTGCGACAAATCTTGAATAACAGTATATAGAATTGCTATATCCATAGCGAATCTTATTCATGTCTTTACCAACACCGGTGAAACAATTCACTACGCGATTGCAAACTTTTCAATCGAGTGCCCAATGGTTATTTGTAATACCCGCCCGGTTATTCGCAATACTGTAAGTACCCATTCTCAGTATAGGTAAATATGTCGGCCCGGTTCTAATCCGACAGACGCATAACGACCTGGGTAGATATGCCGGTGGTGTGGTGTGGTTTTAAGCGGTTTCCCACATCCCACCAGGTGAATATCGGGGTGGTACGCAAGTATCGCCTAAGATCGCGATTCGCAAATCTTATGAAAAAATCTTTATCTCACTTTCACATATATAATACTATAGGCAGACAGTTTGGTCGCACAAATTTCAACGTGGTCTAAGGCGTCCTGCTAAGGACAGGGCGGCACTTTCCGGCGGAAGTTGGAGTTCTCCGTCAGGCATGGGTGTGTGGTGTTGTCTTTAGTGAAAGGTAGTTTAAGTTACTCAAAATATCCACGGGTATACTACCGGTCTACAGGGCCCGTTGGACACTGCAGACTGGCAGTATACCCGTGGATATTTTGATTAGCTTAAACTACCTTTCACTAAGGACAACACCACACACCCATGCCGTGGATATTTTGATTATCAAATACGCCGGGATTATCAAAAATCACGGTAGTTTAAGTTGTTTGTTACTCAATGCATTGATGACCATAGCAGTTTGGTTCAATATATTTAGAAATGTTTGATCATTTTTGGTTAATGGCAGCAGGACCGGCATTCGGTTACTCCTTAAACTGACATACCAGATCCGAAATAACTACGCGGACCTAGCAAACGCAGGACAAAGGCAAAGGAAAGGAAGAAGAAAAAAGAGGTTGTTTGTAGCGCATGAGACAAGGTACGAACGCATGAGGATTAAAATAAGAAGGGAATAAATATACAGTAATTTAGCAACGGCACTTTATGGGCATCACTTCAAACATACACATTGTGAAAAACTAGCACCGAAAATGAACTGATTTTCAACTAACAATCGGCGTAAGATCGCTGTTAACCTACGATGAATAAAAGCTTACATAGCAAGATATAACCTATAAAGTACACTCCTGGCCATTAAAATTGCTACACCACGAAGATGACGTGCTACAGACGCGAAATTTAATCGACAGGAAGAAAATGCTGCGATATGCAAATGATTAGCTTTTCAGAGCATTCACACAAGGTTGGCTTCCGTGGCAACACCTACAACGTGCTTACATGAGGGAAGTTTCCAACCGATTTCTCACACACAAACAGCAGTTGACCGGCATTGCCTGGTAAAACGTTGTTGTGGTGCCTTGTTTAAGGAGGAGAAATACTTACCATCACGTTTCTGACTTTGATAAAGGTCGGATTGTAGCCTATCGCGATTGCGGTTTATCGCGTTGGTCGCGATCCAATGACTGTTAGCAGAATATGGGATCGCTGGGTTCAGGAGTACAATACGGAACGCCGTGCCGGATCCCAACGGCCTCGTATCACTAGCAGTCAAGATGACAGGCATCTTATCCGCATGGCTGTAACGGATCGTGTAGCCACGTCTGGATCCCAGAGTCAACTGATGAAGATGTCTTACAACAACCATCTGCACGAATAGTTCGACGACGTTTTCAGCAGGATGGACTATCAGCTCGGAGACCATGTCTGCGGTTACCCTTGACGCAGCATCACAGCCTGCGATGGTGTACGCAACGACGAACCTGGATGCACGAATGGCAAAAAGTCATTTTTTCGGATGAATCCAGGTTCTTTTTACAACACCATGATGGTCGCATCCGTGTTTGGCGACATCGCGGTGAACGCACATTGTGTATTCGTCATCGTCACACTGGCATATCACCCGGCTTGAGGGTATGGAGTTCCACTGGTTACACGTCTCGGACACCTCTTGTTCGCATTGACGGCACTTTGAACAGTGGCCGTTACATTTCAGATGTGTTACCACCGGTGACTCTACCGTTCATTCGATCCCTGCGAAACCCTACATTTCAGCAGGATAATGTACGGCCGCCTGTTGCAGGTCCTGTGCTGGCCTTTCTAGATAAGGAAAATGTGCGACTGCTGTCCTGTCCAGCGCATTCTCCAGATCTCTCCCCAACTGAAAACGTCTGGTCAATGGTGGCCGAGCAACTGGCTCGTCACAATACGGCAGTCACTACTCTTGATGAACTGTGGTATCGTGTTGAAGCTGCATGGGCATCTGTACCTATACACGCCATTCAAGCTCTGTTTGACTCAATGCCCAGTCGTATCAAGGCTGTTATTACGGCCTGAGGTGGTTGTTCTGGGTAATGATTTCTCAGGGTCTATGCACCCAAATTGCGTGACAATGGAATCACATGTCGGTTCTAGTGTAATGCATTTGTCCAATGAATACCCGTTTATCATCTGCAATTTTTCTGGGTGTAGCAATTTTAATAGCCAGTAGTGTAATTTTCTAGTTACAAAATGATGAAGTATATTATGTGTTAATTTGTATCATATAGTAATGGAACTACTGAATGTGAGTGATATACTGGGTAATGTGATACGTCATTATACTGGTGAACTTAGCTAACGCGCACGCGTATGTGTGTGTGTGTGTGTGTGTGTGTGTGTGTGTATGGTAAGGGAGAGAGAGAGAGAGGAAGATGGAGTGGAGTGAGGAGAGAGACACAGAGATAGAGACCTTCATTCGTTTCCGTAATAGTAACAGATTACCACAGCCAGCAGCTTATAGCTAGGCGATTTGTCCAGTCTACTGGGCATCGCCTCAACGTCTGAATTAGTGCAGACAATCGTTAAAGGCCGTTCCACAGAGCACAACCTTGGCATAATTAAAACTTGGGTTTTTAAATGTGCATAGCAACGACCTTCAGAGCTTCAGTTTGTTTTCAAAAACTGTTTGGCAAGCTTTGTTGGCGTCGTATTATGTAAGCCGATGCAGACCATCGACAGCGGGAAGCATAACACTGTTTTTCTTGCCCGACCGCCTTGTTTCACATGGCATTGTAACTATCGTGCTTACAATACAACATCCAAAAGATGCTAGTAAATCGTCTTTTGGAGAGTGACATGCACATATTCCGTTTTTCATCTAATACTATCACGCAGAAACTATAAAACCCGAAGTGTGCTGCAAAATAAAAATATTTTGTGGAGTAACTCTACGTCTGAGACATAACTTACGAAGGATTGGTAAATATTTCTGCTCTCACAGCAGCTTCAGACCTTTAATTATTGTCTCAGATTTGTTTATTTTGTTAGGAATGGAGCGCGGTGCTTTGTTCTTTTACGTTCTATTCCGGCAAAGCAATTAGTCCGTTTTCTGATGATATACCAACTCTAGATGAGTAACATTAGCCATTAGTTACGATGTATGAGGGTGACAAAGAGTGGAATGGTTAAAATGGATGGTAGATAGCAAGCAGTTTCATCTCTTGGTATCGGTACTGTAATACTTCACATACAACAGCCAGTCACCATGCCTAAATAGGACAAAGTAGCTATTTGTAGGAATGTTCCCACTGCAAAACAGGTTGAATAAATAGATAAACAATTATCTTCATGTTTCTTAGTACAACATAAACGGAAGTAATGGTAAACGTTTAAGAGTATTGAGCGGTAATTTTGTAAGAGGTGATTATTTTTATGTACTACGAGATAATGTTGATGGAACGTAAGCGTCTTACAGGATGAACAGTTCAGGAATCTAAACTACTCTTTTCCTACAACTGTTGTGTGTTACAAACTTAATGAAACATTCGAGAAGTGCATCTCTCATAATATGAAACGAATAGGAGTAAATAAATTTTATTGACTATTGAAATTAATGCGTCGGTAGAAGAGAGAAAATAAATGCGTCTGCACAGGTAACGGTACTATCTCAACACTGATCGGAGACAAAAATAATGAAATTATTGCCTACACCAACACAGATATAAAACCATAAATTTTCTATCTCACAAAAGAAGCACATCTTTATTCAAAACACGTTGTGCTTACAATACTTAAAATGACTATCGTGTAATTTTTTTTTTTTTTTTTTTTTTTTTTTTTTTTTTTTTTTTTTGCAATATAAAGGAGAGGTACCAGTAAGTTTTATGGTTTCAAAAAGGTAACATTCCTACCAACAAATAGAAACCGCGGCTGAGATGAACGTGACACGTAAAGGACTAGAAGCACAGGACGTAAAATTAAAGACTAAAAATGTAATATCATCCTAATAATAAATAGTTTTTAAATATATCACTGAAGAACTTTTTGGCACTATAAGTAAACTCCTTAATCATATTTCAACCAAAAAGTTGCATATAATTGTCGATACAAGAACTACATAAATAATTTCCTCACAATCATAGTATAATGTGCATACTATTAGAAAAAATGCTATTTCTTTTAGAAAATATGCAATTTAGGATGATTTTATAAATATTTTCAACTCACTGCTCAGCTATTCTAGGGGTTACATACGATGGAAGTTACATGGAAGCTATCGATAATCTTGACACACTATATCAATATAAATTGAATGATAGTAATGTACGTGAATTCTAGGAGTCTGACTCGAACTGAAGCAAAAAGAATATAAATGTACACATACACACACGCGCGCGCGCGTGTGTGTGTGCGTGTGTGTGTGTGTGTGTGTGTGAGAACACGATTCAAGAATGCTGTAATGCGGACAGCACCATTATATGCTGCATATTGGTAATATACGAAAAGGGGTGGGAATGAGAACGGCATTGTGTCATTGAGCAAAGATGGTCGTTTCCTGGAGCTCATGGATTTTCGTCGTTTCTGCCTCAATTTCAAAGTTTCAACAGGTGATTTTATACCTCTGTATAGGGGAAATATAGCAATTTTCACATGTCAGATGCGACTCGAAGATATCTGAGACTCCGATCTCGAAAAATAAGACGACTGAATTACACATCCACTTCGAATTCCACATTTTTCAATGTCTGTAACCAGCTATATTGGAAATCATCGTCTTGGAGGCTATTACGTGGTAGTCGTTCACTGACAAATTTTCATCGTTATCTGTTTACTGTATAAAGTCTAATGCGGCAGAAATCTTACAACTTCTGTACCGGTATGAATCGGGTTGTAATACTTAGCTTTTCGATTGAAGTGTGCCCGGTACACATTGTCTATAGCTTTGATAACTGAAATTATCAAGTTCATTCAGGCACCACATCTATTCGAAGACTTCGCTTGGAACTAACTTATCCATGCACAACTTCACGACCGAAGTTACAATTTTTTGGCGCTTACACAAAAAACAGTTACAAAGTAAGTAGTTTTATTTTAAATTTAATCGTGATCATTTTGTCGCAAGAGACTGCAGTATTTCCCACATTCTGTAGTCACAGTAGTGGTCGACAATCAGGTATTGTGGGTCTCATACAGACAGGTTGCCAGTACCGCATTTTTAATATCTTAGAGTTTACCTTTTTAATTGTCTCGTAATAACAGGTCATTACATTACATATACAATGAATATTTTGTTATCATTTCAGTCGATATATTGTGAGTTTTTTCGAGTTTAAGAAAGCATTGCTGAATAAGTTTCATCTAAATACAACCTCTGACAATAGAGATGGATGAATAGTTCTGTGCCGCGGCGGAGTGGTCGAGCGCATTGTGGTGCTATGCTGCGATGCGCGAGGCCGTTTCCCGTCGGGGGTTCGAATCCGCCCTCGGGCATTGAAGTTTATGCCCTCTTTACTATAAGGTACTTTTTAAGTAGTTTGTGAAGTTAGGGATTGATGACCCCGCAGTTAAGTCCCACAAGCTTTACAAACATTTGCACATTTGAATAGTTCTGTAATATTAACGTAGGTGAACTATGAACGACATTTACCTTACTGTCCAATAACTATGCACCGCTGATCTCTGCGAAACATCACCTGGAAACTTTGCACGAAGTCTTTCTTTGGGTTGGAGTTCAACACCCTCGTCACGTTTTGTTTGACATCAGGAATATAATCAGATTTCTTTCCTTTCAAAGCCCGTTTGAGCAGAGGGAATACGAAGTCTGAAAGACTGAGATCCAGCGGGTATGGTGGATGTTCAAGGAAAGGAAATAAATTGGACAATATTCCTGACATTCAATAAAACGTGACGAGGCTTTCGAACACTAAGCCAAAAGAAGACTTCGTGCAAAGTTTCCAGAAGACGTATCGCAGAACTAAGCGGTGGATATAGTTATGGGAGTCGACTATATCGAAGGGCAGTAAGGTAACTGTAGTTCATAGCCCATCTACGTTAATGTTACAGGACTTTTTACCGAACTTTGTTGTCAGAGGTTGTATAACCAATGTGGCCATTGAAATGCGCTTTAACTCAACTCGCATACTATATGGTAATCATATATGAATTATTCCATTTGATTTTGGGAGAAGACCCCATTCAGAATTATTCCTTGGAGAATCATTAACAGTTTCGAGACCATCTTATATAATTGTGGACGTAAGTGCATATATGAGTATGTCTGTTACTCCTTCAAGCAGAAACGGCTGGACTGATTTCGATTATATTTAGAGTGTACAGAGCTCGTTTGCTACATTAACGCATATAACACATTTCTGAAACCATTGTACGATGCATGGTAGAGGATGTCTAACGTTGTGTTAAGTATGTTTGTTACTTTTTGAAACTGAATCGTCTAGACGATTTTGAATAAAATTTGTAGCTGATAGCTTGAAAGGCACGTGGTCTACCCTGCGTAAACCATCGTACGGTGTTTTGCGAAGGGTACTATACAAGAGCTATAGACATCCTTTGACCGATCACCACGAAAGTTGCACTTGTATCAATGTTTTCATGGAGAAGTTTTTACATTCCGCAAGATACTGTATGGCGCATGATGGAGGTTACATAGCAATAGACATCGCGAACGTTATAGCTAGCACCATGAACGTTGGGAGATGAATGTAAGTCTTCATGGGGGAAGGGTGTTATGGACTGGTAGGTGGAAGAGGAAACCGACTAATAGAGGAGGTGTAGACGATATAGGAGTCTGACAGAGAGAGGCGGCAGAAGTGTGTGCCGCGAACAGTTGTGAAATCATTTAATCACTTCAGTAGTTCGCTTTTATCTCATGAAATAATAGTTTCCTTGAAGTAATCGACTTAGCTGCGAGCGACGTGAGTTCTAACATCTCATCGTCTCACAAATCTGAGTAGCTCTCTTAGACTGTTCACGGATGATGCTGTCATTTATCGGTTTGTAAAGTCATCAGAAGATAAAAAGCAACTGAAAAATTATTCAGATAAAATATCTACATGGTGAAGAAATTGACAATTGACCCTTAATATTGGTAAGTGTGAGGTCATCCATATGACCACTAAAAGAAATCCGTTAAACTGCAGTTACACGATAAATCACTCAAACCTAGAGGCCGTAAATTCAACTAAATACATAGGAGTAACGATTACGAACAAATTAAATTGGAAAGAACACATAGGAAATATTGTGGGGAAGGCGAACCAAAGACTACGTTTCATTTGCAGAACGCTTAGAAGATGCAACAGTTCTACTAAAGAAACGGCCTACACTAATGCATCCTAGTTTAGAGTACTGCTGCGTATTGTGGGATCCACACCAGGTGGGACTGACGGACGATTTGGAGAAAATTCAGAGAAGGGCAGCTCGTATTGTATTATTGCGATATAGGGGAGAGAGTGTCACGGAAATGATGCACGAGTTGGGGTGGAAATCATTAAAAGAAAGACGTTATTCGTTACGGCGAAATCTATTTGCGAAATTTCTTTCACCAACTTCTCTTCCGAAAAGGAGCAGAGTGTGTTAGCACCCACCTACATAGGGAGACATGACCATTATAATAAAATAAATCAGATCGAAAACAGAAATAGTTAGGTGTTCCTTTTTCCCACGTGCTATTAGAGAATGGAACTATAGAAAAATATAGAGTGCAATGCGCTTCATTGTGATTTGCAGAGTATCCAAGTAGATGTAGATGAATTGGATATAACGCCCTTTATGTGAGACTAAAACTGAATAAATGGTTTTATAAAAGAAGATTCTCTAAATCTGTTCGCTCTTGCGTTTTTTCCATAATTAGGTCCATTTCTGACTTTTTTTTTTTTAATAATGGCGATTTGATACTGTGTGTCTGTAACGCGTTCCCACTTGTTAGGTCGCACCGTTAAACAGATGGACAAAAATTTTTGCGGACTTAATTTTTGGCTGCCAGTGACTAGGATCTTCTTCTAGAGGCATAACCGGACGCCACTAGAGGGTGGCACTACGCCCTAAAACGGCTGATATGCATCGGATCGAAAAAAAAATCCAATAAACCCTAAATTGAATATCGAGTAACGTTTGTTAGAGGTTTTTACGATATTTTGATTCTGATGGTTGATTAACACGTACAAAGATATAATGTTTCATAAATCTCATCCATCAAATGCCTTTCGTGTAAATCTTTCAATGGTTTGAGGCTGATATTTCATCTCTGGATTAGTATATCGCAGGAAAATATCTTTTTATAAAGAAGTCAATTGTTTATAAAAATATAACTGGTGTGACGAAGAAAAATTTTAATAGAAATATAACAATCTAAACAACTGAAAAATGGTAAATAATTTACGAATTTATCGTTTATACCGCAGAAATTATGAGACGTAAAACAATAAAACATATGTCCTGCATAACTAAGAAAAATTGTATAATTAGATACGATAGTAAAGAATATAAAATGACAGAAGCAGCCGTTGCACTAAACGATAGAAATATTGTAACAAGAGGCAGTGGAGTGGTGGAGGATCGTCTTTATAACTAAACATAAGAATTTAAATATTGGGTAGAAAATAAAGGTGTCTAAGTATAAAATGTTTCCCATAATAGAAAAGGTAAACTAACAACTGATAAAACTATTGCAAAATGTGAAAGAAAAATTTGCTTGAAGAAATTAAAGAATAAAAATCGCACTGACCGGTTTTACAGATCACTTCCGCAAATATTTCGAAGAAAAAACAAAAAAATATATAAATATTATTATATATAAATATGATTTTATAAATTAAATTTTGTATTACTTTATTAAATAATAGGTATCAGTTTTTTACATATTTAATTTCATATTATTTATATTTTTTAAGTGTCCAGCAATACAAGTTATTGCGACTTTTTTTCAATAGATAACTGTTGAACTTTATCACCGCTATCCGCAGATAGTGTGATTATATTGTACTAGTAAAAGCCCAGCAGTCAACAGAGTTAACTGCTGTTCTAGATAGTATGAATTGTGGTTAAGAATATCTGTGCAAATGTGTCTGCTAATTCATATTGAATTATCCAGGGCAGGCGGCGAGAACGCCCCTTTGCTTACCGGCCTATGGGGTTTTTCCCTTCTACTTGCTAAATTGCTCGAAGTATAGTGCAATGAAAGAAACCACAGGCGGTACATTTGTAAGGAGCCACGGCTAGCTCAATAAATAACGGCGATTTAAATAATGAAATGTTAACTTAGACGTCAAAGATTTTTTTGTACACATTTCTTGTCCAGTTGTAACATATTTCTGTCACTCATGGTAGTAGCATCAGTCTATAAATATTTATAAAAATTGATGCTAGCACCAATGTCTATCTAACAGTGATGAATATCGATCAACTCTAGCACAAAGCATTATTCTCTCGCAGTTACGTCACGGTAAAAAGTTTGTAATACCTATCGGTGACAAACTGACACACACACACACACACACACACACACACACACACCGTACAAATCTTACAACTTACAAGCATCAAGATACCCAGACTCTAAGAATAATCTTTTGGGGAAAAGAAATCTCACCTAAAGAGACAGCAAAATATCTCGGTATTATATATGACTCTACGATCACGTACAGTCAAGCAATTATGGATATGATCAATAAAGCAAGAAAAATACTTGGCCTTCTGAGACTGCAAATGGGAAAATTTAGAGGCGTAACAACAACGGCCCTCATGTACAACTACGGTGTCTATATAAGTCCTACTATAGAATACGCAGCGCCAATATGGGTGACATCGAAGGTACATTCTTTAAAAACATTTAGCAGAGAACGAAATATGCTGCACATTGCAGAAAGGCTACAACCAAGCACCAGTAGGAACGAACCTTATTACACAGTAGGAGTACAATCAATAGAAGGCTAATTAAACTTATAGCCAATTACGGAGTTGCCAGATTTACCAGAATTCTAAAACGACACAGCTATTATTGCAAACACCACTACGCCTAAATCTACCGAAGTATAATTACCTGTGTCCCCCAAGTACAATAGCACAGGCCGTAGACAAGTTTTACCCCGGGCAATTTAATACAGAGACAGTCACGGTCTGCAGGACCACTACGGTCGGGGGTTCGAATCCCCCCTCGGGCATGGATATTTGTGCCGTCCTAGTTCGTAAGTAGTTTGTAAGTTTAAGGACTGATGACCCCGTAGTTAAGTCCCATAAGCTTAACAAACATTTGAACATTTGAACAGAGGCAGTCCAACAAACACAAGATCTGTTCCAGCATATGATGAATCAACTGGATAATACGGATTAATTCTAACAATTGCAGTGTAAACCCGCACTGGGGATTTTTCAGGGAGGTTTTCCCTCAGTTTTGCACTAAGAGGTAACCTCCCACAATAGTCACAAATATGATATAATTAACAAACAAGTTAGATCCAAGCCCATAATATAAAATGAATAGAGTCACAACAGAACAAAATAATGCCCATTTTGGCTCAAACGAACTACATCCAGTTCGCAAACGGACCCGCCACTTCACCAGGGGTGGAGTGAAATATACATTAAAAAAAAAAAAAAAAAAAAAAAAAAAAAAAAAAAAAAAAAAAAAAAAAAACTGCGTATGCGCAAAGATTCTTATCATCAGAAGATAGCGTTTACTTTTAATGCTGCATATTACGAGTAGTAGATTTTATTTGAGCAAGATATCACTTTGTCATAAAAAACATAGGAAGGTTTAGTAGTCTTCTTAAGGTCTGTACTTATTATATCTTACACAGAACATGAAATATTTTTAAAATAACTAATTCCGATCCTTAATTTTCGTTTACCAACCATCTGCAAACACAAAAAGAGAGAAAATAAGAAAAATCTCTGTAGAAAATATGTAACAGTCGTCCATTAATTGACATTTGCTGTTTTGGGACGGATGCGCTTGAAAACTGCAGGTGCTATTGATGCAATCATTTTTGAACGATTTTTGTTATATAATGTCATGTTTCACGTGTATAATTTTTCACTGACATACAATAAGTTTTTATCCTAGTTCACGTACTAAGAACTTAAGTACTAGACGTTTTCTTCCGAATTTGAAGTAATTCTTCAGTAAACGTACGTGCCGTAGTACTTTTCTCTTCAGTGCGTCATGTACAAGCAAGTCCCAATTACGACTGCAGACAAGAAAGACGCACTCAGATCGTGTTGTTAAAGTGAATCATATAGGACGGTCTGCAAAGAATGAAGCGGTGTACGCTATACATGTAGTAGAGGTCCTTAAAACTCCCCATCGCCGCCTCCTCGGGTTTAGTGGTATGTTGGCGCAGTAGACAGCCCATCAAGAATTCAACGCAGATCGAGCATGAAAACAGCAAGATATTATTCGGATTTGTAGAAAAAGAAATCAAACAGAATCAGTAAACGATCTAAGCGTAAGATGTTCTACATTAAGCAAGGGCTATTAACCATGACGTCATGGTTATGTGGTAATGCTGATGACTCCATTGCCGGAGATCCGTCTTCAGTTCCCCCTCAAATTTCAAGTCCTCCCTCGGGTATGGGTGGTGTGTTGTCCTTAGGTTAGTTTAAGTTACTTAAGCAGTTTGGAAAAATACGGACTGATAAACACAGTATGTACGTCATGTAGATTTCCAAACATTTGAATTTGAACACACAAATTCCAATTCCACACAATTATGAACGAAATAGAAGAGGTATCTAAGAAATTTTGAAAAGGTCCGTTTTATGATGCAGCCTCCACTTGGTTGGTTCGTCAAGAAAATCTCCAAGCAAGGCTACCAGGTGCCGTGTAGTTTGTGTCTCACATGTGCGTAACAGAGGAGTAATCTGATGACCATTCTGTTCACTCCTGTCGACGAACATCTTGAAGAGTCATTTGCGTCACCGCATTCCCGAACGAAATTATGACACAACCTGTTTATATAACCAAAGACGTCTCTGCGTCATTATAACGTCTGAGAATGGGTACACGGTAATGATGTGTGAAAGTACAGCTCATATGAATTTTAGCTGACCTACATGATTAACCATTGGTCGGAATTTGCTCCTACGTGATTGAAGCAATAACAGTGACTCGACAAGGATGAATTACGACCATTGTCTCTCTGCCACCACAATAGTCATTGATGTGGCCTACGACAGCTAAGGCCTGTTCATTCTTCTATGCAAGGCGAAACTTACTCAACCGAGAAAATTATGGAGGTTGTTCAGGAACATTTTCTCAGTGTTTGGTGCAAGGACCGTGCAGTTTTACATAACGTCTGATTTCTTACAGTGATTGATGTTTGTATCTGTATGCCACTGAAAATACCTGCAGAACAATGGAAATGTCAACGGCATGCGTTGTCTTTTTGTGTAACAAACTAGTTTCATTCACTCACTGCAATTCATTATAATAACCGTCTATTTGATCAAATATTTGCGTCTGGTATATGAAAAAATTAGCCGTGTAGTTAAAGCCCAAACGCCCATGGGACGCCCTGATATGTAGATTTTGGTATTTATTTTATTTTATTCTTTGACTATATATATATATATATATATATATATATATATATATATATATATATATATATATATATATATATATATATATATATATTGTAATGTATGAAACATTATTTTTGTTTGCTTCTGACACGATAAATAAATAATACTGCTATTCCTGTTGGCAACGGAAACACTCAAAGTATACTTGAACGACCTTCAAAATTTTGTCTGTAGTGTGCTGGCCCACCCAGTAGGTCCTGTTTTGAAAAATTTCTGCTAAATAGATTGAATTAGTCATCAACGTTGTCCTGACTTCAAAACGGTTTATTAAGCAACTACGGTGCTAAGAGAATCAAATCGCTCATTAATAGGAGAATTATAATTGCCTTGTGTATTAAAGAAACCTAAGTCACTTAACAGAAATAAGTCTTTCGGTCTTGATTGTATACCAATTATGTTCCTTTCAGAGTGAGCTGATGCAATAGCCGCATATCTAGCTATCATACAAACCGCTCGCTCTGCGAAAGTTTCTTACCCACAGATTGGATAGTTGCACGGGTCACATCAATATTCGAGAAAGGCAGTAGGAGTGATTCGCAAAATGACAGGCCTATATCATTGATGTCGGTTTGCAGCAGGATGTTAGAACATATAATTTCCTCAAATACTATGAACTACCGGGAAGAGAAAGACCTATAGATCCATAATCAACACGGATTCAGAAAGTATAGCACTTGTTAAAGACAGCTAGCTCTTTATTCACATGATGTGATGAGTGCTATCGACAAGAGATATCAAATAGATTCCGTACTTCTAGATTTTCGGAAGGCTTTTGAAAATGTACCGTACCTCACAAGCGTCTTCTAACCAAATTGCGCGCTTATGGAATATCGCCCCAGTTGTGATATTGGTTTCATGATTTTCTGTCAGAAAGGACACAGTGCGTCATCTATTAGAACATAAGTAATATCTGGCGTTCCCCAGGGAAGTGTTATAGGGCCCCTACTGTTCCTTATTTATATAAACTACTAGCTGGTACCCGGTGCGTTGCTGTCGCAGAAGAGATAATTGTGCAAAATATCGTTCACGATTCAAGTAAAAATTACTGTTGCACTGGAAACTTTCGATTAGATATAAAACACTTTTTCGGCTCACATTTTCATCAAACAGCTCATCGCTGCAATGATCTTTCAGATAGATTTGCCTGTACGACACGCGAGCCAGCTACTGTAAGTTGACTGTACTATGCCCGTAATCTTCGCGTAAGAGCAAAAAGTAAGTTGACGAAGTTTTATCGCGATGAGTTGAACGTTATAGCAGCGCATAAATTACGAACAAACGAACATCTATACATTAGGTTTCCAGTCTTCTATTAGTCCATCCCCTCCTTTACGCTCTCTCTGTTCACCTGCTCCTCCTCCCGAAGTCCTCCTGTTCCGTTCTCTGTACATTGCCTCCTCCCCCTCTCTCTGTTCATCTCCTTTCACCTTTCTGTCAACTTCTCCCCACTCTCATTGTTCTTCTGTTCCCTCTCTCTCTCTGTCTGCCTCCTCCTCTACCTTCTCTCTGTCCGTTTCCACCCTCCCCTTTCTGTCGGGCTCCTCCTCAAACTACTCCTCTACCTCCTATATGTAAAATAATACATATATGCGCCAAGTTTCATGTTGACTGGTCAAACGGTGGCACAGTCGTAAGATACTCTCCGCCATGCTAAAATAACTGGCTTGCAGATTATAAAAATCTCCTTCGACATATCATTCATTTATCTTCTGACTTTCATGGTGACCGATCAAACTACTTGGATGTTTGTTGTATCGTCCTGTTCGCCATGCACCAACGGAGGCTTACAAAAAGTATCCCATGTACTAAATCGGGGTATAAGCTATCTTAATTCCACATTTTATTCAATTCCGTACCTCCTTTTCAGCGTGAAGATTAAGAAACGTGTTAACCCAGTGTAAAGAACCCTCCGCCACGCACCTTACGGTATAATAGGAAAGGAATCCCATGTATTTATGCAGGGTATAAGCTGTCTCCATTCCAAATTTCATTCAAATCTGTCCATCCCTTTCAGAATGAAGGAGTAGCAAATGTATTAACTCACTGTAAGATACCCTCCGCTACGCACCATACCGTGGCTTACGAAAGATAGGCCATGTAGCTGAGTAGCTCTCTTTGACTGTTCGCTGATGATGCTGCCATTTATCGGTTAGTAAAGTCACTAGAAGATCTAACGCAACTGCAAAATGATTTAGTTAAGGTACCTGCATTGTGCAAAAATTGGTAATTGACAATTATAAGTGCGAAGTCATTGATATGAGCACTAAAAGAAGCCCGTTAAGCTTCAGTTACACGGTAAATCATTCAAATCTATAGAACGTCAATCAACTAAATACCTAGGAATAACAGTTACGAACAACTTAAATTTGAAAGAACACTTACAAAATATTGTAGGGAAGGCAATAGAAAGCAGAAAACTTAGAAGATGCAATAACTATACTAAAGAAACTGCCTGCACTAACCTTGGAGGTCCTATTTTGGAATATTGCTGCGCATTGTGGAACCCACACCAGGTGGGGCTGACTGACGATTTAGAGAAAGTTAAGAGAAGGGAAGCTCGTTTTGTATTATCGCGATATAGGGGAGAGAGTGTCACGAAAATGATCCATTAGTTGGGGTGGAAATTATTAAAAGAAAGGCGTTATTCGTTGCTGCGAGATCTATTTGCGAAATTTCTTTCCCTAACTTTCTCTTCCAAATGCGAATGTATTTTGATAGCACTCACCCACATAGGGAAACATCATCATCATCATAAAATAAGAGAAATCAGATAGAAAACAGAAAATTTAGATGTTCCTTTTTCCCGCGAGCTACTAGGGAATGGAAATGTAAAGAAATATCATAAAAGCGATTCGATGAACCCTCTGCATTGCACTTCAATGTGACTCGCAGTAATTTCATTCTACGTACCTATTTTCTTATGCCTTCACAGCGTAGCGCATCCAGTAACAGCCTCTTCCAATATACCACTCTCATTTAGTATTTATAAATCGCTTCTTAGATATGTATTTTCACTGGTATACGTAATTATTTACAGCAGAAAATGACTAAAAGCGCAGCTGCACATTCACTGCCCAATGTGTGAAAAGGAGACTGAAGAAATATTTCTCCTCCGCGGGTGGAGAAATGCATGAACTATTTACTAGTAGTATAAGAACAAAAATCAAGAAATATTTACAACATCGAACCCTTATCGAAGTACCTACCTGAGAGCACGGTTTCAAGACGCACTGTCTCTACAGCACAAGGAATGAAATCTCCCAGCAGCCATTCAAACGCTGCTGACGCAAACTAAGTGCAAGGGTCTTCTCTCCGTGTGATTGCAATGTCAACCCTCACACTCAAGTGCATAAAGCTTAACCGCAATAGGAAACGCTTCTCCGTATCGGTGAACGCTTGTAAGAAACGGTAACTGTAAATCAACTTTTTCAAGGCACCATGCCGTTCTTACACCCGTACTAAAGGACAAATAAGAAAAAAATATGTGTGTTGGGTATGCTGAATAAGGAAGCTGCGTCGCTTAAAACTGTCGGTATGTGTTCCTAGAACGATTATTTTGTTTCCTGAGCGAACGCTTGTGCGTTGCTAGTAAAACGCTTGTGTACCCTGAAGATTAAAAAGAGACGCACTACCCGCGTTTCTCCTTCCAGATGAGTCAATTTAGTTGTATGTTTGTCATCACCTTGATAATATTAAAATATTTGTATCTCTTATTTCATTGTAAAAATGCTGGTGTCCTACCAAATATTTTCATCCAACTGATACACTATAATGGAAAATAGCTTTCACGTCCTGCGGTATATCTGTCGAGACAGAGTCTATAAACTTTAAACATTAAGTGGTATCTATGATATATAAAGTATTTTATAAATCCATGTATAAAGGACAAATAACTGTTTCTGAGCACAATTTATCCTGACTATCAATTTAAGTTAAAGTTCATTCAGGGAAGAACAAAAATATGTACACGCTAGTAACACAACACATTAATACGCATAGTACGGTATCCGTAAATCATCGGCATCCAAAGTGTCTGTCAACGTCACGGAATGGATAAAAACGGGAACTGTATGTTAGGCCATTCTACCCGCAAGCAGTCACTCATATTTCTCTCCAAATCAAACCACCAAATCATATTAACATGACGATCTGGTGCGTGTGATGGTCATGGGAGATTTCATAATCCATTCTCACAAAACAGATCTGGACGATACGAACTATGGAAAGAGGGGCCCTCTCACCTAGCTTTTCTGTCAAGCGCTTTAGCGCAATCCCAGGCGTCATTTAGAAAGTCAGTTGTATTTTTTGGATACACCATTTAATTTGCAAATACGGTATATTGTAGTCATTAATCGAAAGTTGGACCAAGTCACACACAGTGTGCAAAAGATCAGTTGAGTAGTTTCAGAGTTCATCACGGATAAACTTCGTAACATGGGATTTTTTTATATATATAAAGGTTTTTGTACGTAACGGCAGAAGGGTTATTTGGCAATCAGCATTTATTTGGAATTTGTATATTTTTAATTGTCCTTAATCTTTTGTGAAAGGAGTGGTATGGGCAATTTTTGTATTAATCATTTTTATGTGTTAGTTCGTATTTTAAGTCTTTGTGTCCAGTGTTAAGAATCAAAAATGTGTAATCATTCTAGTATTTATTTGCCGAGATGAATATGAGAAACGTTCCCGTAATATTCCTACTGCCCCAATCCACTAGCAGTGCTAGATTCCATAAAAGTCACATTTAGCTATGGTGGCCTAAATTAATAAGCGTATTCCTCTTTACTGTGGCGAATGTTATATAATTGTCACAACAGTCAAAGTTTTCTTTGCTCAATGTGAGCCTTTCTGCAGAAACTGTTCAGATGCTTGTAAAGCTATGGGACCAAATTGCAGTGGCCATCAGTCCCTAACCTTACAAACTACTTTAACGAATACAAAGGACAACACACACGCATGCCCGAGGAGGGACTCGAACGTTCGACAGGGATCAGCCACGCACTCCGCAGCAAGGCGCCTTAGGGCGCACAGCCATTCCGTGCAGTGATAACTCTGCAATAAGCTCGTTACATTACTACAGTGCGTCTGACAGTTATTTTGAAGTTAGTGTCTGTAACCAGGTAGTTTATGTGTGACCCCACAACGTTTTGAACGTGTATCTTCACAAATGAGGAGACACAGCACGATCATTTGTCACTTTGTTTATAATTAGTCTGGAACAAATCTTACCCGTCAAATTACGGGGTTATTCGAAATTCGTATTAGAGGCCTCCAGGAATTGTTGAAGTTACTTAGAAGATAAATTCTTCATTTGTGTGGCCATGACGTTATCAGTTGCTTTTCTAATTGTAAAGGGTATTTTATGTCCATGTATGCAACTACATTAAAAAGCGACTTTTTTTTTTTTTTTTTTTTTTTTTTTTGGCACCAGACGCGATTCGTTTAAACGACAGTAAACTATCTTCAGTGGTGGCTTGTTTTTTCGCCTATTTATTTCATGCTGCACCACAGATTCTTCCTTCTGCATCAATATTTTCCGCACTTATTGGCACGTCACTGATGCACTATCCGTAATCATGTTTTCCACAGGTCCGTGTGGCGTTATCAGACGTATATGATTGCTTTGAAATACAAATACTTTTCGTAATTTCACGCCAGCCTGTGGAAAACGTGATTATGGATACCTCATCACTGAAGTATAAATTAGAGCGGAAAACATTGATGCATAAGGAAGAATAGGTGGTGTAGAATGAAACAATCGGCACTCCATTATGTGAGTTGAAAAGCCAAGACGAAATTTCCAACACTGAAAATGTTTTACTGTCATTGAAACGAAACGCGTCTGGTGAAAATGAGTCGCATCTTATTGTAGTTCATACTCAGAAGATTGTTTTGATAAGCAACTTGTCTCATGTACTGTACCGCTTGGAATCAAATAAGTTTGAAGTTCGTATTACTTAAAAATTTCCCACATCTCGCTCTGAAAGCAAGTGAGAAAATGGTGCCGATGTTAGTCTCTTTTGTAATTACGATGACACATACAGATTTTGTCTGACTATAACACCGGCTGTGAGAAACTGGTACCTTCGTAACTAGGAAGGTTCAATGTGATGCTTCACGGACGCGCCACATCCTCGACTTTGTAGAGGACATTCCTTCGTCATTCAGAAAGGAAACCGAATACGAGAAATAGAAATATTGCTCTTTCTATCGTCTCCATATTACGATGCAGGTGAGAGTGCATCGTCAGCGAACTGCGAGTACAGTGCATCGGAATATTTAAAACTTATCAAATCTTCAGAGTTTTTTTTACACTCAAATAGTACGTATCCGGTCATGGATTCCCTATCAGAGCTTTCATTACTAAGTCTCCAATATCTAAAAGGTGTTCTGAATCATCCTGTATTTATCACCCCTTTAAAAGTGCACATTGATCAGTATGTAGTGCCGTACACAGTGTAGAACGGCCCTCGGTTGACACCGTGGAACCGTAAAACAGATATAAATTACTCCAGTGAATTTGTGTGTATATTACAGTAAGCAGTGTGGCTCAGAATTGGTTGGGTCGGTACACGAGGTATGGGTATCTAAAAACAATGACGTGTCTGACGAAGCCGTAGTACACAGTTTAATATTAGCAGGTTTGTTTCTTATTCGGGGGTATGGAAAGGTGATGGGTCATTTTTCTTCGGGGGAGGGTAAATTGTTTTAGGATGAAGGAGGCTGTCAGTTCTCAAATAGTTCGTTCAGGTCAGAATCCAAAATATCTGCAGCTCAGCTGTCAATAGTTTCAGCGTTAGAAATTCAAACTTATATTACATTGTGAGCGACAAAAACAAAAGTACATGCAAGTGACTGGGTGAAGGGGTGAGGGATCGAACCACTATCCCCCCGCCTTAAAATAATCTTCTACCCTGGATCTCATGGATAATTAGAAGATTTTAACCGACAGGTATCTAGACGGGTGATATGCCTTCCCATTGATAATCGACAGTCAAACACCTCAACTTCGTGGTTTTTGTGCTCAGACACCTGATAAATATAATTACAAAATATTTACAAAAGCAAATAGAGGCCTATTTAAACCTAATTAAGGAACAACAGTGGCGTGGTGTTGACCAGATACTTCCTGCACGAATGATGACTGTTGTTCCTTAATTAGGTTTAAATAGGACTCTATTAGCTTTTGTAAATATTTTGTAATTATATTTATCAGGTGTCTGAGCAAAAAACCGTCTAGAGTTCAAATGTGTTCATCATGTCCTGGTAGGCCATTCATTAATCTGTTTGCAGAATGGCCCTCTAACAATAAAGAATGAACAAAAACGTTGACTATGGTTGTGCTGCTGTCCCCTTGCATTCTCGTTTGAAAGAATATAGGTTCTGAGAGTTAATGAGATCTAACAGCATCCTTCTTCTTGCACAATCACTTACACAATTTATGTTTCCGTACTTCCTACAGTGTGAAAACAGCACCATTTCTAGCTTGAACGGAAATGATTTAAAATTAGTCTGAGGGCCTATAAATAACAGCAATTAGACTTTTAGCGCCGATGAAATCAACAATTCCTCCACAACACTCAATTATCTTTTCATTGTAGTGAATAGAAACGTCGTGGGACTCAAATGCAATGCCTTTTTTAATGGACATGTTTACACACACACAGTGTAAAGAACTGGAAAAACAGGCAACTAACTCGTACCCTGGTAATGGAAGTTTCGGAACTGTGACATCATTCAAGAAGTGCTATGAAACAGCAGTAACACTAGAGTTGACATCTGTAAGCACATTACAAATTTTATCTCTAATATCTTGTATATTTTGTCGAAATACGCTAATTACTCTATTACATGTGTACCTGACCTTTGTGGACAATGCTTCCTATGTTATAGAGACTTCCTTTATGCAGGAATACATATCAGCTGACTTAAGTCTAATAAAAGTGCAGCCCTGACATCCACTAGTCAGGAGTTTTCCCATGAGAGATCCTCCCACGCCACACTAAACTGTCAGGTATAAGCATTCCCGACCTACCCTTCCCATACCTGTTGAGGTGTAGGCGGTGACCGGTGAAACCCGACTCAACCGGCACCACTGCAATGTAAGCCATGCCTTCTGCCATTAGTGCCTCCTGGAGCCCCAAGTTAATACGCCTAACAGCTGTATCAAGATTAGGCCGATTATGACGCTGAAACAGTTGCACTAAATGCACATTCGTGCCACCAGTTTGAGTAGCCATCATCAGATGACATTTCAATGTTGCAGACGTAGATAAAATAATAGGGAATTTAAAAAAAATTATTTACATAGAGGATAACAAATTTTGCTATCTCTGTCTTATTATATTCGTAAGTCACATGTTGTTATATCTGTGACTGTGATATTGAGTTATCACCTGAGGATGACCTAGGAAGCGGAAAGCCGGTTACTAAGGGAGTAATTAAATATTTTGTACAGAACATTTGTATGTTTTTTTTGTTTTTTTGTTGTTTTTTTTTTCATTTTCGTAGCATGTTCTGTCAAGCACCGACAGGAAAAACAATTAATCATATGGAATGTATTGAATAAAATTTGTTGACACCCCTTTCATTCATTTAAACAATAACAAAAAAGTAAGGTTGTAAAATTGTTCAAGTGTCTTAGCGAAAATATAACGTTGCGTAAATGAGAAACCCTCAATAGAACACAGAACAAAAAGACTGAGAAAGCACAACTCACATGGTCGAAATATAAGAAGAAATATCTCTCGATGAACGCTAAATTCAAACATTATGGCTCAGTAGTTAAGCCTGAAGCAACTTCAGCAAGTGAAACTCTGTTTAAGTTGAACACCAAGGCAACAACGGATAAATTGCAAAAACTAGACAGGAGGATCATCAGAACAATCATCAATAAGAAAAATCAAGTTGACAGACAGTGGAAATTTCTGCTTAATGAAATAGCCTATCTGGAAAATGAATCAATTGTGGACACATTGCGCAAAAGGAGAATTGCCTTTTTTAGCCACATAGTAAGTCACGCAGGATCAGACTGCTGAAACAATTATTCAATCTCTTATGGAAAAGTAAAACCAAACACAACTGGTTCATTGAGGTCCACAATGACTTAGAAGAATAAGCCGGCCGCGGTGGCCGAGGTGACTGAGGCGCTCCAGTCACGGTCAGCACGGCCACTACGGTCGGGGGTTCGAATCCCCCCTCGGGCATGGATATTTGTGCCGTCCTTAGTTCGTAAGTAGTTCATAAGTAGTTTGCAAGTTTAGGGACTGATGACCCCGTAGTTAAGTCCCATAGACTCTACAAACATTTGAACATTTTAGAAGAATAACTTATAACAATGAAACAAATTGCATAGAGAAATGAGAACAGGATTCTGAGAAGTAGTTATACAAGTCTGAAATTAAAAAACAGTAAAAACTAAAACAATACACCATTACAGATGAAGAGAGGGCTGCCAGGTCAGAAAGAATGAAGAAGTTTTGGGAAGAGAAGAGGAAGCTGAGAAAACATTACAACTAATACTGTAAAGACTGTAGTGTTTATGGATTGATTTAAGCACTCCAATGTGGGCGTAAACTATGTAAATAAATAAATAAAATGTGTGTAGAAGTAATATATCTTGTTAACTAAAATTGGAAACAAAATTGCCTCTTTGGATATACATTTAACAACTGAACTATATTATTTTACTCTATTACGTTTAACTGAAACATATTTTAAGAGAAGGGAAGACTATAAATTATATCCAGATTTTCTTTGTCAAAAATTGACGTATTAAAAACATAAATATTCTCAAAATCTCATTAATATGGATTGTATTCTTGAAAACACAGAAGAAGGAATTGAAGATTTTACTTTCACATTTCAAGAGCGGCTCAGACTGATTCATCAGTTTCACATTTCGCTTCTTGTGTAATATCTAATCAACGCTCCCGTACCGTAGCCATTTCGTGGAACCTCCTATCAGTTACGAATCGGTAGTGTGGAGTACTTCCCTCTTTTATCTGCAGATACGGTCCAAGACAAATAAAGTGATAAAGACTGCCGAAGACCGTTTTTGATCATATGTTAGCAGGAAATGCCGCCGACAAACTGACTCTATCGCTGTATCAATCGTAGACATTATCACTAAAATACTAAATAAGGTATTTGGTTATCTGCTGGAATATATTTATCGCCACGTAACCAAGATAATCTTTATAAGCACTGAATTATGTCTCCTCTTCGTCATAATGGCATACACGTTTTTATCATCTAGCGTGATTGAGTATGAGGTTTCTCTCTTTCTGCGCTGCTAGTCAACCAAAACACAACACCAAGTATGACCGGAAATATCACAAACACATTTCCTTGGGAGTAAACACGCGGTACAATGATTGCATGATAGAAAACACAGCGCCATGCTAAGGTAGGATGATAATGAAAACAGTATTCAGTGATGCCACTACTGCTGGTAATTACTGCTGTTATACTCATCGGTATTCAATCAAAGAAGTTATGTATGTGTTGGGATATAGCAGTCCCTGCGTCTTCCACATACTGCTATATATGATTTGTTGTAGAATTGAGTGGTGTATCCACGGCCAATCGCACCAGAACATTACTAGGAAGATTGAGTAGAACTAAATCCTTTACTATGAGGAAGCCACGGGACACTCTTTCCCGAGATCACTACTTAACCGTACTGACAAACCCAAACTGAATAAAAGGCCAAATTAATGAACAATCTTGATTTGGAATTAGTATTAGCTGCTGTGAGCTAGTGCTCTCCTTGATTACTAACATTAAAAGTGGCTACTACAATGATCCCAAGCATGGGATAGTTTTCGTAGAGCTGTCGGCAGGTTACGACAGGGCGTAGCGCAAGGGCCTAGTCATATAGTTAAGTACCTCATAAAAATATAGCTAACCTCTACGGCAATATGTTCGATCAATAAGTGCTTTAAATATACCAAGGCTAATAGAAGATCATATGAAATGTACGTGATGGTGACGTGCCTCAAGACTCTGTTTTTGCACATATGTTATTCAGTCCCTACACTGCAGAACGACCGAACTTGATCTGCCGGAAATTACAATATGCAAACGAACTCTGTAGTTTCACATCAGACTGAAAATCTGAAGCCTAATTGTCGCGGCGGAGTAGTCCAGCGCATCGAGGCGCTATGTTGCGATGCGCGAGGCCGCTCTCCGTCGAGAGTTCGAATCCCCCCTCGGGCATGGATGTTTGTGCCGTCTTTAGTATAAGACAGTAAATAAGTATCTTGTAGGTTTAAGGACTGATGACCTCGCAGTGAAGTCCCTTAATTTTAACAAACATTTGAATATTTGAAGCCTAATTAACTCTATCAATATTTTAAGACATGATGTCTAAAAATGAAATATGTCTTTTACACCTACATAATCGTAGTCAGAACCAACAATAAAGCAAGATACCTTGGTATGACATTAGACAGGACCTGACCTATCATCAACACCTTTCCAACACATTTACCAAAGTGCAAACACGGGCGAACCTTGTGAAGAAGCTGGCATATAGTTCATAAGGAAAAAAGTACATCCGTTTTGCCGCGGTGGGGCGGCCGAGCGCTTTGAGGCGCTATACTTTGATACGCGAGGCCGTTCCCCGTCGGGGGTTCGAATCCCACCTCGGGGATGTTTCAAATGTTCGTATGGGACTTAACTACGGGGTCATCAGTCCCTAAACTTACAAACTACTTATGAATCAGCTTATACTAAAGACGAGATAAACATCCATGCCCGAGGGGGGATTCGAACCCCCGACGGGGAACGACTTCGCGCATCGTAGCATAGCACCTCAATGCGCTCGACCGCTCCGCCGCGGCCTTATCGCATTCTCCTACCCTTATTGTAATATTAACCACCAGTCTTGTCAGGTAAATCAGGGCCCCGTAACGATCAGAATGTTGCTTGAGTAGTTCATTGTACCTTTTACATTTTCATTAGTCGGTGACAAACACTCCCTCCAATATAATGGTGGAAGTACTTTACTTAAAAACAAGAAGAATATTCCGCGAATCATCTTTCAACCATTCAAGAGGAACTGAAAATTCTTCTGAATCACGGCGAATGCTTCAGTGTTTGGTTTAAAGTGTCTGTTGGTGATTTATTACCTAAACTTGTCCAATACAATTTCCACTTATTTCTTTAATGATCTCGTCGTTGACGGAATACGAAACAGTAATCTAAACTCTCCCCTGTGGTGAACAGTGAATGGAACATACCGGCTTGACGGCCTCACATTATTATTTTATGATGCACGTTCTTTAGCTGCAACAGTGGATGGACATAATTGGAATGATGTTTCGGCCTATGTCCTTTGAATTATCAATATATCCTAGGTAATAATTATTATGTGAGGTATTGAATTACAATTTGTGCCACGGTCTGCATTCGAAGCCAGGTCTGCTGCTTGCAAGGTAGTCATTTTAACCATCCAGCCAACGTGGCCTCGACGTTTGTGTTGTTGAGAGTGACGTACTTAGGTTATTTCGTTCATTAGAGTTGTCACTGATGCCATAGTGGGTGAACGATTCCGGTGTAGTAACTCAGCGCGTAGAGACAGAGGGCTCGCCGTCCTCTGTAATAATAAAAATAGAGACCAAAACACAACGATTAATATGCAATGAACGTGATCCTACCTGCGCAAAGGACTGATCTACAGGAAGAGAAAACGAGCCCATAAAAATAAATGCCCAGGAAGCAGGAGAACCGGGTTCAAATTCTTATTCAGTGAATTGCCTCATAATCATGATATTTGATATGTTTAGACTATATGTCTCGGGAAAATGAATATATGTGATACTTGTATCCTTTAAATTCATTACAACAGATATTGTAAAACATTAGTAGCGTTAGTATTCCTGGCGGTTATATTTAATTGTGCTCATACTATAGTTAGCACAGCTTACGAAAATCGTTCATACATCGGTCCATCTTTGAAAGAGTTTAACATTTCTCGACATTTCAGTGACCCATGCAGTTCCGTCTCTTCCTGACCACGGCTTCAACTAAACATTAAAACCTAATCTTCATTTCCTATGCTTTGAGTCTATGCAGCTGGTCTATAACCAATTTCAACGAGTCGGGTAGGCAGCCACTTCCAGATACCGAAGAACTGGATCCGGTCCTCGAGAAAAGGAAGGAAGATCATAGTTTAACGTCCCGTCGACAGTGAGGCCATTACAGACGAAGCTCACGGTTGGATGTTGTGGTAAAGCTGAAGGAATTCGGCCGTGATTTTCAAAAGGAACCATTCCGACCTTTACCTGGAGTGATTTAATGAAATCAGGAGAAAGCTAAATCCAGACTTCGGAGGAAGATTTGAACCACAAACCCCCCGAATACGAGTCCATTCTGTTACCATTGCGCCACATCGCTCGGTTTTCTAGAGAGAAAGAAAGTGTGTGTCTCGAATACAATATTAGTTGTAACAGTACACCTTTGTGTACTCTACACCAACGGCGTTTATCGCTGCGGCGTGGGCTACTTACAAAATTCCAATCTCCAACATTCACCTCCGAATGCGAAAATATATTTTTGACTCCCATTTACATAGGTAGAAATTATCATCAGAATAAATTACGAGAAATCAGAGCTCGAACGGAGAGATTCAGATGTTCTTTCTTTCCGCGCGATGTTCGAGAATGGAATGGGACATAAATAGTATAAAGGTGGTCAGATTAACCCTCTGCCAGGCACTTAAATGTGGTTTGCAGAGTATTCCATGTAGCTGTAGATCATTTTATGACCTGAAAGTGTGCAGCTACACGTAAGTTGATATGCATCTGAAATCGATGTTTAATAAATGAGACTGCTCGCGATTATTCTTTTTACTATAAATTTCAACGGTCGCTTCACACGGATCCAAATGCATTGAATCATTAAATAATTTTTTTAAGTTTCCTATATTAATTTCTTTATAATGTGAAATGCGATGAAAATCCATTCTGATATTCGTGCTTTGACGATTTTCTTAAATGTGTACGTAAATAGAGCACTGACTGTAATGAACTCTATTATACTTATGAAAATCAAAGTGGTGTGCAGAAGGTGTTTGTGCGGCTGGACAGAGCAGAGACGAGCACCCTGGCGACCTTCAGAGCTGGGGCCACGTCACCGGAACAGCACGGTCAACGCTCGACGCCATCTCCAGCCAGTGTTGCGTGCAGACTGAGTCACGTGGCGTGGCGGCTCACAGCGGAAACCGAATTCGAGAACAGTGTCATTAAATTCCACCCGATTATGTTCGCCTTGATTTGCTATAACTTTGTTCCTACTTGCTTCAGCCGAAAGCTGGGAAAGTTACCTGGATAGGATTCGGCCAATTACTTCTCTCACTCGTATTCATTCTCTGTTGGTGTTTCACCTCTATTAAGCCGGTAGAGAGACTAGACAGAACAAGCCACGACCTTTTTAAAGAAACCGTATCAGACCTCTCGTAAAGTGAATAGAGAAACACCCGTAAACCCAAATCAGCATGACTCGCCCGGCTTTGAAAGCCCCGCCCGTTGTGAATGCTTTTCCCTGCATCATCTCGCTCGGTTTCCCTCGACGATACAAAGTAAGATGTAGAAGACGAACCACTAGTCCTCAGCTAAAATTAATGTGCATAGGACAGCCTGCCACATAAACAAATGGCAGTACACAGCGACTGAAGAGTCGTCAAGCACAAACTTATTCGATTGCTACCAAGTATGGAGGGGAGTCAGAGTAATCGTCGGAGGAACTATGAAATTAAATCTGCAAAAACAACTCACATAATCTTGTGGGAGTCCTACATACCTCTGATTCCTGTATGTTTACTTTTAGAACATGTAGATGGCCTCTTTGTCACTAAATGCCACGTAGACATTTCCCGAGAAATAAATTGTCTTTGTTTTTTCTTTCCTGATTTCCGGCAGATAATGGTTTCAAATAAAATTTTGAACGGTCCGCATGGTTACCATTGCGAGACGAGACGCTGTGTTGAATTTCGATGAACGGATACTAGACCAAAACCCCTTCTCCCAACACATCCCTAGGGTGATGAAGGAATGCCCTGCACGCAGAAAATTTGCCGCTACAGTAATGACTGAGCCGGCCGCGGTGGCCGAGGGGACTGAGGCGCTTCAGTCACAGTCTGCACGGCCACTACGGTCGGGGGCTCGAATCCCCCCTTGGGCATGGATATTTGTGCCGTCCTAGTTCGTAAGTAGCTCATAAGTAGTTTGTAAGTTTAGGGACTGATGACGCCGTAGTTAAGTCCCATAAGACTTACAAAACATTTGAACATTTGAGTAATGACTGAAGGTACAACATGTCGCCAGTACACGCCAAAGGCCTGTATCGGTATTGAGAAATGAAATTAAATCCCTCTACTGTACCAGACAAAAAATATTACCCATCGAAGTGCGTGAAATCGACGGGTAAAGGATTTAACAAGTCGTTGGAAGTCTCCTGCAGGATTCTGAGCCATGCTGTAGCTTCATCCGTCTCCACAGATATGTCCCATAAATGGGTGATGGAATTCATGTAGCGCAAAATCATTCATGGAATTATTCAGACTATTCTTCAAGCCAATCGTGAATAGTTGTGGCCTCGTAACATGGCTCAGTGACATATATAAAAAATCCATCGTTGTTTGGGAATATGAAGTCCATGAATTAACATGGACAACATTATCCACAGGATGAACATCGATCTTATTTTAAGGTATTTATGTCGAAAAAACAGTCTTCATCGCAAACCAGTATCAGTGAAATAAAATAACATTTGTTATCACAACTGTTTCTTCAACATTAAAGTCCATTAATGGCTGCAAATTGTCTCCAAGTATGCAAACATTACCATTTTCAGTCAATGATCAGTGCAACCACACAAGAGCACCCAGTCCATTCCATGTTGAAACTGACCACACCATTATGAAGCCACCAACGGTTTCCACCGTTGCTTTTTGACGACTTAGATGCATAGCTTCGTTGATTCTACGCCAGGCTCGAACCCAAACAATACTTCTCAGCAACTGAAATCTGGAGTAATATGATTAAACGACGATTTTGCTGACGTCTAGATTCCAACCGATATAGTCTACTCACGAACCCAGGATAGGCGCTGCAGGCGCTGATTTGCAGTTACCAGTGCCACTCAAGTTGGTCCTCTGCTGGCAAAACATATTAAAGCCAGATTACCCCGCACTGTCCGTACGGATACATTCGTCATATGCCGCACATTGAATTCTGTCATTATTTCTGGCAGTGAAATGTTCAAATGTTTGTAAAGCTTAAGGAACTTTACTGTGGGGCATCAGTCAATAAACGTACAAACTACTTATGAACTACATTATACTAAAGACGGCACAAACATTCATGCCCGAGGAAGGATTCGAACCTCCGACGCGGAAGCCTGCGTGATCTGCAACGTGGCTCTCCAGACCGCTCGGCTACTACCGCGCGGCTTCTGGCAGTATTTTCTGTTCCTCTGGCAACTCTACGCCAACGCCACTGCTTTAGATCATTTAAGTGCAGACTGACTGGGACTGCATTTGCCGTGGTGTGAGATAATATCTGAAATTCGGTACTCTGGATATACTGCTCACACTGTCTCTCAGAATATTTTTACTCCCTAACGGTGTCCGGATTGGAATGTCTAAGCGTCTAATCCATGATGGTGTGGCCGAACGTTCCAGGGTGCCTAGCTGCGGAGCGCGCTGCTGCTCGCCGTAGGAGGTCCGTGTCCTCCCTCGGCCATGGGTGTATTAGTTGACCTTAGCATAAGTTAGTTTAAGTTTTTTATAAGCCTAGGGACTGATAACCAGATTTACAAACATTTGAACATATCTAAGCGTCTATTTCTATCTACCATTCCGCGTCAAATGTATACTAGTTACCGTCATGTGGCCACACTAACGTCGGAAAGCACTTCAAATGAGTCACTGGAGTACAAAATACAATTCTACCAAAGAATCACCTTTTTTTCCTCATGTACACAATCCATAAGCCTAGGGACTGAGGTTGACAGGTTGTGCACATTGGCTAAGCAGGAGTGGCTTAAGGAGAAATGCAAGACCGTACAGGAATGTATAACTAGGGAAAATATAGATACCACCTACAGGAAAAAAAGAGACATTTGGATACAAGAAGAGCAGCGGTATGAATATCAAGAACTCAGATGGAAAAGCAGTACTAAGCAAAAAGGGGGAAGCTGAACTATGGAAGGAATATATAGAGGGCCTATACAAAGGAAATAAACTTGAAGGCAGTATTGTAGAAATGGAAGACGAAATAGAGGAAGATGCGATACAACGAGAAGAATTTGAGACACCAAACGATTTGAGTAGAAACTAAGCTCCTGGTGTAGATGATGTTCCGTCTGAATTGCTATTATCGTTAGGAAAGCCATTCATAAAGAAATGGGTCCACCTGGTATGCAAGATGGATGGGACAGGGAAAATACCCTCAGACATCAAGAAGAATGTAGTGGTTCCAAATCCGAAGAAAGCAAAGGCAGATAAATGTGAAAATAACAGAACTATCAGTTTAATAAGACATGGTTGTGAAATATTAACACAAATTATTTACAGACAAATGGAAGAACTGGTGAAATAAATCCGATCAGTTTGGAATTAGGAGACATGTAAGAACACTCGAGGCAATACTCATATTACGACTTATCTTAGAAGAAAGCTTTCGACAATGTTGACTGGAATACACTCTTTCTAATTCTTAAGGTAGCAGGGTACAGTATAGGGATCGAATAATAATATCCAACTTGTACAAAAACCAGACAACAATTATTAGAGTCGAAGGTCATGAAAGGGTCGTAGTGGTTGGGAAGGGAGTAAGACCGGGTTGTAGCCATTTCCCAATGTTGTTCAATCTATACATTGAGCAAGCTGTGAAGGAATGCAAGAAGAAAATTGGAGAAGGCACTGAAGTCCATGGAGAGGGAATAAAAACCTTGCGGTTTGCTGACGACATAGTAATTTATCAGAGACAGCAAAAGACCTGGAAGAGCAATTAAACGGAATGAACAGTGTCTTGAAAGGAAGGTATAAGATGAACATCAACAAGAGTAAAACAAAGGTAAAGGAATGTACTGTCAGAAAACCAGGCGATGCAGAAGGAATTAGATTAGGTAATGAGACAATAAAAGTAGTACATGAGTTTTGTTATATAGGTAGCAAGATAACTTCTGATGGTCGAAGTAAAGAAGATATAAAATTCAGAATGGCTGTGGGAAGAAAAACATTTCTGAAGAAGCGAAATTGTTTGACATCCAATATTAGTTTAAATGTTAGTAAGCCTTTTCTGAAAGCATTTGTCTGTAGTGTAGCACTGTATGGGAGTGAAACGTGGACAATAAGAACTTCAGACAAAAAGATGATAGAAGCTTTCAAAATGTGGTGATACAGACGAATGATGAAGACTAGATGGATAGATCACGTAACTAATTAGAAGGTGCTCAAAAGAATTGGGGAGAAAAGGAGTTTCTAGCATATCCTGACTAAGAGAAAGGATAAGTTGGTGGGACACAATCTGAGACATCGTCATCTTGGCATTAGAAGGAAGTGTGTGGGATAAAAATCGCAGAGGGAGACGAGGTGCCGGCCGCGGTGGCCGAGGGGACTGAGGCGCTCCAGTCACGGTCTGCACGGCCACTACGGTCGGGGATTCGAGTCCCCCCTCGGGCATGGATAATTGTGCCGTCCTTAGGATTAGCTAGTTCATAAGTAGTTTGTAAGTTTAGGGACTGATGACCCCGTAGTTAAGTCCCATAACCTATACAAACATTTGAACATTTTTGGAGACGAGGGACCAATACTGTACGCAGATTCAAAAGGATGTAGGTTGCCATTCGTATTCTCAGATGAAGAGTCTTGCACAGAACAGGGTAGCATGGAGAGCTGCACAAACCAGTCTGCGGACTGAAGACCGCAACAATAACAACAACGCAATACCAACATTGCCTGTCCACATCGCTGTCACATGACCTTTACCACCCCGAGAGTAAAATTTCGTATAGTCTGGAAAAGCTTGCATCGACCAAAGTACTCACACTTTTCAGGAATGATGTGTGGTAGCTCGACGCCACAACAGGATAAAAATAAACGCAATGAAATATAGCTCGTAGGCGCCAATTATTGTTGTTGAGTATGGCTCCATAAGAAGTTTTTGAAAGGAAACTGCTTGAGAGTTTTATGAACAGAGGGCATTACTTTCCTTTCCGTGCAGTATTATTTGGCACTCGGAGAGTCTATATTTTCATCGTACAGCGATTCATTGAGCGGCGGGCTCGTCCTCCCACCAGTCGTCCGACCATGCGACTTTCTTAGAGGGAGGCCCGGAGCGGCGGAAAAGCCCCTCGTCCACTTGGAAATACAAGTGATACTATAAAAAGGTAACTCTTGAGATTTGGAGGCCCCCAAGACGAGTCCGCCACTGTTTCCGTGAAATGTGTACTGTCAGTTTAGTATTTATAAAAAACGACTAATTTAGTGTAGGCCAAAAGAGATTTCATGGAAGCGGTATATCTGCTCAGCTTTTACACTATGATCACAGGATATAACCTACATATGCACATGGTACAGCTTAAAAATGGAGGGCGCCTGGTACGTGTAGCTTTTCCTTTGTTACAAAAAGGTACGGCCAAACTTTCAGAAAACATTCCTCACACACAAAGAAAGAAAAGATGTTATATGGGCCGGCCGCGGTGGCCGAGGGGACTGAGGCGCTCCAGTCACGGTCTGCACGGCCTCTACGGTCGGGGGTTCGAATCCCCCCTTGGGCATGGATATTTGTGCCGTCCTTAGTATAAGGTAGTTGATAAGCAGTTTGTAAGTTTAGGGACTGATGACCACGTAGTTAAGTCCCATAAGCTGAACAAACATTTGAACATTTGATGTTATGTGGACATGTATCCGGAAACGCTAAATTTCCATGTTAGAGCTCATTTTAGTATTAACGGATGAGGCTTCATTCCAACGTGATCAAATTGTAAATTTTCACAATCAACATGTGTGGGCTGACGAGAATCCGCTCGCAATTGTGCAATCACGCGATCAACACAGATTTTCTGTGAACGTTTGGGCAGGAATTGTTGGTAATGTCTTGATTGGGCCTCATGTTCTTCCACCTACGCTCACTGGAGCACGTTATCATGATTTCATACGGGATACTCTACCTGTGCTGCTAGAACATGTGCCTTTACGAGTACGACACAACAAGTAGTTCATGCACGATGGAGCTCCTGCACATTTCAGTCGACATGTTCGTACGCTTAACAACAGATTCGGTGACCGATGGATCGGTAAAGGCGGACCAATTCCATGGCCTCCACGCTCTCCTGACCTCAACCCTCTTGACTTTCATTTATGGGGGCATTTTAAAGCTCTTGTCTACGCAACCCCGGTACCAAATGTAGAGACTCTTCGTGCTCGTGTTGTGGACGGCTGTGATACAATACGCCATTCTCCAAAAAATGTTCAAATGTTTGTATAGCTTATAGGACTTAACTACGGGGTCATCAGTCCCTAAACTTACAAACTACTTACGAACTAGGACGGCACAAATATCCATGCCCGAGGGGGGATTCGAACCCCCGACCGTAGTGGCCGTGCTGACCGTGACTGGAGCGCCTCAGTCACCTCGGCCACCGCGGCCGGCACGCCATTCTCCAGGTCTGCATCAGCGCATCAGGAATTCCATGCGACGGAGGGTGGATGCATGTATCCTCGCTAACGGAGGACATTTTGAATATTTCCTGTAACAAAGTGCTTGAAGTCACGCTGGTACGTTCTGTTGATGTGTGTTTCCATTCCATGATTAATGTGATTTGAAGAGAAGTAATAAAATGAGCTCTAACATGGAAATTAAGCGTTTCCGGACACATGTCAACATAACATCTTTTCTTTCTTTGTGTGTGAGGAATGTTTCCTGAAAGTTTGGCCGTACCTTTTTGTTACACCCTGCATATTGGAACAAGGTGTTTATTGAAACATTATTTCTACCTAAGGAGTTCGTCAAATGTATCATCCCAATAATTGCTCTAGATTAATGTGGGCTCCCGTAGGAAATCCGCCAACATAAAAACGAATCTCTCAGCTATATAAATTTACATTCAACAATATGGAAATCTAGTCAACTAGTTTTGCGTACCTTCATCTAGGAGGTTAATTAGTGACTTAACTCATTGTTACATGGTTTGCCAACAACGTGATTACGGTGTGTTTGACGCATCAATGTCTTTTATGAGATACGGCCCTGCAGGACGCGCACTTGTTGTGATAGAGCGGCAGTCACACTAGCCGTAAGTGTAAGTGGGGATGGCAGAGTTACACAAAGAAGCGCGGCCGCCGTGGCACGACTGCGCAGACAAAGAAGCTAGTGAGCGCAGCATTCCTTTGTGCTTTTGACGGCGACCCACGCGCGGGTGATGCAACCGTCTGCCCAGCGCGCACGTGCAAAACTCGTTACGACATGGCGCTGCCCCCCTTATCACCGCTTAATCGAATACCATCACTCAACAGGATATTCCGCACTAACATCTTCTCGTGCTAAAAGCCCGCTGCTATTCCGATGTTTTAAACTTCTTTTATAGACAACGCACAACGTTAATGTTGCAGGTAAGCACAAGTGTTGCGCAAAAAAAACGCCGATCCGTATATTGTATCTAACATTACAATGTTATAGTGAGTTTGATCGTTTGCTAGGCAACCACGCCTTAACTACTCAACCGATCATCATGAAATTTTGCATACACGCTGTTGTCGAGACTGAAAAGTACACACTGTATCTTTCATCCAGAAAGGAAGTGCTGTTACCGAGATATAGAAAAATAACAAGATTGAGAATAATAACCGCTTGCAGTCACCTTAAAGATCGCATTATTTATTTATGACACGACCGGTTTCGGGCTTGTGCCCATCTTCAGGTATGCCAGCCGCTGCGGCGCTAAGTCATGGTCTGCACGGCCACTACGCTCGGGGGTTCGAATCCCCCATTGGGCATGGATATTTGTGCCGTCCTTCGTGTTAGCTAGTTCAAAAGTAGTTTGTAAGTTTAGGGACTGATGACCCTGTAGTTAAGTCCCATAAGCTATACAAACATTTGAACATTTTGAACATCTTCAAGTGCTCAAAACATTCCAAATTTTACATGTGTAGCATGTTGGTGTTCACTGTTTGAAAACAAATTATTTGGTATTAATAATAACGAAACCAATTGCAGGTGGCGAGATGACATGAACAAAAACACTATTTACTTACATTTAATATTGTATCCAAATCGCGATTGTCCATGTGACGCACGTTTTACACAATTTTACGAACACACTTTCCTTTACGTTTTTGAACTACAATCTACTGGTGACAATGTCAGACATACACAGTCATATAAGTGTGACAAAAGGAAGCGTTGTGGTCCTACAGGGGACAATCGGGCCCGACCGATCACCGTGTCATCCTCTGTCAACGGCGTCATTGGATGCGATATGGACAACTCCACCTGGCATGTTTATCATTTAATTATGTTTTTATAAAATCCGACATATTTTACTGCAACGCCACCTGGAAGATTATTATGTAACTATACTTATAGATAACATCTGGCATGTCAATAGCAGTTCAATATGACATCAGCCACTATGTGGCCCAGTTATCAGTAGCAACTAGTTGAGCACGATTTAAAAAAATTTATTTTTATTATATATTATGCAATATAATAACTCCTCAAAGATTATGTGGCTCGAGTGTGTGATAAATTCGGTTGGTGTTTTCAATCAGCAATGCTTGATTTAATTTTTTTATTGTGCAGCGCAAAAAAGGTTTCAATCAGCATGTGTACAACAGCCTATATGTATTCACCAACAAAATCTTATACTGCTTTTTTTGGTACATACAACTCGTAATTGTGTATTCGAATGATTACACAGTCATTTGACATATACTTACCGAATGCCCAACCCATATGGTATGTATCGTAAGAATGTCTTTTAACGTTTCTTCATCTACCTAAACTGTTTTTATATAATATTGCTAGTTTCTGTATTTTAGATCTGAAGATGGCTCAGAAATGTGCTGAAACTAGTAATTTTGAATAAAAATAATTGTGTTATAGACTTTAGATGTGACATCTGCTAGGTTAAGAAACAATGTCGTTCCATTCAGTTGTTCATTCCTGATGTTGGAAGCACCAATGTTGGGGCAAATGCCTGTGGCGTTGACTCGTTAGTAAAAACAGCAATGGCCACTTTGCGGACAGTCAACTCTGCTGCAAACGACGTCGAACGTTACGTGCGAACACTGCTTGTTGCGCAACAGAACGAATGTGTTGCGATAGGGTCGTGATGTGGCAGATCAAGACATCACTGCCACGCACACATACTACGTGTCATCACCACGGTATCTGCAGATGCTTAATCAGATCATCGTAACGGTGCAGGCAGAATTGGTATTGGCTGCTAAAAAACATGTTTTCATTATCTATTCTGTCTTTGAGACGTTCCTGCTAGCCATGTCACAGAGCAACAATCTTACGTTCGGTGCAAAGGTATGTTACTCTTATACACGATCAAAACGATCTTTTGTCTAATTCTGATGTCTCCTACAATGGACTATAATTGATAACTGAATTTGCATACATTTTCCGAAGTCATAATCTTCCCGTGCAGCCGTCCTTGTTTCCCGCAAAATTCCACGAGGGAGCGGGACTGCTCTGGAGGCAGAAGAAGGGAGGAGGAAGGGAATTCCACAAGGATTTTTTATGAAGAGTGAAAGGAGAGTGGTATGGGGAGGGAGACAGGAATTCCCACCTAGTTTTTCCACATCTGGGGATTTATTTTATTCAGAGTCAATCAATTTTATATGAAAAGTGTTGTTCTGCTACTGAGGAGCAGTTCAGAGCAAGGAATTTTAGTTGAATGAAATAAAATATTCGCTTGCCAAAGTTTTTAATGAGGAAGGCAGACTGAAGACTGAGGCAGCTGGTTTCACACATTTTTGTGTCTTTTAAACAGGAATATATTTGCCTTCTTTTCTGTACTGACACGAGGATTCTTCTGCAAGTTCGCATTTCTTCGTTACTATAGCAAGTTGTGTTGCTTTATAGATGACAAATTTTGTAGAGCAGTGAAGATTTCACTACCTCTTTTATATGCTTCGAGGCATTATAGAAGGTATGAACAATAACAAAAAATCGTTAATCGAGAGAAGATATCAGATTGTACGGTGTGCAAAATCAAAATCTTTTACAAATAGTTTCCTAACAAAAGAGTGAAAAGTGTTTCATATCGCCGGCCGCGGTGGCCGCGGGGACTGAGGCGCTTCAGTCACGGTCTGCACGGCCACTACGGTCGGGGGTTCGAATCCCCCCTCGGGCATGGATATTTGTGCCGTCCTTAGTCTTAGTTAGTTCATAAGTAGTTTGTAAGTTTAGGGACTGCTGACCCCGTAGTTAAGTCCCATAGACTATACAAACATTTGAACATTTGTTTCATATCATGCACCAAGTCCGCTTGAACAGAAATTACTCATGTGGCTTCATCTGCTGGATATGAAACCAATATTTCGAGAAAGCAATCAGATATTGTTGTGCTCTCAATTTTAAATAAAATTTTCATATCTCTTCTGAATTGCATACGCTGCTATGTATCAAATGAACCATACGCAATGTGCTTTTACCTCTGATAACTCTCTAAAATGTTTTTTTTTTTAAATACTTTACTCAATTTGACGTTACACAGTAATTCTGGCTAATTAGGAAAAAGAAAATCCTGCATCAAGCAGGGATCTCAAACGGTAAGTTGCGCCAAAATGAAATTTTTTTCGGACAGCACATTTCTTACCATTGGATGGTAAGTTTCAAAGCGGCCGAAACATCGCCTTTGGGCATAGCTGTATCTTTTGGTACCCAAATATAATAGTTTTGTTTATATTTTCATAACAAAGATTTTCAAAAACAGTAAAACGGCAGCTATAGATAAATGTCCGAATCACATGCAGTGAAAATTGGAGCCTTTTGCTCTGGATAGTTATTTAGATATTTGTTACCCAATTAAAAAACTGGTAATGACTGGCTTTTGTGATTTTATGTATAAACGCGGTAACTTTGAACATATCTGAGTAACGGAGAAATATATCGAAAAAATTTAAAAATCAGCTTGAAAATATCACCTTAAGAACATATGATAAAAATTTCTACGGGCTGCAATAAATAGCGGATATAGAAATAGCCATCCCCACAATTTATCCTTTTGGAACCCAAAAATCATTATATGTTTCCTCAGCAACCAGCCACGGACAAATGGTGCTTTTATAAGCTGAATAAAGCGCACTACAAACCATACGTATTTATAAAAACAACCTATTAGTTTACTTTGGATGGGTTGGAGGGAGTCTGTAACTTTTCAATTTTGTACTGTAGGATTGCTACGGAATTCCCATTCTTCTGATAGTTATACGAATGACCACTAGGCCAACGACTATCCAGAACGCTTTCCCCCTTAACTCTGTGATTAATAGAATTCGAGATATTGGCTTCTGACAAATCGCATTTTCGCATGAGGCGTTTCTGAAAGTACTAATACCGTTCAGTGTCGTGTGCGGTATGATAAGGGTGTGTGGAAACTACTTCAGACGAACACCAGGCTAATGATTCAGAACCATTACTATTCATCAAACATGTATATGATGTAGGTAAAGTAGAAATTCCAAAACAGTAACCGCAGATGATGTTGTTGTATATATGGAGAGGAACCAAATGAATGTGAGCAGACCCACGGTGAGATAGGATGCTGTATTGCGGAGGTGTGTGCATGTCGCACAGGTTAAGGGCCATCAGACGCTCAGTAAATATTGCGCGGTAGTGACTGTGAGTGTTGTGCAACAATATTGACAATTTGAAAGCGTCGTGGACTGTTTTCACAGAGAATTGAAAGAGACTGCAGAGCAGTAAAACTATTGACTTTCGCTCAACATATTGCGCAACAACACTGTCTCAAATGTTCCAATGTTTGTAAATTTATCGGACCAAACTGCGTAGTCATCAGTCCGTAGCTTACAAACTACTTAAACCTAGGTAAACTAACCTACGGACAAGTACACACACCCATGCCCCAGGGAGGACTCGAACCTCCAAGGCGAGCAACCGCGCGCTCCGCAGTGAGACGTTTTAGACCGCTCAGCTACTCCACCGCGGCCAACACTGTCTAAGTGTGGTATTGTACAAGGGCGGATCAGTGGGGGGGGGGGGGGGGAGACACAGGGGCACGTGCCCCCCCCCCAGACGGCCCGACGAAAAAGGAGAGACAGAGAGAGAGAGAAGGGAGAAGAGAAAGAGAGAGAGCGAGAGAGAGAGAGCGAGAGAGAGAGAGAGAGAGAGAGAGAGACGGTGAGGAAGGGAAAGAATCTTAGCATTAGAATAATTAAATTCAATTACGAGCAGCATGTAATTGCGAGTTTAAAAGTGCAAAATCCCTGAAATTAACATAACATAATTTGACTTTTTGTGTTATGCTTCCATTTAATTGCTTCTTGCCCTTTTTTGTCAGTAACTTACGATAAAAATAAATAAAATTTGTTTATCGTTTCGTGATTTCATGGGAGATAAATGAGCTATTGTGTATGTTTTACTCATACGTAAATAAAGTTTAAGGATTTAACTATGTAAAAAAACTGTGAAATGCAAAGGTTGCGTTCAGGCTGGCGCATTCAGATGTTTTCGGTAAACAGTTTATCTGATTCGTTTCCTAGACACTAAGAAATGGCACTCCCACCCATTATAAACAGTTTTATTTGAAGATAGCCGGCCGCGGTGGCCGAGGGGACTGAGGCGCTCCAGTAACGGTCTGCACGGCTACTACGGTCGGGGGCTCGAATCCCCCCTCGGGCATGGATATTTGTGCCGTCCTTAGTTGTAGCTAGTTCATAAGTAGTTTGTAAGTTTAGGGACTGATGACCCCGTAGTTAAGTCCCATAAGCTATACAAACATTTGAAACATTTTTGAAAATTTGAAGCTACACGTTTTGATTTTCCAGTTATTGGAGCAAATTAGAAATTTCAACAGCATTTTTCCACACATCAGATACAAAGGATTTTCATGGTAGTAAAATTTCTTATTGCAACACAGTCAAGTGTAATTTTCAGAATCGCCGGCCGCAGTGGCCGAGGGGACTGAGGCGCTTCAGTCACGGTCTGCACGGCCACTACGGTCGGGGGTTCGAATCCTCCCTCGGGCTTGGATATTTGTGCCGTCCTTAGTTGTAGGTAGTTCATTAGTAGTTTGTAAGTTTTCGGGACTGATAACCCCGTAGTTAAGTCCCTTAAGCTTAACAAACATTTGAACATTTTTTTGAATTTTCAGAATCAAATTTTCAGTCTGCAGCTGAGTGTGTGCTGATATGTAACTTCCTGGCAGATTAAAATTGTACCCGGGATTCGAACCTGCGACCTTTGACTTTTGAGGCAAGCGGTCTACCGTCTGAACTATCCCGACACGCTTCACAGTCTGTCGTCACAACTTTACTTCTGCCTGTTCTTCATCTCCTATTTTCCAAACTCCACAGAAGTTCTGCGAACCTTACAGGACTAGCACTTATGGAGGAAAGGATGTGGTGGAGACATGGCTTAGCCACTGCATAAGGGACGTTTCCAGAATGAGGAGTGCTAGTCCTGAAAGATTCACAGGAGAACTTCTGTGAAGTTTGGAAAGTAGGAGGTGAGGTAGTGGCAGAAGTAAAGTTTTGTGGACGGACCGTGAAGCGTGCCAGGATAGCTCAGATGGTAGAGCGCTTGCCAGCGAAAGGCAAAGGTCCCAGGTTCTAATCCCGTTTCTGGTCCACAATTTTAATCTGCCAGGAAGTTTCAAGTGTAATTTTGTTGATTGTGAATGCTTTCTTGAAAACTTACCTTGTTTTGCATAACAACATTACAAAGAATGAAGAAGAAATTGATACAGTACAACGAAAACACAGGAAATCTGATTTTAGGTTTTGAGGGAATATCAAACTTAGCGCGACATACTCTTATTTACTGGCTGTTTGTGTCTGACACGTAATTGGGCGACCTTTTAGGATACGCTGTTTTTCCAATTTCTGCATTGTTTAGTAATGACACAGCTACTCCGGTTACTGTACTGTTCAACCACGGTAAGTTGACGATTCGTGCGCTGGCTGTTGGCAGCGGCAGGAGGCGTGTACCATGGCTGCGGTTCGAGCATCAGCAAGGCAGCGTCGAAGTGTTGGAAACGTTACCTGTAACAGTGTTTGCAGTAATATTGCGCGTCTAGGAGCAGCGTAACGTTGGCAGCGCTCCAAAACAAATGAATGTCCTGCAACTAGTGCAGATGTTTTCTTCTCCTGGCATCACCAGGTAAAGTAGTCTTCACTTGTCAAATTAATATACTTCTTTCTAATTACCAATGCACAACAAATTTCGTCGCACTATGGCGTCATTCTCAAGTTCCTATGATTACAAAAAAAAAAATGTTACAATAATTTAACCACATCAAATAGTGGAAAGTTGAATAATTTATCAAACCATGTGCGCCGCACGGGAATGACCGTGTGATCTGGGGCACAACGTCATGGAGTATGCGGCCACTCCCACCAGAGATTTAAGTCCTTCCTCGAGCATGGAAGTGTGTGTTGTGCTTGGAATAAGTTAATTTAGACTGTAAGACTAGGGACCGATGACCTTAGCAGTTTTGTCCAAATGTTCAAATGTTTGTAGAGCTTATGGGACTTAACTACGGGGTCATCAGTCCCTAAACTTACAAACTACTTATGAATTATCTAATGCTAAGGACGGCACAAATATCTATGCCCGATGTGGGATTCGAACCGCCGAACGTAGTGGCCGTGCAGAACGTGACTGACGTACCGCAGACCGCTCGGCCAACACGGCAGGCCAGTTTGGTCCCTTCGGATTACAAACATTTGAACTTTTTTTTTTTTTTTTGCTATATGCCCTACGTTTTTGTACAGTCACCATTAAGTCATTTGGGTCATTTAATATGTACAAAATATTTTTCGACCATATTGTACAATTGTTTGAATTTTCGAGTGGTGAGTCTTATTCAGTCTTATAGTCAAATTATTCCAAAGTTGCAAATTGCAAATATGTAGAGAAACCTATGCCAATTTTGCATGGCTTCCTCTGTATAGGGATTCGCATAAACCCACCTGGCGAAGCTTAGAATCAGTTACATGTTGAATTACATTCAGAGCCTGGATGCCCAGTGTTCATCTGTTGGCAAGTGTTTCATCCTTTATGATGATGAAGGATGAAGCAAGTGTGCCCACAGCTGAACACAGGGCATTCACGCTCTAAATTCTGTTTTTTTTTTTTTTTTTTTTTTTTTTTTTTTTTTTTTTTTTTTTGGTGTTAAATGTAGAAAATTTACACTGTTTGATGTGATCGAATCATTGTAATATCTTTGTGATCATAGGCATTTGAAAATGACGTCATAGTGTGCAGAAACTAAAAGTACATTGGTAGTTAGATGGAAGTAAATTAAAAGGTTTTTTCTAAGAAGCGACTGTGGCTTTGGAACATATTTTGTGTGTTTCCTATAGCAGTTATATGTGACATTAACTGTAATAAAATTTATTATGCGTGTGTGTGATAAAATTAGTGTCACAAAGCCCTTAAGGACATGTTCACCCTCCTCAGGCTTGTGTCCCCCCCCCTCCCAGAAAAAAATTCTGATTCCGCCACTGGTATTGTACAATAAACAACAGTTCCAAGACAGACCGTCTGAACTTCTAATCGCTACGAACGAATTTTCACAAAGAACTGTAAATACGAATGACAAAATATAAGGAAGTTGGGTGGAGGGTGTGTTTAAAGGTTCATGAGGTACTATCAGAAACGTATGAAATAATCGGCAGTCTCTGTTGCAAATTTTTGTTTATTTTATCCAATTACGCATTTCGTGCGGTTAGTGCATCTTTCAGACTGGAACAACAGGCAATTGTTTTATTTCAAGTCCTCGTACCTAGAGGGCAGCGAATCTAATGGCTAAGGAGAGCAATTTTGAAAAAGTTGGAACTTACTTGGATGGGGGGATGGGGCTTCTGATGCATCGGAATTGGTGGCGCGAGCAGTTTAACAATATTATGATAATGCCGTTAAGGACCCCTAGAAAAGAGGTAAACGTACAAGGTACATAACGGCTGCTTGATATAAAATAACTAGGGACCGGAGAGGTACTGTACGAAAGTTAATAAAATGTGTTTGTATGATAAAACTCACTATACCAGAAGAGGAGCCGTTGTCGCGGAGGTTACGTTTACAACTAGCGGTATTGTTGTGAACCACGGAGCACTTCTGCGACCGTTAAACTCAGCAGTATGGGCAGTTACAGCCTGTGAGAGTGAGCGGCCATCCAAGTGGCGGCGCACGAGTATCGGAGACGTGTATGACGTGCAAGGATATGGAAGCGGGTGGGGCAGGAGGAGGAAGAATATGCCACAAATCTCAAAAATGTTGAAACGTTTCTAAATGTGTGGGCCTTAACCACTGTGGTTATCAATACCTAGGCTTACCAACTACTTAAACTAACCTAAGGACGAAACACACACACAAACCCATGCGAGAGAGATGAGTCGAGTTTCCGACGGGGAGCAACCGCGCGATCCGCAAAAAAGCGCCTTAGAGCGCTCGGCCATTTCACCACGGCACCGAGAATCTATTGCATTATAGTCAAATCATACACGGTAGTAGAGAAAAATAAATTAATAATGGAATAAAATAACAAAAATAGGTCTGGGGATGGGGTGGAATGAAAAGTGTTATGAGTTATCAAAAGAGGGATTATTTTGGAAAAAGATAAATAACATGATATCGTAAAATGTTTGATATTTTTAATAAGCTGTTCGTTGAGACTGGGTTTTGGAGGACCATTTCAATAACTTACAAAATTTCTGATTCTTCCTGAGGATGCAGCTTTTTCCTTTGGGTGCGTCGTGAGGAAATTGCAATTTGTCGTGCCTCGGTTGCACAGTGGTAGAGTACGAGGCTACAACTTCAAAGATCACGGGTTCGATCCCAGCCATGTCCTAAGATTTTTATCTGTCACTTTCCACTTCTTTCACCTCTGGCAGAATTGCTCATGTGAAAAATACCGAGTAGCACCGTGGTTCGGAACCCACGTTAAACTGTGTAGGTCCCCCTATTACTGGCTGGGTAGGTCAGTTCGAAGGTCGGAGGAAGGCAACGGCATACCACCTCCAAACAGGACCATGCCTAGTAAAGCACTGTGGTGTTCAAACCAATCTTCGGATTGTTGACTGTTTTACCTTTTACCTATAGAGGCTTGAGTGTGTTTGCTTCTCATAAGATGCCCGGAAATGCCGAACTGTTTATTGCAGCGCCATTGTTGTTTAAGAAATATTCTTGAAATCTAGTTTTGAAGGCTCGTCCAGTTTGGCCGGGGTATGATAAGGGGCACTGCACACATTCTAATTTATAGACGCGTGACAGACTACAAGACTCTTTAACTAGTTCGCTGTGATCAAACAGATTCAGGAGCTTGTTGTACGTGAAAGTTACTCTTATGTGATTTCTTTTAAGAAGCTCGGTGATGATGATTTCGTGTAGCATTTCTGGTCGTTAGACCCGAGCTGGGATTGTGTTCGGCCTGCCTGGTGCAAGTCCTTGGGTGACGCCACAGGGGCGACTTGCGCGTTAATGATGATTAGGGCACACAACATCCAGTCCGTGAATGGAGAAAAATCTTCCACCCGATCGGGAATCGAACCCGGCCCCCTGTGTGGCAATCTAGCACGCTGTACACTGGACTACGGAGGCGGACAAAATAATCGGCGAGCCTGTAAGAAAGATTTTTTATGAAAGATAAGAAGACATAGACGGGCTCAGTACCGGTGGTCGTACGGAGGAGGGAGGTATTGGTTTTAGAGATATTTCTGTTGTACAATCGGTCTACCAGGCTAGCCTGGTATCCGTTGGTTCTAGCAATGTGCCTCAGTCTAGTAAGTTCTTGTTCGATTATTTCACACGAAACGCGTCCACAATACGAGCACGAAGAGTTCCTACATTTGGTACCGGGATTGCGTAGACAAGAGCTTTCAAATACCCCCATAAATGAAAGTCAAGAGGGTTGAGGCACAGACAAATATATTACTCTGTAGTTGAGGTCAGGAGAGCGTGGAGGCCATGGAATTGGTCCGCCTCTATCAATCCATCGGTCACCGAATCTGAGAAGCCATTCTCAAGGGTTGCATCAGCGCATCAGGGATTCCATGCGACGGAGGGTGGATGCATGTGTCCTCGCTAACGGAGGACATTTTGAACTTTTCCTGTAACAAATTGTTTGAAGTCACGCTGGTACGTTCTGTTGCTGTGTGTTTCCATTCCATGATTAATGTGATTTGAAGAGAAGTAATAAAATGAGCTCTAACATGGAAATTAAGCGTTTCCGGACACATGTCCACATAACATATTTTCTTTCTTTGTGTGTGAGGAATGTTTCCTGAAAGTTTGGCCGTACCTTTTTGTAACACGTGTGTTGCTCTTAGCATAAGTTAGTTTACGGTTTTTTTTGTTTTTCTTTATTTTATGTCTAAAGACCGTCGACAACAGCAGTATGGTCCCTTATGTTTACAAACGTATGATTGTTAGTGGTGATCTTCCGCGGTAAAACTCGAGAGAAGGTGGCTATATATCACGACAAACATAATACAGGTGCTTTTACTGTGTGGTGAGCTGTTGTTTGGGGCCTTATCGCTCATGAACTGCTTCCCAAGTCATTTCGAGACGGAATATTGGCTGTGTTCCTTAGAACGGCTTCAGGCTGCTAAGCATCGTAAATCACAGTTTACGGCCCAACGTAAAGCCAGCTGCTAATCGACAAAATCGCTGCCACGGCATCAGTGGCACGGAACACAAAGACGACTGTAATTCTCACTCATTAGCTTGATACTCAACTTGCTGTAGTTACTCCCTAACATTTCGAGGAGGAACTTTGTGCAAAACTTAATCTAACTTGACGTTGCAGTACTTCTGGTCTTTGTAGCCATAATATCCTCTCTGAATCTTCCCTTCTTACCTTGGATGGAATTGTATTTTATGATATGTGACAAAACATGCGGCAGCGTGCCAAGTTTCTAAATTTATTATTATGTTTGCTTTCAAAGTATAACAGAGTATTAAATTTCTATAACCACATACACTCAGTAGTACGTCATCATCCATTTACATCCAAGGTCATTTTAACAACTTTCAGTAACATTAGAATATCGATATTTAGACGACGCACAATGTGCATCCTCGTCTCCCACCAAAATTGTGCTACAACTATATGATTTCGTGCTCCTACTTGAGTCGAGGAAAAGCGTTTGATATGATGCGTCATATGGTACTGTTCGATACAGAGAGGCCTCACGAATGATGTGCCTTGTAGATTAATCTGAAATTATAGCGTCATTTCATCGTGCCCAGAGTGGATTAGAGTAGAGAATATGTGAATTAACTGTGGGTGTAATTTCCTCATTGTATTCATTGTGCCACAATTACAAGTGTTCATGTAACTGTGTAGACATACTTTTATAAAAAAAAGTTCAAATGTTTGTTAAGCTTATGGGACTTAACTGCGGGGTCATCAGTCCCTAAATTTGCAAACTACTTGTAAACTAAATTATACTAAAGACAGCAGAAACATCCACGTCCGAGGGAGGATTAGAACCCCCGACGGCGATCGGCCTCGCGCATCGGAACGTAGCTCCTCAATGCGCTCGGCGACTCCGCCGCGGCCTTAAAATGTTCGAATGTTTGTAATTCTATGCGACCAAACTACTTTGGTCATCAGTCGCTAGACTTACAAACTACTTGAATTAAGTTAAGCCGGCAGCGGTGGCCGAGGGGACTGAGGCGCTCCAGTTACGGTCTGCACGGCCACTACGGTCGGGGGTTCGAATCCCCCCTCGGGCATGGATATTTGTGCCGTCATAGTTCGTAAGTAGTTCATACGTAGTTTGTACGTTAAGGGACTGATAACCCCGCAGTTAAGTCCCTTAAGCTTAACAAACATTTTTTTGAATTAAGTTAAACTTGCCTAAAGACAACACACACATCCATGCCCGAGGGAGAATTTCAACCTCCGACGCGGAAGACTGCGCGATCCGTAACGTGGCGCTCCAGACCGCTCGGCTACTGCAGGATAAGATAAAGGGAACAAGAAGACTTTCTTTAAAGGAAACACGCTACACGCGTTCTAGACTTCCTGGACATGCAAGCGCAACAATACTTCTGACACATATTCGTACGCGGAGGGATTTAGCCAGTCTAATTCTAGCATTATTTCTTGGAGTAGGAAGTGCTGTCTCTCGATGTACGACCTGAGTCGCCTAGCTGTACAAAGAGCCAATTGTCAAAGAGTCCGTTGGCGGACATAGCATTTTCACGGCGGTCAGGTAAATGTATTAGTGGCTTGGTGCGCGCCGGCCGCGGTGGCCGAGGTGACTGAGGCGCTTCAGTCACGGTCAGCACGGCCACTACGGTCGGGGGTTCGAATCCCCCCTCGGGCATGGATATTTGTGCCGTCCTAGTTCGTAAGTAGTTCATAAGTAGTTTGTAAGATTAGGGGCTGATGACCCCGTAGTTAAGTCCCATAAGCTTAACAAACATTTGAACATTTGAATTTGCTTGGTGCGCGGGCGAGATTTTTAATATTTACTGTGAAATTTTGCCAGTTTACTGACTGATCTTTAATTAAAACTACCAGACTGAATTTACGTGGTCGATTCGTAAAAAATTATTCCTCCTGACGTTTCGTTGCAAATTTGGTGCAACATCTTCCGAATTTCAGGAGAAATCACCTTCATGGATCGACAACGGTATTTCAACTAGGAAGTTTTAATTAATGAAGACGTCGGCCGTGTATTGTGATATTTGTGGTAATTGGTGACTGGGAACATAGTGTCTAAATTTTCCCGGGGCTTCACTTCGAGAATTTGGTCGCTGCTCGAGTATGCGAGCCAGAGTTTGCATATTTTCTGTGGCAAACTGTGAACCTTCACTGAATACTCGAAAGATTTTCGGACTTAAGATTTGATGGCAACCAGTAACTGAGAGAATATTTCTACGTCTTCGTGGAAATAAACCTTCAGTTTCAGTTCTGCTTCTTTTCTGGATTTCGATACGTGTGGTCCGATCAGTTGAGATTATGCTGGCCTATTTGTGCGTTCGATGAGCTGAGACAACCTTTAATGGGAATTTTCTCTGTTGTACAGCATTTTACCGGAGAAATAAACTCTCAAATTGGTAAAACCAAAACTCCTGTTGGGTTCTTAAAGTATTTATAAATCACTCTGTCTGCATTTTTTTAATTTTGATAAACTTTTCAGACTGTTTTTGTAGTCTGAATGTTAAAGCGACGAGTAAATGGTTGGCCCGTAGTAAATAAGTGTATGAAGCATATTAGCTAGCGATAATGTCGAAAGCAGAAGGATAAAAAGATCAAAATAAGAAATAAAAACTGTTGAAAATAACGAACTTCCAGAACCCATTCAAAAGTTACACGTTACAAATCGTGTAAACAACTATTCTGAATTAAAAACGAGCACCCATGAAAAGGCTTCACATGTACGCCACCACGAAAAGTTGCAGAAGAACAACTGGAAGCGCTATAAATACACCTTAAATTGGCACCAGTTGATGGTGTCTCCTGTAAACATCCCTAGCCCACGTATTAGAAACGCCTAATCTCGTTTCTAATGCCCCATTTTCCGTAGATATTAAATAATAATGGTCAAGCAGTCACCAATGCGAAGATTCGTTTGAACACCACAGTGCTATACTAGGCACGGTCTTGTTTGACGGTGGTATGATAGTTCCTACTTCCAGCCCTTGAACTTACGTACCTGTCCCTTGATAGAAGGGCCTGCAGTTTTACTTGGATACCGAACCGCGGTTTATAAACAATATAAAGAAGGAAATATATGATAACTAGCTTAAACCCGCGGCTCCGCTCGCGTGTTTGTAGCTCAAATCACACGTAAAAATCCAATCACGAAATTCAACAATAATGATTGTAATATCACAGATCGATCACTTGATGTAATGCGCGAAACATCAAATCGATTTTTTTAAAGAGATGTATTAAAAGAATTTTATTTTTACTGCTTTATTTATTTATTCTTATATTTCCTTATTCGTATGCTTATCCTTACAGAGAAAGAGCTGAAGACATTGTAGTATACATAGACCAAAGATATGGTCTGTGGCATCACGTTTCGCTGTATGTAACCTCCTTGCTATAGAGTTGCAAACGTCATCGCTGGCCTTCAGCCGAATTTTTTTTATAATTTGACGACTTTCAACCACCATATCTTCCACCCCCTTATAGCTATCGGCATGGAACTGCTATGGTGTACAACGGGAGACTTCGGACAACAGTTACACACAGACCATTCGTTTGCGTCCTGTAGTTTTCGCTGCAGAGCGAAATATTAACACACACACACCTAGAATTTTATATACACCGATAACTTTCCATCTCAATATACTCCATCCTTTTATAATTATCAACCCTCAAGCGACAATGCAACCAATAAAATCATTTTCAAAGAGTAAATATATTTTTCAAAGAGTAATTATTGTTCCGAATTCGCATTGTATTCTTCAAATTACTAAATATCTATCAGATCGCTATAAAACCGCGCCTAAAACCTTCCTCAGGTATGAATTAGTAACTGTACAAATATTTAAGTCTCTGTGTCTTGTCGTTCGGACGTGATCAGCGTACAACGAACAGACATTCACATTAATATATAGATAAAAAGCTATCCGATCGCCAGAATACCGTGCCTAAAGCCTTCCCCGGGTAGACATCAGTAACTGTACAAATTTTGAGCTCTTTATGTCTTGTGGTTCAGACGCGATAAACGTACACCGAACAGACATTCACATTTATAGATATAGATTATATTACAGCAATCAGAGAAGTCAAAAGTGATATTCTTGTCTTAAAGAAGAAAAGTGACTCCATAAACTTTGTCACAGATGACAGAAAATTACCTACACACATTTCTCAAAAAAATGTTCAAATGTTTGTATAGCTTATGGGACTTAACTACGGGGACATCAGTCCCTAAACTTACAAACTACTTATGAAGTAGCTAATCCTAAGGACGGCACAAATATCCGTGCCCGAGGGGGGATTCGAACCCCCGACCGTAGTGACCGTGCAGACCGTGACTGGAGCGCCTCAGTCCCCTCGGCCACCGCGGCCGGCACACATTTCTCAAACGCATAATTATTTCCGTCTGCTGAAATATACACGTGCAGTTTTAAAAACAGATCTGTAAAAACAACCCACACTTTTCTAATTTATTGAGGTGTTGTGTTTATACACAGGTGCTACTGGAATGCTTCGAACATTCTTTAAGCAGCCAAATCCTAATCATTTCAGTATAAAAAATGTAGTTTGGTGAGTAACTCTGCGTATTATTTAGATCTAACCATAGATATCATTCACAGCTTCAAGGCGTAGGCCTATAGGAAGCCCACCTCAACAGACATTATAATATCTCCTAACTCTCAGCACTGACCCATAAACTTGATATTTTTAATTCAATACTGCATTGCATGCTACGCGTATCCGTGAGTAGTGCCAACTTCGACATTAAAATCAATACAATTAGGTAAATAGTATCAAATAGTGGCTACCTTCCCTGCCTAGCTACACTCCATAATGAGTAAAAAATAAAAAATTAAAATTAAAAAGAAACAACAAGTCTCTTCTGTTCTTTACCCTGTGTGTACCTCACCACCTCAAGACACCAATAAATGGTGAACATTCCAAATTTAGCACAAGTCTCTCTGGAAGTGGAAAGTAAATATAAATCCAGGAATTTATAAAAACATTATATGTGCACAGCATTATCGATCAAATTTCTACAGAAGGAAGTACAGCACCCACGCTTCCGAAAAGAGTAGGGTATAGAAATTGGCTTCTAACTGGCTTGTATTCAGACTCGTTGAGGAAAAGCATAAAAGTAGTAACTCAATAAACGAAGCTCCAATGTTGCATACAATCTGCCTAAAGAAGGTTGGTAGTCTTACGTCACATCCAAAACAATGAACTTCCTTTAAATAATGGAGCTCATTAAACGTATGTGTACTTCCCCAAACTCAATAGAGGCCAGACACAATTGTCTTAATCGGCACTTCTGACTGCAGATTGTGACAGAGCCAGGTTGTGCAGTGGTAAGACAATGGACTTGCATTTGTGAAGACGGCGTTTCAAAACTGCCCCGGCATTCTCATTTACGTTTTCCGTTTAAATCACTCCAGAGATATGATCTTAAAATACGTAGGTTTCTAAATTATTCGTTGCTCGGAACTTGCAAACTATTCTGTAAATGGGTTCAGAGATTTTGATGTTGGGACATCCAGCACAGTTTATTTATTACCGAACAGAGAATACTTCGTCTTGCGGAGTCGCAGAAGAACTGACACCACAAAAAGACCACGAAAACACACACATGTTCAAATGATTCGAAACCTATGGAACCAAACTGCAGTGGTTTTCAGTCCCTAGACTTACAAACTACTTTAACTTATGATAAGGACAACACACAAACACCCATTCCCGAGGGAGCGCTCGAACCTCCGACGGGAAACACACAATCTCGGGGAGCCGAGAAGTGAAGAGTTAAACTTCGGTCACAGGGCAGCCAGCTTTGCCTCTACTTGCAGAATTTTGGCTCTGTTTCAGAACGCAAGCAGATGCCGTGGCTACACTTTGAGGTCACAACCACCACTTCAGCCATTCGCGATGGTTGGACTAAATGATTGCGGTGGGATTATATAGCATTTGCGCATGTCCTAACGAGGGAACCGCAAACTTGATCCTCTCGATATTGGTTTGGCGTAATTTAATTCATTCTGGTAGGTCAGTGTTCTTAATTTCTAAGTCTGTTATTTCTGGTCTGGCCTGCAATTCCTTTAATTGTTTGCATTTTCAATACTTGACGGCTTATTTAGGCAATTCTAATCACTTTATTCGCAACTTCATTTCCACTTTCGTGAATCTCCCTCGATCACTGTGCATTATGTATTGGCTGTAAATTATGTCCAACCTTATTAATGAACGTTCCCAGTATTTCAGTAAGTGTGACCATAAGTTTTATTTATTACTTATATGTACTGATCTGAACTGTATGAGCTCTGCACTCACTTTGTCATTTTACATATGGCATCCCCTTTATGTGGTAAATTTTAGTAAGATATATAATTATTTTGGCCTGTCTTCCTGAGTTTGTGAAATATATTGGTAATTATTAATTTTTCCGTCCACTGCAACTGAAATAAACCAATGTACAAAGCAAAGTGACTGACAATTCTTGTAGATATTGGTCTACATGTATGCTTCTTGTATTCGAAACGCTTATGAGAATCAAATTTGAGCTGAAATAGACGAAAAACGTTATAAAAATAAGATCTTAGTACTTTCCGTTGCACGACTCATTCGCTAATATTAACTTCGCATGATTTCATGGAACTAGATCAGCGCTTAAAGGTCATTGTAATTACGTAGTAGTGTACTGAGCATGCGACATAATATCATATCACACTTAATGAATACATATGGTGTTAAATACCTGTTGACGACATATTGTTTCAGTTCCCACGTGTATTAGCTAAGTTACCATTATTATTTGTATTTTTTACCTAAACATTTTCCTTAAAAAGCATTATGTTCCTTCTTAATGACCATATTATAATTTCGGTTTTACACCACAGCCAAGAAAAGAACTCTTATCTTATGGAAACTCTCTCCTGTCACCTTCTTCACGATGTGAAACAGAAGAATAGAAATTTCACCACAAAAATCTACATTCATGTTTCTCTTGTGGCGTTCTTTTTTAAAACAAAATAGTCAATATGTAATTGTTGAAACAACCTGTATAGTTATCTAGGTACAAACCAGTTTACATGGAAATTATGAACATTTGAAAAATACGAAAATGGAATTAGTGACGAGAATGCGGAATTGTCTCTCAGTGTACAGAAAATTTTTACCATTCATTCAACATGCGGTGTAACAGGCACACAGCGAAAATCATGTAGACTCGGCAGATCACGAATGACGAAGTTCTCAAAAGAATGGAAGCGCAGATGAGTTAACGAACCGCTATTTCAAAAACAAAATTTCAAATATTTGTTCAAAATGTTCAAATGTTTGTAGAGCTTATAGGACTTAACTACGGCGACATTAGTCCCTAAACTTACAAACTACTTATGAACTAGCTAATCCTCAGGACGGCACAAATATCCATGCCCGAGGGGGGATTCGAACCCCCGACCGTAGTGGCCGTGCAGACCGTGACTGGACGCCTCAGTCTCCTCGGCCACCGCAGCCGGCCAAGACGCTATATAAGTATACAAAATCCATGAATGTGATCCTCTTAAAACCGTGTCTACAATCAGTGATGAAGCAAGTTTCCATCTTCCAAATCTGCGAATTGAGATGCGGAGGAAATTTTTTATATTTCCCGCGTGTTACCACATGCCGTATTATAACAACTGGCTCTTTTTCGTACTGTGTATACATAATATGTAAAATAGAAGGACCTCAGATTTATGCGATCATGGCTACATGAGAGGATCAGAACACGAGAAATCAGATGTGCACTTCATATACCATCAATTCAAATGAAAAAGTAATTCAGCAAGTGACATGTGAGTAGTGGGTCTATAAATCCTGGATATTTTAAATCAGATACGTATCGGTAGCTAGTGTGACAAAATATACTCGTGCAATGTAATAAACTGTAGTTCTGCATATTGGGATATATGGAATATACCTTCCCTTCCTTTCGTTTTTCTTTTGGATTAGTTAGTCGCGGATTACCAACCTTTACACCCTTCACCTTTTGTTCTAAATTACTGCGTATCAAATGTTCAAATGTTTGTATAGCTTATTGGACTTAACTACGGGGTCATCAGTCCCTAAACTTACAAACTACTTATGAACTAGCTAATCCTAAGGACGGCACAAATATCCATGCCCGAGGGGGGATTCGAACCCCCGACCGTAGTGGCCGTGCAGACTGTGACTGGAGCGCCTCAGTCCCCTCGGCCACCGCGGCCGGCAAATATTTGTCATCTACCGTGATAAGTGGGGCTACCAATACCGATAATAGGCGGATATTTAATTAGTAAAAGCGCAATAGGAGCACTACTCCTCATCACATATGTCAGAAATTATAAACGATTTTGGCTGTAACTGATACGCAATAGCCGGCCGCGTTGGCCGAGGGGACTGAGGCGCTCCAGCTATGGACTGATGACCACGCAGTTTGGTCCGATGGATTTACAAACATTTGAACATTTGGATTTGAAACGCCGACCTCCAGAATGAGAATCCAGTGTGCTATCCACTGCGTCTCTTCTGCTCTCTGCCTCGGTGACGATCAAGATCTTGCGCAGAAACTGTCTGCTACTATCTGCATTATGAGAATTACCGACACTGTATGGGACGCTCAAGTTCGAGATCATAGTGTAGGACGTGGTTCAGGTGCCTCTGATTTGATCCTCTATCGCCCCTGTACATATATCTCACAATTGAGAATCATTTCGTCAATATTCAGTCGTTCAGAAGGAACTGTAGCATTCGTTCAGCGAATACTTGAGGCAAGTTGGTTTTCACTTGGGTAACACATCTTTAAAATTCAAATATTTGTAAATCTAGGGACTTAACTACAGTGGTTATCAGTCCCTAGGCTTATAACTACTTACACTAACTCAAACTAACACAAGAACAACACACATGCTCATGCGCGAGGGAGGACTCGAACCTCCGACGGCGCGTAACCGCGTGCTCTGCAGCAAGGAGCCTTACAGAGCTCGGCCATTTCACCACGTATAACACATCCTTAAGTATGATACAGAAATATGTGCACTATTCAGAAAATTTCGTTTTAAACAGGTTTCCAGGAGAACTGAAACAGTGGTAAGTACCAGTGATTCAAATCTTAGTTGAAATATGTTCTTCTGGCATAATATTTCTGTGCTGTACACCAGTTATTCAAGTTCGTTATCTTTTCTCTAGAATGTGTTACTTTTTTCAATACTCTCAGTTTCTATATGTTTTTATTAATTATTTAATTTCTTTTTTATACTTTTCTAATCAGCATTCTGTAACCCATATACTGGCTAGTTATGTCACAAAGTAGTTTGATTCGCATAGTTCCATGGAAAGTAACAGATAAATGAAGTGACTCATGTGACAACCGTAATAGCATGTTTTCATGTTGGTATCCACTGACTGTACCCATTGTACACAATATTGTCTGGATCATGGTATGTCAGTTCCGGAGGAACGTAAGGAGTAAAGAACGTGGAACATAATTTCCCCGGAGATATTAGAGGAGAAGGATAGACAGAAAATCAGCTGAAGCTTTTTGCCGTAGCTGTAGTGGCATCGCCATAATTTCGACAAGATGTAATATCGAAATTCTTGTAAGAGCCCAGAAATTTTGCCTTAATTACATACCATCGGCATACCGGTATGTTAATCAATACATATCTCGGTCACAGAAATTTGCCATAATATTAATTCAAAAATCTGTCTACAATGTCCTTTATACAATATCCGCGACTTTCTTAGAGAGACGCACAGTCATCGTAAATTATTCACTGATTTTTCTGATTGAAATGGCCGTTATCGGTAAACGTGTCAGGATATGCCCGGAGGGACCAGAGCTTCTTGGGTCTCACCCTTCGTGACATTTAGCGCTATAAAAGCCATTTAGAACGGACACTCGATAAAATCAGTTCGAGCTTCATTCATTATTCGCATTTCAGATTCGATAGAAACAGTAACGCTAAGGATGATTCAAATAGAAACCTTAATTATTCATTATTATCCAAACTACGTAATACAGAAAAGTGTTGCACATACAGGTAACGCACCAATTTCACCATGATCCGAGTTTTTCGCCTGTGTGAAGAAGGGTTACGATAACATTTTGAGGCAACGGACCTTCTCCATTCGCTCAATAACATCGCAGAGTGCTCAAACAAAACGCGCAATATCTAGACCCTGACCATAACCGAAAGATTTATCATTAAATAGCCCACAGTATCCTTACATAATTTCCGCTTGTCTCCTGATTGCAGGGTAAAGGTGATTTGGTACCCTGCTAGTGATGCTAACCTATTCTTCATGCCAGGCTCCAAAATTACCCTTTCAACATTCCTCACTCAAATGTAGGTAAACTTAAAACCTAAGTATTTGGTACAACTGAAATGATTTTCATTTCCCTTCAGAAAGTCAAAAAGCTACTACTACATTTCCAACATTTGTTCGAAATGGCGTTTCAATCGCCAATGCAGGTTCGCAAAATGTTGTCGTGTCCCTTTTCATAGTATGTGATCATAGGTTTTCCATATTACGTGCATTTTGCAGCCATCTACAACCAGGTACTCCATATCAGTAGTCATTAGACATCGTGACAGAGCAGAATGGGGTGCTTCGCGGAACTCACGGACTACGAACGTGGTCTGGTGATTCGATAATCACTTGTGTCAGAAGCCCAATTTTCTTCTCAACATAGTTTGTGAGTGAGCTGTGACGATGTGCAACGTGTGTAACAACATACTACAAAACGTGTGGTATGTATATAGATGAATATCGGTTTGTTGGCATATTTCATGTCGTAAACTATGTACACGATAGCTTTTGACGGTACACTTCCTGTATTTTAGCACTGGGAATGGACCTTACCAACAAGGGTGGCTTCAGGGGAAGGGGGGGCACAAGAGCACGTGCACCCCCCCCCCCAGACGGTCCGACGTAAAATGAGAGAGAGAGGGGGGGGGTAGTGAAGAAGGGAGGGAGGGAAAGACTCTGAGCATTAGAATAATTAACTTTTACTCACAGGCAACGTGTAATTATGAGTTTTAGAATGCAAAATAACTGTAATTAATATAAACGTAATTTGACTTTTTGTGTTATGCTTCCATTTAATTGCTTTTGCTCTTTTTGTCAGTATTTAACGATAAAAATAAATAAAACTTGTTTATTGTTTCGTGATTTCTTGTGAGATAAATGAGCTGAGCTATTATGTATGTTTTAAGGTAAAAGAGGTGAAGCAGTCAACAATCCGAAGATTGGCTTGAACATCACAGTGCTTTACTAGACATGGTCCTATGTGGAGGTGGTATGCCGTTGCCTTCCTCCGCCTTGCCTGATTTATCCAGCCAGTTATAGGGGGATCTACAGTTTAACGTGAGCTCCGAACCACGGCGATACTCGATATGGCTCATACGTAAATAAGGGATTTAACTAAGAAAAAACTGTGAATTTCAAGGACTGGCGCATTCAGGTGCTTTCTGTAAACGGTTAATCTCTCTAGATTCTTTTCCTAGACAATTGGAGATAGTACTTCCACCCATTATAAATACCCATTTATTTTATGCTACACGTTTTGATTTTCCAGTTATTGGGCAAATTAGAAATTTCAACGGCATGTTTCCACACATCAGATACAAAGGATTTTCATAGTAGTAGAATTTCTTCTTGAAACACAGTCAACCGTAATTTTCAGACTGAAATTATCACTCTGCAGCGGAGTGTGCGCTGATATGTAGCTTCCTGGCAGATTAATATTGTGTGCTAGAATCGGAATTCGAACCTGCGACCTTTGCCTTTCACGGGGAAGCGCTCTACCGTCTGAGCTATCCCGGCATGTTTCACAGTACGTCCTCACAACGTCTGCCAGTACCTCACCTCCTACTTTGCAAACTTGACAGAAGTCTCTATGTGACCCTTGCGGGACTAGTACTCCTGGAAGAAAGGATGTGGCGGAGACATGGCTTAGCCACAGCCTGAGGGATGTTTCCAGAATGAGGAATGCTAATCCTGAAACGTCTGCGAAGTTTGGAAAGTAGGAAGCGAGGTACTGGCAAAAGTACAGTTGTGTGGACGGACCGTGAAGCGAGCTTGGATAGGTCAGATGGTAGAATGCTTGCCCGCGAAAGGCAAAGGTCCCAAGTTCGAATCCCGTTTCTGTCACCCAATTTGAATCTACCAGAAAGTTTAAAGTAATTTCGTTGATCGCGATTTTTTTTTTTTTTTTTTTTTTATTTTTTTATTTATTTTTTTTTTTTTTTTTGAAAATTTATCTAATTTTGCGTAGCAATTTTATAGAGCATGAAGAAGAAATTGATTCAGTATAATGCAAAAACAGGAAATCTGATTTTAGGTTTTGAGGGAATATGAAACTTAACGCGGCATACTCTTATTTACTGGCTGTTTGTTTCTGACCCGTAATTGGGCGACCTTTTAGGATACGCTGTTTTTCCAATTTCTGCACTGCTTAGTAATGACACACCTACTCCGGTTACTGTACTGTTCAACCACGATAAGTTGACGATTCGTGCGCTGGCTGTTGGCAGCAGCAGGAGGCGTGTACCATGGCTGCCGGGAGGCGAGGAGCAGTGAGCAGAAGATGTCGCGCAGTGTTGGAAACGTTACCTGTAACAATGTGTGCAGTAATATTTCGCGTCTAGGGGCAGCGTAACGTTGGCAGAGCACAGAAATAAATGGATGTTCTTCAAGCAGTGCAGATGTTTTCTGCTGCTGGCATCACCAGGTAAAATCGTCTTCACTTGTCAAATTAATATAATTCCATTTAATTACCAATGCACTACTAGTTTCGGCGCACTGTGTCGTCATTCTCAAGTTCTTATGATCACAAAAAACATTACAATGTTTCAACCACATGAAACAGTGAAAAATTTAATAGCTTACCATAAAATAAAAACTAGTATCAGAACACTACATTTACCAAAATGACAATCAAGACATGTGCGCTGCACGGGACTGGGCATGTGATCTGAGGCGCAACTTCGAGGAGTCCGCGGCCACTCCCATCTGAGGTCGAGACCCCCTTCGGGCATGTGTGTGTGTGTGTGTGTGTGTGTGTGTGTGTGTGTGTGGTGTGTGTGTTGTCCATATAATAAGTTAGTTTAAGTAATTTATAGTACTAGGGACGGATGACATTAGGAGTTCGGTCCCTTTGAATTACAAACATTTGAACAGTCTCTTCTTCTTTTGGAAACCATATGCCCTAGGTTTTTGTACAATCACCATTAAGTCATTTGGCTCATTTAGTATCATAATCCTGTGGGCATCATTGTATCAAACTTATTTTTCGACCATATTGTACAACTGGTTGAATTTTCAAGTGGTCATTCTGATTCAATCGTATAGTCCAATTATTCCAAACAAAGTTGTAAATATGATGAGAAATCTATGCCATTTTCGCATGGCTTCATCTGTATAGCGATTCGCATATACCCATCTGGCGAACCTCAGAAACAGCGAAATTCAGAGCCTAATGCCCAATGTTCAGCTGTCAGCAAGTCTTTCATCCTTTATGATGATAAAGGATGAAACAAGTGTGCCCACAGATGAACACAGGGCATTCAGACTCTAAATTCTCTGTTGTTTTTTATTTTGTGGTAAATTTAGAAAATTTACGCTGTTTGATATGATTGAATCATTGTAACATTTTTGTGACCATAGGCATTTGAAAGTGACGTCATAGTACGCAAAAACTAATAATGAATTGATAGATGGAAGTATAATAAAAAGTTTTGTTGTAAGAAGCGACTGTAGCTTTGAAAAATATTTTGTGTATTTCCTGTGGGACGTATACGTGAGAATGACTGTTGTGTGTTATAAAATAAGTCTGACAAAGCTCTTAAGAGCATGTTCACTGTCCTCAGCCTTATGCCCCCCTTCCCCCTCAGAAAAAATTCTGTATCCGCCACTGCTTACTAATATTTAATAAGGTTAGTAAGTTCTGATGACTGATTGCAAATCAGAGCACCCTTTTGTTAAGAATTGCCACAGTACTGAGGAGCACATAATTCCAGTATGGAATGTAATTTTTTATAATTCATATAAATTATCAATGGTGTCCAAGTTCAACATTTTAAGCAATGCAAATGTCCTTCAGAAAAGCATACATTTCTGGACATTTGCGTCCGTTACCTCGTGAAACACGGACGCTACATATTGTATTTAAGCGAAAGCACGGCTTGCGATATTTTTAATAAACGGCTCTCCCCGTGCGCGAATTTGGTATGTTTGAGCCCTTGTGGGTGGGAAACAATGTGTGGCATATAAAAGTAGGAATCGGTCCAGAAGGCGTGCATGGATAGCATAATGGTTATGCAACAGCCCGCGAAAAACGGAAAATCGTGGTTACGATCCCATTCCGACACAAAATTTCATATGTCATAATAAATTGTACAGCTGATGCTGATTCGTATTCGTAACTGCGAATACACATATTAAATGTTCAAAAATGTTCAAATGTTTGTAAACCTTATGGGGCTTATCTGCAGGGTCATCAGTCCCTAAACTTACAAACTACTTATACTAAAGAAGCCGGCCGCGGTGGCCGAGGGGACTAAGGCGCCTCAGTCACGGTCAACACGGCCACTACGGTCGGGGGTTCGAATCCCCCCTCGGGCATGGGTATTTGTGCCGTCCTAGTTCGTAAGTAGTTCATAAGTAGTTTGTAAGTTTAGGGACTGATAAACCCGTAGTTAAGTCCCATATTTAAAAAAAAAAAAAAAAAAAAAAAAAAAAAAAAAAAAATTACTAAAGACAACACAAACATCCATGCCCGAGGGAGGATCAAATATTCAAATGTTTGTAAAATTGTAGGACCAAACTGCGTGGTCATCAGTCCGTAGCTTACAAACTACTTAAACCTATGTAAACTAACCTAAGGACAACACACACCCATGCCCCAGGGAGGACTCCAACCTCCACGGCGAGCAACCGCGCGCTCCGCAGCGAGACGCTTTAGACCGCTCGACTACTCCACCGCGTCCCCGAGGGAGGATTCGAGCCTCCGATGCGGGAGGCCGCGCGATCCGCAATGCGGCTACTCCCGCGTAACATATCTTAAATCATTTATGTGAGGCCGTATACTACGTAACTTATGTTATCATATCGTGTCTAGTGACTGGGAGCAACAAAGAGTGAAGTTAACAACAAAAACTAGTAACAGTGAAGTAAATAATAAATTAAGGTTGAAGAGGCAGTTATGTACTTAAACCACTCGAAATACAAGCATTGCGACGTGACACACAGCGTGATTGCGTGATTACCACTCTTCTGGTAATTGGTTGTTGGAAAGAACTGAAATGAGATTGTGTGATTAATTAACTTGCCCAACTTCCGCTTTCCAATTAACAGGTGACTTACCTGCTCCTCTTCTATTTCTGTGACCGTCGTTAGCATCAGACCTCCTCTGTTCTTGCAGGTGTTTCTAAAGTGAAAAAAAAAAGTTCGTGCTTAACTAGAGGCATCTTTTCAACATTCAAACTCACCTTCACCTTAAAGTCGTCCAATATCAAAAGCAGCACTAGTTGCGTTTTCAATGTATCTCTGTTATAACCTACATTGCGTAAAGCATATTTCAACGCAAGCTTATATTCTGGTTTAGAAAATAAATTTATATTACACAGTGAAGTTATTTGATGAAATGACGGCATGTATCTCTTGTACTTTGTCTTAAACACTTAATAGAAATCACGATTCACTACTTTGGGGATAAGCAGTATCAGGTGTGTAGGAGTAAACGTGTTTTGCGTTGTTATAAATTACATTGAGCAGATAGTGTTTTGCCCTGTTGATTCGAAATGTATTGATACGCTGACGTTGCAATACGTAAATATACCTCCTACGGTACTGATATCTTGTAACTTTATCTCTATATTCTGTTTTGACGCCATCACACAACCGTACTATGTATCTAGCCAATTCTCGCACCAGTTGTCAGTTATATAAAATTGTCAGATCGACATGTTTCGGGACCAACCTAACCCCTTTCTCAAGTCCTAAAAATTAAAATGTATCAGTCATTACGCAACGTCCACCTTAAAATATATGCAGCATTGTTATGCAATAATCTGACATGTCGGTTTGGCAAACCACTGCCGACTGGTTCGTCAGACCGACAACATGTCAGATTATTGCATAACAGTGCACCAATGCTGCATATATTTTAAGGTTGACGTTGCATAATGATTGATACATTTTAATTTTTAGGACTTGAGAATGGGAAAAGTTGGTCCCGAAATATGTCGTTCTGACAATATTACGAGTGTCACTCCAAAAGAAATACACATTTTTTTTAAATACAGTTTTTATTCTACATGTTTGAAAGTTTCACAGTGTGTAGATAAATCCTTTAGGAACAATATTTTCATTTCTCCACATAATCCCCATCCATCTCAACTGCCTTACGCCATCTTGGAACCAGTACGAGGCCTGGCGCTGCGAGGACAATCCTCAATATTGCTGTGCCCGCTTTCATCACTTAACCTGATTGCCCACCGACTAACTGTACTGCGATCGACAGCTGCATCTCCATACACCTTTTTCAACCTCTTGTGGATGTTTCCCACTGTCTCGTTTTCACAGCACAGGAATTCAATGGCAGCACGTTAATTCTGAAGAACGTCAACTGTAGCAGCCATCTTGAAGATATGCTGTGACGGCGTCACTCACGGGAACCGGTTGAACTAAGTATGAAAACAAGCGGGAAGGATGTATCTACACACTGTAAAACTGTTAAACATGCAGAGTGAAAACTGTATTTAAAAAAATAGTGTGCATTTCTTTTGGAGTGACACTCATAATATTGTCAGAACGACATGTTTCGGGACCAACCTTTTCCCATTCTCAAGTCCTAAAAATTAAAATGTATAAGTCATTACGAAACGTCCACCTTAAAATATATGCAGCATTGGTGCACTGTTATGCAATAATCTGACATGTTGTCGGTTTGACGAACCAGTCGGCAGTGGTTCGTCAAACTGACAACATGTCAGATTATTGCGTAATATATTTTAAGGTGGATGTTGCGTAATGGCTGATAGATGTTAATTTTTAGGACTTGAGAAAGGGGTTAGGTTGGTCCCGAAATACGTCGATCTGACAATAATTATTTTATATGACTGACAACTGATGCAAGAATTGGCTAGATACATAGTACAGTTGTGTAATGGCGTCAAAACAGAATATAGAGGTAACGTTACAAGATATCAGTACTGTAGGAGGTAAATTACGTAATTCAACGTCAGCGTACCAATATACGAGGCGCGTCCAGAAAGTAAGTTCCGTTTGGTGATAAAATGAAATTGTACACAGGTACAGAAGAAATTTTTATTGCACAAAATATTACAACACTTAAACTACTTTTCCACATAATTGCCGAAAGTTTGCAGGCATTTGTCATAGCGAGGCACCAGGTTTTGTATACCTTCTTCATAGAAATCTGCCGCCTGTGTCTTCAACCAGTTGGAAACAGTGAAATTTGGCGGAGGTCCATAGCGAGAGCACTAATTGTAAACCTACGGTTTTCCTGGATCTTGTCATCAATCGCGTGAACCAGTTCTTCTGTAACCAAAGGTGGACGCCCACTTCGTTCTTCATCGTGCACATCACTACGCCCGCCACTGATCTGTCGGACCCATCTTCTCATCATCGAAACACTCATCGCGTTTGGTCCGTAAACATCGCAAATTTGCCGATAAATTTCACTCGGTTCCACTTTCCTCGCATTCAAAAACCGAATCACTGACCTGATTTCACAGGCGGCGGGATTATCAATCAACGTCGACATCTGAAACAAGCACAACAAAGCGTACGTAACTGACAGCGATCTCCAAATGGCGCACGTTCTTCTCCTTGATACACATCGTCTACAGCGCATGTAAGGAACTGCAATCGCAGCGCTGCAGAGGAGATAAATTGAAACGGAACTTACTTTCTGGACGCGCCTCGTATTTCGAATCAACAGGGCATCTGCTCAATGTATTTTATGTCAACGCAATGCATTTTTTTTGGAATGACCCTGTATATCAGTGACGTAACTACGGGGGGGAGGATGAGGGGGATAGAACCCCCCACCCAGAACCCGCCCCCCCCCCCCCCCCCGCAAAAAAAAAGGAAAGAAATTGTATAACAGCAATCTGGTAAAGGTAAAGATTGGAAACTCGGGGTGTTTTACCATAATCTTTCATTGGATGGGAGTGAATTAATCTTCAACGGGAGTGGTAGATGGTAGTCTGTCTGGAAACTGACTAAAATTTAGCTGGTCAAGCAGATCTATCCTCCCCCCCCCCCCCCAAAGCCAATTCCTAGTTACGCCACTGCTGTATGTTGCTGACAACTGGTGCGAGAACTGGCTAGAACTTTATTTCTGTCTATTAAGATGTCTCTTGTAGTAGAATGCTTGCAAAAGAAGCAGATCACTTTTTTCCTTTGATCCAGTGTAATTCCAAGTATTTTCGTGCGTATCCACATTTCTAGGTCAAAGCTGTCCCTTGTTAGCGGCAACAGTCTGACCCAAACGCCATAAAAGACACATCCCCGGTCCCCGTTAACACGATCCCGAAGGATTGGTCCTCTCCCGTGAATAAAGGTCACGGCCAGCCGCGGCACTTCCGCCTGAGCCTGCCGGCCTCAGCGTGGACGCGGACGTGGACGTGTAAGCTGCCAGCAAACGAGGTCAGGTTCGGCGCGGAAGCGAGTACGTGCCTGCCGCTCGCGCTGACTCACGCCACGCAACCGCCTCTGTGGCATTTCGTCATCCCGTGCTCGCCTCGCCTCGCTGACTCCTTTTTATCGCTTTTTGTCGTACCACCATCGTACGCATTAGGGCGACATGCAACATTCCGTGCTTTACTTAAGCTGATAACCTTCTTTCTGGATATTACGTGATGGAAAAATTGTTAACGCCGGTACGGCTAAAGAGGGCACGGGTACTGAAAGGGTCACAAAAGTGTTCACATTTGGAAAAGATTGAGAGTCAATTAATGGTGTTTATAGCGAATAGAGTATATCACCACTCAGTGGCTTAACTAGAACTTGGCTTTGGAGGGGGGGGGGGGGGATACATCTGCTTGACGAGCAAAATTTTAGTCAGTTTCCAGACAGACTACCATCTACCACTTCCGCTGCAGAAACTAATTCATTCCCATCCAATGAAAGCTTATGGTAAAACACCCCAAGTTTTCAATCTTTACCAGATTGCTGTTATACGATTTATTTTCTTTTTTTTTTTTTTTTTTTTTTTCTTCTTTTTTCGGGTTCTGGGGGGGGGGAGTTCTATCCCCCTCATCCCCCCATAGTTACGCGACTGTCACCACTACTGTCTGGAGAAAGCAAGTCCCGATTGATTAGGCGAGCGTGCTGAACGGGGAGGGGTGGCGGCTCCGCTTGGGATTCGCCAAGCGGGTTACCAGTGAGCGCGGCCTGGTTTTGTCTGACTAATTGAACACTGGCTTCGTTGCTAAGTTACACGATCCGCATTCATTTAGGAAAGGGGGGGAGGAAGACTAGGGTTTAACGCCCCGCTGCGGCGAAGTGGCCGAGCGCACTGAGGCGCTATGCCCCGATGCGCGAGGCCGTTCCCCGTCAGGGGGTCGAATCCTCCCTCGGTCATGGATGTCTGTGCTGTCTTTAGCATAAGTTAGTTTATAAGTAGTTTGTAAGTTTAGGGACTGATGACCCTAAAGGCTAGTCTCCACGACGACACTAGGTTGCGACACTCGTTGCATGAAATCAGTTGCACGGGACTGGTTTCGTGTATGTCTGTTGACACGGTGCCAATACTATACACTTCAGTTTCGTCGTTTTGCGAGTGCCGTAGTCGCCGTAGAATGAAAGCTTTGGTAGCTGTAACGGTTGTGGCGGAGCTATTTTTCTCTGTGTGAAGTCACTGCATAAGACTAATCATAAAGAGAATAAGATACGTGTTTGGGGTTCGTGACTGGAATAGAAAAAGACGTCAGCTCGTTTGCTCAGCGACTTTGCTGCAAGAAATTCTGATTGAAGCCCCTAGAAGTAATTTGAATCAACTTAGAACGTCACCAGAGCAGTTCACGTTAGTAATGCAATAAAGAAACAAGATACTGTTATGTGTGAAGCATTGCTACCAGAACTGAAATTAATTTAATTGCATGACATTTCTTGTCAAGTAGATATTCGTCTGTACAGTACCTGTACCGTGTTCAGAAATCTACAATTACGATAGTTCGTTTGTATAAGTATTTCGAATTGAATTTATTTTAGTCTGAAATTCATTAATCGTCAACCCATCAACAATTGCTTGAAAAACACCAATACGCCGCTGCTTGTTCCTGAAATTTTCATCGTAGAAATCACACAAACGACTACGCATGGCATATATGCTCAAAAACCGAATTTTTCTTCCGTTCCCCCCTTTATGCTGTATTTTGTTCTGTATTGCTTCTAACCTAACCTAAAAACACGCGCAAACAGTTTCGCCAAAGTTGGAAGGTGCCGAAACTGTTTACTTTCGCCAACGAGTTGCGCGAACGTCAGCCGCGCATGCGCACTGGCCAGTAGCGCAGTTTCCAGAAACGTAGTGTCGTCGTGTAAACTAGCCTTAAGCCCGATAAGCTTAACAAACATTTTTTGTTTAACGCCCCGTCGACTGCTCGGCCATTAGAGGCGGAGCTCACGCTCGTATTGTTTTGGTAACGACGCGGAGGGAAATCAGTCGTGCCCGATCAAAGGAACCATTCCAGAATTTTCCTGGAATGATTTAGGGAAATTTTCGCTAAAAAATTCGATTTATATCGGCATATTGGCCGCGGTGGAGTAGCCGAGCGGTCTAAAGCGCCTCGCTGCGGAGCGCACGGTTGCTCGCCGTGGAGGTTCGAGTCCTCCCTGGGGCATGGGTGTGTGTGTTGTCATTAGGTTAGTTTACCTAGGTTTAAGTAGTTTGTAAGCTACGGACTGATGACCATGCAGTTTGGTCCGATAGATTTACGGACATTTCGGCATATTGTGCAAACGATATATATCGATTTATGGATATCATAATACCCATAATTATCGAGTGCCGTTATTTTTATTTTATATTATACTAGCGAACCCGGTAAGCCTCACAATTGCTGTATATGGGTGAGAATTTGATATACATCTTACACACCATCTCTTATTCTCTCTGTCCATTGCCTCCCTTATCTCCGTGCCCACTTCATACGTTACTCTTTGTCTTCTTAGACTTCCCCTGTATTAGCTAACAGAAACCTCCGAGTTGCACCCGTATTTATCATTTGAAATATGCTCTAAGACCGGGTGCTTACTGCCCCATTCTCTGTCCATTTCCTTCTCCCTCCTCTCTCTGTCCTTCCTCTCTTCCCCTCTGTTAACCACTGCTCGCTTCTTCTCCTCTTGCTTTTTCCACCTTTTTCCACCTTCTAAGACAGCTGTCAGTACCATGTATCACATAGGTGCGTTTGTTAACCATGTAATAATTGATATAAGATTTTGTGACATTGTACATTAATTTCAAGACTAATTAGAATGTTTGAAGTATTCAATGTGTATCAAAAGCATGCTCATTAATCACAAATCTCTTGTTAAGTATTTTTCATAACATATAAAATCTCTATATAAGTGCTAAGAAGAGATAGTGGTTGTTCTTTGCAGGTGGAGGTTAGAGTATTCGGTATATGGGGTTTATGATGGGCTTCTATATGGGTTGTTAAAGGATGTATCACGAACGCTCAATACACAGCGTGAATCACCTAACACTTGCACTGAAAATATTGCGGAAACGGAAAGTGCGATTGATGTGCGGTTTTCACAGAATAGAGTGGTAGTCAGGGGCTCGTAAAAATGTTCTAAAAATGTCTGTAAATCTATCGGACCAAACTGCGTGGTCATCAGTCCGTAGCTTACAAACTACTTAAACCTAGATAAAGTAACCTAAGGACAACACACACACCCATGCCCCAGGGAGGACTCGAACCTCCACGGCGAGCAACCGCGCGCTCCGCAGCGAGACGCTTTAGACCGCCACCGCGGCCAGGGGCTCGTATTTTAGGCAACAAACAGATTGTAATATTACTAAGAAAGTGTATTTTATGCAAACGTACAGTTTTTTAAATGGAACAATGCATGTAGACATTAAGAAACTACAAGTAGGGTGCACTATAATATCAGTAGTGTCTGTTGCAGGATTCCAGTGCAAGTCGTTTACGAGATATCGTCTTTTGAAACGTTCCCACACAGACACTTGTACAAGACTTCTGGTAACACACACTAAAGAACAACATAAGTGCATACACTACTTATGTGGATTCCATCCAGTAACGCGACAAAGACCATCACAGGTTGTGTTCAAAATGACCACGGGCAGCAGAAATACACGCTGTCAGTCTGGTATGGAACGACCGCTGCACACGTGCTAGCATTTCAGTGGATATGTCGGAGCAGGCTGCAGAATACGTCGGCATCGGGTGTGGTTGGTATGTCTTGTAGACAGCATCTTTCAGCTTTCCCCACAGAAAAAAAGTCTACAGGCGTCAAATCCGGGGAACGGGCGGGCCAAGGTACAGGTCCTCTGCGTCCAATCCATCGATTTGGGAACAATTTATGAAGACATGCTGTAGTAATTCGTGCACTATGGGCTGGACAGCCATCATGTTGGTACCATAGATTCCTCCTAGTCTGCAGTGGAACGACTTCTAGCATCCGTGGAAGATGGTCTGTTAGAAGGCTGTGATACTTGTGCGCAGTCAGTGTTCCGTCTATGAAATACGGGCCTCTGAGCTGCTTGTTCACTATCCAACACCACAGGTTTACTCCATGGACACCGACGGTCCACCTGTTGAAGCCAAGAGGGATTGTAAACAGAGCAATAGTGCATGTTTCTGCAGATTACTTGGACATGATTGGTAAATGTGGCTTCATCACTAAACAAGATACATGATACATCAGGAGTATCCTGTCGTAAAGCCCATCTACAGAACCTAACACGATTCTCAAAATCGTTTCCATGCAGCTCTTGATGGAGAGAGATGTGATAGGGATGGAATCTGTGTCGATGGAGAATGCGTAGGACACTTGCCTGACTCATGCTACTTCCTCTTGCGATTGCGCGGGAGCTGACATGCGGATCAACTGCAACAGCAGCAGGAACATCAATTTCCCCCTCGTCTGTCGTCACTTGTTTCCTTACGTTACGTTGTCTCGGTGTTACACTACCACTTCCACGTAACTGGTTGAAGAGGTTGACGAATAATTGCCGAAATGGGTGACGTCTATTGGGATATCTTGCCGCATATACCGTACAAGAACGAACGGCATTCTTCCTACACTCTCCATGCACCATGAGCATGTCGGCTTTTTCTCCATTGCTAAAACCCATTGTACACTTACGACCTACCGCTTGGACACATGCTGACTAGCGAGTCGCAGTGCACTCATGGAACACACAAGCACACTGTAAGCAACAATAACATCATAGTACTAGCAACTATGCGGGTTGACTGGCACACGCCAATGTCGACTTGCACTAGAATCCTGTAACAGACACTACTGATATTCTAGTGCATCCTATTTTTAGTTTCTTAATGTCTACAGGCATTGTTCCATTACAAAAAACTGTTTGCTTGCATAAAAAATACACTTTCTAAGTAATATTACAATCTGTTTGTTGGCTAAAAGTACGAGACCCTGACTATCAATCCATTCTGTGAAAACCGCACATCAATCGCTCTTTCCGTTTCCTTAATATTTGCGGTGCAAGTGTTAGGTGATTCACCCTGTATATGTTTCACTTCAAAGGTAAGTCCTGCATTCGTCTATATTTCCAAATTATACTATTTTATACCTTATAGATTACGAAATATTGGCAGTCGTAAATCGTTACGTCTGTCACTCACCGATCAGGAAAATTCTAAGATACTTCTAGCAGACATACAGAAGTCAAATTTCGTATTTAGATAGTGTTTAAAATGTAGTGGAAGGAAAAATCCAAACTTCTGTAAATATCAGTCCCGTTTTCGAAAGCGTTTTCGCTTGACTCAAAAGTAGCAGCTATCTTGACCGTATGAAAGAAGTCATCACAAATGACATGTGGTTCCAATTCTACCTTAAACTGTAGGTGCAGTCAGTGGACTGATGTATTCTTCCGTATTCACATACGGTCAACAGTACAAAGCAATTTCGAGGGTGAAAAGTTTGGCGAATTACATCAAACGAGAGTCGACTTCATTAGTGTCAAAGCTTGATAATCTGCAATCGCTGAATATAATTCCCTCGACGCATTTTCGTCCAGATTTGTCAAAAATTGTTACACCAATGCCTCTAAGGAGTAGTATGTTTACATAAGGCCTACAAAATCTAAAGCATAATACATTTAGTAATGAACATCTAAAATCTACTATCTAACTAAACATAATAACATTAGAATAAAGTATGAAGCTACAAAAGGAAATAAAATCCCATAAAATATATAAAATATGCAAAAATGCAAGTCTCGCGAAGAATTCCTTCCACTGTAAAAAGCTGGGAGATGTCATGGGAAATCAAGTAGGTTATTTTAGTTAGTATTAATGGAACCACCTATTCAATACCTTGTCATAATATGTTATCTAATATTAATAATAACATTTATAGCTACTATATCAATAGTATACATAATTATTTCTATAATAAACATAATGACTTGGCACTTGCAGCATAATATAATGACATATGAATAAATATAATGCTATGCCAATTGCAACACGACATATTGACACAACAATAATTTATATTCCATTATGTAACCAACTTAATCACAAAAAATGAAGAAAACCCACATAGGCATAAAGTAGTTTAAATATTAGTTTATGTTGCCATCTGATTGCCAAGTTATTAAATTTATTATAAAAATAAAGATGTATAATAATGATATAGTCACTATGAGTGCTGGTAGACGAGAAAATATATAACAAATTATGACAACGTGATGAATACGTGGTTCCATGAACAATAACTGCACTAAAGGACTTGGTTTGCCGTGAGATCTTACAACCTTTTACGGTGGAGGAAATTCATCGCGAGACTTCCATTTTTGTACAATTTATGTTTTGGAAGGGATGTTGAATTTTCCGAAATCAGCGAGAAAAAAGTTTTATTTCGACATGTAGCATATGTGATAACACTTTACCGTGTACACAGTTGTTGATTAACAACACAACAGCGACCAAAAATACTGTAATACAAGTTTTTATCTGAAAATGTCCCATTATTAACTTAAGAATTTTCACATTAAATGTTTTTATTTAAATTCATGCTGTAAGGGGAATATGCAGTCTGATAGCTTCTTAATGTATAGAGTATCGAATAAAAAAGTCAATACATAAATATATTTACAATGTACAGCCGATATTTTATAGACCGATATATCGGTAATTTTTTCGATATATCGAGTACCGATAATGAAATTATTGAAAATATCTATATATCGGATTCCAGATATTTTACACTTATCCAAAGCCCTAGTTACCGCTGCGCCATCTCACTCGGTAATTTAGAAAATACCACGCCACTTTCGCATTTATAACTATATATCCAAACTGTTGGGAACACATGTATCCTCCCACGGTGTGTGGGGTAATGGGTAAGTGGGTGGCGACAGGAAAGGCAAACAGCTCCCTCTTAATCTAACATGACGTAATCTATAACCACATTGACCCCGAGTCCATGCGGTAAAAAGACCAAGATAAAGAAGATTACCTGAAGGAAGTTAGGTAGGCTACAGTTGCACAAGTGAATAGCGATGTTGTAGTTGTTAAGTTGAACTGCCAGGGACTGTTTATCTAGCCGGCCGCAGTGGCCGAGCGGTCTGCGGCGCTCCAGTCACAGTCTTCACGACCGCTACGGTCGGGGGTTCGAATCCCCCAAAATAAATGTTCAAATGTTTGTAGAGCTTATGGGACTTAACTACGAGGTCATCAGTCCCTAAACTTACAAACTACGTATGAACTAGCTAATACTAAGGACGGCAGAAATATCCATGCCCGAGGTGGGATTAGAACCCCCGACTTTAGTGGCCGTGCAGAACGTGACTGACGCGCCGCAGACCGCTCGGCCACCGCGGCCGGCTCGAATCCCCCTCGGGCATGGATGTTTGTGTCGTCTTTAGTATAAGGTACTTCGTAAGTAGTTTGTAAGTTTAGGCACTGATTACCCCGCAATTAAGTCCCTTAAGCTTAAAAAACATTTGAACATTTGACTGTTCATCTCAGCCTTTTCAGGATTCATTTGCTGTGAGTGACACGCCAGTAAACTCACATGTTACATATTTTGTTTTGCTAAACAGTATATTTTTCGTAGTATAATTATTAAACTCCTTGCGTGTATCTGAAATTCTACGTATGCTAGGCAAAATCTAGCGATTTATTGACTGTTAAGTGCAGATAAGCTAAATCTGTATTCCAGTTCTCATTTCCTTTGAATGGCCAGCTACACAGCTCAGCAGTCAGTATCCATTGCTGACACACCAGGAAGATAGAATATTATATTGTTCTTCTTCTCTATGCTTTTGAAGCAGAAGAGAATCACAGCATAAGGCCTGGTGGAAATCGTAATTTACCACAGAAAATACTGAATTTGAAGATACTGAATTTATTGTTTTAAAAATAAATATAGTTTGTAAGCCTAGGAACTAATAACAAAAGAAGTTCCATAAATTTACAAACATTTGAACATTTTTACTTTCTACAAAATAGTTTCGGGTTTGGTTCCTTACCAAAAATGGACAAGACAACCAAAGAGAGACAAACATTTATCTAGAAAAAATTCGGCAATTCCAAAATGTCGAAAACGACTGTTGGCATTCTTTTTTTGTGTTGAAAGTAGACAGTTATTAAACTAAGCAAAATTTCGGACAGTTGAGATTTGCGAATGTACGTTAAAACGCTCACTGCTCCTCTAAATTACTTTATGTGTGGCCACAGTACATGCGCAACGTAAATTTATCTAACTGCTCACTTCATAAGGGAGCAGCCAACGTTTTAACAACACACAAAATCAATGTTAAAAATAAATGAATAGATAATTAAACATGGGACGGGGAGTATGAAATCAGAGATTCGATACTTTGAAATCATAATCTGTTCAGTAAAATAACAAGCAAATAAATGTGGGGAGACCAAATTAAGCACACATCTTGTACAAAAGTGAATTAAAACATATAATTACTGCCCGTATTAAAATTGTTTCTGCCCTTTATGAATATGGAGTTAACATGGCAGGAAATTTTCAATTTCACATGCATGCATGTCTGAAGGTCATTTGCTTAGTTTTATCAATAAACACGGACACTGCACGTCTTATTTAAATCAGCCATAGCAAGGCTTGCGACAAATTTACTAAAAAGTCTCACCCTGTGCGGGAATTACATCATAGAATGTACGAGCACTCATGGGCAGTAGTCAATGTGTGGCATATGAGGTTTGGGTCGTTCCGGGAAGCGTGCGCGGGTAGCGTAATGGCAACGCGACCGCTCGCGATAAGCGGGAAATCCGGGTTCGAGTCCCGGTCGGCACAAATTTCCATATGTCACAATTACACCATACAGCTGATGCTGATTAATATTCGCAATTGCGAATACATTTCTTGCATATATAGGACGTCCCATTTCAACTGACAAATCGAAATAACTCGAAAAGTGCACATCTTACCCAAAAATGTTCTATATACAAAGGAATATCTCCAAGGGGAACATCTACCCGACATAAAATCAACACCCTCCTCCTCGTAGGGAGTAGGGGTCCACTTTGAAATCTTCAAATAAGAACCTCCATTTTTATTGAAGGTTCGGATTTCTCGCCAAAAATAACTGCGGTTTGCTCGACACATTGTTTTCAATTCGTGGTAGATTGCGGTGTAATCAGTTGATTACGATGAATCATACGCCCTTCGTTTCGAAATATTACAGGTTAAAGTGAACAATGAAATGTACCTTAACGTGAGACAAGATGCAACGGAGCTCAGTTTAAAATCCTTCTACCCGCAGGGAGGAGATGGAGCTGGCAATCAATAATATCGAGAAAAATACAAATACAAATGCAAGAAACATACATGAGGTCTGTTGAAAGAAAAGAAAAGGTTGCACCATCAATGAATGTTGTCTATTTATTTGTATTTTCGGAATTATCTGGTATATGGCGGTGTAATACGGTGCACTACGGTTCAAGATAAAGGGCAACGCGATGCACTTGGACTTGACGAACTCTCTGCGGAACATGGTGGAGGGGGCTTCACTGAATCGTTTGGTACGTTTCGTAAGAATTATTTAACGGGTGTTTCTCTGTAGTTCAATCCAAAGTGTAATTTCTCGAGAATAACCGCAACTTTTTTAGAGAATAAAGCGCAATCTACCACGAATGGAAAAAAGTATCGAGAAAACCCAATGTATTTTTGGTGATAAATGCGAAATAGCAACAAAATAGGGGGTTCCTATTTGACATTTCAAAGTTTTCTGTTCCCCTCCTTATGGGCCGGGGGTGGGGGTTTCATTTCAGATCAGTTAGATGTCCCCCTAGAAGACATTTAGTACGGGTCTGGGACACTTCTGTAAAGGATTCGTAGTTTCCGAGGAATATCGATTTGTCAGGTTAAATGGGACACCTGGTATGAGTTACAGAGATAACCCCTACAGGAAAACTAAAGAGACGATCTGAGAAAAAAGAAAGCAGTTGTATCACAATCGAGAGCTCAGATGATGACTCAGTACTTAACATTGTTTTTATATTATAGGAAGGGAGTAGGACGTAGATGAAGATCAGAATAGACACATTCCGTCACACCTACTGATACTATTGGGTGTGTCAGCCATTATAAAACTATTCCACTTGCTGTGTGAGATGCAAGAGACAGGCATACATAATAATTCCAATTTCAAGGAAAGCAAAGTCGTGACAGATATAAATAATACAGGATTATCAATGTAATAAGCTATGGTTGCAAAATACTGACACGAATTTATAAAGAAGGATGGAAAAATTAGTACACTCGTGGCCATTAAAATTGCTACACCACGAAGATGACGTGCTACAGACGCGAAATTTAAGAGGAGGAAGATGCTGTGATATACAAATAATTAGCTTTTCAGAGCATTCACGTAAAGTTGGCGCCGGTGGTGATACCTACAACGTGCTGACATTAGGAAAGTTTCCAATCTATTTCTCATACACAAACAGCAGTTGACCGGCGTTGCCTGGTGAAAAGTTGTGATGCCTCGTGTAAGGAGGAGAAAGCGTACTATCACGTTTACGACATTGATAAAGATCGGATTGTAGCCTATCACGATTGCGGTTTATCGTATCGCGACATTGCTGTTCGCGTTGGTCGCGATCCAATGGCTGTTAGCAGAATATGGAATCGGTGGGTTCAGGAGGACAATACGGAACGCCGTGCTGGATCCCAACGGCCTCGTATCACTAGCAGTCGAGATGACAGGCATCTTACCCGCATGGCTGTAACGGATCGTGAAACCACGTCTGGATCCCAGAGTCAACTGATGGGGATGTCTTACAATAACCATGTGCACTAATAGTTCGACGACGTTTACAGCAGCATGGACTATCAGCTCGGAGACCATGGCTGCGGTTACCCTTGAAGCTGCGTCACTGACAGGCGCACCTGTGATTGTGTACGCGACGACGAACCTGGGTGTACGAATGGCAAAACGTCATTTTTTCGGGTGAATCCAGGTTCTATTTCCAGCATTATGATGGTCGCATCCGTGTTTGGTGACATCGCGGTGAACGCATATTGTTTATGCCCATTTTATACCTTATAAAATGAATTATTACCACCAATAAACACTAGAAACTTTGCGGGGAAGTCTGTATTTGCGCTACTATTTTTATTCACAAAATATTTACAGTTATCGCGGATTTTTTAAGGAAATTTATTTCCTATTTTTATTTAGTCACACAATATTTGACCTTACTTGGACGTTTGATGAAATTCTCTTGGTTTACATGTTAATTTTCTAACGCGGTTGTTATAACGCGATGGATCTTTCCCATTCCTTACGCCTTTAATTGGAACTTTCTTCTCTATAATGGACGATAATTTTCATTTACCACCTTTGCTTTACATCGTCGTTGACTACACAGACACTCAGGAATCTTTATCCGGTCTCTCTTTTCTAAGTAAAAATTTAACGTAAACTGGTTCGAAAAATTCTAGTATTTTTGTTGCTAGGATGTTACTTTCATCTGTTGGTTCTGTAACTACCTATCAAACTGACACAACCTATTTCGTACTATATTATTCTCCATTCTCGACTTGTGCTCCTTCTACACTGGTCTTTCCTTCATTGGAACATTAAACCATAATCTTCATTATATCTGGGTCAGGTAAGCAACAGTGCTGGTAACTAGAGCTGATGAAGTTTTTCAAGAAAACACAGTAAACGAGCAACACATGTCCGTAACGATATAGGTGCAGCAACATAATGAGTGATATTTTCGACGAACCTTGCTCTGTTGATTTTCAACATAAGTAACATTTGTCTTGGTAAAGTCAAAGTTGGTACGATTGTGTTCGTCATGAGTAAAGGAGATAGTCCCGTACATTACAATGACATGTACGATGGTTGTAACTAGTGGCAACTGTACATTACGATGACACGTACGAGGGTTTTACCTTAAATAGTAGCAACTATGTGTTCACAAACGATACAAAAGCGTTACATGATTGCAGCTGTTACAGTCCATCAAAGTAGTCACTAGCGCTGTGTGAAACCCGTTGCCAGAGATGTGGAAGGCTTAGTACAACGTTAATAGAGCCTGTTCTGTTGATGATCCGAACAGAGCGGTCTACTGCCTGTCGAATCTCTGAAACATTTCTGAAGCGAGTGGCACGAAGTGGTTCCTTCATCTTCGGAACCAAATCAAAGTCACAAGGACTTAATTCCGAGGAGTATGGTGGCTAGTACAGAACTTCCCAGTCCCATCGACCGAAAAGAGCAGCCGCAGCTTGCGCAGTATGCGCCCGCGCATAGTCGTGCAAAGTGATGGGTGGGTTGCGCAGAAAGTGTTGCCGCTTCTTTCGCAAAGTCGGTCGCAGGTGATGCTCCGAAAACGAACAGTAATGCTGTGCATTGACAGTCTCCGTTGGTCCTGCTTCGGAAATATAGTGACATCGTTACGTTAGATTGCTCACTCACAAGTTACTGTGTTTCCCTCGATTGTGCGCACGCCGGTGACGTGGACGGCGAGACCGTTTGCTCGGAGGTAAGGTAGGTATTTCAACAACTTGTGCTATGAGCAACGATAGTAAATTCCAATGAATAGCTCCTCCATAACAGTGTTGCCACTATTTAGGTTCCAACCCCCGTGTTTCAGTAATAAACGTTTTGGTATACCGTTACGAATTTACAAACAATTGTTAATTAAACATAAGGAGAGGCACTAAATTAAAATTGTTAATTAAACTAAAGCAGGACTTGCTCTCGTAACTAAGTAAAACCTTAGAGTTCTTCATCTTATTTACTGTGTACATTGCTAAAACGCCAGAGGCCTCCGTCGGGGGCTCGAATCCCCCCTCGGGCATCTGAACATTTCTTTGAACCACCGTCCTCCCGGAAAATGATTCAAATGTTTGTGAACCTAAAGAACCAAGGGTCATCGGTCCCTAGAGTTACAAACTACTTATACTAATTTTAAGTTATACTAAGGACAACACACACAGACACATACACACACACACACACACACACACACACACACATATATATATATATATATATATATATATATATATATATATATATATATATATATAGCCAGAGGTAGGAGTCGAACCTCCGACGGAAGCGGTCGCGTAATTCCTAACACGGCGCCCCAGATCGCGGCTTGCGATTCCAGAGTGCTACCAATGATCTTCCAGCCTCAAAAGGAAAAGCAGTCAACAGTCCGAAGATTGGTTTGAACACCACGGTGCTTTATTAGGCATGGCCCTGTTTGGAGGTGGTGCCTTCCTCCGACCTTGAAACTGACTTACCCAGCCAGTTATAGGGGGACCTACAGTTTAACGTGGGTTCCGAACTCGGTATTTTTCACATGAGCAATACTGCCAGAAGTGAAAGAAGTGGAAAGTGACATAAAATTCCCAGGACCTGGCGGGGATCGAACCCGCGATTTTTAGATTTACAGTCTGACACTCTACCACTGTGCAAACGAGGCTCACCCTTCCAGCCTCATAGAGACCGAAAACACAACCTCACTCAGAGTCATTTAATTTCATAGTTTGTGTTCATCGGCATTATCCTGGGCATGCCTAACTTGTAAACACCCTAACACATTCAGAGCAACAAATCTGTTTTTCATGAGCACAAATATGGTTTACTGCTCAATATGTTGCACCAATCGCGAAAGGTACAGTTCTTCGACTGTATAACTTTAAGCCATGTTTCTGTGTCTGGTGGAAAATGTAATATTTATTCGTCAAATCAGTTGATATATTATCGTGTGAGGTGGCGTGGTGTCAGCAGGGAGGTCATCGATAAATGCTTGAATTAGATTCGACTTCATAGGGAGGTTTCCGAGCTCAGCGAACGTTTAGTATTCAAATTAAAGGAACGATCGCAAAGTGCCATTACATACATTCATATAAGTTAAAACGTGCCACGTACCGTAAGCGAGGTGACTGTCAGGATGACATTGTGACTTATGAACTTTTTAGAGGAGTTTAAATATTGCATCACCACAGGGTTAAGAGTGAATTGGTCAGGTGCATGAAGGTAAGAATAAGGGGAGATGGCGCTACGTGTCCCAGCCGTGCTACGCTCTTCTATAAAGTTAACATATCACTATGTCACCCGGCAGTCGCAAAATCACCCCTGCTTACGGTAAATGATTGTGTCCCGACATGCTTTTAAGTATGTAAACGTACGTAATCTGGCTTTGTTGACTATCTTTTAGTCGAAATCTACGTTCAGCTACTATCAGTTACGAATTTTTGCCACCGATTTCTGTCATTTCCTTGAATATAAATGCTGGAATACGAGATCTCACTACATCCACAATGGCCCTCAACTCCTTCTTTCTTTTCGGTCATTTTCCATTTCACGTTATACTACATGTACTATACAGAAACTTACAGTATCTAATTATCGGTAGCAATATAACTTTGAAAATTTTTAAATCTCGTTGACCATTAATGTATCATACAAAAAACTTGACCGGTTCAGTTATTATAACACCTGGACAGAGGAAATCCAATTTCGGCCCCATTTAGGTTACGGCAGTAACACTAATAGTGGGCCATTCCCATCGCCTTTTGACAGCTCGAAATTTAAATAAAAATAACGGATTAACCGTTCATCTGATAAAAAAATTCAATAAACGAATTTGTATAGAAGAAAATACTCTATAACTTTGCTCACTTATGTTTTTTCACAACTCGCGCCTTAACAGAGAAATTTGCAAAAGTAACGGTGATTTGCCACAGTCAATTGATTTTACATAAATCAGGTGTTCGGAAATGTCACGTGACATTCCTCGACCAGAACTCTCTCTGGCATACGCCGTCTTGCTTTCTGTATTTTATGATTTTCTTATTATAACTTATGTGTTGTCATTTCAAAGCAATGACGCACTGAAGAATTAACAAAATCATGTCGTTCTTAGTACAACAAATTATACTATAGTGTCTAAAATTTAATATTGGCAGTTAACGAATAAGAATCAGCTTTGCAATTAATTCTTCAGGTTTTCCCGGCGAGGCGTTGTCATCTTGTACAATCGAGTATTCTGCCGATTATTGTTCCTCGTAATGTAGTGTGGATTACGTTACGTTGTGATCTACATGGTCGGTAGTTCGAAACCCACCACTAGCATATTTTTTTCGCCTTGGCTCCTAAATAAGTTTCGGGCATCTTTATTAATTAAATAGAGCTATGTTTTGCAATATTTAGAGTTATGCATATGTAATAGTGTTCCGTCTAAAATGTGCGTTTACTGTATTTCGTGAATATTGCGTGAAACATGTAACAACGAATTGTACAATGGTCTTTTGAAGCATATGCACATAAACTGGGATGATACTATAATAATGAGTATCCTAAACAACGTGTTTATGCTGGTAGTTTCATATATAAACGAAGTGCTACATTTCTGTGGCAACTGTCGTTCCTTAATGAAACGGAAGTATCTACATTGCAACAAATTACCTCGCTTATCTTTCTACTAAGCAAATATTCACCATTTGTGGAATATGCTGAAAGTCATTAATTACAATCAGTGTGTCTACTGAAATGTAAGTCTTTGGAATCTTTGCTATGGACGCTTTTAATATCTGTAGTTCAGATATGACTTTGTTCATGTTACTTTGTTCTGCGCTAAAATAAAGAGCAAATATTCTGTTTTAAACCGTGACTACGCTTTCTTCTACAGCTACAATAACAAACGGAATAAGTGTCGTAACACTGAATTCCACATGACACTAGCACATAGTTTGTACACAAAGTTACTACTATCATTAAGTAATTTACAACAGTCATTATACTAGTCATTTTAATAGTATCTCCCCAGTTTATGTACATGTGTAAAAGAAGTCTGCGTTTGTAATTCGTTGGTATGTCTTTCATGGTATGTTCACAAATAGAACAAATGCACTTTTCAGAGAACGCGCTGTTACCTTTGAGCAATTCGGAATCTTGCAGAATATAGTTGTGTTCAATTAACCAGAGTGAGTGAAAACCTTTTAGGAATCAAGTTGAAAATAATAATAATAAATAAATAAGAAAGATGTAAAAATGCCAGCGGCGGTTTTATAAATTTTATTTATTTATAATTTTTTTTTCTTCAGGTACATAGATGCGTTTCGGTCGTTTGCTCATGTTAGTTTTGAATTGTTCTTTGAGAATTTTTTCAGTCTTTTATTATATATTGCGTTGAGCCGTTTTCTTTCTCTTTTCATTGGTTCTTCGGTTTGATCGGTCGTTTGCGGACGTTGGTTTTTGGTGTGTTTTGATCGTTTCGTCGTTGACTCAGTTTTATCTTTACCGAGGGCTTCGAGCCATCTGACCGAGCACGCTGAGCTGCCACGTTGGTAACCCTCTGATAGAGCGCCCGGCACGTTTCGAACCACCGTCTAACATGTTTCGTGCATCACAAACTAATTCGCAGCCCATTACGCTACGCCGAACAGCTGCGAAAGTAATCCGTAATTCTCGTACCATCGATGGCAGGTGTTATCTGCTAACGTTGCATTTTTACACATTTGATTATAATTCATTGTTCTAAGCACGACGTTTTTTGACAAATTTCAGAGCGCCATTGCTTTGAAAAAACAATGCTCGAGTTATAATAAGAATATCATCAAAGACACAAAGCAAGATGACGTATGCAACAGAGAGTTTCGGGCAAGGTTTCGTGCGAGGGATGTCACGTGACTGATTCCCGAACGCCAAATGTACATTATGTTCCTTCCAGGCTATAGCCATTCGTAACCAGTACAGACAAAGAAAATAAACTTTGAAAGAACTACCAAGGCAAGAGAGGTGATAGTATTTTAACGGAAAAAAGATAATGAAAATGTGGGAAAGATATTAAAATAATATTCTGAAGAGGTAAAAGTTCAAAAAAGAGTATGTTTGTCAAAGCGAAACTCAAATATCAAATAATTTAGGCTGTTTGTGAAATACGGTCCGAAAGAATATTACGTGTTGGGTGCAGAGATATTTGACAACAGTAGAGTCATAACCGTATAGACCATAATTTTTCTATTATTTATATCTGCATTATTTTTATCCGAAATGTTTGCAAAAAATCTTAAAACTAAAAGCAAATCTAAACTGGGCCGTAAAACAAGACATTGCAATTTTTTTCATACAGCTACTGAAACGTTAACAGCTTAAACTTTTAATCATTAATTACAGTTCAGCCATTTTATGAAGGTGAATAGTTTTACTTATATGACTGCTTCCAAGCCGCGGCGGAGCGGCCGAGCGCATTGAGGCGCTATGCTACGATGCGCGAGGCCGTTACCCGCCGGGGGTTCGAATCCACCTCGGGCATGGATGTTTGTGCCGTCTTTAGTATAAGCTAGTTCACAAGTAGTTTGTAACTTTAGGGACTGATGACCCAGTAGTTAAGTCCCATAAGCTTTACAAACATTAGAACTGCTGCCAAAATAAACTTCTCCGTTGACCCAGTTTTGGACTCATGATTTATCTAGGCCATCATAATTTTGTAGATTACATTATTAAGAAAAGGGCTGATGATTTAATCTTTTGTTGGTAGAATGTTTCGTATTGCCCCTAACAATGCACCGTCTCCGTCAATAATTAGTTTTCATGAATAGTGCAACGGAGCAGTGTCGTCAAATGTTTCCTGTAAACTGCAAGTCTTCCTATATCTGGCAGATGAGAGAGTGAATTGGTGAAGTAATTAACACATTAGATACTTCTGTGGTAAGATTAGGTTCCAAATCACTATTCAGTCATCTTTCCTCAGTATTACAGAAAATACAGGGGTCTTCCTTCAATAAAACTTCATTTTATTTTCTGTCCTATTCTATCCCATATGAGTTAGTAATCCATTAGTAAGATCATTAACTTCGATAACCGACTGAGCTGAAAATTCTTTTGAAGGAGAAGACACTGGGATCATACATCAAAAAGCAGAGAACGGCAAAAAATAACTATCCAGCTGGTAGCTAATCTACAGCTCTGTTCTGTCATCAGCTAATAACTATTTGTTTGAATGGAATCTTAACTGTGCAAAGAAAACTGAAACAAGCGCTCACAAAATTCCACATCGCTACGTTGTTAGCAGTTTATTCTCATTGAATTACGGCCAGCGAATACATATTTAATCTTTTATGTGGCTCAAGTAACACTCCCTTGGAACTAATTTTAGGTTGAACCTATCTGAGATATGACAGCAGTTTAAGATACGTTACTTCAGACCCAAGTCTTTTCCATTCATAAGTGATAGTATGCCATCTGACTCACTAGAGATAGTCCGCAAGCATAATCATAGTTTCAGTCTGCAAGAAAACTCTCAAGAAGCGTTAATGTGATTTAGAGAGCATTTCTTTGATCCTAAATGGAATAGTCTTTTCAAGAGAGTGTATCATACGAAGTGTTTTTGCGTACGAACTTTAGTTTCCATCTGAAAGAAATAGATATCATAATCAATGGGAATGAGAAGGTTTGCTTATAATTTGTTCATTTAGAGATGTAAAAAGGAAGCTTAATAAGCTTGTGCTGAATGTTTATAAATTAGATTGGTAAGTTCTGTTTTTTACTTGGATATAATACGACACTCAGGTGAAAGCCAAAATTTAAACATCGTTTCTCACACTGCCGCTGTTTTTCTTTCTTTCAGTCTCTCAAGAGAATCACATTTACCAATCTAAAATTTTCCCGTCTCTAATAACCACGATTACAGTGGAACCTTCAACCCTAACCATTCTTACTTAGTTTTTTCAAAGTTTTGAAGGTACCTTGGAAGCAAATTAACGAAATAAACAAATCTCCCAGGTCACAAAAACAGGAGATCCCTTTCTTTGGAAATAAACAAGGATACGTGATTGATTATGTATTTGAACAACTTTTCTGTGACTTCATATATATTTATAGTGATTTTTGTGAAATGGTCCCTGGAAAGAGACCCAGCATATACTATGTCGCGAGAGTATTAATATTCATTTATTTTGAGTAATAGGGTGGTCACGCTGTCTGAGGCACCATGGCAGGATTGCTTGACCGCTTCCGTCGCAGGTACGAGTTCTCCCTCGGGCATAGGTGTGTGTGTTGTCCTCAGAATAGATTACTTCAAGTAGTCTGTAAGTCTAGGTACCGACGACCTCAGCAATTTGGCCCCTTAGGTTTACAAACATTTGAACAATGTTTTGCGAAATAGCCCGATTAAAATTACTTGAAAGTTGACGTATGGTGTCATACGGAGCTACTGCTACTCGGTTACAGGCGACACACAAACACGGCAGTCACTTCACAATACTGGAAGTGGCCACCACGAGGTATGAAAAGAATGTGAGATGCTCTGTCGACAGCTGAGTTTTACTCACCATTGACTGAAATATGGCATATAAAACGTTTCATAGCCCTGATAGTCCTGAATTCAAACCAATATCCTAATCCAACCACAAGCTCGTGATGTGCAATGTAACCGAGGAAACGGCCATCAACGATCGCTTTCTTCACGGTGAGTGAAGCAAACTTCTACGAGTGAATTCAAAGAGAAAATAACTCGGTTGTAGTGCTAAAAGCAAACTGCACTTTTTTACTATTATTGGTTACATGAAACTATGCTCATAGTCACATTGGCTTCACGAGCAGTCCTGGTTGGCACTTGGTTGCAACACAGGTAGATTTCAAACAAAGAAAAGAAGATAGATAGAAACTTGAACGTATATAAATAAGTCAATGTAACAACTCCGTCATACAGGCCTCTACAGGCCCAATGGGTACCGACCGGCTGACGTATCCTCCTTCACCCGAAGCCGACAACGGACAGAGAGGGACGATGACAATGCCCCACACTCCCGTCAGTTGTATCGGCTTTCGTCACCGGAGCCGCTGCTTCTCAATCAAATAACTCCTTCACAAGGGTTGAGTGCATCCCGCTTGCCGACAGCGGTCGGCAGACCCGGACAGTGACCCATCTAACTCTAGCCAAGCCTGACATGTATGTATAGCTTATGTGACTTAACTACGGGGTCATCAGTCCCTAAACTTACAAACTACTTATGAACTAACTAATACTAATGACAGCACAAATGTCCATGCCCGAGGAGGGATTCGAACCCACGACCGTAGTGGCCGTGCAGACCGTGACTGGAGCGCCTCAGTCCCCTCGGCCACCGCGGCCGGCCAAGCCCGACAATGCTCAACTTCGGCGATCTAGAGGAATGGTGTATCCACTGCGACACGGCCGTATAAATGACGACAGATACGAGGCAAATATTAGAGCTAAAACTTCCATGTCAATCAGTGAATAAAATTAGTAATCGATTTAATTGGATTTAGAAAAGTGTTAAGTACTTCTGATATTCGGACCCACTGACTTCATCAAGTGGGATGAGATATGAAATAACAGTGGCAGATGCATAATTCGAGATCTAAGCAGTTCATAAAGTAAAAGTGGTCGAGGGATTTGCAGTGGATTTAACAGTTTGGCAATGGCGAATATTTCGGTAGTGACAAAGAGCCGTCTGATTGGAGGAAATCAGCTCTAACGAATGAAGTGACATTTTTCAAATAATTTTAACCAGACTATAATGAGGGACTACCACAGTTAATTCGGGAGTACGCATGTTTTAGCGTGCGATGTTGTAGTACCAATTACAGAATGTTCTGCTGCTTACTTTATATTTGGTTAATTGTTTATTCCAGAAGACCACTCATGCATTATGCAAGATCATGCGACGTATCATTACAACAAATGACTCGCTCAGTAGCAACCAGACTAAGAAGAAATTCATCAATAACAGTACGGTAATAAAGAAGGTAATAACCGGGGACTATTGCCAAGAAATACACCTTATTTAACATCGAATGATGTGGCAAAACGACGGAGAGCCTAAATCCGAATTCGTAGCAATCCGAAATCCTTTGACTCAACAAAAGCGTTTAACTGTGTTAATCTCAAGATATTGTTTCAGAAGTTGGAACATTATAGTGGAAGGAGAGCATCTCACAACCGGCTCACTTGTTACTTTAATGACAGACAGAAGAAGGTGATCGTCGCGGCAGAATAGCCGTGCGCACTATGGCACCCAGATGCGGTGCGCGCGGCAGTTCGCCGTCGGGGGTTCTGTCCCCCTTCTGGCATGGATGTTTGTGTTGTCCTTAGCGTAAGTAGTTTGTAAGATTAGGGACTAATGACCACCGTAGTTACGTCCATTAGATTTATAAACATTTGAATTTTTAAAGAAGGTGATCTCAACAGTGTTTTTAATGGATGTGATATACACTCTCAATGGGGCACAGATAAGTGGAGGGTGCCCCAGGATTCTGTACTGGGGCCACTTTTGTTTCTCACTTACATAAATGATACGCCCCATTAAGTATAACAGATAATTCTAAGACATTTCTACTACTTGTTGGTAGTGAAGGATGTTGCAGCAATATTCATGCAGTGTTAAATAATGCAGTTAAAGAAATAAGTTCGTGGTATGTAGAAACTACATAGATTGTAAATCGCAGTAAAACTCAGATTTTACAGTTTCTAATACACAATTAAAGAAGAGCTGATTACATTTAGTGGGTACATAATAAGTGTGACTGGACATTTCAAATATCTAGGCGTTCCGTCAGATAGTAAGCTGTTGTGGAAAGCCCATGATCGGGATCTTGTTAAAGAACTACATGTTTCGTTGTTTATCTTTATAAACGTTTCTGAAAGAAGTGACAGATCAACACGAAAAGCAGTTTACATTGCGTATTTTCATTCGCTCATTTTTTGGGGTAACTCCTCTGATTCTAAACGGGTATTTATTCTGCAGAAACTGGCGGTTCGAGTAATATATAGGGTAATCTCGCGTACCTCTTGCCGAGAGCTGTTTACTAGCCTGGGAATTCTGACAATGGCCTCTCAATATATATTTTCTTTAATGTCATTTTCTGTTAATAATATTTGTTTATTCATCACAGTCAGCAGCTTTCATTCAGTTAAACTAAACAGAAATCGAATCTGAATTTGGAATACACCATATTCACCCTTGTGCAGGAAAGTCTGCAGTATTCTGAAGCATCCATTTTTAATAAGCTGAGATATTATTACTAATCCATTCACTTTCAAGGCTTAACTGACAAATTTCCTCATGGCTCACTCCTGCTATTTTGTTGAGGATTTCCTGGAAGAATTAAAAAGTTAAGCTAAATTCTGCGTTACGTTGTTTATTCTTTTATTTATGCTTAGAAATGTCGTGTGCTTATGATTGCTTTATGTTTCACTTTATCAATTACTACTCCTTTGTTACAAATTGATGTACTGACTCGTTCCATGATCATGGACGCTTTCTCCTCAGTTCGGTCCTGCGGAACATGATAAATATAAATGAATATACAAATGTAAGACCCTTGTATAATCAAGTACAATAAGGAAGTAATAAGAGAGAAGGAAGAAATTTTGCAGCACTGTATAGCGGTTTTAACATGTCGATAGCAGATCCATTTACCAGTATACAACACAAAAAGCTAAAGGGAGTGTTTAACGTATCTTTCACTAAGTGTAACTTATGATATGAAGAAAACAACGAAAGAGCGTAAAATAGGTCGTGAAATACTTTTGTTTCGAGGCTTTTCCTCCTGCAGTAATAATACACGGATCAGACATAGTAATTGGGACGACTGCCTAATATCATGAAGGGTCCCCGCTAGCACGGAGAGATGCCGCAACAAGACGTGTCATGGAGTGAAATAATGTTGGAAGGACCTGACAGCATGTATCCTACAGGGATGGCCATTAAGTCGTAAGAGTAGAGCGGAGATCTCTTCCGTACAGCAGATTGCAAGGCATCCGAGATATTCTCAATCATCTTCGTGTCTGGGAAGTTTGGTGGCCAGCGGAGGTGTTGCAGCTCAAAAGAGTTTTCCTGGGGGAACTCTGTAGCAAAGTGTGGAGTGTCGCATTGTGCTTCTGCAATTGTCCAAGTCCGTTGATAAGCACGAAAGACATAAATAGATGCAGGAGATCAGTCAGGATGCACACGTACGGGTCACCCTGTCAGAGTCATATCTAGACGTATGAGGGCTCCCACGTCACTTCAACTGCACACGCCCTACAACATAACAGAGCTTCAAGCAGAGTGAATAGTAGCCTACTGACATGCAAGACCCGTGGGTTCATCAGTGTCCGTGTGTTTGTTTGTGTGTGCGTATTGCATATAAATCTACAGTTTTGTTCCAATCTTTATGACATTTTTCACACGTAAGCTTCAATCTACGAGGACGGTCGCCGTAAGTGTAAGGATCTCATACAATACATAGTTCAGGAGATATGACGTCATAAACAATGAGATGCGAGAAAAATTGAAACATCACGCGATAATATTGCACATTTCCACCTAAACGACCAAATTTGATACACAAATTCCTTACGGTGAGGTAACAGTTGTTGCAGGGTTAAGAATCCCATACGACACATGGTTCATGACATATGATGTCATAAACAGTAGGAATCGCAAAAAACTGCCACATAATGCGACGAGGTTTTATTCATACACTATGACAATGAGAGTATTTAGCGACTTGCAACAAACTTTAAAGATAATTTAAAAACTTTACAATATTTTTTCTCGCTGACAATCAATGTAAAATGATGAAAGGAAAAATGCTTATTGATTACTACTTTTCCGCTATTCATGGACTAAAACTACGGCATTGGGTATGGCGTTACAATTTATAATTTCTACACTACAAATTATAGCCACAGCAAATTTTTCAGACAGTATACACACATATAGCTGAATGTACCTTCGAAATCGTATCAAAGTACCACACGTAGTTCATGGGATATGAGCATATAAACAGTAACGTTCATGAAAAACCACCCCATTACGCACCAAGTTTTAATCTATTAGTTCTTTACTACTAAATGTATTCGCTACGGATTTTATAGACAAACAGCACGTTTACAACTGAATATATACCAGAAAAATTGTACAATGGTACAATATATAACTCAATAAGTATGAGATCGTACGAATTTAATAAGTCATTTGTATTTTGATTACTATCTTTCTTTGTGTGGCTACAGCACTGCACTTATAATTTTTTCATGATGCAAAACAGTCTTATTTCTTACATATTATCCGATAAATATAACATGTTTTTAGAAAAAAGGAGAAGGACAGAGAAAGAAGGGATAGGAGAAGTACTATCTCGAGGCAGGAATAAATAAATAAATACCCGGGCAACCCCGAGCTTTCAGTTAGTGTGAACTAAATATCAAATAACTTTTGTAACCTGCGACTATCAAGGTATATATATTGCTGTGCGTTATTCTCACTAAAACTCAGAAATGGCTTGACCGATTTTAATACCTTGGTTTGCTTTTTTGGCTTTAATGCAGACAACCCAAATGAATAACTGTAAAATCGAAACTGGAAATATTGTGTGGACATCGCACTCCCCATTGCATTCGTATTTTTTGCGCTGCCCTACCGTTCACATGACTGCGATAAAATTTTGCACATTTGAAGTTCACAGCATTTGGAATGGTACTGTTTTCATGATAATTTGTATGGTGCACGGCGAAGGGTACTTTACAGCAGACGGTGACACCAAACTACAGATGTTTTCTGATCCTGATGAAATTTTGCGCACTTGATATTCGAAATTATACAAACATCACTGTCTACACCAGACTTCAGTACCGTTTGATCACCATGAAATCTGACAGAAATATATACAGTTTTATACTGAGAGTGGGGAGGAATTGAATAGAAAAAGGAAACAGGGGGAGACTGGCAGAAAGTGGGAAAGGTAATGACAGAGGAAAAGGCACCCGTGAGTCTGTAGAGGGGGGAGGGAGAGGTGTAGGAGGATGAGGGGGGCGAAGGAGGATGTGGCGGGAGAAGGAGGAGCTGGTGACGGCGAAGGAGGAGGCAGAAGTAGGTAGACAGAGACGGAGACAGGAGGGAGCAGGTGATGGACAGAGAGAGGAGGTGGGCTGGTATTGGAACAAATAAATACCTGCCCAACACAGGCTATCAGCCAGCTAATATACAGGAAAGCCTAAGAGGACAAAGACAAAGCTATGAAATAGATGGAGAGCTTTCGAAACGATAGGATTACAGATTAAGGGAACAAATGTAGGATGTACTCGTATATCCAATTCCCGTGCATATTTAGCAACTGCGAAGCACTGCTAGATTCGCTAGTCCACAGATAAATTAGGATACACTAATCTTCAACAGAACTTTTCGTTGACTTCGAGGTGTCTGGATTCCTGAATGTCTAACGGAAAGACCGAGCACGGGCTTACTGTTCTCGAAGTTTTTGGATTCGGCGTAATTTGGCTGAGACACCTGTGCCGTTACTCTTGTGTAACGTGACTCTGCGAAGAGAAGCGAAGCAGGTGGCTGAGCAATGCTTCGTCATTTATGACGACACAAGCGCCGCGAGCTGCTGGAACTACACGAGTCATCAGGGTCGTACGGATCTCCTACAAAACCCTTACGGAAGCATGTTGCAACTGCGTCATATTCTTTGTAAGCAGCAATAGGAAATAATAGTCTCACTATCACTTAGCTGCACAAGCAAGCTGATTAATCAACTTATTGTGAGTGAAACTGCAAAAGGTCATTTAGTTGTAGCAAAACGAACGGTTTCTTTCTGTGCGTTCCACACGATGATATCTCGTGAGTCCACGGACATAGATATCATGTTTTCCTACAGAATAACGAGTTTTAACATATTAAAATTATTTCATATAGTTTTTAGTTATAACTCTTTTCATTTCATAGTCTACCATCTCAAAAACCTGAGGGATCCTGTAAGTTAGTGAGGAACTTTATCGAGAATTTCTTCTTACGGAATGTCAATTGTGCGTCTTGAACGTGTCAGAAATGACCACACGTCTGAAAACCTTTGAACTCATTTCTGCAGTGATAAACAGTCTGATGCAAGTCCCTAAGAAACTTTCTTCAAAAGACTTTTTTTCTACTCAACAGTTACCTTTTTAGAAGAAGAATTTTTTGTCGCCATATGACACACCGTTTGCGTCATCACGTTAGATAGCTGCCGAAAAGTAATTGCACAGTGTATATATTTTAAACCGATCAAGAAACAGACATACCGAATATATAATCTCGGAGTGTTTAACGAAATATAAGTTATATTTCCTAGACTTTATGTTGATTCTCGCACATGCCCACGCAGCACCTGGCGTGGAAATATAGTACGTCAACTGAAGGAATCATCTATCGTCCACTGTTGAATAAACATTTATTGACATTTAAGACAAAGAATCCATTAAAAAATGTTGACATGTTTGTAAGCTCAAGGGACCAAACTGCTGAGGTCATTGATACCTAGACTTACAAAATACATAAACTAAGCTAAGGACAAAACACACACACACACACAGATATATATATATATATATATACACACACACACACACACACACACACACACACACACACACACACCCGTGGGAGGACTTGAACCTCCGAAGGGAACGGCCGCGCAATCCTTGATATAGAGACTCAGATCTTGTCATTCTCGAATGACCCAAATGAATCTTCATTTTATAATCATAGTTTTCAACATATGGACTCTGGTCATCAAATGCTGTAACCGAATCATTTCTTTATTCAGTTTTTTACACTGTAGACGACAGCATATCTATTTTTTTCTTTTTTTTTCAGAAATCCATGGTCACAATTTTCTCCTCAAGAACATTCGCATCTACATGCAGTAGTTAAAATACGAATCAGATTCTTAGATTAGCACAACCTGTTGATTGTACTACAAACGAACTTGCCGAATGTGAATGTAGAGCTGTTTGTGTAATCTATATCTATAAATGTGAATGTCTGTTCGATATATATATATATATATTAATGTGAATGTCTGTTCGGTGTATGCTTATCACGTCCGAACAACAAGTCGCAGAGACTTAAATATTTGTACAGTTACTAATTTATACCTGAGGAAAGTTTTAGGCACGGTTTTATAGCGATCTGATAGATATTTAGTAATTTGAAGGATATAACGCGAAATGCGGAACAATAATTACTCTTTGAAAATTATATTTACTCTTTGAAAATGGTTTTATTGGTTGCATTGCTGCTTGAGGATTGATAATGACAAAAGGGTGGAGTATATTGGGATGGAAACTTATGGGTGTATAAATTCTACGTGTGTGTGTTAATATTTCGCTCTGCAGTGAAAACTACAGGATGCAAACGAATGGTCTGTGTGTAATTGTTATCCGAAGTCTCCCGTTGTAGACCGTAGAAAGTTCCGTGCCGATAGCTATAAGGGGTGGAATATATGGTGGTTGAAAGTCGTCAAATTATTTAAAAAAATTGAACTGAATGCCAGCGATGACGTTTGCGACTCTATAGCAAGGAGGTTACATACAGCGAAACGTGATGTCACAGACCATATCTTTGGCCTATGCGTGCTACAATGTCTTCAGTTCTTTCTCTGTAAGGATAAACATACGTTAATGAAATATAAGAATAAATAAATAAAGCAGTAAAAAAGAAATTTCTTTTAATACGTCTCTCTAAAAAAAAAAAAAAAAAAAAGATTTCACGTTTCGCGCATTATCTATCATTAGCAACCAACACGCAAGCGGAGGCGTGGGTTTCAGCTAGTATACAATAATATGGTTACCAATTTGCCACTTACCACTCTTCTGGACGTCCTCTTTCCCTAACAGGTAAGAACATGTAAATCCTGAGCTAATGATTTCGCTTTTGTAGTGGGAACTTTCCAACCAATACATGTGTCAGTATCATTAATATCTGTATCCTCGTCAAAATAAATAAATAAATAATGCCTAGGAATACATACGGTTCTAAAGTAGTTCTAGTAGGGCCTAAGATTGTCTTTGTTAATGAGAACCAGTCTGAGGGTATAAAACGTATAGCAGCGCGGCTTACACTGTGCTAATGAGAAAAGGGATGTTGTGGTATGAGAGTCGGAAATGTGCGCAGACGCGAATATTTTGGCCGGCGCGGCTGGAGGTGCAGCGGTAACCTTGCGCTGCAAGTGGGCCATTGCCTGGCAGCGCCCTTGCGCAACTCTGGGAAGACGAGGTCGTTCGCACCGTTGCGCCAGCCGCAGCCGCCATCCTGCCTCTGACCTTTGTTAGCGCTCACGTCACACCGCCGCTGCACTCTCTACTACACCTGCTCCAAACCACTCGATTTCAGTTCACAGTTTTATAATTCCCAATTCTTATTTTATGCAGTTCCTTTTCTAGAATATGCCAATAAGAAAAGTAACTATTTCAGAAGAGTGGAGCAAAGACTACAACGAGTAAAAAGAAAATTATCTGTATATTTTCTTTTCAAGTAAAAGAAGCGAAAACAAAATCTGAAGAGAATGCCATGGAAAGTACCTTAGCATACGATTTGTTTTCCATATTTTTAATTACATTAACAGCAGTAGCAAGGTGAACAAAATTAAAAATTTCATACGACGGTAGTTGAAGAAGTATAATTTGCTCCTTTTTCATAATTTATAACCTGAAAACATAGTTTTAATTACAAAACCTATCATTTTGTGGGGTTTATCTTAGCAGTTACTGCTGCTTGCAGTAATCTGAGCTTACAGTTCATTGTGTTTGGAGTCACACACAATGAAATTATATTCAGTTTTTCTTGGAGACCGTGTTTTAAGTCTTCCTTATAAGTATCATATAATTTTATCTTACAGCGCTTTTCAAAAATGTCAAGTGAATACCGTGCGCCCTGAGGCAAAAGATGAGTTCAAATATTCAAATGTTTGCAAATCTAAGGGACTTAACTGCTGCGGTTATCAGTCCCTAGGCTTAAACACTACTAATGCTAAGGACAAGACACACACCCATGCCAGAGGGGGGGGGGGGATGTTCAAATGTTTGTAATCCTATGGGACCAAACAACGGCCGGCCGCGGTAGCTGAGGGGACTGAGGCGCTCCAGTCACGGTCTGCACGGCCACTACGGTCGGGGGTTCGAATCCCCCCTCGGGCATGGATATTTGTGCCGTCCTTAGTCTTAGTTAGTTCGTAAGTAGTTTGTAAGTTTAGGGACTGATGACCCCGTAGTTAAGTCCCATAAGCTACATAAACATTTGAACATTTAAACATTGAACCAAACAACGTTGGTCATCAGTCCCTAGTCTTACAAAGTACTTAAACTAATTTAAACTAACTTAAGGACAGCGCACACATCCAAGCCCGAGGGAGGATTCGAAACTCCGATGCGGGAGGCCGCGCGATCCGTAACGTGGCGTTCCAGACCGCTCGACTACACCCACGAGGTCCAGAGGGAGGACCTGAACCTCCGACATCGACCAACCGCGCGCTCTGCTGCAGGCTTGGAGAGCTCGGCCACTACAACCCGGCGGAATTTGAGTCATTTCTCTGTATTGAACAAGAGCCCCATTTTCATATTTCTAGTTGCACGGGAATGGCTGCTTGGTTTGGCCGCCACATTAAGGATCGCGCGACAGCTCGCGTCGGAGTTTCGACCCCCCCCCCCCCCTTTTCTCAGGCAAGAGTGTGTGCCTGTTGTCCTTGGTATAAGTCAGTTTAGGCAGTTTGGAAGTTTGGCAGTTTGGATGGCTGACCTTAGCAGTTACGTCCGTTATCTACAAACAATTGAGCATTCTTTTTTTTCATATTTCTAACCGTATATTTCTGGTCCTTTGCAAACGATCGACACTAGTGAGTACATGGGTATGCATTAACTCCGTTTCCTCGAAACACGTAATTTCCTTCATTTAATTAAGATTTTCCTTGACGCTGTCGACATAAATTTTCCATCAGGAAACCTCCTGTATGTTATGTCGAGGGCTCGAGGTTGTGCGGCAGCATTTCCGTGTGTTTTCTACGCCTCAATATGTGGCATTTGCTTTCGTCGGAAAATATAACCATTCTTCGCAAGGGTGAAACTTATATTATATATCTATAAAAATCGATGTATATATTTATTGTTTGCTATTTTCTACGTAATATAGCTAAACACATTGAATGCCTTCATTTGGCCGCCGCGGAGCGGCCGAGCGCATTGTGGTGCTATGTTCCGGTGCGCGAGGCTGTTCCCCGTCGGGGATTCGAATCCCCCCTCGGGAATGGATGTTTGAGCTGTCTTTAATGTAAGTTCGTTGATAAGTAGTTTGTAAATTTAGGGACTGATGATCGTGCAGTTAAGTCCCATAAGCTATACAAAAATGTGAACATTTGATCCTTCATTTGTGTGGCCATGATGTCTGTACAATGCTCACTGAGTTTAATCCACAATACGTACTCATCTCACACTCTATCGTAGATGTAAAAGTTTAAATCTGGCATATCGAACTACAACGGCGCCCCTAGCAGAGAAAGAGTCAACTGTAGCAGCACTGTCAATGTACAATCAAAGACGAACATCACGGAAGTGGCAGCACTGCAGTAACAGAAAATAGCATTATACAAACAGTTGGCCCCTCCTTGGCTACGGGTGCTACTTTCGCTCCATATGCAAGATTTTTTTTGTATACGGTAATACATACCTCGATCCGATTGCTAGCAAACATCCAGCCTTTTCGAGTGTACAGGGAACATACAATATCTAACAATTAAGTTCGGTGAATGGTCCAGTAACATTAACGTAAATGAGCTATGAACTATAGTTAACTTACTGTCCTTCGAAATAGTCCCCTGCCTTAACTGTACACCGCTGAGCTCTGAGATACATGTCTTGCAAACTTTGCACGAAATCTTCCTTTGGAATGGTCTTCGACATCCTCGTCACGTGTAGCTAGATGTCAGGAATATCGGGAAAGCTCTTTCCTTTCTATGCGAGTTTGAGTCGATGGAATAGAATAAAGTCTGCAGGATTGAGATTCGGGGGAAATGGTAGATATTCAAGTGGCAACGCCACTTTTTTTGCCAAGAAATGTTTGACGATATTGGTTGTGTGAGGCCGAGCATTGCCGTGCAATTTGAACATCCACCATATCTCAATCCTCCAGACTTCTTCCTTTTCCCTCGACACAAACTGGCTTTGAAAGGAAAGAAATTTGATGGTATTCCTGACATCCAGCCGAACGTGACGAGACATTTGATCACCAACCCAAAGGTAGTCTCCTTGCAAAGTTTCCATGACATATGTCGCAGAGCTCAGCAGTGCCTACTTATGGGAGTTGACTATTTCTAAGGACAGTAAGGTAACTGTAGATCATCTAGGTTAATATTACAGGACTATTCACCGAAATTTATTATCAGAATTTGTTCATACATCCATTTTTATAACTATGGAAGAAGATTACAGGTTTCTTCCTCCTACAAACTATGTCAATGGGCAATATCAGCCGCGGCGGAGTGGCCAAGCGCATTGAGGTGCTATGCTGCGATGCGCGAGGCTGCTTTCCGTCGGGGGTTCGAATCCCACCTCGGGCATGGATGTTTGTGTCGTCTTTAGTATAAGGTAGTTGATAAGCAGTTTGTAAGTTTAGGGACTGATGACCCCGCAGTTAAGTCCCTTGAGGTTAACAAACATTTGAAAATTTTTGGCAATATCACTTGGTTTATTCCTAATCTGGCCGCGGTGGAGTAGCCGAGCGGTCTAAAGCACCTCGCTGCGGAGTGCACGGTTGCTCGCCGTGGAGGTTCGAGTCCTCCCTGGGGCATGGGTGTGTGTGTTTGTCCATAGGTATGTTTACCTAGGTTTAAGTAGTTTGTAAGCTACGGACTGATGACCACGCAGTTTGGCCAGATAGATTTACAGACATTTGAACATTTGATTCCTAATCTGTTTAACTTGTTAGTGCATTGCATGGCTGTAGCTCACTAACCTATCTTGGCCTTTGTGGATAGCTCAAAAATGTTGCTACTGTTGTACTCAAATGTTCAAATGTTTGTATAGCTTATGGGACTTAACTACGGGGTCATCAGTCCCTAAACTTACAAACTACTTATAAACTACCTTATACTAAAGACGGCACAAATATCCATGCCCGAGGGGGGATTCGAACCCTCGACCGTAGTGGCCGTGCAGACCGTGACTGGAGCGCCTTAGTCCCCTCGGCCACCGCGGCCGGCACTGTTTTACTCGATCATGTTCATTTATATATTTATGGAAGACAGACTTCTGCGGTCTACCTGGCCGTTATACACTGAAGAGCAGCCTCGGAGAGCTCGGCTACTACAACCGGCGGAATCTGAGTCATTTTCTATATTGACCAAGAGCCCATTTCTCACATTTCTAGTTGCGCGGGCATGGCTGCTTGGTTTTAGCGCTACGTTACGTATCGCGCGACAGCTCGCGTCGGAGCTTCGACCCGCCCCCCCCCCCCCCCCTCAGGCAAGAGTGCCTGTTGTCCTTCGTATAAGTCAGTTTAGGCAATTTGTAAGAGTAGGGATGGCTGACCTCAGCAGTTAGGTCCGTTACGTCTGCAAACATTTGAGCATTCTTTTTTTTTTCATATTTCTCGCCGTATATTTGTGGTCCTTTGCAGACGATTGACACTACTGAGTGACATGGGTATGCATTAACTCCGTTTCCTCGAAACACGTAATTTTCTTCATTTAATTAAGATTTTCCTTGACGCTGTCTACATACATTTTCCATGAGGAAACCTCCTGTATGTTATGTCGAGGGCTCGAGGTTGTGCTGTACCATTTCCGTGTGTTTTCTGTGCCTCAGTGTGTGTAATTTGCTTTGGTCGGAAAATACAACCATTCTTCACACGGGTGAATTTTTATTATATATCTACAAAATCGACGTGTGTATTTATTGTTTGCTATTTTCTACGTAATATAACTAAACACATTGAATGCCTTCATTTGGCCGCTATGTTCCGATGCGCGAGACAGTTCCCGTCGTAATAGGATTGGATATACATACACAGAGATGTATAAGCACTCAGAGGACGACGCTACGGTAGACAACGGCTGAATAAGATAGCAGGTGTCTGGTGCAAGCGTTCCATCAGTTATGCATCTGCAATGGTACGCTATCACGACTGAAGTGACTTTGAACATGGTATTATAATCGACGCACTAGCGATAGGATACATCATCTCCGAGGTACCCATGACGTGGGGATTTTCCCATACGACTATTTCACGAGTGCACCGTTAACATCGGATATACTGTAAAATAATCAAATCTCTGACATCGCTGCGGCCGGGAACAGATCCTGAGAAGATCGGAACCAGCAACGACTGAATAGAATCGTTCAGCATACAGAAGTGCAGCCCTTCCGTAAATCGCTGTGGATTTTCATGCTGGGCTATCAACAAGTGTCAGCGTGCAAACCATTAAACGGAACATCATCGATATGGTCATTCGGAAGCGAAGGCCAACTCATGTACCCCTCTTGACTGCACGACACAAAGCTTTACGCCCCACCTGGGTCCGTCAACATCGACATTGGACTTGTCATGTTGTATGACAGGTTGCTTGGTCTGACTACTCTCTTTTCCAGTTGTATCGAGCGGATAGAATGTACGGGTATGGAGACAATTTATTGAATTCTTCAGTGTATACTCCTAGTTTTTTTGCTGCTTGATCACCTACGTTCTTGCACATCGACGCTAGTTCTTAAACCAGTTTAGGAACCCTGAGTAAGGATACCATTGACTACCGTCACGAACAACCTCATTTCTCGGTCAGTGAACGAGGGTGCCCAGTCTCTGGTGGCTGGTTTCCCAATGTTACGGTTTCGAAAAAGGGTATTACTGAGTGGTCTGTCGATATAAGCTACCGATTACATTAGCAATCTTGCAAGAGGATTTGCAATGATCATGAAAGCGCATAACAGAATTGCCTCATTACCCTGCGACCCATGATGTAGACTACGCTGTCCCGGCGTCGCTCAGAATAAAAAGAAGTTTCAGACCGTGTTAGCGGAAGGTTGTTACTGTAGTGTGCTCTGGTTTAATATTACCCATTCCTAAACCCATGTCATTCCAAGCATGTGTGTCAATTTTTACCTCTCTATCTACATTATTCCGTGATATATTAAGTTTTCAAATGTATACAGACTTTTTGATCGCCCGGTATAAATGATCTGACGGACAGAGTGAGCTGCCATCTGCGGCTGTTTGCTGATGATGCTGTGGTGTAAGAGGTGTCGACATTAAATGATTGTAGTATGGTGCAGGATGACTTAGAAAAATTTCTAGTTGGTGTGAAGAATGGCAGCTAGCTCTAAATGTAGAAAAATGTAAAAAAATTCATGTGGTGTGAGAAATATCAACTGACGCTAAATGTAGAAAAATGTAAGATGATACAGATGAGCAGAAGAAACAATCCCGTAATGTTCGACTACAGCATTAGTAGTTTGCTGCTTGACAGAGTCGCGTCAATAAAATATCTAGGCGTTACGCTGTACAGTGATATGAAATGGAACGAGCATATAAGGACAGTCGTGGGGAAGACGATTTGTTGACTTCGATTTATTGGGAGAATTTTGGGAAGGTGTGATTCGTCTGAACGCTTCTACGACCACGTCTTGAGTATTGCTCAAGTGTTTGGGAGCCCTATCAGATCGGTTTAAAGGAGGACATATAGGCTTTTCAGAGACGGGCAGCTAAGTTTGCAACTTGTTGATTCGATCAATGCGCCAGTGTTACTGAAATGCTTCTTGAACTCAAATGGGAGACGCTGGAGGGAAGGCGGCGTTCTTTTCGAGAAAAACTGTGGACGAAAATTAAAGGACCGGAATTTGAGGCGGACTGAAGAAATATTCTACAGCCGCCAAAATACATTACGCGTAAAAACCGCAAAGATAAGATCAGAGGGATTAGGGATCGTACGGATGGATACAAGCATTCATTATTCCCTCCTAATATATGGGAGTGGAACAGGAAAGCAAGTAATTAGTATTGGTACCGAGTACCGTCCGCAATGTACCTTTACGTGGATTGCGGAGTATGTATGTAGATGCAGATGAGGGGTACCACCATTCTGAAAAATACAGCCGCGCAGAATGACTGTATGATCTAAGGTGTCATCCTACGTCCTGGGCAGCCGTTTCCGACGGAAGTTCGAGTCATCCCTCGGGCATGGGTGGTAGTATTGTTCTTAGTATAAGTTAGTTTAAGTAGTTTGATCTGATGGCCATAGCTGTTTGCTGCAATCGGTTTATAAACATTTGAACATTTAAATAACACAATAAACTGGTCGCTGATAACAGATCTTAGATATTCCATAAAACTTGCACCAGGTATATGCAACATGATATCAACACCATAAAGTATACTAAACATAGTTGCAAGTTGGTACCACCACTTACGTGCTAACACTGAGACGCGTCCGCAGTCCACAACCGATTAATAACTTCTTGGACTTTACTTAGTATATTATACGTTGTTTTCCTCGACGACCGACGCAAATAAACTCTGAGACTTCCAAAGAGGCCAACTAGTTGGCGGGCCGTTAGTGACAACATTTGTGGCAAAAACGGCTACACTGTTTAACATTTCACTGCGACAGTATCCACGGCAATGACAGCATACACAAAACAAAGTAAAACACAGTTGGCGAAGGAGAACAGTGGGCGAAACCCGAAGTGAACGGACAACGACGGACGAGCATGAAACACGATTGCGGCCAAGCAACATAAAATTTAACACTCACTTGAGTATTTCTTATTCGATAAAAACAATGGGGATGGAGCTTAATATTCAAAGCAGGGCTTCAGTTATTAAACCCTTAATAACAGGAGTAAGCCCAAAGCTGCGGCGAAGTGGTGCCATGATTAAAAAACCTGGACCCTTGATGACTGTTAGTATATATTGTGATCCGATGTATAATCTTTTACATATCTTCCTCCAAACAACGGGTTTATGTTTCGAAAATCCCAAAAGAACCTTTCGATACGGTACGCCTTCTTGCTACAGTAAGGCGTGGGAGAGATCCCGTCATGATTTGGGCATCTACAACGTGATATTCAACTGTTTCTGTCAGTACACTCACTGATGGGATAACTCTTAATGAATATTTCACCATCCTTGACAACAAACTGTTTACTTTGACTAATACGTTGCTAACAAACACTGCCTTATTACAACAACGCGCCTACATATACAGCCAAAAGGTTCAGGCGTGTTTAGTACAGCATCAGAAAATTATTAAACGTCCCTCTTAGACAACAAAATCGCCCTCTAACAACCTACTTGAACCGTTTTGGGTAGTTTTAGAGCAGAGAGTGAAGACCACATTAACAGTTCCAACATCGTCGTCGAAATAATTGGCGGAAATTTTGGTTCAAGAATGGATAACATTCTGTGGGAACCAGTAAAGACACTTTTGGAATCTGTTTCTCGAAGTGTTGCAGCTGTTCTAAAAACGAAATGTTGGTCAACACCCAGTAAATAACTTATATGTCCATGATAGATGATCCTTTTTTTTCTTTGTCCATCTCCTGTATAATTATTTCAAACATTTCCATGCGCGTTTCGTGCTCCACACGATAAAATAAAATAAAAAAAAGTCAAACGACATTTAGTTACTGATGAACACAGCTGTTTACACAATACACAAAACTCCTGACTCATAGTATGTAAAGTGAAAAGAAAATAGCCACACACATGCATTCGATGTAGTAAATGGTGAGACACACCTTTCATTGCCAGAAGTTTTACTTGTAATATCGGTAAGTACGGGAAATACTGCGAGCTTGTCGTACTGAACATTTTCTTCTTTAGGCACTCAATAAATATCCGTGCCATATCGCATGTTAATTATATGAAAACATTCTTCAAAAGTGAGCCATAGTAAGATAAACTCGCAATCCTGACGGGAGAGATCCCGTCATGATTTGGGCATATGCTTATGCACCTGGCTACACTTGGACGATAGTAGATTGTAGACAGCAGCTGGCGGAGCACCTACCCATGAAAGGCACTGTTGCTGTTGCTTGCCAGTGCATAATATTTTTGATAACCAAGAACAGAGTATGTCAAAGCTGCAGTGGAAACTGAGACTCTGCGACACGGAGTGGTAATTCGTCACATCCGAGAGCTACTGGCCATATATGCTACCTTGCAATTTCCGTCTTCGACAGAAGACACCGTTGTTAAACCATAAATAGTCGATAGTGTCTGACGCTGAAACAATAAAAAATTACATCACAGAATATAGATTTAAGACGACAAACTGTTTTCAACGTTAGTGACGTAACATTGCAACGGACAGCCTAAACCAAAGACGGGTTCAAGTTGGTTTTAACGCAGTGCAGGATGATTAGGTACTTCGGTGTTGTCACTATAGAACTAGGACGGTACATAGAATAGTGCAAAATTTCTCAGAACTCTTAGGCCATGCTACCTATTTCTGGGTACTCCTGACTGAACAAGTTACGTAACTCAAGTAGTGATGTAAAGAGGAATCCCGATTTCACTGTATATTCCCCAGAAATATATCCCCATATATATGGTTCATATTTTATAATGTCAAGTCTAGTCGTTAATTCCGTACTGAAACGGTTTTTGTTATAGTTGTGATGATATATTTCTCCTAGAAAGTTCTTGAGATGTCATTCATAGAGTTCACGTAAATGGTACACAAACGAAAATTTCATTTGATAATTCAAATGAAGAGCGTTGCATTCCAGAAACCTGTGGAAACAAAGAAAACGTAATTTATATCTTTGCCAAACAAATTTCTTCCATAATAGTAACTTCTTCCTGAAGGTATAAAATGTTGCTGGCAGTTGCAGAAAATTGGTCTAATTACCTTGAAGGATACATTCAATGAATAGTTCAGAACGCTGTCGCAACTTATGTGAGCTTCTAAACACAATCATTGTCAACGAATTTCTGTTGAATAATGTAAGAGTACAGTTAATTCCTGAGTCCATGCACTATTTTTAAAGCGCTCCCCCTTAACCGACAGCAAGAGTTACTGCAATGTGTGGAGAAGGAATGTAGGATGTGGCGACGGAAGTAGGATAGCAGGCCAGCCCTCTCAGCAATGAAGATACAATGTTGAGATTAGTTTCGCAGGATTAGCGAAGTTATTTCCGAAACGTGGTAACTTTACCATCTCGGGGAAAATGCATGAATGGGCCGTCTACGCTGACCACTCAGCTGCAGAGGCAAACTATCTGGGACACAAGAATAATTAATGACCTTGAATGACGTTTTCCATTCCTTCTGGCCATTCAAGTTGAACTAAACTAACGATCTGTCTCGTTGTACTTTCAGTTTCATACGACGTTAAACTTTTGAATTCAACTGTTTGTAATTCTATGGAACTTAACTACTGAGTTATCAGTCCCTAGGGTTACAAACTACTTAAACTAACCTAAGGACAACACACAAACCGATGGGGAGCAATCGCGCGCTCTGGAGCTAGGCACCTTAGAGCACTCGGCCATTTCTTTAACCATTTTTCTAGCACAATTTTTTTTTATGGAGACCAATAAAATAGAGTATGATTGTTTTACCGATATTTATGAGGGAAATGTTTGTACAGCTTAAGGGACTTAACTACGGGGTCATCAGTCCCTAAACTTACAAACTACTTCTGAACTAGCTTATACTAAGGACGGCACAAATATCTATGCCCGAGGGGGGATTCGAACCCCCGACCGTAGTGGCCGTGCAGACCGTGACTGGCGCGCCGCAGTCCCCTCGGCCAACGCGGCCGGCATTTATGAGGGTAGTGGGGCGTTGTTCACAATTTCAACTTATTAGAAGTTACAATAGTTTTAGACTTCGTGAGCTCCTTACGGTTGATTATGTAAATTACACGATTTTGTTATTTCGATGTAACGACGATGCATAAAGGCTATGAGTCACTGGTGCGACACTGATGGGTCAAAGTAACTGTAGAGTTTATGGAGACAGTACCACAAAATAATAAGTTACATATCTTTCGACATGTTAAGCTGGTATCTAATAAACTGCGGAAACGAATAACATTTAGTATTAGATAATTTATTTTCGTGCAGTTAGGTTGTGTAATTCGCTTCAGTCTTGCAGACTGAGAGTTCTTAATCTGAAACAGACAAGCGGTTGACGTCAAAGTCTTACTAGCGAAACACAACAGCAAAAACGCCTCAAGTTTTTATTCGTATCAGCGTAGCGTTCACCGTGTCGTGACGTCATTTTAGCACTGTCAGTTATCACGGAAGTGGAACCAGGTGAGTTCTGGAATTTATTCGGCGGTGGAAATTTTACTTGTTGTTGAATTAAGCAACAAAGCCAGAGTGTTTTGTTGTTCTGTGTATATTTTTTGACTACGTTATTCACATTTATAATATTTACATCAATTCTCGATACATTCTTCTGAGGATATGATTAGAAGACGACACAGCTTTAGATTCTGACAATCATACGAGGGATGGTATTTAAATGGTGACAACTATTTATTCACAACCGGTACAAAAGCTTTACACGTTTTTGCCTGTTACTGTCCTTCAAAGTGGTCACCAGCGTTGTGTAGAACCCGTTTCCAGCGATGTGGAAGGCATCGTCTACCGTTAGCAGCGCCTGTTCTGTTGATGGTTCTAATGGAGCGGTCTATTGCCTGTCGAATCTCTTCCTTAATCTTCGAAATCAAATGCAAGTCACAAGGACTTACGTCCGGGAAGTATGGTGGATGGTACAGTACTTCCCAGTCTCATCCACCGAACGGAGCAGCCACAGCTTGCGCTGTATGCGCCTGCGCATTGCCCTGCCAAATGATGGGTGGGTTGCGCAGAAAGAAGTGTTGCCGCTTCTTTTGCTAAGCTCGTCGCAGGTGATGCTCCAAAAACGATCAGAGACGCTAGGATGACCTGCCCGATGCATGTCTGCCACAGTTTGCCGATCTTCATTGAGGCTTTTATCCAACATGCTATTGTTTTGTACGGCAACGCCGATTCCCCGCACGCCTCTTGAAGACCTTGATGACAATGTCATGCTGTACGACCTCTGGTATATTCAATCTTGATCCAACTCCTTTGATCCTTTTTCGAAAAGATAGTGACCCCGTTACGTTTGACTGCTCGCTCGCAAGTGACTGTGTTTCCCTCGATTGTGCGCACGCCGCTGACGTAGGACGGGCGAGTCTATTTGCTCGGAGGTAAGGTAGGTATGTCAACAACGGGTGCTATAGGCGACATTAGTAGATTCCATTGCATAGTATCTCCACAACAGTGCTGCCAGTATTTAAGTTCCAAACCTTGTATTTCATTCATAACATAGTAAATGCTTCTTTTAATAATTTAAATAGCTATTTGACAGTTAGTGAAAGGTATTAAACTGACCTTTCGTGATTTGTGAATATCTGCAGTATTTCAAGGACGGCTATTTGAAGTTTATCAGTATGAATACAAAAAAATGTTCAAATGTTTGTAATTCTATCGGACCAAACTGCGTGATCATCAGTCCGTAGCTTACAAACTACTTAAACCTAGGTAAACTAACATAAGGACAACACACACACACACCCATGCCCCAGGGAGCACTCGAACCTCCACGCCGAGCAACCGCGTGCTCCGCAGCAAGACGCTTTAGACCGCTCGGCTACTCCACCGCGGCCAGTATGGATTGACATTTTCCGTTCTAGAAACTTTACAACTACATTCTTTTCGTAATATTGAAAGACGAACATCATATCTTCCCAAAATTGGAGGTTTATGAGATTTGTGGACACACCTGAAGAAAGAAATATAAAGGAATATTAGTCAGTAACGTCCAATCGTAGACGAAGTCCTTAGAGACGGTGCGTAGGCTTCCTCCGACGTATACACTGGTCAAAATGTTCAAAATGTTTGTAAAGCTTATGGGACTTAACTGTGGGATTATCAGTCCCTAAACTTACAAACTACTTATGAACTAACGTATACTAAAGACAACACAAACATCCATGCCCGAGGGAGATACACTGGTCATCTACAACAGTACGAACACCTACCTAATGGCAGATATGTCCACCTTTAACGTGGGTAACAGTGGTGACGCGGCTTGGCATGTAAGCAATAATGCCTTGGTACGTCGCTGGACAGAAACGGTACCATATATAAACATACAAGACACCTAATTCTCGTAAAGTCTTGGGAATGGGGCGAGGATCTCCGACCCTACGTTCAATCATATCACAGACGTGTTTGAACGGGTTCAGGTATGGTGTGTGAGGAGGCCAGCACATCAGTTTCAACTCGCTACGGTATTACTTGAACCACTCCATCACACTCCTGACATTATGCCATGGCACATTATCCTGTTGAGAAATGATACTTCCGTTGGGTACATGAATGTCATGAAGGGGAGTAGGAATGTTCAAATGTTTGTGAAGCTTATGGGACTTAACTGCGGGGTCATCAGTCCCAAAACATACAAGCCGGCCGCGGTGGCCGAGGAGACTAAGGCGCTCCAGTCACGGTTTGCACGGCCACTACGGTCGGGGGTTCGAATCCCCCCTCGGGCATGGATATTTGTGCCGTCCTAGTTCGTAAGTAGTTCATTAGTAGTTTGTAAGTTTTGGGACTGATGACCCCGTAGTTAAGTCCCATAGGCTGTACAAACATTTGTATTTTTGCCTAGAAGGTGAAGGATTCTCAGCCTGCCATCAGCATGACAAAGAAGGTATCGGGATATATCAGACAATGCAACGCGGTCCGGATTGGCAGCGTGGTCTGAGGCGTCATGCTGCGAACAGAGCTACCATTACCGCCGGAGGTTCGACTCCTCCTACGGGCAAGGGTGTGTTTTTTGTCCTTAGTGTAAATTAATTTAAGTTGTTTGTAAGTCTAGGGGTGTTGACCACAGCAGTTTGAAAATTTCTTGACAATGCAACGCTCTGCCACTGCGTAATCGTCCATTGGCGATGCTCAGGTGCGCATTTCAGTCGCAATTGTCAATGTTTTCGTGTTAAAATTGGCACGTGCGTGGGTCGTCGGATGCGTAGGGCCATCGTTAGCAGTGTTCAGACACAATTGTGCTCAGCTAAGCATTAAAGCCTTATGTCACTTTCGCCTCAGTTAGCCACCTGTCCTGTCTTTTCATCCTTTGCTGTCGAGATACGTAATGAGAGGTGCCCGGCCAACACCTCGACGTTTGCACCTGCAAACGTTGGTTTTGCCACTTACTGAAAACACTCACCACAGCAGTCCTGGAATAACTGACAAATTGTGGGCCGGCCGCAGTGTCCGAGAGGACTGAGCCCTCCAGGCACGGTCTGCACGGCCACTACGGTCGGGGATTCGAATCCCCCCTCGGGCATGGATATTTGTGCCGTCCTTAGTGTTAGCTACTTCATAAGTAGTTTGTAAGTTTAGGGACTGATGACCCCGTAGTTAAGCTCTACAACATTTGAACATTTTTGGACAAGTTGTGGAGTTTCAGAAATGCTCCTGTCAAGCATTCGGGCCATCAAATGTGCCCTCGGTCAAACTCAAATAGATGCCGCGCCTTCCCCATTGTACACACGGACAGCACATTCAGTCATAACTACACGCACCGTTGCGTTTGTTTGAGCAGCAGTCATTCCTCGTCAGGTAACAGTGCTATCGCATGGACGGGCTAGTAGGTAGAGAGGCTCATAACATTCTGCTACGGACTCGGTGGCAGCTCCCGCCAGAGGTTCGATTCCTCCCACGGGCATGGGCGTTTAAATGTTTGTTAAGCTAATGGGATTTAACTACGGGGTCATCAGTCCCTAAACTTACAAACTACTTATAAACTAACTTATACTAAGGGCAGCACAAAGATCCATGCCCGAGTGGGGATTCGAATCTCTGATGGGGAACGGTCTCGCGCATCGGAGCATAGCGCCTCAATGCGCTCGGCCACTCTGCCGCGGCGCATGGTCGTGTGTGTTGTCCTTTGTGTAATTTACTTTAAGTAGTTTGTAAGTATAGGGACTGATTGCCATAGCAGTTTGGTGCAATAAGTTCACAAACAAATCATAACGATATGGGTAATCAGAGTATCTCGCTAGAGGTCCATGAGAATAAAATTAAAGCCATCACAGAGGCTTAACTGCAGTTTCTTTCTCGCGTATCATATGCGACTCGAAAAAGAAAGGAAGGAAATGATAGAGGAAAAGGTGGTATTATGGGCTACCACTTTATTTTTAAACCATAAATTCCAAAATTGTCAGTGAAATTTGCAGAAAACCTCAAAAAATAATCTTTATGATGTTATAAAAAAACCAAACACATATTTTTTTAGTTTAAATCATTATGCAACTTTAATATTTAAACATGTATACAAAATTGACGTATTGTGAAAAATGTAAATGTGGTGGTAATATGGGCTACCCTATAAAAACACAAAAAAGTCAATATTATTTCCTGTAGATTTTTTAGAGTAATTGTAAAATACCAAACCCTTTATACTGGGACATGTTAATCATATGTTGTTCATTTAGGGTTGGCAGAAATAAAAAATATAATGTTCCGTTTCACAACCAGCACACTCGTTTTGTGCCCACATCTCGCACATTAGGCACTGGTTCCATAGCTCTCCTTTAGTGTCTTGGGAATATAACTCCTCACAAAAAAGACAGGTAGCATTGTCATCTCCAGGGTTTTCAACACCAACACTGGGCTCTAGAACTGACTCCCAAGAATCTATCGATCCCTCCTCTGAACTCTCGGATCATGATTGTAGGTCGATGATCAATTTTCGCTTCACTTATGGAATTTTGCTTTTTATTCCTTGTTTCTTTCTTTTGTCAACACCTGGATAACATCTCACATTCTCCATATTCCCTGTTCCATCATCACTTCCGATCTACCCTTTTTTGTCCACTTCTTTTTCCTCCTTTCTTTTCATTTTCCATTTCGCTAGACGTAATTGGTTTCCTCCCCAACTTGCTAGACTCAGCTTCTTCAGCTGGTATGCCAAGATGAACTAGCCTTTCCAAAGTCGTTCGTGGTACAGAAAACTGTTTTGACGCTTTTAAAAACCCCATTGTCTTTTCTGAAACTGCTTTAATCGCAAATGTCATGTTATCCCGATTCCAACATTGGCTAGATTTATTTTCCTTTCGCGGATTCAGCACTTTACGAGGCATCTGAAACAGAAAACCACACAGTATCTGGAGGGGTTTTAATATGGGCTACTGCAGTGGATAGTCCATATAACCACCACAGCGATTGTCCATATTACCACCCTAGCCCTCTTGGAAAGTGAAACGTCGCTATCAGTTATAAACAAACTTTAATTAACCAACTTCAGGAGCATTAGAGAGCTAAATATTTATATAATATGTAGTTAAGACGTTAACAGCTAACTACACATTGGAAGTACGTCTAATATAACTGTAATTTCTTACCTTTCAAAGCTTTGAAATGAGAAAAATCACGAAACAGTTCACCACTAACATTCCACGTAACTGACTGCGGCAGCGCATTCTGTGTCGTTTGTACGAACTAGGTATTACTATTTACTGAGGTTGCCGCCAGAATGCTCGGGCTTGTTACTCAGATATTAAGCTAGCTCATATTGCAACCACCAGCCCATAATACCACCTTTGCCTCTAATGGTATACAAAGTACTATCTGCCACGGAATGTGAGGTAGATTGCGGAGTATAGATGGAGATGGAGATTTAGAGCTCGTTTCTGAAAAGAGCGCTAATGGAAATTTCGAAAAGTACTACTGCAACATTTAAATAAAAGTACGCAAAAACTAAATCTTTGTAGCCCAACGGGGTTTGTTTCTGCATTTCGGCATCTCGGTCGGTAATACACTCGGCACTAAGCGCACAGATTACGGGCAGGGAATTAGCTAATGGGCTGGCGGCTTTATTCCTGTTGGCGTTACGTGTGCTGAGTGGGCTTCGCTGGTGGTGTGACGTCGGGACAGCCGTCAGGCCGGCGCGCAGCGTCACAGTTATTCGTGGATGCGGCTCCTTCCGCGAACACATGCCAGTCCCCCTTCTTCCGCAGTCTCCTTGTGGGCCATTTTAAAAACTGCGCACTCGCTCTTCCTAATGTCCACCGTTGCTACCGCTTGTCAAATACCGCGACACTGATTTAGAATCGCATGCATCGGTTTTACTTCTTCACAGCGTAACAGAAATTACAGATAGGCTTGCTTAAATATCGAAAATAGGTATTTATTTAACATAATTATTTTTAATCTCCTTTTCTTTACCACCTAAAACTTGTATCTTCTTCAGAAGGTGTCATTTATTCAATTTAGTTGAGAAAAAGTAATTGTGAAAAAAAACTGATATTTTATTATCAAAACTTAAACGCTATTATAATTCGAATAATACGGCACCTAACCTCTACTTCCTTCCTGTCTGAAGATTGCAGAGTGGTCTGCTGTTGTATTCTTGGATTTTAAGATTCAGTTCTCCTTGCTACTATACCTTGTGCAAGCCTTATCATGTCTGTACAATTACGGCAATCTGCACCCATTCGAAGCTGCTTACTGAATTCAAGGGTGACGTCATTTTAAAATTCCCTCCCCCACTATCATTGGCCTTTGTTCCACTACCCAATCAATACTGTATTGATTTTTCAGAAAATGTCCTGTCAATCGATCTCCTTGTCATGTTGAAACCACTTTCATACAGTGATACATTCCAAAAATATGCATTCAGAAAAAGTGTTCATAATACATAAATTTATATTATATTTTAAAAAATTATTCGTTTATGTAAATATTTCCCTCATTATTACCCGTCTGCATTTTATATCCTCCCTACTTCGGCCATTATCAGTTTTTCTACTGCGAAACAAGTAAAGCTACTTCTGTTGTTTTTAATGTCTCACTCACAAGTATATCTCTCGCATTACCCCTGGATATAATCTCACTTCATTCAATATTCCTTGTTTTAATTTCCTTGCTGTTCATCTTACTATCCTCTTTAAAGAAACTGTTCATTCAGTTTAACTTCTCTCCCAATTCCCAATTCTTAACTCTTTATTCATTATATTTGAGGTATACTTTTCCCGAAATTCCCTTGGCTTTACTTCACAGTTTTCTAAGTGTTCATTCTGAATAACACTGGAGACCGGATACAACATGCTATAACTCACATCTCAACTCCAGCATCCCTTACACATCTTTCAACTCTTTTCACATTGTGTTTTCGCTACAAGTTGTAATGATCCTTCACTCCGTCATCCCCCCCCCCCCCAGCAGACTTTAAAATTTCTAAGTGCATTGTCAAGTCAACAACGTCAAAAAGCCTCCCTAAATCTACAAATGCTATAAAAGTTCGTTTAACGGTGGGGTCAGACCCGCCTCCGTGGGTTCTGATTTAGGTTTTCCGTGATTTCCTTAAATCATGCCAAGCAATTCAAGGATGATTCCTTTTATATGGCACGACATGATGAAAACAGTCCGAGTGTGTGCTCATCCTCTAATGACAACGACGTCGACCGGATGTTAAACCTTAATCTCCCTTCCTTTTCCTTCCTTCCTTCCTTCCTTATCATTCTTCAACCTATCTTCTAGGATAAGTCGTAAGCTTAATATTGCCTGGTGTTTCGTTATATTTTTCCGGTGCCCAGAATGATCTTCCTCACGAACGGGTCTTGCCACTGTTTGAATTTTTCTGTAATTAATTTGTGTTATTGTATAACAATCACGGATAAGTAAAATGGAGTATCAATAGATTCTGAACTTCAGCACCTTCTTTTCTGAAGCTGGAATTATTACATTCTTCCTTGCGTCTGTAGGTATTTCGCCTATAGATTGTAGAATCCAGAATTCTTGGTAAGATATCAATTCAGTATTTTGTCTGTCCTCAAAAACTGTCTTAAGTGCTAAGCAACAGGCAACCTGACGTAAGGCTGAAATATCAGTTTCTAAAAGATTTCTGGCTCTTAGTGACCTTTTGCAAAGATATGTAAGTCACTGTAATGGCCCAGTACAGAATGGTGTAAGTACAGTGCCTAGTGACAAGTGCATCAAGGGCTAAGTGTAGTTAGTGTTCTGTGTCCTTATACCATGCCTGGATACGAAACATAAGATGCCTTATGTCTCTTTGAAGGAAGGCACTGACTGCCCGAAACTGGTTAGAAACAAATGTTTCAATTGTGCAGCTTGTTGCTGGCTTTTTTAAAATATTAATTTAATTTCTACACGTACGCATAATCGGTAGGTAAGTGATGTTCGCGGTGGAGTGGCCGAGTATACTAAGGCGCCTTGTTGCGGAGCGCGCGGTTGCTCGCCGTTTGAGGTTCCAGTCCTCCCTAGGGTATGTGTGTTTGTGGTGTCCTTAGCATAAGTTGTTTTAAGTTCGTTTAAGTAGTTTGTAAGCCTAGGGACTAATGATCAACGTAGTTGAGTCTCTTAGATTTACAAACATTTGATTATTTTGTAAGTGATGAAGAATATCAGTTGTACATGTCAGGTAGAACGACAACTAGTGTCTTAATGGTGCTCAGGGATAACGCTTTCATTGTGCCTTGCAGGGTGTATAAGGTAGAGAGTTATCACTCTGAAGTACATGAAATACACTTTGACGATGCTTACTCGTGTGAGACAGCTTTATCAGCAAGCAACAGGTTGGAAGGGGCCTTATTATAGGCCTCCATTTAGTCAGCTGATAAACTGGTGTAAAATTCAGATTTGGGTATTTAGATGTGAAAGTAGCTCAATGCTGGACTACATGGAACGTGAGGACAGTCACGGAGTGGTCGTCAAAGTTGCACATTGGAAGCGTGTATTCGTTTTCGCCATACTGGCGTATCACCCGTCGTGATGGTACGGGGTGCCATTGGTTACACGTCTCGGTCACCTCTTGTTCGCATCGACGGCACTTTGAACATTGTCCGTCACATTTAATATGTGTTACGACCCGTGGTTCTAACCTTCATTCGCTCCCTGCGAAACCCCACATTTCAGCAGGATAATACACGACCGCATGTTGCAGGTTCTGTACGGGCCTTTCTGAATACGGAAAATGTTCGACTGCTGCCCTGGCCAGCACATTCTCCAGATCTCTCACCAATTGAAAACGTCTGGCCAATGGTGGCCGAGCAACTGGCTCGTCACAATACGCCAGTCACTACTCTTGATGAACTGTGGTTCCGAGTTGAAGCTGCATGGGTATCTCTTATTACGTTATTACAGCCATAGGTGGTTGTTCTGAGTTTTGATTTCTCAGGATCTATGCACCAAAATTGCGTGAAAATGTAATCACATGTCAGTTCTAGTATATTTGTCCAATGAATACCCGTGTATCATCTGCATTTCTTATTGGTGTAGTAGTTTTAATGGCCAGTAGTGTAGATGTTATGTATTGCTTTTATTACATTAGCCCTTTTACTTCGTCAGGATATCTGCGGGTAAACATTTTTTCATTAATATTTGTACGAGGACAACTACTTACAATTTTGAATAAATACTTGTTTGTATTTACGACCATTGTGCAATGTGGTGTGCCGTCACTTTACTTGGTTTGATCGTTAATGATTTCGGTCTTAGTGAGGAAATAGGCCCATTTCTAACATCATAAAAATAACATATTTTATCAGCATTGTGATAAATTATTCCATATAATTATTTTACATGTAGTACCTACACTGACATTAATGTCTGAAGCAATAAACGATGCATTTTAATTGCGAAGGAGAAGCGATCTCGGACAGGGAAGATACGAAGAAGACTGAGAAAATCTAGTCCGACATTAAACTGCTTGTATTTAAAGACCCAGAAGTGGTGTACGGAGGACTAAGCACTGTAAGAATAATGTTTGGTACGTCAAAGAGGCTTTCAGAAGCATGGTACTACGCACAACGGCACACGCTGGGACCTGGCGCGTGTGCCGTAAGTGGGCAGCTATAAACAAAGGCAGGGCAACCACCCGCACTGTTTGGACGCCGACCAACAAGTCCGTGTCGAAGGCACGCTCTCACACAAAGGTTTCACTGCGCACAGCATCCAGAGCCAACTGTGCACTTCACGAACAACAAGTTGACACTTCATCGTCGTAGTCATAGGTAGTGCGATATGTACTACAAACACGATTTCAGAAGTTATTCATTTAGCAGTTTTGTTTTTCTAAAGGCAACATACCGCTAGATGAGAACTAAAGGTACCAATCGGTAATTTCTGTGTAAATTCTGACCAGTAGTTCTTTTATACTCTACTCGTAATTAATAGCTTACATTACATCTCCATCTCCATTCCTGGAGCTACCTCACTGTGTGTAGTGGGGTATACATTGTGCAGGCTGTCATTTTCTCATTTTTCTGTTCTTGTTTGTGGGGAAATGGCTGCAGGGAAGTCTCCGTGTGTGCCATAAACTCTCCAATTTTATCCTTGTGATCTCTTAGGGAGATATTCATAGGAGAAAGCAATATATTGGGTGAATCCTCTAGGAATTGTGAAAAGTAATGGTATAATTGAAACGTCTGCGCGTGAGCCATTCCATAAGATACGGGCTTATGGAATAGGTTCACGGATTTGTGACTGGCTGGAAGACTTCCTAAGTAATAGAACGCAGTACGTTGTTCTCGACGGCGAGTGTTCATTAGAGACGAGTGTATCGTCAGGCGTGCCCCAGGGGAGTGTGATAGGACCGCTATTATTTTCTATCTATATAAATGATCTGATGGACAGATTAAGTTGTAATTTGCGGCTGTTTGTTGATGATGCTGTGCTGACTGTAATAGCATACAGGATGAGTTACACAAAATTTCTAGTTGGTGCGAAGAATGGCAGCTGTGTAGAAATGTAGAATATAGAAAAATGTAGGGTGATGCGCATGAGTAGGAAAAACAATCCCATAATGTTCGAATACAGCATTAGTAGTGAGCTTCTTGATGCTGTCGCGTCGTTCAAATATCTAGGCGTAGCATTGCAGAGCGATATGAAGTGGAACGAACATGTAAGGACAGCTGTGAGTAAGGCGGACAGCCGACTTAGGTTTATTGGGAGAGTTTTGGGAAGATGTACTTCACCTGTAAAGGAGACCGCGTATAAAACGCGTGTAGGACCACGTCTTGAGTATTGCTCAAGTGTTTGGGACCCGCAGCAGATCAGTTTAAAGGAAGACATAAAAGCAGTTCAGAGGCGAGCAGCTAGGTTTGTTACTGGTAGGTTCGACCAATGCGCGAGTGTCACGGAAATGCTCCGGCAACTCAATCGGGGATCGCTGGAGGAAAGACGACGTTCTTTTAGTGAATTTCTACTGAGAAAATTTATAGGGCCGGAATTTGAAGCTGAGTGTGGTACGATCTTGCTGCCGCCTACTTACATTTCGCGTAGTGATCACAAAGACAAGATAAGAGAAATTAGGGCTCGTACGGAGGCATATAGTAATTCTTTTTTTCGTCGTTCTATTTGGGAGTGGAATAGGAAAGGAAATGCCTAGTAGTGGTACAGTGTACCCTCCGCCATGCACCTTACGGTGGATTGCGGAGTATCTATGTAGATGTATTGAACTGGAATAAGTTTTACGGTAGTTCCTGTCTCTCCTAACTTTTGGTGGCATCGGTCCCCTAAACTCGAGAGCAACAGAGTGCTTTATTCTGGTAGCTTGATATGTGATCTGCATGTTTATTGCAGTTATCTGTCTACTAATTTAAAGTACTCCGTACCCACACTTATGGTGTACATATGCTACGCATCTGTATACGTTTTCCTACTCCCATTCTTATCTGCTATAGAAAATGTACGAATGACTGTGTGATGCTGTCTTTAGTTCACTGTTACGGTGTTTTTAATGTTGCTATCAGTTTAATCAAATTTGGCAATGGTAGCGGGAGAGTATTTTCTTTGTCTAATTCCGCACTGCCCTGGGAACTCTTGTCTGGTAGCATCGGGACCCAATTTATTCTCAGACATCAATGAGTGGAGACGTACTGCTGATCATCTCTTGCAGTGCCATTTGGAAATGGAGTTTGTTCATTTGAGAGTCTAATGTGTTTTGTCCCATCTTAGGCATCGAAATCATGCGGATTAACTTATTTAAGTTAGGGAATTTTACCAATTTGATGATTTAGATTTCTTTAACTTAATACTTTATTGCATCATAACTTCATTATGGGAGAGAGGTGCAGCCACTCAGTGTCTAAACTAAAAAATCTGGAGCTTCCTCATGTTTGTATGTTTCTGTTTTTCTGTCAATATTTGTGCAAAAATTATTTTCTCATCAGTTTCCTTTTCTTCCCGAGAGTGTGGTATTACTTTGGTAACATAATTGTGTAGTCCCACCCACGTGTTATTATTTGCTGTACTAAACAGTCAGCTTTGATAAAGTCAACTCAGGTTTTCTGTAAATTTAGCAAGAAAAAATGTTCAAATGTTTGTTAAGCTTATGGGACTTAACTACGGGGTCATCAGTCCCTAAACTTACAAACTACTTATGAACTACTTACGAACTAGGACGGCACAAATATCCATGCCCGAGGGGGGATTCGAACCCCCGACCGCAGTGGCTGTGCTGACCGTGACTGGAGCGCCTCAGTCACCTCGGCCACCGCGGCCGGCGTAAATTTAGCAATATTGTTTCAGAGTATGACTTCATTTCGTATTAATAATTTAGATGGATTCTGTATGTGTTTTTTAAAGTTATTAATTGATAATGTGTAGGCCTACATGAAACAGTAGCGAGTAAGAAGCAACAGTTTCCCTATTCAATAATTATTTCACTTTAGATCTTGTGCGTTTGAGGACCTTTCATAAAACAAGTGTTCAGGTATGTCTTAATCACAATCCTATGTACATTTCACGCAGTTCAATCCAAGTTCCGTACTGAGCATTTTCAAAGCCATCCTTTAAGGCAGTTGTTTTTAAAATGTTGGTCGTGACACACTAGTGCGTTGCGGGGTGTATGGAAGTGGGTCGCCGGATGACTTAAAAATATCTAAGAAATATGTCTTACCGACTGGAAAAATATGCAAGTCTATTTCAAGATCAAAAATTTATAATAATCAAAACTTATGTATAAAAACGGTTCCAACCGAGAAAATATGTGGCTAATAACGTCTTCGGGGTGATACAAGATAAACGCAGCAGTAGCATTCGTTCGTAATTTCGGCTTGGCAACGTCGCGACCTCTTCCATTTCCGAAAATGTCATATGACTAACCTCCCATTGATTTATTCTTTCTTTGACTGCGAGAGCGCACTTTATTTTGTTGTTGTTGTATCTGTGATAATAGTGGCGGTTTGTTTTACTTTCAACTATATATCAATTTTCTATTTATTTCAGTATGAGTGCGGTGATTATGTCTAGATCGTCCATATCGGGAGCTGAGGGAGAATATCGGATATTTAGAAATGTAACACTGAAGAAGGAATTAATGGGATTGGGATCCACAACTGTTTAGTTTTGCGAACGTGCATTTCCTAGATAACTATTTGTAATAACGTAAAACTGAAATAAAGAAAATAAAAAACACGTAACTGTACATGGTATAAGATTTATGACTTAATTAACAAATTTCAGTCCAGAGATAGTATCGTTAACACAGAGAGTAAACACTGCAAATCTCATTGAGTTTCTTCTTTATTTTGTATAGTATAATTTTTTATTGTGAAATATATATACTGCATATATTCCTTTCACAAGTTTCAAAAGTCTTACTCGGCAAACCATTTGCATACAGTAGTAACTTCGGTCAGTGAAGCAAATATTTATATGATGAGTCACAGAAATTATTGCTGACAGTGTGTGGGTCCCATTACAAAAATTATTAGTAAACTGATTTAAGGAGCTCCTGGTAAAAAATTATAGGAATTTGAAAACTTATGTATTTGAATCATAAATGCAGCCCGATTTTAAAATGAGTAATGATCAGTGAGATTAATTCCAGTCGAGCTTATGGTTTTTTCTTTTGAGTTAATTATTCCTTATACTCAAAATTTAATTGACTGAGACTTGCTCAGAATAAAGGAATACAAATTTCTCGTCCATCTTAACCTCAAGTGGGATATTATACGTGAAACTCAGTTGGAATCCTTCACTACAGCACTCCCTTGCAGCACAGTACAAATTACATTCACGCAGGACTTCTCTCTGCTGAGAACGGCGGACTTTGTTCTGTTTCCTAGAAACTCTTCCATCTAATCACACAGATGGTTTGATATTCCACGTTCTCGAAATCTGTTAATTAGGCTACAATGGGGAACCGTATCAAACGCCTTTCGGAAGCCAAGAAACATGACACCTACCTAGGGGCCTATGTGTAATGCTTCATACGTCTCATGGACGGATAGAGCGGTCTGGGTTCCACACGATCGTTGACTTCAGACTCGATATTGACTCCTACAGATGAGCTTTTGGTCTCCAGAAATGTCGAAATACATGATCACAAAATATATTCCAAAAAATTACCGAATATTCATTTTGACACAGAGTAAACAATATTCAGGGATATTCATTAACAATCTTCGTATTATCCGACATAATAGAAACGAGTTTAAATTTTTTAATTGCTTAGCAAGTGATTTTGGGTACCGGTATACCATGTTAATGGTATATCTTCTGTATTGCTGTTTATCAGTGATCATCATTTGGCATGATAGGAAGTTATAACATTCTTACAGATGTCTATCATAAGCGTCCTGCCATTCATGTGCGAAGTTTAAGTTTTATCAAACAACTATCAGGCGTGATTATTCTTAGTTCTAGTTAGAATGTTTTGAATCCGTTTCAGCTATTTCAGAACAAAACGAACGTGCAGTTCTTCTCCCTCATTATTCTTTGGAGTCTGTGACAATTCTCATTACTTACTAATTAATGACTTGCACGTTATATTTTAACAACTGAACCATATTATTCAAACACCTCTGTAAATTTGTAGCTAGTAGTGTAAGCAGAATACATGTACTCTTTCGTATAACTAAATAATTATACTTTATTAAAGCAGAAAAATACTAAAAGTCCGCGGGAAAGCATGCTTGAAAATAAATGCAAATATTAGCCAAACCTGCAGGACTACGAGGACATTATACTCAGTGCGTTGAAAGGGTGAGTCGTGATCAGAACAGTGTTTAATGTGAGTGCAATATGTCGTATATAAGTTAATTGGAATGTGGGAAAATTGTTTGTGCTCGTATGCTTCCGCTTCCGCACCCATGTTAGCCGTAGTGTTTGGTGTTCCAAGAGGTACCATATCGAGTATTTACAATTCATACAGGGAAAGCGGAAAAAACATCATCCGTCAAAAGTCAAACACGGTCGCAAATGTGTGATGATAGATCGTGCCAGGCGATTATTGAAAAGAAATGTGACGAAAAATGAGAGGACGACTGTTTAAAAAGTGTCTGGAGGGCTCTATGTTCCACTCGTCAGTCCTATCAGCTCCATGACAACATGATAGATATACGCTGCGAATCGCAGAGCGACTTGAAATTCCAAAACACTCATCAAAAATCAAATGTTTGTAATCCTTTAGGACGAAACTATTGTGGTCATCGGTCCCTAGCCTTACAAACTACTTAAATTAACTAACAATACACTTCCATGTCCGAGGAAGGACTCGAATCTCCGTGAGTGGCTGGCCAGATCCTGACATGCTGCCTAGAAAGCCGAGGGAAAAGCACTTATCACTGATGTAATGTCCCAAAAAGGAGTACATGATGTTGAAGCCATAAAGACTCGACTATGGATTATGATTACGAGCATGAATTATCACCAGATCCCAGTGTGACTGAAACTTTGTGATCTACTTTGCAGAGAAGGGTGCGTGATCATTACCCACCGCCATTGGTTAGAAAGATTTCTTAATTTTACATGACCTGTGTGTGTCAGTTCCGAGACATCTAGAAGAGTCTTGAATGCCATCAGCTTGCTTTAACCGTATTAGACATGATAAATGTGGTATTTTCAAATGCTTCAAGTGTTTTCTCCAGCATCAGCAACCAAACCTAACGAAAACTCTGTTTTTAAGGTACAACACAAATCAGAGACAAATAAAATTCATATCGTGTAAAGTAACGTCACTGTTGTCTGTATTTGAAATTTGCCTTCCTACTAATGTCATGACGTAACATGAATTTCAGATATCACTGTGAAAGGTAGAGCGGACAGGGTATTCCACAATACCTGAATAGAACTGCTAACAAGGAGGAAAAAGAAAGCCACAGAATCGCTCTCATGGGATTTCCTTGCACGTGACGTCATGTCATTCCCACTAATGCATTGTCATTCCTCCATTATATACTCACAATGGAAAGTCAATTTGTTCGTAATAGATAGCGAATAATTTGGCCAGACGTCACAGTATACCTGTTGCTATTCACCACTGACTTAACAACCATGTCATGTGAGCATGTAATATTTTGTTGTTACGATGTCTGAGAATGCATTGTCATGTGGAGCCAAATTCTTTTAATTCCCATATTGTACTCCTCTATCGCCAAAATGTTGAACGACTCTAATAACCGTCTTGTCGACGGGGCAGTAAATGCTGATTTTCATAGGAAGAATGTCCCCTGTTTTTTCGGATCCCCTACATACTAGACCGTTATGCTAAACCACTTCGCTACCCGAGGTAAGCTGGCTTAAATACCTGCACGGACTACCCAAGCACGTAACCCGTCCGACTCAAACCTTCATAAGTCCTCTTACATGGACCATTGTACTCCATGGCTCACAACTGGCCCAGTATTCCCGCCAAGAGGTACGTCCTCGTGTGCATCCACACTCAGATATGCACTCATCATCGACTTGGAGATCTACAATTAAGAAATGTGGCGTGTATTCTTTCCGACATGTACGTGCATTACATTGCACGATATTAATCCCACTGAAAATAATCAACCCGGCCGCGGTGGCTGAGAGACTGAGGCGCTCCAGTCTGCACGGCCACTACGGTAGGGGGCTCGAGTCCCCCCTCGGGCATGGATATTTGTGCCGTCCTTAGTGTTAGTTAGTTCATAAGTAGTTTGTAAGTTTATGGACTGATGACCCCGTAGTTAAGTCCCATAAGCTATACAAACATTTGAACATTTGAACATAATCAAGTGATTTCGTGCACAAAATCCTGTACCGTCCTCACATTCACAATTACAGTTGTCTATAGACACAACAAAGGAATTCTCCTGGCACCTGGTGGGGTCCGCATGACCCCATGCGGAACTGTTTCTTCCCTATCGCATTTGCAGAATGCCGGAAAGCTTTTCCCCTGTAGCTGACTTAAACAGATCTGCCTGAATATTATTGTCACCTACATAATGGCAGATATGTTCGCCCTTGGCACAGATAACAGTCGTGACGCGTCTTCTCATGGAAGAAATGATGCCGGGGGGGGGGGGGGGGGCGTGTTGGCACCATCTCTGCACACCCAAGTCACCTAATCCTCGTAAATTCCGGGGATTGGAGCGATGACTTTGATGAAACATTCCAGATGTGGTCGAGCGGGTTCAGATCTGGTGTGGTGAGGGTCCAGACCAGTAACTGACGCTGGATACTGTATTTCCTGAACCACTCCACCACACTCCTGAACTTGTGACATGGACAATTATCCCGTTGATAACTTCTAATGCTGTTGGGAAACATGATCGATGATCGTTGTACATGGTGTGCAGCCAGTCTACGATACTTCTTGGACACCGTGGTACCTTTCACGAGCTCCAATGGACCCGTAGATCCACACGTAAATGTCCTCCAGAGCATTGACGAGCCACGGCCAACTTCTCTCCATACTCCAGTACACGTCTCGAGGAGCTGTTCCATTGGAAGATGACGGATTCGCATCCTATCATCGGCTTGATGAGAAAGGTATCAGAATCTTAATATACGTGATGAGGTAGAGTTTTACAGTTGCTGGTTGTTTTTGAAAATTCATTGTGTTTGACCATAATCAGTTTATTCATTTAGTCAGATGCTACCGGTTTCGGTCGTTAGACCATTATCAAGTGCCAGAAGAGTATAAACAGATGTTTATGGTAACGTATCACTATGTCGAAAATAAAAGAAAAAAAGAAAGCGCACAGTTTGCATTTTTACAAAATTAAACAGCAAGTACGCAAAGTGACTGCACATTACTGACTGGTAGACATAATGGTGAACTTATAGGCAATTTTCGAAAATGCTGGCAAAAGTGAAATCGGTCTGTAGTTTGATGGTATTTCTTTATCCCCTTTCGTAACCACTAGAACGCTTTGTTTTCAAATATTTTATTATGGAAGTTACTTCTTGTGGTGGAGTGGGTGACATATTCATCTATCTGTAGTCATTCGCTAGTTTTCGCTAGTTTTAGATATTCAAGGGCATTATTTACTGACCCTGACAATCCCATACTCTCAGTTGTTGTTGTTGTTGTTGTTGTGGTCTTCAGTCCGGAGACTGGTTTGATGCAGCTCTCCACAATACCCTATCCTAAGCAAGCCTCTTCATCTCCACATAAGAACGGCAACCAACATCTGTCTGAATCTGCTTACTGTATCCATCTCTTGGTCTTCCTCTGCGGTGTATGTATGTATATATATGTATGTATGCGCCCGAAGGAGGACTCGAACCTCAGGAGGGAACGTCAGCCCAGTCTATAGCATGACGCCTTACACCACGTCACCAATCCACAATGCAGGCAGATGAAAAATTAACTGTCGCCACTGGAGGCCTTTCAAAAATCATCACACGCGTTAAGAATATATCACACTGGGAGTCGAGATGATTCTGTGAAAAACATATTCAGTACGTATTTACATTAACTAATTTAATTCATACACACAAGCGCGCGCAAGAACGTGATCATTCTCTCTCTCTCTCTCTCTGTCTCTCTCACACACACACACACACACACACACACACACCAATCATCGTAATTTAAGTTTATGATTTCATAAAGCCAATCTACTTAACAAGCTGCTTCTTTTTGCGTTGTGAACACCATTCATTAAAATGTTACCATTTGTCACAGTGTATACTTTCGTCATTTCTGTTCTATTACATTCTTGAGGACAAATGGCGAGAAAATTGGCAAGCAAAATTACTTTATTGTAAGGTTTTCGAATGAATGGCTACTTTGCCCCCGGCTGCGGTGGCCGAGGAGACTGAGGCGCTTCAGTCACGGTCTGCACGGCCACTACGGTCGGGGGTTCGAATCCCCCCTCCGGCATGGATATTTGTGCCATCTTTAGTGTAAGGTAGTTCATAAGTAGTTTGTAAGTTTAGGGACTGATGACCCCGTAGTTAAGTCCCATAAGCTTAACAAACGTTTGAAAATTTTTTGTTACTTTGCCCTTCGAGAGAGTTGATTTCTTGTTTAACGCAATGTACGCGAATTCAAATATTCAGATGTTTGGAAATGCTTGGGACCAAACTGTAGTGGTCATCAGTCCCTAAACTAACTTATGCGAAGGACGACACACACACACACACACACACACACACACACACACACACACACACACACACACACATCCAAGCCCGAGGGAGGACTCGAATCACCGACTGGGAGCACACGAGCTCCCCGCAGCAAGGCGCCTTATAGCATCTGCCACTCGCGAGCGGAGTACCTGATTTCACTGCAGTTCTACCGAACTTCAGCATAATATTGTACACTCTTCCTTGTTGTAATATTGAAGCATCTTTATGACTACATGTTTCTTCTGATTATGAATCTATAACAAAGTGTTGTGTATACGTAAGAGTTATGAAATAAATAAGGTAGTGGTTGTTGTACATGGTGCTTATTCACATATAGTTTAGTTTGTTATTTAGTCGCTGTTGTTCACATGTAGGCAGCCCATAATGTTCACTTTTTCCACAACCTGTAATATATCCTTCCTGTGTTTCTCTTTCATTTTTTTCTCCCATATTCTTGGCTTGTGCATACTTGATGAAAGCGTCGGCGTTTAATCTTCTACAATTTACCTCATGTTAAACTCTATCTAAAGAATGACATAAAAGTTCAGAATGACATAACGTTAAATAACAATCTGGAAATAGCCCGCCGGTCGCGGCTGCTTTTCTTTCCAGATTAAACATGGTAACCATATTAATACAAAGTCTTAGAGCTTTTCAAGGCAGAGTTTTACCAGTCACTGTCTGCACGGCCACTACGGTCGGGGGTTCGAAACCCCCCTCGGGCACGGATATTTGTGCCGTCCTAAGTGTTAGCTAGTTCATAAGTAGTTGTAAGTTTAGGGACTGATGACTCCGTAGTTAAGTCCCATAAGCTATAAAAACATTTGAACATTTTTTTTTTGAAAATAGCCGGAAATTGTTAGAACTGCGGTTTGTAAAAGGTAATTGCTATAATCAAATTATTCGAAGGGCAGGATTTTGAACCCTAACCCGCTCGGTTAGCCGTACAGACTAACGCACTGCTTTCCGAGACGGGGAGGCGTACCGGCCCCGGTTCGAATCCGCCCAGCGAATTAACGAAGGGGGTCGGAGTGCCGGCCAGCCTGGATGTGGTTTTTAGGCAGTTTTCCACATCCCCCTAGGTGAATACCAGACTGGTTTACAAGTCCTGTCTCAGTTACGAAATTCGCAAACATTTCGTAACACTTTACACTTTCACACATATAACACTCTCCGCATACATTTTGAGGTACACATTTCCTCCTGGGGGGATGGGGTGGCGACAGGAAGGGCATCCGGCCACCCCGTAATTGTTAATACACCAAATCCGGATTAATACAGAGCCGACCCTGCATGTGCGGAAACATGACCAAAGAGAAAGATTCTTTTTGACCATTCGTACATACGAGGTTGGTGACGTTTTATGTCGCGAATCTTGAGCATTTCTTTTTAATTCGCAATACTGAAGAATTCGTACACTTATGGCGAGTTTGTGTCCTCAATTACTGGATATTTTGAACGAAACACGAAATACATGTTGTACAGGATCGTATTAATACATCTTATCATTTAGGTCTATTATTTCACGTCCAGGACTGAGTGGTTATTGGAATAGAGGTAGTTGATTAGATACTACAATTACATGGCTGACCTACGATATAGCTTACCGAAGACAGTACGGTATGCTGGTTAATACTGGTTATTCATAGAAAATATATGTACAAGGATATGTAAATTGATTTCCTGTGTTATGTGACCTACGGTTCCTTCGTGCGGGAGGTGTGAATTTTGAATTGGAGTAAGGAGCCAGCCACGGATAATGGTAAGTTTGGTGCTTTTCGCCGGGGCCTGGTTTGTCAGTGAATGCGAAAGGCGGCGGTCGATGGGGAGACAGCAGGGCCCGTTAGGCAACGGGAAGCTGAAGCGGCGCCTCGGCAGCTGCGTTTTTTGTGGCAGCCAGAATTCCACGGCCCGCCTTGGTGACTCGGGACGGAGACACCACACGGTACCGGCTCCCAGCTACCAGGGCGTCCACCTAACTTTCTGAAACACCCGTAAAATCATCCAAGCCATCATGCCACCTCTCCAACCCATCTCAGGATTCTCAGATTGGTCGTATTCTTTAACGACTTCGTTCTTGTCAGGTAAGATTAAGGATGCACGCTTGGAACTTAACTCTATGTTTTACGTATATTTACTGCATCTAAATAATTATGTGGTTGACAAGATTTGAATAGCCTGCTGAGTCTCCTAAGCCACTTCACAGTTAGTTTCACACTTAACGTAGAAGGAACATACCGTAGTGTATAGAAAAGTAGCACAAAAGATAAAGCGCGAATGTCGGCTGAAACTTACTAGTGCCCACCAGATGATTTATTGGGGTTATATTAAGGCTGTGCACGGGAGAGAAAGTGTGACAGTCTTGTGTTCACAGGCGGATTACGCTATTACCTATTTCGTCCTAATTTATGATATATTTCAGGGTTTGCCCAGGAACGAGATGCCAGAGCGTTTAGAAAACCTAACATTTTTGTCTCGGGCCGGACGAGACATTACCTGTTTACTTGCTGTAGCTTTCAGGTAGCACTTGGTGCAACTTCGAGAGTGGAGATCAGCAGCTGGAGTGTCCTGGGGTTGAGTCTCTATACGAAAATGTTCTTATTTCCGATTTTTACACTACAATTAAACCGAAATAATGCTCAACATGTTGCATTAATTAATACTTTTATAAACGACATATTAAGGAAAATTATGGATTGCAAATACAATACATTTCCAAGGAACAACCATTCTTAAAGCTTCCATGAGGACTATCCAAGCCGCGCGGGAATGGTCGTTCGCTCTAAGGCGACTTGCTGCAGTGTGCGCGACTGCTCCCAGTCAGAGGTTCGAGTCCTCCGCCGGCCGCGGTGGCCGAGGGGACTTAAGCGCTCCAGTCACGGTCTGCACGGCCACTACGGTCGGGGTTTCGAATCCCCCCTCGGGGATGGATATTTGTGCCGTCCTAATTCGTAAGTAGTTCATAAGTAGTTTGTAAGTTTAGGGACTGATGACCCCGTAGTTAAGTGCCATAAGCTTAACAAACATTTGAACATTTTTGTTCGAGTCCTCCCTCGTGTGTGTGTGTGTGTGTGTGTGTGTGTGTGTGTGTGTGTGTGTGTGTTCTTAGTTTACGTAGTTTGGAAAGAAACTGATAACCACTGCAGTTTGGTCCCATAGCTATACAAACATATGAACACTTGAATTGGACTCTCAAAATAGTTTACAAGACGGGATTGTAACTGAAGCGTGCATGACTTCATGTTGCGTTAGTTTCATTTGTATCCGAAAGAGAGAAAATCCTTCCCGCAGCAAAGGTGTTATGAGATCAAATGTACAATTGTTTAAAAACTATTAGACCAAACTGCTATGGTCATCAGTCGCTAGACTTACAAACTACTCAAACCAACTTACACTAAGGACAACACATACACACACACACACACTCATGCCCGACAGAGAACAACTCACTGGTAGAGTGAAAGAAACGATAAGTAGTATTACTGATAGAAGGTTAATGCTCGAACCTTTGTATATGTGGTGTCGGCATTAAGCATCAGCCGCAAATCCACGTAAACAATTTCATAAAACGGTTTTCATCGAGAACGATCCGAATTTTCTCCATTACAGAACGTATATGGTATGAATGATCAGTCAATTAGAACTCGCACATAAGCAAACCTCCTTTATACTTTCAACTACCAAAAGAAAATGGCTGTTATCCTCTGCAACAGCGAAAAGGTTAAAAATGAGGTGCTTTCTTGTATGAAGTAATCATGTACAGCAAACGCTAGCTCCCATTCTGTGGACACAAAGAAATGAGGCTCGAGTAGACTGAGTAAATAAAAATTTGCATTGGTTAAGGATAGAGGTGAATGCCCCTTAAGCTTCCTCACATTGACCTTTATGATATTTGTTGTAATCATTAGTTATGATGGTCAGAAAGGGACTGTAACATTGCCCATGCGAAGGATGAGAAGGTGCGAGGTTATAGCCACAGAGAACTAGCTCACACCGAATAAGAATGGCAATGGAAGTGGAAGACGTGTCCGACACCTCTTCTCCTGGCCAGTGACTCCCCCCCCCAAACTGCGAGCAATCGCCCCCCCCCCCCCCCCGACACCCGAAATATTAGGTCCTGGATTCCTAGTTTATTACCTACTAAAAATGGTTTCGCCATTTTAATATTAAAATTAAATATCTTTTATTTCAAAATTTGTAAATTGTTTTATAAACCCCCCTCCCCAGGCTGGCCAAAAGTACTCATTTCTCAGCCTCCCCCCTCCCCCAAGATATTTCAATGACGCAGTTTGCGTCATGACCCACCCCCTGTGGGCACCTCTGGGAAGCGGCCGCGATTTCCTTTAGGGAACCACACCCGGTAGTGCTTGAGACGATTCAGAGTGAATACGGAAATTTTTAATGGGGATAGCCGATGGGTGCTTACACAATATACAGAGTGGAATGTTGGAGCCGCGGAAGAATAGACGAGCGCACTAAGGCGCCTTGCTGCGGTGCGCGCGGCCGTACGCCGTCGGGTGTCCCAGTCCTCCGTCGGCCATGGGTGTCTGTGTTGTCCTTAGCATAAGTTACTTTAGACTAAGTAGTTTGTAAGCCTAGGGACTGATGTCCAACGTACTTAAGTCCCTTAGATTTGCAGACTTTTTTTAAGTTGGGACATAGCACAGTACTGATCTTCGTTATTTGAGGCAGAATGTTGGCTTACTCAGACAAGCGCCAGGAAGAAATAAATGAATTACTCATTCCCGGTCTTTGTAAGCAAATAGCTTTGAATGCATCTGATGACATTTTAAGAAGTGAGGAAAAAAGTCTATGCTCGTTGTGAAGGAAATATCCCTGCATTCACGTAGTGTAACATGCGGAAAGAGTAAATACTTTATTCGTGATTATAAGTAGGGAGAATGTTCAAATGTTCATATGTTTGTATAGTCTATGGGACTTAACTACGGGGTCATCAGTCCCTAAACTTACAAACTACTTATGAACTACTTACAACTAAGGACGGCACAAATATCCATGCCCGAGGGGTGATTCGAACCCCCGACCGTAGTGGCCGTGCAGACCGTGACTGGAGCGCCTCAGTCTCCTCGGCCACCGCGGCCGGCCTAGGGAGAATGAAACATGGTCTTCTCTGGTTGATGTGTTACTTGTTTGATGTTGTAGCATCTCGTTAGTTGCTAGCCTCCTAGAATGACTCTGTTTCTATTTCTCTAATTGATGAAAGTAAGAGCTCCCTATGTACGACTGTAGCAGGAAACATTTATTGTATACAATACAATTCAATAAGCATAAGATAGTTTCCTCTTAGCCGCAGGTATGTGGGAAATAATAATAAGAACAAAACAATGTTCAAATGTTTGTAGAGCTTAAGGGACTTAACTACGGAGTCATCAGGCCCTAAACATACAAACTAGAATGAAACTTTCACTCTGCAGCGGAGTGTGCGCTGATGATACTAGCGGAAGTAAAGTTGTGATGCGGCATCGTGAGTCGTGTCGGGGTAGTTCAGCCGGTAGAGCGCTTGCCCGCGAAAGGCAAAGGTCCCAGGTTCGAGACCCGGTTCCGGCACACAATTTTAATCTGCCAGGAAGTTACTTATGAACTAGCTTATACTAAAGACGGCACAAACATCCATGCCCGAGGGAGAATTCGAATCCCCGACCGCAGCGGCATTTCAAACCGTGACTGGCACGCCCCAGGCTGCTCGGCCACTGCGGTCGGCTAATAAGAACAAATCACAAGGAAAGGGAAACAGTAAAATAAAATGTAACGGCAGTAGTTAATTTTCTACGACACCTGTAGTTGTACTTCGAGGAATTGCAAGCGTTTTCCTCCATTCATAACATGAAATTAAACGGAAAAGTTGGAGATTTTCCGCGGATGAAACATAAGGAAACATCACAAAAGTAGTAAGACTTTACTTCATTGTACTGAAAGGACTGCTAGACGTACTGAAAATGGTCATAGTCACTGTTAGCGCGCTTGAACGACACTTCCCACGAAATGAGGCGCACATCAAAACGCCTTTTATATGCTGTCGAAGTGCTCTCAACTCCTCCACAGTAACATTTCTCCTAAAGCAGACTTTTATATTATACTCTTAATCCTTTTAGAAAACAGATGTTTTTGTATAAAGACGCATGAGTAAGTTTATCTAAAAGATATTATTACTATTGTATGGGTCACATCGGCAGAATAAAATATGGATGTTTTCAGTTTTGCTCACAGCTGCAGCTTTCGTCAGGTATGATAATGTAAATATAATTATTGAATGTAATTTTCCCGAATATTGTACAATTAATACTCTTAAATATTTCTACTGTGCTCTGAATCATGTGTAACCTTTATGTAACACACAATGGCATAAATTTTCTGTAATATTGTTGCCGTTCGTATAGTTTCATTAGTGTTTAGAGAATCAAATCGGACGTCAAGTGCAGATGGCCTGTAGGGGCTCGTTTGCTCTCGTACCTCAAAGTTTAATTATGCGTCACCTCTCTCAGTTCTTATCACAATCTGTACAGTTGCTCCTTGGTGCACAAAGAAAAGGTAAATCCTTATAATAGAACCTCCCAGTTTACGCCAATTCACCCAGTCAAAGTGTACGACGATCTTGGATGCAACCCACCAACGCTCACCTCTTACAGTAATACTTTCGTGTATTTCCCATTTGCTGATATAAAAATATTACTTTGAAACACTTTATATCTGTTCTAGAAGAACCAATATATCAGGAAATATAAGTTTTTAAACTTTAACCAAAACCACATTAAAGTCCTTCAGATTACACATTATCAAAATAGTGCTCGTAAAACTGGGGACAGTTCTGCATGCATTTCCTGCAAATATAGCAAACATGCAAAGACTCTTCTTCCTATTTGCACGTAATCTGATTGTTTTCCTATTTTTAAAGATTCAGTTCCTTTACGATTAGCATCATAGTCTCTGTAGTCTCATTGCTTCAACCATCTGCTGATAGTTCCCACAGATGTAGAGTCTGAAGAGTTCACAAATTGCCTTCTCTTTGAATCAGATTTTTAACTACAGACTTAAATTGTTTCTCCAGATTTCACACTGAACGAATTACATAACATCAAGAATATGCAACGAAAATAAAATCAGAAAAATTACGCAAACAACGTTGTGCAGTAAAAATACCTGTGAGCGATTTTGAAAAGGACGTATCGAATACGCGACTGCCGCGTGGGAGTAGTCGCGTGATCTAAGGCATCATGCTATGGACTGGGCTGCCGTTTTCGCCGGAGGTCCGAGTCATCCCTCGGGCATGGATGTGTGTGTTGTCCTTAGCATAAGTTAGTTTAAGTAGTTTGTAAGTCTAGGGATTGATGAAGACAACAGTTTTGTTCAATAGGTTTACAGACATTTTAACAAAATGTTCAAATGTTTGTTAAGCTTAAAGGACTTTACTGCGGGGTCATGAGTCCCTAAACTTACAAACTACTTATGAACTAACTTATACTAAAGGCAGCAAAAACATCCATTCCCGAGGGAGGATTCGAACCTCCTACGCGGGAGGCCACGCGATCCGCAACGTGGCGCTCCAGACAGCTCGGGAACTCCTGCGCGGCACATTTTAACATTTGAATATGCGACACTCTTCCAAAGAAAAGTATTCTGACGACCCCCTTCCTGAAACATGACAGAAGTGTGTGTTTTATTTCAAAGGCAACAATGTTAATTTTGTTTTGTTGATACAACTTTCTTCAAAAAACAAATTCAGTATCATACAGTATAGGATGAAATGTTGTGTATTTTTTGGAATAGAACACATCTTATTTATCAATGAATTGCGATACAGAAATACATGTAATGAGTGTTTCGCATTGCAAATAATAAATGCAAATTATAGGTTTCTCAACGTGAGGGACCAAACTACTGAGATTATCGTTCCCTATATTTACAAACTACTTTAACTTAAGCTAAGGACAACACACACACACACACACACACACACACACACACACACACACACACATGCATGAGAGAGGACTCGAACCACCGGTGGGAGTGATCACGAAAACCATGTCATGGCGTCTTAGACTGCGCGCACACTCCCGCACGCCCAGTTAAGAAAATTCAAATGTTTGTATACGTTATGGGGCTACCTCTTGGGTCATCAGTCTCTAAACTTACAAAGTACTTATGAACTAACTTATACTGAAGACGACCCAAACATCCATGCCCGAGGGAGGATTCGAACCTCCGACGCGGATGGCCGCGTGATCCGCAACATGGCGCTCCAGGCCGCTCGGCTACTTGCGCGGCTCCAATTAAGACTCAGAATCGAATTATGCTACTACTGTATAGTTCTGTTGTAAAGAAGTGCGTGTTGTTTCTCGAATTTTTGAAAATTACTTATTTTGTATTATTAATTTGGCTATCGACTGGTTTCTGAAAAAAGGTTTCAGGAATTTCGTTCATTCATTGTTAACATGATATATTTATTACAATAAACAACAAATTAGCAATTTTAATGTAAAATAAATTACCGTTTTTTTCCCAACTCCTGCGTCGGGGGTTCGAATCCTCCCTCGGGCATGGATGTGTGTGTTGGCCTTAGGTTAGTTAGATTTACTAATATTTGAACATTTGAACATTTTTTAGCCCAAAGTTTTTACACTGCGGAATCCAAGGTATTCAGACATGCTCTAACAGGGTTGCTTTATGGTTCATCTACGTTCTCCTTTGACCATGATCTCTCCTGACACCACGTGTCACGACCCGGCAATCTGGTCCAGTGGGGTAACTACGGGGGGCGGGGGGGGGGGGGGGTGAGGGGGATAACCCCCCCCCAGAACCCCCCCCCCCCCAGAAACCCCGCCCCACAAAAAAAAGGAAAGAAAGAAAGAAATTGTATAAAAGCAATCTGGAAAAGGTAAATATTGGAAACTCGGGGTGTTTTACCATAATCTTTCATTGGATGGGAGTGAATTAATCTTCAACGGGAGTGGTAGATCGTAGTCTGTCTGGAAACTGACTAAAATTTAGCTCGTCAAGCAGATCTACCCTCTCCCCCTCCCCCAAAGCCAAGTCCTAGTTACGCCACTGGTCTGCTCATATCTAAACTTGAAGGGAACGACCGGAAGGACACAATAATGGGAATGGAACTCATAAATCGCAACAGTCTGTAAAAGCGCGCTGTCAAAAAGACAGCACCAAGTTGGTCAAAGCCTAAAACTCAGTGGCCTGGAGAGTTTCTGGTTGTTTCGTCTATGGAGTATCAAAAATGTTCAAATGTTTGTTAAGGTTATGGGACTTAACTACGGGGTCATCAGTCCCTAAACTTACAAACTACTTATCAACTACTTACGAACTAGGACGGCACAAATATCCATGCCCGAGGGGGGATTCGAACCCCCGACCGTAGTGGCCGTGCTGACCGTGACTGGAGCGCCTCAGTCACCTTTTTTTTTTTTTATTTTTTTTTTTTTTTTTTTTTTTTTTTTTTTTTTTTTTTTTTTTGTTCTATGGGTAGTTCTCTTCGTTGCGGACGCTGTTCGTTTTTGTTCGTTCTTGTTCTGCGTGTTGTCGGCTCAGCTTTTTTATTACAGAGGGCGTTGAGTCCTCTGACCGGGCGCGCTGAGCCACGGCGCCCGGCATCACCTCGGCCACCGCGGCCGGCTATGGAGTATCCAATATATCTGCTTTCTCCCTGAGCGTACAAGAAATGGGCACGTTGGTCGGCCCTACTCAGGGCTCGGGAGAGGAAAATGTATGTATATTCGTTGTTTAGCTGAGCAGGAGAATGATGGGACAGGGAAGCGCGCCGCCTTCTGGCTACGGGCGCGTCGTCACAGTTCCAGGAGCACGCCAGCTGGCCACTGCTCTCGCGAACCCAGGGTTGCGCAATCGCGCGGAAACCCGTTCTCGCACAGTTCCCATACGTGCGCCAGCACACGCGCCGTGCTTTTCCACTCGACATCAACACGTGTTCCTCTACACTCCCCGCCACAACACCTTCCCCGTTTTCCGCGTACCTTCTTGTGTACGAGCTCTAGGCACGTATGCTGAAATTGGGTAAGAAGAGATTCGCCAACACAATTTGTTTAGGAAATTCCATATTGGAAATTATCTCAGAATCAAACGCTGAACTCAAATGCTCGCTGTAACCTTAGGGAAATTTTAAACATCAAAATCTAAACGTGTTATTCGACAACGGACACACTCCTCTGAAGTAATTTTGTCACAACAAATTAAAGGTATTAAGGAACAGAGGGAAAGATCATCTACTAGCAGTATGAGACAGTTTGAGACAGCCGGCCGCGGTGGGCTAGGAGACTGAGGCGCTTCAGTCACGGTCTGCACGGCCACTACGGTCGGGGTTTCGAATCCCCCCTCGGGCATGGATATTTGTGCCGTCCTTAGTCTTAGCTAGTTCATAAGTGGTTTGTAAGCTTAGGGAATGATGACCCCGTAGTTAAGTCCCATAAAAAAATTTGAGATTCAAAATCAGACCATATCAGAAACGAAGAAATCAGATAGATGGGAGAAGTGTAGGAGATGAAATTATTACGATATGGGCATTCAGAAGGAATGGATGACACATGGCCAGAGAGGTTATCGAGGTGTGCCACAGAGGGAAAAGCGAGTGATTTTTAGGCCCCGGAAGATGGAGAACAGGTGGATGCTGGTATTCTCCAAAAGGGAGAGTTGTACGGCACTATCTATTAAAAATAAATAAATAAAAACTTATGATATACATTAACATACGAAATTCACACAATGGTGAACTGTGTCTGACAGTGACAAAACCTAAGATGTGAAATTCTACGTGATGAAATCTGAGTACTTCACCGTCATTGCATATAATCAAACAGGACATAGATATTTCCTGGTATGCCAAACTTCACGCGATCTGTACGTCGGGTCACAAAGCATCGTTAGTATTTGTTGGCGATCATATTGCTAACTAGTTCTATCCAATACATGTTCTATGCTCGGAGTGCCCGTTGAATGAAATAGCCAGGGAGAAACCTTTATGCAAAATTAATCCTAAAGGGTTTGCCTATTTATCGTCACACATGACCAGGCACAAGGCTGCTATAAATCTGAATACTCAATCATCTACCTAGGACCAATACTGGTAGCTTCATAGCTTTAATAAAGTACACGTATTTCCCAATATTTAGCAATCGACATCACAAGTCGCACCCAGTAGCGCCCAAAGCAATACATACGCTACGCAAAGTGCCACATTTTGATCACCACGGTACAGTCTGACACGTATGCTGCCAAACACTGCAAGCCTAAATGAAGCGCTTCTGGTCATGAAAAGTACCTTTTAGCAATCAGCATAGCCTTTACGGAGATATAATACTCATTGAAGTTTTATGTGCATACGGTTTTAATGGAAAAGGAAGGTACCATGATAACATTTACACCGGTCCTTTCCGCAGCAGTCGTTGATATCCAACATCCACTCGTCATTGTGCACGAGTGTATGCTCTCTGTAGTTCCATGCGCGCATAACTGAAATTTCACAGTGTGACGTCTCATTTTCCTCACACCAATTATATCGATACTCACCGTATTTCTCATATATCATTACATTCATTATTCGACAATGCCTAACGATTCCTGCTTGAATGTTAACAATGCTAAATGTTGAAATCTTTGATAAGCTTAAGGGAACACAAGGTTAGAACACAAGTGTCACTCTTCTGCTATGAATAAGTTTTTAGTGCTGGTTTTTGTGGTACCGGTAAAGAAAAAATGCATGCCTTCTTTTCTCTTACATATTGTAAAGTGTGTTATACTGAAACATAGCTATATGGTCACACCCTTTCGACCGGTTTACAAGTGTCTTAATATTGCGATTATAATACCGTTGCATCTCGTAAGATTTTAATGTTAATGGAACATTCTGTTATGTGCAGATACATCTTGATGGACAAATGAAAAACAGTTCTTAGATTCGAGAGAATGTCGCATCTTTTAACTAACTTGGAAACTTGTAGCATTATTGATATCGTCAATAGCGTTCCCAAAACATTATATATATAAATAAGTAGTTATGAAATTGCTACACCAGAAGATTACTCAGATGATCTTAAATACAGAACAGAGAACAGAATAACAAATGTCTTACTTCATTAGGCTGATAGGCAAAGCCCCGAAACGTATTTTGCACTGTAATTGTAACTAGGAACACGACATTGACAGGAATAGGTGAATAATAACAGATCGCAGCGTCAAGAAGGAAGCGGTTGACATAGAGACACGACACATCTTGAGTTCCGAGCTTTCCTCTGAGAGATATTGAGTGGCCCGTAGTCATCATTTCGGGCTTAGTTCGCGGAGCCCCTTACGTCGGCTACGTTGACCTGTACACACAACAGGAGCTTTTGTAGTGGTGTCCGACACATTTGGACTGGAATCTCACTGCCTTCAGTAGAACTGCTTGCACTGATCAGTCCCGCTTGGAACTGAGCCTCAATGAAAGGCGGCGTGTCTGGAGACGTCCTGAACAGCGATGGGGCGGGCCTGACTGCCGCCCGCCTTGTCTCGGGCGGCTATTTCATTCCATAGTAAGACCTGTCAACCTCAGCACCATCATAGCACAGCGGCACGTCGACGATTTTTAAGCCTCATTTAGTTGCTGTTCCTACAAGCCATCCTGGGCTTACATTTCAGCAACGTAATACCAACAAGCATCCGGGGAGAGGTTTTGCTACTCCCCTCTCTCCCCCCAGGTTTCGCTTGTCGGGCCTCTTCTCGACCCGCGATGCTGGTCAAATTACAGTAGCTAATGAGGTATTAAAATAAGTAGGTGTGTTTTTCTTTTAGGATGATACAGTAGCTTATGCTATCGCACATAATATAAAATGTAGAATGGCAGTAGTAACAAAAGTGTTTCTGAAGAGGAGAAATCTGTTAACATCGAACATAAATTTAAGTGTTAAGAACTATTTTCTGAAGGCATTTGTCTGGAGGGTAGCTTTGTACGGAAGCAGACGTGGGTGACAAGACGCTCGGATAAGGAGAGATTGAAGGCTATTGGAATGTGGTGCTGCAGTATAAAGCTGATATTTAGAGATGTAGATGGAGTAACTTATGAGGAATACCGAACAGATTTCGGGATAAATTTGTGATAGTAGTGGGAAGTGTGTGTGTGTGTGTGTTTGTGTTTGTGTAGGGGGAGAAGGGGCAGTAAAACTGTATAGGGAGTTCATGACACGAATACAATAAGACAGTGGAAATTGATATAGGTTGTAGTAGCTATTCAGAGATGAAGAGGACTTCACAGGATAGGGTAGCGTGGGGAGGTGGATTCAAATCAGTCGTCGGACTGTAGACCACAACTACCGTAACATCAGTAATGATATTTCGTTCACAGAGTTTGACATGTAAGCTGTAGCACAGTTGGAGAATGTCTCTTGAATAGATGTCAAAGGACTTCAGATATGATAAACCACGACTTATGAAAGACAGCTGACTTTTTCTTCATTACAAGTCCATCTACATTTTACCGACAATACCAAGGAAATCTTTCACGTGTCGCCATACGTTCCTGTTTCCGCCGTGTTGACACGGGCAAATATCTGACTGAGGCTGTGACTTGACTCTCTTAACCAGTACAAAATTTACATTACAACTCTTAATATTATTTTAACCCACTCTCTGTTTAATATTCGTACCGTTTCATTCGGATAAGCCTTCAGAAAACCTTATGATAACCGCGTTAGTACGACTGAACACGAAGGCGCCCTTCTCACGTCATAGTCTTAAATAACTGCAACGAGCGGCCTGCGTCACACACTGCAATGTGAAAGCTACGCAGATGACCCAGCAGAGGTGCAAACTGAGCCGCGGCCTCAGTGTCGCAGTTTCCCTCGCGGGGCGACAAGACCGAGATGCGCCCGTCTGTCGCTTTCTCCTGTTTTACGGAGCAATCAATTATTTAACGAGTGGGCCGCGAGCGCAGCCAAGGTTACGTGGTAAGCGCGCCGCGTGGGAGAAACGCAACTGGCAGCGGCAGCGGCAGCCGCAGCCTTATTTCTGGTCGGCCGTTGACTCTGGAGCTTTCGAACGGCGGCTTTTCCCTGCGTACCATTGACCGCGCGCCGGCTTTCACGGCCAGTGAGAGCGCCCGCTGTGTCCTCGCTTCTCACTGCTGGGCTTGCCGCCTTCACTGCAACAGCCGCGACCACAGGCGCCATACCGAGCGACTGCGTGAAGGGCATCCCACCCTGTTTGTTTATTTACTAACATTGCGGGCCATCCAAAGTGCAACAGCCGGCCGCAATAGCCGAGGAGACTGAGGCGCTCCAGTCACGGTCTGCACGGCCACTACGGTCGGGGGTTCGAATCCCCCCTCGGGCATGGATATTTGTCCCGTCTTTAGTATAAGCTAGTTGATAAGTAGTTTGTAAGTTTAGGGACTGATGACCCCGTAGTTAAGTCCCATAAGCTTAACAAACATTTGAACATTTGAAAGTGCAACAACTTCACTGATTCGTTCAAATCAGATAAAATTGTCGGCACGCGCCTGCAGTGACGAGAGATGCACATAACCTTTTGGGGTGCAGGCGCACATACCGGGCGCCATAGGGCCAGTAGGGCCCTGCAAGCGCTATATAATAAGCGGAGGAGGAGGACAACGGCCGCGGTGGAGTAGCCGAGCGGTCTCAAGCGTCTCGCTACGGAGCGCGCGGTTGCTCGCCGTGGAGGTTCGAGTCCTCCCTAGGGCATGGGTGTGTGTGTTTGTCCGTAGGTTAGTTTACCTAGGTTTAAGTAGCTTGTAAGCTACGAACTGATGACCACGCAGTTTGGTCCGATAAATTTACAAACATTTGAACATTTTTGAAGACAGACGGACTCGAATTATGCTTTCCTGCGGTTGTTTTGGGTAAACAGTATATTTCACAAAAGCGAGCGAGTGTCTTTCGAGCAAGTTTTGGATTATCATTCATATCGTGTCGAACGTAAACAGGCAACTGTGGTGCGGATCTGAAATGGCTGGATGCAGGACGGAACGACGGACCGACGGGACCCATTGCACTCACCACGTTGCACCACTAAACACGATGACAGGCTTATTATGGGAATGGCAGTGTGGCAGTGATGGATAGCTCTGCCACATCAGAGACCATATCACAACATTTGTTAAGCTTATGGGACTTAACTACGGGGTCATCAGTCCCTAAACTTACAAACTACTTATCAACTACCTTATACTAAAGACGGCACAAATATCCATGCCCGAGGGGGGATTCGAACCCCCGACCGTAGTGGCCGTGCAGACCGTGACTGGAGCGCCTCGGCCTCCTCGGCCACCGCGGCCGGCGCGGATTAACCGTGCGCACTGGGGCGCCGTGCTGCGGTGCGCGCGGCCGTTCGCCGTGGGGGTTCGAGTCTCCTAAAAAAATGTTCAAATGTTTGTTAAGCTTATTTGACTTAACTACGGGGTTATCAGTCCCAAAACTTACAAACTACTTATCAACTAGCTTATCCTAAGGACGGCACAAATATCCATGCCCGAGGGGGGATTCAAACCCCCGGCCGTAGTGGCCGTACAGACCGTGACTGAAGCGCCTCAGTCCCCTCGGCCACCGCGGCCGGCTCGAGTCTCCTCTCGGGCATGGGTGCTTGTGTTGCCCTTAGGTTAGTTTACCTTAGTTTAGGTTGTTTGCAAGCTACGGACTAATAGCCACGCAGTTGAGTACGATAGATTTAAAAACATTTGAATATTTGTTGTAGCGCAACATAGAGCGCGCCTATCATTCGACGTCAAAATTTTTTTTAAATGTTTGTAAATCTATTGGACCAAACTGCGTGGTCATCAGTCCGTATCTTACAAACTATTTAAACTAAGGTAAACTAACCTAAGGACAACACACACACCCATGCCCCAGGGAGGACTCGAACCTCCAACGGCGAGCAACCACGCGCTCCGCAGCGAGGCGCCTTAGACCGCTCGACTACACCGCGGCACATTCGACGTCATTTGCAGCAGATTGGACTGTCCGAAAATGTTCAAATGTTTGTAGAGCTTATGGGACTTAACTTTGGGGTCATCAGTCCCTAAACGTACAAACTACTTATGAACTAGCTAATACTAAGGACGGCACAAATATCCATGCCCGAGGGGGGATTTGAACCCCCGACCATTCATTGATGCATTTACCACGAGTCAACGCCGCAGGCGTTTGCGCCGACGATGGTGCGATGAACGATTAGGGGATCAGTTGAAGTATCTAGGTTCTGAAGTACTGTCGTAGCCAGAATGAACTAAATTGGTTAGACGTCTTTCTGTCGGTTCTGCGGACTGGAGACAACAATATTACGGCAACGGAGATAGTGGGACTAACAGAAATTTGCTGTGTGTTTGTGTTGACTTGTGTTCACTCTACCAAATGAATTACACAAGCAGTTGGCTTCAGATAATGTAGTTAGCAGGTAGTGCAAAACAATAACAACGTGACTTACTCGAACCTATGGTATGGAGAGCAATAGGAATGTTGGAAGCGGGGCAGGCACAAACGGAGGTGACTGCAGCTGTTGGAGTGTCCCAAAGTGTAATTTTCAGGATCTGGACACGATTTCTGACAACGGGAACCGTTAAAAGAAGGCAAGGCCAAGGTCGTACACAGATAACATCAGAAAGCTGCAACACATCCTGTATGCAGCAACAGGACGCGCAATATCAATACAAACAGTCCGAAATCGCCTTCGGGAATGTGGCCTCTACGCACGGAGCCTATGATGAGCGCCCCATTAAAACCACGATACAGTTTAATCCCCAGAAATTTGACGGAGGAACATTAGGATTGGAGTCGTAACGAATGGCACCGGGTTCTGTTCGCAGATGAGTCAAGATTTTATGTTCAGCAGGACAACCGTCGTTCCCTCATCTGGAGAGAACGTGGAACGCGGAACAATTCTGCTCATGTCCAGGAAACATCATGGTGGACGAATGGTATTGGCAGGAGTCGGTATTGGCGGACGTACGGACCTCTTTGTCGTTCAGACTGACGCTTTGACTACTCAGAGGTATAGAGACGACTTCCTTCGACCTTTCGTTGGTCCCAACGCTGGTTCCATAGGATATAGGTTCCTTCTGGTGGAAGATATCACCCGTCCCCACAGATTTGCACTTGTGGACAACATGCTTGAAGTTGAGGCAGTTGAACGGATAGAGTAGACAACTTGTACACCGGACTTAAACCCGATTGAGTAAATCGGGGATACACTTGGCAGATGCATTGTAGACAGACTAGAATCGTTGCAAAACTGGATATCACACTTATGGAAGAAAGTCCAAACATCCCTCAAAAGATAATTAATAACCTCATACTACCCATGCCACCCAGGTGTGCAATTGTACTGGTCGTCACATATCATATTAGAGAGCAACGAGAGTGATTTTTTTCACTACTATAGTAGCCCCATGGTGACTCACCGCCTTGTAAACCGCAATAAAGAGTTTAGACAGCAAAATATCGTACTGTATCACACACAAATTACAGTTGTAACCAATAACTGAATGAAGTACGTTAGCATATATGTATTGTGTATGGTATTTCAGCTGATCCTCTAATTGTTTTGAGCAGCGTAGATTCCGCCTGTACCATCACAATGGTCGGATTAGAGTCCAGAGGTATCTTGATGAGAGACGGTTGAACTGTTGCCATATCTATCGCCATATAGGTACTGCACGCCGTATTATGATTTGGGCTACTGTTGAATTCCACAATACGCATCGCCGGTACGCTAACCAGCCAGTGTTACATCTCTGAAATGATGTAGCCTGTTGTCATTATGAGTTTTGCGACGGCTACATTGTAGCACGATAATATTCGACCACATGTGGTACGCTGATTTCAAGACACCATCGTGGCCTATCGGACTACATTGGTGATTTGGCCTTCCTGTTCTCTACACCTGTTAGCTGTCGAAAAAGTCTGGACCGTGATTACGGAACGAAAGGCGCAGGATAAACCACCCCTGCAGCACCAGATAAGACTTTCACAATATGTGGAAGAAGCATGGACTGCTATACGACAACAACTCGTTCGGAGTTTCTTTATTTCATGGCGAGGCATGTAACAGCGATTATAGCCATAAATATCGGCAACACTTGGTAATGGTTTCAATATCTACCTCACTTTACGTCTGGCTGTAAATTTCAATCATGCGAGCTATGTTCGAGGTGTTAGTTTCCAAATACATTTGGCGGTGATATTTCCGGTCTTTCCTGATGTTGCATTTTTGGTTACCAGTAGCGTATTATGTATGCTTCTAGCCTAAGCGTCAATAAACCCCACTGTATAAGACATCATAAGTAGCAGAACATAGCAGTAAGGGGCAAATTTTTCCATGGAGCCTAGGAGAGCCCCATAACTGGACAAGATACACGTGCATACAGCGTGAACCGAAATTCGCACACTCGGACTTCGCAGCGCGATTCCTCACATGCCAGCAATAAAAAAATGTCGGTCACAAAATTTCGTCCTGCCCATATTTGCAGCAGTAATTCCACATCGAAGAATGACATCGGGCTGTGTTACATAATGCATTGTTTCATGAATCAGACATTTGTACCAACAAACTTGTATGGGGTGTAAAATGAATCTTTAAGAACAAAATGAGCTTTGAAACCCATGCCCGGAAACGTCATCCAACGACGCTACGGAGCTTCGAAGTTGCTGGAGGGGACGGTTAATAATAAATGTTTGTATAGCTTATGGGACTTAACTACGGGGTCATCAGTCCCTAAAGTTAAAAACTACTTATGAACTAGCTAATCCGAAGGACGACACAAATATCCATGCCCGAGGGGGGATTCGAACCCCCGACTGTACTGGCCGTGCAGACCGTGACTGGAGCGCATCAGTTTCCTTGGCCACCGCGGCCGGCTACCACACTTATTCCGTTTGTTATTGTAGCTGTAAAAGAAAACGTAGTCCCGGTTTGAAACAGAATATTTGCTCTTTATTTTAGCGCAGAACAAAGTAACATGAACAAAGTCATATATGAAATACAGAAATGATAATGCAGCCTACGTTGTAAGCGTTCATAGCAACGATACCAAAGACAAACATTTTAGTAGACGCATTGATTCTAATTAATGACTTTCATCACATTCCATAAATAGTGAATAATTGCTTAGAAAAAGATAAGCAAGGTAATTTGTTGCTATTTAAACACCTCCTTTTCGTTTCGTTTGCACAGATATGTAGGACTTCATTTATATATGAAACTACCAGTATCAGATCGTTGTTTAGAATATTCATTATTACAGTATCCTCCCAGTTTATATGCATATGCTTCAGAAGACCAATGATCAATTCGTTGTTACGTATTTCATGGCATGTTTACGAAATAGAACAAACGCGCATTTTAGAGGGAGCACTCTTACATATGCTCAACACTAAAAATTGCGGAACGTATCTCTTTTTTTTTTTTTTTTTTTAATTCATAATTCCCTTTAGGTGACAAGGCTGCTCTTTATTTTATCGCAAAACAAAGTAACATGAACAAAGTCACATCTGATCTACAGAATAGGTAATAAATCTAAGTTATAAACGTCAATAGCAACCATACGAAAGACAAACATTTTAGTAGACGTATTGATTCTAACGTATTCCACAAATAGTTAATAACTGCTTGGAAAAAAGATAAGCAAGGAAATTTGTTGCAATGTATACACTTCCCTTCTGTTTCATTAAGGAACGGCAGTTGCCACAGAAATGTAGGACTTCATTTGTATATGAAACTACCAGTATCAGCACGTTGTTTAGATATTCATTACTAATATATCCTCCAGATTATGTTCAATGCTTCAGAAGACCATAGTTAAATTCGTTGTTACGTATTACACGGCATGTTCACGAAATAGAACAAACGCACATATTTAAGATAGCTCTCTTACGTAAGCACAACTCTAAACATTGCAAAACATAGCTCTGTTTAATTAATAATTATGCTCGAAACCGTCTTAGGAGCCAAGGAGGAAAAAAAATATTGGCGTGTTTCGAACTACCGACATTGTGCATCACAACCTAACGCGCTGCACACTACCCTACGGCAGACAACGACGAAGTCGTCCCTAATTCTCATAATATTGATGGCAGTCCGTTACTGCTAATTGGCATTTTAGACGGGAGATTATAATTTATCATGCTAAGAACGACTTTTTTTTTGTTTATTTTGCAGTGCGCCACTGCTTTGAAATGACAACACTTAAGTTACAATACGAAAGTCATTAAATACAGAAAGCAAAATGTATGTCAGAGAGAGTTTTGGGCGAGGAGTGCCACGTGACATCTCCGAACGCCCGGTTACGTAAAATCAAGTGACAGTGTCAAGTCGCCTTTATTTTTGCAGATATCTCTGTAACGGTGCGAGTTATGAGAAAAACAAAACTGAGAAAAGTTGTAGATAATTTTCTCCTCTACAAATTCGGTTACTCACTTTTGGTGTCAGATGAAAAGTTTATCCGTTATTTTCGTTTAAATTTCGAGCTGTCAAAAGGCGATAGCGAAGGCCAACTTTTAGTGTTACTACCGTAACCTAAAGTGGGCCAAAAGCGAAATGAAAATGAAATCAATATTTGTCATTAGACCAAAAACAACATAAAAAGTAACAATGAAATCAGCTTCATTATTTCTGTGTCCAAAGACTACACAAAGTGCAACAATTAAATCAGTGCCTACTTATGAGGCCAGAAATTGCTTTAAACCAGATGACATTGGCTTTTAACTGTCTTAAACTGACGCAAGACATGTGCACTATGTTGTACAACTTTTCTGTCACAAGTTGAAATCGAGAAACAGCATGTTCTACAACAAGTGTGAGTGTCTCGGATGTCAAGTTCAGAATGCTTTGTGCAATGCATACCTTGAATTCGTCTACATTCTTAAGTGGAACACTCAACACAACATCTGTATGATAACCCTACTGCCAGAAGTCACGTGGATTAAGACCGTAGTGGCCGTGCAGACCGTGACTGGAGCGCCTCAGTCCCCTCGGCCACCACGGCCGGCACGAAGTTAACAGATACCGCAATATTACAAGAATGCGAACTATCTCTGCCAATGATGAGGCTACTGATAAATACATAAGAAAATTATTCAGACAGTTAAGGGAGAGGAAAATTTGATTGTAATGGCGCACTGTAATTCAGAAGTAGGAAAAGAAAGATATAAGTAGGTGAATATGGACTGGAAAAGGGAACATAAAAGCATCACAGCCAAAGAAATTGCAAAACTCAACACTCACTTCAGAAATACTATTTTGATGAAAACAATATGGCTGGAGCTTAACATTTATTGAAGGGCTGCCGTTGCTATACCCTTATTAACGGAAGTCGAAGAAATACTGTGAAGGAAATGGTGCCACTATCATAAAACCTGGCCACTTGATACCTGGAAGTATGTGATATGTTCTGATGAATCATCGTTTACATTTTTACCTGCAAAAAACTGGGTTTATGTACCGAAATCCCGAAAAGAAGCTTACGATACGGCATGACTGGCTCCTAAAACCAAGCATTGGAGATATTTCGTCTGATTTTGGCACCTACATCGTGTAATTCAACTGCTTTTAACGTTACCTTCTTTTTCGGATATCTGAGATTGAATATCTCACCGTCCTCGACGACGAATTTCTTACTGTGACTAGCATATTACAAGCCCTGTTATATTCCAGAATAATAATGCGACCATACACACGCACAGCCAAAGAGTTTCAGGTGTGCCGTTTACAGCATCAGAAAATTAAGAGGCATCTTTTCTGGACAGAAAAATGGACAAGTCTCAACACAGCTGAGCCGTTGTGAGGAGTTTTATTGCAGAATGTGAGGACCAATAGCACGAACATCGTTAATAGTATTTGGCGGATGTTTTGGTACAATAATGGATAACACACTGTTGGAAATTATAAGCCTGTTACTCGAAGTCTTGCAGTTTTTCTCAAATCAAGAGGAGGGCAAACTCCTTATAAATAAATTGAGCCGGCCGCGGTGGCCGAGATGACTGAGGCGCTCCAGTCACGGTCGGCATGGCCACTACGGTCGGGGGTTCGAATCCCCCCTCGGGCATGGATATTTGTGCCGTCCTAGTATGTAAGTAGTTCATAAGTAGTTTGTAAGTTTAGGGACTGATGACCCCTTAGTTAAGTCCCATAAGCTTAACAAACATTTGAACATTTTTTTTTTTAAATAAATTGAGTCGGCCGCGGTGGCCGAGGGGACTGAGGCGCTCCAGTCACGATCTACACGGCCAGTACGGTCGGGGGTTCGAATCCCCCCTCGGGCATGGATATTTGTGCCGCCCTTTGTCTTAGTTAGTTCATAAGTAGTTTGTAAGTTTGTTCAAATGTTTGTAAAGTCTATGGGACTTAGCTACGGGGTCATCAGTCCCTAAACTTACAAACTACTTATGAACTACCTACAACTGAGGACGGCACAAATATCCATGCCCGAGGGGGGATTCGAACCCCCGACCGTAGTGGCCATGCAGACCGTGACTGGAGCGCCTCAGTCCCCTCGGCCACCGCGGCCGGCAGTTTGTAAGTTTAGGGACTGATAACCCCGTAGGAAAGTCCCCTAAGCTTTACGAACATTTGAACATTTTGAAATAAATTGATATTTTCTCTATATGAGATGTTTCTATGATTTTGTTGACCCCTTATAGATTGTGACTATGTTTTCTTTCTCATGAACTGTGGGTTAAAACGGAAGGATTTACAAGAGATCAAGATATTTACGAGATTGGACCTGAATAAATTGACGGAACCAAAGGCTCTTGAATCTTTCCTGGGGAACATTAGCCAATGATTGCCTGAAATAGAGGGAAGTAATACGATACAAGAGGAACGGGTAGTTTCGGGAGATAAAATAGTGAAGATCACGGAGGACCAAATCGGTAGAAGGTCCAAGCCTAGTAGAAACTCATCACGGGAAATACTGAATTTAATTGATGAAATGAGAAAATGCTAAAAATGTACGAATGAAAAAGGCAAAATGGAATACTGATGGCTCAAAAAATGGATTCACAGGAAATGTAAAATGGCTAAGCAGGCACAGCTAGAAGACAAATAGAAGTCCGTAGAAGCGTGGATAACATTATTGTTAGACGTAGGTAGACTGGCTTGAGAACTAACTCACCAGCAAGTAGAGAAGTAGAACAACGTTCCCGTGTCCGTAGTTGCTCTATTTGTAGGCTGACGCCCGTGACGGCGCGTCGAACGATTTACAGGCGTGGCAGACTCCACTCTCTTTGTGGGACTACAGAATTCGATGCCTTCTATAGAGTGAGGCGGCTTTGTGGTGGCGACGTTTGGTACTTCACGCCACCTCGTCTAATCACCATTGAAGTATTTTTCGTCAATGATGGTTAAAGTTTTACGTAGACAGAAGATTGTAAGTACGGTATATGGTCAAAGTACTGAGTGCCTAGCTAGTTTTACCACAGAAAATATCCTGACTGGCTTTCACTCTTCAATAACATTAGTGTTTATGAATGAATCATTAACCAACTCCGAAAGTATAACGGTATATTCACAACTATAGTTGCATAATTTAATTAAATTGTATATAGGTGAGGCAGTTATAGCTGTTTTTCGGAATAGTTGGAAAAATACAAATCGGATAAAATAAAAGTTGCAATATTAGTTTTTCACCTCGAACAGGGACATCTATTATCATAAAGCTCGACTACTTTGCAACAACATCCCGGAAGCGGGATTGTGGGGTGACTTTGAAATCTTAAATAGGAACCCCCATTTCTAATTGCAGATTAGGATTCTACGTTATGAACGATTTATGTCCCCTATATGTTCTCCATAAATCCTTCACATTTCGACTAACAAAATCTTTTGTGTCCCAGCCTCGTCGCCGCTTTTGTGTCTCGTTTCCGTCGGAGGTGTCGGTGGCCGAGTAGAACGACCGACACAGGAATAAAGGATGCACGCTTGTGCAGGTAGGTGACCAGCCAGGGGGACAGCAGAAACTAGAAACACTAGAGTAAATTAGAACGAGATATATATTGCACAGAATTTATACAATACTTAACTTTCACATAGTTCTGTACTGCAGAATGCTGATACATAGTTGAGCTAGTGGCCTGCCTAGTGCCTGTCCGATAGCCAAGACTTCACAGGTGCCTATCTGATTCCGAAGTGTTAGCTGGTTCCTATCTCAGTCCCAAGTGAACGATGTCGTTCAGTGGTTGCCACGAGCGGAGTTGCAGCAGAGGGCGCTCGTGACTGACGTCGTAAGAACGCCGCGCCGTGCGTGCATGGCGGCGCGCGGCGAAAGTAGGTGGAGCGCACTTTGGACTTGTGCGACACCACAAAATCAACCAGTTGGTTATAGTCTGATGTTCTCGATTACACTTTTTTTCTTTTTTTACAATCATCGACAATTTATCACTAAGAGTTAAATTTTATTGATTGAAACGGCAGGAATCCTGAGCAGATTGAGATTTTGTTTCATTATACCAACTGGTCTGTCGCGTTGAGAGCCCTTGAGGTCATATTTACAATTATATATTGCTCGTACAGCAATTTGTTCGAAATAACATGAAATGAAAAGGACTTATCTAATCTCCGCCCAGAAGTCTTTGGGGGGATTGGGTAGAACTATGAATTACTCGGACCAACTAATTTCTGCAGATGAATACCCTATAAGAGCGTCTTTCTGGTAGGGAAAACGGCACGAATAATTCGGCTAGTAAAACCGTCGAGTGATGCAGAAAGGTAAGACAGAAAGTTACCTCTTCACCTTTCACTTGAATGCTTTGACACTGCAGTAGACGCAGCAAACGTCGCTCTCTCCCGGTTTAGAGGTCTGAAAAGCTTTTCGTCACGCCAAGTTTCACGTTGACACAGAATTCAATGACTGCCACATAGTTATCAGCGTATCTTCAAGTTACTCTTTCTCTCTCTCTATCGTGGAATATTCTTGGTAATGGCCTCTATATCTCATAGCTGTTTCAAAATGTTCGCCGGCCGCGGTGGCCGAGGGGACTGAGGCGCTCCAGTCACGGTCTGCACGGCCACTACGGTCGGGGGTTCGAATCCCCCCTCGGGCATGGATATTTGTGCCGACCTTAGTCTTAGCTAGTTCATAAGTAGTTTGTAAGATTAGGGACTGATGACCCCGTAGTTAAGTCCCATAAGCTATACAAACATATGAACATATATATTCAAAATGTTCAAATGTTTGTAAAGCTTATGGGACTTAACTGCGGGGTCATCAGTCCCTAAACTTACAAACTACTTATAAAGTAACTTATACTAAAGACAACACAAACATGTAAGCCCGAGGGAGGATTCGAACTTCCGACGCGGGAGGCCGCGTTCCAGACCGCTCGGCTACTCCCGCGCGGCATCATCGCTGTTTCCTGTATTTCCTTGTCAGCCGAAGGAAGATAATTTAGCAATAATTTCAAGTGATTCTATAGTCGGGTGCAAGTCTTTCAAATGGACGCTATCTGAAAGTTGGTGTGTCCCTAACGGCCTAACCTATCAACGTTTGGTGACCACAGTTAGGGGGATAACAGTTTAATGCGGAATACGAACCCCGTTAACTAGCGACTACTCACATTTTTAAGAAATGAAGCCAATATTGAAGGCAAACTAAAAACTTCCGTCGTCTGAGCGGATTTCTGACACACGCTTTTGCATAAAACCACCAGGACAAACAGAAAGAAAACGGGATTAGTGTTTTGCGGTGTAAGTTACCTGTAGATCTAAACTGTTATAAACGTCGGAATGAAGATGAAATCGTCATTTTTATAACAGACTGAAAACGATCAAAATCTCTGTAATAAGGTCGATAAGCTCAGCTGTTACAATTTTGGCCATGTTTCTTAGCTCAGTTCCGTTCGTAGTGGACGCATTGTGCCCCGTCAGAGAAGAACATTAACAATAGGCACCTGAAATCTGACTACGTATGAGCTGCTTTATGCTTTATTCATTGGTTGTATACACATGTTTAATGGAGACATCTTACTAATTCAAGAAAATCATTTTGGAACATTCCACTAGTAATCTACTACTTCTAATCTTCTTTCTTCCTTGTCCATACTACTGTATTGAAATTACATTCCGTAAGTTCAGTAAGTGCATCAATAATGTGGTCTTCCTCCAAGCAACTGGAACGAGAAAACTGTTTTCTTCAGTTTTGATATAATGAACTTCTTATGCTTACGTAAGAACACTAACGACTGTCAAAATTCCCAGGCTGAAATAAATGAATCGGAGTTACGAAAGTTACAGGAAACGATATTTCTCAGTATATGTAAAAGTTTGCAGTCTCTAGAATTTTCAGTATCCCATTAATGACCGAATGAGTTAATAAACTCCCGGAAGATATTCGATTAAAGTTATCGTAACATTTTATTTTATTTTTTTACTTTAAAACGATAAATAGTATACGAGCAAATTTCGACCTTTTCAACGGCTACTGATATGCCGCCTTTTATGACGTCAACATAAGTGTTTATGATAGGAGACAACGGAGTCAGGCAGTAGGACATCACATGTGACAATACCTGTAGGACCATACAAGTCATGTGTGATAGCTATAGGATTATTGACATGATGACCATAAAAGAAATATGCAGCAAAGTTGTAATAACTACGCGCAGCCTCCGGCCATTCTGATTTCTGTTTCCCGTTACTTTCCTACATCAAGCCCAGAAAATTCTGGGCCGCGGTGGAGTAGCCGAGGGGTCTAAGGCGCTTCGCTGCGGAGCGCGCGAATGCTCGCTGTCGGAAGTTCGAGTCCTCTCTGGGGCATGGGTGTGTGTGTTTGTCCTTAGGTAAGTTTACCTTAGTATAAGTAGTTTGTAAGCTACGGACTGATGACCACGCAGTTTGGTCCGATAGATTTACAAACATTTAGACATTCGAAAAATTCTGGGATGGTTCCTTTCAGAGGGCATGACCGATTTCCTTCCCAGTCCTGACAGAACAAAAATGTTCAAATGTCTGTAAATCTATCGGACCGAACTGTGTGGTCATCAGTCCGTAGCTTACAAACTACAAACTACCTAGGTAAACTAACCTACGGACAAACACACACACCAATGCCCCAGGGAGGACTCGAACCCCCACGGCGAGCAACCGCGCGCTCCGCAGCGAGGTGCTTTAGACAATTTTTTTTTTTTTTTTTTTTTTTTTTTTTTTTTTTTTTTTTTCATCTGGTAGGTCTTTGGCTCGTTGTCGTTCGTTTAGCTTGTTCGTGGTTGTTCGTTGAATGGTTGGCTCAGCTTTTTTATTACAGAGGGCGTTTAGCCCCTTGACCGGGCGCGCTGAGCCACGGCGCCCGGCACCACTCGGCTACTCCACCGCTGCCTGGCAGAACATTCCGAGCACGTGCTCGCGTCTCTAATGACCGCAGTGTTGACCGTACATTAAACACTAATCTTCCTCCCTCTTTACAAGTACAAAAGAAGTGAAGTCTCTGAAACGGATCCTGAGACTCAACAATCTCGAATTAAATGATTCACTGGTTATGTTTAGCCTAGACTAACGTATTATTTTATCAATTATGCCTTTTAATTTGGGTATTATCTGATCCTATTCAGGTGATTCCATATCTGTCACTGAAAATGATATGAGATGCAGATGTCGGGGAACAAAGAAAGCGGTCACAACTATAATAGCCTCAGGTTTCCGCTCTTCCCCGATGCAAAAGACATGCTCTGTCGATAATCATGTCCTCTATTCGCTTCCTAGGACTGAGGATAAATAAATGTTCTGAAAATAGCACTGAGTGTAACGACATTCAAAATAACTGTTTTCATCAGCCCATTCATTATAACTAAATTGCCGAAAGCAATGGTTCTGTAACACTGGCGGTAGCACGTATCCAGAAAGAAGCGTGGATTTCCACGAAATAAGTGCTAATACAATTGGATAATTTAAACAAACATCCATTTATTAATATATTTCGGGCGCTTTCGCTGTTAAAGAAAGAAGAAGAATTATTTTTTCTTGCTCGTGACAGAGTTATTACGTGTCCGAAACACCTGTAAGTACTGCGTAAACGCGATGACATACAAAAATTATCTGAATCACAGAAACTGTAAGATAAAAAGATTGTACAGTAAGCACTATAGTAGTACTATACATCGTAACCCTGGGACTACTAGCTAACATCGATATATAAAAAACTGCAGGTAACAACAGAGACAAAGGCAAATTAGTTTTATAACATTACAAAATAAAAACCTGCCATAATTGCAGAAACGCTTTGTAGTGGTAAACACAAACGATAGGAGCTCGATTAATAAGTAATAAAGTGGACATGACAAGTTAATTAATTTACAGCTGCAGCAGGAACGTGAAATATTTTTTGTAATTGCAAATAAACTATGTTATTACGTTGAGGACAACAGGGTTATTTAACGAAATACAGAAAATCGGTCTAGATGTGTTTAGTTTCAACAAAAGTCGAAACTTGTTTCCACGTACAAATTCTTACATTTCTGCAGAACTTAATGCAAATGAAAAATCATATTGTGAGATCTGCCTACACTTGTAGTCTGTTTTACACTAGTGTTCGAAAACTACCCGGAACAGACGTCCGAAAAAACAAAAATCAGTATTTCTATAGACGCATGTAGTCCCAATCATGTGCGCATTATCATAATGACCGTAATTGGAAGGGTATATTGTCTGGTGAACTATGTGATTGCAGAGCGGAGTCCCACTACTAGTTGAATAGCCTAGAGCTATCTCTAGAGTGTAGAGATGCATCAGTACCTGCAGCTTCTCCAAAACCTGTAAATCGGAGGCTGAAGGCAACTGATACGTGCTATGTCACAGGCGCCATGGTGAATGAAAAAAAGAACTCTTTCTAATATATATTAATTCTTATGTAAAATTTTATGAGAAGAAAGAGGTAACCGATGGGAACATCATAGGTAGGTAGAGCAGTCAACAATCCGAAGATTGGTTTGAACACCACAGTGATTTACTAGGCATGGTCCTGTTTGGAGGTGGTATGCCGTTGCCTTCCTCCGACCTTCGAACTGACTTAGCCAGTTATAGGGGGACCTACAGTTTAACGTGGGTTCCGAACCACGGTGCTACTCGGTATTTTTGACATGAGCTATACAAGCCAGAGGTGAAAGAAGTGGAAAGTGACAGATAAAAATCCTAGGACCTGACGGGGATCGAACCCACGACCTTTGGATTTGTGGTCTGGCACTCTACCACTGTGCTACGGAGCCACAGAAACCAGAGTATTCGAAGTGCTGAGGCAAATGGTTTGGATTGAGCTTATGGCCTTACATCTCTATTTATCGCCGGACAATGAAAACACCCAGAGTAGCTGATTTACTGTAGCTGAATTACTGCAAACAAAATCTACGACTTTTCAGAACTGTTATTATTTTATACTACTTCTTGATGCTCGATCGCATCGATTTGCTCTACTAGACTAAATTTAGGCAGGGAGCAACAGAGACTCCGGGTATCTATGCCTGAAACTCATAGATGGTGTCTCGAATAAATTGGGAAAACGGTTTTCGTCCCGATAAAACACATTATTTCAGGAATGGAAAAACAGAACAATGTTTGTAATTCAAAGGAACCAAACTAGTCTGGTCATCGGTCATTAGACTTCAAAACACTTAAACAAACAAGTACTAAGGGCAACAAACATACACCCATCCCCGAGGAGAGACTCGAACTTCCGACGGGAGGGGCCGCACTCTCAGGTGGCATAGGGAGCATGTAACGTCACTGTCAAACCATATTACTTATTAAATGTTTTATTGTTGTTTAAAAGATATTTTCCTGATAAAATTCTCTCAGGCTTCCAGCCGCGTCAAGTGGTTTTATATCCACGAGCTTTCGGCCGAAATATCCTCGGCCATTGTCAAGTGGTGACTGTCTTATCATTGCTGCCGCCGTCCTTACATACCTGCGCGGCTCCCTGTGACGTCACTGATGCTCAGCCGCATCGTATATGGCAATGTTTTGGCCGCGTGCTTGCCGCACCCGCTTCAACCGTCCGATGGCCGGGTCCCAAGCTGTGCTCCGCTGCAAGCCGCCGTCTTTATTAAGAGATTTTTTAGATATTTTGATTTCGATAGCCTCTTTTTATTACGCTATCCCAGAAAGTATTTGTTCTGGTAAAGACTGATGTATCCTCGAACGCAATGCGACGTTTGTTTTCTAGAGCGTGCTCCGCAATTGCTGATTTCTCGGGATAACGAAGGCGGAAACATCTTTCGTGTTCAACACAGCGCTGTTCAATATTGCGCACTGTCTGGCCGATGTAGAACTATCAACGCCCACACGGTATCTTGTACACACCTGGCGTTCTAAGGCCTAGATCACCTTTCACAGGTCTCATCATCTGTCGCAATTTTGTAGGAGGCCTGAAGACCGTATCGATCTCGTGTCTCTTAAGAAGCCGGCTAATCTTTCCCGTTACCGAGTCACAAAACGGCAAAAATGCAAGCTTCTTTGTCTCGTCCCCTAGACTGTTCGCGGATGATGCTGTCGTTTATCGGTCAGTGAAGTCAACAGAGGATCAAAATCAACTTCAAAGCGATTTAGACAAAATTTCTACTTGGTGCGAAGATTGACAATTGAGACTAAATAAAGAAAAGTGTGAAGTAATACACATGACCACTAAAAGAAATCCGCTGAACTTCAATTACACGATAAATCAGTCAAACCTTAAGGTCGTAAATTCTACCAAATACCTAGGAGTTACAATTACGAACAACTTTGACTGGAGAGAACACATAGAAAATATTGTGGGGAAGGCGAATCAAAGGTTACGTTTCATTGGCAGAACGCTTCGAAGATGCACCAGCTCCACCAAAGAGACTGCCTACATAACACTTGTGCGTCCTCTCCTGGAGTACTGTTTCCCCTTGTGGGACCCTCACCAGGTGGTACTGACGGAAGATATTGAGAAGGTTCAGAGAAGGGCAGCTCGTTTTGTTTTTTCACGTTACGGGGGGGAAAGCGTCACGGAAATGTTGCACGAATTGGGGTGGAAATCATTAAAAGAAAGACGTTATTCACTGCCGCGTGATCTGTTTGCGAAGTTTCAATCACCGACTTTTAGTTCTGAATGTGAAAATATTTTGCTAGCACCCACCTACTTAGGGAGACATGACCATCCCAATAATATAAGAGAAATCAGATCGAAAACGGAAAGATTTAGGTGTCATTTCTTCTCGCGCGCTATTAGGAAATGGAACGGTAGAGAAAAGTTATGAAAGTGGTTAATGAACCCTCTGCCAGGCACTTAAATGTGATTTGCAGAGTATCTATGTAGATGTAGATGTAGGCCTTAGAACGCCAGGTGTGTACAAGATTTACAAATATTGGAACAATTTGGAAGGGAGGACACCTGGCGGCTATACAACCCAATGTCTCTTCTCGACCACGGTTTTCTTCGATGAAGCTAGTGGACGTCATGCAACGTCTCTCATTCGGATGAGACTGGGACATGGATGTTACCCTGTCGAACTACACCGTTTAAAAATCATCACTTCTAGACATTGTGCCAAAGATCCAACTGCAGTGGTGTAGCTCCCGTGTTTACCTTGAACAGTCACAGCTTGAAACTGGAGGAGTAATTTTGTATTTTATTTTACATTTTGACCTTCATTATGTCCTTGAAACTCTCATTACGTCTGTCAAAACTACTGTAAAATATGTATTGTTTTTATCTTATCTTATAAATGTGATGTTGTAAGGCAGTATGATGTAAGATAACTCTTCACATTCTGATATATATTCTAAGACTTTCAATTATATTCTAATGTTGCCATTCTAATAACTGCTGACGGTATGGTCACTGCAACCAAAAGCCACAATAAAAAGAGAGAAAAAAATAAAAACAAACATATAACTTTCTGTGACTGGGACATCCCAGTGCCACGACTGCTCACAACAAAAATATTGTGCTGAAATGCAGTTTCTGTTGAAATATTTTGTCATCTACTATTGTGACATATCGTGAGTGACATCATCGTTCCGAATAAGATGCCATGAATTATGAAACGTCCCCTCCTTATCTTGTGTGTAATTTAAGGAATATTAAGAGTCTACATTGTTTCATTAGTATGGAATAATAAATGAATTGTTGAAACGTTTTTGTTTATATACATCGGTAGAAGCATCTAGCATATTCTTACACGCAGTAGATTCTGTTACTTCTCGAACGACAACAAAACTAGTAGAAATCAAATAGTACATCAGAAATCTGAAAGCACCCGAGGAAACAACAAAAGATCGTATGAATGCTCTACTGTATTATTTTCAATTTGATATAAAGAAGCGCTATTTGTATAAGAAATAATATTTTAAGTAGGTGGACTTCACAAAAATAATAAGTATGACGGTTACTATCGATTGTCGCTATTCTGGAAATTCTAAGATAAAACTTTTACAATATTCGAGTTAGTAATGATTACGCTTCTGTTGATTTAAAACCAAGCGTTTCTGTATTGCAATGAATCTATAATAATAGAGCACGCTACGAATTTTATATACGCACAGTTCATCTGCAAACCTATGAATACAATTTTTAATCTGCGGGTCTTGCAGCGTTGAAGAATAAATGTAGTTATCCGACTCAAGGAGTAGCAATCTCTATGTTACAAGGGCTCTGTAGTTCACGAAATGTCCAAATGTTTGTAAAGCTAATGAACCAAACTGCCAAGGTCATCGGTCTCCAGACTTCACTTTAGCTAATTTGGGACAAGGACAACACACACACACACACACACACACACACACACACATACATGCTTAAGGGAGGACTCTAATCTCCGGCGGGAGTGGTCGCCACACAATCCGTGACGAGGCGACCCAGACTGCACGGCCATTCTCGTGCGGTTTTGGTTGACACTTGTTTCCTTGGTATGAGACATGTCGCGAAGTTCAGTATTGTAACTTTATCATATGCTGGCATGATACACTGGAAGAGGAGACAGTTATGACTGCAATGTCTGCAGAATTTATTCTGAGAAGTAAACAACGTTGAAAGCGCTGTTGATGACGTAGTGGTATAAAATTAGAATACTGTCTGTATAGACGACACTGTTTACATGACACCGCTGTGGCGCAAGCGCAGCTTACAACCACTGATAAACGATTACGGTAGTGTTTGCACGGAACCACGTAATATATTTATCATTGTTCGTGCGCTTGCCTATCCTGGGAAAACTGCGTTATCAACAACGGAAATAAAAAGACATTTCAGAAAATAAGATAATTTGTAGGCACTAAAACATCAGTGAGTGTGCAGTGATATTATCTTAAGGTCTCTATGCTCATAAAAAATTTACTTATCCTTTGCCATGTCTTCTTCAGTTTTTAGGCGTCAAACAAAACCTTATGCATTTCCTTAAGAATCCTGTTCCAGAATTTTAATGAGAGAAAGACAGTTTTTTAACATTTTTGTTTGTATCTCGCGCATGCCCTACGTTTACTGTATTCCATTTCTTTTCCTCTAATTTTAGTTTCTTCAAGTGTAGACCTCGTCTCTTATTACACTGTGTATTACCTTCTCTTCCTTCGAAGTGTAATTGTTGATCCAGTTAATTATTTAGCACAATTACAGCAGAGAATTGTTGTTTGTTACACAGCTCATCTACTCTTCCCAGTTTATTAAGCGGTCTTGTTCAATCTTTAATATGGTAACATGCTTTCAGAACTCACATTACTGTGTATACTTCAGACTGGCTAGAGACATCTTACTTGTTATATCTCTCCATATACTGACAGAAATAAAATGTGTTACACCATATAGTACCAGTTCCAATTTTATCAATCTTTGTAGAAAGGTTACTAACATGAAGGGTATGAGATCAGTGAACTTTCATTCTATTCGGAACCGATGTTCATCACCATCAATGTGAAGCTACTAATACGCCCCTGTATTCATTGTGAGACGGAAACCACCTCAAAATGTCTTCACGAGGAAAATCATGTGACGTCTAAAAGTCATTTTCTTTCAGTTTATGAAGATCCCTGGTTGGACGCTGTTGTCCAAGTCTGTTTTTCTATCACATTTGTGGCACTCTCCAATCATGATGGATGAGGGGGTCGGGTAGGTCAATTATTCCCAAAGACGTTTTTAGTGAAAACTGCCGTACGTAGTTTTAATTATCCTGATGTAATGTGTCAAAGAACAGCTGGCCGCAGTGACCGAGCGGTCTGCGGCGCGCCAGTCACAGTCTGCACGCCCGCTACGGTCGGGGGTTCGAATCCGCTCTCGGGCATGGATGTTTGTGTTGTCTTTAGTATAAGGTCGTTCATAAGTAGTTTGTAAGTTTAGGGACTGACGACCCTGGAGGTAAGTCCCTGAAGCTTAACAAACATCTGAACATTTGATTTGTCAAAGAACAATATATTTCACCTTTCATGCCACATTCAGTCTCCCTTCAAAATCCATCATGTTATCATTTCAAATCATTCACTTACAGTTATGAAGCTTATTTGCGGTAGGTTATTTGAGCATATAGTGTATTCGAACATTATGAACCAGCTGGAAGAAAATGATGTAGAAATACATAAGTAACACAAGTTCAGAATGTTTGTTGAGATGTGCACGTCTGCCGCGGCGAATTAGCATGTGTATTGGGCCGCCGTGCTGCGGTGCGCGCGGCCGTTCGCCGTCGGGGGTTCGCGCCCCCTTTTGGACATGGGTGTTTGTGTTTCCTTAGGTCAGTTTACCTTAATTTAAGTAGTACGTGAACTACGGACTAATAACCATGCTGTTGAGTCCGATAGATTTACAAACATTTGAACATTTTGTGCACGTCTATGGAAAGATCGATGTGCGATGCATACACTAATTACCACCATCATATCTTAGCAAGGTACCTTGATGAGACCTAGGTAATCATAATGGGACGGTGGTGGGAAAATTGAAGTTTTAAATTTAATATTTAAGAAATCATTCACGTTGGAGGATCATACAAACGTACCTTCATTTGAACATCGCACAAACTACCAAATGGAGTACAGAGTAATAGGCATCCCCGGGATAAAGAAGCAGCTGAGACAGATGGAAACAAACAATTCGTCCCGCCAGGACGGATCCCAATTTAGTTTTACAGAGATTCTCTGCGGAATTAGCGCCTCACTTAGCCTGAATTTTTCGTGAATATTAGATCCATCACAGAGTCCCATGTGACTGGAAAACAGCGCAAGTTTATCAGAAGAGTACAAGAACTGACGCGCATAAATACAAACCGCTATCATTGACATCGGTTTGCTGTAGAATTATTGTGAGCATTTTCTCCGTTCGAATATAGTAAATTTGCTTGAGACGGAAAATCTACTGTCGAAGGGCAACAGACAGACTGTTCTTTATTTCCGAATGGCGTTTGACACGGTGCCGCACTGCAGGCTGATAACGAAGGTACGAGCATGCAGACTGATGAGCCAAAGAAATTGGTAAACCTGCGTAATATCGTGTAGGGCCCTCGCGAACATGCACGCTGTAATATGAAATGACATGGACTCGTCTAATGTCTGAAGTATTGCTGAATGTAACTGACACCATGCATCTTGGCGGGCTGTCCATAAATCTGTAAGAGTATTAGGGTTGGAGATCTCTTCTGAACAGCACGTTACAAGGCACCCCAGATATGCCCAATGATATTCATGTCTGGGGAGTTTGGTGATTACCGACTGTGCTTAAACTCATAATAGCCGGCCGCGGTGGCCGAGGGGACTGAGGCGCTTCAGTCACGGTCTGCACGGCCACTACAGTCGGGGGTTCGTATCCCCCCTCGGGCATGGATATTTGTGCCGTCCTAGTTCGTAAGTAGTTCATAAGTAATTTGTAAGTTTAGGGACTGATGACCCCGTAGTTAAGTCCCATAAGATTTACAAACATTTGAACATTTTGAATTTTGAAACTCATAATAGTGTTCCAGGGACCACTCTGTAGCAATTCCGACGTTTGGGGTGTCACAATGTTCTGGAATTACCCAAGTCCTTCGGAATGCACAGAAGACATGAATGGATGCTGGTGATCAGCCACGATGCGTACGTACGTGTCACGTGGATGTATTAGGAGTCCCGTGACCCACCAACTGCAATCGTCTCACACCATTACAGAGCATACATCAGCTTGAGTATTTTCCTGGTGACATGCAGGGTCGATGGATTCAAGGGGTTATCTCCATACCCATACACGATCATCCACTCGATACAAATGGAAACGATAGTCGTTACACCAGGCAACAAGTTTCCAATCATCAACAGTCCAATATCGGTGTTGACAGACCAAGACGAGGCGTAATACTATGTGTAGTGCAGTCAGCAAGGGTACACGAGTCGGCCATAGGTTCCGAAAGCCCATACTGATAATGGTTCGCACACTGACACTTGTTGAAATACGCAACAGTTTGCGGAATGGTTGAACTTCAGTCACGTTGAACGATTCTCTTAAGTCATTGTTGATCACTTTCTTACAGGATATTTTTCCGGTGGTAGCGATGTTGGAGAACTGATGTTTTATCGGGTCCCTGATTATCACGGTGCACTGGTAATAAGGCCGTACGGGAAAGTCCGCACCTCATCGCTCCTCTGAGATGCTGTTTCCCATAAGAGTATAACACCAGGTTAAAACTCACTTTAATAATCTGCCATTTCAGCTGCAGTATCCGACCTAAATCCTGCGTCGGACACCTGTTGTCCTATATAGGCGTTGCCGGCCGCAACACCTAATTTGAGCGTTTACATATGTCTGTGTTTGCAAATGCATGCCTATACCAGTTTCTTTGGCTCGACAGTGCAGAATAGGTTCCCAGACGCGTGAGTGGCTGGAAGATCCTTAAGTAATCCTCGACGGCGAGTGCTCTTCAGCGTCCGAGGTATTGTTGGAAGTGTCCCAAAAATTGTGACAGCATCGTTATTATTCTCTGTTTTCACAAATAATTGCACAGACTGAGTAGTAATATGTGACTCTTTGCTGATAATTCTGTGATGTAGGCGAAGGTGTTGTCGTTGTATTACTGCAGGATGGCGTGGACAAAATTTCTGGTTGATGTGAGGATGGCCACTATTTCTAAATTTAGAAAAAAATAAGGTGAAGCTTATGAGTATATAAAGTAATCCCGTAATGTTCGAATACAGTATTAGTAGTGTACTACTTGACACAAAGTGTCGATTAAATATCTGCATTGCAGAGAGATTCCAAACGGAAAGAACATGGAGAATTTTGGGACGATATGAGACATCGGAAAAGGAGATCGCTTATAAAACGCTTGCGCGACCCTATCTTGAATGTTACTCAAGTGTTTGGGACCCCACAACTCAAATGTTCAAATGTTTGTAGAGTCTAGGGGTCATCAGTCCCTGAACTTATAAACTACTTATGAACTACCTTATACTAAAGACAGCACAAACATCCATGCCCGAGGGGGGATTCGAACCCCCGACCGCAGCGGCCGTGCAGACCGTGACTGGCACGGCGCAGACCGCTCGGCCACCGCGGCCGACGGAACCCACAGCATATACAGGGATTCAGAAGCGGTCGGCAGGATTTGTTGCTGGTATGTTCGATTAATAAGCGAATCTTACAGAGATGCTTTCGGAATTAAGATGGGAATCGTTCTTTTCAAGTACACTATTTAGGAAATTTAGAGGGCCCAAATTTAAAGCTGGCTGGTAAACGATTCTATTGCCACCAACATTTATTTCGCGTAAAGACCGAAAAGACAAGACATATGCATAAAGTAGTTCATTTTTTCTCTCAGCCTATTTGGGAGTGGAACAGAAGAGGAAATGGGTAGTATCGGTAGTTACACCTTCTGCTATGCACCTCTCGGAGGATTGAGGAGTGAGTATGTAGATATAAATGCTGTAGTACTTACAGACGTCGTAACGGTAGAAAATTTTTGCGAAATGAGGGAAACTACAAAATCACACTGCACAGATTCGAACAGAGAGACGGTATTATTATCTGCAACTGAAAAGACAGGCGACAACTTAACATATTCTCCACGCCTAAAACAGTGGCATTGTTTGGGATAGTAGTTTTTGGGATAGTTTCAGTTAAGCGGGTCGACGTTTGCAGGTTTATTTAATCATGACCAAGGTCTACTTTTAGGCCACTTTCATCATGAAGCAGGGCGTTTACTCCGAAGTTCAAGGTAAGTAACTCTAGTGCCTTTTGCTTCATCTTCATGATGAACATTCTGTTGACATTTCTTTCTTTTAGCATGGCAACAACCATGGTCGCATGGCCGCCCTCATACTCCTGCTTCCCTGCTTGACAGGCACAGAATCGAATTCAAACGGTCCGTTGAACATAAAATCTCTGGAAGTATTTGATCATCTAATGGCCTCAATTAAATATCGGATACTTCAAGAAACTAATGAACAACCCTTCGTGTATAACTGAGGGCTGTATTAAGACTGAGGGTGGTGTAACACGATGTATTTTCTCGTTTCCACAGTTCTTAAAAAATCTAGATTGACCCCAGATGCAAACGTTTAGCTGAACTGCATGTAAAAAAGAGAATATATGAAAGTGTAAATTAAAATGGAGTATCTTTCACACTTTTTAATAAAGCAGAAGGATTGTGAAGATGCAGTCTAGGGAATATCCGTATTGGCGTTTAAAAAGCGGCTTTGAGATTTCAGTAATTTTCCACATACAACAAGAACTTAAGATAAACATAACTGTATTCAAACGTTCAAATGTTTGTATAGTCTATGGGACTTAACTACAGGGTCATCAGTCCCTAAACTTACAAACTACTTATGAACTACTTACGAACTAGGACGGCACAAATATCCATGCCCGAGGGGGGATTCGAACCCCCGACCGTAGTGGCCGTGCAGACTATGACTAGAGCGCCTTAGTCCCCTCGGCCATAACTGTATTCCGAAAGATTTGTTATTGTGCCTTTCAATCATACAGGACATTGTGGAATACAAGATCGACAGTTTACAAAACTTTTGTAGCAAAAATATCACAAGCATAATGTGTTCTATTTCTATTGCTCAACTTACACACTTTATCCTCATAATAATACTTGTTATATAATACAGTGTATCGTCCGAGATTTCATTAAGGTTTGCTTAAAACAGACTGTTTACAAAGTCACTCAGCTTTTAATGAATACGGTGGAGTAGAATTCATCAAGTTTTTCACGAAATTGAAGTTACGTTGGAAACCAGTTTATTTAGTGATTCATTAACATAACGACTATGAGAGATGAAATATAATTCCGTTAAAAGCCTGGAGATAGATATTGCAGTGATAATGTTGAGGGAATCGCATAATCTATGGACTCGAGAACAGACTGCTGAATGGGGAAGAGAATGGCAGATGATTTCTCCCATAAAATCTGCGTCTGAGGTCCATTTATTTAACCAACGTGCCACTTTGCAATGTTCGAGTCCGATGAAAACTACTTTTAAATTTATTTTACACGGTAATTCGGTGGGGCGGTGACTTTTTCAGTCACCCATCTCTGAACTTGCGTACCGTCTACTAGTATCATTGTTGTCAAACGTTCAAACTGTATCTACAGAGAGGAAGAAGAGGGAAAGGTTATCGACCTACATTATGAGTGACGAACTCTAAAACACGTTGAGCATGTCACTGTACGGTAACAGTACACCGGTGCGACATAACAGGAAGTGGAACTAGTGCGATATCGGTGCTGTCGAAACCGAAATTCTTCGGAGCGTAGTCGAAGCCCGGAAGCCGGCGATAAGATAGCTGGCACACTTCTGCTGTCGGACAAAGGAGCGCGTAACGGAGCATGAAACGCTGTGCTCTTTTTGTCTCACACTGCTTCACTTCAAACAGAGAGAGTACACAGCAGTACCGCACGTAAGCTGTGTAGGGAAAGCAGAGATGTTCAAGAACTGCTGAATAGGTGTTCTTGTTATTTCTCAAAGATGGTTCATAAATGGAACAGCTTTTTACGGGGACGTAAATGCACCATAAACTTACATAATAACGTCACCCACTACTATCAAGCAACATAACAAACCTATTTTGTAGCATAATTAGGTCCTAAAGGACCGGCAGAGAAGGTGTTTATGTTTAGTTAATGCTCTTGCTCTTAATAGAGTCATGAAAAATGGAAATGTCGCTATTGAAGCAGGAGTTGCAGTAGTAAAGCTGTAGAAAAGCTTTCCCGGAACGCATTACTAGCAATAACAGAGATCGTACAACCCTGCTAAAACAGCGACTACATGAACATCTAACTGTGCACAAATAAGTACGAACCAATCAATACGTAATCGATACTACATCTCGCCGGTGAGTTACGAGCACGGGAAACGACTAATTACGGGAGTACCAAGAGAGGTAGCGCAGTGGTAACACACCGGACTCGCATTCGGGAGGAAGGTGGTTCAAATCCACCTTCGGCCATCCAGATTTAGGTTTTCCGTGATTTCCCTAAATGACTCCAGGCAAATGTCGGGATGGTTTCTTTCAAAGAGCACGGCCGATTTCCTTCCCCATCCATACCTAAATCATCGCGCGTAAAGCTCTGCGTCTAATCACCACGCTGTCGACGGGGCGTTAAAAACTACTAATCTTCCTTCTTTTCTTTTAATCCGTGACAAGTCAATAAGTAATAAATCATACATTAAAAAGGTATTTTTAGTTGACGATTCATGATCTGTTGCGAATATCTGCGAAATAGTGCACCTTGCTACCGATACGCTAAAGAAGTTAAGCAAAACACGAAATAGAGATTAATTATTTTTGGATGCATTTATCATCTTACTGACACCCAAAGAATCAGGGAGAGGAGGAAGTGACTGCGTAAAATCCTGTATTCTAACAAGGGCAGCTGCAGGTTTGTATGTGCCACTGCATGAAGCACTGTTTTGTACATGCACTTCTATGCTCGGTAAGCAACCTCAATGCATGTGAAGGTGGGTACTTTATGTACCTCTGTCACTTCTCCTTTTCCAGTCGTTTATGGTTTGTAGGAAGAACGATTTATGGTAAGACTCCACGTGGATTTGCCTCTGTCCAATTTGACGGTCTTCTCATTAGGTGTACGGAAGATGAAGCAATGTAACGGTTGACTCTTCGCACCTGCAATTCTAATAGTAACAACCACCGTGTCGTAGAACGCACCTATTGCATCGTCTTCAATTGGAATTGAACGATTATTTAAGTGGCCGTTTCGTGCTTACAAAATGAACCAGTAACGAAAAGTACTACTCTTCCTTGTAACTTCACTATTTCCATCATCAATCCTATACTGTACGGGGCTCACATTGATGACCAATATTCAGGTATTTGTCGAACAATTGATTTGTAAGCTACTTCTTTTGTTGATGGACTACATATTCTGAATATACATGAAATGAATCTCAGTCTGGTATTTGGTTTACCCAATATCAATCTTGCACTGTCGGAAACAAAATTAGTACGCCTGGAAAGACGACGTAGATTTTGATCTAATGTTCAAATGTTTGTAATGTCTATGGGACTTAACTACGGGGTCATCAGTCCCTAAACTTACAAACTACTTATGAACTACCTAAGACTAAGGACGGCACAAATATCCATGCCCGAGGGGGGATTCGAACCCCCGACCGTAGTGGCCGTGCAGACCGTGACTGGAGCGCCTCAGTCCCCTCGGCCACCGCGGCCGGCGGATTTTGATCCGATGGCGACAGACACCACCAGGGGATAGCTGATATACTGATAACAGTTTCAACGACATATTGTGATTGACGTTTATACCTTCTACACTACTAGTATAATTCTTTATTTATTTACAACAAGCTGAAAACCCGGCATCGCCCGGGTAGTTATTTATTTCAATCTCCAATTACAACATCTCTCCTTCCCTTTTTATCTCTCTGATCGCCTCTTGTTTTCTTCTCTTTCTGTTCATCTCCTCCCCTCCCCTTCTCTCTCTGTTCATCTCCCCTCTCTCTGTTCACCAGCTCCTCTCCCCGTCTCCTCCCGCCCCTTTCTCTGTCCATTTCGACCTCCCCCTCGCACTGTTCATCTCGTTTCACCTCTCTGTCACCATCTCCCCTCTCTCATTCTCCTCCTCTCCCCTCTCTCTGTCCCTCTCCCGTCTCTCTGTCCGTCTCCTGCTCTACCCTCCTCTACCCTCATCTCCCCCTTCCCTTTCTGTCCGTCTTCTCCTCCACCTATTCCACTCCCTCCTATTCATGCACCACGTTTCATGGTGACTGGTCAAAGGGTGTTAAAATCACAAGGAACTCTCTGCCATGCTAAATCCACTGGCTTGCAGATTATAAAAATCTCCTTCATGAAAACATATATTTATGTGCTGACTTTGACGGTGACCAATCAAACAGTTTGGATGTTAGTTGTAACGTACCCTCCACCATGCACTTATGGAGGCTTACGAAAGGTAGACCACGTATTAATTCGGGTTATAAACTATTTTCATTCCATATTTCATTCAATTCCGTCCAGCCGGGGATTAGAACCCTCGACGGCGGACGGCCGCGCGCACCGCAACACGGCGCACCAGTACGCGCGGCTAATCCGCCGCGGTTGTAAAACACCCTCCGCCTTGCACCATACGAAGTTAATTTTATGTTGCCAATAACCTTTGCGCGAGTTCAAGCAATGAGTTGACGAAGTTTTATTGCAATTCGATGTCCGCTATGGCCATGCATAAAATACGATCAAAAACACAAACAAACAAATATAAATTTTTATATATTACATTTATTTTCAAATTCGCATTAAAACCATTCGATGGTAACAACAAATTCCTTCTGCTGGCGGTTTTCAACCCAGTATTTCGGTACGCTTGGTATGCATCAAAGCAGGCAGCAAAAAAAAAAAAAAAAAAAAAAAAAAAAAAAAAAAAAAAAGAAAGAAAAGACATTTAAAAATCTGAAGTACACTTTCCACTAATGCATATATAAAAAAATTCTTATTTTAAATTGCTTACATAATATTCACATGGTGTGAACAATATTTCTGTTTTAAATGTTTCTTTGTGTGATTATCACCCTGAAAAAATGTAACGTAACTTCCAGAGAGAGCTGCTAGAATTTTCAGCAACTTTATTTCATTCGAAACTTCGCCGAAATCTGAAAAATGTTTAGTCACGTTAATTAATTGTAAGTAATCTGAATATATTAGTACTGCACTGATAAATTGAATTATTGAATCACATTTAAAAAAAACTTCATTGAAATAATTCACAGGCAGTGTAGTACGCGTATAAAGTGGGTACGTAGCCTGTAAGGCCCACGTTCGATTAGTATTTGAACGTTCCTCACCTGTCTGAGACCCTTACCAGCTTATATTTGTGAAATAAATAGGGAAGATTTGGAAAAGTGCAGCACGTTTCGTTAAAGGCTCATTACTAAGCGCAGAAACATCATAGCTATTTTTATTAACACGAGACGCTACAAACAACGCTTTCTACATCGCAATGTGCTTTATTGTCAATCTTTTTAGACTTTTAGACTGTACGTTCTCTAACACTCAACCAATACTGTATATTGTTTCCCCTCCACGTACCTCACTGAAAGGCAATGAAACCCTAGAAAGCGAAATTACAGAAATTCGAGATACTATACACGATTATCAAATCTCATCGCGGATAATTAGCGATTGGAACAAGATAGGTGTGAAATGATAGTGACACGCAAACAGGGGCGTAGATAAAGGGGGCGGGGGGGGGGCGGTGATCCTACAACCCACTCCTCCCCGCCCCCGATCCACAACCATGCAGCTTTTGTTTATTTATTGTGTTGCTAACAATGCATTTTTTTTAATTTTATGCACTAAAACGCCTTGTCAGGTCAGATGCAAATATTTTGGAAATTGACCTGAGTGTATTTCAGAACTGACTACTCCCCGCCCTCACCGCCCCCCGGAAGACAACTGGATCTTCCTCCAGAAAACAACTGACTGCCTCTCTCCCCAGAATAATACATTATCTACGTCACTGTACCCAAAGTATCCCCCGAAACGCGCCATAAGGTAGCTTGCTGATTAGTGTTGTAGAATAACAAACCTTTCCTCCGTTCCTTAAATGTTTGTAGTGCTATGGGACTAAACAACAGTGGTCATCGGACCCTAGATTTACAAAATCCTTAAACTCACTTATACTAAGGACAACACACACACATACACACACCCCCATGACTGAAAATTCAAATGTTTGTAGAGTCTATGGGACTTAACTACGGGGTCATCAGTCCCTAAACTTACAAACTACTTATGAACTACTTACAACTAAGGACGGCACAAATATCCATGCCCGAGGGGGGATTCGAACCCCCGACCGTAGTGGCCGTGCAGACCGTGACTGGAGCGCCTCAGTCTCCTCGGCCACCGCGGCCGGCCCCATGACTGAGGGAGGACTTGAAACTCCGACGGGAAACGGCTCCTTAGCGCGCACGGCCACTGCCACACGACTTACTCCGTTCCCTCAACATGCGTCTACAATGGGCTGCCATGTGTATCCACGTATTGTGGCGAAAGTGAATTGTCGGCCTAGTTTTGTGTGTTAAATGTTCAAATGTTTGTAAATTTATGGCATTTAACTGCTGTGGTTATCAGTCCCTAGGCTAACAAACTAGCTTAAACTACCTTAAACTAACCTACGGACAACACACACATGCTCGAGGGAGATCTCTAACCTCCGACGTGGAGCAACCGACCGTTCCGGAGCAAGATGCCTAAGAGCGCACGGCCATTCCATCGCTGCAGTTTTGTGTGTTAATTAATTCATTTCACAAGCGTAATTGTTTTCAGCTTTGTACCGAAGATTATAAAACTTACGCGGTTGGCACTGCAGTGCAACTGATTCACGTCTAATTAGTGATTTAGAACATACCAACAGTTATAGCACCTGGAAATACACCATGTAAAACAAGTTGTGTATGGACCCTGCTATTGAAGGTAGACCACTTCATTCTTTTTAACTCGTTCGTCGTCGTAGCAGCTTATAATGTCACAGAATACACAAACTTGTATACCGAAATACTCTATTCTCGATTCTAAATGTAGATACATCTTATTGGCCCACTTTCGTTACGGTAGTAATACTAAACGTGGGCCTTTGCGATCGCCTTTTGACAGCTCGAAATTTAAATAAATAACGGCTTAACCGTTCATCTGACACGAAAATTTAATAACCGAATTTGTATAGGAGAAAATTATCTACAACTTTACTCTCTCTCTCTCTCTCTCTCTCTCTCTCTCTCTCTCTCTCTCTCTCTCTCTCTCTCTCTCTCTCTCTCTCTCTCTCTTTTTAATATATCGTATCATTTCAGAGATATTTGCAAAAATAACGGCGATTTGACTCCATCACTTGATTTCACGTAAACCAGGCGGTCGGAGATATCACGTAACATTTCTCGCCCAGAACTCTCTCTGGCATACGCCATCTTGCTTTCTGTATTTTATGATTTTCTTATCATAACTTACGCATTGTCATTTCAAAGCATTGGCGCACTGAAGAATTAACAAAAACACATCGTTATTGGTACTATACATTATAATCTACTGTCTAAAATGCCATATTAGCAGTTAACAACTGCCAACAATAGTAAGACAGTTAAGTAACAGTTTCCTAATAGTCCGCCGTAGTGTAGTGTGCACAGTGTTAGGTTCTAATGGATATTGTCGGCCGATAAAATTTTTTCCGCCTTGGCCCCTAAAGGGTTTCGGGCACCCTTATGAATTAAAAAGCGATACGTTCTGCAATTTTTAGAGTTGAGCATATGTAAGAGTGCTCCCTCTAAAATGCGCGTTTGTTCTATTTCGTGAACATACCATGAATATTTTTATCTGTCACTTTCCACTTCTTTCACCTCTGGCAGTATTGTTCATGTGAAAAATACCGAGTAGCACCGTGGTTCGGAACCCACGTTAAACTGTAGGTCCCCCTATAAATGGCTGGGTAAGTCAGTTCGAAGGTCGGAGGAAGGCAACGGCATACCACCTCCAAACAGGACCATGCCTAGTAAAGCACTGTGGTGTTCAAACCAATCTTCGGATTGTTGACTGCTTTACCTTTTTTACCATGAAATACGTAACAACGAATTGATCATTGATCTTCTGAAGCATATGAACATAAACTGGGAGGATACTGTAATAATGAATATTCTAAACAACGATCTGATACTGGTAGTTTCATATATAAATGCAGTCCTACATATCGGTGGAAACGAAACGGAAAGGAGGAGTATAAATCGCAACAAATTACCTTGCTTATCTTCTTCTAAGCAATTATTCACTACTTATCAATGCGTCTACTAAAATGTTTGTCTTTGGTACCGTTGCTATGAACGCTTACAACGTAGATTGTATTACCTTTTCTGTATTTAATATATGTCTTTGTTCTGCGCTAAAATAAAGAGTAAATATTCTGTTTCAAACCGGGACTACGTTTTCTTTTACAGCTACAATAACAATCGGAATAAGGATGGTAATACTGAATTCCTCATAACTCTAGTACTGAAACTATATACAAAGTTACTACTATCATTATGTCATTTAAAACAGTCATTATAACAGTATCCCCCAGTTTATGTACATGTGAAAAGAAGTTTGTGTTTACAATTCGTTGGTGTGTATTTCATGGTATGTTCTCAAAACAGAAGAAATGCACTTTTCAGAGAAAGCGCTGTTACCTTTGAACAACTCGGAATCTTGCAGAATATAGTTGTGTTCAATGAACAAGAGTGTGCGAAAACCTTTTAGGTAACCTGATGAAAACAAAATAACAAAGGAAAAATGCCAGTGACGGTTTTTTATTTTTATTTATTTAAATTTTTTGCCGTTCATGTGGATCGATGCTTTACGGTCATTTGTTCATGAGGGTTCTGGGGTGTCCGATGTGAATTTTGCTCAGTTTTTTTATTACAGATGGCACTGAGCCCTATTTCTATTTCTCTCTTTTCATTGATTCATCGGTTTGATCGGTCGTTTGTGGACGTTGGTTTGTGTTTTATTTTGAGCGTTTCATCGTTGACTCAGGTTTTTCGTTACTGAGGGCGTCGAGCACTCTGACCAAGCACGCTGAGCTACCACGTCGGTAACCCTCTGACCGAGCGCGCTGAGCCACCGCGCCCGGTTAGTTTCGAACCAGCGTCTAACATTTTTTTGCATCACAAACTAATTCGCCACCCAATACGCTACGCCGAACATCTGTGATAGTAATCTGTATGTCTCATACCCTCGATGGCACATGTTATCTGCTAACATTTCAATTTTAGACGTGTGATTGTAATTGATTGTCCTAAGAATGATGTGTTTTTGCCAACGTTCAGTGCGCCGTTGCTTTGAAATGACAAGGCTTGAGTTATAATAAGAAAGTCGTCAAATACACAAAGCAAGATGGAGTATGCAAAAGAGAGTTTCTTGCAAGGTTTCGGGTGAGGAATTTCACGTGACTGATTTCCGAATGCCAAATGTATGCTACGTACCTTCTAGGATAGTCATTGGTAACCAGTACAGCCAAAGAGAAGAAACTTAAACAAAAATTACCAAAGCAAGACAGGTGATAATATTTTAACGGGAAAAGATAATTAAAATGTGGGAGAAAAATTAAAATAATAGTTTAAAGAGGTAGAAGTTCCAAAAAGATTATGTTTGTAACTCAAATATCAAATAATTTCGGCTGTTTGTTACAATACGGTCAGAAAGAATATTACGTGCTGGGTGCACAGATATTACCACAATAGTAGAGTCTTAATCGTATCGTCCACAATTTTTTATTGTTTATATTTTTAGTACCTTTGTCCGAAATTGATGCAAAAAATCATAAAACTACAAGCAAATCAAAACTGGGCCGTAAAACACAACAGTGGGTGTTTTTTTTTTTTTTGTTTTTTTTTTTTTTAGAGATGGCAACACTTATAATGAAACTGTCTCACATTAACCTTTATTTCTTTTATTTCTAGGATACGTCATGTAATGATACAGACCTCTTTTTGATTAGAAAACCACTTCATAACAGACCAAACAGATATGAAATGTATGATATTATGTATGTAGCTTGAAATGTACCAAAAGAACACAATATTTACCTTTTTAGATATACAATGAAAAATGAAATCACTTAAAATTAAATCTAATTTACTCTTTATTATAAAGATCAACAACCACCACAATGTTAAAACAACTTGCGGGAATGCTGGCGGAAGACGTCGTCGACCACCGCCGATATATCAACAGGATCACACCCTGCCACTCTCAAGGCACAACTGCACTCAAGGAAGAATGTCCAAGCTACTTTAATATCTCGGTTTGCAAAGTGTAAATAAGGAAGATAACACACACAGTATAAGTCACTACAGAGTCAACACAAACAAAGATGACCAAACATCAAAAATATCGATAGTGACTATTAATCAGCTGGCTAGGCAGCATTAATTCTGTTCCTATGTTTCTTGACGAGAGACAGTGCGGAATTCCTAGCGGATTTCAAACATAAACCACCATCTCTGTCTATAATGTCGCTTGCTAGTTTCATTTCAACAGCTTCCTTAATAACACTATCTCCGCGCAGGAGTAGCCGAGCGGTCTGCAGCGCTACGTTGAGGAACCCGAGGCCTCCCGCGTCGAAGGTTCAAATCCTCCTTCGGGCATGGATGTTTGTCTTGTCTTTAGTATAAGTTACTTCATAAGTAGTTTGTAAGTTTAGGAACTGATGACCCCGCAGTTAAGTCCCATAAGATATACAAACATTTGAACATTTTTGAATAACACTATCCCAACAGGTTGAAGTGTATGCCAGAATCTCTGTGTTTTTCAATTCCATAGAGTTCTGCAACAGCGGATTTGTTTGGCTGTTGTAAGCGTTTGTGACGATTGTGTTCAGTACACCGGTTTCCACAGCCCAGATTGTCTGACCAATATATGACATGCCACAACTGTAAGGAATAACTTGGACACCAGACTTACGCAAACCAAGGTCAGCCTTTATGGACCCCAACAGGGCCTTTATCTTAGAAGGTGGCCGAAAAACACACTTCACATCATATTTTCGCAAAATACGACCAATATTTTTGGAAACGCTTCCTGCGTGAGGCAAAAAGGCCATAGATTTAGGCGCCACTACGTTACTATCGTCACTCATCCGTTGCAAAGTAGGCTGCTAGCGCAACGCATGTTTTGTCCGCCTCTCACTATAACCATTCTGAGGAAAGGTGACTTCGAGATAGGACAACTCCCCCGACAAACTTTCAGGGCCTGAAATGACATGGGTTCTGTGAACCAACGTACGAAGTACTCCTTCACGCTGAGCTGGATGGTGAAAACTATGAGCTCGCAGATACAAATAAGTGTGAGTAGGATTCCGATAAACAGCATGTCCCAGTTTACCATCAACCAACACATCAAGGAAAGGAAGGCAGCATTCATTCCACCAACATAGTGAACTGAATATTCGGGAGGATTGAATTTAGGTGTTCCAAAATACCGTTTAATTTCTCACTACCATGAAGCCAAACAACAAAAGTGTCGTCTACATATCTGGAAAAAATTATAAAAAAATAAAAAATAAATAAAAAACACGCAGGTTTCAAGATGGTTGACTCTAAAGCACGTTCCTCGAAATCCTCCATAAACAAATTGGCCACAGTAGATGTCAGCGGGCTTCCCATTGCAACTACGTCACTTTCTTCTTAGTACTGACCATTGAATAAAAGGTAAGTGGATGTCAGCACAAGTCGAAATAGATTTGTTAACTCGACACCATACTGAACGTCGATTAGCCGCGGTGGAGTAGCCGAGCAGTCCGATGACCAACGTAGTTTGGTCCCATAGAATTACAAACATTTGAACACATGTATAGACCCTCAATATATTCATCCCACCTTTCAGCTTTCCTTTCTTTGCTTAATATGACGTTCCATCTGAGCTCTTTATACTTCTGCACCTACTTTTCTTGTCTCTAAATGTCTCTTTTATTTTCCTGTAGGCGGTAGCTATCTTTCCCGTACTTATATATTCTTCTACGGACCTTTATTTGTCCTGAAGGCACTCCTCATCAGCTAGTCTGCATTTCCTGCCAACCTCATTTTTCAGCCCTCTGTACTCCCTGTTGCCTGATTTACTTGCAGCATTTTTATATTTTATTTTATTATTTATTAACCTTTACAAATCAATCGTGTGGCAAACTGAAGTGATATTTAAAATATTTTATGTATATGTGAGTGCACTTCATTCTTATATGTTTAAGTTTGATTACATAATGAAATATAAATTATTGTTACGTAATTTATCGATGTGCAATTGGCAGATCATTATACTTATTCTTATACTAGCTTAAACCCGCGGTTCCGCTCGCATGTTGATTGATTATGACACATAATCTTTCATTAGTGTGCTATTTATTTATTCTTATATTTCCTTATTCGTATGCTTATCCTTACAGAGAAAGAGCTGAAGACATTGTAGCACGCATAGACCAAAGATATGGTCTGTGGCATCACGTTTCGCTGTATGTAACCTCCTTGCTATAGAGTTGCAAACGTCATCGCTGGCCTTCAGTCCGAATTTTTTTATAATTTGACGACTTTCAGCCACCATATCTTCCACCCCCTTATAGCTATCGGCATGGGACTGCTATGGTGTACATCGGGAGACTTCGGCCAACAATTACACATAGACCATTCGTTTGCGTCCTGTAGTTTTCGCTGCAGAGCGAAATATTAACACACACACACACACACACACACGTAGAATTTTATATAGACCGATAACTTTCCATATCAATATACTCCACCCTTTTATCATTAACAACCCTCAAGCAACAATAAAACCATTTTCAAAGAGTAAATATAATTTTCAAAGAGTAATTATTGTTCCGCATTTCGCGTTATATTCTTCAAATTACTAAATATCTATCAGATCGTTATAAAACCGTGCCTACAACCTTCCTCAAGTATAGATTAGTAACTTTACAAATATTTAAGTCTCTACGTCTTGTCGTTCGGACGTGATAAGCGTACACCGAACAGACATTCACATTAATATATATAGATAAATAGCTATCCGATCGCCATAAAACCGTGCCTAAAGCCTTCCCCGGGTAGACATTAGTAGCTGTACAAATTTTTAGCTCTTTATGTCTTGTGGTTCAGACGTGATAAACGTACACCGAACAGACATTCACATTTATAGATATAGATTTTGATGGAATATCTTCCTTACTTCGGACATGAGCAGTTATTTTGCTATCCACATAAACAAACTCATCTGCTGCATAACTGATTTGTAAAGATGTTAGTTTGAAATGCATTTATTCAAATTAATATTTGGCGGTTTTAACGGTTGTTACAAGAAAATGACCTGAAAAGATAAGTCGTATTATACGCCTCGAGTTTAAGGACAGTCGAAACCAGAATTACCGCTGAGAAAGTATGATGCGATCTGACACGTGTTCGCTTGGAGAGGTTCGTTATTAAAGACCCTGACATCAGGACCGGGAACGAAAGTGGAGCAGAGTGTCACATTGGCCGGTATACATGCGCGGCGCTCGCCAAATTTCTGGCGTTGCGCTGGCCTTGTTTCAAGGTTGTCCCAGGCGCCTGTGCTGTTTATTGACTCGGGTCGCCTAACTTGTGGCTGCTCGCAGCTGCCCAGCTGCGCATCAGACTCGTGTAGGCTATCACCCGCCTAAGAAGCCCTCAGCTGACGTCACGCGCCTCCCACACTCTCTAAGCATCTATATTAAACCTCAAGATTTCCTTTCATTTACTTCACAGCAAGCTCTTGTCCCGATTTAGATTCTACATGATTTCCCCAAATCATTCTAGGGAAATGCCGGGATGGTTGCCTTGGAAGGGCACATCCGATTTCCTTCATATCCTTCATATCAAGCATCTAAGCTTGTGCCCCGTTTCTAATGAACACGCTGACGGCAGGGAGTTAAATCTCAGTGTTCCTTCTTTTCCTTTATATCTTGTTAAGGGAAACTAATAGCGGCCCTGAAAGACGTTATCGTTACGCAAGAAAGAATATTCAGATCTCTGTTTATCTCTATCATTCTACTTCTAGCCGTGTTTTAATCTACGAACTCCTCTATCTGATTTTGCAGTCACATATTGTATACCTTTTTTCCTTAGCATAAGTTAATCTAAGTTAGTATAAGTATTTTGTAAGCCTAGGGATTGATGACCAACGTAGTGAAGTCCCTTAGATTTACAAAGTTTGAACATTTTTAAACAGACTGCACGGTACGAATTTTTAATAGTAGTTTCAGTTTTGAGTGACAACCTAATCCCTTACAGTACAGTTTCGTATGAAATATTCGTCAGGATATATTGTCATTTCTTGATGACTTAGTAACATGAAGATTAGGGGCTACTGGCGTTACGAGCATCAAGCCGAAAGCAAATTTCACTTTTTCTTAACTCAAGTCCTAGTTAATTTTCTATTGATGTTACTTTTTACATAGATAATTGTCCTTCAATTATTTTCTGTAATTTGTGGATTCCACTGAAACTGAATGAACTAGACAGCTAGGGAATACATAAAACTCTCCGTCGTAGTATCCGTACCAGACGTCAGATTTTAGCATCCTAATGAATTAAAAAAAAAATGTTTGTATAACTTATGGGACTTAACTACGGGTCATCAGTCCCTAAACTTACAAACTACTTACAAACTAACTAGGACTGAGGACGGCACAAATATCCATGCCCGAGGGGGGATTCGAACCCCCCGACCGTAGTGGCCGTGCAGACCGTGACTGGAGCGCCTCAGTCCCCACGGCCACCGCGGCCGGCAATGAATTTTCATTCTGCCTTGTATTGCGCGCTGATTTCAAAGTTCCTGGATGATGAAAATAGTTTGACGGACTTGTTTTACGACCTGTATTCCATGATATGCACGGTAAAGTAGATGGTTTGTCTGAAAAGTTTGGTGAATGGTGTCATATCTCAACGACAACTTGGCGCATGTGTTCGTACAAGCGCATGTGTCTTCAGAGACTAGAGGAGAATCTACACACAGCATACACTGCATATGTCTGGCAGCGTGCCGGCCGCAGTGGCCGAGCGGTCTGCGGCGTGCCAGTCACGGTCTGCACTGCCGCTGAGTTCGGGGGTACGAATCCCCCCTCGGGCATGGATGTTTGTACCGGCTGTAGTGTAAGCTAGTTCATAAGTGTTTGTAAGTTTAGGGACTGATGACCCCGTAGTTAATTCCCATAAGACTTACAAACATTTGAACATTTGGCAGCGTAAACAGACTGTGACCAGTTCAACGTAGTTACTGTGAGAGGAAGAGTCACAGCGCAATGGAGCAAAGTGTAAACCTCACCTTCTGCTACAAATTAGGGAAGATTACAAAGGAGACAGGTGGAATGTTGGTGCAAGTGTGCAGGAAGACAGCTGTGAGCAGAAGTGTTTTTACGAATGGTATAAACGCTTCCGTCACGGGAAGAAAACAACTCAAGGTAAGCCACATCCGGATCGGTCATCGACAAGCAGAACCGCAGAAATTATAAAAGAACATACGACAAATGCTGCCACAAGATCGGTGAAGGACTCTCAGATTGATTGCGGAGGAACTGGACATTAAGAAGGACACGGTGCACACCATGATTTGCGTAAGCTGAAGATCAGTTCCATATTTGTGCCGTACAAACACACAGACGAGCAGAAAGCAAAAGCATGTTTTACCAGTATACATTGTTTCTCAACACCATCGTCACGGAAGATGAGACCTGGTGCTACCATTTCGATTATGAATCGAAACGGCGATGAGTATTTTGGTTTCACCGTCTTCTCCGCGAAAAAGGAAAAAAAGTCTTCATACTTCCGAGGTGAAAACACTGCTGATCACCTTATTCGACAACAATGGCATAATCCACAAGAAATTTGTTCCGGCAGATCAAACAATTAATGCTATATTTAACCAGTCCGTTTTGAAACGACTGCTACAGCGTGTCCAGCGGATTCGGCAAGCCGGCCGCGGTGGCCGAGGGGACTGAGACGCTCCAGTCACGGTCTGCACGGCCACTACGGTCGGGGGTTCGAATCCCCCCTCGGGCATGGATATTTGTGCCGTCCTTAGTATTAGTTAGTTCATAAGTAGTTTGTAAGTTTAGGGACTGATGACCCCGTAGTTAAGTCCCCTAAGCTATACAAACATTTGAACATTTGAATTTGGATTCGGCAAGAGTTGCACAGGATAGGAAAATTAATGCTGGTCCCTGACAACGCCCCTGCACACTCCATAATGCGTGTGCGCCAATTCCTGGTGCAGGATATGGTATCAGTTCTTGAACTCCCTCCGTACAATTTTTGTAATTCAATAAGATTTCCTGATGTATAAAATTGTTTGTTCCTTTGTAAACCCTGTCAACTTATATACTGTACTTGTGTGTGCAAAAATATTTGATGTAATCGCCTGAATGTAACCATCAAACATGTAATGGGGCATGTTAAATAATAAAGAAATAAAATCCGTACTCCCTTGATCTGGCTCTTGTGCACCTCTTCCGGTTTCCCCGCTTGAAGGCGGCCATGAAAGGTGAACGTTTTGCGGACGTGGATACCATCAACGATCGTGTGACAGCCGCTCTGTGATCGATTTCACATGAGGCCTGTCCTGATAGTATCCAGAAGCTGTAGGAACGTTGTCAAAAGTATCTTGTTATAGATGGCGAATAGTTTTAAGGGCAACAATGAACATTTATTCGCATCTTTTGTTTGTTGTCTGATAGCATTCATCGAACTTTATAGACGTAGCACGTATAACATCGATTAGTCTATTCTTTCTTCATTAATTTTCTACCTACGATTCGTAACTAATTTTGGCATCTTTACTGTTGCCTGTACTTCTCTCCTACCTTGAAAAATTCTTAGGAGTCCTATTGTGGGACCATAGCCGCCGACTTTTGGGGTATACTCAGTGGTGGACCCAATGTCGAGGGGGAAGGAGGGGGTCGTGGTTGCCGGTCTGCAGCCCTCCCCCTCCCCGCCAAAAAAAAAAAAAAAACCCTCATACAAAACATTTTTATTTTATTTCATATTCACAGAATATATGACATCAACTGCGAATGGGCAAAGCTGGAAATGTGTACCCAACCGGGATTCAAACCCGGTACTCCCGTTTTCTAGGTAGTTGCGCTGACCGCTACACCACTGGGGCACAGCGATCACCGCACCTGCAAGGACTACCTAAGCACGCCTCCCGTCAAACACAAATTTCCAGCTTTACTCTGCCCACAGTACTCAAACTCGTAGTCTCATTGTACTAATTCCCGTAAGAGTAAGGGCTCCAAACTTGCCCACCCCTCCCCACTAACGAAAGGATCTTTATTTTAGCTACTATATGTTTCCAATTCCAAATTCAAAGCTAAGTTTAAAGTAGTAATTTTTATTTTAGTAGTATTTCTTCTTGTTTTACTTCATCTGGTGTTAATTTAGAACCATTTTAATCCCTGAAAGGAGTAAAGTATTTTTTTTAATGCACAATAAAGACATTAACAGGTATTAATTTCAATTTCACGTTCTAGAACTACTGAGCGGGTTTTGCCACCATTTGAACCTGTTTTTCCCGTTGTAGTAACTATTAAAATCATTTTTAGAGTTTACGTCTTCTGAGCCGTGCATAACGGATAATGATGCGCCCGTATTGTGAATACTGTGTTCACTATCGCAATCACTTATATCGAGTCGTCCTGCTGGCTTCATTCTTCTTCAGATTTCTTTTCTATATAGTGTTACCAAAATAGTCCATAACCACTTCTGCAGTCATACCATGTGTGTCGATACCAATAGATTCACAATCCATTGTTAAATCGGCACACCAATTCAGTAAACAGGATGAAAAATATCACGACTTAAACTGACACGAATCCTTGAAGACAACTGAATTCTAAGAGAATACATAAAACGTTTTGAGCAAGAGCGGCGCCATTCCAGAGATAAATTAGATAATGATAATGCTGGGGACAGAATTGACCCCACGACAGTAACTGAGGATTATGCACGGCGTTTAGCAACTGGCAAAGGTATGCCCTCATATGCTATGCCGCTGCATATACTTGGGTGTTTGTATACGAATGTTACACTATTTTAGAGTATCCGGTTAGGCAGGAACCTGAGAGTACAGCTTAAATTGTTTCCAGTGAAAGGAGCAGGAATCATATTTGCTGTCATGCTTGTCAAAAGTACATTTGCTTTTTACTAATATTTCATCATTTTAAAGGATGCACTTTACGAGGATAATTAATTTATTGAAAGAACAAGGTTACATAGCATAATCTGTCAACCATAGAGTAGGACTGCAGGTACAGCTTTAAATAATTTTCCCTATTATATAGCAAATTCTAGGTAATTGTTACGTTGGAAGAGATGAGTAAGGCTGAAATTGCCCAACCGAACATTCGTGCCGGGAATAAAAAAAATGTTTGTAAATCTAATGGACTTACGCCGGTCATTAGTCCCTAAGATTACAAACTACTTACAGTAACTTATGGTAAGGACAATACGAACATCGCCGGCCGCGGTGGCCCAGGTGACTGAGGCGCTCCAGTCACGGTCAGCACGGCCACTACGGTCGGGGGTTCGAATCCCCCCTCGGGCATGGATATTTGTGCCGTCCTAGTTCGTAAGTAGTTCATAAGTAGTTTGTAAGTTTAGGGACTGATGACCCCGTAGTTAAGTCCCTTAAGCTTAACAAACATTTGAATTTGTACATTTTGAATACGAACATCCATGCTCGAGGGAGGAATCGAACCCCCGACGCCGAACGGCCGCGGGCACCGCAGTTGGGCGCCTTAGTGCACATCATACAGCGTAATTTCGATTTCACACTTCGCAAAGCTCTCGCGTCGTATTTGCCAAATTTTGTATTTATACTTCAGTATTGCGAAAATATGCACTTCAGATGCTATCCAGCATCAAATATCTCCACAAAATTTGCCATTCACCGCTATTTTATATCCTACATCCCCCAATAGAACGATATCAACGTATCAAACTGTTAGCCGTCATGTTAAATTTTAAAACTCATAATTTCCCCCAAAATAATTATAGTAAATATAATATGAATTTTATACTAGTGTCATAGAGGATATTGGAAAAACAAGGAAGATTATTATTGCAGGAGACTTCAACAATAGAACAGGAAGTAAAATTGGAAATAAAATTATAGGAACATTTGGAAAAAATGTGGCGAATGATAATGGTAATAGACTTATTGATATTTGTCAGCAAAATTCATCAAAATACTAAATGGCTTTTATCAACATAAAGACATTCATAAATATACATGGCATAAAGATACACTGAATCAAAAATCAATAGTAGATTATACTATAATTAAACAGCAAACAAGGATAAAAATACATTATATAAGAGCTTATAGAGGGGTCACTCTTAGTGATCATTATTTAGTAAATTCCAAAATTTTTTCCCCTTCAGATGAAAAAATAGTGAAGAAAATCCAAATTGTACTATAGAAGATTTACAAACAGAAGTTACTAAATATAATTTAAATAGTTTTGAGAATGAAAGCACAGTATTTTTATATCAGAAGCGATTACATGAAAAACATAAAACAGAGTTTGATAATACGGAATATCAGTATGAGTACATCATAAGTAAACTACATGAATCTGCCAAAGAAGCATTAGGAGAAACAGATGAAAAACATACCAACCATTCATTATACTACTGGGATGAAGAAATTAAAAAAGAAGTAAAATTAAAGAAAGAAAAGTATTTAAAATGTTTAAACACCAGAAATGATCAAGATAAAATAGAAATTAATGAACAACAAGCCAAAATTCGGAAAAAGGTAGCAGGAGCAAAAAATAAAAAAATCTTGGGAACAATCATTTCAAAAAATAGAATCCTATATTGGTGGCAAAAGGAACACAGAAGCATAGAAACAAAACAAAAAAATTAAGAAGGAATTATAAAGAAATAACACATACGAATATTAATTTAAGTGTTAGGAAGTCTTTTCTGAAGGCATTTGTGTGGAGTGTTGCCTTGTACGGGAGTGAAACATGGACGATAAGCAGTGCAGACAGGAAGAGAATAGAGGCTTTTGAAATGTGGTGCTACAGAAGAATGCTGAAGATTAGGTGGGTAGATCACATTACTAATGAAGAGGTACTGAACAGAATTGGCGAGAAAAGGAATTTTTATGGTAATTTTAATGGTAATTTTCTAGCGCGTGAAACAGTGGGGAGACTTAACTGCAACACAAAGCAATAAAAGTTTTTCTGTATTTCTGGCTCCTTCTATTTCTAAACTTCTACGAATCTTGTGTATTAGTTTTGACGTATCTATATTGTAATGCATCAGGGCACAGAGCATAAATTTCTAAACTTCTGCAAATTTTGTGTCTCCGCAGAAGCAGCCCGTAGATCGCGGTGTCCAGCTCACTTGATACGAAAATTAACGAAGGAGAGAGTAGGCTAAGCTTCTCTGATTACCGAATACGAACTCCAGGATACGGGACTGCAAACTAAAATTGCAATAAATGATTGATTACAGAGCCACACTTTATTAACAGTTTATAACGTTGGTACAGTACATAAAACTTTACATTATTAAAATTACGCCCAAATATACATACAGCTTGGTATTGTATACAGAGTCAAAGGACGGTAATGTTTACGTAATTTCTGCGCAAATTAGGTGTTATAGTTCCGGAACTTTTATTCGCGACGATTATCTCCAGGACTTTGCGGATTACTTTCTGCTTACTCGTTAGTCACATCGCTGTCCATTAATGCAGGAATAATGTGTGTTCAGTTGCTAATTATTTTGTGAGAAATTTGTATTACCTGTGAACAAATCGATTATTCCTTTGTTCTAAGATAATTTCTTTTTCAATAATAATGATCACTGGATTCGGGATTGTAGACATCCTAATCTGGGAGTAAATTTAAATTTCAGTGCCACACATACACATTTCTGAAACCGTTGGACTTTTTGTTTGTTTTTAGTAATTCATTCTATAGTTATTTTGAAGTGTTCCGTGGAACATTGAGGGATCGCGATATATCCATGAGGCTCTTCTCCCACATGTCCATTGCCAGCCACTGCAGCTCAAGGACCTCACACCAAAGCAGAAAAGCAACTGTAGGTAACGCAGAAGTCTTTTTCGTGTTACTTATAGACGTTAACATGTTGAATTAACCCCCACATTCCGTAAACATCTCACCTGCTTTACGGGTCTGGGATCAGATGAGAAAGCAGCTTCAAATAGAGGGATCTAGGGCAACAGGAGAAACTGAAGCAGTTCGTACGGCTGTGTGCCCATTCGTACTGCCGCATGCCGTGATACAAGCCTCACGACACAGTTTCACAATTGTATAACATTATCAACTCACAAGTGTCTGTCTGAAATCCAGATTCAGGTGACTGATAATTCTTTTATTGTTCGAGGTTTTTTGTTTCTCTTGAAGTTAAATTTACGTCAAAATTACCTCAATTATAGTTTGCGAAGACAAAACTTAAAATATTTACATGGCTATTAAAAATAGCTACTGTGTTTGTTATTGAAGTAAATGTTTGTATACTCCCCCCTAAAATATTTAGAATGCCATTAGATGTTAGCTTATAACAGTGCACATAAAAGAAAAAAGTATCGCAATTAATCTTCGTTGGCGACAATTCGTGCATAACATTTCAATACATTCACGGCGAAGTTGAGGACACCTTTTAACGTTATATACCATATACATTCCGAGTCAGAGTTTACCAGTAGGACAAGAAACCAAATGTAGGTCCCGTCGATATTTTTTGTAAAAGCAGTGAAAGAATGTAATTTGACAACACTGTATTATGGTCACCAGTATGGCAATATATCGATTGGCGGGTAGCTCTGTTACTGCCGGCCGCGGTGGCCGAGGGGACTGAGGCGCGCCAGTCACGGTCTGCACGGCCACTACGGTAGGGGGTTCGAATCCCCCCTCGGGCATGGATATTTGTGCCGTCCTTAGTATTAGATAGTTGATAAGTAGTTTGTAAGTTTAGGGACTGATGACCCCGTAGTTAAGTCCCATAAACTCTACAAACATTTGAACATTTGCAGCTCTGTTACTAGTTTCATCATTATTTTCATCCTTATCACCGTCATTAAATGGCTAATTATGTCACAAGCCGCTCTTAGTAAAGATACATATATTTAAAATCTCCCTGCATACGTTTTGCAGATATTTATGCGCTACTACAGGTATTTAATTTTAACAGATGACTCGTCATAAATATTTCTGTCATGTAGGAAATATAGCTTTTGTTTTTTTGTTTTCAACGTTGAAAAACAATAGTTTGAAGTTAAAGTGAACAATGCATTCTGCAGCTGGGCTGATCAAAATCGCAGTGTAAACAATATCATGAAAAAGTGAACCTAGAACTATAACGAAGTCGATAATTCTAACTCAAAACTACACCCACTGTACTGCACAGGTAAACAATAATGAAGTATGATAATTGTCATGCAGTACCGCCAAATTTCCCTTATACTATTTGTATTTGCTACCTAAAATAATGTCACCATGAAATTTTTGTGTTGCTAGTTGTCAAGGAATCGCTCTATTGTCTATAATGTGCGAATTTTTTACACCCTTAATACATAAGTTGTTTCACAATTCCTATAACAGACTTCTAGAAGTAGTACAGTGGACTTAGTATATGTAGTGTGGATAAGATATACATGTCTGTAATCGCACCGTCTGTGTATAAAATACACTGTCGGATATGTGGAATGACGACATCGGGTTTTATCCAATGATGGCAGATGTCAACTCGGCGATAGTATGAGGGGTGTTCAAATGATAAGGTACGAAACGTCTTAACATCCAAACCGGTTGAAATTTGAATATGCCGCTTTGGGATCAAGTTAAAATGTTCAAATGTCTGTAAAGCTATGGGTCCAAACTGCAGTGGCCATCATTCCCTAAATTAAAAAAGTACTTAAATTAACTTATACTAAGGACAACACACACACACACACACACACACACACACACACTTGGCCGAGGGAGAACTCGAACCTCCGACGGGGAGTAAAAACGCTCTGCGGATCACGGTGCCTTAGAGCGCACAGCCATTTCTGCGCCATTTCTGCAGATGGGATAACGTAGTGCGACATCTAGGGACGCGAAGCATGTGTCGTCACCTCCCCCTAAAAATTCAAGGCTGTGCCCTCAGCAGGCAAGGTGATGCTCACCGTCGGTTTCGTCCTCTGAGGTCCGATACTCTTTGAATTCCTTGAGTACGGAATAACCAATAACAGTGACGTATACCGTGAGACACTCCGTAGCCTATGCAAGTCCGTCGAGAGCAAACGGCCTGTGCTGCTCACGGAGGAAGTGATTCTTGTCCATTATAATGCGCGTCCACACATCTCCAGGGCTATACGAAGGTGGCCAAATTCAAGTGGGAGCAGCTTGAGCGTCCGCCCTACAGCCCACAGATGTTGCCCCTGGCTTCCATCTGTTTGCTCCGCTAGAAATCATCTCAAAGGGATGCGATTCTACTTAGACGACGAACTGAAGACCTCAGTAAGGGATTGGCTGTTGTCAAAGTCACACGAATTCTGGGAACATGGAATAAAAAAAAAAAATAAATAAATAAATAAATAAAATGGTCAAATGTTTGTATAGCTTATGGGACTCAACTACGGTGTCATCAGTCCCTAAACTTACAAACTACTACACTAAGGAAGGCACAAATATCCATGCCCGAGGGGGGATTCGAACCCCCGACCATAGTGGCCGTGCAGACCGTGACTGGCGCGCCACAGTCCCCTCGGCCACCACGGCCGGCGAACATGGAATCCTTCGGCTCGTTAAACAGTGGGATAATAGTGCTCAGGCATATGGTGATTACTTTTGAATAAAGACTTCAGTTATACCCTTGTGAAGAAGTCAGGCGCAGTGTCATGGAGACGCATTCGTGTTTCCTACAGCCAAATAAGCTAGTTTGAAATGGGTCAATTTGTAGCCTTATGAGTGACGGGGATAGACCTTTCGAAAATTTCCTGCGTGCAACGTGTAACGATTCCGGTTTCTATGATCATGTGAACATTCAAACAAACGTCGATGGGTTTTGAACGCCTACGCAGGGCAGACTCTCGCCAAGATCGTATGCCTATTGTAAGGGCAGCAGCTGCAGATCGTACAGCTATAGCACAGATAAAACGTCTAGCGAGCCGAAAGTGTAAACACGATCCGTTACGCACCGGTTACTTGTAGTGGGGCACGTGCACGCGCACCTCTGCACCGCCTTCCAATTACGTCACAGCATCGACGTGTACGGCTCGGCTGGTGCCCTCATACGATCACCTGGAAGAACGAATGACGAGCCATGCTTTTTTTTTCACAGCTTTTTTTGCGTATTGTTGTTGAATGTAGAGGCTATAAATTTTTCTGACATGTTAACACATTCATAGTATAATCATCATTTCTATTTCTAAATTTCGTAGATGCGCTCTATATGTGATGACCAATGGCGTTGCTGCAGTGGAACACAGGTTCCCGTTACTTCACTGAAGTTCAGCAATGTGGGGTTTCTGTAGCAGTTGCAAGGGTCGCCGTCCAGTTCTGCCGTTCGTTGCTGGTAAGCAGGGTGCATTCAGTCCTTCATACGCCAAATGAAGAACTTAATCCGATCTTATGCTCCGTCTCCAATGACCGCCCCGTCGACCGAAAATTAAGTTCATCATTTTATTTCTTCTTTTTTCGAACGCCAGTTTGTGATACCTCTAATTTGTGTATGTATGTCTTTGTGTGTGTGTGTGTGTGTGTATGTGTGTGTGTGCACTCTTTTTTTTTATCCAGAATGTTCTTATGTCTAATAATTTGTTTTACTAGGTTCAGAAGAGACATTTTGTAATTAGGTATGTGGTTTTTTGGTCATATCTTTGTTAAGTTGCAGAGGCTTTCTGAATATGGCAGTTTTCGTCATTTGGAATATGTGGTTTGTGGCGGGTATTTATCCTGAAAATTTTTCACTTCTTATTCTATGAGTTCTCGATCTAAATGTGTAGGTGAAACAATCAGACTATTAGAAATTGGTCTGAAACTGAGATCACTGTAGAACTAGAGTCCGGCATCCTAGATTTCGAACAATTTGGCATGGACTTATTAAAGTTCGATATTATTAGAATAAATTGTTTTCTATATAATACTCACCAACACAATGCATTCGTTTCAAAAGTTTTTCGAATAAATGGAAACGCTTAAACATACACAGGCGTTTGCGACCAAATAATAATAACAACGCACACACAAACAGTCGCACGCACGTACGCACGCACACATATGCACATTCAAAATGTTCAAATGTTTCTAAACATATTTCGCCATGCGGAATGGCCGCGTAGTCTAAGGCGTCATGCTACGGACTGGGCGTCCGTTCCTTCCGGAGGTTCGAGTCCTCCCTTCAGCATGTGTGAGTGTGTTGTCCTTAGTGTAAGTTAGTTTACATAGTTTGTAAGTCTAAGGACTGATGACCATAGCAGTTTGGTCCAATAGGCTTACAAAAATATTAGCAATTTGCTGCAACATGTTTACAAAAATATTTGTAAACCTATTGGACCAAACTGCTATGGTCATCAGTCCCTAGACTTACAAACGTCTTAAACTGAGTCACACTAATGACAAAACACACACACACACACACATGCCCGATGGAAGACTCGAACCTCTGACGGGAACGGCCGCCCAGTCTGTAGCATGACGCCTTAGACTACGCGGCCATTCCGCGGATTCTCACACAGCAGCAAATCGCGCTACTGCAGAGCTCATACTGGACAAAAAGGAGGAAAAAAACCGCTGACATTTGGTCCACGTGGCAGACACAGTAAAAATCACATTTTATTTAGAGGTAGTCACTGCCATTAATTTCGCTGGATATTTTGTTCTCCTTTTGATATCGACGGCTGGCTGATTTGTCCGATCGTGGGCGCGCAATACAGCGTTACAAAATATCTCCGCTGTAGCCATTCATTGACGAATCAGTAAACTGTATTTTTACTGTTGATATAGAAGACGTCGGCAGAGTGAAAGCTTTTCTAGACTCTTTCCAGCGTTTAATTTTAGCCACGTTCTAACAAAAGTTCTCTTTCGCTGGAGTATATGCTGTGGTTAAATATATTGTTCCCTTTATTTTAAGGAAACGTTTCTAAAAGTGTTTCATTCGTCTAAGATAAAAAAAAAGTCAGTCTTTGAAACGACGTGACCAAATAAGTGAATAGGGTTGTTTTAATACAACTTTTTGATTTGCATTCAACAGAAAGAAACATGTTTCTTCAATCTGGAATGGGGAATTACTATGTTCGTATAAAATAAAATGTTTCGTTAATAATTTAAGGATCATCACCTAACCTTAAAAAAATTCTCTAACGACGGCGAATGTTACTCTTTTCGTATGTGTTGACACTGCATATCTCATATCACAATATAATGTAAATATGACATTAAACTGTAGTGTTTCCAATAGTGAGAACCTCCTGCTTTACAAGTAATTAATTAATTCCATTAAACCTTTCCAGGACAAATTTTATTAATTTGTGAGCTAAAATATTTCTTTGCATATTTCTATATGGAATAATGTATATTTGTTAGAATTTTTTAATTATTGTTTCACTTTTTGGAGGGATATTTGGAATCACTGGGCAGGGTATGTTTTCTGTACCGTAACTAACATAGTTTTCAAACTATTTACTACTAATTTAGACATCTGACAATAATTTATTAATGAAATTTACCAGGATATAATATTTTGAAAGTTTGTGACGTCTGTAAAATAGACGTGAAGCAACAAAACATATTTTGTCAATGCATTTTAGCGTAATGCTCTCTGTTTCCTCAAAGTAATGATAGCGAACATAACCACAATGAATTTTGGAAAGTCCTGCAGTGTTGTTTATATTATTTGGACAAATTGTTGGTTCTAGAGTAACAGATAAATATGACGGTCCCATATGAAAGTTACAGTGGCAATTTGTCACGCTTCGATCCCGAAGTACAAAGGAGTAGCAGCAGTTGAAGGTATAACATTTAAAGGTTATAATGTTTTACTGTACTGTAGAGTGTGTTTTGGTAAATAACTTGTACGGCCTTGAGCCCAATCTTTGCAGCATACGAATATTTTTCAAAATTCAAATGTTTGTAAATCTATCGGACCAAACTGCGTGGTCATCAGTCCGTATCTTACAAACTACTTAAACCTAGGTACACTAACCTAAGGACAAACACACACACCCATGCCCCAGGGAGGACCTCCACGGCGACAAAGAATTTTTTTCAAACAACGCTACTCGGAATAGTCATTCATTTAGACTTTTAGAACTGATATTAAGCTTCAGATTGCTGTGGTCTGAATCTTTAGCAATAAGTTTTATAACTTTCAGTTTACTAAAAACTTGCCAGAAGTACACTACTAAATAGGTACTAGCCATCAAATTATAATCCTGAATCAATAAGCTCTTGCATACTGTAATGAATTATCATATTAGTGCAAGCGATTTTGTCTGTTAAGAGAAAAGACAGCATATGATTGCCTTTTCCATACCTTCCTTGTAAGACTAATCACCTTTTCTGGAGGTTAAATAAAGAGCGAAAATGTGGAAATAATTTATAACGCGTGGAAGACTTTATTAATGTTTGTCGATACCACATACCATGATTCACATTATTGTCTAGTTTTTGCTTACACGTGTGATTTCTTACAGACGCGAAAGTCATAATCTGATTCAAAAGAACGGTTCGAAGTTCCTAAACGTTCTTCATCATATTCTCTCTTGTAGGCAGGCTTCTGTTCTTCCACAGGCCACAGCTCCCTCTAGTTCTCTTTTCTTTTTCATTAGTAAACATCATTTTCTTCCTTTACCACGCTATAACCTTAATCAGTGGCAAAATAGCTTGTTGCCCGTCACTTCAGAAACAGCCCATTTCTTGGATAATTAGACTCGAATTTAAAAGGTACAGATTTAGATTTCTATTCTCTTAGTAATCTTTTTAAATAAAAATGAAAAGTTGTGCAGTAGTCTCGCTAGAAATAAGAAATGGCTCGGCTAATTTAAATAATCTTGTTTTGTTTTGTTTGCTTGGACACAAGGGTAGTCCAGCAAAAACAAAAAAACAAAAAAAAAAAAAGTAAAGGAACAGCTGAAAAATCGAATCAAAATAGAATCCGACACCAATTATCCCGGCCTAAAGACAACCCGCCATACACAGCTGTTTGAGAGCTGCATTGCAGGAAGAGAAAGGGGAACTCCTTTAATGCATTATATTATTAATACGTGAACATTAAGTGTATATTCTTAATCTTATCGTTATTATATTTAATGAAGTGTGCTCTTTGTGTTTTTATGCTTGTTTGTTTGCAATTAATAAAATAAACTGTTTTATTGCGATGCTGATGAAATTTTGCACGCTTGACCTTCAAACCAAGAGGAAGGTCACACTATACATAAAATTTCGTATGATGGATAGCGGAGAATACTTAACTTAAAGATTTCGACACATACATGCAGTTTTATTTTGACCTTAAAGTAATGTGGGACACTTGACCATCAAAACAAGAGGAATGTCAACTACATACATAAAATTTCTTAGGGTAGACGGCAGAGGGTACTTTACTTACAGACTTCGACACATACCAACAGTTTTATTCCTATATTAACCCTCAGTTACACGCACTGCGTACTTTGAGCCCACAGATTTATGTTTCTGTAACAATAAATTATTAATGTAAGATTTCTATTAGCGGCACTTTGTACCTTCCCCTCCTTCGGTAACGAATTGATGGCAACAATTGGAGTTAGTTATTACTGCCTGAAGGAGCATACTTGTCAGGTGCGGAGTTTCAGTCCGCGATCGTATATTCTTGTGACGCAATTCGCCGGCCGCGATGGCCGAGCGTTCTGCGGCGTGCCAATCACGGTGTGCACGGCCACTACTGTCGGGGTTCGAATCCCCCCTTGGGCATGGATATTTGTGCCGGCCTTAGTATTAGCTAGTTCATAAGTACTTTGTAAGTTTAGGGACTGATGACCCCGTAGATAAGTCCCATAAGCTCTACAAACATTTGAACATTTTTGACGCAAATCGTTCATCAGTTCTTTCCGAAAAAATATACGTGAAATTCCTCCATTTGACAGTAACAAAATATCGTCCAGTGGAATCCAGCATTTTTGCAATCAGGAAGCATATGAAATTTTTGTCATATAAAACTAAGACAGACAAGGTAGTTCTGTCTCTGTCTACATTTCCCGCGACGGAGTGGCCGAGCGCTGTAAGGCGTCTTGCTGCGAAGTGCGCGGTTGCTCGCCGTCGGAGGTTAGAGTCCTCCCTCGGGCATGTGTGTGTGTGTGTGTGTGTGTGTGTGTGTTGTCCTTAGGGTAAGTTAGATCAAGTAGTTTTTAAGTCTAGGAACTGATGAATATAGCAGTTTGGTCTAATAGGCTTACAAACATTTGAACTATCTGCCTTACATGATGACAGTATTTACAGTGCTTCAGGAAAGTGCAAGCCAGAAATTATAACATTTTACAACGAGACTAAATCTGGTTTGGAGAATGTTGAGGAGATGAAATGTACATACTCAGTGACGAGAATATCAGAAAATGGTTATTCATATTTTTCCCCTCTTTTAAATATTTCTGGAATCAATGATCATATAATTTACGAGAGCAATTCAGATTGAACAATTCCCAGAAAAGAGTAACTAAAAGATCTGGTCAAAAATTGTTGCAAGGTTGTATGGCAATGCAGGTCAATCTTCTGAATACTCCTGTGAACATTAGGAATCATCTCACAGAAATTTCTGGATTACCAACAGCTCGACATGTTAACGCACTTATTTCGGAACGCTTAACACCATGTTTTATCTCTAAGACTGGCACAAGGGACTGATAACCGTTGCAGTTTTGTCCCTTCCAAAAACCAACAACAACCAACAGCTGAAGCGATCCCTACTGCTCCACAAACAACAACTCGAGGAAGATCCAACTTCTATGATAGGTAGGAAAACAGACTGACGAGTTTTTCCTATAAACTGTGCAATAAATTTGTATGCCTGGAACATGTTAGCGCATATTTCTAAAGTGAGTGCAGTGAAAATAGCAACCACAACGAATAATGCGCCTGAAGTAACAGTGAGGCCGAAAAAATTTCTGAACTAATGTACATAAGATAACTATTGGTTAGTATGCATTTGCAAAAACACATACACACAAACACACAAAAAAAAAAAAAGAACATGAATTTCAACGTGTACAGTGAACTTAAAATTTTAGAAAACATTTCTGGAGAAACAGCGATCGTTAATGAAATTACATTTTTAAAAACACAGTCTCGATCGCAAGAGAATTTTTTATTGTTGTTAGGCGACCGGTTTCACTCTGCTTGTAGACCATCTTCAGGCCGACTGCAGCACAATAATAATACAAATATTAAGAAGGATGTACACAAGATGATATTACGGTAATTAACATGAAAATAATAACAATGTGAAATGTTATAGCCATGGCAGCCGATTGTGGGCGGGTCAGGAACCGTTGGCCGTGGATATCAACTGCGGAATACTGCAGTAACGCTCGAGATTATATATGGCAAGCTACAGTTATGATATAAAAAGGGGGCTAGAAATTCAAGAGAATACAGATTATTGCATTCGTAAAGACTGTTCACAATTTAGAGAAAATGTGTTTTAAATAAAACACTTGGATTTATCAATTTTGTTCGGTAACTGCCCTCTATGGGCATTTGAAGAATCTCGCTGGGCATATTGGTGCCAGAGACAGTAATATTTCATTACTGCTGCATGGACATGCACGTATCGATGGTTTCACGCCAGCAATGCTCGTCGCAGCGCTCCTAGCAGCGAACGATGCGTTGATGATCTGAAGAGAATCGCCATTTATCAGGTGTGCCTAACAACAATAAAAGATTCTCTTGCAATCGAGACTGTGTTTTTAAATATACAAGTACAGTGAATATTCTTACTGGTTTAAGGATTAACTATGAGTTACAATATTTTATGTACACTATCGATGCTCAAATACATCTTGTTTACTAATTCAGTGTCTTATTCACGTTATTCAGAATCAAATATATTATATTTCCAAGCCGTAATGTCAGAATCGTTCATGAAAATGGTATAAAACGCAGTGTGGACTCACAGTTCGCACGCGTGTACCGGAGGTAAAAAGAATCGCGCGTGTAGCGGAGCGTTGAAAGAATTTTGCACACTTGACCATGAAAACAAGAGGAAGCTCACTGTCTGCATAAAGATTCTTATGGTGCATGGCGGAGGTTACTTTACATACTGATTTCAACAAAATCTACTGTTTCATTCCAATCTTTATGAAGGTTTGTACTCTTGACCATCAAAACAAAATTGTACCTTACAACATACGTTGATACCATTTTACCAATTATTAGAACGTTCAATCATATATTAATGTTATCTTATAGAGGGTTTTTATAAACTGCAAGTCTCAATAAAGAGTGCACAAATTGGTATTCTACTGGCAAAAACGTAAATGAAAGTCATTAAATACCCATACCCTTACTGCTTATCTACTTTAGGTAATATGAAAGTACTTAAACCACCATAATCAAGGCACATAATGCGCAGCTTAAACTATTGTGCGATATCTCGCAAGTTAACTGTTAAACAGTGAGTCTTTCCGCTCCAACCATTTCATACATTCAACGCTAGAATTCAGCACATCACAGGCGTGGGGTCTGTATATCCCTGTGAACTCAGGGAGATAAAGTTGTATGTGGAACATGATGGCCCGCTGAGCACTAAAGAATTAGTTACTCTGTCGAAAACACCACGTTACCATAATGACACGTCTTGTTGGAATTTTTTAAAACATTTTCACCATTCATTGTGACACTTTTCGTATGTATGGGTGATTTGATGTAAAGCGTGATTGAGGGACAGTGAATTTTGACTTCTCCAAACACGATGGAAGTGGAAAATACACTCTCTGACATTTTCAAAATAGCTGCCAAGTAATGGGTTGCTCTTACTAGCAAAGAAAGAGAAGTCGAAGAGAGCCATGTTTGGAGAAAAGATGTTGTTGTTGTTCTGGCCTTCATTCCGAAGACTGGTTTCATGCAACTCTCCACGCTACTGAATTCTGTAGAAGCTACTTCATCCCTGAATAATAACGGCAACCCACACCCATTTGAACCTGCTTACTGCAGTCTTCTCTTGGTCTCCCTCTGCGAAATTCTCCCCCCCCCCCCTTTTTTTTTCACAGATTTAACCTCCAAAGCTAAAATGACGTTTCCTTAAAGTCCACAAATGTTTTAGTCATGATTTGCCACAAATCCATTTTCTCCCAAGTTCTTCTCTGTTCGTCCTCATTTGATAAGCGATCCACCATTTCTCTGTAGGGCCATATTTTGAAAGATTTTATCCTCTTCTAGAGAAATTAAGGCCATAGTTGATATCACCATGATTGACTTCATCTGGGTGGAACGTTGTCCTACAGCAACAACACGACAGATTTTCCCATTCGCCGTCTTGACAGCAGCATATGTGTATATTCGTTTGGAGATGTCTGTAGTAAATTACTTTGACTGCTAGTTGTCTAAGAGAATAAAATTTTATCACCATATCGATTTAGATCTAAAAAGAAAAAATAGTCATCATGATTTTTCCACTGATGCCGCTGCTCGTTTTACTCTTTTGCCTCGGGGACCTAGGACGACTCTCTTCATAAGTTACATAAATTGGCCTGACACAACTGCTACAATTCCCCTGCTACCGCTGTTCGGCGGACGTTTCATAAGATGCCATCTATCGGGGAATGTAGTTGCCAGCGGCTTTTGTCGTGTTCGTAACTTTAAAAACTGATTCATGATTGTTTTCATATTTTCTGCCATCACCTCTGTTGCAGTACTATGGTACATGAGCAGCAGATTCACTATTTCTCTTGCATTTCCCGCTTTTACACAGATATATCGCCTTTCGCCTTGCTGTTCATTCCTCAGATTAGTTTAATCACAATAGAAATGACTCGGCCAAAGGGCGCTCCGCGGAACTCACGGACTTCGAATGTGGTCAGGCGATTGGGTATCACTTGTGTCAGAAGTCTGCACGCGAGATTTCCACACTGCTAAACATCTATATGTCCACTGTATTTTATGAGATAGTGAAGTGTAAATTTGAAGGGACAAGCGCAGCACGAAAGCGTAAAGGGTGACCTCGTCTGTTGACTGACAAGAGACCGCTGACAGATGAAGAGGGGCGTACAGTGTAATAGGTAGGCATGTATCCAGACAATTAAACAGGAATTCCAAACTGAAAGTACTCCAAGTACTATGACACTTAGGAGGGAGATGAGAAAACTTGCATTTCATAGTCGAGCGGCTGCCCAAAGCCACACATCGCTTATGTTAATGCCAAGCGACGCCTCGCTTGGTGTCAGGAGCGTAAACATTAGATGATTGAACAGTGAAGAATCATTATGTGGAGTAACGAAACACGGTACACAATGTGTACATCCGATAGCGGTGAGTGGGTATGGGAATATCCGGGGAACGTCATCTGCCAGCGTGAGTAGTGCCAACAGTAAAATTCGGATTATTGTGTGGTCGAGTTTTTCATGGAGGGGGCTTGCACTCCTTGTTGTGGCGCGATCAGAGTACAGGCCTACATTGATGTTTTAAGCACCTTCTTGCTTCCCACTGTTAAAGAGCAATTCGGCGATGGCGATTACATATTTCAACACGATCGATCACCTGTTCATAACGCACGACCTTTGGCGGAGTGGTTACACAGGAATAACATGCCTGTAATGGACTCGTCTGCACAGAGTCCTGACTTGTAACCTGTAGAACAACTTTGGGATGTTTAGGAATGCCGGCTTCTTCCCAAGACTCACAGACCTACATCTGTACCTTTCCTCAGTGTAGTACTCAGTGAAGAATGGAGTGCCATTCCCCAAGAAAACTTCCGGCACCCGATTGAACGTATGCCTGCGAGATTCCGTCCGTACAATTGTGTTCCGCCAGGAAGATGGCATTCCGATTGGAGTAAAACTGTACCGATGAGGCGGCCTCGGTGGCCGAGGGCACTGAGGCGCTTCAGTCACGGTCTGCACGGCCACTACGGTCGGGGGTTCGAATGCCCCCTCAAGCATGGATATTTGTGCCGTCCTTAGTTGTAGGTAGTTCATAAGTAGTTTGTAAGTTTAGGGACTGATGACCCCGTAGTTAAGCTTAACAAACATTTTTTGTACCGATGATGATATTAGGACAACTATCAAATGGGGTGGTGTCTGCTTAGTAGTTTCACATAGCTAGTCGCTATTTACATATTAACAGACGGTGCGATGTGGCACTCAGAAGACGCCTCGGTGGTGGAGAAACAGAGGAAGAACAGAAGCAGGACACTTTCATACCGACGTGGCCCCATGGCTTAATATGGGTCGTCCTGCTGTTTCTCGGATGTGGTAACAGTTTATTGTGAACAACTGTACCCTGAAGACCATGTGTGAATCAGAAAGAAAGGGCCGTTATTGGCTAAAGGCACATCGGCACAGCTGCAACACTGCATTGCAACTGGTATATGACCTCACTGCATCCACTCTAAGAGTTGTATCAAAGCAAACAGTGCGCAGACAGCTTCTACAGAGTGGCCTTCCTGTAGTAGACATCATGTACACGAACCATAGGCGCGTCTTCAGAGAAGGGAACGTCACTAATCGAGGTGCAAATATGCAATCTGGACGGTATAAAATGGACCAACGTTCTTTTTACATATAACTCCTGATTTGATCTAGAGTGTGATTCTCAACGGATTCGCTTCAGGAGCGAACGTGGAAGACGATTTCAAGATGAAACGTGGTCTAAACTTACCTACATTTGTGAGAATCCCAAATAGTGTGGGCAGGGATTTTGTTGACAACTCGAATATTTCTTCATGAAACTGTACGAGTTCATGGCAAAGTTCATTTATCGTGACGCGATCTTAGAACTTAATTTGTCTTTGTTGCGAGGTACTGTGGTGTCAGACTTCATATTAATGTAGGATAACACTTGACCTGAGAATGTCGGTGGATGAGGTTTACTTGGAAACAAAAGATATTGCATACGTGGTACAGCCTGCTATCTCTGCCGATTTGCATACCACAGAGCATGTCTGGAAAATGAGTTACATCACTATAGCATCTACCAATCATCCTGAAGCACTTGTGAGCATATCTGCAAGAAGAATGGGATTTATAGCTTCAACATGTGACATCTTTGGGAGGCTGCTGCGTCGTTGTCAGGCCCATACTGCTGCGGTCGCAAACCATTCTGAGCACATTAAGCAAATTTGGAAGGTGTGTTTAAATCCGTTAAATAGTAAAAAAAAAGGACATGTCAACTATTATGTCTGTTGCATTTGTCACAGTTCTGTATTATTTATATTGTCTCTACTTTACTATCATTTGTTGAGACTGTTTTGTGGTAAAATAAATGCAGTCTTGCAAAATTTAGGTTTTGATATATTAGTTCTGGACGCCAATGTATGTATACCGAAAAAAAAAAAATTATCTTTGTATTTTACACGTAATATTTTACAACATTCTTTTGTAATATCTATTTCACTGTAGGTGGTATTAATTTCCATTCATCCTTTAGCAGTAGATATTTCTGTATATTTTCATGTATGCTACAGATGTCGTAGATCGTTATAAAATGTTCAGTGGGATTCATGTTGATTGTAAAAATGTTAAAATGTTTATAATGCTATGGTGCCAAACAGCATTGGTCATCAGACCCTAGACTTACAAACTACTTAAACTAACTTATACTAAGGACAAGACATACATACACACATGCCCGAGAGAGGACTTGAACCTCCGACGGGGAGCAGACGCGGACTCTGCCGCAAGGAGCGCACGGCCACTCTCGTACGGCACGTCGACTGTAACAGCAGGTCATGTCAGCAAATGAATAGGTCTTTTAAACTTCCTAGCAGATTAAAATTCTGTGCCTGAACCGGGATTGGAACCTGGAACCTCCGATTCGAAAATCGTGTGACAGTGGTGAGTTTGATTAAGTTAGATTCGATCCTATGCAATCGCTTTTGAAAATCAATACTGTGTTGATTGTGCAGACGTAAAATAAAAACAAATTATTAATAAATCTTTTCAAAGTAACTGACGTACTGAAGGTTATTTCGCAGATGCCAGGTTAGATAGGCATCAGTGATGTGAAAGAGGTCAAGGCTTGTATAATCTTTCCACTGGCTCATTAACTAAAATCTTTTGTATAAATATTTCAGTGCAGCCATATTTAGCGTGTCAGATAAATATTAGGCTGTTGTAGCCAAATGTCGTCAAAAAAGCAGTCCTCAATACTTCACCGCAGCTGTGCCGAAATCTGGTATTATATAGACTAGTATTCATTTTGAAGTGATATAGTTAACAATAGTATAGTAGTTCATTCTGCTGAGAAATTGATCAGTGAAGTACAAATGTTCGTTCAGAAAGATTCCTAAGGCTCCTTTTAAAATGCCTTGTATTATTGCGTAAGCTTAGTGAAGTGGCGAGAAAACTGATGTTCGTGAATACTTCTCGGTCCTTTTAAGTTATTTTCATTTATGGAGAATTTATTCCATGAACTAAGCGATTGTAAGCTTAGGTTTTCACGGCCATTGCCACTGTCAATAAAATTCTTTACAGTGTCTGACCATATCGTCTATCTTTAAAACTGTCCATCGTTTACACCAATGTTGCAAACGATTTTCTTCCGGGTATATGTAATATATTAGCCAGAGCAAAGACACTTACAACAGTCACCGAAACGTCTAACATTTTTGTAGACTGACAATGCGGTCTCACACACTGAATAACTTTATTGACAACTTAGCTATTAATATGACAGAGAAGTATATTTTACCGGTGACAGATTTATTAAGGAATAAATTAAATGAGAATCGACACCGATTGAAGATAGTTTTCCTCTATAGGCTTGTGTAAGACATTCTTGAATTCTTACTACAAGTAATTCACGTTACACGCTTTTGAACCTTAAAAACTTCAGCTTCCCCTCCTGCGTTTCCCAAAAATATGGTACAGTATGATTTCATGTTACCTGATTCTCCCGTCGGTTCTTGGTAGAACAAATTCATTATGAAAATTAAAATACACAATTTTGTGTTTGTTCTACAGGTTTACAACTGACACAAAATTATGTATTTCAATTTTCATAATGAACTGTACCAGTTTTGCAACGTTTTAACATCAACTATGTCGGATACATTCACAATTCAAACAAATATTTGGTTAGGCGTTTCATCATTTTGATGGATGTCCTCCCAGACGAATTTATTACTTTATTTTGATTGCAAAGATTTAGAACTGTCAAGCTACTATATTTGAATTCGCCTAAATTGTACTTTTACGTTGGACGGCAACCTAGTGCAGGTTATGAATAGCACATAGACTAATGTTTCAAAGTTTAACGTCGGTGAATCCATTCATTAAAATTTACATAAATTAAAATTTCACGACGAACTCCTGATAAAACCATATTTGATTCATTACTTATCGCGATGTGTGTTTCACTTGCTCATAAGACAAACTTCTCATTTAGCAAAGATGCTGCTGAAAAGTCATTAATTAAACAAATAGACACGATAAGAAAGTTTTAGTCCTTATGAAGGCTACGCGTCATTAGTTTCCATTTTTATGAAGTCTTACAGCTTAATATAGAACTCGTTCTAATACTGTAGTACTCTTTCTGGACCGCGGCGGAGTGGCCAAGTGCATTGAGCCGACCGCGGTGGCCGAGGAGACTGAGGCGCTCCAGTCACTGTCTGCACGGTCACTACGGTCGGGGGTTCGAATCCCCCCTCGGGCATGGATATTTGTGCCGTCCTTAGTATAAGGTAGTTGATAAGTAGTTTGTAAGTTTAGGGACTGATCACCCCGTAGTTAAGTCCCATAAGCTTAACAAACATTTGAACATTTTGAAGTGCATTGAGGCACTATGCTCCGATGTGCGAGGCCGCTCCATGTCGGGGGTTCGAAACCCCCCTCGGGCATGGATGTTTGTGCAGTCTAGTTCATAAGTAATTTGTAAGCTTAGGGACTGATGACCCCGCAGTTAAGTCCCTTAAGCTCAACAAACATTTGAACATTTGAACAGCTCTTTCTGATAAATTTATGTAAGCTTATTGATTCCGGAAAATTATTATTTCCCTACGTTTGGTTGTGAGGCCATGTTCCGCAGCAGCTGTTTAAATTAACGAAAGAGGTTTTCCGACTTGCGCTGACTGCAATTAAGACAATTATTTTACGCAAGATGCAATTCCCCATTTTATTTATCCTGTGCATCAGAGGACACTGTGCCGCCTGTAATTGTTATCACGCTACGGTGGAGTAGCCGAGCGGTCTAAGGCGCCTCGCTGCGAAGCGCGCGGTTGCTCGCCGTCGGAGGTTCGAGTCCTCCCTGGGGCATGGGCGTGTGTGTTTTTCCTTAGATCAGTTTACCTTCGTTTAAGTAGTTTGTAAGCTACGGGCCGATGACCACGCAGTTTGGTCCGGTAGATTTACAAACACTTGAACATTTGAATTGTTATGACAGCGATAGTAACGTTACCACTGATATGTCGTTAAGATTTAAACAATGCAGTATTAGGTAGAGAATATGATGCAGAGCAACACTGCGGAGCGCCGTAAGAAGATTAGTTTTTGTGCGGAGCAGATGCCTGTGGAGCGAGGCGACGCGAGTGGAGAGCAGAGGTTGCGAATGGGCACGTTCCGCTTTCCCGAACTTTGAGGGCAAGTTTGCCGGCGGTTTTTGCGGGACTGTCAATGCTGCAGATAGAAAGCCAGCTATTGTTGGTGCGCTGATGGTTGACCGGTTGTCGGCCGCCAAGGCCGGCTGCACCTGCGACACGGGGCCGCGCTGGCCCCACGCACCAAACACGCTGCTGTTGCACTGCACGTCCATCGCCCACACTTGAATTGCGCGACGCTTTCCTCGCTGTACTCTGGACCACCAGGAATAGCAACTTGCATTGTGTGTTATAGTGCATGTCTAAAACTGATCTAACTTGATGTACTACTTCTTGCACAAGAGGAATCGACGTAGAGAGATCTCGACTCTAGAGAAGAATTAGTGGGACGTTATTACTGAGGTTAAATGTCTAAGCATCGGGTGGTTACTACACTGGTCAAAACAGTTAGGGGATCAGTTTAGATATCTAGGTTCTGAAGTACTGTCATCGCCAGAATGAAAAAGAAAAAAAAAATGGTTAGACGTCTTTCTGTCAGTTCTACGGAGTGGAGACAACATTACAGCAAGCGAGATAATGGTAAAAACAGAAAGTTGCTGCAGAGGAGGTTGGTGTTGACTTGAGATTACTCTACCAAAGGAATTACACAGCAGTTGGGTTGGGATAGTGTAGTGAGCAGGTAGTGCAATGCAACAACAACCCAGAAGTTATGGCATGGAGAGCCACAGAAAGCTTGGAAGCGGGAAAGACACAGAGGGAGGTGGCTGCAAGGATTTGGGGTGTCCCAAAGTGTAATTTCCAGGACCTGGATGCCATTTTATACAAGGTTAAAAGCAGGCAAGGCCAAGGTCGTCCACGGGTAACTCCGGCAAGAGATGAGTGTCATCTCCGATTAACAGTCCTTCGAGACAGGAGGCTGAATGCAACTCAGTTGCAACGCACCCTCCAAGTAGCAACAAGACACGCAATATAAACACAAACAGTCCGAAATCGCCTTCGAGAATGTAGCTTCTACGCGCGGCGGCCTATGTTGTGTATCCCATTAAAGCCGCGGTGGAGTAGCCGAGCGGTCTAAAGCGTCTCGCTGCGGAGCGAGCGGTTGCTCGCCGTGGAGGTTCGAGTCCTCCCTCGGGCATAGGTGTGTGTGTTGTCCTTAGGTTAGTTTACCTAGGTTTAAGTAGTTTGTAAGCTACGGACTGACGACCACGCAGTTTGGTGCGATAGATTTACAAACATTTTTTTATCCCATTAAAACCATGACACCGTTTAGCACGCAGAAACTGGGCGGAGGAACACAAGGATTGGAGCAGTAATGAATGTGCGCCGAGTTCTCTTCACAGATGACTCTAGATTTTATGTTCAGCCTAACACTCGTCCCTCATCTGAAGAGACCGTGGAACTCGGAACAATCCTGCTTACGTGCGGGAAACATATCATGGTAGTGAACGAATGGTGTGGGCAGGAGTCAGTATTGGCGGACGTACGGACCTCTTTGTCGTTCAGAATGGCGCTTTGACTGCTCAGATGTATAGAGACGAGATTCTTCGACTTTTTGTGCCTTACACTAGAGCCATTGGAAATGTGTTCCTTCTGTTGGACGATAACGCTCGTCCCCACATACCTGCACTGGTGGACTACAGGCTTGAAGCTGAGTAAATTGAACGAATGGAGCGGCCATCTTGTTCACAGGACTTGAACCCAATTGAGCATGTTCGGGATGCACTTGGCAGACACATTGCAGCCAGATCAGCACCTGCCATAACACTTGAAGAGGTGGATATTGCACTCATGGAAGAATGGCCAAACATCCCTCAAGAGCTGATTGATAACCTCATATTGACTATGCCACGCAGTTGTGCCACTGTACGGCCAGTCCTAGGTGATCATATACCACATTAGAGGGCAACGAGAATGACTCTATATTGTGGTAGCTCCATGGTGCCTACCTGTAAGTAAACACCATGTATATCCCACGTAAAGTGTTGAGAGAGCAAAATATCGTACTGTATCACACAGAAATTACAATTGTAATCAATATCCGAATAAAATACTTTACCACATGTTTATTGATACCTCTCCTGATCTTCCAGTTGTTTTGAGCAGTGTTTATCAGTTGAACAGACACAAGCGGAAGTTGGTGGCTGTGGTAATTTTAGACGCATTATCATATGCTCTTTAGAGAACAGTATAGGCATTTGCTTGAAGTGATTAAGGGAAATAAACGGTAAACATAAATTTTGATGGCCGTAAGTGTGTTTGAACTTCCTTCCTTCCGAATGCGAGTCCATTGTGTCATCATGTTGCTCGGTGAATACATTAGAGTGAGTGATAGTTGGGTTACTAAATTAAACTCCGCTCTAAGAGCTTCGGTAGGACCACTCGCCGTCTTGTCCTCAGACCGGAGACGTCGAGGGATACGGTACGGAGTGGCATGTCATCAGCACACTGCCCTCCCACAGTCTTGTCAGTTTCTGTGACCGGAGCCAATAATTCTTAGCCCAGTAGTTACACAACTGTCATCACAACGGTTTAGTGCACCCGCTTGCTATCAGCGCTCGACAGACCCGGACGGTGACCCATTTACATCTACATCCACAGGCAAATAATATTCAAATCGGCTTCCGTTACAGTGACCATAAAAGGCTTCCCGCTTACCGCTTTACCGTTTAAGCACCGGTAGTAGCTATGCGAGCGGTGAGACGGCGCGATTGTAGCTGATGGAGGCTATTGCAGCTTGGCCGCAATTATATTTTACTGAAGATGAAGTTGAATATATCAGTTTCTAATCGGAAATATTAACGAAATTTATCGGTGAAAACTGCGGCGGAGCGGCCGAGCACATTGAGGCGCTATGCTACGATGCGCGAGGCCGTTCCCCGTCGTGGGTTCGAATCCCCCCTCGGACATGGATGTTTGTGTCGTCTGTAGTATAAGGTAGTTCATAAATAGTTTGTAAATTTAGGGACTGATGACTCCTCAGTTAAGTCCATCATGCTTAACAAACATTATAACATTTTTTAAATCATTATCCTTGGACTCAAACAGCAAGTTGCCAGAAGAAGGTCAGAGCCCAGAAGCTCATCTACGACCAAATTTCAGCACATTTAACTCCAAAGCCACCGTGTACAAATCACACGAATGGAAGGATTTCAAACCTCATCTTACCCACATTCCACTACTTTTTTGAACGTTTCTGTGAAGAAGGGTAGTCATTCCAGAGACACCGCTGTTCAGAATCGATGCGAAAGGGTCTCAGGATTGTCATGACGAACATGAAATAAGACACATCTTTCATTCCGTCGTTGATTCACATTCAGTTTGCGATCGAAACAGGCAGTTAGCATTGCGATTACATATATCACGAGTGCTGACGATTCAACCCTTCTCTAATGGTAACACCTGTCTTCGTCCTAACTAAACGTGATAACGTGATCCAACCCGTTAAGAGTGTAGACAACTGCAATTTTTGCACAGGTATACGGAGCGGTATCAGTACGGATCGTTCAAAAGCGTTCTGCGAAAGTAGAACGTGATGCGAAGCAGCGTGTTATGATTTTTCAACCCTCCTTATTCTTGCCTTCCAGGCTTCATCATGGTATGGGGAGGAGGTGGGGGGGGGGGGGAGGTATGCAACATTGACACGTGCACGACGACTAATATACCGCACCAAGTCCTAGTTTGGCAACACCCTCATTGTTATCAATGTATCTTCGTGAAGCAGTTATAAATGTACCAGTACAGAGATTTCGACACCAGATCAGCTGTATGGTTCTCCACTCCTGCTCTGGAGCTGCTTGTGAGGTTTGGATTCGAAGTGGTTGCATGGCCGCACGCGCTAGAGAAGGTGTTGATTGTGAGGCAGCTGAAAGGCTATTGAAATATTTGTAAATTTCTTAACTGCACAACAACAGTACATAAGTGGCACCGCAAGTGCTGTCCAAATGGGGGGAGGGGGCGACGCTTAAGGCCTTCACGGCCCCGTTTTACTCATATAGAACCCCCCCCCTCCCAACCGTCGTCCCCATTATTATCACGACACAAGAACGCAAAATAGGAAAACCGCGAGAGCACAAACACTGTTTGCTGCTTACGTTCATACATCATCGACTGGTTTTGGAAAGACCGCAATTATTCCAAACTGTACGTATTACATTATTCGCTCTAAACTCCAAAGACATGCGATCGCGCCGGCCGTGGTGGCCGAGGGGATTGAGGCGCTCCAGTCACGGTCTGCACGGCCACTATGGTCGGGGGTTCGAATCCCCCCTCGGGCATGGATATTTGTGCCGTCCTAGTTCGTAAGTAGTTCATAAGTAGTTTGTAAGTTTAGGGACTGATGACCCCGTAGTTAAGTCCCATAAACTATACAAACATTTGAACATTTTGAACATGCGATCGCGTTCAATGACGTTGCATCCCACGGTGTCCTTAAAGAAGTGCTGAATCGTTCGTGGGTTATCACCAGTCTCATAAATTGTCAAGAACGACCGTGCGGTTCTAGACGTCTTATGAGGAACTGCGCGGCCGCTCTCGCCGGAGGTTCGAATTCTTCCTGGGGCATGGGTGTGTGTGTGTGTGTGTGTGTGTGTGTGTGTGTGTGTTAGTCTTAGGGTAGGGTTAAGTTAGTTAAAGTGGTTTGTAAGTCTAGAGACCGATGACCACAGTAATTTGGTCCCAAAGGTTTACTACCATTTGAATTTGAATCTGCATTGTCAGGAGCGTCGTCCTCTTGCCCATCTTACTACTAACAGTAGTATTAACTTACGAAATGTGTTACAATAAACGTCCCAAGGGGAGGGTTCGTTTCGTTGTTGCCTATTATGACACCCCCAAAGGACATTTAGTGTCTATTGTGAGCTGCTATGTATTCGAAAGTCTTTACTCACACACACATAAACAAATTGCATGATTTCAACACTGGGTGTAGTTTTTCTGATCTCCGTAACTGAGCTGTAAAATGAGGGGTTGAAATGGAAGTAGGAGATGGTACGATGAAATTCACGTCATCTGACATGTCCATGGTTCCAACGCGACATTATTTATCGACCTTACAAGTCGCATTATCGTCTAGGCTATGGTCTTCTTTTCGTAGTTGTTGAAACCTAACTGTTTGAAACGTTGCTGGGTTCAAAGATAAAGTCACAGGACGCCACGATTTTTTATCATTACACTGGAATGTTTCAGGCTAATTTCAAATATCAATGTTACCATGGAAGACAGATGCATATTTTCGAAAAAGTGACGCTTCAATCGCGTTTCGCAGTGTAGTCCACACATGTCAGCTCGTGTGCAGAGCCAGCGTTTCACAATGTTTTAGACGGTCGTTGCAAATAATGTTTCTCGACAAATATTTACTCTAATGTACATGTGTTAAACGTGTCCAATAATGCTTACATACAAGAAACTGAAATGAGACCAGTATAGAAATGATGTTTGTAGGGTTATGCAAAAGAAACACTGAAGTTGTTAAAAAGTTGGATCTTTCAACATAAAGTTTATAGTCCCAGTCGAATCAAACCTTTTCAAATGAATAACCAGAGTACAAATAACAGCTCTGCATAGGGCCTCCCTTTTATACCTTACGTAAGCGATACCGCTGTCTGTAACTCTACATCTCTCTGTCGCGTGAGCTTTGTCACTTCAGTAGATTTGAAACGTGTTCAGGTGTATGTCTGAAATATTGTCTTTTAGTCTAATATTTTAACCCTGATAGGGACGTGCAATTTCAGGCTGACGTCGTGGCAAGTTCTGAGGGAGGATGCTCCATTCCTCTGTGTTTGTTGCGATCGTCGGCACGACAGAGGGCCGTGAACGTCATGATGTCAGTCTGGCGGAGTACCTTAGCCATCGAAATCAGAGATCTTTGATGGGACACGAATCTCGAACGTTACTCTCAACAATTCGTTATCGAAAAACTTGGAGATTCAAATACCGTCTTGCTTGATAATCGTACTTACAAAAAATATTAAAGTTTTTCACGGTCTTTTTCAGTACACGTAACATGTCCACAATCTGATGACATTTTTAATTTTTTTATTTTTTTTTATTATATTTTCCTTTTTTACCTTTCGCACTTAAATGTAGTAAGTGGTGACAGCTAACCACAGTGTATCTATCTCTGTGATAGATCTCTATCTCTGTGATAGATTTCTCAAGTTTTTTCAGCTTTTTGTAAAGTGACGCTGAAAACGCAGAAAGACGTTTTTATGGATGCGCCATTCTGAGTGTGTATGTGTGTGTGTTTGCCCGTGTGCGTGCGCGCTCTCTTACCATGAGCAGAATCTCTCTTCACTTAGTTGTTGCATTTTTAATTGAGTAATTGAGCCATTACAGGTCTAAAATTGGGACTGAAGTAACACATATAATTATAATAATTTCGTGTGGCTTATTGGCCAGGTGCAAGTCTTTCAATTGGCCGCCACTTGGGTGTCCCTAGCCTACCCCAGCCTATCCAACCGGGGAAAAGGGACCTACAGCTCAACGCGGAATCAGAAGCTCGTGTCGTTTCTGGCGACTCCTCACATCGCTGAGAGATGAAGGATGGGCTAAAACGCTGAGTGAAAAAATCCGAGGTCCGACCGGGTTTCGAACCCGCGACGATTCGGTTGCCATTCGAGAGCAGCTTTACCCCAAGACGAAGCCCGACGAAGTACCACAATACTCCTTCATGTCGTTATTCGTCTCAGGAAACCGTTAAATTGCTGCGTTAAGTCCGACACGAATTGATTAAATATGTTTGATGGTGCTTAGAGCAGACGACATGTAATTCCGGCATATGAGAGATTGTGGCATTGGGCCAGGTTGTGAGGAGAGCAGAATGACCGAGAAGCGGAGAGCTCGTGTCGTCATTGTGAGTCGCGGATTAGGAAGCGAGTGAACCTCGCAGCGGATGGAGAGGTCCGCCAAATGCGTTTCTGGCACAGCTCCCGACTTAGCTGGCCTTGCGTCTGCCGCTATCGCTTCAGCCCAGCTGTGCCCGTCCTAGGGCGCGATCCAGCAAATGGCCTCCAATGTTATTAAAAATGCACTTTTGGCACAATTCCTCCATATAATTTTGCTCAGAATAAGTGACCCGTAGTGTAAAAAATAACGAGATTTACGTTACCGAGGTAACGTAACACGAACCCATATCTTGTCGCATTTCAGTATTGCGAATTTCAGAAACCGTGATCGTGATGTACAGCTCCGATGAAATTCCTCTTTCGCAATGAACAAACGGGAAATCTCGCGTGTAACACTGCAACACAACCAGTACGAACACGGCTCCAGCTGCATACCATCTGATACCCCGAGGGTCGCTATTAGCATCAGAAATATCCAGAAAACATGTCATCAAAAGTATACAGACATCCATTTTTAATTATGCATATCGATCTCTACATCTTCACACATACTCCGAAAGCCACTGTATCGTATGTAGCGCACTATTACTAGTCTTTTCCTTTCTTTTTCGCCTTTCCTCCATGAATTACCGTTTGAGTTCCTGAAGGATCCTGGTAACACTCGCGTGTTAATCGAACCTACCGGTAAGATATCTAACACGCCCCGTCTAAATTGCTTCTATCTCTTCCTTCAATCTGATCAGGAGGGAATCCAAAATACTCGATGCGGAAAGAGACTAACATGTTTTACACCACTGTGTGCTGTGTACACTCCAGGAACAGTCCGGAGGCCATGGTAGTCTGCATCGGCATGATGATGTACCCTGCCATAAACTATCATAAATGAGACGTTCTTTCTGTACGTTCCTGAAATGAAATGATATGCTAAATTCCCGACCTTATTTAAATGGAACATCTTTGAGATTATTTGTAACGTTGACTTGATCAAGACTGCAAAGCGATTTAGACAAAATTTCTGCATGGTGCGAAAATTGGCAATTGACACTAAATAAAGAAAAGTGTGAAGTAATACACATGACCACTAAAAGAAATCCGCTGAACTTCAATTACGCGATAAATCAGTCAAACCTTAAGGTCGTAGATTCTACCAAATACCTAGAAAATATTGTGGGGAAGGCGAACCAAAGGCTACGTTTCATCGGCAGAACGCTTCGAAGATGCACCAGCTCCACCAAAGAGACTGGCTACATCACACTTGTGCGTCCTCTCCTGGAGTACTGTTGCCCCATGTGGGACCCTCACCAGGTGGGATTGACGGAAGACATTGAGAAGGTTCAGAGAAGGGCAGCTCGTTTTGTTTTATCACGTTACGGGGGGAGGGGGGAAAGCGTCACGGAAATGTGACGTTATTCATTGCGGCATGATCTGTTTGCTAAGTTTCAATCACCGACTTTTAGTTCTGAATGTGAAAATATTTTGCTAGCACCTACCTACTTATAGAGACATGACCATCCCAATAAAATAAGAGAAATCAGATCGAAAACGAAACGATTTAGGTGTTCTTTCATCCCGCGCGCTATTAGAGAATGGAACGGTAGAGAAAAGTTATGAAAGTGGTTAATAAACCCTCTGCCAGGCACTTGAATGTGATTTGCTGAGTATCTATGTAGATGTAGATGTAGACACTAGAGTCAATCTTGAGGAACAATCAGCTGCCGTTTTTCTACAGACATCCATACAGATCATTGGTAGCACCCCAAGCAGAGCGCAAACGTCATAAATGTGAAGGGTTAACACATTTCATATGAATGTCCATTAATAAGAGCCCAGAAACTTCTTATCACACATTGTATGTCCCGTGCCTTCTCATTACCTGTGTCAAAACATCAGTGAACTTCGTCTCACCTATGAACAGTAGAATCCGTCTCTGTATGTCTACAGATAACACCGAATAACACCTTTATTAGTGTCTTCTTCGTTACCGCACAAAGAGTATTTATCTTCTTAGTGCCCATAGAATTACGACTTCTACAAGATGGTTGATCCTCAAAGTGTCGGAGTTTTCTGTGAGGGTCTGGGCTTCGCTGTTGTGTGACCCGGGTGAGTTCATTAACAATAAGGCAAACAGTATAAGAAATCTCAATCTTGCGAAGGATTGTGCAGAGGAGGACACAGAATAGTATAACAGACTGGTTTCAGACTAAGGCTACTTTCATTAATATCATTTTATAGACAGTTAAATCTCAACAAAATTCACGCAGTTATCTTATTGAAAAGCTTGGTTTTGCATGGAAGTTTTCAATATGATCATAAAATAAAGATTGCCAACTGTTTTAGATTTGTACTGACACTTACAACTTCTCAAGTCATTATAAAGCGTTAATGATGTTAACTCTATCGCCTTTATGGGAAGCACACACTGACGTTTTACGAGTCGAGTGGTAGAGGGCAGTCTCCATGTTATCCTTGTTCTATGAAATGTTTGTAAATCTATCGGACCAAACTGCGAGGTCTTCAGTCCGTAGCTTACCAACTACTTAAACTAAGGTAAACTAACCTAAGGACAACACACACACACACACACACCCATGCCCCAGGAAGGACTCGAACCTCCGACGGCGAGCAACCGCGCGCTCCGCAGCAAGGCACCTTAGACCGCTCGGCTAGTCCACCGCAGCCCTTGTTCTTTCTCGAGCGTCATGTACTCACCGTGTTGCTTGTTTTGTAGGTACATGCGGCACCTTGAGCAGCATAGCTGGCTGCAATCAGCCGCCGGCCGCGGTGGCCGAGGGGACTGCGGCGCTCCAGTCACGGTCTGCACGGCCACTACGGTCGGGGGTTCGAATCCCTACTCGGGCATGGATATTTGTGCCGTCCTTAGGATTAGCTAGTTCATAAGTAGTTTGTAAGTTTAGGGACTGATGCCCCCGTAGTTAAGTCCCATAGACTTTACAAACATTCGAACATTTTTTTGCACTCAGCCAACACTGTCCTTCTACCCAAATGTTCGAATGTTTGTTAAGCTTATGGGACTTAACTACGGGGTCATCAGTCCCTAAACTTACAAACTACTTACGAACTATGACGGCACAAATTCCTTCTACCCCCCCCCCCCCCCTCCAGTACAATGTGTGAGTCACAGAGTAATTTCAATTGGATTAATAGTAAATATGTTGCTAAAGGTCATTCAAGTGAATTTCGAATAACTTGAGGATTTTTGCCCAGACAATCTCACCGCTAGTTTTCAAGAGGCGATGCTTCGACTTACAGCAGTCAATTAAGTTGCGGACAGAGTAGTAACAGTAACAGTTTGAAATTTCAAATGTCAGTTAATAAGATTATTTCGAACGGGAATATGTGGTCAGGATATCGTATGATGAAGAGGCGACAGAGTATCTGTAGGACGCCATTTTTGTCACTGAAGTGAATTCACTGTCATAAGTCACATAGTAGATGGAACGCACGAGGTTGTCCCGCTGTGAGTTACAGTTGGTGGTCCAGTGCCCTTCCTGACACCACCACTTCCCATTTCTCTGAGTCTACAATTCATGTTGAAATTGTATGTAAGTCAGTCCTGGATCTACAGGGGAGGAGAGTCTCCTTGTTACTTGTGTCAAGAACATACACAATTTTTAAGTGTGCAATGCAGACGACGATCCACTTTGGTGATGCAAGTTTCATAATGCGCATTATAATACTCTGCCAATGGTTTGTTTATTATTATATATTTTCACGAATGACTGGTTATTTTACTGAAAATAAGAGTACATTGTAACTTTTTATGAAGATGATGACGTAGCTCATTAAAGGAAAAAAAAATTAGCGATCTTGGCTGAAGTAAGTGTACTTTATATACATTTTCGATCTCTCTCCATAGGCGTAATATGCCACTTCACCATTACAGAAAATATCCCATTATTTTCAAAAATGTTTAAATGTTTGTTAAGCTTATGGGACTTACCTGCGGGGTCATCAGACCCTAAACTTACAAACTACTTATGAACTAACTTATACTAAAAACAGCACAAACATCCATGCCCGAGGAAGGATTCGAACCCCCGACGGAGAGCGGCCCCGCGCATCGAAGCATAGCGTCTCAATGCGCTCGGCAACTCCACCGCGGCTATCCCATTATGCTTGAGAAAATCCATATCGGTACTTTGAGTTACCACTGCATAACCTCAATATCAGTGTTTGGTGAGCAGTGTCTGGTGTCCACAGCCTAACACATTTCTTTCACCAAACTCTTATTGCTCATCGGTATGTACAGAAACTGGTTTATCCGTATATGGAATAAATCACATGCAGTTGCATGGATATTTTCAGCAAGACATAGCAACGGTCACATGTGTCACGAGTGCATGACCTGTTTGGTGGGGAGGCGGAAATCTGCAGACGCATTGCAATATCCTCGTCATTTCGATCGTCTAAACACTCCCTCTGTGATTTGTGCCTCTGAGTTTAAATGAATGGTAAGTTATACTCAAATTATCTACATATTGGAAGAGCTACTGCAGAAACACTGAAAGTAGAGCTACATCTACATTCATACTCCGCGAGCCACCTCACGATTAGTGGCGGAGGGTACTTTGTGTACCATTCTCACTTCCTCCTTTTGTGGTCGGGTATTATTCGCGGGAAAAATGATTGCCTGTGTGCCTTTGCGTGGGCCCTAATATCCCTGATTTTATCCTTGTGGTAGCTTCGCGAAATATACGTAGGAGGAAGCAATACATAGGTTGACTCTTCATGAAACGTTTGGTCTTGGAACTTTCACAAAAGCGCGTACCGCGGTACGGTACGCATTATTTTCAGCGTCTGCCACTGGAGCCTCCTAATCACTTCGGTTACGCTTTCACGCTTACTAAATGAGCCAGTAACGAAGCATGCTGCTCCCCGTTGGATTTTCTCTGTCTCCTATTAACCCTACATTGTACGGATCCCTAATTGTTGAGCAATACTCAAGCGACGGCCAAACGAGAGTTTTGCAACCCATTTCCTTTGTTGATCTCCTGAGGATTCTTCCAATGAATCTCATTCTGGCATCTGCCTTACCCACAACTGATTTTATATGGTCGTTCTATTTCAGATCGCCCGTTATGTCTACCTCCAGATATTTTTTGGAAGTAACTGCTTCCAGTGTGTGTCCTGTTATTGCAGAGTTATATAATAAAAGATCTTTCTTTCTATGCAAACGCAGAACTTTACACTTGGTTATGTTGAGGCTCAATTGCCATTCCTTACACCATGTGTCAATTCGCTGCAGATCATTCTGCATTCCGCTACTCTTTTCCAGTGTTGCGACTTCTCGATGAACTACAGCATCATCCGTGAAAATCCGTATTAAACTTCCGATGTTACCTACGAGGTCACTTATACATACTGTGAAAAGCAGAGGCTATAACACTCTCCTGGGGCACTCCTGAGATCACTTTAACGTCTAAAGACTTATCTCCGTTTAGAATGACATGCTGCGTTCTGATAGCTAGAAACGCCTCAATCCAGTCACACAGTTGGTCAGATATTCTATACGCTCGCACTTTGTTCATCAGGCAACGGTGCGGAACAGTATCGAAAGTCTTGTGGAAGTCAAGAAACACGGGTCGACCTGGGACCCTGTATCTAATTTCCTCTGAATATTGGGGATGAATAGCGCGAGTTGTGTTTGACATGATCTTTGCTTTCGGAAACCATGTCGATTCCTACATGGTGATTACCGGTCTCCAGATATGACATAATATTCGAACATAAGATGTGTTCCAAAATTCACCGATGACAGGGATATGGGCCTATAGTTTTACGCATCTTATCAAAAATGTTCAAATGTTTGTATAGTCTTTAGGACTTAACTACGGGGTCATCAGTCCCTAAACTTACAAACTACTTATGAACTACTTACGAACTAGGACGGCACAAATATCCATGCCCGAGGGGGGATTCGAACCCCCGACCGTAGTGGCCGTGCAGACCGTGACTGAAGCGCCTCAGTCTCCTCGGCCACCGCGGCCGGCTCGCATCTTATCGATGACCCTTCTTGTAAACGGGGATGACCTGTGTCCTCTTCCAATCCTTGGGAACACTTGGTTCCTCTAGAGACCTACTGTACACTGCTGCAAGTCGGCTAGTTCCTTCGCATACTACGTGTAAAATCGAATTGGCATCCCATCACGTCCAGCAGACTTTCCTGTGTTGAGTGATTACAATTACTTTTCTATCTCTCTGACACTTATTTTAATATTCGCCAATTTATCATTCGTGCGATGGTTTAGAGAAGGTACTACAGTGGAATCTTCTTCCGTGAAACAGCTTTGGAAAAAGACATTTAGTATTTGGGCCTTTTGTATATCATCATCTGTTTCAACACCATTATGGTCACAGAGTGTCAGGATACTGATTTCAATGCGTTTACCGATTTGACATAGGACCAAAATTTCTTGGGTACACGAAACATTGCTCCCATGTTGAGCAATCAAATACTCTGACATACGACCCTTTTCGCTATTGCTAAGTATGAAGACCTTTCTTGATATTTCTACTTAAATCAGTATTCATTAATGCTGTAATGGTCTCATGATAAACAATTCCCCGATCTACGCTAACTGAATCCAAAAGTTTGGGTCTGTCATCAGCAACTCTAACAAGTTATCTCCTCGAGTTGACTCTCTATTTAACTTTTCAAGGTAATTTTCGGTTACAACACTTAGAACAAGGTTACTGGATTCTATGTGCCTGCCATCCCTGCCACCTGCCTTAAACACAAATGTTGTTTGTAGAGCTTATGGGACTTAACTACGGGGTCATCAGTCCCTAAACTTACAAACTACTTATGAACTACTTACGAACTAGGACGGCACAAATATCCATGCCCGAAGGGGGATTCGAATCCCCGACCGTAGTGGCCGTGCAGACCGTGACTGAAGCGCCTCAGTACCCTCGGCCACCGCGGCCGGCGCCTTAAACACGTTCGTCTGCCAATCTATATACGGTAAGTTAAAATCTCCATCAAAAACTTGACTAGAAAACCTATGGGAAATTTTTTCTAAGCTTTCCCTCAGGTGATCTGCTACTACTGCTGCTCAGCCAGGTGGTCTACAGAAACTTCCAAAGACCATATATGAACCACTATTCACTCTGACTTTCGACCAAATTATTTCACACTCTGAATCTGTACTAATTTTACTCGATGCAATCGTATTTATTTGCTTCTCGTTAGGCGAATTTGCTCACAGTTAGGCGAATAGGGCAGCGGTAACCACTTCCAGCATTTTCTGTGATAGTTATTAACAAACCAGTCTTGCTTTGAACGGTTACCGGACGATTTCTATCTTACTGACCTGTATGTAAATAAATAGCTATTTTATTTTTATATTTTTTAAATAACTTATTATTTGTGAGATTTACTCACTTCGAAAAGTAAAGAACTTAAAACATATAAGATAATTTTCACAAATTATTTACTTTGGATTAGATCTGGATTGCCTAATTTCCAGAGCAACACGTTTTACCGATGTGCACAACAAATGGAAATGAAAAGTTTGACACCATGAACATATTATTGAACGATATAAAACTCTCACTAAAGTATTTACATGACTCTGGGATAGTCTGATTAAAACAGCACCCTCATGTGAGTTTATTTTTAGTACACCTAAAATCCATTTCTAGAGATATCTGTCTATATGTAGTCTTCGCAGACCAAATCCCAGTGTATGGCGGAGGGTACAATGTGTCCATAACTATGCAATGTCTGGAATATCACATGTAGGGCCCGGGTTCGGTTCCAGATCAGTCAGGAATGTTCCTTGGTGAGAGGACTGGAATGATGTGCACTCTGCCTCGTGTGGCCAACTGAGGAGTTGCTTGACAGACTAGTAGCAGTTAAAAACTCAGGCAACCTGATGACCGTAACAGTGATATGCTGATTACATGTCACTCCATACCTCGTACAGTGACGTCATTATCAAAGGATTACCTGGCTCGATAGTCTAACGAGGGGCAAAACACAGAACATAGCTTTTTTTCACTTCTCTGTCTTTATAGTTTTCGGTCCTTAAAATTTGTCACTTGGAGATAGATGGTACCCGTAGATTCCTTGGCATACGTCACACACCTTTTAGGCGAGCGACCTTATTTTCTCTCTTTGGGTCAACAGAAAACATTCATTGGTCGATTGTTATCATCAGTCAATTTTAGACGTCTATATTACAATATTTTCTTCCTCTCACTAGGTTCCAAATTTTATTGGCTTAAATATTTACTTATTTGTTCACACGTGAGAAGTATCTTAATTCCACTCTTAATTTTTGTACCCTGTTTTATAAAAGTGTACGTAACTATTCACTGAACTGGTCTTCAAATTTCCCAAGCCGCGGTGGGGTAGCCGAGTGGTCTAAAGCGTCTCGCTGCGTGGAGGTTCGAGTCCTCCCTGGGGCATGGTTGTGTGTGTTTGTCCTTAGGTTAATTTACCTAGGTTTAAGTAGTTTGTAAGCTACGGACTGATGACCACGCAGTTTGGTCCGATAGATTTACAAACATTTGAACATTAAAAAAAAATCCCAACACTGATCAAGTTTTCTAAATTCTTCTATTTAGGACAAGGGGAGTCGTTCAGAAACCTGAAATACTGATAGGGGTGAAGGTAGTAACCCAAAAATGATATTGATGTTTTGTTTACATCGCTAAAGGTAGGAGAATTCTCTAGTGCCCCTATGTTAATTGTTCCAGAGTTGAGTATTTGAAGTTCTGTGGTATTTGCTATGACTGAAAGCAATGAAAGGAAGTTATTGAGCTAAAAGCTAATGTCCTATCAAAATAAATTATTCTTATATGTTTTAAATACGAGACGAACGCTGTACTTGTAAACAAAGAAAATTAAGTGAGTTTCGAAAGTTTTTAGTGCAGAAGATAATACTGCAAGGATAGAGCGGTATTTCGACAGTATTTCCAGATGGAACGCTCCTTGGCCACTTCTCAACAGCGTTCTTGGTGCCAACAAAGCGCTATTTCCCGTAGCTGTCACGACTTTATAACCACTCTCGCTTAGGGCTGACCTTCGCCGATCTTCTGGTGGTGACATTGCGACACAACAGCATCACGGCCGACCGCTTGCAGAACTTCCCCACGTTCTTCCCGCAGACAAAAGAGCGCTCCACGACGTGTTGTAAAACCTGAATTTAGTAATCACCACCACGTGGATTGAGATTCTGTGATGTGTACATTGTTCGTTATTACACACTTGAATGAATTTCGATGCCACACAAGATAATGTGGAAGAAGGGCATATTCGAACTGCTTTGAAACTGGAATTTCGTATTTCCATTGTATTAGTCGTTGGGAAAGTTCAGAAGGCAAGCTTAACCAAAGCCGCTTCAGAAAATGTGTATAACACTTGTAATTACCTTCATCTTTGTCCTTCTACTTTAATACATTGCGCACTTGGTATTCCCACGGTACCACTACTAAGACAAAGCAAAGATTTTAAATCAGAACATTTCTGTGCGCCAGTGATTTAACAGAGTTTTCTACCAACTTGGGATAACTTAATGAGTTCTCCGAAGGACGGTCTTCTCTTAACTGAGATTATTGATCAAAAGGAAATGTACGACTGTTATAATTACGGCGTTTCTTTTAGTTTTTTTATATGTGAATGCATACTAAATGTCTAAGGCGCTTCGCTGCCAAGCGCGCGGTTGCTCACCGTCGGAGGTTCGAGTCCTTCCTGGGGCATGGGTGTGTGTGTCGTCCTTACGTTAGTTTACCTAGGTTTAAGTAGTTTGCTAGCTACGGACTGATGACCACGCAGTTTGGTCCGATAGATTTACAAACATATGATTTTTGCATATTAAAGACACACTCTACACGAAAACAATTATTATGGAATAACCAGTGACAATATACTGCAAAACGTCACGCACTAATATGGAAACTTGCCAGTGCAAAACTTATAAATTAGTATTTAAATACCATTCTAATAAATATATGGAGTAATTCATTGATTATACTATAACTTCAATTTTTTTATAAATTATAAAATGTACTTCTAAGCTTTACTTACGTCTATTTAACTATAGCCGGCCGTGGTGGCCGAGCGGTCTGCGGCGTGCCAGTCACGGTCTGCACGGCCGCTGCGATCGGGGGTTCGAATCCCCCCTCGGGCATGGATGTTTGTGCCGTCTGTAATATAAGCTAGTTCATAAGTAGTTTGTAAGTTTAGGGACTGATGACCCCGTAGTTAAGTCCCATAAGCTATACATACATCTGAACATTTTTTAAATTATACACATGTGTGTGGAAATCCAAAATTGTGTACCAGTTCAAAAAAGCATGCTGTTCGCGATTCGAAGGAAGGGATTTAAGATTTAACGTCCCGTCGACAGTATGGTCATTATAGACTGAGCTCAGACTCGGATATTTGGGTAAGGATGGGGAAAGAAATCGGCTGTGCCGTATCAATGAAAGCATTCCGGCATTGTCCTGAGTTATTTAGGAAATTCACGGAAAACCTAAACCCGAATGGCCAAAGGTGAATATTAACCACCGACCTTCTGAATGAGAGTCCTGTTTGTTGCCACTGCACCACCTCGCTCGGTCGAGATTCGACACAAGACGACAGTCACTCTGAGAAGCCAGCCTCGCCTATTACGTCAGCTCAAGTGGAAGACACTCGAGAAGGCGCCCTATAGTGCTCATCTCACCATGTGATCATCATACCTACTTCAAGGGTCAACGATACCTGTTGGAAGCGGATGTGCTGCAGGCAGTTATGGACATCTTTTCGTACCACCAATGGCGTTTTCACGATATCGGTATAATCAGCTTAGTACGCTGGTTGGACAATTCCCTCATTGTTCACTGAGATTTAGCCTGTTCAAAATGTTCAAATGTTTGTAGAACTTATGGGACTTAACTACGTGGTCATCAGTCCCTAAGCTTACAAACTACTTATGAACTAGCTAAGACTAAAGACGGCACAAATATCCATGCCCGAGGGGGGATTCGAACCCCGTCCGTAGTGGCCGTGCAGACCGTGATTGGAGCGCCTCAGTCCCCTCGGAGATTTAGCCTGACTGATATGCCTATTCTGGACAGCACGGCCTCTGAACGCAAAATTGTTACCTTCCATATTGCCAATAAAATGTAGATCGCTATTCTACCTTTGTAAAAATCTTTTAATTGCTAATAGTTGACTGCTCATAATTGTAACCTACATAATTGTACATAACTTTAAAACTAATAATATGAATTAATGGTTTTGTAAGCAGGCATTCGTAACTTTCATAGATCAAGTTCATTCTTCGAACAAGATTGAAGGGAAAATTTAACATGGGAACACTAATCCGAGTTCAGTAAATAGTATACAGAATTTTATCGTTAGGGTAACCACAAATTTGGTAATAAATAGGTGTTACGAAATTTCAAAATCATCTTTAAATTTTTTTAAGTTAATAAAAATTCTTCTGTGCCTCATGAACAGTATAGAGATTCGTTATTAGGAACTACAACGGGTTTCGCACCGTCAGAGGTGGATCCTCAAATGTGAAACCCTTACTTCATAAGCTCAGAAAAATTTACAAAGCCTCAATGAATAAATTATAAGCACTTGCATAAAGTTACACGTCAGTTGGTTAATTCTGTATCTATAAAAATTGATGTATGTGTGTATGTTCCGTATGGACTTCAGACGCCTGGAACCATTTTGATGAAATCCTTAGATTAAACCACCAGATGATCTTGTGAATTTTAGTAGCGATCCGATCAAGGCATTTGCTAACGTATAAGTAAAAGTGTACGCCTGGCAAGTGGAACGACAGTAGTGCCGCAAACGGAGAAAGAGCCAACCTTTTGCAGCATGCCAGTCTTCTGGTATTGCTGTGCAGCCGCTAGGGGCTCTAGCTATGCTTCCGTGACTGTTGGTGCTAGACTGTACATTGCTAGTGTCGCTACGGTTGACTTCTTCTCCGAAAGGAGCTCTACTGACGTTCCAAATGCCAGACGTATGGTTTTACATATACGTTAGACTCTGATATTAGTATGTAAGTGTAAACACTCTTAGGATTGTATAAGCAAGGTATTCATTGTGTTTAATCATACTGCGTTGAACAAAGCTAACAATAAAATACATACGTACATCTACTTTTACAGATATAGAATATGAATTCCACCAGTGTGAAGTCGGCGCGGGTCGCTGTTTTGATTACATAAGAGTAGGTCAGCGTCTAAAACTCCTACTCTAGGAAAATACCAGTGCAACATTTTAGCAAATTCCAGGTCCAAAAAATTGCTTCCTTTTAATCGTAGCCGTAAAATGCGTTTCACATTACAAGAGTGCAGTTACAGCGCACAAGATTCCCGACAGGTAGATATAACCACACTTCATAAAATCACCGAAAAAAAATGGTCTAAGCCCGTGGTGAACGAACTAGTTGGTCATCCATTATAGCTCATCAACGAATAATTTATTTCCGTCGTTATTGAACGCCGTTCTTAAATTCAGAAATTCAAATGTTTGTAAATCTATCAGACCAAACTGCGTGGTGCCGCGGTGGAGTAGCCGAGCGGTCTAAAGCGTCTCGCTGCGGAGCGCGCGGTTGCTCGCCGTGGAGGTTCGATTCCTCCCTGGGGCATGTGTGTGTGTGTGTGTGTGTTGTCCTTAGGTTAGTTTACCTAGGTTTAAGTAGTTTGTAAGCTACGGACTGATGACCACGCAGTTTGGTCCGATGTATTTACAAACATTTGAACATTTTTAAACAAACTGCGTAGTCATCAGTCCGTAGCTTACAAACTACTTAAACCTAGGTAAACTAACCTAAGGACAACACACACACCCATGCCCCAGGGAGGACTCGAACCTCCACGACGAGCAACCGCGCTCCGCAGCGAGACGCTTTAGACCGCTCGGCTACTCCACCGCGGCCTTAAATTCAGTCCATATAAATAAGGCGTGCAACTGCTGCCCAAAAGATAGCCGCCAGTGTATAAAATGATATTTGGGTTACCGTTAAAATTTACGAAGTTTTAATTAGTCATGCTTGTATCAGGTTTTTAAGAGTCCCTCTTGTATAAAACACATTATAATGGGCTGTTGTGCCACGGAGAACAACAGCAGTGAGAAGGACTAATGCGAACTGAACACGGGCCAAGCTGAGGTGGCGCCTAGGAAAATTAAGCATGCGCTAGGAGTGGCGGCGAGCGGAGAACAGAGCGTGATTTACTTACCAACCGCTCTCACAGTCCCTTGTTGACGACTTGGGCTCGTGGCTACATAGTGTGTGCGCCACATTCGAACCCTACTATCAGCGCTTACAAACTGGAATAGGGACTCATCTGACCAAGCGACAGTTTCCAGTCGTCTAGGTTCCAACCGATATTATCAAGACCGCAGGACGGGCGCTGCAGGTTTGCAAAGCGCCTCTTGTGGGTCGTCTGCTGCTATAGCACATTAACGCCACACTGCGTAGTACTTACGTAACCAATACGTTCGTCGTACGTTCCTCATTGATTTCTGTACTTATTTTTTGCAGTGTTGCATCTCGTTTAGAATTTACCATTGAAAACCCAACGTTAACGTGGCTACACACAGGGTGCACTTGTTAGTGGAATACACAAAACACACCATGCAAATGTAACCAGTCCTAATAGATTCTCTTTATGTCTGCTCCACCGTCGGCCGCGGTGGCCGAGGGGAACCGGGCGCCGTGGCTCAGCGCGCCCGGTCAGAGGGCTGAACGCCCTCTGTAATAAAAAAGCTGAGCCAACAACAAATAGAACAACAACGAACAATCAAGATCAGCGACCGCAATGAGGAGAACTACCCAGAGAACAAAAAAAAAAAAAAAAAAAAAAAAAAAAAAAAAAAAAAAAAAAAAAAAGGGGACTGAGGCGCTTCAGTCACAGTCTGCACGGCACTACAGGGGGGGGTTCGAATCCGCCCTCGGGCATGGCTATTTGTGCCGTCCTAGTTCGTAAGTAGTTCATAAGTAATTTGTAAGTTTAGGGACTGATGACCGCGTAGTTAAGTCCCATAGACTATACAAACATTTGAAACATTTTCTGCTCCACCACATCGTCCTGTCCAGGGTGGAATGAAATTTAGAGATCTACGTTATCTACCGCGGAAGATTTTTCATTTTTCCATTTCTTGAAACGACCTCTCTTTCTGGGTGGCTATGACACTACTTTTAAAGTACATGTGTTAATAAACAAAAGAGATATAAGTAATATAGATTTGATGTGCATATTATGAATCCGAACCCAACAAGAGCGTGTTAATTGTTGATAGAATGTTATACGAAATATTATACATTCGTTTGCCTATAAGACACTATTCATAGACTAACAAAAACGATTACGTTAATGGCTATATGATGTATCTGAATAGATCAAACACATTTATGGCCCGCTGCTAAGAATTTACCAAGTTTCATTTATGTCAAACATGTTGAGTAGCAGAAAGATGGCCAAAGAAAGGTAGCAAATTTTGGTTTGGAAGTAAGTACAACCTTCTCGCATAGAAATGTCAAAGTTCGATATTAAATCCCTTGTAACTCCTCTCAAAAATGCATATCTATTAGTATACATTAATTTCTTTATAACAAATCTATGTATTGCTCCTATCAGAATGAAGCAGTACTTGTAACTGCTGCAAATTCTCACTTCACAGTCATTGTCATTGACACTGCAAAGTTTTTGCAACGTCTGAAGACAGAAGAAGTAACTGGACAGAATGTCCTTATTCACCTTGTTATATGGTTTCAGGAAGTCTTGACTTCTCCCTGAAATTCTCCATTATATCCCTGCAGTCTCTAACCAGAATTCTATTTTTGACATCGACTTCGTTATACAGAGTGTATAAGAAATCAAGCACAGTGTATAAGCTGTTCCAGCTCCCGCTGACCTTTTGTTTCAAAGGTGGTTGCAAACTAGTGTAGAGGCCACTTTTCTACATGTACATGCTTTTTACAGTGATTATTGTTGCTGCTGCGTTAAGGCATGATTTAACAGGATGTTTCTAAACACTGCATTTGTACAACGAGCAACACAAGGAATACTTTCGTTATTTGGCAAAACTTTTATAATATTGGGCCTGTGGTCGGTGACAAAAACAAAATTTCAGGCAAAATCTTCCAATCAGCCCTGCTCTCTTCTGTATTTTTCATAATATTTACTCCCGTCTTCTTGAAGTACGTGAAATTTTGTTTCTTATAAAACGTTACTCACAGAAAACAAATCTTTATTAATCTAATAACTTGTAAGCGTCAGTCAATGCACCTGATTGTGTGAATCAGTCCACATATCAACTGCTACAGCACGTTTTTTTATTAATAATCGCCGTAGTAACACAAAGCAGTATGTTGCTTCAAATTGCGTCAGCCTGTTCTTTGACACACGTTATAATAGACGGGTGTGTCAAGACTGACTTCTCCATTATGTTCACATAGGTTTATTTATTCTTGGCCTAGTTCATTGAAAACTTCACAGAGACAGCACAAATAGCTGTTATATCTTTAGCACACACGCAATGCAACACGCTTGGCTGTGACACTGTATTTTATTACGACCGGTACTGCTGAAGGAGCGATCACTGTGGGATTATTTTAATGCTGTTTCTGTAAATGAGTCGTTCCCGACTGGAAACTAAGTAATGTTGAGCAGTTTATGCAGGATACCTTACTAGTAGATTTGATGTTTTCATCTATAGCTAAAAGACAATTAGTCTAAACTTGATTTTTTAGACTCTACATTTCATTATTTATGTTCAATTTTTCAATGCTGTAGAATCTAATTCGAAGTACTCAATAATTACAGACTTTAGTTTCAGGATCACTGAGAATTTGTTTCAGAATACTGCATTAAGTTACCCAAATGAACTGCAGTACACTTTTTAATTATTGGCTATATCTTTAAGTGGTCACCTGAAAAACTGGCATGCGTTCCTGAGTCGATAACGACATTGTCCTTTATAATGATTGTCCTGTGGCATTCGTTCACGCCCTTTCATAGTAGTGAACGAAACTCGCTCGGGACTTGTTTCAGCTATTAAAATTATGTCTGTACTAATTCTGCAAGGCTTCTGGCGCTGTAATGTTGTGTTAGTACGCAGAAAAGAATGACATTATGTCGTTAAATGTCATTGTCGCAAAACGTCCGAATGACAGAACGTAATTGTCTACTGACGGCACAGAACGATCGGTCTCTGCCAGTTGAGTTTTAGCTCCCACATGTCAAACCTCCGTACAACCGATGCGTTTTAGGAAGCACTGGACAGCATACGTTCACCGTAGAACGATTGAGTTCAACACCATATGAAAATAACGTAGTATAGCTCTCAAATTTTCTATATCGTCTAAACAGATCACAAAAATTTTAGTAAAGTGATGGGACAGTCGGTCGTGGAAGACTATTACATGAGTACAGGCAAAGCTTAAAAAAATTAATGGATACTCTAATTTGAAGTCGAAAAAACATTGAGATTTTAAGACTTTCGGTAATTATGCAGAGTCCGGCAACGCAAAACAAAGACATATCAATACCGTTAATTAAGTAATGGATTACTGTCCATGGGCGTGGTGTTTATTCTCATCAGAGGTCAGTGGCACAGAAATTATTTTGACGCCACAGAGGGTCGTGAATTATATGTACTTGAAATTGCACGCTACTGAAAGAAGGTCTGCGCAAAATTTTATTACATAAATAGACATTCCTTAGGTATTATTATTGGGTAGCTGTCAATCACCTTTACCATGTAAGGATGACAACCAAGGAACGTCTAAACCGTCTATAAAATAAAAATAAAATTCATGCCATTATTCCGCATTTTTTTTTTTTTTTCAGATAAGAAATTCAGTGAAATAAAAATGTTTTCCAGTCAAGTTTTCATTTTTATTCACCAATCATTTCCGCTTGCTGCGAAACTTCTACGGTGTTCTCCATGTCCCAGCATCTAGGAATGCCTTCTGTCCACTGTTATCCTTGGTAGAAAGTTTCTTTTTGTGATCTTCATTTGCAGAACCAACGTCACTGTTGGCATTTGCTCTTCGTTGTTTATGTTCGAATCATGAACTTTCAGTTTTTCTGTGCTTGCTTGGAGGTAAAATAGTTATTTTCTCCATTCTTCAAAACTAACCGAAATGTATTGCGATTGGTTGAGATGAAATTCGGAAGAGCCGTTCTTCATGAATACGGTGTTGATGTAGAAGATGAATCATTCACATGTTTTCTGGTATATATTATAGTGCAGAAATATGAGCATAGATTAGAAACACTATAATAGATACCAGGTAACATGCGAATGTTCAAAAATGTTCAAATGTTTGTTCAGCTTATGGGACTTAACTACGGGGTCATCAGTCCCTAAACTTACAAACTACTTATGAACTAGCTAATCCTAAAGACGGCACAAATATCCATGCCCGAGGGGGATTCGAACCCCCGATCGTAGTGGCCGTGCAGACCGTGACTGGAGCGCCTCAGTCCCCTCGGCCACCGCGGCCGGCAACATGCGAATGATTTATTTTCTACACCAATACCATCTTCACGAAGAAGATTTCTTAGTAACTTCGTCTCAACCAGTCACACTATATTAGCAGGATTGACTACCATTCGCCAACCCATCCGACGCTTCACTACACAAAATAACGTCACAAAAAGCAATTTCAGAGGCACACTGCACCGTCACTACTGGCGTACCGGCAGGGCAAAGTGCAATGCGGCGTGGCACACGCAGAGGCCTCTAATGGGCGACTGCAAAGTTTTGCAGATGCGGGAGTATCACTAGTGCAATAAGGGACCTTTACATAATCTATCATACGATTTTGGTGTATTTCTGTTTGTTCGAACCAAAGTACTTTCCTTGTTAGTTTAAGTAGTTTGTAAGTCTAGGGACTGATGTCCAACGTAGTTTGGTACCATAGCATTACAAACACCTGAAACTTTTTTTATGTCGGAGATTTCGACATTTTGGGAATTACTGGAAGCTTATGTTAACGAAATCAGTCTAATTTACTTGGTAAAAGAGTTTAACACGTTTTCAAATGTTTGTATAGCTTATGGGACTTGACTAGGGGCCATCAGTCCCTTAACTTACAAACTACTTATGAACTAGCTAACACTAAGGACGGCACAAATATCCATGCCCGAGGGGGGATTCGAACTCCCGACCGTAGTGGCCGTGCAGACCGTGACTGGAGCGCCTCAGTCCCCTCGGCCACCGCGGCCGGCTAACACGTTTTCCTGCTTATCACTGACACCTGTACTCTCTTTTATTTATGATAAGAAATTGTTTTGACACGATAATTGTTGCACTTAGTCTATGGATTTTGAATTGTTTAATATAATCGGCATCGCATCTGCCGAACATAAAAATTGCACGAACCAAAGGCAGAGACATGGGCATGTACGAGACTGAATCCCAACAGAAAACAGAGAAATGGGCTGTGACGGAGAGAGAGGTTGTAAGTAGCATCAAAACAAGGACTCGTGGGCGCCCATAGGGCGACTGCTGAAGCGGATGTGGGGGCCAAGTGTGGCGCCTGCGCGCTGCCTTTCCAAGAGGATGTTACGGCGGGAAAGCGGGACCGCCGGTCCCTGACCCTGACAGCTAATCCGTTGGAAAGCGCCTGACGTCACCGCTGTGACGAGCCGCGGGAGAAAGCAGCAATTATCTAACCTTGTTTCCCAGCTCTGCGCCGCTGATGAACCTTTCATCAGTTTCGTTCCTACCACCAAGCGCATCACCCTTAGTCATGGACCGTTATCATATGAAACTTATGACTAAAAGAAAAAAATACAAATATCTCACGATAACGTCTCAGTCAGTAATTTTGAGAATAAACTGATAGAACTTACTTGGGTGGTTGACAGAATATGACAACTTCATTTAGCCGCGGCGGAGTGGCCGAGCGCATTCAGGCGCTATGCTCCTATGCGCTAGGCCGTTCCCCGTCGGGGATTCGAATCCTCCCACGGGCATGGATGTTTTTGCTGTCTTTAGTATAAGTTAGTTTATAAGTAGTTTGTAAGTTTAGGGGCTGATGACCCGCGGTTAAGTCCCATAAGCTTAACAAACAACAACAACTTCATTTAATCTATATCTATAAATTTGTACAGTTACTAATGTCTACCCGGGGAAGGCTTTAGGCACGGTTTTATGGCGAATGTGTATGTCTCTTTGTTGTACGCTTATCACGTCCGAACAACAAGACGCAGATACTTAAATTTTTGTACAGTTACAAATTTATACCTGAGGAAGGTTTTAGGCACGGTTTTATGGCGATATGATAGATATTTAGTAATTTGAAGAATATAACGCTTATTTGGAACAATAATTGCTCTTTGAAAAATAATATTTACTCTTTGAAAATGGTTTTATTGGTTGCATTGTTGCTTGAGGGCTGATAATTATGAAAGAGTGGAGTATATTAGGATGGAAAGTTATCGGTGTATATAAAATTCCACGTGTGTGTGTGTTAATATTTCGCTCTGCAGCGTAGCGACTCTATAGCAAGGAGGTTACGTACAGCGAAACGTGATGCCACAGACCATAGCATATGCGTGCTACAATGTCTTCAGCTCTTTCTCTGTAAGGACAAGCATACGAATAAGGAAATATAAGAATAAATAAATAAAGTAGTAAACAAGAATTTTCTTTTAATTCATCTCTTTAAAAAAATCGATTTGACGTTTCGCGCATTATCTATCATAATCAACAAACACGCGAGCGGAGCCGCGGGGTTAAGCTAGTAACTAATACTTCAGAGATGTTCTGTAAATTATTGTTTCCTTGATCACAACATAGGCTTTTTAGGCGATTCCGAGGTAGTAACTGAACGCGAGAACCACTGATAAATCGTGCTTGGTATATAGATTGACAGCTGACCCTCGACGGATGAAGATGAAGAGAAGGTAGGGAAAACTGTTGCCTCGGCCGAGCGCATTGAGGCACTATGCTATGATCCGCGAGGCCGTTCCCCGTCGGGGATTCGATTCCCCCCTCGGACACGGATGTTTGTGCCGTCTTTAGTATGAGGAAGTTCATAAGTAGTTTGTAAGCTTATGAACTGATGGCCCCGCAGTTAAGTCCCTTAAGCTCTACAAACATTTGAACATTAGGAAAACTGTTGAAACACCAAAACACAATCCCATGCATAATATGGCCTAAGAAAACCAGTTGAAACTGAAAATAACTGTCATTTGTCTCGAATTGGACAAATGCAGGCCTTGTATGACTTTTAAGGGAATCTTAAATCAGTGTTATTTTGATAGAGATGAAGAGTAATCACGCACCTTTCTCTTACGTATACCACAATACTTCAGTTATCGTGGGGCCTGATGACTATCGACGCCAAGGGAAATACGACAATTCATCCTAGTAATCACAAAGTAAGTTGTCGATGACGCAAGCTATGTGAAACGGGTCATGCACTCTTAAAACATAGCATCACCATTCGTGGAAAAGCATTGTATCATGGTTAGGATCTGTTCATGAAAAATTGTCACATTATCCTTGGAGCTAAGGCAACCCTTAAGCTTTCCATGGCGCATGAAGGAAGGCCATAATATGGATGCCTAAATTACAATCGAAATCCTGACATTTATCACTCTGGGGACATAAACTCACAAAAGACCATCAGAAGTGTATACAACGGAGTTCGATGGGTCTCGGATATTTTGTAGAGGGACATACCCTGAGTGTGAGGCTATCCGCTCTTTTAGCGACTAAGCTTGGTTTTCGAGGAAATTACTGTTGAAGTACACTGCGCACTGTAAGACGCGTAACGATAGCCATGTTCCAAGCAAGTGAGCGTGCCGCAACGGCTAAGGTACACAGCTACCACGCTGGAAGTACCGTACTCGGGTCCTCTGTCCATTTGCTTATTCAGAACAGTCCGACATTTTTGTCACTTTTCGGCGTATGTGATTTCGCCACTTGTTCGTTCATTCAACTCTAATGTATTATCTATCCTATGACTGCACTTCTGTAGACATACTTGGGTCGTTCATTTTACTATATTATTTGAACACGCACGACACTACCAATGAGTTGCGAGAAACGGACATTGACGACAAATACAAAATAGTGGGTACTGAGTTGGAATCCCCCCTCGGGCATGGATATTTGTGCCGTCCTTAGTATTAGCTAGTTCATAAGTATTTTGTAAGTTTAGGGACTGATGACCCCGTAGTTAAGTCCCATAAGCTTAACAAACATTTGAATTTTTGTCCCTCTACAGTATATCCGAGACCCATCAGAATCCGTTATTTTCACTTCTGATGGTCCTCTTGTCAGAAGTTGTGAACAGTACACTCCAATAATCGACAAAGAAAAGAATATCTTCTACTGCTCCATGGTCCACATTTTACGGCTTTGGCAGCACGTTTCCCTGTTATGCGTATTTGCATATCTCATGCGCGGTTTTGTAATTCCAGCTCGCGTTGCAGTCATTGCTTCTCTTGTGTTATTTTGTTGATGACAGTGTTCATGAGTGCGTTATTGAGTTCTGCATTAACATTTCAGGTATCATCCTCTTAACTTTCTTTAGACTGTTTAATGACCATCTGTCATGAACACAGCACACAGTTTCATCCAAATTGTGTCTTAGCATGTTATGTTCTTTTCACATTCGTTGTATTTGGTGCAAATCTTTGATATGGTGTTTCTTCAAACACCGGACCCTATGGTTAGCTTGCTTACGGAAGGCCCGACCGTATGAGAACCAATTATTTGCCCAGATTCAGATCCAGAACTCTGTCCTGGTAACAAAAGCCAGTCACAACGTATTGAGGGCATTCTACAGATACCATCCGTGGTGAAGTACAACAGTGCAAATTGTCGGCATGGTTATCATTTCGATTTATATTCAACCATGAATTTCTTGCGATGTTTCCAATATTTTGTCAAATTTTGTTATATGTAATATGTTGAAATACATGAAAACATTTCCTTAAGACTATACGGTTGACTGCAAGTCACTGGAATCAATCACACGTGTCAAGAACCTGTGTTCGGAAATTTTTAGTAAAAACGTACATAAAGGCATTAGGAAGTATCCGCTATTAATTTCGAGGGTTTTATAGCTGTGTTGGAATGGCCGAGGGCTCTAATACGCCTTTCTGCTGAGAGCGCGGTTTCTACCCTTCGGAGATTAAAGTCCTCCCTCGGGCATGGATGTGGATGTGTTGTCCTTAGGTTACTTAGTTTAAGTAGTTCGTAAGGCTAGGGACTAATAACCACGTTAGTTAAGACCGATTGATTTACAAACGTTTGAACATTTGAATTTGAGGGTTGTACACTGAAATAAATGCATAATATTTTGATAAGGAACCCAAAATGAGCTGATTTTCTAAATTCAAATGTTCAAATGTTTGTATAGCTTATGGGACTTAACTACGGGGTCATCAGTCCCTAAACTTACAAACTACTTACGAACTAACTAAGACTAAGGACGGCACAAATATCCATGCCCGAGGGGGATTTGAACCCCCGACCGTATCGGCCGTGCAGACCGTGACTGGAGCGCCTCAGTCCCCTCGGCCACCGCGGCCGGTTAAGGAACCCATATCCGGGAATGTCATCCAGTGACATTTTGAGCACTTCTTCGTCTTTGATACTCTGAATCATGTCTTTTCTACTGCAAGCTCTTTGCTTTCCATATATTAGGAGGTAGTAAGAACCAAAACAAAAAGAAAGTAAGGTGCACGTAAGTTCTGAAATCCAGACCTGTAAAGCTATACGAACCTGGCCTACAGAAGAGATGTGTTCATGATTTCAAAGTCAAAGGCGTGCTAGAAACTCTTCATGTAGGCATTTTAGAGCCTATATTTACCACAGATTGTGTTACTGTTTGTTCCATACTGCCCCTTACCCATTACGGAAAGTAAATAGCTTGTATCAAAGACAAAGAACTGCTCATACAATTACCGGATGACAATTCCGGTCAAGGGTTCCTAGTAAAATTTTATGTAGTCACTCCCCTATACAAGTAACGGAAATTTCCGGACACCGTTAAAATTTTTCAGATGTTTGTAAATCTAAGAGACTTAACTGCTGCGGTTATCAGTCCCTAGGCTTACAAATTACTTCAGCTAACTAATCCTAAGGAAAACACATACACCCATGTCCGCGGGAGAACTCGAACCTCCTTCAGCGTGCATCCGCGTGCTCCTCAGAACGGCACCTTAGACCGCTCTACCACTCAACCGCGATTCCGGACACCCTATGCAAATCAATCCAAAGGGTAACGCCTTTCCAAAACAAAGTTGTCAGTAATAACATGAACATGGAACTCTCACGTAAAGGAGGATACCGATAAACAGAGTAAGTTGTAATTTGCAGCTGTTTGCTGATGATGCTGTGGTGTATGGGAGGGTGTCGTCTTTAACTGACTTTAATAGCATACAGGATGACTTAGACAAAATTTCTAGTTGGTGCGAAGAATGGCAGCTAGCTCTCAATATAGAAAAATGTAAGGTGATGCGCATGGGTAGGAAAAACAATCCCATAATGTTCGAATACAGCATTAGTAGTGAGCTTCTTGATACTGTCGCGTCGTCCAAATATCTAGCCGTAACATTGCAGAACGATATGAAATGGAACGAACATGTAAGGACAGTTGTGAGTAAGACGGACAACCGACTCCGGTTTATTGGGAGAATTTTACGAAGATGTACTTCACCTGTAAAGGAGACCGCGTATAAAACGCTTGTACGACCACGTCTTGAGTATTGCTCAAGTGTTTGGGACCCGCAGCAGATCAGTTTAAAGGAAGATGTAGAGGCAGTTCAGGGGCGAGCAGCTAGGTTTGTTACTGGTAGGTTCGACCAATGTGCGAGTGTGGCGGAAATGCTCCAGCACCTCAATTGGAGATCGCTGGAGGAAAGACGACGTTCTTTCCGTGAATTTCTGTTGAGGAAATTTAGAGGGCCGGAATTTGAAGCTGAGTGTAGTACGATCTCGCTGCCGCCTACTTACATTTCGCGTGGTGATCACAAAGAGCCGGCCGCGGTGGCCGAGGAGACTGAGGCGCTTCAGTCATGGTCTGCACGGCCACTGCGGTCGGGGGTTCGAATCCCCCCCTCGGGCATGGATATTTGTGTCGTCTTTAGTATAAGGTAGTTCATAAGTAGTTTGTAAGTTTAGGGACTGATGACCCCGTAGTTAAGTCCCATAAGCTTAACAAACATTTGAACATTTTTTTTATCACAAAGACAAGGTAAGAGAAATTAGGGCTCGTACAGAGGCATATAGGCATTCTTTTTTTCCTCGTTCTGTTTGGGAGTGGAATAGGAAAGGAAATGCCTAGTAGTGGTACAGTGTACCCTCCGCCACGCACCTTACGGTGAATTGCGGCGTATGTATGTAGATGTAGAAACATCGGTCCATCGATTCTTGATTACTGTTAGTCTATCTGTGATCGTTTTAAATTTGGACAGTGTGAATCGTTAGAGTTTCTATCAGTTATCGCTAGAACGGTGCTAAATCTTAGTCCACTCCAGTGCGAGGTGCTACCCAAGAGTGGTATTGGGCGTGGTCCATCTCAAATCAGGGATGTGTTAGTTCTCCAACACATACAGCGCGTAATCACCACGATCATGAATTCATAACAACTCTCTATTTTATAGAATATCAAGTGGTGGAAACACCAAGGAACGAGTTAAGCGACGGCTGGGTATGGCTGTGGCACTCGCGGGGTGTCCGGGCTGCGGCATGGTCACATCCGCCACTTCCCAACAACCGTAAGCTCTGGGCACGCTTCAGCGATCGCCGTTAACCGTGACCGTGTAGCGTTGTGTGCCACGGGGCATGGGTAACGACGATCTTTGCATAGCCACACGAACTGCGACGAAGGTTCACACCTTGGTGCATGGCTCCTGAGGTGAAATAATCGGTAGCAGCCCCCCCCCCCCCCCCTCGAACATTCCGCATATCAGTTGTCCCACAGGAATACGTGATACTACTTGGATAGACTTTACATTTCCTGGAGTCCAGAAGATCGAGGTTCTCAGAGAGAACTCAATAATTCTGTCAGAAACGCAGTGGATCAGATGGTCTTAGATGAAGCCTCACACTACACTAACAAGGAACACCTTTGACTTCGAACACTCGGAACCGCACGAAACCATAGTTGGAATAACTGGCAGTCATAAACGGGACAGTGGTGTGCTTCATTTCCATCCATTTTAACAGAGAGGAACAAAGTAACAAGATATCAACGCTATAGGAAGAATTTTCAAATCAGGAGGTACGCATAAAGCATCGTGTGAAATTGTACTCAACGCATTCTCTGAGGATTACTTCGAACAATTAGTTCATGAGCCAACTAGAATTGTAAATGGATGTGAAAACACACTTGATCTCTTAGCAACAAATAATCCTGAGCTCATAACGAGCATCAAAACGAATACAGGTATTAGTGAACACAGAGCTGTAGTAGCGAAATTGAATATCGAAAGTCCCAAAGTTACCAAAAATAAACGCAAAGTATATTTGTTCAGGAAAGCAGATAGAAACAAAATACATTGCTTCTTGAAAGACAGCTTCCACTCGTTTCCAACACTAAACGCAGGTGTAGACCAGATGTGGCTCAAATTCAAAGAAGTGGTATCGACAGCAATTGAAAGTTTTATACCTAATAAATTAATAAAAGAAGGAGGCGATCCCCCTTGGTACACAAAACAGGTTAGGACACTGTTGCAAAAGCAAAGGAAAAGGCATACTAAATTTAAACGAACACGAAATCCCCAGGATTTGCGATTGTACTCAGAAGCTCGAAATTTAGCGAGGATTTCAATGCGAGATGCCTACAACATTTATCACAACGAAACTCTTTCTCGTAATTTGACTGAAAACCCAAAGAGATTTTGGTCATATGTTAAATATACTCGGGGAAAGTCACAAACAATACCTTCACTACGTGATAGTAATGGCGATCCTGCCGATGACAGCGCTACTAAAGCAGAGTTACTAAACTTAGCTTTTAGAAACTCATTCACCAAAGAAGACGAAACCAATATTCCAGATTTCGAATTACGAACAGATGCCGTAATGAGTAACATAGAAGTAGATATCATCGGAGTAGTGCAGCAACTAAAATCACTTAATAAGAACAAGTCTTCTGGTCCGGATTGTATACCCATTAGATTTCTATCTGATTATGCTGAAGCGATAGCTCCTTACTTAACAGTCATATACAACCGCTCTCTCATAGAAGGATCTGTACCAAAAGATTGGAAAGTTGCACAGGTCACACCTATATTCAAGAAAGGCAGTAGGAGTAACCCACTAAACTACAGGCCTATTTCATTGACGTCAATTTGCAGCAGGGTTTTGGAACATATCCTGTATTCAAATATTATGAATTATCTCGAACAGAACGATCTATTGACCCAAGGTCAACACGGATTTAGAAAATATCGTTCATGCGAAACACAACTAGCTCAATATTCACACGAAGTGATGGGTGCTATCGACAAAGGTTCGCAAATCGATTCCGTATTTATTGATTTTCAGAAAGCTTTTGACACCGTACCTCACAAACGGCTTTTAATCAAATTGCGTGGTTATGGTATATCGCCCCAAATTTGCAATTGGATAGGGGATTTCTTGTCAGAGAGGACACAGTTCGTAGTAATCGATGGTAAGGCATCGACTAAAACAGAGGTGATATCGGGCGTTCCACAGGGTAGTGTTATTGGTCCTCTGCTATTCCTTATTTACATAAACGATTGAGGGGAAAATCTAAGTAGCTCTCTTAGGTTGTTTGCAGATGACGCCGTCATTTACCGTCTAGTAAAATCATCTGAAGATCAAAACCAACTGCAGAACGATCTGAATAAGATATCAGTATGGTGTAAAAATTGGCAATTGACTCTAAATAATGAGAAGTGTGAAGTCGTCCACATGAGTACGAAAAGAAATCCGTTAAACTTTGTTTACAACATAAATCAATCAAATGTGAAGGCCGTAAACTCCACAAAATACCTAGGAATCACTATTACTTCAGACTTAAATTGGAAAGAACACGTAGATAATATCGTGGGAAAGGCGAACCAGAGACTGCGTTTTATTGGCAGAACCCTTAAAAGATGCAACAGAACTACTAAAGAAACTGCATACACTGCGCTTGTCCGTCCATTTTTGGAGTATTGCAGCCCAGTGTGGGATCCTTATCAGGTGGGTTTGACGGAGGACATCGAAAGAGTCCAAAGAAGGGCAGCTCGTTTCGTATTGTCGCGATACAGGGGAGACAGCGTTACGGAAATGATACAGGGTCTGGGATGGGAATCATTACAACAACGGCGCTTATCGCTGAGGCGTGGGTTACTTGCGAAACTCCAATCGCCAACATTCTCCTCCGAATGCGAAAATATATTGTTGACTCCCACTTACATAGGTAGAAATGATCATCAGAATAAAATAAGAGAAATCAGAGCTCGAACAGAGAGATTCAGGTGTTCTTTCTTCCCGCGCGCTATTCGAGAATGGAATGGGAGATAAATAGTATAATTGTGGTTCGATGAACCCTCTGCCAGGCAGTTAAATGTGATTTGCAGAGTATCTCATGTAGATGTAGATGTATATGTAATTTAATGGCGTCAGTGTATCATTACATATTCAATCAGCAGCGCTAAAAACACTCTGCTTAAAGTACTTAGAACAGCGCAAACACACAAACAGCAGTGCACACACCTGAAAGTACTTATATTAGTCCTCAAGGGAGACGCGGTACTTCGATGGAGTGGTTAAAACAATGTGGAAGAAAACAATTTACACATCCCACTAAAACTATTATATTTCGGAATTGTTATGTTATATAACATATCCGCGAATTCCATATCCTCGGCCCTAATGTCATTTGCCGCGGTGGCCGAGGAGACTGCGGCGCGCCAGTCACGGTCTGCACGGCCACTACGGTCGGGGGTTCGAATCCCCCTCGGGCATGGATATTTGTGCCGTCCTTAGTATTAGCTAGTTCATAAGTAGTTTGTAGGTTTAGGGACTGATGACCCCGTAGTTAAGTCCCATAACCTCAACAAACATTTGAACATTTGATTTAATGTCATTTCCATATTCAGCACATCGCAACATGGTCTCTAATATTTGCACCACATGCCTAGGATTCATTATCTTCATGATATCAGTGCACTGTACATAGTAGTGCTTGAAAGGGAGCAGTTCTTCCGGAGCGGAGATTTCGCGCCATTTCATTCGGAGCCTCCGTCTACCTCCGGTTGGACATGTCGAATCGAGCAGACGCCATTTTGGAAATGACTCTTGCCGTATTTGCTTTATTTGGCAGGGTTTTTTTTTTTTTTTTTTTTTTTTTTTTTTTTTTTTTTTTTTTTTTTTTTTTTTGCATAGTACGAAAAGAAGCGGTTTCCCAGCATCAATTCCATGGATATAAACCTCGATCGAAATGTTCTAATACGAGTTAGTTATAATAAAAGTTGTGTAAAAGTACAATTATTGATAAAAGTTTCACGATGGCCGTATAAGACGCACAATGTACAACAAACTAGACCGATGCTCACCAAGTGTAGCATAGCTCAGTTACTAGCGTTGTAGTTTGTTCAGTGGAAGGTTTTGTGTTCGATTCCCAACAAGTACAGACTTTTTAATTCTCCGTAATTGTCAAAATTTCTTTCTCTTTCATACTTCTACTACATAATTTCATTGTCATTATTATTATTTGTTGTTGTTGTTATGGTCTTCAGTCCGGAGACTGTTTTGATGCAGCTCTCCACCCTACTCTATCCTGAGCAAGCCTTTTCATCTCCTCATAAGAACGGCAACCCACATCCACTTGAATCTGCTTACTATACGCGTCTCTTCGCCTCCCTCTGCAATTTTTACCCCACACACTTCCCTCCAATGCTAAATTTACGATTCCTCGATGTCTAAGAATGTGTCCTACCAAGCGATCTCTTCTTTTAGTCAGGGTATGCCAAAAATTCCTTTTCTCGCCAATTCTGTTCAGTACCTCTTCATTAGTTATGTGATCTACCCACCTAATCTTCAGCATTCTTTTGTAGCACCACATTTCAAAAGCCTCTATTCTCTTCCTGTCCGCACTGCTTATCGTCCATGTTTCACTCCCGTACAGGGCAACACTCCACACAAATGCCTTCAGAAAAGACTTCCTTACCCTTAAATTAATATTCGATGTTAGCAAATTTCTCTTTTTCAAAAATGCTTTTGTTCCCATTGCCATTCTTCATTTTATATCTTCTGTACTGCGACCATCGCATGTTATTTTACTACCCAAGTAACAAAACTCATCTACCACCTTCATCGTTTCGTTACCTAATCTAATTTCTTCAGCATCGCCTGATTTTCTAAGACCGCATTCCATTATTTTTGTTTTGCTCTTGTTAATGTTCATTTTATACGCTCTCTTCAACACACAGTCCATTCCATTCAACTGCTCTTCCAGGTCGTTCGCTTTCTCTGACAGAATTACAATGTCATCAGCAAAACGCAATGTTTTTATTTCTTCCCCCTGAACTTTAATCCCTATTCCAAATTTTTCCATGCTTTCCTTCACCGCCTGCTCGATGTATAAATTGAATAACATCGGAGAAAGGCTACAACCCTGTCTTACTCCCTTCCCAACTGATGCTTCCCTTCCATGCCCTTCGAGTGTAATAACTGCGGTCTGGCTTTTGTACAAGTTGTAAATAACTCTCCTTTCCCTGTATTTTACCCCTGATGACTTCAGAATTTGAAAGAGTGTAGTCCAGTCAACATTGTCAAATGCTTTCTCCAAATCTACAAAAGCTAGAAATGTAGGTTTGCCTTTCCTTAATCTATCTTCTAAGATAAGACGTAAGGTAAGTATTGCCTCCCGGGTTCCTACGTTCCTCTTGAATCCAAACTGATCTTCCCTGAGGTCAGCTTCTACCAGCTTTTCCATTCTCCTGTAGATAATACGTGTTAAAATTTTGCAACCATGACTTATCAAACTGATGGTTCTGTAATTTTCACACCTGTCTGCGCCTGATTTCTTTGGAATGGGGATTATTACATTTTTCTTAAAGTCTGAGGGTATTTCGCTTGTCTCATACATCCTACACACCAGTTCAAATAGTTTTGTCATGGCTGGCTCTCCCAGAGACTTTAGTAGCTCTGAGGGTATGTCATCTTTTCCTGGGACCTTGTTCCGACCTAGGTCTTTCAGGGCTCTGTCAAATTCATCTCTCAGTATAGCATCTCCTATTTCATCTTGATCTACTTCTTCTTCCCTTCCTACAACATCGTCTCTAAGTTCATTTCCTTTGTATAGCTGCTCTACGTACTCTTTCCACCTTTCAGCTTTCCCTTCTTTGCTGAGAACTGGTTTCCCATCTGAGTTCTTGATAGTGGTAGAATTGCTTTTGCTTTTCTTGTCCCCAAATGTCTCTTTGATTTTCCTGTAGGCGGTATCTACTTTCCCCCTTCTTATACATTCTTCTACAGATTTGCATTTGGCTTCTAGCCACTCCTGCTTAGCCATTTTGCACTTCCTATTAATCTCATTTCTTAGTCGTCTGTACTCCATTTTGCCTGTTTCATTTACTGCTTTTTTATATTTTCTCTTTTCATCAATTAAATTTAGTATTTCCTGTGATATCCAAGGATTTTTTGTAGGTCTTGCCTTTCTACCTATTTTGTCCTCTGCTGCCTTCACTATTTCATCTCGCAATGCTACCCATTCCTCTTCTACTGTTTTATTTCCCCCTGTTTCGGTCAATTGTTGCCTAAATCTCCCTCTGAAATTCACCAGAACTTCACGTTCCTTCAATTTATCTAGGTCCCATCTCCTTATTTTCTTACCTTTCTGCAGTTTTTCAGTTTCAGCCTACAGTCCATGACTAACAAGTTATGGTCAGAGTCTATATCTGCCCCTGGGTATGTTTTACAGTTTAAAACCTGGTTCCGGAATCTATGTCTTACCATTATAAAATCTATCTGATACCTTCCGGTGTCTCCTGGTCTCTTCCAAGTATACAACCTTCTTTTGTGATTCTTAAACCACGTGTTTGTTACAATTAAATCATGTTCCGTGCAAAATTCTACCAGGCGACTTCCTCTTTCATTCCTTCTGCCCAGTCCATATTCACCTACTATCTTCCCTTCCCTTCCTTGTCCTACTACCGAATTCCAGTTTCCCATAACAAGTAAGTTTTCCTCTCCCTTAATAGTCTGAATAATTTCCTTTAGCTCTTCCTATATTTCTTCGATCTCCTCATCATCGGCAAAGCTAGTTGGCATATAAACCTGTACTACTGTTGTCGGTGTTGGCTTCGTATCTATCTTGACAATGATAATGCGATCACTGTGCTGCTCATAGTAGTTTACCCGCATTTCTATTTTCTTATTCATTATCAGTCCTACTCCTGTGATACCCCCAACTGATTTTGTATTTATAATCCTGTACTCACCTGACCAGAAATCCTGTTCATCCTGCCACCGAACTTCACTAATCCCCACTATATCTAACTTCAACCTATCCATTCCCCTTTTTAAATTTTCTGATTTTCCTACCCGATTAAGGGATCTAACATTCCACGCTCCGATCCGTAGAATGCCAGTATTGTCTTTCCTGATGATAACATCCTCCTGAGTAGTCCCCGCCCGGAGATCCGAATGGGTGACTATTTTACCTCCGGAATATTTTACCCGAGAGGATGCCGTCATCATATGTTCATACAGTAGAGCTGCATGTCCTCGGGAAAAGTAACGGCTGTAGTTTCCCCTTGCTTTCAGCCGTTCACAGTAGCTGTGTGGCAAAGCCACATTAGCTGATGTTACAAGGCCAGCTCAGTCAATCATCCAGACTGTTGCCCCTGTAACTACTGAAAAGGCTGCTGCCCCTCTTCAGGAACCACACGTTTGTCTGGCCTCTCCACAGATACCCCTCCGCTGTGGTTGCACCTACGGTACGGCTATCTGCATCGTTGAGGCACGCAAGCCACCCGACCTCGGAAATGCCTGTGGTTCATGGGGGTGGATTATTATTTGAGGTAATACATTTATACATCTCGTATATTTTTTATCAGATGGTATTCTAATAGCTTTCTGTCAAAAACTCTCGAATATGTTGATATATACACAGTGTCTTTCCACATTCATACAATTTTGTCACTTGTTTTGTGATATCAATTTCAAGACAGTGAACACAGAATAATGTGACGACCTCGTAACTGGAGATAAGCATATATACAGCCCGCCGCGGTGACTGAGGGGACTGAGGCGCTCCAGTCACGGTCTCCACGGCCACTGCGGTCGGGGGTTCGAATCCCCCCTCGGGCATGGATATTTGTGCCGTCCTTAGTATTAGTTAGTTCATAAGTAGTTTGTAAGTTTAGGGACTGATGACCCCGTAGTTAAGTCCCATAAGCTTAACAAACATTTGAACATTTTGAGCATATATACATCACAATATTAAAACCGAAAGTATCACATTTCAAGCTAGTGTAGACCTGTTACGTAGTCGAATACTCTGTCATCAACAATCATTCAAAAACTGTATATAAGCAGCAAAGTAAGGAGTGATATTAGTGTTTCTCTTTTTTTTTTTTTTTTTTTTTTTTTTTTTTTTTTTTTTTTTGTAAAATTTCGAAAGAAGTCAAGGTTGAAGGTATCTTGAATTTTCTTTTTAATTGACACTTTCTTTGCCATTCTTAACTACTTCAATATTGTTTTGCCCTTGTTACTCTATGAATCTCTATGAAATCTTTTTAAATAGTCTTGAAAATCTTATGTTTCTCTACCTGCGGAATACAGTCGTCCACACAGTTTAAATTTAGCCTTTTGGCATCGTAATCAGCTGTCTAAAAATACTACCGAACATCATAACTATGTATTAACATATGTATAATCATTATTTTACGATTAAAATTGAAAGTGTTACTCAGATTAAGACTTGTCACACTTACAAGAAAATTTTGCGAACATTAATTATCTTCAAAATACCTGCTTCTATTTGGAGTACAAAAATACGAAAAGTACACATTCCCGCAAGTTCAAAACAACCGCCTCATTTGCTTGCCTCTGCGATAGTACCAGAAATGTCGGTGCGGAGCGCACTCGTCGGAAGTTCCTTCTGGCCTGCGATATTCCATCGCTCCTCAGTTTCCTCCGATTAGCGTGGCATCTCCTACGATAATACCGGTGATCACCGGATGTGGCGCACCAGTCGCGCCTTCGATTTACCCGCCAGTTAACCGCAGACCGGCACTAGTACAACGTAGTTTACACAGTAAATCGCTTGTGAACACACCAAGAGACAAATACGTACTGCAGCTATCCCACTCAAGCAACTGGAGCACTGGTTAGTGCAACTACACTGTGACACCATCTCGTGGCACTAGCAGACATATGCGGCATTTTGAATGGAAATGACGCACACAGCTGTCTTGTTTATGATTGCTTGTTATTCGGAGCATGATTTCGTACGTTTCAGAGCGTTCGTGGTCAAAGGTGTCCCTTTTAAACTGCAATCCAAACTATAAATGTAAGTTACACAGCAAGAACGAAACATAACTTTAGCAGATGTGCGAATTTCGCAATCAAAAAACGTATAAAACTGTCAGTAGGTACTTCAAACCCACAAAGAGGCTTTTGAATGCTTCTCCAATACTTAGAACTGTTTAAATATACTGTAATTTACAAAACATATACAACATATAGAAATTCAGAAAATTGTATCTCTAAAAATCAGCGCCGGCCGCGGTGGCCGAGGGGACTAAGGCGCTCCAGTCACGGACTGCACGGCCACTACGGTCGGGGGTTCGAATCCCCCCTCGGGCATGATGACCCCGTAGTTAAGTCCCATAGACTATACAAACATTTGATTTTTAAAAATCAGCTAATAATGAACTTAACTGTCCGAATAGTATGTTACAAATGTAAGAATAGAGATGGAGACATATCTGTCTTGTATACACCATTTGGTACTAAGTGTGCGCAAAATAGCCTGTAACTATGTTTTACACATTCAGATGGTTCGATAAGCCACTTGTGTATGGTTCAGAATTTTCTTTTTTATTTACGACTGCAAGTCACATTATCAATATATATGACTTGGTAAAGGCCGTGTAACGGAATTTGGCCAATAGAGACAAATAAAACGTTTTACCCAACAGACAGCTGCAGTGGCATTATCAATATTTTTATAATAAACTGCTAGCTGATTTCTTAGCATTTCAGTCCTAACTCTGATAGAGTTCAGGAGATCATGCACTTACAGGTAAGGTTCTACCTGCATTGTGACGTTGCTGAAGTTGGAGGTACTTCAAACCCATAAAGAGGCTTTTCAATGCTTTTCCAGTACTTAGAACTATATGCGACCTTCCTATCGGTACTCACCAATAAGAATTGGGCAATACATAACTCAGGGTGGTAAAAGTTTATGGCTCGTTGTCTCTATTCATAGGGGTGAGTTATATATGTCAGCTTCTATGCCCTAATCAGCAACCGAATCTGTTTAAACAAGATCAATAATTAATCTGTAGTTTATCCAGTCTATCAATCTGCATATGATGACGTGAAAATATATCTAAGCAAACATAAATTAAACCTCTGAATAACCAACAAAATGGATTCTAAGATAAAGAAGTGATTCACTCACAAAGTAATCCTTTATAAATGGAGTTTATTACTCTTATTAGACATGAAACTCGGAGGTGGTCATACTTTATACATCGGTGGACAACTGAATATTTCTCCTACTCTGTTCATGAGAGGCGAAATAAGTATCAAGCGCACTCGAGAGTAAAAGTTCCAAATTATTACTCGTAAATAAGTGTAGTCCATCGAACGTTGCAGTTCCAAATTAATCCGTGGTTAAAGTATTTGTAATAAAACACAGTTTGTTATCCCACGAGTACACGATTGCTGAATTATCAAAGTTCCACATCCCTACTACCGTGAATGGAGACTAAGATCTTCAGTCACAGTCCCGTAAATTTTCTACGTCCACACATGCCTATCTCTTCAAATCACAAATTCGTAATGCGGTTTCAGACCGCCCAGCGTCACAACCTTTCACCCCCGCGTCCAATGTACTCATTTAGGAATTTACATGAAGGATGTTACGGAGACAGCTTCGGCGATGGCTTTACGACAAAGGGAGTCCTGCATTAAACTCAGTGTTTGTCCTTTAGGAAAAGCAACTGGAAGACAAACGAGTGGACAAAAGTCACAGGAACGGTTGTCACATTTGAATATATGCCATGTACAACGCCTGAATAATGCAGCTATAGATTTAGTATAGCTCGATTGTAAATGCGATATCTGGTAGTAAACATGGCAACACGTTGCGACACAACCGACTTTAAACGAGGGATGATAATCGATGCAAGATGCGTGCGTCACAGCATAGCGGAGCTTACACAACAGCCGGGTTTTCGAGATCAACAGTGCCTAGTGTGGATCTTCAGTATCTCAGAGGCAATGTTCCCATGTTTCCACTGCCGCACAGGATAACCACAAATATTTATTCAACGGACGTAACGTCAACTTCTCAGATCGAAGTCGGACGTCCGATGGAATACTGTGAGTTAAAACGTCGCCGATATAATATGGAGTGGCACGAAGCCACTTTAAGCGCCACTGTAAGAAGAGAATAGCCCCATGCAGGCTGCAGCAGTTGACGACAACAGACACATGAAAAAATGTTTGTATAGTCTATGGGACTTAACTACGAGGTCATCAGTCCTTAAATTTACAAACTACTTATGAACTAACTAAGACTAAGGACGGCACAAATATCCATGCCCGAGAGGGGATTCGAACCGCCGACCGTAGTGGCCGTGTAGACCGTGACTGAAGCGCCTCAGTCCCCTCGGCCGCCGCGGCCGGCCAACAGACACATGGCCACCGAAATAGCGCGGTGGTTAGCACAATAGACTCGCAGTCGCGATGATGTCAATAATTAAAAAAATAAAGTAATTAATTAAAAAAAGAAGAAAACATGATGAGGATATCTAGGCAGCAAACGTTTGTGCAACGGATCCAGTAGGTTTAAGTTAACCGCAAGGAGTTTGGTTTCCAAATCATGGAAAAAGTGCAGGTTGAGCACACGATCCAAGGTCTTTTTTAGGCTCTTTAAATGGGATGCACGATAGCTTCTCGAGTACGGATAAGCTACCAAAAGTTGTAAATGAAAATTAAAATATCTTTCGTTAGCTGTCGGTAAATAATCGTAATTCAGAAGATAAGGAGATTCAAGAGAGCTTCCCTGATGAGTTGCAAAAATATGCTACAGATGACTTTGTTGTGCCATACGGCAATGCATATGCCGTGGACGTGGCCTAACTCTAGTCCCACATATGAAAGAGTTGAGAGAAATGAAGATCGACTCAGTCTTCTTGGCGATCGCTCACCGGTGAAAGGAAATTGAATGCCATATAGCGGTGGCAGTGTATTTAGTGAAATTCTTCGCAAAGGTTTGAACAATGTCACGTATTCTAGTCTGCAGAATGATAGTCCAACATATTACCTAAAATCCTACCAATCATTAAGAGAACTAAAGTTTTAGTGGTTTGATTTACGCAGTTCAGAAATACCTCCCGCGGTGTCTGTTTGCTATTCTTAAAATTTGGTGCACATTGGGGGCAGCTATTCAGCAGTTGGACGGTGTTTGAATCTACGACGACCCGCATTCCTTTCAGTAGCAACATACCGACACTCCTCGTTCCATTTGGAGGCAGACTGTCGTCGTAGTTGCCATGAAGAATTTTGATTACTCGCGTAAACGATTTGAATGATTATATTCGTAATATGATACATCCATTCTCAGAGGGTATAATGACGTTCCAATACGGACAATTGTTTGCCATGAATGCATTTTGCCACCCGGAGTATGAGTTTCGGCGGCTTTCTTCTGGGAACTCTTACAGTCTTATCTGTGCCGATAGGGAAGTGCTCAACAGTTCTGAAGTTGCCGCTCACCTAATAAGCATAATCAAATGTTCAAATGTTTGTAGAGCTTATGGGACTGAACTACGGGGTCATCAGTCCCTAAACTTACAAACTACTTATGAACTAGCTAATACTAAGGACGGCACAAATACCCATGCCCGAGGGGGATTCGAACCTCCGACCGTAGTGACCTTGCAGACTGTGACTGGCGCGCCGCAGAACTCTCGGCCACCGTGGCCGGCCTATAAGCATCATCGACAAATGCAGTAGAGTATGTTAGATACGGGTGGCAGAGAACGGCGTCAAGGTGGTGCTGTCCAAAAGACATACATCAAATCAAATGTTCGTATAGCTTATGGGACTTAACTACGGGGTCATCAGTCCCTAAACTTACAAACTACTAATGAACTAACTAATACTAAGGTCGGCACAAATATCCATGCCCAAGGGGGGATTCGAACCCCCGACCGTAGTGGCCGTGCAGACCGTTACTGGAGCGCCTCAGCCCCCTCGGCCACCGCGGCCGGCAGACATAGATCACTGTCTATATAATTTCACTCTTGTGGGTATGGGAAACAGCACAGTGCCATACAGTAAGATACGTATTACAGTTCTAACTGAGGAGGAGTAAATGTTCAAATGTTTGTCAAGCTTAAGGGACTTAATTGCGGAGTCATCAGTCCTTATACTAAAGACGACACAAACTTCCATGCCCGAGGGGGGATTCGAAACCCCGACGGGGAACGGCCTCGCGCATCGCAGCATAGCGCCTCAATGCTCTCGGCCACTCCGCCGCGGTGGATGAGTAAAGGAGAGTCATGTTACACAGTATCGGAGACGCGACGCTAATTTTATAGTGTGTTAGTATGAGGCACGTGCACTGTTGTAACGAAGCTAGGTACATGGTAGTTTTAAAGGGAGGGTGAGGAGTGGAGAAGAGGAGAGTAGTGTTTGGCAATAAGGCTCACGCTATCTTTAGCTCGCTTTCCTGCAGATGTCTCCGCCTAGACGCCATTACTTCTTAGGGGTATTGCCTGTGTTGTACGTGTTGTTTCCTTTACTTACGACCCGGACCGGTTAATGTCGTACTGCAATATCGGAACAATTTAATTGAGAAGTTTTTCGACATCTATATTATCCTTGTATTTTCAGGGGTGATGACGATAGAGTGAATATTTGATTTCTGTGACAGACTGTCAATTCATTTGCCGCATCAGACGTGTTCTTGTCGGACTTGTTTGACACAAACGGCTTCCGTCGGTGATACGGTATACGAGACGGCATTACCTTGTTCTAAACAAGACCTACAAACAAAATACCTTCACTGACAATCGAAGTAATCAGTATTAGCTACATCACACGCTTGACATCGATAGTAAAGTTGTTGGAAACTACGAGCAGACTTTTTTTTTTTTTTTTTTTTTTTTTTTTTTTTATTCTTGTACGTTGTCGTTCGAAGCATTGTCGTCACGCGTTGTTGGATATCCGCAACGTCTGGCTGCTCAACTTTTTCGCACAACGTAACTGTTCTTAACCACCCTCCTCATTCTCCACATGTAGATGCGATAGATTTATTTTTAAGAAAGAAATTTCCTTATTTAGCTAGTGAAGTCTTTGAAATGCGTCAATAGTGACTCTCCATGTTACTTTGAAAAAAGCGTTGATGAAGTCCCATTCAGGTTCCATTCAAAATTAATAGTTTGTTGGTTTCAGTGAACGTTTTATCCATTTTTTGCTTAATGATCAGATTCTTACATTCATGTGATATAGTAGTTTTGTCTCCTACACAAAATTTTTATCTATAGTCTAAAGTCCTGATACACTTACATCAATGTATGTGTTCGAGTGAGAGTTTTTGTACGTTACAACGAATATAACGGAAAAATTAAAGGTTAACGTACTGTGTAGAGGACTTGGGAGACAGGATACATGGTCTGCTTGGGTAACAGTGAGAAAGGAAAACTGCCGTTTCCTTATCAGACCATCCCGGTATTTACTTTACGCGATTTAGGGAAATCTTGGTTGCATCACCGTGAGTCCACTTTACCAACCCGCAACTCGTATAGTTCAAATTTAGGCGCCCGGGATTGGCCGTGTGGTCTGGAGCGCCACGTTATGGCTTGCGCATCCCCTCGCGTTGGAGGTTCGAGTCCTCCCTAGAGCATGGGTTTTGTGTTGTGCTTAGTAGAAGTTAAAGTAGTTTGTAAGTCTACGGACCGAGGACCATAGAAATATAGTACATTAGGATTACAAACATTTGAACATTTTCAAATATTAGGGAAAATATTTGCTGAAGAACATTAACCTATTTCCACTTCAACCACATTTGTCTGGCATTATTAAAATGTGAGTTCTAAAGACCCAGACCGCTGGGCTGAAAAATACATCCACCATCATGACATAGATTTATTTAAACCCACATCCCAGTTTAGATACAGCAAAACGGACAGAATATTTTTTAAAGTCTTTCACTTTTCGGTCCTGTAGGCCTACATGATATTCCAATTGTCGTCGCAGCAGCCTGAGGATGCTACAGACGGTGACAACGTACCAATTCTCCCTGTAGAAATTCATGAAAGTTGTTTTTCATATTTTGCAATTTTTCTAAGGAACATACTTGATAAGGCCTACCCTATATCACATAGTGAAGAAACTCTATATTAGGGTTTCACATAATAATTACGGTTTTCTCAAAGTGTCACTGTCGGAGAACGGAAGACTAGACCTTAACAGCTCACCGTCATGGTGATAATTGAAGAAGTAGCTACAACTGGCTGCAGCTAGACGAGAGAGTTAGTAGTAGTCTTTTGGATTAGGGAACCATTCTGACACACATGTTACAGTAATTTAGGGAAAAAAACAAAATCGGATGAATGGGCAAAGATTTGTGCTTTCATAAAGTTGTAAGATTTTATTGTTTCAATCGCTTTGCTGCGATTCGCAACTAGTAGCGTCTGCTGTTCCTGGGGAAGTTGGGAATAGAATTTTTAGGGCTTCAGATTAATGTTCGGTGGAAAGTCTTTGCGGTCTCCTCGAATAAACTGTCTCTGCCACTCTATTATCAACATTTGCCTATAATATACATCTAAACTTCTTTCACATCATAGCGTTTAGAAAAGAAAAGGATACATTTTGTTTTTATCCCCATAAGACTCTTGAATACACACTTATCGTCGTTCTGTTCAAAATTTTCAAATGTTTGTGAAGCGTATGGAACTTAACTGCGGGGGCATCAGTCCCTAGACTTACAAACTACTTATGAACTACCTTATACTAAAGACAGCGCAAACATCCATGCCCGAGGGGGGATTCGAACCCCCGACGGGGAACGGCCTCGCGCATCGCAGCATAGCGCCTCAACGCGCTCGCCCGAACCGCCGCGGCTCGTCGTTCTGGTAGCGGCTGGGTATAAAATAAAGATCTAATTGTGGACATTTAGAAATGCAGTAGACAACGAATTATCTCAACATAGATAAAACATTTGAGCAAAGCCTCCACACTTTAGTACATTTTGTAGTAAGTTGGTCTGAGGTATGTTTTCTAAACGGAAGGAGGTGAACTATTGTGGGACCTAGGTGTCCTAATGTCGATTAAACATTGCATCAAGGTCTGTCTGCAGTGTCACTGGAGATTACTGCAGACTAGTTGTCACCTTATGTTCGTGTACAGCCATGTCGATTATTACACAAACACTCGAAAACAGCATATTTTCTTTCACTTACAATTCTGCTGCGAATGCTTAGAGGTAACGTTTTTAGCGTCATGACAGTATCAACATTGTGCTAGAATAACCACTTCCATTAATATCAATTTTGGAAGAGGTGATGCTACTGGTAGAGGAAGGAGAGAATTAAAGCAGCCGTTACCCCTCCTACAATTACAAAAATGTTCGCGGAATTTAGTACGTGCGTAGAGAACATGGTATGATTGAAAACGCTGAGAAGAGAACAGCATAAAAATAAAGAAGAATTCTTCGAAGACATGCTATCTGCATAGCTCTTGCAGACTACGTGATAAAGTAGCTAAAGCAGTACAATGATCACAGAAATATTTGCTCCGATGCAGAGATTCGACTTCTGCTCTTTTCCATGCAACAAGGTATTCATCATAAAGTGAACACTAAAAGAAATGAGTAGGTACGATTCCTCAGTCCAACTTTAACCCATAGTTGAGTCTCCGTATTTACTCAAGTGTTAAAACAGCGTTATGTATTTCTTGTTATGGACTCGTCAAAAAGAAATATAAATTACACGAAACTATTTCAGGTGCATGTGCAGTCTTGCGTAAATATATTTGATAAAAATAGGAGTTATTCATGAAGTAGTAGGCTTCGTATTACGAAACGCATAAAGGTAATATGAATCCTTTATTCTGTCAACTGACACTCATTCACTGTTTTATCCCACCTTACTTTTATCTTTCTTTATACATTTGACGAATGTCCAAGTTTATCGGTAAATGGATATGAAGTCAGACTAACGCAGCAGTTCCTCGTAATATCAAAGTCACTGGACCTAATGAGAGACCCAGTATAGGATCTGTATCGATTACACAACAGAACTGACCATGTTGCCACCACTCGTATACTGGTGCGCGATAAGATAACAAAATGGGACATACCATTAACAGACGGCGCACGTAGTTACATATATCCTTGTGGTAATCGTTTCGATGCTCATAATCTGTGTTATGATTACGAAAATGGTTAGTGTGCAAGTGAGATAGTTTTTCAAGTAACCGTGCAACTGAATAGTTTCCAGAACTAAAGTTCCTGCTTACTTTAACTCCTTTTATTGGATAATTAGGTTTAGAAAGCAATAAATGTCATTGCTTCGTTTAATGATGTGTTTCTAACTTGCGATGTTTTTTTTTTAAAATTAATTAATAGTATTCGTAAAGGAAACGGAACGTGGAGAATGATTTGAGACTGACCTAAGTACTGATTAGTAGCAGTACTTTAATAAGTTGTCCGATGTGCCTGTAAGTTTAACGGCTAAAAGTTCCCTGAAGAATATCTAGACTGCGTATCTTTTGAAAATTAAATGTATCTATACTTTTGCACCATTATTCCTTAACGATAAATTGATTCTTGCATCCATATGCAATTCAAATTCAAATATGTTCAAATGTTTGTACAGCTTATGGGACTTAACTACAGGGTCATCAGTCCCTAAACTTACAAACTATCCATGAACTACTTACGAACTAGGACGGCACAAATATCCATGCCCGAGGGGGGATTCGAACCCCCGACCGTAGTGACCGTGCAGACCGTGACTGAAGCGCCTCAGTCCCCTCGGCCACCGCGGCCGGCCCTATGCAATTGCTGTTTTTCTAAGTGAATGCGCTCTTCTACCGTTGACTTTACCATCTTGCAAAATTTCATCTTAAGCTCGTATATCACCACATTAAGTAGAATTTATCTTCAGAATAACTCACTGCAGCAGTGAAATTACGAGGGACAGTCAATATTTAACGACCCAAATACTGGTGCAGAATAAGAGCTGAGTATTTTCACAAAAGGAGGAGTTTGCTACTTCTCAACATCATTCCCAACATTACTACCCCTGGCGCAACGGTCATCCATTTTTTTGTTACAAGTGGAAGTAGTAACTGCCTTGTAAGGTTTATCATTTAGAAACAACAACCAGCAACTAATGTGGTACACAAAACTAAAATTATCACAAGTCCATTTCACTCAGTATTTGATGAAATTTGGGGATTTTCATCTCTATCAAGTGAACAACACTCATACGGTGCATGTAAAAAAGTGTGATTTTCTAAATCAGTAACAAAAGCGCAGGACAATTTTGCCATACGGCGGTGCATAACACCTGATTTCTCGCCACAATTCATGTTTTTTTTTTTTACTTTAAAACCATTTCATGAACATGTTGATACAGGTGAAAAGATTTAAACCCACCATAAATTTCTCCAGATAGTGAATGGCGATCGAAAAATTTAGGGCAGTGAGTCAGTAATAGAAACAGCAGTCCCCAGCAAGAAAACAGTACAACCATATGAAGATGAAGATAGTTTGACTGAAATAAACATTTATAAAACAATATCTGGTCTTCTTTAAATTATAAATTTTAAAGTACTGAGTCACACTTTTTGAAAAAAAAAAAAAAAACTGGTGTCTGTGCATTGTTGTTCGAACACCTTGCCACAAATTCTTGGACATTCTTCTTGTTGCTGAATTTTTTCCACGCAGTGCCAATCAAAATAAAATCAAAGTGATCCCCATTCGTTCTTTAGGAAGGGTAAGATAATATCTCCTAATTCATTTTTTCACTGGTTTCTTGTGATATATAGGCGTTATCTTAGCGATCATTGTCGTACAGCATTATCAAGCCTTCTCTTTCTAAATCTGCAATGTGTCTCTCGCGGCAGGAATTACTTCGATCATCAACATGTCCCATGAAGAGGCGCACCTACTGTTTGCTGATTTTTCAAATAACTCTGAGCACTCTGAAAGATATTTCACGTAACTTCTTTCCATAACGGACAGTTGAGCTAGTGTGCTTCCCTTCTACGCTTTGTCTTTCTAGTCTTTGACTCAAAATATTTGGAACCTAATTTTATCGCAAGTTAAAAACAATTTTAGTAGAGGGTGCCTTCCCTTTCATAGCATTCCTTAACACACATAACAATTAGTTTTGCTGTTCATTTAACTGGAACACAACGTTCAACCGAATGATGTCGTCTATGCGAGAAGAAGAGAAGGAGTTGACACTTAAAGGGGACCAGTACGTTGCTGTCAATCACTAAGGCTCGACCGTTTGTAGCTGTTGTACGTACTTTGTAAAATTTCTGCACTTCGTAAAGCTTTCCCCATACAGTTAAGTCATTCGAGAAAAGATTTTCGCTTCACTTCAAGTGGACACATTATCGTTAAATGCCATCTTGAGTTCATACACAAAACAATTTTATCACTCAGCTGTTGGCAGCTTATCCAAGTAGTGTCAGCCTTTAGTCATGACCTATAAAATGTTTTACATTCACATCAGTTTGTTTCTTCAATTAGTGAACGTTTTTCGCCGCGGTGGAGTAGCCAAAAAAAAAAAAAAAAAAAAAAAAAAAAAAAAAAAAAAAAAAAAAAGCGGTCTAAGGCGCCTCGCTGCGGAGCGCACGGTTGCTCGCCGTAGGAGGTTCGAATCCTCCCTAGGGCATGGGTGTGTGTGTTGTCTTTAGGTTAGTTTACCTTAGTTTGAGTAGTTTGTAAGCTACGGACTGATGACCACGCAGTTTGGTCCGATAGATTTACAAACATCTGAACATTATTTGAACGTTTTTCGAACTATACAGTACGTCGGTACTTCTATATCTTGGATACCAATAATCCAATAATATGTCGATGGAAGACAAAGCGCATACTGTGCCGCAAATACAATGTTACCCACTTTCTTTCCAACACACACATACCTATAGTTGACAAATTTTGACTTACCAGTCGGAAAAGAAGTAAGTGTGTAGAAGATCCCAGTAACAGCACACGATGTAATAAATACAATCACATTATTTTGAAACCGCGGGGAAAAATAATCCACTAACGCAGTTACGTGTCTGATTCCAAAGCATTCGTGAGGGCAGTATTTAGAGAAACGATTTGCCAAGTGGCATACATAGAAGGAGTAAGGTAGATGGAAGAACGATTGTAGGTGATTTTATCTCTGAGAATCTCGGCGTTTGTAATCAAGGGGGCGTGTTCCGCAGAAGTGGGTCGTGAAGCAGCGTCTGATAGACGGGAGGTCAGCGGGACGATTCACAATGGGGCACTCTAACAATGAATCTGACCTTCAGCCGCTGAGGACTTGGCATTTAAAAGGGAGAGAAAAGATATTAGCATTTTTGAGTACTGCTTGTATGCAAAACGCCAACAACCTCACATTGGCATCGAAAGGGAAGTACCTTTGTTCATATAATGCACGTTTGCAAATATTCTCCAGTGGAGAAATTTAATGGTAAGTATCCAATTTCAACAACGAATTTTTACGGAAGTCATAACAGACAACAATTTTCTTCGGTTTCTAGATTCCTTTTAATAAATTTGAGACTTTACATAATTTTGCATCAAAACTCTCAATATTAGTCTAGGTTAAGAAGTAGCAGCTACGGCTGACTGTGTTCAGAAAATATACATTCGTGTCATCTGTGACAGTATTTTTCTCAAGACGATTGTAAAAGTTTCCCCCTGGCTTCAGTTATTCTAATACGTTTATTCCACATTGGTCCTTATAGGTAATTCTAAGAAGATATTTCGACGAGTTTTAAAGGTAAATGAAGGAATGCAAGGATACTAATGGTTGTGCATGGATTAACTAGCGATACTCTATTTGGCGATACACTGGTTGCTGTCCGAAACAAGTCCGCTATGAGTGACACTGTCTCATATCTATCAGCAACACAAATTTTAACGCACACCGCACTCTTGGCAAATCAAGTCCACCAAGAAATTACATTTAACAGTCGTAATTCCATTTTAATAAGAACTGTAATCATTTATAGCAATTACAGAATATCTGTCTGTATTAAACAGTTGACCTCCACTAGACTCTCGCTAATCCGGCCACTCCTGGCACTGATGCCGGATTAGCTACAGTTCCAGATTATTGAGAGCACGTATAGAAATACGATTCCATATAAGGTATTTGTTTCAAGAAACTTGCTCCCCTTGTAGTATCATCGCACTGTAGTCCGTGGTAGAGTGAAGCGTTATTAACGATCGAAAAAACGAACACGGGTCATTTACGTTTTCTAGAACGGCCATCGTACAGATGGTCTGTGTCACTTACGTCGCGGTCTGATGTAATGTACACTCGTATTTTGGTTGATATGGCGTCAGTGCGGAACTCTGTCAAAGAGGTGCCTGTATGAAGAAGAAGACAGCGTCCAGCTAGGCGCTCCCGTATCGTTTACGAACAGAGCTAGATTAGGCACGATCCTTGTCCTCAAAATCGACGTTCATTTCTACATATTACATTTTAAATCTCCAAAATTGTCATAATACTCGAACATTATTATGCAAAACGTGTTTACTTTCAAAAGACATGATACTGAACCAGTGACGGACTTTCGCCTTTGCCGCCAGTAGCTATTCAAATTTTGCCGTCCCTACCGACCTCTTCAGTTCCATACCCTATTTAACAATCACACTATATATAATTTTTTGTCCATGAAATTGTAGATTTATGATTGGTGCACCAACTTTTCGCGTAATTAGTAAGACTATGAATCCCGGGCTCTATGCGTGACTTCCCTGATTATTTTTTAAACCCACTGTTTGATTAAGATTGCACAATACATAGTTTTTGTTTATATTTGTGAGCTAATAAAAGAACAGTGATATACTACTAACTAGCCGTAAACCCGCCGTTGCCCGGGTGTTTATTTATCCTACACTCTCGTAGTCCACATCCCCTTCCCCTCTCTCTTTGAATCCACCTCTTTCTCTTCTATCTCTCTGTTCGTTTCCACCTTTCTCTCTCTCGGCAACGTTTTCTGCAAAGTACCCTCTGCCATGTACCAATCAAACATTTATGTACCCAGCGGTCTTCCTCTTGATTTAAAGGTCATGTGTGCAAGAAATCATAAAGATTGGAGCAAAACTATGCATTTTGTAAAATTCCGTAAGTTTAGTACCCTCCACCATGCATCGAACGAAATTTTATACAGACAACAACATTCCTCTCGTTTTTTAAGGCAGATTGTGCAAAATTTCATCAATATCGGAACAAAAATATAGATTTCTGTGCAACAGAAACGCAGGATCACATTGAGAAACGCACTTTGTTCTCAAAAATTCCAGTTTCACTTCATACAACCCTTGTTCTAAGAATAACAAAAAAAAAACAAAAAAACAAAAAAAAGGATCTGTGAAATCGGTCGAGTCGTTCTCAAGTTATGGCGCGATCCATTTTTATGTGGCAAAGTACCCTCTCCGGAATGAAACTGTAGATTTCTTGAGTTTATGGGAGAAATATGCTCCGCCATGCACCTGTCACAAAATACTTTCTTAGCTGACGTTTTCTACCTATTGAACTACATTCCTGCCAAATTTCAGCTTCATAGGTAAAGTAGTTTTCGAGATTTCGTGTTTAGTCAGAGATTGAGTGAGTGTCCTTTTGCTTTTATATAGCTTGAGATTAAGAAAACAGATTGCTTAATTTTGGATGCAAGAGAATTAAGAGAGACTTGTAGACAATAATAAATAGTAACATGCAAATCTGTAATACTAACTTTATTTGATACAAGGTTATACCTGATGCGACAGTTTTACGGCAACTAAAGCCAAACTGTTTTGAGCGGTAGACTTCTCTTCGTTTCTTCATTTTGTGTGTGTATGGGGGGTCAGTTACAAAACGATTCATAAACGTCCGAAATTTCATACAAGCTTTGTCGTAAGTCCATAACTACTCCCATTTTCCAATAATTGACGCATAAATCTGGGTATTCTCACGCGATGGCCGCTCATTATTTATGACGTCATGTCTCCTGGTCGTGCTCTTTTGTTTCTGAGTCAGGAACCTTCGTGGGCGTACGGCGAACAGTTCATCAAAGTTTCATTGCAATCGAATTAATGGTTTATGAACACATAGAGGACATACAGACAAACATTCATATATAGATAATGTCGAGGTAAGTATTCTTTAATACTTCATACAATAATGTACATTCGTTAAACGTAATTGCTTTTTTTCACTTACAGCTTAAAAATTTTGGCCCCAAATTTGCCGCCCCGAACCTCTGCCACCCTAGGCTCCAGCCTACTGGTAAATGCACCACTGTACGAACTACCACATTTTGAAATACGGTTTGTAGAGAATTGCGTAACTACCAACAATGTTACGCACGATAGCTCATTGTTATGTGTGTATTTTCCAATGTGCGCCAGATTACTGAGAGGCCGGACTACTGAGGGCTAGATTAGCGAGGTTACAGTGTGTTTGATAAAATCCCACCCAACAATATAATAAGACACACAATTACGTTCATAATGTTCTGCATATATAGCATTTAAACGTGTCAAATAACCAGTGAATCTGTATGACACTAGAATAACGTAATAAAAGTTGAGTCCTCTAAGAGCTGGGGGATATAATTTAAAGCGCACTAACGGTATTAGATCCAATTTTCAATCAGATATTTTCGATGTGCAACCTGCGGTACTTGTAAGGTACCCGCTTCCATAGATATCGTTGCAGTGAGAAAACATAGGTGGACTCTCCAGCAATCCGTATTGGGACTGTGGTGAATGAATGTCGGCATCCCTCCATTCTACTATGGTAGCCAGATTCTCCTGGCACCGCGAATGTTCAAATGTTTGTAAATCTATCGGACCAAACTGCGTGGTCATCAGTACGTAGCTTACAAACTACTTAATCTAAGGTAAACTATCCTAAGGACAACACACATACCCATGCCCTAGGGAGGACTCGAACCTCCGACGGCGCCTGGCACCGCCTTGAGTGTCCGGCTTCTCGATGATTTCTTCGGGTATCTGGGCCAATGACTTTAATGTCAGAGGCTGAATGTTACCTTGCGCAAATTATTTTGTTACTGTAACAAAACTCTACATTTCTATTTTTATTCCTACAACTTTTCACTGTTGTGATTGGCAGCTAAAAATATTAATTAAAATTTCGACTTTTTGTCAGTTAGCCTCATTTTGTGTGTTCGTTTATTGTCAGTTATCTGAAAGAAAAGTCTAGAGAAGGCCTTTATCCAGAAGCACGTTTCCACCGGAAATCGTTAAAGAGAATAACAATGAGAAGAAACCCACGAAATGTTCAAATGTTTGTAAATCTCTGGGATTTAACTACTGTGGCTATCATTCCATAGGCTTACAAACTACTTAAAGTAACCTAAGGGCAACACACACACACACACACACACACACACACACTCACATGCACAAGGGATGACTCGAACCTCCGACGGGAGCAGCCGCGCGAATACGCAGCAAGGCGCCTTCGAGCGCTCGGCCACTCCACCGCGGCTAGAAACCCACGACGAACTTCTTTATTGTCATCAGAATATCCATCAGAAACTGCATTTCAGCATAAATAGTTACAGACATTTCTATTTAAAGAAGGCAACCTACATAAATTGCAACAGTACCCGTTAAAAAACAAAACTGCCTTCACAACTGTTGTACAAATAAAGTCTTTTGTGGCTTCGATATTAAAATACTGAGCTGTTTTTCCATCTCATTCACGCGATGGGTTCATCGATTCCTTAAAGCACAGCTTGGACCGTGATGACGCAGTACACGTTCTCCTTTGTTTCCTGGCTGCACGCACTCGCGAATTGACCTCCTTACAACTAGGCCGAGTCACAACAACACCTTGCGCCCAAAAATAAAGCGCCTGGTATTGGAGACGTCGGCGGTGACGCAACGGGCCGAGCGCTTGTTTTGCGTCTAAATACCTGGTAAGAACCGTGCTTCCCTTTAGCGGCGCTGCAAGTAACAAACACAGCTTCCGAAGCGGCTGTGTTCTGGACATTATTTCCCGCTATTTCGCCGCTGTTGTCATGCTATCTCTAATGCACTAGCGTTTTTTTTTTTATATCCGGCAGCCTTGCAACATACTTATTTACGAAAAGTATCACCTATTGTAGATTATTCTACTGGGAGAAAGAACGTCCCTTTTCAATTATGTTCACATTTCTCTTGTATTTTAATCTACCGTGTAAGACAAAATATCGTAAGTATAAACAGACGGAAGTAATGACAGTAGTCCTTTTCTTAGGTAACGGAACAAAGTTTTCCTTTACAAATTGTTAAACAAAGCTATGATATTTTATCACACGTTTGCAAGAAAGAAGGTTTAGGTTTATCGCTGTCCTGTCATCGTAAAATGAGAGAAGATGCACTTACTCAGTAGGTGATGATTCGGAAATAATGTCTGAAAGGATACGTTCAAGGAACAATCCAGAAATCCCATGAACTGATTTTGTAAAACCATGTCGCGGATTGTGTGGCGTTTCCCGCCGAAGGTTCGAGTCCTCTCTCGGGCATGGGAGTGAATGTTGTCGTTAGCATAATTTACTTTAAGTAGTTTGTAAGTCTAGGACCCGATGGCGTTATCATTTTGGTCCGTTATGTTTACAAATAATCTGGACATCCGGTAAAACCATGGAACATAAATCAGGATATACAGATTCTCAGAGTCCAGATTCACTTCCTTACCAACACAGACGTATATCCAGAACCACATGCAAACATGCGGTCTTTGTCCTCGAAATTTCTTCACGTTGTGACAGTTCTTTCATGTAAATTTTATTGGACTTTTCCTTACTTTTGCCAACATTATGTAGTTGGAACGTGTTAAAATACAGGAAGTTCAATAATACATTCGTAAGGGTGCGTCAGAGACTATAAACCTCAAACTATTTAGCTAAGATCGAAATGGCGCAGAGCTAAATGGCACTGACAATCTATATTTAAAATTTCTACTCTGGTGTACTGATCTGGGTGTCTTATGAGATACTTTATACCAGATGAATGACGGGATGGTTATTCTGAAAGCACCAAGCCTACTTCGTCCTGCTGGGCAACAGCTACATCTCTAATGATTACGACTTTCTTTAAAGCACAGAAGTATAACACTGAACATATACGGAAGGACGAAATAATATGAACACCTAACATACACGAAATATTTATTTTTTTGTAAGCAGTTGGCTCACCTTACTCTTTGGGAACAGCTGCAACGCTTCTAGAAAAAGATACGGTAAATGTCTTCATAGTTTCCAACATAACGTTATCCGTTCTCATATCAAAACATCCGCAAATTATTTCAGTGATCTTGAATCTATAACTCTTGTCCTAGCTCTTTTCTCTAAAACTCCCCATGTTGAGATATGCTGTCCAGGGAAATGTTTGATGATTTCCTGATGCTGTAAAAAGCATGCGTGAACCTTTTTGGCTGTGTGTGTGAGCGCATTGTCATTTTCGGTTATGGCAGTGTTTATTAGCAATATGTTAGTCATAGTAAGCAGTTCACTGTCGACGATGATGAGGTATTTTGTCACACTTGTCCGACCAGTAAGCCTACTGATTCAAAGAGTGAAATACCACGATATATATGCTCAAATCCCCCGCCATGCTTGACTCTGGGAAGCAGTGATGCCGTGTTGTAAACTTCGCTCGGGGTTTCCAAAAATCAAATGTTTGTAGAGCTTAGGGGACTCAACTACGGGGTCATCAGTCCCTAAACTGACAAACTACTTATGATGTAGCTAATAATAAGGACGGTACAAATATCCATGCCCGAGGGGGGATTTGAAACCCCGACCGTAGTGCCCGCGCAGAACGTGACTGACGCGCCGCAGATCGCTCGGCCACCGTAGCCGGCTCGGGGTTTCCGTTACATAACCGCTGTTCCTTGTAAGAAACAATGTAAAGGATGATATGTCGCAACGTATCACATAATCATAGCCATCAAGAGTCAGGTTTCAGTAGCGTGGCAGCACTTCTTTCGCAGCTTTGCATTAGCTTCCTTTATAAGAGAGTTTATTAACTACAGCCCTTCCATGAATGTTAAGCTCCAATAGCACTGTTTTCATCGAAACGGTATAACTGTAGCGATAATTGATTTCCACTTGATCTTGCCGTGGTATTGTAATGTTGTCTGGCCACAAACATTCTTAATACTCGTCGGTCGTTGTCATTTTACTTCAGTTCACAGCCACTTTTCATCTGCGTCAGTAGTGTTTTACCTTGTTGCGTGTACGCTGTCATTAGCGAGGATACTGTCGCTAGTGAAACGTTAAACAATGCAGCCGATTTCGTCACAGATCTTCCCACAAACTTTACACCATCTAGTTGGCTTATTTTGAAGTCTGACAGGTCGCGTACTTCACCTATCATTTTTGCAGAGCTTATGGGACTTAACTTCGGGGTCATCAGTTCCTAAACTGACAAACTACTTATTAACTAGCTAATACTAAGGACGGCACAAATATTCATGCTCGAGGGGGATTCGAACCTCCGACCGTAGTTGCCGTGCAGACCGTGACTGGCGCGCCGCAGACCGCTTGGCCATCGCGGCTGGCACGTCGCAGAACAAAACGTGTTACATACTACTGCAATTTGTACATTAAGCAAGCTATAAAGGAAAGAAATGAGAAATTTGGAGAAGGAATTAAAGCTCAAGGCGAAGAAATAAAAAACATTGCGTTTTGCCTATGACATTGTAATTCTGTCAGATACAGCAAAAGACCTGGAAGACCAGTTGAATGGGATGGACAGTGTGTTGAAAGGTGCGTATAAAATGATCATTAACAAGATCAAAACTACGGTAATGTAGTGCAATCTAAGAAAAAAGGGCGATGCTAATGAAATTAGATTAGCTAACGAAACAATAAAGGTAGTAAAATAACATGTGACGGTCGCGGTACAGAGTATATAAAATTCAGAATGGCAATGGGAAGAAAAGCGTTTTTGAAAAAGAGAAATTTGTTAACATCCAATATTAATTTAAGCGGAAGGAAGTCTTTTCTGAAGGCATTTGTGTGGAGTGTTACCTTCTATGGGAATGAAACATGGACGATAAACAGAGTGGACAGGAAGAGGATAGAGGCTTTTGAGATGTGGTACTACAGAAGAAGGTGGGTGGATCGCGTAACTAATAAGGAGGTACTGAACAGAATTGGGAAGAAAAGAAATTTCTGACATATCTTGACTAAAAAAAGGGGTCGACTGATAGGACACATTCTCAGACATCAAGAAATCGTGAATTTAGCGTTGAAGGGAAGTGTGTGGGGTAAAAATCGCAGAGGGTGACCAAGAGATGAATACAGTCATCAGATCCAAATGGATGTAGGTTGCAGGTCTTTTGAGGAGATGAAGAGGCTTGCTCAGGATAGAGTAGGGTGTACAGCTGCATCAAACCAGTCTCCGGACTGAAGATCGCAACAACTACTACTACTGCAAGATAAAGTCCACGACCTGGTACGTCACTGTACATTGAGGTCGTGTCTCAGTGTGAACATAAGAATATATAGTGTACTTCTTGGTGTTCATATTATTTTCTCTATCCCTTTGTATTTGATTTTGCTTCTTATTATGAGTTTCTATGTTGACAAGTTTGACTTACACGAAGATACCTGTCACAGGAAGAAGGATACTTCGAGTGAAACAGACAATGAACGTCGGCATTAATAAGGACACTGAGGTAAAATTGGAAACAAATAGTAGCATGAGACAGAGATTATTCCCTCGGAGAAAAGTAACGCAGTCCAAAACAAAGAGGTCATCGATATCGAGGCAGTTCTTCACAGCGCAAGACTTGATGTCACAAGATATTTTATCTTGAAAATCAATAGTTCCTTTGTGATGAGAGGAGTACTGGTTCATTTGTGTCACGTTTATAGTTAGTTCAGGCGTCAAGATACGTAACATGTGAGAGATATTATAAGCTGTGATATTTCAAGAACTATGTAGAAAGAAAAGCCATCTTCGTGCTACAAAAACATAATCTCCTTTCTGCATTACAGGTAATCAGTTTTTCTTCTCACTCTTATTTAATTATTTTACGTAAGGCAATCACGTAGAAAAACGTGAATTACAGAAATGTGTTACTGAAGAAAAAAACCACTATCAGCTTCATTCGACGTTCATTTCCTCCATTCTCTGCTTCAGTTATTCGGAATTGTATGAAACTCTACATACTCGGCCATGACTTACATTCCCATATTCCCTGGAAGGAAAGACATTGCATCACAGACGCTTAAGATGATGACGAAGGGAAATGCGTTTGAGGGAGGCACACATTAGGAGAATCTCATTGTTTCGGAAAAATGTGCTCTTTGTTTTGAAAGCCGCGTTCGTTATCTGACGCTGATAGCCCAATACAAAGCAAGCTGCGATCAAATCGCGTGCCAGATAACACTGTTTACAACTTGGAGCGCCTGTGTGTCTGGCGGCGGTGCCCCCTCTTCGTTTCTGATGGTTACATCAGACCGCGTTATCGAAAACAGCTTTGTCAAGTAGCTACGCATACAGACTAACGTTATTGTTGTGCCTCTATCCATATTGCGCCACTGTATGGATACTGTCCCCCAATCTTTCTCTCTGTAGATCACTGCCCGAAGTGCACAGAGCGCCAAACCTTCACAGTTCAAGTTACACAGATAGTAAATGAGAATAAGAAATTTATGCTTAGAAGTTTCCACAGTTTTTGTGACGTAAACAAACTAAGACCTTCAAACTACATCTTAAGCTCATGGCCGCGGTTTAACTCCGGTCTAAATACACCCCTGTAACAGGACATAAAATTTTATGGCTGGCGTTCATGAGGACAGTGAAAGAGCAAAAAATTGAACGCTTCAGGAAAGCGAAACTGTTTCTGCCGTGACGAATCATGAAACCAAAAGACACTACTGCCCTCAAGCCGACAAAATTCGAAAAAGGAATGTGACATTTCTCGCGCACGAAGGGGCTCTAAAGATGTGTGTTTTAGTTATAAACTTAGCAGGTGTTTTTTTTTTATTTTTTTTATTTTTTTTATTTTTTTTTTTTTTTTTTTACTTGCGTCATGTTTCTTGCCACAGTGCGATATTTTGTTCTGTGTGTTGTAGAATGTGATTGGCACAAATGCCTGGAACAGATGTCGATGACCTATGTGCAGCAGTTTTCATACGGCAAAACTGCTGAAATTTCCATAAAACAGGTGAGAGTCCTAGTGCAATGACATTCGGAAGTCTGAAGACATGGTAACGTTTCGTTGCTACTGAAGTTGCTGAGCATCCAAACAGTAGTCCGACGGTGTTCAGTGTCCAGATCCTGGAGCAATGTTTTTGACTCTGAGTACGGCAGTGGTCTGTCTATCCTGTTACAATCAAATTGAGTATTTTATCTTTGTACTAGTTGTATATAATTATACAAACAGCTTATAATCATGTGATAGGGGTGACAGGTAAAGAAATCGTATATGTGTGGTGTCCGTTATTTCATGTCCGAAAGAACAGACACTATATATAACTTGAAATGACTAGTTTAATTCCCTCTGTTTCGCACGCTTAGATTAGATTGTCTGCATTGGTTGTTTCTACTTCTAAATATAAATTTTCATAGATTTACCTTTAAAAATACTTTCCCAATCAATTATTTTGATACAATTTGCCACCCCCTATTGCACCATTTATGGCAGAATTCAAAACATCCCGAAACACATTTTTTTAAGACTCTAACCATGGTTCCAAATCCAAATTTTCGCATTTCTAGCATCAAAATAGTTTTAGTAGCACTCTTAAAAGATTTTCCCTTATTTCACCCGCTTAACGGATCAATTTCCAAGAATATCGAAACACGTGTTTTTAAAATTCAAATTAAAAATCTAAATCAGAAGTTTTGTATTTATGGCTTCAAAATTGACTTAATAGCAGCGTATTTTCAGAAAACTGTTCATCCCTTATTTCATCCCCTTACGGATGGGAATATCAAAAATCGCTGATCCCTACAGTGTAAGATAACGTCAACAAATTTCAAGTTTCTAATGTTTTTAGATTCCCTTTTCAGCGCCGTTTTCTTTTAGAAACGGATCGAGAACGCGTAATTTCTTTCTTGCACTTTGGCATCTTTCTTGGTATTTTTAGTTTACAAACTGCAATATGCACTTACGTTTCTTTATTCGTAAGCTTGTTGCAGAAAAAAATTGAAGAATGTGTAAGACGTTTCGCTGTATATCACCTCTTTGCTATTATAGTGTGAAAAGTCATCGTTGTCTTCAGTCCGAATCTTGTATAAGCTGACGACTTTCAACAAGAATATCTTCCATCCTCTTACTGCTATCAACACGGTACTGCTATGGTGTACAACGGGAGGCTTTGTACTACTACAGCCGGCCGCGGTGGCCGAGAGGATTGCGGCGCTCCAGTCACGGTCCGCACGGCCACTACGGTCGGAAGTTCGAATCCCCCCTCGGGAATGGATATTTGTGCCGTCCTTAGTTGTAAGTAGTTCATAAGTAGTTTGTAAGTTTAAGGACTGATGACCCCGTAGTTAAGTCCCATAGACTCTACAAACATTTGAACATTTGAACATTTGTACTACTACAACACAAAGATATCGTTCATCTCCATTGTGTAGTTTTTGTTGAAGAGTCATAGTGCACAATGGGAGACTGGTACCTACTACCACATACAAATACTTTTCGTTGGCGATGTGTAGTTTTGTCTGCAGAGTGAAATATAGGCACAAACACCTCAATATTCATATATAGTAAGAAAGATTTAGACGGAAATGGCCACCGATCTTTTCTTCATTGTCGATGCACACAGCTCCCGCGCTCCTTAAGTGATAGGCGACATACCGCGAAAATTAATTGAAATGGGCAGGGACACTATTTTATTAACGCGTGTAGAAGTTGATAATTTGCGTGTGACAAGAGGCGTGGAAGGTTATCCGGCGTGGCCATGCTGATCAGTGTGTCCTCAGAGGCGTAGTGACCAGCGCCACTGCTTCATAAGCAGGAGGACACTGTTTTGAATCGCAGCTGGGCTCAAATTTTCAATTTTCCCAATTATTTATTTGCATGTCCACTGACAACTTACGTCGAAAATTGCTTGGTGTATTGAAAGAAATATAGGCCAATGGGCATTCCTCAGTCGTTCGTCAGGTTTCCGTAAGATCACTGTCGAGCTTGGTTAGAAGTTTCTTTGTCACTGAACACTGCTATAATGTTACGTTATTTTTTATTATTTTTATTTATTTATATTTAACTTGTTCCACAGGACCGGAGTGAGGAGCAAGTCTTTATGGTCATGAAACGAATCAGTTTATCCGATTATTACAAAAGAGTAGTAATACATAAAGTGAAAGCATAGCATTCCTACGCACACGACAGGCCTATGCATAAGTAAACAGGACCTATAACGTAACACAGAGAGTAGCCTAAGTTTTTAATTATTACTTGAATCCTTCGACAGAATAGAAAGAATTAGCCACGATGAAGCTTTCTGTTTAGCCTTGAAAGTCCGAGGAATTCTTGTGGCAATTTATTAAAAATAGGTGCGGTAGAATACTGCACAACTATCTACAAAAGAATCAAGGAGGTGCGATCCAAATGCAAATTAGATTACTGCTTACAATTCACTGAGTCAAAGCTGCTAACTGTTGGGAATACCCAAATATTATTAACAACAAGCGACATTAACGATACTATGTAATGACAGGCCAATCTCAGAATTCCCGGGCTAACAAAGAGGGGTCGACAAGAAGTTCGCTGGCTTACCCCAGATATTGCTCGAACCACCCATTTCTGCGCAACAATTACCCTTTTTTAATTAGAAAAGTTACTCCGAAAAGTTACACCATACGTCAAAAACGAATGAAAGTAAGCGAAATACACCACTTTACGTGTTGAACAGTTCCAGAAACTGTTCGAATAACAAACAACGAAGCATATAGTTTTTGAACAAGATCCTGAACATTGGCTTTTCATGCAACTTACTGTCTATATCAATGCCTGGAAATATGGACTGTTCAGTCTCACCTATCATGTGCCCATTCTGTGTAATTTAAATGTCAGTTTTTGTTAAATTGTGCGTTAGAAACTGAAAAACGGTGTCCTGATTAATACTTGTTCCATAGATCATGAATACGACACTTCGTAATGATGTGGAACGTGTCAGTTAAATGAAATGTGTCAATACATAATATTACATGACACTCAATTTTTGAATATTTTATTTTATATATTTTTTATTTTTATTTTTTTCCCCTAAAGTACTAACTTTTATCTAGAAATTCATCTAATGTGTAGAAGGAATTGCCATTCAGAAATTCTCTTAATTTATTTTTAAATGCTAGTTGGCTATCTGTTAGAATTTTGATACTACTTGGTAAGTGACCAAAGACTTTTGTGGCAGAATAATTAACCCCTTTCTGTGACAGAGCTAAATTTAAACTTGAATAGTGTATGTCACCCTTTCTCCTAGTGTTGTAGCTATGCACACAGCTGTTAATTTGAATTCAGTTGGATTGTTAATAACAAATTTCATAAGTGAATGTATATATTGTGAAGCTACTGTGAAGATTCCTAGATCCTTAAATAAATGTCTGCAGGATGATCTTGGGTGGGCTCCAGCAATTATTCTGATGACCCGCTTTTGGACAATGAATACTTTCTTACTAAATGATGAATTACCCCAGGATATGATGCCATAAGAAAGCAGAGAATGAAAATAGGCATAGTATGCTAGTTTACTGAGTTGTACATCACCAAAGTTTGCAATCACCCTAATAGCATAAGTAGCTGAGCTCAAACGTTTCAGCAGGTCTTCAATGTGTTTCTTCCAATTCAACCCCTCATCAATGCATAAACCTAAAAATTTTGATAGATTGATTAGCTATAGATTTCTGGTTGAAGTCAATATTAATTAATGGTGTGATGCCATTTATTGTGTGAAACTGAATATACTGTGTTTTTTCAAAATTTAAAGAGAGTCCATTTACAGAGAACCACCTAATAATTCTCTGAAATACTTCATTGACAATTTCATCAGTTAATTCCTGTGATTCGGGTGTGATAGCGATACTTGTATCAGCAGCAAAGAGGACTAGCTTGGCATCTTTTTGAATATAGAAAGGCAAATCATTAATATATATTAAGGACAGCAAAGGTCCCAGAACCGAACCCTGTGGCACCCCATGCTTGATAGTTCCCCAGTTTGAGGACTCGGCTGTTTTTTTGTATATTATGTGAATTACTTATATCAACTTTCTGAACTCTTCCAGTTAGGTATGATTTAAACCATTTGTGCACTTTCTCACTCATACCGCAATACTTAAGCTTATCTAGAAGAATTCCATGGTTAACACAATCAAAGGCCTTTGATAGATCACAAAAAATCCCAACGGGTGATTTACGGTTATCCAGAGCATTTAATATTTCATTAGTGAAAATATGTATTGCATTTTCTGTTGAAAAGCCTTTCTGGAAACCAAACTGACATTTTGATAGAACTTTATTTTTTTAATATATGAAGCTACTCTGGAATACATTACTTTTTCAAGAATTTTTGATAGGGTGGTCAGAAGTGAGATTGGGCGGTAGTTGTTGACATCCAATGTATCACCTTTTTTATGAAGTGGTTTGACAATAGCATATTTCAGCCTATCAGGGAAAATACCCTCCTCCAGTGAGCTATTACAAATGTGGCTAAGAATCCTACATATTTCTTTTAATACCCTGCTGGATATGCCATCAGTGCCATGAGAGCTTTTACTCTTGAGAGAGTTTATTAATTTCCTAATTTCAGATTGAGAGGTGGGTGAGATTTCCATTGTATCAAACTGTCTAGGTACACCCTGTTCCATTAATTGCCTAGCTTCTTCTAATGAACATTTGGATCCTATATTCTCCACAACATTTAAAAAATAATTATTAAAAGTGTTTTCAACTTCTGACTTTTTGTTTGTAATTTTTTCATTCACTTTGATGGTAATGCTGTCTTCCTGTGTTCTTGGTTGCCCTGTCTCCCTTGTTATAATATTCCAGATTGTTTTAATTTTATTCTTGGATGTACTAATCTCAGACATTATGCACATGCTTTTGGATTTTTTAATAACTTTCCTTAATACAGAACAGTAGTTTTTATAATAATTGAAAATTTCTGGGTCACTACTCTTTCTTGCTGTCAGATACAGTTCCCTTTTCCGGTTACAAGATATTTTTATACCTTTGGTGAGCCATGGTTTTTTGCGTGGTTCCTTACAATTAAATTTGACTAATTTCTTGGGGAAACAGTTATCAAATACCCTTACAAAAGTATCATGAAATAAGTTGTATTTTAAATTAGCATCAGGTTCCTTGTACACTTTATCCCAATCTAACTGCTGAAGACTTTCCGTGAAATTTCTAATTGTCGAATCATTAATTGTACGAACAACTTTGGAGGACTGATTCAAATTACTGAAAGGAGCTACATCATATAATGTAACTAGCTGTGCAACATGATCAGAAAGACCATTCTCAACAGGACATGCACTAATGTTGTTAAACCTATCTTGGTCTATAAAAAAATTGTCTATCAATGTGCTGCTGTTCTTTACTACCCTAGTAGGAAAATCAATAACAGATGTCAAATTGAAAGAACCAAGTAAAACTTCCAGGTCATTCTTCTTATTACACTCTTGCAGTGAATCAACATTGAAATCCCCACATACAATAATTTGCTTCCCCCTATCTGACAGATAGCACAACAAGGCACCCAAGTATTCCAGGAATAAATGAAAGTTTCCTGAGGGGAGCCTACACACTGTGACAATTATAAAAGAATCACCCTTCAGTTTAAGCTCACAGGCACATGCTTCTATATGTTGCTCTATACAAAAATTTTTTGTTTCTAAATTTTTTACACTGTGACAACGTTTGACATAAATGGCAACTCCTCCCCACACCTTCTTCTCTATACTTACCTGTGCTGCTAGTTTATACCCACTAATATTTACTTCATTCATATCAGTGACAATGTGATGCTCAGACAGGCATAGTATATCTATTACATTGTCAGCTTCTATAGTTTCTAAACAAATCAGGAGCTCATCTACTTTATTCTTTAAACCCCCAATATTTTGATGAAAAATACAAACATTATTTTTTATTTTACTATTGTTATAATCATGCGATATTTTAACAGCTTTATTATCTGCCTGTCTGGGCTTCTCATTGGACACTGAACTTATCCTAAAAAAGAGGCACTCCCAAGAGTTGCAGTGTCCCCCCTTATAGATTTTTTCCTATCAACCCAGCCAGTTTCCCTTCCCTTTCCTATTGAGGTGCAGGCCATGCCTAGTAAAGTCCCACCTATCAATGGCATCAATAGGGACCAAACCAATGTCCGACAGAGTGGCCGACCTACGTAGCTGATCTAACTCCATGTTGACTCTCCTTACAGAGCTGTTTAACTGAGGCTGATCATACCGCATGAAGGCAGGCACCATCCGAACATTCGTATGGTTTGCTGCAGATGCTATTTTCACCAGGTCACACTCAATACTGTAGCCCTGATCCCTATCTATACTGTTTCCCGCACCACCCACTATCACAACATGATCCTCCTTAGTAAACCCTTTGCACAATGAATCTAAATCCTCTACCACCTGGCTAAGATTTGCACTGGGCTTGAAAAAGTTTGTGACCTGGTACCTGTCACCTAATTTTTCCTGCACAATTTGGCCCACACCTCTCCCGTGGCTGCTACCTAGCAACAGAACTTTCCTCCTACTTCCTACTTTTTTTGAAACCTTTGGTTTCCTAGTGAAATTCTGTTGCTCATTAATTACACCTACATCTACTGGAGGCTCTTCCTCATTAGACTGTGGCAGCAAGGCAAACCTATTGTTTGTGCCAATGATAAAACTGTCACTCACTGTACTCTTACTGAGGCCACTGTTCCCTGCCAAGCAGATATTTCCTTCACGACTGGACATTTGATTTCTATTTTATCCTGAGAATTTGCGATTCATTTTGCATACCACATATTTATTGCTTCCTTAATGACATTTTTCAGAACCTTACAATACTGTTTGTAATAGGCTACTGCAGCTTGATTATGACTGCGCCCAACATTGTGATATTATTACCGCTTTTTTTTCTACACGATATTCTTATTCCTCTTGTCAGCCAACCAGTTTGCTGTTAGCGGAATACTTTCAAGGATCACGAGGAATGTGTTATAGATACATTATATTTCTCGTCTATACCAATTTTTCAAGATGTTTCATTTTACTTGCCATAATGAAATCAATCACGAACTACGTATCATACGGATAAAATGTTCCTGGATGAAAATTGTTGCTACCAGAAAGGAAAACTATTTCTGTTACAAATAAGTACCTCCGAAGCATACCTACTGTGTAAGCGAGACTGGCGTATTTTTAAATGGGAACACGGAGCCTCCCCTCCCCCTACTCGAAAACCCGCGCCGCTCCTCGGCATTTTTATCGCGCATTCGCATTCTAAGCGAAACCCGCCCGATCAGCCGCGCTATAAATGGAGCCGCTCTCCGTGACGGAGAGTATGACGGTCGTGTTTCGAATACGTTTGGTGGTTTAACGACGCGTGTTTGTGTACTGGCAAGCCTGAATGTGATTTTTAGAAGATCTCTACATCCTACAAGGTGAAAACCGCGCTGGTACAGAAGTTCTGCCTCAGTTACACGATTCACAAACCTTTACGAATATGTTTGTACACGTTCATAAATAGAACAGCATACGCAGACAGTTGGAGTACTCATTCCTTCCACCAATTTGGGGGGGGGGGGGTAAGGAGGTGAGTGAGAGGGCAGTGGGGTTGGACGAATACGCTGGCGATTGTAAGGGCATCTGCCCAACCCCTGAATCACCATGCCATTGTCAAACACGCTGAGCACGAGTAAGAAAGGCCAAGGTGTAAGATAAATATTAGGGCTCAAAAATATGGTTAAATGCTTGTAATCGTAAGGAGCGAAACAGCCTGCGTCATGGGTCCCTAGACCTACAAACTAACTTATGTTATGGACAACACAAGTACCTACGCATCGAAACTCGGATGGGAGCGACCACGCAATTCACAACATGACGCCTCAGACCGAGCGGCAATTCCTCTCTGCAGCTTCCACAGCGAAATATACACTCCTGGTCATTAAAATTGTTACACCACGAAGATCACGTGCTACAGACGCGAAATGTAACCGACAGGAAGAAAATGTTCAAATGTTTGTATAGTTTTTGGGACTTAACTAGGGGGTCATCAGTCCCTAAACTTACAAACGACTTATGAACTAGTTAATCCTAAGCACGGCACAAATATCCATGCCCGAGGGGGAATTCGAACCCCCGACCGTAGTGGCCGTGCAGACCGTGACTGAAGCGCCTCAGTCCCCTCGGCCACCGCGGCCGGCTGGAAGAAAATGGTGTGATATGCAAATGATTAGCTTTTCAGAGCATTCACACAAGGTTGGCGCCGGTGGCGACACCTACAACGTACTGACATGAGAAAAGATTCCAACCGATTTTTCATACACAAACAGCAGTTGACCGGCGTTGCCTGGTGAAACGTTGTTGTGATGCCTCGTGTAAGGAGAAGAAATGCGTACCATCACGTTTCCGACTTTGATAAAGGTCGGATTGTAGCCTATCGCGATTGCGGTTTATCGTATCACAACACTGTTGCTCGCGTTGGTCGCTATCAAATGACTGTTAGCAGAATATGGAATCGGTGGGTTCAGGAGGGCAATACGGAAAGGCGTTCTGGATCCCAACGGCCTCGTATCACTAGCAGTCGTGATGACAGGCATCTTATCCGCATGGCTGTAATGGATCGTGCAGCCACGTATCGATCCCTGAGTCAACAGATGGGGACGTTTGCAAGACAACAACCATCTGCACGAACAGTCTGACGACGTTTGCAGCAGCATGGACTATCAGCTCGGAGACCATGGGTGCTATTACCCTTGACGTTGCATCACAGACAGGAGCGCCTGCGATGGTGTACGCAACGATGAACCTGGATGCACGAATGGGAAAACGTCATGTTTTCGGATGAATTCAGGTTCTCTTTACAGCATCATGATGGTTGCATCCGTGTTTGGCGACATCGCGGTGAACGCTCATTGGAAGCGTGTATTCGTCATCGCCATAATGGCGTATCACCCGGCGTGATCGTATGGGGTACCATTGGTTACACGTCTCGGTGACCTCTTGTTCACATCGACGGTACTTTGAACAGTGGCCGTTACATTTCATATGTGTTACGACCCGAGGCTCTACCCTTCATTCGATTGCTGCGAAACCCTACATTTCTGCAGGATAATGCACGACCGCATGTTGCGGGTCCTATGCGGGCCTCTATGGATACGGAAAATGTTCGACTGCTGCCCTGGCTCTCAGATCTCTCACCAATTAAAAACGTCTGCTCAATGGTGGCCGAGCAACTGGGTCGTCTCAATACTCTTGATGAACTGTGGTATCGTGTTGAAGCTGCATGGGCATCTGTACCTGTACACGCCATCCAAGCTCTGTTTGACTGAATGCCCAGGCGTATCAAGGCCGTTATTACGGCCAGAGGTGGTTGTTCTGGGTACTGATTTCTCAGGATCTATGCACCCAAATTGCGTGAAAATGTAATCACCTGTAATTTCTAGTATAATATATTTGTCCAATGAATACACGTTTATTATCTACATTTCTTCTTGGTGTGGCAATTATAATGGCCAGTTATGTACGTCCACTTTATACTGATCAGTCTGAACTTTATGAACACCTACCTACTATTGTACAATTGATATAAGCCCATCTAGGTGATAGCAGCGTCACCAGACGAGGAATTACTGCTAATTAGACACTCGTACAATGCATGTAGTGAAAGTAAGATGGGAAAGATGCGTACGATCTATTTGGGCGGATTATAACGGACAGGAACTTCGAGCGTTTCGCAAAGTGCGCAGCTAGTTGGGTGTTCGAGGAGTACAGCGGAGCGCGCGGTTTCTTGTCGTCGGAGGTTCGTGTCCTCCCTCGGGCGGTGGTGTATGTGTTGTCTTTAGGTTAGTTTAACTTAGTTTAAGTAGTTTGTGGGCCTAGGGATTAATAACCAAAGAAGTTAATCCCATATATTTACAAATATACTTATAGTACTGAGGTGAGTGCCTTCAACAAGTGGTGAAACTAAGGTGAATCCACATTCATACGTCGAGTGTTGTGCGGTTACCCCTTTTCATAGACGTCGGACATTGTAGTGTTGGCTGACTGGTAAAATAGCACAGGCGGCTCATTGCGGCGAAACTACCATCAGACTTTAATGGTTGGCAGGGTACAAGTCTGTCTTAACACACCGTGCGCCGAACATGCCTAACAACGAGGCTCAGCAGAAGACGACCTATGTATGCGCCATTGTTAACACCATGGAATCAGCAAATACCTTTGAAATAGTGAAGCGGGTGTAATAAATAGTAAATATTACTAATATTTTGTAGAGTAGACTGCACAGCCTGTGAAGGTAATCTGGTAATTTTAACTATGGAAAACAAATTGGAATTCTTAAAGAAGTTGCGGAAAACGTAGGACTACAAATACGAAGAAACTAAATGTGTGACATGAAACAAACAAGTACTAATGTTTTTGAACACGAAAAATAGAAAAATTTAAAAGGGCTTCTCAATTTAAACACTTGCGGGAAACTATAGAGGATAATGGTCTGGAAAAAATTGCTAACAAAGCTCGCTGCCAGAAAATGGCATTGCATTTAGATTAACACAAAATATTTATATTGAAAATCACTTTTTAAATTCAGTAAAAAGGCATTACTGCACTGCAATCAAACCTGAATGTCTTTATGGAACATAAACTTTAATTTTAAGTAGAAAGGGGGATACTGAAGAAATTCCAGATAAAGAAAGATGATTAGGAAAATATTAGGTCCCAAAATTACTGATGGATCAATTAATAGCCTGAGACGTAATAAGAAAATAGAAGAATTGAGAGACATACATAATAACAGGAGAAAACGAAGATTTGAATTTTACCGGGAATATTAAAAGAATGTTGAACAAATGGGGCATAACAGCTTTTAGATAATTTCAGAACGACATGTTGACCATAGCTGTTTATTTTTTCCTCAGTGCTACCGGTTTCGGTCATTTACCATTATCAAGCGTTAGAAGAGATTAGCTAATAGCTTAACATGTCGTTATACAAGAATTCAAAATTATAACATAAGAATTTGCTGTCATTGTTCTAGTCATTGATAGTATCTCAGTGGCTGACTGTTACAGAATCTGTAACAGTCAGCCACTGAGATACTATCAATGACTAGAACAATGGCAGCAAATTCTTATGTTATAATTTTGAATTCTTGTAGAACGACATGTTAAGCTATTAGCTATTCTCTGCTAACGCTTGACAATGGTAAATGACCGAAACCGGTAGCACTGAGGAAAAATAAACAGCTATGGTGAACATGTCGTTCTGCAAGAATATTTAAAGAATGTGCACCTAGTAGGTTCACAAAGCAAGTAGTAGAATTCTACGAAAACAGAAGTGAGGGTAAAGAAGAATCTTAAAACTAGCCGGTATAACAACAGGCAGACGTTACAGGTATAAAAACATTCATACAGAAGATTTTTGACTGCAAAGTTCGTCATAAGGAAGTTGGAACAACTTGGTCTCACTAACGAAAGAGACTTAATTCTTAAAGGATATAACAAATTTGGGCACAAAGGAAGGCAAACCATAAAAAGCTACATTTTACCTGACGTGGTCTTATTTTGCTCTTACGTGAGTAATGATAGTATTATGTGGCTCGATTGGTACATGTGTAAGCGTGTGTACGGTCTGTAGTTTGTGTGTGTGGGTGTGTGTGTGAATGAGTATGAGATGTAGCACAGAGTGGTGTTGTGTGAAAGATATACTAGCATGAAAGACTAATATAAAATAAATAAATAGAGGAAAGCAAAATGAAACGTTTGATACAAGTGTATGAATGAGTAAGACTGTAAGAATGAACGTGAGCACTATACTTACGTGAAAGACAATTATTGTTTAGGCCTATCGGCAATCAGAATGATATGAAAATCTCATTTTTCTGACAAACAACTTATGTTATAATGAAGGGATGCAAGTGATTGCAATTTAAAGAGAGTTTAACAGCTGCGAAGAACACTTGTGTAGATATTGAGCGAACTAGTTTATATATAGATAAATAAATAGACACGCGAACAATCTGTCTACCTACATAAGAAGTTAGACGTAAAGAATTTGATTTTCACTCACAATTGTCTACAGAAAATAATAGTTTCATATTTTAATTCAACGAGACTAATTCACAATGTTGCAATCATGTAAAAACTGTGTCCGCCCCCAAAGTGTAGTAGACAGCTTGCTGGACTGCCACGAAGCGGGCCCGCGTTCAATTCCCGGTCTCGTCGGAGATTTTCTGTGCTCGGGGACTGGTTGTTGTGTAGTCTTCATCAACAATGACATGCAATTTGCCGAATTGGAGTCAGCTGAAAAGACTTGCACCAGGCATACTGAACACGGCCACAGTTGGAGTCTAACGGCCATAAATGCCAGGCGATTATCACCGCCATCAGTAAGGAATGTGTAGTTTATAAAATGTGTACTGTTAGTGTGTGGAAAACGAAATCTGACTTCAAGAATAAATGAAATAGAAAACTGATTAGTGTTTCTAATGCACATAACTGAATAAAAATTAACCTCTATTGCATAATCAAAGTGACCAAAATATTAAAGACTATATCTCGTCTGACTACAGAATTAGCTCTGGTTTGAGTACATATATACCGGTAGAAATTTTTATTGTTACCTAATCACAGTTAAATGATATAAGTATCCGGGTTATCATTTTCAATGATATTTTGAACTATGTATGTGAACAAACAGAGAGGATCCAAACCATGATCGCGAACAATGACCACCCACTGCAATAGAGTCACATCTAACAAATGTATGACTTAATGTGGCAGTTGTAAAAATTTATACTGACAGCCAACATTCGTGTGGTAATGATGATACGTTATCAAATATAGGCTAACGGCAGTGCCGCAGTGAATACTTTCGTTTCGTCATGTCATAGGTGTTAAAGACTGTTGGGTTTGTCTAGTACTTGGACCCGTTTTACGAGCACAATTGGCAAGAAGTGTGCCCTCAGCCGTTGTCAACATATGTGCTTTGCTAAAGTCAACGTATGTGCTTTGCTAAACAATAAGCTAAACATACAATTTCATTAAACTTTATGACCACCAAACTGTGTTGCAAACAGTGGCCGGCCTCGGTGGCCGAGGGGACTAAGGCGTTCCAGTCATGGTCTGCACGGCCACTACGGTCGGGCGTTCGAATCCCCCCTCGGGCATGGATATTTGTGCCGTCCTAGTTCGTAAGTAGTTCACAAGTAGTTTGTAAGTTTAGGGACCGATGACCCCGTAGTTAAGTCCCATAGACTATAGAAACATTTGAACATTTTTTTGCAAACAGTGAGACTTTACTAGGGGGTTGGAGGAGTTGGTCCCACATCGGCACACACAAATCACCTAAATGCCAAAAATTCCGAGCAGGAGGCAATGTTCAATAACATCTCATGTGTCTTCGATCTGGTTTAGATTTGACGAGCTGGGGGCCAGCACACCAGTTGAAATTGCCACTGTGCTCCTAGAACCACTTCATTACACTCTTGATTTGCGAGATGGTGCATTATCTTGTTGAAAAATGCAACCGCAGTTTGGAAGCATGATTTTCGTAAACGGATGTACGTGGTCCACCGCCATTGTACAAACTGATTGCTTGGTGGCTTTCACGAGCTCTACTGGAGAAATGGATGCCCACGTGAATGATCCCTAGACCATAACTAAGCTGCAGCCAGTATGATTCCGCGCAGCAGTACATTTGCAAGGAGCTGATACCATGGAAGTAATAAGATTCACACCCTCCCAGCGGCGTGATGAAGGAGGCATCGAGATACATCAACGCTCTGTTACTACGCCAACGCATAGTGACGACGGTTAGGAGCGCATATTAGTGGTAGTTGTTGATGTCGTGGCCGTCGGCTGCGGAGGTCCATTGTGATAAGTGTTTGGTGCACCGTGTGTTAGCACACACTTACACTCGGTAGTAATGTATGATGTTAGTTTCGCCACAGTTCGCAGCCTGTGCTATTTTACCAGTATGCCCAACCTACAGACAGGAATGACGATTGACATAAAATTACATTTGAGCAAGTGGACAGAATGATCACTAGATTGCAGTGCAATAAATCTGCTGGAGTAGGTGAAATTAAGTTGGAAGTCAGAAGGAAGTTGGAATTTAAGGTCTCAAATGGCGATACAAGAAAATGAAATGGTGTGCGAATCGGGACAGGTTCCGTCTGACTGGACGAAAGCGGTAATCACACCAGTTTTCAAGCATGGAAACAGAAAAGATTGTAACAACTACAGTGGTATCTCTTTAAATTGCGTTATGGGCAAAATCTTCTCAGGTATTGTTGAAAGGAGAGTGCGAGTATTGGTTGAAAACAAGTTGGATGAAAATCATTGTTGGTTTATACCTCTTAGAAGTTGTCTGGACCAGATTTTTAGCTTACGGCAGAAAATGAAGGAGTGCTATGAAAGGAATAGGGAATTGTATGTACACTGCTCAAAACAATCAAGGGATCAGGCGAGGTATCATGCATGTATTTATTCACATATTGGTTACAATTGTAATTTGTGTGTGATACAGTACGACATTTTGCAGTCTTAACCCTTTACTTGAGGTTTACATGGTTTTTACTTAGAGCGAAACACCGTCTGGCTACCGTAAACATCCAAGGCATGGACATTATGAAGTTATCAATCAGCTCTTGAGGAATATTTAGCCATTCTTCGATGAGTGAAATATCCAGCCAAACGTTGTGGTAAGTAGTAGTCTGGCTGCAGGCCGTCTGCCAGATGCATCCTAGATATGCTGAATCCGGTTTAGGTCCTGTGAACAAGCTGTCCACACCATTCGTTGTCCACTAGTGCAGCTCTGTGTGGACGAGCGTTATCTTCCACCACAATGATAACATCTCCTGTGGCACCAGCATAGGGCACAACAGAAGTTTGAAGGATCTCGTCTATATACCCCTGTGCAGTCGATGCGCCATTCTGAACGACATAAAGGTCCGTACGTCTGCCAACACTGACTCTTGCGCACACTATTGGTTCACCAGCACGAAAGGTGATGTTTCCTGCAAATAAGCAGGATTTTTCCGATTTCCAACTCTGCTCATACCAACTCACAGGAACTATCTGCTTAGTCATTAGATACTAATTTTTTGTTGTTGTGTCACGTATAACGTTAATGATACTTTTTATAAAATATGGAGTTCAATTACCAAAGTATGTTCCTCTGCGTAAATGAGAAAAAGAGAGTGGTATAAAATATTAAATCTGTATTTTGATGCTGTTCGATGCAGTAGATGCCGTGTGATTAGAGGAATTCTCGTGGAAAGTAGAAGTGCTTAGTATTCTTTGATAGTGGCACATTATTGTCCTCTTCTAAATTTGAACTTTTCTTGTACGTAAATATTTTTGGTAATCACTAGTCAGAAACCTACTGCTACTATAAGATCGTTCTTAAGACGCGAACCTCGATTAAAAATCAAGAAAATTTCAACCGGATTACTATGATTACTATGCAGCCATTTGCAATCAACTGTCCTTTCATACATCAGTAATATTGACAGACACTTTTATAACTGAACACTCGTGTGAATACTCAGTATTGTAGATCTGTAGCCTGTAATCAGTTTTTTTTTTTTAATTCAAGAAGTGTAATCGCATCAGACACTTTTAACTCTTCGTGGCACAAAAATTAAGTACTTGTTAACTTTGTTGAGATGCTACATCACCATTTTTTTCATCCTGAAGCCGTAACTTTAAGTCAAACAGTTAGTTGTACAGGTACGCTAATGAACCAAGCAGTACGACCCATCTAAAACGATGTCAGGGTAATCGACCAAAAGGTAAAGCAGTCAACAATCCGAAGATTGGTTTGAATACCACAGTGCTTTACTAGGCATAGTCCTGTTTGGAGGTGGTATGCCGTTGCCTTCCTCCGACCTTCGAACTGGCTTACCCAGCCAGTTATAGGGGGACCTACAGTTTAACGTGGGTTCCGAACCACGGTGCTACTCGACATTTTTCACATCAGCAACACTGCCAGAGTTGAATGAAGTAGAAAGTGAGAGATAAAAATCCTAGGAACTGGCGGGGATCGAACCAGCAACCACTGGATTTTTAGTCGGGCATACTACCACTGTGCTACCGAGCCGCACTATGAAAGTAAAATGTTCACAACCTGACGAAATCTTTTATACAATATGAGAATTCCGAAGATATTTAGATGAACTGTGAGGAATTACCATTCAATAATACTCTAGTAATTCATCCTTGAATTATATTCGTACTTTTCTCGTAACAGAGACTTTGAGAAAAAAGTAACAATAAAAAAAACACCGTTATATCCTTTTTAAATTAAATAACAAAACGCCTTCAGTCACATATCGTGATGCATTTAAATCCCTGGGGCTCGTCCTCAAACCCTGACTTAGGTCAATCAGGTCTTGCTAAGATTGCATTATATGTTTCAGAATGGTACATTATAACTATACATGTTACAGAAGAGTGTAAATAGAATAATAACTTACTATTTCCCTTTGTGGTCCATCTGTTTTAAGTTTTCGTATATTGTTTTACTTAATTTTCACAATGTTTAGGTCCTTTCCCTCTTCTACGTAAGGACTTGGTACCTTTTCTTAGAAATTACATTTCTGATTATTTTACTTTGTTGCTGTTTTTTTCTCCGAAAACACATAATTCACATTTTCATATGTGTATATTATTACCAGTATGTTACAATAATTTTTGTAGTGAATTTATCCCGGTCATCGAATTCAACAATCTAAAAATGATTGAACGAATTTCTATACTTTGATGTTGTTTGTCTTTCTGCTGATCTGCCCTTCCAGTTACCTGAATAGCCTCTAGTTACAAGATGTTATAAAGTCAGTGCGAACTGTTAATGTATACAAAGAAGCTATAACTTTGTTTTGGAACTGATATATTTAAAACATATAGTTTGAATTTTCCTAGCGGTTTATTTCCTAATAAGAAATTGGGCAAAAAGTAAAGGCAAAGCCTTAAAGAAGAATGTAATGTTATTCACTAGTGAAGTGACAGCTAGTTCAGTATATGATAAGAAGTATCTTTCAAATGAAACCCAAACTGAACGGTAAAGGAAGAACAAACAGTTCCATTTATACACATTATACCCTCCTGTGCTGTCCACGCAGTCTTGTATTCTCGCATGTGAACGATCATAAACGTACGGAATGCCGTGCTGCGATTGACCGTCGCATATAGACTAATAACCTAGGGACACCACACATTACTATCTCTCCGAGTAACGAACTGTGTCCCACAGTGCAGTATTGGTATAAACTCTGAAGGTACACATAAGTGCTGTCTTGGGGTGGCGCCAATTTACAGGTGCAATGCGCAAAAATATCCGAACGACCTGAATTTCCTTCCGCGTGATGATCATGCATCCCACATTGTATATGTCTTGGTTGTGACTTTGCAAAATGGATGCACTGAGAAAACTGTTCTTTATGGCAATAATTTCAGATATAAATTAACACTATGATATTGCAATTAAAAGAAACCATGTTATCTTAGGTGCGCTGTCAAATTGCTGTCACATTAAATACCGTATAAAAATACGAAGTCTTCAATTAAACAGTGAACGAATTTAAAAACGTTTACAACATAACGGAGGAAACGTCTAGATAAATGAGATTTTCGCCGTTTTTCTTACGACAGCGACCGCACCAGATGAATTATATACATTAGATAAGAACATAATGAGCTTGAAAATGGCGATATGCCTAAATAGATCTGTTGCACAATAAAATATAACATCATTTAAGCAGCTTCTTGGATTTATTTAATGTAACATTTAATATTACTATTAACAACAGATTTTACGATAGTATCGGAATTTCTGACGTTCTATAGAAATTCGAAGTACTTTTGCTCTCTAAATCGTTTTCTCCCAACTGCCAAATGTCGTTGCGGTGACGAATTGTGTTGTATTAACCGATTGTTGAATAAGCCAGATTACAAAATCTCGATTAACAGCAGCAAACGCTCTATGGAAACTTCAATATTAACTGTGCATCACCAACAATTTCTCTGTACTCATACCCAAATAAATATTTGTACGTATCTTTGAATTTGGAATGATATGACGAACTATCTTGTTCTGGTATTCAGCCAAACACCTGCAGCCTTTGCTGACGAAGCAAAGCATACGTATCTTATCAATACTCGATCATATCAAAGAATGTCATAAAGATGTGTGAAACATCGGAGTTGCCATTACAAATATCAAACGCAATTCTGAACATGTAAAATGCCTTTTTTTCAATTTTCTTTACTGAATTAGAAATTAATAACCACCATTATGTCCCTAATCACGAGTAACAAAGTGCCCTGACCTGGGCCTTTGCGGAAGTTGCGTACGAGGCTACTACCACCAGAGGTTCAAGTCCTCACTCGGGCATGGGTGTTGATTATATTAGATTAATTCTTGATCCATAGATCATGAATTCGAGATTTCGCTATGATGTGGAACGTGTCAGTTTGGTAAAAGATAACTTTACATGAAATAGTTTATTGTTAAAATTGCTAATATATATATATATATTATATATATATATATATATATGTGTGTGTGTGTGTGTGTGTGTGTGTGTGTGTGTGTGAGTATATTGTGAAGCTACTGTGAAGATCCCTAAATCTTTAAGTTTACTTTAGATTAGATGTACATTTCGGTCCAGTTGATCCAAATTGAGGAGTACTTCTTCGATGTAGAACATGTCAGAAAAGTAGGCACACGATAAGTAATTACATTTTGAGATCAGATGTGTTAATGAACCTTCCACAGATCCACAAATGTAATAGTCTTTGTGGATGTGCAATCGGTCAGGGAAAAAACCAAAATATTAAGAATATTTACATTTTAAACGACATAAAACTTATTAATACATGCTAAATGTTGAGTATACTAGTTTTTTTTTTTTCTTTTTTTTTTTAATTTTCACATTACTGCAAAAGATTACTGCAGTCAGACCGAATACAATATTAACATCTGTGAATAATATCTGCAATAATATGTCCTTAGATTGGTAAAAGTACTTTGTAAGTGTATGAACTGATGAACATAGTAGATTGGTCCCGTAGATGTACGAACGAGAAAGAGAGAAATAGTGAGCACGTTGGGTCGCTGCAGATGTATGTGGACGTACACTGTCATACGGCAGAATGATATCATCTTTCTTTCGAAGAGAAGGCCGTATCATCTGTATAACGGCCTGTGCAGTGAGGCGGACACTGATTACTTTTCAGTTCAGAAACATTAAATGCGATCGCCTATAGTAACCGATGTCCACCTTCACCGTGAAGCCTTTGTGTCGTGACACGAATCCACTCTTGAACAGGTAGCTCACGAGACCGGCCCCGTTCACCTGTACAAATATTACTCTCATAGGAAGGAATGTACTCCTCTCGCTCGAACAACTGTGAGCCATGGCAGTCAACAGTTAACTCTTTCGCGATAGCACAGTAGCAATGAGTGGTAGTTTCGAGGCGTGGTAGCGTGGCCGGGTTCACACAAGTACTTTTTCTCGACGCAACCAAGTATCTCGCGATGGTCCCTGATGAACACAGACACCTCTTTTAAATTTCGTCTTTGTATGATTTTCCAGCTGCCACCTCTGATTGCTTAATGTGTCGATCTTGAGATGGGTCCGAAGCCTGGTATACAGGTGTGGGAACGTTCCATAGAGTACAGATGGAAGCATGTGCAGCAATCCTCCGGTACATCCATCCACTCATCCGCAGATCCACCGTGCCACCCCTTTCAAATGGCCGAAACTGTTCAGCAGGAGTAAACATCGTTGATGGGAGTGAGTTACAACGTAAAATGGATCTTTCATACAATGTCAGCCTTTAAACTCATCACAGTTCCAGTCTGCAGAGTCAAAATACAGGAAGGCATCCTGAGCGCCCTCTGATCATCAACGACCACGGCAGAATTAATGACCAACACTACCACTTCTCAGTACGCTTAACCGCAATCTCATCCTCGATGAGAATGACAAATGACACTAATATTACAACTCCATAGTATACACATAATCCACCCAGGTGTAACTCAACAAGGTCCTTCATGGATTGAAACTTCCTGGCAGATTAAAATTGTGTGCCGGAACCGTGACTCGAACCTGGCACCTTTGCCTTTCGCGGGCAAGCGCTTGCCCGCGAAAGGCAAATGTCCCAGGTTCGAGTCCCGGTTCCGGCACACAATTTTAATCTGCCAGGAAGTTTCATATCAGCGCACACTCCGCTGCAGAGTGAAAGTTTCATTCTCCTTCATGGATTGTTTGGCATAAGACCTAAGGGACCAAATTACTGAGGTCATCGGACCCTAAGCTTGCACACTACTTTAACTTATGCTAAGGACAAAACACACACACACACACACACACACACACACACACACACACACACAAGCACGACCTGCGCCGAGAGCGGCATGGCGCCTCAGACCGCGCGACCAGTCCCGCACGGCATCTTCTTGGTGTTGCATTTAATCCGGAAGTATAGATAGAGAAGAAGATAGTCATATGAAATTTTGACTCACATTTCATGACGTCCAAACATCATTTTATCACATGAGAGGAATTCCTCCTTAGGCAAGGAACAATATTTTAGATTTGTATTCATTCAGATACGTTTCAACACTTCTGTGCTGTATTCAATGGGTTTATTTATTATTTACTTTGTCAAGTGAGGTTATTGGTTGTGTATAATAGCAGCATTAACACTACTACAAAATATACATCTTATCGTCGCCAAAGGACAAAATAATGAATTTACTTCCGTTTATTATTTACTTTCGAATGGGGCTGAATATTTACCGTTGGTTTTAGCGCCTTAATTATGTTTTCTGATTATATGGCGATTACGTATTTGCCATTGTCATTTTGACACGCATATTTCTTCTACTATTGTCATTACACACGCATTTTAACAATGTTTTTACTCAGGCGCATTTCTTCCTCCTCCATGTTACCCATTCATATCAACAGATAGTAAAGAAACAAATCCTATAAATACAGCACAATAGTGCCTAAAAGCGGGTCGGTGAAAACGAAACTACAAAACTGTGTTTTTGATAATGAGGAATTTCAGCCCACTTTATCCCAGCGTCCTTAGAATTAGAAATAGCTAGAACTGCGACATCCACAAATGTTTTCATAAATTATATGGTTAATTATTAGTTGTCATAACCGAAACACGAGGTACGAATACCGTAACCGTTTTTTAACGTTCGTTGATAGCAGTACTGCGTGTTACGGGTGTAAGAATGAAATGAAAATTACGACTGGATGGTGAGCACGAGTCTCCTCTCTGACATTAGAGGGAGAAAGTCGTGGTGTCGGTCTTTTGTTGCAGGCAGTGCGATGCGAATAGCGCAGCGCCTATTTCGAAAAATCAGCTCTGGACGCGAGCCAGCGCTTTGAAGGGCAACGGCCGAGCCAGCCAGCTGCTCGGCAGTTGGTAGCCCAAAAGCGCCGCGCGCCCTTGACCACTCTCCACCTACCACTGCCTTTACGTAACACCAGCCGGCGCGCCCGAGGACACCGTGACTACTTCTAATGTAACAAAGGCACATTCATAATAAGTATATATTTAACTCAAAACTATAAACAAAGTGCATACAGCAATATTTAATTTCAAACTTTTCATGTAATTATTGATAGATAATTTTAATCTTCATTTTGTTTTGGATTATAGTTTATACTTCAAAATTTTAAATTACTATAAAAGCAGATATCCTCGTGACAATATGTGCATAAGTGTTATTATAATTCCATTGACACAACATTCGTAACTTTAACTGGATCTTCTCCTAATGACAAACTGTGACGTTCTATAATTAGCTATGAATTACTTTACGCCGATTTGTTTCCTGCTTGTAATACCTCACTGTATGTCCTCAGTTAGAACGTCTTACCTTTACTCCTGCCTCTCTCCATCTGTTACTCCCTCATCTCTGTTCATCTTCTCTTCCCCATCTCTCTTTGTCCCTTTCTTCCTCTCTCTCTCTCTACCTAACTGCATCTCTTTCTCCTATATCTGTCCATCCATCCTGCCTCTCATCATTTCCTCCTTTTCATGTAAACGATGGTGCGTAATTTTTCACAGTAATTTTTTATACATTACGTTTATTTTTTTCTCTTCAGCCCTTTTCACGCACAAGCAGGGTCGGCTTATTTACACCAAACGTATATTAGGCAATCTTCTCCTTCCACTTCTCTTTGGTCGTCCGACCCTCCCCTTCACTCTGTCCGTCTCCTCCTTGGCGTTTCTCTGTATTCTTCCTCCTTCTCATCTCTCGGTTAATGCATGGCTCTCATTTGTCCACCACTTTCTCTCTCTCTCTGTAATCTCGTTGTTTTCTTTAATGACAGGCGTTCTAGACGGTATATCACAGAGACGAAGAACGCTCTTTTCTAACCTTGATAATTTCTAGAATAGAAATTTACTGTCGTTTTTGTGTCGCTTGACAATTTCTTGAAAAGAAATTTACTGTCGTTTTCGTGTCGGTTAATATATAGGGTGTTTCACTAAATGTGTTTCGCTCTGTATCTTATAAAATAAAAAGTGACGGGAAATTTTAATGCGGTAGGTCAACACAAGAAATGTTACACGTTTTGCGGAGCTATGAACATAATTTATTGTATCATTTTCCAAAGAGTTACACCACAAAGATGTAATTTTTTAATGGAACAATAGTTTTTTCTATCGTGTATTGGATTCGTTTAAACCAGCTGCGTCCAAATCAATTTAAACTACATTCCTATCACTGTTAGTTTGGGAGCTACAACCCTTCCGGGGGCGGAGGCTGCGATAGCGTAGCTGACTAGCCGAGTGGCTATCCCCTGGGGCACGGCCCACTGTCTCATGACCACCAGCCAGTCAGCTACGCTGTCGTAGCCTCCGCCCCCTAAACTTTCAAGGGTTGTAGCTCCAAAACTAACAGTGATAGGAATGAAGTTTAAATTGATTTGGACGCAGCTGAATTCAACGAATCCAATGCACGATAGAAAAAACTATTGTTCCATTAAAAAAAATATAACTTTGTGCTGTAACTCTTTGGAAAATGATACAATAAACTATCTTTATAGCTCTGCAGAAAGTGTAACATTTCTTGTGTTGACCTACCGCATTAAAATTTCCCGTCACCTATTATTTTATAAGTTACAGAGGCAAACACACTTAGTGAAACACCCTGTATATATGCCAACATCTATGTGTCTATTTTGCTGGTTACAACTACGTTCGTGTGTGTAAGATGAACTGTAATGATTGTTATCGGTATTACATAGATCAAATAGGGCATAATTTAAAATACTTACCTCAAAAGTAAAATAACTTATCTCATTGATATAGGTGTAAAAGCACCTAACAGTAAATGTAACACATAACATTATAATGGCTCGCCGGTCTGCGGCGCGCCCGTCACAGTCTGCACGGCCGCTACGGTCTGGGGTTCGAATCCCCCCTCGGACATGGATATTTGTGTCGTCTTTAGTATAAGGTAGTTCATAAGTAGTTTGTAAGTTTACGGACTGATGACCCCGCAGTCAAGTCCCTTAGGCTTAACAAACATTTGAACAACAATTATAATGGTTCCACCTCGACTATCGCTAAATTAACAAGTATTTATTTCATTAAGTTTAGCACGAGCGACCGATTTGAGACTCACAAGGAATTCTGAAGTGGTTTCCACATAAGAAACGATTACAATTATTGTTCATTCGTCTTTAATTTAATGACAGTCATTAATATTTTAAAGCAAGACTGCCTAAAACTGGTACTTGCCAATTCCAATGACCATAGTACAAGCCTCTGTTAGTTGCAGGCGTGACTGTCACAAAATGGGTAGATACACGTGTAAGCGTCAGGTTAAAAGCAGTGATACACACTGAAACAGCGACACATTCCTAGATACTTAATTTCTTCATTTAACTGCCCTATTCACGAAAAAAGCAAACCTGCTATATTATAGATAGGTGTACAGTAATTTATTTACCAAACGTATGTTGAATTCCAGCGACAGATCCTAATATTTCATTCCTTGCCAAACTACAACATGAGTGCTACGAAATGGAACTAGAACACAAAAAGATGCTACATTAGTTTTTCACCTCCACTTAAGCCTTTTATGTCACTTATCTACATAAAAGTATATATATATATATATATATATATATATATATATATATATATATATATATATATATATATACACTAAATAACTGGATAATAATAACCAGAAAGTATTATTAAAAACATTGAACATAAGCTTTATCAGCTTAATAACTGACGTTCCTAATTTAATACTTAATAACAGCACACACAACAAGTATCTCCTATTTATCTGCTGGAATGTGATTAGACAGACTTGCTTCGCCCTGCCCCTCAACCGCCTGTTTGTGCCACTGATCACACATTTTTTAGTTTAAGAAGACGGTGGGTGTTACATAGATCGTCGATAATTTCGCTACTTATTAATAAAGCAACAACTGGGGTGGATCCATTATAATGTCCTTGAAAAATCAACAGTTCAAATGTTTGTAAATCTATTGGACCAAACTTCTACGGTCATCAACTCCTAGACTTACAAACTACTTTAACTTAATACTAAGGACAACATACAAGCCCATGCCCTAGGGAGAACTCGAACCGCCGATAGCGGTCAACGGCGTGCTCCGTAGTAAGGCCTCTCAGAGCGCTCGGCCTTTCCACCGGGGTCAACCAGAGTAAGACAGGAATCTATAGCAATATATAGGCCACTCGAGAGCAAATTTTAAATTAACAGTGTGAGGTTATTCAGAAATATTTCATATGTTTGATAATCTACTTATATATGATATTTAGACTTGGTGTATCAACAAGTAATAAACTGTTACATTAAAAGAAGAGCTTTTTTTTTCTCTTATTTCCTTGTGCGAAGCAAATGGAGGACAATGAAAAGGTGAAGCGCTCCTGAGGAAAGCGACTCCTGCTAGGAGCAATATATTCTTGGCAATGCCATGTTTTCTCTCTTTCGTTTCGTACCTTGCATTTTCCTTATAATTTCCTTTTGTGCATTTTGTGCACCCTCTTATCATCATATGGAAATCTACATATTTATCCGTCGTGGAATTCTTTTATTGCCCCCAGTCAAACGTTTAATACAAATTTAACCATTTAACTGTACACACTGATGTCCCCGTTAGCAGAGTTGTATTTGTCTGTGACTCAAATAGGAACATAATAGTGTATTCAGTATTGTTCATTTGAACTAAATGTGACCAGATGTTTTGATAATTACATTAACTTATTTATATTATATTATTGCATTACTTTATCATACTAATAGTATGTTTTTGTCATTATCTAAAGATTATTCCTTTATCGATTTTAACTGCCTGGCCATAACCTTATAAGTTTTATGAAACATATTACTTAACATAGTTGTATATTTATATTTACGTGTGTTCCACATCTCCTAAACCACTGGACCGATTTCAACTAAGCTTTGTCCACATATTGCTTATTATTAGGCAACGATTGCTGTGAGGCTGAAAACCATCTACAACACATAGATATCTACAACAGGAGATATGACGTCACAAACAATAAAAATCGAAAATACTGCCGCATCATGAGGCAGTGTTCCATGTCTTCCCCTAAACTAAAGGGCGGAGTTCAACCAATCTTGTTGCATGTATTTTTTACCGTCAGGCAATAACAGCTATGGAGGGTAAGTAGCATCTACGATGTATACTACAAGAGATTCGACTTCATTAACAATGAGAGTCACAAAACACTGCCTCATCATGTTACGTTTGAATTACAAGGTTTTCTAACCTACTCACGAATAAGAACACATAACGAGTTAAAAAAACTTTGTTCATTATTTCAAACCATTACCGAACTTTTCCTTGTTGACTGATACTGTAAAATGATGAAAGGAAATTAATGTACTACTTATTGCTTTCCCCTGTTCAATTATACTAGTCGGCATGATGTAAAAATTAGAAACTTCTACTGTTTTAATTGTATTCACGACTTTCTGTCGTTTGTACTGAGTGGAGACAACAACATGACAGCAACTGAGATAGTGGTAATAACTAATAACAGCAAGTTGCTGCAGCAGGGGTTGGCGTTCACTTGTGTTTACCAAACGAATTACACAAGCAGTTGGGTTCAGATGGTGTGTTGAGCAAGTAGTATAATGCAACAACAATGTTACTTACCCGAAGCTATGGTATGGAGAGCCATAGCAGAGTCTGAAGCGGGACAGAGGGAGGTGGCTGCAGCTATTGCAGTGTCCACAAGTGTAATATCCAGGACCTGGACGTCAGTTCATACAACAGGAACCGTTAAAAGACGCCAAGGCCGAAGTCATCCACGGCTAACGACGCCAAGAGATGACTTCTATCTTCGGTTAACAGCCAGTCGAGACAGTAGGCTGAAAGCAACTCAGTTTCAACGCATTCTCCATGTAGCAACACGGCGCGCAATATCAACACAAACAGTTTGAAATCGCCTTCGGGAATCTAGCCTCTCTGTACGGGCGCCTATGGTGTGAGTCCCATTAAAACCACAACGCAGTTTAGCCCTAAGAAATCGTAATGAATGGCGCCGGGCTCTGTTCACAGATGTATCAAGATTTTGTGTTCATCCGGACAATCGTCGTTCCCTCATCTGGAGTGAACGTGGAACTCGGAATAATCTCGCTTATGTGCAGGAAACATCACCATATCATGGTGGTAGACGAATGGAGTGGGTAGGAGTCAGTATAGGCGGCGTACCTGCTTCTATGTCGTTCAGAGTGGCGCTTTAACTGCTCAGAGGTACAGAGAGAGATCCTTCAACTTTTGTTGTGCCCTACGCTGGTGCTACAGGGAAAAGGTTCCTTCTCGTGAACGATAACGCTCGTCCCCACAGAGCTGCACTGGTGAACAACATACTTGAAACTGGGAAAGTTGCAAGGAGTGGCCAGTTTTTTCACCGGAGTTTAACCCGATTGAGCAAGTCGGGGCTGCACTTGGCAGACGCATTGCAGACAGACTAGAATAGTTGCAAAGTTGGATAATTCACTCATGGAATAATGACCAAGTATCTCTCAAGACCTGATTGATAACCTCATACTGTCCATGCCACGCAGGTGTGCAACTGTACTGACAGTACATGGTAATCGCACACCATATTAGAAGGCAGCGGGAATGACTGTTTCACTATTATGATGGCCCCATGGTGCTTCTCGCAAAGTACACTCCATGTGAACCCCATGTAAATTGTTGAGACAGCAAAATATCGTACTGTATTACGCGCAAATTACAATTATTGTAACAAATATCTGTACAAAAGGCGTTACCGATATCTCATCTGATCCCTTAATTGTTTTGAGTAATGTAGTACGACACATAGTTCATGTAAAATGTGGTCATAAAAAATAAGAAAGCTTCATGTCCTCGGGAAAAGTAACGACTGTAGTGTCCCCTTGCTTTCAGCCGTTCGCAGTAACTGCATGGTGAAGCCATGTTATCGGATGTTACAAGGCCACCTCCGTCAATCTTCCAGACTGTTGCCGCTGCAACTACTGATAAGGCTGCTGTTCCTCTTCAGGAAACACACGTTTGTCTGGCCTCTCCACAGATACCCCTCCTCTGTGGTTGGGAAGGGAGTAAGACACCGTTGTAGCCTTTCCCCAGTGTTGTTCAATCTGTACATTGAGTTGGATGTGAAGCAATGCAAGGAGAGATTTGGAGAAGCAATTAAAGTTAAGGGAGAAGAAATAAAAACTTTGCAGTTTGGCGATGACGTAGTAATTCTGTCAGAGGCAGCAAAGAACCTGCAAGAGCAGTTGAATGGACTGAACAGTGTCTTGAAACGAGGGTATAAGATGAACATCAACAATTGCAAAACAAGGGTAATGGAATGTAGTGTATGAAAATCTGGTGATGCTGAAGGGATTAGAGTAGGTGATGAGGTAATAAAAGTAATATTTTAGGAAGTCCTTTGAAAGCACCTGGCTGGAGTGCAGCGCTGTATGGGTTTGAAACATGGACGATAAGGGGTTCAGACAAAATTCTGATAGAAACTTTCGAACTGTGGTGCTACAGACGAATGATGAAGGTAAGAAGGGCAGCTCACGCAACTAATAAGGAGGTGCTCAACAGAATTGGGGAGAAAAGATGTTTCTGGCATATCCTGACTAAGAGAAGGGATAGGTTGGTGGGACACATTTTGAGACATGGAATTGTCAACGTAGGATTAGAAGGAAGCGTTCGGGAAAAAACTCGTAGAGGGAGACCGAGCGACGAATACCATAAGCAGATACAAAACGATGTGGGTTACCGTTCTTATTCTCAAACGAATAGGCTTTCACAGGACAGGGTAGTGTGGAGAGCGGCATAAAACCAGTCTGCGGGCGGAAGACCACAACAACAACAACAACAAAAAATGAGAGTAATGAAAGATTGCCCCATCAGGCATGAGTTTTCCGCTGATTACATCTTTACTACTAACTATATTCGCGACGTATTTGTCAGAGAAAATGAATATACATGACTGAAGATACCTTCGAAATTTCATCATAGAACGCAACACATTTCAGTATCTATAATGTCACAAAAATAAAATGCAAGAAAAACAGGCCCATCATTCAGGCTTTTATAATTTCTTACCTCTTCACAGCAAATGTTATCTGCAGCACATCCATCGGAAAATTAGAGTGCAATGCATCTCACTTTTTTTTCTTTTTGCAACACTTAAATGGAGTCGCGGTGGAGTAACCGAGCGCTCTAAGTCACCTTGCCGCTCACCGTCGGAGGATCGAGCCCTCCTTCGTGTATATGTGCGTGCGTGTGTGTGTGTATGTGTGTGTGTGTGTTGTCCCAAGCGTAAGTTAGTTTAAGTAGTTTGTAAGCTTAGGGAATGAAAACCAAAGTAGTTAAGATTTACAAATATTTGAACTTAAATGGAGCTGCTACTGCTAAGTTTCAGGGTGGCAATCAATGGCAATTAGCTACGTACACTGCACGTGTTTTCTCATCCATGCGCTGGAATTTGAAGTGTAATCGTTTCCCATCCTTCCATTGGGTTTTACTGCACTCCACCATCTTCGACGTACACTACTGGCCATTAAAATTGCTACACCAACATGAAATGCAGATGATAAAAGTGGATTCATTGGACAAATGTATTATACTAGAACTGACATGAGATTACACTTTCACGCATTTTGGGTGCATAGATCCTTAGAAATCAGTACCCAGAACAGCCACCTCTGGTCATAATAACGGCCTTGATACGCCTGGGCATTAAGTCAAACAGAGCTTGGATGGCGTGTACAGGTACAGACACCCATGCAGCTTCAACACGATACCACAGTTCATCAAGAGTAGTGACTGGCGTATTGTGATGAGCCAGTTGCTCGGCCACCATTGACCAGACGTTTTCAATTGGTAAGAGATTTGGAGAATGTGCTGGCCAGGGCAGCAGTCGAACATTTTCCATATCCAGAAAGGCCCGTGCATGACCTGCAACATGCGGTTGTGCATTATCCTGCTGAAATGTAGGGTTTCACATGGATCGAATGAAGGGTAGAGCCACGGGTCGTAACACATCTGAAATGTAACGGCCACTGTTAAAAGTAGCGTCGATGCGAACAAGAGGTGACCGAGACATGTAACAATGGCACCTCATACCATCACGCCGGGTGATACGCAAGTATGGCGATGACGAATTCGCGCTTCCAATGTGCGTTCACCGCGATGTCGCCAAACAGGGATGCAACCATCATGATGCTGTAAACAGAACCTGGATTCATCCGAAAGAATTACGTTTCGCCATTCGTGCACCCAGGTTCGTCGTTGCCTACACCATCGCAGGCGTTCCTGTCTGTGATGCAGCGTCAAGGGTAACCGCAGCCATGTTCTCCGAGCTGATAGTCCATGCTGCTGCAAACGTCGTCCAACTGTTCGTGCAAATGGTTGTTGTCTTGCAAACGTTCCCATCTATTGACTCAGCGATCGAGACTTCGCTGCACGATCCGTTACAGCCATGCGAATAAGGTTCCTGTCATCTCGACTGCTAGTGATACGAGGCCGTTGGGATCCAGCACGGCGGTCCGTATTGCCCTCCTGAACCCACAGATTCCATATTCTGCTAACAGTCATTGGATCCCGATCGACTCGAGCAGCAATGTCGCGATACGATAAACCGCAATCGCGATAGGCTACAATCCGACCTTTATAAAAGTCGGAAACGTGATGGTAAGCATTTCTCCACCTTACACGAGGCATCACGACAACGTTTCACCAGGCAACGTCGGTCAACTTCTGTTTGTGTATGAGAAATCGGTTGGAAACTTTCCTCATGTCAGCACGTTGTAGGTGTCGCCACCAGTGCCAACCTTGTGTGAACGCTCTGAAAAGCTAATCATTTGCATATCACAGCATCTTCTTCCTGTCGGATAAATTTCGTGTCTGTAGCACGTCATCTTTGGGGTGTAGCAATTTTAATGGCCTGGAGTGTATTTTTTGGCTTAACATCAATGCTGCGCCAGTCCTTCAGGTTCTTGTCTGTGATCTCTCAGGTTTCACAAATTCTATGTGCACGGTGTAAACACATTCCAACCTGCGAGGTCGTCGACCAGTTCAGTAAGAACTGCCAGAATAGTTAAATCCTCTGTAACATCGTCAGGATCGCTGGGACGCTGGCTATTTTCTTGGGTGATGCTCTTTGGTTCAATATAATTACAGAAAACATAACCCAGGCATGATAATTGTAGGTACTGGAGATCCTGCACATCACCAATGTATTGGAGGTACGTGATTCACCTTTCTAACGTAAGGTTAAATATGAATGATGTGTGCCGCGGTGTAGTGGCCGAGAGATTTAAGGCACCTTACTGCGGAACGCGCAGTTTCTCGTCGTCGGAGGTTCTAGTCCTCCCTTGGGCATGGTTGTGCGTGTTGTCCGTAGCGTAATGTAGTTTAAGTAGTTTGTAAACGTAGGGAGTGATAACCGCATCAGTTAAGTTCCGCAAATTTACAAACATTTTAACATTTTGAACGAATGATGTTTAATCATTTAGGCTATGATAGATTCAACGTACAATTACCCAACTGAATGAATCACTATTGCAACACTCGACGGCGTCTGTTGAGCATTCCATCACACTTTCATATCATTGTGAAATCGTAAATGACTAGTAGGCAGCGCTGAAGCCTATCCCGCCGATTTGTTACACCGAAGAGAAGCAGACACATAAATATTTTGAAATATTTTGGAAGTCCTGAAGTACACTTAAGGACCTTTGCTTATATTAGGTTCTTCGGTCTAACTGCGTATATCACCCAAATGTTCCTTGTGATGTACATTGCAACACGCTTCGCTGTACGTGACGATAAACATTATTTCGTACTTCTTATGGATCACAATTTGTTCTAAAAACATCACTCTCCTCTTAATTTTTGCAAAAAGTTGTTTTTGGCTTTCAGTGTATTGGAATGATACAAAAATACCTTATTCCTGAGCAATGCCAGACCATCACGTGTAGCACCGTATACACAGGTTTCAAACCTTACCCGTTTGAATTTGTTGCTGTTACTCCACTGTCCTGCACATTTACAGTGTGTCGAACGTGGAAAGGTATGCTACAAAGTAATGTATTATTACAGTTGCAACAGCGAGCTGATTTGTCTAAACGAATTATCACTTTAACTTGTCACGTATCAAGAGATACAAGTGGTAGATTGCAGAACACGGAGCAGAGTTCTTTGCGATAAGTAACTCACTTACGTGCAACATGTAACGTACATAATGTGAGAAAATTGTCATATGTAAGGCCGCTGCAACAGCCTTCAGGTATTATGAAATTGATGACTGCTTTCCAGCGAAAATGACGTAATGGCTCGCTTAATGGCCACAAGTATCTGATAAAAGAGGGAAACAAAGTGTCATGGCTTCTTCTCAATATGCTTATTTTTGAATGAGACTCTCATCCTTGTACTGACGAGCGAAGAACACCTACTAAATTACAAATATTTCTCTATAAAATAGATGATATGGCAGCTGCATCTTGTGAGAGGCCAGTGTCTCAGCGATCATGAAGATGTTACTGAGAATTTAACTAATATGTTCAAATGTTTGTATAGCTCATGGGACTTAACTACGGGGTCATCAGTCCCTAAACTTACAAACTACTTATGAACTAGCTAATCCTAAGGACGACACAAATATCCATGCCCGAGGGGGGATTCGAACCCCCGACCGTAGTGGCTGTGCAGACCGTGACTGGAGCGCCTCAGTCCTCTCGGCCACCGCGGCCGGCAGGATTTAACTATCCTTGCCGTTTTTACTGAACTGGTGGACGAATTCGCGGGTTGGAATGAGTTTATACCGTGCACATCGAACTTATGAAAATTGAGAGGTCATGGTTAGACAAACTGTTTTCTATCAGCTACATCGAGACGTAAATGAACAACTAATAATAGTAACTGATTGATCTTTCTTGACAGGATTTCAGACTGTATTTTGAAGATTTAGCTCATTTAATTAATTTACTCAGAAGAAAAGCGACATGGACATTCATTTCGCTTGTACCATTTATTTCACTGCGTGTTGCAATAGGAAGCCGAAATCTGATCCCAGCGAAAGCACAAAAATTCACTTATTTCATTTCTTGTGTTACATAATTGTGGAGATATGAACCAAGTTCTTGCTTGCCTTTACCACGAGTCTGTTTTATTTGAATGAGCTGCATTATTCGGTCAGTTTCTATCAACGCTGAGAAATCTAGCTTACCACAGCCCCACGGACCTGTCCTTAGCATACCGGACAAATAGAAACAACGTTTTAAAAATATTAAATATTCAGAAGAGGTTCATTTACATAACACAGTGTCTCATTCGTTGCAAAGACAAACCTGAATCCCATCTGCATATCATCTACGTGCATCTCATGCAATCTGCGTATTCTGGTCAAATGGTATATTGGGAGGTTCTGTTTTAGTGACTCTTTAAGATAAATTACTCGGTAATCGCAGCATTTGAGAGCAATAACGACGATTTTCGTACTACTGCTTAGTGTTGAACCACTAAATTCAGTAATCTGTTGATTACATCTGGTTCATAAGTTGCCTTTATGTCTGTACTCAGCAAGCTTCGTTATGGTTTGTAGCAAATTGTATTTCTTTAACCATTATCAATTTCATCATTCTGTTTTCCTTTCAGGGGCCGTGGAAAGAGTGGCTGGTATAAAACGCCATAATAGTTCAAATTACTTTGATTCTCTTGTCGTGGTCTTGTCACACGACGTCTAAATTTCAACAGTAGTCCTCTCTCGATGCTACTCGCCACGGCGGAGCAGCCGAGCGCATTGAGGTGCTATGCTCCGATGCGCGAGGCCGTTTCCCGTCGGGGGTTCGAATCCTCCATCGGGCATGGATGTTTGTGTTGTCTTTAGTATAAGTCAATTTATATGTAGTTCGTAAGTTTAGTGACTGATGACCCCGCAGTTAAGCTCCATAGCTTAACAAACATTTCAATGCTACTCGATACAACTCAGCTACCATATTGGTTGCCGCTGTAGTTTCACGAGCATCTTCATAGCTCTTTTGTGCCAACTAATCTTTCTACCCAACTGAATTACATTATTACAAAAATTGCAGCTCTTCGTTAGATCTTATTTGTCTCTTCTACTAATCCAATCTTGTAACATTTTTTCAATCAATCTCAACTTGATATCAGCTTCGCCTGTATGTGGTTACTCCACTTACGATTGTTTTTTCACTTGTTACTGCTCTTAATAGTTTATCGTGAATATCAAAATGAAACGATAATGGGGTTCTTTGCTTATAACTGTACTAGACATCACATTTATTTACGTACATGACTAACTGCAACAATTACCGAACGTCCACTGGCCTTCCTACTTTTTGCTGTAGTGTAGCAGCGATTCAGTATTACTAAAGACAACATCATCGCCAGAAATCAGCCTAATGGTGCTACTGACCTTATTCAATTGATCATTCATCTATACCATAAACGACAACGAACCTGTAACACTTCAAGGTGTTCAGATGTTTGTAGCCCAAGGGACGAAACTGCTGAAGTCATCGGTCTGTAGACTAACAAACTACTTAAACTGACATGTGCGAAGGACAACATACATACACACACACACACACACACACACACACACACACACACACACACACACACACACACACACTCCCGAGGGAGGATTCGAACATCCGAAGGGAGCGGCCCCACAATCCGTAACTTGGCGCCGCAGACCGCGCGGCAATTTTCGCGTGTTTGTAACATTCCGTTGGGGTATTTCAAAAGCTGCTTACATGTATGAGCTTTTTTTTAAGTTGCACATATCGTCCCACGTTAACATGAGTATGCAACAAGAGTAGTGCGTTGTCAAAGGGGGGAAACATTTCGGGTAAGCTGAAGTCATTCTGCCGCCGTAGGTTAATAAGTCTAACGCACTGTGTGAGTGAATTACTTTGGCAACTGGACGGGAAGTCACAGTTGAAGTATACTTGATAGTACGATTCTTATGGGTAAAAGGTCTCAATTGCACACAAATTCGCGTTGAAAATCTGGCAGTACATGGACCTAATTCAACTTCGCCTTCAGTCGTAGTTAGAAATTTGACTGAACCTTAGAGACGTGGTTTACGCTGGAACAGCGATGGAGTGGCGAGGGGATGAAGACGGGACGACCACATGGGGGTACCCGAATGGTTTCGTGAAATAGGTGCGGATTTTTACAGTCGAAGAACTGATCGATGGGTAGGACCACCCAGAGACTTGTTACCTATGTTGGAAAACAGCAACATTTATTTGTGTCACTCCGACTTGTAGTGCAGCATTCAATAAATAGTACCTGGACTCTAACGATAATGAGTATCTTACTTTCAGAATAATATCTTCCGATTTCGTCCTGGTAAGAAATGTGTGTTGATTTCTGTTTGGTAGGACGGCCAGATAGTCGCATATCTCATCCAATACGTCTTAAGCTCGTCGTTGGTTCTCTAAATTACAGTTCGAGGCTGTACACATTCCTCGGAAACTGTATAAATCCTCGGGAACTTCAGCTGATCTTTCTGATATCTAATATGTAAAAATGAATCTTTGTGTGTTCGTATTTTATGCGCGGCCATACCGTTCACCCGATTGTAATGAAACTTTGTTAACATATTGCTTGCACTTTCGCGATGGTCATAGCTACCATTAAATGACTGTACGACAAATAGTTCAGGAGATATGACGTCATAAAAATTATATGGTTGTAAACATGTGGCATCATGCGACACGCGAATATGGACACTTTATTCATCCTAAAATCCTGACATTTTGGACAATTGACCTTCAAAACAAGAGGAAGGTCACTGTCACATAAAATTTTGGATGGTTCATGACAGAGGATACTTTACATACGGACTTCGTCAGATTCTACAGTTGTATTCCGATCCTGATGAAATTTTTAAATATGACTGAACAATTCAGCTTATCAGTGCAGTATTAATATATTCAGATTACCTAGAATCATTTCAATTAATTAACATGACTAAACAGTTAATTTTCAGATTTCGGTGAAGTTTCGAATGAAATAAAAATTCTGAAAATTTTAGCAGCGCTCTCTGGAAGTTACGTTACATTTTTCATGGTGAAAATCTTCAAAGAAATATTTAAAACATAAATATTGTTCACGCCATATAAATTTTCTGTAAGCAGTTTAAAGTAAGAATTTTTTTAAATATGCTTCAGTGGAAAGCATACTTCATTCAGATTTTTAAATGACGGTTTTTGGGTGTCAGCTTTGATGCATTTCTATCGTACCAAATCATTGGGGTAAAAATCACCAGCAGAAGGAATTTATTGTTACCAACGTATGGTTTTAGTGCGAATTTGTAAATAAATACATAAATCTAATAGATAAAAATTAATATTTGGTTGTTTGCCTTTTTGTTCGTATTTTATGCACGGCCATACCGTACAACCGATGACGACGATGTTAACTCATTGCTTGCACTCGCGCGAAGGTTATAGGGATAGGCATACTAAAATTAACTTCGTATGGTGCATGGCGGAGGGTGCTTTACATTTAGTTAATGCGTTTCTTATACCTTCACGCTGAAATGGCTAGACGGATATGATTGAAATTTGGAACAGAGGTAGCTTATACCCTGATTAATACATGGACTACTTTTCGTAAGCCACAGTATGTGCATGGCGGAGGGTACGGTACTACAAACATCCAAATTGTGTGACTGGTCACCATGAAAGTCATGTTCATTTTCATGAAGGAGATTTTTCTAATCTGCAAGCCAGTGAATTTCACATGACGGTGGATATCTTTCGTTTGACCAGTCACCAGAAACTTGGCGCATATATAGGAGGGAGAGGAGTAGGTGGAGGAGAAGGCGGACAGAAAGGGGAGGGAGGTGACGGCAGAGAGAGGGGAGAGGTGGAGAGAGAGAGAGGGAGATGGTGACAGGCAAGGGAAAAGGGGTGAACAGAGGGAGGGGAGGAGGAAATGGACAGAGAAAGGCACAGGAGGAAGATGGAGGGAGGAGCAGGTGAACATGGAGAAGGGAAGGGAGGACTAATGGACTAATAGAAGATTGGAAACCTCACGGCCAGCAGGAGAGAAACGGAAGCCCTCACCCCATTCGCCGATGAACACCAATCATGTCTCGTTATTCAAGAAGTAATAGGCAACGGCTAACCCCCACAGCATCCTATCATAATAAAGTTTCCGTTCTTCCGCCAAAATTCCGCCAATAACATCGCTGATTATATAATGTCTAATTGGAAGTAAATATGTAAATATAAGTATAGTAACAACCAGCTCACATCAGTATACCTAGATGAAGGCCACTGTAACGTTGGCCGAAACGTCGGTTATTAAAGTAATAGCCTTCTTACATCATGACGAGGCATAACACCCAGAAAAATTTTATGTTATCTCATATAAAATTGTTCGTATTGTATACGCAGTAATAACGTGTGATAACACTTCAAGTTACTTCTAGCACTTATGCCTGGGTTATGGACATAGTACAGTTAACTACAGTAGGTTGCGCGGTTGTCGTACCAACAAATGTATTTGATGACCATTGAAGTAGTGAGATGTTTGAATGTAACATAAACGAACAGATCAGCATTTTATTGTGTCCTAATCATTTCGATGCCGGTAAATGTGACTTCAATCTAATCGTAATTTTCTTGTGCAAACAGTAAGTTTTTATTTTTTCCAGACTTTAATAAATAAATCAATACCCGGGTAATGTCGGGTTTTCAGCTAGTTATAAATGAACTTAAGATATTCTGGTTGCTGTTCTTGATGACCTCACACCATAAAGAACTCCTCAAGTCGTAGAGAATTTAAAGTTCAGTAATCCAACTCATTTCAGTATTATCATGCCTATAACACGTGGTAGAAAGTTCATTTGAGTCATGTCAGCGTATGTTCCTCCACAAATTCAACTGTACCGTGGCAGTTTCTTGTCAGAAGTTGAACTCCGGTTGGAACGAGTTGGTGGACAGAACACGTCCAGTTGTTGCTTTCGTTACGTGTCGAGATGACATGCCACACTGGGAGGCGAGGCGATGGGAATGCGAAACGAGGCTAGGTTCGCGCCGCTAGGGAAGTTCCGTTAGCGGGATCCGGGTCGCGCGCCGCTCTGCCCCGAATCCGGCGTCTAACGGTGCATCAGCTGCTGCCGACGCCGCTACCTTACATAACGCACCGACACGCCAATCACACCACAATCGGTTGCGTCGTCCTCAGCATTAAGCGTTCGCACGCGCCGGCGACGCGTCCGATCGATTCGTACACCCTACTCCTGCCTTATCGCTCTGAAGCCAGACGTGGGCCAATTTCGTAAATTACAAGTAAAACACATAATTTTTCTTGATGCCACCAACTTAGAGAGAGTCCCCTGCCTGGATTATCATGATCATCATTAGAGACTGATAATGCATTTCAGAGTTCAGTCTGGATCATAGTACCTCTAATAAAATTCCCCCATGTTCCCCTATTCAATGCTAACATTGATGCCTTTTACTTCAAAATCATTCTGCACCGGATCTAAGTACTTTCTTCTTGGTCTACCTCGACTCCTCTTACCCTCCGCTGCCGTGCTCATGGGTCTCTTAGGTAACCTTGCTTCTCCCATGCGTATAACATGACCCCACCATCTCAGTCTGTTCGCTCTAACCGCTTCATATATGGTGCTCATTCCCAGTTTTTCTTTGATTTCCTCATTATGGACACCCTCCTGCCATTGTTCCCATCTGTTAGTGCCTGCAATCATTCTTGCTGCTTTCATATCTGTAACCTCTACCTTATGGATAAGGTTACCTGTATCCACCCAACTTTCACTCCCATACAACAAAGTTGGTCGAAAGATAGAGCGGTGCACCGCTAACTTAGTCTTGGTACTTACTTACTTCTTGCAGAAGAGAGTAGATCTTAGCTGAGCACTCACTGCATTAGCTCTGCTGCACCTCGATTCCAGTTCTTTCACTATGTTGCCATACTGTGAGAAAATACATCCTAGGTACTTGAAACTGTCTACCTGCTCTAACTTTGTTCCTCCTATTTGGCAGTCAATCTGCTTAAATCTCTTACCCACTGACATTACTTTCGTTTTGGAGATGCTGATCTTCATATCATAATCCTTGCACCTCTTAAAAAGGATATGACACAAAACAGTCTGATAGAAACAGATCATTTCACGCCTTCCTATTTCACTCATAAAAATTTACATATCCTTACGACGAATTCGTTAAATTGATGTAGAGGTATACTACATCAGGTGGCCACGGAGCTGTGAGCACGATGCTAACGTGGAAATTAACGTGTTTAGTCACATTATTTCTGAGATAAATAACCGAAAAAGTTTGTACGAGATAGTGTTGGTTGAAGGAAGTGAGCTACAAGTATCGTGTTATATGGTGATAAGATTCGTGTACTGAAAGTACCCAATTATATTTTATTGAGTCTCTGGAACTATGGTTTCACAGGACGAAGTTCCTAGTTCGATGTTTATAACACGCTACCTTTGGGAGCGTACTAGTGTTTCCAAATACCTAAACACGCTTCTGTTCATGATAATGATTTTGACTATTTATAGAGAAAAATAACACTAAATTTAGGAATTATTATTGAAAAACAACTAAGTATTAGAATTTTATCTTCCTTTCATAATAAGGCAATTATAGACAGATTAAGTTGAGATTTGCAATAATGGGAAGAGTGAGTGAAATTTTTTGAAAGAACTATTCCAGTGTTCGGTACGCTTTATTGAGTTTAAGTATGTAACAGAAAACGGAAATGGGTGGTTAGATGAGAGTTTGACCCCGTTTCTTGAACACTCTATTCAAGTTTCTTAACCAGGCGCCACCTCACTCGGTGAAAGTTGTCGAAAGTAGAATGAAGGAGGTTTTAATAAATTATGGACATATTTGCCGCCAAATTGAACAAATATACCTTGTTGGTGAACGTCAACGAGCGCTGCCCATGATAAAAGCACTCGTATTTAATACTAGGCGTATATACAGAAAATGATGAAGAAAGGAAGATGCAGGCAGTAATCTTTCGAGCGTAGAGAAACCCGATAGCATTAAATATGTTTCATAACAGATACACCAATACGTAGTAATGGCTGGTATTCCTAGTTTTATTCAGTGAATAGATTACAGGGAGTACTAGGGTCCATTCATTAATAAAGCAAGTACTAGGGTCCATCCATTAATAAAGCTAAATGTATTTCCCTCCCTATACAAACTTGGATGCAACTATAGTTTTCATTTAGAATTAAACTGGGATCTTTGCTCGTTAAAAGGTGTTTATTGCTAGAACTTACTTTGTTGTCTAATTACAGTATTTTTTATAGTATTATTCTGATTTACTTCATCGAGCGGTTGTTGTACGGTTCGGTTTTGTTTCTAGGTAGCCATATAAATAAATTAACTAATAACGATGCTGCAGAAATATCCAAAATTTCCATTTAATTAAAACTATAACGAAATTCAGGTTTTGCCTAATCGAAGAGGTACAGTTCAAGATTAAGCGTATTCACATTACTTTTTGCAGAAAGCAGTTTGCAAACTCTATGATTAAAAACGTTATATATTGGTACGTCAGGATACAAAACCGTCTACATACTACTATGAGTGAGACTCTTGCGCTGTTTGTAAGTTCAAATGCTTGTTAAGCTTATGGGACTTATCTGCGGGGTCATCAGTCCCTAAACTTACAAACTACTTATGAACTACCTTATACTAAAGACGGCACAAATATTCATGCCCGAGGGGGCATTCGAACCCCCGACGGGGAACGGCCTCGTGCATCGGAGCATAGAGCCTCAATGCGCTCGACCACGACCGCTCGACCACGCGGCCGCTGTTGGTACTCTGGCAAAGACAAATCGTTAATGAGTCACTGATACACCACTAGTAGAGAAACTGCAACTACTGACGTAGCTGCATCTTCTTTAAATTATTTTGGTGCAGGTACCATTGGTTTTCATTGTGCAACCAGATTGTAGTCATTTTGTGTCGTCTGTATCTGTTGAACCACTACTAGTGATTCTGCCTTTAATCGTCTAGGTGTTAGCAAAGCGAACTTTCTAGACATTCTTCATACTTTCCTCTTCTCCGAACCCACAGACGATTTACAATTTGTCTTGGCTGAGAGTTAATGTAGGATGATATATTGAGGAAAGTGTCAACACAGAGTAGTGCCGAACGTTAGGTACACTGAAAAATTTATGACTAATATGAGTGCTTAGGCGCTTGACTGGGGCAGAGCGTGAAGTCCTGCCAATGGAGTATTTGGCTAAAAAAAAAAAGTTCAAATGTTAGTAGAACTTATGGGACTTAACTACGGGGTCATTAGTCCCTAAGCTTACAAACTACTTATGAACTAGCTAATACTAAGGACGGCACAAATATCCATGCCCGAGGGGGGATTCGAACCACGACCGCAGTGGCCGTGCAGATCGTGACTGGAGTGCCTCAGTCCCCTCGGAGAGTATTTGGCACGCACATTTCTAGAGCCGAGCAGCAGGTAAAGTACAACACACTGGTAGAGGTAGTAAATCCTCCCAGGCACACAAAGAATGGTGGCTTGGGGAATGTGGAAGTCAATGACGAAATCTTCTGACCACGGAGCTATAAATTTGCATGCTGAACTTTCACAGATTACAACAAAATTAGCATTTTATTTGAATTTAGTTCCCCCTCTAGGGAAAGGGGTGGCGGCAGTGTTAGACTCCTACGTGTAACGGAAATGAACATCAAAGAGATGCGGTGGTGCAAATGATCCCTGAGAGGCGGTGATACACTCGATATGGCGTACGTGTCAGCCTTCCTGTGGTCCTGTACGGAAATTCTGCATGAAATTGAGGTCGCCAAGATTCCAGGCAGGCCGTTCCTTCTGCAGCCAACATGTTTACAAGCAGGGAAGAAGCCATAAAACGTGCACAACGGAATTCTTCCTTCGAATACGAATACTTTTTAGGTTTATGACCTTCAGTCACCTCATTGAATGTGTGTTGAGGAATACATTCATGCACAAATGGACTCGTGCAACAGAAGAAATAAAAGTTGACAGATGAGTTATTACTGCCACATTGTAGGTATCCGCTCTGTCGAGAGGTAACGGTAGTCACTACAGTCTTAGCAAGGGTGAGGAATAAAGAAGTACAGAATTGAGCATAAGCCAAGAATAATGGAAAGTTGAGTATAAAAACTAAAATGTAGAAGAATCCACACAAGTTCAGCTATTAACATGCTACTTGCCACATTTAGTGCGAAAAGTTTGGAAATGTTGCTAGACGAGAAAATTGAATGAAACACACAAATCGTTTGAATTCTGTCGCTGAAGTTGTATGTTAACCGATCAAAGTTACGTCCGACCGTTAGAAACAGTATTTATTTCACTATTCAAAAGAATTGAACGTAGTGGTGACTAATTTACATATAACTGCACATAGAACGGATACTAACAAGTTAGTTGTGAAGTAAAGACTAAAACATATATATGCATCCGAAAACTCTGTTGCATCAGCTTGGTCCCAAGGTCTCCTGACGTTGAATGTGTATGTTGCATAAGGAACACAGTCCCTTAGATTGACCATATATATCTCTCAAGACGATATATCCAAACCAATGCTATACCGCACTGAGCAGAAGGAGCTGTGGCCGCCGGCGGCCACACGTCAGTTAACGTGTTAATAACCAACATTTGTTAACAATGGAGTGTAGATATTCAGACTTTATTCATACATTGTTCTAGGTAATCGGAAATTTTTAGGTGATTTTTATATGGGAATCAAATACTGCGAAATCAAAACTCTATTTATAAATGTTATACAGATAACTCAAAATTTCAAATGTTTGTTAAGCTTAAGGGACTTCACTGCGGGTTCATCAGTCCCTAAACTTACAAACTACTTATGAACTACCTTATACTAAAGACGACACAAGCATCCATGCCCGAGGGGGGATTCGAACCCCCGACCGTAGCGGCCGTGCAGACTGTGACTGGCGCGCCGCAGATCGCTCGGCCACTGCGGCCGACTACAGATAACTGGCGAGAGCTTAGAAAGTCTGTAAACCTGAAGAAACTCAAAACAGGGTACTTGACTGTTTTCTGAATATCGTCTTAAATAATGTTATCTTATGCTAGTGACATATTTTCCCCTTATAAATTTAACCCTGAAACCAAATTCAAATAGCCGGCCGCGGTGGCCGAGGCGACTGAGGCGCTTCAGTCACGGTCTGCGCGGCGACTACGGCGGGGGTCGAATCCCCCCTCGGGCATGGATATTGGTGCCGTCCTTAGTGTTTACTAGTTCATAAGTAGTTTGTAAGTTTAGGGACTGATAACCATGTAGTTAATTCCCATAAGCTATAGAAACATTTGAACATTTTGAACAAATTCAAATAATTTGAAAGCTAGCAAAAACATCGCGTTTGATTATTTAAATAATGTTATGCCTGTGACGTCACGCTTCAGTACGCTGCTGCTACCATCGTAAAGTTTACTGAAAATGGCTTATTTTGGAATTTGTGATTGGAACTATAGTTGTCAAATGGTGTCTATTACCAAACACAAAAATGTTAATTTGTTTGTAATTCAATGGGACTAAAACACTTTGGTCATAAGTTCCTAGACTTACAAACTACTTAAGCTAAGTTAAACTAACCTAAGGACAACACACACACTTCCATACCCAACGGAGGATTCGAACCTTCGACGCGGGAGACCTCGCGATCCGTAACGTGGCGCTCCAGACCGCTCGGATACTCTTGCGTGGCATTACCAAACTGTAAACATGTATCAGTAAAGAAATTCTTAAAATTGTTTTCTATTTTATATTATTCCAGGGAATGTGAAGATAGAAAAAGTGTTATTACAAATAAGATAATGGTTAATGCGTGTGTTTACTTCTGAGAGGATCATCAGTCCCTCACTCCATATAAAACTTATTTCTATAATCTATAACTTCTGTAATATGTATTATGCTCCGTAACTGCAATGAAGTGAAGTATGTTATTACATCCAGGTTGTTATGTTTGTGTTTACAATTGAAAAACAGCTGCCCATGACACTTTATCTCACCGATATATACGTACAGTGGTTTTTTAAAGTAGTTGGTGAAAGTAAAAATTTGATGTTGGTTGTTACGTTTAATATTGACATCGGTGATGCTACACTTCGATTTCTGATAGGCAAATCAACGATTTGTGTCTCAAAATTGCCTTTTGAGAGCATCAGGTGAATGCAGCCAATTTATTAAAACTTTAATTACCTTCTTATTTCGTTAATAATTCACTTGCTTTCACAGTACTACATTTTACTCTGACAATAAAAGAAAGAAAAAGAACATAGTATTGGACTTAAATATGGGACACCAAATTCGCAAACTAACTCGCTAACTGTTGCACTATCAGTAATACTAGTAAAGCTGATCGAGAAGATACAGCCACCTTGAAAATTCCACCTTCATTTCTCTTCCAAAATATTTTGTGCTCGCATCAATCCCAAAATAATTACTCTCTATGGCCTCAAAAGTTTCTGATTAACCTGAAAAGTTTCTTTTTATAAAACTTCACCATGAATGTGCTTAACGATATGTGGAAAGTGACAAGAATGCACGATTAATTTACGTATCCAAACGAATTAATGTGAATCCTAAATGTAATTCCATAGGCGCGCACTCACGATATAATTTTCACTATGGCCACTAATAAGTGTTCATTTAAAAGCGAAACAGAAGTGGCAGGAAAATGAAGACTGATTCTAGTGAGAAATCCTTATTTACACGCACGTTTATGGTATATAGTAGTTTGTATAATTACAGTCTGTCTTAAAACGAAAACGTAGCAAATAGCGTTAAATGTAAAAATGTTCGTTAAGCTTAAGGGATGTAACTGCGGGGTCATCAGTGCCTAAACTTACAAACTACTTATGAACTACCTTATACTAAAGACGACACAAACATCCATGCCCGAGGGGGGATTCGAAGTCCCGACCGTAGCGGCCGTGCAGACTGTGCCAGGCGCGCCGCAGTCCCCTCGGCCACCGCGGCCGGCTCAGTTAAATGTAGATATATACTTTACTTAAAATAGAATTTCACATTTATCATTTCAAGAATATAAAAATGTGGGTTATTTATGTAACACGAAGAGTTATTTTGAACTTATGCATGGACTTTCAGGAGATTTTCACTATTAAAAAAAAAAAAAAAAAAAAAAAAAAAAAAAAAAAAAAAAAAAAAAAAAAAAAACAGCAATACTTGCAATTTTAAATGTGTTTTACGTCACTAAATACTTAAACTGTTGACAGGATAAGTACGGAAAATAACGTTCGTGGATGCCTGATGCGCGCTGTCACGGATTGTGCGGCCCCATCCAACGGAGGTTCGAGTTTTCCCTCAGGCGTGTATGTGTGTGTGTTGTCTTTAGTATCAGTTGGCTTACGTAGTGTGTGTACGTCTAGGTACTGATGACCGTAGTAGTTTGGTCCCTTAGTTGCACATACTTTGAACTTTTAGTACGGAAAACGCTAGTACCTTTGACTAGCACTGCTATAAATGTGTAGCTTCGATTTACTCCCGAAACGGAACGTCACCAGAGCTTCAGCCAGTACCAGAGCGTTTTGAATCAGGTGGCCACATCTTGAAATTTATCTGTTCTTAAGCTGTAGTTACAAAAGATGAACGGATGATTTGTGAAAACATTGATCGGAAATATTATTCAAATTTTGTAACCCTTCAGAGTAACAACAACCATATATATAACTTACGAAAATAGGTTATTATTAACTATCGATGTTTAAATACTCGTACAAAGAGTCTAGATGTCTACAGGTGTGAATTCCTTAATGTTAAATAGACATTAATTTATTGTCTACGTAAATTTGCTTTATAGGTAAGGTCCGCCTTCAGCAAACACAAATGTTTTTAATTTCTCCCAAACATGTTTCGCTGGCGTTGCAGCATCATCAGTGGGACGTTTAATTCATACTGTTTGTCAAATTAACAATAAATGATTGTTATTTTTTGTACATTAATTGTAAAAAACTACAGATAATTCTGAAACTAATATAAATCGTTTCTTATTTTCAAATGTTTGTAAATCTATCGGACCAAATTGCGTGGTCATCAGTCCGTAACTTACAAACAACTTAAACCTAGGTAAACTAACCTAAGGACAACACACACACACCCATGCCCCAGGGAGGACTCGAACCTTCACGGCGAGCAACCACGTGCCCCGCAGCGAGACGCTTTAGACCGCTCGGCTACTCCACCGCGGCGTTTCTTATTTTTATAGGTATACTAGGCCTACCTTAATACCACATGTAGTTGGCTTGTGGTTCTTCAACTCACAAAACGTAACTGAGAATTTTTGACAGTTTGTCATCTCCAAACCAATATTAGTTTCACAATTATCTGTAGCTTTTTTACTCTTAATGTACAAAAAGTAACAATCATTTCATTGTTAATTTGAGAGACAATATTAATTAAACATCCCACTGATGATGCTGCAACGCCAGCGAAACATGTATGGGAGAAACTAAAAATATTTGTGTTTGCTCAAGGCGGACCTTACCTATAAAGCAAATTTATTTTATAAGCAAACACGGAGATTGAAGACCTTTTCAAACCTCAAGAATATTGTCTACGTCTTTTATAGTGACTTAGAAAAGTAAATACAGTAGTCAAGGTTATAAGTAGCCGAAAGGTATTTGGAGAATGATTCGGGCACAAATCGTATTGCCGTGGTGGCGTCGCTGAGCGTTCCAAGGCGCCTTGCTGCGATGCGAGCGGTTGCTCGCCGTCGAAGGTTCGAGTCCTCCCTCGTGCATGTGAGTTTGTGTTGTCCTTAGCGTAAGTTTCTGTTAAGTTAATTTAAGTATTGTGTAAGCCTAGGGACTGATGACTAACGTAGTTAAGTTCCTTAGATTTACAAACATTTGAACGGCAGGAATCGCTTCAAGTATTTCGGTAGGCGTAAGATTTAATTCCGAATCGAGGGCTGGAGTTGTGCACGGTATATTTCCGTTCACTTGGTAGCAGGAGGTCGTATTTGTAAGGCGGCGGCAGGGAGGCCACGGCCGTGGACATGTGTGCAGCGTGCACTTCCGACGGGAAGGCGGCCGCCAGCGTCCAGTCCACAACAGCCGCTTTCCGACCACTCGCTCGGCCTCTCCCACAGTTGCATCCACGGTTGGTAGAAACACGGTAGGGATCACGAAGTGGATGCGCAGTAGCAAGCCGCGCCGCTGACGTCACGGCGCACCCTCGCAGCGCTCAGTTGCGTGCTAACTTCCATTGTGCGTGATGTATCGGTGGCGTTTACGAGTGAGAACACGGTTTCTAGGTCAGTGTGAATTGTTTTTAGTGACTGTAGATTGAGAGTATTCTCGTAAACCTTTTTAAGTGGTAAAGAATGGTTTCCTGTGCAATCGCCAGTTGTACTAACCACATTAGACAAGCGAGGAAGTTAGGAATTATGTTTGACGTGTTTCCTAAAGACAGTGAGATGAAACAAGGGTGGATAAATACTTGCAAACGTACAGATTCGTTTACAGTTGCATATGCTCGTGTGTGTTCGATACATTTTTCGGATTTCAGAGGTGGCAGAAATTTTTGAGAATTACGTCGAATACGAAGGGGAAAATGTTCTAAATTTAATGGAAAATGTTGAGCTGTTAGAGATGATTGCAGGATATGTTGCTTACAGAGTTAAATAAAACACCCTGAATTAGCACATTTGTTTGGTAAAATGACTGATCATGTAAATGTTTCAGGGAAGAACTGGCTTCAAACAATTTCAAGGGGATCCTTAATAAAACCAACTGAAAGTTTTATGGAATTCGTTTTGAAAATGGAAAGAGAATTTCAACAATTCCACGGCAGTTACACTGACCGTAGGCCAAACGTTTTTGGAAGGCTAAAGGGTATTATAAATATGAAGTATCCAGGAATGGAGGACCTTGCCGTGATGTGTTTCGTAAGGACACGCACCTTCATCAGAATGAAATCTCTCAGCAACAACAAAAATTGCAAAAGTAATAAGCGAACTGAGTGCGAACAAAGACAAAAACTGAAAAAAAGTTGTGAGGTAACTTTCCCGAGTACAAAGCGGAATCACAATAATAGAGTTTAATATTACATTATCGTGGTTTTCTCCGTATCTCAGGTCTATGTGGTCTAAGCCTGTGGGAGCCTCTTTCCCCAGGAAAAAAAAAAGAAAAAAAAAAAAAAGAGAGAAAAGCAGCGCCCTCCGATATGGTGAAAGAGTTTGACGTCCTTCGGAGGCTTTAAACTAGCATTTCACCGACCATAAAAAGTAGTCTAACTAATATAGAGCTTAATAATTGTAACAATGATGATAATACATGAAAACATAGATAAACTCGAACACATTGAAACCTGGGCATGAGTTAAGCTTGTTGTGCGCCGTGCGCCTATACGGCCAAACGCAGCGCGGCGAGAGGGTGTGCTCTGACGTCATCGCTCACAGCCTGCCTGCGCGTGACGCCTACCGTGTTTCTACCAACCGTGGTTGCATCCTTTGTTTCTCGTGCTGCTGATCGACAGTCTCTCTTTTGTTTTGAGTAATAAAAGCTGGAGTTATACCACAAAGAAAAAACATTTGTAAAACGCCTACGAGATCCTCCAGGAAAATTAATCCAGGTTTACATGAAGAGACTTCAATAAGTCCCACACCCAGATAATTTTAGAATAATGGCGACGCATTAGCAGAATGGAGTAGCTTTCTCAGTTTTGCTGCAGTGCGGAAGTGAAATGGCGCAGAAGCTAAAGAAGTACTCCAAATTAGAAGTACGCACGAGAATACTATTACTGGTGCAAAACACAAACTGCACACAGATTCCCAGTGAAATTCTGCCAGTGTGTAGAAAAAATGCAGTGTGGCGTCCGGTCGTAAAGAAACTGTGCCAACAATTTGACCCAGGCTGCACACACGTACCGAGGGAGGTGGAGCAGTGGTAACACACTGGACTCGCATTCGGGAGGACGGCGGTTCAACACCGGTCTGCTCCAATCCTAATTTACGCTTTCAGACAAATGCCGGAATCGTTCCTTTAAAAGGGCTCGGCCGATTTCCTTTCTCATTCTTGAAAATTATCCGTCTTTAATGACCACGATGTCGACGGGACGTTAAACACTAATGTTCATTCCCGTCATTGCTCACACGTGAAGGATGGGGAAAATGGGCGGGGATTGGAAGTGGAGGAGAATGAGATTTTACAACGATAAGGACGCACACATAGTGGTTCTCGAATGACTCCGTCTTGAAGGGATGAATTTCTATCGCCAAAGATTTGAACGACTAGAACGTACTGACCATATTCCACCAAGATTTAATGAGTATGATGAAGAAAATTGTCAAGTATCTGTGCTATTTAAGTTGAAAACAGAAAAATTTCGCCTTCTGACCATGATACGATATTCAGGCCCCGTGAATAGCCGTATTATCCTCTTGTAATGGCGTCTCTGGAAGCAGTATGGAGGGATTTGTAGACATCACACCGTCATCCGGGTCGTTTTCAGGTTTCTTCATTTAGGACCGCCTCCAACTCCGCCAAGGAGTTCTCAGTTGCTCTCACGAGACAGACTGCACTCTGTTCCACTCTTCCCGCTAAGGAAATACCCATGGCGCTACTCGGAATCTAACCCGGGTCCTCCGAATGGCAGTCATCCACGCTCACCACTCAGCTCTTGTTTTCTTCATCTGAGCAGGAGTACAGGCATATGGTGCAGCATTAACAAAAGTTTATATATAAAGAACAGTCCAGAGTGCAATAATTTATTTTATTCAACTACTTTCGGTCTTCTTTTAGACCATATTCAGGAATTTTAACTCTGAAATTATCATAGTTACATTTAGAGGACTTTCGAGCAATATACATTAGTGTCAAAATTAAACTAAGTTAATACATAGAAGAAAAAGATGTTATACCCATCGATGTTGTGGAGCTGGCAGGTAACTGGGAGCCCTCCAGTGCGTCACTGCTGGCTGGAGCAAGGTTTACCGCTCTTAAATAGATGAGGCTCCACCCTTTTGCCAGCTACACCCGTCTTTGATAGCCAATGAAAAAGCTACATAGCTGAATTTAGCCAAAAAATATAAAATTATATTTAGCCACACATTTCTTTGTCAAGGTCTAAGATAAAACAATTATAGTCATCTTTCTGATATTTAAAATAAAGATTAAAACATGAAAATACTGACAATAAATTGTATCACGTTCTTATCAATATTTTCAAAGATATTCTATAAGTTGTTCTGCAGTGTTGTATGTAAATTTACTGGTATTAAAAATTAACTAAAAAATTATTTAAGATACATAGATATACAATTCCGGATATGATATATTGCAAAAAACTATTTGGTTCATTTGTCGTTGAAATTTGTTTAAAGCTCTTGTTTTCTTGGTAATGGACAAAGAACGGTTGATTTTACTTTTTACAATGCTATTGCAATAAAGTTAAGACAAAGGGAATGTATTTTATATGCATATGAAAAGTCCATAATCTATTGTATAATGCTTTAGGTTGTCATTAAAATAATAAAAAATATATACTGTGTTGTAACATTGTAAATATTAGAAATGAAATGTCAAAAACAGAACAAGTTACAATTCAAATGGCGTAATGGAATAAAACACATAACTGTTTCTTAATAGTATATGAGATAAAATTAATATATTTACTCAAGTTAAGGGTTAACAGAATGATCTTAATTTTGTTTGTATAGTGCCTTAGGTGATCACTTTTGCATAAAAACATGTTATATAACAATATTAAAAACTGGTATGTCAGAAGCATGGAAAGTTACCATTCAAATGGCGTCTGACAATGGTAGTGAAATATACATGAAGTTCATAGTTGTCACTTGACAGTAAAAAATATAAAATTAAGGCATACAATGTGTCTAAGAATAAAATTTAAATGATTGTACATTACATTTATGCATGCTGTACATGGATGTCAACCGCAAGGATCGTAAAAGAGTATAAAGTGGGTATAACATCTGCGTGGTCATCAGTCCGTAACTTACAAACTACTTAACCTAAGGTAAACTAACCTAAGGACAACACACACACACCCATTCTCCAGGGAGGACTCGAAACTCTGACGGCGAGCAACCGCGCGCTCCGCAGCGACGCGCCTTAGACCGCTCGGCTGCTCCACCGCGGCTTTACAACCGGTTTCGAGCAATTATTGCTCTTCTTCAAGTATATAAAATGTGCCCTATAGTTTTACACGAAGCATTTTGTAATCACACTGAACATCAAGTGCCTCCGCCAGATTAGCAATTGTTACTTCCACTCTTAATTCACTGTCATTTCTTCGAACTGTGTACAGGAAGTTAAATGTTCAAATGTATCTAAATCTAATGAACTTAATTATGTAGGTCATCAGTCCCTGGGCTTTCAAACTACTTAAACTAACTTATGCTTAGGACAGCACAAACACAAGTGCCCGAGAGAGGACTCAGACCTCCGATGGCGATCGACCGCGCGCTCCGCAGCTAGGCGCCTTAGAACGCTCGGCCACTCCGCCGCGGCTACAGAATTTACTCAACATTGAAGTATCGTAATAAATATGACCTATAATGAAAATATAACCACCTCATCATCTGACTGTGATGTAAGACTTAAAATTTGAATCGTCAAATATTTTAAACCAACAGCTTTCCTGCAATGGTATGAGAACAGTTTCACAGCGAAAAATCATACCGATTCAAAATACGGGTTATTTTCTTTTTTATACTACAAGTAAAATGTTCACTGAAAAATTGCTTCAGCAGGTACAGAAACTCTTAGTACCGTAAATGTTACGCACAGTTGTCTAACGTGTGATAAGTTATCGCAACGTGTTTACGAACTATATTTACCAATTATCAGGTGATTTAAAACAAGTAAATCAATTCAATTTAACGTAAAGTACACCGTGTTACACACCGACGTATAAGTAATTTATATCGACCTATATTATAAAATACCTCAAAAACTCCTATGCACCGTGAAAAGGAAAACGTAAACAGCACACATATATTGTCCAACATAAAACATTTTTGAAAAATCGTCCTGGTACGTAAGATGATGGTAGCTTCCTTGAACTTGCATAAATAGTACTGTCCTGTAATGTCTCTTCACATTCCCGAATGATATTACTACATAAGATCTTTGAACCACGTATGTGACTTCGTCAAAACCAAAGCTACATCTGTTTTAGAATGTGTCCATCTGTATAGAATCACAAGCAACCAGAAACCGACACTGTTGATGAAATTAAGTTGGAGGCTGTATCAAGGAGGATACCTTCAATCTGGGCCCAAAGACGCCCTTTCGACACTTACCATAGTACCACCTTCCTTTCTTCTGACACTGAAATATTCTAATACAGTCTGTTATGTTGTCCAGCGAATGCTGTTCATTCTAGAGATGTTTCGCCACTAGCGATATGAAATTTTCGTTATTCCTGTAATCTCGAAACCTAATTTTGAATTTTTTTTCCGTTTTCTCTACATACTTCATTTCATAATCTTGACACTTTATTTAATAAATTCCTGCTTTCCCCATCCACATTTGTTTCAATTTTTTTACTTGAAATTAAAACTTTCACCGGGAAACTATATACACGAATATAGCTATGGTTTCCTTCCTTTAGATAATACTATTATTTTAGAGGCGCAGTAGAAAATACGACATTTGAATCCACAGCTAGCGTGGCTACAACATCCTACGTACTCCGAAGGACGTCGGGACGTTATGGAAATAATTTACTCGTGTGGCCCCGGTGGCGTCAGAGCGAGCTGCAGTTCCCATCCATACAACTTATACAAGGTTACACTCCAGACCTTCAGAACAGACTTCCTAACACATTAATCTACTTCTGATGTTAACCAATTTCTCCAGAAACACCTTTCTTGCCACTGACAGTCTATATTTTATATTCTCTCTACAACAGACATCAGTAGTTATTTTACTGCCCACATAAAAAATACTCATCTAGCTCTTTTAGTGCCTCATTTTCTACCCTAACTCCAAAAATCTCATCATCGCTAATTTAATTCGACTACATTCCATTAACATTGTTTTATATGTAATGATTTTTATTTCCTTCTTTCCTGTTAAAATACATTGTTTTATATGTAATGATTTTTATTTCCTTCTTTCCTGTTAAAATATTCTAAGTTCTTTGTCACCTGTGACAGAATTATAATCTGATCGGCAAATATATGGATGGATCATGCGATGCCAGTTCATATCTGGGAAACCTCCGTGACTATACCCCCTCACCCTCGAGTTGTGATTAGTTGTTAGTACAAAGTTCATTCAATTTCAAGAACCTATAGAGATAATATCCTCCATTTACATGAGAATGTCATAAAGACAGACTTAGAATCACTCACTTTGTATTCAATACATGTTGCACCTTTGATTAGGGAGTTCTTTATGGATGTAATCAACTATTCTACATGTAAATATATGAAACTGAAAAAAATTGATAAATCCCATATTCCTTCATTAAATTTGATTTCTTATTTCTTATTATCATTGTTTTATTTCATGCTTTATTTTGTAGACCTTTACCGTGTTTTAATTTTGATTTCTACAGTCTAAGGAATATGAAGTATCTATAATTATAACGTAAAGTTCTCTGTTAGTGTACGTTCATTTTTACTATGCGCACATCTTGGCATATTAACTTTTTCCTGTGAACGGTGAAATGGAATTTCTCACCGTATCTGTTACGCCGTATGTCCTGTTTACCACCTCAGAAGGCCGTTAGTTCCGTTTAAGGTAACGCATGACATAGTAACAACGCTTGCAGAAACTTTCCGGAGGAACACACACGCACACACACACACACACACACACACAGGACAACAGTATATTACAACGTCATATTTGAGATGTTACTGTCGACAGTCAAGTTTACATAAGTGAAGAAAAACTGAGATTTCTTTTCGCACGATTTTCATATTTATGTAATACATTTCGGAGGCACGAACCATTAATTATATAAACTGTAATCTGTATTTCGATACAAGAGATTGGAAATAATTTTAAGATACGTACTGCAATGTGACTGGGAACTCGAGGAAACAATTAAATTTGCTTCCTTACTTATTTCTAGGATACAACGAACAATGAATGATATGATGAAATTCGCTGCCTGAAAACTGCCAGAAATGAATAAATGTTTGATGGAAGAATGAAACCGCCAATATCATCACATTCGGAACGCTTAATCCAGGTAAGAAACAGACTAAATATTTTAAGAGTTTCTGCTTTATCAAACAGCTCGCAAATTTTAAAATCAAGGAAGGGATTTGACCCGAACTGTGACGAAGGACAAGCGTGTTTGAATATGTAATTATGTCTAAAATCTTGCAAAAGGTGTGTAGTTCGTTTCAAGTCACTGTTTAGATATAAGTGATGTCGGTAAATGATTTTTAAAATCTAAGTGGCCTTAGTCATAAAAACTGAAAATGACAAAAGAGCCGTCTGTGTGGTACATTTATATTCGACTCTAGGTGTAGTGATCAGAAAGATAGCTCACAATGGCACAGAGAAATACCTTACTAAAAGTTATGAAGTACTTTACTTTTCTCACTCATTCCGATTTTTATCAAAATACCAATGTAATATTTTTACCGCTCTAAGTACCTGCATGATACGTGAACTTTTATACGCTCAAAAGTAGAATAAGAAGTCCGAGTTTTCTCAATAATTAATAAACGGGCAATGTGTCAACGTGAGGTAACATTAGTTTACATCACAGTAATTCTGCAAAAAATGTTGTTTTCTTTCACTTAGACATGATGTGTTTGGTGATTTCCTGCATAGGGACTTCAGAAGGTAAGTTAGGCACGCCATTCTGCGATCATTGTGTAACCTGAGTGATTACGTTTCCAGCAGACACAGGTCTGTTGCAGTACGGACAACAGGCTCGTCACTATATAGGAGTGAAATGGTTCGACATTGGAATCTTATTCAAAAATGAATTATGCGTAGCAGTATGATTCCTGTGGAAAACCGTCGCTACTACTCACACATTTCACAATGAAATTCTAGTATTACACAGGCCTACTAAACAAAAAAAGCGCTTACAAACTGGCATGATACACATGGCATACAATAAGCTTTAGTAATCAAACCGGAATCAGGTTTTGGATACACCACGAGAGGGTGCTGCCATTAATTATTTAATTGACATTGTAATTAACGGAATGTCATCGAATAGAAAAGAAGTGATATCTGGAGTCCATAGGGAAGTGTTATAGGGCCCCTACTGTTACTAATTTTTATAAACGATTTAGGAGACAATCTGAGTAGCTCTCTTAGACTGTCCGCCGATAATGCTGTCATTTATATAGGTTAGTAAATTCACCAGAAGATCAAAAGCAACTGCAAAATGATTTATATATGACACCACTAAAGAGCAAAAAATGGCAATTGACCCTTAATAGTGAGAAGTGTGAAGTCATCCATATGACCATTAAAAGAAATTCGTTAAACTATATTTACACGATAAATCAGTCAAATCTACAGGCCGTTAGCTTAGCTAAATACCTAGGAGTAACAATTACGAATAACTTAAATTGGAATGAACACATCGAAAACGTTGTAGGGAAGACGAACAAAAGACTGCGTTTCGTTTGAGAACGCTTAGAAAATGCAACAGTTCTACTAAAGAAACTGCCTATACCACACTTGTGAGTCCTATTTTGCAGTATTTCTGAGCATGGTGGGATCCTCACAAAGTGGGACGGACGGACGATCGTTACGACGAGATCTATTGGCGAAATTTCTTTCACCAACTTTCTCTTCCGAATGGAACATATTTTGTTAGCACCCACCTACATAGGAACACATGATCATCAACATAAAATAAGAGAAATAAGATAAAACGGAAAGATTTGGGTGTTCCCGCGAGCTATTAGAGAATGGAACTGTAGAGAAATATCATAACAGCGCTTCGACGAACCCTCTGCCATGCACTTCAGTGTGACTTGCAGAGTATTTATGTATATATAGGTTTACTTAGAACTGGGCCGTACATTTTCCCGGCCTGCTGAGTTATGTTTCCCTGTTTATTCGCGTCTGCACTCGACTTCGGCACGATGACGCCGTCAAGAAATTCACCAGACAAGTGAGAGCACGTCTCCAGCCAACCTTTCCTGGTCCATGGACTCGTCGCAGGGCCACTACGATCATACGACCTGTCCCCAGTCGATTTTTTTCCTGTGGGGTTATCTGAAGCGCCTTACGTATGAAACACTTGTTTCATCACCGGAGGACCTAATAGGCAGGACCATTACAGTAGTAGAAAGTTTCCGAGTTATGCCAGGTATCATTGAGAGGATGATGTTAAATGCAACTTCGATGTCAGGGATGTGTCGATGAGCCTGGATAAAACTTCGATCATCTCTTGTAGCAGGCATCCATTTGTAGCGTTTGACTAAACAACTGCAACGCCACTTTTTAGCCCCGGATGGTCTTTGTGGCCCACGAATTCAACGCCATTACTACAGATCCTTGTGTATACCAGATTATACATGTAATTTAGTAACCGTCTTTTGTATCATTCTGTGTAGACTAAAGGCAATGTCGTGTCCAGCCGTAGCGAAAGGGTGCCAACAATTTGAACAAGGTTGCACAGACCTGGGTTATACGGATCGTGAAGCACATGTCTACAGTAGTCTGAAAGAGAATCTGTGGGGCAAAGGCCTTTCAAAGACGATGACGTTCTCAAAGTGATTCTTAAATGACTATGGCCAAGTGGCAGCTTTCTATCTACCGTCGAGGCTCTGTATTATTGGTAGATTGTTCCAGACGTTGTGTATAGAGACTTGATGGGTATTTTGAAAAATAGTGTAATGGATCCAGAGCCGTAGATAACAGTGTGGAACAGTGTCAAGGCTTTGGATAAAACCTGGACAAACGGTGTGTTAATAAGCTACTATGGAAGGCACAAAGAAGAAAAGCTACCGAAATATTACATCCTAAACGAGTAAATACAGTGATTTGCCCAAGTACGTAGCTGTAGATGCGTCTGTACAAAACTGTGTGACGTACGTAAGTAAGTTTAACGGTTATAACTGCAGAATTATGACTTTTTTTAATATATATGTGGAAATACTTAAGTTCGTCTTTGGAGACAGCTTTCAAGTGGACCTCACTGACATACAGCTGACGAACGTGATCAAACAGCAACGAGATAAAGCACCACTAACTATTGTCAAGCCGTCAGCAGATTAGGTCCGACAAACTACTGCCCTAACGTAACAGACAAGTAACTCAGGAGTGGTGAATTAGTTTGTCTATGCGCTTTAAACCCTCCAGTCAACGTTCTGCTATTTTTTTCAGTCAGAGAAATTATTAATGAAGTTAAGATTTTTATATTTCATACGACAGTCGAAAAAGTGGTTTCCGGTTAGTGTTAAAGACTCTAAACTGTTACAGCAGCGGGGTGGAGTAGGCAGAAGAGTATCCTTACTAGGTCAAGAACAACGACTTGTCTTTAGAAGCATTAAAAATATTTCGAGTAATTACGCCAGCCGAAGGGATCAATATGTGTTGTGACCAACGCAACGGTAACACACATTCCGCATGTCTCTTCGAGGAAGCTTGAACGTACGAGTTGCGTCAGCAAAAAGGATTGCTCTGCGAATACCGCATTCCAGCGCAGAGAAATCTGTAACAAAAGATACACAAGGAAACACTGACACCTCCGAAGATAAGGAATTCCGTGTAGCGCTGGTCTTTACTGCTGTAATTCCACATGAAATGTAATGTGCAGTACTGCCGCGGCGGAATGGCCAAGCGCATTGAGGCGCTATGCTCCGATGCGTGAGGCCGTTCCCCGTCGGGGGTTCGAATCCCCCCTCGGGCATGGATGTTTGTGTCGTCTTTAGTAGAAGGTAGTTCATAAGCAGTTTGTAAGTTTAGGAAATGATGACCCCGCAGTTAAGTTCCTTAAGCTTCACAAACATTTGAACATTTTTGAATCTTTTTGCAGCATGGAACAGTATTCAAGAACAAATGTTGAGCGTTTTCTTATATAGTAATAATAAGAACACGACTCATACCGAAGTTATCTTTTCTTTTAAACAGGTTTACAGGACATCATCGACTGAATGTGGCATTCTTCTGCGACATTGTTACGTTGTTATTACTTCATATTACGGTGTTGAAGTCCTCATTTAAAGCTTATTAGAATACCTTAGGAAAGGCGTGTTTTCCTATTAAAACAGACCAATATATAAAACTGGCATCTATCAGCGTTTTGAAATTACCAGAAATAGTCTCATATTGTACGATGAATGGTGCATCAAAAGGCGAGGATTAACTATTCTTGGGGGTAGGGAGTGTTCATTTCACTTCTGGGGTGTGGGGGGAGGGGTCAATATCTTACGTACATGAAGTTCATTCAGATTAGTATCCGAAAGATTTGCACTTGAACTGTCGATCCGTTTTAGTGCTTAAAACTAAAGTACAGGTTGAATGATTCTGCGAGAGAATCACAAGAAACAGAGGCGTGTCTTCAGCCAGAGACAAAAATTGTATAAGCATTTCAGGAAGCAACAAACACTGGCGAGATATTGTTCGATACATTGTTATTCGCCTTCGCTAAAAACCTATCTGCATAATTATGATTCTGAATGTATTTTATACTAACCATGACACTATCCCCGTCGGACAGAGATAAAGAAGAAGCTCAGTAATGTTATTGTGAAGTAAATGATTTGAATATTGGCCTGTAGTATGGGAGAAGCATAGAGCAATATCCATGACAATACAATGATTTTAATACCAGGCCTCCTGATAGTAAGTCCAAATGTTTGTAAATCTAAGCTTATCAGTCACTATGCTTTCAAACTACTTCAACTAACCTAAGAACAAGACACATACCCATGCTCCAGGGAGGACTCGAACCTCCGAGGAGGAGCAACCGTGCGCTCCGCAGCAAAGCGCCTTAGAGTGTTCGGCCATTCCACCGTGGCTCCTGAATTTTCCAGCTCTGTTTTGTAATCTGAGAAGAGAAGAATACCGCCAGCACAAATGAGGCGCAAAACCCATTTACTGCTATTTATGTTACTGAAGACGCGGAAACAGGAGAGCTGTAAACTTCTCGTAGTGAAAGAAAAACTTTTCCCGATATTAATTTTGTACGAAGGAAACGACAAGAAACTTTTTGACTGAATGAGGTACTTTTTGCCACGATCCAAGCAAAGGGCGATAAGATTAACCTGGTCGTTGCATCGACTTATGATTACGTGAGTATAATGGAAATATCGGCAGGGAAGAAATTCCGTGCTACGCATTCCCGACCCTAGATTATGAAGGCCGTCGTTAGACATATTCGGTTTATTAATACAACAGAAGATGTCTAGGAAGAAATAGAAGACCTTGGATTTGCTCCCACTATCGTTACAAGAGTGAAACAAACAGGCGCACAGACAAATACGCCAAACGGCTGTGTGAACTGGTTGTCGATGACGTAGACTTACGACACAAAAGAAGAGCAAATGTTCAAATGTTTGTTAAGCTTATGGGACTTAACTAGAGGGTTATCAGTCCCTAAACTTACAAAGTACTTAACAACTAGCTTATCCTAAGGACGGCACAAATATCCATGCCCGAGGGGGGATTCGAACCCCCGACCGTAGTGGCCGTGCAGACCGTGACTGAAGCGCCTCAGTTAACTCGGCCACCGCGGCCGGCAAAAGAAGAGCAACGCCTTGTTATTGGTGCCAAGGACTCTGTTATAAATCGCCACTCTGCAAGATTACAATAAAATGCGTAAATGTAGAAGAGAACATGACAGCAGTCAGTTCACGCAAACAACTCAAAAAATAACTTACTATCATTGTGAAGGCTACTTCCCAGCGAGTTACGGAGACTGTAACTCAAAAACTGACAAAAACTCAAGTTGTCGTGAAAGAGGGTATCCACCAGTTGACGAGAGAACCACAGCGCCTAGAGTGAAGACCTGGACACTGTCTTGTCACTTTATACAGAGTAGGCTGCGTTCGCGTAATTAACCCTTCCGTGACGGAATTAATTAAAATTTTGCATATTACTGTAACAATTGGTTTCCTGCTTTTGGAATGGGTAGTGAGTCACGCCATGTTTCTAAATTTCAGTAGTTATTTATAGTGGATCGTACATGTCCCACTGGTCTCGAGAAGCAGTAAATTAAGGGAAGCGAATTTGTTTTAGTAGGGATTTGGATCTGTAGAAATAAGAATGTTAATACCATAATTAAGTAAAAAATGTTCATTTATTCAGAACTTAAAATATTTGTGAAATTTTTCAAGACATGGCTGAATACAAAGTGGTACTTCGCAATAGCTACATATGAAATTTTCCGTGCCTCTTGCTTCCGTAGGCAGCATTGTCTGCGTCGCTTCCTCGTGCTTCTTGTTGGAAAATATTCTTGTGCTGCCTCTTCATCAGATTCGTCTTCAGACAACACTTCACCCTCAGGCAGCGAAAACAAGTAGTTCAAAATTTCCTCTTTTGTCAATATCTACATTTCTAGAAAAGAAATGACAAGCTATTACTAAAATTAATTATTCTCTTTGTGAGTTCTGGCGAGTGTCAAATTCAATTCACCTCATCAGTTTTCAACGAAACAGCTGAATTCAATGTTGTGGCTGCCAGTATGTAACAGTAACAAGTATCCACCTACAACATGACGTTTTCCCGTTTCATATAAAATGAAGAGAAATCAAATAATATTACAGAATCGATTAAAAAATGTAACTAAACATTTTGAAACAAATATGGACAAAAAGCACAATAGAAATTTGTGCAAAAGCTGGCCTAAGGAAACCACGAATGTAGAAGTGATTTACCAATAAATATGTGCACAAACCTGTATATTTCTAGCAAACAAACTAAAGAAAACAATAAACACGTTTACTGGTTTTACCTGTTTCAGACAAGACAAAATAGTAATAAAACTGACGAAATGTCAGTCAAATGTGAGTCAGATGTTCAAATGTTTGTAAATCTATGGGACTTAACTTCTTTGGTAATTAGTACCTACGCTTACAAACCACTTAAACAAACTTAAAGTAACCTATGGTAAACACACACACCCATGCCCGAAGGAGAACTAGAACCTCCGTCGGCGAGCGAGCGCGCGTTTCGCAGTAAGGCGCCTTAGGTCGCTCGGCCACTCAACCGTGGCACAGTCACACTATCCACAATTGAAACAAATTAGATATAACGAGCGCAATGGACGCCAAACATCAAGGTAGTTGGCTCCAGACAATTGATGTGTGAAATACAAAATGTTAGCACTACACAGATGTGGGATTTTTATATCCCTGTGAACTCAGGGACAGAAATTTGTATGTGGGACACACGTGTCTCGCTGGTCACGAAAGGGTTAACCGGCCGGCCGTTGAGCACATCGCCGTGTCTCACAGCGACCAGCCAGTAAAGCTACCCGAGCGCGGCCTGCTCCATGTGACGTGACAAGTAAGCGTTCAGATCGCCTATCTATTAGGTGCTGGAGGGAACGTGTTCCAACCCACGACGAGTGGCCACACTACAATGATAATGAGATGTCAACAATCGCCATCAGCACCCTAATAGGTACTGACGGAAAGGCGCGTAGCGCGAACCACATCGGAGGACTTTCACTATTCCGTCGTTCTCCGCAACACAGAAGCAATAATAAAAAAATAAAAAATAAAATAAAATAAAATCTGTCGCAGCCGCGGCGGAGTGCAATGCGCTATGCTACGATGCGCGAGGTCGTTCTCCGTCGGGGGTTCGAATCCCCCCTCGGGCATGGATGTTTGTGCTGTCTTTACTATAAGCTAGTTCATAAGTAGTTTGTAAGTTTACGGACTGATGACCCCGCAGTTACAAACATTTGAACATTTGAATCTGTCGCAGCACCGTACATTAAGCTGCGACGACTACCAGCAGTACACTGATGTCAAGACAATACGGCCCTGTTGAACAGTTACATAGGTTCAAATGTTTGTAAGGCTATGGGACCTAACTGCAGCCGGCCGCGGTGGCCGAGGGGACTGAGGCGCTTCAGTCACGGTCTGCACGGCCACTACGGTCGGGGGTTCGAATCCCCCCTCGGGCATGGGTATTTGTGCCGTCCTTAGGATAAGCTAGTTGTTAAGTAGTTTGTAAGTTTAGGGACTGATAACCCTGTAGTTAAGTCCCATAAGCTTAACAAACATTTGAACCTAACTGCAGTGTCCATTGGGCACTAAACTTACAATGTTCAAATGGTTGTAGAGTCTATGGGCCTTAACTACGGGGTCATCAGTCCCTAAACTTACAAACTACTTATGAACTAGCTACAACTAAGGACGGCACAAATATCCATGCCCGAGGGGGGATTCGAACCCCCGACCGTAGTGGCCGTGAAGACCGTGACTGAAGCGCCTCAGTCCCCTCGGCCACCGCGGCCGGCACTAAACTTACAAACTACTTAAAGTAACTTATACTAAGGACAACAGACACAGAGCCATTCCCGACGGACGACTCGAACCGCTGACGGGCAACGGCCGCTCACTCTGCAGCCTGGGTGCCTTAGAGAGACAAGATGTAGCTACTCCCGTCACTGATGACGAAAACAAGGGCAAACTTCCAAACTCCATTTTTGTGTCTGCCGACACAGTCTTGAGGAGAACACAAGATATTGCCACTTATAAAAAGTTTATATCACACAATTTTTCGCCTCAAAAAGCTACAGCAAGCAATCATAGCATTATGATACAGTTAACTGCTTCTTTTCCTTCATCTCTTAGTCTGCATTCTCAGAGTCAACGTTATATACCATCGACAGTTATTATTAAGTACTTTTCACCTTCTTTCGGATGTTTCAGTATGTATTTGTTACGGTGGTGAGGTATTTTAGTTCTTTCTTGGTCACTATATAGTAAATATAGGGGTCTTCTTGCTCATTTAATCCCACTTCATTACTTCTAGTTTCCCAGAGGATCTGTTAGTAATGATCAGCAGATTTCCTTCCTACTAGAACACGTTTCTGATTATGTGACCTCCTTGTATTAAACCGGCACGTCACCGCATTTTTCAGAGAGCTGTCGAGGTTATACATCTCTTCATTTCCGGATGTCGTGAACACGTCGTTAGCCATACAAAGTTCTGGTTATTGCCTCCCAAATTAAAGTTATGCAATTATGCTTTTTCTTGTACACAACCACATGAGACTACTAATGGTTCAAATTAATATCCCTCCGCTCTAGTAGCACAGAACGCCACTTAAGTAACCACAACAATATGGAGCAATCCATTGCTAAAGCGGATAAGGGCTGCGCCACTGCCTTTCGGCTGCTCCAACGTTGTGCTACTGGTTCAAATGTTCAAATGTCTGTAAATCTATCGGAGCAAACTGCGTGGTCATCAGTCCGTTGCTTACAAACTACTTAAACCTAGGTAAACTAACCTACGGACAAACACACACACACCCATGCCCCAGGGAGGACTCGAACCTCCACGGCGAGCAACCGCGCGCTCCGCGCGAGGTACTTTAGACCGCTCGGCTACTCCACCGCGGCTGTGCTACTGGTCAAACAGGCCTTGACAGAAAGTGTATTTGTTATTAGTTTATAATGTTTAAAGATGTTGTTAATGTTGTTACTGACGACACAAGGAAGAAAAAGCTATCGACACCAATTCTAGATTCTGGGAAATGTGACTTTCATATACTTTCAAATGTTTCGTAAGATGTAATGTCCACAAGTGACTAATACAAGCTAAAATTGTTTGTTCATTATTATCAATATAAATTTCTCAAGCGACGTGAAGTCCTAAACAGTGAGATGCGGGAAAACTAGCTTTTGACTCAGATGCAACGCAAATTCCAGTGTTTTGTAATGATCGCACTTTGTGGCATCGATATGGCTATACAGCTTTAAATCACTTCGAAACTTTAAGTTTCCGATTACATGCCACAAGTCATATACGAGGGTCGTCAGAAAAGTAAGTTCCGTTTCTATTTCTAGCCCACCGAAGTGCTAGGATCACAGTACCGAAAATGCGTGGCAGTTACTCTGACTCAAGGAGTACGCAATTGTCAGATCACTGCTGACGAGGTCTGCTTTGTAGTGTTTCTTTATATTGTAGCCGTAATTGAAACTACCACCGCACAGTAAATCAGATCTGCGATTTGTTTCCAAAATGCAAAGATAGTTAAACCAAAGTAAATTCATTGGCAAATCTGCGAGGCTTACGGACAAAATGATATGAGTGATTCAATGGTTATAAGGTGGGTGAGGCTGTTCATTGAAGGACATGATCAAGTTCAAAATGTCTGTATAGTATATGGGACTTAACTACGGGGTCATCAATCCGTAAACTTACAAACTACTTATGAACTAACTAACACTAAGGACGGCACAAATATCCATGCCCGAGGGGGGATTGGAACCCCCGACCGTAGTGGTCGTGCAGACCGTGACTGGAGCGCCTTAGTCCCCTCAGCCACCGCGGCCGGCCGTGATCAAGTGCACGATGAAGAATGAAGTGGATGCCCGTCTGTGGTTACTGATGAACTGGTTCATACAATTTAAGAGAAGTTTACACTTAGTGACCTTGCTATGGAAGTTCTGCAAATCTTACGATTTATGAAATTGTTAATGAAAAACTGAAATTTCGAAAATTTTGCTCATGTTGGGTACCCAAAATTCTTACTGAACAACACAAAGAACAATGGATGGACAATACACTTCAGTTTTTGACACGCTACAATGAAGAAGGCCATAGTTTTCTTTCTCGGATAGTCACGGAGGATGAAACTTGGGAATCGTGCGACACCCCTGAAACAAAACAGCAGTCAATGAAACGGAGGCACACTTCATCCCCAACGAAGGTTAAGCTTAAGCAAATCCTGACATATGTCAAAGTCATGTTCACCGTTTTTTTTTTTTTTTTATTTTATTTTTTTTTTTTATTTTTTTTTTTTTTTTTTTTTTTTAGGACAGAGAAGAAATTTTGCTGATTGATCTCTTACCATGAGGCCAAACAAACAATGCATAGATTACTACGAGACCATTAAGACATTGCGCCGCACAATGCAGAACAAGCGCCGAGGATTACTGTCAAAAGTGGTGGTTATTTTTTTTCTCACGATAATGCCCGATCTCACACTGCGAATGTGGCCAAAAAACTCTTACGGGAATTTCACTGGAACTTATTTGATCATCTTCCGTACAGCCCGGACCTCGCTCCTAGAGGCTTACATCTCTTCTTACACTTAAAATCTGTCCTTGTTGGTCAACACTTCAACGATCATGACGAGCTAAAAGAACATGTTACCACATGGTTGAATACGCAGGCGGCAACCGTCTATGAAGAAAACAGACAAAAACTTGTGCCATACTATGACAGCCGCGCGGAAGTAGCCGAGTGGTCTGGAGCACCACGTTGCGGATCGCGCGGCCTCCCGCGTCGGAGGTTCGAATCCTCCTTCGGGCATGGATGTGTGTGTTGTCCTAAGGTTACTTTAAGTGGTTTTTAAGCTAGGGACTAATAACCCAGCAGTTAACTCCCATAGATTTACAAACATTTCAACATTTTTAACGCTATGACATTTGCCTACAAAATTTCGGAAGCTATGTAGAAAAGTACTTTAACAGTTGTAGATCTTTGTACTATAAATGTTTTTTCTGTATCTGTATGCGTTTGTTTTATATAACAAAACTGAAGTTACTTTGTTGACATACCTCGTATTTAGTATGTTAATCAAATGTTGGCTATAGTTCTATACATACTAGTATAGGCTAGGATAATATTCCCCTACAGCGACCTCTGGTGGTGGATCGCTGAATCCTGCACAGAAAAGACACGAGTACTCGTGCAACCATAGGCTTACAAAATAAAAACTAGACCGCTCGCTGGCGCTAGTGTAGCGTCCTCACACTGAACGTGATAGAAGCCGCCATTTGCAGGGATACATTGCATAAACATGGGTCGTTCGTGTGCTGCTTTTAATTGTAACAGGACTTTTCAGAGGCTCTTTTTGGTCCTAGTGTTTTATTTTCATGCTTTTCAGCATTTTTGTTAAGTGAGAAATGTTGATAATGATAAAGGTTATTAATGGATAGTTGTCAAAATACCAGAAATAAGTTGTTACAAGATGTTCTGGAAGTGACACTACATCTTGGCTGTGACAATCCCGTGCGTGACGTAAGTTGTAGGTTAAACTGGAAAGTGACAGATGGTGATTGTACTTCGTAAATATTCAAATATTTGATCAAACATTGCATACTCAACCACTTTAAGAGGTACTTTCTATGTTATAAAGGTAATGTGCGAATGTAATGCCTATTTAAAGTATTATGGGTTATTACATTTATTCATGCCAAAATCGAGCATCTTGAAAGAAAAATTCTATGTAATATGGAAAGGAATATAGACAAAATCTAATATATAAAACAGAGTGTCCGTATATTTGTACGTGTTGCATAAAATCTACAGTTTTGTTCCAATCTTTGTCAAATCGTGTACACTTATTCTTCAATCCGGTCGCCGTAAATGTAAGAATCACGTGCGATATATAGTTCACGAGATATGACGTCATAAACAATGAGATGCGCGAAAAACTGCTGCATTTTGCGACAATGCTGCTCATTTTCTCCTAAACCATTGGACCAATTTCAATCAGATTTGGTACACACATTCCTTACCGTGAGGTAACAATTGCTGCACGGTTAAGAATCACATACGGCACATGGTTCAAAAGATATTACGTCATAACCAATAGAAATCGCAAAAAAATGCCATATAATGCGGCGAGACTTTCGAAATACACTGTATGAGAATGACAGTACTTAGCGACTTGCAACAAACTTTAAACATAATTTCAAACCTTTATTAAACTTTTTATCGCTGGCAACCATAGTAAAATGATGAAAGGAAAAAAGTTTCTCGCTTACTACTTTTCCGCTGTTTATGGAGTAAAACTACGGCTCTCGGTATGAAGTTAAAATTTATAATTTGAACACTACAAATTGTAGCGACAGGAAATATTACAGATAGTATACACATATTTAGTTGAATGTAGCTTCTAAATTGTATCACAGTACGACACGTAGTTCATGAGAAATGAACACGTAAACAGTAACGTTCCGCTGTTCATGGACTAAAACTACGGCATTCAGTAGGACGTTATAATTTTTAATTTCTACACTATAAATTGTAGCCCCAGGAAATTTTTCAGACAGTATACACGCATATAGTTGAGTGTAATTTCCAAATTGTATCACAGTACGACACGTTGTTTATGAGATATGAGCACATAAACAGCAACGTTCATGGAAAACCGCCCCATCACGCACCAAGTTTCAATCTATTACTTCTTTAAAAAATGTTCAAATGTTTGTATAGCTTATGGGACTTAACTACGGGGTCATCAGTTCCTAAACTTACAAACTACTTATGAACTAGCTAACACTAAGGACGGCACAAAGATCCATGCCCGAGGGGGTATTCGAACCCCCTACCGTAGTGGCCGTGCAGACCGTGACTGACGCGCCGCAGTCCCCTCGGCCACCGCGGCCGGCATTACTTCTTTACTGCTAATTGTATTCCCAAGAGATTTTACAGACATACAGCTGTTATACAAATGAGTATACACCTGACAAATGGCAGAAAAAAAATGTTTCAAATGTTTGTATAGTCTACGGGGTCATCAGTCCCTAAACTTACAAACTACTTATGAACTACTTACGAACTAGGACGGCACAAATATCCATGCCCGAAGGGGGATTCTAACCCTCGACCGTAGTGGCCGTGCAGACCGTGAATGGAGCGCCTTAGTTCCCTCGGCCACCGCGGCCGGCACAAATGGCAGGAATAAATAAATACCCGGGCTAGTTATGTTATATAAAAATAAGCGTGCAAAACTTGCGGAGTAGTCGGCAAAAAGTAACCAGCAAACAGCAAAATTACCTGAATTAAATAATAATCGCACTCTCTGCTACTTCACAAATTTCATGAAATCATCTTATGCAAATAACTCAATGCAAAGTCGTTCTACCTTCTCAGAAAAGAGCCTTACATTCTGCAGACGTATTTCGGAAAGTTTTTGTTTCGTCTCATTTACTTCAAATCACAACCCCAATACTGGGATTCATCCTTTCAAATGGCGGCGATCGGCTGCTTCAATTGGGGGACCGTTGCCCCACTATAGCATGGTAGGGGCTTGCGTGTAACGGCCCTGTGATGACAGGAGATGGAGGGAGATGCAGCGTGGGCTGCAGACGTCGTAACATTATGCAAAGGCAGGGCAGGGCAGGGCGGAAGGCGGCACGGCGGTAGCGCGGTCAAGGTGGCTGGCTGCCGCATGTGGGCCGAGGCGACCGGGAAGCGCTTTGGCGGCCGAGCCACGGCCTCGCCGTTGCTGGAGCCGACGAGAGCCCAGATGCAACACACACGGCTCTTCCCAGACCTGCCGTGTGCAATACCCGCCATTTCAGTTGCACAACCTCAAGCTCTCTTCCGACAAAGTATGCTGATGCAATAGCTCCGTAATTAGCTATAATTTACAACCGATCACTCAGCGAAAGATCGGTACCCAAAGACTGGACAGTTGCCCAAGTTACTCCAATATTCAAGAAAGGTAATAGGAGTGATCCCCAAAATTACAGGCCTATCTCATTGACGTCGATTTGCCGTAGGACTTTGGAACATATACTTTGTTCGAATATTATGAAATACCGCGAAGAGAACGACCTATTAAACAATAGTCAACACTGATTCAGAAAGTATCACTTTTGCGAAACACAGCTTGCTCTTTATTCACATGAAGTGTTAAGTTCCATCGACAAGGGATCTCAAATCGATTCCATATTTCTGGATTTCCGGAAGGCTTTTGACACTGTACCGCACAAGGCCACAAGCGGCTTCTAATGAAGTTGCGTGCTTATGGAATATCTCCTAAATTGTGCGATTGGATTCACGATTTCCTATCAGAAAGGACACAGTTCGTTGTAATTGACGGTAAGTCATCGAGTAAAACAGAAGTGATATCTGGCGTTCCACAGGAAAGCGTCATAGGTCCCCTACTCTTCCTCGTGTTTATAAACGATTTAGGAGACAATCTGAGTAGCTCCCTTAGACTGTTCGCGGATGATGCCGTCGTTTATCGGTTAGTGAAGTCAACAGAGGATCAAATGCAACTGCAAATCGATTTAGACAAAATTTCTGCATGGTGCGAAAATTGGCAATTGACACTAAATAAAGAAAAGTGTGAAGTAATACACATGACCACTAAAAGAAATCCGCTGAACTTCAGTTACGCGATAAATCAGTCAAACCTTAACGTCGTAGATTCTACCAAATACCTAAGAGTTACAATTACTAACAACTTTGACTGGAGAGAACACACAGAAAATATTGTGGGGTAGGCGAACCAAAGGTTACGTTTCATTGGCAGAACGCTTCGAAGATGCACCAGCTCCACCAAAGAGACTGCCTACATCACACTTGTGCGTCCTCTCCTGGAGTACTGTTGCCCCTTGTGGGACCCTCACCAGGTGGGACTGACGGAAGACATTGAGAAGGTTCAGAGAAGGGCAGCTCGTTTTGTTTTATCACGTTACGGGGGGGGGGGGGGAGCGTCACGCAAATGTTGCACGAATTGGGGTGGAAATCATTAAAAGAAAGACGTTATTCATTGCGACGTGATCTGTTTGCGAAGTTTCAATCACCGACTTTTAGTTCTGAATGTGAAAATATTTAGCTAGCACCCACCTACTTAGGGAGACATGACCATCCCAATAAAATAAGAGAAATCAGATCGAAAACGGAACGATTTAGGTGTTCTTTCTTCCCGCGCGCTATTAGAGAATGGAACGGTAGAGAAAAGTTATGAAAGTGGTTAATGAACCCTCTGCCAGGCACTTGAATGTGATTTGCAGAGTATCTGTGTAGATGTAGATAGATGAACGTATTGTCCGGTCCCGTCAGCATTGAGATGATTACAGGCGGAGCATTGACACAGTTGGAGAAGTGTAGAGGAAGATCCGACCGCGGTATTGTCAATTTCAATTTATTTCTCCCCTCCTTTCATCCCAACTTCTTCCGCCTTCGCCATCTGAAGTCATTTAGGAAAATCACACGAAAGGTAAATCTCGATGAGTGGAAGTTTTCTCGGCATAAGCTTCACAGAACTGCGGGGTCTTCACGAAGTGGGACTGACAGAGGATTTAGAGAAAGTTCTGAAAACGGCAGATCGTTTTGTATTATCGCGATACAGGGGTGAGAGTATCACGGAAAATGATGCACGAGTTGGGGTGGAAACCATTAAATAAAAGGTGTGAAATTTAAAAGAAGGCTGGCAGGTGTCCAGCAGAAATATCGTGGAGTGAATTTAACAACGACCGGCTGCAAAACCGAAATCTCTTCCAAAAGAAAAGGGCTATTCGTTGCGGCAAGATTTCTCTGCGAAATTTCATTCTCCAACTTTCTCCTCCGAATGCGAAAATGTTTTGTTTGTAGACACCTTCATGGGGAGACATGTTCGTCATAAGATAAATCAGTTCGAAAACGTAAATATTTAGATGTTCCTGTTTCTTGTGCACTATTAGAGAATGGAAGGATAGAGAAGTATCATAAGAACGCTTCGATAAACTCTTCGCCAGAAACTGAATTGTAATTTACAGAATAAATATGTAGATGTAGGTGGAGACGGGATTTGTAGTAAATGGAAGTCATAAGACCCTTAAATGTATATTTAAACTGAAAAACAGTGGCACGTTCATGTAGGCCACACGATCTGAATGTCCGTACGAAATTGCATTATGGCCCTGCGGATTGCAGAGTGATGCCCTGGTATTCCTTTGGACGCGGAGCCTGCGTTCCAAGACGTCACAGTTGTTCTCGATGAAAAACAAAATTACCATTGCAGTTTCTCAAGATTAATATAGACGTTAGAGATGTGTGTAATTTTATACACGTCATCCACTACAATTATCTTTAATGGATTCATGTATATATTAATTTAATCTTCCTCTAAGAACAATGGAAAATTATGTCGGACTAAAGAACCAACACATTCTGTCTTTCTTATTCTGTCTGATGTTCGTGCGTGTGAATCAAAACATTTAAACATTTCGGTTCCCTATATACACTACAAACAACTGTTTTATATATTTCATATATCCTGGAAATTATTGAATGACCTTAATTGATGAAATCAATCTTTTTAATCTGAATATAAAATTTAATTCAAGGGTACATGGTATTTATTAAATTTGTAAAGTAATTAATTTCATATTTGTTTTTAGAGAGTGAGATGATACTGTCTACATTTTGTTTATAATAAAAATTTGTTTGTGCTGGAATTTTTTAATGTTAATGGAACCTCGTCCAATATACCGGTAACACTGTCATAGTCTCTTTTTGCTGTTTAATTTTTCCATAAATAAACAACGTTGGCTTTCGTAGCTCCATCAGCTTCCTGATTTATCAATACCGCTTTTCGTTTATAACAGTACATCTAACTTTATAATTCAAAAAGTGTGTATTATAAGTTTTTTGAATAATTTATCTCTATTATCACAGCTATTTTTAATTAATTGATTGATTAATTTTTTGTTGTTTATTCAGTTTGTAGATAAGGTAAGTTAAGTTCTTAACGTTTAGTAGGATGAATTCTTTATTATATTCAATTTTAATTATAATTTTAACTGTAGACTATTAGTGTTCATCAGTTTAAATTAGTTTTTGAAAACAGGAAATCGCTGCTACTTATTTCTAATTTCATGCCACACGCACCTTATAACGTGTGGAGACTCCTCTGGCCTCTTGCAGACAGATGCCGTGGGAGTTTGTCTACAATTTCCTGGAATTTCTTTTGACGCAGGTGGCACAGGATTTGTTGGATAAAGCACCTGCGTTGCATGACATCACAGCTATGTTCGAGGGAGCTGAAATCTAGGCTCCGGTGTGGCCATTTGAGTCTTTTAATGGTCCTGGAACCATTCCAGGGCGGCGTGAGAGTGATACGTCGCATTATCGTCTTGAAGCACTACAGAACCGAAAGGGTGTTGGAAAGCCAAAAATAGAAAAGGGTGGTCCACGAACGGCTTAGCATACCGGGAAATATTGTGAGTAGATTTCAGAACAACTAACGGTCAGTTACATACCCAGACCGTAACAGAGATGTCCCTGCCTTGAATCCCACTATCTTCATAAGCGGGAACCATCGAAACATGTGGTTTGCGCTACACACGGTTTCTCCTATGGTACAGTTGAAATCGTGATATTTCCGGACCATTGTTCCAATATACAGCCCTGGTGACTGGTGGAATATGAGAGCCGTTTTTCTCAATGACGTGTTAACAGCGACACCCCTGTGCTGCTCCGGCTCCCGTACGCCACAGAACCCAGTTTCTAAGAATCCGCCACTGGGAGATGTGTCTAGCACGTCCTGTGTTGAAGTGAGACGTGATTTGTTTCCCTTCTGTCCCCACTGACTATCCGTCTCAGATGCCAGTAATGGTCTCCGTAGGTGTCTGGACGGCTGGTAGCATCTCTGTCATGGTCTCTGACACCCACATTCATTCATTCACAATACACGCTGAATATTGTCGAACGTGTGAAGCTGAAGTCCTGCACTACAGCCGAAATAAAACCTCCCACAGGTCTGGCACTGATCGCCATACGCCATTCGAACGGCGTCAGCTCACGACGACTTTGGCTGTTACACAAGTCAATTGCACAATCACGTCTCAATGGGTCTCCCATATAACTACAGCTGTCACAGGGGGAGAGTGGTGTGCACACAACACACCTTGGCCATCTGTCAGCCAATAATCCATGACACTTGCTAAGTCAGTGTACATACAGGAAGGTCAAAAACAGTATGAAAGGCTCGTAAGATGCTGCACGGTATGCTGAGAAATTTCGATACGTTGCGCCGTTTACGATTCAGTTAGCACTGAAATTAGCCAATCGATTCATTGTGCACACAAATTCAAGCTGGCTGCAGGTACAATGATGTTAGAGGTGAGTTTCACTTGATTCACTAAAACCGAACTAGAAAAAAATGTTCAAATGTTTGTAATTCTATCGGACCAAACTGCGTGGTCATCAGTCCGTAGCTTACAAACTACTTAAACCTAGGTAAACTAACTTAAGGACAGCACACACACCCATGCCCCAGGGAGGACCCGAACCTCCATGGCGAGCAACCGCGCGCTCCGCAGCGAGACGCTTTAGACCGCTCGGCTACTACACCGCGGCAAAACCGAACTAGAGAGCGGTACAAAAATCGGATGTTGCTCGATAGAAAGATTTGAACCTGAGCTAACGGCTCAGTAGTCTCGTGTACTCCCATTTTTCTGCTTTTTACGTTTCAGGTAATCATCTAAGAACTTATATAGCAACACGGCCTCTAGCAGGCCGCTTGAATTCTCGCGCACGTTCTGATTGGCTACCGTCATAGGCAATTAAATCGAAAACGGCGTAACGTGTAGAATTTCTTCCTTAACAATTATTTCTCCACACTTTCCAGCCTGTAATACGCGTATAAGCTTTAAAGACTGTTTCTGACCACTCTGTAGACAGTTAAGGTATGTTCTATAGGTTTTGACGAATGAAGTGTGAAAGCTAAGTTGAATCGAAAAGTGAAAATTTCCGAACCCGTCAGAGATTCTATGCTTCGGGTTCCAGGCATGGGTTTTAGCCTACACTATCAGACTCGATGGATATACATCTGTCTGTGTATGAATGATAACCTCAAAAACTAATACAGATATTGTGCTGTCAACTAACAGATACATTCGCAAGGTAGGTTTATACATTTATGTAAAACATTTCGTTCGGTCATAGGTAAATACTACTGTTTGTGCGATGCAAGAGGGACGGTATTACGTATGTGGAAAAAGTTTCATGAATATTTAGAACGCTAGATATTCTAATGTATTCTAATAAGCTTTTTGGGGTCATAACAGAAGTTCCTTTATTTTTGAATAGCATTCGCCATCTAGAATAACAAAATGCGTGGTGTTAGTTAAAACGCTTCGAGCCAAACACTTACATACGACGATACTCCTTTTGGGTTTATATTTAGTTGTAATCGACGATGCCGGATAGTGTAGAACATTTATAGTAAGTAGAAGAAGTAGAAGATAGTAGAATCTATCTGTTTGCCTTCATCTGTTGTTAATAATACGTTGGACTTGAGTAAATTCGATGCATACCTGTAGCTGCGCGTGATACATGTCTTCATCGGCAGTTAAGATAGTGCTGCATGTCTCAATATGCAGAAGGTTTTCGTGATTTTCCTAAATCGCGGGATGTTTTCTTTGAAAGAGCTCGATCAACATTCTTTCCCATCTTCCTCACCAAGTTTCTCTTCAGAATGCGAACATATAATTTTAGCACCCACCTACATAGGGCGACATGAACATCACGATAAAATAAGAGAAATCAGAACGAAAATAAAAAGATTTAGGTGTTCCTTTCCCCCGCGAGCTATTAGACAATGGAACTACAGAGAAATATCATATAAAGTGGTCCGATGAACCCTCTTCCATGCGTTGCAGTGTGACTTGCAGAGTATCCACGTAGATGTAGATGTATCAAAATAATCCGAGCTTTTGCTCCGTCAGTAATGACCCGCTTTCGACGCTACGTAAGCCGGCCGTGGTGGCCGAGGGGACTGAGGCGCTCCAGTCACGGTCTGCACGGCCACTACGGTCGGGGATTCGAATCCCCCCTCGGGCATGGATATTTGTGCCGTCCTTAGGATAAGCTAGTTGTTGGGGATTCGAATCCCCCCTCGGGCATGGATATTTGTGCCGTCCTTAGGATAAGCTAGTTGATAAGTAGTTTGTAAGTTTAGGGACTGATGACCCCGTCGTTAAGTCCCATAAGCTATACAAACAGTTGAACATTTGAACGCTACGTAAAATCCTAACATTCGTTATTTCCTTACTTAAATTTGCAGGTTAGTTTTATCATGATTTAGAAAGTGGATGGGATTTTGAGAATTCACGGAATAACGTTACTTACTCATTAGTTATCCGTTCGTTAACGGAAATATAGCCGGCCGCGGTGGCCGAGGGGACTGAGGCGCTCCAGTCACGGTCTGCACGGACACTACGGTCGGGGGTTCGAAACCCCCCTCGGGCATGGATATTTGTGCCGTCCTTAGGATTAGCTAGTTCATAAGTAGTTTGTTAGTTTAGGGACTGATGACCCCGTAGTTAAGTCCCATAAGCTATACAAACATTAGAACATTTTTTGAACGGAACTATATTGGACTACGTTCTAACAATCAGAGACTCCAACGTCTTATCAGCCTAAATTTATCACCTGATATAATACAGCACAGATGGCAAATTGCTGTTGCATATGGTTCATGCTGAATTCTTCTATTTGGAGAGATGAAACAGTTTTACATAAATAAAAGTAACTTCATTTGAACATTAATTATTACCGTTACTAGATTTTGTGAAGTATTGCAAAATTGGAATGATATTTCTATATCGATTAGTAAGTGGATAAAATTCAAGTGGGTCAGACACTTTTAACGGTTTCAGCTGTGCACTGCAGCCATCGTCAGATCAGACGCGCAACCCAAGCAACCTCGGCGTACGGAGGCCACGCGCCAAGACTACGTGTGGCCTCAGCATCACGAGGTCGTTACAGCTACTTGTTTTATCTGGCGACAGTTGCAACACGCAGTACATCGCGACGATGTTGTGTGACTTGCTTGTGCTTCTGCACTTGATTAATCATCAAAATACGTCCAATACTTAACCCCTAAGTCGTTAGTATACCTAAGTGTTAATGCGCACCATGCCAGGACTCTTGCGGAAATCTGCGAAATGCCGCGAGTGTAATGAATAAAAATGGGACACTTTGTTATTAGTGTGTCGATAAGTTGAAATTTTGCCTCTGGTGGGAGGCGTACTGTTATAGCCCGTGTAGGGGTAGTGATCGCTGTGGCCTATGGAAACGAGGGTTCGAATCCCGCCTCAGCACGATCTTTTAACTTTCCCCATCGTTTTATTTCAAAGTCCACTGGTAGCTAATATCTTTGTATGTTTGTCAAAGTTAGAACTGTTTCAAAAATAACTACTATTTAATGCCACGGTGGAGTGGCTGAGCGCTCTAAGGTGTCTTGCTACGGAGCGCGCGTTTGATCGCCGTCGATGGTTCGAGTCCTCCATAGGGCATGGGTGTGCGGTTTGTCCTTATCAGAAGTTAGTTTAAGTATTTTATAACCCTATGGAATGATAACCGTAGCAGTTAAGTCCCTTAGATTAAAAAAAATTAACTTTTATTTTATTTTATTTTTTTAACCGCTTCTATTGTTTGGGCTATTGTCTCCAGCTTTGCGGAAATATTTTGTGAGAGCACTGGTTAATTAACTCGTCTGTAGTGTTAATCGTCACCATAGTACAAAATTATACTATACGTTTGCTTTCTGCGGCACGTAATTTAGAACTTTTCTTTTGTAAAATTTGAGGTACTGTATCCAGTTAAGGAATCACGCTATCCGTAATTCATCGGTATATGTTACCCAAACAGAAATGTCAAGAAACAGTTACATAGCCGGTTTCAATTTTTGAACAATCTTCTAAAGAATTGTAAAAATTAGAGGGAGACAGTTACCGGCGTGAGAAACCAAAAGTGCAGTAGGAAGCATAGTAAGAATTCGTACTGAGGGATACAAAGACCAGTAGTGCTAATTGTAAAGCAGTTATAATGACAAAATACAAATATTGCACGAAATGTCACTCCCATAAAAATGTTATTCATACACAATAATTACTTTGTTTAGAAGTATACAAAAAGAAAATTTACCTAGGAAGAGTAAGAAATTAGAAATACGAATGATCCATCAATAAGAGACCCAAACACACAATCACGGGGTCTGTTAAAAACTGAAACAGACCAGTTTCTATGGCTTCGGAAATTGCATGACTTAACTATAAATTTATTCATTTGTTTACATGACGAAACTTACGTCGGAGGAAGTAAAAGCAGGTAATATGAATACTCTGAATGAAAAGACGTAAGAACATATAATCACAAACACTGTTACGAACCCTAAGTAAACTGTCTTTCGCTACGATTCGTTCTTCGAAACAGCAGATCTTCACCGCCAACTCTCAGTTCCTTTCCGTGACGCCGCCATACATGACTGTTGATGAACTACAGGGAAACCCGTAAGTATGAAGCGTAACAAAACATTGAAGTTCAGACAAGAGGCTCATTAACTAAATAAGAGCCGGCCGCGGTGGCCGAGGGGACTGCGGCGCGCCAGTCATGGTCTGCACGGCCACTACGGTAGGGGGTTCGAATCACCCCTCGGGCATGGATATATGTGCCGTCCTAGTTCATAAGTAGTTTGTAAGTTTAGGGACTGATGACCCCGTAGTCAAGTCCCATAGGCTCTACAAACATACTATACTAGTAACTAAATAAGACAATAAAAAACAAACAATTATCCGAGCAGACTACTAAAAGTATTTCTTCTACTTTTCAGTTCATATATCAGGCAATATTCCTGCTACGGAACCGTACTCAAGCTTTTGTACAGCCTTCCAACATTGATAATTGAGAGCCTTTACCGGGAGTCTTCCTACAGCCATATGGTATATATCTTTCTTCCATTTCTTCTCTTTTAGTATTTTTTCGTTATGGTATATGTTCCTAAATCTTCCTTTAAATCTTCAGATCTCTCAGTATCTTCTCTTCTACATCCTTGCACTATTCCTAGAAACTTCATTCCTTGAGCCCGTATTCTACCTTCTTGCTGACACCTACTCCTACTGCCTTTCTTGAATATAGGTGTGACCTGTGCAACTTTCCAATTTTTTGGTACAGATCCTTCTATGAGAGAGCGGTTGTATATGACTGTTAAGTAAGGATGGGTACATCGTTGTACCCCCCCCCCCCCCCTCCATTTCACTCGTCAGGAGGGACACATCACCTTCGCCTGGAGAGCATTTGGCGCCACGGTTTGACACCGCTCCTCCTCCACCCCCCTACCCTCCCATAGATCGCACCTTAGATGAAACGGATGTTGTGGCAGATTATGGTATAAATAGTTTTGAATAATAAAATCTTGGACCAAGTTGTAAATTTTCAATATCTATGGTGTGCCAACAAGTTTCAATACAACCTCGACGAAGAAGCAAAATGAAATAAATTTACTTCCATATATAGATCGATTATTTGAATTTTTTAAAATAACTCCAGAATGAAACATGCATGATTGATATTTTATAGTACCATTGCAGTGAAAGATGGTGTTAAACTACTGGCCTATTTCATTGAAGTCAATTTGCAGCAGGGTTTTGGAACATATCCTGTATTCAAATATTATGAATTATCTCGAACAGAGCGATCTATTGACCCAAGGTCAACACGGATTTAGAAAATATCGTTCATGCGAAACACAACTAGCTCTTTATTTACACGAAGTGATGGGTGCTATCGACAAAGGTTCGCAAATCGATTCCGTATTTCTTGATTTCCAGGAAGCTTTTGACACCGTACCTCATAAACGGCTTTTAATCAAATTGCGTGGTTATGGTATATCGCCCCAAATTTGCGACTGGATAGGGGATTTCTTGTCAGAGAGGACACAGTTCGTAGTAGTCGATGGTAAGGCATCGACTAAAACAGAGGTGATATCGGGCGTTCCACAGGGTAGTGTTATTGGTCCTCTGCTTTTCCTTATTTACATAAATGATTTAGGGGAAAATCTAAGTAGCTCTCTTAGGTTGTTTGCAGATGACGCCGTCATTTACCGTCTATTAAAATCATCTGAAGATCAAAACCAATTGCAGAACGATCTGAATAAGATATCAGTATGGCGTAAAAATTGGCAATTGACTTTAAATAATCAGAAGTGTGAACCCGTCCACATGAGTACGAAAAGAAATCCGTTAAACTTTGTTTACAAGATAAATCAATCAAATGTGAAGGCCGTAAACTCCACAAAATACCTAGGAATTACTATTACTTCAGACTTAAATTGGAAAGAACATGTAGATAATATCGTGGGAAAGGCGAACCAGAGGCTGCGTTTTATTGGCAGAACCCTTAAAAGATGCAACAGAACTACAAAAGAAACTGCATACACTACGCTTGTCCGTCCATTTTTGGAGTATTGCAGCCCAGTGTGGGATCCTTATCAGGTGGGTTTGACGGAGAACATCAAAAGAGTCCAAAAAGAGCAGCTCGTTTCGTATTGTCACGATACAGGGGAGACAGCGTTACGGAAATGATACAGGATCTGGGATGGGAATCATTACAACAACGGCGCTTATCGCTGCGGCGTGGGCTACTTACGAAACTCCAATCGCCAACATTCTCCTCCGAATGCGAAAATATATTGTTGACTCCCACTTACATAGGTAGAAATTGTCATCAGAATAAAATACGAGAAATCAGAGCTCGAACAGAGAGATTCAGGTGTTCTTTCTTCCCGCGCGATATTCGAGAATGGAATGGGAGATAAATAGTATAATTGTGGTTCGATGAACCCTCAGCCAGGCACTTAAATGTGATTTGCAGAGTATCCCATGTAGATGTAGATGTACACCGAGCGGTGAGTGGTGGGGGGCAAGGATGCCGGAAAGACTGAAGCCGAACACGGGGTGAGAGGGAGGGGTCAAAGGTCGGTCTTCGAGTGGAGAGGAGGGAGCGCCACTATCAATGGCTCTAGTTGTGAAATGTAGATCCGACACTGTTTTAACTACTGATTTCCGAAATTACATGCTGTAACTTGTAGCTTCCTTTCTGAAGGTCGTCTTCAGCCTTCTTAATCAGTGGTAAGTCGCTTGCATATAAGATTATATTTAGTTTAGTGTCCCAATAATTTTTTTTATCATTTGCCAATTCCTCGCCACTTCGTGTATATGTATATTGTATTATCGTGGAAATATAGCAGTTTTGTCTCACCTCTTTTTAGTCATCCGATTTGTAATCGTGTTTCCCATATCTTTAATAATTCCGGTCTTAACTTCAGACTCTTAACAGCATGCGATGAGCTTTCCTAGAAACTGTTTTTCTTTCTGGGAGTAGAAGTTATAACGTTTGTGTTGAAGATGAAACGGTTCCTTTTAGGCTTGTTGAATTTAAAACAGAAATTATGAAACAGTTTTACTTCACAACTTGTAATGAAGAGACTATGAAAATGAGTTGCATGAGCTAAATCTGAAATGTGTGGGGGCAAACTATTGTATTGAAACTATTAAGCTGCCTACTGCTCATTAAACTGATTTGTCTGATCGGAGAGCAAAATTTTTGGAGTGTGATTTCAAATGGAATCCGTGGAGCACTTGTTACACGATGTGGAATGTCTACTAACGCTAACACGAATCACCTGCGAGAAAGTAATATATTTTTAATAAATCTGAATAAGCTATCTGACTGTAATATTAAGAAATTATTTTCCAAACAAAATTTTCTCACATTAAAGGTTCTGTTCACTGTTCAACAACCACTGATAGAAAAGTGTCGTAAAATTTCATGACAAAAAGAACTTAAATGTAAGCATCAATTTTTGACCTAGATAAGCAATTCTTTTAGACACAATATAAGCTACAAACGTTGCAAATGCAACTTCCCTTGAGAATATCGTTAAACAGTGTGAGTCTTTGATCATGAAACTAAGCTTTGATTAAATTATTTTGAATGGTATCCTGTGCACCAGTTGGTTTTTTCGTGCAACTTACTTTTTTCAGCACTGATCTCAAGAATTTTGTATTAAGTAATTAGGACCCTTTCTTTACTGTGCTGACGTACGCCTTGTTGTACGTAAAAATCAAGTGCCTAAGCAATTAATTTGTCTATACGCTAAATATGGAATTGAAATTATTAAAATGGTGAAAGGTAAGGATTGAATGTAAATCTTTACTGAAAAATTGAAATAAGGATTCTACTTTAACTGTGCTTCATTAGGACAAAGCTTAAACAATACAAAATTACAATTTCAAAATTAGGAAATAATGTTACCTTGGAAAATATTCCTAGATATTCATGACAATGTATCGTAAATTTTGTACATCTCATCGTAATTCCTAAAAAAAATTCAAATGGTTGTATAGTCTATGGGACTTAACTACGGGGTCATCAGTCCCTAAACTTACAAACTACTTATGAACTACTTACGAACTAGGACGGAACAAATATCCATGCCCGAGGGGGGATTCGAACCCCCGACCGTAGTGGCCGTGCAGACCGTGACTGGAGCGCCTTAGTCCCCTCGGCCACCGCCGGAATTCCTATACAAGACGTATTTATAAATGCGTCTATACATTGCTGTCTCCATTGTTCGTCAGACCAGCTCCCATATTTTGAAACTACATCTCATGAACACTGTTCATAGACTGACTTCTGTTCACCAACTAAAAAACTCACACACACTCTCCTGCGTTCTCTCTGACAAGCTACAAATACATTCCAGTACACTTTGATGAGATATATCGATATTGCACATACAGCTCACAAAATTTATAACAGATAGGGCAGGCACCCTACAATGAATTCCCTACATCGCATTTCAATTACTTTTCTATTGAAAGTATTGATCATGATTTGATAACGGTTGTATATTGCAAACGAACCTGTCATGTCAGGATGTGAGCGGTCGCTGATCGTTAAGGTTGCACGTATTACTGTGAATTCTCTATTAGTGGTTCAGATTCATGAAACTATTTTTATTTCTGACTTACAATTCCTGTTATCCAATTTCCGTTCTGCTGCACTGAATGGGTATGCAACAGGAGCATGTTAATTTGTTCTCTGGGCAGCTTTTGGTATCTCGTTTTAAAAGAATTTGAATCTTGGTTAGCACAGCGTTACTAAAGATTTTATTTTTTATTATTATTGTTACTATCTATTTAGCATTATTTTGTAAAATCTTAGTTACATTGGTGTGTAAAGGCCTCATCCGTAATTCGTAACTTATCACCCAAGTGCATTTGATAGCTTGATAAAAAAAAAAAAAAAATATTGGAAAATGTACGTGCAACGAATTATGAACTGTCTGCTCCCAAATGTTGCTTCATTGTAATTCCAAATAATAATCTCCTATTCTGATTTGAAATAACTGCCTGGCTCCGTTAAATAAGGAGACCTTGTCCTCACAGACTCCCAGCGAACCCCCGGTTCCAGTTATTCTCTCTCGTTACCGCCATCCCCACGCAACACCAGCCGGAGGGGAAAAGCAGAAGACGGCGCGATCTATTTAAGGGTGTAGGGGTGGTTCCAATACCTCTCACACGAGAGCTGCCGCGGGGATGTTCAGCATCCCTGTTCCATTTTTACCTTCTCCGCTTTCTAGTCTTTTCCAGTTGACTACTACGTGACTCTGCGCTTCCTTTGCGCAAGCAAGTTACTCTAAAGCTTTACTTCTGTAAGGATCGTACGATCTGAGAGCTGATTCTCACTCACAAAATTCCAGCACCTAGAACACGTTGATTACAACTACAGAAAAGTTGCTGATGAGAATGATACTTCAACTATACCCCTCCCCTTTTAACTACTTTCTGTACTGCACCGATCATAGATGGCTTATTTGGAAGAACTGACTTTCCGCGTTTTTCCTACAGCGTTTAAATAAAATGCCGTAATAGTCCCAATCTGAAGGTCACGTCTATCTTTCCTTCTATATTTGAGTTTCTATTCGAATTATCAAGATCAAAAACGAATAAAGGTACTTATAATCAAACGTGCAGTGAGAAGAAAATCACTGGGTGCTACTTCAGGCTGAGGTATAGTGGATGAGTCTTATACTTCAAACCACGCACTGGGACCTTATTCTGCCGAGCACGTCCATGATTGCGTGAGTGGTTAAATTATTTTTTTAGCAACTGTTTGTCCCTTCCACGTGGAATATTCCAATAGCCTACAAGGATTTAAAAGAAAAAAATTAAAAATGTCACATGACATTTGTCAATGATACGTCTGTCTTCGCTTGTTATGGCTTTAATAATATTGGATATGTCCTCTTCAATCTCTTTTCCCCCTTTTTTAGGGCGTTTACATTGCATCTAAAATGTATTTATACAAATTAGGACATCAGAAACCTCATCATGTTCGAGACGCTTAAATATTTTTGTTACCGCTTACTTCAAGCTCCTTTGGTAGCCACTACTGAAGGTGTTTGAGATACGTAGAAATTTGGGAATAAAGAAGACGTTCGACACTTCAGGAACTTGTGACTGTTCTATGTCAGTGTCGCATACTAATGTATATTTTCTCCATAAAATATTCGACAGAAATGGTCTGGAGGCATAAGAGCGGACATTGGTGAAACAATTTCCAACGGCCGGTACAAAGCTGGGCGACCATACTTTTGTTCATTTTCCAGAACCGTTACCCCGTTTTATAATTGTCTACGCCCCTTAGCCACGGCGCCATACCTTGGGGAACTGTATCCATGTATTGCGACAACATAAACAAGAATATCCTTGTCATGTACCTAGGTAAAAATACTGTACTGAAATCTGAAAGTGTTGCAAGAGAGTAAATGTTCTCAGTAATGTATTTAATGATATATATGATTAACTTATTACTCTGATACATACTAATGATCGGAAAGAGAATTAAATGTGCGTAGAAGTAGTAATAAACCCAGATGGAAATTTAAAAAAAATTTCTGCTGGAAACTGACAGAAATGTCCGTTTTAAAGGCAAACAGAATTGGCCACACATTAAAATAACAGGTTCCATTATAGAAGACTCTTAGGTTTCCAGGTATACAAGATTATGCGCGTCCGACAAAGTTTTAAAAATTAAAAATGTTGGATCGGATTAAAATTATGTAACTGAAACTTAAAATATACTTCAAAGATCTCTAATGTATTACTCAATGCTTAAATGAGTAGAAATCATTATACTTGCAAATGAGGCACAAAACACAAACTCATGTTTCACAAAACTACAAAGCAGTAAAAAATTCTCTTAACTTCTTATGGTGGTCTTTGGTGCGCATACCTTCATGTGATTCATACATCACTCATTACTTTAAAACGCAGTTCAAGAAACGTGTTCCTGTATACAACGCTGTCCTCTTCTGTACCTCAAGGAAGATGTGCATAATACGTCTGTCAATATCACGCAACAGGAATCTAACACACACGATGAAAGTACTTGTTAACAATTGACGATTAAGGAATCCGGACGAGTGCGAGAACGATTCAGGCACCGAAGGTTCCGTACAAACTTAATTATGTTTGTAAATGTTTGTATAGTCTATGGGACTTAACTACGGGGTCATCAGTCCCTAAACTTACAAACTACTTATGAACTACTTACGAACTAGGACGGCACAAATATCCATGCCCGAGGGGGATTCGAACCCCCGACCGTAGTGGCCGTGCAGACCGTGACTGGAGCGCCTTAGTCCCCTCGGCCACCGCGGCCGGCACTTAATTATGTATATGGGTATTTCATACAACTCTGGAATTTGTAATATCCACTGCATGATTCTACTACAAAATAGGTAACATAAAGACTACATGAGGCATCAGAGCGTGATGATAATATGAGGCAATGAAGATAAAGAGCTCTTTCCAGAGCTGTAATTAGAGCTGAATGTGTACTTTAAATCCGGTATTTTGTTTATTCATGTCATATTGAGTATATACTATCGAACTGTTCCTTATCCGGTCATCCAATTAGCAATTTTCAACGGTTTTCTTAAAGCACTACTGGCGAATTCCAGAAGGATGTCTCCTAAAACGCAACGGGAAATCTTCAGACTGTACGAAATTTCATAGATTCAGACGACGTCACCATATATGGTTCTTCTTTTAGTAAAAGTGGCTGTTCCTTATTTGTGGATTATTGATCTGAAAGACTTCGTGGCAGTTTCAGGGTTTGAATTACAAAATTCCCTGTAAGGTCTCATGAAATGAGCGCATCTAACACTTCCGTCTGTCCGTCATCACATTCTGTGCAAGCATGGCAGACGGCACCTTATACTACTACTACTAGTCAGTTCCTTTCCTACACCACTTGTGAATGACGGATGGAAAAAAGGTTGCCTTTATGCCTTCGTACAAGTCGTAATTTCTCTGATCACATCTTAATGGTACTTACGCGGAATGTACATTGGCGTCAGTATAATCGTTCTGCAATCAACCTCAGATGCCGGACCTCTAAGGTTTCTCAATGTTTCCTCGCAAAAACGACGTCATATTTCCTTCAGGGATTCGCGCTTGAGCTCACAAAGCGTATCCGTAATAATTGCATGCTGATTTAAACTACATGTAACAAATCTAGCAGAACGTTTCAGAAGTTTTTCCCCTTTAATCTGACCACGATGATCTCGCACTAAAAAACGCTCTAGTGTTCTATACATGATATTCCTTTGTGCTTAGCTACATTTTTCTAAAGATTTTTTCTGAAGATCGACATCGTGCATTCTCATTCCTTACTACGTCCTTGAGTGTTGCTTCTACTTCGTAAACGTTATGCCTGGACAATGAACCGACGTGACTGTGTCAAGCAGCACGTAATTAATGCCGTTTTCGAACATTATGTTATGATGTTTCCTACTCATCTACATTATTAACTTATAAGCTGCCATTCGTTATATTTTTGTTGTGGTCTTCAGTCCGAAGACTAGTTATATGCAGCTCTGCATTTTACCCAACCCAGTGCAAGTCTCTTCATCTCCGAATAATAAAGGCAACCTACATCGCTATGAACTTGCTTACTGTGTTCGTCTCTCGCCCTCCCACAATGATATTTATTCCGCACACTTCCCTCCAAATCTAAGGTGACGATTCCTTAATGACTCAGAATGTGTGGTATCGATCGATCACTTCTTCAAGTATAGATATTTCAATTTTTTTCTTGCCAATTCTGTTCAGTACCTCTTCAAGAGATGCGCGATCTGCCCATTTATTTTTTCTGGGGCACTACATTTAAAAAGCTTTAAGTCTCTTATTCTCTGAAATGCTTTTCGTCCACGTTTGTCTCCCGTAAGTTATTTTACGGAATGAATAAGAAAACTCATATATCGCTTTTATGACCTTTTACCTAAACTACTTCCTCCTACAGCATTGCCTGAGTTGATTCGACAATACTTTTCATTACCTTGATTCACTCTTGTTAATGTTAATCTTACGTCCCTTTTCAAAGCTCTGTCCAATGTGTTCAGTTGCTTTTCTTGGCCCTTAGCTGTTTCCGACAGAATTACAGTGATATCAGCAAACCGCAAAAGTCTTCATTTTTTCGCTCTGAACTATAAGTCCCTTTCCCAATCTCTCCCTTTTTCCTTCACAGCTTGTTCAGGATGCAGATTGGCTAACATTCTGGAAATGCTGCAATAAATACATCCGTCTCAGCCCTTCGACACGTGTGATTTCTATTTCAGTTGTGTATAAGTACCAGTTTTCTATTTTCACCCCTGCTGCTGTCAAAATTTGAATGAATATATTCCAGTCAACATTTTCAAAAGCTTTCTTCACATCTACAAAAGCTAAATATGTAAGTTTGCCTTTCCTTAATCTACATTCTAAGATAGTAGTAAGGTCATGATTTCCTCGCGTGTTCCTACGTTTCTCATAAATCTTCCCCGAGGTCGGCTTCTACCAGTTTTTCATTCTTATGTAAATAATTTGTGTTAATGTCTTGCAACTGTGACTAATTAACCTCATAGTATGCTAATTTTCACACCTGTCTGTAGTTACTTTCATTGGAATAGAAATTATAACAGTATTCTTGAACCTGAGGTTATTTCATCTGTCTCATATATCTTGCCCACCAGAGGGAATAGTTTTGTCATGGAATCTTGTTTCGACTTATTTCACTCAGTGTTCTATTAAATTCTTCTCGCAGTATAGTATCTCTCCTCTCACCTTCATCTTTCTCTTCCATATCTACAGTATTGCCTTCGAATACCTTCTGTGATACCTCTATGTACACTGGCCAGGCACAACACTATCATCACCTCCCTTATAGCCGCTTTGTCAATATTTGGCATGGATAGCAGAAACGACACGTCTTGGAATGGACTTAATTTGTAACTCGCCACTTGTTTCTTTAATCACTCCATCGCACACCTAGCTTCGTGATGTAGCACATTATCACGACCCTACCGTTTGGAAATATGATCATCATCAAGGGGCCTATGTGGTCTGCAGTCAGTGTCCGATACTTCTTGGTCGTTATGATGTCTTGCAAGAGCTCCACTGGAACCATGGACGCACATGCGAATGTTTTCTAGAGCATTATCAGGCCGCAGCCAGCTCTTCTCTGTCCATCAGTACAGGTTTTAAGGAATTGTTCCCCTGGAAGACGGATTCGCACGCTCCCCTTGAAGTCACCTGCATTCATCAGACCATACAACAGTTTTCCAGTGCTCCAACGTTCAGTGACGACTGTCTTGTTCCCATTTCAGTCGTAGTTGCCGATATCGAGCTGTCAACACTGGTAAATGCATGGGTCTTTGGGGACGTAGGCGATCGGCGATCGGTGAACTGTGTGTTCAAACACAGTTGTACTCTCCCCAACATTAACGTCTGATGTTTGTCTCACCACAGTTCGCCCACCAGCCGTCCTATTTTACCAGTGCGCCTAGTCTATGCGGTCCAATATCTCTTTTGGACGCCAAACTAACCGTTCAGTTTAGGTTTGGACGCGGTTTCAACTTTGTTTCGCCACTAGTTGAACACATTCACCGCGGCACTCCTTGAACACCCGAGAACTCGTGTAGTTTCTGAAATGCTCGTCCCGAGCCTGTGTGTCATCGCTATCTAACGCCGATCAAACTCAGACAGATCGCTCACCTTCCTCATGCTCCACACCGACAGCACGCTAACAGCATCACAGCACCGTACGTGTCTCTGACAAGCAGTTATTCCTTCTCAAGGGAGGCTGCTATCGCCTGGGCGGGTTCATATCGTCATAATATTCTTGCTGATCACTTCCTTCCATGTTTCACCTATCCCTTCTTTGCTCAGGACTGGTCTTTCACCGGAGATTTTCATACTAATACTACTGCTTTTCCTTTCTCCGAACATCCTTAAAATTTTCTTGTAGATGGTACTTACGTTTGCCTTAGTTATAGATACTTCCATGGACTTACATTTGTCCTCCAGTCACCCCTGCTTTGCTACGACCAAATACAAATGGTAACAACGTAGCACATTGCAAATATAAGTGTACCAAAAAAAAAAATGGAAAATTAACTTCCTAATCTACGGTGTTGAATATACTCTTAACGCTCAGCGGAAAACACATATGTCTTCCGCTGTACCATACGAGTAAGTTCAACACTGTTCATCAGTAAGTTAATTTTCAATTTTCTTATTTCTGTAAAGTTATATTTGCAGTGCAGCATGTTGTTGCCTTTCATGTTTGGTCTTAGAAGCCTCAGAATTACTAAAAAAAAAACAGGTGTAAATTACTCAAGAGGCACCTGAAACTGATCTCCCGGAGCTTGAAATGCATCGTCTCGTTAATAAATCACAATTGTGACAGGATTATTTTAGCTTTACAAAATATTTACAGCATTTCCTGCGATTTTTGACAAATTACGAACGCAACTTTAGTTTGTACTGATAAATTTGTTTGAGCGATATAAGTACAAAACAACATTTTTTTTATCTTTTTAATTGCACTGTGAAAAATTGTTTCTTGTGAATTTTCATTACTCTAGACCAATGGGAAGTACTCTATAAATTTTGTTGGAGGAATCTGCTACTATCGAAGTACGTTACAAAAGGGTCGCATCTTTCGAGTCCTTTGGTTTATGAGATTGAATTTCTATACCTCCAAAAGGCCGTAGACTTTATTATGTGAGATAAATCATAACTTTATAAATTCTAGACGCTGCTGAGAAGGAGGAGTCTCTTAACAGTCGGACGGGAAGATACACCGACATACGGATGGACAAATAATAATCCTGTAAAGATACAATTTTTACGGGATCAGTAAAAGTCAGACTACTGGAAATGGTTTATACTAGACTATGTTTCTGACAACAACCAATTAGTATTCTCCACGCATTACTTAAGATTTCACAGCAGTGCACTGCAGTCTCAGTTGCTATATACATGGTATCCTTTTGTTATGAGAGGCAACCTCGAAAGACTATGAGATAGGCGTGTAGAACTGCTTTTCTACTATCGGTTGCATAACAGCTGTCTGGTTTTTACTCGTAGATAATGACAGTGGCACGTAAAACACAACGAGCCTCGGCATTCCGCAGTACTCGTTTGCACACTACCAGCCATCGCATCGGCTCTCATTCAAAGCCCCTTAAATCAGCAGCTTTCTCCATTCCGTGTCCTAGGTGCCGGTCGAATGATATCCCCTTCCCTCTAAACCTGTTATATACCATCGGTAGCGCGTCACGTGCTCTTCAGTTGACCTACGCTTGTTGAGTCCCAAGGTAGACGGGTGGTCGTTACGTCTGTGTGATGTGTGTAGGTCGTACGCTCAGTAAGCCTGGAGATGAGTCGCCCGACGTACTGGCGAGACGCAACACCGTCAAAACCAGTATCGACAAACGCTCGCTGGCGTTTCGAGCGAAGAGGGAGAGACTTAAGACCTTCAAAGTACATACGGACCTCGACAAGAGCGATTCCGCACAATCTGAATAGGATTGAGTCGCGAATCTTCTCTTTGATCATTCGGCATTCGTGGCTCTTTCCTAACGATGTAGTTAATGACATAGGGAGAAGCAAGAAAAGCAATTTTCCACGGAGAAGTGCTCCAACGTATTGAAATTGATGTTCAAGTTAGTTTTTAATCTGATAATTCTAGTTGTCATGGAACGAATTAAAGTAATCAGATACCATTATTAGATGATAGTTCAATTAACTTAATTGGCTTTTTGTTCTTTGGAGTCGGAGTGCAGGGAAAATCACGACATCATCTCTTCGTCGAACAGAGTTTACCAATGCAACATGTATATACAACAGTATGTCCAATATCAGTTCCTTTTTCATTTCATAACATTTGTAAAGTGACTGCCGTAAACATTCTCTGTGCTATCATATCGTCTCATACAGGTACCAACCGCATCACTTTTGCTAAAACAGTAAAATTTTTGTTATGCGGAATAAATCCATCAGCGGAAATCAAATCCTTCAGTTGCTTAAACAAGCAGAGTATCCAAAGTTCAAGGCAAGAGTATTTAATTCTTTGTATTACGACTTCGTCTTTCAAGGTCGGAGCCACTGAGGTCACACAAAAGTGTAGTTTCGTTGAAAACTAAGAGAAGTTCACAGATTCGGTTCAAAGAACATTTAGATACTATACGTTTAAGCAAACAACAATATCTGCATTTCCTATTCACTCTACTCTTAACAGACATGAAATAAAAAGCATCAAAGACCACATTCAAATATTACATTTATGCGGAGAAATGTAGTATTATGAATTTGCTGGAAGAAATAGAATTATACACACATAATGAGAAATCACATCATCTCTTCTTCTCTTCGTCGAACAGAGTTTACCTATTGTACAAAATTCCACCCACCTTTGGAGTCTGTAAAATATATAATAAACACAGCTCCTTTTGTAAAAAAAAAAAAAAAAAAAAAAAAAAAAAAAAAAAAAAAAAGTAAAAAGTGAAAAAAGTAAAAGAGACATATAGAAAGTAACCCAATAATAACACAAAATTAAAAACTACCCGTTCCATATAAATACAGTTGTATAATTTGTAGAATAATCTTTCAATTAGGCAACATAAAACTCATTGTCATAACATTTACACATTTATACCTATTTTAGCCCAGCAACAATGTCCCTGTATATAAAACAGTATGTACAATATCATTAGGTAACACTTTTAAGAAAATTGTCCTCATTACTTACTTTATTGATAAATGAATGTAAAATGAAAATGTGTTAATTCAAATGTTTAAACGTTTGTAAAGCTATGGGACCTAACTGCAGTGGTCATCCGTCCCTAATATTACAAACTACTCAAACGAATTTATGCTAAGGACAACACACACACCCATGCCCGAGAGAGGACTCGAACCTCCGACGAGGAACGGCCTCGCACAACGCAGCAAGGCACCTTAGAGCACACGGCTATTCCCTCGCGGCCAAATGTGTAAGGTTTGTTGTTTGTAAAACGTGATCACTGTCAAATCAGTGTGCACACCTCTGAGAAACATCTTTGACCCTCTTGTACTGATACCATGACCATCTTTATACTCCCATCTTTATGTTCCCACGTACCAAAAAGTTTTTTTGTTTATATGTGGCTGCTCATGCTCTGCTGTTATTTATAAGAAAAAAGTACAGAGTACACATTATATTGTGACCAGAAACAAAATAATAATAATAAAATATCAATGATAATAATGAAATACCCAAATATAAATAAATAAAATAAAAGGAAACAGGATTTTCGTAACAAGTAAAAAATAACAACTTAATTGTGAATATTTGTTTAGAGTGTGTTACATCGTTATTAATGCTAGGGATGTCCAAATAGGTCATTTCAGACATGTTTCGAGTATTGTAGGGCACCATCATACCAAGAATATTTCGCCAAAAGGGCTGTCAAGAACAAGATCCAAAAGCAAACAAAAACAAGTTTATTTGGACATGAACAGCTGTTAAATGACGAACCTTTAGGTTCGAAACCGGAAGGGCACTATTTAATTTTTTAAGCGTTTTTAACACTAGCTGGTTGATGTTTTCTTCATTGCAAAAATCATCCTGTGTTAAAAGGAAGGCTGAAAGGATTTATTCAAATAAAATACCAGAAAGTACACATCAGAAGATATTATGAACGCGAGATTCTGCAACGTGTTATGGCGAGCAGTACTACAACATTTCAGCTTCACTAGTCGAACACAAGGTCACGCTTTCGATCCATGAATTATCCGTATTGTTTGCTGAGGACATGAAAATAAATTTAAAAGCGTAGGTTAGTTAAGTCTGTGGGTAATTTTTAATGTTATTTTGTAACATATCACTTGTCCTACTGCCACAATAATAAGATCTTGCGCCGCGCAAAATAGCCGCATGGTCTACGGACTGGGCGGCCGTTTCGGTCGGAGGTTCGAGTCCTCCCTCGGGCATGGGTGTATGTGTTGTCCTTAGTGTAAGTTAGCTCAAGTAGTTTTTACGTCTACGGACTGATGCCCATTGCAACTTGGTCCAATAGATTTACAAACATTAGAATATTTTGAATAAGATCTTGCGACGCGTATTTCATGGACTGTTGTTATCTCCAATAATGCTATTCCGGATACGTATTACATCGCCGTATTGATACAATCAACAACGAATCGATACTCGTATCCCAAACGGTAAACGTTTTCTTGAAGGCCGAAAGCTATAGCGTGCACATTTTACAAAACGTAAAGTATACTGATACCATTATCTAGGCTGCGAGATCTGATGATGTTTAACAGCTTTTACCAGTCTTATCAAAAGATCTTAAAAACTTACTGCATAAATAGGCATCAGTATTGAGACACGCAACGCGCGAAATAAAGATGTATTTGGAGTTCCATTGATTATAAATGCGAAATATGCTAACACGATTACAGATTGTCCTAAGGTAGTATTTTTGTACAGTGAATCTGTTTCTCTCTAACACACACACACACACACACACACACACACACGCACCATGACATTACACAATGATAAATTATTCTATGCTGTAAAAGAAGTTGTCAAGTAGATATTTTTGCCTGAAGGTAATTTGATCATTCGTTATTTTCCTTCGTCACTGGGTAGGTGATAAATGGTGTTTGTTGCTAAATATCTTCTTACTTTGTACGCCACACCAAGACTGAGTGAAGGATAGTGTAAGTCATGTCCCCTTTTAATATAATTTATATAATATGCACAGCAGTTATAGATTGGGTTTTATGTACTTCATAAACAAATCTTCATTACTGAATGCAACTAATTCCCTCATTCTACAACTAATTACAAAACATATTGCCAGCCAGATAATCGTAACAATAATAATAATAGATACATAATATAGAACATTGTGGCTCGGTAGCACAGTGGTAGGGTGGCAGACTACAAATCCAATGGTCGCTTTCCACTTCTTTCACCTCTGGCAGTAATGCTGATGTGAAAAATATCGAGTAGCACCGTGGTTCGGAACCCACGTTAAACTGTAGGTCCCCCTATAACTGGCTGGGTAAGTCAGTTCGAAGGTCGGAGGAAGGCAATGGCATACCATCTCCAAACAGGACCATGCCTAGTAAAGCACTGTGGTGTTCAAATCAATCTTTGGATTGTTGACTGCTGTATCTGTAATATAGAACAAGGTCTATGCGATGCGCCTATCTATCCTCAATAAGTAAAAAACTCATGAAAGAATTTTAGTACGGTTTTAACTAATAAACGGTGTCATTCATAAGAAAGGTTTAGTTGTATAATTATTTGTAGGTGTGTCGAAGTTGGTGAGTGTTGCGAGCAGAACTCCACGAAATAGAGCAATATCTACTCTTAGGAAAGACTATTTATTTGGGGCTTACGAACATTATCGTACACGAGAAAGATGCGTTTCATGTTTCATAACGCTAGAGTTGTGTCGTTAGAGGGATTTTAATAACGATCAGTCGTCTGCGGGACGAGACGTGCACTCAAAGGGAAACAGAAACATCTAAAGATAGAAAACTTCTTTTACGTTACGTAACGATTGTATTCATATAGGCCTAGATTTCCATACACCTTTAGCAATTGCGAAGCATTGCCAGGTTCCACACAGTTCCATTATTCTCCTTTACTAAAATAATGTCAACTTATTAATAGGCCCAGTGTTCTCACTGTGTGTAAATAATTTTGTCATATGTTACATACCAATACTCCATATACCTTTCTCCTCCTTTGCCATAATGTACAGTTTGCTTGTACAATCAGCCATCGCTCACCTAGACATTTATAATATTTCTACCCTTAAGTTATGTAAGATGTACGCATTCGGACCCCCCTCTTTTTTAATTATTATTACGCACGTTCTGTGGTAGTGATACTTATTCATAACAAACCCACATTTTGTTTCTACCATCACCTGCTGATAATACTTTCTTATACAATTATACAGTTTTAATATTTTAATACCATTGTAGCCCAAGATATGTTCATTTAAAATCCATTTGTTTTGTAGAAGTACGTTTTTTATTTAGTATCGATTCATAGACAAAAGAAATTTGCAGTTCACATATCTTTGAAAAACCATATTTGTATATATAACTTCATTGTTACGTGTGGACTATCTGTTCAGTATGACGTTATCTGACGATTGCCTATGAAGCAGAAAGCTGCTAATAACAAGCAAATAAATAATACTGTGGAACAAAAATACTATGTATTTAAGTTTTTAATTCCACGTTTGCTAGTAATAACAATAACACATTGTTAAGCAGCAAAAAATATAATCTCGTTTACTGAGGGCAAGAAAGTGTTCGGTAGACAGAGAAACAGTAGATAAAATCGTAACAGAATTCGGTGTTAATTCAAGATTAACAAACATATTTCGTGTAATTTCAACAAATTCCGAATCTGAAATTAAATTTCTGTGAGAAGTATCTCTAACATGAAATAAAATTTCGTATTATGTGAGAGGATAGCTGATCACCGTTCCTACTTAGATGTATTTTTAGGAGAGGAAAAGGTCACCATTTGGAACAAGTAACACTAGGAAATAATCCAAATGGAATTAAAGTAAACTGCATCGATGTCACAGATAATTTTACAAAGCTTTTGGCAATTCAGGTGGGAACAATTACTCAAATGTCTTTTGAACAGAAAAAAAGGAATAGAACTTGTTTCAAAATTATAATCGGAAAATAAAATCCATAACCAATATAAAATACCCCAAACTATACAGACGAATATACAAAGAATTTGAGCGAATTTATACCTTAAAATATCTTAGATATAATATACAGAACATAGTAGAAGTATCTGAATAAAATGTAAGTTGTAATATAATTAAAAAGTGTATGGTTCGACGAAAATTAACGACAACAAGAAATGGATCTCGAGAAAACAAAACCAAAAACAGGGTACCACAGTGCTAAGAGCAAAATATTTCTTAACTTTACACAAAAGACAAATTATCAGAAGAAACTTTCAATATAAGCTACAAATATTTAGAAAATGGAAAGTAACGATTATATGTACATACAGATTAATCTTCTTTCATCATCTCTACTGTACGTATGAGAACATGATAACCGAACAAAAACCAAACATTGGAACTATAACGATGGAATATCAGCAATACTATGAGAAGAATGGACTACTGCTCAGCGCGTGAGGGGACGCTGAGTCATAGGCAGGTATAACGAGACATACTGCTAAACACTTAAAACTATATCCAAAAGGCTTATTTTCTAAATAGAAAAGACACGAAGACGTCGTAAGATAGCATTTTCGCCCATAGATGAAGTGCTTCGCAATCATTTCGTTGCAGTCTCCACTCATATATATAATTAATAGCCATTTATTCATTTCATAATATTTTTCAGACAAATATTCCTGTATCTCCGCTTAAGGAAATTAAATAGAGTATGGATAATAGAAATTAGAAAAGAACTAGAAAGATACAGCATCCAAGAACCGTAAATAATAAAAAAGAATCCTTATTAAGAATGAAAAATTAAATTCAGAACGCTTTTAATGACTACAAACGGGTAGCCGGGTGTTCCAAGTGAGGCTTACGTGATTTGGAGATTCGCACTGGACACGGATCGAATACGCCTGGCGGATTAACGACGAATGTTCGTTATTCCGGCCTGCCTGGATGTAACTTTTATTCGGTTAGCCACATTCGAATAGGTGAAATCAGAGCTGATACCCACCTTCCGCTTAATTGAGACGGGTCACAAAGTTTAAAAAAACGTTCGTACAAATTCAAATGGACAGAATTGCATACCGACGGATGAGGTATACAAAACGAATCTCCTACCGTCGGTAAAGGGAAGGAAACAGGAAGGACATTGTGCAACCCGCTAATGCTAACACTGCCAAATCCTACAATAACTATGACGACCCTACATATAAACGATACAAGTCACAAGAGAAAGAAGAAGAAGAAGCGAAGACTTTTAAGGCAGGAGAATTAAAGGAAGAAGAAAGGGAGAGGCAACATGGAGAGAAGATGAAGGAGCACAAAAAATAGGAAACTACAATGATATACGGGGGAATGAATTCTTTTCGCGATCCTTGTGGTCAATATGAAGAGTAAAATAATCAGAATTGTTATAATAATAATTATTATTATAACCAGCAGATATCAATCATCAGTGTATTGCATATTTTCAATTATGAACGTACACCGCTATTGTTAAATGAAAAAAAAGTTATAACAAAACGTAACCCTTTCCATATCACAAAATCTGATTCGAATCATCAGGATATCGAATTTATCAACAATTCAAAATTCCTGTTGACACGCAGACTGACAATTCATTAAAAAAGTGTAAAGTTGTGAAAATGACTATTCTCTAATTATGTGATAATATCGTATCTAGAGTATCATATGTTCGTATGTTGTAGTGGTTGTCAGTCCGAAGACTGGTTTCATCAAAAGAGAGTGTTCTAGATCATGACAAAAACATCGACAACACTGATGTACGGCGTTGATTTGTGAGTGAAACTGGAAAGAGCTTTTCAATAAAAATGCTGAAATTCTAGATTCAAACACATTTAGATAAAAAAAAGTGGCCATCAGTGTTACAACAGGAATAAACGCATTCATTGTCAATGGCTTGACAATACATAGACTCCTGCAGCTTCCTGTGGAACATAAATAAATATTTAAGTAAAAGCCACTTTCTCAGATAGTCCTCCAAGTGCTGAGATCAGATATGCAAGATGGTGTTGTTCATTACAGGTGTCGTGTCGATGATATCCTGTGTCACACTGACGTATTTCAATTTACGTTTGTCCGAAATATTCGATACCGGTTATGATCAAAATGGATGGTTTGGTACCTAACATATTGAAATTTTCGGGGATCTCTTACAGCTTCTGGCGGTAAGAATTTTCCCTTTGGAAAAAACTCTCGGCAGCTGAAACTAACAAGCTGTTGATCTCTCTAAGTATGTATACAAGAAATGTATCAGAATCAACTTTGATTTAATGGTGAAATATGAAAATTTGTACCGGACTGGGACTCGCACCTGGATTTTCAGGAGCGGTCGCGTTACCAACACGCTACCCATCCACGCCTTCCAGACAGACCCAAACTTCCATATGATTGGCGCCCCTTCTTTAAAAGCTTAACCGTTCATCTGTGCGCGTGAACTGGTGTGACTAATTTTGTGTCCAATAAACTTATATACACGTGTGTTTAACGAAGGAGAAGACAGCTGGTTAGTCGTCACATCGGTGAGGATCGTGTAAGGAAGGAATGAAGCAAAGAAGATTAGGGTTTAACGACTCATCGACATCATGGTCATTTGAGGACATTCACGGATAGTTATTTTCAGGAATGGGGAAGAGAATCGGCCGTGCTCTCTGAAATGGACGATCCCGACATTTGCCTAGAGTGATTTAGAGAAATTACGGAAAACCTAAATCAGGATGGTCGGAGGCTCGCTTGAACCGTCGTCTCCCCGAATGCGAGTCCAGTGTGTTAGCTCTGCATCACCTCGCTCAGTCGGTGTCGTTCAGTCCCGGTATTTAGGATCTGCGGACAGTGATTAAGCCTCCAACGTATCTAATATGCCAATTGACTTTGAACACTATTTCAGGATGTCACGTGAGAAGAGCACTTGTGGTTTGTGAATTACTGAGATTTTCCTGATTCCTCGCTGACCGCTTTGGAGATTGTTGCCCCCGATTGAAATACCTCATTACGTTTGAGCACAGAAACCGCTCTGGTGTTCAGCTGCTACCTATTTTGTAGAAGGTGTCTTCTGTGGTTTCTTACATTGGCTAGGCACGGTTTTCTTTCAGTGGGGTTAGACTTAAAATCGGAGGTAGCTCAGATGTAAGTGCTCTATAGAATCTGTCAGAAATTTTATCGGGACCTGAAGCTTAACTTTAGAGATTTTGTTTTTTAACGCTGTTAATACTAATATCTGCATCTGTGCTGTGGTGCTAGAATAAAACCGGGGCAGTACTTCTATATCATCCTTAATAGAGGAACCTTGTACGTTTACATTCAGGATTTAAAATTACTATTTTTTCCCCTGAGTTTCATAGCCTATGTACGAGTGCCTGTACACTAACTTTGACGCTGGTGATAGCATTTACAATCTAATAAAGGCCAATATTTTTCACATGTTAGTCATATTTCTTATGAGTGAATCATTTCTAGCGTCACTGCATTACGCGGAATTTGAGAACAGGGAAGAGTACACATTTCGAGAAGACTCGTTATCGTGACGCAACTCTAATATTATGACGTATAAGTTGAGCTCATGTAATTATGATACAGAAATTACAGGTGAGATAAGCGATCTGAGTTCCGTGGAAGTGCAGTGATAGCGTCTGAATAATGTGTCAGAGCGGCGTCACTCTGGTTATCTCTGGCACAGGTTCCTGGTGTCGAAAGCTCCACGCTTCTGACCTACTAATGCTAGTGACGCAAATGTTCCATGTGTGTGCTCTGTGTTGGTGTTACTGTGTCCCAGAATCACATGTAAATACACCTAACATCCTAATACATTATGTAACAAATACAAATCATACTACATCTTGCTTATGACGACGAGGAAGATTACGCGACAGGCACTTCGGAGTTGACAAAGGAGATTAAGGTTAGTTAAAGTTGGCGGTAATTGGTGTGCAGCACATGCCACCGGTCCTGCGACCTGGATGATGCGAAGGTGGACAACTTATTACATCGAACGGATATGTACACATATCTTACCGCAGACTTCATTCCTCACAACTGTGATGACACTGACGAGAGGATCAAGTGATAGAGCCAAGGTCGCCATAAGGTATTACCTTTCTGCCTGAAAAGTGGTTGTTATGACATATTTCTGTATAATTTATTGCTGACTCTGTTAAGTATAGGGTAATTATGAACATCAGGAAAACAAAGATAAGAAGGGCTATGCGGGCTCATGTCCCGATGACAAAAATTTCTAGGTCGCATTTCACAAGGATTGACCGTTGGTCTTTAAGAGGAACCATTCCAACATTAAACTTCAGAGATTTAAGGGTATCTCAAAAGACACAAATCGGAATGGACGGACAACAATTTTATTCGCGCTGCTTAAACTAGCACTACACCTCGTACGGCGTGGGTAGTCCTCAGACGTGTAAAACGTGATTAATGAAGTCAACATGTGGACCTTAATGCGTCACTCCTATACGTACCTACAGAAAACTGCATTAGCTTATCGCTTATCAGTTATGCGTAGCCGCTACTTGTTCGTTATTTGGATGGATAACGTGGAGCCGGCCGCGGTTGCCGAGGGGACTGCGGCGCGCCAGTCACGGTCTGCACGGTCACTACGGTCGGGGGTTCGAATCCCCCCTCGGGCATGGATATTTGTGCTGTCCTTAGTGTTAGCTAGTTCATATGTAGTTTGTACGTTTAGGGACTGATGACCCCGTAGTTAAGTCCCATAAGCTATACAAACATTTGAACATTTTTTTGGATAACGTGGGTATGAAAGGAATTTTCTGGAATATAATTCCTGAAAATTAGTAGGTATTCTGTAATACTTCACAAATACCAGCTGATAACAGAACTGCAAACGTGTTCCAGCAATAAATGTTTTTAGCATATAAATATGTGTCATTGCAGTCAACAGAGTAAACATACTGGAAAATAACCATAAATAGTAATCAAGCACGATTCTCCAAAAACTGTCTCTCCTACCCTGCGGTATAAGCTATTTAATTAATATAAGTTATTTGTCTAAAAGTGATTCACAAACGGATATCACTTATTATCGTTATGTTTGCAATAACACGAACAGTGAAACATATCAGGTCAGTTTGTATGAAGAGAACGAGAAAGGATACATGACTGACGCGGCCACTCAAAAACTGAAATATATTTATCAGCAAAAGATGATTTTTCATCTCGTTGGATTTGTCAAACGTCACGACTGATATGAAAGCCTCAGAGAATGTAAATTTTTCAGCTGTCTCTGAATCATTTCAGCACAAAGATTATAGCTCACATACAAAACAATGGCAATCTTTCGGACGACAAAATTGCTTACCATCGAAATTTGCAAAATCCAGTCCATTGCAATAAAACTTATTACTGTGCTACATTAAATAAAAATGAAAGTAATTTTTAATTTTTCTTATTTCTTTCCGTTAACGAGCTACAATGCCTCGAATTGCAGAGAAAACGCTTTGGAACCCAAACATAGTGTAAGAATTAAATCTGTATTACTCCTAAAGCATCCAACAGAGCTCTGTTTAAACATTTTGTTTCTGACAACTGCCTAATAGTATTTGTAGGGAAAAAGGAGGGTAAGATAACGACAGTAAGCTTCCGAATTTTTTTATCTCCTTATTTTAGATGTGACATCTACTTGAATACTCCAGAGAAACAATTAGAATTTTGTTTACAACTACAGATTTTGTAGTTTTTCTGAATGTAACATTTATGGCGATTACTTTAATTGTTCTTTTTTTTTCCTCAAACGATGTCAAACCCGTCACTTACCCTCGTTTACGGGTAAGATGACGAATGTCGACGGATAATTTGACGAAGGAAAAAACAATTGGATAAGAATATAAAAAATTTTATTTTAAGCACAGAAGTGGCATACATTTGCTTTGGTCTTCGTATCTGCTGCAGTGAGTTCGGTACAAGCAGCATGGGCCCATACAAAGTCCCTAATTTACCTCACTCATTTATGACTTCAGAAAGTGCTTATCTAACTAAATCATGATCGACGTCGTCATCTTCAGTGTAGTTGACTCATATCGAGGAATGAAGGAGTGCCTCATCACTTTTGTTTTTTTCTTCTCCCCTTGATTCAGTTTTTCTATATATATATATATATATATATATATATATATATATATATATATATATATATATTTCTTTTCCTCAGTTTGGCTTTTGTTTGTAATGTGTAATGAGGACAACTGTTTCCTCTGTTTCTTCTTCGCAGTTGCATACACCACTGTACCATTCTGTACCTCCTACACAAGGGTCATCGATTCCTGCCTTCCTGTGGCTATTACTGCCTGTTGGTCCTTCGTTTATACTTGTCACACATGCTCAATAAAGTAAGTTAGTATGAAAAGCTCATTAAAATATTTTACGAATGCTTTGGGAAAGATGAGGAGTCGTTATCTTGTCCTCCCAGTAAATTCGTCAATTTATCTGAAACGGCCATCCATAACTTAAACATAAAACAACACCTTATTAATTTCTCTTCGGAATAGAATATATTTATTAAAGAAACACCTCGCTGCGGAGCGCGGGTTGCTCGCCGTGGAGGTTCGAGTCCTCCCTGGGGCATGGGTGTGTGTGTGTTTGTCCGTAGGTTAGTTTACCTAGGTTTAAGTAGTTTGTAAGCTACGGACTGATGACCACGCAGTTTGGTCCGATAGATTTACAGACATTTGAACATTTGAAACAGCGTGGTTTATAGTTTTACGGATTGCGCGGCCTCCCGCGTCGGAGGTACAAATCCTCCCTCGAGCATATGGATGTTTGTGTTGTCCTCAGGTTAGTTTACCTTAGTTTAAGTAGTTTGTAAGTCTAGGGACTGATGACCAACGTAGTTTGGTCCCACAGAATTATAAACATTTGAACATTTTTGTTTGTAGTTTACGAAAAAACTCATATTAGCTTGGAAAAATTTACGACACATGTTCCAAATGCTATTTTGGTGCATTCAAATATTACAACCAACATGTGCGTAAACATAAATGATAGTGTGTCAGTGCTAAATGATAATGTTCAGCTCTAGTACATATTGTAACACACGTAGGGTGCTAATCGCTAGCAACCGACTATGTGACACAGTATTTGAAACATTCGATTATTGTTTTCTTCAGGTAAAATTTCCGGGCTGATGGGCCGTGGTCCAGATGTAAAACTTCCTCCCGACATTTTGTCTCCAACTGCGGGAGACATCTTCAAGGGTCTTCCGGCTACTGCCACTGTTGGCCGAGGGGCTCTCGCATTTATAGAGGGCATAGAGGGCGCCACCATACGTCATGTGATGCTGACTTTTTAGCTATCTCTAGATGACGTCGTCATTCTCGATTAAAAATAATCGATTGTCGTTTTGTTGGTGCAGTGTCGACATCCATATTTTATTTAACTTCAGGCCTTCTTCTTTCCTATTAAAATTATCCTATACATGCGTGCATGGTACTGAGATATCCTAGCTAAAACGCTTGTCTCGTCAAATGTTATTTTATGATTTCCTTTTTGAAAAACATGTTCAGCCACTGCCGATTTTTCCATGTGGCCCAGACGACACTTCCTTTTATGTTCTGATATGCGAGTGTTGACGCTTCTTTTTGTTGTACCAATATATACTTTACCACAGCTGCAAGGAATTTTATAAACCCCAGGTGTTGCTAGGGGGTGACGTGCATCTTTTGCTGATCTCAAATGTTCTTTGATCTTTTTTGTGGGTCTGTAGATGGTTTAGACGCCATGCTTGGCCAATACTTTCCCGATTCGATCGGTAATCCTGCTAATGTACGGCAGAAAAACTTTTACAGATTTTTGTCGTTGTTGCTCAGAACTTCTGGGTTCTTCTCTTCTTTGATGGAAAGCTCGATCAATTTCCTTGGCATCTACATCTACATCTACATCGATACTCTGCAAATCACATTTAAGTGCCTGGCAGAGGGTTCATTAACCACCTTCATAACTTTTCTCTACCGTTCCATTCTCTAATAGCGCGCGGGAAGAAAGAACACCTAAATCGTTCCGTTTTCGATCTGATTTCTCTTATTTTATTGGGATGGTCATGTCTCCCTAAGTAGGTGGGTGCTAGCAAAATATTTTCACATTCAGAACTAAAAGTCGGTGATTGAAACTTCGCAAATAGATCACGCCGCAATGAATAACGTCTTTCTTTTAATGATTTCCACCCCAATTCGTGCAACATTTCCGTGACGCTTTCCCCCCCGTAACGTGATAAAACAAAACGAGCTGCCCTTCTCTGAACCTTCTCAATATCTTCCGTCAGTCCCACCTGGTGAGGGTCCCACAAGGGGCAACAGTACTCCAAGAGAGGACGCACAAGTGTGATGTAGGCAGTCTCTTTGGTGGAGCTGGTGCATCGTCTAAGCGTTCTGCCAATGAAACGTAACCTTTGGTTCGCCTTCCCCACAATATTTTCTATGTTTTCTCTCCAGTCAAAGTTGTTCGTAATTGTAACTCCTAGGTATTTGGTAGAATTTACGACCTTAAGGTTTGACTGATTTATCGCGTAATTGAAGTTCAGCGGATTTCTTTTAGTGGTCATGTGTATTACTTCGCACTTTTCTTTATTTAGTGTCAATCCATATCCATTTTTCTTGAAGGCCGACCGTAAATGATTTAGTTCATCCTCCAAGTAAACTGGCTCACAAATTTTGTTGGCTCTATCCACCAAGGTTTTAATGATACCTCTTTTTTGCCTCGGATGATGGTTTGACTCCTTGTGGAGGTATCGATCAGTATGTGTGTTCTTTCAATATACCTTATGGCCCAGAGTTCCGTCCTCTAGTTTTATTACCGATACATTTAGGAAATTAAGTTGGCCTTTGCTCTCTTTCTCCATCGTGAACTCTATATTCTGATTAATGCTGTTGAGATGCAATAAGAAGACATCCAACTCCTCTTCACGATGGCTCCACACTACAAAGGTGTCGTCAACATATCGGTACCAATTAGTTGGCTTCTTTCTGGCAGTCTGCAGCGCCTGCTGTTCGAAGAACTCCATAAGTAAGTTGGCAACAGCTGGACTAAGAGGGCTGCCCATAGCCACTCCGTTAATTTGTTCATAGAACTCATCGTTGTACTGGAAATACGTTGTGGTAAGGCAGTGTCTGAACAAGGCCACGATGTCAGATGGAAACATATCTGCTATGTATGCAATAACTTCGTTTACAGGAACCACAGTAAACAAGGACACTACATCAAAACTCACCAGAATATCACTCGACCTGACATTAATCTCCTTTAGTTTCTCAATAAAATGCACAGAGTTTTTAATGTGGCTGTCCGTTTTTCCAATGTACGGCTGCAGCAGAGAAGCGAGATGTCTGGCCACCTTATGGGTGGAGGAAGTTTTACATCTGGACCACGGCCCATCAGCCCGGAAATTTTACCTGAAGACAACGCCGGCCGTGAAAGTTTACATTGTTCGATTATTACCCGTTCAGGAAACCTGAGAAGTTTTCTGTCGTTTCCTTAAAGCATGGAACAAACTACTGATGATTATTCCAATAGTACAACCATAATTTCTCTCTCACTTTGTTTTCCAAGTCCGCACCGATGTCACTGTTGGCAAATCTCAAATTATAGCCTGCAATTCTCTGTCTTCTCTTTTTCAAAAAAAAATGTTCAAATGTTTGTTAAGCTTATGGGACTTAACTACGGGGTCATCAGTCCCTAAACTTACAAACTACTTATCAACTACTTACGGACTAGGACGGCACAAATATCCATGCCCGAGGGGGGATTCGAACCCCCGACCGTAGTGGCCGTGCAGACCGTGACTGGAGCGCCTCAGTCCCCTCGGCCACCGCGGCCGGCTTCTCTTTTTCGTAGGTCGAAGTATCAGTATAATTTCCTTCGTGAACAGTGTTGCCCCATTACGTCAACGCTGTAACGATATGATGCTACAGTTATTTGAAGAACATGACACTGAATTGCAATCGATATCTATGTTCTGTGTTGAGATACTATTTTTACACGCTTTACTCGCTGTGATTGACATTTCTCATAAATTAACGTTGCTTGACAGACGAAGAATCGAAGCATGATTTTTCTTTTACAGTCTTTTATCTTCCAAAGTGTGTTTTACGTGAAGCCATACATACTAGTCCAATGTTTCATTAGATCACTCATTTCTCTGCAAACTTTCCAAACCCCACAGAGATTCGGTTCCTGAATTATCCATCCAAGAAAAACAGTTACTGGTAGTGTATTAGCTGACCTAGCCTCAGGTGTTATTTTCTAATGTACAAATGTTTGTAAATCAATTGGATAAATTGCTATTTTCTTCAGTCCATAGACTTACAAACTACTTAGACTAACTTACACTAAGGAGGGAAGACTAGAACCTTCGGCAAGAACGGCTGCCCAGTCCGTAGCATGATGCTTAGACCACGCGGCAAATCCTGCACTGCAGGCGTCATTTTAATTGGTATTTTCTATTATACAGGGTGTACCTTAGCAACACCAACAAGGTTTCGATATGTTTTCCAAAGTTATTTGTATATTACTTTGGTTCAATTCTCTCTCTTCACTTTCAAGTTTTGTAATGTCATTAGTATGCAAGAACTGCAACTTTTTATCAATGTAATTCCTTTCATTCATAACCACGGCAGTTTATTTTTTCTTGTTCATTCTTTGCAAATGAAATACTGTAAAAATGTTTGGTAAGTGTATTAGAATTGTATGAGATGTGTACAACACAATATACAATACTTTTTTGCCAAACATGTAAAACAATAAAATAAATTATATACGAAATGACTTCCACAGGGGTGAACATAAAACCTATTCTTCTCAACATGAACGGAAAGAGGAATGTATATCTGGTTTATCATATTCGCTAAGACACACATGCAACTGTAAACATACCTTCTAAATTTCTGATGAGCTCGATCTCCATGGGACATTAAGCACTTATGTTCCTTTTTTTTTCTTTACTGCTGCGGACATTTTCTATTTCATTGTATTTATTCACCTTTATGCTAAACCAATTACTATTACCAAAACTACATGTCAATGTGTAATCCCACTTCTATTCTCCCTGCACACCACCTCAGAATTAATAGTTAGAATAATTTAGACGAAAACGAAACAAGTCGGATCTCATCGTTTTACTATGAAGGCAGGACGTTAACACCTGCTCAGCCTCCATCCAGCATCGAGTGTTGCCATCTTTCTTTAAGTGAACAAAAATATCCCTATCGAATATGCAAACAAAGATAAATATTTTGTTGATATCGCTTACACTGGGATACTAGAAATAAATAAATAATAAACGGAAGGGCAACTTACTACTTGGTTTCATTGTTACCCAGAGTACACACATACAACCTATTATTTTTGCAGTAGCCGTTGATTGTGGATTTTAGTTTGCTGAATGTGACATGCGACGCTGAAGGCTAAAGCAATGAGCCGTGACTCAATCGCTTTCTACGGCCGTGGGCGTGCGAAAGGTTACGAAGTAACCTGCAGTGTCTGCAGCTGACGAACGAGGCCGATGGGGCTGACGTATGGCTCCACCGAAGGACGGGGTCTGGCTGTCCCCACCAGAAGCTGTGTCGTGTCGCGCTCAAAATGCACATCGAGGGGACTTGGAATTTTGACTGCCTGTATTGCGTAACAGTGACCTCGTATTGTCCTGTTATTGAATCACAGAAGGCCTTTTTTATTTCAGTTCAGTTATCATCATATTTTCTTACGTAACTAAACCGCAGTACAAAAGACCCTGAGTCCAGTGAACTGTTTCATAGTAACTTTAATTTGATAAATCTAAAAGTACGCTTCACGCAATTATTTGTGATGAATGTGAATATGTGTACCACTTAGTAATCAGACGGTGAATCACAGCGCATCGAGTTGCCGTTCACCCATCTTGATTTATTTTTCCGTTAAGAAAATCTTCAAAATGGTTCCTTCAGAAGAGTATGTACGATTCAATTCACTATCCTTCGACAGCCCGATCTCGTACTGCATCCAAAACAACCTCGTTGCCGACTGGGTATTAAAGAATAATCTTTCCTTTCTTTACCCAACTTAAATAAATCTTGTGTGTTCCTGTGACAAATCTCATGAGAGTTATCACCTTCAATGAATTCTCACCACTTCAACGTCAGTAGGATTACGTATCTGGACAAGGATTCCTCATCGCCCGTAGATGCATTTCTTATTTGTGCCATCAATGAAAAGATGTATCAACCTGTCCAAAATAACCTATATGGACTCTAGTCACACTCGGATGTATTTAGTTGCCCAGATAATGATTTTGAAGTAAAAGGCATAACATCAGACGAGGCATCAACGTTAGCATTGAATAGGGGATCATGGAGGAATTTTATTAGAGGTACTACGCTCCAGACTGAACGCTGAAAGGCATAATCAGTCTCTAATGATGATGAGATGGAAAGAATGTTTGAAGTCTATGCAGGGTATATCAAATCATTTTGGTCCAATGGAAACAGCTATTTGTGGGTCCACAACAGATTGTATTGAGATAGAGGACCAAATGTCGGAAAGGCATATTCATTGCGTTATAGAAACACACAATACTTTCTGAAGATTATATGGGTACATCACGTAACTAATAAAAATATAGTGAACAGAATCAAGGAGAAAAGCAATTTCTGACATGTCTTGACTAAAAGAAGGAATCGATTGATGGGACACATTCCGAGACATCGAGGAATCGTCAATTTAGCATTGGAGGGACTTGTGAGGGGTAAGAGTAGCAGAGCGAGACCGAGAGACGAATATGGTAAGCAGGTTAAAAGCATGTAGGTTGCCGTTCTTATTCAGAGTTGAAGAGGGTTGCGCAGGGCAGGATAGCTTGGAGAGCTGCAACAAACCAGTCTTTGGACTGAAGATCGCAGCATACACAGTGCATCGCACATAACAACATAGTTCAAAGTAAATGTTGAAACTAATGACCGCTAGTTTTAATACATGTTTTGCACATCTAGAATGAGAAAAGTCCCCATGCTACCCACATCGGTAGCCACTATCGACGATTCTCTATCAACGTAAGGCCAGGATTGACCAAGATCTGCTGCCACAGCTCTTGGGAACTATTCTTCTTCGCAAATGGATATGCTTCAGGAAGATGGTTCACGAGTCCATTCCGATGTTAATGTCGGCGAACACCTGAACAACACGTTACGTCTTCGTTGTATTGGAACAGTTAGTCATGTCCCATAGCCAGCAGGAGCACCAGATTTCACAAATCTAGATGTTACAAAAAGTCGTCCGTGTATGAAACATCCTCAGTTACGGACAAAGAGCTGCTTTCTACGGTCACAGCGGTTTGTCTCATGATTCAACAAAACCTTGGATTTATTAGTGAATGCTTGAGAATGTAATGTGATATTGCATTACATACATTAAGACTGGCAGCCGTCATTCTGAACTATTACAAGGAGATACGTTGTTGTTATATGTTGTATTCTGTGTAAATCCATTACAGGCTTACACGAAATGTATTTCTTCTTCTTCGCATTTTGTATGACACAATGTCGAACATGATGTTATGGATACAACATTGATTTGTAAATGTATTTGTAAAGGGCCTGAAGATGATATCATTGTGATATAGAAACCGGTTGCGTAAATAAAACAATAACATTTACGGCTGTTGGTGAATGTATAAATACACTGGATCACAACTCAACCAGCCGCAGTACAAGTCTACTTACAATATGGCGCTACAATGAATTTCTGAATTGTTTCTGCAACAGCGAAACAAATCGGATCAGACATCAACCAACAACAGTAGCGCAGAAGCTTTGTGTGTTTTTATATATAATTCTGGTAAACCTGTTGACGCTGTGACGTCACTGGCTGTTATAACAACAGCATAGGAAGAAGTAAGTGTAGCTTAACGGTGAAAGTGTGTCGCCTGATTAAAGCAATGGCAAGTGCGATTGTGAAGAAACTAAAGACGGACTGATAAGAGTTCGTTATTTTTGAAATATGGGACACTTTATGAGGAAAAATTAAATCTTCTTAATAGATTACCAGAAATATATTCCGTAAGAAATCCACAAAAATACCCGAATCTTTAGTGACCAGGAGAACGTGGAACTCGATTACAACTACAGCACCGTGTCACAGAACAAGCAGTATCAGAGAACAAATTGTAAGAAATATTATTTATTTCAGCATTTCTCACAGAGTGCATGAGACAGACGTCTTCCTGATGCCACAAAATATTGTCTATCCACTAACGCAATTTTGTCCACCAATTCAGTTCATTACCTCTTCATTTGTTACTCGATCTACACAAGCAATGTTGAGCATTTTACTGTGACACCTCACTTCGAAACTTCGTTTCTCTTCATATCAAAGCTATTTTTAGTTTACCTTTTTCTTTCAAATGAAGCTGCACTCCAGGCAAATTAGAGGGTGTGCTGCAAATAAATGCCTCCGACTTTCTTATTCTGTTTTAAATATAGGTTGAGGTATGAAATGTCATGCATATCACTCGATCGCCTTTTCCGCTCCACTGACACAAGTTACAACTCTGCCCCTGGAGAACTCCAAATTTTAGCGTCTAACATGGCGGTGTGTGACGTAGGGTCGGTGAGTGCAAAACAGCGTGATTTAACCGAGTTTCTTATAGGGCAAAAGTGCCTCAAAATAAAATCCGTAAAAGAAGGTAAGATGTCTAAGGTGATGACTGCTGTCGGGTCAAAACTCACGTACCCAGGATTCATTACTAGTCGCAATGTTGTCAAAAAGTGCACCACCTCACGCTCACACTCAAAAGTTGCCAAACAACATTCCACATGTCCAGCTTTGTTGCTGATATTACGTTACGTTGGAGACAACTGCTTGTAAAGTGGAAGATTTGTTTAGAGTTAAACGTTGCATTACAGGAATATCTATGAAACACTCTTGATAGTACATTAGCTTGAAAATGACTTACTGACGAAATTAGATAATCGACAAATAAAAATATTCGTGACACAGGCTATTACGGGCCATGTTTCCATTTGTCAAGCCGCGGTAGAGTAGCCGAGTGGTCTAAAGCACCTCGCTGCGGAGCGCGCGGTTGCTCGCCGTGGAGGTTCGGGTCCTCCCTGGGGCATGGGTGTGTGTGTTTGTCCGTAATTTAGTTTACCTAGGTTTAAGTAGTTTGTAAGCTACGGACTGATGACCACGCAGTTTAGTCAGATAGATTTACAGACATTTGAACATTTTCCATTTGTCAAACTATATTGTTGTCAAATGGGCCAAGGCACCCATAGTGCACATAGTTTTCTCTACCTCAGATCTGCGGTGATGACCTGTACACGCTCTCGTATTGCACCACACATACCTGAGAGCTGTCTCCGTCTTATCCGACCATTTGCTCTGATGAGTTCATCAACCCCATTCCGATGAGTGACTTCGGTTTCCGGCCGCGGTCGTCCACTCCACGCTCTGTCATGCGGTTTGAAGTTAGTACCACCGTTTCCCTTATTACGAGTGTAAACCACACGAACAACTGTGGATTTCGTCTGAAGGCACGTTTCCTGCGGTCAGGAACATCTGTTACTAGTGGCAGGATATTGAAACTTGTGTCAACGACATGGAAATGTCGAACGAGTGATTTGCATCACACGAAATACCTCAACCGACTTTGAGAACAGAATTAAAAAAAAATTGGAGGTCCTGATTTTAAATACATTCTTGTACTTTCTTGAATTATATATATATATATATATATATATATATATATATATATATATATATATATATATATGCCAATCAGCGTATTGTCGCGATTAATGAGTGATGATTGGCAAGGGCACGTCAGAGTATGTGGGTTAAGTTGAGAACTTCCGCCTGACAGGAGGCGAACTAAGTAGCTCACGCGGCTGCGGTGATCGCTATATCCGTAGTGCCGCAGAGTTCAGTCCGATTTCCCAGTAAGCAGGAATAGCCGTGTTCGAATCCCGTCTTGGCCACAAAGTTTCTGCTTTTCTTTTTTATTTAATTCAGTGCCCACTGACAAGGCCGCGCGGTTCTAGGTGTCACGACAGGGACTATTCGGCTGCACCCGCAGGAGGTTCGAATCCTCCCTCAGCGATGGCTGTGTCTTGTCCTTAATTTCGCTTAAGTTAGTGTAAATAGCGTGTAAGCCTAGGGCCTGACGATCAGAATAGTTTGATCCCATATATTTACAAATATTTTATTTGAACCACAGGCAGTAAATTCATAAATTTCTTTGTATCTTGATTTAAATTTGTATTACATGTTAACAAATTATCTAAGTAATAAACGCTGAATATACATCAACTTGTTTCCTCGGAAAAAAGAATTTAAGTGCTTGTTAGAGGGTTTATCGAACCACTTTTATAATATTTCTCTACTGTTCCATTCTCTAATAGCGCGCGGGAAAAAGAAACACACAAATATTTCCTTTCCGAGCTGATTTTTCTTATTATGATGATCATGTCGCCTGTTTAGGTGGGCGCTAACAACTTATGTGCTCATTCGGAAGTGAATGTTGGTGAAACAAATGTTGCAAATAGATCTCGCCCCTACGAATAATGATTTTGTTTTAATGTCTTCTAGCCCAACTCTTGCATAATTTCTGTGACACTCTCTTCCCTGTATCACGATAATACGAAATGATCTGTACTTTTCTGAACTTTCTCTACGTCCTCCGTCAGTCCCACTGGTGAGGATACCACGATGTGCAGCAGTACACTAAAATAGGCCGAACAAGTATATTGTGGGCAGTTTCTATAGTAGAACTGTCGAATCTTATAAGTGTTCTGCCAATGAGACGTAGTTTTCGGTTGGCGTTTCCTACGACATTTTCTATACGTTCTTTTCAACAAGAATTGTTCGTAATTGTTATTTCTGGGTGTTTAGTCGAATTTACAGCCTTTATAGTTGACTCATTTATGGTGTATATGAAGTTTAAAGGATTGCTTCCAGTGTCATATGGACTACATCACACTTTTCATTATTTAGGTTCAATGGCCAATTTTCATACCATGCACATATAGTATCTAAATCGTTTTGCGATTGCTTTTGTCCTGGATAATAATATGCCTGAAATTAGTGGTTTCCAATTTGTGAAAGCGAATTGTGCGTTGCACTCATATTGTGGAATTGACGTTGTAACTAAAATTGCAGAGAATACCAATCACAGGAAGCAGTCTGCTCCAGTCGAGAAAACTGATAATTCTTTAAATTAGAAAAAGAAATTGAACATTGATTTCCAAAATCATTTAGGAACTCCAAAGTCTAACGTAAGCTATGAACAGTTTACGGCGTCATCAGACTTTCCAGAACGAAGAAACGAGGAAGGAAGGAAGGAAGATTGGTGTTTAACGCCCCGTCGACAGCGTGGGAAGAAGCAACATAACTTGCATAGATGTAACGGAATTAAAAAAAGAAATTTTTGTTACTCATTTCTAGTACCAAATATTTTCATTTGAATAGTCACTTGTAATAGAGGTCTTTGGCACGAAAACAACTGAGCATCACGTCGTTACCTTCAGTGTAACAGTCGGTCGCAGAAGAAAACACTGCAGTATTCACAACGTCGAATTTATATCCTCTCTGTCGTTATGAGAAGCCGCCTAATAAATGTAGTTCAGAATATCATTAAAACTTTAAGTTTGACACCAAGTAAATGCATTAGACCACAAATACATTTGTTATACTGGAACTCATTTTTAACTAATAGAAATTATGGTGCTCGCTTACCTTGTACATCGTTTCTAAAAGTGAATTGCAATTCAACAGCGTTAAGCGCAATCAGGTGTGTTTCAACTCCAGATAAATATTTTTTCCCTGAATCATGAGTCGTTTCAATAAGTCGTACTCCTTACATATTAACGTGGAGCACGATAGATTGAGAGACTTTTACGGAAACTAAAATTTAGCTCGTACTTCAAAGTGAGAGGCTTTAGTAGTCTCCATGCCGAAACCTTGTCTCGTAATTTGGTAGAAAATCCGAAGAAATTCTGGTCGTATGTAAAGTATACCAGCGGCAAAACTACCCGATAGCAACGGTGATGCTGCTGATGAGAATTCTACTAAAGCAGAATTGTTAACATAGTTTTCTGAAAATTCTCCAACAAAGAAGACGAAGCAAATACTCCCGAATTATAATGATGGACAGCTACCAGCATGGGTAATTTAGATGACTGTGGAATGTTACAGTAACTTAAATCACTAAACAAAAGCAAGTCTCCCGGTCCAGATTGTATACCAGGTAGGTATGCTGACTTAATAGCACCATACAACCGCTCGCTCAGCGAAAAATCCGTACCCAAAGACTGGAAAGTTGCATACGTCACTCCAGTATTCAAGGTAGGCCATAGGAGTGATCAGCAAAATTACAAGCCTATTTCATTAACGTCGTTTGCAACAGGATTTTAAAACATAATATACTTTCCTCAAACATTATGAACTACATCGAAGATAATAAACTATTGACCCATTGTCAATAAGGATTCAGAAAGTATCATTCTTGCGAAACACAGCCTCAGCTTTGCTGCTATATTCGCTATTTCATATCAGAAAGGGCACATCACGTTGTAGTTAACAAAAAGTCATCAAGTAAAACAGAAGTGACATCTGGCTCAAAAATGTTCAAATGTTTGTAAACTTGGCCCTTACTGTTGCTTATCTTCATAAACGTTTTAGGAGGCAATGAGAACTGCTCACTTACACTTTTCGTGGATGATGCTTTCGTTGATCGGTTAGTAAAGTCACCAGAAGCAATTGCAAAATAATTTAGATATCTGCATAGTGCAAAATTTGCCTATTGACCCTAAATAATGATCAGTGTGAAGTCATCCATACAGGCACTGAAATAAATCCTTTAAACTTCATTTACACGATAAAACAGTCAAATCAGCAGGCCGTAAATTCCAATAAATACCTAGAAATCACAATTACGAACATCTTAACTTAACACACAGAAAATATTGTATGGAAGGCGAACTAAAGGCTACGTGTCAGTTGCAGAACATTTATAATATGCAACAGTTCTACTAAAGAAACAGCCTACTATTCACTTATGTGTCCTTTTTTGGAGTATTGTTGTGCATTGTGAGTTCCCCATCAAGTGTAACGGAGAACATGAAGTTCATAGAATGGCAGCTTGTTTTATATTATCGCGATATAGGGGAGAGAGTGTCACGGAAATGATGTACGCGTTGGAGTGTTAGTTACTGAAGGAAAGGCGTTATTTATTGTGGCAAAATTTATTTTCGAAATTTATTTCACCAACTTTACCTTAGAAATGCAGTCATATTTTGTTATCACCCACCTACATATCGAGACATGATCATCATCATAAAATAAGAGAAATGCGCTGCTAGAGAATGGAACGAAAGGAATATATCATACCAGCGGTTCGATGAGCCCACTGCCTCGCACTTCAGTGTGATTTGCAGAGTATGTATGTAGACGTACAAATGATCCTGACGCTGATTTAATGCGCACAGTGGGCAAACAGCCAGTATTTTGGTCTATTGGTCAAGTTGTGCGTAGTTTCATGAAATTTTCCAGAAATTGTGGAGAGAGTTTCAAGACATTTTCCTACATCAGTCTCAGAAACGCAACAAGTACAGGTTAAATATGAAAACAAGCTGAATATTTACATTATTTCCAGCTAAACTGCATAGACATTTTCCTTCAAACTTACGACACGTGGCATTGTGGCGGTAGAATTTCCTGACAGCTACATAAGTATAATAATAATAATGACTTGGTGTTAAGGCATCATCAATCACGCGTTGGTGAACGAGATCTATATTACCCATTACGACAAGATGTTTCACGTCACTAGTGGGGATGTGTGTTTATTACGTTTATGGCAACTCTCTTCCGACCGTTAACGTCAGCTCTCGTAAACTGAAGTCCATTATTCTTCATCGCATAATCATATCTCTTTACTCCCCCGATAAGAACCTGTTAGCCGCGGCGGAGTAGCCGAGCGGTCTAAGGCGCCTCGTTGTGGAGCGCGCGGTTGCTCGCCGTCGGAGGTTCGAGTCCTCCCTAGGCCATGGGTGTGTGTGTGTGTGTGTGTTTGTCCTTAGGTTAGTTTAACTTAGTGTAAGTAGTTTGTAAGCTACGGACTGATGACCACGCAGTTCGGTCCGATAGATTTACAAACATTTGAACATTTTTTAAGAACCCGTTGCATTTTTTTTTTTTCAAAATTAATAGCTAAGTTAATGCATACATTGAAACCTAGTCTATCACGTTGTAGTCCTTTCAGCAGTTGAGCCAGGCTCACAGAAATACGATAACAGATATATCAAGTAGAAGCAGATGCTTGTAATATCATCAGGAAAGAGATAAAATCCCCTGGCAGATGAAGTTACAAACAAGTGTACCTTTGTATTAGCGGTAGAGTCCCTGATTTTTCGTAGAGTGGGTTAATTTTGATTTCATGGTGAAACACGTGAACTATTGCATAACGGTTGTCTGATATCAGTAAATGGTGTTGGCATCATAGACACAAGTGAATGAAGAGATCGTTACAGGCGAGAGGAAGTAGTGTAGCTGATAATCTTGTCAAACAAGGACTAGTATCTCTGTCCAGGAATATGACGGCGGATTAGACGCAGCTGGTATCAGCAGGTGAAGGCTGGACGCCAACAGTAACTATTCTGTCTGGAATTTGGGCCATCGTGACTCAGTCGCCCGCATGCCTCCCTCTTATCTCACGCACTCTTATCTAAAGCTTCTCTCTCCTGTCTCTCTCTGATGCATTTCCGAGCTGTCTCCCTCTCTTTCTTTATCCAAACGGTTCGAATCGGTGCTAGCTTCCCCCTGTGTTTAAAAATAGTCAAGAGGCCGGGAGAGCTTCGACCCGACGCGCTTTTCTGGGTCGAGGAAAGGCGTGTAACGGACAACAAAGCCGGACCATCAGGCGCCTCGCGCATGACATCCATATGAACTGTTCTTTGGTCGCGTCTCGCGCTTTTTAGATGACTTCAGAATTTCTCTTTCACGTACTGTAAGTTCGCTCGTTGGAGTAAAATAAGAAACGTGAAACTGTTAACGCTGATTCCTCACTGCAGATGAGGAGATCAACGTTTCGTATTAACTCCACAAGTCAAACGCATTCTCTTAATTCAACATCATACAACATGATTATCACTGTGATTCATATTCTACCCGTTCTTATAGTATTTGGTGGTTTTAAAGTTCCAGACACCGGACCTAAGATGCTAGGTTTGCTACCCGTTTTGTACTATGACTTTTATATGTAATTGTCACTTCTATGACCTCTGGGTTCCGCCATGATGCGGAGGCCACGCTGAATTGTAGTTCTCTTATGGCAAGTTGAATAAGTTGTTTCAAAGTTTGGAGGAAGACGTGGCATACCATCCGCATTAGAATCATACCTAGTAACGTACAAAGTTAAAGCAACAGTGTTATTTACATGACGTGTATATCTGTCCACGACTGAATATTAGTGATGATCTTAAAGATGTAAAAGTCATCTACTGTATTGACAATTTTCGTCATTGCTTAAGTGTAAGCAACAGATAGAACGCATTAACATGCAATAGGACTCACCCACTAGATGAAATGAAAAAAAGTAAGTAGATATTTTTCTGTAATTCAGGAAGTTTCCTCGTAAGTATAGCTTGAGATTGTTAAGTATTTATAAATTACTAGCTGAAAACCCGGCTTTGCCCGGGTATTTATTTATTTATTCCTGCCATATTTCAGGTATACATTCATTTATATAAGGGCTGTAAGTCTGTAAACTCTCTTGGGTATACATTCAGTATTAAAGAAGTAATAGATTAAAACTTGGAGCGGGAAGGGGCTGTTTCCTATGAACGTTCGGTTTAGGAGCTCATATCTCATGAACTACGTGTCGTAGTGATATACTGCAGCTACAATTTGTAGTGTAGAAATTATAAATTGTAACGTCATACCGAAAGCCGTAGTTTTAGTCCATGAACAGCGGAATGTTACTGTTTATGTTCTCAACTCTCATGAACTACGTGTCGGAATGCAATACAATTTAGAAGCTACATTAAACTATATATGTGTATACTGTCTGTAAAATTTCCTGTCGCTACAATTCGTAGTGTTCAAAATATAAACTGTAACGTCATACCAAGAGCCGTAGTTTTACTCTATAAACAGCGGAAAATTAGTAAGCGAGAAACTTTTTTCCTTTCATCATTTTACTATGGTTGCCAGCGAGAAAAAGTTTAATAAAGGTTTGAAATTATGTTTAAAGTTTGTTGCAAGTCGCTAAGTACTGTCATTCTCATACAGTGTCTTTCGAAAATTTCGACGCATTATATGGCATTTTTTGCTATTTCTATTGATTATGACGTAATATCTTTTGAGCCATATGCCGTATGTGAATCTTAACCATGCATCGATTATTACCTCACGGTAAGGAATGTGTGCACCAAATTTGGTTGGTAGAAATGAGCAGCATTGTCGCATAATGCAGCAGTTTTTCGCGCATCTCATTGTTTATAACGTCATATCTCATGAACTATATATCATATGTGATTCTTACACTTACGGCGACCGTCCTCATGGATTGAAGCTTACTTGTACAAAATTTCATAAAGATTGGAACAAAACTGTAGATTTGTATGCAACACGTACAAACATACGGACACTCTGCTTTATACATTAGATAAAACGCAGACTTAATGACAAGAAATAAAAAGCTTTGAAATCCAATTTGCGGTTTAAACATCGTTTCTAGTCCCTGTATTTCACGCTCCTTGTATTCCTGTTAACAGTTACAATGTTCTGTTTTACGTGGTTAGTTTTAGCAATATTGTACGTTGTACGCAATAAAAGACCTAAACCATTTTTCACGTACTCCTACAGTTGCGCATATATTCTGCTGTAATTACTTTCATCATATCAAGTCGCAATATCCATAATGTACAAGTTCTATACTGCTTCATATTAAGAAAGCTTGCAGTTCTCATTTCCAGGACGAACACGGTGAGCTGTTTGGGTAACAATCGTAGTTGATTACAGTTGTGGTTATGGAAGCTGTAACTTGCTTTTACAGTGTGGTACTGTACTTTGTAATGGTAGACGTACTTGTGAATTCAAGTTTCTTCTTTATGAGTTCTATATTCTAAGTGTTCCTTAAACATACAGTTTCTTTCACGTTAATGTGGGTTACATTACGAATTCTACAAAAAGCCACAGAATACATGTCTCAGCTTTTATAGGCTTATATACCCCTTTAATCAGTCTCTGTCACTTGTCTCATTCTCTCTCTCTCTCTCTCTCTCTCTCTCTCTGTCTCTCTGTCTCTCTCTCTCCTCATTTGCTTATCCGGAATGCGAGTATCCATAGAGAAAAGTGATAAAAGAATATAATTTTTCTAGGTGTTTTACAACTTGAATAGTTTGCCGCCAACCCTTCGACAAGCGTACTTCATCATCCCTATAATATAAATCAGTCCGCTCCCGATATTACTATTTAAAAATAACAACTATGTGGTCACTTGTGTTGTCGATTTCCAATATCTCTCCATGCTTCCAATAAAACATTCCTGATCATATGAGAAACGATGATCTATAGAAAAATACTTCAAAAATTAACAGTGCACACACTAGCCACAGGTTGGTTACGCTACTGCTGGGGGAGCTCAGTTAGGGCCGCGGTGGAGTAGCCGAGCGTTCCAAGGCGCCTTGCCACGGAGTGCGTGGTTGCTCCCCGTCGGAGGGCCGAGTCCTCCCTGGGACATGTGTGTGTGTGTGTGTGTGTGTGTGTGTGTGTGTGTGTGTGTTGTCCTTAGGTTAGAGTAACTTAGCTTAAATACCGTAGTTTGCAAGACTAGGGACTAATAACCAAAGAAGTTAAGTCCCATAGATTTACAAACATTTGAACATTTTTGTCAGCTTGCTGCTGTGCTTGCCTTCAACACATTTTTTGACAAAAATTAAAGGGTTATTGGAAGACTGCAGACAATTCTAGTAATACACGAACGAATTGTCAATAATTCTACACTCGCCTTACTATGCAGCCCTGTAAGAAGCATTAAATCATATTTCAAGCCTTCCCGCACCAGCTCTGCTGTGCACCTCTATCACACTGCATTTAACAAAACTGTATCTTGTTTCATAAACTAATGTAAGACAGAAAACACAGCATTTGTCAAATGGCGCCTTTGTTAGAACACATTTGTCGTCTTGTGATCGACAAGTTCCCACTGCCTAACAGATAAGAAGCGGCAGCAGACAATAGCTATTGTTCGGATGAGGTGTCACGTAGACGAGTTCTGCGCATGTTACATCTACCACGCACGGTGTTATTCTTCGCCTGATTACGGCAGCGAAGTTGCACAACACAGTCACACGCTGGTGATACAGTGCCGCATTCCTGAAGGACATAATAAGCCTATCTGGGAACGAAATATTTCAAAACTTATCAGATTTCGTTCGGCAGTGCTGAGTTGTGCAATGTAATCTTGCATGTAGAGACAAGAATATTTCCTCCGACATGTGAGGAGATTAAGTTTCCTATATACTCATAAAACTGATACTTTGATTTCCAAACATAATTCGCGATACTGCTGGAATGTTTCAGCCGGCCGCGGTGGCCGAGGGCACTGAGGCGCTCCAGTCACGGTCTGCACGGCCACTACGGTCGGGGGTTTGAATCCCTCCTCGGGCATGGATATTTGTGCCGTCCTTAGTATAAGGTAGTTGATACGTAGTTTATAAGTTTAGGGACTGAGACCCCGTATTAAGTCCCATAAGATTAACAAACATTTGGAATGTTACATATTATTTAACAGTAGTGCAATGCACATCAGAACCAACCTCCTAAACGAAGCTATCGTACAATATGGATTCCACAACAGCAACACCTACTGCGCAACATAACACTGTGCTGTTGCATACCAGATCATAACAAAAGCCTCAACATGTATTAATGATGAAAAACATTAATTTATAGATGTACCGTATCTTAGTGCTGAATTAAATCAAACGAGGGCACTTGAAAATTAGTAATAGGCCGAACTCGGACGTGAATTTCCCGCTATACGCGAGCTGTGTTTTAACCATCGGCCGTTCGTGTGCAATTTTCAAAATGTTCAAGTGTTTGTAAAGTTATGGACCTACCAGCAGTGGTCATCGCTCCCTAAACTTACGAACTACTTAAATGACCTTATCCTAAGAACAACGCAAACACCCATGCCCGAGGGAGGATCGAACCTCTGACATCGAACGGCCGTGCGCACCGCAGTACGGCGCCTCGGTGCGCACGGCTATTCCGCCGCGGCGTGTGTAATTTCCGTCCTACTCCAATTGCCATAAGCCACACGTTATAGCGTCCAGATTACCCTCTGGTTGCCCCTTCCTCCTGCATTTCCGTAAGGGGTCGGAGGTCTAATTGCGCAACTCACACTGATAACACCATTGGCCAGTGGAGACGCATATACAATTTCATGTCCGCAAAAACACATACCTTACCAGAAATATATATTTATTGTTGCACATGGTTTGTTTAATGTTTGTAAACCAATTGGACCAAACTGATATGCCCATATAGTAACTAGATTGGCAAATGTAATGAAATGAGCGTATGGCATTCTTGGCCGGGAGATCCCTTACGGGATTGTTCGGCCGCCTGAGTGTAAATCTCTCTATTTGACGCCGCGAGGGCGACTTATGTGCCAATGATGATGATGATTAGGACAGCACACACACCCAGTCCCCTGCCGGGAATCGAACCCGGGCCTTCTGCGTAGTAGTCAGCGACGCTTCCACTGAGCTACGGGGGCGGACACTAGATTGGCAAACTACTTAAACTGTCTTGCACTAAGGACAACACACATACTCATGCCCGAGGGAGGATTCTAAACTGCGGCGGGGACGGCCGCGCCGGCCGCGGTGGCCGAGGGGACTAAGGCGATACAGTCACGGTCTGCACGGCCGCTACGGTCGGGGGTTCGAATCCCCCCTCGGGCATGGATATTTGTGCCGTCCTAGTTCGTAAGTAGTTTGTAAGTTTAGGGACTGATGACCCCGTAGTTAAGTCCCATAGACTATACAAACATTTGAACATCTTTTTTTTTTTTTTTTTTTTTTTTTTTTTTTTTTTTTTTTTTTTTTTTTTGGAACGGCCGCCCAGTCCGTAGTATGACGCCTTAGACCACGCGACCACTCTGCGTGGCTGCACATGCCTATCTTCGGTTGCGTACCGTAGTTTCATTCTGCCTGTTTATAAAACACTAAAGACAAAGTCATTATTTCGCAACTTTTATACACTAATACATTTGTGTCCAAAATTAAGGAAACAAACCTCTCTTTACCCATTTGTGTCAAATTCACTATATAATCCATACAAACTGTCAGTATATATCCGTAGAATTGAGTTCAGCAAGGAAGACGGCATTTCCGTTAGCGTACCACTGATGACGTCAGGACATCTTTCAATCGGACAAAGCAAGAATTAAAGTAGGACAGAGCAAACCGACGTGACACGATGGCTTCAAGTGAAACGTTCTGTTGTTTCTGGGATGTGGTGACTGTTTATAGGGACCGAAAACGCATCCCGAAGACAAGGGCAGGGCCGATCATGTGTGGCAATGGAAAAAGGAGATTGTTATTTGGCTGTAAGATCACGTCTAAACCGTTGTAGTAATGCATGGCAAATGGTATCTACCCTCGCAGCACCCAATGAAAGAGTTTTATCGAGCCAAGTGGCATAGTGGCCTTCATTGTTGGAGACCTGCTATATGCGTACGCTGGACTCGGATTCACATGAGGAAGTGACTTGAGTGAATTCGTTAACGTAGAACCTAGATGGTCGAACTGTGGGACAATGTCCTTTTCGCAGATGAGTTTCGATTTGGCTTGGAGTTCAATTCTCGAGACATTCGCATCTGGAGGGAACTTGGAACACCGCTCCCGCCTGATGTTCACGTCTGCCCTGGGGCAATGGTTTGTGTGTTGTCCATTGTATAAGTTAGTTTAGGTATGTGTAAACGGAAGCTTCCACGGCCGTTGTCTTTGACAATAAAATTCTTCTGGGCATCGGACCGCAACGTCAATATATCAAATCCCACCGACGTTTCTGCCACCGTTGCAAGCGGCCTTCTTCTGTGTGTTGTGTTTCAGCTTTTGTGCCGGCCGCGGTGGCCGAGGGAACAGAGGCGCGCCAGTCACGGTCTGCACGGACACTACGGCGGGGGGTCGAATCCCCCCTCGGGCATGGATATTTGTGCCGTCCTTAGTGTTAGCTAGTTCATAAGAAGTTTGTAAGTTTAGGGACTGATGACCCCGTAGTAAAGTCCCATAAGCTATACAAACATTTGAACATTTGAATCAGTTTCTGTAAAACTAAGAACCGATATATTTAGCTATTTGGTCTCATAGAATTACATGCATTTGAAAGATTTTTAACTTGGAACACAATTTCTGGGACACAAACATTGTTGAAAGATAGCAATATGAAAGAGGATCCCTGATGGTGGGAGCAAGGATTACGTTGACCACTCGAACACCTCTTCTTGAAATTACACGGGTGAGTCGGCAAAGCTTAACCGCTGACAGATATCGTGATGAGATCTTTGGCCCCATGTGTAGTTTTGGCGAGGTTCTGTGTATTGATAATTTCATTTATGGTATGGCCTACTAGATCTGAATCTCACAGAGAATGTCTGGGATGCATTAGGGAGACGGGTTGCGTCCCGTCAACATCCACTAACCACTCTCCAAAACCTGTGAATAGCTCTGCTGGAGGAATGGACGTTAGTGCCTCAATTTGTCTTTGATCACACCATTTGAAGCATGTTCCGTTGTTGATCACGCCTCTATTGCTTCCAGAAGTGGTCACACGCTATTATGCACAAAAAATGTTCAAATGTTTGTCAACCTTAAGGGACATAACTACGGGGTCATCAGCCCCTAAGCGTACAAAATACTTATGAAGTACCTTATACTAAAGACGACACAAACATCCATGCCCGAGGGGGATTCGAACACCCGACGGCGGACGGCCGCGCGCACCGCAACACGGCGCTCCAGTAAGCGTGGCTAATCCGCCATGGCTATTATGCACACATTAAGCAGACGTTAGGTTGCAGAAAACGAAGGAGAAGTAGCCGTTCCAAACTCCTTAATTTTTTTTTAATTTACCATCACCTTTTTGTAATCTTATGTGCCAAAATGAACGCCACTTTGCAAAATTTCCGTTTTTGCTTTAATTTTGGACATCAGTTTATTTATGAAATAATTGTTTGACTACAATGACGTTAATGATATTAATAGAGCATGCGACACGATAAAAAACTTAGGAATACGGAAATGCACATAAACTTTACCGTTAAATACGTCGTAAAGTCTAAAGTGATCAGAATCCCTAATCGTCGTTGGATGGAATCATATAGCACCAGGCTATTTTCCTGGATGCAAATGCGCGAAGTAACAACGGCAAGTGCTTGTGAACATTAACAAAGGAAACAAACGAATTAACGAACAACATGTAAGTTAGAAACATTCTATCTGTAAAAAGGTGTAGAGGGAGAAACTAGTGACTTGCGCATTTGATGCTTGGCAGTTTCACACTGAATTGAGACATAGGTGTTTTCCTTTATGAGTGGCAGGAGCTCTATTACCCTACTACTATACAGACATCCTTCATTATGTGGGAGTCGAGAACGCATTTTGTTGTTGTAGCATGTCACGTTAGGGAAGACAACTCACGGAACGACAAGCATATTTTCAAAGATCAACCAGTCCGATCTATACAGACGAAAGAGAGAGAGATGTACTTAGAGAGCGGGGACGAGAGAAAACACACATGGGCCGATATGTAATTGCTCGTACATACATCTTTACATGTTTCATGTTCATACCCAGTTCTTCATGTCCAACATGTTGATGCAGTTTCCACATAAAAAATGTTCAAATGTTTGTAAATATTATGGGACTTAACTACGGGGTCATCAGTCCCTAAACTTACAAACTACTTATGAACTACTTACGAACTAGGACGGCACAAATATCCATGCCCGAGGGGGGATTCGAACCCCCGACCGTAGTGGCCGTGCAGACCGTGACTGGAGCGCCTTAGTCCCCTCGGCCACCGCGGCCGGCAGTTTCCACATATTTAGCTATATTATTGAGTGCAGAGAATAAAATTACTGTTTCCGCTTGTAAGGCACTTTTAATTTCATATTTCGTACAGAAGCTGGAATATGCACTAGGAAGATGGAATGCTGACATTTACTATTGTCGAGAACATAACAAAAGAACTACTGCACTTTCTAGTGAAAAATAAACATTCCATAGCAAATCAAATCAAATGTTTGTAAATATATGGGACTTCACTTCTTGGTTATTAATCCCTAGATTACAAACTACTTAAAATAAGTTAAACTAACCTAAGGACAACACATACACCCATGCCCGAGGGAGGACTCGAAACTCCGACGGCGAACTGCCGCACGCGCCACAGCACGGTGCCTCAGCGCGCACGGTTATTTCGCCACGGCACTCCATAGCATGTCACAGTAAAGTTCTTATTTTGCTAACACTATTTATGTATTTCATTTAGTTTAGAGCTGGACGTTACTATTAATTTTTATTCATGGTATGTACCAGTAAATACGCGCCTGTGAGCTTATAACTCTTATTTAGAGTGTGGATTACAAACGTTGGAGGTTATGTAAGGTTATGTTGGTCGAGTAATGGCTTCTTCCGCTATCATCTTTGGTGGAAAAGGGGGTGTGGCACCTATCCTTATGAAAACTGACAGATGACGCACCATCACTGTAGGACAGATGTCGGGATGCATGCAAAAAAAGATGCCGAGATAACGCTTTAGGACAACAGATAGGAGAAAATAGACTGCAGAAGATGTATTAGAAGCTGTGAGTCTAGTCAAAGACGAAGATTATGTTAAAAGGAAAGGAGCTCGAATGAAAAATATACCAGACCGAACATTAAGGATAAGACTTGTCACGTACAATTTCAAGAAAGTAGGGTGTGCACCATCATCATACTTGGGTGAATATGCTATAAGGAAATTAGTTGCCCATGTAAAGAAATTCTATTCATGAGTCTTTACACCCTCAGACCTCATGCAAATAGATTTATATTTAGCTAACTAGCTGAAAACCCGGCGTTGCCCGGGTATTTATGTGTTTATTCCTGCCATTTTTCAGGTATATATTCATTTGTATAAGGGCTGTATATCTGCAAAATCTCTTGGGAATACAATTAGTGGTAAAGAATTAATTAATTAAAATTTGGTGCGTGATGGGTCGGTTTCCCACGAACGTTACTGTTTATGTGCTCATATCTCATCAACTACGTGTCATACTGTGATACAATTTATAAGGAACACTCAACTATATGCGTGTATACTGTCTGTCAAATTTCCTGGGGCTAGAATCTGTAGTGTGAAAATTATGAATTGTAACGTCATACCGAAAGCCTTAGTTTTAGCCTATGAACAGCGGAATGTCACAGTTTATGTGCTCATATCTCATGAACTACGTGTCGTACTGTCATACAGTATAGAAGGTATATTCAACTATATGTGTGTATAGTGTCTGTAATTAGTTTCCCGCGGCTACAATTTCTAGTGTACAAATTATAAATTGTAACGTCATACCGAATGCCGTAGTTTTACTCCATAAACAGCGAAAAGTAGTAAGCGAGAAACTTTTTTCTTTCATCATTTTACTATGGTTGCCAGCGAGAAAAAGTTTAATAAAGGTTTGAAATTATGTTTAAAGTTTGTTGCAAGTCACTAAGTACTGTCATTCTCATACAGTGTATTTCGAAAGTCTCGCCGCATTATATGGCATTTTTTGCGATTTCTGTTGGTTACGACGTAATATCTTTTGAACCATGTGCCGTATGTGATTCTTAACCCTCAATCAATTGTTATGTCACGGTACGTAATGTGTGTACCAAATTTGGTCGGAATCGGCCCAATGGTTTAGGAGAAAATGAGCAGCATTGTCGCAAAATGCAGCAGTTTTTCGCGCATCTCATCGTTTATGACGTCATATCTCGTCAAATATGTATCGTACGTGAGTCTTATACTTACGGCGACCGTTCTCATGGATTGAAGCTTACGTGCACAAAATTTCATAATTATTGGATCAAAACTGTAGATTTGTATGCAACAGGGTACACACATACGGACACTCTGCTTTATATGTTAGGTTTGATGGGACTAAAAAATAAATTCAATAAGGAAAAGAAACTTGCAGGGAAACATTGGTTTCTCTCATTTTTAGAAAGCAAAGCATGACACCTCATGGAGAAACTCCACCAAAATTACTGGAAGAGATTTCATCTTTTCCTACAGTACCTCAGAGAAGTAAACCCAAGAGAAATTAGTCAGAAACACGAGACGATTTTATAGGAACGAAAAATAGGAAAATTACGAAAGAAACAAGAGAAGAAAAGCTTTTGTTCTCAGAAATACAGCAGCTAAAAGAAATCAAATCCCCTAACTCAGAGGGAGGAAAAACTGCCAAAGAAGCGTCTGTTTGAGGACGCACTTTCTGAAGAGGATGATGATGATTTTCCCCAACACAGTAACTCTTCTGATGAATTAAAATCTGAAGAAAACGAATGTGTTGAGTGCCTTGAACTTTATCAAGAAACTTCTTCTACCTCTGACTGGATTCAATGAGTGGGATATTCTAGGAGGCTTCATGAATCACGCACACTTAATGAGATCTTGTGTTGTTTTTGTGGACGATTTAAAAATAAACTTGAAGAGCAAAATTACAAGTTAATGTCATTATCAGTGTCTTTTGCAGTCGGGCATCTGTCCCTCCCTTCTGCCGCATCTTGCTCACCACTTACTATTGTCTTGAAACTTATAAGCCATTGTAAATCATATGAATTTTCCTTTATTACGAAGTTTTTTGCAATACGATAATCCATATAATAAAATACAATGTTCAAACAACCAATCTAGCCTAATTTTATTGCGATTTGAATGTTCATATATTGATAAAAATGAATTTGAAAAAATATGCGGCATCTGTCTCACCTTTACCTTAATGGGATTTATACAGAATAAAGCTAATGGAAATGCTTTGCGACGTCACAGTAATTAGGGACACGTTAAACCTCACCCAAATTGTGCTACAAGTATATTTACCATAAATAGAATTGATTGTCCTTGAAAGTCACTAACTGAAGCATCTGAAGAGTGTCGTGTGTGCTACAGACACGTGGACAGTTTGGCAGCACAGCATGAGTCATTACCTAAGAATTGAGGGCACCATTCGAATGAGTAGGGTAACCAATGACGTGACATACAGAGGCTTGTATTATGCTTTGTTGTAGTTGCGCTCGAAATTCGTATTAGTGAAACGGAGTGAAATAGCGCATTTCACATTTAACATAACAGACACTACAGAATTAAAATTTAAGATTAGAGAACAACTAATATCTTGGTATTTCTAGATTACTTACACCATTGTACGGTTCCTTTAAGACTATTCCTGATGTTCTTTACTGCTTTTTTGCTTTTCCTTTGTTGCTTTTCTTTGCAGATTAAACACGGTAACCATATTAATACGAAGTCTTAGAGCTTTTCAAGACAGAGTTTTGTTTTGACAGTGTTATCTAATTAAATACCATAGTCAAAGAATGTAGTGGAGCAAATAGCGTAGTTCGTCGTAAAGAAAGGCACAATATATGCTTAAGCTTATTTATTGTTCAGCATTTCAATCTCAGTGTTCTCGAAAAGATTCATCAATTTATAAACGAATACAAAGATCAAATAATCTAGCCAATTCTCGCAGCAGTTGTCAGTTATGTAAAATGGTCAGAACGGCATGTTTCGGGACCAACATTATCCCATTCTCAAGTGCTACAAGAAACAAGGAAAAGACGTAAAATATTACTTAAAAGATGCGAACACACGATACAATTATCCTTTCTAGTATAGGTTACCTAAATATTAAAATCAATCAGTCATTAGACAACGTCCACCTTAAAATATATGCAGCATCGGTGCATTGTCAAGCAGTAATCTGACATCATATCGGTTTGAAGAACCACTATGAACTGCCGGATAGCTGCACCGTTGTTCAGAGATAATCTATGTGCTGCTACAAGTCAAAGATGACTGACGGCGTTACTCCCACGGAAGGGGCCAAGTGTGTTCCGATAAAATTGTTTAAGAAGGCGCTAAAAAGGTCTGAAGCATGACTGCATAGTTGAAGATTTATAATTGCAATATAAATTTTGCTATTTCTCCAGGAGGACATTATTAAATTGGGCCCAGAAATGCCCATTGGAAAGTTCCGTCTTTTCATTTAATACGTTGTTCGATTCTTTCTTTAGTGCGCAGAATATCTCTATCTCTTCTAAATTATGAAATAAGTATCAAATTGTATCTTAGGGTAACTAATGTATTATAACATTCTAGCTTCACGTTCTGGAGACACGCCAATCCGACACACAAGCTGCAAGGTTGCCGTGGCTACCACAAATCTCTAAAGGTAGTGGTGTGATTCAGTTAATGATACAGCCGAGTTTCTTCTCCAACCAATCCCATCCAAATTCAAGCTCTATGCTATTTCAAATGATTTTAAATCCCATAATTCCTTAAGTAGATGTGCCACACTCCAACTGAGCAACTGAAATCTCAAAGCTGCACACATAAAATCTTATGAGCCTCTAAGTTAAACTAGTAGAAACACAGAAAAGGCTTAGCTAACGAATTCCGAATGTGCATAGGACTGTTCTACAGGATAGTTACATTTTGAACGACATGCTGTAACTCCAGTTGGGATGACGTATTGACTGTTATTAAGAAAGCGTTGTATGCGTAACAACTATATTTTAATTACTGAACAAATGGGCTTTTGTTTCGAGCTGATTAATCTTTCCGAAGAATAGTCCAGCACGGTAGATATAAGGTGTCAGCTGTATCGATGTTGGTACCAGTGATACGAACTTCCTCTTAAACAAATCGTCTTCCACAATATTTCACCTTTGTTTTCAAAGAAGTTAAAAGGGTTTGAATCAACTATGGAAAGTTCACTTTCAACTAGAGTGAAAAGTGCTCTGTCATTTTCAATCATCGCTGTCCCATGGGTGATGGAGAATTACCTAGTAAAGCTTTGGCAATAATTTTGTATTAATTTTGGAAGCAATTCCTCTTCCTTGCACCTAAATTGTCACAATGAAATTGTGGAAAGTAATATGGAGAAAAGGTGTAAATGGAACGAGGGGTGGAGAGATAAGGAGTGCTGAGAAAACTCAACGTCCAAGATGTAATGTTGTAATTTAGCACAGATAGCAATAACGTTATGTCTTACTTTATCATTTCCTTACGTATAAGATGCTAGAGATTTTGTAGTGTGTCAGTTAAGCCACAATGATGTAAGTATTAATTTTTTCTTTCTAAATTAACTGAGAAGGCTCCATAAGAAGAATTTTAAAAATTATGTTTGATCATTCGGTATATTACAGGGCGTCGTGTGATTTTGTGCGTACTGCATGTATTGCCAGTGACCATTTTCATGTCCTTTTCAACGGCATGGAAACATTCGGATTGCCATTTATGTTCTTTATGCTTTTGTCGTTTCCAGCACAAATATTTTATTTAGTATTATTACTTTTTAGATGAGGACATCCGCCGTGTAGATGCACCAAAATGTAAACCTCTATCAAGCTTGCCTTCCAAACGATACAAAATAAATTATGATAAATCATAGAATTGCGGTAATTAATTCTTTATTTAGGTTCCTGAAATTCAGTAAAAATACGCCCAATTTACTTGTATAATTCATGCCTTTCTGAATTACTGTTCAAAGTGTGTAAATGAATTTTCCGTTTTCTTCTTTCTCTCGTAGCAGGTGCAGAAGACACGATAGGTTATCCAGTCCGATTTTGATGAGTATGCAGCAACGAACACTTGTGAATCACTCCAGTCTTGTTGGTTCAGCTCTTCAATTTTTTTCTACGTTCAGTGCGTTCTTACAGTACAAAAGTTATAACTATGTTCAAATGTTTGTAAACGTATGGGACCAAACTACTGTGGTCATCATTCCCTTGACTTACAAACTACTTAACGTACGGTAACATACGGACAAAACACACATCCATGCCTGAGGGAGGACTCGAATCCCCGGAGGGAGCTGGCGGGCAGTCCGTGCCATGGCTTCTAGAACCGCAAGGTAATTCCCGCGCAGCTCATGGTTTTCGTAGCATATATGATATTCTACTGATAATGTACCAAGTATTTGAAGGAGATATTCGTCACAGGCCCAACACAACAGCCCATAAACGTTTTGTAAAATCCTTATATTTGGGTGCTTCTGTACTTCCAGGGAAGTACATCTCATAGTTCGTGAGAACGTTTCTCACATGTTCTTCTTTCAACAATACCGCATTACTGAATCCCAAAGAACACTTGTCTATTATTTTCACTTCACTGACGCGTCTAAATATGTGGATACAGAACGTTCAATGCGGTGTGGTTTTACATGTATGATAGAGAGAAGAACTTTCAAGTATTATAAAAGTGTGTCGTTCATAAGTGTGTGTGTTGCAGCGTTGGAAGTACTGACACGCAAGACACGGAATGTCCTCTTAAATGAGCCAGGTAACACAATCTTCCCATCTGTAGCGGCAGAGGCAGCTATTTTATCAAGTTCAGGGTTTTAACGGTGATTTCAGTGACATAAAAAAAATCTTGTTATTGACTAAGGTTGATTCACTCATCCAGCCACCAACACATGCAAACACACACACACACACACACACACACACACACACACACACTAAATGCTGAACAGGGGGTAGTTGAAACAATCATGAGATTGGAATTCTTGATGGAATAAGTTTTATGACATGTGACACTTCAATGACTTATAATGGCGTCTACTTAAAGTTCTAATTTTTCCACCGAAGACACTTCCTTTTTCTGACCCCTTTTCTCATTTCTGTTACTGAGACATACGTGCACTTCTCGCTATTTGTAGTAGCAATTCAGAACAGCCGGCCGCGGTGGCCGAGGAGACTAAGGCGCTCCAGTCACGGTCTGCACGGCCACCACGGTCGGGGATTCGAATCCCCCCTCGGGCATGAATATTTGTGCCGTCCTAGTTCGTAAGTAGTTCATAAGTAGTTTGTAAGTTTAGGGACTGATAACCCCGTCGTTAAGTCCCATAGACTATACAAACATTTGAACATTTTTTGAATTCAGAACATATGAGAAGCGTGGTTGCCTTGTGTCACGTCAGGATAGTCGACAGGGTCTCTTTTATCAAGTTTTCCATCGTGCTAAGCTCTTCGCAGATGTAGTTGTCCCAGCGCAGATGGATTTGCTCTGGTTGCGGATCCGCTGTCTTGAAGTGATATTAAATTTATCTGAGGTTTGTGGTATCCAAAATCAACTGAAACAACCACTCTTGATGGGATGCCACCTACTTCAATTAACACAACATATGACACGTTGCGAACAGGAATCCGATTACAGTCGATTCACACGCTGCAGTTAAGGTTACAATCACTTCAGTCAAATTACATAAGTTGTAAATATAAATTTAAAGAAAGTGTACACTGTTAACGCGTTATTAAATATTTACTCGGGTGTTTATCTAGCGGCCAGTCGTGTATGACTCAGTCCATGTTACGGCACGAACCATACGTCGTGACTGTCGAAACTGGAGTGACGTCAGCTCCTAGAAGCAAGTCGCTTCTGTGCGAGCTTTTCGGCGGATAGAAAGTTTCAGAACTGCTGACATTAATTTCAATATGTTTACATAAAAATTAATACTGAATAATAGTCTGGAAAAGTCCGAAGGTAAGGTGTTATTGAGGGACTTTTCTTTTTTGTCGTGGTGGCAGCTAATCAGATCACTTACTTCCCTAATAAAGTTGGCGCATATTCGTACGGAATGTATCTGATTCAACCCATTACTGTCAGCTCACTCATTCCATTGCTGACGTATGGGAATATACTGCTCACACACACATACAGAAATATAGTTCCTGACAAGCAGAGATAATGTCAGATTTTCATGTTGCTTACGTGACTGACTGATTTAGTGGCAGCGAGATTATTTTCAGTGTTGATTTGTGATGCATATGTCGAATGAGTTGGAAAGTACTGCTGTGTTTTCTGTAGTAAGACAATCAATATCGCTTCTTTCTTTGGTCTGCTGACGCATTTATAAGAACGAAGGGACACGACTAAATCCGTTGTCACACGGCGCCAGAGAGGACGTGCTATGGGACACGCAAGTCATTAGGGGTTGGGTTACGCAACGGCGGCGCGCCGAACGGACAAGCTCAGCGTCGGGTCTCCGATCACGTGGGCGACTCACGTTGAGCTGACGTACACGACACACACGCCAACACCGCGAAAAAGGGGGAAAAAGCTTGATTCAACGAGTTCAGTATTGAATAACGTTCACTTCATTTTGCCTCTGTTATATTCAAGCCTTGCGCAAGCGTTGTTATGAGCTAATTACCACAATTTCATTCAGTGACACGTTCGAAACAAAACGTATCAACATGGAAGAAATGAAGATTAGGGTCTAACGCCCCGCCGACGGAGCACAAGCTCGGATTGTTGTTAGGATGGGGAAAGAAATCGGCCGTGCCCTTTGAAAAGAATAAACCAGGCATTCGCCGCGAGTTATTTAGCGAAACGTAAGTCTAGAAGGCCATAATACGAGTCCAGTGTGCTAACCACGGCGCAACCTCGCTCGTTAAAAAGTAATAACAAATCAAAAAATAATAATAAATCACATTAGAAACTAAATCCTTTTCTAAACAACCGAAAAACGTTTGGGCACAATGAGGCAACGATGAATTGATTTTTATGGCCACATCCTAATAATGAATCAAAGCTGATTAACCAAACAAATTTTCGAATTCAAATGTTCAAATAGGACCAAATTGCAGTGGTTATCAGTCCCTATACTTACAAACTACTCTAACTTATGCTAAAGAAAACAGACACACAGTACTCGAATCTCAGACGGGGAGCAGACGCACACTCCGCAGCCAGGCGCCTTAGAACGCACGGCCATTACTGTGCAGGTTTTCGACTTCTTCCCCAGCGGAAAAACGAAATTAATTTTAAGTAACGGAGAAAGATTTGAAAGACCTTTAAATAACAGAAAGTGTGCGCCTACGTAAATCTGCTAATTGTTCAATTAAAGACAAAAAGGAACAGTTCCAAGCCAAGATGAAAACCAAACGAAAAATCCAGATCCCTGAAGAAGAAAATAGGGCAAAAGCAGAAAGAATGTAAACATACTGGGCTAATAGAAAGCACATAATATTAAAAACCGATAGATTTGACTTATTCCAAAGTAGGATAAAACGAAATTACCATAAAGATATATAAAATAACTCGCTTACACCCGCGGCTCCGCTCGCGTGTTGGTTGATTATGATAGATAATGCGCGAAACGTCAAATAGATTTTTTTAAAAGAGATGTATTAAAAGAAATGTCTTTTTATTTATTTATTCATGTATTTCCTTATTCGTATGCTTATCCTTACAGAGAAATAGCTGAAGACATTGTAGCACGCATAGACCAAAGATATGGTCGGTGGCATCACGTTTCGATGTATGTAACCTCCTTGCTATAGAGTCGCAAACGTCATCGCTGGCCTTCAGTCCGAATTTTTTTTATAATTTGACGACTTTCAACCACCATATCTTCCACCCCCTTATAGCTATCGGCATGGAACTGCAATAGTGTACAACGGGAGAGCGAAATAATAATACACACACGCGTAGAATTTTATATACACTGATCACTTTCCATCCCAATACACTCCACCTTTTTATCATTATCAACCCTCAAGCAACAATGCAACCAATAAAACCATTTTCAAAGAGTAAATATAATTTCCAAAGAGTAATTAATGTTCCGCATTTCGAGTTATATTCTTGAAATTACTGATTATATATCAGATCGCTATAAAACCGTGCCTAAAACCTTCCTCAGCTATAAATTAGTAACTGTACAAATATTTAAGTCTCTGCGTCTTGTCGTTTGAACGTGATAAGCATACACCGAACAGACATTCACATTAATATATATCGATAAATAGGTATCCGAGCGCCATAAAACCGTGCCTAAAGCCTTCCCCGGGTAGACATTAGTAACTGTACAAATTTTTAGCTTTTTATGTCTTGTGGCTCACACGTGATAAACGCACATCGAACAGGCATTCACATTTATATATATAGATAAATAGCTATCCGATCACCATAAAACCGTGCCTAAAGCCTTCCCCGGGTAGACATTAGTAACTGTACAAATTTTTAGCGCTTTATGTCTTGTGGTTCAGACGTGATAAACGTACACCGAACAGACATTCACTTTTATAGATATAGTTAATAATTTAAAAAAAATTATCGTCGTCTGCGGCACGATATTTCTAGTGTTTTACAGTTTATCAGTGTCTGCAGTTTGGAAAAGATGTAGAACATACGTCTTTACTACTTATAAATTTGTATTAACACATCGTTAACGAAGATAAATTATACGAAATGTTTAAGGAACTGTTAGTTTAGCATGACATAAACCGAAACATCTTCCACAATGAGCGACATTGTGTCAGTTTTCCAGTCTTAAAATATAGCGTTTAACAGTTCAGAGTTAACCTGCTAGCTTTTCATTGTTCTGCGCGTACAGCAAGTCTGGCGGCGGTGACTGGCGCGTTCGTTGGGCGCGCCAGCAGCGTGCCATGCGCTCGCATCACAGCGAATAGCGTGCTCAACAGGAGCTTTCGGCCATCTCCGGCCGCCCGAGTGGCACCATGTGCCTGCCGAGGGGAGAACGGTATCGTGCTTACGTAATAAACCCACGCTGCCGTTACGTAATGTGAAGGTGACCTATCGCGGCTGTGATTGGTGAGTCAGAAAGGGTGTTGTCCTCGGTTCGGGGCCGCTTCCCCCACCACCGCCGCCAGCCGAGCGACATTGAGCAGCGCCGCACTCGTGCGCGCAGTTCGCCAAGTTCCGTGAGCGGTGACAGTTCTCTCGTGTTCTCCCAGCAGTGTACACGCAGCTCTGCTAGTGTTTGCATCATTTTGTCATCATCTTGGATTATACGGCACAACTCCATCGCAGGACGCTTGGTGAGTACGTTTTCCACTATTTTCCGTTTTGTTAGGGAATTCGCCTTCATTCTTACGTCAGTTCCAGTTTTTTAAAATTTCGTTAGTGAAGAAATCATAGGACTTAGTTGACATGTGTCACACAGTGAAATAGCTTTCAGGAAACTGTCATGTGAGTACAACACCACAACTGTCATAGCGAAAAAGAAATATAGAGACTGCTCATGTGTTTTTAAAAAACTTAATTTTGTTCTGAAGTCGCACTGAAGTATCTACAACTTTTTCAAATATTTCAAGTCGGTCTTTGTGTAATAGTCTATCTTTTTCTTAGCTATAGTATGAGTCGTAGTAAACGTAGCAAGTGCGTGTGCCTTTAACAAATTGTCAAACTTACTGCACGAAGCATGTGTTCGTCATATCCCGTAGTTTTACCTACTAGGAACTGGCAACAGTTTAGACATATCTGAAGACCAGGTATAACAGTAATGTCATCTAGATGAAAATTTTGTATGGTCTGGATGATTGACGCATGTTTGCATCATTCTTGCAGATAAATGCTTTTAGTCTGTTGAGTGATGCTGACTGCAGTAGACGCCTAATGACCTCTGAATTCGTAAAATATCCTATTGTTGTGAAATAATAAGTAAGCTACGTGACTTTGTCTGTGTTTACGCCAAGTGACGCAAAACTTTCATACGGTTGGAAACCTTACATGACAGTTTAGCTGTGACAACGTGATAGGTTTGATGACCTGCGCTCTTTTTCGTCACTCAACTAGTTGTGCAAGTGTCGGTTAGAGTGAAGAGTACGTTGCTCTGGCCTTCCCAGGTTTCGCACAGGTTGCCGCGTGACGTGCGCCTCACGTGGGCTCCTGACGTCATTCACCGTGCAATGCTATAACGGTTGTCAGCCAACATTGCACATGCGATTCACCTGTTGACAAATTAACAATTATAGAGCGTATGTGAGACAGCGCATTTTGCAAGCTGTTTTGATACTACGCGAGAAGTTGCGCGCTCTTCCTACATGACGTACATTGTTCTCGTGACGTGTCACTAACAGTGAAAGATCGCTTCTTATAGTTGACAGTGAGTATATGTCATATTCTGTGCGCGTTTGCTAGCCAATGTTTTCTCGCTGCACAAGCTACAGAAATCAAATTAGCAAGCCGTTATTAACGCACCTGTTATCTAGTCGCACTCGGTTCCACATTTTGAACACTAGATGCGTGATATGTGTCACAGTAGATTAAATAATGCGAGAGTGATGTATTATTAGTGGCAAAGAAGTGTATGTTGACTTTCTACCTCGTATCTTTTCTAAAGTTCTATTACAAATAACGTGATGTTTGTTGTAGTATATGACACTCAAATCGATCAGCTTACTAGGATATATCATGTAGTAGTCGTACATGAACATTGATTCAATCGTATTGTAAGGCGCCGTAACATACACCAGTGTGTGTTGCGGCTGCATAGTTCGTCAGTCGCAAAATCTGGTTTATTTTTTATTTTTGTCAGACTTTTTTAAAGATGTGAATAACATAATTTTAATTACCTATTACTCAGACCTAACATAGTTTCTACCACGAAAATGTGTTGGATTATACCTTCTTGGCTACACCTTTCTTCCTCTTTTCTTTGTTGGTATTATATTTTTTATTCCGTTAGGTGACAATGTCATTTCCGTCTCATCAAAAGAATATTTACAGTTTTAAATGTAGAAGTCTCTTGTGTGGTAATGTAAGACGTGCATAATTCTTACAATTATACAGAGCGTAGTTTCCTGTGTATTTCTTATGTTATTATGTAGAAAGATCCGAAATTAGTTAATACGTATATTTACTGCGTGCTAGGAGCTTTTGTGTCACACATTACGTTACTAAAATCTGTCCCTTGTATTGCATTTGATTTCTCGGCGACGTAAAGAGGCGAGTGTGTTTGTAAGTCTAAATGTTTGTTTTATTTGCAAATATTCACAGTAGTTTAGTATTCAGAAAAAAAATCTTTCTCTTGAGCTTAGAAGTTATATTTGTAAGTTAACAGAAAATAAAGTTTGCGACTTTGACAGCTGAGCATATGCGAGACAATTCTTTGCTAATGAATGTCTCGCAACTCGTTTCAGATGCTCTGAGGCACCGAATTATGGTGGCAGAATTTGTCGCCCGCCAAAGTGGATCGCCGATCAATGGTGAGACTCCGTCGCTAAACTGCACCATGCCAGGCAGCAACTCCTATTCCGAGCACGTGATGGTCGACTCTCCCGAGCCCGAACCGCCGTACTCCGCGGCGCCTACCAACGCGACGCCCCCCAACTTCGATCTGTCTTCGCACGTCAAGCGCAAGGAGCTGTTCACGCAGCGCAAGCAGCGCGAATTCATCCCGGACAACAAGAAGGACGAGAGCTACTGGGACCGACGCCGGCGCAACAACGAGGCAGCAAAGAGGTCTCGCGAGAAGAGGCGTTTCAACGACATGATCCTCGAGACCAGGGTGGTCGAGCTCACCAAGGAGAACCACGTCCTCAAGGCTCAGCTTGCCGCCTTCAAGGACAAGTTCGGGGTTTGCGGAGAAAGTCTCATCAGCGTTGAGCAGGTAAGCGTCTCTACACGCTCCCCTAATATTTTTTTCCTCTTACAATATTTTCTTAAAATTTCGACCAGATATCTCCAAATATATTTTTTTGAAATCTCATAAATGTAATTTAAGACTAGAAATTTGCATAATGTACTGATAAGTTTGATATTGTCATGAACAATTACAGAACATTGCCGTCCACGTATTACGTAACAAATTATGTTTAGAGTTCTATATAAGTGTAATTCATGCTGCGCTTTCGAGTTCCATACAGACCCTTCCATACAGACCCATGCATCCTAATTTATATTTACGAAAATTATATTCCAGAGCTACCAATGTAGGGATTGTCAAAAATGCCACATTTCAGTTCCTCAAGATATGACGAAAAAAAGGAAGCTGCAAAGAAACCTCGTTTAAGTCAGATGTATAGGCTCTTCTAAGTAGTTTCAGATCCATCTACCCTCCTTGGTAGATACCGATTAGTTTCTTGTGGGAGGATTGTAAGATGAGCGCCGCGAAGTGCGCGGGACGCAGGACAGGGGAGCCGGGTGGCTTGCATAACGCGACAGGCGCTGGCGACTGCAGCGCGCGACCCTGTGCACGCGTGTTTCCTATTTCTGCGCGCTCAGATCTGTGTCATTGCCGACGTCTCTCGCGGTATCCTTAAGGCGGGACGCACATAATTTTTGCCAGGTCGGAGCGGTACGGTACGCGACGAGCGGAGGCGTCCTCGTGACTTCCGCGACCAGAAGGAGGTAAGTAGGTCACAGCCGCCTCCGCTACTCCTACAATAGCCAGCGCAGTCCTCAACGTCGACGGATTTTTTTGTAATCGCGAAAACCGTTCATCTGTTTCAGATTTCTCTACTCTAAAGATATTCGTGAAATTTTAAACGTATCTTCTCTCGGAGAAATAAAGTACAACTATTTGTTTCGCAATAAGATACATTTGTATTACTACACCGTAAATTCTGCAGTTTTAGCATTGGAATCAACTTGTGGGACATTATACAGATAACTGAAGTACTGTTGGTATAAGGATAATACATCAATACTGCCGATTTTTCATCATATAAAGTCGTATACTTAATATCTCGTACACATTCCCTGTTATCAGCTATTACGTGCGAGTCGAGTGGATTTACCTCCTCATGTAAGCAGGTCTTACGGGTGGACAAGACAGCCTGTATAGCTCACAGTGATTAATCATTTACCTAATGAAATTGGGGATAAGACTGTATGGAACAAAATTTCAAATTTATCGCGCTCTCCTCTGCTACCATCAGTCTCTCATTTTGTATACTCACTAATTTGACCTTCCAGGTATCATGAATCAATACGCAAAGTAATTTGACCCTCTGTCATGCACTTCAGTGTGACTTGCAGATTTCATATATCGATGTACCGTGGGCACTGATATACATCAGTTATGAAAGTAGAAAATTTGTTCCTGACCAGGATTTGAAACAGGATCTCCTGATTATTAGGCAGATGCGCTAACCGCTAGGCCACCCGGACATAGTGGTCACGACGACTACGCAGACTATCGTAGTAAGGCTCCCGACAGACTCAAATTTCCAACTTATCCGCACACTGCTGACGCCAGTTGTGTTTGGATAAGTTGAAAATTTGGAGCTGATGAGAGGCGTGCTAGATAATCCATAGAGTCGTAGTGACGACACTGTGTAGTTGGTATAGTGAGCAGCTGAACTGCCTATTAAGAGATCCGGGTTAGAATCCTGGACTGGCCCTAACCATCAGCTTCCCCTGCTGATTTCAGTTTCCACTGACAGCTAATGTCGTAAAATCCCTTTGTGTATTCATTCGTCTCCTTACTCTTGAATTTTAATCTCTCATGAATTCAAATTAATGCTTGCTATACGAGACTCTGGACTAGGGTTTCAGAACCCCTGACTATCCATCCAGTATATGTTTCCCACAGTCACACAATTGTGAACAGAAGTAGGCAGATTAACTGCACCATTCCTGTACGTCCCTAGTTCATGCTCTGCCCCCGCTGTCTTGGTCGTCACGGGCCGATAAACTATATTCTTCCTTCCTGTCCGGATCCTTAACATCATCCAACTTACTAGCACTTCTAGGGACAGAATGTGATACGCTTTTGTTTGCTATGCTTGGAAGGAGTGTGTGTGTTTGTAACACGCGCTGTTGTTTTGCAGGTGATGGCGACGCTGCCTACGACGGAGCAGGTGCTGAGCTTCACGAAGAGGCCGAAGCTGTCGTCTGCGGGGTCCGTGGGCATGCCGGTGTCGGTGGGCCCGCCGCTGCTGTACACGCCGGGCCCGGTGCCCGCCCCCGCGCCCGCCCCCGCGCCGTCGGCGGCGCCCGCCCCCGCGCCGGCGCCCAGCCCCATCCCCACGTCGGTGATCCACCAGCCCGTCAGCGTGCAGCCGCTGCACCCGCACCCGCACGCTCAGCCGCCCACGCTAGCCTTCCCGCCACCTCCGCCGCCTCACCACGAGGCCTACCCTGAGCCCGACGCCTACCCCTACGGGTAAGCATCACCTCCATTCTCGAGACCAATTTTCGCTAGAATGACCTTTGTTTAAATACTGTAGGCCACTGGAGACAGACCACTTTGTATTCGAGCCAGAACAAATTACCAAACACAGTAATTAACAAAAAATTACTTAACGAAGGAAGAATTATTAATCTGCCCAACTGTTGCCCAAAATTTTGTCACATCGATTGTGTTTAGCTACGCGAGCAGATCTTCTGTGCAAGATCCAGGGGATAGTTGATAGACAGAGGTGCTCCGTGGCATGTTCTCAGCTGATGTTGTCCATAGCAATCTTTGAAAATAATTTGTCTCTCTTCCCGCTCCACAATGATCACGTCTTAGTGATCTCGACACGATCCACTTCTGCTCGTGTCCAGGTACGAAGGGAGTAACAAGATAGAGTTGCTGTCTAGCAACCTTGGGGCTCCTGTAACGTGTGCAAGTAGTGAATGTTTCTTCCTGAAAAGCCTGATTTGTTCCTTCCGCATTGGTAGCTGCTTTACCACGAATATGTCTGCGAGCTGGACTGGATTGCAAGAGGCGCCTACTCGCTTCGTTTAGCACCCTTGTCTACTGTTTTGACATGAGTAGATTTTTAACAGACTCTGAGAACGTGCTTTAAAGCAGTTATTGTTCAGAGGGTTTTTTAAATGGAGAGCTCCATGCACTAACAGTGATCTTTCGAAGGATTTTTAATATACAATCAGGAGAAAAAGTTGTAATAAATGTTACATACTTATTTTGATGCACTCTCGACTAGTAAGGAACACTGGCTTTCCAGGTTATCTTAGTTCCAATTAATATCTCCAGTGGTGCAGGTATTCAAACAAAGACCAACTAAAGAATCGTCTGTAAGGTAATATCAATGCCTAACTTGAAGTCTAAACCAATAATTTGTTGCTATCATCGACGGGAGAAGGTGTTATTTAACATAAACCTGAAAATAATTGAGACACACAGCTCTTTTACAGTTTTATCATAAATCTGGCATTTAGACAAATTCTAGTTTTTTATTATGCTGTGTACGTATTGAAGTAGACATAAGTAGATATAATTATGTAGTATTAAGCTCTCTACCACTTATTGCCTCTCTCTCTCTCTCTCTCTTTCTCTCTCTCTCTCTCTCTCTGTGTGTATGTGTGTGTGTGTGTGTGTGTAACCATTTGAAAGATTCATTTAAAGGTAGTCCGATGTAACATTTGATTTGAAAGCATATATAAGCATTTTTTTTCTTTAATTATTTTACAAGAGCACATATCAAGCTTCTTAACTATAGAATCGGAACCGATTATGATCAAGCCAGGCAGCGGCTTTGTTTAGATCTGCATTCAAAATTATTGGGAATCGAATTCCCACTCGGTCTCTCTAAACCTAGCAATATACAAATAAAGGAATGGTTATGGTGTCACAGCTGAACCGCCGTCAAAAACTACTTTTCCCCTAATTCTCTGGACTCAGTTCAGTGTCAATGTCAATTAAGCTGACTTATTTTTATATTACAGTCACTGAAATAATCACATTTTCTGTCAATACTTCTATTGGGACAGTGAAACGATATCTGCGTAGCAAAATATGATTTCGTAGTGAAACTATCGGCAAACTATTAACGATAGCACGGTCTCTCTTAGATTTCTCTGTTCCAATACTGTGCATTTGTAACAGTGTGAGGGAACGTTGGAAAGGGGATGAATTCATTATTGGCCGCGTTCCAATTAAGGAATCAGTGAGGACGTTATGGAGAGTACCTGTTATGCCAGTTAGAATAATGGGTCGAACTGGTTCCCGTGGCCTACGGATGAAAGCCGGCCCTGCAACTCGATATCGGCTCTTCGATCTCTGAATTGATACGGGTGCCGCGAACAAGGACCTCGCACGTGGGAGGAGGGGAAGAAAGTCGGTGAGAGAATGTGGCTTTGTGGGTTAGCAGGTCGGCTTTCTCCGCGCTGCACTCGGCCGGACGCGAAAGCTGCGCGCCAGTCACACGCGCGCTCCTTTGTACAACCCCCACCTCCGGGTCATTAACCGTGAAATTAAAAGCACGCTGCCGCTTCACCACTCCGCGACGCCCCTGTGTATTAACGCTTAGCTTCACTCTTCGTAGTAGCGCGAATTGTCTGGTACTGCGTGGAGGAGTCATGGCGCAGGGTGATTATGCAGATCTTTCTTCGCAAATAGTTACTCAAGAGAGAAGTAAACAACGATACACAAAGTTACTAACAACGAGGAACATATATGAGGAGTGAAGAATTCTCCGGTGGTGTGAAAGAGTTACTCTTCGCCAGCGTAGCTTTCCGTTTGATCACATTCTGTAACATCGGAGCTGTGTTGTGCAGGAAACTGGTAACTATTTTCTAGGACACACACTTGGCAAGCGACTCTAAATCCGAATGTAATCCTCTTTCAACATGGACGTTAGTTTACGGATAGCAGTGAAGCCCGTTCGTATTTCTGGGTTAAAGGAAGGCAACTGGAGGTTAGAAGCAGGTGCATTGTTTTGGTGTGTGAGAAACTGCAGCTACTGACTTATGACTAAACCATAACTACTAGTAGCACAGCTAAATACCTTTGTGTTTCTCTCAGCGATGATCATTCAAAGATAGATTCTCAATAAATGCGCGTGGTTGGCGTTTTTCTCGACTTATTGGATTCATGAGCCAAATTTAGTTGGGTAAGATTTAATACTTACAAAATTTTTGCAGGTAACAACAGATTTGGATCCATTACGTAGATTCGCAATTACTCTGCTTCTTATCTAATTTATGCCCAGTTTATATGAAAAGTTTGTAATATCTACAGATACATCATCAGAGCTGCTCAGTCTTCTCCTTTGAATTAAGTCCTTAAAATACGTTACTTATTCAACATGCGCACAAAAGATCGTTTTGCAGCATTCATTTTACGCCACGTACTGTATTATGGTCATACCAAGTGGGTGGGGTGGTGCCTCAGCTGCCCCTCCCCTCCTAGATAAAAATGACCTTTACACACTAAACTGTCAGTCCGCCCCGCTATAAACATATGGGATTCAATTCATGTTCAGTTTGAGGGAAATAGGAATATAATGGACACTAACTAGTAGCACGCGTACCCAGAACAACTTGGTGTAAAATCTTAAAACTGTTTCATCACGCCGCGGCTGAGTGGCCGTGCGTACTGAGGCGCTATGCTGCGATGCGCATGGCCGTTCCCCGTCGGGGGTTCGAATCCCCTCTCGGGCATGGATGTTTGTGCCGTCTTTAGAATAAGGTAGTTTATAAGTAGTTTGTACGTTTAGGGACTGATGACCCCGTAGTTAAGTCCATAAGCTTTACAAACATTTGAACATTTTTTTTTTTTATTTATTTATTTATTTATTTTTTTTTTTTTTTGTTTCATCATTCACAGCGAAAATAATTTTAATTCTTCCCCCTTCCTCTCCCTCTCCGGCGATTAACAAAGATCCGGGTACGCTCTTGCTCTATCGTTCGTTGTATGGAGACTTACTGTGCACAGCCCTTTTTGCATTTAGTGCTATTTTGAAAAATTGACAATGCCGAAGTACCTTTTAAAGTCAGTCTACTACAGACTCACTTATACTGTACAATTTTCAGCATCCTGACCATTACGTAATATTTGTTCATTACTTAATGCTGTTTCCTAACATTGCATCATATGATGATTTCATTTCGGTCGTCAGTTTATTTCCACTCCATGAGCACAATATGGAAGACAGCTACGTTTGCTAACGCTTTCCCATTTCTAATCGTCGACTATAAAAAGGGGCAGAAATTCCTCTAGACATACCCCCGCGCAGGAGCAATAGAACCTTGAATCGCGGAGAAAGGGGGAATGGTGAAAGGAATGTACGTAGAAATTGGTGATGGCAGCGCGCCCCTTTCACTTCACCGCGGCTGGTATCTGCGTGACCTCGAACGCGGAGTCACTGGCCGCCAGAAGAAAGTGCGACTTTCGCCGCACCGCTCTTCCGCCGCTGTCGCAGCATTGTGCACAACGGGAACGCTTACCTCCTCTCTCTACACCTTTACGACTCTTTTACCCTCCCTCTCTCTCCTCCTTCAACGGACAATACGACCTTCTTCTAGTTGCAAAAACTTCAGGTTGTTCCAATGTTTGGGGTACTTACGGAAAAATTATTCCATGAGTGACGTAACGTATGCCGTTAGTGTGTCCCCCATAGTGCGAACAAGCTTCGTGCCCGGAGAATAGGAATAAAAAATAAAAGTAAAAAAATAAAAAATAGAGCGAAATCTGTTGTCGTAACACTTATTAGATTACGTAATTAATTTATAGGTTTGTTCCGGAAAAAAGTATTCTATGGATGGACTTCACTATGGTTGTCAAGCACGTGGAAACATTAGTTGATAATCGTCTCCATCTGGACTTATTTACACTGTATCAACATACCCTAAAAAACATGCGTTGCGAGAGGGTGTGCTCTTGCAGTAGAAACAGAGCGTGAAAGAAGGTCGAGAATTCTAATTTGGTAACTACTTACCGTTTTGCCTTCGTGATAGTTCCCATACTCTCCCTACGGGCAACACGAAATCGAAGTGGTTTCCGTTTAGCTTCCAGCTTCCGCCACCCCCGCAGTTCGGCAGTCCTTTCTAATTAAAATTTCACAGTTATAAGATACAAGTAGAAGAATCAAAGCGTTCGCTGAAGTCACGTTTTCCGAAGTCGGTGTGACTGGGGAGATAGGCAGACACTTTTCTAGGAAATATGCTCACAGCTATTGTGGCATATTATGCAAAATCAGAGAGAGTAACTCTTCAGCGGAACGGCCACAGTTTTTCCCATTTCCAGTTCCTTTACTAAATGTTCAAATGTTTGTATAGCTTATGGGTCTTAACTACGGGGTCATCAGTCCTTAAACTTACAATCTACTTATGAACTAACTAAGACTAAGGACGGCACAAATATCCATGCCCGAGGGGGCATTCGAACCCCCGACCGTAGTCGCCGTGCAGAACGTGACTGGAGCGCCTCACTCCCCTCGGCCACCGTGGCTGGCAGTTCCTTTACTTCACAACTTGCTGGCAAATCGAACCCACGTCAGTTAAGCCACCGGCTGGATGTTCAAAGGTTCAAATGTTTGCTAAGCTTAAGGGACTTAACTACGGGGTCATCAGTCCCTAAACTTACAAACTACTTATGAACTACCTACAACTAAGGACGGCACAAATATCCATGCCCGAGGGGGGATTCGAACCCCCGACCGTAGTGGCCGTGCAGACCGTGACTGAAGCGCCTCAGTCCCCTCGGCCACCGCGGCCGGCCCGGCTGGATGCAACTGGGGCCCCTCATCCTTGGCCGTCTCGGAAAGCGGCGCATTAAAATACACGGGTAACCGGCCTGGTAAACATTTAAAGATATTGATGAAGAAATAATAATAAATAAATAAAAAGAATTCTACAACTAACATTGGCATTGGCAATTGGCTATTACATATCAGGTCCGTCTGTATGTGTGTGTGTGCCAGAGAGAGATTGAGAGAGGAAGAGAGAAAGGGAGAAAGTATGGTTCAGACTCGTGAGCGCCGCGGTGGAGTAGCCTAGCGGTCTAAAGCGTCTCGCTGCGGAGCGCGCGGTTGCTCGCCGTGGAGGTACGAGTCCTCCCTGGGGCATGGGTGTGTGTGTTGTCCGTAGGTTAGTTTACCTAGGTTTAAGTAGTTTGTAAGCTACGGACTGATGACCATGCAGTTTGGTCCGATAGATTTACAGACAGACTCGTGAGCAGGCTGTTAGTAAACTATATTTACGCCAGTAATGCAGTTTTAAGAAGTGTAAGTGCGACTGGAGAGTAAGGAGGATGTTTGGGTTCAGCTTCCAGCTGCCGTCGCTGCACCCGCCACACCCGCAGTTCGAGACGTCGCCGGTGCTGAACCTGAGCCGCACGGCGCGCAGCCGCGCGCAGAGCCCGTACGAGCTGTCGAGCGGCGACGAGTCCGCGTCGGGCCCCGGGCCGCTGCCGCTGCCGCTGACGCTGACGGTGTCTGCGAGCAACAGCCTGCCGCACAAGCTGCGCCACAAGAGCCACCTGGGCGACAAGGACGCGGCCACCACGCTGCTGTCGCTGCAGAACATCAAGACGGAGCCGGGCGCGCGCGCGTCGCCGCCCTGGGACGCGGAGGGCAGCAGCGACGAGCGCGACTCCGGCATCTCGCTGGGCGGCCCGGCCGACTGGGCGGCGGCGGCGGCGTCGGGCGCCACGGCCCTGCCCGTGGGGCTGCCGCCCCCGCAGGACGACGCCCAGCTCAAGTCCGAGCTGGCCCGGCTCGCCTCCGAGGTGGCCAACATCAAGAGCCTGCTCACCGGCACCAAGCCCACTGCGCAAGCCACGGCCGGCGAGCAGTGAACTCCCCGCAGTCGGTCACCTGGCTCTCCGCTAGATCTGCCCGTTGGCCGATTGTCCTTCTCCTGGTCGGACGCCCGAGGCGTCGCCGGTGGGCCCCCCGAGTCGGGGCTCACGAATCTTCCTCGCACGTGACGTGTTGCCTCAGTGACGTAATGTGTCCTAGAAGAAATCTGTCAGCACCCCAGCGACGATACAGACGTAAACGTCCTGTCAGCCAGACTGCAGATACGCTCGTTTACGAGGCCCGTTAGAAATGACTCACAAAGTGAGTCGAGATATTTATTTTCCTCCAATAATGTTATCTAACAAGAAAACTAAAAATTAGGAAAAACATCCCCTCTATCCTGGTTCCATAGTATGAAACACACGGAACTACAATTTTCTATAATGAATTGAACTACGTGTACAGGCACATTGACCTGTGCATGTCGAGAAGCCAGCCGTTACTACATCACCTGATTCACCCTTTCGCTTCCTGACCTCGCCGAGACCACACCATATCAGAGAACATATCTGCCCTTCTTCCATCATCTGCTAACTTGTTGCGAAGTAGGGCATCCATTCCTAAGATATCTACGATAAACTGGCTGTAATGTCACTCAACTGCTATAATACCAGGTGCTGATGAGTCTGGAACGATGTTTGTGGACAATATTGACCCCTCTGTTATCTCATCTGAAGTAACGATGACCTGAGAAACACTACACAAGTTACACACGGGGCCATTCTACTATGAGGTTGCCTCGATAAGTTCCTTCAACCAAAGAAAGTGGACATACTTAGTACACGTCGATCTGCATTAACCGGAAGAGGCAGCATATAAGGTGGCTATGACGCACGTGTCTGTATTTGTAATGCAAATTTAATGTTCTGAACTTTCTGTTTATGTAGAAGTAAATGATTTTTCCACGAACAGAAAGTAAGGATTCTGGCTATGATCTCAGTTTTCTCAGCCGATTATGACGATTTTATTTACTAAATAGAAAATCCGAGTAATACTTGAATAAAGTGCCTGTTACTGCTAGAATTGTTACTGATACTATCATTGCATCTCACTGAAAGGAAATTTTGTTTTGACTGAACATATAAAAACCCTTGTATTTTTAACTTAAATTTGAGTTTGATATGTAACTGTCTCATGGACTTCAATTTGAAATAGTAATTGTTATAAATACATTTTTATGCTTCTGCAGGTAAATTTTCAACAATATGTTTCATATTTTCTGGAAAATTGTTCTTCCTGCTCAATTCAACTCTAATTTATTCTGCAATATGCTTTCATGTAACTTTCATGAACTGCTGTACACTCATTTTCCTAAAATTCTTGTAGAACGGTAACTCACTACTTTCAGAAGTATCTGACTGATTATGTTTATTAGGTATTTATTTTTTCTTCCTCTTAAGACTGGACCTTTTTACTACGTCTTGCAGTGTTAGTTTTTACATTTTGTAAAGTAATGTAACTTATGTATCTCATAAAACTAGCTAAGAACTTACTGAATCCTCAAGGACATTGTGGAACATTTTCACAGTGCTGTGTTTGTTCTGTATTCTGTGATTGGCCGTGAACTTCTGTGGACTAAGTATGTAGTGAATACATAATACGGCCAGAGAGCTGACAATTAGTGTACACTTGTGTTGCCGAAAGAGGCAGCATTCACATTGTATCATAGCTGTTTGTGATGAAGATGTTAAATATTTATTGTCGTATTTAATTGCCGTTGAAGTGTAAAAAGACTGTTGGTGGTTTGGATCGTGCATAGCATTAGATTGTGATTGCAAAATACTGAATGCTATTTTCCTCTTATTTTTATACTTGGATTAATTTTAATGTCTCAGGTTTCTGTTTCCTGTAAATATGTCCATCCTGCTAAAATTGTCTGTCTTAAGAAAGCTGTGTGCTGCTCGATCAAATTGAAACTCTGTCATTTGCGCAAATCTCTTACTGCTGTACCTTCTGTCCTTAAACTGATAAGGAGTATGTATTTTATGAAAATACTGGAATAAACACAGATTGCTTTTTGTCATATAATGCATGTGTTTGTCAATTTAGTCTTTCTAGTATCCTCTCAACCAGAACTGTTACCAATCTAAATTACAGGCAATTAAAATGAGAAAGTGGGAGTTTCTGACTGCTACTTTTACCTGCTGATAACCTTAAAGCACGTTTTTACATCAGCCTGTGTTCATTAGGTTATCCTCTGAGCCATATAGTGAAATTTACAGACACTGCAACAGTAACACTTTTGTAAATTATAACAAAACAATGTGAAACCTTAAAATCATCTATCAGATTTGCTGAACTCAACAAATATTGAATGTTTTCCTATACATATAAAAATATGACAGACAGGCAGCTGATATTTAGCATGCTCAAAGGATTTCAGTTTTATGTAAAAACTGAGATCCAACACACCCTGACACAAAAACACCAACACATAATTTTTGGAGGGAACTCAGTGAATCGATCAAAAACCATTCATCTATCAGATGTAAGGATTGTTGTTTAATTTAATTTGTTCTTAAGATCTTAAAAAGAAGATAAAGTTATTAAGTTATTGATGTGTCTACTAGGATTAAAGAATGTAAGTGAAACTAATGAATCTGCACGGCTAGATCAATAAGCATTTGAATATCAAAACAGAATTGCAACATTACAAATGTAACAATATTGTTGCCACATTTCAAATAGAAGTATTGAAAAAAGAAAACAAAAGTTCTTCAGGAAACTTATACGTCTATAATGTTAAATAAATAAAACTAAATAAAAAATATAAACTGGAGAAGTGCTTTCAATTGTACAGTCTAATATAACGAAGTCAATAAATTAAAAAAAACACAAAAGTGAAGTTGTAAAATTTGTGTATTAGATGAAATATTGCAAGTCTTGGTTGATAGAAATTTTGTAAGTGGACACTCATGAACAAATTATAAACAACAGAAATGAATTCCGAACCTGAACATAGAAATTCAGTTTTCTAAGAAACCCATTTGCTAGACTGAAGAACACAAGGAGGCTTCCAATGAATAAATTACACAACATTTGGAGTGTAAGAAAGAGTATATCAATTGAAGTAATATCAATTGAAAACTATTACATTTCTCAGAACAAAAAATAATAGTAGTAACAACAAATATTCATTATCTTTACATTTTACATAGAATAACGACTGGAAAAGTATGTCTGATTAAAGAACCTAACGTTGAATATGTTGGTTTGTCAATGAAACACTATCTGAGAAAGAGTTATTCATTCAAACTAACTCCAAACAGGAAAATTGCCAGGAAATTAGATTCAGATAATAGATTTAAAATTAATACAACATAATCAACTGTAAAAACGAAATGATATCCAACAGAAACAATGTCGATAATAGTAATGCTATGTCTGGGAAACATTACACAGTCTTGTTATTGATGGAATAATTAACATTACTCAAGAATCTCTTAACACAGTTATTACTAAAATTGTTCAGAAAAGATGAAAATATAGATGCTATTTCTATTCGTACTAAGGAGACAATGTTTTTTAGTGTTTTGGACGTCGGTCCAATTTACTTCTTTCATAGCGTATATTGTTAAGGTGTGGCATTCATGGCTAAATATGAATTTTTTTTAAAAATAATTGAAACAATGTATAAGGAATAAAACAGTGGTAAAAATAAAATTTCTGTTTTGTGCCTTGTAAAATGTGTAATTAGCAAATAGAAGATGAACAGCTCATTTTGTAGACACACGTTTCGTCCTTCGTGAACTACGTAAGAATCCTTTATTATTTGACTGATTCTTCCGACAGTTCTTAATGGAACATAATCATACTGAATTTAAAATCGCAATTTTGAATTAAAAATGAACTTATGAAACATACACAAAACTGTGATTTTTAATTTAACCAACTGTTAGTTGATTTGTCAACATGTGGCAAAATTTGCGGAATAAAAGTGGGGTTTTGCATGTAGATGGTAGGAAATATTTATCGCCATTTGACTATCAATTAACGTGATAAATGGGCATGTTATGAAGCCTCATATATGCTTCTCAAATCCACAAGCGTGTACAGAAATGTTGAATGGACGTCTCAATTATTTTATTTCTCCTGCTAATGAAGACACTTGGATGACTGTAAAGCAACTTACACCGAGACAAGTCTCTAGTAGCATCTATGCTTGTGGCAGGCACCTGCAATGAATTTATGCACATAAAGTAGTCGGTTACATTTTGAGTGTTATAAACAACTTTAAAATATACTTTACTTGAAGGCTGCTTCTAAATAAATTATTTTATAAAATATTTTTAATTTTCGTGCAAACTTTATCTGTAAATCCATAGTGACATTAAATCATAGAGTTGTCCCTCTCTATCCCTCCCTCTCCCTCCCTCTTTCTTCCTTTCTCTCTCTCTCTCTCTCTCTCTCTCTCTGTCTGTCTTTCTCCCTCCCTCTCTCTCTCTTTCACACACACACACACACACACACACACACACACACATACATACACACACATCTTATTAGATACTGACATACAAATACAGCTATCCCGAGTGCTTCAATTAATGTCACATCCCATCATAACGAATAGTAACTGTCTTAATACTAGAACTCCAACTAGTCGAAAACTTTGCTGTTGAAGGCAGATAACTTTTTCGCATGTGGATGCCTTATACTGTACACCCTGATTAGGACAAGCACTACTTACCTTTCCCTTATACTCTGGTATGAGAGAAGCGACGATAATTTCAGAAGGATAGTAAATCAGCTTCAGAAATACTTGTCAACGTCCAAGTGTGAATTCACGTAATTGTAGTGTGGAATTAAGTGAATGATATTGCTCTAAAAGTAATGAAACAACTACGTATAGACAACAGTAATTGTCACTGAATGTAATAAATAGTCATGGTCAACTTAATACGCTAATCATGTTGACAGTTTCTAAATGACTGAAAACATATAAACCACTTAAAGAGTGCTGTGCCTTAAATTATAAAATCAGCCGGCATTATAAATAAAGAAATGCGCTACAGTTTAAGCTCTTAGTTTGTTAATAATTTAACTCACGAACTTGACGTGATTAACCCTTCGTTATTATCATCAAATAATGTAATACTACACTTCTCGACATCCAAAATGCAACATCAAGAAGGACCGGATATACCACAGCCAAATTTATTTGGAATATAACTCGTAAAAAAATTATATGATTGAAAATACAGTCCCTTGTGAAGTGAGGAAACTTCTGAAGTCAGTATTATATTATGGGTGCCATTGCTGCCTATGAAGCCTGCTACACGCATCGGCATTGGATCAAAAAGGCTCAGGATCTGTTTTTGGGTATAACAGTTCATGCTGCTTCCAGATATAACCAAATCTGATTAGGTGTAGAAGCGAGCAGTGTATCTCGACCCAGTCGTTCCACAATTATCGACCACTCGTTTTCGATGGTCATATTGGGAGATCACGGGGGCCAGGGTAGCAATACAAATCGAAGGACGAAGAAGAAATCTTCAATTTTTTATTAAAAAAATGTTAAAAAAATGTTCAAATGTCTGTAAATCTATCGGACCAATCTGCGTGGTCATCAGTCCGTAGCTTACAAACTACTTAAACCTAGGTTAACTAACCTACGGACAAACACACTCACCCATTCCCCTGGGGGGACTCGAACCTCCACGGCGAGCAACCGCGCGCTCCGCAGCGAGGTGCTTTATACCGCTCGGCTACTCCACCACGGCAATTTTTTTATATAATTATACGAGTATGTACACTTGCTCGTCGTCGGAGTTTCGAGTCCTCCCTGGGGCATGGGTGTGTGCGTGTGTGTGTTGTCCTTAGGTTAGTTTACCTAGGTTTAAGTAGATTGTAAGCTACGGACTGATGACCACGCAGTTTGGTTCGATAGATTTACAAACACTTGAACATTTTTGCTTTGTCGTGAAAACATAAAAATTATGGAAATAAAAATGGAACAAAAAATAAGCCGACCACTTAGTCTTCATGTATAATAAATGATCCATTCACCTGAAGATCTATCATGGTTATGAATGAACGATCCTCTAGTACCGCTTCTATTGCATCTAAGAGTCTATCACGTAATGTCTCCTGAACTGTACGAATAAAAAAAAGTATTAAGTTCTCTTGGTTTCTCCTGAACACTGATGTTGAATGTGTAAATTTCAGCAAGAACAAAATTAGTTAGATTGTCAATAAATGCCACTCAACCCGTACACAGACGTAAACAACCACACATGAATAGTGCTAATGTGACGGAGTCGGTAAGACGACCGATCACCAGGAAGGAAGCAAACTGCTTGTGTAAACTGCAGTTCCGTCATGACTGGAAGCCCAATTCGTAAGTTTGCTCCTATCAGCATTGTTACTTTGTCTCAGGAGGGACTCTCGTCTATAGAAGTTTTGGACGTCTCGGAGGAAACGAAAGGGATGTCTTTCGAACGCGGAGGAGGTACAGAGATATAGGAACTGACGATGACTTCCTCGCTACCAAAGCGCTTTCTTCTTACGGACTTCAGCTCGGAGGAACCCGTAGAGGAACGTCATAGTGCTGAATAATGATTTCGTGCACTTACAGGACGTCGTATTTCCAATATAACTATACGTAAAACGCTGGATGATATGTAGCTTCCAGGCCAGGTCCAGCTTTGACACCTAGACACCACGCAGCACTGTACAGATGGGCCCAATAGCATGCAGAATTGAATCGTCAGAATCAGTATCAAATGTTATTCAGAAATGAGACTCGCATCTGCCTTCAACCAGACAATGGTCGGAGACGTTTTTGGACGTATCCTGGTCAGCCTGAATGTCTTAGACCCACCGTCCAGCTAGCGCGGCAAGGTGATGGTTCCCTGATGTTTTGGGTTGGCATTATGTGGGTTCACAGTACGCCACTGGTGGTCGTAGAAGGCAATACGGTACTGAGATGATATCCTTCGACTTACAGTGGAATGAATCGGTTGCATTTCGGTGAAAGAATCGTCTTAATGGACGGCCATTCTGGCGCTCATCGTGAATGCGTTCCTTGATAATAACGACGTAGCAAGATTAGAGTAACCAGCATTTTCTCCAGACATGAACCATACCGAATATGCCTGGCATACATTGAAAAGGACTAATTTTGGACGAGATGACCAACCTATCAATCTGAGAGATCGACACCGAATTGCCGTTCAGGAGTGGGGTAATCTGGACGAACAGTGCCTTGATGATCTAGTGGACAGTATATGCCACGACGAATACAGGTATGCGTGAGTGCAAGAAAATTTGTTGCCTGGTATTAGGGGTATTTGTGTATGTTACAATCTTTAATACAAATTGAGAATGTGTAGATTATCGACGTACAGCTTGTCAATTTCTGTTTTAATGAACAATAAAGGGAACTGAATTGTTGTTTTTGTATATCTGTATTTACTTAAAGAAACGTGGTGACGCAACGCTTCTTTTGAAGTGTGCATTTTCCAGCCGTAGGGACATAGGAGCGTTACTATTCACCATTTATACCAATAATTTAGCGACAAACGTCAGAAGTTTCAAGCTCCTGTTCAAGGTTGATGCTATTTTATGTGGAGGAATCACAAAATTAGTAAACTAAACTAATTGCAGCAGACCTGCAAAGAATAATTGATCTTTGTAGGGATTGACAGATAACTTTTAGCATCTCAGATATAACTCACTAAGCATAATCAAGGAGATTGTCTTTTATTATAAGTTTGGTAATTATCCACTGAAACCAACCACAACGCTTAATTCTGCAGAAGTATCTAAACTAGGACAATCGAATAAAATTTGGTCTAAGGAAGTTGGATACAAGATTAGTCCACATTTCAATATCTGAAGGGAAAAGCAGATCACCCATGAAGAAAGTAGCTGGTGAAACTCAAGCTGGATACAGGAACTAAATTCAGTTGTAGGTTCTTGAAATTTGATTAGCGACGAATTAAACAAGTTTACGCAAATTATTGTGAGTGGTATTTCGTTTGTTTGCGCTACCTAAAAAAGTTTAAAAATCGCGAATCTTATTAACATGCAGTTACTTATCTGTTGACTTTTCACTGTTGAAATACTAGTCTGTTGGCATTATAAACTAAATACTCTGATAGTTGAGCGTGTAATGCTTTGCTTACTTAAAGTGACGTATTTATACGTAATACGAAAGAATGATTATATTTTTGAGAAATTAACAAAACTCGACAAAGAAATCTAGGATATGTACCTCATCATTTAAATAATATATGAGTAGCTTGTTATCAAAGGCGGACGTCTGTCGTTTGCAAACAACTGAGATAAACGCCATTTTTATTACGAAACGTGGAGTTAATGCGTATGCTTGCTAGTTTGGTGATCATTTGCAACTAAATGATGACCAAACTATCATGCATACGTATTAACTCCACGTTTCGTAATAAAATGGCGTTTATCTCAGTTATTTGCAAAGGACAGATGTCCGCCTTTGATAACAAGCTACTCATATAGTGATAAACTAAATATGATGAAAGGAGGTAAAATGTTATGGCAGTGGAGCTAGAATAATGTTAATGTCTTGTACCCAACTATCAATGACTCTACGTCGAATTTGGCAGTAAGAAAGTAATTATGAGATTTGTATTGATAAATTCAAGATTGTAGCTTTAAGTTAAAGGTACATTCTCACATGCATCGATAGTGCTCCTACATGTTTTCTGATAGCTACTGTCAACTCTCCATTACTCTGAGTCGATATTATCTTTTAAAATACAGAAAAATCTTTCAATTGTCCATCTCTTTATTCTTTCTTTCTTATATTTTGGTTTCGTTGCAATTGTTGTTTATTTTCCACTCTACTGAATACATACATCACAGTGTAGTTCACAAATCTTGTCCAATTTTACCTATGAACGCTATATAAGTATTAATTATAGATATACATTACGCCAAGCCACACGTGTGAATGCTCTGTGTTACGACCTTGGAAAGATTATTGTTTTTCTTATCCAGGTTCTTCAATTCGTCTGATAAAGAGACATCTGTAAATATGATTGGCATGTATTACGTGTATGAATGCATGACATGACGTAAGTCCTAATGTTATTACGCAATGTTTTCTGTCTTCTGCAGCAGGCGTGTTAGAGAGTTTGGCGAGTATTATTTAATGAAAATCTGTAATAAAGACAGTTTAAAGTATGAAGCGAAAACCATGTGCCGCGAAAACCATGTGCTCTCAGACAAAATAATTCCTGCAGTTGTTAGCAGTAGGTAATGCCAATGTTGGCATGCGATATGCAGCATAAGATATCAGTCTTCTATAAGTCTCCGTCAGCATAGTACGGATGACATATGGGGATCAATAAGCGGGCAGAGGAAACAGCACCTGCTGAAAGGCTTCGCGGAACAGATGATATTATTCCGCCAGAGTTCTTTGTGTTCCTGCGTCCTCTGCGGTGACAAAAGGGAGACACGGACTCTGTGCCAGCGAACAATAAACCGTCCCAATCTCTTTGGAGGTAGCAGGGACCTAGAATGTAAGCTTCTTTTAGTTACTGTTACGGAGATCCCTGGCAACTTATAAAACTAAAGTCTACTGTTGAATTTATGTAGTAGCGAGTGGTGGCAGATCTGTTTCCTTTGTGTTAATACAAATGTTAAATGTTACTTTTAAAATACGTATAGGCAATACTGAGGAGGATGGTGACGAAGCGACTGTTTGCAGTTGGCCAGTGGCCTCCCAGGAGAGCTATATATACTTGTATCTGACGCATGTGGCGGCCCTGACTAGATTTGTGAGATTTTGGAATAACCACCAGCCTTGTAGAGCTGCGAAGAACCACTGCTCCCGCGTGACACTTCTCCCACCGTTGTTTCGCGGTAAATGGGTGGATAACTACAGCCGGGGTGTTAAAAACGTCTTTCTTATGACTACAATGAAGATCGTTGCCTAATACAGACGATAATTTCGTTTGATAGTATCTAGCATGTTTTAGAATAAACTGTCACATCTATTGTTCATAAACGTCATTATCATCGTGACTTATCAATACTATGACACTTACCAGTCTTCTGTTAGATAAATCTGGACTGTTATCAAGCCGCAACAGTTACATACCAGCATTACGTCTGATGCCAGAGATACAGAGTTTACGACAAGTCTGAATGAAGAGTACACATGGTTATCAGAGTTATTACCTAGGTGATATCCTTCAGATGAATTTCCTGAAAAAATCATCTATTTATTATTTCCGAGGCTATTGTTTTCTAGTGTGACTTGTTGATGCGATTTGTAGATTGCAAAGATCGCTTTGTAGAGTTTCAATTCATCACCAGTTTTAACAGACCTGACTGTCATCCTCAAATGCTATAAACAATGTGCACATGACACAAATAAATAAACTAACCCGCCTAGATTATGTATAAGGAGCGCATTCTACATACAAATAATATCACATAATGAAAGTACATACCACTTCATCTCGTCGAGATGGGAACTGCGCTCAAGTTATAAAATATATTATCATATTAGGTCGTCACAGTGATAAAAAACTGAAATAAAAATTCAGAATGCCTCAAAGATAAATTCACGAGCACAAAGCGTCCACAAATCAACCATCCAGTCACACCAACACAGAAGCTTGCAGAGGCACACCCACATCTGAGTCACAGGCTATTACATTACGCAACTAACAGCCAACAATGCAACATACAAACTGGCTGTGATGGTTGGTTTGTGGACGCTTTGCGGTGAGTGCCTGGGCATGACGGCTGTGAACCCTGCGTGTGTCGTCGATGTTTGGCGCTAAGCAGCTTTGATTTATATTATGAGATAACTGTTAGTTTCGTAATGTAATAAGTTTTACCCAATATATGAAGTGCTGTGTATGTCTACATTTATATTCACTCATTATCTGGTTGTGGTATCTCTTTTGATGTGAGCCTTATTATTGTTTAGAGCTCAACAGAAGACATGCTTATTGCTGTGCTAGTGTCTATATAAATTCACAATGTATTAGCTCTGTAGCGCCGCCTAGTTACCGAAATGAAGTATTCACAATTTTTGTTTCAGTTTTTTTATAATTGTGAGGATCAATATGGTAACATACTATATAACAAGAGCACAGTCCCATCTCGACGACGATGAAGTGGTATGTACTTTTATGGTGTGGTATTATTTGAATGCATAATAATTCGAAGCAAGTTAATTTATTTATTAATGTTACGTGTACATTGTAGAGAGCATCTCAGGATGGCAGCCAGGTCTACTGAAAATGGTCATAAATCGAAATGAAATTGTTTCAACAGAGCGATCTTCGCAATCCAGATAAGAAGTCATACCATATGGTTGCAAAATGTGCGTAAGTTATATATGTATATATAAATATATTACCTCTTTCTTATTCATTTTTTTATATATGGGCTTATTTACTCAATTTGCGTAAATTTGTGAACACAATTTTATGTCAGTTTACGTTTGACATAGTGTTCTTTTTACTTTATTTGCCATTCTACGTGTAAAGCTAATGTGGAAATGAACTGAGTATACATCTTTCCAGCTGACATTATTTACATATTTCTTTAGGTACCTTTCCGTATCACTTGTGAGCAACTTTTAAGAACATAAAAGTAATTTCATACAGAAAATGCATATCGTCGGATTATTATAAAAACTTCCTAAATCGAATAAACTAAATTTTACAGGAGAGGCAAAAAATATTTTGTCTTGAAGTCAATGGAAAATACAGATACGCTGAATTAAGTAAACCTGCCAAAAAATTTATATTTACTAATGAAGAAAGAAAATACATTTTGTAAAAGATTAAAAATATTTAGACGTAGAAAGTACAGAAAAATAATATTAAGAAGATGTAAGACATAGGAATTTCTGTTAACTTAAACCCATGCAGCATCTACAAACAAAGATGAATTAAAACAACTGACAACCAGCAACTATCACACATTTACGCTGATATAGATGGATACAGAGCCTTTAATATTTCAAAACTATGTATCTTCGCATGAAAAGTGTGATAAAGGAAATGAAAATCTGCAGGAGTCATGTTTCTAACTTCCGATGCTTGTCACATTTATTTTTTGTAATGGGCCTGGTTTCTTTGTATAGTTCCTTCATTCTCTTCAGTTCTTCGAGACCTGTTCTCATGAAACATCCACTCACCTGCAAATCTCGGCTTTCAGCGAATTGTCCTGTGAGGTTGGTGTTGATTTGCTGGGGATCATGTGTTTCGAAACCTGGACGAATCGACGAATCAATCAAATTGCAGGAAACTCTTAAGAAGTTATGTTACATAAGTCTTACTTGCTACCGTGCTGGAGAGTAAATCTAGTTTTCCTCAATTTACGTTCAACTGCAGAATAGACACTAACAGCAGCAAAACTACTTTTGGTTGATGAAAATGTTCTTATTTATCAACTGCAAGAGTATGTTCGAACGAATAACTTTCCTGTTGATATGGACAGACGACACTATAGAGATTGATTTCTTCCTTAGCAACCAATTCTGTTTCTTCATCGAAAAAGTGGTACAATATTTAGGTAAGTTATACAGCAGTGAAACCACCTTCTGCGTCGTGCCACAAAAACCAATAAAATTTATTTTGTGTTTTAAATGAATCTAGTGAAATTGTGAACTACCAACATATTGTTGTTACTATGGAAGGAGCTGTAAACATAGAGCACAGTTATGTACACTACGCAATCGAACCTACCCGGACACCTGGCAGAAAATGACTTACAAGTTCGTGGCGCCCTCCATCGGTAATGTCAGAATTCAATATGGTGTTGGCCCACTCTTAGTCTTGATGACAGCTTGCACTCTCACAGACCTACGTTCAATCAAGTGATGGAAGGTTCCTTGAAGAATGGCAGCTCATTCTTTACGGAGTGCTGCACTGAGGAAAGGTATCGATGTAGGTCGGTGAGGACCGGCAGGAAGTCGCCGTTCCAAAACATCCCAAAAGCGTCCTATAGCATTCAAGTCAGGACGCTGTGCAGGACAGTCTATTACAGCGATGTTATTGGCGTATAACTTCTCCACCAAAGGCCGTGCATTATAGACAGGTGCTCGATCGTGTTAAACGATACAATCGCCATCCCCGAATTGCTCTTCAGCAGAGGGAAGCAAGAAGGTGCCTAAAATATCAATGTACTCCTGTGTTGTGATAGTTCCGCGCAAAAGAACAAGAGGTGCAAGCCCTTCCATGAAAACCACAACACCATAACACCACAACATTCAAATTTTACTGTTGGCACTACACACGCTGGCAGATGACGTTCACCGGGCATTCGCCACATCCACACCCTGCCAATGTGTACCGTAATTCGACACTCCACACAACATTTTTTCCACTGTTCAATCGTCCAATGTTTACGCTCCTTACACCAAGCGAGGCCTCCTTTGGCACCGACCTGCGTGATGTGTGGCTTATGGCCAGCCGCTCGACCATGAAATACAAGTTTACTCACCTTCCGCCATAGTATTTGGAGTGGAAGCTGATACAGTTTCGAATTACTGTCTGATGGTCTGGATAGATGCCTGCCTATTACACTGTACGACCCTCTCAACTGTCGCTGTCTCTCTTAGTCAACAAACGAGGCCGATCTGTATCCTTTCGTGTTACACGTGTCCCTTCACGTTTCCACGTTACTATCACATCAGAAACAATGGATATAGGGATTTATAGGAGTGTGGAAATCTCGAGTACTGACCTCTGACACAAGTGACACCCAATCATCGGACCACGTTCGTAGCCCGTGAGTTCCCAGGAGCGCCCCATTCTGCTCTCTTAACGATGTATAACGGCTGCTGAGGTCGCTGATATGAAGTACCTGCCTTTAGGTGGCGAAACAACGTAGCTAAAATGAGGAAGGGATGTTTTTTAGGGTCTCCGGATACTTTTGATCACATAGTGGATATCCATGTTATATCGTTATAAAACTGTAACAACTACAGTCGAACTTTTATACAATACACAGAAAACACTATAATTTCCAGTCTCCCTACAATCACGATAATCAATGCGCACAGCATCTTGTCTCGGTTTACCTCACAGTACCGTACCAGAGCAATACGCCGACCAGACGGCCGTCATGCCATTAACAACAGCCTGTTCCTCGTTCACGCTCAAGTGTTTTCCCTTAAGCAGTTACGAGACCAAATAGTGACAATGTAGACTTCGAGAACGGTGATATCCAAAAGCGGTCCTCGAAAATTTTTTGCGATATCTTGTAAACGCACTGATTTCGTAACTGAAAGTGATATATAGGATATCATAGCCACATTGTGGAAGCTCAGGTGCATTTCAAATATAGGTTTGACTACTACTCTGTAGGCCCCCATACACAGTATATATATATATATATATATATATATATATATATATATATATATATATATATATATATATATAATGTGAGTGTGTGTGTGTGTGTGTGATCCTGTGCAAAATTTGTTTTTGAGCAAATATATGAAAAGACGGAAACCATCTAGATATTTCACGATGAATGTTTGTCAGAATTTTCAGAGCTAAAGCAAGGGTTAAAAATTGACAAATAATAGAGAATGAGGTCGAGTTTTACAAAAAAGAAAAACCATTTAATTTGTCATAGCTCTCTGTATCCGTTACACATTAAAAGTATTATTTTACTAGCGTTAGTTTCCGGCGTTTCGCGGGTGAGTATTTATTCCTTACCCTTGATAATCCATCCCCTTCGTTTATGTTCGTCGCTTTCTACCCTACTCTCTGTCCATTTCGTTTTCGTTTTCATACAACTCAACTCTTGTGACATCATATCTCCTCAACTATGTGTCCTATAAAAATATAATTTTCCAGGTTCGTAGAGTGGAATATTAGAAAATTGTCCACGAAATGTGTTCGGAATGAATATGGTAGTAAATACGCAATTAATTATAATCTCATGCCTGATGGGGCGGGTTGTCATGTATTTAATTGTTTTTGACTTCATATCTCCTGAACTATCCCTGGAATAGGAGGGAGAACCGATAGTGGTACTCAAGGTACCTTCCGCCACACACCGTCGGGTGGCTTGCGGACTATGAATGTAGAAGTAGATGTAGATATGTATCGTACTATATCATTTAAAAGGTACTACATTCAGTAGTATATGTGTATACTGACTGTTAAGTGTCTCACGAATAGAATTAGAAGTAAGAATTAAATTGTAACGACATATCAAATGTTGCAGTTTTGCCGCATGAACGGCGCGAAAGAAATAAGCGATAAATTTCTTTCTTTACATCATTTTTCAGGGATTATAAGCGATAAATAGTTCCATAATAGTTTGAAACTATGTATGAAGTTTTTTGCAAGTCCCTAATGGCTCTGATGTTCAATTAGTGGATGACTAAAATCTCACGCATCACTTGTTGGGGCTGCATTTTCTTGACTTTCATTGTTTACGACATCATATCTCCTGAACTATGAATTGTAGACGAATATCACCACCATATCGATTATTTCGTGATGGTAAAGCATGTTTGTACAAAATATGGTTGGAAATTGTCAGTTATTTTAGGTAGAGATGTGGAGCATTGTCGCAACATGCAGCAGTGATTCGCGAATACATTACGGGTGGTTTTCTCCAGCGTGTACTAACTCTAGGACTGATCGAGGAGAGGATACGTACTAATAATGATCTACTGATCATATCTCCGGAAATGCGTTTCCATGCTAGAACTATTTATTAAGTCATAATTCGTTACAGCGACTGCTCTCTAATACGTAGCTGCACGCCCAGCGTCCGTGGCGAGGTCCATCTTCGACACCTAGACACCACGCAGCACTGTACAGATGGGCCCAATAGCATGCAGAATTGAATCGTCAGAATCAGTATCAAATGTTATTCAGAAATGAGACTCGCAGCTGCCTTCAACCAGTCAATGGTCGGAGACGTTTTTTGGACGCGTTCGGACAGCGCATTCGTGTAGCTTTGTCACAACTGCTGTTTTAGGGCTCGTCTATCAAATGCAGTAACAATGTGCATGCGTTGAGGTACGTTGATACCATTTTCACACGCTATGATATAGCGCGTATTAAACCGCTGTCTATGTAGTATTTTCTCTCCGTACACTCTCCTCGATCAATGCCTGGAGTTTAATTACGTTGTAAAACATCGCACTTGTATAAGCCAAATATAATCTGGCAAACCATCAAACATTTAAAGTAACTCAAGTACAAAATCCAACAAGGACAGCTGTGACAACAACGGCATGACACGTATGTTATTATTAGGTACCCAGCGAGTGTATAACATCATCTGTAATTCCAGTTACAACATGTAAATGGCCCCTGTCAGGTGGTGGGCAATGTAATATGAACACCATACAGTATGTTACAACCTGTTGCAAGCTGGAACAACTGTAGGCCAATCTACCTACAACACCACATTAGTGACTTAATCGACAAGCTTGTTGAGAAGACTTGTTGAAGGCGGTATTTATCTCAGATGGCCGGTTAATTACGTTCCACGTATCGCTCAGCATATGAGACATAGTTTGGAGTGGGAACAAAACCACCGCACTTGAGTGTGCATCTATGTACAATAGTTGCTTTTCCATCACCCGCCACAGTTGAGTGGCCTAGCGCATTGAGTCGCTATGCTCCAATGCGCGAAGCAATTCCCCGTGGGGGGTTAGAATCTCTCCTCGGGCATGGATGTTTGTGCCGTCTTTAGTATAAGCTAGTTCATAAGTAGTTTGTAAGTTTATGGACTGATGACCCCGCATTTAAGTCCCATAAGCTTAACAAACATTTTTTCCATCACCCACCAGGCTGAGTTTAACTTTAAAGGTGACATAAAATATATTGCGATTTGAAGTCGTAATTGATTGTCTTCAGTATGATTTATGTGGATCGGGTATTGTTCGTAGTACTGAATTCCAGATGCTTACCCACTATGGAAGTGGACTTAGACACTGATCAGCCCGACCCTAATAACCAATTACCTAATAGCCGGTATGTCCAGCTTTGGCACGGAAAACGGCGAAAACCCATCTTAGGATGGAAGCAATGAGGCCTTTACAGGGCCCTGAAAAGAGCTTGCACCTCATCTTGAAACACAAATTAGCCAATTCCCGTAAATTCCGGAGACGGGGGAGGTGAGTTTTGACGCCTCGTTCAATCATATCCTTGATGTGTTCCATGGGGTTCACATCTGGCAAGATGGCGGTCCCGCACTTCAATACAAACTCTCCACTGCGATCCTCGAACCACTACATCACACTTCTGGGCTTGTGACATGTCGTATTATCATGTTGAAAAATGCCACAACCTTTGGGATACATGATGGTGATGAAGAGGTGTACATCGTCTGAAACCAGTGACCGATATTTCTTGGCCGTTATGGTGCCTTGCAGGAGTTCCATGGGACTCATGGATGCGCACGTGAATGTTCCCCACAGCATAAATGAGCTTGTGTCCGTCCGGCAATAAAGGCTAGTAGTGTTTGGTGCACTGTGTTTTCAGATACAGTTGCACCCCGCCAGGCATTAAAACCGCATGTTAGTGCCGCTGCAGTTCGCTGCCTGTGCTGTTTTACCCGTCTTTCCATCATCGGCGTTTGGATGTTATTTGACCTTGGCTTCGCTACTTATTGAAGGCACTCACCACATCACTCTTCGATAACTCGACAAGACGTGGAGTTTGCGAAATGCTCGTGTTGAGCACAATCTGAATGCCTCGGTAAGATATATCGACCCTCTGCCCCTATTCACACACGGACAGCGCGCTAACTGATACATGCACCGTGCGTGTGTTTGACTAGCAGTCATTACTTGACAGGTGACACTGCTATCTGCTGGACAAGTTTATAATCCATAGCAGACCGGTGGTCATAATGTTCTGGCTCATCAGTGTATCAAAAGCATTGTACATCACTGTATATATTGTATTATCAAGCTGAGTAGCCTCATTCTATAATGACGTTATTTGTACTGTTACATTCTTATCCAGCTTTCTTCTTATCATTTGGACATATATTCTTTGAATAAAAAGGCATTTTTTGCTTTGGTTCCTTCCATCTGTTCCATACTGTTTGGGTTTTATTCGCTTTCAGACATAACCCCCCGGGGGATTCTGTTGAGCTCGAATTGCAGGCAACTACCGACTGATATGTAATTGCAAAATTATGAAAACGATTATATTAACAGACGGCTGAAGAAGATCACCATACTCGCCAAAAACCAAAGAGCTGCAGGCCTAAGTCAATTACTACGGGAGGAAGGAAGGTTAGGGTTTCACGACCATATTAAACGATCAATCCCGGCATTTGCCTCGAGTGATTTAGGAAAATCACGGAAAAATCAAAATCAGGATGGAAGGAGGTGGATTCGAACCACTTTTCTCCCGAATACTAGTCAACTGTCTTAATAAAATGTTCAAATGTTTGTAAATCTATCGGACCAAACTGCATGCTCATCAGTCTGTAGCTTACAAACTACTTAAACTAAGGTAAACTAACCTAAGGACAACACACATACCCATGCCCCAGGGAGAACTCGAATCTCCGACTGCGGGCAACCGCGCGCTCCGCAGCGAGGCGCCTTAGACCGCTCGGCTCAAGTGTCTTAATAAATGCGCCACCTAGCAAGGTATATTACTTTGTTGCAATACACAAGCATAAGTGATGTCACAATCAATATAAGCTACAGAAGTAGATAGAAACATGAGTCTGCTTGTGGGTGCGAATATGTCACCGTGAAAGACGCAAATTTTATTACCATTGCTTGTGTTAATTTCGAAATTAATTGCTAGGAAACTTAAAAAAAAAAGAAATAAGTTTTAATTTTAAATTTCATCGTTTACACAATTACACTTCCGTTTTTGCTCAGCACAGAATAAAGTAGTTCCCCGCGTATAGCCTTCATAAAATATAAAATGTTCAAATGTTTGTAAATCTATCGGACGAAACTGCGTGGTCATCAGGCCGTACCTTACAAACTACATAAACTAAGGTAAACTAACCTAAGGACAACACACACACCCATGCCCCAGGTGGGACTCGAACCCCCGACGGCGAGCATCGGCGCGCTCCGCAGCGAGGTGCCTTAGACCGCTCGGATACTCCAGCGCGGCTTTCATAAAATAATGGAGCAGTTATATCATACTTCACATATTCCGTTTGGATATAATACCGTGACAGAATGATGAGTAATTACGCCCATGCTTCATCTTCACTTATGTACGAAGGGTGTTCAAATGAAAAGGTACGAAAAATTTTAACAACCAAACCGGCTGAAATTTGAATATGCCGCTTTGGGATAACGTAGTGGAATATCTACCGACGCGAAGCACGCGTCGTCAACGCCCCCTAAAAATTTCAAGGCTGTCCCTAAGCAGGCAAGGAGACGTTCACCGACTTTCCCGAAGTCCGAGGTCCGACATTCATAGAATTTTTCGAGCAATGAAAAACCATTAACAATGACGCGTAATGTGAGACACTCCGCAGCCTACCAAAGTCCACCAAGAACAAACGGCCTGGGCTGCTCACGGAGGGAGTGATCCTGCTCCATGATAACGCACGGCCACACGTCTCCAGAGTCACACTAAGTGTACTGGACACGTTCTGATGAGAGTAGCTTCAGCCATGTGACTTCCATTTGTTTTGCAGCTAAAAAACACATCGAAAGGAAGAGCTTCAGATTGGACGACAAACTGCAGGACACAGTAGAGGACTGGCTCATGTAACATCCACAGGAATTCTAGAAAGAGGTAATCCTTCGGCTCGTTAAACAGTGGGATAGTAGTGCTTAAGCCACTGGTGATTACTTTTGATTAAAGACTTCAATTATAATCACAGTGTCATTTCCTACCTTTTTATTTGAACTCCCCTCGTAATCCACGAAATAGACACTATTTTCATCCCGCACATATACTAAATCTAATATATAAAGCAGAGTGTCCGAATATTTGTACGTGTTGCATACAAATCTACAGTTTTTTTGTTCCAATCTTTATGAAATTTTGTACACGTAAGCTTCAATCCATGAGGACGGTCGCCGTAAGTGTAAGAATCACATACGATATATAGTTCACGAGATATGACGTCATAAACAATGAGATGCGTGAAAAACTGCTGCATTTTGCGACAATGCTGCTTATTTTCTCCTAAACCATTGGACCGATTTCAGCCAAATTTGGTACACACATTCCTTACCGTGAAGTAACAATTGCTGCATGGTTAAGAATCACATATGGCCCATGGTTCAATAGATATTACGTCATAACAAAAGTAATCGCAAAAAATGCCATATAATGTATCGAAATTTTCGAAATAAACTGTATGAGAATGACAGTACTTAGCGACTAGCAACAAACTTTAAACATAATTTCAAACCTTTATTAAACTTTTTCTCGCTGGCAACCATAGTAAAATGATGAAAGGAAAAAAGTTTCTAGCTTACTATGGTGTAAAACTACGGCTCTCGGTATGACGTTACAGTTTATAATTTTAACACTACAAATTGTAGCGACAGGAAATTTTACAGACAGTATACACATATATAGTTGAATGTAGCATCTAAATTGTATCAAATTACGACACATAGTTCATGAGATATGAGCACATAAATAGTCACGTTCCGCTGTTCATGGACTAAAACTTCGGCATTCGGTATGACGTTACAATTTATAATTTCTATACTACAAATTGTAGCCGTAGGAAATTTTACAGACAGTACACACACAGTACGACACGCAGTTCATGAGCACATAAACGGTAGCGCTCATGGAAAACGCATCAAGTTTTAATCTATTACTTCTTTACTACTGACTGTATTCCCAAGAGAGTTTACAGACTTACAGCCCTTATATAAATGAATATATACCTGAAATATTGCAGGAATAAATAAATAAATACCCGGGCAACGCTGGGTATTCAGCTACTATACTGAAAAATCGACGTCGATTTTGAACCGATCACGGATAATATACCTGGAGAAGTACAGGCACTGGTAATAGTTTCATCAACGTCTGCCACAACACCCCCTGTGTATACTCCTTAATAGAAAATGTTGACAGCCAGAAGGTTCAATGTGATATCGATATAGCCGCGTGGCAATGGCCGCGCGATTAAAGCCGCAACGCCATGGATTGTGCAGCCGCTCCTGTCAGAGTTGCGAATACTGCCAACACTGCGCGTGCAACTCAACTTGCTTCGCAAGACGTGCAGCAACTTCCCAAACCATCGTCATCTCTGGGCTGGTCTTCAATCGAAAACATGTTGGATATGACGTGAGGATGACTGAGACATGCGACCCATCAACCTGTAACTCTTCCAGTACTACATGAATAAGTCGGGCTAGGGAGGGATAATGTATGTCACCAAATTATGCTCCTTCTTTATGATAGAATCACTGCCAGAATCAGCAACTGAATTGCCGCCTGTGAAGGCTTCACTACTACTTACTAACATGGGAGTTTGAGCATGGATCTGATCTGTAAATGTAATCATTTCATGTACTCCATATGCACTGTATCAACAATAAATCTTTGAGTGAATTAAAAAACTCTTAGAGGGGGTATAAATTTTTAATTCGGCAGTGTATATAAATCGGACACTTGATTTCCGGAGAAAGTTGCAACAAGCTGATATTTTTGATAAGTAATTATTAGCTTTTACAGTTTCCGAGTAAAATATCTGCTCACGTTCATGTGATATTAAAACTGTAAAAATATTCTTATGTTAGTGATACCAGCCTTCATCTACCAACAATGTTGCGATGGTTATACTTTTAACCGTAAATGTCATTTTCTGACCAGGAAACTGTTAATATAAAAGGAAGAATGTTCAAATGTTTGTTAAGCTTAAGGGACTTAACTGAGGGGTCATCAGTTCCTAAACTTACAAACTACTTATGAACTAGCTTATACTAAAGACGACACAAACAACCATGCCACAGGGGGATTCGAACCCCCGACCGTAGCGGCTGTGTGGACTGTGACTGGCACGCCGCAGACCGCTCGGCCACTGCGGCCGGCTAAAAGGAAGAGTTAAAACCTGTTCGTGTCATTTTCCGAATAGTATATGGAAGAATACTTCACAAAATCAGACATTCTGTTACTGCTTTTTTCCTGAAAAATAAGATTATTATGTATGTACATTGAAAACTTCTCTGATTTCCACACTCAGCAGAAGACGCTGTTTGAAATTATTGTTACTGAAGATACAAAATCTCCGTGGACAACGCTCTAAAATCTACCTGGAAGGCTGAAATAGTTTTACAGGAAACTCGTCTTTTCTGTGACGTCGGTTTCCGGAATAGACCGACCTTAAAACAATAACGATGTGATCGTAGTCCTCTACCATATTGCACATTACGTAAACTTGCCAGTTTTTATATTAAAACATTTTAAATTGGCATCCGCTGACGCAAGTGTTTATGAGGTAAACTCTAGTAACAATATAAGATGTTGACGCTCTCGCAGCTAGTGTCGTGGATACTTTTAGCGGATCTGATGGCTCTACATCGTACGCTACATGCAGACGCGAGAAAAATTTTCTTTTGTGGACGAGGATGCAAACTTCTTCTATTGATTATAACTGATTACTCAGTTCACCTTAGGTAACATAGTCCGAAGTATGACAAATTTAAGAGGTATATTGCTATATTCCTAGTTATCTTCAAGAAGACGTTATGTTTTATATCTGTATAGTCAATATCCTTCTATTTAGCTTTTTGTATCCTCGTTTATTCACACACAACGTAACGTAACTTACTGAAGACAACCGAAATCCTGTAAAGTATGTTTCGAGTGGGGAAGTGTGAAACCAAATCCTGTTGCTTCTTTTGTAACAGTGTTACGGCGCACGTCACTAAAAACAGAATTATTACCCCAGGCGACAACTACGTAAACCTGTAACTCATGAGGTGGTTTTCATATAAATAGTCGACGCACGCCATGTTCTGCTTGTTCTTATTCGTGCACAAATAGCTACAATGACCTATAAACTGAGGAAGCATTTTGGTGTCTCACAAGTAATTTCTATGACTAAGTAAATCTCAAATAAAGACTCAGTATCTATAAATATATGGATGTGCAGACTGCTGAAGGATGAAAATATCAGTAATGTTCTCAAATGGGATGATAGGTTAAACCATATTTACTCGGCGCAAGAGTGTATTAATTTTATGCAACTATAAAAACTTTATTTATAATGATGTATGGAACGGTTTCAAAACCTTAGATGGTATAGAAGATATCCTGGAAGACACATTTCTTGGTTTCTCCTACGCTTTTTTTTCTTCTAAAAAGTGTAGTGCTGCAAACGGTGAATGTGGTAAAATCTGTATACCCAGTAAAGGTCATGGAATAAAGAGAAACTGAATGGGTAGAGATAGATTCATGAGTTTAGTTTGGTAGGAGAATGACCCAGCTGAGATAAAACCAGGTACTTCTCTTTTGGGGTAATGGGTTAGGGTAGCCTGAGCCCCTTAGAGTTTAGAGAAAAGAATTACCTAACATCAGAGTCAATATTTTCAAGTTAAGCAGTCCCCAGAAAATAAACGTTACCTATATATATTAAAAATGCAAACAATAAAATAACCTGTTTTGTTTGTGAAGAGGCTTTGAGGACATAATGCTTGAAGAACTAACGGACTGAGGCAGGTAAAGTTACACCTGTCACAGTGAATTCGTGTTGTAGAGGATAACAACCTAAAACTTTTTCGACTAATTCCGATTTATGTTTCCTGTAATTTCTTACGTCACATACGGCGACTTTCGATACCATTCCTTCACAGACACCTAGGACGATTTATCACAATAAAGTATTGTTTCTTTTCTACTGATCTGAACGCTGGTGGGAAACGGAACTTTATTATGAAGAGAGAATTTCCAGCATGAAATTTTTGTCATGTACAGAGGAAGTAATGTTCGTGTATCGAAACTAGTAAATTCTCGAACCATTGTTTGAAAATTTATTTTCACTATTAATGGCTCTGTTTTGAATGAATTTTTTGCTGCATTTACACTCATAGAATAGTCAGTTTAATTACACACGGAAACATATTACTAATAATGCCTCTCAGTCTTAGTCCGTCAGATGAATGGAAGAAATAATTAACATTGTTTACTCTTTTTGATTGGATTTCAGCGTATCGATGTAAGTATGAATGCTTAATTGTGAAATGTGAAAACTTTCTGAACGAAGGTTAGTGCACAGAGACAGTTACATTATCATAATGGTGAATAATATGTCTAGCGCCATTATGAAACTACTACTTAGATGTTCTTACTATTATCATTAGGCAACAAGCCACAGGAAATAATTGTACAAGATGCTACACTAATATCGCAAAAGCTCCTACTATATTCTGTACACTTTTCAGTCAATGCAAACATACCTGTAATCTGCAATGTAATATTACTTGTGAATACGATGTCCTGATTTCTGTAAGCAGCTGTACTTGCAGTCGACTACATCCTGCTTTCAGTATGAGTTGTCGAAAGTGATCGATCATCAATAATTGCAAAATAATGCTGTTATAGCTACTCGTAACTGTCGATATCCTGTTGAACACACTGAAGACGCCAGCAGCTCGTCTATAGCTGCCGTTATCTCGTCTAACAATAGCTCGAAATATTCCATCCGAGACGGAACTCGGAACCAGGTTTCACTGATGTACAGTAGTGAGGAAAGTCGCACCCAGAGACCATGGCAGCAGTCATCACACTTGAATTTTAACGGAGTATCTGATTTCAACGAAAGTTATTAATATAACGGATACAGGATTCCAAGTTACGTGAAGGCGGAGAATAAAATTAAGATCTAAGCTATGAAGGACAAACAAGTAGCTGCTCATAAATGTGTTTAATTAAAATTTACTTAACAATACCGATTAAATGAAATAAGCTGAGCATCTCAGATGGAAAACAACGTCTATGTAGGAAAGGCCAGAGTTCCAAGCAAATTGTAACACTTAAGAATGTCCTGAAGAAAAAACAATAATAAAAAATATTCAGAATATCTAACAGTTGTTTTGAAAAAAGAGAGGGTAAATTTAACAAAATATATTAAAAACTGTTATGATACAACAAATTGCCGCGGCGGAGTGGCAGAACGCATTGACGCGCTATGCTCCGATGCGCGAAGCCGTTCCCCGTCGGGGGTTCGAATCACCCCTCGGGTAAGGATGTTTGTGCTGTCTTTAGTATATGTTAGTTTCGAAGTTGTTTGTACGTTTAGGGACTGATAACCCCGCAGTTAAGTTCCATAAGCTCAACAAACATTTGAACAAAGGAATGAAAACAGAACTTATGGTGGTTAGACAACACATTTAATGTGATAAGGTAGAATCTGCCAAATATTTGTGTAGAAAAATTAACGAACTAAACGAACAGGTAAATAGTATTGAAAATAATTACATTACAGAAATAATGCTGTACGACTTGTTTAGAGCTATTCGACACATGAAGAAAGGAAAGGTTATTTAACGAAGTGACACGTGTCGATTGCCTTACGATTCAGTTTCGATTATCGTGTACCTACTGAAACCGTAATATAGGACATCATTCAAAATGCCGCACAAGTAGGGGTAGTCTGTTGCGGATCTCCATGTTTACAATGTGCACTCGGAACTAACAAATCGTGCCGCACCATCTTTGTACTCTATTGGCAGATACGGCTGGGCAGAAATACGTCCATACCCCCCCCCCTACCCCCGCCCCAATATCACGTTGTAATATGAAGCATGGACGTTCAACATATTGTCGTCTACGCGTGGTGAGAACGTCGTATCACTTTCCATTGAAATAGGTAGTGGCTATTGGCGCTTAAAATGATTTGGGTTCACAACCTTTATTGCATTCTGTTTTAATTTTTATTAATTTAATGCTTATTGGTCGCAAATAGGGTTATTGTTGTCAATTTATAAATAACACCGAACGATTTTAAATCGTCTTTGGAATTTATTGCATTTACCTTTCCAAACAATTCATTTTTTACAATACCGTAAAATATTTCTGTAGTTGTAAAAATTACTTTCGAATGAGCATGAGAACTTTATGGAGTTTTATCTCCTGTAAAGATATATTTGCGGAGAAATTCCAGCATTCTTTCCTCCTTCATGGCGAGTATTTAACGAAACAAAAATTTGAAGGAAAAACTGGCTATAGGTGTGCACCGATTCACTTACTTTTAGTTTTACACTGCAGAATGACGCAACCGCTTCATTCCCAAATTAATAACTCCGTTAACGAATGTTCTACGAAGAGGTTGGAGCTATAAATGTATTACTTTGATTTATAAGGAGGAGTAGACGGAAAACTACGCACTTTTGACTTATCATCATTATACATTTCCACAGTACACCACTTGTAATTCAAATGCTTATAGCGATGAATATATATTCATACGTGGAGTCTTTAGCTACCGATGGTATAGTTTCCTATCATTTTCCTATAAAAATCGAAAGCTAAAACGTGATGTTTTAGAGAGATCCTAAAGTTGCTGATGCTTTGAGAAACCTATTCTTATCACGTACTCGATTGATTGCAGAAAATAGCTCCATTACTTCTGTTATGGAGTGCAGCCTTTCTGCGAAAATCATTTCGTGCGTTTCAGAAAGAGCTCGATTCTTATTAGAGCAGTTTCTTCCACCAGCACATGTAACGAGCGACATTTACCGTTGCCCTCCCTGTCACAGGACCACCAATAAGCTTTAAGCTTACTCGCATCGGTTCAAAAGAGAATCTGATCTTCGGCAGTGCCTGGACAGCGCTTTTACACGAGTGCGTCCAGTCTCAACGACTTTTATTACATAATAAAAATAATATGAAGTTGCAAATAAAGTGTCATACGCGATATAATCGAAGAATGGGCTTTAAAAAGTACTGCTGACCATCCAAATTTCAGCACCAAGAAGGAGCGGATACATCACAGCTATATTTATTTGGGAGAAAAAAATGTTGTACAAAGACCAAATGAATGAAAAATACTGCAGTACGTGTGAAGTGAGGAAGACAATGTAATCAGTATTCAGTGTTGCCACCACTGTTGCCTGTAAACACTGCTACATGCCTAGGCATTCGATTAAAAAGATTTTGGGACGCCCTACTGTGGTATAGAAGATCATGCTGTTTCCACATTATGCAAATATGATCTGGTGTAGCAGCGGGTTATGTATTCCGGGCCTGTCGTTCAGTAATAATAATATCAGACATTATCTATGAGGGGACAGATCGTGAGAACAGTGAACAGACAGACCTGGCCAGCAATGACATCCGATTGACGACGGTGAAGTTTTGTTCATCCTGTGCCACGTGTGCTCGTACATTATCGTGACCCAATGTGGGTATTGGCAAGCTCGGAAAATATGGAAGGACCACGGGATCTAACACTTCAGAGAAGTAATTCTTACAAATTAGTGGATTGGCAATGCGTTCTAGAAAGGCATCTACAGTACCGAATGGAGGATCAGTAAGGCCACAGTTGAACAGTCCCTCACCACGGTGTCTCCAGACTAATCCGAACATCGCGATAGTGCATGCAGGATCCGGATGGGAACGAAAGTGTTTTTACGGAGTCTTATTCTGCCAGCACCATCACGACGGTCGGATTTGAGTCTAGAGACACCGTGGTGAGGGACTGTTGATCTGTTTCCTCAGTCATTGCCATATTGGTCCTGCACCTGCATTGTTGTTTTGGGTGGTATTTTATTCCACTCCTGCGGCCGTCTAGTACGCATTTGCGGAAACAGACACCCACCGTTACAGAGGTTTTTGGGACAGTTGTCCTCACATACCTTGGAACTTGGCGACATCTCGTTGTAACCACACGTGGCACACGGTGTTCAAGAGTTCTGCCGACCGCGGTGGCCGAGGGGTTTGAGGCGCTCCAGTCACGGTCTGCACGGTCACAACGGTCGGGGGTTCGAATCCCCCCTCGGGCATCGATATTTGTGCCGTCCTTAGTCTTAGCTAGTTCATAAGTAGTTTGTAAGCTTAGGGACTGATGACCCCGTAGTTGAGTCCCATAGGTTCTACAAACATTTGAACATTTGAACAAGAGTTCTGCGTCGGCCATCGGAAGGCACTGCAGTCATCCTCTTCCTGTTCTCCCGGGCCCACGTCTGTAGTCGATAATTGTGGAACGACTGGCTCGGAATAAAACATCCGCCGCTACATCGGTTCAATATGTGGAAGCGTCAAAGATTGCTGTACCCAAACAAGAGCCTCTCTTATTGAATGCCGAGTTGAGTAGCAGTGGTTGTTGCCAGAATAAACACTCATTTGATTTCATTATCTTCCTAAACTCCCATGGGTCTATTCCTTCAACATTTTTGTATATTTTATTCTTATTTTTCCAACGTGTAATCTCCCAAATAAATTTGTAGTGATATTTCCGGGCCTTCCTGCTGTTGCGTTTTGGATGGTCAGCAGCGTAGGGTCTACATAAACACAGTAATAATTTACACAGTGAAATGTTTCAGAGGCAACAATGAGCAGCTTAACACACAGGACGTGCAGTCACTGGAAGCAGGTAACGGCTTCATGGAAACAGCACAGAAGATTCGTCCTTTTCCAGATGGTCTTTCCGAGACGCCGGGAAATAAAAACTCAGTATGTCAGTAGAAATAGTTACCGGCGAATGTCCAATGAATCTTGGTCCGGAAGGGCATACTTTCCGAGTTATGTACAATTGTTCTTAGTATACTTTCAACTTGATGTCTATCCACAGGAGGTGCTCTATATTACGACCGTTCATGGTAATGCATCCGTCTGTCCTTCGGCGTAACGAATCACCCACTCTTTGAGAAACAGGCCGCACTTGATGTAAAGTCTGGTGTGCATTAAGGGGGGTCGTAGGAGAAAATGGGCGTGATTACATAATCGAACACAGTTTACGATATTTGAAAGATAATAGAACCAAATTTTGCACTTGAGGTAATTATATTATGGGCTACATTCTGGAATTTTTTCAATTTTTTCTCCAAAAATTTGATCGTGGCATTGTTGGAAATTTTTGCAACACTTGCTATCACACAAGGAACATTTTTTTCAAAAATTACTTTCTCACAACTTTCATATTGTGGTAGGTAATTCTTAGTAATCAGATAAGTAAACGTACGGAACAGTTTTTTAATATCAGTTTCAGAGATCTTACAATTTATTTTTAAAAATTATGTGCATGAAACAAAGCAATTTCAATTTCACAAAAATGTAAATAATTTTGACAGAAATACACTCAGAAAAATTTTAACCACAGGAAGTTGTCTTATACTGTGAACAAAAAGTGCAGAAAATTTCACTTACCTATCTCCAGTGGTTCAGGAAAAAATGTTCCTTATACACCGAAAAGAGAAAGTTACGGGAAATATACAAAAGAGATTTTATAAAGATTTACACAATAAAATAGTACCTTAATGTTGACCACAACCATAAATTTGGTCATATTGCTCTTCTTGGACAAGTTTGTCTTTGTAACTGATGTTTCTGCCGTACCCTTGTGGCTATACCCTTCACAGACATTTGAGATCTTGCAACACGCGCATTATCAATCTTCTTCAATAGCTTCTTCATGAAGTAACCAGCAACAAATCTTAGTCCAGTAAGGGTCCTTATTCTTCCAGTGTAAGCATCATTAAACACCAGACACGGATCATATGTGGCAATTTTAACAGCAGTAGATGAGCAAAACGTTGTTTTGGGGCATCTCTTCCAAATGAGACTGTTGAAGCTCTCATTAGGGTTTTGTGTTCTACCATGGATACTTTTCTTTAACAAATCTGGATGAGTTAGAAACTGGAATTTTGGTTTTATGGCAAAGATAACACGACATAAAAGGCTTCACTGCCTTCTATACTCTTCCGATGCTTTTATGACAGCAGGAAGTAATAAAACATCCCAAACAAGGAGAGCGTTGTCTAAAAATAAAAAAAATAAAAAATAAAAAAAAAGGCGTAGCGCTGCGCAATGATTAAAACAAGACAGCTTTTTTATTACTTGTAGTTCGAATTAATCTGTGAAAACTGGAGACAGTATTTCTAACATGCTACAGAATTATATAGAGGCAATTTTTTTTTATCATTTTTGACCAATTTTGCCTACGTCCCTTTGCCCTTGAACGCGGTTCAAATGTTGAAATGTTTGTATATCTAACCGACTTTATTACTGTAGTTATCAGTCACTGGGTAACAACTAGCTAAGCTAACTTAAACTAACCTAAGTTCATCAGTCCTTAGGCTTAGACACTACTTAAAGTAACCTACGGACAACACACACACACACACACACACACACACACACACAGACACACCCATGCCCGCGGGAGGTCCCGAACTTCCGACGGGGAGCAACGACGCGCTCCGCAGCAAGGCGCTGGGATGCTAATGCCCTCTTTTGCAGCTTCATGAGGATTTTCAACTGCCCAGACATGTTGATCATAAAAGGTCACAACGCCATCTCGTTTGAAAGCTGCCTCGACGGTAAACAAAATATTCTACAAAAAATGCGGACTTACGGCACACTTCTGCAAGAGCCATTGAAAGAAACGCAACCTGCTAAAGTGGTCACCTGGCCGTAGTGCCTGGACAGGCTGAACATGATACGGATAGAGTAACTGTTCCTGTAATACCTCCCAGACAAGAGAATGACTCACGCCTTTTGCTGCAGCTAATCGCCGTACACTGATCTTAAGTCTTTCCTCCTCCGTCTGCGGTGTGTGGACGGACCTTACACTGTTCACCTTGTTGGGTGATAGAGAACCTGTGGCACGAAGGCGCTGGAAAAGCCGGATAAACAGCTTATTGGATGGGATTCTGCGATTTGGAAATTTTTCCGCGTACAGGATACAGGCTCGCATGTTACTTCCTTTTGCTAACCCGTAACAGAAAATCATGTCTGACACCTCACGTGTGGAGTAGTCCGCTTCCATTGCTAAAATGTGGACGAGAAAAGAAAAGTTCCTGTAAGTAAAGTTGGTGTTGTTGGAATTTTTAAAGGGGACTAAACTGCAGGGTTATCAGTCGCCTCTAAGTAAAGGACAGTGCAAATATAACAATAACTACAGCGATTAAGCAATACATATGCAGCGTTACAATGAATGTACTGTACAATAACACACACTAAGAAGACTAAAATTACAGTACGGTAAGCCACTACACAACTACGTGTAAGTAACCCGATGCTCCGACTGACAGTCACAGTATAATACTTACAAGTGGAACACCAAGTATGGTACAAACGAATTTTGATGGGTCGTAGGTATGTTGTGCGGGAACTCCTCCAGACCACCAATCTAAAAGGATTTGTTCCAATGCGCCTTGTTTTCCACGAAAATCGAATTCAAATTACAGCGCGTTATAGCTATACCTCTACTGGGGGTGTTTGCACGTGAGTGAGTGTGGGGTAACTAACAAGCTGTTAGACCGGCACACAGACAACCCGAGTTCAAATACTGCTCGGATTTATTTATTTTATACACTTGTCCGACGATCGATCGTATATAATTATATTCCTTTTTCCCACGTTATCAATTCGTATTACAAAGGTAAAATTATATCAGGTAATTAAAGTTACATGTGAACGATACGCTACGAATGACTAACCGCCTGGCCGCAGCATAATAATCCGCTGGGACGCTACAAGTGGGCACTGTTGACGGATCACCGGACAGTCACAACCAAACGTCTTGCCTCACTATGGACAAGTGTGCGTAACTCAGAAAGCATGCGTTTGTGGACCAAGGTTTATTGGACTATTTTTTCTTGGTGTTTTTTCGGCTTGTGTGTACGTACTGCATAGAAATCTACAGTTTTGTTCCGATCATTATGAAATTACACACACCCAAGCTTCAATCCATGAGGACGGTCGCCGTAAGTGTAAGGTTCACGTACAACATATTGTTGACGAGATATAACGTCATAAACAATGAGATGCGAGAAAAACTGCTGCATCAAACGACAATGTTGCACTTCCCTTCTAAACCAGGGGGCCGATTTTAACCAAATTTGGTATACATATTCCTTACTGTGAGGTAACAATACTGTCGGGGTAAGAACGGCATAGGACAAATGGTTCAGAAGCTACAACGAAATTAACAAGAGGAGTTGTAAGAAACTGCCACATAATACGACGAGACTTTATGCACACACTGTATGAGAGTGACAGTACTTTGAGACTTGCAACAAACTTTAAACATAATTTCGAACCTTTATTAAACTTTTTCTCGCTGACAACCACTCTAAAATACTGAAAGGAAGAACGTTTCTTGTTTACTATTTTTCCGCTGTTCATGGAGCAAAACTACGGAATTCCGTATGACGTTACAGTTTATAATTTCTACACTGCAAATTATAGTCGCTGGAAATTTTACAGATAGTGTACACACATACAGCTGAATGTAATTTCGAAATTGTATCACAGTACGACACGTAGTTCATGACATAAGGGAATAAACAGCAACGTTCATGAAAAACCGCCCCATCACGCATCAGGTTTTAATCTATTACTTCTTTACAACTAACTCCGTTCGCAGTTCGCCCGCGGTCGCGGAAGTGTTAACACGTGCTACGAGGTCGCTCTTCCGTGTAACGCTAGTGTTTACGTTTTAGTGTGTGTGCATCGCAATTCTACGTTCGTAACGGTTTTCTCTTAGACACTCAAACATCTGTCAACTCTATCGGTGACACGCCCTGCCATGTACGGTGGGGCATATGGTGAAGGGGGTGGTGGTTCCGGCGCCACTACGGGACAACAACAACAACAACAACAACAACCAACATATCAGTCCACCGAGGCAGCATGAGAGTTTTGAATGTCCGATAAAATTCTAACGGGAGTCCGTCCGGCCCAGGTGATTTGTTTGCTGCGCCTTTCCCCAGAGCTTCTGCCACTTCATCTTCCGTAACCTCTGCCATGAGTAATCCTTCAGCCGTCACATCAAGGGTACCCGACAGTGTTTGTGGAACTTCATCAAAAGCTGCCTCATTTTGTTCCACTCTGTCGTAGAGGTGTCGGTAATGTTCCAGAAAAGCTGTGGCAATATCTTTTTGCGATGTTAGACTGTTGCCATCCGGCAAGTCGACGACATGTATTAAGGCTCTCCGACTGCGTCGTTTCTCCCTGATGACGTGGTGCATCGATGGTGGTTCTCCCTGTACTCGGTCAAAAACTCTAGCTCGGACGACAGTGCCTTCTAGGTTGCGGCGCATTATAGATGTTATCTGAGCCTGTATCCGTTTGACTGCAGATTGCCGATCTGGTGAAGGTGCCTGTGTTGAGAGCTCCCGTAGCGTCGTAAAATAGAAGTCCACGGTGTTCCGTCTCCACAAGGATTGTTCTCTTCCGTATGCAATCATCGCTCGGCGTATAGCAGGCTTGGCGCAGTCCAACCACCACTGTAGTGTCGTGGGGAATGTCGGTAGGCGTCGCTCGCAGGTGTTCCAAGCGTCTTCTATTAAGCGTCTGCACTCCGGATCCCGGAGGAGTGCGACGTTCATTTTCCAGGTACCTCGACTCCTCCACACCTTCTGGCGTTGGAGTTCGATCGTGCATATGTATGCGGTATGGTCTGAGAAGGCAACGGGCCACAATTGAGCATCAAGAACAGCATTTGTGAGACCACGTGTAACATAAACTCGATCAATACGACTTGCTGAATGACTGGTATAGTATGTGTATCCGGTCCGGTTGCCATGGACGCGTTCCCAAGTATCGATCAAGTTCATATCTCTCACCAGCAGTCGTAACTCTTGACACGAGGTGTAATGTAGGTATTGGTCTTTCGGGTCAAGCGCACAGTTGAAATCACCTCCAAGTAAAAAGTGATTATATCGGCCCAAGAAAAGAGGAGCAATCTCCTCTGCATAGAATCTGGCACGATCCCGCCTTCGGTCTGTACCTGACGGAGCATATATGTTGATGATGCGGAGCCCAAGTACTGTCAGCGCAAGCCCCCGTGCTGACGGCAGGTATACCACGTCTTCAGCATCGATACCGTCACGTAAAAGTATCGCCGTGCCGCTGGCGCTGTCATGCGTTGGTGTAATATATGTGTTGTACCCATACAGTGCGGGAAAACTGTCTACATTGACTTCTTGTAGGAGGACTATATCAACATCCGACGCCCTCAACATGTCCTTTAATAGCTCTAATTTGACGTGTGCACTAATCGTATTGATGTTGATGGATGCTATTCGATATGCCTGCTGCTGCACTGCACGTTGGAAAGCGTTCATGATGCTGGAGTTTGTTGGTGTGGCGTTGAACATCTGTTAAGTGCTGTCGTGTTCTTCGGAATCTTCCGCATCTCCTAAGTGACTAGTGTTTGGGTGAGTTCGCGGCCGCTGCCGCATCCGTGTCGTCGTTCATTGAGTCATCATCATCATGATCCTCAGACCAGACGATATGAGGCAAATCTCGTTGAGATATCCCCGCGTGGCTTTGCAATGGCGGTGGATCTGTATCAAGGTTCGTCGGCGGACCCACTTGTTGGTCTCCGATGAACGACGTCGGATGTTTCTCATGTACTGGGCGGTTTGCGTCGTTCTGTTGTGCGGTGAGAAGGGACTCCACATCTGTGCTTTGAATTTCATTATCCTCACTGTGTGTTGCAGCGTCTCCCGTGGAACAGGTGTCCGACGGCGATAGACGGCGTTTCTTGTGCCGCTTCGGCGATCGTTGCTTGCGTGTGTGTACCTCTGTATCAGATTGTGGCAGCGAATCCCGGCTTTCAAGAGCGACGGCGGGTGTGGGTGTTGCCATGTCAACGTCCATTCGTGCTTCCGGCTCTTTCTCTTCAGCCGTCGATGTCGACAGAGAAATTGTGCTCTGGTTGTTCGGAAGCACATCTGTGTCAGCGGCCGCTAATTCTGACGGTTCTGGTATCTGTTCTTGTGGAATGGGTGGGTCAATATTCGGCGTAGCGCCTCTCCGGAGCACATTGACGTATGACAGTGGGAGTGACGTCGGCGCGGGCGTTAGCACAGCTTCTCCTGTTGGTACTTGTGTGATCCTCCGCTGCATGCACTCAGAGCGAACGTGTCCTTCTTTACCACATCCTGAGCATGTCTTCGGCTGGCCGTCGTATATGACTACGGCCCTGCAACCTCCTATGAACAGGTAGGACGGGACGTGTTTGGTAAGTTCGATCCGGATTTGCCGAACCCCGTTAAGAACTGGGTACGTCATAAAAGTGGACCACTTTTCCGCAACATGACTGAGCACCGTACCATAAGGTTGGAGAGCTTCAATCACGAGTTCAGATGGCACTTCGAATGGGATTTCCAAAATGCGTATTGTACGTAGTCCAAGTCCTGCATGATCAATAACCACATCGCCGACATGGCCGTCTGCGTGCTTAAATTTGAGTCCATGCTTATTAGCTCGAATTATTCTTTCACATACTTCTTCGCTGATCATTTTCAAGTAGACAACACTACTCAAGATAGAGAGGTGTATGCCTATGAGATCTTGTGGATCGATTTTAACCTCTTCTCGTATAAAGCGTTCGATTTCGTGAGCTTTAGGTCGAGCATATTCGTTCGAAAAGCTGATCTTTATCGTCGACTTGCGCCATGAGTGAGCCATTCTATAATAGGAAATACTACACCCGCGAGAGCGGCCGAACACGTAAACAAGCGCGTGCGCGAGAAGCTCTGCGGCGGGACGTAAACACGCCCGTCCTCACCGCGTCGCTGCCTGACGCAGACTGAACCGTTAGACTACCACACCACCAACGCTGAAGGCGCCTTGGAATAGTCTATGTACGATTTCCCTCCACAACAGAAACTTTAATTCAGCTTCTTTGTTCCAAAGATAATTGCCACTACTGCCAAGGCTCTCCATGCAGCGGAATAGCACCTCAGCAATGGACATGGTGGAACAATCCTGTTATGGTGATATAAATAACAATTAATATGAATAAATAATCCCTGAGACGGATTTACGTCTCAAATATGTCAAAGACGTTATTGATAGATGTGAAGCATTGAATTAAAATTTGTGGTGCGGTCGGGAATCTTTGGACGATTGCAACTATATCTATTTACCGTCCTTCGTAGAGAACGCTGGCGCAGCCAAAAAAATTTTAATTACGTGTAAGCCTTTACTGTAGATATGTTGTACGTATCTGCACGTGTTAGTGAAAGGAGTGAACTGCTGTGATTCCCGGATCGTGCCTGTACCGTTTGTACCCTACCGCTTTGCGTGACCGTAACGCCAACAAGCGGTTATAATGTTTTGATTCCTCGCTGCATTTACAAGGTTATATGAATGTACAAGGCTGTGGCGTAGAAGTCTGGGTCTGTGAATAGAACCAAGATGTGTCAGTGGTTTTTAGCACTTACTGTAAAACGATGCGGAAACTGCGACGTGCTATTCAGAACAAGAGGCGTGGATTGTTTGCTGCAGGTGTTGTTCTGCTCCATGACAATCCTTGCCCCCATACACTCGGCACACACCAACTGCTTTGCAAACGTTCGGCTCGGAGCATCATCCAACATACAGTCCTGATCTTGCTCTCGTCGATTTACATCTTTTATTGCCCCTCAAGAATTTCCTGTCCTCTAGCCAGCGTTTTCGCAACGACAAAGAGCTGAACACGATTGCCACACGCTGCTTCCATTCACAGGAGGCAGACATCTACGCTACAACAATTGATAACACCATATGAAAAGTGTCTCAATTTTTTTTTTTTTGTATCCATGTCGAAAAACACCTTATACATGCTGTACCTATGGCCAATAAAGTTTTTTATGTAAATGTGTTGTTTTTCTTTAAAAATAAAAAGGTAAAATTATTGTCTGGATGCTCTTCGTATATTACTGAATGCACATGCAAAATTAGACAATATAGCGAATATAGTTCAAGAAATAAGACGTGCTAGACACTTAGATGGCCCAAAAACTACTTTCTGCTTACACTGACGAGCAGTAAATCTTCAGCATAAGGCAAGAAATTAATTTATTACTCCTTTGTATTTTGCAGACATTATCCACCTATATCACTAAATCTACTTCCAAAATTACACATGGTATGACACATAGTTCAAGATTTAGGAAGTCATAAACAGTGAGATTCGTGAAAAAGTAGCTTTTTCTTATAACGTAGTGCAAATTATCCTGTTTTCATCCTGTGTTTGTTGATGAGAGCACTTACAAGGAAAGTACTTGGGCTCGAATAAGTACAAATACACGAAAATCGTGTGAGAGATAATGTAAAGGTCCCTTATTGCACTAATGATACTCCCGCATCTGCAAAAATCTGCAGTCGCCCGTTAGAGGCCTCTGCATGTTCCATGCCGCATTCCACACTGACCTGCCGGTACACCAGTAGTGACGGTGCAGTGTGCCTCTGAAGTTGCGTTTTATGACGTTATTTTCATAGTGAAGCGTCGGATGGGTCGGCGATTGGAAATCAGTTCTACTAATATAGTTTGACTGGTTTAGATGAAGTTACGAAGACACCTTCTTCGTGAAGATGGTATTGGTGTAGAAGATGAATCATTCGCATGTTACCTGGTATCTATTATAGTGTTTCTAATTTATGCTCATATTTCTGCACTATAAAAAAAATACCGTAAAACATGCGAATGATTCATCACAATACCATTTTCACGAAGAAGGGCTCTTTGGAATTTCATCTCAACCAACCGCAGTACATTAGCAGGATTGATTACCAATCGACCACCCATCTGACGCTTCACTTCACAAATAACGTCACAAAGCGCAACTTCTGAGGCTCACCACACTGTCCCTACTGGTTCCGACAGGTGTACCGGCAGCTCAATGTGCAATGCGGCGTGGCACACGCAAGAGGCCTCTAATGGGGCGACTGCAAAGTTTTGCAGATGCGAGAGTATCGCTAGTGCAATAAGGAACCTCTACATTATCTCAAAAATGTTTGTAGAACTTATGGGAGTTAACTACGGGGTCATCAGTCCCTATCTACATTATCTCTCACATGATTTTGGTGTATTTGTGTTTGTTCGAGCCCGAGTACTTTCCTTGTTAGTTAGTTGCTTCCAAGAAGTTTTAAAAATTTGAAAAAAATTTGAAACTTTTTCTCTCTCTCTCAAAAAAAAAAAAAAAAAAAAAAAAAGTTCAAATGTTTGTAAATTTTTCTTACCAAACTGCGTGGTCATCAGTCCGTAGCTTACAAACTACTTAAACCTAGGTAAACTAACCTAAGGACAAACACACACACCCATGCCCCAGGGAGGACTCGAACCTCCACGGCGAGCAACCGCGCGCTCCGCAGAGAGACGCTTTAGACCGCTCGACTACTCCACTGCGGCCTCTTACGAGCTTAATGCCAAAAATTTAGCAGATTCACTCATTTTATGGTAATCAGACGTCTGAAGCAGTTCTGTACATGGGAATTCGATTCTCTATAGAATCTTTACAGAATCGGAGATTCTGCTATTTAGTCGAGAGGCTGAAACAGAAAACATTATCCCGCGGCCTACGTCGGCACAAGTGTAACTTGTTTCTTTGCGGAAACGTTGTCTGTAATCGCTGTTTATGGGGGGTTATGTGGAAGCAGCGGCATGCGGGAAAAAGCCGAGCTTACTGCGAAGTCGTGACGCAAGGCAGGCGGCGCGGCGCGGCGCGGCGTGGCGCGGTGAACTCCGGTGAGTCAGCACGCCGCTCGCCCACACATCTGCTCCGTTGCGTTGCATAATCATGTTTACTTCCAAGGCTGCTCCACACAAAGTCGTGCCCGTGTTCCATGTCTACGTTCTTCTGCGAATACAGCTGCTTTAGTATGAATACTCTTCTCACTGTTTTCCCGCCCATTTTGCTCCACAGCGAAACCCGTTTGTAACTACACTCAATCTTTCGTAAAATTCGAGGATTTTTTTTTCTAACTTTCCACGATAAATCAACTACTTCTTACATAAGAGTGATAATTTCTGAGAATGAACGTACAGGTAATATTTATATACGCTAAATCATGACTATTCCATTTAAAGCAACAGCCAAATGTGGCATATTGTTACTTGGGCCTAGATTGAAGTTACCTATTACAGCGAAATATACCACCATTTAGGAACTAATACATATATAACTATGGCTATAAAATAAAAAAAATCGCACTGACGTGTTTTACGGCCCACTTTACATTTGTAATTTTATAAGTTTTTGCAAACATTTTGGACCAAAATAATAATCTAAATAATAAAAATTTAATTAATGAGAGTGTCTGAAACCCTTTTAGGAAATAAAAAAAAATTGGTAGTGGCGAGTTCCGAACCACTAACCTTCAGCATTATAGTCCAACGCCTTGCCCACTACGCTGTTTTTTTTTTTTTTTTTTTTTTTTTTTTTTTTTTTTTTTTTTTTTTTTTTTTTTTCCCTATGGTTTGTTCGATTTCTTGCGGTAGCTGATCGCGTATGTTCGTTGAACTTCGATTTGTTCTTGGCTCAGCTTTTTTTATTACAGAGGGCGTTCAGTCCTCTGGCCGGGCTACGGCTATCAATCAAAAGTTGTGTCCTTTAATCTCATACTATTAATGGCCGTTGTTAACTGATGCTAATACGGCATTTGTAGATACTAGATTATTATTTATCGTACGAAGAACGATGTGTTTTTGATAATTCATAAGTGCGCCATTGCTTTGAAACGACAACGTGTAAGTTACAATAAGAAAATCATGAAATACGCAACGCAAGATGGCGTATGCCAGAGAGAGTTCTGGGCGAGGAATGTCACGTGACATCTCTGAACGGCTGGTTTTCGTTAATTCAATGGAGGGTGTCAAATCGCCGTTATTTTTGCAAATATCTCTGCAACGATGCAAGATATGAAAAAAGAAGAAAAAACGTAATAGAGCAAAGTTATAGAGAATTTTATCCTCTACAAATTCGGTTATTCAACTTTCGCGTCGGATGAACGGTTTATTTGCAATTAAAATTACATTACAAACGGCTTTTTTTTTGGTATTACTAACGTATTTCTTGTCCGAAAAATTTGAAAACGGGAGGTTCTGGTCTCTGGCGGCCTACAATTATGTCTGTAAAATTTGGTGCTGATCGGTTGAACGGTTCGTCTTAAAATCAGGGAACAATTTACGGACAGGCATGCAGACAGACAGACATCCCAAAATCGCCGTTATTTTTGCAAATATCTCTGAAACGCTACGAGATATGAAAAAAAAACATAACAGAGCACAATTGTAGAGAATTTTCTCCTCTAAAAATTCGGTTATTCAATTTTCGTATCAGATGAATAGTTAAGCCGTTATTTTCATTTAAATTTCGAGCTGTCAAAAGACGATCGCAACCTAAAGTGGGCCAATACTTTATATATTGAAATGATGTTGTTGCTCTTTTATATACTAAGAAACAGAAACTAGGTATAAAACTAATTTTTTGCAATGCTTGAAACTATCTAGCAAAAGGGAAACCTTCACTGCACATATGCCGGTCTGTCTCCACGGTTTTCAAGTCACGGCTACTGCACATATTTCTCGGACAAAAGATGGAAGCACAACGAAACTATGATGAGTCGTCTGGGCGTCTTGAGTATCAATAGATTTCACAGTTTTTTTACTGGTTCTGATCTACTGTTAATAGTGAAAATCTCTGAGGACCAGATTAGAGTATAAGAAATTTATTTTAGATGTTTTCTTACTGCTAAATCAAAAAAAAAAAAAAAAACTTCTGTACAAATATATCACTAGTTCTACAGTTTTTAAACATGTTTTTAACCGACTCACTCTATGGGACTAATTAAAAATTCACGAAGAAGAAAAACTACCTTTCTACATCCCACTATAAGCCATTTACAGTACAATACTGTTTCTTCGTAGCCTGAATTTCACCTGTAGACGGATTCTGGTCAATGATTCCTCCACATGGCCACTAGTACAAGGAAGTTCGTTTCGTATATCATGTTAAGTAATAACGCCACGATTGGACGAGAGTGACTCAGGAACTTACACGAAAATACAGATTGCCGTTGCTGCTGCAAACGGCAAGCAGTTTGCTGCCCCATGTTAACCTGACATACAGTGACCGAATGTTGGTGGAATAGATTTTTAAAGCTATGATTGGCTCGTTGAAGGGCGGTTTATTGCTCTACTCGGTCTCGTGGATAGTTTAGTTATGAGAAAACGTGAAATATGTGGTTTACACTGTTCCAGTTAAGTGCATCAACGACCTTTATCGTTTCATGTTGGGCGTAGGAAAGTTCCTGTTAAAATAATCACAGTACGTCTCTCAAAACTCAAGCACGCAACCAACTAAGTAACATAGTATGTGGGACATTTGAGCACAGGAGAATTTCGTCCCCATCTCTGAAAACACACAGTAAAAAGTGATTGTTATATAAATCAAGAAACTTTGCATGCAGGATCGCAGTATCGCCAACAAGTAGCTTCATCGATTTCACAGAATAAAAATCTACTGATCTGTGTGGCGTTATTGCTCTTCTGAGTAGCAGGACGGGTCGGCAGGACCCAATGCAGCACTGCTTCCTTTTTTCAAATGTTTGTTAAGCTTATGGGACTTAACTACGGGGTTATCAGTCCCTAAACTTACAAACTACTTATCAACTAGCTTATCCTAAGGACGGCACAAATACCCATGCCCGAGGGAGGACTCGAACCCCCGACCGTAGTGGCCGTGCAGACCGTGACTGAAGCGCCTCAGTCCCCTCGGCCACCGCGGCCGGCCTGCTTCCTTCCAAGAGCATTCGCGATAAACAAGAAAGCTAATATCCTACACCTAACCTGTATTCCAGTATCGGTCCAGCATCAGTGAGGATGGAGTTTTTCCTGAAAAAAATTAAGTTGGAGGGAACAGTGTCAGTACGACTGCACCTGTCTATTGTGCCCTTGACGTATCATCTTATAAAGAGGTGCAAGAATAATTGTATAGCACCAACCCAGGGGGAAAAGAAAGTGGAGTGTGTAATTTGATACACAGAACTTCATTAGTGACTGATAGTATTAAGTGTGCCTTCGCAAAGATGAAATTAAAATACCCTCAACAACTGGAAGGCAACTGTAGTGATACGACCATACGAACGAAAGCTATTATTATGTGCTTTGTAAAATAGTGAATTTTTCGAATTATTGTTAATATGCGGATAATTTTAAATGAACAGATTAGTGATAATGAAGATGATGATGATCGTGTGGCATTTATGACCGTTAGACCTCAACTGGGGTCGTGTTCAGCCTGCCTGGTGCAAGTCTCTTTATCTGACGCCACTTCGGCCACTTGCATGTCAATGATGATGGAATGATGATGAGGACGACACAACACCCAGTCCCCGAGCGGAGAAAATCTCCTACCCGGCCGGGAATCGAACCCGGGCCCCCTGCATGGCAACCAACCACGCTGTCCACTGGACTACGGAGGCGGACATAATGAAGATATTGGTTGATATAGTATAAATATACGTTGATATTTATCTAAGTGCATTAAATAATGTATTGTGGATTAATAGTGGCATGCATTCTTCAGGAAACGACACTCACTCTCTTTGTAAGTAGCGTTCAGATCCAGGTCGTAAACACCACACGTAAACACAGCTTAAATTTATTTCCAGACCAGTTAAACTGTGCTGTTGTGATGTAATGATGGTGCTGTTGATGTGAGAGATGTTCAAATGCTTCTAAACCTATGGGACTTAACTACTTTGGTTATTAGTCCCTAGGCTTACAAACTACTTAACTAACCTAAGGACAAACACACACACCCATGCCCGAGGGAGGACTCGAACCTCCGACGATAAGCAACCTCGCACTGCGCAGCAAGGCGCCTTGGAGCGCTCGCCCACTGCAGAGCGGCCGATTTGTGAGAGCATAACATATCTACAACGACGATTAACAGAAGCGTATAGTAATGGGGCCGTAAAAAATACAGCGGCTTACTCAGATAAATATTAACACCATCTGCTTAAAAATGTTTTGGTTGATCTATGGAATCACAATAGACCAACGATATTTTGTTTCGTCGATTCGAAAAGTAGTTAGTAATTTTCCACATGCATGTGATACTAATGTCTACAAATAAATCACGCAGTTTCTTCAAAATACGGTCCACTATTTCAACGACTGTCACGCTCTCAAAATGACTATTACGATCCTGACTCCGACAGTTGTCCTATTGGCAGATGCTATCACCGTTGGGGAAATGTTAAGCATGACGGGATGCAGGTGGTCATCATTATTGTTTACTCTGTTCCACAGATGTAGTGCTGTCAACGATTACTACCACAGGTCCCAATTCAATGTCCCATACGACATTATATTGCCCCGGTTCCAAAGGTGTACGAGCAGCCATTGATCTTGAGAATGTAGGTCGTTGGGTCAACATGAAAACTTTTTTGACGGTCTGCTTCACAGTCTTATACAATATACGCAGCACAGTGTGATCCAAAGAAACTCTTACATCACTCGACAGTGATATTCCAGTATACACTCATCAGCCATTACGGTATGAACACATACCTATAACCAATATGCCCACCTTGACACGGATAATAGCGGTGACGCAACTTGTCAATGAACCAACGTGGCCTTGGTAAGTAGCTGAAGGGAGTTCTCACTACATCTTTACATACAAGTCACCTAATTCCTGTAAATTCGTGGGAGGAGGGGCGACAAACTCTCACTTCACGTTCAATCACATCGCAGATCTGTTTGATCAGGATCAGATCTGATGATATGGAGGACCAGCATATCAAATAAAACGTGTTATTGTGTTTGTCGAAACATTCCCTCACATTTCTGGCTATGTGACATGACGCATTATCTTCTTCAATAATGACCAGCTCAGTTTTACAAAACTTTTGGACAACAGCTACTGAGCAAATTGACTCTCGTATGTAATGAACTACTCAATACCAAAAGTGACAGGAATTCTGCGAAGGAATACTTGTGTTAATTCCTAAATCTCCAGGAGGGAAGACTTTCAACAACCTGCGTCCCATAACGTTACTTAACAGTGATTACAAAATTTTCACGCGCATCATGATGCAAAGATTAAAGTCGGTTATCACAACTATCACTGGACCTTACCAAACTAGCGTAGGAAAAAACAGGGCGATGTATCAGACTTTATGTGAATACAGAGACATCATAGCGACGGCAGAAGCTTGCAATATTCAAAGTGCTATAGTATCATTTGACTTTGAAAAGGCTTTCGATAGGGTCAATCATTTGTATCTTTTCCGCACCATGGAAGTAATGAAATTTCCGCGCCAAATTATTACAGCAATCAAAAGTCTACTGACAAGTTCCATCTCCAGAATCTGTGTCAATGGACAGTTAAGCAAACCGGTCAGCGTCACAAGTTCAGTTCGCCAAGGTTGCCCCATGTCTCTGAGCTTGTTCGCAATAGCGCTCGAACCTCTGTTGTGCTGGCTGACGCAAGGCCTCGCAGGCCGGCCGCGGTGGCCGAGGAGACTGCGGCGCTCTAGTCACGGTCTGCACGGCCACTACGGTCGGGGGTTCGAATCCCCCCTCGGGCATGGATATTTGTGCCGTCCCTAGTATAAGGTAGTTGATAAGTAGTTTGCAAGTTTAGGGACTGATGACCCCGTAGTTAAGTCCCATAAGCTTAACAAACATTTGAAGACCTCGCAGGACTGCAAATACATGTCCACAAGATTATATGCCAAGCTTATGCCGACGACGTTAGCTTCGTGATCAGGAACGATGAGGAACTAAGAAAGGCGCTTCAAACTATATCGACCTATGAAGCTGCATCAGGAGCTATATTAAACCGAAAGAAGTCAGGATTAATGCAGATCGGTTGGAGTTTTAACCTAACGACTGACGTACATTTAAAACAAGTGGAAACTATTAAAACTCGTGGAATAGAATACACCCGTAACATCCGCCGCACGGCTGCCCTAAACTATAGAAATTTGTTGGCTAAAATAAGAGCCGCTATAAAATACCATACTTTACGAAATCTGATCGCTATACAAAAAGTGCATTTAGCTAACACGTATATAACAACTAAACTACGTCGCCCAGGTACTACCAATACCTAAGGTCATAGCAAACCAGATGCAATCAGCACTCGGCTACTTTGTCACCAGGGGGCAAATCTTCAAAGTCCAGTATGATATTTTGACGTTACCTTTGGAGAAAGGAGGCCTTAAGTTAACAGACATTTATAACAAATCACAGGCTCTATTCGTCAGCAAGTTTTATAAACAGCGGCAACGATTATCCGATACGCTAACAGAACACCTTTTAAACGAAATTGCACCGGCTACTATAGACCCACCAACAGATGTGCATCATATTCCGAGCGCATTCTGTCATTTCAAACATTTTCTTGTAGAACTTGGCTACGTTCAAAGAAGAATTCCTGAGAAGGAGCGATACACAGTTAAAGAAGTTTATAACAACACGATGAAATGAAAGAGGAGAAATAAAATAGAAGCCAACTACAACGAATATGCCTGGGAAAAAAATCTGGGAAAATATTCAAGACCCTCACTTCCGTCCACAGTGAGGTCCGTTTGGTATATGGCGGTTAACGGGAAAATTCCTACCAATTCAAAATTACATGCCATTCATCTAGCAGAGACTCCAGACTGCATTAACTGTAACTTAATCGACACAGTGGAACATCGTTTCACATACATCGCAGTGAAAGACATTTGGCTCCTCTGCACAACAAAACTAGCAATTATACTGAGAACATCTCCGAGAACGATTACACCAGCTCCACTTCTCTATCCAGATGAAGTTCCCTACCCAATAACGAAGAGACGAGCAGTCAATTGGCTTAAAGGACAAACAGTGTATTATATTTTCTTAGAGAAAAACAAGAGTAAAGAAAACTATTGGGTGCATCTTCTGACAGAACATGAAAAATTAAAACGAATGAACAAATACAGAGATAAATACGCGAATTTTCTACTCAGGATATTAATATAGAAATAAAACTCGGGTATCACCCATTGTTTTTTAAATTTATTTATTTATTTATCTCTATTTTTACATACTGAAAATGGCTTACTCTCCAGTAATTTTCGAAAGGTGATACAGAGACGTTGCTGACTGATGCTTCATGGTACAAGAGATGTGAAATGAAAGGTAAAATGTATTAGAAGATGAAGACACGAGACAAACGAAATCAACTATAGTAGCAGCATATACGAGAAGACAGCCTTGAAGTACTCGGAACGCCAAATTAACTCATGTTCATTCACGGAAGTACAGGAGAAGCGAAGAGGATACTTTTCTTTTTAAATTTTTTTTTATGTTTAATATAATTTTAGAGTAAGATATTCAGTATATCAATAAAATTCTTCTGGGTATGAAACCGCGTCGTCATTTTATAAATTCCACCGACGTTTCGGCCGCTGTTGCAGGCGGCCTTCATCAGGGTCTGTGTCTGACACAGACCCTGATGAAGGCCGCCTGCAACAGCGGCCGAAACGTCGGTGGAATTTATAAAATGACGACGCGGTTTCATACCCAGAAGAATTTTATTGATAGTGACAACAGCCGCGGAAGCCTACGTTTGCATATATTCAGTATAATTTATTGTGTCTTCGAAGAAGAAGATTAAGTCATTTCGAAGACGAAGCTTACAAATTATTTTACAAAGAAATACTTCCTTCCTTTCATGGAGACTCTAGAAGAAGGAGTCTTCAAGAAGAAGTTAATATTTTAATAAGAAGAAATCCCATTTACTTAGGAAGAAGAAGATATTAAAACTAAAAAATTAAAAAAAAAAAAGGGGTCTGAGGCGCGTCAGTCAAGGTCTGCACGGCCAGTACGGTCGGGGGTTCGAATCCCCCCTAGGACGTGGATATTTGTGCCGTCCTTAGTGTTAGCTAGGTTATAAGTAGTTTGTAAGTTTAGGGACTGATGACCCCGTAGTTAGGTCCCATAAGCTATACAAACATTTGAACATTTTTAGCTACCCTTCTCTGAACTTTCTCTAGATCTTCAGTCAGTCCTACCTAGTGTGGATCCCATAATGTGCAGCAATACTACAAGATAGAAGGCACAAGTGTAGTGTAGGCAGTTTCTTTAGTAGAACTGTTGCATGTTCTGTGTGTTCTGCCAATGAAACGTAGTCTTTGGTTCGCCTTCAAATGTTCAAATGTTTGTAGAGTCTATGGGACTTAACTACGGGGACATCAGTCTTTAAAATTACAAACTACTTATGAACTAGCTTATACTAAAGACGGCACAAACACCCATGCCCGAGGGGTGATTCGAACCCCCAACCGCAGCGGCCGTGAAGACCGTGACTGGCACGCCAAAGAGCCCCCGGACACCGCGGCAGGTTCGCCTTCCCTACAATGTTTCTATGTGATCTTTCCAATATAAGTTGTTCGTAATTGTTCTCCTAGGTATTTAGTTGAATTTACGGCCTCTAGGTTTGACTGATTTATCGTGTAACTGAAGTTTAACGGCTTTCTTTTAGTGGTCATATGGATGACCTCACACTTATCATTATTAAAGGTCAACTGCCAATTTTTGCACCATGCAGCCATCTTATCTAAATCATTTTGCAGTTGCTTTTTAACTTCTGGTGACTTTACTAACCGATAAATGACACCATTGTCCGTGAACAGTCTAAGAGAGCTACTCAGATTGTCTCCTAAACCGTTTATAAAAATAAGGAACACTAGGGGCCCTAACACTTTCCTGGGGAACGCCAGATATCACTTCTGATCTACTCGATGACTTTCCGTCAATTACAACGTACTGTGTCCTTTCTGACAGGAAATCACAAATCCAATCGCACAACTGTGGCAATATTCAATAAGCACGCAATTGGATTAGAAGACGCTTGTAAGGTGCAGTGTCAGAAGCCTTCCGGAAATCTAGAAATACGGAATCTATTTGAGATCCATTATCGATAGCACTCATCACATCATGTGAGTAAAGAGCTAGCTGTGTTTCACAAGAGCGATATTGTTAATAGGTCGTTCTCTTCGAGGTAATTCATAGTATTTGAAGAAAGTACATGTTCCAAAATACTGATGGAAACCGATGTCAGTGATATACGCGTTTAATTTTGTGGCTTTCTTGAATATTGGAGCAATCTGTGCAACTTTCCAATCTTTGGTTAAGGGAACGTTCGCTGAGCGAGCGGGTGTAAATGATAACTAGATTTGGTGCTATTGCTCAACATACTCTGAAAGGAAACTAATTGGTATAGAAAATTTTAAACATGACTGCAGTTCAGCAACGGTGGAACACGATCCAAAAGTCAACAAAGTTTGAGCCGACCAGTTGCATAAAAATGGTTTACATGCATAAACCTTGACCTACGTTTCGGCAAAAGTAATTTTGCCTTCTTCAGAAGTATAACCTAATAAAATATAATACACAAATCATATGAATAATAGTAAAGTACATAAATTTTTCTAAAATAAGTAAGAAATTAAAATTACATCATTAGATAAGAATGCACTTACATTTAGCTCACATTAAAATAGTTGTTAAATAAAATGTGGCTGACTCCATGTCATACAATAAAAAGTAAAATTTAAAACATGTCTACAACATAAAATTTTGGAGCACGAGCACACACAGGTCGAGGGAGCACTGCATACTGGTAGAGTCGTAGGAACACTAGTGACGTGCGCCCGCACTAGGTGGCGCCAAGAGGGCTTATGAGCGTACGCGCAGTCGCGGAAGCGAAAGAATTTGAAGAGAAGAAAACTATGTGTAATATAATACTCACAGAAAACAGATAAGGCAAAGAAAGATGGGAAATCAGATGAGAAATAACATTCAAATAAATCTGGAACCGAGTCATGCGCATGGCACAATACATATACGTGCATACACGCAAAAATTGAAGATAGAAAGCCGGCCGCGGTGGCCGAGGAGACTGAGGCGCTTCAGTCACGGTCTGCACGGCCACTACGGTCGGGGGTTCGAATCCCCCCTCGGGCATGGATATTTGTGCCGCCCTTAGTTGTAGGTAGTTCAAAAGTAGTTTGTAAGTTTAGGGACTGATGACCCTGTAGTTAAGTCCCTTAAGCTTAACAAACATTTGAACATTTGAAGATAGAAAAATTAGAAAATATTCAGCGGCCAGACATATAGTGCATGAAACACAAACTAAGAATAACCAGTACGCAGCCGGTGGGAGGGAAGGAGATAAACATCATGCATCACACATTAGAAAACTATAAACAAGTGCACCAACAGAATTCTGAGGACAACAAACACCATGCAGGAACAAGTATTGCATTAACAAATGTCTACAAACAGTATAGGTTTGAAGCCTTCTAGGTATTGTCTACTTCCAAGTTGCAGTTGGTCATTAAGCATATTGCCATCGTTGATGATAAGGTGTTTGAAAATTTCATATTCTTCCCATAAATCTAGTTTCCTTTCCTTAGCCTCCCTATGCTAAATTACAGTGTCTTCCAATGATTTAGGAACATGATCGGCAAATGCTCGGCAAAGGTCGAATTATGCACACTGCGTCCTGTCCTCCCTGGTATACAATCGGGAGTGGGAGAATTATTTTTGTTAAGTGATTTCATTTGCTTTAATACATCATGGGTATCTACTTCTTCGAAGTAGTTTCTAGCGAAACTTGTTAACATCCAATATTAATTTAAATGTCAGGAAGTCCTTTCTGAAAGCATTTGTCTGGAGTGTAGCATTTTATGGTAGTGTAACGTGGACGATTGGGAATTCAGATAAAAAGGTGATGGAAGCTTTTGAAATGTGGTGCTACAGACGAATAATGAAAATTAGATGGGTAGATCACATAACTAATGAGGAGGTGCTTAACCGAATTGGAGAGAAAAGGTGTTTCTGGCATATCCTGACTAAGTGATGGGATAGATTGGTTGGACACATTATGAGACATCAAGGAATTGTCAACTTAGCATTAGAAGGAAGCGTGTGGGGTAAACTCGTAGAGGGAGACCGAGGGACGAGTATAGTAAACAGATTCAAAAGGATGTAGGTTGCCGAACGTATTCTCAGATGAAGTGACTTGCACAGGACAAGGTAGCGTGGAGAGCTGCATCAAACCAGTCTGCGGACTGAAGACCACAAAAACATCTACTTCTAAATTACGCATGCTGGCAGCTGTTCTTGATACTAATTTTGGAGTGTTTGTTTCGTCTTCTTTCGTAAAAGTTTTTCGGAAGGCTGTATCAAGCAATTCTGCTTTAGCAGATCTGTCATCAGTAGCATCGCCGTTACTATCGCGTATGGAAGGTATTGATTGTGTTTTACTTCACATACGACCAGAATTTCTTGGGATTCTGTAACAGAATGGTTGGCGGAATATGGACATGATATGGGCTAGTCGAAATCATGTAAGATGGCTTAGAGAAAACGAGGTTTAATGGACCAACATAATACAGAGTGTCGAGAAGGCAGTTTTTTTTTTTTTTTTTTTTTTTTTTTTTTTTTTAGGAGTTAGAGGGGACTAAACAGCTCGGTCATCAGTCCCGCAGTTTACAAAGTTGGAAGATAATAGTAACATCAGCTCATGCGGATCATGGCCGCGGACGGCAGCAAGGTAGCCGGAGCTAACAGTTAAGGCATGTTGCTAGGGCGGAGGCTCAGAGCAGAAGAAGGCAGCCGGCTGCACCGGTGGTGATTTTGCCACGTGACCCCGAGGAGCGTTCTGATTGGGGGCTCGGTATATGCCGACTGCGAGGGTGATACACCCCAGTCAGCGATAGCGGGCCTCCATGCAGGGCTGATACGGCGGGAACGTGGGCGGATGAGTGATGGGCAAAGTCCACTCACCCGGCCGTTCACTGCCGACGGTAGTGAACAAACAAGAAAAATTCCCTTCATGGGGCAGCTTTAAAACTTACTAAAATTTGGGGGGGGGGGGGGGGGCATACTCCGGAAGCGCTGATTTTTTGGTACAATTCTGTACCAAATTACGTGACAGGTTTCGTTGTGGTACCTATTGTAAGCTTCTCTCAATGAAATTCGAGCTGCATTTCTAGTTTCAGTGAAAAGAATGCCAGTCTCGGGGACTTTTTGTGCGTTTAAATTTGGTATTCTTTTCTCATTGCTTTTGTAACAGTGATCTAACTTGTTTCGTTTACCACGGCGAGTCAGCCCTCTCTTTTGTTAATTTTTTTGCTATGAATAAGTCAATGGTTGTCGATATTACTTCTTTTAATCTAAGGCACATCTGATCTACCTCACATTCTTAGTTTCGAAAGACTGGAAAGTTTCACTCAGGAAAGCGTTAATCAAATTTTTATCTGCTTTTTTGAATAAATATAATTTTTTTAAAATTTTGGTGTATTTTGAAAGTCCGATATTCAGTGTCGCTACGACAACTCTAACTAATTCCTGTGTCTGGTTTGATGCTCTTTATTAGCTCCGGATTATTTGTTGCTAGGGTGTCAAGTATGTTATCACGACCTTTTACTATTATAGTGGGTTTATCACCTTATTGCTCGAGATAATTTTCGTAAAATGCGTTCAGTACAATTTCTGACGATGTTATATGCTTGCCTCCAGTTTCGAACATGTATTTTTGCCCACATATCTAAGGTAAATTAAAGTCGCCACCAATTAAATTTGTATGCTTTGGGTACGTTTTTGAAATTTTATCGAAGATCTCTTTGAACATTTCTGCAGTCGTCTGAGTCAGATTATAAAAGTAAAAGCTTTGCTGGGATTTATTACTCATGGAGGAGAAGGAATGATTTTTCACGAACATTCCCGGTTATCATATGGAGTACACAAAACCGATATGTGGATGGTTGCACGAGAACTGAAACCAGTTCTCACGAATACGTTAGGACCCGGTGTAGATATTGCTGAATTAGATTTCCATGGCGTTTGGCATGTACAATATATTCTTGGCTAAGTCGTTGCCCGATTAAAAATAAATAAATAAATCGCAGACAAAGAAAATTTTTACTGGGATTGCCTCTAATTTTCAAAGGTGAAATTTCATAATATATCGAAACGTCAGTTTTTATTTTACTTATACACTGTTATAGTCAACATCTGACAGCTGTGTGTATCGTTTACTATTAGACTGTTCTATGCTTGACCGTAACGGAGAAAGCTTTAACGCCGTAATATTATTCATGCAGATGCAGATTTAATTTGATCAAGAAAGTGTAACCGTAACATGTGTGTACGTCATATGCATTTGAGTATCGATTTGAGAATGTTTTTATGATTTACTTGAATATTTGATCACTTGGTCTTTAATTAAGTGTATTTATTCTCTTTTTTTCAAACAAAAACAAAAAAGAAAAAACTAAGAAGCTGAAGTCTCTGTTTTGTCATCTACCAGGAGGCTGAAGGGATGAGTTGGAATACATAATGATGGATTCCCACGTAGAGGAGCGAACAATGATGAAATCTTGAAAGTGTGACCTATAAGTTGAGGATAGGATAAGGAAGACTGAGGTGGGAGTTACGTTGTCAGGTAACTGGAAGGCATCATGCTAGCTTGATCTAAGTAGAGGATAACGGGTCATAAGTCTATAATAGAATGTTTCGGTAGGCATCAGGCCAAATTTCTGACTTAAGAAAGATATACCATTTACCTCGAAATAGGATATTGAACCTATGGAGTTGAATGATGGGCGACATACTGGGGCACACACTCGTAAACGCTCTAAAACAGAGAAAACTAAGAAGATATTTTGATATTCCATTTTATAGGGTACACAAAATTTACGAAGATTGGGAGATTTTTTGGAGAGGAATAAATAATTACAGATGATGGGGAATACATCTAGGAAAGTGATGATAGACATGGAACGTAAGGTGGAGTGCTTGCTTTCTATGATTTGTAAAGCGTGGAGAAAATTTTGGGGCGGGAACGTCTTTTCAGCGCCAGAAAAATTGCCACCAATATGGTCTGCTTGCGGCCCGAATTGTGTTTTGTTTTCCTGAATGTTAAAGCAGAGTTGAAACCCACTTCTCCCTTACTAAAATTACTGCGGTTCGGGAAAATCATTTAAAATTATTTTCTTAAGAAAATAACCCTCACAACATTAATAATTAATGGGAGTTGGCAGGAATTATTAGTGTCTCTTCACATTAGCTTCTTTCCTTTGTTTTGAAACTTTCTCTTCTGATTACATCTTTCCAGCAAATAAAATATTGTGATATTTATTCTGTGAGAGATTTGCCGTTAGTAATTTTTCTGGGACCGGTATACCGATAACATATTGTTTGCTACACAGCGGTGCAGAACTGTGTCTGTCCCCTTCTTCTGAAGTTGCAGAAGGATGACATCGTGTGAGTGACGTGTGCCACTCACTTCTCGTCACTCTGTTCCCCATGGCCTATTGACAGTAACTGGTAGTTGTGTCTCCTTGGCCATGTAGATAAAAAAGCGTCGGGATATTCTTATTGAACTAATTGGAGATGCATTTTAATGGAATAACAATGCCCCTCTGTCTTATTGTAATAACAGACCGAACAAATAACTCATTCGTTTTTCATTATTGTAGCACTGTCACCTCACGCTACTTGACACAGTGGGAAAACCAGTTATTCCGTGCTTGAATAATTTCTAGGTTCCAAAAAACATGACTGTCAGGTGTTCATTGTCTCTCTTACTAGGGATCACGAAGTATGGTACAAACGGATTTTGAAGCGTCGCAGGTATGCTGTGAGGTAAATCCTCCAGACCACCAAGCTAAAAGGATTTGTTCCAATGAGCCTTGGTTTACACGCAAATCGATACCAAATTTCCGCGCGTAGTTCCTAAACCTGTGCACTGTCACCGCCGTCATGTGAGTCAGCGTGGTGAGGCCGGCATGGCGTCTGACTCACACATAGACGACCCGAGGTCAAATCGTACACACTTGTCGGACGATTCATTGTGCAAAATTATATGTTTCTTTCCACTTCATCAATTCTTATTGCAAAGATAAAATCAGTGTTTCATCAGGTAAGAAAGTTACATGAAGCTCTTGTACAGTTAAGTAATAAAACACATTTGTATCAAAATTACACGCCTATAATAAAAAAAGTGCACACAATCCTTCATTTTGTATGTGGCATTACATCCTTTTTTTCATTGGCCATGAAATATTAAATTATATGCTTATCTACCCCGCCAGATCCTAGGAGTTTTATCTGTCACTTTCCATTTCTTTCACCTCTGACAATGTGGAAAAATATCGAGTAGCACCGTGGTTCGGAATCCATGTCAAACTGTATGTGCCCCTATAACTGGCTGGGTAAGTCAGTTCGAAGGTCGGAGGAAGGCAACGGCATACCACCTCTAAAGGAGACCATGCCTGGTAGAGCCTTGTGGTGTTCAAACCAATCTTCGGATTGTTCACTGTTTTGACTTTATCTCAGCCATTATTATGTTGACGCTTGAGTAAATGGTCAGGATAGTAACATATAACATAGTAGTCACTTATTATATAATATATTACCCAATTTTATTTATTCACTGTCGCAATCGTCACTAGCTTGAACAAGTGTACAAGATTCTGGGAGATAAGTACCATAGAAACACCGAAAGTACGGAACATAGCACCATCACGCACATCTGATAAATGATACCTCTTTACAGAAGTAATTTCGGCGCAAACCAGGCATATTTAGTCATGAAAAGGAAGACTGGTGCACTGAAATGATGCAAATAGTAAGTAACGAATGTATTCGTATCGAGTATTCTCGTGAAACGATTTCGCGATTTGTTGTTAACAATTCGGAAGCATTTTGTCATCTTTTGATGAAGAGTTTTAGCTGACGATAAAAATACAAATCGCACGGTTGGCACAGCGGGGTACACTTGGGTGGAATAATTTTCGTAGTCCAAGTGCACGCTCGTAATTCATCCAAGAAGTTACTATCGTACAGTGTCTGGTCAGTTTGCTATCACATGAATCGATAAAGAAAAGAAATTTCTTTTGACCCACGCATGACGAAATAACACATATAAAAATGTTGCGTAGAGCTGCTCCATAAACTTTCCCGAATCTGTTATTGTTTGTATACGCTCAATGCGCTCAATGCGTCAACACTTGTGCGAACGATCGGATCAAATTTACCTGACGCCTCCTGAATACATAACATTCACGATGTTTCCTGATACAGCTAATGCATACTGCGCCGTGTAGGGATGGCTAATTTTGGTTACATCTTGTTGGGGTTTTTTTTTCTTCTTCTTTTTTTTTTTTTTTTTTTTTTTTTTTTTTTTTAAAGTCAAGAATAGATTTAACTCCTTTGTAAGTGTTCTGTTATACGCGGATTGATACTAGCATTCCGTATGATCGGTATTTATAAATTAATCAGAATCGAAATCTGCTATGATTGTAACGCACAGACTTTCTCAGGGCACACAATGCACGGCCGCAACGGCTGTGCCATAAGAAAGAAATCAAAGCAAAATAAAATTAAATATGTTATTCCGACCACGGATTCGTTGCCAGTATAATTACGAACTCCCGGATACCAATATCAGACCGGACGGGTCCTTAATTACAAAGTAGCAAAATTAAATCAATTAATTTAGGAGGGTTTATTAATTTTCACCAACAAAGGAGCATCACAGAATGATTGCTTACCAGCCATTTCCTACTTTGGATGTCACAAGCTTGACTGTCATAAATCGTTGGGGGGCGAAAAGCATTCTAAGAGTGGAAACAAGATATGATCTGAAGTTATTCCACGGCTTCCTGAGGACGTACAAGCGTCTACAAATCGATGATGGCACGTTTGATATCAGATTGCATTATGTAGTAGGTGCCCCTATCTTCTTGGGTGGTGTCGGTCAAACGACACCGTTCTTCTGTTCCATTTAATGCATGGACGTATCCTTCAATGTATGGGTGAAGTGAGAACACAGTTCTTCGATCCCTGAATAGAGCTAAGTCTCACCGAAAATCCAATAGTTTAGAGTGCAGTGCCACTGCTCTCTAGCGACTTACGACGAGAGACATCAAACGCCAGTGTGAAAGATGGCATGATCCGAGCAGTGTACAAGCCTTCCACATTTATTGGTTGATGGCCTGAGACAATACTAAACGTACAGATGATAGTTTGCTGTCAGCGCGCACCAGCACGTGAGTATAGGAAACAGCACGAGAGAAAGTATGTTTGCTATACACCGACGCGTGTCTTGGACGAGTGGTCATAGGTGCTCAGAAAATTCCTAATACTTGGTCCATTTGCGAAATAACATAGTGAAGATTAATGTGTAAAATGGTGCGTTAGTCCCAGCTCCGATGTGTAAATATTAACACCTGCATAGTACTTCATAGAGGCACCAACACTGCGTCTATTCTCTTCCACAGAAAACGCAACGTTTGCATTGATGCATGCAAATATTAACGAAAATACGTCCCTAGGACCAGTAAAATATTCAGTGCTGGTTGGTACAGCGATAAGTACGTTCTGTTGAATGCCTCTTGTGAGAGTACACTAATCTAGAAATCATATGAAAAATTGAGTCATGAAAGCGTTATGATTGATGCTTGAAGAATTAAGTCTGTTACAGGTCAGCTCGTTCCTATAGCAGTGTATCAAGTGGTGTTGAAACCGCGGACGAGATGTATCGATGGATAGGACGTTCTGGACGTACGACAACTAGGTCTTTAGCGCCCTTGCAAGTGCAACAATTGACGTGTGTGACGTGAATGAAGAAGAAGTGAATTCAAGAAAGGCAGTAGGAGTAACCCATTAAACTACAGACTCATTTCATTGACGTCAATTTGCAGCAGAGTTTTGGAACATATCCTGTACTCAAATATTATGAATTACCTCGAACAAAATGATATCTTGACTCAAGGTCAACACGGATTTAGAATATGTCGTTCATGCGAAACAGAACTAGCTCTTTATTCACACGAAGTGATGGGCACTATCGAGAAGGGTTCGTAAATAGATTTCGTATTTCTGGATTTCCAGAAGGCTTTTGACACCGTACCTCACAAACGGCTTTTATTCAAATTGCGTGGTTATGTTATATCGCCCCAAACTTGCGATTGGATAGGGGATTTCCTGTCAGAGAGGACACAGTTCGTAGTAATCGATGGTAAGGCATTGACTAAAACAGAAGTGATATCGGGCGTTCCACAGGGTAGTGTTATTGGTCCTCTGCTGTTTCTTATTTACATAAACGATTTAGGGGAAAATCTAAGTAGCTCTCTTAGGTTGTTTGCAGATGACGCCGTCATTTACCGTCTAGTGAAATCATCTGAAGATCAAAACCAACTGCACAACGATCTGAATAAGATATCACTATGGTGTAAAAATTGGCAATTGACTCTAAAGTATGAGAAGTGCGAAGTCGTCCACATGAGTACGAAAAGAAATCCGTTAAACTTTGTTTACAACATAAATCAATCAAAAGTGAAGGCCGTAAACTCCACAAAATACCTAGGAATTACAATTACTTCAGACTTAAACTGGAAAGATTACGAAGGTAATGTCGTGGGAAAAGCGAACCAGAGACTGCGTTTTACTGGCAGAACCCTTAAAAGATGCAACAGAACTACATACGAAACTGCATAAACTACGCTTGTCCGTCCATTTTTGGAGTATTGCTGCCCAGTGTGGGATCCTTATCAGGTGGGTTTGACGGAGGACATCGAAAGTCTCCAGAGAAGGGCAGCTCATTTCGTATTGTCTCGATGCAGGTGAGACAGCGTTACGGGATCTGGGATGGGAATCATTACGACAACGGCGGTTATCGCTGTGGCGTGGGCTACTTACGAAACTCCTATCGCCAACATTCTCCTCCGAATGCAAAAATATATTGTTGACTCCCATTTACATAGGTAGAAATGACCATCAGAATAAAATACGAGAAATCAGAGCTCCAACGGAGAGATTCAGGCGTTCTTTCTTCCCGCGCGCTATTCGAGAATGGAATGGGAGATAAATAGTATAATGGTGGTTCGATGAACATTCTGTCAGGCACTTAAATGTGATTTGCAGAGTATCCCATGTAGATGTAGAAAAACAAGAAACAGACTGAAAAGTAGCCAAACTAATCATTCTGGGTGGACAGCTGACCAAACGCACAAACGCATCGTTACATATCGGCAATGTAAATTTTCGTGCTGAAGTAGACTGTTATACAAGCATTTAAGACACGATACCAGAGTATAATGGCTGGCTGATCACTGGCATTAAAAGGATGATCCAGCCATTCTCCAGCACACTAAAACCTCCACCCTAAAAGCTTAGGCCAGAGTCTAGACAATTCACAATATTTTATAACTATGGTCAAATTCGTCTCGTTATCAGCTAAGATAGAGGACAGGGTACCATCAAGATTCGCCGCTGGCCTCTCAGACACTCAATCAAAATGTAGCGTACAGTTATTTGCACTACACAGACATCACAGACTCCACAGACATCACAAAACGAGGGATCCTCCCGACGAAGTAAAAGGCCGCGCGTCAAAGGGCAGTGCCCAGTTTGGAGGCGTGTCAGGGCCACCTCATGCCGCCTGAATGACTAGCAAGTGTTTTGACACGGTCGGACGGTTGGTTTAACCAATCGCAGATCATTTCCTGCCACTGCCAACCACTTCTCCTCCCACAGCTGAACGGACCTGTGCCTCACCACAATGCATTTGGTCCAACGCCTTCAGGATCGCGTGAAGTTCTGCTGAGAAAACATTAGGTGCGGGGAGACGAATTCTAGTGGTAATTAACTACTAATTGTAATACGGTCCATTATTGTTCCTAGGAAATTGACCTTATTGTAAATAAAGATGCAAAAAAAAATCCGAGTGGTACTATCCGGGAACGCTATGGAACATCCCAGGGAGCCCCCTGTTTCGTACCATCCGTGTAAACCTCAATAAAATCGCGATATTCATCTAAAATGTTAAAAAACATAGATTGATATGTAAAGTCAGAAGTACAATCTTTCTTGAAGTTTGTCAAGTCCAAAACAAGCATGGGCCTCTGGAGTAGCCAAGGAGGACTTCGACTGAAACCTTGACGTATAACATTAAGATCAAGCACACCAATACCTAAAAGACACTCCTGTGTACGAAACGCGAAAGGCCTCGTTGCTCGGAGCCGATTAGAAAAAAGCCTTTCCTTAGAAGGCTGAGCAACGGTATGGTATGCTGGTGTATTTGATGTGGACAATGTGGTATATGCGTGGCGCACCATGAGTAGCTGCCTCCATATGTAAAGCGGCGGCACAGTAGGCTCAGTGCAGAGGCTTGGTATGGGGCTGGTCCTGAATGCCCCAGTGGCGAACATAATTCCATCATGAGGAACCACGTACAACTTCTTTAAATAAGAACGTCTTGCACAAAGACTCTATAAAATTGGAGCAGACAAGTCCTGTCTGTCCCCCATTAAGTGTGGCTTAGACATTTTAAAATTTTAAGTGTCTTGGGGCAACGCCGTTTCAAATCTTTCAGGTGCTGCAAGCATTAAAGTATCGTGTTAAATGTGAAGCTCAGAGAAACCTCACATTGTTTTTAAAATTTTCACAGTGTCCCTCATCTTCAGTTCAGGTAAATTAAAAGTAGAACGTGAACGGTTAAAATAACACTCACAGTCTTTTCAGTTGAGAACTTAAAACAATCTGCTGTGTCCAGTCATCCAACTGTTTAAGAGTGAACTGCAACTGACGAGTTGTAGCCGCAAGTCTGAAAGAAGAGCAAGAGAAAGAGAAGTCATCAACAAATAATGAGCACTGGACAGGACTTTTAACAACTGACGTTATACTATTAATAGCTATCGCAAACAAGGTCACACTTAAAACACTATCCTGAGGGACAAAGTTTTCCTTCTCCAGGCGATCCGAAAGACCTTCACCGACTCGATATCTACAATATCATGGAGAAAGAAAGACCGAATAAAAACGGGGAGACAACCACGAAACCTCCATTCGTGGAGCTGCCTGAGAATAAGATGCCTCCAAGTAGTATCGCATCCATCTCGATATCAAACAATATACCAAGAAGGTGATTCTGGAACAGGAAAGCCGGTTGTCTAGCCGCTTACAGGAAGGCCGGGTTATAGAACATGGGACGCTAGCTCCTGAATCCACACTGAAAGCGACTAAAGAGCTGCCTGGATTCCAAAATCTAAACAAGGCGGCGGTTGACCATTCACTCCAAGGTCTTTCCCACGCAGCTAGTGAGGGCAACACTACGGGTTTTAAAAGTGGTATTAAAATAGCCTTCCTCCAGGAGTGAGAAAACTGGCCTGACGCCCAAATTAAGTTAAAAAGAGTGAGGAGAAATTCCTTGTTGTGCCTAGTGAGTTGTTGTAGCATACTGTAATGGATTTCATTGCGACCTGCGGATGTATCACGAGTCGCAGAAAACGCAGAATCCAGTTCCCACATGGAAAAGGGGCGGTTATAACCCTCATGTATTGTGGACCGGATGTCTATGTTTCCTCTCTCAACAGCCGCTCTGTGGCGCTGAAAGCCTGGATCCTGACTGACGATATAAGTAACTAATAAGAAATAAACCGCCAAAGTCTTAGCAGTGTCTTGCAGGTTAGTATCAAGAGTTTCAGACCCCATCACAGCAGCCACTGGACACCTCACTTCTAACCTAAAGACAACACACACATCCATGTCCGAGGGAGTTTTCGAACCTCCGACGCAGGAAGCCGCGCGATCCGTAACGTGGCGTTCTCGCGCGGCACGGATAACCTAAATCTGAATGGCCGAAGGTGGTTTTGAAGCACTTTCCTCCCGAATGCGATTCCATAGTGCTATCACTGCGTCACCTCGCTCGGTTAGTGAATTGCAAGTGGAATATTGTATTTCTGTTTGTATCGTGCGAAATGAGAACTGAGACAAACAAAGTGTGACAGTTCTTACATCAGGCTGAATTATCGTTTTCATCATGTGAAGTGGGTGAAGGAGAAAGAGTCATTGGAAACATTATCTTCAGTTTTGTCAAGAAGCTTGAGATGCCACTCTCACTGACACCCCAGAAGATGAGGAATTGGTGCAGATGCCTTCCGAGGACATTACTGATGTCGAATCAATTAATGAGCCTTTTACTAATGACGTAGCTAATTACGATGTACCTTTCGAGTATGTCAAGAAGCTAACTGAACCAAAACAAAAAGGCTGGTCGCTGAAAATAATTGTAATTCACATCATAAAGGTCAAGGACTCGAACTACCAATAACTTAATCAGAGGTATTAGGTATTATGAACAGCAAGGAACGAAACGTAAGTAAGTCAAGGTCATATTGAAGTATGTTTGGTCTACTTATCAAGAGGCAGGGGCTATTCTCATGGCTGGCCATAATAATGATATAAGGCTGTGGGCATGCACGAAAGCTAGAGCGCTTGCATTGACTGATTTCAAAGCTGAACGTAACTGGTTGTGTAAGTTTAAGTCACTTCTGAAGACTGTGAGTCGCAATGTTACGCAATACCTAACATATAAACGTGCAAGCGCTAGAAAGGAGTGAGAATTCTGCTAATGTATTTGGTAATGAATTCACGGACGCTATAGTTCCTAATTATTCAGCCGCTGGATTCGTATTAACAACCAATCTTTATTTAATTACGACATTCACAGAGACCGCACACTGTCTTGTGTGGGTGAAAGAGATACGACTGAAAGAGTGAAACCAGCGTCTACAGTATCACATTCGTATACAATTCAGCCAATTATTTCGGTTGAAGGAAGACTTTTATCACACTACTCGTTGTCTTCTGTGAATCGAATGGTACATTTTATCCCCTTGTGCAAGAGAATATGAAACGTCGTCCGAACGTATACATAATGGCTTCAAAAGTAGGCGAATTGAACAGGCGTGTTCTTGAACAATAGCGAGATAACTGTCTTGTTCACAATGGTGGTTCAAAATTTTGTCTGGTTCTGGATTTATTTGCACTCAATCAACAGGATCTGTTCGTAATTCAGGCCAAACACATATATGTAACAGCCATCGTGGCGTAATGTGCCTCGTTCAACTTTGGATGTATACTTCTTTCGACAATGGAAACAATTCGCCAAACGTTTCTGTGAGCGAGTTTTACTCGAAAACTTTGATAATGAACTGCACAACCGCAAACCTATTGTCAATCTTCATATACTCATCTGCAACCACTGACAAAGTTCGGTGAATAGTCCTGTAACATTAACGTAAATGAACTATGAACTACAGTTAACTTACTGTCCTTCGAAATAGTCACCTCCCATAACTATGCACCGCTAAGCTCAGCGATATATATGTCATGGAAACTTTGTACGAAGTCTTCCTTTGGGACGGTATTCAAAAGTTTTGTCAGGTTTTGTTGGATGTCAGGAATATTGTCAAATCTCTCGAGGAAAAAGGAAGAAGTCAGGATGACTGAGAACCGGTGAGTATGGTGGTTTCAAGTTGCACGACAACGCTCGCCCACACACAGTCAATATCATCAAACAGTTCCTGACAAAAAAAGGGTGCATCTATCTCCCCGGATCAGAATTATACAGACCTTTTCCTATTCATTTGACTCAAATTTGAAAGGAAAGAGATTTGACGATATTCGTGACATCCAACGACATTCAGGATATGTATCACAGTGCCCGGAAGTGCATAGCAATGGGAGGTGACTATTTAGAAGGACTGTAAGGTAACAAATAGTTCATAGTTCATTTACGTTAAGGTTACAAGAGTTATTCACCGAGTTTTTTTATTGTCAGAGGTTGTATAATTAGCTCAGTGCTCCCATATTCAACAACACCATCAAGTATGCCTCGTAGAAATCTATATTTCCTGGTGCATGTAATGCTTTTCGTGTTTCTGACACTGTTACTTGGAGTGCGGAAGATTAAAGTTGTTTAACACCCAACTGCAGAACTTCGTTGTTTACTCTGTGCACATATCGTTCGTTGCGATTGTGTTTAACAGATTTATATACCAACGCCCAAGATATGCTTCATAATAGGCACATAGAGCTAAATGCAAAAATTAAATCAATATTACAAATAGTATGTTATACGGGGAACCTGTATTTCATGTCCTTTTTCATTATTACATCATTATCTGTAAGACTGACCAACGTGTATAATTACCAATATTGGTGTAGTAATTATTGATTGCACCTTAAATTTCCATTGTCATTAATATAACTTCAGTACCAGTGAGGCACTTTGTAAATGTAGCTTGTCAGTGTTCTTTACGTAGTTAGTAGGGATGCTCTTCGGAGCATCCCTCATTCGTAACTGTGTCCAGACCTCGTATACAGACACATCTGGAGCAAAATTAGATGGTTCCGTCTTATAGGCGACGATCGATGAGCGGTGTTACGTGGGGTCGTATGTGCAGAATGGAGACGGCATTAACTCCTCCTTACTATGTGTTGTTATGCTGAAATACTGATCATTAGTATGTATCACACTTGTTGCTAATCTCATTTGATACATGCTACCGGTTTGTTACCTCAATTTTAATGGCAAGCAATGTAGAAGGGGATAAATTATATTAATTATATCCATGTAGGTTAGTAGTAGGGTTTGGTCCTTTTCAAAGGTTTCTTGGACGAGTCTCAGACCTGAGATTAGATTACATATGCTTTGCCTTTCGGTCACATAGTAGTGTGGAGATTCTCCAGGATACAGGCAGAGAAAAGACACAATACGTATTTACAAAAGGCTAATGTTCCTTCCCGCAACCCTAAGAGCAAATATCCTCAAAAACGTGGAAATTTAATATGTAAATATTAAACAAAACGTTTACCATGGAACTGTAAGTATTTCCTTACTGTATTTCATGTGGTAAAACTTAGGTTGATGTAGCCAGATCTAAACAAAAACGTATAACACGGCTATTTAAACAAATGCCGTATGTGAATCGAAGCTCTACTGAAGTCAGCAATTATACAGCTTTCGTGATACGTAGCATAAGTTGCTAATGTAGTCTGTGGATTTAGCCAAGAAATTCAGCAGTGAAGTAGGCGTTCGCCACCAAATATTCCACAATATCCTTTCAGAGGGTAAATGTGTTTTTCTTTTTGCAAACAATCTATTGAGAACTGCATTCCAGAATACCAGAATCCCGTCTACAACAAAGTGAATAAGTTTGAGCCCATATGAAACTTTTTACTATTAGTGGTATTAATTTTTTGAACTGAGCTATTGGACTGAGAGATGTATGTTAATTACGAGAAACTTGCATGATGGAATAAGAAATATATGGAAAAACAGTAGTTACTGTACCTAAAAAAATTAAAAATCTTCTACAAGGCGTCTATGAATTCTCCACAAGTAATTCAACTGATCGTAAAACTTTGCTTGACCTCTTGAATAATCTCAGAATGTGACTCCTTTAGACGTCATGGTATGGAGCAAAGTACGAGAGCCTTTTTATCTCTCCCTCACACTGGTAAAACAACGTTCTTCCAGACTGATATTACACTATGCTCTTTAGCAGTTGTACTCTACGCTCCTCGTAACTGGATTTATTGTCGATTTTGTTGTGTCAGTACCCTTCAGTCTGAAGCCTGGTTTGGAGCAGCTCTCCACGTCCTACATACACGACGGCAGTCTTGTTTACATGTTTTAATCACATGCTTCTGTCTGCATATGATACTTTATTCAGTTGTAATAGCTTCCTAGCTAAATGTAGAAACATTTTTATACAAGGTTCATGACTGTTCCCACCCCCATGAACCACAAACATTGCCGAGGTGGGGTGGCTTGCGTGCCTCAATGATGCAGATAGCCGTACCATAGGTGCAACCACAGCGGAGGGGTATCTGTGAAGAGGCCAGACAAACGTGTGGTTCCTGAAGAGGGGCAGCAGCCTTTTCAGTAGTTATAGGGGCAACAGTCTGGATGATTGACTGAGCTGGCCTTGTAACATCAGCTAATGTGGTTTTGCCACACGGTTACTGCGAATGGCTGAAAGCAAGGGGAAACTACAGCCGTTACTTTTCCCGAGGACATGCAGCTCTACTGTATGAAAACCTGATGATGGCATCCTCTCGGGTAAAATATTCCGGAGGTAAAATAGTCCCCCATTCGGATCTCCGGGCGGGGACTACTCAGGAGGATGTTATCATCAGGAAACACAATACTGGCATTCTACGGATCGGAGCGTGGAATGTTAGATCCCTTAATCGGGTAGGAAAATTAGAAAATTTAAAAAGGGATATGGATAGGTTGAAGTTAGATATAGTGGGGATTAGTGAAGTTCGGTGGCACGATGAACAGGATTTCTGGTCAGGTGAGTACAGGATTATAAATACAAAAGCAGTTGGGGGTATCACAGGAGTAGGACTGATAATGAATAAGAAAATAGGAATGCGGGTAAACTACTATAAGCAGCACAGTGATCGCATTATCATTGTCAAGATACATACGAAGCCAACACCGACAACAGTAGTAGAGGTTTATATGCCAACTAGCTCTGCCGATGATGAGGAGATCGAAGAAATATATGAGGAGCTAAAGGAAATTATTCAGACAGTTAAGGGAGAGGAAAACTTAATTGTGATGGGAGACTGGAATTCGGTAGTAGGAAAAGGAAGAGAAGGAAAAATAGTAGGTGAATATGGACTGGGCAGAAGGAATGAAAGAGGAAATCGCCTGGTAGGATTTTGCACGGAACATGATTTAATTGTAACAAACACGTGGTTTAAGAATCACAAAAGAAGGTTGTATACTTGGAAGAGACCAGGAGACACCGGAAGGTATCAGATAGATTTTATAATGGTAAAACATAGATTCCGGAACCAGGTTATAAACTGCAAGACATACCCAGGGGCAGATATAGACTCTGGCCATAACTTGTTAGTCATGAACTGTAGGCTGAAACTGAAAAAACTGCAGAAAGGTAGGAAAATAAGGAGATGGGACCTAGATAAATTGAAGGAACATGAAGTTCTGGTGAATTTCAGAGGGAGCTTTAGGCAACAATTGACAGAAACAGGGGGAAATAAAACAGTAGAAGAGGAATGGGTAGCATTGAGAGATGAAATAGTGAAGGCAGCAGAGGACAAAATAGGTAGAAAGGCAAGACCTACAAAAAATCCTTGGATAACACAGGAAATACTAAATTTAATTGATGAAAGGAGAAAGTATAAAAATGCACTAAATGAAACAGGCAAAATGGAGTACAGACGACTAAAAAATGAGATTGACAGGAAATACAAAATGGCTAAGCAGGAGTGGCTAGAAGCCAAATGCAAATCTGTAGAAGAATGTATAAGAAGGGGGAAAATAGATACCGCCTACAGAAAAATAAAAGAGACATTTGGGGACAAGAAAAGTAATTCTACGAATATCAAGAACTCAGATGGGAAACCAGTTCTCAGCAAAGAAGGCAAAGCTGAAAGGTGGAAAGAGTACATAGAGCAGCTCTACAAAGGAAATGAACTTAGAGACGATGTTGTAGGAAGGGAAGAGGAAGTAGATCAAGATGAAATAGGAGATACTATACTGAGAGATGAATTTGACAGAGCCCTGAAAGACCTAGGTCGGAACAAGGCCCCAGGGGTAGATGAGATACCCTCAGAGCTACTAAAGTCTCTGGGAGAGCCAGCCATGACAAGACTATTTGAACTGGTGTGTAGGATGTATGAGACAGGCGAAATACCCTCAGACTTTAAGAAAAATGTAATAATCCCCATTCCAAAGAAATCAGGTGCAGACAGGCGTGAAAATTACAGAACCATCAGTTTTATAAGTCATGGTTGCAAAATTTTAACACGAATTATCTACAGGAGAATGGAAAAGCTGGTAGAAGCTGACCTCGGGGAAGATCAGTTTGGATTCAGGAGGAACGTAGGAACCCGGGAGGCAATACTTACCTTACGTCTTATCTTAGAAGATAGATTAAGGAAAGGCAAACCTACATTTTTAGCTTTTGTAGATTTGGAGAAAGCATTTGACAATGTTGACTGGACTACACTCTTTCAAATTCTGAAGTCAGCAGGGGTAAAATACAGGGAAAGGACAGTTATTTACAACTTGTACAAAAGCCAGACCGCAGTTATTAGACTCGAAGGGCATGAAAAGGAAGCATCAGTTGGGAAGGGAGTAAGACAGGGTTGTAGCCTTTCTCCGATGTTATTCAATTTGTACATCGAGCAGGCGGTGAAGGAAAGCAAGGAAAAATTTGGAATAGGAATTAAAGTTCAGGGGGAAGAAATAAAAATATTGCGTTTTGCTGATGACATTGTAATTCTGTCAGAGACAGCAAAGGACCTGGAAGAGCAGTTGAATGGAATGGACAGTGTGTTGAAGAGAGCGTATAAGATGAACATTAACAAGAGCGAAACAAAAATAATGGAATGCGGTCTTAGAAAATCAGGCGATGCTGAAGGAATTAGATTAGGTAACGAAACAATGAAGGTGGTAGATGAGTTTTGTTACTTGGGTAGTAAAATAACATGTGATGGTCGTAGTACAGACGATACAAAATGCAGAATGGCAATGGGAAGAAAAGCATTTTTGAAAAAGGGAAATTTGCTAACATCGAACATTAATTTAAGTGTAAGGAAGTCTTTTCTGAAGGCATTTGTGTGGAGTGTTGCCTTGTACGGGAGTGAAACATGGACGATAAGCAGTGCGGAGAGGAAGAGAATAGAGGCTTTTGAAATGTGGTGCTACAGAAGAATGCTGAAGATTAAGTGGGTAGATCACATAACTAATGGAGAGGTACTGAACAAAATTGGCGAGAAAAGGAATTTTTGGCATACCCTGACTAAAAGAAGGGATCGCTTGGTAGGACACATTCTTAGACATCGAGGAATCGTAAATTTAGCATTGGAGGGAAGTGTGTGGGGTAAAAATCGCAGAGGGAGACCAAGAGACGCGTATAGTAAGCAGATTCAAGTGGATGTGGGTTGCCGTTCTTATGAGGAGATGAAAAGGCTTGCTCAGGATAGAGTAGGGTGGAGAGCTGCATCAAACCAGTCTCCGGACTGAAGACCATAACAACAACAACAACAACATGACTGTTCATGGACTAAAAACAATTTAGAAATATCCATCAACATTCTTTCTAAATCTTCAGTTGATTTTCTATTTATTCCAGCTTTTGTATTATGTACAAGAGATGAACTTAGTATTTAGAATTGTTACGTTTAACCACACTGATATAATGAAGAAAAAGTAAGAGAACTGAGACGGAACATTTTCGGATGTCACAGTAATTAGTGTTCGGATGGATACTAATACGTTAGTACAGGTATCTTTCTTATTGACGTCATATGTTTCCCGTTAAATAAAGATGATTGGAGAACTGTTGGAGAATTTCATGTGGCACATTATTATATGAATTTACTTCAAAGGATGTCATCGAAGCAATGTCTTTTACAGACCAGTGAATTTAATGGTCCAATACATAATTAAGTAAACTTATGGTGTAAATATCTTTCTGAACATTATAATTGTTTTTAAACATAAACTGTGACATGGAAAACAAGTTATGAGTAGTAGGATGACTAAAAACTGCGAAACACGCTGCCAGAAAAAGTAAATATCCTCAAGGGTAAATATATTTTATTGACACGTGTGCTGAAAATTCAACTCTGTAGGAGTACGTGCAAAATTCAGATCAAGAAAAAAAGACACATTTCATAGTAAAGAATTCCCAAACAGTCGCATCGTTCCACTTCGTACCCATTGCTGGCGACAACGCAGGCAACTGATCTGGAATGCAAACGATAATCAAAGTGCCAATTGGCGACCAACGTCGCATTTTTCCAAGCATTTTGCGCCTTTTGTTGAGATTCGTGAATACTTCTTTGAATGGCCTGGAGAACAAAAATAGTTCCTGCTCCACCATGTCCCATACATATTCAACTGTCGAGAGCTTTGGTAATGTGTATGGCCAGAAAGATTGATGCACTCCCCAAAGGGGATGTTGTGTCGCAGCAGGCGCATGTGGATGTGCACTGTCGTGCTGAAAAGTGCATCACACTCCTCTAGCATGGGGACAAGAGCCTCTGTAATGAAGCGGACACTAGTTGCTTTACCATAAAAAAACCAAATGTGACCGCGAATAGTAAATGTTGGCCTCACCATGAGGATTGGTGTGAAAACTGTTAAGCGTGTGCACTCTGAAGTAATTAGCTTAGTCGGTCTACATCACACTGCATAAACACAAAACCTACTCTCATCACATTAAAGAAAAAAAAAGAGTTATTTCACGGCGCCAGTTATAAAGTCACGTTAGTTATAAAGTCTAACAGGTTGCTACTAACAGTGAACTTCTGGAGTATAGTTCGGAAACCAGCTATCGCCACAATTCTGTATTTCAAGTTGATTGAAGTAAAGCGATATATAAGTGTCATTACTAGTTACCTCGGCTTCGAACTAGATAACCCATGACGCTTGTCGAATTAGAGAAATAGAGATGGTGGAGCGGTCGCATCTGGCATTTGTACATCAGGCTTTAATTCTTGACAAAATGGTGGATGAATTATGCACTTGTATTTCCCGAAAGCGAAGATAACTGTGTCGGTGCTGACTGATGACAAAAAATATCTCGTTCTAACGCGGCATCAGTCTGTCCTACCCTACACTTGTCAAACGAACATATCTTTGATCGAGTCCAAGAATTCAAGTAACGTCTAATTTATGTGGTTGAAATGGCTAACCAACATCAGAAACAGACGAAGAAACTATCTGTATCGTTGAGAGCAAGGCATTTCGTAATTTTTGTGGTCCCGCCTACAGTGGTATAGAAGTAATACCTGTACCAGCGGTTTACAGAGCCCCATAATGACAGAATGTAATGGCAGAGTAAGCAACAGAGGTTTGTTCAGGTTTGGAACTGATGTAGCCATCCCTAACCTCGACTTCAGTTCATAACCTTCTGAAGGGTATTTCCAAGGACGCGATGTAAGGATCAAGTATTAACAGTTCTTAAGCAATCTTTAAAAAAGCGGTACAAGATGAATTTTGAGACAGGCAACGACGCCTTACTTTCTGTAGAAGAAACCCTCTTCCATTTGACTGGACTCTCTTCTTTCTTGTGTTTCTGTAATGTGTTCTGTTGCAGGATTTTATAGTGTGATTTTCTTCATTTTTCATTCTGTAGTGTGATTTATTTTTTCGTTTCACTTTGTTGCCCTAAATACCCATTAACTCAATGATGATGTTAAGTGGCGAAATATTTCACTGAAATATGATCGGTTTTGCAAATAACATTAGACGTTGCTAGACACATAAAATATTTAATTAAATTTGTGGATTTTTCATTATATCCAATATTTTTCTTTTTTTAATTTTAATGAAATTTTGGGTAGTGATATTACTGGTGCAGTGATGAATATTCACAGTATTGAAGCTTTTATACGCTCTCGTGTCACGTATTCAGAGCTATGTTTATTGAAGTTGAATTAATTTTCACTGTGTTGCGAGTCCACACTCATACGATATTTTCCGACAGATTAGAAATGTATGCCGGACCGGGACTCGAACGTCGAATCTTTTTAAAGATTCAAAGTCTTTGCGCGATTACTTACATTTGTTACCAAACACAGATCTTATCTCAGTGATATCCGAGACTCTTTCTACATCTACTACATCTACATGGGATACTCTGCAAATCACATTTAAGTGCCTGGCAGAGGGTTCATCGAACCACAATTATACTATTTATCTCCCATTCCATTCTCGAATAGCGCGCGGGAATAAAGAACACCTGAATCTCTCTGTTCGAGCTCTGATTTCTCTTATTTTATTCTGATGATCATTTCTACCTATGTAAGTGGGAGTCAACAATATATTTTCGCATTCGGAGGAGAATGTTGGCGATTGGAGTTTCGCAAGTAGCCCACGCCGTAGCGATAAGCGCCGTTGTTGTAATGATTCCCATCCCAGATCCTGTATCATTTCCGTAACGCTGTCTCCCCTGTATCGTGACAATACGAAACGAGCGGCCCTTCTTTGGACTCTTTCGATGTCCTCCGTCAAACCCACCTGATAAGGATCCCACACTGGGCTGCAATACGCCAGAAATGGACGGACAAGCGCAGTGTATGCAGTTTCTTTAGTAGTTCTGTTGCATCTTTTAAGGGTTCTGACAATAAAACGCAGTCTCTGGTTCGCCTTTCCCACGATATTATCTACGTGTTCTTTCCAGTTTAGGTCTGAAGTAATAGTAATTCCTAGGTATTTTGTGGAGTTTACGGCCTTCACATTTGATTGATTTATGTTGTAAACAAAGTTTAACGGATTTCTTTTCGTACTCATGTGGACGACTTCACACTTCTCATTATTTAGAGTCAATTGCCAATTTTTACACCATACTGATATCTTATTCAGATCGTTGTGCAGTTGGTTTTGATCTTCAGATGATTTCACTAGACGGTAAATGACGGCGTCATCTGCAAACAACCTAAGAGAGCTACTTAGATTTTCCCCTAAATCGTTTATGTAAATAAGGAATAGCAGCGGACCAATAACACTACCCTGTGGAACGCCCGATATCACCTCTGTTTTAGTCGATGCCTTACCATCGATTACTACGAACTGTGTCCTCTCTGACAAGAAATCCCCTATCCAATCGCAAATTTGGGGCGATATACCATAACCACGCAATTTGATTAAAAGCCATTTGTGAGGTACGGTGTCAAAAGATTTCTGGAAATCAAGTTTCAAGTTTCTAGTTCTACCATTTCACAGCAAGAATAATAATTACTTACTCTATAACGATTGTCTGTAGACATGCGAAATAATTTACGTCTCTGAGTTTACCCAATCGATAACGAATAATGTGGAAATAATACAAATAATCTTTGAAAACAAAGAAATATGTAAATAAATGTAACTAAGTCGTGGGAAGAAATAGAAAACATCAAAGGAAGAAAACGAATTGTGATTATTACCTGGACCTAGTTGGTTACTATGAAGGTCATCATAAAAGCAAGTTACTGCTTCATACCAGATATGGAACGGATACATCCGGATGCCATCAAGAGCACAGGGTGCAGCCAGCTGCAGGTAGTGGCTCATGTCGGGACCAACGATGTGTGTCGCGTTGGATCGGATGAGATTCTCCCTGGTTTTGAGCGGCTATCAGAAGTGGTAAAGACTGCCAGTCTTGCTTGCAAGATGAAGGCATAGCTCACCATCTGCAGTATAGTCGACAGGACTGACTGCGGACCTATGGTTCAGAGCCGAGTGGAGGGTCTGAATCAGAGGCTCAGGCGGTTCTGCGACCGCGTGGGCTGCGCACATTCCTCGACTTGCGCCATAGGGTGGTGGGTTTTAAGGTATCGCTAAAAAGGTCAGGAGTTCACTTCACTCACGAAGCGGCTACACGGATAGCGGGGGTGTCTGGCGTGGACTGGGCGGTGTTTTAGGTTAGAGGGACTCGGGAACACACAAAATGGGTTTCAGTCTCAAAGAGTGCAGGTCAGACACAGGACGAATGCAGATCTAGGAACCATTAGTGTAACAGTTGTAAATTGTCGTAGCTGTGTTGGGAAAGTGCCAGAGCTCCAAACGCTGATAGAAAGCACTGAGGCACAAATCGTTATATATTCTGAAAGCTGGCTGAAACCAGAGATAAGTTCGGCCGAAACTTTTACAAAGGGCCAAATAATCTTCAGAAAGGATAGATTAAATAAAAAATGGGGTAGCGTGTTTATTGCCGTTACAAACGGTTTATCCTGCAACGAAATTGAGGCAGATACTTCCTGTGAGTTGGTGTGGGTAGAGGTTATACCTGACAACCGGAATAAATTAATAACTGGATCTTTTATTGGCCCCCTGACTCAGACGATGCAATTGGCGAATTTTCAAAGAAACTTTGAATCACATTTCAAACTGGGTACCCGAAGCATACTGTTATAATCGGTGGCGACTTTAATTTACCCTCGATATGTTGGCATAAAAACGTATTAAAAACCGGTGGCAAATATAAAACATCGTCCAATCTAGTTCTGAATGCTTTTTCTGAAAACTACTTTGAACAGTTAGTTCATAAACCCACTAGAATAGTAAATGGTTGCGAAAATACCATTGATCTTCTAGCAAAAAGTAATCCTGAGCTATTAAAAAGCATCAAAACAGTTACAGGGATTAGCGAACATAGAGTTGTAGTAGCGAGCCTGAGTATCGAAATTCCCAAATGCACCAAAATTAAACGAAAACTATATTCAAAAGAGTAGATAAAAATTCGCTTTACGCTTTACTGAGTGATAGTCGTTTCAAACTAAAAATGCGAGTGTAGATCAGTTCTGGCTTACTTTCAAGAAATAATATCAGAAGCAATCGAGAGATTTATACCAAATAAATTAATGGAAGAGGGGGCTACACTAAATAATGAAACGTGTGAAGTAATATACATGACCACTAAAAGAAATCCGCTGATCTTCAATTACACGATAAATTAGTCAAACCTCAAGGTCGTAAATTCTGGCAAATACCTAGGAGTTATAATTACGAACAACTTAGACTGGAGAGATCACACAAAAAATATTATGCGAAATGCGAACCAAAGGTTACGTTTCATTGGCAGAACGCTACGAAGATGCAACATCACACTTGTGCGTCCTCTCCTTGAGTACTGTTGCCCAATGTGGGACCCTCACCAGGTGAGACTGAAGGAAGACATTGAGAAGGTTCAGAGAAGGGCAACTCGTTTTGTTTTATCACGTTACAGGGGGGAAAGCGTCACGGAAATGTTGCAAGATTTGAGATGGAAATCATTAAAAGAAAGACGTTATTCGTTGCAGCGAGATCTAGTTACGAAATTTCAATCACCGACGTTTACTTCTGAATGTGAAAATATTTTGCTAGCACCCACCTACATAGGGAGACATGACCATCCCAATAACATAAGAGAAATCATATCGAAAACGCAACGATTTAGGTGTTCTTTCTTCCGGCGCACTATTAGAGAACGAAACGGTAGAGAAAGATTATGAAAGTGCTTAACGAACCCTCTGCCATGCACTTATATGTGATTTGCAGAGTATCTTTCTAGATGTAGATATTGGTACTAAATAAGAGCCATGCGGGTATATCTACGCGATCTAAGGGACCATGTTTCAGAGCAGCTCCCACGGGAGGTTCGATTCCTCCCTCGGGCCTGGCTGTGTGTTGTTCTTAGCATAAGTTAGTCTAATCTAGTATAAGTAGTGTGTAAGTTCAGGAACCGATAATCTCAGCCGATTGTCCTTTACGGAAAGAAAACGAAATGAGAATAATACGTTAGTGCTTACTTTGAGAAATCTTAGAAGGCGAAATGGCATCAGGCTTCGCATAGCGATCTCAATCGCAGAAATTTAGTTGAAATTTTGTGCGGACATCCAGATGTAGCTCGTCCGTCGTTCCACTGAACCACGTAAGGAAAATGCCACGACGATTTCTGTGAATACGATACGGCCAATTTCCTTCCTCATTCCTGTTCAGTTCGATCGTGTGTTCTGAGGATTGCGTACTGTAATGAACTCATCGTCCGTGAGATATTAAACCCTACTCTTCCTTTTTCCTTGAAAGACATACCTATATTACAGGAGAGGTTCCATGATAAAAGGCATTATCATACAAAAAATTCGCTACCCGCTGTGACGTCTCATTAGGTAGCAGATAATGAACCAGGATCAGTTCCCGAACTGTCCACAATTTTAATATATCAACATTAATCATAACTTACTCTGTACACTAAGGTAAAATATTTCTGTTTATTAGATTTTCTTGCTTGCTCATGTCGGTCGACATTTTCGTAGTGAATACTCCAAATCAAGAAGTCAACATGTTATTCTTTTATAGTGTATACTATGTCCCGTACTTTGGCAAAGTTAAGGTAGAACAGTTTTCCTCGATTCGACAGATGTAAACTTGATGTACATGATGTACGATCAAAAGATTTTGAACAGTTGAGTATGATTGTCCAGAAACTGCTTACAAATTTTCACGGTGATTTAGAAGAAGCCCAGATGAACAAATTGATACCGGCCGATTGTGATCTATCAAATCGGAAAATTTCCTCAAAATGGACTATTGTAAGAACCAAACCTACAGCGCATGAACATTGCTCTTAGTATTACATACTCTCTCGCTCTCTTGGCGTAAAATTTTTGAATAGTGCCCATTTCTTGGAAATGTAATGTGGTTTAATTCGCTAATACGATCGTTTCCGTTAATGCAGAAAATTTAGAATTATTCCAGAAAAGTATTTAAAAATTGATCTAGTGACAGTATTTTTAGTATACTGCTCGTGACACACTCTCCAACTATTTTCCAAATATTTGCGACTATATGAAGGATTTCCCATGTTCTACATGAATTATTTACCATATTCAACATTTTTAGACTTTAATTGACTTGACTACCAAGTCATAGCCTTTTTAGTAACTGAATTCGATATTCGGTCTAAATGTAAGCAATACAAGCAAAACAGTTTCGTAATAAGAGGACCCGACAAATAGGATAATTAATTTCATATGGCAAAAATTCCCAAAAATGTGAGTTAAAAGTTAAACAGATATCAATTTCGCAGTTGTCAAGTCTGGTACTAAGGCAGTGGCGTAATAATCCATACAATGAATTCCACTACATCCTGAACAGAAGGAATAGTTTCTGTACTTGTAAAATTATTTTTACAGGGTGGGAGGGAGTACCATGAACAACATCAACGAAGGGGCTATATGTAAGGATGGATCTCCGTTAGCAGGTCACTCTCTTTCATTTTTCCGTTTTTCTTGAGTAGCTCGGAAACTGCGGAAACTCATCTCAGATCACGATTTTTCGTTTTCTTTCTATTGTTCCTTTACAAGCAATAATTTGCGCGAAGAGAGCTGGAGATCATTAAAAATCTTGTACGACTTGCATGCCCTGTAGACAGGGCGGTTTTCGGGATCTGTAAGCTACTTCGAGTTTGTTTCCAGATTTTATGCACTGCAAGCGTCCCGTAGCGTCACCGTGGTACGTCGAGAACAGTTATAGTTTACATCGTACATAATTTTTTGTCGTTTAGGGCTACCCTACGGAGGTAAAGGAGAGTTCGTCGGTCACGGAAATGCTCACAACAGTTAACTGTGCAGAAGTGTGTAACATACTGAACTTACGAATACGTCTTTCGTAAGAATGTTGCTAATAATATGCTTCTAATTCAGTGCAATAACGCAGTTTTCCAGAGAGTGTCACTAATTTGCTGACAATTGTTACTAGCTTTCGATATATATGTTGATTTTGGTACACATGTGGTTTATCCCTCTGAGGAAGGTATTCTAATGTTCAAATGTTTGTATAGCTTATGGGATTTAACTACGGGGTCATCACTCTCTAAACTTACAAACTACTTATGAACTAGCTAACACTAAGGACGGCACAAATATCCATGCCAGAGGAGGTATTCGAACCCCCGACCGTAGTGGCCGTGCAGACCGTGACTGGCGCGCCGCAGTCCCCTCGGCCACCGCGGCCGGCGGTATTCTAATGAAAAAAGATTCCATCTTTGTGGAAAAACATATACTTCTCATCCACAAGTATGTGTAATTCCTTCTGAAGTTAATAACATTGTAGTTTAACGTATCGCGGATGACGTAATGTTTAATAACAGAACACAAACTCTAATAAGAGGAGCATAGGGAAGATGATCAGGTATGCTCATTGAAAGGAAGTATCTCAGCACTGACTTTAAGCTATATTAAAAATCTATTGGACCAGACTACTATGTTCATCAGTCACTAGACTGAGGGAGGACTAGAAACTATGGGGGGACCAGTCCGCAGCATGACGCCTTAGACCACGCGATCAATCCACGCGGATACTTGTTATAGCCAAAGTAATGGCGACCTTGCAGAGTCCTAGTGGTACGATATTTATTGTCATGAAGAGAGGCTTTATACTAAAACCTGTGCACAATTGTCATACCAACATAATTTGTTTAAAATTCCATACTTCCTAAGTAGGAAACAATCCTCTCTCCCTGCCAATTTGCTTTTGTGATCGAAGTCTCATAGAACTACACCACTCTGTCAAAATTCTATGTAGATACCTTAAGAATGAAACACGAACGGAGGAAAATGATAACAGGTTATTAAATAACATATGTTCATAATGGGCCTGAGAATACCAGTCCGATCGCTACGCGCAGTTACATATAAGACGTATTCGCTGTTTCACAAAGGTAGATGCCTATCATAAAAGCCCTTCTCGTGTCTACATATACCTTCCTGCCGTGTGAGGGGTGTGGAAGTATGGACTGAAATTGAAGAAAGTTTTATTAGATGAGAAGGACGTTCTTGGGTTGTTTACCTTTCGTATTGGAAGAATTAGGTAACGTGTTTTAGCCATTATAGTGAAGAATAATATGATTGGCTAGAAAAAGGATATGAGCCAGCAAATCGAGCATATGTCCACAATTACAGATATACTTTGTGAGGATGCAAAAAGATTGGCGAGGAGCACTTGTGATGCAGACGAGAGAGAAGACGTCGTCCATACGGGAAACAGGGACATCTTGCAGACGGATAGGTTATGACATTTCGTAGCTGAGTACCTTCCCCCGAGATGGCGGTGTAGGAGATTAAGCTACAAGTATCGGCAGTCTACGCCTCGTCCGCCGCCTACACACCGCAACCGAGACGTCACCTTTCGTCTGCAGCGCGCCGATAACAGGCAATAACTCATTGCCCGGAACAATGCACTGCAGATCTCATTCAAGTCCGCCTGACAGGTCAATTCGCCTCATAGCAACATGATCCGAACAGCCAGGATACGACCCTCAAATTTTACTAACTGATAATGCGCTTACAGAAGCGAACTGAAGTTAGTAGTTGGGTGTTTTTGCCGGTCTCCAGTGCGGCTGTAGCAGATTTAGAGTCATTCAAAGAAAATACACGCCAGGTAGTGCGTATGTATCCGGACCATTAGTCGGGGGAGACTTCACCTGAAGAGTAAAGATTGGGACCTCTCTAATTTCATTTCAGGCGTTACAGACAAGCAGTCCTGCGAACTACTATTTGACACGTTTTCCGAAAACTGTCTTGAGCAGTTAAACCACAGCCCACACGCAATGGAAATATTTTAGACCTTATAGTTACAAACAAGGCCGACCTTATTACCCATGTCAGTGTAGAGACAGGAGTTAGTGATCATGATATCGTCATAGCGTCAATGGTGACCAAAGTTGATAAAACAATCAAGAAGGCTAGGGACATGTTTTTGTTAAAAAGAGCCGATAAGCAATTGTTAGCATCACATTTAGAAAATGAATAGACATTGTTAGGTTCCGGTACAATGGATGTAGAGGAATTGGGGACTAAATTTAAATGCATTGTAAGTAAAGGGTTAGAGAAATAAGGATGGAAAAAGTTAAGAAAAAAAAGCAATAGTTAGTAGAGATTCGTGCGTCTTTAAAAAGATCAATGCGTGGAACACAATAATTACCACAGCCATATCTTTGCAAAATAACTTTCAGAGAACCCGAAAAAATACTGGTACTATGTAAAGTCGATAAGCGGGTCAAAGGCCACTATCCAGTCATTCGTTGATCATTCCGGAGCAGTAATAGAAGAAAGCAAACGGATAGCTGAAGCTCTAAATTTAGACTTTCAGAAATATTTCACGCAGGAGGACCGTACAAACCTACCATCATTTGATCAACGCACTAACTTCAAAATGGAAGATATAGTAATAGGTATTTCCGATGTGAGAAGCAGCTGAGAAAGCTGAAAACAAAAAAGTCTCATGGTCCGGATGGAATACCAGTTCGTTTTTACAAAGAGTAGTCTACGGCATTGGCCCCTTACTCAGCTTGCATTTATCGCTAATCTTTAATTCAGCGCAAAGTTGCTAGTGATTGGAAGAAAGCGTAGGTGACTCCCGTTTATAACAAAGGTAAAAGAACTGACCCACATAATTACTAGCCAATAACGGTGACACCAGTTTCCTGTAGAATTTTGGAGCATATTCTCAGCACTAATATATTAAATTTCCTGGAGACGGATAAGCTTCGTTCTAAGAATCAGCACAGGTTTAGGAAAATCGTTCGTGTGAAACTCAGCGTGCCCTTTTCTCACATGACATCTCGCGAGCCATGGATGAAGGGCAACAGGCAGATTACCACGGTGTTCGAATACAGCATTAATAGTGAGCTTCTTAATGCAGTCACGTACTTCAAATATCTAGGACAAACATTTCAGAGCAATATGAAATAAAACGAACATGTAATGACAGTTGTGAGTAAGGCGGACAGCCGACTTCGGTTTATTGGGAAAATTTTGGGAAGATGTACTTCATCTGTAAAGCAGACCGCGTATGAAACGCTTGTACGACTACGTCTTGAGTATTGCTCAAGCGTTTGGGACTCGCAGCAGATCAGTGTAAAGAAGATACGGAAGCAGTTCAGAGTTGAGCAGTTAGATTCGTTACTGGTAGGTTCGACCAATGTGCGAGTGTCACAGAAATTCTCCGGGAACTCAGATGGAGAAAAGACGACGTTCTTTTAGAGAAATTCTGTTGGGGAAATTTAGAGGGCCGGAATTTGAAACAGAATGTATACCGATCTTACATTTCGCGAAAAGATCACAAAGACAAGATAAGATAAATTAGGGCTCGTACAGAGGTATATAGGCATTCTTTGTTTTCCTCGTTCTATTTGGAAGTGGAATAGTCAAAGAAATTGCTAGTAGCGATAAAGTGCATCCTCCGCCACGCACCTACTGTGGATTGAGGAGTATATATGTAGATGTACAGTTACAAGTAACTAAGGAAGGATGCGTAGGGTTTAAAAGAATGGTGCATTGGCAGAGATGTTATTTCCAGCCGGGCGCGGTGGCTGAGGGGACGTACTTGCACATCGTTGTATAAATGTAATGTAATGACGTAAGAAAGGGCTCTCTCTTTCGTAAAACACAAAGCTGTGTTGCCAGTTTGTTTTGCCAACATAGTGCTCAACGTTGTAAGGTTAGCTTCGTTAGGTATTTCGCTAACCGGCTGGGCTTCAGTGTGCTGCACGTCGCAACTGGCAAGGAAAGCTGTTCTCACTACTGGAGCAACAGAGCAGTGTGTCTGAATGGTCAATGGTCATGGCAAATTAATTGCATCCCTCATACAAACTTCACATACTGATGACACGGGATTAGTTATTGTGAATATCATTTGAAACTAAAATAAAATAGTCCTATCCATATCGGCTAACTATGTTTTACTGTACTTATTGAAAAAGCTCCTGGTTTTGTTTTTGGGATATAGCCATGGTGAACTTGTGTCTCCTCAGTATATTGATATTAAACATTTATGTACTAATGTCGCTGTAAAAGAAGCACTTGAAATAAAAAGGGTGCGGCTGTGGTTATAGCGTAATGACATACTGCAGGAATGTGTGCCAGCTCATGCTGTATTCGTGTACTAATGAGGTGCCATTTCGAGTGTAATAGTGATACGGAGTGGTAGAGCGCACAGCATCATGCCTTTGCTATTGAAAGTTATTTTAAGAATGACGACTTTGTTATTGCTTCCTAGCATTTACAGTATTTCGGCAACATGTTAACTTTGGATGTCATGGAAAGTTCCAGAAGGACGGGCCATTGTGAGTTGGGTATGTGCATTTTGAACAACAGGTTCTGCTTGCAGTGACAAACTGGGAAGAAGTGAATGAACTGTGTGGACACCAGAAGCCTTACAGGGGAATGGTCGGAAAAAAAGGGGGGACTGAGGTGCTCCAGTCGCGGTCTGCACGGCCACTACGGTCGGGGGTCGAATCCCCTCTCGGGCATGGATATTTGTGTCGTCTGTAGTATTAGCTAGTTCATAAGCAGTTTGTAAGTTTCGGGACTGATGACCCCGTAGTTAAGTCCCATAAGCTATACAAACATTTGAATTTTGTTATTTGCACTCCGGTGATTCACGTCAAAATGTTTTTGGCGTTATTATGTAATTATGGCAGCACGACAGGAGAAGAATTAACAAAATCTGAACGCGGAATGGTGGTGGGAAAAGGCTCATGAGACATTCCAATTAGAAAACCATTTGGGAATTCACTATTCCAAGATGCACAATAATGAGCTACATTGCGTGTAATAACGGCAGGGATCAATTTGGGATATTTAACGAACGTACCCGTTAAGACAGCGCGACGGGTTTTGGGGTTAATGGGCTATTGCAGCAGTTGACCGACTCACGTAGCTTTGCTAACAGTACGACGTCGCCTGCAGCGCCTTTTCTGGTCTTGTTGGAGCCTAGACAACAGTAAAACAGTGGCGTGACATATGAGTCGCGATTTAAGATGTAAATGCTGATTTCATAGTTCTAGTGTGCCACAGACCACACAACGTCATGGACCAAAGTTGTCAACAACGCACTGTGCTAGGTAGTAGTGGTGGGCCCATAATGGTGTGGTGTTTGTACATGAAGCGGTTCAACTGAATCAACTATTGACTGAAAAAGGGATCTGATTGGCTATTTGGTCACCATTTGCCGCCATTCCCAAACAGCAGAGGATCATTTATGGATGAGTACAATATTCTCAACAACTTCAGCAAATGGACTAGCCACAGAGATCGCTCTTATACCTACATAAATAATCTGCAAGTCACATTGAAGTGCACTGTTGAGGGTTCACCGCACCTCTTTTATAATGTTTCTCTACAGTTCCATTCTCTAATAGCTCGCGGAAGAAAAGAACACCAAAATATTTCAGTTTTCGATCTGATTTCCTATATTTTATTTTGATGATCATGTCTTCTTATGTAGGTGGGTGCTAACAAAATAAAAATTTCGCAAATAGATCTCGTCGCTACGAATAACGTCTTTGTTTTAAAGATTTCCACCCGAACTCGTACGTAATTTCCGTGACAATCTATCCCCTATATCGCGAAAATACAAATCGAGCTGCTCTTCTCTGAACTTTCTCTAAATCGTCTGTCAGTCCCACTTAATGGGGATCCCACATGCGCAACAATACTCCAAAATAATACGCACAAGTGTGGTGTAGGCAGTTTATTTAGTAGAACTGTTGCGTCTTCTAAGTATTCTACCAACGAAATGTAGTCTTTGGTTCACTTTCCCTACAATATTTTCTGTGTGTTCTTTTCAATTTGTTTGTAATTTTTACTCCTAGGTATTTCGTTTAATTTACGGCCTGTAATTTTGACTGATTTATCGTCTAAATGAAGTTTAACGTGTTTCTTTTAGTGGTCATATGGATGACGACTTCACGCTTCTCTTTATTAAGGGTCAATTGCCATTTTTTGCACAATGCAAATATCTAAATCATTTTAGAGTTGCTTTTGTTCTTCTTGTGACTTTACTAAACGATAAGTGACGGCATCATCCGAAAACAGTCTAAGGGAGCTACTCAGATTGTCTCTTAAATCGTTGATAAAAATAAAGAACAGTAGGGGCCCCATAACACTTCCGCACGGAACCCCCGATATCACTTTTGTTCTACTCGATGACTTTCAATTACAACGAACTGTGTTCTTTCTGGTAGGAAATCACGAATCCAATCGCACTACTTTGACGATATTCTATAGTCACGCAGTTTGATTAGAAGACGCTTGTGAGGTACAGTGTCGAAAACCTTGCGGAAATCTAGCAATACGGAATCTATTTGACATCCTTTGTCGATAGCACTCATCACATCATGTGAGTAAAGAGCTAGCTGTGTTACACAAGAATGACACTTTCTGAATTCGTGTCGACTATGTGTCAATAGGCCGTTCTCTTCGAGGTAATTCATAATATTTGAGGAAAGTATATGTTCCAAAATCCTGTTTCAAACCAACGTCATTGATATACGCCTGTAATTTTGGGGATCACTATCACTCCTACTGCCTTTCTTAACTATTGGCGTAACCTGTGCAAATTTCCAGTCTTTGGGTACGGAACGATCGCTGAGCGAGCAGTTGTAAATGATAACTAGGTATGGGGCTACTGCATCAGCATACTCTGAAAAGAAACTAATTGGTATACAATCAGGAGCAGGAGAATTACTTTTGTTAAGTGATTTCATTTGCTTTAATACATCATGGGTATCTACTTCCAAATTACGCATGCATGCAGCTGTTCTTGATACGAATTCTGAGGTATTTGCTTCGTCTTCTTGCGTGAAAGAATTTCGGAAGGCTGTGTCAAGCAATTCAGCTTTAGCAGAGCTGCCATCAATAGCAACACCGTTACTATCGCATAGTGAAGATATTGATTGTGTTTTACCGCAAGTACACTTTAAATACGAGCAGAATTTCTTAGCATTGTCTACTAAATTACGTGACGACGTTTTGTTGTGGAATTTATTATAAGCTTCTCGCATCGAAGATCGAGCTAAATTTCGAGCTTCTGTAAAAGACTGCCCGTCTTGAGGATTTTGTGTTCGTTTAAATTTGGCATGCCTTTTCTTTGCTTTTGCAAGAGTGATCTAACCTGTTTTGTGTACCATGGCGGGTCAGACACCTCTTTTGTTAATTTGCTTGGTATAAATCTGTCAATGATTGTAGATGGTATTTATTTGAATGTCAGCCACATCTGATCTACACAACCCACGGGCGGATTCGGTACGGCCTCCTGGGGGAGGGGGGGGGGTGAAAGAGTGGCTCAGTTAGTTTCGAAAAACTGGAGATTCTCACTCAGGAAAGCGTTAATTAAATTTTTATCTGCTTTTTTGAAGAGATATATTCTTAGTTTATTTTTTGTAGATTTGGTAAATCCGATATTCATTTTCGCTACAACAATCCCTGTGTCTGTTTTAATGCTCTTCATTAGCTCCGGATTAATTGTTGCTAAGAGTTCAAGTATATTTTCACAACCAATTACTCTTCTAGTGGGTTCATGAACTAATTGCTCGAGATAATTTTCTGGGAATGCGTTCAGTACGATTTAGGACGATGTTTTATGCTTGCCTCCGGTTTTAAACATGTATGTTTTGCCAACATATCGAGGGTAACTTAAAGTCGCCACCAATTACAATTGTATGCTTGGGGAACGTTTATGAAATTTGGTCCAGGCTTTCTTTGAACATTTCTGCTTCGAGCACAGAATCCTGCACCAGTAAAACTTCCGCGATTGTGGACAACTACAGAGGCAGTATGGCTGAATATTCATGCAGGCGACTGGCATTGACTTGTCTTCGTGTTGCTGCCGACACTATATTAGGAGACACCCACGACTGTCATTTCATACAGATTATTTCATTTTCTTATGAATAAACATATTTTGTAAACTGAATAAACGTGATCAAGGACATTTTGCTTCTACAAATACATATGTAGGAATAATATCCTTAAATTCTTACAGCTAGCATACCTATTTTTTTAATACACAATGCAGTTGCTATACTCGAGTGTAATTAAAGAATCTGTGACTCTTTTCCATTTAATATGCATATGTCGACATGGTTCTGCACCGTCATCTAATAAACAAAATTGAAGTATACAGAATATCAGATTATGAACATCATATCAACTGTGTAATAGGACTGAAAAGCTGTTAGCCGTAGTTCTCAAAGAGAAGGAAATGTCGTAAGACCCATAGATTTCACAACAAATAAAATGATGCTGTTATCGGAATATCCGTAACTGAGTCTACTGACCAATGCAGAGGGAAAAACCGCTTCGGTTTCACACTCGCTTATTATCTGATATACGACCGTTTTCGGGCATGTTAAATCTCATCAGCAGGTTGAGTGCGCAAGTCCAACACCTCCCGCTAGAAGCGTGTGGCGAGCGCGCGGCTATTAATTTGTTTAGGAACCTGATAATGGTATTTAACGTGCCCGTAACTGGTCGTATATAAGATAATGAACAAGTGTGAAACTGAAGCGGATTTTTCGTCTACAATGTTAAACATAAATGACCAAGTGGATAACTTTCCCAATTTCCATGAGGCTTCTCGCGGATGCTGCTGCATTATACAGAGAAGACGCAACGCTGGAACTGTATCGCAATGTAAAAGTATCTGCAGTGTATTGAAGCTTAGTGCACGGAGTGTCAATGCCCGTCAACATAAATGTGAGTTTTGCGAATAAACAGAAATAAATATCATTTATTGTATGATTAGTGCGCCTCGGTTGCACAGTGGTAGAGTGCCAGACTACAAATCCAAGGGTTGCGGGTTCGATCCCCGCCAGGTCCTGGGATTTTTATCTGTCACTTTCCACTTCTTTCACCTCTGGCAGTATTGCTCATGTGAAAAATACTGAGTAGCACCGTGGTTCGGAACCCACGTTAAACTGTAGGTCTCCATATAACTGGCTGGATAAGTCAGTTCGAAGGTCGGAGGAAGGCAACAGCATACCACCTCCAAATAGGACCATGCCTAGTAAAGCACTGTGGTGTTCAAATCAATCTTCGGATTGTTGACTGCTTTGCCTTTACCTTTTACCTTTGTATGATTACACTAGTGCATAAAAATCACTGCAAGCAATTGGACTGTCCCTTTTATAACAATCTGAAACTAATTGAAATGACGGTATGGAGCTCTGACGACCTACTCTACAGTCTTGGGGAAGTATATACCAACTTCTATAGTTCGAGATTAGTATAATGTACACAAACATTATGTTAGGTTAAACTGTTTGCCAGAGAGGCATTTGAAACTGGGCCCTTTTGCTTTTCCACATACATACATCGCAACCCACCACAAGATGCGTGAATGAGGATACGAAGTATCGCTACTACCCCTTTCCTTTTCTTTTCCACTCCTAAATAGAACGATGAAAACCCGAATGCCTGTATGACTCTATGCAAGCTCTAATTTCTCTTACCTTATCTTTGAGGTCTTAGTGTACAAAATGTAATTTGGTGGCAGCAAAATCGTTCTGCATTCAGCTTCATACTCCGGCCCTGTAAAATTCCTCAACAGTGTTTATTAAAAAGAACGTTACCTCTCCTTTAGCAATTCCCATTTGCGTTCCCGAAGCATCTCTGTCACACTCAAGCATTGATCGAACTTACCAGTACGAATCTAGCAGATCGCCTTTGAATCGCTTGAGTCTTCCTGTATATTGATCTGATCGTGATCCCAAGTACTTGAGCAATACTCAATAGTGGTCACACAAGCGTTTCTCACGTGGGCTCCTTTACCGGTGAACCACTTCTTACCTAAATTTCCCCAATAAACCGAAGTCGACTATTCGCCTTCCCCACATCTTACATGCCCGTTCTGTTTCATATCGCTCTGGAACGCTACGCCTAAATAGTTAATCGACGCAGTTGTGTCAAGCAGCACACTAATAATTCTGTTGTCAAACATCATGTGCATCACGTTAGGTTTTTTAGGTTTAGAGCTAGCTGTCATTCCTCATATCAAATATCAATTTTGTCCAAGTCAATATGCGTACTACTGCGTACTCTACAGCGTCCTCAACAAACAGCAGCAGATTACTACTCACTCTGTCTATCTGATAATTTATATAAAGAGAGAATAATAATGATGCCGCGGAAGAACTGCCGAGTGCTCTAAGGCGCCATGCTGCTGAGCGCGCGGTTGCTTCCCGTGGGAGGTTCGACTCCTCCTTCGGGCATGGGGGTGTATGTTGTCCTTACCGTTAGTTTAAGAAGTTTGTAAGCCTAGGGACTGGTCCTATCACATTTCTCTGGGACACTTGTCTCTGATGATCACTCGCTGTTGACAACAGCGTACTGCTTTATGTTACTTAAGAAGTCTTTGAGCACATATCTCGTAACATATCTGGTAACCTACTCCATATGCTCGTACCTTCGTTAGCAGTCTGCAGTGCTACATAGTATCAAACGCCTTACTCAAAAAAAAAAAAAAAAAAAAAAAAAAAAAAAAAAAAAAAAAAAAAAAAAAAGCCTGCTGCCTTTATTCCATAGCTCGCAAAAAATCATTTCAGAAAAGGGCACGCTGAGTTTCACAGAAGCACAGCTTCCTATGGGCGTGTTAACGCATAGACGAAAGCTTTTCCATCTCAAGGAAATTTACTATATTCGAACTGAGAATATGTTCAAGCCGCATTGGAATGGCCGTTCGCTCTAAGGTGCCTTGTTGCCTGCTCCCCCGTCGGAGGTTCGAGTCCTCCTTCGTTCATATCGCGCTCTCTCTCTCTCTCTCTCTCATCTCTCTCTCTCTCTCTCTCTCTCTGTCTGTGTGTGTGTGTGTGTGTTTTAAAATTAGTGTCACAAAACCTTTCAGGTCATGATCACCCTCCTTAGCCTTGTGCCCCTTCCCACCCCCAGAATAAAATTCTGTATCCGCCGCTGCATCATGCAGTGTCATATTAGAAATAAATTTTGTTACAGTCATTATCGCACATAACTGATATAGGAAACACAAAAAATATGTTCCAAATCTATAGTCGCTTCTTAGAAAAAACTTTTTAATACACTTCTATCTAACTACCAATGCACTGTTGGTTTCTGCGCACTATGGGGTCATTTTCAAGTACCTATGATTACAAAAATATTCCATTGATTCACCCACATTAAAAAAATGGAAAGTTTCAAAATTTAGCACAAATATTAAAAACCAGAGAATTCAGAGCCTAAATGCCCTGTGTTCAGCTGTGAGCACACTTGTTTCATCCTTTATCATCAGAAAGGATGAAATTCTTACCCTCAGCTGAACACATGGAATTCAGACTCTGAATTTAATTCGATTTGTAACTGTTTCTCAGCATGGCCAGATGGGTATATGGGAATCCCTATACAGAGGAAAAATGTTCAAATGTTTGTTAAGCTTATGGGACTTAACTATGGGGTCATCAGTCCCTAAACTTACAAACTACTTATGAACTAACTAATACTAAGGACGGCACAAATATCCATGCCCGAGGGGGGATTCGAACCCCCGACCGTAGTAGCCGTGCAGACCGTGACTGGAGCGCCTCAGTCCCCTCGGCCACCGCGGCCGGCTATACAGAGGAGGCCATGATAAATTGGCATAGGTTACTCCACATATTTAGAACTTTGGAATAATCGAACTATAAGACTGAATAAGACTGACCACTTTAAATCTCAAACTATTTACAATATAGTCGAAAATTAACAGTTTTGTACTATGTTGCCCGTATGATTATGATATTAAATGAGCCAAATGAATTAATGGTGCTACACGAATGTAAGCGATATGGTTTCATAAGGTCATCGGTCCCTAGGCTTACAAACTACTCACACACACACATATATATGTACCTGAGGGAGGACTAGAACCTATGACGGGAGCGGCTGCGTGGTCCGCGACGTTGCGCACCAGATCACACGCCCATTCTCGTGCGGCGCAGATGGTTTGCTTGTCATTCTCATAAACGTAGTGTTCCACACTTCCGATATTCCTTTTTTTACTTTGTGGTAAATTATTTAACTTTTCACTGTTTAATGTGGCTGAATCTTTGTAACATTTTTGTAATCATAGGCACTTGAGAATGGCGCCATAGCACCTGGAAATTAGTAGTGCATTGGTAATTAGATGGACGCACATTAATCTACAAGTGAAGACGAGTTTACTTGGTAATTCTAGGAAAAGAAAACTTCTCCACTTGTTGATGGACATCCATTTATTTCGGAGCGCTGCCAACGTTACGTTGCTCCTAGAAACTATTACTGCACACATTATTACGGGTAACGTTTCGGTGATTACAGCACTGCGACGCTGCCTTCCGCTCACTGCTCCTTGACCCCCCCCCCCCCCCCGGGGCAGCAATGGGACACGCCTCCTGCCGCTGCCAACATCGAGCGCACGAATTATCAACTTACCTGGACAAACAGTACTGTATCCGGCGTAGCTGACTCAGTATCAAACAGTGCACTGAACAACAGAAATTAAAAATAGCATATCACAAAAGGATGCCCAATTACAGGTCAGAATCAAAATATGTCGGGCTAAGTTTGATATTCCCTTGCAGCTTTAAATCAGATTTCCTGTGTTATGTTGAACTGAATCAATTTCTTCTTCATGCTTTGTAAAGTTGCTACACAAAACGTGATAACTTTTCTAGAAAGCTTTCCCGAACAATAAAATTACACTTCAGTCTGTTTCTAGAAGAATTTCTACTACCATGAAAATCCCTTCTATACGATGTGCGGAAAATGCCACTGAAATTTCTAATTTGCTCCAATAACTGGAAAATTGAAATGTGTAGCTTCAAATAAACCTGTTTATAATGTGTGGCAACACAATTTCTTAATGTCTAGGAAAAGAATCCAGAGAGATAAACTGTTTACCGAAACAACATGAATGCGTAAGTCTGAACGCAGCCCTAGAAATTAAAGATATTTTCTCATGGTTAAATCCTTTAAGGTAATTTACGTAAAAATCACTAAACAATAGACGAGTTTTATTTAGCTTTATCGTAAATTACTGACAAATAAGGAGCAAGAATCAATTAAATGTTAGCGTTCACACAAAAGTCAATTTACGTTATACTCAAAATATCCACGGATATCCGTGGATATTTTGAGTTTCAAATACGCCGGGAGAAACGGAAGAATCAATTTACGTTATGTTAATTACAGGGATTTTGCATTTTTAAACTCACAATTACATGTTACCTATAAGTAGAAACCCAACTTCCTCTCTCTCCCACATCTCTCTCTCTCTCTCTCTCTCTCTCTCTCTCTCTCTCTCCTCTTCTCTTTCCTCTCTCTCACTCCTCCTCTCTCACTCACCCCTTCTCTTCAAAAACGTTCAGATGTTTATAATTCTATGGGACCAAACTACTTTGGTCATCAGTCCCTAGACTTATACACTACTTAAACTAAGTTAAACTAACCTAAGGACAACACACACAACCATGCCCGAGGGAGGATTCGAACCTCCGACGTGAGGACTCGCGATCCGTAACGGGGCGCTCCAGACCGCTCGGCTACTCCCGTGCGACACCCCTTCCCTCTCACTCCCCTCTTTCTCCCTATCATTTTCTTGGTCGGGCTGTCTTGGGGGCACGTTTCCCTGTGCCTCCCTCCCCAATGAATGCTGCTTGAAATTGCTGAGTTACTGTAGAGGTTACGATGATATGACAGTATTTCATAATAAATTATAATAAGAAGTGTAATATATCCTCAGATTAATATATAAAAATGTGTTGCTTTCAAGTGATAGCTTGAGGTAACAACCTATCATTTAAGACATAGTTTCTTGAAATCCTATAACGCATTCAAAGTTGGCAATTTCAATTTTGCTACATTCAGATACTGTGAACGTCAGGGTTTTTTTTTTTTTTTTTTTTTTTTTTTTTAGTTTCACGATATGTAAAATATTGTTGATTCATGTGATGGGCCTAAAATTGCTGCGTTCATTCGTATATTTGGATTTTCTGTAGGTCAGTAGGGTGAAGTGTTATTGAATTTTGTATTGAAAATATGACCATCTTTCAGCTCAGTTTTATTCTCCACATTGACTGCATCTTTGCTCAGGCTGAGACCGGCGTTGTCCATTGTCCAGCACCGTCGCTCGGAGATAGATTTCCCTGGTCTAGGTATCCGTGAAAAATAGAAGGGACCTGCACCAAGCAGTACGCTTCGCCTGCTTTCCTGCTGAGTAGCTGGCAAGCAATGTTTCACATACCTTTTTAGCACAAAATAAAAGTTCCCCGGTATTTCTGTTACCCTACAGACTGAGCTGTCTCACCGTGAGTCACGATCTGTCCTTATAGCTTGACTTCCGTCTATTTTGTTTCTCCTAGCTACCAAACTTCACAGTCCCCATGCATACCTCGTGGTACTAGCTCTCCTGCAAGTCATGATGCCTGGCAGAAATAATGTTACTGCAGCCTAAGTAATTGTTTATAGATTGAATTTTCAGTCTGTAGCGGGATATGCGCTAATATTAGGTTCGTGTAGATTTATTTATTTATTTTTCATGCGGGGACTCAATACTGGAACACTTCCTTTCTGGTATGACACACAGTAAGGACTTCTAAAGCAGCGCTCACTTCCCTGCTGAAGTGGAACTTTATTCTATCGTATTTTCCATTATTGGTACTTGGCCGTAGCACATTGCTTTGACGAGGTCAGTGTAGACGTTAAACAAGACGTCAGCACTGGCCTTTGGACAAGGAAAAGTCACAGTTCCACGTACAGCAAACTGCAGCGTTGCTGACGGCAGCTTGGCATTGCCTACTTCTGTTTGTTTAAGCTACCACCCCCATTAGCCATCAAAACAGGATTGAGTCATTCTACGCGCTGACACTAATGGAGAGCAACGTCGTCCTAATAATAGCACGCTGTGACTCATTGTCACGAGTGGTCAGGTAACAGACTGAAACAATAATGTAAGGCCTCTTCCGTCCCTCCGGAGAACGACATTTATGTTTCATTTAGATGACTATGATCTTTGCTTTGTCGAGAAATATTTGTTGAACATACTCAAAGCAGACTCTTCATGACTAGTAGCATGTTTGAACAAGTACACTCGAGAGAATAACCATCAGCTTTATAGTATGCTAGCATTACGAAAAGGAAAAACGTGAAGAGGTCTACGGTTGAATCCACGATTCAGGCTGAAAGGCTATGGTGTAGTAACATTGAATCCACGTTATTCACATTTTAGAAAGACAGGGCTATATCAGTCTTACTGCTTTCTCGAGAAATCTTCGGCCACTTTGTTAAAATAGCCAGCTTCAGTGCGTATTCGAGAAGTAAAGTTCCTGCGTCTCATGTGTTATATCCCATCGCTTCTCAGAATACAGAAAAATCAAAGGAAATCGGGAAGAACTACATTAACAGTAATATTCAGTCAACATAACAATTAACCTTATATTACGCGATTAATCACGGGACAGGGATGGGAAAGGATGTGACTAGACCCTGTTAATAGGCACCATCCTGGAATTTGACTGGAATTACCTGACAAAAATAATCGCTAACCCAAGAGAGTATGTTTAACTGAAACTAAACCTTAGGGTTTACTTCATCGTGACGCCCTGATTACCTCCTGCTTCATGTAAGAGGCCTGACACACTGCTTGATGTGACTCATCTTTCCTGGAAGGACTAGCGTGCCTATACTGTACATACCTCTTCCTCAACAATTCATCATTTAATCCTGATGGCGAAATTCAAACAGTCGTACTCCTGTGTTTAGAGGTTAGACAGTCACTTTTCTTGAGTAAAAAATATTTCAGAATTACTTTTGAATGACCGTATTTAGTAGGTGCCGAAAATACCTTTTCAAAAATTAAAAAAAGTGCCGTTTCGTCAAATCTTCATACAAGACGAATTGGGACAGAATGTCGTGCATTGCGACTCGTACGCAAACACTGGGCAACTGTATGACATCTTGCTGACAATCGTAATAGTGAGGTGTATGATAATTCCCTATTCTAATGTTTGATGTAGATGTGAGCGAGTGATAAAATATTCATAATTTTTAAGACGGTTTTCGATTTGAGCTGTTAGCCTGTGAAAGCTATTGGCGAGATATATGCCGGGCAGGGATGGGTGGTGGCGGGGTGCCCATAGGTGTTGATATCAAAATGATTTACAAAATTTGAGGAATGTATAATTGTCCTGTTTTTGACATTGTAAATCACTTTCCATATGTTTGTCGGTAACTCCGCTTTATTCCTTTAATGTTGTGAATAACGAACAATGATCGTTCCATGCCGACCGCGGTGGCCGAGGGGACTGAGGCGCTCCAGTCACGGTCTGCACGGCCACTACGGTCGGGGGTTCGAATCCCCGCTCGGGCATGGATATTTGTGCCGTCGTAGTTCGTAAGTAGTTCATAAGTAGTTTGTAAGTTTAGGGACTGATGACCCCGTAGTTAAGTCCCATAAGCTTAACAAACATTTGAACATTTGATCGTTCCTTATGACAAGAATGTTGAAAATTTATTAACAGTTCACGTGTTTGATGACGCATTTCTTAATCTGTACTAAGTAGGCATGTGCCTAAAGCGCCGGCCGCGGTGGCCGAGGGGACTGAGGCGCTCCAGTCACGGTCTGCACGGCCACTACGGTCGGGGGTTCGAATCCCCCTCGGACATGAATATTTGTGCCGTCCTTAGTATAAGGTAGTTGATAAGTAGTTTGTAAGTTTAGGGACTGATGACCCCGTAGTTAAGTCCCATAAGCTTAACAAACATTTGAACATTTTTTTGTGCCTAAAGCAGGCGATACTTCCGTCATAGGTGTGGAAGGGGTGACTGGGCAGGATGTCTTGCAGTAGAATACTTGTCGCTAAAGTTTGATATCACGTATAGGAATTGAAGCAAAATTTTCGATATTTCACCAAACGATATGTCTATTTGTGAAAAGTAGACATTCGTGTGTCAATTTCTCAGATTAGTTTTCAAAATTAAAGGAAAATGTGAAAGAGCACATCAGTAGTTTCAGCAAAGGTTGAAATATTTTTAAGGTTGTGTGTAATAGCTCATATTTTTGTACAACTTCCAAGAATGATCATACTTAAAGAAAAAAATTAATCAGCTATAACTTGTTACAATGTTTTCATTATTCTGGTTCACTTCATAATTAAACTTAGGTATATATTTCACTAGTAAACGCCCGGCAGTCAACAGAATTGATTGCTGCTCTAGATATTATGAATTGTGATTAAGAATATCTGTGTAAAGGTGTCTGCTAATTCAAATTGAATTACCCAGGGCAGGCGGCGAGGACGCCCCTTTGATTACTGCCCCATGGGGTTTACCCCTTCTATTCGCTAAATTCCTTGAAAGCAAGAGTTGTATTTGCCTGTTCAATGGATTCTTTTTGTCGAGAAAGCCGTTTCTGTGCACATTTAGCTTCTTTTCTCTCCTCTTCAGTGTTTTATTTTTTAGAAGGCATGTTTAAAAGAAATTACGTAAAGACGTAGTTATTATTTAAAACAGATTATTTTCAATGTAAACAAATGTTTACACTCCCCCTGACACGCTCAATTTGGGTTCACTCTTAAATCGTTTCAATCTTATGTGTATCAGTTTGTCGCCTATAGCTATTATAATCATTTCCCCGTGAAGTAACTGCGAGAGAGTAATGCTCTGAGCTAGAGTTGATCGATATTCATCGCTGTTAGGTAGACATTGGTGTTTCGTGGGAAACATCGATGTTCTTACATCGGTGTTAAGTTCTCTAAAACACCAACCAAAAAATATTTGTAGAGCTGAAGGGACGTAACTGCGGGGTCATGAGTCCCTAAACTTACAAACTACTTATGAACTACCTTATACTACAGACGGTACAAACATCCATGCCCAAGGGGGGATTCGAAACTCCGACGGGAAACAGCCTCGCGCATCGTAGCATAGCACCTCAATGCGCTCGGCCGCTCCGCCGCGGCAAAAACCAACACACCGGTGGTATTAATAGGTTCAAATATTCAAATGTTTGTAGAACTTATCGGACTTAACTACGGGGTCATCAGTCCCTAAGTTTACAAACTACTTATGAACTAGCTAGGACTAAGGACGGCACAAATATCCATGCCCGAGGGGGGATTCGAACCCCCGACCGTAGTGGCCGTGCAGACCGTGACTGAAGCGCCTCAGTCCCCTCGGCCACCGCGGCCGGCAATTAATAGGTCCGTCGGTATCTCAAAAAATGTTCAAATGTCTGTAAATCTATCGGACCAAACTGCGTGGTCATCAGTCCGTAGCTTACAAACTACTTAAACCTAGGTAAAGTAACGTACGGACAAACACACACACACCCATGCCCCAGGGAGGACTCGAACCTCCACGGCGAGCAACCGCGCGCTCCGCAGCGAGGTGTTTTTTTTTTTTTTTTTTTTTTTTTTTTTTTTTTTTTTTTTTAGGAAAAGGGACCACAAAAGGAAAGGAAACTAAAGTGCCACCGCCACTTTGCTTTGACCCTAATAAAAAAAGAACCTCAACCTCTTCAGGCGTTGGCGCCTAACTAAAACTACCCCTGGAAAGGGAACAGAAAGAAAGAAAAGGAAGGGGAATGTGTAGGAGAGAAAACAAATAAATTCTCTTTATTCACATTACTATGATTTTATTTCATTTTTTTCATTTAATAGATCTTGATGTTCGTTGTATAGTTCAGAAGATCTCGGTTGCCTGAGGCTAGTGAGTTCAGTCACGGCTTCTCGTAGAATGTGCATTCCGTTGAACAGTTCAAGGAGGGACAGCAGTTCAAACATTTAAAATTCTTCTCTATTGACTGAACACATTCCAGCTGCGAGGAGGGTCGTTGAAGGTACTCCCAAGGAAGTTGGGAAAGTATTGTCTGCATTTAGGATGTCGTACAACTCTTGCCTTAGACCGCTCGGCTACTCCACCGCGCCCCGGTATCTCCATCCTGAAGATTCAACTAGATTCTCTAACAAAATTTGGATATGGTCCAGTATATCAAGCCACAAACGAAATGGGTACATATAAATCTGTATTCTGTATTTTACTCTACGTCTTTGTCCAGTTGTAACATACTTCCTTCACTCATGGTAATTGCATCATCTAATAATATTTTTAAACGTTGATTCTAACTCCAATGTCTATCTAAAAGCGATGAATATCGATCAACTCAAGCAAATTGCATTACTCTCTCGCAGTTACTTCAAGGAAAAACGTTAATAGTAGCAATCGGCGACATACTGAGACATTTAAGCCGCTTATACATAAGATTCTTACGTTACTTCGTATATATTTTCAGTGATGACTTCCCAGATTTATGGTTCATAAAAGTCCGGCCCTTGGTGTTGAAGGCGGTTTCTGATAACGGTGAAGTAAATGCAGAGTGCCCCAGTGGCCCACCCCTTCGGGCGCCCCCGTCGGCAGCGTCCGGCTGGATCTCGCAGTCGCAGCCGCAGCCGCAGCCGCGGAGTGCAGGTACGTGCGAGCCGGCGGGCTATTACGTAACGTTGCGCAAGTGGCCGTGCAACCCAGCCGCGCGCTGTAAGCAGTGCCATAAAAAACGCGCCCACTATGACCCCCTAATTACACGCAGCTGCTCCGCTAAATGTGTGCTCATTTTATAGTGCCGGCACCACAGCGACCTCCTAACGGAAGGGATTACGCTCATCAAGTAACACAGATAACGGCGCATAAAAGCAAAATATCATCTTAGACTTTGACAAACACACAACCCGACAGCAACACCCACGCACGCACACGCACATACACACACACACACACACACACACACACACACACACAGAAAGAGAGAAAGAGAGAGATACACATACATGAACACACACAAACATCTGCAGGTAAATAGGGCGAATACTGGTGCATGTTAGCATGCAATATTCACCTACATGTCCCAATTAATTTAGCTTTTGCTGCTAACAATAACTAAATTTATGAACCCTTCCTCATTTTCTTTCATGTCCATTAATTGAAACTTAATATTGAGTAACTGTTCACGTCTATGAACAGTGTGAAAACAAACAATTTCTTACACGAAACTGAATGTTGACTTATTGAGCACCTCTACGAACACTATGACAGTAACATAACTTTCCCAAGATCCATTTGTTAAACAGTGCATACGTCCCATTGCCTTCACAACCTACACGTGAAAAACAACGCCGGCCGCGGTGGCCGAGGAGACTGAGGCGCTCCAGTCACGGTCTGCATGGCCACTACGGTCGGGGGGTTCGAATCCCCCATCGGGCATGGTTATTTGTGCCGTCCTTAGTAGTAGCTATTTCATTAAAAAAAAAAAAAAAAAAAAAATGTGCACAGATGGAACGGATTTTCAGTCAACGAAACAGTGTAATAGACGAAACAATAGTGGTAAAAACAATTATTGGATCATCTAAAATAGCTAGGTTCTGAACTATTGTCATCAGCAGTTTGAACTGAAATGACCCGCTCGGTTAGCCGTGTGGATTAACACACCGCTTTCCGAGACGGGGAGGCGTACCGGCCCCGGTTCGAATCCGCCCGGCGGATTAACGAAGGGGTGGTCGAAGTGTTGGCCAGACTGAATGTGGATTTTTAGGCGGTTTTCCCCATACCACTAGATGAATACCGGTCTGGTTCCCAAGTCCCTCCTCAGTTACACGATTCGTAAACATTACGTAACATGTTCACACCTATGACTCTATACACAGACGTTTGGGGTACACATTTCCTCCTGGACGGACATGGGGTGGTGACAGGAAGGGCATACGGTCACTGCGTAAATAGTAGGTTTTGCCCCGAATCCTCCCGCTGCTAACCAGATAGGTAAGCAGGGAACAGGACCCAATCCTCCCAGGCTGATACAACGGAACAGAGCATTGTCTGCGCTAATGACAACAGCTCTGGGGCGCGTCCCACCTCCGAGACACAGGAGTCAGAGGAGTTTGCGGAAGATCGTTTTAGAGTGCACATGTCCTCAGACGAGTTTACAGTTTCTGTAAGTAGGAAAGGAAGGAAATTTTGATTTGAAAGGTAACACCAACGGTTTTCAAAAACTGCTGAAAGGTGGTATGGCGCGATGGACGTGCAACATTAATGGCTAAAGAAGTTTTGTTTAAACTATTTCTATTGGCCGCGGTGGAGTAGCCGAGTGGTCTAAAGCGTCTCGCTGCGGAGCGCGCGGTTGCTCGCCGTGGAGGTTCGAGTCCTCCCTGGGGCGTGGGTGTGCGTGTTTATCCGTAGGTTAGTTTACCTAGGTTTAAGTAGTTTGTAAGCTACGGACTGATGACCACGCAGTTTGGTCCGATAGATTTACAAACGTTTGAACGTTTTTTTATTTCTATTGGGCCTATAAACGGGTCATTACCGCACATAACAAAATAAATGGAGGAATAGCGTCAGGGTACACACATTATTATGTTTAGCAGTTTAAAGAGAAATTTCTGGTAATTTCTATTCGTTGCTGTCGTGTAATTTTATATGAAGCAGTTTTAAGGATTTGTTTCCGTCTAACGTATCTTGAGAAGTAAAAAAAAAACTGAAAGAATCCCCTTGTCAATAATGTCAGTGGATGCCTTGATTGTTAATGTAAAATACGTGTCAGGATATGGCTAGATAGTTGATCGCCAAGGCCCAATAAAAAAATTAAAAAAGCCCTGTGGTGTGTATACGTCAGAGCCGTAGTAGCTAGGGTCGGAATCACAGTGGTAGGATTTGAGAATTGTGGCCCCTTCCCCGCCAATAAAAAAGACAAAACTTATTTCCTAGGACGGAAAAAATACAAAAAAACTGTTAAAATTTTATTTATGTAATACAAGTTCATTCATTAAAATATCGTAAAAGTAGGCCTACAGTATTTGGCTTTTTCTGAGTCTGATATTTATCAATTACAGGATCAACATTTATACTTTTTGCAATATCGTGTTCAATGCAAAATAATTTTGTGCCTGTGACCGAGCGGCGTGCTGGCTGAGGGTGCCGAGTGCCGGCCCTCTGTTTTCTCTCTTTCTTTTCCCTTTTGACCTATCGGACTCAACTGCTGGGTTATTAGTCCGTAGCTTACAAATTACTTAAACTAAGGTAAACTAATCTAAGGACAACACAAACACCCACGCTCGATGGAGGCTCTAACCTCCACGGCGAACGGCCGCGCGCATTGGAGCACAGCCGATCCTCGGGCCACACCTAGCTACGACACTGGCATCCGCACACGGTCTTATGGTAAAACTGTTATACCCCTGCTCCTAGGCTGCTTATAAAGAAAAAAATATCTACCAGATTTTACATTGCACCCGCAACAATATAAGTGTCGAAACAGCATCCAACTGCGCGCATTACTTTTTGCATAATGCGAGTACAAAAAGGCACGCACAAGAAATTATGAAAATACTTTTTGCCGTCTATTGCGCTTATATAGACCCTTCATATTAAGTTTTATTACCATCTTCTATATTAAGACATCGGACAGTTATCAATTTGGTGTATGTATAGATCTGCTGGAAATGTAATCATAATTCACAAAATGAACACTGAGATAGAATATGTGTTGCGAAATCATGATATGCTATTTTAATAAATTAATTATGAACAAATCAAGGCTATAAATGATTCCTGTTACTAGAAATAAATATCTAAATAAGATAAAACTTTTAAACATACAATACAAGCGAAACATTTTTACATCTTCTACTGTATCTACATCTACATAGATACTCTGCAAATCACATTTAAGTGCCTGGCAGAGGGTTCATTAACCACTTTCATAACTTTTCTCTACCGTTCCATTCTCTAATAGCGCGCGGGAAGAAAGAACACCTAAACCGTTCCGTTTTCGATCTGATTTCTCTTATTTTATTGGGATGGTCATGTCTCCCTAAGCAGGTGGGTGCTAGCAAAAGTATTTCAAATACTTTCCTTTTTCCTGTTTGGAGTATCCATAAGTTTAGAACTGCTACCTGCTTGAAACTGGAGGATTCGGTCCCATCGTTTTTCAGACCCTTGCGGGCTTGGAAGGATTCGGCAGCATTTTTCTGACCGCGAGAGGATTCGGGGCTGCGCCCTAAATATTATCACAAGCCAAATCCGGATTTAACAAAGTGCCGGCCCTGCATGTGCGGGAACATGGCCAAAAAGAAACAAAGTTTGAACTGAAATGGTTCGACGTCATTCTGTCGGTTCTATGGAGTGGAGCTAACAACACAACGGCAATCGAGATAGTGGTAATAAAATAAACAAGCTGCAGAGGGTGGTGGCGTTGACTTATGTTTACTCTCAAAAATGAATAAATAAATAAATAAAAATAAAAATATTTTTAAAAAGTGAAAATAAAAAATAAAATCACAACCAAATTAAACAAGCAGTTGTGTTAGGTAGTGAACAACGTGACTTTCCGGAAGCTACGGCATCGAGAGTCGAAAGCCATAGGAACGCTGGAAACGGGACAGACACAGTGGGAGGTGGCTGCAGCTATTGGAGTGTCCCAAAGTGTAATTTACAAGACGTAAATTCGACCCCAGACACCAGGACTCGTTAAAAGAAGCCAGTGCCAAGGTCTTCCATTGTCAACATCAACAAGAGACAACCATTATCCCCGGTGAAGAGTCCGTCGAGACAGAAATCTGAATGCAACTCAGGTGCAACCACGATCCAGACAGCAACCGCATGAGCAGTATCAACACAAACAGGCCGAGGTCTCTTTCTTCAATGTGGCCTCTACGCACAGTATGGTGTGTCCCATTAAAGCACGACACCGTTTAGACTACAGAAACTGGGCGGAGGAACATCAGGATTGGAGTCGGCGCCGGGTTCTGTTCACAGGTGAGTCAAGATTTTGTGTTAAGCCGGAAAATCGTCGTGCCCACATCTGGAAAGAACGTGGAACTCAGAACAATCCTGCTTTTGAGCAAGAAACACCACCATATGGTGGTGGACGAATGGTATTGGCAGGAGTCAGTATTGGCGGATGTACGGACCTAGATGTCGTTCAGAAAGAGCTTAGATAGCTCAGAGGTATAGAGACTAGACCCTTCGACTTTTTGTTGTACCCTACACTGGTGCCATATGAGATGGGTTCCTTCTGTTGGACGATAACGCTCCCCCCTCCCCCCCCCCACCCTGGAGCTGCACTGGTGGACAACATGCTTGAAGCTGACATAATTGAACGAATGGAGTAGGGAGCAGCCAGTTTGTTCAACGTAGTGAAACCTCTGGTCGGGGATGCATTGGCAGTGGTGGGTTTTGAACCACTGACCTTCAGCGTCTCAGTCAAACACATTGCCTAAAACGCTACTGGTAACAGAAATTGTGTTCTTTAATTTCATACTATTGATGGCTGTTGTTAACTGATGCTAATATGGCATTTATAGACACTAGATTATGATTTATCGTAAGAAGCACGACGTGTTTTTGTAAATTCTTCAGTGCGTCATTGCTTTGAAATGACAACGTGTAAGTTACAATAAGGAAATTATCAAGTACGCAACGCAAGATGGCGTATGCCAGAGAGAGTTCTGGACGAGGAATGTCACGTGACATCTTCGAACGGCTGGTTTTCGTTAATTCAAAGGAGGGTGTCATATCGCCGTTATTTTTGCAAATATCTCTGCAACGATGCAAGATACGAAAAAAAAGAAACATAATAGAGCAAAGTTGTAGAGAATTTTCTCCTCTACAAATTCGGTTATTCAATTTTCGTGTCAGATGAATGGTTAAGCCGCTATTTTCATTTAAATTTCGAGCTGTCAAAAGACGATCGCAAAGGCCCACTTTTAGTGTTACTACCGTAACCTAAAGTGGGCCAAAAAGACTTTAATAATTGTTAAAAAGCATGCAATGTATCTGCGAAATATCGTTTATTTTCTATAGTGTTCATGACATAGTAAGTTATGAACACCACCTGAAACATAATTTCATTGGTCCAATTTTTTCCGGAAGTGTTGAGACCCATTACAATTAAAAATATGTCATGACCTTGCTCTGCAATGCGAGTAATTGTAATGTAGGCTTTTTCTTACAAGGGAAACTTCCCTCGCACCCCCTGAGATTTACACCGAGTGAGCAGAAAGAGCGAACTCAAGGATCACCACGGACAAACAATACTTGAAGTCCACTCAGAGCCGAGATACTACAGGAAAAAGGCAAACAAATCTCTCTCTTACTCTATATTTTTTCTTAACAAAATGTTGAACTGTCCGTCAGGACATTGGCGTGTCTGTCCCTTTCTGTATGTTTGTAATTGTCGTAATATATGTTCGTTATAGAATATGACTTATGTTTAAGAATATCTTACCAGTTACATATAGTGGTATTGTTTACGTGAACGTGTGTCTATTACCAAAGTCGAAGCTCTCACAACCATATTCGCTATTCCAGGATATGTTCATATTTGCTTATTTATATACAGGATTTGATGGTTAACTGAAGGGAAACTTCAAAAACGATAAAAACGTATGTTTTGACAGAGCACATGGAAACTGTGTGATTGTAAAAATACTGTATTCATTTGCTGTATTTTATGTGTGGAACTATGAAGTTTTCATCATTTATTCGGTAGCGATCACATTCACAATCGTAGCAAAACCTAAACTGGGTAACGCATACCTTACTCAATAACAATACGCCCAAGTTCAGTCCAGCGATAAGACATTCCTATCATATGACACACGAACTGTGACTAACGGCACGTATAACACACTAGATGCGGTTTCCGTGGACGATTCAGTATCCTTGTAGCCTTGTCATTAAACGTTTAAGGTTCTCATTCTAGAGCCACTTCCTGTCGACCGCTAATACAGTATTTGTGTGGAATCTACTTTTGATATACTTCCTTTTCTCATGCCGATTGATACACAACGTCACAAACTCAGAAATGAACTTAAAAAAATGGAGAACGAGAAGAATTTAAACATGTCTCTCCCTCCCATTTTGCAGCCCAACAGTGCGCCCACAGAACCGCAACATCATTGCCCTTTAAACTGAATCTGCGTTGCATATCATGAGCTTCGACTGTTTAGTACTTGTAGTTTGCTCCTTTTCTCACAATTCTGTACACCTCCTTTCTGTGTTCATCCTTGATCTGTGTGCAAACTTTGACAGTCTATTCACTGAGCCATCTTACCAATAAATATGAGAGGGGGGTGTGCGATACGTAGTTCCCCTTGTTAGGATGTTCATTACTTAAGTTATTCTGTTATGTCAGTGTGGAATTGCCACATCTTGTATTTATTCTGACGTCATTATATTACGGTGCGATTGCCAAGTCAGTTATGTATTATAGAAATAAATATGAAGAAAACTGATGTAGTCGCTATAAATGTTTCTGGATGCCGCGGCAGAGCGGCCGAGCGCATTGAGATGCTGTGCTACGATGCGCGAGGCCGTTCCCCGTCGGGGGGTTCGAATCGCCCCTCGGGCATGAATGTCTGTGCCGTTTTAGTATAAGCTAGTATATAAGTAGTTTGTAAGTTTAAGTAGTGATGACCCCGCAGTTAAGTCCCATAAGCTCTACAAACATTTGACCTTTCTTTTTAATTTTTTATTTTATTTTATTTATTTATTTTGGATAACTAATTTGCCGCGGTGGAGCGGCCGAGCGTATTGAGTCACTATATGCTACGATGCGCGAGGCAGTTTCCCGTCAGGAGTTCGAATCTCCCCATGGGCATGAATGTTTGTGCTGTCTTTACTATAAGCTAGTTCATAAGTAGTTTGTAAGTTTAGAGTCTAATGACCTCGCAGTTAAGTCCCACATAAATTTTTACAAACATTTCAACATTTGATTTGATAACTAATTCGATAACAAATTATGACAAGATGTTGAATAGGTGTTTCCATGAACATTAAAAAAACCGACTTGGTTTCCCAAGTGATCTCACAACTTTTTACGGTGGGAGGAATTCGTCGCGAGGATTGCATTTTTGTACATTATAGATTTTTGGTGGGAAGCGGACCGAAGACTCAAATTACCCAGTGCAGAACAAGAAACAGCCATAAAACATGAGCCATATGCCATCTAGCTAACTTGTAAAGAAGGCTCTGCATCGTAGTCAAGAAATTCCAGATTTTTGACAAATTCATCCTCCAGTTCTTCAATATCTCCCCTTCATGAAACTCGAATGTCAAAACATATAATAGAAAAATTTACATGAAGAGATAGGAATGATTTAGACATTGTTTTACATCTTAGGTATCCTATGGTAAAAAATACCAGTAATTTCCTGTGGGTCTACTTCCATCATTGCCGGCCGCGGTGGCCGAGGAGACTGAGGCACTCCAGTCACGGTCTGCACGGCCACTACGGTCGGGGGTTCGAATCCCCCCTCAGGCATGGATATTTGTGGGGTCTTTAGTATAAGGTAGCTGATAAGTAGTTTGTAAGTTTAGGAACTGATGACCCCGTAGTTAAGTCCCATAAGCTTAACAAACATTTGAACATTTTTGAACTTCCATCATTTTACTGTTCAATGCCGAAATTGCTCAATCAACCTTTTTCTGTAAACAGCCAGTGAGTCAGTCATCGAAGTTGTTCTTGGCATATATCAGTATGTGATCTGCCTACTGATGAATCATGATATGTTACTGTTGTATATGGTTAACAAACACCGTGAAAAGGTACAAAAGTATTGTTCTTAGAGGGTTTAACTGCAGCACAATAATTTTCTATACATTTCTGCGAATGACTTGACCGTCCATCACACATTCTTATAATCTTTTGGTGCAGGTTCTGGTAGAACCAGAAAACCATTTTGGACGCTACAGGAAAATCACACAAACCTTTACGAGGAATCAGAGCTTCAGCGTTTTATATATCTTGGGCGTCTAGTGAATTTAGTGTATGTAATGATCGTGCACAATACAAAATGCATAAAACGAAGTATAACTGCATCATGCATCATAGAACTTGTCACGATCATACGAAAATTATTTATCCGATCACCCATCAGCTTACATTTATTTGTCTGGATCGGTATATTCGGTGACTCATGACTTCGCCGTAGAAGTTGATTCTGTCTGCAAACTAAATTTTGTGCTCAGTGTCCGTTAAATTCACGTTGTCAGTTAACGAGTGGACAGAATATGGGAAAGTAATGCTGTACTTCAATGCAATAGATCATAGTGACTGTCAAGCCATTTCATTTGTTTCTAATGAAAGGGTGCAAAGTAAACTGTAAATAGGTGCCTTTGCTCCTTCGTCAATAGGAAATTCGTGTACGATTGATACTACAGGAATTTTGTACTATATTTTTTATTTTTTATTTTGTTGGTCATGTTTTCAACATGGTCAAATGTCGTAACCTAAAGGGACAAACTTTAAGATCATCGGTCTTTAGACTCAAAATCACTTCAACTAACCTAATGTAAATTCCGCTACTGCCCATGCCCGAGGGAGGACACGAACCTCTGACGGGAGCAGCCGCGCAGTCCGTGACAAGGCGCCCCAGTCAGTGATGCCATTCTGTCACAGCATCATGTTTTTATCACCATGTCCTCTATTTATGCCTTTGTGTCTGAAGCAAAAATATAGCCTGCTATATTTTATTTTGTGTGTTGCATTACGTTTAATATGACTTAACACGAATTATTATTAGCGCTAAGTTTACTGGTCGATAACTGCTCTTGCAGTAGCGGTTACGCAGGGACTTTGTCTCGTCGAGATGAGATTACAAGTCTGTTATGCTGACTGAGCTTGTGGCCACATTTGGGATTACATAATGGCCTCGTGTCTGTTTGTTCTGTAAGACTCGTGGGTCTTGGCACGCTCACTGTTGTGTGTTTAGGCATAGGAGATATCGGTGAATGCAGCTGACCGTTGTGGACAGCCACATTAATAGCTCTCTGTTGCATTCTAGGCGAAAATTTGTTGTTTGCCTGAGGTATGCCAGCTGCTACCTCTGAATGCAAAGGATTGAAATGCCGTAGAATTGTGAAGATACCAGCAAGTAACAGAGTACAGCCTTGGCATAATTTTGTATATATTGCAAACGTTCGCTCCGAAGATCAGTAAACGCAGAACAGTGAATACAGATAAATGTTTCAGTTGACGTTCTATGTTTTGAATGCCGGTCGTTTCTAACATCAAGGTCTATTTCAAGAACGTGCCCACACTTAACTAATGTTGTTGTGGTCTTCAGTCCGCAGACTGGTTTGATGCAGCTCTCCACGCTACCCTGTCCTGTGCAAGTCTCTTCATCTGAGAATACATTCGGCAACTTAAACCCTTTTGAATCTGCTTACTGTATTCGTCCCTCGGTCTCCCATTACAATTTTTACCCCAGACACTTCCTTGTAATGCTAAGTTGACAATTCCTTGATGTCTCAAAATGTGTCCTACAAATCTATCGCTTCTCCTAGTCAGGATATGTCAGAAACTCCTTTTCTCCCCAATTCGGTGAAGCATCTCCTCATTAGTCACGTGATCTACCCATCTAATCTTCAAATGTTCAAATGTTCAAATATTTGTAGAGCTTATGGGACTTAACTACGGGGTCATCAGTCCCTAAAGTTACAAACTACTTATGAACTAGCTACTACTAAGGACGGCACAAATATCCATGCCCGAGGGGGGATTCGAACCCCCGACCGTAGTGGCCGTGCAGACCGTGACTGGCGCGCCGCAGTCCCCTCGGCCACCGCGGCCGGCCATCTAATCTTCATCATTCGTCTGTAGCACCACATTTCGAAAGCCTCTATCGTCCTTCGGTCTGAACATATTGTCCACGTTTCACTGCTACACTACAGACATGCTTTCAGAAAGGAATTCCTAACATTTAAATTAATATTGGATGTTAACAAGTTTCGCTTCTATAGAAACGCTTTTCTCCCTAAAGGCATTCTGCATTTTATATCTTCTTTACTTCGGTCATCAGAAGTTATCTTGCTACCCAAATAACAAAATTCATCTACTACTTTTATTGTCTCATTACCTAATCTAATTCCTTCAGCATCGCCTGATTTTCCGACATTACACTCCATTGCCCTCGTTTTACTCTTGTTAATGTTCATCTTATATCTTCCTTTGAAGACACTATCCATTCCACGTAGACAATTAATAACAAAATTTATCTTCAGTCCCTACTGTCGTTAAAAGTGATATACACATATTAGTTTTAAAATAAATATTAATTTCAAACTATTAAACACTATTTTTTGTGATCGATGTTTTTCCATCCCATTTAAAATGCGAAAAATAGGGCATTTTTGAGGAATATTTAGTGTATTACAATTTCGTACCGGTAAACATTTTCGCAAAAATCAGCGGTTTATGATATTCACGAGAACCATATAGGGATTTTTAGTATCGTGTTATGCTACTCACTCTCCTCCCTATCCCCATCTAGACAAAACTTTGCGACTACGCACATTGTCCCTAGTTCTACATGTTTCGCTTGTTCGTTGACTGAGCTGTAATGGTTGACACACAAGACATAGCAGAGTAATCACTGTTTCCCTGTGACTATTAAGGATTCAAGACTTTTTCTGTGGTTGTAGGTCAAAATACCGAAACTACAAATTTTCTTCTAGTTACCGCCATTTAGGACTCTTTCAGTCGGCCGCAGTGGCCGAGAGGTCTGCGGCGCGCCAGTCACAGTCTGCACGACCGCTACGGTCTGGGGGTTCGAATCACCCCTCGGGCATTTTTTTTTTTTTTTTACTCTCCATTACTTGCTCCCGTCGTATATGGCTGAGAAGACATTGCCTCTAATAAATTCGACAGCACATTCTACGTAGAACATTAAATCTGTATTATAAAAAAAATTGAGACGAAATTGATACCCCAATGTTGTGATGATACAAACTTTAAGAGATTTTGAAGATGGGTAATTCTATTGGTGCGATGTAAGGGGCCGTGGTCCAGAAACGACCGAGCTGACATTTTTAAGCGGAAATCAGTCTGCTACGGCTGAAAGTTGAATACATTTATTGGTGTTCGTTTCTGGTAATGAAACAACCGTTTTCTTGATGAATCTCGTTATTTCCTCCACACGAGTTTCACCCTTTGCTGTCTTAGGCCATCATTACTGGATTACAATATTTTACAGTCTTGCAGTTTTTATTGTTGGTGTTCTCCGGTTGAATTCGCACAACTTTGCCGCAATTTATGCACTTCTTCCGTAATTTTATCACTTTTATGTCTTTTGTTTAACCAAAACTGATAAAATGATGAAGAAAGTAAATAAATTGTGGCAAAGTTGTGCGAATACATCCGGTGATCAGGTTGGGAGAACACCAATAATAAGAATCGCATGACTATACAACATATGGAATTAACTGATACCCTAAAATAGGAGAGAGTGAAATGCGTATGGAGGAAATAAAGAGATTGCAGCAAGAAAACTGCAGTTTCCTTACCAAAAACAAATCATTCGGTACTTTCTGTGGAAGATGGCCACACTAACAAATTTGTTATTTGTTGGTATTGTTGTTGCTAAGATTGTGGGCTAGGAAATCTTGACCAGCACTTAGGCGCAGAAGTTGGAATAGTAACTCAAGTAATACTCATTTTCATGCGCAAGTACGTATCACGAATGAAGCGTTTCACCTGGGTCGGAATGCTAAATAGTCATCGTACTCTAGTTAAGGACTATGAAAATGTGTAAAGTGCAGATGTCGAAATAAACTACCACAGATTCTCAGTCAACGTTTTGGCATGTATTGTCAATACTAGGACTGCACCTTCTTCCTTAAATGCACCAGTGTACACAGTATTTTCCGTGGAGGTTCGAGTCCTCCCTGGGGCATGGGTGTGTGTGTTTGTCCGCAGGTTAGTTTACCTAGGTTTATGTAGTTTGTAAGCTATGGACTGATGACCACGCAGTTTGGTCCGATAGATTTACATACATTTGAACACAGTTTTTTCATAGACATACTACCAAGGTTTCTCGAATATATCCCCTTTGTACTTCATCAGTGGAAGGGGTAACAACATGGTGGATCGCACCTCACTTTAGACTGAGGGTACTTTTACATGTGCATCAGGCGTTCCCCAAAATGTGGATAGGAAGAGGAGGTTCTGTTTCGTGTGCACCACTATGTTCAACAGATACACTTTAATCATGATCTCAAGTCCGTGGTCAGACTTAATTATATTTCATTGATTCGGACTGTACACACCTGTACACACTTGTTCCTCGATGTTAACGATTGCAGTTAGAGTAGATATCTTGTCCTCGTACTTTGAAGATCATACAAATGCTGAAGGAGCTCGTCAAAGGTATGCTAATCTCTCCCGTTATTGGAATGGTCCTTAAGCAACGAATTTTTGCAGTGTTGACCAACTGTTGTGTGAAACAGGACGTGTTAAACCTAGAGAAAAAGTTCAATATTTCTTTGTTTGGGATATTACCGTTTTCAAATAATTTCCAACCCATTTTTATATTTGTCGATTACAGCGGCATCTATCCTGAACGGAAAAAATGTTTCACTCAAAAGTTACGTATTTTTTCACGTAGAAACAAAATCTGCAATAAAATATGGGGGTTGTTTTTTTAAGATTTGAAAGTCACCCTTCCTACCGCAACATGGGGTGATACAGGGGTTTCGAGCGTTATGTTAAAGAATGTCCCTCTTCGAGGTGAATAACTTATATTGCAACTGTTTGTAATCCGATTTGTATTTTTCCAAATATTCCAAAAAAAAAACAGTTTTAAGTGCCTCCCCTGTATATAACCGACTCAGTGAATAACGAGGCTTCTCAACAATGTCATTTCAATTCTCACCGTTTAGTCGCTGGGGATCCAGCTTATTACTATCATTATTCTAATTTTGCCGAGGATCGTCATCTACTAAGCTACAGAAAATTAGTTACAGTCTATTGCACTTAATAATAACAAAAGATAGTTGCATTTTAACTAATATAGGTCTTGTGAAACTTCTGTTCGTTTAATGATCGATGCGCTATTGTTTTTCTAAGATAAAATTTAACAAAAGCTGTAGTTTCCTCAGATGACGTCTTAGATGCTTGTAAATCTGCGGGTCTCAACTGCTTGGTTATTAGTCCCTAGCTTACAAACTACTTGAACTAAGTTAAACTAACCTAAGGACAACACGCACATCCATGCCTAAGGGAGGACTCGAACCCCCAATTGCGGACGGCCGCGCACACCGCAGGAAGGCGCCTCAGTGCGCACGGCTATTCCGCCGCGGCATGACGACCTAGAGAGGAGCTCAATTGTTGCACTGTTGTTCATCTGTAATGCTTTATTCTGACTTTCTGTCTTATGAGTTAGCTGCTTATTCACTATCGAGACGCTCGAAATTAATCCGATACCACTGCTCCATGTGTTAGTGTTATTGCGCCTTTTGTGATGCTTCTGAATATGGTAGAATGTTTTTGGCTCTTGTACTTATCGGGGCACTAGGGTGCATTTATACCTCCTTGCTCTCCGGCATGTCCCGGCAATGATGAAACAATCCCACTCAGTCTTAAATGATCGTTTACTTGCAGATTAAAACTATTCTGTCGCCGATGTTTCGTGAGTCAAGTGCTAGTTGCCAACTACCACCGAATTAGAGACCTACGCACTCACATTTTTCCTGTTCGGTAGTTATGTGCAGCACCTTGAGCGGCGTGGCTGCCTGCAGGCTGATAACACTGCCTCTCGTCACCGCATTCTGTCACAAAGTAATTCTAACCAGAATACAACCTAAACCATGGCTGCTCGCAACGGTACTCGTTGTCAGTCGATTATATCAGTCTCGTACCTGTTGTACGCTTCGATAATAGCCAAGAGTCGTGAAACAGGCACCATGCCACTAGCTGCAATGTAATTAGACTCGACGAGTAGCAATGCTTCAGCGTAAATACAAAAATGCTCTCGGCAGGCAGCGAGATGCGATGTGCCAGCAATGAGCAGCTAGGTGCTAATAGTGGGACTGAAACAGAGAAACTTCTCATATAAATGGTATTCTGGGAGACCAATAATACGCATACTAATATAGTGGGGTCTTCATGCTAGATACTGACAGCTATCTTCAGTTAACTAAACCCATTCTCGATTTATTCTGCTCAAAAAAAAATAAAAAATTACCGGCTTGAACTGCTCAAGTACGCAATGAAAACTACATAATGTATCCACCTAGGAAAGAATACTATATTGTTGGTCAATAATGCAACAAGCCACATGCTTTTAATTGGCCATTCGAAACCATTACCGGTTTCGGGCTAACTTGCCCGGCTTTAGAGGGCTACATTTTCATTGCATATTTATTTTTGTCACCAGCATGTCGTCTGCTTCTTTACAGCATAAGAATATTCAGAAGTTACTGCCACATATTACTTGTTTCACAGATACAAAGACATACTTAGGTGCTTGTATATACTTAAGTAAAAATGAAACAGTTGTGTTCACTTGCCTAAGTTCTTCTGGGGTGGGGAAGTATTTCTTTGGTGTTAATCGGGAGGCATTTCTTCATGTTATAAACACTATTGCATTATAGTAAGCACATATATTTATATCATGGTTGCACACATCAGAACATTGAGTATACAAGCTGGACAGCAACTATGGACTACACATAAGATGTACTGGTTTACGTAGCAAAGATTATCATTTACAGAGATGTACAGATATTCCATCTTTCATCGAAGATAACAGTATGTACAGCGATGTGTGAAATGTGTCTACATAACATTTAAGTCAAAGAAATACTTTGCTCTATGGAAGTTACATAATCCTTACAGGGCTTTATATAAAAAGTTCAAAGGGCTACAAAATAAGATGTTTTCTGTATATCAACGTTATAATAATATTTACATGTGCGACCCCATAAACAAAAAACTGTATGTACAGATTTTGCTAGTTACATAGTGGCATGTTTCAGTTAATGCTAAATTACGAGCATGTTATTATGTTACTCTAACTGTCTTGATTTTCATGTCTATTTTCTGACTTTACTATCAGGTTTTTCACTTTTGATTTGTTTAATCTGTGTTTGTTGATTTGTGCTCATTTTGTGAAAAAATCTAAGGAAATCTTGTAGAAAATGTTTATTGGCTAGCTCCAGTTGTTCATTTACGGTGTGCTGGGGTGAATTGTGGCTGTGAATATATATTTCAATTTCTTCTAAGAGGTGCATCTTCTTACATTTTTCAGTGATATGTAATATCTCTATGCTGTCATTAATATTGAAGACAGAGTGTCCATTTTGATTCATGTGAGTTGTTATTGCTGATTTACTTTTTCTTAAATCTAAATCATCCATATGTTCTGTGTATCTTGTACTGTAGCTGACTGTCTGTTGAAGGTAGAAAACTAAGGTAGTTGTCACAAATGATCTTATAATAACATAGCTCGCTATTTTTTTGCAGTCGAGTTAGTGAGCATACTTTACTTACAATAGTATACAGGGTGCTAGAAAAAATGTCTCCTCACATACTTCGAAAATAAAATTTCTATTGGCGGGGATACAGGTACGTCATGGGCTCACACTATTGACAGCCATAAAGGGCAATGAACATCACTTTCAACGCAAAAACGTGTTCTTTAAATGGCACTTTCACGTTTCTCGAACAGAAATTAAACGAAGATGTGCAATTAGGGATGGAAGACTTGGTTTTACAGCTATAAACCCTATATATTCTGAAATATTAAAATTTAAAAAATAGGACCACCGTCGTGCCTTCTGCCTTAATATGCAGTACAAGGGTTACTTTCACTGTCCGGTAGCCTGTTGTGAACAATCAGGACGCGCGTTCTTCCTACACAATACGTATAATAATATGTATGACATGTCATCGAAAACATACAGTATAGATATTATTGTTTGGTACCTAGACGGGTTAAAAGAGGCCCTCTTTCAGTGCAGACGCATTACCAGAGCGGCCCCCCTGCAGGATTCAGCGTAGGTGCAGCAGCTGGGAAATGGAAAATTCAGTGAAGTGCGACATATGGCAGTGTGAGTCGGGCAGGAAGTTTGCCAAGATAGTCCGTGCCGTTACGTGAAACCACGGTTCCTGTGTTAAAAACCCCAACGTGCTCAAAACACATCGCATCTCTCGTAATTATCTCGCTTGAGAGCCGTATTGTAGTTTTCGTTGTAGGCTAATACACGATTCGTTACGGCAAGGTAGACACCGCTTTTCCTAAGTGTTCATATTTTGAGTTTAGTCAAAGTCCAGTTCGCACCTCCGTACCACACATGACGTAGCATCCTTTACTCGAAGCCGTTCACGGCACTTTCGACCCTCCTGTATCTTTGTTGTGGATAACGCCAGAAGCCTGATTTTTCGGTGACAAAGAGAACCTACTATAAGTAGCTAAATTTCCCAATTATAATATTCTAATCCTTATAGTTCACGAAATATTGACAGTCCAAAATCGTTACTTCTATCACTCACTCATTTACCGATCATCACACTTCTAAGGTACTTCTAGTAGACAAACAAACGTTAAATTTCGTATTTATACAGTGTTTAGCCTGTTATGGAAGGGAAAATTCAAACATCCGTGATTACCAGTGCCGTTCTTGGACGCATTTTCGCTTAATGGAACACTATCTTCTAACTTGTGGCCATCAAATCAAAATGTTATTAATGCGCCTCCATTTTCGTGTTGAAAATACATTCCTATTCTGGAAGGCTGTTGTCACGTATGGAAAAAAGTAGTAATGAAAATAAATACAGAGCTGTTCCTCCCAAACTCCTTCCATCCCTTTGTTTCTTTGCCCATATACAGATAGTTTCCAGGGGTAGTGTTAGTTAGGGGCCAACGCCGGAAGAGATTGAGGTACTTTTCCTTTTTTAATTAGGGTCAAAGTGGATGTGCCACTTTTTTTTCTTGAACAAAAGGGGCTAGAGTCCTTTAAATAAAAGTTTTAAAAAAGTGTTTATAGTGCTTGCCTACTAAGCAAGAGATCGCGGGTTCAAATTACAGCTGTAAAATTTTAATTCACAACCTCCCTTCCAATTCGGTATCTTTGCTACTATTTGCATTTTGACTCATTTGAATGTTACATGTTTCACAAAAGAATACTTATATTGGAAAATAAATGTGGTTGAAACGCGTACTTGGTAAGCAGGAGGTCCCGGGTTTGAATCACAACTGGAAAGAAGAAGGGGAAAAAAAAGATGCTAGTGTGCCTGTTTGTCATGCAGATGATCAGGGTTCGAACCTAGTTGGCGGACATATTTTATTATTTGTTTATAAGAGGAAAAAATGGTTTCGTAGAAGGAGGAAGGAAGCTTGGAGTTTAACGTTCCGTCGACAGCGTGGTCATTAGAGACGGAGCTTAAGCTCGGAGTGTTTGTGGAAGGATGTGGAAGGAAATCGACCGTGCCCTTTCAAAGGAACCATCCCGGCACTTGCCTCGAGTGATTTAGGGAAATCACGGAAAACCTAAATCAGGATGGCCGGAGGTAGATTTGAACCACCGTTCTTCCGAATGCGAGTCCAGTGTCGTACCACTGCACCACCTCACTCGGTTTTCGTGGTAAAGCGCTAGAGTCTCCCATCAAGAGCTCAAAGGTTCGTTTCCATGTTGAGCAAGTACCTTTTTATGTTTACGTTTCATTCTAAACTAGCCGTCACCTGTCTACGATGTGACGAGTCGTGAGAAATGACATGTGGTTCGAATTCCACCTTCCCGTGTTCACATGCAGTCAACTGTATATTTCACTTTGGAGAGTATAAAATTGGATGGATTACATCTGGCGAATGTCGATAGTTTACAATCGCTAAATGTAATGCACCTAGACGCATTTGCTGTCCAGAAGTGTCAAAAATAGATACATTAAAGGTAACTATTGATATACAAATATATCACAAGTTGTTGAATAGAAGGCTCCATGACCACTAACTAAAATAAACAACTTGGTTTCCCATGAGATCTCACAACTCTTCAAGGTGAAAGGATTCCTCGCGAGAGTGTCATATTTTTAGAGTTTCATGGGATAGCATTTATCTTGTAGATACTGTCAAATTTTCAATTGTTTATAAACCTACGGGACCAAATTGCTATGTTCATGTGTCCCTAGGCTTACAAACTACTTAAACTAAGTTAAATTTCCCAAAGGACAACACTCATGCCCCAGGGACGACTGGAAACTCCGATGACGAGCAACCGCGCGTTCCCTAACAAGGCGCCTTGGAGCGCTCGGCCACTTCACCGCGGCGTAGATGCTATCAATCCTGCTTACTGTAGAAATATAGGAAATTTTGGTACCAACTTGTACATACAGAATCTTTCATTGTCAATTCGGAACAGGTGGCGAAAGGAAGAAGGAAGATTACGGGTTAATGTCCCATTGACAGCTTGGTCATTAGAGACGGAGCTCTCGCTCGAATTTTTGGATAATGATGAGAAAAGAAATCGGCCTTGTCCTTCCAAAGGAACGAATTCCGCATTTGCCGGGAGTGATTTAGGTAAACCACGGAAAACCTAAATCAGGATGGCCGGAGATGGGGTTGAATCACGTCCTCCCGGATGCGAGTCCATTGTGCTACCTCTGCGCCACCTTGCTCCATAACAAGTGACGAAATCAAAACAAAAACGTATTTCAACTACTCTTGGAAAGTATAATATGCACACAAAATGAGGAGTGTATCTAATCAAAGAATTAGCATTTTCAGACGTAATGAGGAAATCATATACACGTACATATTCCGAGGCTTGTGGGAAATGTAGTAAATATTTCTGTAATATGCCGTTGATGGGCAATAATGCAATGAGGAAATCATATACAGGTACATATTCCGAGGCTTGTGGGAAATGTAGTAAATATTTCTGTAATATGACGTTGATGGGCAATAATGCTTTCGTTAGTGGGATGGGTGGGGAAGTCTGGAGCCCTTACTCTTACGGGAATTCACTTCTGGAACTAGAAGTTTGAGTACTGTGGGCAAAAGCTGGGAATTTGTCTGACGGGAGGTGTGCTTAGGTAGTCCTTGCAGGTGCGCTGATCCCTGTGTCCCCAGTGGTGTAGTGGTCAACGCCACTGCCTAGAAAGCTGGAGGCCCGGGTTGGAACACCACTGGGTACAGAATATGAGGGAAAAAAAACAGAAGTTTGTAAATCTTTGGGACTTAACTACTGTGGTTATCGGTGTCTAGACTTAGAAACTACTTAAAGTAATCTACGGACAACACACACACACACACATCCATGCCCGAGGGAGAACTCGAGCCTTCGACGGGGAGAAACCGCGTTCTCCGCAGCTAGGCGCCTTAGAGCGCTCGGCCATTCCACAGCGGCATTTCAATTGTTATTGATTACAGAGAGACATCTGTCCGAATATAATCCAAACAAAAACTCACTGAAATTGTGTGGTATAGGTAAATGATTAACTTCAAAGGTGATTTTCATAAATTCTGTTACCGACTATAATGCATTCTCTTATGAAGGCACCACTATTAAAACTTCTACGACCAATTAGTCATTCTATATTTACTTTTTCTTCGTAGTATTCATCTTCCGATCACTCCCAAAGGGAGGAATACGGTGAATAAGAAAAGCGACCACTTCCACAGATCTTGTGTGGACTGCTACGTTTAGATAACGTATCACCCGACGTCTAGGCTGTGCAGGCCGCCCATCATGTTGGATAAGCATACCCATCCTTGTACCCGCGGGATTCTCTTCCAACCTTGTTATCATGCAAGTTTGGATAACGGGATCCTGTAAGACCATGCGGTTACACAACTGATGCAATCAGCTGGATGTGGATCATAATACACATTTACAAGAAAACGTTCTCGAAAATCTTCTCCATATCGGTTTTAAGCAAACTTCAATTACGACTGTTGTTGATACCATCATGAATGAAAGGGATTATGTGATAACTGCGATTATTCAATGACAAAGTTCGTCTACCTTCATGATCTTTTTTGGAGTAAATGACAAGGAATAAAAGCTGTTCATATATAGTTTATGTCATATTTCTGTGCACGGTCTACTGATACCTGTAGCAATTCTAAAGATGTTAATTCAAAGACAACGTTCAACCAACTTGGTAATATCCTGTACTTCATCCACAGTCATCCACGTTCAGGTGAAGTATGCCTACTGTGCACTGTACAATTTTCAAGCATTTCAGTGAAAACAAGCATAAATACACTTTAATCTGCTACACTGAAGGTAGGAAAACGTTAAACGTATTCTCCACCACCAGCACAGTTCTCGTGACAAAAACCTTACAGAACTATCAGATCGGTGCAGTTCGCATTTGAAAACACGTGCAACAAGCTTATACGGTACAACAGCATTTGCCAACAAGTGACAATAACAGTCACAGTTTTCAGAATTCGGTTACATAAACTCAAGAATAACGTCACAACTTGAACTGCAAACCAAAAAATGACAATCTATAAACAAGCTGATAGTAAATGGAGTATTGACACACAAATTTGTAACTTATCTCTGTAACTAGCTGAGCTATGCAACTGAAACGTGTCTTTCCATTGTTCGACTGGCACGTCTTACATTTCATCGTGTTGTTTCCTCAATAAGGATAAAAACCCGTGGAGATGGCTAAATTGTTTTTATTAAGAATAACAACTGCAGGATCAGAAGTGACGTCTTTTCTTTCGGAACAAACGTCACATACACACACACAGTTTTTTTTATTCTTATTGAGGACAATGAAGATCTCGGACTCGTATAGTAAAATCGTTTCCTTTATACAAAACTTCAGTGCATTTAATTAAATTTTTCTCAGTATGAGTCATACAGCTACTATTTTTAATATTTCATTTTGAATCTGGGTAATAGTATGACGGCTCGGTGTAGAAGTGCCAGACCACAGATCCAACAGTCTCAAGTTCGATCTCCTATTCATGTTAAATTTTCTGTACGTCACTGGTCACGTCGTTCATTCTCTAACAACGTTTCTTAATGTGGAAAGTGCCCCGTCAGATCGTTTTGTGTCCCAGCCTCGTCGCTACTTTTGTGTCTCGTTTCCGCCGGTTGTCGTAGGTGTCGGTGGCCGAGTAGAAACAGACCGACACAGGAATAAAGGTTGCAAGTGTGTGCAGGTACGGAGGTGACCAGCCAGTGGGACAGCAGAAACTAGAACACTAGGCTAAATTAGAACAAGATATATATTTCGTGGAGTCTTGGTAATACTTAACTTTTACATCGTTCTTGACTGCAGAATGCCGATACATAGTTTAGATAAGAGGCCTGCCTAATGATGATTCCTAGTGCCTATCCGATAGCCAAGTCTTAACTGGTGCCTAGCTGATTCCTAAGTGGCCGATGCAGCAGTCGTGGCCACGAGCGGAGTTGCAGCAGAGGGCGCTCGTGGCCGACGTCGTAAGAACGCCGCGCCGTGCGTGCATGGCGGCGCGCGGCGTAAGTACGTGGCGCGCACTTCATACTTGTGCGACACCACAGATCGTTCTTCGAAAACCACAGTAAACCATGAGTCCCCGTGTAACCGGCTGGAGTAGTCAGCCCAAAGATCGGAAGAAGTTGTAAGGTTTAAGGGACCAAACTACATAGGTAATCGATCCCTACACTTACACACTACTTCAGCTAACTTCTGCCACGGACAATACACACACTTATGCCCAGTGATGAAATCTAACAACCCGCGGGACCGGCCGGGCAGTAGTTCGTGTGACGCCTCAGACAACGCGGCCATTTCCGCGTGGTTCGGAGGAAGGGAACTGTATACGACCTCCAACAGGAGCATGTCTGGCAGATATACTGTGTAGTTCAAAACGATCTTCGGATGGATGACTTCTTTATGCGTAACAGCATTGACTAGAAGTATTAATCTGTCAAATTCTGTTTTAATTTTTTCGCTTTCTGTTGTGGTACATTGCATGTTGCATATTTCTGGAATCATGTTGAACTCTCTGGAGAAAAAGGCCTGGATTTCAGTGTCCCCTAATCGCCACAGGCACACCGCGGTGACTAAATGTAATTATTATTATCACTATTATTACTAACTTGAGCTGTATCCTGTTCTACATCTACATACATACTCCGCAATCCACCGTAAGGTGCGTGGCGGAAGGTAAACTGTACCACTACTAGGCATTTCCTTTCCTATTACATTCCCCAATAGCACGAGGGAAAAATGAATGCCTATATGCCTCCGTACGAGCCCTAATTTCTATTATCTTGTCATTGTGATCACTACGCGAAATGTAAGTAGGTGGCAGCAAGATCGTACTACACTCACCTTCAAATTCCGGACCTCTAAATTTCCTCAACAGAAATTCACGAAAAGAACGTCGTCTTTCCTCCAGCGATCCCCTATTGAGTTGCCGGAGCATTTCCGTGACACTTGCACATTGCTCGAACCTACCAGTAACAAACCTAGCTGCTCGCCTCTGAACTGCTTCTATGTCTTCCTTTAAGCTGATCTGCTGCTTGAGCAATATTCAAGACGTGGTCGTACAAGCGATTTATAGGAGCTCTCCTTTACAGATGAAGTACATCTTCCCAAAATTCTCCCAATAAACCGAAGTCGGCTGTCCGCCTTACAACTGTCCTTACATGCTCGTTCCATTTCATATCGCTCTGCAATGTTACGCCTAGATATTTAAACGACGCGACTGCATCAAGAAGCTCACTACTAATGCTGTATTCGAATATTATGGGATTGTTTTTCCTACTCATGCGCAACACCTTACATGTTTATACACTGAGAGCTAGCTGCCATTTTTGACACCAACTAGAAATTTTGTCTAAGTCATCCTGTACGCTATTACAGTCAGTTAAAGACGACACCCTCCCATACACCACACCATCATCAGCAAACAGCCGCAAATTACAAGTTCCTCTGTCCATCAGATAATTTATATAGTATAAAATAATAGCGGTCCTATCACACACCCCTGGGGTACGCCTGACGATACACTCGTCTCTGATGAACACTTGCTGTCGAGAACAACGTAATGCGTTCTATTACTTAGGAAGTCTTCCTGCCAGTCACAAATCTGTGGACCTATTCCATAAGCTCGTATCTTCGTTAGCAGTCTGCAGTGTGGCACAGCGTCGAACGCTTTTTGAAGTCGAGAAAAACACAACCGCATGTTGCCCTTCATTGACGGCTCGCAAGAAGTCATGTGAGAAAAGGGCAAGCTAAGATTCAGATGAACGATGTTTCCTAAGCCCATGCTGGTTCGTAGAAAGAAGCTTTTCCGTCTCAAGGAAATTTAGTATATTCGAACTGAGAATATGCTCTAAAATTCTACAGGAAACTGATGTCAACGATATTGGCTTGTAATTATGTGAGTCAGTTCTCTTTCCTTTCTTATAAACAGGAGTCACCTGCGCTGTTTTCCAATCACTGGGAACTTTACGCTGAATTCAAGATTCGCGATAAATGCAAGCTAAGTAAGAGGATAATACCGCAGAATACTCTTTGTAAAACCGAACTGGTATTCCATCCGGACCAGCAGACTTTTTCGTATTTAGCTCTCTTAGCTGCTTCTCTACAACGAAATTTTTTTGTATAGGTTCAGTGGATCTGAGTAAGTCCAGTAATGAGCTGCGACAAAAATCTGTCCCTGAATAGAATAATGCTGTTCTGCACGTCCGGCCATGCGTTCACAGTTCAAAAGAAGTGTTGTCCTCCGACTGCCAGCTTCCTAGAAATTTGTGTATTAAATCACGCCCCCTCAGTTACCGGCTTATTAGAACTATTAATTGATCAGTGTACCTAATACCCTTGACTGACTGGAAATGGAAACAGTTCCCAAGAAGTAATCGGTTAAATGTTATGACCTCACAGTTGTTGAACTGTTACGTCTTGCAAGAACGATCGAATAATGGTTAAAAAAAGTGGAAAAATGTATTAAAACGAACAAAATGTCAAACTAACAGTGGTAAATGAAAACCTTTACGGAGATAATTGGTTTTGCGGATGCTAGGTCACTAAGTAAGCAAATGATTTGGTGAAAAATCAAATTGATTGCAAATTTGAATTACAGAGTATTCATTGAAATGAATGGGCGAGCACGGGAATAACACTGCTCGGGTTAAGCAAAGAAACAGAAGACACAAACAGCGTATTTACCACTTTTAAGCAAATAAATTATATTACAGCAAGTACTCGGCCACAAGAAGCAACAAGTTGCACTGCACTGTCAACAACTGCTACAAAATGTGTACCTCACAGTAATGTGTATTACTTATGGTTTTAAATTGACAAAAGCTGGTTAAAGATTTCCATTTAATTCAATAAATACTTTTAATGAAATTCAGCTAATACTGCATAGTTAATTAAGCATATTGGTACGAAAGACACAATCAGAAAATTATTTGTGATTTATCAGCTCGAGAATTTTTTGTTTAACTGAACTGTTTGCTTTACTAGAAAATAAGGTTGTGTTATCTGATCTTATTCAAGAATAATGGGCTGTCATTAACTACCTTCGAATCATATGTCGATTATTTAAATAGTTACTAATAAATTTACAGTCGTTAAGATTACTTGTAAAATTCATGAAAAATTATTTTCTCATTCACATTATAACTTTTTACCATTATTTAAAAGCTTATATTTCAGTTAATTTAACCAAAAGATATTTATGGCCATCAATTAATGATTCATTAATAAAATACTTCTGTTTTCACTGTTCAACAACGTTGACAACAAATAAAGACTAAGTTTGCTATTCTCTCACCTTAACTGGCAAAATTGAATTGTTTTTGTTCTTTTATTGGCACCAATAATTACACATCGGGTGATAACGAAATGGATGAGAACCTTAGGTGAAAATCGTAATCACAAGTAAAACTTTCAGCTGGTACGTTAGCGCAAAACTTTATCACTACCCAGTTGGCTAGCCATACATTCTGAACGAAACAAAGTGGTTGGATGATACTTAGATGAGAAACTATTGGTATAAACGGTAGGAAACAGGATCTTCTTGTGGACGATTTATTGGCAATAAAATTAATCTCGAAGCACACTTCTTGTTACGTAGCCCCTCTTTAGTGATTTGTTTTTGTTGTTGTGGTCTTCAGTCCAGAGACTGGTTCGATGCAGCTCCCCACCCTACTCTATCCTGAGCAAAACTATTCAACGCCTCATATGAAGGATAACCCACATCCATCTGAATCTGCTTACTATATTCATCTCTTGGTTCTCCTCCGCGATTCCCCCCCCCCTCCACACACACACACACACACACACACACACACACACACACACACACACACACACACACACCTTCCCTACAATGCTAAATTTACGATTCCTTCATCTCTAACTATGTGTCCAACCAATCGATCCCTTCTTTTAGGCAATGTATGCCAAAAATTCCGTTTCTCCCCAATTCTGTTCAGTACCTCTTCATTAGTCACGCGATCCACCCACCTAATCTTGAGAATTCTTGTGTAGCACCACGTTTCAAAAGCCTTTATCCTCTTCCTGTCTCAACTGTTTATCGTCCAAGTTTCACTCCCGTAGAAGGCAACACTCCACACAAATGCCTTCAGAAAAGACTTCCCTATCCTTAAATTAATATTAGATGTTAGCCAATTTCTCTTTTTCAAAAACGCTTTCCTTCCCATTGCCATCCCGCATTTTATATCCTCTGTACTGTGACCGTCATACGTTATTTCACTGTCCAAGTAACAAAACTCATCTACCACTTTTATTGTTTCGTTACCTAATCTAATAGCTTCATCACCACCTGATTTTCTAAGACTGCATTCCATTAGCCTTGTTTTGCTCCTGTTATTGTTCACCTTATATGCACCTTTCCACACGCTGTCCATTCCGTTCAGTTGCTCTTCTAGGACCTTTGCTGTCTCTGACAGAATTACAGTGTCATAAGCAAAACACAATGTTTTAATTTCTTCACCCTGAACTCTAAGTCCTTCTCCAAACTTCTCTTTGCTTTCCTTCTTTCCTTCAAAGCTTGCTCAATGTACAGATTGAATAACATTGGAGAACGGCTACATCCCTGTCTTACTGTCTCCCTAGCTACTGCGTCCCTTTCATCTCCTTCAACTCTAATAACAGTTGTTTGATTAATGTAGAAGTTGTAAATAACCTTCTGTTCCCTATATTTTATTTACCCCTTCTGACTTCAGAATGTGAGAGAGTGTATTCCAATCAACATTGTCAAAAGCTTTCTCCAAACCAACAAAAGCTTGAAATATTGGGTTGCATTTAATCTACTTCTAAGATAAGTCGTATGGTAAGTGTTGCCTCCCGTGTTCCTACATTTCTCTTGAATTCAAACTGATCTTCCCCGAGATCAACATATCAGCCTTTCCTCCTTCTGTAAATAATCCGTGTTAAAATTTTGCAGTCATGATTTACTAAACTTATGGTTACGTAATTTTCATACCCGTCTGCGCCTGCTTTCTTTGGAAAGGAGATCATTACATTTTTCTTCAAGTCTTTCTTCGCCTGTCTCATACATCTTACGCGCCAGGTGAAATAGTTTTGTCATAGCTTGTTCTTCCAAAGACTTCTGTACCTCTGAGGGAATGTCATCTACTCCAAGGGCCATGTTTCAACTTAGTTCTTTCAGTGGTATATCAAATTCATCTCTCAGTGTAGTATCTCCTACTTCATCTTCATCTACTTCCTGTTGCCTTCATACAATATTGTCTCGAAGAGCATTTCCTTTGTACAGTCCCTCTATATACTCTTTTCACATTTCAGCTTTCTCTCCTTTACTCATAACTAGTTTTCCACATGAGTTCTTGATATTCATACGGCAATTTTTCTTATTTCCAAATGTCACTTTTATTTTCCTATAGGCGGTATCTATGCTTTCCTTAGTTATACATTATAATAAAGATTTGCATCTGGATTCTAGTCACTCCTGCTTACCCGTTTTGCACTTCCTGACAGTCTCATTTCTAAGTCGATTGTACTCCATTTTACCTGCTTCATTTACTGCATTTTTATATCTTCTAATTTCAACAATTAAATTTAGTATTTCCTGTGATATCCAAGGATTTTTTGTAGGTTTTGCTTTTCTACCTGTTTGGTCCTATGCTGCCTTCACTATTTAATCTCTCAAAGTTACCCATTCCTCTTCTACTGTTTTATTTTCTCCCCGTTTATATCAATTGTTGCCCCTATCTCCTTCTGAAATTCTCAAGAACTTCAGTTTCCTTCAATTAATCCAGATCCCATCTTCTTACACTCCTACCTTTCTACAGTCTTCAGTTTCAGTCTACAGTTCGTAACCAATAAGATTATGAATATTAAAAGAGTGCCTGGCCATCAAAAACTGCAGAAACTCTTCATGTGTTATACGAATACAAAACTGTACCACACATTCCGACAGCTTTCGGTGACCTAACGCTCAGTAACGTCTTACAATACCGACTCACAGTTTCCCTAACGCCACCTCGTGCGCTCTGATGACAATGTTCCTATCCCATTGATTTTCCTACTCATTAAATTAGCAAAGCTCCTGACTAAGCCAGCGTATCTACTGTTTAATATATAAAAATATAAAACAAATATTGTCCATACCATGTGAATTTTATGCAAGCAATTAAAAAGTAAGAATTTTTTAAAATATATTTCATTCCGATTTTTAAATGACGGTTTTTTGGCTGTCAGCTTTGATGCATACCAAGCTACCAAATCATTGGGGTAAAAACCACCAGCAGAAGGATTTTGTTGTTACCAACGTATGAATTTAATGCGAATTTGGAAATAAATACGTAACTCTAATAAATAAAAATTAATATTTGGTTGTTTGTCTTTTTCTTCGTAATTTATGTACGGCCATCCCGTGCAACCGATTACGATGAAACTTTGTTAACTCATTGCTTGTACTCGCTCGAAGCTTATAGGCATACTAAAATTAACTTCGTCTCCTGCATAGCGGAGGGTGCTTTACAATTAGTTAATTCGTTTCTTACGCTTTTACGCTGAAATGGCTTGACGGATATAATTGAAATTTGGAACAGAGGTAGCTTATACCCTGATTAACACATGGACTACTTTTCGTAAGTCACCGTATGTGCATGGCGGAGGGTACGTTACTATAAAGATCCAAATTGTATGACTAGTCGCCATGAAAGCCAGCACGTTAATCTTTGTTTTCATGATGGAGATTTTTCTAATCTGCAAGCTAGTGAATTAGCATGGCGGAGGGAATCTTGCGTTTGACCAGTCACCACGAAACTTGGCGCATATGTAGGAGGGAGAGGAGTAGGTGGAGGAGGAGGCGGACAGAAAGGGGAGGGAGGTGACGGACAGAGAGAGGGGAGAGGTGGAGAGTGAGAGAGGGAGATGGTGACAGGCAAGGGAAAAGGGATGAACAGAGGGAGGGGAGGAGGAAATGGACAGAGAAAGGCACAGGAGGAAGATGGGGGGAGGAGCAAGTGAACATGGAGAAGGGAAGGGAGGACTAATGGACTAATAGAAGATTGGAAAACTCATATTCATTTGTTCGTATTGTATGTGCAGTAATAACGTGTGATAACACTTCGTTAAGTTACTTCTAGCACTTAGGTCTAGGTTATGGACATAGTACAGTTAACTTACAGTAGTTGGCGTGGTTGTCGTACCGGCAAGTGTATTTGCTGAGCCATTGAAGTAGTGAAATGTTTGAATGCAACACAAACGAACAGATCAGCTGTTTATTGTGTCTTAATCATTTCGATGCCGATAAATGTGACTTAAATATAATCGTAATTTTCCAGTGCAAACAGTAAGTTTTCATTTTTTCAGTCTTTAATAAATAAATAAATACCCGGGCAACATCGGATTTCAGCCAGTATTTAAATAAATGTTTTTATTTAAATGTTTTTATTTAAATACATCAGTTGATTACAGTATACTTTTTACATTTGGATGCATTACCAGAATTTAACAGATAAAAATACTGACAAAATATGAGATCCATCAGAAGTACATGACAGATACTTGTTCATTAGTGAAAAAATGTCCATCACTGTGATGTTGTGTTATAAGTGGCGGTAGGATGCCTGTTGAAAATACAAACCGCAGTTGTCTCCTGGGAAGAAACATCGTAAATTTTTCGTTAGATGTTGTTTACTGTCGTAACTGCAATGTGCTAATATGCCGACGCCACTTCGTATAATGTGAACGTTCTGACATCTACAAAATAATGGGAAGAAATTCCACTGGCTAACCTTAAAAAGTAACAAAGAGTAGGAATAAGGACGTCAGTCTGTAATAACTTCAGACGCAGATCTGTGTATTGGCTGAAGAATAGAAGTGAAAAGTGGGAGATTACGTATTTCAAGGAGGGTGTATGTGAGAAGACAGTTTCTCACGTGAGAAGTTCGTTACTTTGTTAAAAATAATACAGTTGGCCAGATTTTACTAGAGCTTTTTCATTGGCCCAGAAGATTTACGTCTCCTTTACAGACAGTAGTGAGAAGATACAGCATATTGGACAGAATATCAATTTGAATGCCGGCCACTGGTTTAAGGGGACGGCAGAATTGCTACTCCACTCCCGGCTTTGAAGAGAAGTTAAGACACGTTAATCTGAGAAGCATTACAACATTCAATTGGTTATATGTTAATATGAGCATCCGCTTCAAAGAATGCAACATATGACGAGTACTTTCGGCGAGCGCGGATAACAGTTTTTGTCATATTTTTCATTGCTCAAAACAATTAGCGGATCAGGTGAGATATCATACACAATATGCGTATGGTAACAAATTTTATTCAGATATTGATTACAATTGTAATCTGTGTGTGATACAGTACGATATTTTGCTGTCTCAATTCTGTGCTTGGGGTTTACATGGCATTTACTTAGAGGTAGGAACTATGGGGCTACCATAATAGTGAAAGACTCATTCTCGTTGCCCTCTAATATGATGTATGATCACCTCGGTCGGCCAGTACAGTTGCACACCTTCGTGGCACGGACAGAATAAGGTAATCAAACAGCTCTTGAGTGATATTTGGCCGTTATTCCACGAGTGCAATATCCAGCTCTGCAACCGCTGTGAGAGGTGCTAGTTTGGTTGCATTTCGTCTGACAAGTGCATCCCAGACATGCTTAATCAGGTTTAACTCCGATGAACAAGTTGGCCACTCCAGTCGTTCAATTTCTACAGCTTCAAGCACGTTGCCCACCAGTGCAGCTCTCTGGGGACCATCGTTATCGTCCACCAGAAGGAACCCATTTCCTACTGCACTAACAAAGGTCACAACTAAAGCTTAAAGGTTCTCGTCTCTATTCCCCTGAGCAGTCAAATCGCCATTCTGAACGACGTTGAGGCCCGTGCGTCCGCCAATTCTGACTCCTGCCCACACCTTTCGTCTACCACCATGATACCTGCAGGAGTATTCCGAGTTCCACGTTCCCTCCCGATGAGGGAACGACGATTGTCCGGTTGAACACAAAATCTTGATACATCTGTGAACAGAATCCGGCAACATTCGTTACGACTTCAATCCTGATGTTCATCCGCCCAATTTCTGTGGGCTAAACGGTGTCGTGGTGTTAATGGAACACACACACAGGCCTCCATGCGGACCGTTTATGTTGATATTGTGCTGCCTGTAGCTGCCTGGAGGGTGCGTTGAGGCACAGTTGCATTCAGCCTCCTGTCTCGACGGGCTGTTAACCGGAGATAACAGTTATGTATTTCTGATGTTAACCATGGACGACCTTGCCCTTTCCTTCCTTTAACGGTTGCTATTGTCTGAAATCGCGAACAGGTTCTGGAAATTGCACTTTGGGACACTCAAAATATTTGAAGGCACCTTCCGTTGTGTCTCTCCCACTAACAAACTTCCTATGGCTCTCCAAGCCATAGCTTCGGGTAATTCACGTTGATGTTGCATTGCACATCCTGCTTACTGCACTATCTGAACCCAACTGCTTGTGTAATTCGTTTGGTAGAGTAAACAGAATTCAACACCAACCCACAACGTTTTATTATTATCACTACCTCGGTTGTGGAAATGTTGTTGTCACCATTACGTAGAACCGACAGAATGACGTCGAACCATTTGAGTTCGAACTTCCGACTAATCAATGTAGCTGCAAGGGAAATTATGTTCCGGCCTCGGTGGCCGAGGGGACTGAGGCGCTCCGGTCACGGTCTGCACGGCAACTACGGTCGGGGGTTCGAATCCCCCCTCGGGCATGGATATTTGTGCCGTCCTTAGGATTAGCTAGTTCATAAGTAGTTTGTAAGTTTAGGGACTGATGACCCCGCAGTTAAGTCCCATAAGCTATACAAACATTTGAATTTGAAATTATGTTGTTCGCATGTGATAGTCATACAGTTTTCTAGCGAAATCGGAATAGTCATTGTGTAACCATAGTGCTTTTGTCTTTCCATACATGATTTTCGAGATAACGATGGTTCTCATTTATCTATCGCCCAAGGACTTTGAAAAGCAGTTGTCTCGTAGTTAAGATTTATTCAAAATTTAAGAATATAGATCACGAACACATTCTGTCATCAGTGCATATGTATGTAAAACAGATAATACAACAATGAAACACGGTTAATTGTGGACCGATATTTTATTTCGTTAGTTAGATGAGCCCATTCCATTGACTACTCATTAATATTTTTTATGACACCCCCAATAATCAAGAGTCATTTATTCAACGTGACATTATTCCATTGGACAACAATTTTCATTACTGTATTTGAGTCAATGGGGCGCGATCTGTTTCTCGAGTAGTTGAACCAAAGAGGATTATCGTGGCAGCCAAAACCGCTTAAAAGCCACCTGGTGTCGCTCACAATCAATAAATTTCGGTAAAAATTATATGAAACATCATTCTAACGATGAACAAGCGACTACTGTTTTCAATTCATGAAGAATCATCATAGCAACGGTTTCGCTATGAGTTTAGCTTCTTTAACATCGGGAACGACAATTCGCCGGCAATATCCGCATTGCCATCTGGCTGGAATCCAGAGGTCAATGAAGCTACCTCGGGCATCCTTTGGTAGTTTTGTTTAAATTGCTATCTCTGTCTTTGCTGACCATTTCTCAACTCTGCCCCTAACGTAATCTGTGCATAGACACTTGGGTCCTGTTGTTCATTTATCCATGTAAACAATGCAGTGTCACAAAAAGAGTTCAACATATGACAATTGATATTCCCATTTCGTTTTCTTTTCTTTTTTCATTATGTGCGTCTACTTTTTCTATCACCTTGTTAAATTGATTTTCGATAAGGTTTCCTTCTCTAAAACCAAAGTGGCAACTACGAAGTCGGTGTAGTTACAAGTGCGAATGTAACCTGGCACCAAAGAACCTTGCAAATCTATTAATCCAACAGATCAGTCTATCAATTTTTAGAATTAGCCTGAACTTTTCCTTGGACTTTTTATTTTAACTAATTTACTAATTTACAGCTAGCAAGAGTTCGACCTAGTATTAAGGAAACGTTCAGTTGTCTGATTAGGAATGAAAAAAATTATATATTAATTTGTCTGATAACCGTGTCGTGAATATTGCCTAGTCCTGAAGAATTTATATATTTTTTCGTTATGATGAGGATTGCTTCTTCAATAGGGAAGGGTGTAGTTATTAAAGATTCGCTGCATTTATTGCCTAGTGCATATTTAATACTCCTTCGGAGTTGTTTATTCTCTTGATCGTCGCCAGGTAGGAGTTTTTCAGGCAGGTATCCTCCATCCACAGATCATCAATTCACCTTCAGTTTTCATTTTGGATATAAAGACTGGTATTTAAATTTTATGTGTAAGTATTTTACGCAAATTGCACACAAATTATTTTTCATACAGGTATAGACGGACAATGTAAAAGTGTACACCTTGGCGACCGATGGGTGAATGTGCGAAGCTGCTTTGCAATTTAATACCGCAGTTGGCAAGAGGATATGCCCACACCAGGGCAGTTGGAGAGTAACTATGGGCCTCAGAGAAGCGAGTGAATAATATTCGCTGACGTCAGCATTTAAGAGAGGACGCATAATTAGGCTTACAGTAGCCCTTTGGAGTAATAGGCCTTTCAGTTGTCAAATACCTGTTTGAATACGGTCCGCTGCTACTAATACACTATGTTGGCAGGTATGGACCAGCCCTCACTAACCACAGCATTAAGAAGGCAACGGTCGATTTAGAGAGATGACAGAACGTGAGGAGTGACCAATCGTCAGAGATGCACGCGAAGCTTGAATTCATCAGTATCATCGATCCGACGTGGAACTGGTGATTTAGTGAGAAATAAGACCCTGAAAATTATCATTGTCGGTGAAAATATTCACTCTGCACCAAGGAGGCAGTAGTGCCTGAAAATTATTTCAAAAGTTAAAGATTTTCATCTGCGGACCTGTCAAGATCACACACCCGCATAGAGATACAGGCTCTTATAACGATCGGCCTCCCTCAAGAACATCCAGAAAAATATCACATCGCCAGCGATCAGCAAACACAATAGACAAGGAACTGTACGTGAGTTAACTACTGAACTAATCACCAGTGAGTGACTCAACAGTCAGACGACGCCTGCCCGAAAACAAGCCGGCCGCGGTGGCCGAGGGGACTGGGCGCGCCAGTCACGGTCTGCACGGCCACTACGGTCGGGGGTTCGAATCCCCCCTCGGGCATGGATATTTGTGCCGTCCTTAGTAGTAGCTGTTTCATAAATAGTTTGAGTAGCTTGTAAGTTTAGGGACTGATGACCCCGTAGTTAAGTCCCATAAGCTATACTAACATTTGAACCAGAAAACAAAAGAAAAGGAAGGAAGATAAGGGCATAACGTCCCATCGACGCTGTAGACATTAGAGACTGACCAACGCTCGGACAGTTTTTGTCAGGATGAGGAAGGAAAGAAGCCTTGCTCTTTGGAAGAACCAGTACTAGCTTTTGCCTGCATTGAGTTAGGGAAAGCACGGAAAACGTGAATCAGATGGCCGGAGGCGGGTTTTAACTTCCGTCCTCCTGAATGAGAATCCATCGTGTTACCACTGCACCGACTCGCGCGAGTGGCAGGAAATAACTTCCAAGGTTATGTTGCAACAAAGAAACTACTTTGCGCCCTGTTAACAAGGAGAAAACACTCCTGTCTACTAAGACAACCACTAATGGACAATAGAGGGTTAGGAAAGAATGTTATTCACTGAAGAACCCGAATTCGAACTATTTGGAAGTAAACCCCGTCAAATATTCCTCCGTTTATCTATGAATGTTTGAATCCTCTTTGCGTAATATATTACAAGTGTAAAATATAGAGGAGAGTCTGTGATGGGGATCTTCGATCTTCTGAAAGGGAAGAACCAAAAACATCATCATGCGAATCACCAGCGACAGGACATCTACGAGGGGAGTTCGAAAATAAGTTTCCCCTGTCGTCTGTGGGCAAAGTTGTGTATGAAAGGAAACAAAAGACACATTAAAGATAAGACATATCTTTATTTTTCTACATAATTTCCAAGTACATTGAGACCACTTTATAAGCTTCAAAATGCCGTCCAGTTAAAAAAAATCGAGGCGTTGCTTACGGAAGAAGCGTTGAACGTCTATGTACTGGAAACATCCGTCATCACCTGTCGAAAGAAGTTCAAAAGCACCCCATCTGCAGGTAAAGTGCTACTCGCCGTTTTCTGGGACTCTCAAGGAATTTTATTGCTGGACTTTTTGGAGGATTCAACCATAAATGCTGCGCGGTACTGAGCCACTCTGTCGAAATTGAAAGAGGTGATCCGGAAAAAGCGTTCTGGCCTTCTCAAATCTGGCGTTCCGCTGTTGGATGACAATGGGAAACGAAACTCGCCGACGGCAACGCAAAACCACATTGCAGCTCTTGGTTGGGAGCATCTACACCATCCGCCATACAGTCCTGATCTCACATCAAGTAACTTCCATCTGTTTCCAGCTTTGAAGAAGACTCTCGTCGGAAGGCGCTTTGGAAGCAATACTGACGTCATATAAGCTGTTCAACACTTCTTCCGTATGCAACGCCCTTTTTTTCTGGAAGGCATTTAGAAGCTTATAAAGCGGCACGAGAAAAGTCTCAATGTACTTGGAAATTATGTCTTATCCTTAACGTCTCACTCGATTTTCTTTTTTCCTTTCATACGCAACTCTGACCCGAGTCGAGAGGGGAAACTTATTTTCCAACTCCCCTCGCACTTTGTGCTTTGTTGGGAAAGGGTTGGTCCTTCAGCAAGACAGTAACGTGGAACACACTTTCCGCCTGCGTAAAAACGATGTGAAATGACTAGAGGTACAGAAAAGTTTTACAACGTGGCATGTTAGCCCCAGTTCCCTGACTGTAGCCCAGTCCAGTTGCTCCATCTGTTGAGCCGGTCACGGGGACCCGAAAACGGTGACTCACAAATAGGACACAATTGTGGGAGATTCTGAAGCAAAAATGGAACTAATTCCTCCTGAAACCCTGGCAAAACTGACCCATCGTATGCCGCGACTATACAAGGCAGCAATAAAGAGGAAGGGTAGCTTTTTGAGGGATCAAAAATGTAATAGTCACATTTACCTATCTGTCGCAGCGGTGGAGTAGCCGAACGGTCTAAGGCACCTCGCTGCGTAGCGCGCGGTTGCTCGCCGTCAGAGGTTCGAGTCCTCCCTGGGGCATGGGGTGTGTGTGTGTGTGTGTGTGTGTGTGTTTGTCCTTAGGTTAGTTTACCTTAGTTTAAGTAGTTTGTAAGCTACGGACAGATGACCACGCAGTTTGGTCCGATAGATTCACAAACATTTGAACATTTGAACCTATCTGTCGTTTGAGCATACAAGGCATTTAGATAATACTAAAATGTGATTTAATATTACATGTCTTTCAAATTTACAATAATCACAAGGTGTTTGGAAACTAGTGGAGGGTAGTGTATGGTTGTGAAAATCTAATCATTACTTTGGAATCGAGATTAAATAGCTGCTGAACGCTAACTATACATATTCTAGAATTCGTTGCTCGTTATACCTTTCCTTGTAAGTACATCTGCTTTACAATTGCTGATTTAATGTCGTAGATGAAATTCGGAGGTGGGGGGGATGGCGGGCGGGGAGTTTCCTACATATCAGATTGAATAAGTTCCCATTTTTCTGCCCTTTGTACAGGTTCATCCGGTGCGAACGAACCTTATTTGCATTTAACTGTAGAGTTTTACAGGCAATTCCGGGAGCTGGAATTCCGGTTGTCCGTGAGCTCGTACGTGGACTCTATAGAATTTGTGTAGATCCTGAGGTTCCGATCTTTTGTATAAACTTGGCGTAGCACATAATGAAACTTGCGTTCCAGTTCTAAACGTTTAAACGGCTGTCGTTAATTTGATACTGATGTGAATGAACTTGCTGTAGCGGAGGACTAACCCCCCGTCCCCCACCCTCCAAGAGGACTGACCCCCACAGCAGAAGAATAAATTATCTACGGCGTTGAAGTAACATGTGACATAATGCTTTAAAATAGTGGTAGACTATTTGCCTTCATTATTAATCTACCTGCTATCATCAACGTGTATTCGGGATTGAACAAAAACTTGGAAACTATACCGCAAATCGATGCTGAAACACAAATGCAGATGTTAGCCGAACAAGCAGGATGCGTTGTTGTATTTGACCACCAAAGCCACATGTGTGCCCTTAATACGTTAGAAATGACAGTTGCGGTTAATTGTGAGTGCACTGTGCGAAGCTAAGTGAATTCTAACATGGCCACATTGTTGGTGCTATTATGGTGGGTGCTTGCGTTACCAAGGTAGTCGAACTTTTTGGCGTTTCAAGAGGAATCGTGTTGAAGATCTGCGGTATACATCATATAAAGAGAGATATTAACTGCTAAGTCACAACGCCGACGAAAGTGCATTTTGCATATCCACTGGTCACCAGTCAGCAGATCTCAGAATTATTTATCCGTTTTCGTCTTATTTGGAAGATAGGGTGCGTAATCACTATTCACCGCTATCAACTTGTTACTGATTTACAGGAAGAACAGGTTATTGAAAATCAGCCGTTAAGATATGTCTATAAGCTGTTTTTAATCCCAACAGTTTTCCTACGGATGGTAATGTGATAGGGCCTTTTACTCCGGACATGTTTCAGGATAAGTAATCATCAAGTAATCCGGACTGGAAACAACTTGTTCCAGAACTTAAATCTGTTGGGGTGGGCGTACAGGCCTCAACGTGACACCTTAGAGTGATGAATAAGACAAATGTTAACCAAGATTTTCATGTAAAGCGGATACAAGGCAATCTTCTTGTGCAACAGATCATATTCTTAAATTACGTACAATTTGAAGTGGTCAAGCAGACCAGAGTCTTAAGACCTTCATCACGACCCGAAAAACTTCAAATGAGAATTTAAAAAATAAAAAAGGAGTTAGAAAAGAAATCAAAATATGTATTGTCTGTAATTTCATTCATCGTAATCGATGACATAAGGATGCCTACAACTGCGTCATTCAAGATCAGTTACGTAAATAACACGAGGAATTTTGAGAATCTATTCTCATTATGAAGTACAAATATTTACTTCGGTATTTCATGTGGTGTTTGTGTGGATTGATACACAATGAAGACGGCATAGTACCTGTAAATTAATGGATATAAAAGCTATTTTTCAACATTAGCGCATGCTTACAAGAAGATTTATATTTTCATATTTTGAAATTTCGATACAACTACAAAAAGACAACCGGAAGACACGAAAGAGAACAACAAAAAGCAAATATCAGATAAATTACTAACGTAAATATTTGTACTTGATGACTAAAATTAATACTGTAGAAGCGTCGTGTTGTGCTAGAAAAAACATGTAACTTGTGCAGTTTTTTTATTAATTAAATCGTGTATTGGCTCTTTACTGTGCTTCCCTGTAGCTCCATCTCTGTACATGGCGGATATGACAGATTCCATTTACGTCAACCACTTCAAACGACACACGTCAAAGCGCAGCGCAGCTGATACGTCTGTCCAAATGTTTTTGATTTGACGCACGGGATAGACCTTGCTGAAGCTGTTACCGAAAACGTCCGACGCAGTGTTACCGAACAGTACATTATGTTGTATTTAATTACATTGAAAGCCAAATACTTTTCGTTTGACGCACACTGCCCTGTGTAAATTAGTTAAAATATAACGAAATGTTAACTCCAGCTCCAATAGAAATGTTATTATTAAAATTTAATATAATGTACAAAACATGTGATTTATGTATTGCATCCGATAGAGAACGGCCGTGTGTTCAAAGGCGCCTTGCTACAGATTGCGCGGCCGCTTCCTGTCGGAGGTTCTAGTCCTCCCTCGGGCATGGGTGTATGTGTTGTCCTTAGCATAAGTTATTTTAAGTAGTTTATAATTCTCGGGATTTATGACCACTGCAGTTTGTTCACACAGCTTCACAAACAGTTGAACATATGTAACTGATGAGTCATTAAGGCCTTGGATTCGCATTTTGAGGAGAGGAAATCCAATCCCCGTTCAATCTGATTTGGGTTTGTAGTGGATTGCTTAAAGGATTTAGATGACTGCCGAGATTACAATTTTAAGTCTCAGCCAGTTTTCTTCCTTATCCTTGTCCAACTTGAACTTTCAGCGTTATCAGTAGATAATTGAACCTCAACGTTTGGAAGTAGTTTCTGAATCCGGTAGAGTGTAATTTCATGAACAGTTCTCTCAAGTCAATGCGTTCCACTGCCCAAAACTTACCCTGATCAGACGTTACTGAAAGGAAGACCTAAGATACCGTCGGTTTTCATATGCAAAATTCGCTATAATTTACAACTCCTTAGAACGAAATGGCGAACAATAGATACTTAAGGTTTTCAGAAAAGTCATATGTCTGTTAGTTGCAAATAGATACACATCACGGGGCAATATAAACGATTTCACTCGGATAATTGTGTAATTGAGTAACAAAGTGCTCTAAAGCGAAGAAATGAAGATACGTCATTAACGTCCGTTCATGAATGCTTTCCGCTTGATGTTCACTTAATTGCAGCTGTCTCTAAGTGTTGGTGTGAAAATTATGTTAAAAAAAACGATGAGGAGTCCTATACAAAGAAAGTACACTGACCTGGGACATTTAGGCACAAAGGGCGCAGGTACGTTATTTGCGCAGCACTCACCCGATGACAGCTGCATAGGAGAGTTTCTGAGACATGATTAGGGTAACATGTAACGTCTAAGTGAGTTGACGCCGTTCGAAAGGAGTATGGTGGGCGGTTTCCAAACAATGGGAACTTCGATTTCGGTAGTGGTGTAGGAATTCGGCTTCATACGTCCAACCATATCTGGCGTGTATCGTCAATGGCTGAATGAGGGTGTCACAGTCCACAACAGACCAACTACCGGCCGTCCTACCGTGACCGGTGACATTAGAGGCATCGTCAATAGCAACAGCTCAATAATGCGGAAACATCAAAGCTTACTTCTACATAGGATGTGATAGATACATATCCGAGTGGACAATGCGTAGAAATATGGGTCCATTGGCGTATGAAAGCAGGTGCCGCACGAGGGTGCCACTGTTAACAGAAAGTTATCGGTCACAACGGCTTGAATTTATCGTCAATTACCAGGGATGGACACTGGAACAATGACGGAACGTGGTAGGGTAGGGGAATTACGATTTCAATTGCACCGTGCTGTTGGGAGGCACTGTGAATGGCGCAAGCCACATGAAATCGTGTTTCACACATGCCAAGAAGGCGTGGGCCATTGCGAAGGCCTCTGTGTTATGGTCCGTGTGCACTTTATTTTGGTAAGGAACGGGTCCTTAGTTGTTCTGAAAAGGACTTTGAATGTTCCATGGTATGTTAAGCCGCTCAGGGACCATCTTCACCAGTTTTTGTAGTGCTAACAATCTGACGGTTCTGCGGTGTTTCAAGATGATAACGTGTTGCTACATAGCTCTCACACCGTCTGAGAATGGTTGAAGAAACGGGTAGCAGGGACGGGGTCCAAAGATTGATATGTCGCCCCGGATTTCAGATTTGATCCCCATCGATCACATTTCACACGCTATGAAATTCAGGCTCCGTGCCATGGACCATACATCCAAGAATAGACCAGAATTTTGTACCAACATGCGATAGATTTGGTGTCAGCTGCATCCATAAGAGTGCCACGGACATACCGGCCGCGGTGGCCGAAAGCTCAGCGTCCGCAACAAAGAGGACTACACATAGAAAAAAAAAAAAAAAAAAAAAAAAAAAAAAAAAAAAAAAAAAAAAAAACCGCTCCGCGGCGCGCCAGTCGCGGTTCGCACGGCCACTACGGTCGGGGGTTCGAATCCCCCTTCGGGCATGGATATTTATGCCGTCCCTAGTATTAGCTAGTTCATAAGTAGTTTGTAAGTTTAGGGACAGATGACCTCGTGGTTAAGTCCCATAAGCTCTAAAAACATTTGAACATTTTTTGAGCCACGGACATGTACAGTCGCTTCCACAGCGTTTCCCTGATATCCGCGTGGCCAGAGGAAGCCCCACTCCGTATTAGGTGTCGATCACATTACATTTTCTCAGAGTCTGTGTAGTAGTCCGAAACTAAAGTTTCTTTCAAGTTTATAATACGTCGCGTTTTGCAGCTCTCCAATATTTTAGAAACGTCAATTTTAGATATTGTACCAATGCTGCTTGTTTACTGCTATGCTGACTAGTTTAGGGACTTGCCCATTTTCTAAAGCCGCGTATTGCAGAGAAAAATGTTCATTTTTAGTGGTAGATACATGTGTACAATAAATTAATATGGTATGTTTATGTCGTACTTAATTACATTCGTTTATATTTGGGCACTGTGTACGTCACGCTGTTTATTTCGAAATACTTCGGTGTAATATTACTAGCGATAAAGTATAGTAGCGTAACAGCAATATCGTCTATTACACTACAGTACGTAACATGCAGTAAGCGTATCTACCACGTAAAATAGCTGTGAATGTAAACTGAAAAATGCATTGTACAACTGTAATGTAATGGAACTGAGTATCTTTGTAAAATTACACAAAACTGTTCGATAATAAACCGCATGACATACACAGGGACTCCAGACGAGACATAAAGTCGTTCATGAGGTATGCGCCCATATCAGTATTAATTGATAAACAGTGCTATTAGGACGCTGTGTAAAATTATAGAGCCACAGATAGTGATGTGGTCATGCGTTTATTTATGCGTTTATCATCTTCAGAATCGTGGAAGGGGGTTTACATAATAAAATTGTATGGCGTCAATGCCCTGATGAATTCAGCAGGGCATTGATGCCATACAATTTTATTATGTAAACCCCCTTCCACGATTCTGAAGATGATTTTTATCGAAACGCATCAATAAACGCATGACCATATCACTATCTGTGGCTCTATAATTTTACACAGGGTCCTAATAGCACTGTTTATCAATTAATACACAGGATCCATATACAAATGAATGTAAGTAATTAATACAAAAATACCACATAAAATTATTTTTCCCCATGTATCCTCCACTAAAAATGAACATTGTTCTATCTAATAGGAGCCATAACAAAATGCGCAAATCCTGAAACAGGTCAACATAGCAGGTTTTGTTGAATACATAAAAATGTCTTTTCTGGAAAATTTCCTTCTTCATGTAAGGTTGTAGAAAGCAAACTTATTTTTTGTGATGTTAACATGTGTTTGTTTTGAACTAGCTTACCTCTTATTAGGCCATAGTCAGGAAGCAAACGGTAGAGTTAACAACTGATTATTAACCACAACAGACACTAGCGCGTAGTAACAAAACTTTTGGCAACAAATGTAATTTCAGCCACACAGCCTTTGATCGTGACATTAATCCACAAATGTCAAAGTGAGCGCTTAGCGCGATGTAATTATATCACTACAGGTTGTCAAACAGAAAGGTAACGGCCGTTTGCACCGGATTTCGTCGGATCACCGAAATGAAACATTTTCGGCCTTGGCAAGTACTTGCATGGATCACCGTCCAAGTCTGCCGAGCGCAGTTGGCAAGCGGCGTGCAGGCAGCAGCCCTTGAGAAACCAGCTGCGGAGCTGCTTCACCAAGGAGTAGCGGCTTTGGTGAAAAAAGATAAACAACAACACAAAGGTCGGTGAGTGGGGCACTGCCACAGGCCATCTCCATACCCCACTTCTGCAGGAGGATGACACGGTCGGTACCTGTGACACTTGTAGGAAGGAGTTTATTTTTCGTTTAGTCGAGTGAAACAAAGAGTTTACTGTTACTAGTTACTATTCATTTGCCGCGGTGGAGTAACCGAGCGCTCTAAGGCGCCTCGCTGCGGAGGGCGTGGTTGCTCGGCGTCGGAGGTTCGTGTCCTCCCTGGGACATGTGTGTGTGTGTGTGTGTGTGTGTGTGTGTGTCCTTAGGTGAATTTACCTTAGTTTAAGTCGTTTGTAAGCTACGGGCTGATGACCACGCAGTTTGGTCCGATAGATTTACAAACATTTGACTTTTTTACTGTTTATTTGCTCGACGTGTTTTAAAGGTAACTCAATATCAACGTATGTCACACGAATTATCAAGGGAGGAGGGGAATTACTTTGTGTCCACCTCAAAAATAAAAAATAAAAAAAACACAAAAGTTTTTAATACCTTTTATTTCTCAAGCAATAACGAGTTAAAGATAATGTGATCTGTAAGTAGGGTGTAAACGTGGAAACTAGCAGCAATACCAACAGATTTTCAATGAGATATACTTCCAAGAGGTGAGCACCTTTCAACCAACAAAAGAAAAATAATACAGTTTTCGTTAACGATTGTTGACTTTCACCCACAAACTACTATTTTAGGAATTTGCTAGAAGCCTTCATTAAAAAATTTTAGAATTAAAGAATTTAATTTACCTGTCTACATTTCAATATTTCCAGAAGGTGAGCATAAATAGCTCCCCCCCCCCCTCTCTCTCTCACTGGTGTTGTAAGCGTTACCTTCATCAGCAGGAGGATTAATGTGTATTCGTATGTGATGCGACTTTGGGGTAACCGGTAGCTCATTCTCCGGTGCTCACATACTCTGTCACTGAATTCTTATTCGGGAGGACAAAGTTCACATCCGCCTCCGGTCGTACTGATTTAGGTTTTCCTTGTTTTCCTTAAATCACGTCAGGCAAATACTGAGATGGTTCCTTTCAAAGGGCATGGCCGGTTTCCTTCCCCATCCATTACGCAAACTATCCGAACGTGTACTCCATCTCTAATAACCACGCTATCGACAAGACGTTAAACCCTAATCTTCCTTCCTTGTTGTTTATTTTCCTCTGTCACTAATACACCCCACCTGATGTAATACTTTGTAAACAAATGTATAAGAAATCGAGTCATGAAAGTTCGGAGCATTGTTCCAAATAAAGGAAAAGGTATTTTAAAACGAAATATTTTTACAATCCATGAAAGTAATCATAATTCCTCGCAACGCAGTTTCTTGTGGAATCGCTCAAATCACTATGTTCACGCGTTCTTGGCTATAGGCATCATTTGTGGAGATGAGACATGGTGCTATCAGTACTATCCGGATACCAAACGGTAGTCAACAGCATGGTGTTCACTGTCTTCCTTTCTCCCTGCGGTAGAAATCCATGACGAACAAGTCATTACTCTCGAAGAAGACGATCAGTTTTGCATTTTGTCAGCTGACTTTTCCTGGGAGGCAGGGAACGCGATGGAAACTATCGCGTTGCGCAGAAATAGACGCGCAGTTTGGGGCGCATGTCAAGGTTTGCGTGGCCGATCCCGTCAAAGATTCGAGTTCTCCCTCGGTAATGGGTGTGTCTGTTGTCAAATGTTTAAATGTTTTTATAGCTTATGGGACTTAACTACGGGGTCATCAGTCCCTAAACTTACAAATTACTTATGAACTAGCTAACACTAAGGACGGCACAAATATCCATGCCCGAGGGGGGATTCGAGCCCCCGACCGTAGCGGCCGTGCAGACCGTGACTGACGTGTCTCATTCCCCTCGGCCACCGCGACCGGCTGTCTGTTGTCCTTAGCATAAATTAGTTTAAGGTAGCTTAAATAGTTTGTAAGTCTAGGCACCGATAACCTCAGCAGTTTGGTTCCTTAAGTTTACAACTATTTGAACATTGTTTGAATACCGTTACAATGACTGCCGCTTAGTGTGCGGATCGTATGGTACCCACACATCAGATCTTTTGAAATTATGTGGATATCCATCAACAGAAAGCCGCAAGGCAACGGTTTCCAACAGTTTTACAAAGAATGTGAGAAGAGTGTTGTAATTAATGCTAAAGATTTTCTATTTCCAGCTCTTCTATCCGTTATTTTGTGATAATAACCACAGAACGTTTCGGTCACATCTTGTGTATTAAATTACGTGCGGTCTGGGACGCTCTGTTACGGTTCGCGCGGACGCTCCTGTCAGAGCTTCGAGTCCTCCCTCGGGCATGAGTGTGTGTGTGTTGTCCTAAGTATAAGTTAGGAAAGACAACTTCACCATTTGGTCCGTTAGGTTTACAAACATTTGAATACAAAGTGCGTAGTACACTACGAAAATACGTAATATTGCAGTGTACTAGAGATAACAGTATATTACTAAAGGCTTTGAGGAGAACAAAATAAGACAAAAATATTCCAATGTTTGTAATTCTATGGGACAAAACTACATTGGCGATAAGTCGCTACAATTACAAACTAAGTTAAACTAACCTAATGATAACACACACATCCATGCCCGAGGGAGGATTCGAACCCCAGATACGGGAGGCCACGCGATCCGTAAGGTGGCGCTCCAGTCCACTCGGCTACTCCCACGCGGCAATGTAAGACATATGACGGTGTTTTTGTAGTGCAAATATCTGGTTACGTATCTGATGAGTATGAGCTCATGTCTAAGTAATCGTTCAGAACCAGGTGAGGACTTCATGCTAATGCTTTTGTGGCCTACTTTAGGTTACGGTAATAACACTGAAAGTGGTGCCATTGCGATCACCTTTTGACAGCTTGAAATTTAAATGAAAATAACGGTTTAACCATTCATCTGACACGAAAATTGAATAAACGAATTTGTAGAGGTGATGATTCTCTACAACTTCGCTCTCTTGTATTTTCTTTTCTTTTTTTTCATATCTCGCATCGTTTCAGAGATATTTGCCAAAATGACGGATTTAACGATGTGTGTTTGTCCGGGAGGCGGTAGCAACGGTTTCATACGTAGCGCCGGCCCCTGCCGACATCAGTGCTGCCGCCGCAGCTGCGAGTTGCCCTTCTGGACTTCGTGCGTGCGCCACACCGGCCCGCTCTGATTGGCTGCTGATGATGTCCTCTCGCATATATAAGCGGGAAACCGTCCCAGCACGGCACTTCTCCTCCCCACCCTCTCCCTCTCCTCTCATCACCTTTTCCCCCCACACCACATCTTCAATGCTCTGAGTGCTCCACCATCTATGGAACCTTCTCTGTGATTCCATGTGAGTGCTTCAACATGTGTGGTGTGTTTTAGTTACATTATTTTATTCTACAATAGTGGACGGCCAACCCGCAGCCGACAACATCAGTTTTAACTTGTGTATTTCTCCTAGTGTGTGTGTGTGTGTTTTTTTTTTTTTTTTTTTTTTTTTTTTTTTTTTTTTTTTTTTTTTTTTTTTTTTAACTCCAAATAGCGGACGGTTTCAACATAGCCGCCGCCCTACGCTCATTTTAATTGTGTGTGTGCCACTGACCTTTGAGCAGCTGTCTTTATTCACCACTATTGCAGTTCCAACTCTTTTATGTCGCCCCCGTTTCCCTGCATTTTATGTACTTTGTTTTATCTCCATTTTACATCTCCGTTTTATGTATGTGTTATCTCCAAAATTTTATCTCCTTGTGTTTTTATGTTTTCTCCTATGTCAACTTTTATTTCTGTAGGCTGAAGAGGGCCAGTGAGCGCTGCCGGCCCGCCTCTTTTTAGGGGAAATGAAATCACAATAAAGGAAAAAAAAAACAGACACGTCACTCCATGACCGTTCTATCCCTCAAGCTTCCACCCTCAAATACAAGGCTCATAAGTGCGCTCGGCCACTCCAACGCGGCGCTATACTTTCTTCTACCGGCAATAGTCGTGTGAGTGATTGACGACATGCTAATTATATGTCCCCAACGTTGTAGGTAGCAGTCGGCCATTCGGAAGAGGCTCACGGCACAATCTATGTCTATTATACTAAAATACACCAAACGAGATGGCGCAGTGGGAACACACTGGACTCATTCAGGAGGACGGCAGAGCAAAACCTGCGTCCTGTCATCTTCATTTATGTTCTCCGCGATTTCCCTAAAACACTTCAAGCAAATGCCGAGATGCGAGATGGTTCATTTCGAATGACACGGCCGTTTTCCTTCAGCAACCTTAGCAAAAATCAATCCTAGTGTGTGCTCCTTCTCTAATGACTACGCTGTCGACGGTACATTAAACCAAAATTTTTCTTTTTATGTACCGAAACAGGTTATTCAAAGACCAAGCAATTATGTTCAGTTTATTAGCAGGTCAACTGTCACATTGCTGGAAATGGAGTTTAAATTTGATAGTAATAGCAGTGTAGCTGAATCGAATCGTTCTGACATATCTGCGACAATTGATTGAGATATGATTTCAAGTGGGTTTTAAAACTCGACAAGGCACAATCAAGTTGGATACTCATCTCTATCACAGAAACATATGCACGATTCAATGGCAGATGGATACACGACTTCCTTTCACAAATGACTATTTTGCGACTGGGTTGGTATCTTTCCAGGAAAATAAATTTAATTGAGTTGATTCCTGTATGTTCATAATATCATATCTCCTTTTCAGTTTTTTTCTGGGAAGGTGCCATGTTGTTTTCATAAAGTCTGAATGTGTGTATATGTATGGCCTCTCCACTTTGTAGTAAGAGGTGGAATGACTGATGAAGAGTTCTCGGACTTCCAGCCGGTAGCAGTTTCTTCTAATGATTACTCAGGAAAAACCATAGTCAACGTGTCAGTTGTTAGTAAGTTTAACATAAATGATCACCGTTATTTCTGTCAAGCAAATTTTACCAAATTCTATCGTTCTGTGTTAAAAACGATTTAAAATTTCTTTCAGTGTGAACGACAACTATTATATTGCTCTAAAAATGTAATTTTTAGTTATAATTTAAGGTTGTCAGTAAGATTTTGGTGGACAATGACATGTCAACAGTGACGTAACGGAAGGTTGTTTTTATTTATTTACTTATTTATTGTATACAACCATCTCGTACATATTTACGTCACATAGAAACAATTTTGACATCACAGTTTGACGTCCCACACTACAATTTAGTAGAATCATCCTTAGAGGGCACGTTGGTAAGCGCAGGATAAGTGGTAGCACAGAGATGCAGGTTGCTGGAAGGAAATGAAGTACCTATCGCGGAATAACAGACACGCTAACGTCCTATAACTGATGCTTTCTCATGAAGAACCAGGCCGGTAGCTTAAAACTGTAGTCTGTCGACAGACCTGCGTGGCTCTGCGTGCTCTGTCACGTCGGTATGGGTCAACGTCAACATTCGAGAATCAGAACAAAGCAAGGTAGTCGCCCGTAGGCAACGCCTTTCGACTAGACAGAGTTATTTCGGGAAGAGTAAGGGGGATACCCGCACAGGAGCAGTTCCGGCGAAACATGCGTGCTCTGAACATGGCTTTCGCTTCGGGCAATTTTGTTACAATTAAAAGGAGTGCAGCTAAACTTTCGTATGTTTTGAAGCGAAGGAGTACTGATGTCTCTGCGATTCAAAGGACAAAATAGAGTAGCTGAAAAACTTTTGACGTTGCTGATGGTTACAAGGATATATAATTCAGACCGATCCCTTGGAATACAGGTTAAGCTGCAAGCAACTGGAATAATAGACAGGGAGTACTACACTAGAAATGTATAAGTTCGCCGCGGCGGAGTGGCCGAGCACACTGAGGTGCAATGCTTCGATGCGCGAGGCCGTTCCACGTCGGGGACTCGAATCCCCCCTCGGGCGTGGATGTTTGTCCTGTCTTTAGTATAAGTTAGTTTGTAAGTAGTTTGTAAGTTTAGGGACTGATGAGCATGCAGTTAAGTCCCATAAGCTTAACAAACATTCGATACGATAAGTTGGTAATTTGTTAGGGCAAGAAGCATGTCCGGATAGCCTAATGGTTCAATGCGGCTCTAGCAGCCGAACGAAGCACAGGTACAGCGCACTTCACGCCTGCAGCACGTGTTTGCTGTATTTGTTTACGTCCTACGACCTTCCCATAGGTGTCGCTCGTTGACGTTCAGAACATACATGGCCACCCGTTTCAGAAAACCCACTCTACGATTCACGTTTTGCAACGACTACAGAAGACCAAAGGCATTGGAAGTGTGAAGAAACTAAAATCACATTGTCCGATACCATGTGAAACCATTTTTCCTTTATATACAGCACAGTGTACTTGAAACCCGTGAACAAATACTTTGTTCCCCCCAAAACTAGCGTCTCTTTTGACACACCATGGCAGCGTCGGTGCGGTCATTGACCATACCGAATATTGCGTACGGTATGGGTACTTTTGATCTCTACGTAGGGCATCAGTCCTCGCTTCCTGTCCTGAGGTCATTAATTTCAGGTCCATATCCTCCCCTCTGGTATTGTGACTGAGCTGGAGCTTTTTATGACCTCTACAGAGGACAACAGTCATCCCCTCCCCTTCTGAGATGATTCAATTCCGGACCACGTCCTACCCTCCGATATTCTGAAAGAGCGGTTGCTTTTTTTGACCTCTACAGTGAACATCAGTCCTCCTCCCTCCGATGGGTGCAACAACCACATTGCATGCATGCCACCCACCCAACCACACCTACTCACCCAACCCCTCACCCACCATCCCCTCCCCTCCCACACACACACACACATGAGGCCACCTATCTGCTCAAGGCCACCTCTCAACCACTCTGTAGTCTCACCCCCACCAACCTCAGCTATGTTGTATAAATTGATGAAAGGGTTCTGGGGAGGAGACAGTTTCAGTGTGGATATTATGAAGCGTCAGCAGCAACAGCAGTCTAGATCGTTGCAGGTTCGAAAGAAGAGGAGCGACACTGAGCCTCATCCCAGCAAGCCTGAGCCACCATCATCATCACACTCAGCATCTACAATGACAGAGCTGGTCAACATGCTGGATCAAGAGCTGAACTACGAGGTACTGCTATCACTTCCAGTCATCAATCTCACAAGCAACGATGATCCAATGATGGAGCAGCAGCAGTCTAGGTAATCACAGATTCGAAAGAAGAGGGACGAGCATACATCACCAGTATTGATGGGGCCACGTATCTAGTCTCACCCCAGCATGCCTTAGCCATCAGCACCTACATTGATGGAGTTGGTCAACGTGTTGGATCATCAGAACTCTGGGGTAACGCTAACGCATCCAGTCGTCGATGTCACAGGGGATGATAGTGATTATCCTCCAATGCGGTTGCCCCACTGTGATGCCGCTGCTGGCTCCTACTGGGCTATTCATCCTCATGCTGATCACGAGCTGAAGAAGACGTGCCCTCATGCACCTGCTCTTCATGTCGACATACAATTTAACGGCCAGTGGATCAAAACGTGTCAACATACGTTTAGAATCATGGCGTTGGACTGCAACTATTGAAATCTAGAACGTTAAGCATGGTACGAAAGTTCCTCTGAAGAATGGAATGAGTCAGCAAAGGCTTTACCATCCATTTGTGATAAATTGACTAAGAGTTATGGTTCTGTGCATTTACCTCCTAATGAGTGTTTTTCAAGGGTGACGCTATCTATTATGGAGTTGTATGCAGGTGCATCCTTAAACATTGATTCAAGGAAATCTGGAATTTACCTAAAACATTCAAGTGTATTGAATTTCCGAAGCTGTACAGTCGTTGAACCTGACATGAGATGTGATCTCCCAGCTTCCTCAACTCTTGCAAATCACACGTTACTGGAGTTCCGAGACAAATATTTACAGGCGAGGATTTATACAGACGGTTCGAAAACCCAGGACCGAATGGGATGCGCTCTTTGGGATACCAAAGCGCAAACGGGGTGTAATCACAAACTGCCACAGCAAATGACAATAATGACTGCTGAACTCACAGCTATCTTGGAAGCCCTCAAGTACTGCTTTACGGTTCCAGAGAATCATATTGTCATCTTCCGGGATTCTAAATCTGCGTTCGTACCTTTTCAGTATTTTTGTTGAGGGCATAAAAACCACCCAATAGCCTGCAAGATAACGGAACACATAAACTACGTGTAAAAGAATGGACGCAGTGTCTCCATGTGTTGGATTAAGACACAAAAAACGTTCTGGGGAACGAAATATCTGACACTTGGCAAGGAAGCGGTTACCACTGCTACAGAAGAATATACTCACATTCCAGCGGAGGATCTTCTATCACTTTACAGAAAGAGAATTCGGGCTGAATGGGACAAAGAATGGGAAGCTTCTGAGACAGCTAAAGGAAAATACTATGCACAAATAACACCAGTTCACCTTGGTACAATGGACTTATGTGTTCACGGAAGTATGCAGTCACTATAGCGCGATTGAAGTTCAACCACAGTGAACTGCGCAGCACCTACATCGTATCGGCATAGTGATATCTCCACTTCCTGACTGTGGCGAAGCGGAAGACACAAATACCTTTTTGATGCATAAACAGGTGGGATCTTGCGTCAAAGTTGTTAAGGTACGTTGTGAGCAGGAACTACCAGTTACCTACATCTGTGTCAACATTATTGGCAACCACAGGCATTACAGTGTACAAAGAATTTATCTCATATTTAACAGCGGCGAAGAAAGAGTTATGAAATGATATGTAAAAGATAAAACCATGTTCAATCACAATATGCTATTTCAGATTGCTCTTGTCTGTGCTATTTGTCCTTATCTTGATGGTTTGTTATGTTATTTCAAATTCTCTTGGCTTTGTTCTCGGTCATATCAATAATGTTTGTTTGTTTGCTTTCGCCAACTTGCTTTCATAGCTGTAACAGCGTATGTCATTATGATTATTTATGTGGATGGCTGTATGGGGACAACTCAGAGGCCAAAAAAAAAAAAAAAAAAAAATAAAAAAATAAAAAAAAAAAAAAAGAAAAAAAGAAAACTATGCTAGCAAAATCCACAAGTGGCCAGGCTAACCGCTCGTTGAGAGCACGATCTATCTTGAAATTGGCATACATTACTTTTTTTTCTTTATTGTTATTTCATTCCCTAATACACGGCGGGCAATGCGCTACGTTTGTAAACTTTTATTTCATTGGTTTTTTTCTGTTCCATAGGACCCAATTGAGGAGTGAGACGTCATGGAACAAGTCAAATTTTTAAATGTATACACTCTTTGATGTCGTTGCTATACATTTTCACTGTTTGTGGGAAGTCCCCTGTAGAGACTGTATGGTCACCTATTATTGCCGTAGGTGGTTTTGAAACACCAATGTATATAGTTGCAATCTGCAATGAGGCGAGTCCATCCTTCATAGGATAGTATCACTTTCGTTTCACCATATTGAGGATTTTCGAGAACCAGTACTGGATGGAACTCTCGATCCGGGCTCATTTCAACACACTAGCGTTTACTACTACTGTTGTTTAATTTGAACGTTATATTAAACAACATTACATCGACACTGGTCAAATAAACCTTCCCTCTTAGTCTTCTTGTGTTTCTTTATGTTGATGAAAGCACTGTAAGGGTATTATTATGACACGTGATCATCCGATAGCAGTTCTCTCGCAAGTGAAAATCGTTTTACGTCGGTGTAGAATATATATGTGAGCTGCAGGAAGTCATTTCCAAACATGAGGACGGCATAAACAACGTACTGATATTCTCTGCTTCACGTGACAGCCATGAAGTTACAGCCCTTGTGACGAACTTAAGAGAGGGTGAAGAACGTATATTGACGATTTATGGTCTGCAGTGTTGATGATTTTAGTTAAATGCTTAAATCATTGGTGTAGGATGAGCATGAGGACTGCTCGACACTGGCATATTCAAAACAACGTTTACATTCGAGTATCTATCGACGTCTTCAACTGATGGTGCCTCCTCGTATTACAAGACTTTTTCTGGAAACCTAAGAATTCAATAGGGCAAAGAAGAAGCAGTGTGCTAGTGCTTACGAGCTATCTGAATGGTTTAAATCTACGAATATGTGCAAAGTGCTTCTCAACATTTATCACAAACTTTCTGAAAACCGTGATGAACTGAATGCTATAGACTATTATTTTTTTCCCTAAGGAACTTATGTCAAAACTTAACTTACCTTATGTTCTACAGTCTGCCACAAGTGTTTCAAACCGATAAGGGTATTTAAAAATATTAATGTTGTTAGGGATGGGCGGCACGGTGCGACGTGAGTGGTGGAAAGTTACTGGCTGTATGACCTTCACATATGTTGCGCCGAGGTCGCCACGTCACGCCCCCTATCTGCCGGGGTATAGGTGCCACAGACAATGGTACTGACTGACAACCCACATAGGCTGGTGAAATGGACGATGTGGTGGTCATCGTTCCCACACAAGCACTTTAGGCCGGACAGGAACGACACCTTTCTTCTGACACGGAGGACAGAACGCGGAATTAACCATCACCCAAACGGCGCAAGAGGCAGCGTCATTCAACATCTGAAGGAGGCGACTTGCCTCAAGATTCTGATGCTTCCCCACCAGATGATGACTCGGAGAGCTTCCACAGACGACGTGACATCGGTGGACGTGCCACTGCCGCCCATTCTGACGACCCCCCTCCCCGCATACACACAAACGAATTCTTACATACAGCTGACAGACGACAGACGTCGTTCCTCCAAACCCTACAGAACACATGGACGCCACTGCGGCGACGACGTGTCGCCAACATTTACGCTGTCTGTCAGTCGACAGGACAGAGCCCAATTTTAGTCTGAGGAGATTTTCACTACGTCTTACACCTATAGGATTAAACCCCACACTACCACACCTATAATTAACTTTCGCACAAGATATAATGCTACGGGACACTTGAGAACCATGACACGGCCAACACCGTGATATACTAACTAGTCGAGTCATTCTGTAAGTCATCGTGACATAATTTCTGTCACCCGGTACTAACAAAGCTATAAAAAGAGCTTAACGATACCTCTTGGCCTTTTTGGTTCACAGCGGCGACATCTGCACAGTTCTCCTCCCACAACAAAAGGCCTGGTGCAGTCGTCCATCGCAGCAGTTAAACACCTCTGTTCTCTAGGACCCCGACAGTATTCAATGCAGTACAGAGAAAAATGTTCAAATGTTTCTAAATCTATCGGACCAAACTGCGTGGTCATCAGTCCGTAGCTTACAAACTACTTAAACCTAGGTAAACTAACCTAAGGACAAACACACACACCCATGCCCCCGGGAGGACTCGAACCTCCACCAGTACAGAGAGATGGGCCCCTTGTAAGAGACACTTGCCAATGTACGGCGCCAACGTGACTTGGTGGCTAAAGTGAGCCAGACCCCCCCCCCCCCCCTCATTCGACGCATCCTGATCCAATATGGAAAGGAAATGACTGCATGGCGTCAGTACACTTCCGAACATTACTATGTCGTTCTCCGTGACCTTGGCGACCAGCCGTCTACCGCGGACAACCAAAGGGAACGCGACCGATTTAAGACACTATATGCGACGATGGCACGGCTTACACTGCTGAAAAGACGCCATCGAGATTGAGTAGGACAGGAACGCCCCTTCACACACTATCGTATCCATTGAGAAACGATTATAACATCAACTCGCCACCTAGCTGTCCCATGCAGCGGACATCGCGTTACTCGTCAGAATGAAATCGTCAATTATTTTACCGGCCATTGCCAGACAGTATTTCAGGAGTAACCTGCCAAACTCCGTCCCGACAACAGCGAGTTACCGCACGTTACCCACACTCTAGTCGGTGAAGAGGTTGATGCACTGACGGTGAAGGTTACATGCAGTGGCGGCGCTAGACGAAAACTGGGCGTCGGCGAACTCGTCTTTGCGAGGCCCCTTTCATTTTTCTAGTAAGGAGGAAAATAGAAACATTTCGGCTATTCGCCTCACAGAATTTTTTAAAGATCACATCTTAATTGATATTAGCCGCTATTTCGGCTTCAGTTGATAGTATTGACAACGCATATAGTCTTTCTTGGCTCATTGCGCCTCTCAAGTAACTCTTAATCACTTTTAACTTTGCGAAGTTTCTCTCGGCTGAAGCTGTACTGACTGGAACTGTGAGCATGGTTCTGATTGTTATATAAAGATTCGGATATACTTCTTCTAAATTGTTTTCTAAAATGTACTGAAGGAGTTGTTTTGTAAGTATTTAACTAAAAATTGCATCATTGCTGCACTCATACGAAAATGATTACGGACAACTAAATAGTTGCCGACTGGGAATGGCTCAAACATTAAATGTTTGTAAATCTATCGGACCAAACTGCGTGGTCATCAGTCCGTAGCTTACAAACTACTTAAACCTAGGTAAACTAACCTAAGGACAACACACACACACCCATGCCCCAGGGAGGACTCGAACCTCCATGGCGAGCAACCGCGCGCTACGCAGCGAGACGCTTTAGACCGCCTGGCTACTTCACCGCGGCCCGGGAATGGCTGAGCGTACTAAGGCGTCATACCACGGTGAGCGAGATCGCTCTCGTCGGGTGTCGAATCTCACCCTTGAGTACGGGTGTTCGTTCTTGAGTTAAGCTAGTATAAGTTAGATGCAGGTCGTCGCTACATAACCTAGCAGTTGAAAAGCGCCGATAAACAACAAATATAAAAAAACTACAATTTTAACGATGGTTTGCGAGGCCCCACAGGCGCGAGGCCGTCGGCGGTTGCCGACGTCGCCGACGCCTAGCGCCGCCACTGGTTACATGTGACGTGGTACGCGACGCGATCAACAGAGGTTCTCTGAATAAAGTGCCTGTGATCGAAAATTTTCCGATAGAATTTTACTGCGTTTCCACGCATTAATGACACCACGGCGGACAACAATGTTTTACGAACTCATGACGAAGGACTCTGCTATACTGCGTGCCTTTGTACAATCTATATTACACTCTTTCACACACCGACACCTTGTGCGAGGACAGCAAATTACTGCCCTCTACCCCTACTCAAAGCAGATTACAAAATCTTCCCACAACTCCTGGCAACAATCTGCCCCAAAGTACTCCCACGTGTACTATCTCCAAAACAAGCAACACCGAGAGTCCTGATCAATATGCAAACTGCCATACGGAAATGTTGCGATGTATTTACACTTTTCTCTGTGCATATTGAGACGACTCCCGCTATTTCGATGCAGGAGACGAGACAAACATGATGGCCGATTTCGTCTCAGCGTATGGAAGTGCTGCGGGCAGTGACATGGAAGTGGCCAAATCCGCGGCCTTATCCATTGAACGTGGCCTTCCTCACGACTTATCGCTCCTCCCGTGCGTAAAATGTTTTATGATATCGTGGCGTCACGAGCGTCGTTACGTACCCATTAATTCTCGACGGTCACTCCAACTCAGCCTTACAACTGTGCTGTAAAAACTGCTCCGACTGCTACATCCTCTGTAACGTATAAAATACCTCAATCAACATGTAGCATCTAAAATGGTCCGGGCCGCATAGGTGCTTCTGTAGACACCCACTGTCAGGCTAGCCTTCAGGAAGCCTTTCGATACTTCGCTATGACCGATACAATATTTAAAGTCCGATAAGAAATGCTAAATCTCCCCATTTTAGAGGGGGCCTCTGCCACACCATCCTTCGACTCCAAGCGGCGGCTTTCTATATGGAGCAGTGGTAACTCGCTTAGACGCATGTCCATATATCCTCTTGTATCAGTGGAGCACATCAGTCACAAAATAGCAGACATCTCAACGTTCATCGTAGAATTCAGCTACACCCACACCCACATCCCGAATACACGGCTACCACAAAGTAACGATTTCTACGTACCCCATCTACGTTGCATAACCTTTAACAATGTCGAACTTTAACACCCTTCGGTGCGATGGACAGCAGTATGGCGACATATTCATCTGCTTCTTCCCCCCTCAACGTCCGGGAGACTTGGTACCATGTCACATTCCGAAAATTTGCCACAAACCAACATCTTCACGCAATCTATCTGACACTCCCCTCTACACAATCTGTCAACTCGTGGATGACGGCGCTTACCACATAAATTGCGAAACCACCATTGACGTCTGAAAACTGGGTCAGCAGGTACTTGCCTGCTACCTCATTGTTCCATTGAACTCGATTTTAGGAAAGAATTTTATCCACTCTAAGGATACCCACTTTCCTACACCCAAATCTCACCTTATCGTGTTGGTAAAAGATGGGCGATCTCGCGATCCCGAATTGACTTCTGTCAATACTTAGGAACCGCCCATGCTGCAGTAGAGCACCAATTACGTTATCTAACCTTCTAATCTACGCTAAATACCTCCACGCGATCTTCACATCACCACCTCTCAATTGAAACGTATCACATGCAGACAGCATTCCCACCAGTCTGGTGAATGATTGAGACCACATGCACCACAATAATAAAAAAAAATCGCACTGGTGTATTTTACGGCCCCACATCTATTTAATTAATAAGAGTGCCGGAAACCCATTTAGAAGACAAGGCGAAAAACGATGGTAGAGGCGGATTTGAAACTACCGACCACAAGTATGACAACGTATCACACTACCCATTACACCACGGCGAACAACTGCGGCACTCTCCCTTAATTTTCGTACAATTACTGACAGTTGCTAACAGCTAAAATGACATTTTAGACACTACATTACAATTTATCGTACTGTGAAAGATGTGCTTTTGTTAATTCTTCAGTGCGCCACTGCTTTGAAATGATATTATATTATTATAAGAAAATCATAAGATACGGGATGCAACATGGCGTATATCAGAGAGAGTTCTGCTCGTGACATTTCACGTGACATTTCCTAACGTCTGGTTTACGTAAACTCAACAGGCGGTGTCAAATCGCCGTCATTTTTGTAAATATCTCTGTAACGGTTGAGTTACGAAAAAAACTTAAGAAAGTTGTAGAGAATGTTTTCCTCTACAAATTCGGTTATTCCGTTTTCGTGCCAGATGAACGGTTTGTTGGAATTACAATTACATTACAAACTGATTTTTTAGTGTTACTAATGCATTTTTGTCCGAAAAAAATTGAAAAAGGGAGGTTCTTGTATCTGACAGCCATCTATTATGTCTGTAAAATTTTGTGCCGATCGGTTGAACGGTTCGAACGAAAAAGTGGGAACACGTTACGGACAGACAGACATCGTGAAATCGCCGTTATTTTTGAAAATAGCTCTGAAACGATACGAGATATGAAAAAAAACTTAACAGAGCAAAGGTGTAGAGAATGTTCTCTTCTATAAAATTCGGTTATTCAATTTTTGTAATACATGAGCTGTTAAGCCGTTTTTTCATTTAAATTTCGAGCTGTCAAAAGCTGATAGCAAACGCCCACGTTCAGTGTTACTACCGTAACCTAAAGTGGGCCAATAGCTACACTCCATGGGTAGTATGGGCATGGACACGCGTCCCCTAATGTTCTTTACTTTTCAATTTCAAAAATTATCTGAAAGTTGTATGTGACGCCTACTTATAAGTTTGGCGCACGTGTATTTCAAAGTACAGACTCACTTATTAATGTCGGAAAAGATTTATATAAACCCAAAATTGTTTCTGTTCACATTATTGTTTGCATAAAATGGGTTAAATAAAACTAAGTTGTTGTTTACGCCATGCTATACACGAAATGTGTTATATTGGATTGTAATACGTAAATTACATATAAAGAATGCCCCTAGGAACGAGAGTGAGGAGACGTTAATTATTGTTGATGATAAGTTCTAGAATTCTGTTGTTCATGTGGGGAGATGAGTGACACACTTGAATAATTTCAGAAGGTCCATGCTCCTTATACTGTGTTCTATCAACTGATTGCAACAAGAAGCTCAATGAAACGGTTTTGGAAGTGTCATAAGAAGATACTACAAAACATCTCAGTGTCGATGTCGAAAGCAATTGATTATCAAAGCTGCGTGGGAAATTACGCGAAAAATAAGCAATAACGATTTAATAAATTAAGTTAGTTTAGTCATCACATATTCCCTGTCCAAGTAGCTACTCTCATCTTTGAATGTATTGCAGTGGCAGAAGCATTTAGCAGATTTACTTCCTTATAGTGCGAAAACGTGATCACAAGCTAGTTATAGATGCCAAGGCCATTTCTTATGAAACAGCAGTTTCTCTACAGTGCCCACGTTTTGTCGGAATGTGCATCACAGTAATGAAAGAAAGAAGAACGAAACGGCCCACCGAGGAAAAATGATGGTAATTCAAAATGGTAAGAAAGGTGCTTGACATGTAGAATTAACATTTAAATTCCAACTGTATTTCTCTAAGAAGAGATTTATTTTAGTATTATTAGTATTATTAGTTTTCGTAATAATTATTCACATTTTCGGAATCCATACAGTTTAGGAACTCAGTGGTTTAAATCATTTTATCGAGAAACCAAATTCTTAACAATTGTTTCTGCTATTATATATTCGAGTCATCATCAACTACCATATTATATTTTCGACGAACTATAGTTCGCTATAACCGATTTTTCATCGTTTAATCAGAATCATTCTCTTCCTTAGTACCGACTCTGTTTATTTGCATATTTATTTATTTTATTTTATTTTTGAGCTCGTATACGACAGGTATTGAATTTTGTTGTCGGTTCACACTTTACAGTTAAAATTTGATTGCTGAAGTAAGTTTATTTTTCCGTTCATTTCAAGTAGGCCTACACCGTATCGTTATATAAACCCATCAGTAGATCCCTCTCTGCGAATTTTGTCAGAGATCCAATTCACAACAAAATTATGGAAGTACTAAGATGAAAATCAATGGGATTGCTATCAAAGATAGTTTCTCTCAGTTGCCCCGGGTGGATTATAATTTCGTTACTAATCCGTTTTGGTCAAGGAGAATACGTCCTTGACAGTTCACGACGCAATCTCGTGGCACGGTTACGTCTAAATTGGGAACTGCTCTTAATTCCCTGTCCATTATGTAGGCGACACGCCACTGAGACTGTAGGAAATTCTGAGTCGAGAAATGAGTTCGATTTTGGACGACGCTTGGCCTCCGCCAGTCAGCACAGGAAACTGCCTGTGTGGGGACCTCTTTGGAAATGCACAAGCAGATCAAGGAATTAAATAAAGATTTCGACTGAACAGTTTAAATTCTAACAATGTTGTTTTATTGAAATTTTCTTCTCTTCTTCCGCATTTTGAGAGCCTTAGTATTAACATATGTCCTTCATGTAGCTACCCCTTTGTGCTGCATAATTGAACTGTTAATACCTGAATCCTCTGTTTTCTCCCTTGTTCCACGATCATATAACAATTTTAAGGTGCGTATCTATCGTCTATACATAAAAATTTTTATCAATTGTAGTGTTTGAAAGGTCTATAATTATCTGCCTAACTATTATAGCCACTTTGTTAAACAGTAGTATCTCCGCAGTTGAGTGTAATACGCCTCCCCGAACTACTTTATGCTACCATCTCTTTTCCTTACTGTAATATGAAGCTTTTCTTCTGCAGTTATTTGTTGGCAATGTGTCACTAAAACACACCACCACCCCATTTGTAGATATGAAAACCACTTTCTTTCACAAGCAAACCATATCTGCACTGTCTTCATCAAAACACAGTTCTTCCTAGGTGGTTAACATGGCTGTCACAGGAGGATCTTGTCACTAGTATTCCGTTGCAGCCGTTTCTAAGCAGTGGTCTAATTGTCTTTTGGGTCTCCCCTTTCTACTTACAAAGGTCAGCTGTTATTTCCGGAGCGGTCTGTCACTAAGCTTCCGCGGCCACGTCCTTCTGGCAGTGAGAATTCCGCGTTCACTGTTCCATCTTCATTTGAAGTACCTAACGATATAATGCAGCATTTGTAACAAACAAGTAATTTCAATTGTAGAAACATGACACAGATTGCTAAATTCTACTCCATTGAACTCTTACTTCTCTAGGTCGATTAAATTTTCTGTGCTTGTTAATTATGTTATTTACGGAAAGGTATTGTTGTTGAGTGACTGTAGGAAGTGGCACGATGCTTTCGGCAAAAATTCTAGTTGCTACGCTTCTTATAAATATAGGAACATGAAAGGTAATGCAGATGAATAGGAAGAATATTCCCGTTATTACAGAATACGGCATTTATAGTGTGCTCCTTGACACCTCACATCTATTCAGTATCTAGGAGTAACTTTATGAAGCGATATGGAATGGAATGAGCACGTGAGCAGGGAAGGCGAAAGGTCGACTTTGGCGTATTTAGAGTATTTTAGCGTCGCGTGTTTCACCTGTAAAATAGACCGCCTAAAGACACTAGTGTGAGCCATTTTTGAGTACGACTCGAATGTTTGAATATTTGGAATTCTCCCAGGCCGGATTAAAGGAAGACATCGTATCCGTTCAGAGAACGGCTCCTAGATTTGTTTCTGGCAGCACTGGTTAGCACTATATCATCACAGAGATGTTTGGTGAACTCAAATGGTAATTCCTTGACGAATTATAACCTTTTTTCTATGGAACGGTCTAGAGAATATTTAAAGACATAACTTTCGAAGCTGATTGCAGAACGGTTTTACTTACTCCAGAATATATCTGATGCGGAGACACCGAAGACTAGACATGTTGGAGCTTGTAAGGAGTGAAATAGCTAGTTCCTTTTCCCTAGTTACTTTTGGAGTGAATCGTCAATAGAAGTGAAAAGAAGTACAAGGTACTCTCAGCCACGCAAAATGCAATAACTTGCGGAATCTGTATGAAGTTGTAGAAGTAAATATTGTGAACTACGGGACAAAACATGACATACATTCACTTACACATAATACGAATCTCTCAGAAACGAATGAGAGACAATCAGATTGATTGCTTCAACTTATGGCCACAATCCTGTCCTAATTGACAACATTTTGTACAGAAAACAGAAAAAGAAACTCATATCCCTCCTCTATGCTCCATCTGATACTCCCTCCACTGTTTGCAGGAAATGGTGTACAATACCATACCCAGGACATCTGTCAAAAAGAGTGTCCAAGTCGCTGAAATCCTGCAATTACAGGGTTTCCTATTATGCAAACAACACCACGGCACAGTGTATCATCAACAGCAAAGATAGGACCCAGTTATTATCCAGTAGTGGGGTACACAAAATAACTTCTCCAGATTACGTTTTATATTGGACAGTCAGGAAGAAATATTAGAACTAGGTTGGATGAGCATGAAAGTAGCTGGAGGATGCAGAATAATGACTCAACATTTGCTGAGCATGTACTGAGTGAGGAACACAGTTACCGGCCAAAGTCGCATGTCCTTCACAAAGCAAACAAAGGTCAAAAACTCAGCCTGTTAGAAGCATTTGAGATCAATAAGCATCTAGTCCACAGCCCTGAATTAATATTACATGATCAAACACAATTCAAACCATTCCCTCTGCTAAGTTTCACTTAATGATCCATGTTTTGCCAACTCCCCCCCCCCCCAACACACACACATACACTGTCTGTCACTATCTCTGCATTCATTGTCTACGATGTATCCATGTTTATTTGCCTAAGTCAGTATTAATTAAAAATGTTACGCAGGTATATTCCAGTTAAAAGTCTGGTTGAGCAATTTATTTTATGGAAATACTAATTGATGCATTTTGTTATACTTGTCCACTGACAAGTTTAAAGTTTTCAGTCTGTTTCTGGTTTGCTCCTCAAATTTCCAAAATATCCAGTAATTTATAAATTGAACTTGTTAATAAATATGTAAAGCTGTTCAGTTCACAGCTATAGCTTTATTCTATGATATCCATTACCTCTCACAATGTTAAGCTATTTAAAATATTTTAAGCAGTCTTTCAAGTAATTTATTCATTTGAATGGTTAATTGTATAAAATGCTTTACACATAGGTTTTCGAGATTAAAATTAAGTTTATTCTTGGTTCCCCCTCCTGTATATTTACTAATGATTGTTTTATTGGAACATTTCAATCGTCCTACAACAGTAGAGTCAAGGCTGGTAATTGTTATGCACTTGAATATAAGAGTAAAGTGTAGAATATATTTCAAGTCGGTATCAAAACATTGTTAACTTCTTTCAAATATACAGTAAAGTTTGAAGATGGCCTTATAAGCCGAAAACCGATTCACTGATTAAAATAAACTTGTGAGACATAGTCAAAATTGTGATTTTTAATTTCTTCAGAAACGGTGAAACACCACAGGGTGGGAGGGTATGTGATGTGTTTTGCGAAATAGAGTCAACCTTGCAAAGCACTCCGCATGTATGAGCCTACTTACCAGTATAAACTTTCATTCTCTCTGTCCTGGATGCATACGCTGATCCGCTTGGGAAGAGTGTGATAGCTTTTGTCTCCTCAACAGAGGCAAGCTGTCCCGTCAATCTTGCAAATGGTCTCTATTATTTTGGATGCAAACATTGGGTCAAAGTTGACGTCCAACCTGGTCCAAAATATGTTCTGTAAGATACAAGTCTGGGGATCTTGGTGGCTATAAGAATAACTCAGCTGTCACATCTGAGGTCATATAAGACCACTCCAACCAATTGGAAGTTTGGGACCTTTCCCCAGGTCGCCGCCATACTCGGCGGCGGTCATCTGGGCTAGTGGAGAACGGCGGTTCGTTTCTGAACAAAATACGCTTTTTATCCGTAGGTCACGCTTCCCAGACAATGGCACCATTCCAAACCGTTTTTAATTGTGGTGTTACTGGCAGCCTAAGCAAGGGACGGTACTTTCCCCCAACCGACTACTTTTGTGACGTAGAATGACACAAAACGTAATTATCATTAACATTACCACCTATGCATGATTTTATAATCATTTACACACACATATCTTTGTCATTGTAAAATTACGTTATTCTGATCTATCTTTGCCTGATCTCGCACTGAAGCTTTGTTAATGTGTGTTTTAGCATATTTACTTTCAAAGGATGGCCGCCGGAGGTTCGACTCCTTTCTGGGGCATGGGTGTATGTGTTGTCCTTAGGTTAGTTTACCTTAGTTTAAGTAGTTTGTAAGCTACGGACTGATGACCATGCAGTTTGGTCCTATAGATTTACAAACATTTGAACAAAGGATGGCCGATGGCCCTTCCTGTCGCCACAAAATTACTCCCCTGTAGGAAAAACAGAGTTGGACATAAAAAAATGCAACACCAAGAAGGAAAAAATTTATGTAGGAGATAACACATTGTAAAAAGACCACATGATTGAAAATACAGTCCCGTATGAAGTGAGGAACATGATGAAATCAGTGGTGAATGTTGCCGCTATGGGGGGTTGTAACCGCTACTAAACGCCTCAACAATGGATCAGAGTGGCTCCGGACGAGTTGTTGGGGTACAGCAGTCCATTCTGCTTGGATATACTGCCAGAGTTGACATGATGTAGCAGCGGGTGGTGTATCCCGACTTACTTGTTTCGCATTTATCGACCAGATAATTTAGATAGGCGAGAGGCAGTTGAACAGGGGTAGCAATACAATCCTATTCGCGACGAAGAATTTTTGGACATTGCGTACCATGTGTTGCAAACCCGCTTCTATCGAATACATCGATAATTGCGGAACGATTGATCCGTGATATTCCACCTGCTCCTAACACCAGAACAACTGTGGCATTAAGTGGAAGCAGCATGGGCTGTTATACCGCCCCCACCCCAAAAAAATAATAATAAATAAATAAAAAGGTAAAAACAATAACAATAATAATAAAAAAACAGCCAGAGCCTCTTAGCGATTCAATGCCGTCCAGCAGAAGTTGTAGCCAGCAGTGGCGGCAAAACTCAATATTGTTCTCATCAACATCCTCAATTCACATGGAGCTGTATTTTCAATCACGTTATCTTTGTACAACGTTTCATTTCTCAAATAAGTTTGCCTGTGGTGTCTCTGGTCCATACTGGAGTTGCATTCCGAATGTTCAGCAGTGTAAGTGCTTCTAACTCCCTCCGTTTTTCAGAAATAATTTTATAATCGGGAAATACTAAGATTTTGTTTCGAGTCTTACAGCTTCCTACATAAATAAAAACATATGTCGTATATTTAGAACAATCTCTTTTACATGTAGAATATTCCACCTCTTCCAACAAATTCAAAGCATGACTCAACGCAGATTTACCAGATTTTAAATTACAATGCTCATGAAGAATTTTATTGAAGGTTTCACCGTTCTGCCCCATATATTTTTGGGCATCCATCATGCAGTACACTCCGTTTGTATTATATGTACTGCTTGGCGTATTTTTATTATGCTAAGTTCAGTATCAAGCTTTGAAGAAATAGGTGGAAATTTTAGAAATAAAACTAATTATACCTTGGATAAGTTACACAGACTGTTCTAAATAAAACATCATAGTATTTTAATCAGTCTTAGGACAAGTTTGTTTGTAAAGCTTATGGGACCTAACTGCGGGGCCATTAGTCCTTAAACTTACAAACTACTTATGAACTATCTTATACTAAAGACAGCACAAACATCCATGTCCCAGGAGGAATTCGAATCCCCGACGGGGAATGGCCTCGCGCATCGTAGCATAGCGCTTCAATGCGCTCGGCCGCTCCGCCGCGGCAGTCTTAGGACAAGTAATCACAAGAAGATGGTAAACCGAGGTTTTTACAAAGTCAAAGCATTTTAAATTTTAAAATTACAATTCAATATAGGGATGAACCCTGGGCCCTTCGTCACGTGCACAGTATGTAACGATGTACGGATAGTGCGGATAGTGCGGCAAATACCATACGACTTCAAAAAGAATTTAGTAATTCCAATTCCAAAGAAAGCAAGTGCAGACAAATGTAAAAATTACAGAACTATTAGTTTAATAACTCATGGGTGCAAAATACTAACACGAATTATTTACAGACGAATGGAAAAACTTGTGGAATTCGAGCTTGGGGAAGATCAGTTTGGATTTAGGAGAAATTTAGGAACACGGGAGGCAATACTGACATTACGACTTATCTTAGAAGATAGGCTAAGGAAAGGCAAACCTACGTTCAAAGTTTTTGACACTGTCGACGTGAATAAACTCTTTCAAATTCTGAAGGTAGCAGGGTTAAAATATAGGAAGCCAAGAGTTATATTCAACCTATACAAAAACCAGACAGCGGTTATTAGAGTAGAAGGTATGAAAGGGACGCAAAGGTTGGGAAAGGAGTAAGACAGGGTTGTTGCCTTTCCCCGATGTTGTTCAATCTGTACATTGAGCAAGCAGTAGAGGAATGCAAGGAAAAATTTGGAGAGGGAATTAAAGTTCAAGGAGAAGAAATAAAAACTTTGCGGTTTGCTGATGACATAGTAATTCTCTCAGAGACCGCAAAGGATCTGGAAGAGCAATTGAATGGAATGGACAACGTCTTGAAAAGAGGGTATAAGATGAACATCAACAATAGTAACACAAGAATAATAGAATTTAGCCTCAGAAAATCAGGCGATACTGAAGGAATTCGATTAGATAATGAGACAATAAAAGTAGTAGATGAGTTTTCTTACTTGGGTAGCAATATAACTTCTGATGGCCGAAGTAAATAAGATATAAAACGCAAAATGGCTATGGGAAGAAAAGCGATTCTGAAGAAGCGAAATTTGTTGACATCCAATATTAGTTTTAATGTCAGGAAGTCGTTTCTGATATCATTTGTCTGGAGTGTAGCATTGTATGGGAGTGAAACGTTGACGATAAGAAGTTCGGACCAAAAGATGATAGAAGCTTTCGAAATGTGGTGCTACAGACGAATGATGAAAATTAGATGGGTAGTCCACGTAACTAATGAGGAGGTGCTTAACCGAATTGAGGGGGGGGGGGGGAGAGTGTCAGGCATATCCTGACTAAGAGAAGGGATAGATTGATGGGACACATTCTGAGACATCAAGGAATCGTCAACTTAGCATTAGAAGGAGGTGTGTGAGGTAAAAATCGTAGAGGGAGACAGAGAGACGAAAACAGTAAGAAGATTCAAAAGAATGTAGGTTGCCGATATTATTCTCAGATCAAGAGACTTGCACAGAACAGGGTAGATGGAGAGCTGTAGCACACCAGTCTGCGGACTGAAGACCACAACAACAACAACTATCTTAATATTGTGGGTTCCCGAGTACTGACGTCAGCTACCTTGACTTTATTAGAACAACAAAGGTACATCATTCTTATACTTTAACATCGGTAATTCTCAAATCGTTAAGACAAGATTTTATTTACCCGACACTACTTTTTTTTTGTCACGAATATTTGATTTGAAAATATTTTATAAAACCGTTACACAATAGGACGGCTGAATGTAGACAAACAATTTATGTAAATGTAAACAAATCATTCTCCAGATTGGCCGAGTAGCTCCAGATCGATTCTGTAGTGCGTAGCTGGAGCGCCCTGACTAACGGACAAGGAGCAGTGAGACATAAGAGTTGTGCAGGCAAGCGCTAAGTAGCGAGTGGCGAGCCGGATTACACAACGAGCGGGCGGGCAGCGCGTTCTGAAGGCAAGTCGCGGGAAGTTGGCGTCACGCGGACGCGCACGTGAACCGCCACCGCTTCCCGCCTCACCTGTTACAAACATGTTACGTAAACACGTGAATCGACCAAGTATAGCCGGCTTACACATTCCTAAGGCTTTACTGCACTATTTATCCGTCACGAGGGGAACTTTTCAATGAATAGGCACTTCCAAACTCTTAGGACGACGCCCGTAGAAACGCGTTTGGAGTATTTAAAGTACATAACAAAGTTTCTTCATTGTTTACTAACTTATCCTGGCTGCGAACAGTTGTTTGGAGGCATTTTAAGAAAGTATATCATTTATAATTCAAGCAAGCGAGCGAAGTACTCTTCCGGTGTCAAATCTTTGTTTACTTCATGTATCTTAACATATTTTTCTTAGCAACAATGTGACTTATTCAACAACACTAGCGTCAAGAAATAAGGAAAGCAAAGTTCCGCGTCCTGGCCCGATGGCCAATAGATATTCAAATGTTTGAAAATCTGTGGGACTTAACTACTATCAGTACCTAGGCTTACAAAGTACTTAAAGTAACTTACGCTAACCTAAGGACAACACACACACACACACACACACACACACACACAAACACACACACACACACACACACACACACACACACACACACACACACACACACCATGCCCGAAGGAAGACTCGAACCTCCGGTGGGGAGAAACCGCGCGCTCCACAGCAAGTCAAGGCCAATCGAGCTCGACCGACGACCTTGTCATCCTCTAGCAACGGCGTCAATGGGTGCAATATGATGGGGCATTTTAGTCAGCACATTGTTCTCCCGGTCGTTGTCGGGTTTGTTTAAGAGCGACGATGCGTAGTGGTTAGCACACTGGACTGACATAAGAGAGGGCAATGGTTTAAATCCGACTCTGCACTTACTGATTAAGGTTTGCCTTGGTTTTACCAAATTGCCTCAGGAAAATGTCATAATAGTTCGTTTCGAAGGGCACGTACGATTTCCTAACAAACAGTAATCCTAACCAACAGTAATCCAAGCTTGTGCTCCGTCTTTAACGACCACGATGTCGACAGGACGCTAACCATTAATTTTCAATCCTTCGGTGCTCTTGACTTGTAGCCCCTACTAGTCGGTTAAGTCGCTCCTAAATTGGCCTCACGAGCCTGAGTGCACCATTTTCCTCTCTGCGGACCGCGCGGTTGCTCGCCGTCGGAGGTTCGAGTCCTCCCTGGGGCATGGGTGTGTGTGTTTGTCCTTAGGTTAGTTTAACTTAGTTTATGTAGTTTGTAAGCTACGGACTGATGACCACGTAATTTGGTCCGATAGATTTACAAACATCTGAACATTTTGCAGCACCATTTTCCAGTTTTCCCACCAAGGGAGAATATATAGAAGTACCGAGAATCGAATCCTGCTCCTCCGCATGCTAATCAGCCACGTTGACCACTTACCTACGGAAACTGAAGGTTTCATGAAGTAGGCTGTCTGATTTGAAGGCAAGCTTACAAGAGCACATTATGAAAAACTAGATTTAGTACACGATTTTTATTCATTTCTGGTTCATGTTCAAACATTCGTTCTTACGATGCGTTGCTTGTAGGCTTGTATTCCGGGAACTTCGACTGACGTTTGTTAAATGATTTTCCTGGAGTTTCGTTAAGAAACTCAAACGTTCATCCTCTGTTGCTGGTGACGGACTGAATGGTGAAACTTCGACAGTAGTAGTCACGCATGCTTCTCAAATGTCGTAAAAATCGTTACATAAATGTTGCCCACCTGTTCTGAAACAGAGGCGAAGAGCCAATACCACAACAAGTGCCCGTGAAAGGCTCCACAAACATCTATTAATTATTATATACCTGCTATTTTAAGAGATATATACGTCATTCTTTAATCATTTGTTATCTTCTGGAATAGTCCTATACTTAACCCTCAAACGGTACGGTGAAGGTCGGATCCGACCCAACAGTTCTATTTTCCGCTACAATGCTCTACCCGTTCATTGCAAGAAGTCGAAGCAGCCAGGAACCCTACTAGCCAGACGTGCTGTGGCTATTGGAGTGACTCTAGTTACCGCGTAAGTGACCTTGCATTGCTACGTGTATTCCGGGTCGTATCCGACCCGACCATACCAGTGCTGTTACTCATTTCACTGTGCATCTTTTTCCCAGTTTTTATACGAAAATGTCTTGAAAACAACTGATACAAGCACGTGAGGCAGTTCTAGTTCGATACAGACGTCTGTGTTGCGCATGAAAAACATGACATAAAAAATCAATAGTTCGACCAAAAATTTAATAACACATATTTTGATGTTTACTGTACTGTATTAATACAGAAGACACTGAATTTTAATTTTTTTCAAAGCTGATTTCGTAATGTGGGACAGAAAGGGTTAATACGATCAAAGAAATAAACCTTAAACTATCATTAAAAAAACCTCATAGTGAAAGTAGATAAAGGTAACTCCATTAATCTGTCTGAAAATAGTTCTAATGGCAACAACAACAATATTACTGTAACAGATACTATGAAATATACAAATGTGTATGTAGTTAAGAAAATCACTACAAAATATAACTTTCTGCTCGCGAAGTGTGAAACACGTTATTGCACAGGTATGAACCCCACAAATCCAAGAATTCGACTACGACCAAAATTCTCGAATAAAATTTTCCTGTAGCTCTGATTTTGGACTGTGGAGTCAGCCACACATATTTATTATGGAATTCTTGAAACGGAATTGTTTAGTACATATAAAATCGTATCACTACACAATATTCTCAATGAATAAATGGAACGATCTTACAACCCTGTCCTGAAAACGGTTCAAATGCTTCTCTTTGTAGTACACTGCAATAAATACTGCCCGCTGGAAACGCAAATAAATGTAGTCAATAAATTATAGGTCTATCATACGTTAAATACATGAGCTATTTCTATTAAAAACATTAACTGATATTGTCTTTGAAGGACCATTATGACTAAATATGCAAAACGGTATACCGATTATTTGTCTAATATTGTCACACATAAATCCATGTTAAACATATATATTTCAACTAACCTCTTACCTAATATAATAAACGTACACTTTGCCTCACAGCATCTTTGTAAGCTATCAGTATATATATAAAACACTTTGTATGCAGCTAAAACCAGATTCTTAGTTGTCAAAGAGATAATGATAATCCATTTCTTTATTTGTCATTTCGTGGGTGTGTTTATAAAACTCGCAACATAAGTCATTATATTACCTCCTGTTACAAGAAAAATAATCTTTAGCTTTCAAAGTTATGAACACACGTAATGGTGTTAAAAAGACGCAAATTTATTTACATCTTTGATTTATCTACAGCTCTGTTAAAAATATTTAACAGTTAATATATTTTCACGATAGGGTACATATGGAATCAAAACAATCAAGGTCGCAGTAGTAGTTAAAACTGTAATCCAACCCTTTTGACAACAAAAACTGTTAGAAATCAGTAATGACAATGAAAAATAAAATGCAATGAGGAAAAAAATTTATTTAAATTAGTGGCTGTATTTAAAGTAATAATAATAATTAATTTATAACACAACCATTTCACTGATAAAATAGCTTCATAGTTATAGATATATTTGTTTTCAGAATTCTATTATACTCCGAGTCAGAAAAGATATGAACTGGGAATAATTGAGAAATAAACTAGTAGGTCTTGTTTAATCGTTCGTAGTCTGTTGTTTCATTATGCAGCTCTAAATGCATGAGGAGCGGGCAGAAAGTTTCCGTTCGAAGGGCGTATAGTCCAAAATCAGAATTCCAATTAGTCAGACTCGCCGTGAGCATTGACACAATCATCCCTCCGAAGAAACCAGAGAGAAGATAGCTTTCTGGTAAAACACTGTAAGTCAGTAACTGCCTGCTGCACATCCTCGTCCAACAAGAACTGTCGACCACTGAAGGCTTTTTTTAAGGGACTGAAGGCGTGATAATCGCTTGGAGAGTGATCAGAACACTACTGCGGGCTCTCGAGCGTCTCCCACTTGAACTGGTAATGGACTAGGATGAGGCTGGTCTCTCTGATCGACCGGTGTCTTGTGTAGAAATGAAACACCACTGAACTTGCCGTACCATTCGCTAACAGTGGTTTTCCATTGACATTCTGCACCCTAAACCTTCTTGTTCTACGATGGATGACTGATGGTGTTTGTCTTTGGTAGCCAAGAAAAGAGTAACAGAACATAGTTCCATTCTGAACCCATTTGTTAATATTTTCGCCATGAGTCACGTTTCAACATCAGCCTCACGCACGTCGTAAAATCTCGGAAATCATTCTAATCACTCAGTTACATTTCCGTGATTATGTACGGTACTCGTACAAAAATCGCAATACGCAATAACAAACATAATTGAAAACTTTCGAGAGCCCATTATAGTATTATCGGATTCACTTGGTTACATACAGAATGTCGTGGAAATAAATTAACAAACAATAACAAGCCAGTATATGTCAGCCAGTTTTAGTAAGGTTTCCATTACGACTTGCAAATCGCTCTTACTTTTCTCCAGATCAAAGTGCCTAGGTGGGATTGGTGTATAGACCCTAAACTGTCTGCTGTTTACCGTTGATACCTAAGAGAAACTACATGTGCAAACCTGTGATAGTCTCATAACATCATCTGAAATCGTATTAAACGCTTCCTACGAAACTGAGTAAGTTGCTTATGAGACCATTCGACTTATAAGTTGTTGCGAAAATACACTTGATATACAAGCAACCATTAATCCTAATTAAATGAGGAGCATAGTAAGAGAAATAAAGGGCACAGAGTCGTTCTAGCAAGACTAAATACCGTAATAACTAGTCCCACAAAACATAAATGCAATAAACATATATTTCAAAGAGGAATTTGGTTGGGGTTGGGTTGTTTGGTTGGGGTATGGGGACTAAACTGCTATGGGTATCAACCCCCAGTGGGGAGGGAGAGGAGTGAGGATAGGAAAGGAGGGGAGGGGGGAAAGTAAATGCAGTCCGAGAAGTAAAGAAGGACAGAAAACTGCATAAGCGGGGGGGGGGGGGGGGGGGAGGGTTAAAAGAGAAGATACAAATTAAATTCACATGTTGCCTTTCTAAGAATCGGTTTCCATTCTTCTCAAGATGCTACACTACTGTCAATCCACATAGCAACACATAGTACAACGCGATACGTCAAAGAAATAGTCTTTTCGGAGATGACACATTGTACAACGATCACATGATAGAAAATACACGCCGGCCGCGGTGGCCGAGGGGACTGAGGCGATCCAGTCACGGTCTGCACGCCCACTACGGTCGGGGGTTCGAATCCCCCCTCGGGCATGGATATTTGTGCCGTCCTTAGTATTAGTTAGGTCATAAGTAGTTTGTAAGTTTAGGGACTGATGACCCCTTAGTTAAGTCCCATAAGCTTAACAAACAGTTGAACAGTTGAGAGAGTAGTCCAATACCAGCGCAATCCATCATACCGGATACAGGATCAGTATGGCCACATGTAAGGTAACATTTCGTCAGTCTCTCATCACAGTCTGTCCATACCCTAATCCGTCCATCGTGGTGGTGCCGGTAGAATCGAGATTGGACCGACAGTGTTTTTACCAACGAATTCCTATTCCGTCTGCACCCCCACGATGGTCGGAATAGAGAGTGGGACACCGAGGTGAGAGATTGTTGAATTGTTGCCTAACGCCTCGCCGTACATGTTCTGCAGCCGGGGTGATATTGGAATCCACTCCCACGCACACCTACTACGCATTGTTAGTAAACTAATAATAATGATAATGCCACAAAAGTGGAATTAGTAAGTACCGTTTTGCGAAAAACCATTACCGAAGAAGACGTAGCAAGTATCAGAGAATTCGAATAATAAACAGCTGGAAACACGAGTAACTCAGAAGTAGGCACCTCTAGTGTCACACTGGACTCGTACTCGGAAGGATGGTGGTTCAAACCCACTTCCGGCCATCCTAATTTAGGTTTTCCGTGATTTCCCTAAATCACTCCAGGCAAATGCCGCGATGGTTCCTTTCAAAGGGCACGGCCGCTTTCCTTCCCCATCCTTACCCAAAAATCTGAGCGCGAGCTCCGTCTCTAATGACCACGCTGTCGACGGGACGTTAAACCCAATGCTTCCTTCCTTCCTTCCTTCCTACCTCCAGTGTACTCATGTAACGTAAGTCCCTTGATACAGACAAGTGGTCCTGACTGCATACCAATTAAGTGCCTTCCAGAGTAGGCCGATATAATAGCTACATTCTTAACAATCTCGTATTATTATTCGACCTCAAAAATATCCCTACCTAAAGACAGGAAAATAATACGGGTTACCTAACAACAAAGATTAGATTAGATGTGCGTTTCGTTCCGGTAGATCCGAATTAAGGAAATCCTCTTGGATGTCGAACATGACAGAATAAAATACACAATATATACTTACAAAAAAGAAGCATATGTGTTAATGTACCTCCCACAGATCCCAAATGTAATTGCCCTAGTGGATGTGGTATTGGCCAGGAAAAGCAATTACTACTTTAAGAATATTTACATTTTAAAACACATAAAACTTATTACTACATACTAATATACTAGGTGCATATTACAATTCTTAGCAATTTTTTTTACACAACCGGGATTTACAATGATCACATTACTGTACAAAACTTGTACTGAAGTTAAACAGAACGCAGTATTCATATTTGTAAATATTATATACAATAACTTGCTTCAATCACTTCTGGTAAGAAATTCATCTATGGAGTTGGCCACCAAAAAATCCTTTAGACTCTTTTCAATCTGTGCTTTATTGTGAGTTAATTTTTTTATGGCTGCTGGCGTGTTCTTGAAAATGTGTACTGCTGAATATTGGACACCTTTCTGAGCCAAAGTAAGTGACTTGAAATCTTTATACAAGTTATTCTTGTTCCTAGTATTGATCCCATGGACTGAGCTATTGGTTTGAAAAAAAAAAAGATATATTTTTAATGACAAATTTCAGTAAAGATTATATGTATTGGGAAGCAGTGGTAAGTATCCCCAGTTCCTTAAATAGCACTCTACATGATGTTCTCGAGTTGACACCACAAATGCTCCGCAAAGGAAACAGGAGCCATCGGATAAGTTACAGACCCATATATCTCACACTGATATGTAGAAAGATTCTGGAATACACTGTGAGCACGTTTCGGATTTCGACCTGGAAGAATAGTTACATATAAGAATTGCAGATTATACTTCAGAGAATTAGGTGATCATGCTGGACGTAACCAAACAACTGTGCGCATATGTAATCCCTCGATGTAGGAGGGAGCGACGGACCGATGGGACCGAGTTCACTCATCTCATTGCACCACTACATGGCTTCAAAGACACATCCGCATGACAATAACGGTTCGGTCTGTCACATCACATAACAACAACATCGGCCTCTTCCCTAAAAAACAGTGCTCCGCGTACCATTCGACGACGTATGCTGCAGAGTGATAAGCCCAGAAAGTGTCGTTTCCTGCGTTTACCACAGAGTCGACGCTTCAGGTGCTTACACCGGTAATAGTGTGATTAACGACGGAAGTGGACAACCGAATGGAATAACACTTATTTTAACGACAAATACCGATTCTACCTGTACCACCAAAGTTATCAGATTAAGAGTATGGATACGACGAGGAATTGTTGAACTGTTGGGTTATGCATTGCTATACTGGGCCCGCAGTCGGTATTATCTGTTTATATAAATGAACTGACGGGCAGAGTGAGTTGCAATCTGCGGCTGTTTGCTGATGATACTATGGTGTACAGGAGAGTCTAGTCATTGAATGACTGTAGTAGGGTGCAGGATGAAAAAAAAAAGTTCAAATGTTTGTATAGTCTATGGGACGTAACTACGGGGTCATCAGTCCCTAAACTTACAAACTACTTATCAACTACTTACGAACTAGGACGGCACAAATATCCATGCCCGAGCGAGGGGGCATTCGAACCCCCGACCGTAGTGGCCGTGCAGACCGTGACTGGAGCGCCTTAGTCCCCTTTTTTTTTTTTTTTTTTTTTTTTTTTTTCCTCTATGGTTAGTTCTGTTCGTTGCGGACGTTGCTCGTGTTTGTTCGTTCTGGTTCGGTGTGTTCTTGGCTCAGCTTTTTTTTTATTACAGAGGGCGTTGAGCCCCCTGACCGGGCGCGCTGAGCCACGGCGCCCGGCGTCCCCTCGGCCACCGCGGCCGGCCAGGATGACTTGGATCGAATTTCTATGTGGTGTGAAGCTAGCGCTAAATGTAGGAAATGTAAGGTGAGGCAGGCGACTAGGAGAAACAAACCCGTAATCTTCGAATTCAGCATTAGTAGTGTGCTGCTTGACAGAGTCGCGTCAGTTGAATATCTAGGCGTAACGCTGCACAGCGATATGAAATGGAACGAGTGTCCACTCGTGGGGAAGGTGAATGGTAGACTTCGGTTGATTGGGAGAATTTTGGGAAGGTGTGATTCGCCTGTAAATACACGCCTGTAAAGTAGATCGCATATAAAACGCTTATACGATCCCGTCTTGAGTATTGCTCAAGTGTCTGGAATCCCCACCAGATCGGTTTGTGACTGGTAGATTCGATCAATGCGCGAGTGTTACTGAAACTCTTCGGAAACTCAACTGGGACTCGCTGGAAGGAAGACGACGTTCTTTTCGAGAAGCACTGTTGAAGAAATTTAGAGGGCCGGAATTTGTGGCGGACTGCAGAACGATTCTACTGCCGCCAACCTACATTTTGCGTAAATATTACTGGGATAAGTTCAGAGAGAGTAGGGCGCGTCTGGATTCTTACAAGTATTCGTTTTACCCTCGTTCTATATGGGAGTGGAACAGGAAAGCAAGTAACTAGTAATGGTACTCAGTACCCTACGCCGAGTATCTTTGGGTGGATTGCTGAGTGTGTATGTAGATGTAGATTATGATTTGCGATGGTTTTAGATTCCAATCCCACACATCCCTAGTTCACACTGTCAGCACATTAAGAAGCCAGCGTCACACTACTGTAGTGTTGGACCTTGTTGTTCTTCCACACACCTGAAGCTTGTAGACGACCACATTGCAGAGAAATTAAACAGTGAAGAAGATGAACTATGTTGAATGACAGGGCCTAGTTGAAATACTTGACTAACAGGAGAGACCGGACTTAACTGCTGAAAAGAAAAAAATATACAAATATTTCAAATAAGGCAAAACAGAGTAAAGACTCCTAAAAAATAGGGTTGACAGGTGGTGCGAACCGGATAAGCAGGGGTGGATAGAGGACAAATGACGGTCCATAAGCCACATTTTCATAACTTAAAGTTTGCTAGTTCACTAGTAATGTTACATTTAAAAGAAGTACCTCATATTAGACGACTTTCCCTTAAAATATACATGGCAACTCGAGATATCGTTCCAGCTTCCATCAACTTATTCCCTACGCTTTGTGGCGGAACCTTTGAACAATATAACGTCGACTGAGCCACTAGAACTATCCTACAGTTTTGACGTAGTGGTTTCCTAGAAGGAAGCGTGTCGGCTCTTATCGCCACAATGATGTTCAAGGTCTGCCTTGTTACAACTCATCTGCAGTCATTGAATTACAGCCAGCTGTTTCGCCGATCTGTTAGAACGATGCTTCTATATTCCTCATGTCAATAATTCGACTTTTCAAGGAATCCCACTGTAACATCCGGAAACATTACACACATATCAAACTGCCATCATGTACTCACCTCATTCTTCATCGATAGGAACTGCCTTTTTATGTTGAAAATACTGAAATATAATTTCGAGTAAGAATGAAAAAAAAAAAAAACATATACCACAAACGTAGAAACACTGGAGCATCTCTTACGCAGTAGTCGCTGAATATGTTCATGTGTTGCACTTACCATTTCAGTCTTTGTATTTCTTCTCTTACGTCGGATTTTATATAAGTAGAAACGTCTGTCTTGTACTATAGCTGCATGGCCGACACACATTATTCTGAATCCCAGGTTACAATACCTATCATAGTAGTCATTGTTCCTCCATTCTGAAGAATTACATACTGAAACTGAGCATCTGATTAAATTCTCTAAGTTGTTTTATCATTTCCACCATGGCACAGTAACAGGAATTAATAGGAAGTATTGTCAAGTTACTTTGTATCCTTTCCACATAACTCTAATTATACCTCCATTAAGACTAATTTATACGAAACTCGTGTGTGATTTACAAATTACCAAATGGATTTTGAACAAGTTCTTATTTTTCCGCTTGCTTTATGATCCGACCGCAAGATAAATTCAGACTAAACTCCATCATTTCCCTTTATCTAAATTAATCAATTCACATCATAGGTAATTATTGTTTAAAAATACCGCAAAAAGGTTTTCAAATGTCTGTAAATCCTTGGGACTAAAGTATTGTAGTCATTAGCCCCTAAGCCTGCAAACTAACCTAAAGACAACACAGAAGCCCATGCCTGATGAAGAACTTGAACTTTCTGCGATAGCAGCCTCGCAGTCCCTGACAAAGGACTTAGAACTGTTAGGCTATTTCCGCACAGACCTAAGTCCGTTCTCCAAAGATATTATATATAACGAAATTACACTCACAAAACGACTTAAATTGCGTAAGTTGCAAAACGTTTTTAAGACGTCGAAGTAATACAAAACGTGATCCGTCGAGTTGGTTGGTTGCTTGTTTGGGACAGGGGGACCAAACTGCTAAGTTCATCAGTCTCCCAGTTGGAAGGAGAAGGAGTGAGGATAGGAAAGGGGGGGAAGGGAAAGGAAATGCAGTGCGGGGAAGAAAGAAGGAAGAAAGACTGCGTTAGCTCGGGGCCCCGTACTCGCCACGCACGTTCTCACGAAGGAACCGTGAACAAACCTGGAGAGGATCTGCCAGGCTGCAGCGACAGTGACAGATAAAAACAATGTGAAGCCAGAAACAATTATGTTCGAAATATACTGTTAAAATTGATGATGTCTATGTTGATATATTGACGGAAGATGCTACCTGGGGGACAGTAGACGCAGTTGCCTTGAGGAAATGGCCGTGCGTTCTTAGTCGTCAGGTCAAGGAATGTGCCGTCGCTCCCGTCGGAAGTTCGATTCGTCCTTCGGGGATTGGTGTGTGTGTTGTCATCGTTAACGTAATTTAGTTTAAGTACTTTGTAAGTGTAGGGACCGACGACCTCCACAGTTTGGTCCCTTAGAATCAAATATATATATATATATATATATATATATATATATATATATATATATATATATATATATATATATATATATATATATAAAAAGACGCGCTCATAATAGTTTCAAAGTCGTCCGCCAACAGATATCATAGTGACATAGATGAGAAATACAAATGTTTGTATAGTCTATGGCACTTAACTACGGGGTCATCAGTCCCTAAACTTACTAACTAAGACTAAGGACGACACAAATATCCATGCCCGAGGGGGGATTCGAACCCCCAACCGTAGTGGCCGCGCAGACCGTGACTGGAGCGCCTCAGTCCCCTCGGCCACCGCGGCCGGCCATAGATGACAGAGCGCTATCTTTGTGTATCCTTTAATGGGAATTATAACAGCCGGCCGCGGTGACCGAGGGGACTGAGGCGCTCCAGTCACGGTCTGCACGGCCACTACGGTCGGGGGTTCGAATCCCCCCTCGGGCATGGATATTTGTGCCGTCCTTAGTATAAGGTAGTTGATAAGTAGTTTGTAAGTTTAGGGACTGATGACCCCGTAGTTAAGTCCCATAAGCTTAACAAACAAAACAAAACAAAAACAAAAAATATAACAGCCGTAAGGATCAATCTGATATTAACACGTGAGGTAAATAGGTGCCTTGCTCTGAAAACGTAATCACGCTTCCTGCAACCAACTCAGCGAGCTCGGAAGGGGTCAGTCCGTGCCTACATAGTGGTCCTTTCGAACAACTGCCTCACATGTTGGAAGCGCAGGTTCCGTTGTGCTACGATGATGTTGGCAATGGTGCTGTGAAGAATCTCACACCTGTAGACTAGATTCTAGACATCCACTCAGCACAGACGTCCACCAATATCGTAATTTTTAAGGGCAGCAGTGGCAGGTCGTACTACTAACAAAGCACAGGTAATGGGGTTTGAAAGGCTAGAAATGTCAACATGAACTGTTCCCTACCTGTAAGTAGCAGTGAGACTATGGGCACACACACGTCTAGCTCGCCTTCCATTCAAGCTACAGAATCGACGTGCCCGGATCGACTAATCCCTTCAGATCACTTGGTAGATATAATGGCGGGCCGTGGTCTTCACCGACGAAAGTAATTTCTGTCTGCAAGAAAGTGATGGTCGTATTCGCGCGCGACGTAGTCCTGGCAATCGCTGTATCGTACCGTGCATTCGCCCAACACACATGGAATCCATCCCAGGCCTAATGATGTTGGTGCGATAAGTTAAAGATCCTGTTTCACTTTTAGTGTTTTGGAGAGAACGTTTACCAGCGTTCGGTACGTGCAGAATTTTGTAAGATTCGTTATTGTGCCTTCCTAGCAACAGCTAGGTGAAGTGTTGTTCTAACACAGTAATGCTTGCCGACACACTGACACTCCACTTGATCTGAAAGACGTGCAGCAACTTCCCTTGCCAACACGATCTCCAGACTTGTTTCATTTACATCTACATCTACATCTACATGAAATCACATTTAAGTGCCTGCCAGAGGGTTCATCGAACTACCTTTATACTACTTATCTCCCATTCCATTCTCGAATAGCTCGCGGGAAGAAAGAACACCCGAATCTCTCCGTTCGAGCTCTGATTTCTCGTATTTTATTCTGATGATTATTTCTACCTATGTAAGTGTGAATCTGTGGTGTCGCACAAGTACAAAGTGCGCGCCACCTACTTTCGCCGCGCGCCGCCATGCACGCACGGCGCGGCGTTCTTACGACGACAGCCACGAGCGCCCTCTGCTGCAACTCCGCTCGTGGCCACCGCTGAACGACATCGTTCACTTGGGACTGAGTTAGCAACCAGTTAGGACCTTCGTAACCAGATAGGCACCCGTGAAGACTTTGCTATCAGTGAGGCACTAGGCAGGACTCTAGCTCAACTATGTATCAACATTCTGCAGTACTATGTAAAAGTTAAGTATTGTATACATTCTGTGCAATATATATCACGTTATAATTTACTCTAGTGTTTCTAGTTTCTGGCTGCTCCCCTCCGTACCTGCACCAGCGTGCTATCTTTATTTCTGTGTCGGTCTCATTCCACTCGGCCACCGACACCTACGACGGAGACGAGGCTGGGACACAAAAGTGGCGACGAGGATGGGATACAAAAGTGGCGACGAGGAGCGATAGACGAACCTTGGACCAGCCAGACAGCAGCAGTCGGAGCATACAGAAATTGCTCCCGCCCACCCACCCTTATTATAAGATTTTTGGGGGAACATATTCAGTTACGTGTTTGTGAGCATTTTTGTTGCAGATCGAGCGTCCTCATTTATCTTGCATTTGTGTTTTGTTATAATTTACTTGTATGTGCGGCGCCTAATCGGTCAGCATGGCCACTACCCCGAACCCAAACTTAATGGAAATTCTTCAGTTACAGACGGCGCAAATAACACAACTCCTGCAGGCTGTGGCCCAGCTCACAGCGCAAGCAGCTAACCAACAACAACAGCCGCCGCTTCAGCAGCCCACACCTGCCGCTGCACCGCTTCCTACATTTCGCCAGTACAACGAACGTGAGGAGGAATGGAGCGACTATTTCGCACAGTTTCAAGAACTCGTCGCGGCTCATCAAATTACAGGTCAGAGTGTGAAGAACCTTTTCTTATCGATTGTGGGCCCCCAGACCTTCGTATTATTGCAAAAACTTTTTCCGCAAGCATCTCCTCGTGATGTAGACTTTGAACAAATAGTAGAGGCACTAAATGCTCATTATGAGAGAAAAGTTCTCGTAGCTGCGGCACGGTACCTATTTTTCAGACTTAAAAAATTACCTGAGCAGTCACACCAAGAGTGGATTACGGAGCTGAAGGGCTTAACCCGCAAATGTAAATTTACTTGCTCTTGTGGACTTTCGTATAGTGACGTGATGTTGAAGGATGCGATTACGCAGAATATTCAGGACCCCAGAATTAGAGCAGCAATTCTGAAACAGTCTGACCCCTCATTAGACAGTGTACTGCAGCTTATAGAAGCGCATGATACTTTTGACTTAGCAGATGTAGAAATGCAAAGCCACAGTGTTAATTCAGTGCGCCGTAACGGACGCTTTCCTAGCCGTAGTTCTCAGTGTAGCACTAGTGATTCTTACAATAGTACAGTCCGTGCTGAACAGAGAGTGAACAGTAGCCAGTGTAAACGTGCGACACAAAGGTCGCCCCGTCGTGTTAGAAACAGTGATTTGAATAACGGGCGCCGACGCTCATTTCAGAAAAATGTACGTAAATCTTGCCCCCAGTGTGTGTCTCGCCACAAGCGTGCTCATTGCCCTAGTCGCAACGCAACCTGTTATCAATGTGGCAAATCGGGACATGCACAGTCTGTGTGTATGCAAATTAAAAACTCAAAGAACGGTACCGTTAGAAACAGTGCTTCGCAGAGTGCGAGAACAGTTCATTCTGTAAATGTTATACGGGCTGTGGAATTGAACAGTGCTTTATTTGGTTCTCAATTGCAAGAAAGATCTTCTGCGCCTATGGCAAAACTATATAGTGCACCACGTAGCAAGCGCCGACGAGCGCGTAAAACAGTGCAACGGAAAAGGGTTCGGGACAAGCAAAGTGACTATGAACAGTGCATTCCTGTAGTGAAAATAGTGCCTTCTGCAACTGCTCCTTGTAATAGTGCCCAGTACTGTGTAGCTAGTGACAGTAGACATCAAGTAGCTACTCAAAAGTTTTTGTGTCCCAGCCTCGTCATAGGTGTCGGTGGCCGAGTGGAACGAGACCGACACAGTAACAAAGACAGCACGCCGGTGCAGGTACGGTGGGGAGCAGCCAGAAACTACAAACACTAGAGTAAATTAGAAAGATATATATTGCACAGAATGTAACAATACTTAACTTTTACATAGTACTGCAGAATGTTGATACATGGTTGTTAGAGGCCTGCCTAGTGCCTGTACGATAGCAAAGTCTTCACTGGTGCCTATCTGATTACGAAGGTCCTAACTGGTTGCTATCTCAGTCCGAAGTGACCGATCTCTTTCCGTGGTGGCCACGAGCGGGGTTGCAGCAGAGGGCGCTCGTGGCTGTCGTGAGAACGCCGCGCCGTGTGTGCATGGCGGCGCGCGGCGAAAGTAGGTGGCGCGCACTTTGTACTTGTGCGACACCACACCCCTCCCCCCCAAACCGCCGCGCCGTCGTGGCGTAAGGCTGAGGGCCACGGCGACGGCACTGGGAGGAGGGCCTGGGCGGGGGCGTTACTGGTGGGACGGGCGTCGTAGCTGAGGCTGGGATCGAGACGCCGTCCGCGCCCCGGCATCCGCCTTGCGATCCCCCGGAAAACCCGCTAAAACGAGGGGAAGGGTGCACGCTTCCGCCCAGATTGAGCAGGTCATCTTCTTCTGAGGTGCGTGGCCCAAGCTGGGGGGCCCGCCCGGTCCCGGAGTCCCTCTCGGTGCCGCTGTCAGCTGAGGCGGCGACGGAGGCGGAGGGGCCGACTGCGTAGGAGGCGCGTCGACATCCATCGGTATCTCGTAGCCCGGGGACGAACGATGTGGCTGTGCTCCCTGGCGGTGAACTGGGTCTGGAATCAAGAAACCGGAGACAGGATCGCGCGGCCTGTGCAAGCGCAATTGGTTTGCGTGGCGCCGCAGCTCCGACCCTGTGGAAGAACGTACAACATACATATTGCGCCCGAGCACGCGCTGAATGGTGCCCGGCGTCCATCTTGTCTTGTTGCCAGCAAACACCCTGTACAACACCGGCGTAGAAACCTGAAAACGCGTAGCGCCATACGAACCGACTCGGTGCGTGGGAGGCTGCAGCAGGTGAAGGAGAGTGCGGTGACGGCGGCCGTGTAGTAGCTCGGCAGGAGACGGGCCGTCACGTGGCATGCATCGATACGTAGACAGGAAAATTTGAAGAGCTTGCTGCCTGGAGTGCTGACCTTTCATCTTCTCCATGTGAGACTTGAATGTTCGAACGAAACGTTCTGCTTCACCATTGGACTGAGGGTGAAAAGGTGCGGTGGTGATATGCTGAATGCCATTCACACGACAAAACTGTTGAAATTCCGCACTAACAAACTGAGGTCCATTGTCACTGACGATAGTTTCAGGCAAACCTTCGATGCAAAACACTGGTGTTAAGGCACTGATTGTACTAGACGCCGTCGTTGAGTTCATGGCAATCACGAAAGGAAACTTGCTGAAAGCGTCTACAACAATTAACCAGCGCGTATTCCAGAAAGGTCCGGCAAAGTCAATATGTAAACGTTGCCATGGTCCCTTGGGGCGTGGCCAGTCTGAGAAACGCTGTGGAGGAGCCGCCTGATGCTCCGAACAAACTGTACACAGTGATGTCATGCTCTCTATCTGAGCGTCCATACCAACCCAGGTACAATGACGTCTGGCCAATTGCTTTGTCCTAACAATGCCCCAATGTCCTTGATGCAGGAGGCGTAACACTTCTCGTTGCAGGGAACGAGGAACAATCACTCTTGCTTGGTCGTTGTCGGTATGCAACAACAGTACACCCTGACTTAAAGATAATGCATGACGTTGTGCAAAATAACGTCGAACCAGAGGCCGATCAATGTCTTTGGCTCTGGCAGGCCAACCAAAGCGAACAAAACGTGCTACCACACTTAGGTCTGCATCCGCAGCTGTTTCCTGTGCAACCCGACGAGAGTTCAAAGGAAAGTCTGCGACAGTGGAACGTATCTCTGGAGTCTATCTGACAACATGCCATTTCTGAAGAATCAAATGATACATCCTGGCCAACCGGAAGTCGGGAAAGTGTGTCCGCGTTAGCATGTTTAGTGGTAGGTCGGTACAAAATCTCATACTGATAATTAGACAATATCAAGGACCATCTCTGAAGCTTTTGTGCCGTTCGTGGCGGAATTGGCTTTGTGGGTGAGAACAACGACGTGAGAGGCTTGTGGTCTGTCAACAAATAGAATTTTCTGCCATAGAGATCATGATGAAACTTTGTGACGCCGTAAATTATTGCTAAGGCCTCCTTTTCTATCTGACTGTAATTCTGTTGCGTCGGCGTCAGTAGCTTGGATGCAAAGGCAATAGGACGATCGTGACATCCAATACGATGCGACAGAACGGCACCCAGACCGTACGACGAGGCGTCAACTGCTAACAATACAGGCTTCTGTGGGTCAAAGGGAATCAAACATGCATCACTGAGTAGTGCAGACTTTAGTTTGTCAAAGGCAACCTGACAATCTTTAGACCATACAAAAGGAACATTCTTCCTACGTAAGTGATGCAGTGGAGCTGCAATCTGAGAGGCATTGGGAATAAATCTGAAATAATAGTTCAGCTTCCCCATTACTGCTTGCAATTCGTGCACATTCTTAGGAGGAGGCAAGTCTTTGATTGCTCGAAGATGTGACTGTAAGGGATGAATTCCTTGGGCATTAATCACATGGCCTAGGTACTCTATTTCAGTTTGAAAAAACGAACACTTTGCTTTATTGCAACGTAGACCTGCTGCAGTCAAAACTTTGAAAAGGCCCTCCAGGTTTGCTAAATGTTCTTCAACTGTACGTCCGGATACCACAATATCATCTAAATAGTTCGAACAACACGGTACAGAAACTGTCAGCTGTTCCAAAAAACGCTGAAAAATAGCGGGGGCGGAAGAACTGCCAAAGGGTAGGCGTTGAAATTGAAAAAGGCCCATGTGAGTATTAATGACGAAAAACTTTTTTGATTCGTCATCGAGCGGAATCTGTAAGTATGCCTCTGCTACATCAATCTTAGAAAAGAAGCGAGACTGTCCTAATTTGTCCATAAGTTCGTCAGGTCTGGGCAGGGGATAAGTGTCTACAATTGTTTGACTGTTCACTGTTGATTTGAAGTCCGCACAGAGACGAAGTTTTCCTGACGGCTTGGGTATAATTACTATAGGCGAGGCCCACTGACTCGCAGAAACAGGAGAAATCACCCCACTATCTTGCCAACGTTTAAGTTCTTCGGCAACTGTATCACGCAAGGCGATAGGCACTGGTCTAGCTTTACGAAACTTTGGAACTGCAAATTCTTTTAAAGGTACATGTGCCACGAAGTCTTTTGCACAACCTAGTTCCGGCGAAAACAAGTCACTATATTTGTCACACAATGCATCGATTTTATCCTGAGGCACTATTGACGAAATTTGAAGCACATCTCTTTGAATTGATAAACCAAACAAGTCAAAAGCATCTAGTCCAAAAATGTTCTGTGTCGATTTGGCCTGAAGAACTACAAAAGCAACTGTTTTTGTTACACCCTGAAAAGAGGCGGGCAGGCTACACGTTCCTAGCACGGGAATATTTTGACCGGTATAAGCTGTTAGCACTTGTTGACACAGCGATAATTTTGGAGAACCCAGAAGTTCATAAGTATCTTTATTAATTAAGGTAACAGCGGAACCAGTGTCAAGCTGAAATTGCACAGTCTCATTTTCTATGAAGAGAGTCACAAACAGTTTTTGCTTCTGGCGCACGACCGGTGCGCGAATGTGGGCAACGTCTAATACATATTGTTTTCTGCGCTTGCGCGGGTTGCGTGCGGTAGGAAGCGGCGCATACTCGGCACACAGCGGATTAACCACACTGTCACTAGATGACACTACCGCCGGATCGGCGTCCGCGCAATGCGAGGCTACTGCACTAATATTACTTTGAGTAGCTACCTGATGTCTACTGTCACTAGCTACACAGTACTGGGCACTATCACAAGGAGCAGTTGCAGAAGGTACTATTTTCACTACAGGAATGCACTGTTCATAGTCATTTTGCTTGTCCCGAACCCTTTTCCGTTGCACTGTTTTACGCGCTCGTCGGCGCTTGCTACGTGGTGCACTATATAGTTTTGCCATAGGCGCAGAACTACTTTCTTGCAATTGAGATCCAAGGAAAGCACTGTTCAATTCCACAGCGTCTATAACATTTACTGCATGCACTGTTCTCGCACTTTGCGAAGCAATGTTCCGAAACGCACCGTTCTTTGAGTTTTTAATTTGCATACACACAGACTGTACATGTCCCGATTTGCCACATTGATAACAGGTTGCGTTGCGACTAGGGCAATGAGCACGCTTGTGGCGAGACACACACTGGGGGCAAGATTTACGTACATTTTTCTGAAATGAGCGTTGGCGCCCGTTATTCAAATCACTGTTTCTAACACGACGGGGCGACCTTAGTGTCGCACTTTTACACTGGCTACTGTTCACTGTCTGTTCAGCACGGCCGGTAGAAAAATAAGAATCACAAGTGCTATACTGAGAACTACGGCTAGGAAAGCGTCCGTTGCGGCGCACTGAATTTACACTGTGGCTTTGCATTTCTACGTCTGCTAAGTCAAAAGTATCATGCGCTTCTATAAGCTGCAGTACACTGTCTAATGAAGGGTCAGACTGTTTCAGAATTGCTGCTCTAATTCTGGGGTCCTGAATATTCTGCGTAATCGCATCCCTCAGCATCACGTCACTATAAGAAAGTCCACAAGAGCAAGTAAATTTACATTGGCGGGTTAAGCCCTTCAACTCGGTGACCCACTCTTGGTGTGACTGTTCGGGTGATTTTTTAAGTCTGAAAAATCGGTACCGTGCAGCGGCTACAAGAACTTTTCTCTCATAATGAGCATTCAGTGCATCTACAATTTGTTCAAAGTCCACATCACGAGGAGATGCGTGGGGAAATAGTTTCTGCAGTAATACAAAGGTTTTGGGGCCCACCACGGACAACAAAAGATGCTTAACAGTCTGACCTGTAAGTTGATGAGCCGCGACGAGTTCTTGAAACTGTGCGAAGTAGTCGCTCCATTCTTCCTCACGTTCGTTGTACTGGCGGAACGTCGGAAGCGGTGCGGCGGCAGGTGTGGGCTGCTGATGCGACGGCTGTTGTTGAGTTGTCAACTGCGCCACCGCCTGGAGAAGTTGTGTTATTTGCGCCGTCTGTAACTGAATAATTTCCATTAAGTTTGGGTTCGGGGTAGTGGCCATGCTGACCGATTAGGCGCCGCGCATACAAGTAAATTATAACAAAACACAAATGCAATATGAAAGAGGACACTCTGCAACAAAAAAGTCCACAAACACGTAACTGAAAATGTTCCCCCCAAAATTCTTATAATAAGGGTGTGTGGGTGGGAGCAATTTCTACGTGCTCGACTGCTGCTGTCTGGCTGCTGCAAGCGGGCTGGTCCAAGGTTCTATCACTCCTCGTCGCCACTTTTGTGTCCCAGCCTCGTCGTAGGTGTCGGTGGCCGAGTGGAACGAGACCGACACAGTAACAAAGACAGCACGCCGGTGCAGGTACGGAGGGGAGCAGCCAGAAACTACAAACACTAGAGTAAATTAGAAAGATATATATTGCACAGAATGTAACAATACTTAACTTTTACATAGTACTGCAGAATGTTGATACATGGTTGTTAGAGGCCTGCCTAGTGCCTGTACGATAGCAAAGTCTTCACTGGTGCCTATCTGATTACGAAGGTCCTAACTGGTTGCTATCTCAGTCCGAAGTGACCGATCTCTTTCCGTGGTGGCCACGAGCGGGGTTGCAGCAGAGGGCGCTCGTGGCTGTCGTGAGAACGCCGCGCCGTGTGTGCATGGCGGCGCGCGGCGAAAGTAGGTGGCGCGCACTTTGTACTTGTGCGACACCACAAAAGTATAGTGCAGTAGTTAGTACATCTGGAGTAGCTTCGCATGCTTGCGCGGACGCCGATCCGGCGGTAGTGCCATCTAGTGACAGTGTTGTTACTCCGCTGCGTGCCGAGTCTGCGCCGCTTACTTCACTACACGGCCCGCGCAAGCGCAGTCAACAAACCGTAGCAGACGTTGCCCACATTCGCGCACCTGTCGAGCGCCGCAAGCAAAAACTGTTTGTGACTGTCTTCATAGAAAATAAGACTATGCAATTTCAGCTTGATACTGGTTCCGCTGTTACATTAATTAATAAAGACACTTATGAACTGCTGGGTTCGCCAAAATTGTCGCCGTCACAGCAAGTGTTAACAGCGTACACAGGACAGAATATTCCCGTGCTAGGAACGTGTAGCCTGCCTGCCTCTTTTCAAGGTGTAACAAAAACAGTTGCTTTTGTAGTTCTTCAGGCCAAATCGACACAGAACATTTTTGGACTAGATGCTTTTGACTTGTTTGGTTTATCAATTCAAAGAGATGTGCTTCAAATTTCGTCAATAGTGCCTCAGGATAAAATCAATGCATTGTGTGACAAATATAGTGACTTGTTTTCGCCGGAACTAGGTTGTGCAAAAGACTTCGTGGCACATGTAACTTTAAAAGCATCTGCAGTTCCAAAATTTCCTAAAGCTAGACCAGTGCCTATCGCCTTGCGTGATACAGTTGCCGAAGAACTTAAACGTTGGCAAGATAGTGGGGTGATTTCTCCTGTTTCTGCGAGTCAGTGGGCCTCGCCTATAGTAATTATACCCAAGCCGTCAGGAAAACTTCGTCTCTGTGCGGACTTCAAATCAACAGTGAACAGTCAAACAATTGTCGACACTTATCCCCTGCCCAGACCCGAGGAACTGATGGACAAATTAGGACAGTCTCGCTTCTTTTCCAAGATTGATGTAGCAGAGGCATACTTACAGATTCCACTTGATGACGAGTCAAAAAAGTTTTTCATCATTAATACTCACATGGGCCTTTTTCAATTTCAGCGCCTACCCTTTGGCAGTTCTTCCGCCCCCGCTATTTTTCAGCGCTTTTTGGAACAGCTGACAGTTTCTGTACCGTGTTGTTCGAACTATTTAGATGATATTGTGGTATCCGGACGTACAGTTGAAGAACATTTAGCAAACCTGGAGGGCCTTTTCAAAGTTTTGACTGCAGCAGGTCTACGTTGCAATAAAGCAAAGTGTTCGTTTTTTCAAACTGAAATAGAGTACCTAGGCCATGTGATTAATGCCCAAGGAATCCATCCCATACAGTCACATCTTCGAGCAATCAAAGACTTGCCTCCTCCTAAGAATGTGCATGAATTGCAAGCAGTAATGGGAAAGCTGAACTATTATTTCAGATTTATTCCCAATGCCTCTCAGATTGCAGCTCCACTGCATCACTTACGTAGGAAGAATGTTCCTTTTGTATGGTCCAAAGATTGCCAGGTTGCCTTTGACAAATTAAAGTCTGCACTACTCAGTGATGCATGTTTGATTCCCTTTGACCCACAGAAGCCTGTAGTGCTAGCAGTCGATGCCTCATCGTACGGTATGGGCGCAGTAATCTCACATCGTATTGGTTCTCACGATCGTTCTATTGCCTTTGCATCCAAGTTACTGACGCTAACGCAACAGAATTACAGTCAGATAGAGAAGGAGGCCTTAGCAATCATTTACGGCGTCACAAAGTTTCATCATGATCTCTATGGCAGAAAATTCTATTTGTTGACAGACCACAAGCCTCTCACGTCGTTGTTCTCACCCACAAAGCCAATTCCGCCACGAACGGCAGAAAAGCTTCAGAGATGGTCCTTGATATTGTCAAATTATCAGTATGAGATTTTGCACCGACCTACCACCAAACATGCCAACGCGGACACACTTTCCCGACTTCCGGTTGGCCAGGATGTATCATTTGATTCTTCAGAAATGGCATGTTGTCAGATAGACTCCAGAGATGCTTCCGCTGTCGCAGACTTTCCTTTGAACTCTCGTCGGGTTGCACAGGAAACAGCTGCGGATGCAGACCTATGTGTGGTAGCACGTTTTGTTCGCTCAGGGTGGCCTGCCAGAGCCAAAGACATTGATCGGCCTCTGGTTCGACGATATTTTGCACAACGTAATGCATTATCTTTAAGTCAGGGTGTACTGTTGTTGCATACCGACAACGACCAAGCAAGAGTGATTGTTCCTCGTTCCCTGCAACGAGAAGTGTTACGCCTCCTGCATCAAGGACATTGGGGCATTGTTCGGACAAGGCAACTGGCCAGACGTCATTGTACCTGGGTTGGTATGGACGCTCAGATAGAGAGCATGACATCACTGTGTACAGTTTGTGCGGAGCATCAGGCGGCTCCTCCACAGCGTTTCTCAGACTGGCCACGCCCCAAGGGACCATGGCAACGTTTACATATTGACTTTGCCGGACCTTTCTGGAATACGCGCTGGTTAATTGTTGTAGACGCTTTCAGCAAGTTTCCTTTTGTGATTGCCATGAACTCAACGACAGCTTCTAGTACAATCAGTGCCTTAACATCAGTGTTTTGCATCGAAGGCTTGCCTGAAACTATCGTCAGTGACAATGGACCTCAGTTTGTTAGTGCGGAATTTCAACAGTTTTGTCGTGTGAATGGCATTCAGCATATCACCACCGCACCTTTTCACCCTCAGTCCAATGGTGAAGCAGAACGTTTCGTTCGAACATTCAAGTCTCACATGGAGAAGATGAAAGGTCAGCACTCCAGGCAGCAAGCTCTTCAAATTTTCCTGTCTACGTATCGATGCATGCCACGTGACGGCCCGTCTCCTGCCGAGCTACTACACGGCCGCCGTCACCGCACTCTCCTTCACCTGCTGCAGCCTCCCACGCACCGAGTCGGTTCGTATGGCGCTACGCGTTTTCAGGTTTCTACGACGGTGCTGTACAGGGTGTTTGCTGGCAACAAGACAAGATGGACACCGGGCACCATTCAGCGTGTGCTCGGTCGCAATATGTATGTTGTACGTTCTTCCACAGGGTCGGAGCTGCGGCGCCACGCAAACCAATTGCGCTTGCACAGGCCGCGCGATCCTGTCTCCGGTTTCTTGATTCCAGACCCAGTTCACCGCCAGGGAGCACAGCCACATCGTTCGTCCCCGGGCTACGAGATACCGATGGATGTCGACGCGCCTCCTACGCAGTCGGCCCCTCCGCCTCCGTCGCCGCCTCAGCTGACAGCGGCACCGAGAGGGACTCCGGGACCGGGCGGGCCCCCCAGCTTGGGCCACGCACCTCAGAAGAAGATGACCTGCTCAATCTGGGCGGAAGCGTGCACCCTTCCCCTCGTTTTAGCGGGTTTTCCGGGGGATCGCAAGGCGGATGCCGGGGCGCGGACGGCGTCTCGATCCCAGCCTCAGCTACGACGCCCGTCCCACCAGTAACGCCCCCGCCCAGGCCCTCCTCCCAGTGCCGTCGCCGTGGCCCTCAGCCCTACGCCACGACGGCGCGGCGGTTTGGGGGGAGGGGTGTGGTGTCGCACAAGTACAAAGTGCGCGCCACCTACTTTCGCCGCGCGCCGCCATGCACGCACGGCGCGGCGTTCTTACGACGACAGCCACGAGCGCCCTCTGCTGCAACTCCGCTCGTGGCCACCGCTGAACGACATCGTTCACTTGGGACTGAGTTAGCAACCAGTTAGGACCTTCGTAACCAGATAGGCACCCGTGAAGACTTTGCTATCAGTGAGGCACTAGGCAGGACTCTAGCTCAACTATGTATCAACATTCTGCAGTACTATGTAAAAGTTAAGTATTGTATACATTCTGTGCAATATATATCACGTTCTAATTTACTCTAGTGTTTCTAGTTTCTGGCTGCTCCCCTCCGTACCTGCACCAGCGTGCTATCTTTATTTCTGTGTCGGTCTCACTCCACTCGGCCACCGACACCTACGACGGAGACGAGGCTGGGACACAAAAGTGGCGACGAGGATGGGATACAAAAGAATCAACAATATATTTTCGCATTCGGAGGAGAGTCTTGGCGATTGGAGTTTCGTAAGTAGCCCATGCCGCAGCGATAAGCGCCGTTATTGTAATGATTCCCATCCCAGGTCCTGTATTATTTCCGTAACGCTGTTTGCCCTGTATCGTGACAGTACAAAACGAGCTCCGTCAAACCCACCTGATAAGGATCCCACACTGGGCTGCAATACTACAAAAAAGGACGGACAAGCGTAATGTATGCAGTCTCTTTAGTAGTTCTGTTGCATCTTTTAAGGGTTCTACCAATGAAACGCAGTCTCTGGTTCGCCTTTCCCACGACATTATCTACGTGTTATTTCCAGTTTAAATCTGTAGTAATAGTAATTCCTAGGTATTTTGTGGAGTTTACGACCTTCACCTTTGATTGATTTATCTCGTAAACAAAGTTAAACGGATTTCTTTTCGTACTCATGTGGACGACTTCACACTTCTCGTTATTTAGAGATAAATGCCAATTTTTACATCATAGTGATATCTTATTCAGATCGTTCTGCATTTGGTTTTGATCTTAAGATGATTTTACTAGACGGTAAATGACGGCGTCATCTGCAAACAACCTACGAGAGCTACTTAGATTTTCTTCCAAATCGTTTATGTAAATAAGGAACAGCAGAGGACCAATAAAACTACCCTGTGGAACGCCCGATATCACCTCTGTTTTAGTCGATGCTTTACCATAGATTACTACAAACTGTTTCCTATCTGACAGGAAATCCACTATACAATCGCAAATTTGTGGCGATATACCATAACCACGCAATTTCCAATCGAGCACATGTGGGATATGCTGGGACGACCACTGACAGCTGCGACTAGTCAACCCACAACTTCTGCACAACTACGTGGACAGGTCCAGCAGACGTGGAATATTGTAACCCAAGACAGTGTTAGCCATCTCTACGATCGAATAGAAGCAAATATAGCGCCAGAATTGCCGTCTGTGGATGCTACACCACGTACTAGGTTGAGTGTCTCAGCATAAATCCGCACTTACTACCTCAGTACCGCTTCAGCTATTAGTCTGTAAATGCAATCATATCCATATGCACTATTTCAACAATACATCTTGACTACCTCATTTACATAAATATTCCACAATCCAACCCAAAGGTGCGCGGCGGAGGGTACTCAGTACCACTACTAGATACTTGCTTTCCTGTTCCACACTTATACAGGACAAGGGAAAAACGAACGTTTGTATGCATCGGTACGAGGTATAATCTCTCTCATCTTATCCTTGTGGTATTTACGCGAAATTTAGATTGGCGGAAATGGAATCGTTGTGCAGTCCGTCTCAAATTCCGGCCCCCTAAATTTCTTCAACAGTGCTTCTCGAAAACAATGTCGTCTTCCTTCCAGCAAGTCTCAGTTGAGTTCCCGAAACATAACACTCGAGCACTGATCGAGTCTACCAGTTACAAACCTAGCCGCCCGCCTCTCAACTGCCTCTAAATCCTCCTTTAAATCGATCTGGAGGAGATCCCAAACACTTGAGCATGGCTCAAGAAGATGTCGTACAAGCGTTTTATATGCTGTCTCCTTTCCAGACGAATCACACTTTCCCAAAATTCTCTCAATCAACCGAAGTCTACCATTCACCTTCCCCACGAGTGTCCTTACATGCTCGTTCCATTTCATATTGCAGTGCAGCGTTACGCCTAAATATTCAACTGACGCGACTCTCTTCAAGTAGCACACTAAAAATGATGTATCCAACATTTCTCCTACTCATGTGCATAACATTACATTTTTTTCTAAATTTGGCGCTAGCTGCCATTCCTCACACCAACTATAAATTTGTTCCAAGTCATCCTGGATACTACTACAGTTATACAATGACAAATTTTCAAATTTTCGTTGAGCTTATGGGACGTAACTGCGGTGTCATCAGTCCCTAACGTTACAAACTACTTATAAACTAACTTATACTAAAGACAAGACAAACATCCATGCCCGAGAAAGGATTCGAACCCCCGACGGGGAGGGGCCTCGCGAATCGGAGTATAACGCCTCAATGCGCTCGGCCACTCAGCCGCGGCGACGAGAACCTCCTGTACACCACAGCAGCCGCGTCAGCAAACAGCCGCAGATTGCAACTGACTGTCTGTCAGATCATTTATATCGATAGAAAATAATAGCGGTTCTATCACACTTCCCTGAGACACCCCTGACAATACCCTAGTCACTGATTATCACTCGCCAGCGAGAACAACGTACTGGGTTCTATATCTACATCCATACTCCGCAAGCCACCTGGCGGTGTGTGGCGGAGCGTACCTTGAGTACCACTATCGTTTCTCCCACCTATTCCAGTCTCGTATTTTTCGCACAAAGAAAAATTGTCGGAATGCAAGGTGTGGGCTCTAATATCTCTGATTTTATCCTTATGATCTCTTCGCGAGAGTAGGAGGGAGCAATATACTGCTTGACTCCTCGTTAATGGTATGTTCTCGAAACTTCGACAAAAGCCCCTACCCAACTACAGAGCGTCTCTCTTACAGTGTCTTCCACTGGAGTTTATCGATCATCTCCGTAACGCTTTCACGATTACTGAATAATCCTATAACGAAGCGCGCTGCTCTCCTTTGGATCTTCTCTACCTTCTCTATCAACCCCACGTGGTTCGGATCCCACACTAGTGAGCAGTATTCAAACAGTTGGCGAACAAGTGTACTGTAACCTACTTCCTTTGTTTTTGGACTGCATTTCCTAAGGATTCTTCCAAAGAATCTCAGTCTGTCATCGGCTTTAGCGACGATTAATTTAACTTTCTATGTATTCGTAGCACATTACACTTGACTACCTCTCGATATACTACAGCATCATCCGCAAAAAGCCTCAGTGAACTTTCGATGTTATCCACAAGGTCATTTATGTATATTGTGAACAGCAACGGTTCCACGACACACTCCTGTGGCACACCTGACATCACTCTTACTTCGGAAGACTTCTCTCAATTGAGAATGACATACTGCGTTCTGTTATCTAGGAACTCTTCAATCCAATCACACAATTGGTCTGATAGACCATATGCTCTTACACTGTTCATTAAACGACTGTGGGGAACTGTATCAAACGCCTTGCGGAAGTCAAGAAACACGGTATTTACCTGGGAACCCGTGTCTATGGCCCTCAAAGTCTCGTGGACGAATAACGCGAACTGGGTTTCACACGTTCGCCTTTTTCGAAACTCATGCTGATTCCTACAACGCAGATTTCTAGGCTCCAGAAAAGTCATTATACTCGAACATAATACATGTTCCAAAATTCTACAACTGGCCGACGTTAGAAATATAGGCCTTTAGTTCAGCACATCTGTTCGACATCCCTTCTTGAAAACGGGGACGACCTACGCCATTTTCCAACCTTTTGGAACGCTACGCTCTTCTAGAGGCCTACGGTACACCGCTGCATGAAGGGGGGCAAGTTGTTTCTCGTACTCGAACTGGTATTCCATCAGGTCCAGCAAACTTTCCTCTTTTGAGCGATTTTAATTGTTTTTCTATCCCTTTGTCATTTATTTAGATATCTGCCATTTTGTCATCTGTGGGACAATCTAGAGAAGGAACTACATTGCAGTCTTCTCTGTGCAATACCTTTGGAAAAAGACATTTAGTATTTTAGCCTTTAGAGTGTCATCCTCTGTTTCAGTATCCCATGTAGATGTTGTACCATTTTCATAACAGAGTGTCTTGGCATTTTGTTTTGATCCACCTAGCGCTTTGACACAAGTTCTTAGAATTTTCAGCCAAGTCAGTACATAGAACTTTACTTTCGAATTCGTTGAACGCCTCTCGCATAGCCCTTCTCGCGCTACATTTCGCTTTGTGTAATTTTTTTGTCTGCTGTTGTGACCTCGTCGCCTTTTGTTGTTTCATTCTTTCTGCCATTAGTTGAGTACTCGTCCCGGTCTAGTTGTCAGGAAAGGTACTGGTGCAGGAATCGATGGTCAGCTAAAACATTTATATAGAGATTAGTATTACAAGTGTTATTGACTGAAAATTACAATGATACACAACTTTAGAACATGTGTCTGTTTCTTCTCTCTTCTTGCTTCTCGCGGCATCTTCCATATGATGCTATCTGCGTTGCGACCTAGTGACTGCTAAGTTCATAGCCGAGTTCTGACCTAGTACTGGCGGTCTGTCCAGACGTATGTCGGCCTAGATACAGCCGCTTGTAGAGCGCGCGCATCTTCGGTTACTCCCTCCAGGATGCGCGGCGCCTACTTGCGATTGGCTTTCGGTCGATCGCTGCCTTCTCCACAATCGTTCTCTTATGTCTGGCGAGTGGCGCTGACTTTACGCCACAACATCTGCAAGTCTTTGGCTATGTTTATTCTTGCAGTGAAGTTTCCTTTGCTTCCATAGCAGTTTTCTAACTCGGTTGTTGTACCATGGTGGCTCCTTCCCATCTCTTACTATGTTGTTTGGCACATACTCATGTAATGCATATTGTACTATGGTTTTGAACATTGTCCACTACTGTTCCTCAACACTATCTGTACTTCCCATAAAACTTCTTTGTTGAGCCGACAAAAAAACAAAGTACTCTGAAATCTACTTTTTGTCACTTTTGCTGAAGAGAAAAATCTTCCTACATTTTTTAATATTTCTATTTACGGCTGAAATCATCGATGCTGTAATCGCTTTCTGATCGCCGATTCCATGGTCTGCGTTAACTGTTTCGAATAGTTCGGGTCTGTTTGTCACCAGGTCTAATACGTAGCCGCCACGAGTCAGCTCTCTGTTTAACTGCTTAGGGTAGTTTTCAGATAATGCACTTAAAACAATTTCATTGGATTCTTTGTCCCTGCCACCCATTATAAACGTTTGAGTCTCCCAATCTATATCCGGTAAGTTAAAATCTCCTACCAAAACTATAATATAATCGGGAAATCTGCTCAAAATATTTTCCAAGTTTTCCTTCAGCCGTTGTGTTACAACAGCTGCCGAACCAGCGGGCCTATGGAAACATCCAGTTTCCATGTTTGAACCTGCTTTTACCGTGACATTCACCAAAATTATTTCACACTTCGGATCTCCGTCAATTTTCTTCTATACTATTGCACTTTTTATTGCTATAAACACGCCTTCCTCTTCACTGTCCAGCCTGTCTCTGCAATATACATTCCAGTCTGAGTTTAGAATGTCATTACTGTTTACATCTGGTTTCACCCTACTTTCCGTCCCTAGTACTATGTGGGAACTGTGGCCGTTTATTAATGAGAGCAATTCTGGGACTTTTCTATAGACGCTCCTGTCCGCGGATCAGGAGGCGTCTTGTCGGTTGTCGGGCCTAGGGAGGGAATTCTATAACCTAAAATTTAAAAAAAAAAAAAAAAAAAAAAAAAAAAAAAAAAAAAAATGTGCACTCCACACGTACTCCGCTACCCTTGTAGCCGCTTCCTTCGTGTAGTGCTCGCCTGACCTATTCAGGGGGACCCTACATTTCAGCACCCGATAGCGGAGGTCGAGAAATTTTCACCCCAGATCTCCGCAGAATCGTCTGAGCCTCTGGTTTAAGCCTCCTACTCTGCTCCATACCAGAGTACGGCGATCGGTTCTGGGAACAACACTACAAATAACTCAGATTCCACCCCGTAAGCGAGGCTTTCAGCCTACACCAACACGGCCAACCGCCTATATGAACTAAGGAAGACCTCTGAACCCAGTCGGCAGGAGTAACAATTTGCAGTCGGGTGCACCCAGTGTTCTCTATCGTCGTCGAAAGTTCCTTCTACACATCTCGGATGAGACCCCGTGGCAAGCAGAGTGAACAATGGCCTTCTTCACCGACCTTTCCGCTATTTCCCTAAGTGGCTCTATCACCCGCCTAACATTAGAGCTCCCAATCACTAATGAACCCCTCTACCGTGAGCATACTCGGACTCTGTTGAAGGAGCGGCCACATGGTCACTCACAGGCAGAATGGCGACGCCCTACGGCCAGCCTCCATATTGACCTTCCGTTTCGAGCGACACGAGCGCCATTGAACCCGCCACAACCCTTGCGGAAAGGGTGGCTCAACCGCGTCCGGTACATGCGAAGATGTCTCGACTCCAGTGATCGTGGGTGAAACATGTAACTCCTGAGGTGTCCCTTGCGACGTACCTGACTCCCAACAGCCGCAAGACCCTGAAGACGGCAGACCGCTGCCAACAGCCCCGCTCAGCTGTTCGCAAACGGCGGTCAACTCCTCCTGCGTCCGCACACAGCAATCACACATCCTATCCATACTAACAAATCAGCAACTGACTGTAGAGAGTTAAGTATCAACTTGTTACTAGCGCGGGTTTATAAAAATTAAACACTGCTCAGCACACAAATGAGTCAAAATAGTTCGCTTCTATTTAGCTGTAACTCTGCTGCAGCTGCAGCTCCCCGCAGTGGAGTGGCCGAACGCACTGAGGCGCTATGCTCCGATGCGCGAAGCCGTTCCCCACGTTCCCCGTCGGGGGTTCGAATCCTCCTTCAGGCATGGATGTTTGTGCTGTCTTTAGTATTAGTTAGTTTATAAGTAGTTTGTAAGTTTAGGGACTGATGACCCCGCGGTTAAGTTTCATAAGCTTAATAAACATTTCAATTATTATTATTATTATTTCATTTTTTAATTTTTTATTTTTTATTTTTTTTATTTTATTTTTGAGCTGCTGGCTGTATGGCTCGCGCCCAATTCTATTACTTAAGTAGGCTTTGAGGCACTCACATATTTGGGTACCTATTCCATAAGCTCATACCTTCGTTAGCAGTCTGTAGTGCGGTACCGAGTCAAGCGCCTTTAGAAAATCGATAAATATACAGTCTGCCTGTTGCTCTTTATCAATAGCACGCAAGATGAGAGAAAAGAGCAAGCTTAGTTCCGCCGATCGATATTTCCTAAAGCCGTGCTGATGAATGGACAGAAGCTTTCCGTCTCAAGGAAATTTACTGTATTAGAACTGAGAATATGATCAAAAATTCTACAACAAACTGATGTTAATGATATAGGTCTGAAATTTCGTGGGTACGTTCTTTTGCCTTTCTTATACACGGAAGTTACTTGTGCATTTTTCCAGTCGCTTGAAACTTTACGCTGGGTCTAATATTCGCGATAAATGCAAGCTAAGTAAGGGGCCAAAGCCGCTGAGTAGTCTTTGTAAAATCGGATTCCTACCCCCATCTGGACCTGGCGGCTTGTTTGTTCTCAACTCTCTTACCTGTTCATCTCCACCAGCTATGCCTATTACTATGTCCTCCATTCGGGAGGTATGTTTCAATGGTTCTCCTGTGTGAATGATTACGTAAATGTTGAATTTAAAACTTCAGCCTCCATTTTGCTGTCTTCCATCACCACCCCAGAATGATCAACGAATGACTGGATAAAGAATTTTGATTCGCTTACCGATCTTACGTAGGACGAAAATTTTTTTTCGGGGTCTCGGCAAGATCTTTTGCTGAGGTATGACGGCGGTAGCTATTGTATGTTTCGCGCATCGAACTTTTTATAGACGGACGAGTCTGTACTAACTTTTGTCTGATTTTATTTGTCTCGCCTTTTTTTAACCGAGAGTGCTACTGCTTTTGCTTTCTCAGGATTTTCTAATATTACTATTAAACCACGGAGGCTCTTTCCCATCCTTAATCCACTTTGTCTTCACATATTTCTCCAGCGCTTTATTTACAATGCTTTTAAATTTTGTCCATAATTCCTATCGGAACTAAACGATGTCCATTCATTTCTTAAGTCTGAAGCTAACAATTACTTATCTACTCTTTCTAGCACAAACATTCTCCTAGGCTTCGTGATCGATTTATTAACTTTGGTGGCCATTGTCGCTATGACGACATCATTATCACTAACCCGTGTCTCTACAGTGACTTCACAGAGTTAATTGAAGAACTCCAAGAGGATGTACTGATTTTAATTCCGGCAGGGTAGAATTAATTAACACCTACGTAAAAATAGGCCATGCTCTACATGTACTACTGTTAGGAATTACATGAGAAAAAGTACACATATATATTTAATCATGCAGGGTCCTGTGGAATACAACCCACTCGTAGTTTATGTGTCGGTAGCGCGGCATCTCACAGACGCCGAAAGTCCTCTTGCACTAAAAATGTACTTTTAGTTGATTTTGATCAACTTTATAATCATAAAACATTAATTAAACAGTATGAAAGAAATGTATACATTATGACCAATTGAAAGTATTTCATGTTTTCTATTTTTAGGTATAAACGTGCCACACAAAACATCTGATTGACAGAATACGAAATTTTAAATTTCATTCTTCACAACGGTGAAAAACTTTTGTCATATGTGTTTTTACAAAGTAACAAACTCATTACATGGCAGCGTTTCTATGTATACCGTTTGTTAGTGAAAGCCGGCCGCAGTGGCCGAGCGGTCTGCGGCGTGCCAGTCACTGTATGCACGGCCGCTGCGGTCGGGGATTCGAGTCCCCGCTTCGGCATGGATGTTTGTGCCGTCTTTAGTAAAAGCTAGTTCATAAATAGTTTGTAAGTTTAGGGACTGATGATCCCGTAGTTAAGTCCCATAAGCTGTACAAACATTTGATTTTGTTAGTGAAATATCGCATTCTGTGAGCCGTACACTTAGCACTCAGCGCATACTTGCTGAATATGATCTAAACAGAGAAATCTATTACTGGTGCAGCTTCTGTACTTGGTATATCTTTTTATTTCGAATGACCACATTTACAGCACATCTATTTATTTATTTTTTTTTTTTTTTTAAGCCTTGGTCCTCTTATCGGTGTTGGAGTGTGCTTTCATCTAAAAGAAGACTTAATATCTTGCCTGAGTTTTCTTAACAATGATAAGCACTGAGAACGTTGACCCAAGTAATTGTCGATTTCGTTACGTACCAAAGGTTTCAAAAACTTACTATGCATGGTATTAGCAATGATATTATTTGCATGGTAAATTATCTACAAATTTAAAGCGGCAGTGTCCATCATTCTATAAAAAAAATCTCCACAGGCAATACTTTTATATATATATATATATATATATATATATATATATATATATATATATATATATATATATAAAACGTAATGCACAGCTGAACGACAGTATTAATTCCTGATTTGGTTGCGGTAGTTATAATTTCTGGCATTTTCTTATCACCAGATGAGGCATCAATTGCATTATAATTATGCACTATGGACAGTTACTGGTCACGGCGGAGTGGCCGAGCGCATTGAGGCGCTATGCTGCGACGCGTGAGGCCGTTCCCCGTCGGGGGTTCGAATCCTCCCTCGGGCATGGATGTTTGTGTCGTCTTTAGTATAAGATAGTCCATAAATAGTTTATAAGTTTAGGGACTGATGACGCCGCAGTTAAGTCCCTTAAGCTTCACAAATATTTGAACATTTCACAGTTACTGAGATCTTAGAAATGAGACGTTTTACAACTTCTGTTGGTTTGTTGCTAATGGCAAATTACCCTACAGGCTGTTTACCAGCATAAATTCAATGTTGGGAGGGGGGTAATATACGCTAGAATCCACCAAAGCAAATATTTTTAATCCATACTTATTTACTTTGCTAAGATTTTGTGTCAGAAAAGATACAGAATAATAGGAACCTAAATCATTTTTCGACTTAATTCCCAATGTAATTGGATGGTCATGTATCTTGGGTGTCTGTGGGGCTGTCTCTTCCGCCAGCACATAAATACAGACTTCCTTACAAACCTTCTACTTCAGCTACGTCCATCAAATGAGCATCCCTTTTTTGGAATAATGTCACTGTATTTCAGATATCTTTGTGCACTCAGGATGCTGGAAGGTAACTCATTATCGAAAAAGCATTCCCAACATTCCATTGGTTCTGTTGCATTCTTGTACTTTTGAGGGACGCTCTTTTGAAATTTGGTATATTTGTTCCTTCAATCAAAATGTTCAAATGTTTGTATAGCTTATGGGACTTAACTATGGGGTCATCAGTCCCTAAACTTACAAACTACTTATGAACTAGCTAACACTTCCTCCACATCGCTGGAAATATCAAAGTCTTCATCCGACTGATCGTCGTCCTCCAACAACTGTCAGAGAACAATATCACTGTCACGTTCATTTTCTCAATGGTAAGTTTTCTGTGATGTCATATTGGAGCTGCTGCCTAGAACAGCGCGGGATTGTTGTTTTGCATTTGGTGTTTCTCATCATTTTAATAAATTAAGCCGGCGCGGTGGCCGAGGAGACTGAGGCGCTCCAGTCACGGTCTGCACGGCCACTACGGTTGGGGGTTCGAATCTCCCCTCGGGCATGGATATTTGTGCCGTCTTTAGTATAAGGTAGTTGATAAGTAGTTTGTAAGTTTAGGGACTAATGACCCCGTAGTTAAGTCCCATAAGCTTAACAAACATTTGAACATTTTTTGAATAAATTAAAGTGTTTGTCTCCAGCAAACAGTAACACAATTTTAATTATATTTTGAGAACAATGGACGAGCTTATGACAATAATCCCTTAAAACTATTTGCCGTCTGTTCTAATAAATTAAACAAGATATGTATCTACTCATGATTTGATGAAACAATCAATAAGTTTCAATTACCCATTCTTCTCTCGCTTTCAGTTTGTATTAAGGTAATCGTAAACTTTTAATTATCACCACAGGAAAATCAATCTCAGCCCTGAAACTTTGTGTCAGTGTCAGTGGTCTCTACATCTCACTGCTTCAATCTGACACATTTCTCCGTATGCTGGCTGACTCTAGGAAGTCTTCATTTCGGGAATTCCTCTTCGGATAATACATTGTCGTGATTTTGGTAATACCTTCAGTGCAACGATTTCTTCATCGAGAATTGATTAAATATTTCGTGGCTGTTATGGTGGATGAATATTGGGGAGAGGCGAAATTTGGTAAATGTTTGTATTGTTTGTATAGTCTATGGGACTTAACTACGAGGTCATCAGTCCCTAAACTTACAAACTACTTATGAACTACTTACGAACTAGGACGGCACAAATATCCATGCCCGAGGGGGGATTCGAACCCCCGACCGTAGTGGCCATGCAGACCGTGACTGGAGCGCCTTAGTCACCTCGGCCACCGCGGCCGGCGAATTTGGTAACTTCTAATGCGAATGGAAAGAAGGAAGTTTACAGTTTAACGTCCCGTTGACATCGACCTGGAAGCTTTATAAGAGTTGAAATACACCTGGTGGATTTGTTACTCAGGTTATATCTGTGATGATTAGTCGACGTTCGAAGTCACTGAGCCCTCCTCACCAACTCATTGTCCTGTTACTGTTTCCTACTTACAACTCAGTTCTCCGCACCTCATTTTATAGTAGTGGCTCCCCCTCTCACGGCATCTAGTTCCCTGTTCCTCACGTTATAGGAGTGTCCGGATATTTTTGATCGGAGAATCTATGTGTTCCACTGCTTGCTTTGCTTCTTTGTCTCTGTGTCACAGTAGTACAAGAAGATCAGGCGACTGAAGAAGACATCTGGACTGGTCTGACACAAACGCGACATCTTCAGTGCTGCTTCAGTTCTCTAACTCCTAGAATGTATGTGAAGATTTGTTGAACACGTCGGCTGATTATTTTGTCATGTTGTAAACGCCATGAATGGCTGAAAACTCATTTTCACTTTCTATAATGTCGCCTTGATTGTGATTCGTCATTCCCCGAGTGCCAGCGCTGACATCCGAATTCTCGGAGCGAAAGAACCTGCTATTTTCTACAATATTCAGTCTTATTGTACCATACGCGAAACGTCTGCAGTATTTAACGACTGTGTCATATTACGATGATGTGTGGTGTCCGTACTCATTTATTAAGTCAACAAATTGAACAAAAATTTTCTGACTTCTAGGCGCATTAATCGGCAGAAATTGTAAATTTGTACCGGATCGGGACTCTAACCCGTGTTTCCCGCTTCTTGCTAGCAACTGTCTTAACTGCGTCGGCCATCCGAACTTGCTTTCCGTCCCTGCCAAATGCCTACCTTTCGGCACACTACTATTATAGTCTGCCCCGGACACTGTCCTTCTTGTTCGTAGATATACACGTTTTCCCGACAGGGATTGGAAGATTTTTGTGCATCCGCACTTGAAATGTCGTCTGTTCGTCGAGGCGCATCCAGGTGTCTGAAAGAACAAACATGATATGCTTCAAATGTACCACTCGGAATCCCATTTAATCGGTAGATTACCCCATTTTATATCGAATCCTCCAGCGGCCTGCTGCGAAACGGCAGTGCACGGACTTCATTATATACCTGGACATGGAACAAGTATCCAGAATGAAACTTACACACTGCAGCGGAGTGTGCGCTGATATGAAACGTCCTGGCAGATTAAAATTGTGTGCCGGAACCGGGACTCGAACCTGGGAACTTTGCTTTTCGCGGGCAAGCGCTCTAACACTGAGCTATCCCGACACGACTCACGATGCCGCCTCACAACTTTACTTCCGCCAGTACCTCGCTTCCTACTTTCCAAACTTCACAGAAGCTCTCCTGCGAAACATGCAAGACTAGCACTCCTGGAAGAAAGGATATGGGGGAGACATGGCTTAGCCACAGCCTAAGGCATGTTTCCAGAATGAAACTTTCACTCTGCAGCGGAGTGTGCGCTGATATGAAACTTCCTGGCGGAGAGCGCTTGCCCGCGAAAGGCAAAGGTCCCAGGTTCGAGTCCCGGTTCCGGAACACAATTTTAATCTGCCAGGAAGTTTCATGGAACAAGTAAATGAAAAGTAGTGTAACTTTATTTTTGCGAGGTGATAACTAAAATTATGTACCTAATGAATTATATTGAAATCTTTCGCGACAGATGTTGAAAGACAAAGATGTGATAATATTGGCGAGGCAGCGGCGACGGATGCGCTCCCGAGCGAGGAGACAGCAGCAGCAGCAGCGCGCAAGCCCGGCAGAGGTCAACGCCCACGGCGGCCGCCGCGCCGCGCCGATTCAGCCAAAAGGCATTCCCACGTCCCGCTGCGCTGCTCACGGCCGCCACGTCCTACCAGACGGATCAAGGAATTCCCGTCAGCTCTACGTTTCGTCGGAGAATAGGTATCATCAAGAGTGACATTACGCAATACACGGCTGATAACGTGGCACGTAGTCCAAGTCGACTCCATTTATTTCGTTTCCACGGTAATCAAAAATGTTCAAAGGTTTGTGAATCTGTCAGACTCAGCTGCGTGGTTATTAGTCCGTAGCTTACAAACTACTTAAATTAAGGTAAATTAACCTAAGGACAATACAAAAACCCGTGCCCGAGGGGAGACTCGAACCTCCACGGTAATCCAGATACGTTACTAATAATGTCCTTGTCGCTTTCCAAAACAAGAGGTGGTGCATTGGTTGAGGAAAAAGACTTGAAATCCAGCGAATCTTACAAGGAAAGTACATGGGCTCGAACAGACATATCTGTATGAACGTTTACTTGCAGGATCTCTACGTACACCTCAATGTGCTGGTGGGTGTCGTTTTTCTGCAAAACTCTGCGATCATGCTCTAGATAGCACTGCAGATGTAATTGTAGACGCTATACGTAATACAGATATCTTAACTATAACTTATGTAATAATCATCGTACATGTTCTCTAGCGTATTGTCATCAAAAGCCGTGATGATAGTTGCAACTTTAACCTTCTTCTGGGAAGACTGTTGGTATTCACTGGCACTGCTTCCATCGCCTCTTCCCGCACTTACCGTAGCACTACCGCTTGCAATGAGTTGCTCGTCATTATCATCCCTATTATCGTCATTATGTGTTAGTGTTACAACAGTATCTAACTTATGCTCATATTTCTGTACCATAACAGATACGAGAAAGCATGCGAATGATTCATCTTCTACACTAATACCATCTTCACGAAAGAGGGTTCTTCGTAACTTCATCTCAACCAATCGCAATACATTAGCAGGATTGATTACCAATCGCCGCCCCATCTGACGCTTCACCACACAAATAACGTCACAAAACGCACAATTGGAGGCACACTGCACCGTCCCCACTGGCGAACGACAGGTCAAAGTGCAAAGTGCAAGGCACACGCAGAGGCCTCTAACGGACGACTGCCGAGTTTTTCAGATGCGGGAGTATCGCTAGAGCAATAAGGGATCTTTACATTATCTCTCATACGATTCTGATTTATATGTGTTTGTTCCAGCCCAAGTACTTTCCTTGTTAGTTTAGATTCATGTCCGGCTACCCTAGTTACATCTTTTACTCGTTTTCGCTAAACAATCGACGCATCCTTCGAGATATTTAGGTACACGACATTAGAATGAAAATTGCCCTCCATGCCTCTAATTGCTTTAAAATCACTAGAATACCAAACAGTAAAGTGTTTTTTTCTTTTTCTTTTTTTTCTTTTTTTTTCCAAAACTTTACATTGTCGTACCTTTTCTTAGAAAAGTTTCTCGTAATTCATAAACGTTAATGTATGACGAAACATAATCAGTAGTTGACAGATTTATTTTAATTCAGTTCCAAGTTTCATTCTCATACTGAACGACTATCGGACATGAATAAATACTGTTACAAATATATAAAGTCCCCAACAAACTGAGAACACTGAGCGTTAAGTCTGTTGCATACAGAAGTGAAATGTAAATAACATTCGTTCAATAGAGTGAGCCTCAGTTCATTGCGAGAACTGACAGGATTGAACAATACGTTAGGAGAAACACGAAAGTTCCAGTAAACAATGTTCGGTAGCGAACCGTTAGCGAAATACTAGAAAATACGTGATAATTAGCCAGCACTGACTTCAATATCAAACGTCTCCCAAGTTAACACAAATGTAAATTTGAAAAGGTTGAAACGATCAGTCATCCAGAAGCATTTAACTGTTTATTGGAAATCATTATCAAGGTTTTGATAACAGTCATATTATGCTCTTCAAAAGCAGATAATGAACCATAAACAACACATTAGTGGTTATAGTACAACCATTTGTCAAACATACAAAGTAACACTTGTAAAACATATTAAAAATAATCGTACTTAAATGTTTCAAATGTTTGTGTAGCTTATGGGACTTAACTACGGGGTCATCAGTCCCTAAACTTACAAACTACTTATGAATTAGCTAACACTAAGGGCGGCACAAATATCCATGCCCGAGGGGGGACTCGAATCCCCGACCGTAGTGGCCGTGCAGACCGTGACTGAAGCGCCCCAGTGCCCGCGGCCACCGCGGCCGGCAGCTTCCCTTCAGACCAGTTGTTGTAGAAGAGCTTAAAGCTGTTATTTGTCTTCGTGTTTTGTCTGGAGGCACGAAAAACAATCATGTCCCCATCAAATGGCTGTAAGACCTCACGATAAGTGGAGATACATTCCAAGCTACACTATCTCGCAAACCCCTTTTATTTTATTTTATTTTATTTTATTTTATTTTTATTTTTTTTATTTTTTATTTATTTTTTATTAGTAGCAACTTACAATTTGACGATTCCCAGACGCAAGAAGAAAGACGAAAGATAGAAAAATTCGCGTTAGTCTTTGAAATTTGGAATATTCTAATTGAAAAATGTAGGACCATTAATCAACCAAGTTGGTATCTTACTATAGATGAACAGTTACTGGGTTTTAGGGGTAATTGCCCATTCAAAAAGTACATACCTAGCAAGCCAAATAAATCCGGGATTAACAGCATAATGATTTACGATCAAACAACTCGATATCTGATAAATGATATTCCATATTTGGGTTAGGGTTCCACACCACCCGGTGTTCCTGCTACTGTTTATTTTACCAAACTGCTTACAAAACCCGTTTACGGTACTAATCATAATATCACCGGCGATAACTGGTTTACTGGTATCCTTCTTTCCCCTTGATTTGCTGGAAACCCACCAACTGACATATATCGGGACCATAAGGAAAAATAAACGAGAATTCCCTCCCTGAATTCATTGATATGAAGTACAAGGACCGCAAAATGAAACGTGGCTTTTCATATTCGGAAAAGACGTGACAGCTGTTTCAAATAAACCCAAGAAAAATAAAATGGTTACTGTCATATCAACCATGCGTGGAAATGAAGCTGTAAAACCCCCTATATGATTCCCAACTACAATAAAGCCGAAACGGGTGTCGACGATTTTGATCAAGTGTGTCAGTATTATAACATTGGCCGAAAAACACGTCGATGGAACGTACGCGTTTTTTACAACATGATAAAAATTGTTTGCATATATACCTATACTGTATAACGCCATAATTTTTACAAGAAACTAAGGAAAAGAAACAAATAACGATTAAACAAAACCACCGTCGCGATTTGATTTTATGTTGGCTCTTTCTGAACAGCTTACAGCACCTTGGATGCAGTCCAGGCAATTCCCCATGACCGACGAGCCAGTGTTTATGGATGCTGAATATGACTTCGTCTGCAGGGGCAGCTCGTGAAGAAATTGAGCAACGAACTATTCCCAAAATAAATTATTGTAAATTTTGTGCCTACAAAACACCAAATAAATCAAATATGCAGCGTGATTTATGTAAGTTGCCAGTGTGTGGTGAGCACCACAAAAAATTTGTCCAAATTATACCGATAAAAAATAAACATCCGCTGAATTTTGTGATACGGGTTTTAGTTCTAGTAAACATTATCGCACGGCTTTTCTAATGCGATTTTATTTATTTACTTAAGTTATTTGAAGTATAGTCTACCATCGCTTAATTTTTGAGAGTTTGTTTGTTCTATGTTTTGTGGAAATATGTATTTGTTTTATGTTATTCAACGTTATTTAATGTTTTATATCCTAACCCCTATCACAAAACCGAAATTATTTAAGTGTTTTTCATCATTATATATCGTGTAGGCCTCTGAGGCCTATAGTGTGGTCCAGACGTAGGAGCCTCGTGGTGTGGTCAACAGGGTTGAAGGGGGTAGGGTAGGTTATGAAGAAGGATACACGTAAACAACTTGTCATTTTCATCAAATGTTCAAATGTTTGTAATTCTATGGGGCCAAACTACGTTGGTCATCAGTCCCCAGTCTTACAAACTACTTAAACTAAGTTAACTTGACCTAAGGACAATAAACACATCCATTCCCGAGGGAGGATTCGAACCTCCGACGCGGGAAGTCGCGCGATCCGTAACGTAGCGCTCCAGACCGCTCGGCTACTCCCGCGCGACTCATTTTCATCACCACTGCAGTTGCCCGCATTAAAGGCCGCAAGGATGATGTTCAAATTCAAATGTTCGTAATCTTAAGTACTTTGGTTAAGCTTACACACATGCTCAAGGCAGGACTCGAACCTCCGAAGCGAACGGCCGCGCGATCCGTAACGTAAAGCCAGAAACCGCACGGCCATTCCAGCGCAGCAGATGATGTTCGAAATGCAGCGTAACACAACCCCAAAGCGTTTATAGTTGCACTGAGATGAGTGCAGCACTCCTTGAACACCCCCTGTAGTATAGATCCGTCATCTGTCCCACCATTATTCTGCCCACCACTGCGTGTACACATAGCATTTCAGTAATATTCACCGCTTCTGGTCTATGGTGTTATGCTGCTGACTGGGTGGCCGTTCCCGCCGGCATGTATGAGTGTGTGTGTGTATGTGTGTGTGTGTGTGTGTGTGTGTGTTGTTTTAGTATAAGTTAAAGTAGTTTGTAAGTCTAGGGACTTTTGACATTGACAGAGGAACATTTTGAGTAATATACCCATTTATCTTCATGATCATTTATGGAGATATCTCGTCTTCAACTCTCTCCAGTTTAATAACGATCGAAAACCGGACACATATTCATCGGACTTTTTCGGTTTATTAACACACGTATACCTCACTATTTACGTGACCTTCATCCTGAAACGCCCTATAGATTAAATTAAGCCCAGCGGCTCTTGTTGTATTTGTATGGGATATAAACATAGATAATCAAAAGGCATGGTCCTCTGCGTAAAAGTATTCTTAAGGCTAATGCCAAACTTCATCTACGCAAATGTGTAGGCTATAGGTGGGCAGCTGAGTTCACGTTTACCACAGACTAGTGCGGCCGGGACAGGCGTGACGTAAATGCGGGCAGCTTACCAGGAAGCCTAACGTCACAGTAGGCCGAGACGAAGCGAGCGAGGGAGCCCAGTTCAGTAGTGGGTCACACCGGACACGTGACAGTGACTCACAAGAAGGCAGTCCCAACTTGGGATCACGCAGTTGAAAGAGCTTTTAGGATAAGAAAGTACTCGTTGTAAGTGAACTGTAGGGGCCCCCTTTCTGGCTTCCAGTATTCAGCGGCTTCCGAGTATAATCGGTCTGAAAACGTGACGCGATTCACATACACATTCATAGACACGTACTGTGGCATGTACTCTCGCAAAGGCTGCATGTCTTACCAGATTAGCACCCGATTTAAAAGTGAATGGTCCGTGTTCAGTTCCCGTCATGATCGAAATATTTAGTCCTTCTTTTATATTACCATACGACGACGTATTATTCATTCCTCCACAGTTCTATTACGACGGCACCGATGAGGCCGTCAATTTGTTTGAACTTATGTCGTTGAGCGGGGCTGATCAAAATTTCGGTAATAAGTTCTTCGGTCCGCATCTCGACATGCACAACTTTTCCGGTAATGGAATATTACACAATAACGAGACGAGAAAAAAAAAAAAAAAAAAAAAAAAAAAAAAACCCACACACACAAGGAAAACGCGCACGCGTACCTGGAAAGGAGGGACGCTTGCGGACGACCTCGCCTCGGGCTGCTTAACCCAAACTGTACTCCAGCCGCATGCGCCAGGCACCTGGTTGTATAATAACATCAGATGCGCTTATCGTACACATTAGAGAAGGCGAAGACAATGCGGCTCTTTATTAAATGATCCGTTATTAAACTTGTAACACGGAAATTATGCAAGTCTCGGGTTAGCGGGGATTAAAGTAGCCTTCCAGCCGTTGTACCATCGAGCTGAATATATAGAGATGAGTATGTGAAAGAAGGAACCAGTGGCGTATCCAGGAGGGCCGGGGGGGGGGGGGGGGGAGCTGTCGGGTTGCAGCCCCTCACCCCTCCAGACCTTGCTGCAATATGAGTAAAATGAGTAAGGGCGCAGCCCCCTGTTTTAATTAATTAATTTATTTTTCTTTTTAGAAATTACGTCATCTCGGTTGTTGACCTCAGCCCCTACCAGATCACGATCCTGGCTACGCCACTGGAAGGAACAACAGTAATGTCTACACCATGTAACTCGTAAGCAAGCCTTTCATTGTATTTTGGCCTCCTTCTCCGCAGTTGCAGTTATACAATTAGTATAGGTTTGGTTACCGACTTTTGCAACTGCAAATTAGTCTACTTGAGACCAGACGCGTTCCGCTTTATTTTAAAGCATCTTCAGTGGTCAAGTTTTTTATGTTGCCCTCTTCATGTGTTTCTTGTAGCATATTGCCACTTGTTGTCACTATTTACAATTAAACTATTTAGCTGGCCGCGGTGGCCGAGGAGACTGAGGCGCTCCAGTCACGGTCTGCACGGCCACTACGGTCGGGGGTTCGAATCCCCCCTCGAGCATGGATATTTGTGCCGTCCTAGTTCGTAAGTAGTTCATAAGTAGTTTGTAAGTTAAGGGACTGATGACCCCGTAGTTAAGTCCCATCGACTATACAAACATTTGAACATTTTAAACTATTTACATTCCACTTTTTTAAAAGCTGACGAAAACTCTGAAGTCTGGTGGCCTGTTATTACACAACCAGTTACCTGGCATATGCGACAGGTGCTATCTGCTGGATCGATTCTATTTTGATATTTGTGATGTGCGTGTTCGATTCTCCCTTCAACCATACATTTTAACAAGTACTAACATAACCACTCACCTCTTGTAATTCTAAGTGAAGAACGTTAGATTGTGCCTCACTTCAAAACCCTCATTAAACACATATTAATTCACTAGCGACTGGGACAAAGCTGGTTTCCGTTTGACATGAACAGGAATAATACGCAGTAATCGGTAATAGTCGCCAGAAACCTGTATCTAACATTTATTTTATTTAATAAAAAAATGGTAATTCAAAGTGTCAGAGCTCTGTACTTGAGACGAAAATTGTAATGTTTTACTTCTATTCGAATTCGAGTCTCCTCTTTCTTGGTATTTTACCCTCTCGTACCCATACAATTCGCTCATTTAGTTGCTTTCTTCAAGACTGTAAATTCCTCTAGGTCTCCACGAAAGGCTCGTATTCTGATTATAATAATTGTTCAGCACAATAACATTCATAATTTCATTTGAATACTCCCTTGCAAGTGTACACCTATCTAATTTTGAAAAATAATTTTCATATTTACCATCTCTTCAGGCGTTGTCTACAATAACGAAAGGTGCCGTTATTTCCAGGCCCTGCCCTGTTAGGTACAAATAAATTGTATCGGCAGCTAACATCGGATTTTACTTTTTTCACAACCCCTTTAGGTACTGCCTTCATATCTCTGGCAAACAACTTTACTTCATGTCATGATTACTAAATAATATGTGTGACAGAGTTTGTTGTCTCCACCTCTAAAGGGTGCAGCAATGATTTAAAACGTGATTGCTGTAATAAAATTGAGTTTTGTAAGCATTGAGGACTGTGTCCCCTTTAATAACGAGTTTCATTGTACTTGCAAGATCGGGATGTTAATTTACATCTTGTGCAATTGCCATAAGCAGCAGTGTGCCTTGTGGTCTCTTTTGGGATTAGTTTTGTATAGTCGAGGGACTGTATCATGAAGCGATTAGAGGAACTGCGCCGCGGCGGAGCAGCCGAGCTCATTAATGCGCTATGCTGCCATGCGCGAGGCCGTTCCCAGTTGGGGATTCGAATCCTCCCTCGGGTGTGGATGTTTGTGCAGTCTTTAGTATAAGGTAGTTCATAAGTAGAATGAAACTTTCACTCTACAGCAGAGAGTGCGCTGATATGAAACTTACTGGCAGATTAAAATTGTGTGTCGTAACCGGGACTCCTACCTGGGACCTTTGCCTTTCGCGGCCAAGCACTCTACAACTGAGCTGTTCTGACACGACTCACGGTCCGTCCTCACAACTTCAATTCTGCCAGTGCCTCGCCTCCTACTTTCTAAACTTCAAAGAAGTTCCCCTGCAAACATTGCAAGACTAGCACTCCTGGAAGAAAGGATATGGTGAAGACATGGCATGGCCACAGCCTAAGGGATGTTTCCAGAATGAAACTTTCACTCTGCAGCGGAGTCATCGCTGATACCAAACTGCCTGTCAGCTTAAAATTAAAACGTCCCAGGTACGAGTCCCAGTTCCAGCACACAATTTTAATCTGTCAGGAAGTTTCAGTTGATAAATAGTTCGTAAGTTTAGGGACTGATGACCCCGCAATTAAGTCCCACTTCACAAACATTTGAACATTGGAAGAGGGTTTGCAGGGCAGCTACATGATAAGGGATACAAGCATATTACCCGGAACTCAATTCAGGTCGTTCGGCTTTTTCTGCGCATGATAGTACTCCTGATCGCGGACAATTTTGAGAAATCCATACTGTATGTCTGTGAAAATAATAGTTATCGTTACTTTTTATGCAGTTCTTTTATTATTCTCTGAAAAATGGAAATGAGCGTATGGCTCTCTTGGCCGGGAGAATCCTTGCGGGTTTGTTCGGCCGGCTTAGTGTAAGTCTTTTTAATTGTCGCCGCGTGGGCGACTTATGTGCCAATGATGATGAGATGATGATTAGGACAACACACAACACCCAGTCCCCTGCCGGGAATCAAACCCGGGTCCGCTGCGTGGTAGTCAGCGACGTTACCGCTGAGCTACGGAGGCGGACTATTATTCTATGAAACGACGTTATTGATATAGATACTTCTTCAGTATAATCGCCCCGTTATTTTTGAACTTGTGCAAAATGTTCGGAATGCGTCGTACACCATATGTGCTCTGTTTCTGTTTATCTGCTTACTGATCGCCGTATGGCACGGATAATGGCATCTTTGTACATCCACATCTACACATTTACTCTGTAAATCACGTTCATCTGCCTGGCAGAAACTTTATCGACACCATTTCGTAATGTTTCCCTATAGTTCCATTACCTAACAGGGCGTGGGGCAATGAACAACAAAATTAATTAGTTTTCGATCCAATTATCTCCCTACGTAGATGCGTGCTAGCAAAATATGTTCTCATTCAGAGGAGAAAGTTAGTGAAGAAATTTAACAAATATTTCTCGCCGCAAATCAGACCACCTTTCTTTTAATGATTTACACCTCAACTTGCGCATCATTTAGACCACCTGGTGACTTGACTAACCGATAAAAGACAGCATCATCCGCAATCTAAGAGAATTGCTCAGATTTTTTTTTTTTTTTTTTTTTTTTATAAAGTTAGGGAGTTCCTGGTTGACTCCGCTACTGGAAACCAGTGTAACACCAGAGCAGACACAACGTTTTCCACGGTGCGGTCAATTCAGAACAATGGCAAAAATAGACGCGCAGATGGTATGTGTATTCGACGTCTTCCGGACAGTTAGCAGAAGTTCATAAATAGCGGGGTCGATTGTACTGAAGGTGTGTAACATTACGTATTTCTGTCGATAATGTCATTTCAGAAGAAAAAAACATTGTTCTCATTACTGTCATATCCAGTCCTTGTAATTTTTTTTATACTGCCTTCTAGTCAAGATTTTGGTGGTTCATAATCTGACGAATATGAACCATAGACATTGCCGAGGTGGGGAGGCCTGCGTGTGTCAACGATACAGATAGCCGTACAGTAGGTGCAACCACAGCGGAGGGGTGCCCGTGGAGAGGCCAGACAAACGTGTGGTTCCTGAAGAGGGGCAGCAGTCTTTTCAGTAGTTATAGGGGCAACAGTCTGGATGATTAACTGAGCTGGCCTTGTAACAGCAGCTAACGTAGCTTTGCCATACAGCTACTCCTAACGGCCTAAAGCAAGGAGAAACTACAGCTGTTAATTTTCCCGAGGACATGCAGCTCTACTGTATGAATACATGATGATGGCATCTTCTTGGGTAAAATATTCCGGTGGTCAAATAGTACCCTATTCGGATCTCCGTGCGGGGACTATTCAGAAGAATAGAGTCATCAAGAAAAACAAAACAGACATTCTACGGATCGAAGAGTGGAATGTTCTATCCCTTATTCGGGCATGTAAGTTAGAAAATTTGAAGATAAAAATGGAGACGTTGAAGTTAGATACAGTGCTGATTAGTGAAGTTCGGTGACAGGATGAAAAGGATTTCTGGTCAGGTGAGTACACGATTATAAATACAAAATCAATTGGTAGTAACGCAAGAGTAGGTCTGATATTGAATAAGGAAATAGGAATGAGGGTAAGTTACTATGAACAGCATAATGAACGCATTATCGTAGCAAAGATACTACCCTCTGCCAGGCACTTAAATGTAATGTAGATGTAGATATAGACAGACACGGAGCCAACACCAACCACAGTAGCACAAGTTTATATACAAACTAGTTATGCCGATGATGAGGAGGAGATCGAAGAAATGTATAAAGAGATAAAAGAAATTATTCAGACAGTTACGGGAGAAGAAAACTTGATTGTGATGGGGGACTGGAACTCGGTAGTAGGAAAGGGAAGAGAAGGAAAGGTATTAGGTGACTATGGATGAACATTAACAAGAGTAAAAAGAGGGTAATGGAATGGAATGTCAGAAAATTAGGCGATGCTGAAGGAATTGGATTAGGTAATGAGACAATAAAAGTAGTAGATGAGTTTTGTTATTTGGGTAGCAAAATAACTTCTGATGGCCGAAGTAGAAAAGATATAAAATGCAGAATGGCAATGGGTAGAAAAGCGTTTCTAAAGAAGCGAGACTTGTTAACATCTCATATTAATTTAAATGTTAGGAAGTCCTTTCTGAAACCATTTGTCTGGAGTGTAGCATTGTATGGAAGTGCCGTGGAATATAAGGAGTTCAGATAAAAAGATGATAGAAGCTTTTGAAATGTGATGTTACAGACGATTGATGAAAATTAAGTGGGTAGATCACGTAACTATTGAGGAGGTGCTTTCTGGCATATCCTGACCAAGAGAAGGGATAGATTGGTAGGACACATTCTGAGACATCAAGGGATTGTTAACTTAGCATTAGAAGGAAGTGTGTGGGGTAAAAATCGTAGAGGGACCGAGGGACAAATACAGTAAGCAGATTCAAAAGGATGTAAGTTGCCGAACGTATTCTCAGATGAAGAGACTTGCACAGGACAGGGTAGCGCGGAGAGCTGCATCAAACCAGTCTGCGGACTGAAGACCACAACAAAACATTGACTGCGGAAAACAAATGAAAGAGGCGATCCCCTAGCAGCATATTCTGCGGAGCACAATTTATTAATCACAAACACTAGGTTGTATACGTGGAAGAGACCAGGAGACACTGGAAGGTACCAAATTGACTTTATAATGGTAAGGCAAAAGTTTAGAAACCAGGTTTTAAATTGTAAGACATATCCAGGGGCAGATATAGATTCGTTATGAACTGTAGGTTAAAATGTAATAGACTGCAAAAAAGTAGAACATTAATGAGATGCAATATGGAAAAATTGAAGGAACCACAGGTAGTTGAGAGTTTTAGAGGGAGCATTAGGCAAGGATTGGCTGAAACGGAGGAAAGTAATACAGTAGAAGAAGAATGGGCAGCTCTGAGAGACAGAGTAGTGCAGGCCGAGGAGGTTCATATAGGGAAAAGGACAAGGCCTAATAGAGTTCCCTGGATAACACAGGCGGTATTGATTGTAATTGATAAAAGGATAATAGACAAAAATGCAGCAAGTGAATAAGGTAAAAGGGAGTAAAGACGTCTGAAAATGAGGTTAACAGGAAGTGCAGACTGGCTAACAAGAGTAGTTAGAGGACAATTGCACGGCCTTAGAAGAATGTGTAACTAGGGGAAAGATAGATACTGGCTACAGGAAAATATATAAAACATTTGGAGACAAAAAATTCAGCTGTATGAATATCAAGAACTCAGATGGAGAAACAGTACTAAGCAAAGAAGGGAAAACTGAGTGGTGGAAGGAATACATAGATGGCCAATACAAGGGAATGAACGTGGAGGCAGTGTTCTAGAAATGGAAGACGAAGTAGAGGAAGATGAGATAGGAGATGCGATACTGCGAGAAGAATTTGAAAGAGAGCACTAAAAGACTTGAGTAGAAACAAAGCCCCTGTAGTTGATAATATTCCGTCCCAACTGCTGATATCGTTGGAAGAGCCAATCAGGAAGAAATTGTTCCACTTGGTATGCAAGATGTATGAGACAGTAGAAACAACCTGCGACTTTAAGAAGAATATAGTTATTCCAATTACTAAGGAAGCAAGAGCAGACAAACGTAAAACTACAGAACTATCAGTTTCATAAGTCAGGGTTGCAAAATACTAACACGAATTATTTACATACGAATGGAGAAACTGGTGGAATACGACTTTGGGGAGGATCAGTTTGGATTTAGGAGAAATGTGGGAACACTGGAACAATACTCACATTACGAATTATCTTATAATATAGATTAAGGAAAGGGAAACCTACGTTTTTAGCATTTTTAGACCTGGAGGAAGCTTTTGTCAGTGTTGACTGGAATACACTATTTCAAATTCTGAATGTCATCAGGGATAAAATATAGGGAGCGAAAAATTATATTCAGTAAACCCCATTCCAGAAAGGCAGGAGAAGACAGGTGTGAAAATTACAGAACCTTCAGTTTAATAAGTCATGGTTGCAAAATTTTAACACGAATTATTTACAGAAGGATGGAAAAGCTTGTAGAAGCCGACTTCGAGGAAGATCAGTTTGGATTTACGAGAAATGTAGGAACAGGGAAGGGATTAGTTTAAGGGAAGGCAAATCTACATTTCTAGCTTTTGTAGATTTGGAGAACGCTTTTGACAATGTTGATTTGAATACACTCTTTCAAATTCTGAAGCAAGCAGTAGTAAAATGTAGGGAATAGATCTTTATTTACAACTTGTACAAAAACCAGACAGCAGTTAAAAGAGTCAAAGGGCATGAATGGGACGCAGCGGTTGGGAAGGAAGGAAGACAGAAGTGTGGCAGCCTTTTCCCAATGTTGTTCAATCTGTACATTGAGCAAGCTGTGAAGGAGATATTTTGAGTAGGAATGAAAATTCAGACAGAAGAATAAAAGCTTTGCGGCTTGTTGATGACATAGTAATTCTGTCGGTGACAGAAAAGTACCTGGAAGACCAATAGAACGGAATCGACAGTGTCTTGTAAGGAGGGAATAAGATGAACATTGACAAGAGTAATAGAATTTAGTGTCAGAAAATCAGGCAATACTGAAGGATTTAGATTATATTTTTTTAGATTTGACAAAACCATTTGATTTGATATATTATGACATTCTTCTGAGAAAGTTAGAGTGCTATGGTGTAAGGGGCTTGGCAAATGCATGGGTAAAATCGTACTTAGAAAATCGCTCTCAGATAACATATGAAAAAAATGAACTCCAAACTTATCACTCAATGCCATCAAAATTAACCCATGGTGTACCACAAGGCTCAAATTTAGGTCCCTCTCTTTTCTTAGTTTTCATTAATGACTTCCCTCTTCATGTTAAAAACTCTGAACCAGTCCTATCGGCTGATGAGATCAGTGCGTTGATTGAAGGTGACAATCAAAAGCTCTTAGTCTATCTGATAAAGCCACAAATGAAAATATTTCGGAGTGGTTTATGAGGAATAATCTACTAATAAATCCACAAAAAACATTTGCCATACACTTCCACACACAACAAAGTAGAAATCCATTAAAACCAAATATGTCATTCTTCAGTTTCTCCCGGCGTATTTGATAATCAAAATATCCAGCTTGGGAATCAGCGATTGGGTTAATTAAGAGTAAATCTAGCAAACGTAACGAAGTGACGACCACGGCGGACAGAGCCCTCACACAGACGTCATCTCAGACGCAGTCGCAATCGGTTCCACTGCGCGGCCGCGGGCTACCGGGCTAGAACCCAGTTCCCTTCGAGCAGCCGTAGCGTGCGGATCTCCGTGCCGGCGCGTTTCCAGGAGCTCAGTCCCTCAGTTCACCTGATGATGGCGACATGTATGATCGCCGAAATATTGTGCCCGTTGGACACTATAGACCGGCAGTACACCCGTGGATACTTTTATTAAAACCTAATATGTTTATGGAAAACCAAATATGTTTACGGAAAACCAAATGATTAACATTGTCTCTGAAACAAAATTTCTTGCCATTTACATACAAGAAAATCTGAAATGGAATTCCCACATCACCTTCTTAAATACCAAACAATCAAAAATGACATATGCAATGAGAATCATATGGAACAACACAATTGCTGAAACAGAGCAGTTTATTTTGCTCGCGTACACTCCCATTTGAGATATGGCATCATATTTTGGGGAAATTCTCCTCACAGTATTACAAATTTCAGGAAGCAAAGAAAGGTAGTAAGAATAATGAAAAATGTGAACAGTAAAAAAATCTTGCAAACCGCTTTTTAAAGAACTTTGGATTCTACCCCTGCCATGTATCTATATACTTGAGGTGGTCATGTATGTGAAAAAGAGCATGCTAAAAATGAAGATATATTAATTCAAAATAAAACAGTACTTGAACACCATACGAGGTCAAGTAGTGACGTATACAGACACCATTGTCATATCACCCTGTGAAAAAAGGTGTATTCCACTCAGGATCACAACTATTTAACAAGTTGCCCAGCCACTTAAAAGATATAAACAAAGTACACATATTTAAAACACGTTTAACATCATATATTTTGAAAAGCTGCTTGTATCTCGAAAACTAAGTCTTGTAAATATTCAGAACATCTACCGAATGATAAGTATATTTAAAAAACTGTTAAAATGAGAGTGAAAGAATGCCTGATCCCATTAAATGTTTTTAGTGTATGTAAATCATGTAACAACGAGTTTAAGAGTTCCCAATTGTACCAAGTTTATTGTATTGTGTATACATTGTGTGTTAAGTGTATGAAATTGTATCAAGATTATTGTTTTTTGTGTCTATTGCATTGTAAGCTGAAGCATGTAAATATTAGAACTGTGTTAAAGTACTATATTGTAACAAGTTTATGATACTGTATTGTATGATGAAACAAAGATAAAATTTGTGAAAACATGCTCAACATGTATGGTATAATATATGTATCTCAACGATTTAAGGACGTAAATAAAATAAAATAAAGGTAATAAAACAATAAAAGTAGTAGATGAGTTTTGTTATTTGGGAAGCAAAATAACTTCTTATGGCCAATGTAGATAGGATATAATATGCAGAATGGCAATGGGAAGAGAGACATTTCCGAAGCAGCGAAATTTGTTGACATCCATTATTAATTTAAATGTTAGGAAGGCGTTTCTGAAAGCATTTGTGTGTAGTGTAGCATTGTATTGGAGTGAAACGTGGACGATAATGAGTTCAAACAAAAAGGTGATACAAAATTTTGGAAATGTGGTGCTAAAGACGAATGCTGAAGATTAGATGGATAGATCACTTAACTAATAACGAAATGCTCAACTAAACTTGGGAGAAAAGGATTTTCTGGCATACTATGACTAAGAGAAGGGATAGGTTGGTGGGATACAATCTGAGACATCAAGGAAACCTCAACTTAGCATAGGAAGAAAGTGTGTGGGGGTAAAAATCGTAGAACAAGACCAAGGGACAAAGACAGTAAGCTGATTCAAAAGGATGTAGGTTGCCGTTCTTATCCTCAGATGAAGAGACTTGCACAGGACAGGGTAGCATGGAGAGCTGCTTAAAGCCAGTCTGCCGACTGAAGACAACAACAACAATGTGAAGGAAAGTGCATGCTGGCATCGACAGTTCGACCGATGTTGACATGTAACTCTCCTTTGAATGCAGGATTCAGGAGGGACATTGCCAGTGTGTAGCACACCAATACGAATAATACAAGATTGAGCAATGAAAAGTACAGACTATCAGACGATTTAAGTTACATTCTTTCCCTGAATGCCATGCAGCAAATACCTGTTGCTTGGAGGGTTAGTACGTATGTTTAAAGATGAACTCGTCAGATTGGAGAAAGAGACCCTAAACGTGGCTGAGATCTCTGCTGAGGGCGGCAGGTCTGGTAAGTCCCATTTATTTTCATGTTCTGCACAGCGACTTGCTGCTGTGTCTGCAGCTCCTGGTTCTGGGCAAAATTTCCATAGCCAGTCTAATTACATTGCTGGGAAACACGCAGTGGTATCTGCTGTACCGTGGTAACCTCGTCAGATGGATGGAACTTATTGAAATCATCCACTCACATTGGTTGAAAGAGCACATTTATTTGAACACCAAAAGAGGACATTACCGATGTGTGACTTTGGAAAAGATTTTCACCAATTGATTAACAATTCAATTTTCGGCATAACAATGGTGGGTTTTAGGAAATACGAAGAAGTTCATTTACCAGTTACCAAGTGACCGGGAGGGATGTCGTTATGGCGTAAAATATCATATCTCAAGTTAACCGTCATCTTCAATTAAAAGCTAGTCGCTGTGGAGGTGGGGAAGGTTTCCTTCGAGTTCACGAAGGCTACAGCTGTAACTCAGATCTCTCTAAACTTCACATGTACCGCTTTCACATTGAATAAGCAAAGCCCAACGGAGCTGACCCCAAATGACGTTGTATAGATACAGACAGCTTCATGTACCGGATGAAGAGCTGTGAGTCATATGAAATAAATTACGTAAAATAATACACGTTTGTGAAATCTGGATATGTGGACGATAATACCTACGAGAAACACTACAAAACACGAAGATTATCTCCCTCATCAAAGAGAACACGAATGGGTATCGTCCTATAGTTGGTAGTACTCGGTGTCAAGGATGTAGGCTCACTGCATTGAATCAGCTACCAACCAAACACTAATAGGACTATGTGTTTCAAATGTTTATAACATATTGCACGAAACTACCAAAAAGTCATCAGTCCCTAGTCTTACTGAAACACGTCCACTGATTGTGTGGTCGTGTTCCATTTTTATTGATTCATTAACCTGAAGTGTTTCTGCAACATTAATGTTATCTATCTGTGTGTTAATTATATTATTCTTTTTATTAATGATCAATGCCCCATGTTTATGTATGTTTGCCCCATATTTATATATGTTTCCATCCGTGTGACTGAACTTGTGTGTTCATGTGAATGTGAATGTGTGCTCTTAACATTGAACGACTGCCGCGCAATGGCTTACAGTCGCCGCCTCCCGACTTTGGCCTCGTTTTGCTGTAGTTAAGAACGCATGACTCCGTTTGTCGTCTGCGCTGGCGTCTGCTGGCTGGCCAGAGACAAGCTTACTTGGCAAGATGGCGAGGTGTCCGTGTTCTTAGTGTCGTACCAGCCTAATCTTGGACGAAAGAGGTGACAGGAGACCTCTCTGGAAGCGGATGTAGACGGAATTGTCTTCGCTAGATAGAAAGGGTTGGTAGACAGGAGTCTCTGAACGCGCTCTGCGGTGTATGGCGGGGGGGGGGGGGGGGTTCCGTTTACTTAGAGCAACACTCTTTACTCTTCATTCTGGCTCAGACGACCGTGGAAGTAAGTACTCTGCCGAATCATGCTGAGGGGAAGGCATGCTGTTAGAACTTTGCTTTCTTTGAGATCAGGCAGTCTTGGTATTTCAGTGGCAGTTTTCTAGAGTAATTCTTTCGCTATGCGAGGCGAAGTGTTTCTTAATTTACAGAACTCGAGTATTTCAGTGTGAATTTAGTATTTGCATTTTCATTCCGGCGATGATTTTGTGTCCAGATTTGCTCAAGTTAGAATACACGTGTGTGCCCTTCAGTCCTGTAAATTTAGTGTGTTTCAATTTCCTTGCTGTTTTTAACTAACGTTTTCACGTCGCGTCTGTATCCACGAGTATGCTAAATTTTTCTTAGATTTTTCTTGTTTGATTCTGTCTTTCCTATCTGGTATGACTGATTGCACCACGTGCTTTCATAACGGTCGTTACTTCGGCCTTCAGCCATGGTCTTATTAATACTAGCTTTCTTCTACACGAATTCTCGCGTGTGCTCTATTCGCTTGTTCTGAATTAATTACCTTCGTAAATTCTATGTAATTTACGGTATAGAAGCGGTTCAAACCAATATCGGTGTGGTTTCTGGCTGCGTCGATGTTGTGACCGCTGCAGTTACTAGTGTGCAGAGCACGCTAGATGGTGTAGTGCAATGGATTGCACGGGTCGAATTAAATCCCGTGTAGCCCTTAAACGAAAATTGCGACCACGCTGACGAACGGCGTGTGCGCGTGGCTCGGCACAAGAGGTGCCTGCATTCAGTTACAGCCGCGCAGCCCGCGGCACTTGTAGTAGCGGGAGCGCGGCCCGCAATTCCGATTCTGCTTTTGAGGACGAGGGTGAGCCTCTCCGGGCAAGCTCGAGCCGTACTCAAAACAGGACTGCACGTTGTAATCCGGACCCATCACTGGGCTTCGATTACAACTACTTTCTGACCGTACGTAAATTTTCAGTTTTCCGGATCGCCCCCGGTGGAATACATACGCAGGCGTAGGTAGACCAAATTAACTTCTCCCTTCCACCGAACTGGCCCGAAGGGCATAAAATCGAGTTCGTGCGCGAACATGTGGAAGGTGAACCCGCGACGCGAATGAGGTCGTTTCCAAGGTATGGCGAAAGCTATGAGAGCTTCCGCCAATATTTTTTCGAATCTTACTGGTCAGAGTAAGCCGGTCCAGCCGTAGCGGTCTCCGAAAGCTAAGTTCCAATAAGTGTTTGTGTTATTGTAGTTAAATTATTAAAGTGAGTAGATTCAGAAGGTGTTATCACGCTAGTTATTTATTAAATTTAGTACTTTTCAACAGGTGACTTGCTGTTTTTAACGTAGTTGAGGTTGGGAAACTTTAAGTTACGGTATTTGATAACTCTTGTACTCTTACTGTGTTTGGTTAGTTTATTAGTGACGCTTGAATTTGAACTTGTTTATACAAGCAATAGTGTAAAGTTTCAGTGGTAGTGTTATTTCTTCTTTTCTGATACTATTAGTTGTTGTTACTTGATTTTGTAGAGACTGAGGTTTGTTGATTGCTGTAGTTAAGAGGTACTTCCTAGTTCTTTTCTAGAAACGTAACTTAATCTTAATTGTGAAATTTTACCATGAGTGAAAAATGTGGGCTCTGTCGTAGGGTCGTGCGTAGTGGGCTGCAGTGTGGGATTTGCAGTAAGTATTTTCATGGGGGGGAGTGCAGTGGGGAAGCCAGTAGGCATTGTGGTGAGGTTCTCTCCTGGAACTGTAGGATTTGCAGCAGGAATAAGTTGATAGAGGAGCAGGAGCGTTTGATCTGCGCCCTTCAGGTGCAGCTGAAAAACGCTGAAGAGGAACTAGGTAGGCTGAGGAGGGGAAGGGGGGCTGGGGAATGGGAACTGGCAGTTGGCAAGAAGGTAGCTAGGAGAAGGTATTCAGATAGCTTTACATTGCAAGTTGCAAATAGGTTTGACCAACTGTCAGAGTTGAGTGGAGATGAACCTCCTGTAGCTGTAGGTGTAGGAAGTACGCAGCAGACCTCAGCTTTTGGTAAGCCGAAATCTGTAGAGAGGTCTCTTAGGAAGAAGAAGGTTCTGCTGCTAGGTAGTTCTCATGGCAGAGGTGTTGGCCAACAGTTGCAGGAAGTACTTGGGAGTGAGTACCAGGTCACCAGCATAGTGAAGCCTAGTGCAGGGTTAGCTCAGGTCACTTGCAACATAGGGGAATTATGTAGGAATTTTTCAAAAGAGGATCAGGTAGTTATAGTGGGTGGGGCCGGGAATAGTCTTGATAGGGACGGGGAATATGATATAGGTGGTGATCTGGAAAGGATAGCAACTGAAACTGGTGGCACGAATGTGCATTTCGTGCAGCTGTTTCAGCGTCATGATAGGCCTTGTCTTAATACGGCTGTCAGCCGTGTTAACATGGGGCTTGAGAAGGCGCTGATGACGGAGGGCATGGATCACATTGCAGTGGTGCCAGTTGAAACTATCCAAAGGTCGGATTTTACTAGGCACGGTCTGCACCTCAATAGGTATGGGAAGGGGAGGTTGGCAAAGCTCATAGGCGACAGTGTAGTAGGGGGTGGGGGTTTCACTCATGGAAAAATTCCTGTAGTAGTTGGTGCTAGGGCTGCACCTTTTTTAGACTGAAGACAGCTGATAGATATTCCTGCTTAAAGGAAGTCCCTCTAAGAATTGAACCACCTTTGATAAAGTCTAAGAATATAAGTAATAAGGGAATTACTGTTTTTCATCAAAATATACAGGGTATCAGAGATAAAGTTAATGAAATGCTTATTGATACTGATTCTGACATTATTGGAATTTCAGAGCACTTTTTAAGTGGTGTGACAATTAAGAGACTTCCTTTGCCAGGATACAGGTTAGCTGCCTTCTACTCTAGGAGTTCCTTGCAGTGTGGGGGAGTGGCCATGTATGTAAAAAACGATTTTTCATCGGAGTCAATCGATTTTTCTAAACACTGCACAGAACAGATATTTGAATGTTGTGCAGGAGTTGTTAATGTTAATGGAACTAAACTAGTAATAGTTGTTATTTATAGATCCCCTGACTCAGATTTTAAAATGTTTCTGCCCAAGCTGGAATTGGTTCTGGGTTCACTGTATAGGAAGTATAAAAATTTAATTGTGTGTGGAGATTTCAACATTAATTGTGTAGGTGATAGCTCAAGGAAAAGTCAGCTGTTAGATCTATTTAATTCCTATAACATGATGCAAACAGTATTTTTTCCAACGAGAGTCCAAGGAAATAGCAGTTCTACCATTGACAATATTTTTGTTCATTCTTCATTATTAGAGGGGCACTCTGTCAGCAGAATAGTAAATGGCCTATCAGACCACGATGCCCAACTTTTAATTCTAAAAAGTAATTGTTCTCAAACAAATGTTAAACATAAATATCAACTACACAGAAAAGTTAATCCAGTTGCAATTGAGACCTTTTTAAGCCTAATTAAGGAACAAGAATGGCAGGATGTTTATAGTGCTGATAATGCAGATGATAAATATAATGCTTTTCTGAACACATTTATTATGCTGTTTGAAAGTTGCTTTCCGCTAGAACGCTCAAAACAGGGTACTTTCAGTAACAGACAGCCAGGGTGGATGACAAAGGGGATAAGAGTATCATGTAGAACTAAGCGGGAGTTGTATCAAAATGTTAGAAGCAGTCAGAATGAAGATGCAGTAGCTCATTACAAACAGTACTGTAAGGTTCTGAAAAACGTCATTAAGAATGCAAAAAGTATGTGGTACGCAAAAAGAATAGCAAACTCTCGGGATAAAATTAAAACTATCTGGTCAGTCGTGAAGGAAGTGTCTGGTCAGGAGCAGCAGGTAGAAGATATAACGTCAGTGCGTAGTAGAAATGTTTCTGTTACTGACAAGTTAGATATATGTGCAATATTCAATAATCACTTTCTGAATATAGTAGAGGAACTAAACAAAACTCTAGTTTCTACAGGTAATCATATAACGTTTTTAGAAAAAGCGTTTCCGAGGCTGTTACCTGAAATGATCCTTCATGATACTTCCATAGGTGAGATTGAGTCAATAATTAAATCACTAAAGACTAAGGACTCTTGTGGATATGATGGGGTATCTAGCAGAATTCTAAAGTACTGTTCTCCATATGTTAGCCCAGTACTAAGCCATATTTGTAATTTTTCCTTTCAGAATGGTCAGTTTCCTAACAGATTAAAGTACTCAGTAGTGAAACCGCTTTATAAAAAAGGAGAAAGGGATAATGTAGACAACTATAGACCTATTTCTATGCCATCGGTTTTTTCCAAAGTTATTGAAAAGGCTGTATATTCAAGATTAATTGATCATTTCAGTTCACATAATTTCCTGTCAAACGTACAGTTTGGTTTTAGAAGTGGTTTAACGACCGAAAACGCTATATTTTCGTTTCTCTGTGAGGCACTTGATGGGTTAAATAAGAGGCTACGGACATTAGGCGTCTTCTTTGATTTAACAAAAGCGTTTGATTGTGTTGATCACAAAATATTGTTGCAGAAGTTGGAACATTATGGAATACGGGGTGTAGCCCACAACTGGTTCACCTCTTACTTTAATAATAGACAACAGAAGGTAATTCTCCGCAGTGTAGAAAATGGCTATGACGTGCAATCCCAATGGGGCACAATTAAGTATGGGGTGCCCCAGGGGTCTGTTTTGGGACCATTGCTGTTTCTTATTTATATAAATGATATGCCTTCGAGTATAACAGGTGATTGTAAAATATTTTTGTTTGCTGATGATACCAGCTTGGTAGTGAAGGATGTTGCTCGTAATATTGACACAGTATCAAATAATGCAGTTCAAGAGATAAGTTCATGGCTAATAGAAAACAAGTTGATGTTAAATCACAGTAAAACTCAGTTTTTACAATTTCTAACACATAATTTGACGAAATCTGACATTATGATTACACATAATGGGCATGTGATAAGTGAGACTGAACAGTTCAAATTTCTAGGTGTTCATATAGACAGTAAGCTGTCATGGAAAGCCCATGTTCAGGATCTTGTTCCAAAACTAAATTCTGCTATATTTACCATTAGAACAATATCTGAGATAAGTGATTTTTCAACACGAAAAGTAGTCTATTTCGCTTACTTTCACTCACTTATGACGTACGGCATTGTTTTTTGGGGTAACTCGCCTGATGCAAAAAGGATATTTCTGGCTCAAAAACGGGCGGTTCGAGCAATATCTGGTGTAAGTTCGCGAACGTCATGTCGACCCCTTTTCAGTAGTCTGGGAATTTTTACTCTGGCGTCACAATACGTTTTTTCTTTAATGTCGTTTGTTGTTAATAATATCAGCTTATTCCCACGAGTTAGTAGCTTCCACTCGGTGAATACTAGACAGATGTCTAATCTACATTTGCACCACACCACCTTAACACTTGTGCAGAAAGGGGTGCAGTATTCTGCGGCATCCATTTTCAATAAGCTGCCACAAGAACTTAAGAATCTTAGCACTAATCCACATGCTTTCAAATCTAAATTGAAGAGTTACCTCGTGGCTCACTCCTTTTATTCTGTCGAGGAACTCCTAGAAAAGTTAAACAATTAAGCTAATTCATTTTTTCTTTATTGATTCTTTTCACTTTGTCTTAAGATTGTCGTGTGCAAAGGACTACTTAAAATTTTTCTATTACCATTCTTGTGTAACAATGTATTGACTTGTTCCATGACCATGGAGTCTTACTCCTGAAGTGGGTCCTATGGAACAGAAAAAACAAATAAAAAAAAAAAAAAAAAAAAAAAAGAGAAACAGCAGGACAAATGATGTCGCCCTTCGGACAGTCGAACTTTGCCAGTCCGGCCGAGTTTTTTCAGGACATGTTAAAGAGGAACTATTATTTGACCAACCCCTATCCGGTGCCTGAACTCATTAGAATTTGTTTAGGTAAGCTGCCGTGATGTTTGCACAACGCTCTCTTAGTAGGAAGAAGCAAAGATGACGTGGAGAAGTTTCAAGCCCTCCTAGAAGATCTAGATTTTGGGGAATAATAATAATCAAAATCAGGCACTGGAGAAGGGGCAAAATAATGGTTCTAATCCGCAATCCTGGGGAAACGGCCAGCGAACCCAGCAATGGTGCAATCAAAATGAGAGCAGGTACAAAGGTGACTTCCGCAGAAAGAAAAAGCACAAGTGGGGGAACGGCAATAACTGGCACGCCGATAATAAAGAACCGCATGAGGAAAATTCCAAGTGGGTTCACTGGGAACGGCCGAACACGTCGCCACAGGGTGTTGAATGTGTTTGCCGAAACCGAAGCATAACAAAAAGCCCAACGCGCAAGCCGGACTCTCGACGTACTTACTAGGTTCCTCCCAGCTCGCGGTATTACAACGAACCGGAGACGAAACACGTCAGACGGAAAAAGTTTGACGACGTAACGGAAGCCCTCTTAAAGAAGGATTCCATGGGTACTTATTTTTCTTGTGTATTTTCTATATGTTACCGGTTCCATGTTTTTATGGTGTATTTTGTGTGTGTCTTCCACTGCTTTTCGACGTTAAAGAACGCGCCGACAACGGTCGCATTGAAGATGCATTTACAATTGTGTATTTTGTATCTGTTTTCCACTGCTTTTCGGCGTTAAAGAACGCGCCGACAACATATCGCATAGAAGGCGCATTTACAATTATGAATTTAGGGTGTGTTTTTCCACACTTTTGCAACATTAAAGAATGCGCTGAGAATGTGTCGTGTAGAAGACGCATTTGTAATATTTGTTATACTGCTTATGAGTATATGCAGCGCTGGGTGAGTTGTGTTCCATACAATCAACTGAAGCATGAGGCATGCTGATTCGGTGCGCACTCTTAAATGTTGTGGAACCGTCAATAATGTCGCCTCTGCTAATGAGAAGTTTGATTGCTACTTTACCAAGTAGCGCCTGTGTAATGGGTAAATTTAGTTTAATTTTTTTTTTCAATCGTTCGTGCGTGTTAATCAACTGCTACACCAGAGATGTGATCTAAGTGCAGTTAGTACCAAAACAAAGTATAATATTTTAGGGTGTACCTTTCTTCCCGGATGTGCTACGGAAATTTAATGTTTTAGGTTGTATTGATGTCCAGTACCGTCAGTGAATGAATGGGAAAGGCATGTTCCTCCAGAGCAAGGAGGACGGTAATTAGTACTGCCACAGCCAGTATGTGTGTCCGCTCTGTGGCCTTGAAATTGCCAATGTGTTGCCTTTTGTAAGTCGCCGTAACGGTGCCACCTCCCGGACAGAATCGGGTTAGTGCTTGGTGAAGCATAGTAGGTGTTAAGGAACATGTTGTGTGTGTACTAGGGCTAAGGGTTTGTAATGCCAACTGGATGACATATCTAATTTACCAGTTAATTAATCAAACTGTAACGCAAGCTTTAACATGACGAACTTGACTCTGTGCATCCCTAACAGAAATGTTCCCATTGTATTTTTTCCAGGAAACTGTTTTTGGTGCAATATAATAAATGAGAATGATGTACTGAAGAAACTACCTTACCAGTACCACTTGAATTTTGTAGACGAGGAAAAGTACGCAGCCCAGTGTACAAGATCGAGCCCATGATTAAAGCGACCACAGTGCAAGACGAATGCCTGAATTTGGAAAACTGCGAGCAGTACAAATTAGGAATATGTACTGCCTAATCACTTTCTTTAGTAAATTTTAGCTTGAACCTAGGTAACATATTTCAATTTCATGATGCTTTTTTTTTTTTTTGTATGACAAGCCTTGAACTAGGGCATCTAATAACTAGCGTGTGTCTTGATTTATCTTTTTTTTTTTTTTTTTTATTTCAGGCAATCCGTGATTTATATGTCTGACTTAATGAACTGTGTTTTATTTTCTTTATTGTTAGAGGTGTTTATGATTGTTATATATTGTTTAAGTGTTTCTCTGATTATAGGATTAGGATGTCAATTTATCAATTTGTTTATGTGTTTTGGCTTTTTGAAGAGAGAATGTTTTCAGGAATCGAGGGACCTCTGGAACAGTTATCGCATTCTGATGCTGCTGCTCCAAATGGACAGTAAGCGAGTGTAGTGCCACTAATCATAATAAATTGTCTTTAGTTATGTAAAGATTCTACAGGTACTCGCCGGAGTGACAAGAAGAATCCAGTGATCTGCAGGGGGTCGGGAACTAAACTGTAGTGAGTAGATGCAGCAGTTGGGCCTAACATGTAGTTTGCTTGGTAGATTAGAGTACCGCGAGCTTAGACTGGTGGCAGGTAAATTTAATGTAATTTTATTAATCTCATCAAAACGCCACCGACGCTTCGTTTCGCCACAGCTTTCGAGTGTTCCTGCATTGTAATGTACCGCCAAGCATTATGTGTGTGTCTGTGAATGAATGTGCTTTCAGCTACCCATAGTGTGTATTTGCTAGTTTCCTCCCACGTAACATCCATATTCATAAAGGGCAGAAACAATTTTATTATGGACAGTAATTTTATGATTTAAATCACTTTTGTACAAGGTGTGTGCTTAATATGGTCTCCCCCATTTACCGTATTTGCTTGTTGATTTTACTGAATAGATTATGATTTTAAAGCGCCAAACATCTGCTTTATGATTTCATGCTCCCCGTCACATGTTTAATTATTTATACATTTATTTGTTAACATTAATTTTTGTTTGTTAAAACGTTGGCTGCTCCCTTATGTACTGTGGCCCACCCGTAAAGTAATTTAGAGCAGCAGTGAGAGTTTTAACTTACATTTGCAGATTTCAACTGCCCGAGATCTTGCTTAAGAAAACTAACAAGCTACTTTCATTACAAACTACTAAATATAACGAAACTAACTTATGCCAATAACAAAAACACACATACATCCATGCCCGAGGGTCGACTCGAACCTCCGAAGGAAATAGTCCATAGCCTTACATCGTACGGCCATTCCCGCTCGGCTTCTACTTGTTTAATGTCACTAATGGTGCATACGTAGTATTTTGATCAAAAGTCCATGAGGTGCATACTGCACTACAGCCCAAAGTCCAGTTAATGTAATATGTCGAAAACGATTCATCTGTCAAGACGAGATTGGGATCTTACAGTTTTCACGCTCTTTCGTTTTTCACGGAGAGGGTATGACATGTGGGTCACCGATTTCGATCAAATTTTGCATGGACGTTCTATATTGAATATAAAGAGACAGCTGTTTCGGCGTTTTGCTAGACAGTAGTTTTTGAAATCATAAAGTCGAACTTTATGATGGTAAATCGAGTTTTCAATTCTATACGTCGAAAGATCGTCAGAAGATAAGCATTGTTTACTAACATGTATACGCTCGAAGGTTGATCACGTAACTAACGTATTTGTGTTTTCATGCTGCAGCTTGGGTACTCGTAAACATGAGCCGCTTTCCGATAATCGTCGCCGGTCGAGCTGTCCAGGGATTGGTATTTTAAACCGAGGATCCATGTTCGAACTTCCATAATGGTAATTTTTTTTTTTAGATTTTTTCAGTGTATCTGCTAATATTATCATATTTGTAATACCTTTTCTTGTCATATTTTGAAGTAGACCATTGTGAAGTATGATTAATATTCATTTAAATGTATTATCAGTTCACAGCTCTATTGTTTCTGATAAACAGAGGGAACTTGGAAATGGTTTCGTCCCGTCTTCAAAATCTGGAAAGGTGCCCTCCGAACTGTATACAAATATATTTGGATCAGGTTCTAAAACCTTATGTACAGAAAAATTAATTTTGCTTGATACTGGATTCATTGGGTGGCCAATCCAACATGATGCGTCGATGATGATGCACTACCAAACTCCACTGTTAAAGTAATCCACCGAAATGCACCTTTCTTTTCAACCTTCAGCTGTTTACTTGTTTCGATAGGTCAACAATTTTATCGCAAGACTTTAAAATCATGCCACATTACACCAGAGCAGAGAAATTCATGATATAGCAGATGCTATTAAAATTCATGCATTGGTCCATAATCAGTTGTCCACGACTGTCTTTCAAGATATGCTTTTATATTCTTGGTATGCATCGAAATTAATACCTGATGGACCTATCTTCACCAATATAAATCACATATGATTTCCACGAACTATATACCTTGGGCAACGTGTGAACGTGGCACTGTGTCGTTCGTATGTTGTGGAGTGGCGGAGCGGTCTAAATGTTTGTAGCACTTATGGGACTTAACTACAGGGTCATCAGTCCCTAAGCTTACAAACTACTTATGAACTAGCTAAGACTAAGGACGGCACAAATATCCATGCCCGAGGGGGATTCGAAACCCCCCCCCCCGACCGTAGTGGCCGTGCAGACTGTGACTGGAGCGCCTCGGTCCCCTCGGCCACCGCGGCCGGCGGAGCGGTCTAAGGCGCCTTGCTACAGACCGCACGGTTGCTCGCCGTCGGAGGTCCTTCCTTAGGCATAGGTGTGTGTATTGTCCTTGGGTTAGTTTACGTTAGTTTAAGTAGTTTGTAAGCGTAAGGACTGATAACCGCAGTAGGTAAATCCCATAGATTTACAAACATTTGATTTGTTGTGCATGGTGTGAGAAATATTTGTGTTTTGCCTGTCTTTATGTTGTCATCCTAATGGCCGTGAGAACGCTGACGAATAGACGGCCAGTAATTGGAATTACGTAATAATATACTTTAGAAGTTTTTTTTATATTTTATGTTATATTTTATTGCTATTGCACTGTGTATCACAAATAAAGCAGCTGTAAACAGATAATACACTTAACTGAATATTAATCATACTTCCCGATGCTCTACTTCAAAATAAGGCAAGAATAGGTATTTCAAATGTGAGTATTTTAACAAATAATCGAAAAGAATCTGACAAAAAATTGCCACTATGGAGGTTAGAACCTGTATCCACGGTTTGACAACCCAAGCCCTGGATCGCTCGAACGGAGACGGCGCTCGGAAAGTCGTTCATATTTACGAGTATCCAAGCAACAGCATGAAAACACAAAAATGTTTATTACTCGAATGTCATTAACTTTTCGCCCCATACACGTTAGTAAAACATGCTCGTCTGCAGACGATCTTTCGATGTGTAGCACTGAAGACTTAGTTTTTGATGTTATCAAAAACTATCAAGAGTCTAGCAAAAAGTGGAAACAAGTGCCTCTTTAAATTCTGTATATAATGTCCATGCAAAATTTTATCTAAATCGGTGACCCACATGCCAGCCCCCCCCCCCCCCCTCGTTGTGAATGTGCTCTTCTGTGTACGGGTATTTGTGGAATAGCTTAGCGTATTTTGTGTGTGTTTTGTTTGTTTTTGTTGTTCAAATGTTTGTTAAGCTTGAGGGACTTAATTGCGGGGTCATCAGCCCCTAAACTTACAAACTACTTACGAACTACTTTATACTAAAGACGACACGAACATCCATGCCGGAGGAGGAATTCGAACCCCCCGACCGTATCGGCCGTGCAGACTGAGACTGGCGGGCCGCAGACCACTCGGCCACTGCATCCGGCTGTTTGTTTTTCCTTCCCTAGGTGGGTCAGCTAGTAGCCGTTTACAACGTCAACACTGCATACAGAAAGAAATTATTAAGACATAAATATTTTTAAAGTGTCCTAAAATGAAATATGACTGTAGAAAAAGTTTAATTTTTCTTATAGTATAAAACTTACAAATTTCTTAGGAAACCTAGTTTCTAACCTTTACTTCTGTATGTGATGGTATTAGCTTTGTAAATAAAGTACTGATAAAAGTTAAATATATCGTAGTAAAATAAGTGCGGTATTCTTATCAGATGTGTAAATATACAGAAAAGTCGAGGAAACTGGCTGCCGATGGACACAGAATAATCAGTGGGGAAAGTAAAAAACTTGTACTAGGCTGGAATTCGAACGCTTACCGCCTGATAAGCGTGCAGTCACATTGACCACTACGCAGCATGGACACATTGATCATGACTGCACGGACTACTCTATCACACCTCCAGCTATGCTCAAATTGACAACTTATCCACACACTACTCATTACACACGGCATTTCGCCAATTCACGTTAGAGCTCGATGCTGTGTGCGTGTCTGTGTGTGTGTCTGTGTGTGTGTGGTGTCTGTTCTTTCGGTCATCCCATAGCTATAAAAGAAATTAAAGTCAACAGAACTGCACATTAAACTGTAATCGGCGAAAGAGTATGTTTACATCAGTAGCAAACAAATGTTCAAATGCTTGTTAAGCTTAAAGGACTTAACTGCGGGGTCATCCGTCCCTAAACTTATAAACTACTTACAAACTAACTTATACTAAATACAACACAAACATCCATGCCCGAAGGAGGATTCGAACATTCGACGTGGAGCGGCTTCGTGCATCGGAGTATAGCGCCTCAACGCGCTCGACCAGTCCGCCGCGGCCATCAGGAGCAGCTCTCGTATGAGCCAGCAATAGATTCAACAGATGCAAATGGGTCACTGATGCTGAAAGCCACTAGACATGCGTCACACACTCTTTAAAAAGCAGAACTGGTCCTAATTTCTGAAATTTAAGTGATAAGTCGCTTCAAAAAATCTGTTTCACAAGTATTTGTATATTTGTTCTTCATTCATATGTTGAACACCTGTGTCATTGGTTTCATATAAAAGTCGTAACGGAATATGATGGCTGCAACACTAACGACTAAAATACGGAAAACATCTTTACTTTTAACGCAAGAGAGTACTATAATTAATTTTACTCCATACAAACCAAGTGTTTTAGGTAAAATTAGATACTTGAGCTCATTCGATTCCTTAAGCATGAAATTTATTTTCATGTTAACGAGAATTGTTCTAATGGTATTATCTTACTGAAGCCAACCATTAATTGTTCCTACTTAACGATATCCGTGCAGTAGATGTCACGAGTACGTCATCCAAAATTACTTATTTATGGTTACATTGTTCGTAAATACGAGTAATTCTGAGTAGAAGTAGGGAATCGTTTGGCAGTATCGATCAACGTCGTCATAATAACGAAGTAAGGAAATGATGGAGCTTTTATTCTCATAATTTAGAAGAATACTGCATCCTTTATTGGCTTCATGAAAATATCAATGTGTCGTTCAATGAAGCCATTATTTTATGTCAAGCACGTACCCATAAGTACAAGTCGACGGATGATGAACTCATGAACTCAGACACATAACACAAGAGGAGTGCAAAGTAAAAACCGTAACTATGTGCATGCCTGTTTCTGGATGAAATTTATATTTCTGTAGTTGAATCCTTTCCTGTGCAGGTGACTCAATGTAATGGTAGATATTACAACTGAATCTTCTTCAGAAACTAATAAATCAATAAGTGACAAAACTGCATCCAATGTTTTTACTCTTCTTCATATTAAGTTTAACTTTATTTGGCATTAATCTCACTCAACACGTAACATAAAAAATACACTTTTCATAATGTACTGCTATTAAAAACCATCCTTACCACTTTCTGAGATCTATATGTTGTCAATATCAGTTGCAGACAGCTAAGGCAACCTTTGGCTGCTATGAACGATGCATCTCCTTCTTGAAACATTGACAATACCATGTTCAGAAGCAACCGCAAAAGATAAGATATCTGCATGGTGCAAAAATTGGCAATTGACCCTTACTAATAAGTAAAAATCCGTTAAGCTTCAGTTACAGGACAAATCAGTCAAACCTAAAGGCCGTAAATTCAACTAAATACCTAGGAGTAACAATTACGAACAACTTAAATTGGAAACAACACATAGAAAATATTGTAGGGAAGGCGAACCAAAGACTACGTTTCATTGGCAGAACACTTAGAAGATGCAACAGTTGTACTAAAGAAACTGCGTAAACTACACTTGTGCGTCCTATTTTTGATTATTACTGCGCATTGTGGGATTCACACCAGGTAGTATTGACGGACGATTTAGAGTCGTTTTGTATCATAGCGATATAGGGGATGGTGTGTCGCGGAAAAGATGCACGAGTTGGGGTGGAAATAATTAAAAGAAAGACGTTATTTGTTGCTGCGAGATTTATTTGTGCATTTTTTTTCACCTACTTTCGCTTCAGAATGCGAACAAATATTGTTATGACCCACCTACTGAGGGAGTCATGACCATCATAATAAAATAAGAGAATTCATATCGAGAACAGAAAGATTGAGTTGTTCCTTTTTCCCGCGAGCTATTAGGGAGTGGAACTATAGAGAAATACCATATAAGTGGTTCGATGAACCCTTGCCATGCACTTCAATGTAATTTGCAGAGTATCCATGTAGATGTAGATGTAGCCATTGATGCGTTCTTTATGAATCAAAAATAAAGAATTCGTATTGGGAGTTGGCCGACGGGGTCAAGACCTATTAAACCCAATTCTATTGCTTTTCCTAATGTTGTAAATGAGGCACGTTACAATTTGTTGTGACTCACCACTGTAAGCTATAAGTTACAGTGATGTATTAGAGAAGGCCTTCGGGTCCTTATCAAAATATGTACACACTCTCCTGAACGAGTCCTCGAAATTTATAATGGGAATTTCAGAAAACCCTTTATGTTTAGCAAAAGTGAAAAGGTCAGATTTCAGAGAACTTGGTTGCTCAGCACTATCATTTCGTCTCAAACACTGACAGTGTTGATCAACTGTGGACGAAGTTCAAGAGTAGTGTACAGTACGCGTCAGTTAATTGTGTGCAACGTAAAATTTTGAAAGATGGGGAAGATCTACCATGGTTCAACAACCGAGTTATGAAACTGTTACGAAAGTAGAGAGAACTTCATCGTAAATATAAATGTAGCCAATCTTACAGACAAGCATAAGTTAAATGAAGCCAAAATTAGCATAAGGGCTCCCATGCGAGAGGCGTTCAACGACTTTGGGAGCAAATTTTCGTGTACCGACTTGGCAGAAAATCAAACGAAATTTTGGTCCACGTCAAATCGGAAAACAAGAAGAAAACAGTTATCCAGAGTCACTGTGATAATAATGGGGTTGACACAGAGGATGCTCACAAAAGGCTTTTCCAAAGCTGTTTCACAGAAGAAGATTGCACTGTACTACCTCCTCTTAACCATCGCACGCCGCGGTGGATTCGCCGAGTGTTCTAAGACGCCCTCCTGCGGATCGCGTAGTTGCTCGTTGTTGGAGGTTCGAGCCCTCCCTCAGGCATGTATGTTTGTGTGTGTGTGTGTGTGTGTGTTTGTGTGTTATTCTTAGCATAAGTTAGTTTGATTAGTTTGTAAGCCTAGGGACTGATAACCGCAGCTGTTAAGTTAAAAAAAAAAATGTTCAAATGTTTGTACAGCTAATGGGACTTAACTACGGGGTCATCAGTCCCTAATCTTACAAACGACTTATGAACTAGCTAATCCTAAGGACGGCACAAATATCCATGCCCGAGGGGGGATTCGAACCCCCGACCGTAGTGGTCGTGCAGACCGTGGCTGGACCGCCTCAGTCCCCTCGGCCACCGCGGCCGGCAGCTGTTAAGTCTATTAGATTTACAAACTTTTGAATATTTGTAACCATCGCACAATGGATAAAATGACGGATATTGAAATAAGTATGAGGGGGATAGAAAAGCAATAGAAATCGCTCAACAAAGGAAAGGCCGCTGGACCTCATGGGAAAACCAATTCAATTTCTGACGCATTATGCGAAGGAACTTGCTCCCTTCCTAGCAAGGGTGTACGAAGGTCTCTAGAGGAGCGAAGTGTTCAGGACGATTGGAACAGGACGCAGGTCATTCTCCTTTACAAGAAGGATCGTCCATTAGATGCGCAAAACTGTAGGCTTTTATCCCTGACTTCAGTCATGTTCAGAATTTTGGAACACATATGTTCGAACATGTCATTTCTGGAAGACGGAAATCTCTTTTATGGGAATCAAAACGATTTCCGAAATGAACGACCATGTAAAAAAAAAAAAAAAAATAAAAAAAAAATAAAAAATATATATATAAAAAATGGCGCTATTCATCCACGACATCCAGAGCGCAGTTGATACACGGTCCATGGTAGACGCCGTGTCTCTTGATTACCGCAATGAGTTCAGTACAGTTCCGCACCGTCACTCGATGACCAAAGTGCGAGAATATGGAATATCAGATCAGCTGTGTGACTGGATTGAGGCGTTCCTAGCTAACAGAACGCAGCATGTCATTCTCAACAGACAGAAGTCTTGATCTCAGGCTTGCCCCAGGGGAGTGTTATAGGACCTTTGCTTTTCCCAGTATATATAAATGACCTCATAGATAATATCGGAAGTTCAATGAAACTTTTTGCGGATGATGCTGTGGTTTATCGAGGAGTGGCAACGGTAGAAAAGGATAGCATAATGCAGAATGATCTGCAGCGTATTGCCGCATGGTGCAGGGAATGGCAATTGAGGCTAAAAATAAACAAGGTAAAGTGCTGCGTTTACATAGAAAGATCCTTTATTATATAGCTATGCAACAGCGGAACACACACTTCCATAAAATATCTGGGAGTAGACATGAGGGGCTATCTGAAATGGAACAACGCTGTTATGGGGAAGGCAGATGCCAGACTGAGACTCGTTGGAATAATCCTCAGGGAGAGTAGTACCTCAAGAAAGGAAGTAGGTTACAAAACTTTCGTTCGGCCGTCGCTTGAATATTGCGCATCAGTGTGGGATCCGTAGCAGGTAGGGTTAAGATATAGAGAAGATCCTTGGGACAGGAGCACGCTTCTTTACGGGCTCATTAAGTGTGAAAGCGTCCCAAAGATGACTGAGAAACTCCAGAGGCAGACGCTACAAGAGAGGCGTTCTGTACCGCAATACAGGCTTCTGTCAAAGTAACAAGACCAAATTTTTCATGAGGGGTCAACCATTATATTGCTTCCTCCTAAGTATATCTCGCGAAGCGACTGAGTGGATAAGATCAGAGAGATTAGGGGCCACAGAAGCATACAGGCAATCATTATATTGCTTCCTCCTAAGTATATCTCGCGAAGCGACTGAAAGGATAAGATCAGAGAGATTAGGGGCCACAGAAGCATACAGGCAATCATACGCGGCGGGAATAGGAGGAAGTGACAATGGTACCCTCCGGCACACACCGTGATGTGGCTTGCAAAGTATGGAAGTAGATATAGATATCTCAAAAGTGTACAGACCACAGCCTGCCGGATGTTCATCAGAGTGTGGTGTAAACATTTGAAATAAATTGGCCAAGAGCTTTTTGAGATTTTCTGTAATAACGTTTGCCTTGTGTACTGTATATTTTGCCTGCACATATACTTCTACGTATTTTATATAACGGCCACCCTTTCTTTAGTTACGAATACATGTGGCACAAGAACTTTCACACAAAAATAAATAGACTGATTTTAACATTACAAGAGATTTTTTTTGTTTACTTTGTTTTTAATGGGAACGGCGGCAATTTTGAAACTCCCACGAGGCGTCAGTTACGCTTGCGCCAGACCTGCCAGCTACTAATATAAAACAAATGTTATTAAAAAAATGTCGATGATTCAAAAATCGCTACTGCGTTAGAACCTCTTGAGGCTAACGAGACAGAGTGGGATCATAACGTTCCCAAGGGACAAGTGAATTGCTTCCGCCGTTAAACACTTAGTTGTGCAAGTCAACGATACTGCTTTATACATACGCAAAAAAAGAAGAAAGAGAGAGAGAGAGAGAGAAAGAGAGAAAGAGAGATGTAAGTATTCAACCAGGAAGAAAATTAAAAATGAGTGTATCGTCTACGTTTGCAAGTAACAAAATGAGGAAATAATTTATGGACGGTAATTAACGATTAAGAAAGAAAACAACCCTGTTATAGCACAGATATAACACATAGTGAAAAATGCTCAAATGTTTGTTTATTCTATCGGACCAAACTGCGTTGGTCATCAGTCCCAAGAATTACAAACAACTTAAACTAAGTTAAACTAACTTAGGACAACACACACATCCATGCCCAAGGCAGGATTCGAACCTCCGACGCGGGATGCCGCGCAATCCGTAACATGGCGCTCCAGACCGCTCGGCTACTCCCGCGCGGCACACATAGTGAAAGTGCAATACATTTTAATAGTAGCATAGACAGTAATTACTATAAAATTGTACCCTAAAAATCTATGGTAGGAAACGTAAACTTAAGTTGGTAAAGTCCTGTGAATTGGTAGCATTTTGTTATTTTCAAAGATACGTCTCCGCCTTCGTCAATGCCAACCCTTGCGATATACTGCAGACTCACGTATGTAAACACTCGCGTACATGCTTAGTCATGTAGTGCGTGACTGTAAGAAGATACAAAGCTCCTTGGCCTTCGCGTTTCCTAGCCTTATAGCTCCGATATTTTACAATGGACAATACGAAGGCTATTGTGAACCTAAAACCAGTTGACGAGTTCTTTATTTGGGAAGGAATGCGTTGAATTCTGATAAAGGAGTGTACATAAGTTATTGTGCACAATTTTTATTGAATTCGCTGTTGAATGAAAAAAAGATGAATTCCTACATTCGGTTGACATGAAGATCATCACTGACGGACCACTATTCTAATTGGCGAGGAATGGGGAAAGATATTGGACGTTTTAATATAAATTGATTCGGAGTGCCCTGTAAAGTATTTTAGTTAGCTGATTATGAACACTACAAGCCTTTGCGGCTAGTATGCCAATGCGAAGTAATTCTAGTTGGAGTGACGTTTATAATGCACCTTGGAGTTAATTAATATTTATGAAGAATTATTTTCATAAGGCGCGATATATCGATTCTAAAGACCTACAAAATTGAAGTCATCAGCATGTTTTTATCTTCGATAATGCGGAAACGTCTCTTCTACTTTGTCACGTGCACATAGCTATTAAGTTACGCATTTTGGAATCCGTGCTCGCCGGTCGCGGTGGCCGAGGGGAGCCGGGCGCCGTGGCTCAGCGCGCCCGGTCAGAGGGCTGAACGTCCTCTGTAATAAAAAAGCTGAGCCAAATGATCAACGAACGATGAAGTACGAACGATAAAACCGACCGCAGATCATAGATTTACCTGAATACAAAAAAAAGGTGGGGGGGGGGGGGACTGAGGCGCTCCAGTCACGGTCTGCACGGCCACAACGGTCGGGGGTTCGAATCCCCCCTCAGGCATGGATATTTGTGCCGTCCTTAGTATTAGCTAGTTCGTAAGTAGTTTGTAAGTTTAGGGACTGATGACCCCGTAGTTAAGTCCCATAAGCTATACAAACATTTTTGAATCTGTGCTTAGTATAATGTTTTCCTTGGTTTGGTGCATACTCGTCCTTTCTAAAATTGGCTGGTAAAGAGCTTGCAGTATAAGAGATTTGTTTCATACTGTCAAAGATGTACTCGTTGTTTCTTTGTATGACATTTCAGACGGGGCGCCTTATCAAAATACACTATTATGTACTCACACCTTTCTACAAGTGCTCGAAGTTTATAATAAGATATTTGATTTCGGAAATGAAACAGCGGTTTTCTTGCTGCAATCTTATTTTCTCCCTGTGCATTTCGCCCTTTATTTTTTAGGTATCATCAGTAGACTACACGCTTTGTGGTCTCATTATCATGGTGTTTGTCCCACCTGGTCGCTGGCTGCATACACACAATTTACGTATATCTTTCTTCATTCTGTCACTCACTATTTCGATGTTACTAGTCGACAGGCATGAACACACGAATTTCTAAACTAGATATATCTTCAAGCCTTGGAACAAGTAACATTGAAACAGTGAGTGATAAAGATAAGAAAGGAATACGCCAATTCAGCCAGTGACCAGGTGTGACAAAAGCAATGAAACTCGCGTGGCTATAAAACGTGTACAGTCCATTGATGGTGTCCTAAAATAAAAGGGCGAAAGGCGTAGGGAGAAAATAAAAAGACTGCAGCAAGAAAACGGCAGTTTCATTTCACAAAACAAACATTTCTTTAGTTGCTGTGAAAGATGAGCACATAAACAAACTCTTTTTGCAAAGGAAATTTCCGATAATGCTGTGTGTACACACACTGATAACGGAACAAGCTGTTTCCTTCACATAGTATGACGCATTGAAGGGTCAACGCCGGCGGCGGTGGCCGAGGGGACTGAGGCGCTCCAGTCACGGTCTGCACGGCCGCTACGGTTAGGGGTTCGAATCCCCCCTCGGGGCATGGATATTTGTGCCGTCCTTAGTCTTAGTTAGTTCATAAGTAGTTTGTAAGTTTAGGGACTGATGACCGCGTCATCATGACCCCGTAGTTAAGTCCCATAAGCTATACAAACATTTGGAGGGTCAACATGGTTTTATGAGATTTGTTTAAGTTATGACAACAACACTTAAACCTAGAAAGTGTAAGTAAATCTTTTTTTTGCTTCCTGTTTTGCGCCGACTGCAGTTTTACGTAAGTAATAACTTTGTTCAAAGTGTTATATAAGGAAATACTTCTTCTTTCTCTTTATTTCTCTTTCCCATTCTTTTCTTTAAGGTCCCTTTTACGCTCCAAATTTTAAAGCACCAATCCTTGTCCTGCATTTCGTAAATTACGTCTCACAAAACTATTCAGAAGGCAGCGAGCTGTTGCTCCGTGTGGAACCTTCAGGATGTTCACGTGAGCCGTGTTCTGTTGTTGCCATACAAGTTTCTGCAGAGCGAACGCGGCAACTCGAGAGCCACGTGACACGTGACGCAAGGAGCGTTAATGTAAGCGAATAACAGCGAATTCGTTGGGTGGCGGGAGTGTCGTAATGCAGACTTGTGTTGCGGGCTTTACGTAAGGGGCGAGCGATGAAAGTGTCCTTGCGGGCGGGTCTGGGGTCTGCAGGCGTTGTGCAACCGCCGTGTGGCGCGCCGCGTGAGCGCGGGGTCAAGGCCAGCCGTCGCGTGCCGCCGCCGCCGCCGCACGTGAGCCGCTAAATATAGACCGCATCTCACGTGCGCGCTCTTCCCACAACTCTTATTCCGTTGTTGTCGCCGCACACGCCGTGTCCAACTACATTTCCGTTTCATCTATCACCGGAAAAAAGTAAAATATTGTAAGGACATACTGACTCCGCAAAGAAATTTTCACTGTATCTATAATACTAGCCGCGGCGGAGCGGCCAAACGCATTGAGGCGCTACGCTACGATGCGTGGGGCCGTTCCCCGTCGGGGGCTCGAATCCCCTCAGACATCGATGTTTGTGTCGTGTGGTACAAGTTAATTCATCGGTTGCTCAGTGGTATAGTGCCAGACTGCAACGCTAAAGGTCGCGGGTTCGATATGCCGCGGTGGAGTAGCCGAGCGGTCTAAAACGTCTCGGTGCGGAGCGCGCGGTTGCTCGCCGTGGAGGTTCGAGTCCTCCCTGGGGCATGGATGTGTGTGTTTAAAAAAAAGCCGGCCGCGGTGGCCGAGCCGTCTGCGGCGCGCCAGTCACGTTCTGCACGGCCACTAGGGTCGGGGGGTTCGAATCCCCCCTCGGGCATGGATATTAAACCGGGCGCCGTGGCTCAGCGCGCCCGGTCAGAGGGCTAAACGTCCTATGTAATAAAAAAAAAAAAAAAAAAAGCTGAGCCAAATGATCAACGAACGACCAAGTACGAACAATGAAAACGACCGCAAAGCAAAGATCTAAAAAATCACCAATACCCGCCAGGTCCTACGATTTTTATCTGTCACTTTCCACTTCTATCCCCTCTGGCAGTATTTCTCATGTGAAAATTACCGAGTAGTACATTGTCCATGCTATTTCACTATATGTGGGCTACTGATGATTACTCGCCCTAAGAATTTCTGGCTAATATGAAATTTTCTTAGTGTGATTTGCCCATGTTTTTCCTTTGTGTCATCCTGCATCTACCTGTGCATAATGTATTTTTATTTGAGATGTTTTCATTCACTGTGATGCTCACCTTGTCCATACATCTCACTGCGAAACATTATATATGGACGCATGTGACACCAAATTCACAAACGTCACCCAAACAGGTGACAAAGTAATTTATTACAATTTTTTACATACTTTTGTTTTTGTTCCGCCATAAATATCGAAAAGGATGCAAAAAAATAAATAAATAAATAAAAAATAAATAAAAATAAAAATAAAACAAGCAAAATTACTGAATAAGACAGAATAAAGCGAAACTAAATCAGTGAAAAAAGACACAGTAATAAAAGACTCATTAATGCATTACTGTCATTTTAAAAAAATAGTTCAAAAAAATTGTTCTTCTCGTTCAGAGACACGCTTGTGCGACCTCGTCATGAGTATTGCTCAAGTGCTTGGGATCCCCACCAGATCGGTTTGAGGTAAGAGATAAAGGCGTTTCAGGGGAGGGCGGCTAGGTTTGTTACTGGTAGGTTTGAATGGAGATGGGAGGAAGCTGAGGGTTTAACGTCCCGTCGACAGCGTGGTCATTAGAGGCGGAGCTTACACTCGGATCTTTGGAGAAGGATGATGGGAGGAAATTCGGCCGTGCCCTTTGAAAGGAACCATCCCGGCATTTGCCTAGAGTGATCTAGGCAAATCACGGAAAACCTAAATATGGATGGCCGGATGTGGATTTGAACCACCGTCCTCCCGAATGCGAGTCCAGTGTCTTACCACTGCGCCACCTCGCTCGGTACTGGTAGGTTCGATCAGTGCGCGAGTGTTATTGAAATGCTACGGGAACTCAAAGGAGTCGTTGGAGGATAGGCGACGTTCTTTTCGAGAAACACTGTTGTTGAAATTTAGAGGGCTGAAATTTGAGTCGAACTGCAGATCGTTTCTACTGCCGCCAGCCTACATTTAACGTAAAGACCGCAAAGATCGGGGGTATTATGGTACATACAGATGCATACTTGCATTCGTTCTATATGGGAGTGGAACAGAAAAATAAGTATCTAGTAGAGGTACTGAGTACCCTCCGCCATGCAGCTTTGGGTTGATTCCGGAGTATGTATGTAGATGTAGATGTATTCAAATGTTTGTAAACATAAGGGACCAAACTGCTCAGGTCATCGGTCCCTGGATCTACGAACTATTTAAACTAACTTACACTAAGGAACACAGACACCCATGCCCGAGGGATAATTCAAACCTTCGACGAGAGCGGCCGCGCAATCCGTGAGACGATGCCTCAGACTGTGCGCCCATTCCCACGCGGCTGCGATAGGTGAGTTGATCCTGATGGGAGCGTACCTCCCACTAGTTCCTAAATCCTATATCCTATCACACCGCTGTTCGTGTCCCGCCACGTGGAGGCAGTTGTGTTCTTTATTTCGATTCTTTATTTTTTATGCAGATTTTATTAAATAAACAAAAAACTTGAAGTGTAACATAATCTTGATTTTAGAATAGGTTTAAAAGAAAATTAGAGGTCAGTTTACCGTTAACATAGATGCTTGAGGAGAAAGGTTCCAGCATGTCTTCCAAACTTCAAAATAGTATAGGCTACAAAATAGTTAACAGCTAAAACAGGTATTGTGTCTGTAATTTAACAGAAATACCGGGGTACCTTTATTCTGTGGTAACGACATGTGTGGAACTTTGCTTGCCAGCAATTAGGCAGGAAGCAGTGGCAGCGTACAGTATGGGAGGTCTATTCTGGTTTTCACGGACACCTGGAACTGGGTAAGCCCCTCGCTTAGCGACGATGCTGGACAGTGGGCAGGACCAGTCTCAGCATATGCAAAGATGGTGGTTAATGTGGAGAAAGGAACTGAGCTGAAACATGGTTATACTTGCAAACACAAATAATAATTCACTCTATTGACCTACGTCTAATCCAAATATACTAGTAAACTCAGATTCAAATGTGTGTAAAGCTATGGGAACAAACTGCAGTGGTCATCAGTTAATGATAAAAACTGCTTCAAGTAACTTATACTAAGAACACGCCAGGTACCGAGGAAGAAATCGAACCTGTGACGGACTGCTGCCGCACACTCCACAGCATGGCACCTTAGAGCGCACAGCGATTCACGCGCGGCAAACTCAGATTAACGAGACGCTTCCAGTAATATCTCATACATATCAACATCTCAGAAACTAAAAATGTTAATGATCACAATATCCGAATATAACAGAGTTAAACTTAAAATTTGCAGATTTTAAATGCGTGATGTGACTTCAACAAACTTTGTCTTAGACGATAGCTTATTACAAGTTATCATCTTCAAAGAAAGACACTTTTATTTATTCATTTAAGGATATGTTACACATGTTATGATAATTTATTATGGACATACAGACAAATCATCGTATCCTCCTCAGTAACTCAGCAATTGTATGATATTCACCTCTGGTTCTCATATTCATGTAACTAATTAATAAATATTTGCCTATTTTGGCAGTAACGTTACGTAATTATCGTGTACTCTGAACCTGATAAGCTCATGAAAATTGGTTTTCTAATTTATTTATTTCATACATTTGTTTGTACTGCTGATAAATGGTCGCAAGGTGACAATGTATACAACTATTATATTTAGTTTTGTAAGATTTTATGTTAGTGTGGAAGTGGTCAAAGTTAAGTCGAAACAAGTCTTTTGTTAAGAACTCTGCTACTTTTGGAGGGGATGTCGATCTGTCGATGAGAGAGCTGCTAGGACAGAAAACTGTTGTAGTGAAGTGAAAGATTCTGACGGTTTTTGTGGAGAGCTCCTTGAGCCTGGAAGAATACTTTATGTCTGGTCTTGGAAGAAAGAGGTCTTGCCTACATTGCTGAAGAACTTTAACCCTTTCGTAACCAGCGGGACATGTGTGTCCCACATACAAATTTGTGTTCCTGAGTTCACAGGGATTTAAAAGTCTCACATCTGTGTGGTGCTTCCATTTAGTGTTTAACACGTCAACAGTCTGGAGATAACTAGCTTGTTATAGCTTATTTGCTTCAATTTCGCTTAGTGTGCCTCGTGTTTCGGCAGTTTTATGTACTATTTTGTCTTGTCTGAAATAGATAAGCTAAGTAAAGATATTTTTTGTTTACTTAGGTTTGTTTGCTATAAATATACGTTTTTGTGTACATATTTATTTTAAATCTCTTCTACATTCCTGGTTTTCTTATGGCCAACGTATGTACACATTTTTATTGTTACTTTTGTTCATATTTGTGTCAAAATTCGAATCTGTAATTTTATTTGATTTCTCTTGATTTTATATGTAACAGAAAGAAGTCATATTGTAGGGGATACTTGTTACTGTTACATAATGGAAGCCACAACATTGCAGCCAGCTGTTTCATTGGAAGCTGAGAAGGCGGATTGAATCTGACACTCACCTGAACACACAAAGAGAATAAGTAAATTCTGTAACTTTTAGTAATATCTTGTAATGACCTGTTTCTAGAAATGTCGAGATTCACAAAAGACGAAATTTTGAACTACCTGATTTCTCCACCCAATGTTGAAGTGTTTTCTGCAGACGAATGTGATGAAGAGGCAGCAGAACGTATGGCATCTGATGATTCAGATGTGTGACAGGAGTACTTGAAAATGAGAGTGAGGACTATATACAGTGTGGAAGGCTAACCAGGAGTTTCTGTCATTTCTGATTATATGCACCTCTGCGGACTTGGAAAACATTTTCCAACAACGAGCACAGACAATGCAGCACACGGAAGCAAGAGACACGGACAAATTTCACATGCAGCTACTGCAAAGTACCACAATGTATTCAGCCATTTAACAAATATTTTATGTTCTGAATAAATAAGTATGTCTGTGAGGCATGTCCCACCGTTCGGTTTGTGGACGGGAACAAGCAGTCACTCAAGGTATTCACCAGGAATTTATACTGTCGGCGTCATTAATTCGCGACATATATCTACCCAGGCCGGTGTTAGCAGCTGGCGATAGGTCTTGTAAAACTCTAACGGGAGGCCGTCAGGTCCTGGTGACTTGTGTGGTGCGCCGGCCAATATTGCTGCAGTGACCTCTTCCTCAGTTACATCCTCAAGTAGACCCTATTGCTCGTCCTGGGGTAGTACTCCATATGTTAGGCGATCACTTCTGGTGAATGATACTGAGCAGCGTATAGTTGACGATAGTGAGCGTGGAGAGCAAGACCCATCTCACGTTGCGTTTCGATACAGCGACCATCATCTAATGTTATACTCTGAATCAAGGCCCGCCTCCGTCGTCGGCGTTCAGCGAGGATGTGGTACATTGACGGCCCTTCGTGGTCCATTCTGTCCATGGTGCGTGCACGAATAATTGTTCCTTCAAGATGACGCTTCGTAAGTAATGTGATCCGCGCTTTCGCGTGATTCATTGCTTGCTGGCTGGCAGGCGAGTGCATCATTGTTGAACAATCACGTAGGATGCGGTAATAAAAGTCCACTGTGTGTCGTCGCCATGGAGTTGCCTCCTTTGCGTGTCCAACAACGCTTTCCTCAAAGCAGGCTTGGCACATTTTATCCACCAACAGATTGCTGTTGTTAAGTTCTTCTCCGGCGTGTACATTGTGCCCACGTGGTCTCCACGATCTCTCAGTATTCTGGCGAATGTAAGTGTGTAATGTTCAGCTTCCAGGGGACCCGCATAGGCCACGTCTTCTGTCGGCGCATGGTGGGAGTGCATATATATGCTGCATGATTGGAAAAATTTACAGGCCATATTTCGGCGGCCTTCGTGCAGTGGACGAAGGGTCGCGTGAGATAGATGCGATCTATACGACAGGATGAGTGGCAGGTGTAGTGTGTAAAACCCGGCCGATCGCCATGTACGTACTCCCACGTGTCAACAAGACGTAGGTTGGTGCCGGCCGCGGTGGTCGAGGGGACTGAGGCGCTCCAGTCACGGTCTGCACGGCCACTACGGTCGGGGGTTATGGTTATTTGTGCCGTCCTTAGTATTAGCTATTTCATAAGTAGTTTGTAAGTTTAAGGGCTAATGACCCCGTAGTTAAGTCCCATAGACTCTACAAACATTTGAACGTAGGTTGGTGATAATGGCGGCGAGCGCTGCACATGGAGCGTGGTGTGGTAGTTGGTCCTTGGGTGCCTGTGTGGAACTGAAGTCTCCACCGATGATTAAGGCATCCTGACGACCCATAAATAGGGGTATGATGGCTTCAACGAAGAAAGCAGTCCGTTCACGGGGACGACCAGATCCGGATAATGGGTACATGTTAATGATTCTGACGTCATGGAGGGAGGGTGGCATGCCTCTCGCATCAGGTATGAATGTGATATCTTCTGCAATTTAGCCGTCACAGAGAAGGATCGCCACGCCGCTGTCTGTGTCAGACACGTGAGAGACGAGAGCCGTATATCCAAAAGGGCCTACGAACTCAGCAACATAGACCTCCTGAAGAAGGGTAATGTCTATATCCGCCGCATTCAGCATCTCTTGCAACATCCTTAGTTTATGGTGCGCGCGAATAGTATTGATATTGATAGTGGCCAGTCTGTATTGTTGGGTCTCCTGGAAGAAGTCTGCTGTTCTAGTCTGTTTGGGATGGAACAGACACAGCAGCCGTCAAGTTGTCATTCACTGTGTCGTAACTATGTCCGACAATACCATGGGGACATCCCCTTCATTTTCACCTTCGTCTAATGTCTCGTCCGCCCAGGATAGCGGCAATTCAGATGTAGTGTCCATCAAAGTATCATCCGCTAAGCCCACAGGTGGAGGTGGCTAGGCAGGTAGGACGCCGTCTGGGACGCTCCTAGGAGTGGGCGTCGTCGTCGCATCACGATCGTTGGAGGCGGTCGGAGAATGAGATGTCGGTGCAGTGACGTCTGACATCTGCGTTCCAGAAGACCTGCCGTGATCGGACAGGGAATCGTCTTCTTGTAGATCCATTCGTTGTAAGCAATCATCAGAAGGCACACGATGCTTCTTCCGGCGCTTCCGATGGTTCTTTTGTTTGCGATTATGTTGTTCAGAGTCGGAAGGAGCGTGGGTGTTGCCGCTTTCTTGTCTGTTGGAATGAAGGCAGAAGTTGGCACGTCATGCGTCGGTTCCTTCGCATCTTCTTGCTCAGCGGAAAGGGGTTGCTGCATTTCTTCTTGCACTGCGTCTGGTTGTAATGGCGTCGAAGGTGTGAGATTGTTGTCTATGTTGTCGGTCGTTGTCGGTGATTGGTTAGGTTGACGTTGTAGATGATCGGCCGATGGTGCGGCGGCTGCAGCGTAGGTGACAGGGAGAACTGTGGATGGCGCAGAGGGGGCGTCGTCGTTGGCAGGTGTTTGTACAGGCCGACGTAGGGGGCATTGTTGGCGGACGTGTCCTTCCTGGCCGCAATTGGCACAGGTACGGACGACCCTGCATCCTCCTATATTCAGGTATGACGGTACATGCTTCTTCAGTTCTATTTGTATTTGTCATACACCGTTGAGGACCGGTTAAGTTTCAAACTTTTTACATTTTTCGGCCGTGTGACTGATGACGTTCCCGTACGGGCTGAAGGTTGTCTTGACTGATATCTTCTGGGACGAACGGAAGTTGGAAAACCCTAATTGCACGCAGGCCGTAACCCACATGCTCGATCGCGACGACACCGATGTGGCCGTCAGGGTGTTTGAACTTGTGTCGTTCCGCGTGACGGTTATGGAAAGTGGTTGCCGATTACATCTCGTGGATCGAGGTGCAGATCGTCTCTTATAAAGTTCTCAATTTCAAAAGGTCGTGGTAGTGCGTATTCTGCTTGGAAAGAGATCTTGATAGTCGTTCGGCGGTATGAGTGCGCCATGGCTCGCTAGTACACGTGACTTAATACACAACAACGCGACGAGAAGTAAACAAGGAAAACGCGAACGCATACCTCGCCAGACGGGACGCGGGACGCTAGTGGACGTCCTCGCCTCACGGTTGCCTGATCCACACTGAGGTCCTGTAGGGGATCGAACCCGCGACGTTTGGGTTTGTAGTCTGGAATTTAACCACTGTGCTATTTTTTTTATTATTTTTTTAGGTAGATCTATGTTTTGCGGTCGTTGTTTCAGTTCGTTTTTGGTTATTCCTTGAATATTTCGCTCAGCTTTTTTATTACAGAGAGCGTTTAGCCCCTGTTCGGGAACGCTGAGACACGGCGCCCGGCTTGCTTTCGAGTCGCATATACTGCGCAGAAATGTTAACATGTCTGACCGTTTTGTAGTTACACAACCATCATACTACTTTCAACTCTTTAAAACAGCTACTTTTCATTTTAACTGGAGGCACGGGTGTGTGTGTTGTCCTTATGTTAGTTTAGTTTAAGTAATTTGTAAGCTACGGACTGATGACCACGCAGTTTGGTCCGATAGAATTACAAACATTTGAAACATTTTTTCTAAGGGTACAGATCGATTACCCTAGTAGTTTGGTCTCTTATGTTATTTGAACATTGAGTTATGTGGAGCTTGTTGGTATATTTCTACTACTACAGAAAGTGTAGATTTCAGGCCTCTCTTGGCTGTCATAATGTGTTCTTTGTGCTGTTAATAGTAGATGACCCTACATTCATAAATTCTTATTAGTTACTAGACTTACTTCTACATTATCTCCATTACATTTTGTGTACGTAACTCTATACCCGCCTGATCATAAGTTCTGCTCATCCTACCAGAGTACTTCACTAATTACCAGTATATTTAACTTCAAAATGTCTATTTCCGTTTTTAAATAATCTATCCTACTTACCTACCAACCTGAGTAAGAGGTCTATTATTGCAGCTCCAACTCGCAGAACTCCAGTATTGTTTTTCCTGTCAGACAATTTCCCGAGTATTCTACACATGGAGATTCAAATGGGGAACTGTTTTCGACTGTAGGGTGTTTATCCTAAGTTGAGTCGCATGACCTTGGAAAAAAGAACTGCCAGACATCTAGAATGTTGGCCCTGCAAACCCGGGAAAGCCTACTATCCATTTTCAGAAAGAAAATTTTAATTCAAATGTTTGTAAAACTATTGGACCAAACTGCTATGCTATGGTCATCAGTCCCTAGGCTTACAAACTGCCGCGGTGGAGTCTTCGTGCAACACCAGCAAACAATGACTCCAAAATAGCCTTTCGGTTGATTCCTATCTCGTTGCTTATTGACTGAAAATTTTAAGCCTTGTTTGTTATCGAATTAAACACGTCTCCCTCATCAGTAGACTGTATGCTCAAGATAAATTTTCAAAACACACGTTTATTACGATGTTCTATAATTTATTGTCTATAAAAACATTTCTGGATGAGTTTGGAAAATAAAATCTGTATACTTCTTTCTATAACATTATTCAGTGATTTACTGACGCTTTTTCTGCATTTATCTATAACACTGCAGATATCATCATATCAGCTACACACTAAACTATATAATAACCCTTTTCAGTAGCCGTGGTGAAATGACCGAGCTCTCTAAGGCACCTACCTGAGTAGGGCACGATTGTCGCCGGCGGAACCTTGAGTCCTTCCTCGGGCATGGGTGCTTGCGTTGTCCTTAGACTAAGTAACTTTAAGTATTTTGTAAGCCTAGGAACTGATGACCGACGCAGTTAAGTCCCTTAGATTTAGACACATACACACACCTATGGCGGAGGGCGGACTCGAACCTCCTGCGGGAACGGCCGCCCAGTCCGTAGCATGACGCCTTAGACCACCAAATATTACTCTGACCACTCTACGATACCAATACGCCATAGAATAACACAAAAACTTTTGAATTAAATATGACCGAAGCGCCTGGACACTCCACAAATATACCTGGTGCGTAACGCCTTTAGTTGGGTTAAGTGACTTATAATAAACAAACTAAAACAGAAATTACCAAAAATCCACTAACTAACTGATTATATGAGGAAACATATGGAATAAATAACTAATACTGTAAATTGAGTATTCTTGATATAATCCAACATATGCAAGAAAGCAGGTAATCTTACTCACAGATTTTTTGGACGATGTTCTAAAAGGTATGCCGAATACTCGGACTTAACTTCTAATTAAGTAAAACCGTGTGACGGAGCATAGAAGAATTTAAAAAACTTATCAATGTTCCCAAATTACACAGTAGTTATTTCAACCGTACTGTGTGTTACAGTGAAAAATCAATCCAATTATGTTCATTCTTTTAAATAATCGGAACTTTACTAGGTAAATGTAAGAACGCAGATTCTAAAGACTAACCGAACATATTGCATGTACCAGGGATTATGCTATGATAGCACGGCGAAGGAGTAATGTTGGAAATACTGAAAATAAATTTCAAAATTCAAATATTTGTAAATCTATAGGCCTTAACTACTGATGCTGTCAGTACCTAGACTTACAAACTATTTAAACTAACCTAAGAACAACACACGCACATGCCCGTTGAGGACTAGAACCTCCGACAGGAAACAATCGCACCTCCCGCAGCAAGCTGCCTTAGAGAGCTCGGCCATTCCACCGTGGCTATTGAAAAGGGTTATTATGTAGTTTAGTGTGCGGCTGATATGATGATGCTTTCAATGTTATAGATGCATGTAGATAAAGCGTGAGTAAATCGGTGAATAATGTTACAGAAAGAAATATAAAGATTTTACATAAATTTATCAATGTTAAATGGATTTATATGACGTCTACGACTGTATTATAAACTTTTTTGAAATAATTTATACTGCAGCAGTCACTTTTTACTAATATTTTAATCAGCACGATGCGTTTCGGCAGTAAAATGCCATCATCGGGTGCATTTCACAGTTACAAGTTCATTATTGTTTGGTTATGTTTTGTGGCACCCACAGCACAAAACATAACCAAACAATAATGAACTTGTAACTGTGAAATGCACCCGATTATGGCAGCTTGCTGCCGAAACGCGTCGTGCTAATTAAAATATTAGCAAAAAGTGACTGCTGCAGTATAAACAAACAAACAAACAAAAAATAGATTCCAAACTCATTCAGAAATGTTTTATGGACAATGAATTATAGAACATCGTAATAAACGTGTGTTTTGAAAATTTATCTTGCGGATATAGTTAGATAGTCTGCCGATGAGAAGACGTGTTTAATTCGATAACAAACAAGGCTTAAAATTTTCAGTCTATAAGCAACGAGATAGGAATCAACCGCAAGGCTATTTTAGAGCCATTGTTTGCTGGTGTTGGACGAAGAGATAAGAAAAGTAGAAAAATATTTCCGTTTAACGAGTGTGTGATAAGAACATGATTCAAAACACCAAGAGCAGCCAGCAGCAAACACTGCGTGGCGAGCAACAAAGGCTGAACGCAGTCAAAACAAGTGTAAGGATATTTATGCCAGAAGAGTTTCATGAATATGAACAGAATTTTGTATCCCGATCTGTCAATACTACCTAAAATTTTAAGTTCCTGCGCTAATAGAAACAGAAAAAAGTCATCTGTATAGATGTTCATTGAACGTGTTGTATCGAAACGGAAGATGACAAATGAACAAAGTAAGAGCATATGGTCTATCAGACCAATTGTGTGGTTGGATTGAGGAATTCCTAAATAACAGAAAGCAGCAGGTCATTCTCAATGGAGAGAAGTCTTCCGAAGTAGGAGTTATGTCAGGTGTGCCACAGGGGAGTGTCGTGGGTCCGTTGCTGTTCACGATATATATAAATGACCTTGCGGATAACATCGGAAGTTCACTGAGGCTTTTTGCGGATGATGCGGTATTATATAGAGAGGTTGTAACAAAGGAAAATTGTATTGAAATGCAGGAGGATCTGCATCGAATTGACGCATGGTGCAGGGAATGGCAATTAAGGCTCAATGTAGACAAGTGTAATGTGCTGCGAATACACAGAAAGAAAGATCCTTTATCATTTAGCTACATATAGCAGGTCAGCAACTGGAAGCAGTTAATTCCATACATTATCTGGGAGTATTCATTAGGAGGGATTTAAAATGGAACGACCATATAAAATCAATCGTCGGTAAAGCAGATGCCAGACTTAGATTCATTTGGAGAATTCTAAGGAAATGCAGTCCGAAAACAAAGGAAGTAGTTTACAGTACATTTGTTCGCCCACAGCTTGAATACTGCCCACCAGTGTGGGATCCGTACCAGGTGGGATTGATAGAGGAAGTGGAGAAGATCCAACGGAGAGCAGAGCGCTTCGTTACAGGATCATTTGGTAATCGATAAAGCGTTACGGAGATGATCGCTAAACTCCAGTGGAAGACTCTGCAGGAGAGACGCCCTGTCGCTCGGTACGGGCTTTTGTCGAAGTTTCGAGAACTTACCTTTACTGAGGAGTCTAGCAGTATATTGCTCCCTCCTACGTATATCTCGCGAAGAGATCATGAGGATAAAATCAGAGAGATTAGAGCCCACACAGAGGCATACCGACAATCCTTCTTTCCGCGAACAATGCGTGACTGGAATAGGAGGGAAAATTGATAGTGGTACTCAAGGTACCCTCCGCCACACACCGTCGGGTGGCTTGCGGAGTATGGTTGTAGATGTAGATGTAGATGAAAGAAGTATTTTCGAATTCGCTTATTACAACTTCGACAATAAAGTTCCGTTCAGTTTCTTAAATTTGTCGGCCGCGGTGGCCGAGGGGACTGAGGCGCTTCAGTCACGGTCTGCACGGCCACTACGGTCGGGGGTTCGAATCCCCCCTCGGGCATGGATATCTGTGCCGTCATTAGTTGTAGGTAGTTCATAAGTAGTTTGTAAGTTTAGGGACTGATGACCCCGTAGTTAAGTCCCTTAAGCTTAACAAACATTTGAACATCTTAAATTTCGTTAGTACTTCTGTTTTTAACATATTTATTCTCGAATATTTCGTAAATTTTGTAGCTGTTCCTATTTTTTAGAGCTTTATTCTTGCGTGTTTCTCTGCATACGGCCATTTTTAGTAACTATACAGAGATGGGTAGGGGCTGCGCCTATTGAGTACGGATTCGGGAGGAGTTGACCGCTGTCCATAAGCAGCTGGAGGCTGCGCTGACTAGTCTTCTGACCGCTCCCCTGGCCTGCAGTGTAACCCGGTCACCCGAGACCATTGCTGTTCCCTTAGGCTGACTGCACACACACCACTTTTGGACAGCCGGTAAAATATCGGCCTGTATTTAATCGGTGTAGCGCTGCTTGCACACACGCCGGTATTTTACCGGTCAAACGAGCAGTCGCTCGGCTTTCGTGGTCGAGTGAAGTTGATTCCAAACATAAATTATGAATACCAAATATTTTTCATAATATTATAACAAATATTGCTGACGTGATACAAAGAACTAATGAAGTACCGTATCATACATTAGTATATCAGTAACGAAATGCATTTTTTATTTGCTATCCTTTTCCTCAAAAACCTCATTCAGTTCGCAGGAAACGTGTCTTCTTGTAACTCTAGTCGCATTTCTATCTCCAAACGTGTCCAAAGTTTTGTTCCACAACAATGTTCGAGCTTCCACTGCCGAAATACGTATATCACTTAGCCGGCCGCGGTGGCCGAGGGAACTGAGGCGCTTCAGTCACGGTCTACCCGGCCACTACGGTCTGGGGTTCGAATCCCCCCTCGGGCATGGATATTTGTGCCGTCCTTAGGATAAGCTAGTTGATAAGTAGTTTGTAAGTTTCGGGACTGATAACCCCGTAATTAAGTCCCATAAGCTATACAATCATTTGAACATTTGTATATTACTTGTCTTTTGACCCTGTGCAAACGTATACATAATGTGATTCTATGTATGCCGCAAACAGGCAGACTTTTTTTTTATGTTTGTAAATCTATCGGACCAAACTGCGTGGTCATCAGTCCGTAGCTTACAAACTACTTAAACCTAGGTAAACTAACCTAAGGACAAACACACACACCCATGCCCTAGGGAAGACTCGAACCTCCACGGCGAGCAACCGCGCGCTCCGTAGCGAGACGCTTTAGACCGCTCGGCTACTACACCGCGGCGCAAACAGGCAGATGACCATTTCTGTGCGGATATAGAAAGAAATTCGATACCTTGCGAGAATGCAGATAAAGCTGCGAGCAAATGAAATAATGGACACTCGTAGTACGCGATAAATTGATTATTTGGGCAGAATTAGAAGCGTGTCAGCATAGCCGATGTCTAAGAGGGCTAACCGCCCTCCGTAATAAACAGAGTAACGGGCTCAAGAACATCGTAGAACAAAGGCACTATGTACTCGAAGCAGTAGCAGAATTTCACATTTTCCGCTGGTAAGCTATTCAAATTTTGCCGCCCCTATCGACCTCTACAATACGATACCCCGTTTCACAATCATACTAATTATATTTTTTTGTCAATGAAATTGTAAATTTTTGTTTTGTGAACTATCGTCCTAATTACAGCACCTATTTTCCGTAATTAGTTTGACTGTAGACTAGGGAATGGAAATATCATTTCGCAGCGGTGGAGTAGCCGAGTTGTCTAGGGCGCCTCGTTGCGGGGCGCGCGGGTTCTCGCCGTGAGAGGTTCAAGTCCTCTCTAGGGCCTAGGTGTGTGTGCTGTCCTTAGGTTAGTTTACCTTAGTTTAAGTAGTTTGTAAGCTACGGACTGATGTCCACGCAGTTAGGTCCGATAGATTTACAAACATCTGAACATAAAATAATAAATTCCAAACGACTTTGCACAATATTATATGACAGATATTTAATGTACCACTTACGAGATGCATTTTTTCTTTGCTCTCCATTTCCTCAAAACCCTCATTCACTTCGCAGGAAACTTGTTTTTACGTATCTCTAGTCGAATTTCTGTATTTTTGTTCCACAAAACTGGTCGTGCTGCCACTAGCAAAATAAGTGTATTATCAATTGTCTATTAGTTACTGAATCCATGGCAAACGTATGCATATATGAATGTATGCAGTGGCGGATTTACCAGTAGGCTGAGTAGGCTTGAGTCTCTGGTGGCAGATTTTAGGGGCGCCAAGTTTGGGGCCAAATTTTTTTAACTGTAATTAAGTGTACAGTAGTAAAAGAAATTTAATTACGTTTCCAGAATGCACATTATTCTGTAAGAAGTATTAAGCAATACCTTACCCCCACATTATTAGTGGTATTTGACTGTGCTTTTATTAACTCAGAAATATATACAAAAACTGTTTCTTGTAAAATGGTATCCAACTACATGGTTTCTAAAAATAATCTGCGAAGTGATACTTCGAACTCCTAGTTCACAGTTATACTAATTACTGATAAAGGTGGTATAATTAGGACTATAGAGTACAAAACATTATAATTAGTGTAACTGAAATAGAGTATCGAATTCTAGAGAATAGTAGGGACGGCAAAATGTGAAAAGCCTGCTGGTGGCAAATGTGAAAATCCGCAAAATGTTCAAATATTTGTACAGCTTATGGGATCATCAGTACCTAAACATACAAACTACTTACGAACTAGCTTATACTACAGACGGCACAAACATCCATGTCCGAGGGGGGATTCGAACCCTCTACGGGGAACGGCCTTGCGCATGGTATCATAGCGCCTCAATGCGCTCGGCCGCCCCGTCGCGGCTGAAAATCCGCCACTGAAAGTATGTATATATGCCTGACACAGGCAAATGACCATTTTTGTGTGGATATAGCAACCTGTTCGATTCTTTGCGAGAATACAGATAAAGCTGCTGGAATAGTGGTCACTTGTAGCACGTGATAAGTTGACGATTTGGGCAGGACTGGAAACGAATCAAGATAGCTAATCACTCAGGGGGTTCACTTGTCAGTAATAAAACAGAGTGAACATCTCAAGAACATCATAGAACAAAGACACGATCTTCCCGAGAAACAGAAAAACAAGAATAAAATCCCACAAAAAACAGGATTCAAGTACCAGCCTGGCACAAAATGTCAACTTCGCCATTGAAATTCATTGAATTCCCTGAAACAGACAGCCGGCCGTAGTGACCGAGGGAACTGAGGCGCTCCAGTCACGGTCTGCACGGCCCCTACGGTCGGGGGTACGAATTCCCCCTTGGGCATGGATATTTGTGCCGTCCTTAGGATTAGCTAGTTCATAAGTAGTTTGTAAGTTTACGGACTGATGACCCCGTAGTTAAGTCCAAATATTCAAATGTTTGTAAAGCTTATGGGACTTAACTACGGGGTCATCAGTCCCTAAACTTACAAACTACTTACGAACTAGGACGGCACAAATATCCATGCCCGAGGGGGGATTCGAACCCCCGACCGTAGTGGCCATGCTGACCGTGACTGGAGCGCCTCAGTCACCTCGGCCACCGCGGCCGGCTAGTTAAGTCTCATAAGCTATACGAACATTTGAACATTTTTTTTGAAACAGACATGAATCAGAAATATTTGTAATTTATTGTATACAGAACTCACTGCCGAATTAATATTTTGTACATTAGTCCTATATGCGCTACGTTTATTGTATGGCGAGAAGGCACAGCGCGTGTTGTATGCTCGCGAAATGGACTTAGTTTTCTAAGCATCGTCAATGATTGCCTGGGGATTTTGCTACCATTCTCATAACGCAGTTCACGCATCTCTTCTGCTTATTTTACAAGGTTTATTTTTATTTGTGTAGGACCACTTCCGTTAGATCAAAATATGTGTTTGTATAAACATTATTCAACTGAGTTGTATGCCGTTGCCTACATCATTTCCTAATGTTAGAGTAATAACTCTTTTATTAATTTATCTTTATTTTATATTTCATTGTTGTTTTGCAAACATTAGCCTACGCTAATTGACTATAAGATCACAGGTACTAGGTATTATTTGCAGATATTGTAGTTGCTGGACATAAAAGTATATGTGTATGGTTCAACCCTGAGATTCCATCGAGCAATATTTGTATGATGTGTTTAACCGATACTGCATAGTTTGGTTAATGCATGAAGATAACGTTAAGTTCCAACCATCCCCTAAAAATGATACTTGGTCATGTAATAAAAAATTGTTTCTGTACATCATTACATTAGGTCCACTTGGTTTAAGAAGAATTTCCAGCAGCTGACACAGCGGAGGACAGCCGGTAAAAATCGTTGCGTGTGCAAGCTGCCATTTGACGACGTGCACCACTGTATGGCAGGCAGCGGCGGTTTGCAAAGACAGTGGCCGGCAGCTGACCAGTTTTTGCCGGTGCCGGTCCATGGCCGGCCAGTGCAAGCTTCAGTGCCTTCCAATGGGCAACTGCTGTATTGCGGACGGCCGATATTTTACCGGCCGTCCAGAATCGTTGTGTGTGCAACCAGCCTTACGCCTGAGCATTAGGTTTGAGGTGTTTTCCGCTGCTGAAAACCTATGAGGCATAATATGCTACTTCCACTATTGTACCAATGGCCAAACCATCTGAGAGGTCCGGACAGAAGCGGACGGTGAGTTTTTCATCTAAATCTACATCTACATACACACTCTGGAATCCACCAAATGCGCCGGGCGCGGTGGCTCTCCGAGTTCGATCAGAGTGCTTGACACCCTCTGTAATATATATATATATATATATATATATATATATATATATATATATATATATATATATATGAACAAAAAAAACTGAGCCAAAAACTCAACGAACAACTCAGAACGATCACGAAAAACGACCGCAAATAATCGATCAACCTTATGAAAACAATTGCCTAGTAGAGGGTACAGTACAACTACTAGTTACTTGCTTTTCTGTTCCACTACCATACAGAACGATGGAAAAACGAATGCTTGTATCCATCGGTACGAGTCTTAATCTGTTTGATCTTATCTTTGTGGACTTTGCCAGTCACAGGGAGCTCCAATGTTAGGCGGGCGATGTAGTGCTTAGGGAAAAAGCGGCAATGGGGAGGGGTGGGAGGAGAGAATTTCAGTGGGCAATCTGTATGCTTGCCGAGGGGCCTCATCCGAGATGTTGAGGAAGATCTGCCGGCGGCACTAGACAACACTTGGTACACCCTGACTCCTGTCGCCTGGGTTCAGAGGTCATCCTCGGCTCCTTCAAGCGGCTGGCGTATAAGGTGCAGACAGATAGCATCGCTGCGGGGTAGAGAAGCGGAGATATCGATTTGCAGTATCAGGACTCTCTTCTTTGGAGCCGAGTGGAAGGCTTAAACAAGAAACTCAGATGATATAGTGGTGATCTTGAGTGTAAATATCCCGACCTTCAGTATTGGGTGGAGAAATGAAGGATTCCCCTGAACGGATCAGGCGTGTACTGCACACAGGAAGCGGCTGCTAGGGTAGCGGAGTACGTTTGGAGTTCACATGCTGGTCTTTTAGGATAGAGAAATCCCTCCACCTAATTCTGGTCAAGGCAGCACAATAGAATAGAGAAGATTACTATGACAATTGTTAACTCTAGGAGAGTCTGTGGAAAGATCGGTGAGCTGCTCTCACTTTCAAATAGTCACAATGCCCATATAGTAGTAGGGACGGAAAGTTGGCTAAAACCAGATGTCAATAATAATGAAATCCTAAACTCAGAATGGAGCTATACTACAGAGACAGGTGGAACACTGAAGGGGAAGATGAGTTTCTAGCGATAATTAATACGATTGTGTCGAGTGAAATTACTACAGATTCGGAATTTGAAATTATTTGGACGAAAGTCAACGTGAAATGTGGCTCAAACATGGTCAGTGGAAGTATAAACCACCTGGTTCAGCAGCAGTAGTCGTGAAACATCTGAGGTAAAACTTGGATACTATTTCTCAAGTACTTTCTAGTAATGTTATAGTTTAAGGTGGAGACAAACGTGTTTAAGACAGGTGGCAGGGATAGAGAACCGAGCAATATTGTTCTAAGAGCTGTATCGTAAAAATATCACGAACAGTAAAACAAAGAGCCGATTCGTGGAGGTAACGTGCTAAACCTGCTGATGACAAAAAGACCCGAACTTTTCGATTCAGTTAGTGTGCCGCGGTGGAGTAGCCGAGCGGTCTACGGCGCCTCGCTGCGGAGCGCGCGGTTGCTCGTCGTCGGAGGTTCGAGTCCTCCCAGGGGCATGGGTGTGTGTGTTGTCCGTCGTTTAGTTTACCTAGGCTTGAGTAGTTTGTAAGCTACGGACTGATGACCACGTAGTTTGGTCCGATATATTTACAAACATGTGAACATCAGTTAGTGTGGACAAGGCAATTAGCCATCATAAGGCCATTACAGCATCAATGAATACAGCTGTAAATAGAAATAACAAGAAAGGAAGATATTCTTATTTAGCAACAGCGAAAAGAGTCCGATTTCCGAGTTGTTGACTGCTCAATAAGTCAGTTTCGTCTGTAACACCGACAGTGTTGAGCATCTGTGGACAAAGTTCAACAGAACCGTACAACATGCATTAGATACGTATGTGCCGCGTTAAATTATATGAGATGGGACAGATCCACTATGTTCAACAACCAAATTACGAAACTGTTACGAAAGCAAAGAGAACTTCACTTCAAATATAAATGAAGCCAAAGTCTTGCAAACAACAAAAATTAAACGATGCCAAAATTAGCGTAAAGGCTGTCATGCAAGAAGCGTTCAACGACTCTGACAGAAATTTTTTGCGTACCAACTTGGCAGAAAAGCCAAGATTTAGGTCCAACATCAAATCTGTGAACGGTTCGAAACCAAATATCGAAACACTCTGTGACTATAATAATGTTGAAACAGGGATGACACTCGAAAGGCCGAAATATTAAATGTCTTTTTCCAAAGGTGTTTCACAGGGGAAGATTCCAATGTAGTTCCTCCAAAATGACGCCGCGCGGATTGGCCGCGTGGTCTAAGGCGACAGTACGGCTTTTGCAGCCGAGTGAAGAGGACGCGCGGCGTGTTCCCTGCGTGCAGCGCGAGCGCAGTCGACTTGTTTACTTACACCGGCCGGTACTAGCGTGGCGCCGTAATGTAGCACGATCATGGCAAACCAGTACAGGAAATCAACACTGACATTTGCGTTCCGGAACGACTTTGCAAGATAAAGAGCGCTTGAAGTCGAGCGGCAGAGGGCAAGGAGGAAATGGACAGGAGGGGGGAGAAACAGATGAACGGAGTAAGGGGCACGGTGATATGAACAGAAAAATTGTGGAGATTAACAAAGAGCAAGTGAAGGTGGAGGTGGTTTACAGACCGAGGGAAAGGAAATGGAAGAGCAGTACATGGACAGAGAGTTGAGGGTTGTGGAGGGAGACAGAGAGGATGCAGAAGGAGGTGAACGTCTGAGTGAGAAGAGGAGAGAGAGACGGATGGAGGAAATGGACTGAAAGAATTAAAATAAGTATACACAGAGGTAAAGCTACGTAACAGGCTATCTTTCAATATATTTTCAAAAAATGAAGATAAAGGTTGCTGGACATTCAAATTATTTTGAAATATGTATGTGATCAGATCACGAACGTGTGTTTTGAGTAATAAGTTTACTGGAACTAAAATAAATAACGTAATTAAGATAAAAGACTCTAGGCTTTCATAATGACTGTCCTGAAAATTAAATGGAGATTTACTGGAAAATATTTCATTGATATTATAGAAGAGAAAGTAAGAAACTGTTTGCTCGATTCGAGGATCCAACAAATGACGAAATGACAGTTTGTCAGACAGCATCACGATCGAACGGTATCATGCACTGGTTATCACAAGAGCGGGATTCAACTCCTCATGAAACCACCTTGATCTGGGGCAACGGCAGTGCCCCCACAGAGTTGAGCGCACACAGCCGTACCAACCTTTTCTCGAAGCCGTTCACGGTACTTTTGACCTCCCTAATCTTCGTTGTGGAAGAAGTTAGAAGCCTGAATTTTCAGTGACCAAGGGCGCCTACTATGTCTACTTATTTTTCTAAATATTACTATTCTACACCTTACGGTTTACGAAATATTGGCAGTCGACAATCGCTGCTTCTGTCACTCACTCACTCGCCGATCATCAAGATTCTAAGTTACATCAATCAGATATACAGACGCCAAATTTCGTATTTAAATAGTTTTAGCCCGTAATATAAGGAAAAATGCAAACATCTGTAAATATCCATCCCGTTTTCGAACCCATTTTCGTGTACGAAAGAGTATCTGATAAACTGGCCCTGAAACCAAATTGACGGTAATGGTTTCGTGGTAAGGTCCTGGACTCCCTTTGCAATAATCGTAGTTTCGACTCCAGGTGGGGTAAATATTTTTTTCTTCCTTTTTCATTTTAACCTAGCCTTCGTCTTTCTACAGTGTGAGAAGTCATCAGAAATGACATGTGGTTCGAATTACATCTTAAAATGTAGGTGCAATCAATGCACTGATGGATTATTCCGTGTACACATACGGTCAACTGTACATAGCACTTTCCATAGTGAAAAATTGGGCAGATTACAACTAACAAATGTTGATTTTAGTAGTATCAAATCTCGATAGTCTGCAATCGCTGAATATAATCCACCTACAAGCATTTGCCGTCCATACTTGTCAAAAATTGTTACATCAAAGCCTCTGAAAAATACTTTTTTACTTAAAGTCTTCAAAATATAAGGCCTATTACATTTAATAATGAATATCTAAAGTCTATTACCTATCTAAACATAATCACACAAGAATAAAGTATAATCACATAAGAAGAAAGTATAGTGCAGGTTCGATGGTTCGAGGGATCACCTCGGAGTATTGAAAAATCGGACTGTTGAAAATTATGTGGAAAAAATGGAATAAATCGATGTCAAAAAGAATATAGGTGTCTACCGTGAACTGTGTTATCTAGTGTCACACCAGTGTCCCCGCCAATTTTCTTGAAGCCATTCATGGCATATTGTACACCCCTGTATCCTTTTTGCGGATACAGCTTCAAATCCAAACTTTCGGTCTCCAAGAGTATTTACTATAAATTGCTACATTGCAAAATTATACTATTCTTTACCTTATTGTTTACGAAATATTGACAGTCGAAAATCCTTAATTCTGTCACTCACTCACCGATCATCCAAATTCTAAGGTACTTGTAGCATACACAGGAACTTAAAATTTCGTATTTATTTACTGTTTAGCCTCTAATGGAAGGAAAAATTCTAACACCCCTAAATATCTACCTCATTTTCGATCGTCACAACGCTTGGCGGAATTGTATCGGCTAAATGTATTTTATTGTAAGATGACGGTAATGGTATTGCCGTAAGGCACTGGATCCGGATTCGCGTGTGACAGATCCTAGATTCCATATTTGGAGTGGAAAAGTTTTCTTTTTCTATTAAAACTTTCATTTTATCATAGCCTATATCTCTCTCCGATGTGAGCAGTTGTCAGAAAACACATGTGATATCTGACTAAAGAATGAAGAATCAAGTAAGTATCCGACTGTTTATTTCAGAACACGTGGCAATTTCCGAGTGTGTGGATACTTTACACGATGTGCAACAGTTAACAATAAAATATTTACATATAAGCAAACCACTGTAGTTGTAATTGACGTTTCTACCTTTTTACACTGCTAGTATAATGCTTTATTTATTTATTTACAATGACCTGATTTCGGCTTTAATTGTCATCAAGGTAATTTATAATTAGTAACTACAGTTAGATAATCTGTCATATATAACTTTTATGACTATTGGGAACCTACATTTAATGTTCTTTTTATTGCTGTCCTTTTTGCTTAAGATGTTACTTGTTTTATACAATTATGATTGGCTTATATGCCTGTAACGGACTTTTTATTTTCTGCCTCAGTAAAAATGACAGCTATAGTCAAAGTGTTTAAACAACATTATATGTTTACATAGTTACCCAGAGATCATTGTAGTTATTAACTAATTTAATTTCCTTCATATTATAAATTTGTTGGTTCAGGATTATGTTGTTTCTATGGAGTGCATATCTATGGCATTTTCGTGGCTTCAAATATGAATAAAATTTTCAATGTATTTTTGTGTTTTAGCTCTGTTATCTCGTTGAGTAAATTTAGGTGATCTATGTAAGCATGTGAATATAATTCAATTTCTTCAAGGATATTCATGAGTGGTCCCTTTTACGTGATGTGAAGAATTTTCAGTGTTTCATTTATGGCCCTTATTTCGTGTTTCTCGGTTTGTAGGTTTTATTAACACCTACAAACCGAGAAACACTTTTTCTGCATAGAAGGATTTTCTTATATCGTCTTCTTTGATAACTGAAAGTAACTTGTAGAAACTAAAATTCTAAATATATCCATAACGTTGTCGCAAAAATCAGTAAGACGCACCCCTGCCAGTCATAACTTCTTTTGTTTCACATAAAAGAGTACTTAAATTTTTCTCACAACTTTTTTTTTTGTACAAATTTTGAATTTCGAACAGAAACATATAACCTAAGAGTACCTGTATATGAAATACAACTGTTCAGTGTGGTACATGAAACATTGGTATTGCGGCAGTGGCAGACTAAGGGGGGGGGGGGGAGTAGGGGGCGGACCGTCCCGGGCCTCCGGTCTTGGGGGGCCTCCAAATCTCAAAAGTTACTGTTTTCTAGTAATATATTGCCAAGTGGAGTGGGTGGGGGGACTCATTTTGTTTCGCCACCGCCCCGGGCCTCCAACAGCCTTAGTCCGCCACTGTGTTGGGGCTGTTACCATGCGAAGGAGCGAACACTATTGAATGAGTATGTAGCTATGGGTCATTCGCACTAAACGTAATATAGAAAAAACAGAATCGATTTCATACTGGAATACCACAAGCGATTCTAATATTTTATTGCTGCACATACTGTTACATTGCGCTACACAGAAACAGATTACACATAAAAAGTACATGATTATTTAACAAGCCTGTGTTGTACTTTAATGTCAGCAGCGACCTTCCATGGTCGAGGAGCCATTATATTCCAAATGAGCTGATTAGATGTTAATCAACAGGAGATAAATCTGAGTAATTTGGCAGATATGAGTGCATTTCGATATCCTATTTCATGGAAGTTTGTACAGACTTTCGAGCGACAGCTGTCCACATCTGTTACCATTGCAAGACCGCTACAGTTTGAAATATTTATTTACGAGATAGCTAAGTTAATCCATTGTATTACATAAACGGGCTTTAAATGTCACTCGCCCCTTTCAAGCTGATGCTGTTACGTCAGTATTAGAAACAGCAGCCTAGAAAAGTACCACTGCTGTATAACATGAGGTATATTCTTGAAGTTTTGGCCACATGATGAAAAATAGAGATACCGACACGACAAAGCTATTTTAGTGCAATTATAAAGTCCTAAAGGATCTTTCGACTAAACAGATAAACGGGCTCAAAGTGACTTCCATTAGTCTAATGTTGAAGTACTGCCTATCAATCTGAAAGAGCTTTCTTGAGATCAAAATTAAGTTCTCTGTTATGAGTATCATAACTTTTTACGATTATGTAATGTAACAACTTTTAATCAGATATAAATGCTACAAATAATCCTTCATGTTATTGAAGTACACTTCTTCTGTCTGATACTAGACTTTTTTCTAGCACCGTCAATGGAGAAGAGGATTTTTCCAAGAACCTGCAGTTGTATGAAGTTATGTGCTCGTATTTTTATTAAAGGAGGACAAGTATCGCATTTCAGAATTTTACGAAAATTAGTAATCAGACCAACCTCTCCTTTAGCAGATTGCGCTTAGAGAGACCTTGTACATTGTTGTTCATTGTATTTATCTTATTCTATCAAGACAATATTTTAAAACAGCCTCAGGAATTAATATTTATACTGCTGACTGGCCTAACTTGGGGATTACACTCCTCCACCATCAACACACCCAAAAGAAAAAACTTTATAAGACGTACCGTTCCATGTAAAAATGTGTGGATATCAGCTCCACGTAAGTTCTGTCTGTCTCTCCAGATTCTTAAAACCCTCTATTTTGCTTCACTATTGATTAATTACCGTACACTGCATAAATGCTTTACGATGTCCTCGAAGATCCACGTCTAGTTACAACAAGCATCTCTATCCAACTACCTTTGTGGCTAACTCCAATAATCCTATTTCTCTAATTTCCAATCCAAGTATCCGTCCCCTTCCAAACGAAATTTCATCTTTCTCCTAGCAATGAAAACGACCCGATGTTTACGCATCCTGCAGACTATAAGTGTTCTCTTCGTCATGCACTAATGAAAACAATTTGGGCATCAGGTGAGATGTCTTATACAATATACATAAAAAAGGTAAAGCAGTCAACAATCCGAAGATTGGTTTGAACACCACAGTGCTTTACTAGGCATGGTCCTGTTTGGAGGTGGTATGCCGTTGCATTCCTCCGAACTGACTTACCCAGCCAGTTATTGGGGGACCTACAGTTTAACGTGGGTTCCGAACCACGGTGCTACTCGGTATTTTCCACATGAGCAATACTGCGAGAGGTGAAAGAAGTGGAAAGTTACAGATAAAAATCCTAGGACTGGCGGGGATCGAACCCGCGACCTTTGGATTTGTAGTCTGGCACTCTACCACTGTGCTCTCCCTAGTTCCAGGATGTTTGAGAAAGGAGTAGTCTGACCAATTCATCATCTTCTCTTCGAGTAGAGACTCGCGGTCTTCCAGGTATTGGACGTCTGCTTACCTCACCATTATCTCAGAATAATCTGATCCATCTCCTTGCTGTGGAAGCATCAACACCTTAACGACGTCCTGCCTCAGATGTACTAATACCGTTTCAAAGAGAGCAATTATGCGCTCGCGAACGTTCTCATAATTCATTTTGAAGTAGACCTAAAATGCAGAATGGCAATAGGAAGAAAAGCGTTTCTGAAAAAGAGAAATTTGTTAACGTGGAGTATTAATTTAAGGGTAAGGTAGTCTTTTCTGAAGGCATTTGTGTGGACGGTTACATTGTACGGGAATGAAACGTGGACGATAAACAGTTCGGACAGGAACAGGATACAAAGCTTTTGAAATGTGGTGCTACAGAAGAATGTTGAAGATTTGGTGGGTCAATCGCGTAACTAATGATGATGTGTTGTTATTGTGGTCCTCAGTTTAGAGACTGATTTGATGCAGCTCACCACTCTACTCTATCCTGGGCAAGCCTCTACATCTCCTCATAAGAACGGCAACCTACATCTATTTGAATCTGCTTACTGTATTCATCTCTTGGTCTCCCTCTTCGACTTTTACCCCACACACTTCTCTACTATGCTAAATTTACGATTCCTTGATATATAAGAATGTGTCCTACCAATAGATCCATTCTTTTAGTCAAGGTATGCCATATTCCTTTTCTCTCCAATTCTGGTCAGTACTTCGTCATTAGTCACGCGATCCACCCACCTAATCTTCAGCATTCTTCTGTAGCACCAAATTTCAAAAGCCACTATGCTCTTCCTGTCCATATTGTTTATCGTCCACGTTTCACTCCTATACAAGGCAACACTCCACACAAATGCCTTCAGAAAGGAGTTCCTTGCGCTTAAATTGATATTCCATGTCAATAAATTTCTCTGTTTCAAAAACGCTTTTCCACCCACTGCCATTATGCATTTTATATCCTCTGTACTGCGACCATCATATGTTATTTTACTGCCCAAGTAACAAAACGCATCTACCACCTTTATTGTTTCGTTACCTAATCTAATTCCTTCAGCATCGCCTAATTTTTTTAAACTGCACTCCATTACCCTTGTTTTCCTCTTGATAATTTTCATCTTATACGCACCTTACACTGTCCATTCCTTTCAACTGCTCGTCCAGGTCCTTTGCTGTCTCTGACGGAATTACAATGTCAGCGGCAAAACGCAATGTTTTTTTATTTCTTCACCCTGAACTTTAATTCCTTCTCCAAATTTCTCATTGCATTCCTTCATAGGTTGCTCAGTCTACTAATTGAATAACAATGGATAAAAACTACAACCCTATCTTACTGAACAGAATTGGGGAGAAAAGGAATTTCTGGCATATATTGACTAAAGCAGTCAACAATCCGAAGATTGGATTGAACACCACAGTGCGTTACTAGGCATGGTCCTGTTTGGAGGAGGTATGCCGTTGCCTTCCTCCGACCTCCGAACTGACTTACCCAGCCAGTTATAGGGGGACCTACAGTTTAACGTGGGTTCCGAACCACGGTACTACTCGGTATTTTTCACATGTGCAATACTGCCAGAGGTGAATGAATTGGAAAGTGACAGATAAAAATCCTAGGACCTGGCGGGGATCGACCCCGCGACTTTTGGATTTGTAGTCTGGCACACTACCACTGTGCAACCGAGGCGCACTTTTCAATTATTGATTGAAAGAAGGGCTCGATTGGTAGGTCACAATCTTAAACATCAAGGACTTGTGAATTTAGCCTTGGAGGGAAGTGTGCGGAGTGAAAGCCGCAGAGGGAGACCAAGAGATGAATACAGTAAACAAATTTAAATGTATGTAGGTTGCCGTTCTTATGGGAAAATTAAGGGGCTTACTGAAGATACGTAAGTTGGAGGGTTACGTCAAACCAGTTTCAGGACGACTACAACAACAATGTAGCTGCCAAAATGGATTTGAAATGAGTTAAATAACTGCAAGCAAAAACGGACACTATCGCCATCAAACATGTTCTACGTACTAAGAAATGTTCAAATGATTGTAAAGTTATGGGATATAACTGCAACGATCTTCGGTCCAAATACATACAAACTATTTAAACTAAGTTATCCTAAGGACAACACACACACCCATGCCCGAGGGAGGACTCGAACCCCGACGTGAAACGGCCGTGCACACCGTAGCAGGGCATCTCATATTCATATGCGTTTTACACTTTGAAAAAATTTCAGTAGAATCGACAAGTAACTTTTATCATTATGTTCGTGATTTTTGTTCTATATGTGTTAAAATTTATATAGTATTGTCCATATATGGCGCGACTTATCTTTGTTTTGTTGGAATGGATGTCTAGGTCACATCAAGACGCGTTCGGTTAACTACGAGAAGATTCTCTCGCATAGTAGTTTTTGACTTTCAACAGACCTTAGTAGAAGCTAATGCATTCCGTCACATTAAACTGTCGCACTGTCTTGTCAGAACAGCCTGAGTAACGTATGTGGAGCGTTTCTCCGTAATCTGTCAACGCAGCTGCTATCCGTCGCATTGTGTGTGCTCACTGGCACTTAAGTCACTCACACGAACGCGCTGATAGGCCTGCCTTCTCGAATACTTCACGCCTTGCACTTGCACATGCGTCATCCGGAGGAACACAGAGCAGTTACTGAATATCCTCTGCAGTCACGAAATAAATGGGTGACTCATTTGTCTGAGACGATGCCGTCAGCCTTTCAGCATCACTCTTATTACGCACATTTTAATGCCAGTTAACAAGTTACAAGTGACGATAAAAGCTAGAGCCACCTCATTACAAACGATTATTAGTCGCTCAAACTTCGGGAATAACTTTTAATTGCCAACTAGAAAGTATACGTGCCGAGTTTGCAGAGGGAAGCACATCGGACGAGAAGTGTTTTACTTATTTTCAATAATCTCAGAAAACATCTTGAGAGACAACGAAAAGACGAAGGAATTACCATAGAATATCTAATTCTTGATTGAGCTTCATTCTGGTCATTACCGAGGATAAATATCGAGAGATAGCTCAGAAAAGGACACCTATCTTATACATTAAAAGACTCTATGAAAAACTAAAGTCAGTCGGCCAGACCAAACTACCATGCCGATTTCCTTCATTTTTGTTTTAAACTAAAGGTATTCATCCACAGATTTGTCATCAAGTATCAGAATTTATCTCTCGCCTTCCTTTTTCTATACTCAAACGCGATTTCATTCTGGGGATGTCCTTGCTGTAAACTGCAGTCAGTCGGTCAGGCCGTTCTATCCCACCATTTTCCTTCATTTTTGCTTTAAACGAAAGTTATACATTCGCAGATTTGTCATCAAATATCAGAATTAACTAAAGTCTCTCCATCCTTTATGTTTATTCAAACTCGGTATCCTTTTGTCCTTGCATTGAATATTTTAATCGATTCGGTTCTAATTAAGGCACGCAGTTCTTTTTGATTTAACAACACTCACCGGATCAAGTTCTTTTATTTGCGCTTTTAATCACTTGCACTGATTGATTCTGAAGAAAGCTATGCGTGAACATTCAACTTTCATTTTTCCCTATTTTTTTGTCATTCCACTAACCGTACGAAGTATTCGCATGGGTCCTCTAGTAAGTCATAAATTGTGGGGGCCGGCCGCGGTGGCCGAGGTGACTGAGGCGCTCCAGTCACGGTCAGCATGGCCACTACGGTCGGGGGTGGATATTTGTGCTGTCCTAGTTCGTAAGTAGTTCATAAGTAGTTTGTAAGTTTAGGGACTGATGACCCCGTAGTTAAGTCCCATAAGCTTAACAAACATTTGAACATTTTTTTTGAAATCGTGGGGTGTAGCGTTAGCTCCCTGAGTAATGTACAAGGGACGATCGGAAAGAAACGCACATTGCAGGTGGAATATTGATATTTTGCGACGACTTATTTTGAAGTTTGTGCTACAGAAGGTGTTTTGTTTTCATGTGTAGCTTAAGCGTGGATTCATGTTATTTACAATCACACGCACATACGTGAATTTAAACTCATTTTTGTGTTTTTTTACTTGCTCTGTAGGAAAAGCCACATCTAGTTGCACCTGCCGCCTCCTACATTCCAGGCAATGATATTATCGCAGGACCACGGTTGTTGGCGGTTCTTCATTTTGTTCTCAAATGCGAAGTGGATGTCTCATGGTCTGATGCAAGATTTCTTGTTAGCCCCACTTCGACGGCATGCGAATTAAGAGTCAGAAGAAAAAATGTTTGATGTTGCTAACTATTATGAGAGGAATGTGACTTTACGTTATCTGCATGTGTTGACCAAACTGTGCTGTACTGGCCAAACACAAGATATACGTACTGCCTCTGTTCGAAATATATGTATCGAAGTAGTCTCACGCATTTGTTTTTATGACCAGTAGCTGCATTAGCTGGAAATGCGAAGTCAGGATGGGTCGCTAGTATTAAATAGAAAAGTTGTAAACATTCAGTCGCCTTGCCATTATTTATCAGCAGTACAAAAAATGTATGAAAAAATATATAAACAAGCCAGCCTTCATCAGCTTGACCGCACTACTACACAATGTTTTTGTAAAGTTACTGTAAAAATAGACAAGTATTCATTAAGTAGTTACACGAACTTGAGAACAAGACGGGCATATAAAGCTGCTTGTAATTGCTGAGCTACTGTGGTGAATACTATGATGTGACTATATTTCCATATTAAACTCATGTAAAATGTGTAATATCTCCATAAACAAATATATACAAGTTTTTTTGCTTTCAATATGACACCTAGTGACAATAAGATATCATCTAAGACATAGATTGTTGAAATCGCATGATGAATTCAAAGGTTTAATTTTGCTGTATTCAGATATTGTAAACATTAACTTCTGTAATTTTGAATGTATTAAAAATATTGTCGGTTCATGACATGCGTCTATTTTATATCGTAGACGCCTTCAGAATTGATTTCTTATTTATTTCTAAGTTAAGAGAGTGTCTGTCTTTTAACTATCTGCCACTGCTACCATTACGACATCTGCTTTTGCCGGCCATCATTGTTCAGTACTCTTGTGCACGGGTTTACCCATATTCGGCGGTCCGCCATTGTCCTCCAGTGTCTTAGCGGTTGCTAGGGATAAACCCAGACCACCCTAATAGCTGGTTTGTCCATCCTAAACGGAAACTACTCTCCTCGCCCACCAGCGCAAGTACTTCCCTGCCTCCCAACGATTTCAGCAATTATGTGACCATCATGTAAGCATTCGATATGTCACAGGTAGATGAGTGTAATGGGGTGTACTTTTTGAAGATTTACCGTTGCGTGTAGCAAGAGAATGAAATATAGAGTAGGTACCTAGACTGCCTGCTCCTGTTAAATACCTCCTAGAGAGCCGCTTAGTTTCACGTCCCTCTTCGATCAATCAACTACAAACAGCTCCATATGTCAACACTCCATTATGCACTGCGGATAAATTTTGGATTTAACTCATGTAATTGACAGTCTGGTTCCAGAAACAATTGCTCGCTAGTTCCTAGTCATGGATTTCGTGTCTGAGATCTCGGCGACTTTCAGGCGAAAACAATGTATGTAACGACTGCATTCACTACGTCGAATGTTAAAAAGTAATGTAATGTTCATAACACGTTTGCATATCGGCACATAGGGAAAATGAAAATTTCTGCTAACATTATTGTGAATCGGAATCATTAAATTATCCGCACTAAGCAAATGAAATTTATTTCAAACTATAAATCCTATTTTCAATCGTTTGTTTCTTTGTGGAAATGGAACTAGGTAGATCTACAACTTCCGATTTATTATCACATCCATAGAGGATAAAAATTATTTAATTATACGAAATAAAATCATCATAACTTCTCAACGGTTTGATTTAGGACGTTCAAACTGAACGGATGACCGTGAGTGAAGGTGGAAATTAGTACACGCATGCGATTGTGAATTTGGTTTGGCTTAACGACGAAGCCCATGTTGTTTGGATGGGTTCGGCAAAATGCAGAATTGGGACAGATAATTTTCATTTCGCAATCGGGAAGTCTCTTCAGCCTCCGGCTAACTGTATGCTTATGTCCAGTCACGGAATAATCGGTGTTACATTCTTGGATGAAACGTTGACTACCGAACGGTACTTGAAGGTATTGGAAGATGAGTTCACTTCCATTATTCAAAGTAACTCTGATTTCGACAAGATACGCTTTATGCAAGACGGGGCTCGGCCCCATAGAAGCAGGGGAGTATTTGGTATCCTGGTGGAGCAATTTGGAATCCGCATTCTGGTTCTGGGGTAAGAAGAAGCCACTGGCATGATCCTCAATTCGCCACTATATTATTCAGATATGAACACATGGGACTCTTGTTTGTGAGGCTATATTAAAGACAAGGTGTACAGCAATAACCCCAAAACCATTTCTGATCTGTAAACAGCCATTTGGGAGGTCATTGACATTATCGATGTTCCGACATTTCAACGAGCCAAGCAGAATGTCCACATTCGTCTGTGCCACATCGTCGCCATGGTAGGCAGGCATAAAGAACATGTATAAACCCAAATCCGAATATTTGTAGTGACGATTACATGGTGAATAAACGGTGTACACACCGTTGTTTATAAATAAATTGCGTATTGTTTTACGTAGTTCTATAAGTGTTATCGTGTATGTAACTGCTTATACAAGTAGTTAAATCTCCATGTAATAAATTTTCAGAATTCGAATGTTACAAATTAACGCTTTAGTTCATATATACTTAAAGTTATAGTTGTTGCAATAGTAGTTGAGAAGACTGTTTAATGTGATGAGGGATGAAAAATTTTTAATTTGAGGGCGTTGCTGCAGTGTATCTGGAGTAACAAGCAATACTCTAATACTGGTCGAACGAGTGTTTTCCCAGCTAATTCCCCTGTTGATGGACAACACTTGTTAAAGGTAGCGCCAATGATTCTTCCGGCATTTGCCTCATTCGCTATTAGCTTGGTGAGGTCATTCCATGTAAACACTGAAGATATACACCTCTGGCCGTGGAAAATTCAAAACCAAGAAGAACCGGAGACATCGCAGATAAATTTTATTGGGAGGTAACGTGTTGTTCGAGGATAACAGGACCGAAGATACATCTCCATGTGAAGTGAGGAAAGCGATGAAATCAGTACTGAGTGTTGTCACTGCTGGCCTTAACAGCTATTATACGGCTCGGCATTGAATGAAAGAGGTTCTGGATGTGTTTTTAGCGCATAGCAATATATTCTGTTTCCACATATTTCACTAAATTTGTTTCCGAAGATCACTTGACAATGGAATAACACCAGTGGCGTAACTATTGGGGGGGGGGGGGGATGAGGGGGATAGAACCCCCCCCCCCCCCCCAGAACTCGAAGGGGAAAAAAATCGTATAACAGCAATCTGGTAAAGGTAAATATTGGAAACTGGGTGTTTTACCACAAGTTTTCATTGGATGGGAGTCAATTAGTTTCTTCAACGGGAGTGGTAGATGGTAGTCTGTCTGGAAACTGACTAAAATTTTGCTCGTAAGGCAAATCTATCCCTCCCCCCAAGGCCAAGTCCTAGTTACGCCACTGAATAACACTAAAACACCTCTCGTGAAGATAATGAAAGTGTTCTTGCAGCATATAAGGGACATATACAGTATACTACGCTGCGAGCTACACAATGAATAATAAATAAATAAATAAAATAATCTGGTTGAGTCCAAACTGCTTCAGTTTTCAGACTGAAACTTTCGGTCTGCAGCGGAGTGTGCGCTGATATGAAACTTTCTAGATGATTAAAATTGTGTTCCGAAACCGGTATTCGAACCTGGGACCTTTGCCTTTCGCTCGCAAGCGCTTTGCTTCAGTAGTCTTGTTTCCACATCAACACACATACTCCGGAGTCTAACGTACGGTGAGTTGCAAGTGTAACTCCTACCAATATTAGTCATTTCCCTTTCTCTTTCACTCACAGAAAAAAAAGTGGTGATCAAATGCATGTATTTTTCTGTATGAGCCTAAATTTCTCTTATCGTTTTGGTAAAAATGTTCAAACGTTTGTAAACCAAAACGACCAAACTGCTGTGGTCATCAGTCCCTAGACTTACAAACTACTTAAACTGACCCAAACTACTTTATGCTGAAAGCAAGATATAGACCCACGCTCGACGGAGGATTCGAACGTCCGACGGGGACAGTTTGGTCATTACGCAAATGTAAGTTGGTGGCCGGAGAATATTTTCCACAGTCAGTTTTAAATTCCGGACCTCTAAATTTCCGCAGTAGTTTTTCTCGAAAAGAACATCAGCTTGCCTCGAGCGATTCCCATTTTAGTTTCCGAAACATGTCTGCTACACTCGCACATTGATCTAACCTACCAGTAATGAATCTAGCAGTCCCCCTCTGAATTTCTTCAATGTCTTCCTTTAAACTGACCTGACTGGAATATGAACAATATTCAGACGGGTCGCATAAGTGTTCCACACGTGGTCTCCCAAACAGATGAATCAAATTTTGGCAAAAATCTCCAGAAAAAAAGGAAAGAAAAGAAAAGAAAAACAACCATCCGCCTTCCCCTCGACTTTCCTTGCAAGCTCAGTCCATTTCCTCTCAATCTGCAAAGTTACTCTTAGGTATTTAGTGGACATGGCTGTGTCTAGTAGCATACTATTAATGCTGTATTGGAACATTATGAGCTTGTTTTTCCTTGTCATCTTCATCACCTTACATTTTTCTATATCTAGAGCTAGGTGAAGTTCTTCACTCCAACTGGTAATTTGGTCTAAGTCATCTTGCATCCTACTAAAGTCACTCAATGACAACACGTTTCGTACATCACATGAACTTAACAAAATGCCGCCGGGTGCTACTCACTCTTTCTGTCGTATCATTTATGTATACAGAAAATTAGCTGAGAACCCGGCGTTGCCCGGGTGTATATTTATTTATTCCTGCCCATTTCTCAGGTATATATTCATTTGTGTATGGGCTATATGTCTGTAAAATCTGTACAGTAAGTAGTGAAGAAGAAATAGATTAAAACTTGGTGCGGGAAGGAGGGGTTTTCCATGAACGTTACTGTTTACGTGCTCATATCTCATGAACTACGTGTCGGAATGTGATACAATTTAGAAGCTACATTCAACTATATATGTGTATACTGTCTGTAAAATTTCCTGTCGCTACAATTTGTAGTGTTCAAATTATAAATTGTAACGTCATACGGAGAGCCGTAGTTTTACTCCATAGACAATGGAAAAGTAGTAAGCGAAAAACGTTTTTCCTTTCATCATTTTACTATGGTTGTCAGCGAGAAAAAGTTTAATAAAGGTTTGAAATTATGTTTAAAGTTTGTTGCACGTCGTTAAGTACTGTCATTCTCATACAGTGTATATCGAAAGTTTCGCCGCATTATATGGCATTTTTTGCGATTTCTATTGGTTATGACGTAAAATCTTTTGAACCTTGTGCCGTATGTGATTCTTATCCATGCAGCAATTGTTACCTCACGGTAAGGAATGTGTGTACCAAATTTGGTTGAAATCGGTCCAATGGTTTAGGAGAAAACGAGCAGCATTATCGCAAAATGCAGCAGTTCTTCGCGCATCTCATGGTTATGACGTCATATCACGTCAACTATGTATCGTACGTGATTCTTACACTTACAGTGACCGTTCTCGTGGATTGAAGCTTACGTTATACAAAATTTCATATAGATTGGAACAAAACTGTAGATTTGTATGCAACACGTACACACATACGGACACTCTGCTATATATATTAGATAATGAACAATCGCTGTCAAGAACAAAGTTCTGGATTCTGTTACTTAAGAAGTATTCGAGCCAAACACATATATGTGGGACCCTACTATATATGTTTGTATCTTCCTCAGCAGTCTACATTGCAGCACTGCTTCAAACGCCTTACGGAAATCAAGTAATATGTGGTTTAATTGTTTCCTTTCATCCGTGAATCGCAGGATGTCAGGTGGCAAAACGGCACTCTGAGTTTCACACGAACGGCGCTTTCTAAAGCCGTGATCATGTAAAGGTGGAAGATTTTCCATCTGAAGGAAATTTATGATATTCGTACTTAAAATATGTTCAAGACAAAACATCGTCATTAGCTGGCGTAATACACAAGATCCTCGTTTACAGCGTGGTCTGATGTGACATGAAGGTAGTCCTGTGATTTCGCTTGTCGAAGTTTACTTTGCCTGCTCCGCCAAAGTCTTGTTATGACGCTTTGTGAAGGAGTGGAGAAGTTTCCGTTTGGCTTCTCAATAATGCAGTGAGCGCGGCGCGTGGGAGTGCTGTACAAGATAGCCGGAGCACGTGACGCAACAGGCGTAGCTTTATCAATAGTACTCCTTGCGGCGCAGTGAGTCACGGATCAGTGTCGTCATCCCGCTGACGTAACCTCCGGCAAGTCTTCCCTTGTGTTGCTCGCGCGCACGCTGCCCACGAGGCGCCACCTTCTCTCAAGACCGCAGCCAAATCTTTCAGACGCTCACCTCAAAACCAAAAATGAGGAAGCATATAAAATTGTTTACTATAGCAGCGTCTCTCTGAGAACGTGATGGTAAGTGATACAGGAACCACAGGCAGGTATTTGCTGCGTGCATTTTCGATATCACAGTCAATATACTATTAGTTTCATTGAAGTAAATAACAACTCTTTTTTCCAGATATGGCGATTTACAAATACCAAGACTGATATATAGGTGTATTAAGATATCTTACCAAAGTCGTTTATCGCAACTGTTATATACTATACAACAAAATTACAGTCATCAGTTCCTAGTTTATTCTGTCTGGAGTGTTTTGCCGATTAAGAGGCTTAAATTGGGAGCGTTACTTTTATTTAGAAGGCGTCATCAGTGGAGGTTCCCGATGTGTATTAAACAAAGTACGTTCCCACATTATGCTATTAGTATACTTTTAAAAAAATCTTTAGAAATTTGAAGTACAGTTTTACCTGTTGCACATGTGCTGAAATCTTACAGTTTACACAGTTGTTAGCAGATCATGTAAAAAGTAATAAAAACGGATTTAAATATGTAAGAACATTTTAAATAGATAAATAGCATAATATTGAAACGGAAATGGTGGCCTACACGTCACTACCCATCCTATCAAGGTATGCAATGTTTCAATACGGCCTTAAGTATAATTCTCCCCACATTAGTTGTAGACATATCATTTTGTAGGCCGAACGAAATAGCCGCGTTGGTATAAGGCATTATGCTACAGACTGGGCGATAGTTCCCACCGGAGGTTCGAGTCCTCCCTCGGACGTGTGTGTGTGTGTGTGTGTGTGTGTGTGTGTGTGGTGATGACCATAGCAGTTACGTGCAACAGGTTTACAAACATTTGATTTGATTTTCCTTTTCTAGAGATAGCCTACTAGTAGACTTTTTAGGCCTTTGAGTAATTGCTAGTAAAACATCAGTTTCATAGCTTCTTGATTAAGTAACATGTGGCAATTCACTGCACAGTCAATTTTCTCGAGACGTTTCCGGAGATTGTATACCATATTTCTTGTATGTGGAACAGTTCTTAAAATATTATACCACTCAACTTTACTAAATTATGTCTACTTTTGCACCACGTTTTTAAAGAAAAACTTGTTATTCATTAGATAACATCGTCAGAGTGGGTTAAAATCAAGAATGAACATTTTCAGAGATACGATATGCAGTGTCCGTGTTTATTTTTTTAAAAATCCAAATGTCCTTCAGAGAGACATGTATGTCTGAAGTCACATTGACATTGACACATCGCTTAACACTACACACCAGATATAAGACAAAAGAAATAACGCGATATTTGTAATACACATCTCTTCCTGATTGGGAATTTAATAATTGAATGTATGAGCACTCCTGCGTAGTAGAGAATGTGTGGCATAAAGAAGTTTAGGTCGGTGGGAGAGTTAAGCACGGATAGCGTAGTGCCGGCCGCGGTGGCCGAGGGGACTGAGGCGCTCCAGTCACGGTCTGCACGGGCACTACGGTCGGGGGTTCGAATCCCCCCTCGGGCATGGATATTTGTGCTGTCCTTAGTCTTAGCTAGTTCATAAGTAGTTTGTAAGCTTAGGGACTGATGACCCCTTAGTTAAGTCCCATAAGTTCTACAAACATTTGAACATTTGGTTCGAATGGATAGTTGTAGGTATTTCATAAGTAGTTTGTAAGTTTAGGGACTGATGACCCCGTAGTTAAGTCCCTTAAGCTTAACAAACATTTGAACATTTTTGATTTGATAGCATAGTTGTTAACACGACCGCTCATGAAAACTGAGAAATTAAGTTTCGAGTTTCGGTCCGGCATTTTCATGCCACCAATAGATTGCACTGCTGATTCTGATTCCCATTCATAGCTCTAAATACATTTCTTGTAATATCGGATATGTTTGGTTTGATATATTTGACAAAGTATACAACAGTGGACTTCGGTGTTTATATCTATAATTAACACAAATAAACAATATAATTTTAATGTTTTAATAGGTTACGATGAACAGTGTATATTGGATCACCACCTATTATTAGACTATGCAAAGCACGACGATACTTCGTAAACGAAAGAGAAAACCGTGTGGCACAAAATCAATTTAAACTATGGTACGCTGAAAGCAGAACAAAAAAAAGGAAAAACAACTGTTATATAAGAGATACTGTGCAAAATGGATATCCAAAGAGACAAATTATGTGCTAAAAAAATGAAATAAATAAAATTGTTTGGAAACCTAAGGGACCAAACTGCTGAGGTCATCGTCCCCTAGATCTACTAAGCACTTAAACTAACTTATACTAAGGACAACACACCCACACCCATGCCAGAGGGAGGACTCGAACCTCCGACGTGAGTGGCCACGCGACCAGTGACATGGCGTCCCAGACAGCGCGGCCATTCTCACATGTCGAATGGATTTGGGTAGTCAGCGCGCGGGGTGGGGGAAGGGAGTACCGAAACTATTCTGCAGGTACAAGAGTCGAGGGGCATGAAAGGGAGCCGCATGGGAATACCCGTGCGATCAGGAGCGTCAAATTAAGGATCAAGCGGCCGCTCGCGTCGAACGTTCGAGTCATAAGTCGGGAGTGAGTTTGTGTGCTGACCTTAGCATAAGCTATTTTAAGTAGTTTGTAAGCCTAGAGACTGACAACCAACGTAGTAAATAAATAAATAAATAAATAAATAATAAATAAATAATAAATAAATAAATAAATAAAGAATTTATATTTATGACGACTGATTGCTGAATAATTACCACAAAACGTAGTCAAGTCCCTAAGATTTACAAACATTGGTTGGGTAGGGAGTAAGACTTTTATATCGTGACACGAATGTTATTCACTCTGTACTTCGAGCACGCTGTATAACAAAGGAAGGAGAATTTTGGAATGGGAATTTAAATTTTAAGGAGAAGAAATAAAACCTTTGCGATTTGCCAGTGACATTGTCTTTGTAGGAGACAGCAAAGGACCTGGAAGAACTATTGAACGGAATGGACAGTGTCTTGAAAGGAGGCAGTAATGAAGATTATATCTATGGGACCAAACTACTGTGCTTATCAAACCCTAGCCTCACAAACAAATTAACTTAATGTAAACTAAAGAGAACACAAACACCCATGCCCAAGAAGCGGGAGCGATTTCGCAGTCCCTGATTTGGCACCTAGAACCACTCGGTCATTCCTGTGCGGTAGAATGTTATCTAATTAAATCAGAAGATGCTGAGGGAACTATATTAGGAAATCAGACAATAAACATGGTAAATGAGTTTTGTTGCTCGGGCAGTAAAATAACAGCCGACCGTGGTGGCCGAGCGGTCTGCGGCGTACCAGTCACGGTCTGCACGGCCGCTGCGGTCGGGGGGGTTCGAATCCCCCCTCAGGCATGGATGTTTGTGTCGTCTGTAGTATAAGCTAGTTCATAAGTAGTTTGTAAGTTTAGGGACTGATGACCCCGTAGTTAAGTCCCATAAGCTCTACAAACATTTGAACATTTCTGAGTAAAATAAGTTACAGTGAATGGTACGACAGATATAACATACCGAGTGGCACTGAAAGGAAAGACATTTCTGCAGAAAAGATATTTGTTCACTTGGAATATTAATTTAAGTGTTAGGAAGTCTTTTCTGAAGTGTGTAGTGTAGCTCTGTACGGGAGTGATACGTGGATGATAAATAGTTCAGTTAGTAAGAGGACTGAAGCTTTTTCAGTATGGTTCTAGATACTAATACTTACGATTAAATTAGTAGTTTGCTTAATTAATTAACAGGTACTGCACAGAAACCGGGAGAAAGGAATTTCTGCGTTATCGTGAATAAAAGAATGGATCGATTGGTAGGGTACATTCTAAGACCTCATGGAAGCTTCAATTTTGTATTACGGATCGATTGGTAGGACACATTCTGAGACCTCGTGGAAGCGTCACTTTTGTATTGGAGGAAAATGTGATGTGTAAAACTCGTAGAGGGAGACGAAGAGACGAATACAATAAGCAGGTACAAATAAATGCGTGTCGCTGTTCTTATTCGGAGATTAATAGGTTTGCACAGGATAGAGTAGCGTGGAAAGCTGCATCAAACTGGTCTTCGTACTGAAGACAACAACAAAAATTATAAAAATGACTTTGGCACAGCTATTACACTTCCTTCCTGTTCGAGGCAGAGCCAACACACTGCCGGCCTGTTTTAACTTTATGTACAATGCTACAGTACCTATAACAAGTGCTTCTCTCTCTCTTGTTGCCTTCAGAAATTTCGATATATAGTAACTGTAGATTTTGTCTCGTTGTATTGCAGAAAACACAGTGCCTTCTCCTTGCATGGTGCCGTTTCACAACAGCAAATGTAGTGCCCTCTACTCAGCTTCCACCTGGAAGGAAATAATGCAAAATATTTGATAATTTATTCTTTCATTTGTACCAAACTACAAATTTGTATATCGTTTAGATAAAAATAAATATTGATATTTGGATAAAGACTATAGACCTCTCTGCAAATTGTGTAGAAAACGAAAAAAGCCACTAGTGGCATAATGATAGCAATAAATCGTAAATTTTATTAATTGTTAAGCTCGTCATTCATAGGGGATATACTGAAAGAACATTCGAAATTGTACTTCTGATTCCTGTACTCCGACTCAGAACCTGCTGGTCCTACTTTTATAGTCGCATTCCAGTCGTCACTGGAGTTTTCTCTCTGGTGCCAGCGCATCTGTTCAATTCATATGAAGTCGATATAAAATTATTTATCTGTAGTTCCATCTTTATGCAGCGTATGGATTTGCTTACTCCTAACAGCAAACACTCTGAAGCCTCTGACGGTGGACAAATGTCTTAATTGGCTTTACTAGAGCTGAAGCGTCCGACTACTGACCGCTATCAGTCATTCGCCGCACTATTTATCCGGATGCATTCTAAACAGCAAACCATCATACACACCAGAACACATTATTGCCCTTGAAATTCTGCGTCGTCTGCAGCCGGTCAGAATGCGCATAGGAACTTACAGAGCCACTTAATGTGCGACAACCTATTCAAAGCACCCTTATATCAAGAATCTTTTTGGCAAAGGCTTCCACTTCGAAATTTTTATAAAGTGAAGTACGAAATTTCTATCGTCTTTCAATCCACAGTTGCCCATATACATTGACTACGTTCGCCATTAAATGTCTGTTTCAACAAATAGATGACGATTAGTTTGATTAATAACGACGACAACTGGCACCAAGCCAAAAGTTTATAAATAAATATTTCATTGCAGTTTCAGTTTATCGCATATTTAGCAGGCAACGTGTGGCAAGAGCAGCAATGATTCCATGTAATTTTATACCACAATATTGTCCAACTCTTCATCAGAGAACGTATCCGTAATGTTGTGTATCGCTGTTTACATACTACCAGCAATGATTGAAAAAGAAACCCAAGACAGACCAGAACAATTATTAATGCAAGCATGGAATTGAATAAGAAAACCGGCATTGTGTTTGTCAACAGCATATCCTGTGAGCGAATGCAGTCACTTTGTTTCAGTACAAGACATACGGTCTTACCTTCGACAAAGAGCACTAGGAGTATCAGAACATATGACACAGAGAGCTTGTGTCGCTTAATGTATTTGATGGCCTTTTATAGGGCACAGAGCCCTACAGGAAAAATCGAGCACTTTTCAAGAAGCCGATATCGAAAAGTCTCGTCGGCAAGTAAATAGGCACACCCAACACCACGGTCTGTTTTGGAAACGTCAGTGTGGATAAAGATATGACTCCAATGCCGTATACAAAGTGCGAGAACTTCGTTGTGATAGACTAGGTCGGAGGTAGTGTCCTTGGGAAGCGAAAAAAGTCCTAAATGAAGACAAACCTCGGCGCAAAGGCTGGGCAGCGAAGAACTTATAGCTACCGGGTACGTGACCGGTAACGTAAAGCTAAGCTACCGAAGCAACAGACGAAAAGAAACTCTTGGAGGTAAAAGAGACCCCATACTAACGGTGAAGGTAATCGACAACAGAATAAGAATAAATGAGCACAGAATTTGTGGGGGTGGTGGCATAGACGACAAACGGTTTGCTTAACGACCGAGGAGGACATCCCGTCAGCATAATAATGGTAATATATAGATGTATATGAAATTCGGCACCTTGAGCATTTAGACTCTCAACGGGGCTAGTAAAGAAAGCACCAGTGTCTAGCCGTAACCCGCGATGGATGATTGTGTTAAGACGACGTAAGATGGTTGGTTGAGCAGATGAATAAGATATATTCATAGTTCAGTTTCGACAGATCGGTAAAATTTTAAACTAGTCTTGGTTCTTGATACAAAATCATCATATTCAATTAAAAACACAATTTTGTGTGTGTTCTAGAAGTTTATTTTTATTTTGTTAACAGGTTTTCGGCTTATAAGGCCGTCTTTAGACTTGGCAGTTTTATATACGCAGTCGAAGATGGTCCGAGCCGCTTCCCATCATATATCTTTTAACATAGATATAATATTAAGGGAGTGAGTAGAGCGAGTACTAAGTCACAGACGTGGGATGACCAACTACGTTTCCTACCGAACGCGAGTCCCAAGAAATTCGTTGTTTCAACGAATGAAAGGACAGCCGGTCCGTGACGTTGGAATGGGGGGAGGGGGGGGGGAGTGTGGAACTCTTTGCTCCATCAAGAGTTAATACAGACAGCGGGAAATGGAAGGATGGAAGGAAGATTAGTTTAACGACGTCTCGACTGCTTGGTCATTACAGGCGGAGCTCACGGTCAGATTGTTGGGGTCAGGACGGGAAAGGAAATCGGCCGTGCCCTTTCAAAGAATTCATCCCAGTATTTGCGTAGTGATTTAGGGAAATCACGGAAAACCTACATCTGGAGGGCAGGAAGTGGATTTGAACCACCGTGCTCCCGAACGCTAGTCCAGTGTTTTATCACTGCGCCAACTTGCTCGGTACGGAAAAGTGGAAGCCGTTATTGAAACTTCACAAGTAAAACGCCCAAGACATCGGTGACACTGCCGCTCAAAGAGACAGGACCGTTGAAAATTGTAATAGACTACAAAGTTATCAACGAAAAGAGTCTGAGATGCCTGGCGGTAGACAATTCATAATATGGTTAATTGCTGTGGCATGTAAGACTACACTCAGCACAGAACCCTGCAGGCAGTCACCCCTCCATGGGCCAGGGTAATTGCGAAACCTACCTGGTCGACCCGGGGCTACGAATTACGCATGGTAAAGGGGCTATCTAATAGTTTCCGTTCGAGGTCCGTACAGTCCAGAGACGGTATGCCTATTGGGACAAATCGATGCGAACACTGATCCAAGTATCACACAGACGCACCATGTTAAATACACTCGTTTCGTAAAGCGTCGTGTCCTGCTGCGTGAAGTAGTCCTTAACTGTCTACAGCAGGTCCTAGTACGACAGGACTCTTCGAGCCTTCACAACCTTTTCTAAAGAATATGAAGATCGCATAGGAAGAGTTTAGTAACTATAGGGCGGGTGCTCGAGTATCTTCTACCTGAGTTGACGTTACTTTTGCGTCGCGACAATAGCTACATGGAGACATGCGTTATCATAAAGGAGGAGCACCTCTTTCCAAAGTTTCCGGCAGACGTGCTGCCGCATACTAATTCTTGGTCCTCTGGTCGATGTCTGCTGGTGTTGTAATTCGGCAGTCCCGAATAAAATAACAAGAAGTTGGTTCTGTTTGGCCACATTTGCTAGTAGCGTCGCAATAGTTCACGTTCACTTTACGCTGGAAAGACGTGCATGGCACACAAATTCCTTGCCTACATGTCGGTGCTTTCATACTCGCATCAGAGCCGCGTTGCTTTGCACATACGATGCAGCAGTGCACTCAAATGGAAACGGTTTGATCGTCCATCTGTTCGTATGCAAGTACAGGGTGACAATAACTGAACTATATGAAACAAAACGAAATGTAAATTAATTACAATCTGTGGCGTACACACACTTTATTCAACATGTAAACGTCACTACAGATACGAGGATTTAGGTCATGACATGTTCGATATGCCTGCCTTCTGCAGCTATGATGTGGCGCAGACGAAAAACGAAATTCTGCTTGACCCAGTGAAGTGTAGAAATATCGGTAGTGTCGATGACGTCCTCAATGAGTAGGCTCAGCTGAGCAATGGTTTCCGGGTTATTTCTGTACACCTCGTCTTTAATACAGCTTACAAAAAGGAGTCGCATGTGTTCAGATCAGGAGAATTTGGCGGCCAATCGAGGTTCATGCCAGTACCCTCCGAGTATCCCAGAGCCAGAATTCGGCTCCCAAAGTGTTCCTTCAGGACATCAAACACCCTCCTTGTTCGATAGGGTCGAGCTTCGTCTTGCTGCAGCACATCTTGTAGAAATCAGGGTCACTTTGATTAAAGAGAATGGAATCATTTTCCAACACCTTCCCGTACCATTCGTTACTCACCCTGCCATTAAAGGAATAGCGCACCGATTATTCCATGACTGGACATAGCAGACCACACCGTCACCCTTTCAGGGTGAAAAGACTTCCCGATCGAGAAATGCGGATTCTCCGTCCCCTAAGTGCGCCAATTTTTCTTATTGGAGAAATATCCAAATGAAAGTGGGCTTTGGCGCTAAGTCAAACCACATTCACATGCGCATGTGCATAGTAATTCTCACCATGTCCCGCGGTCAAGCGTTCAGTTTGAACACCCTAACGTAAACAGTTCAGAAGTTATGACGATTTATTTGATAATGTTCAATAACTGCCACGCTGTAAATGTTTATTGTCCTACTGTCCAGATATACACTGAAAACCCTCACCACAATATCAAAACACGCCGTTACTGGAACCCAACAAATTGCAGTAGTCCATTCCTAAAGTATAGTATCTTTCACTTATCGTTTTCGGAAGCCACGAAAATGGGGCAACAATCAAGACTATCACCGAAGTAATTTGAAATGACATTACACTGTACATGATACATTAAAGTATTTCTCGTATAGGCCTATTCAATTATATACTTGTACAGAAGTTCACCGCAGTAGCTGCTTCTGCGTGTTAACGTACATCCTCCATCGAGCCACGTCCTAGAAGGCTCTGCGCCATAACCAGTTACGTAACTCGCTGATAATACTGTCATTTATGTATGTTCTGGGCACATAGTGCCCAAGAGTTACAAGGATTGGCATGTCAGTATCTTTGTTTTGAAGATAGAATCATACTCGTGAATATCCGTTCTACGCACGTGAGATGGATTTCCTTATTGACATTTTTTGAAAGCATTAATCGATAGAGTTGTCTTCGTGTATAATAGAAGTAACACACAACTAATGCTGCAAATCTATACATCTACTCGAGATATTTTGTTCTCATCTGTAGGATATACGGGATGTCCAGCTTCTAATACCGTAATGGTTACTGATCGAGGTGGAGTGTAACCCCACTCGGCCATAACAATTTCAGTATTCAGTTAGTTTGCCATAATCTCTTCTCCTATCTGAGATCCTTTCTGATGATCTCGTCGCTAATGGAATGTTTACCGTCATCTTCCTTGATCATTTACTTGTTGTTTGAATTCATAGATAATAAGATAAGTGTAATTCACAATCGTAACCGATATGTATCAAAAGTATCCTTTCCATGTGATTCAAAATGTTCAAATGTTTGTAAAGTTATCGTAAGAACAACGCAAACACCCATCCCCGAGGGAGGACTCGAACCTCCGACACGCAATGGCCATTCTCCGCGGCGTGTGATTTCCTTTACATCTGCGAGTTAGTAAGTAGGGATAAGTCATCCATCTCGTAGGAACCCCATATCGCACTGTGCTGGTAAGAGCATATATATTACGTTAAAAAGATGAAACACATTTTCTTCTCCGAAGATGTCATGCTTGAATAGTTCACAAACAGTTAATAGATGTAATTTCAAGATTCAGTGTCCACAACATCCACTTGATTTTCGAATAACGTATAGAAGCCACCAGTTGTAAAACCTAGATGAATATCTGGTGTAGTACTTGGAGTAACCTCACTAAGACATTTTTTTTTCTCCTCAGAGAAGGTTGCCACAGAACTAGCGTACCTAGACCTGTAGTTCGAATATGTCTTTCTCCGTTTTAGCTGCACAGGTGATATCATGAAACTGGATATCTCCCCCAGTTATAGCAAAACGCATTGGGTAATCATTTATTTAATTATTTATTAGGGAGTGTACCTTCTAGTGCGCGATAATTCTAGTGACGTTAGAGCGGGTGTTGTTTGTTTTATGAACATTAGAATGGGGTCCACGTTTTTATGACCTCTGAAAATACTTTCATTAGTAGGAGTGAAATATTAGAAACAGCAACATTCTCTGCACAGCGAACTAGTTCTGTAAACAAACACTGCCAAAGACGCATATACCACTTGTGAAAGCCGGCATTAGGTTATGAATCCTACCAAAAGAGACAGCTTTTAGTTCAGGGTTTGTTGTTGAAGAACATACTTCTATTCAGTTTCTTATCCATATCCTTATTATTAAGCAATCTCTACATCGACGAAATCAATGAAATGGGTGCCGAATACCCTGTGATTACTACATGGGCCATTGTCTAGAAGCTCTAGATTCATTTAGATGTGAACTGTCATCATTCAGGCGTTAAAATAATTTTTCTCATAGGGCAGAGCATTCGGAGATAAAGACACTAGCTATCTCGTAATATGAACCACACCCGTAACAGTAGGTGATAACGTGCTACTTCATAATTTTACTACTTCGCTCCGTGTGTGCTGGGATATTTTTCAGATTTTCCCTAGTTCAAGATGGCCGGACATCTGCCCCATAACAGACATTCTATGAAACAGGATCCATATTATCTTTGAAACCTAACAATTGTTCCGCGACTCGACCCTATATTCGGTTTACCGTCAGAGAGAACTCCAGAATTCGAATTAGTGTTGTTGCATATCCGATACAAATACTTATAAGAGACAATCAGTTGTGTGTTCAAATGTTAAATGTTCGTACACCCAAAGGAAAAACTGCCACGTGGGATGGCCGTGCGCTCTAAGGCGCTTTGCTGCGGAATGCGCGGCTGCTCCCCGTCGGAGGTGCCAGCCCTCCCTTGGGCATGGATATGTGAGTTGTTCTAAGCAGAAGTTAGTTTATGTAAGTGGTAAGTCTAGGGACTGATGACAGCTGCACTTTGGTCCGCCAGCTTTACAAAAATTAAAACATTTTAAGGAAAAACTACTGGGGTAATCGGTCCCTAGAATTCCAATATGCTTAACTAACTTTAACTTATGATAAGGACAATACACACACAGCCATGCTCGAGGGAGGACTCAAACCTAAGACAGGAGCGGCCGCGAAATCTGTAACATGGCGCCCTACACCACGCAGTCATTCCCACGCGTCTCAGTTGTGTAGATTGTAAGACAAGTTAAAGATTAAGCCTCAGATATGATAGCAATTATTCTTACAACTTCAGTGCCAAAAAACAAAAATTCTTCCCATTCCAATTTTCATGGTGTGGTGCAGCAACCGTGTTTCGTTGAATTCTTGAATAAAAGAATGTCTTGGTTAGGGCATCTTCAGATATCTGATAAAGAAGAAAATTGAACTAGAACTTATAATATTTACATGACAATATTTAAAAATTGTATTTTTTACCTACGAAACAATGTTGCAATCGGTAATAAGGATTGTAATAATGTACGGTACTGATGTTTTACCTACACTGTGATAGAGACTGTTTATATTAAAATGCAGCCATAGGATATTTTACAGAGACAACAATAATGTAACACATTGATCTGCGGTAACACTGACCGTTTAAGATTAATTTGATACAATGTTTAACTGAATTTCCTGTAATATGTCTTGTGTATGACTCCCGGAAACATCCCAATAGCCTTCTGTAGCTGTGATGTGGCCATTTCGCGGCAGTCAGTCAATATTAAAAACAACATGGAAACATATAAACATGGGGCATTGATCATTAATAAACAGAATAAAAATAATTAACATACTAATAGACAATATTAATGGTGCAGAAACACTTTAGGTTAATGAATAACTCAAAAATGGAACACGACCACACATTCAGTGAACGTGTTTCAGTCATAGTTAGCAGTTTGCTGTCGTGGATGGTGATATATTCATTCACAGTTATCCGAGCACATAGGGTAATCGTGTATCGGATGAATACCACGATACAGATGCCCAAATTATGACAGAACCTCCCTATGCTTAACTGAAGAAGGCAGGCATGCCGAATGGTAGGCTTCTTTTGGGATTTTCGATTAAAAAAAATAAAAATAAAAAATAAAAAATAAAAAAAAAATAAAAAAAACTCGATTGTTGGTTGGAAGCAATGTGAACGGTTATTCAACGAATCATACCGCTCTTCTATCCAAGTTTCCAGGTTTTATGATCGTGTCACCATTCCTAAGCAGCTCTGCGATGACTTCTGTTTTTAAGGGTTTAGCAAATGCAGTCCTTCCATTAATAGAATCCCAGCCAGTCTGTTTCCATCGAAACACTAATACTGTAGTGAGTGTTACGTTTTGCAGTCGCTTTTACTGTTGTAGTATCATGTTGTCTGGACACAACCGTTCTGAATACTCGTCGGACGTTCTCAGCTAACCTCTGATTTTACCCACAATTCCTCTTCGCCAATTATGTTTAACCTTGTTTTATGTACGTTGTAATTACCGAGGATACTGTTGCTTTGAAAACGTTAGACAACGCAGCCGGTGTCGACAGAAAAAAAAATGATTGCAATTTTATAGGACCAAAATACTTAGACTAAGTTAAACTAACCTATGGACATCACACACATCCATGCCCGAGGGAGGTTTCGAACCTCCGACGCGATCCGCAACGTGGCCCTCCAGACCGCTCGGCAACTCCCACGCGGCGGTTTCGAAACAGTTGCTCCCACTAAATGCACAGCATCGATTTGGCTTCTTTGGAAATCCGACAGATCGTGCATTTCACCGATCATTTGTGTTGACCGTCGCAGAACGAAACGTAAAATTTACTGTAAGGCAATGAACAAGATTTCGTACGACAGTTGTGCGCTGCGGCTGCAAGTGGTTAGACGTACGCAGTGGTGCCAGCTTGCAGCAATATGTAGTATACTGCTACGTGTTCGTATTATTTTGTCCTTCCTCTGTAATACATGTAACGTAATTCAACGGAATACCACGGTCGCTTTTAGCAATAAGCTACACACTTGAGATAATACAGGATGAGTTACCCGACATTCTTCATACATGTTATGAAAGTGGTGACTAATTTGAAAATGCTACAATTATATGATATATTCTACATTTATCTCATTCATGTCGACATTCAGTGGTAGTTCCCAAAACCACGACAGCAAATACCTAACAATGTTTCCAGTTATTTGTTGGCAACCTACATCTCTATCTACATACATACTCTGCAATCCACTATAAGGTGCATGGCGGAAGGTACACTGTACCATTTCCTTTCCTATTCCACTCCCAAATAGAATGAGGAAAAAAAGAATGCCTCTATGCTTCCGTACGAGCCATAATTTCTCTTATTTTGTCTTTGTGATCATTACGCCAAATGTAAGTAGGCGTCAAGAAGATCGTTCTCCGGCCCTTTAAATTTCCTCATCAGAATTTCTCTAAAAGAACGTCGCCTTTCCTCCAGTGATCCCCATTTGAGTTCCCGGAGCATTTTCGTGACACTCGCGCATTGGTCGAACCTACTAGTAAGGAATCTAGCTGCTCGCCTCTGAACTGCTTCTATGTCTTCCTTTAAACTTGTCTGCTGCGGATCCCAAACACTTGAACAATACTCAAGACGTGGTCGTACAAGCGTTTTATACGCGGTCTCCTTTACAGATGAATTACATCTTCCCAAAATTCTCCCAATAAACCGAAATCGGCTGTTCTCATTACTTTCAACTGTCATTACATGTTCGTTCCTTTTCATATCGCTCTGCAATGTTACGCCTAGATATTTGAATGACGCGACTACATCAAGAAACTGTGGGATTATTTTTCCTACTCATGCGCATCACTTTACATTTTTCTACATTGAGAGCTAGCTGCCATTCATTGTACCAACTAGAAATTTCGTCCAAGTTATCCTGTATGCTATTACAGTCAATTAAAGACGACACCCTACCATACACCACAGCATCATCAGCAAACAGCCGCAAATTACAAGTTATTCTATCCATCAGATCATTTATATAGATAGAAAATAATCGCGGTCCTATCACACTCCCCTAATGTGCTTCATGTTTCAAATGATCCAAAGAACCGATTTTCTGTTGACACCATTTTTTTTATGAGTCTCCACCATTCGCGCCCTGCAGTGCTGTAATGTGGTATACCCGCGACCTGCTGGATGAACGCGTGGAAGCGCCCAAATTCGTCGAGGATTTCCATACCAATCTTAGTTTCCACAATCTCGAGATAGACCTCCTCTATGAGTTTTTCTCCAACTAATAAGGAACCTACAATCGTGACCCCTGAAATTCCACAGTACACTGTAAGTTTCTTCAGAGATTACTTATACGCTCCAGTACTTCATATAGATTGCTGTAAACTCAAACCTTGGTATTTTGCTTATTAATTTCACCACTAAAATGATAAATTGCCTCCTCTGAAAATGGATGGAACTGACAAAACAAGGAACGTTCTTTAGCATGTTCTGCCACGATTCAGAAAACTGTACCCTATGGTAAGTATCGTTATTTGTCAGATGTTACGACATATGAAGTTTGTATGGGGCCATTTGTTAGTTCGTAAGTTGCACGTGACATATCTTTAGATGATTCTCATTTGCGCAAATGCTTTTCGGATTCCTTTTGTCAATCTCGTGACCATCGCTGCTAGCGTCTATGTTACAAGGTGCTTTCATCTTTTGTCATCTTTGGTCATCTCGATCCACTTTGGATAAAGAACTGTACCTGCAGTTTTTTATGACTTGTTAAGTTTGTCATGCCAACGGCCGTGGTGCAGTGGATACAGCAGTTACCGTAAAGTCACCGAGGTAACGCACTGTCGCCCTTGGGTAGAATTTGGACGGATCGCCGAGGAATGTCGAGCGCTGTTAGCAAACGGGATGAACACAGTTCTCCCTAAACTGACATGCTACTTAAACTGACTTGTGCTAAGAGCACCACACTCACCCATGTACGAGGGAAGACTCGAATCTCCGACGGGGAACGACCGCTCACTCCGCAGCAAGACGTCTTAGAACGCACAGCTATTCCCACGCGCCTTATCTGCCAAATTGAGAAACTACTTGACTGAGAAACACCTGTGCTGGTGACGAAAACTGGCAACGGGTGAGAGGGCGTATTGTTGACAAAAAATGTCCAAATGTTTGTAGAGCTTATGGGACTTAACTACGGGGTCATCAGTCCCTAAACTTACAAACTACTTATGAACTAGCTACTGCTAAGGACGGCACAAATATCCATGCCCGAGGGGGGATTCGAACCCCCGACCGTAGTGGCCGTGCAGACTGCGACTGACGCGCCGCAGAACGCTCGGCCACCGCGGCCGGCCGTATTGTTGACAACATGCCCCTTCAGACCTCATCCATCGACTTCTTGTGGCCAGTCGGTACCGTTAGGCCTTCCGAAGCCTGATGGAATGAAGTTTAGTTTTGCCAGACATTGCCTCTGTTCCCTGAGTTATCATTTCTTAGTTAGTGGTATTTTTTCAGTTCGTTCGTTTCCTGATAATGATAAAGCAATCACTTTCACCATTTGTATGGAGATTTTAAGACACACCCTGTATTTGCTGCAGGTAAAGGGTATCGGTCGGGGTGTTAATATTTCCCAGTTTCGAATCCCAGAACAAATGTTCACTCTGTATGATTACAACACCTACAAGGAGTTAGGACAAAAAATTTAAATAAAAATAAAAAATACAGTTAAAATTTTTGAAGAAAGTTTACAGTAAATAGTCATATAACAGTTCCATTAGGGAGTTTCCCTCAACTCTGACAGTTTTTCCCTTTCTAGTTGTGCCCTATACAAATGGATTTCCCTACAAATATCCAGTCTATAGTAAAACAAACTGTCGCCATAAATATGGATGCAGACACTCTACTACTAGCAAATAACGCAGCACCTCAGACTCAGAGAAAGTCTAAACCAAATCAAGTGTACTATCTGACACTTTTCACAAATGAAAGGTGACATGACATTTCGTTGTCACATTACAATTACGAACTACTCCTCCGGCTGAGGTTTTCTCCTATCACCCTGAGCACGTTAATTGTTTAAGAAAGGTACTGCAAAGACTCCGTATGATATTTCTGCTATTCGGCCATTATATTTATTTTCCTTAGAGCAAGTCATAACAGTGCTGTATGCAGCTGAAGAAGTGTGGTGTGAGGTACCAATGACAGTTGGTACTATTCCCGTGGGACATACCGTCTAAAATTCCAGTACTCTGTATGATTGGTCTTTGCATGCAGGGGGCAAGCGCCGAAACTAATTTTTTATCTCGTCGAAATTACATCTACATCTACATGGGATACTCTGCAAATCACATTTAAGTGCATGGTAGAGAGATAGAGTTTTCATTACATTTACTCTATTTTCATAAGAAGTCATCTCTTAATAGCAATCTACCATTCTGTTGTTTCTGATCATTTAAAAGTATACAAATTAATAAAGTCAAATAAAACGAAAAGGCAGACGAAACGCTTCGGCCATGTCTCGGCGCGAATTAGCGTGCCAGTAGAACAAGCTGGATCGTACTGTCTGCCGGTTTCGGCAGGAATCACGGCCAGACGCGCTGTCCCATGCGGTCGGCGATAGGCTAAGGACTGATTATATAGAAGTACGTGTTAAACTTGCAGAACCCACATAAATCACCAATGTCAATTCGATATAGTGGAATTTGAAAGACAAACTGTTAATTGTGCAGTTTATTTGTTTCTGCGCAAATAAACAGAGTGGCATCCTTCAAATAATTTGTTTTATCAGACTATTTTCTCTCTAATTAACCTAAAACTCTCAACATCAAGAACAAACGACCTGTGTTCCGTTTTCTGCAACACAACTAGCGAAGACAACAGGTTGGTGAACATTTTATTTAGTGCCGGCCGCGGTGGCTGAGGGGACTGAGGCGCTTCAGTCACGGTCTGCACGGCCACTACGGTCGGGGCATCGAATCCCCCCTCGGGCATGGATATTTGTGCCGTCCTTAGTCTTAGCTAGTTCATAAGTAGTTTGTAAGCTTAGGGACTGATGACCCCGTAGTTAAGTCCCATAAGTGCTACAAACATTTGAACATTTGATTTTTTTATTTAGTGACTGTGCATTTCACCCAGGGCGGTGAAAGCAACTACGGCAACCCACGAGTACTGCACTTCCATTAGAACCGAATTAAGTACCTCGAAATTCATGATAACATGGAAGAAGTTTCGTAAAGAAGCGAAAATGTGGGGAAGACTCTTTTAAATTACTCTCTCCATACTTAACTAAAATTTTTCATCCCTCTACCGTATCTTCAAATTATAAGATTTTTCTCTTGATTTTTTTTCCGTCGGTAAGACATTTCACATCGCTTTTTGGAAGTTTCCTGGAGACCTACTTGAAGAGATTCCGCGCCCCACTAGTGGGTCGGGACTCTCAGTTTTATACCCACTGCACTAGACAGTTAGGTTAACCACTACACCACCCTAAAACAGTGGCTCCTCACAACTGCCAGGATTTACTTTGTCCACTCTCGCTCCTCAGCCCGAATTCTCATTTTTGCCTCAGCCTACTTTATGCTCCGCACAGACTCGTGTTACATTGCGAACGCTCTCAAAATCTATCGGAATAGCGCCTCTGCTTAGAATGAAACGGGGATCCTGCTTAATACTTCCAGCCTACGTGTCTTTTTACCAATGAAACTGTATGATTTTGGCTCTTATTTTATTACTGGACCAGTCATTCAATTAGCATCTATTTTAAGTGTTTCTTTCTTTATCACTAAATATTACATTTAGTTTTCAACGTGTTAGTAATTACACTCAACAGATTTGTACGTTTCGTACGTGCATTTTGTAGATAAATTCACCAGACAAAAAATACAAATTACTGCAAGAGTCACTGAAGCCCACTTGAGGATTTAATCGCGCATTTGCACCTAACTGCGAGGATGCCGATGTCGTAATTTTAACCGCTGTTGCAAAAGTCCCCCACTTTTGCTGTGAGTTAAAAGTCAGGCCAATCACGATACGAAGTAATGGAGTGTTCGGATAACCAGTCACATGGTCTTCCAGCCCGATGAACTCTGATGCTGTCATCAAGAAGAAGAGAGAATCATAGCATACTCAGCATGCAGATGTTCACTGACAGTTCCCGTCACAATTTTTTCTTCCTTACATGCTGGGACGGACATCCATTGTTTTCCTGTAAGTGTTCCCTCCGTGTCTGGAACCGATTTCAATTTATGAGACGTGAAACGTGTCTCTGGTTCATCCCCGTTGCAATGTCTCCGAGCATAACCCTGACGTGTTTCATCGGCACGTGCTTTACGACACTGTTTGTAGATGCGTTGACCTTGAGCACGACCAAACACGATTGCTCCATTTTGTCACGTCCTAAGGGCGTTTTCGTAGAATTTCCGTTTGAAACTTATATGTCGCGACGAAGAAAATGCTAAATCAGAATTTTGGCAAAGTGTTTGTAGATCGACAATTCATAATCGAAGTATAGTGAAAAGGAGGCATGTTAGTGCTGTTGTTACACGAGGCACAGTACTAACTGATAAGAAGGGGCTTTCAATAAAGAACTATCCCACCAATAAATTGGATACATTTATAGAAAATAATTAGGATTAGTGAACGATAACTTTACCCTTCTGAATATCATCCCAGTAACCTAATCGCAGTGAATGTCTCTTTGTTTGAATATTTAAAAGTATAGTTTTGTGCTGGTCAGATTCTAGTTTACTAACAATCATTTATTGTCTTACGGAATTGTAATTTAAAACAAATTAATACACGTTCAGCTTTCGTAACAAAAATCATTGATTTAATATATATATATATATATATATATATATATATATATATATATATATATATATATATATATATATATTACGGGATTAGATATCATACACAATATACGTATGGTAACGTATTTTATTCGGATATTGGATACAACTGTAATTTGTGTGTGCTACAGTACAAGTTTTCGCTGTGTCAACTCTTTACTTAAGGTTTACAAGGCGTTTACTTAGAGCGAGGCACAATGGGGCTACCATTCTTTCAATGATTACAATATCCAGCTCCGCCACCGTTGTGGGAGGTGCTGGTCTGCCTGCAATACGTCTGACAAGTGCATCCCAGACATGCATCGTTGGATTTAAGTCTGGTGAGCCAGCTGGCTGCTCTATTCATTCAATTCCCTCAGCTTCAAGGGTATTGGCCAATAGTGTAGCTCTCTGGGGACGAACGTTATCGCCCACCAGAAAGAACCCAAACAAAATGTTGAAGGATCTCGTCTCTATACCTCTGAGCAGTCAAAGCGCCATTCTGAACGACATAGAGGTCCGTACGCCCGCCAATACTGACTCCTGCCCACACCATTCATCCACCTCCATGATATGGTGATGTTTCCCTAACGTAATCAGGATTGTTCTGAGTTCCACATTCTCTCCAGATGAGGGAACGACGATTGTTCGGCTGAACACAAAATCTAGACTTATCTGTGAACAAAACCCGGCACCATATGTTACGACTCCAATTCTCCGCCCAGTTTCTGCGGGTTAAACGGCGTCGTGGTTTTAATGTGACACACACCATTGATCTCCGTTTGTAGAGGTCACATTTCCGGTGTCGGTTTGGGACTGTTGCCGGCCGCGGTGGCCGAGGGGACTGAGGCGCTCCAGTCAGAGTCTGCACGGCCACTACAGTCGGGGGTTCGAATCCCCCTCGGTCATGGATATTTGTGCCGTCCTTAGGATAAGGTAGATGATAAGTAGTTTGTTAGTTTAGGGACTGATGACCCCGTAGTTAAGTCCCATAAGATCTACAACCAATTTGGGACTGTTTGTGTTGATATTGCGCGTCCTGTTGCTGCCTGGAGGATGCGTTGCAGCTGAACCGAATTAAGCATCCTGTCTTTACGTGCTGTTAACTGGAGATAACGGTCATCTTTTGCTGATGTTGCTCTTGGCCGACCTTGCCCTTGCCTTCATTGAACGGTTCCTGTTTTCTGAAATCGCGTCCAGATCTTGGAAATTATACCTTGGTACAGTCCAATAGCTTCAGCCACCTTCCTCTGTGTCTGTCCTACTTCCAACCTGCCTATTGCTATCCATTCCATCCATACCTTCGGATAAGTCACCTTGTTGTTGCATTGTACTACCTGCTCATAACACTTTGTGATCACAACTGCTAGTGTAATTCGTTTGGAAAACAAAAGTCTTCACCAACCCACTCCACGGCATCGTTATGTTATTACAATTGTCTCAGTTGCCCTAATGTTGAGATTTCCGCTCCGCAGAACCGACAGAAGGACTTTAAACCATTTTAGTTCATTCTGCGATTACAATACTTCAGAACGGAGATATCTCAACACTGACCCCCTAATTGTTCTGACCAGTGAAATTAATGGTATATTCTTTTTACGATACTCCCTGTAAAAGTATTCCATTCTTCGCCCATTAGTTGCTCTGAGGTTTCTTAATAAATTTGCAATTCCCTTTTAAAATTATTTCTCCTCTGCTTTGAATCTTTTTCAATATTCCTAGTACTTAAATTTTGTTTAAGAGCTGCACAGTTTATTCACTAAAAACATTCTTCCGGAGAACCCAGTTCGCCTTATAATCTTATAACCTAGGAGACAAAGGTCGAAAACTACACACTTCATCTTACCTTCTTTTCCTTTCAAATGATTTCCAATCCATGGTGTACAGCAGCAATCAGTTAGAATAAATATTCCTTCAAACCGTCTTGATTGCAAATTTTTTATTAGTTAATGACGCGTTTCGCCCTTTAGCAGGGCATCTTCAGATTATCTGCGTGACAGAATCTACACAAAATTACAAGGCGGAATTACAAACGGTTATAATGGTACATGGGCTTATTTTGTGTTAAGAAGACAGTATAAATGGTAAACAAAGCTTACAATGCTCTCTCCGTGGTTTGACACCGTAAGTTGTTATTGCGGTGTTTCTATTTTTCTGGAATGTTTTTTGGATTTCCTTGTCGCCCTGCAAATGATCGGGTAAGAACGAATTACAGTTGTAACATACTCGGTAAAGATGTGAGAAACATAAAACCGATTTTTAAGATTACCTTAATAGAAGCGGTGGTCTCTGGTGATACAAGATAAGCCCATGTTTACAATTGCGCTTACGGGCGGTGGGCGGACGTGGTGTGCTGCTCCGCCGACTTGTACAGACTAACTAAGGGAATGTGGGTAGGGAGTGACATAGGAAGCCGATGTATAATACGGGACGGGTGAAATCTAGCTATCTGAATACAAATTTAACGAAAGGGAGGTTATTAAGCAGGACATACCAAAATAAATTATAAACTTATGTCCTGCTTAATAACCTGCGTGGTCATCAGTCTGTAGCTTACAAACTACTTAAACTAAGTTAAACTAACCTAAGGACTACACACACACACCCATGCCCCAGGGAGGACTCGAACCTCCGACGGCGAGCAGCCGCGGGTTCCGCAGCGAGGCGCCTTAGACCGCTCGGCTACTCCATCGCTGCTTTGTTTTTGAATGGAGGTGTATTATTACATCGGGTTGTACAGTCAAATTAATTCAATAATAAGTTATTCAGCTTAAAGGTATTACATGAAAACACTTATTGCTTAAGACATACAAGAAGACTACTGTTCCACCTGGATTTCCACTCTTGCCTACTACGAATCCCTTCAAAGCGTCGAACGCCACGCCCTCCGCCTTGCTTACTGTATCCGCCTCCCCACTCCCATGCGGATCCACTACGTCCTAATTCCTTCACCTCACCTTCTGAAATTTCTTGAACATATCTACATCCTATATATATCCCGTAAAATAGACTCCCGTGATCCCCTGGTCTCCCAAACCACACCAATCCCCGGCATCTACCACGCCTCCACCACTGTATCCCTCCCTTCCTTCACCTCCACACTCTCCACGTCCTCTCCCAGGGTCACTTCCATCAAATCCCCCTCCCGGATGACGCCCTCCGTCCCGATATCTACCCCTCCTACCAACCCTAAACCTTTCCACTCCCCTCCACGTAGATTTAATGACCCCTCCCCCACCCTCTCCGCCTATCCGTTCCACCGCTTGGCCTCCCCTTCATTCCTCATCCACAGAGTCCTTGCGCACCTCCTTCCTCTTCCTTTCCCCGCGCTTCGTCCCTCTTCTCCCTTCCCTCCTTCCACCCCTCCCCCTGCCTGGCCCGTAGTGCAACGATTATTTAGCACTTGTGAATTGTCGTCAGTGCTGTGAAGTGCGTCCATTAATTGTATTTTAACTCGGTGCGGCCGCCATATCTAATACATGTGTCGCCAGTGTCTTTTATCCTGCATCTCCAGTGATTGTGTCCACCAATGTGCTTTTACGCCACCGCGGCCATTATTTTACGAACTTCATGTTTTTTTTTTTTTTTTTCATCGCCTGTGACTATTTTGTTATCTTCAACATTCCTCCATGTCTTTTTTTAAATTTCACCGTTTTAAGCGCCATTGTATTTCATTTATTCATCATGCCTATTGTTAAAAGTCTGTAGGCTTTAGAGTGGCGCTGATGCTGCCAGCCTGCCACCACTAGTGGTGGCTTTAAAATGATAAAAGAAAAGAAAAAAAAATTACTTAATAAAAGTAGATGATCATCAGACATTATTAGGGACCATACTTTGATATGACAAAAATGGAGAAAATGCCGAATAGGATCGTGAAACGTTTATGGTGTAATACAAAATCAATGATCTAAATTCACTGTCGGAAATAAAATTTAGTACAGCCTCTTATAGTTTTCCAACCCAGTCGACATTTTTGTTGATACAGTGTATAGAGGACATGACGTTGAAACCATTATTAATACATCTACAATCCACCAGACGGCATCTGCCGTCAACCGATTAAAATCTACATTCTCTTTCCAGGTGTACTAACTTTTTTTCTATGAATTTGTATCTATCTGAGGAACTCGTAGTGCCGCAGTCCTATTGTGTAACACAATTATAAAATAAAATAATCTGAATCTTCATGTTGGCTATATAGTTCCTCCATGTCGTGATAAAACTCACTTATAACGTTGGTGGATATGAGGGAAAGAAGAGCAAGGAATAATATTAACACTTCAATAAATGAGAGTGCATGAACGTAGAAAACCAGGAGGCAATAGATGGTTTGAGGACACTTGCGCCCTCCAAACACATATGGTATTACACCGCATGCCGACGGCTGCACCGCCCGGACTCTTGCAACGGTAGCCGCCAAGCGAATGATTTACCTAGGCCACGCGCAGCCCAGCTTAAAGGGGGCAGCGACACCTGGTCAGTCGATTGACACCCAACTGAGGATGACATGCGCTTTTAAGAGTAAATAGCTGTAATTTTAAGAAGACGATGTGACTCCCGTCTATGCGAGCGCTCGAAGGTTAAGCTCTAAACCTGTACCTGTTGTGGGAGCAGTATGCATCAGATTTGGCACCTGAACGGAAAAGTGAGCTTATGAGGGCACTTTTTACGTAGGAACCATTATACAACAGATTTTATTAATGACCAGAGGAAGTAGCACAGTAGTTGTTCTTTTCAATGGTCATGTGGTAAATTATCTACAGTCCTAATAACTGCCGGCCGCGGTGGCCGCGGGGACTGAGGCGCTCCTGTCACGGTCTGCACGGCCACTACGGTCGGGGGTTCGAATCCCCCCTCGGGCATGGATATTTGTGCCGTCCTTAGTATAAGGTAGTTTGTAAGTTTAGGGACTGATGACCCCGTAGTTAAGTCCCATAAGCTTAACAAACATTTGAACATAAAGTCCTAATAACTGATAAATAGGAAACGTGTCCGGCAAACATTTTGGAACATATTTTTTAGTGGGAATATGTGCTTGAAAACACATCATGCAATATTTAAAACGCTGTAAACAGTATATTTTATCAGGTTCTTCGTATCTTGCTTTCTTACTAAGTATCAAATAAATTAGAAATTTAATTTCCTGGTCAAATAATTCTGAATTTTTCACTGTTGCAATAATTTCCATAAAAATACTTTTATTTATGTATTTACTTTGGCATTCATGCATAATGTTGGTTTCTTTTCTGTAAAATATAAATAGCGTTTTGCGTTTATATATTTCGTCTCTCTTGTTGGGAAACACCAGCAGGAAAAATTACAAGGTCACAAAAACGATTCAAAAAACAGCGTAATGACCATGAAGACTCTATAGCAGAAAAGCAGTGTGTATAACAACAGTGAGCTCTGTCAGAATAGGTTAACTTTCGCTGTCAGCGGACGCCAATACAGGTCCTGTTTTTGACGAAGCACAGTGTGATGCACACTAACATTTAGGGCTCAACACTCAGCACGATCCATAGGACCATAGATCATTGACCTCACAAACATACTTGCTACATGATTGGCTGTTGATTTACACGCACGCAAAAGGCGCACACATGTTGACCAATCAATTTTCGATCGTGTAAAACTGGCTTAAAGTAATTTGATAGCATATCAGGTATGCGGCATGGTTTGTATTTGACACTGAAGGCAACAAAACACCACAGAAATATGAGGGGATAACAGTTATTGTGTTAATTACAGCTGTCGATAATTTTCAGGGAATAAAATACGTCTCTGTTGCATTATTTTCATTTTAAAATGACGCGGTTTACGCTCATGGCGCATCTTCACATTACCGTATCTTAAATTGCGAACGTTGCATTAGTCATGTATAAAATCAACTGACATGATGGCATTGAAGGGGGTGATCGCTTAATAAATTGACATGAGTGATCATCGATTTCAATGTAAAAATAAATAAATACGTAAATAAAATAAAAGGTTCAAATGTTTGTAAATCTAATGGACTTAACTACTCTGTTCATCAGGCCGTACGCTTACAAACTACTTAAACTTACTTATACTGAGGACAGCAAATACACCCATGCCCGAGGGAGGACTCGAACCTCCGCCGGAGAGCAGTGGCGCGCGCTCCGCAGCTAAACGCCTTGGGGCACTCGGCCACTCCACCGCGCCTGTTTCAATGCCATCATTTTTAATTTTAGTTGATTTTGAACATGACTGAAGCTCCGTCTGCAGTTTAAGATAATCAATCTGAAGATACACCACGAGCGGGAAACGCGGCATTGTTAAATCAGTTTTAAATTTTAGTTGATTTTGAACATGTCTGAAGCTCCGTCTGCAGTTTAAGATAATCTAATCTGAAGATACACCACGAGCGTGAAACGCGGAATTGTTAAATCAGTTTTAACAATGAAACTGAGATGTCATTATTCCTTAAAAAAAATGTTGCTGTACTAAGAAGTTGAGTGGAGAAACCTATCGTTAATTATTTTCGTGTCGGATTTTATTCTCTTTTACTGTAATCTGTAATATATTCTACATTCATTCAGTATCATTCCAACGTCCAAGTTTAGTCTGGACAACGTAGAGTTACAAGTCTTCTTTTCGTCGTGCCATAGCGCAGCACTTAACTACTACTTGAGCATGTCCAAGAACGGCGCTGTTCTGTGGGTTAGGAACCTCTGTTTTATCGCGCAAAAAGCTATCAGACTACTTGCAAAGTGCTTCAGGATACTGCAGTCCACAGCCGCTAGTAATAACCGTATCGCAGTTGCGGCTGACATTTGTAATTGATTCCGTCCATTATTATTCATGCTCTCAGTAGTTAGCTAAACGAAGATCATTAGTATTTACATCCGAATAAGATTTCAAGTAATGGTTATTCTGAGATGAAACTGGTATCAAACGCAGCGTCTATGGCAATAAAATGAATTCTACCGCGATAATACCGTGCCTACAGACCCGCTCGATTAGCCGTATGGTGTAACGCACTGCTTTCCGAGACGGGGAGGCGTACAGACCCCAGTTCGAATCCGCCCGGCGGATTAGAGAAATGGGTCGGAGTGCCGGCCAGTCTGGATGTGGTTTTTAGGCGGTTTTCCACATCCCCCTAGGTGATTACCGGGCTGATCCCCAAGTCCCGTCTCCGTTAAACGATTCGCAAACATTTCCTAACACTTTACCTTGTCACACACATATAATACTATACGCAGACATTTAGAGTACACATTTCCTCTTGGTGGGCATTGGGTGGCGACAGAAAGGGCGTCTGGCCACCCTGTAATTATTAACACATGCCAAATCCACGTTTAACACAGTGCCGACCCTTCATATGCAGGAAAAGGGCCTAAGAGAAAGAAAAAATAAATGCAGTGCCTACAGATTATGTATTTATTTATTTTTACCACGCTGTGGACGGTACGTGGAACCCTTGTCTCCCTTCTTCCTTCAACAAAATGTTCAAATGTTTGTAAACATTTGAGTTTATATATATATATATACATATATATATATATATATATATATATATATATATATATATATATATATATATATAATGTTCAAATCTTTGAGTTAATTGGCGAGGACTATTCGCATAGCTCAACTGGAAATGAACTAATGTGTATATACAAGTATTAAAAATGTACTTTGGACCCTGATGTATGTGGTTCTCAAATAACATTTCTTTTATACTAGTTTGTACCGTTTTGGCTTTTATTTATGGGTTTATCAATCGTTAGCCAACACTAATCCAAGGCGAGGTGCGCAGTAGCTGCATTGTCTGTTCTTCGGGAACCTTTCATACGTAAATGTCAGGGCTAGAGTAGCCAGGAGCTGGCGTCTCTACCAGCTCAAACGCCAATGTTAAAAGCGGCGTTTCCCTTCGTCCCTCCCTGCCGCGGCAGCGACCTTTTTCTGCCTCCAGGGTGGTACAAAAGAGAATTGAACCTCAGCCGCGCATGCGCATTGCAACATTGCGGCCACTGCCGCCTACATTAAGCGACCGCACTACGACTCGTATACGTGCTATCTCCGCGATGTAAAACGTTTCTCATGCGATAAAAATACTTTGAATGTGCATGTAAAATGATCTAATAAAAGGACGAAACGAAAAATGATAGTTTAAAAACACTTTTTATTTTATTTATTTACATTTTTTCACGACGAGCTTTTTACCGGGGGTTCACTGAACCAGTGAACACTTAGGACGCGCCGCCACTGGACTTGCTACAATTGTATTGGAAGTATTCTTATCTCAATAATTAGCTATTGTTTCACTAACTATTTATATTAAGTACTGTTACTACCCTTATTCGCTACTTTCATATCACCACAGTGAAATTTTGTAATGCGAAACGTGGTTTTTGACATTATACACAAATGTCTCACTGTCGCTACTACCTTTTGCCACGTAGTGAAAGATATGCGCACGTCGTTAAGATCGTCGCTCAACAGTTGCACAATTTGTAAAGTTGTCTTTGCGTGCTCAACATGGTGACAACTTTTTATCCGGTTAACAAGTTACTGATAGACGGGCCGATTTTGTTAACAGTAGTCGGCCGATATCGTTGCTATCATGTGGAATAGTGGAATAAATTTCAACTGACGTGCTAGCCTATAACGGACAGGACATACTGCACAGTTCCGCAACAGGCTGTTTACCTTTCTTCCTTGCTAGGCTGCTTCTTCTCATGAGCGAAAGAAGTACAACTGCATTAAGAACTTCATATGTGGGTGATAGGATGCTGTATCAGCACCGTTTTACACAGTATTTCGCATGCAAATCAATTAATATCCAGATGAATCGGGTACTTTGCTTTACTTAAAATGAGTGTTAAGAGAAGTATTGGCTATGGAACCATTATACATTAATTTAATTTCTCTATATTTCAAATGTCCATACTGTACCATAAATATTTTTTAAAAAAATTGTAAATTACTGATGTCATCGGTCCTTAGACTTAGCAAACTACGTAAACTAACTTAAACTAAACTATCCTAAGGACAACACACACACACACACACACACACACACACACACACACACAAGGCCGAGAGAGGACTCGACCTTTCTGAGTGAGCGACCGCTCAATCCTTGCACTGCGCTTAGAACCGCGCGCATATATAATTTCTCTTCAAGAAAAATGTGAGGTTGAATGAGTAATTGAAATGCAAATGTTTGTAAACCTATTGGAGCTAACTGCTGTTGTCAACCTGCTTAAACTAACTTGCATCAAGGATAACCAATGCACACACACACACACACACACACACACACACACACACACACACACATTCACGAGGGAGGACGCGAACCTCCAGCGGGGACGTCCGCCCAGTCCGTAGTATGACGCTTTAGACCACGCGGCGATTTTGCGCAGCCTGAGTAATAGAGCAATTATTTCTAACTAAAGAATTACATTAGTTCCCCTTGTTTCTTCTTTGGACAGGTTCTGTAATTTTCGGTTGCAGCTTACTTTTCATACTTATCTTTCCGCCTAAGCTGGAAATAGGTAACGACCTTTCCGTTCCTTTTTAAAATCTACATCTTGTGATTGGGCGTTTTAGAGCAAAAGCTGCAAGCAATAGAAAGTTCCATTTATTTTTCCCTTGTAATTTTGTAAGATACGTTTCGGTGTGAAAAAAGAACGTAATTCTTTTGTAATTTCTTGGCGTCCGCCTAACTGGTTTGTTTTTATGATTATCTTATTACCGGCGTCACCTTATAAACACACGCTGGCGAAGCGAGGATTAAGGTGACTTTCTAAGAAGGAAAAGAAAACTTGGGGAAAAACTGAGAAAGTGTGTAGGACGTGCTCTCATGATTGCTCCTAGTCTAAGTTGAACTTGTGTAAGGTAAATTCAGTTACTTCGTAATCCGATTTAGGTGTCTTTTAAGTGATATTAATTCAATCTACAAGCGTATTATTACGCCTTTGTTCGTTAATCAGGGAAAAATCGTGATAGGATTTGCATGTGACGTCATAACTGACTTCCTCTGTTCTTTTTCGGATGACTTTGAGGTCATGTACAATGTTGCCATGTCATATTTTCCTACGCCACTCTCTGAATATTAAGGATTCTGGCAAGTCACGGAACCCCTCATACGTGTCTTCACGACGTTCAGCCTGTTAGTGTGTTTGTGGAAACTCGTGTGTAAAACTGAATCTCGCTATTAGGGAAATCAAGCTTCTGTGACGTGAGGATAGGTAGAATATCGTGGATCGTGAGAGTACCGGTTGATTTTTAGCATTGTTATTACCTATTTGTCTTGTTGTCTGATCTCAAATATGTCTTCAGCCTTCTATTAAGACTTTACTTCCTATAAATAGTACATGTCTTTAGTTCGTAGTTAGGATTTCAATCCATGTGTCGCTCCTGCCTTAGTAGCCTTCATAACCAGTAATCCCACACCGTAATTTAAGTGAAAAATAAATTTGGCTTCATCTCACATGGGTACCATCACTTCTGATGTTGTATATACAGGATTTAAGGTTAATCAGATTGGTCAGATCAAATAGTTAGTCGCTAGGTATGAAGTTATCAGTTATCACCCACCTGCAAAAAATGTAGCGTTCTTACTGTGCACTCGGGTTCGCAGTGCAATGTCGCTCATCAGAATAACCAACTCTTAAGCAAACTTATGAAACAGAATGCCCTTCCTACAAAGTCAGTAGTTTTGCAACCAACCGAGAGTTTCTGGTAGATTTAAAAATCTAATACTTCAGTGGGCATAGTGCTCATAAGCAATTTACTCAGAATGATTTTACTTAATATGACACATCACGACTGTTTAGCTAAGTAGCCCTAATACAGTCCATGAAATTTCAGAAACACCCTTTATGCTTGAACTAAAAAAAAAAAAGTGATACCAGTAAGCCAATTCTATTTACAGGAGTTAAAACATTCTGACCATTTCCAATAGCGAAATTTAATGGTCCATGCGGTGCCTGGGATCGAGCATCACTGAAACGTGAAGCTGGTAGGTTATTCACGTACTGCTGTTGTGAATATCTGTTGACACTGGTTGATGGACAATGATAATATGAGTAGATGTTAATCTCATCACAGAAGTTCGATTCCGGAAGCTTGATCGCTCTGTAAAGCAGGATACGCGGCGATCTGTAACAGAAAAAAGTGTACAATGTCGACGACCCGTGCGTGTCACCACGTTGACCCAATGACATTGACAATTACGCTAACAGTAAGCACGAAAGAATATAGATGGACCAGTGGATCGATGGAAACGTGCAGCCTTAGTAGGATAATAACGTTTCTTGCTACAACAGGTCGATGGTCAAGTCTGGAAGCGCCGTCATACAGCGAGCGGCCGCTCGTTACGTAAACCGCACTGTGGACGCATAACGATTTTTTTTTATTTGCCTGGATCGGTTTAGGAAAATCAGGGAAAACCCAAATATGGGTGATCGAAAGCGGGTTTCAACCGCCATCCTCCAAGATACGAGTCCAATATGGCAACAACTGCGTCATTTCGTTCAGTGACATTATCATGCTAAGGAAGACATGCACTTGAGTTACCATGGAACTTGTGGTGCTAATCGGAGACACCTTGACCGCCGGCCGCGGCGACCGAGGGGACTGAGGCGCGTCAGTCATGGTCTGCACGGCCACTACGTTCGGGGGTTCGAATCCCCCCTCGGGCGTGGATGTTTGTGCTGTCTTTAGTATAAGGTAGTTCATAAGTATTTTGTAAGTTTAGGGACTGATGACCTTGCAGTTATATCTCATAAGATTCACAAACATTTGAATTTTAATTAAATGAGAAAGATTAGAATCATTAGAGTCTACACTGAGGCTTAGCGGCAGTCACTTAATCCCCTGAGTCAATTCGCGATTGGAACAGAAAAAGGAGGAAGCGACACTATACGCAAACTACTCTTCGCTACACACCGTGGGCTAGCTTGCATATGTAGATGTAAATGGAGATGTAGATATTTTCCGTGGTGATGGTATCTTTCATCAGGATAACTTTTCTTGTCAGAAATTAAAAATCGTGCTACAATATTTGAGAAGAATCGCAATGCACTCTTGCTTATTTATTGGCCACGTAATCTGTCTGATATATACCTTCTGAAACACATCTGCTACTGGAGGGAAGCTCCTCAACCACAAACCACCGGTTCGCATTTTATGGAAATCGTGTGACTTGTGCGTAGCCATCTGATGCGAAATACCTCTGTAGACAGATCAATTGTTGTTTGATCATCACTGACACTGTGTTTCGTTAAACATTGTAGAGTCATATCTATAGCGATCGGTTGATGTTTGACTCTCTTTGAATTGAGGTTTGAGAATAAAATAGGCGCCCAAGTTCCGCAAGCGTAGTTGAGTTGGTAGCTCTTACTCCACCAAAACATTTTTCTTTTTTTTAATTTTGCCGATTTGAACAAAACATTTTGAATTCTATGACGTAACGGTAGAGCTACAGCCAAACTTTGAAGTCCAAAATTTCATTAGTTTTTGAGTTATAAATTTCAATATAATTTCTTTAAAAACAGCTTTTTAGGTAAATTGACCAGAAATAGTTCAACAGTTATATGTTTTTATTTTAAAAGGGATGTTACTACTTTACTTTCACTTTTCCCAACTTCAAACTTAAATTTTATTTGATCATGGATACGTAAATGTAAAAATAAATGGGACAAGTGCTCGGTCGGTAATATTAATGCACGGAAGTATGCAGATACCTTACATCCTGCAGACGTGGTACTGAGAGCTAATATTTAGGTGAAAAGTCTGCATTGAACTTAAGAAACAAAGTTACAATAAAACTGACTTTTAAAATTTCACTAAAGAAAGTGAAAGCTAGCGCAAGACATTTGTTCATTGAAATCACTACCTCTAAACGTTTCCTCTTTATGCTCCTATGAAACTTCTACTTCTTCTTCCTCTTCTTCTTCTGCTACTTTCTGAGTTTCCATTACCCTCCCATCAACGGGGCTCCCAATGAAACGAAATTAAATCACCTGCGGTCGTTCGAACCTCTAAGGCTATTCAGCCACTTCTGCAGCAAATAATGCAGTCGGTGATGGCTCATGTGACCATCAGCAGTGGACAATACCTCCTCAGCTCTGTAAGTAAGAGTTATTATTCTGTTAAGACGGCTTCAGTAGCCGTGCACCCGCGCGAGTAACAGCAGTGAACTCCTCTCAACAGATGCCACGTTAAAGGAGTTTTACTAAACAGTTCTACTAAAGAAAGTGCCTACACAACATTTATGCGTCTTATTTATGAATATTGCTGCGCATTGTGGGATCCACAACAGGTGAGACTGACATACGATTTAGAGAAGAGCAGCTCGTTTTTTATTATCACGTTTAGGGGAGAGAGTGTCACGGAAATGATGCACGAGTTGGGTTGGAAATCATTAAGGAAAGGCGTTATTAGTTACGACCAGATATATTTGGGAAATTGCTTTCACCAACTTCCGAATGCGAAAATATTTTGTTAGCACACACCTACTTAGGGAGACATGATCATCATAATATAATAAGAGAAATCAGTACTAAAACCGAAAGATTTAGGAATCCTATTAGAGAATTGAACTGTAGAGAAATATCATAAATGCGGTTCGATGAATCCTCTGCCATGTACTTCATTGTGACTTACGGAGTATTTATGTAGATGGTGATGCAGATATAGTAGGAGGTTTAGGCATTCTCTATTGCCTGTTTATAAGGCAGTGGATAATCCGGATTTGACACATGGTGAAGAAGGTGTTACTACTGTTGCTCAGAAAGATTTGTTTGAGTGGTCCTATTACATTTGTAGGTGCCATATTTAATTTTAGTGTGAAAACTGCTGAAGTTTTTCGAAGTTATGGATGGCTGACAGTTGCTTTAGTGTAGACCAGTGATGCCAAGAAAGGAGGCCTGCAGTCTTTCTCAGAGAGGGACATAATAAAATACAGGACATTGACTGTTGCAGAGGTACCTAATAAAAAATGTTCAAATGTTTGTAAATCTATCGGACCAAACTACGTGGTCATCAGCCCGTAGCTTACAAACTACTTAAACCTAGGCAAACTAACCTACAGACAAACACACACATCCATGCCCCAGGGAGGACTCGAACCTCCACGGTGAGCAACCGTGCGCTCCGTAGCGAGACGCTTTAGACCGCTCGGCTACTCCACCGCGGCAGGTACCTAATAGACATTATGGTACTTCTAATATTTATGCAGACAAACCATTGTTTTTGAGGACTAGGAACAGAAGAAAGATATTTCATGAAGCCGTTCACATATGGATTACGTTTGTAGGACGCTTTGAGTAAAACTTTAATTTGAAAGTAGATGTAAACTGTATAGTAACATTCTTAATAAATATCATTCATTAATATTTTTCTTATCTGTAAAGAAAACTACGCACTGATTTTGCCAAAATCTGAGAAGTGATTCTCGGTCTTGCAGCTCTTAATAAAGATTATTCCCTACCTTATATCCCTTACCTATAAAAAAGTTACACATTGATTTGCCAAAATCCGAGAAGCTATTTTTGTGGCCGGTTTCTGCAACAGTAGTTACCTGTCCCGTCGTAGTTATCTGTAGGTTATCGGAACGTTAAGTACAAAATGGGTTTCCGAAACAATAGTTACCGTCACAGGCGTAGTTACCTGTCCGTTAAAGATAAATGCGCGCTCCCCTGGGGTTACCTATACGTTAACGTTAGTTTTAACTATATCCGCTACGTAGCGCTACTGGGCTTCCAAACTCAAGTTATTCAAGAGTTGTTATTTGTTTTTGTTTTTATGGTTGGCTTTCGTGTAATTCTCACACAATTTTACAACTGTCGAAGCTGAAGAATGGAAATTCTTTCCTCCTCGTCGTCACCGTCGTCGTCGTCTTCTTCTTCTGATGCTACGAACAGTTTCCCAGAAGAGGAAAACTTAGCTGTACTCGGCGCTGTTGCAAGACCACGACGCGTTTTTCGCGTTAGAACTCAACCGTATGATCTATATAATGAGAGGGAGTTTCATATGCGTTTCAGACTAAAAAAAACTAACTGTCCTGAGGTTATTGCAACGAATCGGACATAATTTCTAACCAATTAATAACAGAAATCATTCAATAAGATCCATGAATCAAAGTTTAGTGACTCAGATTTCTGGCAACTGGTGAATTTTAAATTTTATTAGGTGACGACATGCATATTCATAAATCGACTACTTGTCGTATTTTAAGCAAAGTGATACCGCAAATTGCAGCTTTGCACAATGCATACCTATTGATGCCCCAAAATCCAACAGAAATTGCTGAACTAAAACATTCTTTTCACGTGATTGCCAGATTCCCATCAGTGA